>CM062810.1:878830356-881580356 GCA_031772625.1 Pinus tabuliformis
GAAAGAAAAGGGAGTATGGGATAGTGGCAATAGAGCCTCTGTAGGGAAACAAACCCAATTTTGAGTACAAAATCCCTAAGAAGACCTTAAATTCAACATATCCATGTGGATATGAGGTGTGATGACTATGTACAAGATTACAGGAAATAGCAATGTCAATACAACTAAAAGAGCATCAAAAACTCATTAGCAAACCTCTGCATACTTCAGCAAAGGTGAAAAAAATCCAGAGCTTATCAGTCTCTAACTTCAGCTTCTTATCATGATACTAAATGAAGGATTATGCTTTAAAAAAATCTGACTGTGTGGGAAAACCTAGGACAGATTACCCTAGCTCACCACAAAACCTCACTTCATTTAGAGAGGCAAACAAATGTTAATTCTTACTTAAAAGATGTGTGGCTCTCTTTAAGATTAACTCCTTATTGTTGATATCTAATTATATGATACCCCCATCCATTATCCCAATTGTTTGTAAAACATGAAAGAAAAACTTTACCTATTAAATTTTTTTGCATGCCCATTTGCATTTAATCATCATTTCGACTTGTGAAAATTACAAATCCTTACTCTCTAACTTCAGCTTCTTATCATGATACTAAATGAAGGATTATGCTTTTAAAAAATCTGACTGTGTGGGAAGACCTAGGACAAATTACCCTAGCTCACCACAAAACCTCACTTCATTTAGAGAGGCAAACAAATGTTAATTCTTACTTAAAAGATGTGTGGCTCTCTTTAAGATTAACTCCTTATTGTTAATATCTAATTATATGATACCCCCATCCATTATCCCAATTGTTTTTAAAACATGAAAGAAAAACTTTACCTATTAAATTTTGTTGCATGCCCATTTGCATTTAATCATCACTTCAAATGGTAAAATAGACAATTTAGCTAAAAGTGTAGAAAGGATAATGGATAGATTAGAAAATATGGAAAGAAAATCTCAGTGGGAGAATCAGCAAGGACCCCAATTAGAATCCCCAACTTTAGGAAAAATCCTAATACTAGAAAAACAAGATATGTTATACCTGAAAAACAGGTTAGACCACCTTTCCATGAAAATTATGATGAAGGTTCACAAAACCATGAATAAGAGGAGGACACCGAGATAAAATTATTGGGGATTAAAAATGAAGATGTTGTTTTTCTTACTTAGGAAGAACAAGAATTGTATATGTTACAACAATTACAATTAGAATCTGGAGAGTCCTTTGACCACAAACAAGGCTATGAATCTACTATCTATGAAGTTCACAAACAATATAGCCTTAGAAGCAAAAGGAATACAGAAGTTCCCACTAAGAAATCAATCCAACCCCAAGCTAAAAAAATAGCAGAAGATTCGGTGACCAAAGTTCTACAAATTCTCCCTAGAGGAAATCAAGAAACTTCCAGCCCAAAAATTGTAGACATAACTTCAGTTGAAACTCAAATTTCAACTGTTACTCAAACTATTCCAAATAAGAAAATTCAAAACAAAAATACTGGTACACAAACTGAGTTACCAAGTGCTGATAAAGAAGATAAAAGTACACAGGACACAATTGGTAAGGAAGATCTCATAGAATTAGGAAAAACTCAATTGCCATTCAACATTAAGACTCAGATGGCCAAATTGAAAATATTAGTTCCTTTGACAGAGCTAGTGAAAAATGAATCATACAAAGCATAAATCACTAGAACACTAAATATAGGTGAAGACGAAGATGCTATAAACCTTAATGATGATCAACCTGAGTTACTATTTGGTCCAAAAGTAAATGGAAAACATCACCAAGGGGGTATTCCTCCATTCTACATTAGCTTAAATGTTCATGATAAAATATTAGATAATGCTATGCTAGATTCAGGGGCATCCCATAACCTAATTCCTAAAGCAATCATGTAAGGATTAAATTTAGATATCACTAGACCCTACAAGGACCTGTTTTCCTTTGATTCTAGCCAAGTCAAATGCCTTGGCCTGATTAAATATTTGTGTGTAACTCTAGTCCAATTCCCAACAAAGAGTATTGTTATGGACATAGTAGTTGCTAATATCCCATCCAAGTATGGAATGCTATTATCTCACTCATGGGGAGAAAAATTGTAGGGATCTCTACAGTTAGACATGTCATATGCTACCATCTCTGTATTTGGTCACCAAAGAAAGCTTTACAAAGAAACCTTGATGAAATACATGGTAAGTAGTTTAGGAAAACCACAAAATTACCCTATATACTTCATGCATTATGATATGGACTCATTTATCTTGTATAATTCAGACAATGGAAAAAATGAAATTACAGCTGTAGAAGAAAAATACAAAGTACTTGATAGTGAAAACATAACACATGAGTCTCTATGGAATTTAGATTTTGATGGCTTTGTAAATAGATTAGGAGCAAGTGCAGGAGTTTGGATTCATAACATGGAAAATAATCATTCTGAAGGTCATGGCTTTAGATTAAACTTTAAATGCACAAACAACATGGCAGAGTATGAAGCTTTAATCTTAGGACTGCAAATTGTAAGAAAACTTAGAGCCAAGAGAGTTTCTATCATGGGAGACTTGGAATTAATCATAAAACAAATTAAAGGAGAATATTCTGTGAATAATCCTAGACTTAGCCAATACAGAGAAACTGTTCTAGATCTGATTAAGGAACTTCTTGAAACTGATTTTGCTGCTATTCCTATGAAATAGAACATGCAAGGTCACAGTTTGGCTACTTTTTCTAGCACTTGCAAATTACCTTTTCAGCCCAACCACCAGTACATTGCAGAAGTAAGACACAGACCTGTTATACCTGGTAATCTAAAATATTGGCAGATTTTTTCACAAGATTGTCAAATCTATTATTTCATGAATACTGAGGGAGAATTCCAAAACTGTAACATAGATGCTGATTCTACAGTAGACAACATCATAAATAGTGAGATAGATATAAATCCTTTAGATGTAAATAAACCCACTAAATTCACTGAAGTAGAAATAGATAACTTAGAAAAAGTAGAAATAGAAGAAATAATCAATGATGATTCTGAGATTTTAAACCTTAAAAATAACTTTTTGCCTAAGGGATTAGTCCCATTAGAAGATTTGTTTGATTCAAATGATGTATCTAGAAAACCAAAAATGGAGCCTTTAAGATCAGACATAGAAGAATGTAACATAGGAACTGAAGTAAAACCTAAGCTTATTAAAATATCCAAAGCATTACCTCCAGATGAAAAGTTGAAATACATAAGTTTCTTTAAAGAATTTCAAGATGTCTTTGCCTGGAGTTATGAAGACCTCAAACCTTATGAAACAAAAATTATTCAACATAAGATACCCATCAAAGAAGATCATAAACCTTTTAAAAAAATGCTTAGGAGATTTAATCCAGTTCTTATGCCATTAACTGAAAAAGAAGTAAAAAGGATATATGATGCACAAATCATAGCACCAATTAGATATTCATATTGGGTCTCTAATTTAGTCACCACAAGAAAGAAACAGGAGAAATCAGACTCTGTAATGATTTCAGAAGCTTGAACAAAGTACCACTAAAAGATAACTATCCCCTCCCTAAGATGGACCATATTCTACAGAGAGTAGTAGGGTCATCCAAAATTTCATTACTAGATGGATTTTCTAGATGCAACCAAGTCTTAGTCCAACCAGAGGATCAAAGAAAGACTGCATTTACCACTCCTTGGGGTACTTTCATGTATTTGAAAATGCCTTTGGATGGATGAATGCTAGAGAAACATTCCAAAGAGCAATGGACATAGCATTTGCAAAAGAAATCCATGACTTTTTAGTTGTTTACCAAGATGATATCACAGTGTATTCAAAATCAGACAATGAACATCTAGATCATTTAAGAAGAGTTATTATTAAATGTAGAAAATTTGGCACATCCTTAAATCCTAAAAAATCACTTTTTGGATTAGAAGAAGGTAAACTCTTCGGACACATAATATCAAAAGATGGAATTAGAATAGATCTAGCAAGAATAGAGGCAATCGTAAACATCAGTCATCCTAGGAACATTAAAAAATGTAATCATTCTTAGGTAAACTAAATTTTCTTAGAAGATTCATTTCTAACTTGGAAGAATTAATCAGAGACTTAAATAACATGTTAAATAAAGATTCAGCACTTAAGTGAACAGTAGAGGCTAAAAAGTGTTTTGAGGAAATCAAAGAAGCCCTTACTAAAACACTAGTCCTCATAAGTTCTGATTTCAAAAAAGATTTTATAATTTTTTCTTTTGATTCAGAACATACTATTGCAGTAGTCTTGTTGCAAAAGAATGATCAAATTTATAAGCAGCTTATTGCATTTTTAAGCAAATCTTTGAGATATTCTACACTAAAGTACACCATAATGGAAAAACAAGCACTTGCTTTAGTGAAAGCTATTAAAGGTTTCAGAGTGTACATCTTATACTCACACATCATTGCACATGTTCCAAATTCAATAGTAAAGGACATCATCTTAACACAGAATGAGCCTGAAGGAAAGAGGGGCAAATGGATTGCCACCATTTTGGAATATGACATTGAAATAAATCCTACAAAACTTATCAAGGGACAAGGTTTAGCTAAAATAATAGCTGAATTGATCTGTCAAGCCTTAGATATAAATTTCGTTGGTGCCTTAGATGATCAGGAAGAAATGGCGACTCCACAGTTCATTGAAGCTTTCATAGATTCACCTTGGTATGCAGATATCATATTTGTTTACTAAACCTACAAGCTCCTTCTGGTTTATCTAGGACTAAAGGTAGATTCTTGAAAATTAAATCAATGAAATGTTGTATCATACATAATGCTTTATTTTGGAAAGTTAATGGTGGCATTTTGTTGAATTGTTTATTAAAAGATGAAGCTGACAAGGTTATGCAATAATTTCATGCAGAACATTGTGGAGGACACCTATACTAGAAAAAAATTACTAATAAGATTTTAAGGGAAGCTTTTTATTGGCCCACCCTTTTTGCAGATGTTTGAAAATATGTGACCTCCTGTTATAAATGCCAAATATTTGAAGGAAAGAAGAAACTCTTCCCTTTACCCCTCAAACCCACCTCAGCAGAAATCCCCTTTCAATAATGGGGTTTAGACTTCATTGGGGAAATTCACCTACCGTCCTCAGCCCAGCATAAATGGATTTTGATAGCCACTGATTACTTTACTAAATGGATAGAAGCCATCCCTTTTAGACAAGACACTGATTCTGTCATCATCTCATTCCTTGAAAACAATATCCTTTCAAGATTTGGATGCCCCCAAAAGCCTCATTACTGATAATGCAGTTGCTTTCAAATCTAAGAAAATGGTATACTTTTGTAACAGAGATCACATCACCCTTGGCCATTCCACTATGCATTACTCTCAAGGTAATGGACTTGCAGAATCCTCAAACAAAAGCCTTGTTAATATCATCAAGAAACTGCTATAAGACATCAAGAAGACCTGGAACAAAAAGTTGGTTAATGCTTTATGGGCAGATAGACTAACTACCAAAAAATCCATTGGTACATCTCTTTACCAGCTAGTATATGGAATGGATGTTGTTTTCCCATCTTATTTAGGAGTACCAGTGATGAAAATGATTCAAGAACTGTAGGTAGAGTCCAATGATATCCAAAGGAGGATAAATCAGATAATACATTTGTAGCAAACCAGAGAAGAAGTCTATGTCAAATCACAAGTGATTCAGGATAAAATCAAAATGATTTTTGACATGAAAACCAAATATGATGATTTTTACATAGGTGCTAAAGTACTCAAATGGGATTATAGAAGAGAAGAAAAGGGTAAACATGGTAAATTTGATTTCCTATGGGAATGCCTTTATATCATTTATGGTTACAGAGGTAACAATGCATTTTTCTTGAGACTATTAGATGGAACAGATATACCAAGTGGACCAGTCAATGGTAGAGTGCTGAAGCATTACTTGTCCCCAGATTAACATTAGTTCATTTTTTTACTTTTATCATTGTACATAACATTGCAAAGTTTAGATTAGATTGGATGATAATCTTTTGAGGTTGAAGTCGGAAGAGAAGGCCCTGAGCTTTGAAATGTGTAGCATCATATGTATGAATAAAGTAGATCACATAGGAGAAATTACAAGGCAACCACAATCAAAGTTTCAAAGGCTACTGATCTTAAATTTCTTGACATTTCACCAGGAAATTCCATCCCCATGTGGAGCCACTATTAGGGTCCTATAATAATAGGATTCATAATTTTGAATTGGTTATGGTTAGTCTTGTAACATTGTACGTACTTTTTCTTTCTGCAAATAAAAATAAAAAATGTAAAGATGGTAAGTCCTAAAAGAAAGAAAAATATCAAAAAAGTATAAGATATGAAATCCACAAAAAGAGATCAAAATAGATTCTGAAAGAGTGAAAATTCAAATGCCACTCCTTTTTAACTTTGCAAAATAATATTGTGTGCAACTTGTAAAAAATGCCACAAATCCATGATGGTCAAGGTAGTTTAAACTTGATTCATTCATGCTTTAAATTTCATGTTAATAGATAGAGAATAAAGATCTAGCCAAACTGTTTAATCTTGGCAGATCAGTAGTTAGGTAGATAATAATAACGAGCTCATCAGTTTAATATGATCCATTAGAAGTTATAAGGTTAGAATTAGATAGTCTGTTTATCAAATAAAAATAAATAAAGGGGCAGCAAGCTCAAATGCACCCAATGAATGAAGAGAAAATGCTAGGGTAAATAAAGAGTAGGTAAAAGAAGTTTTGGAAATGCACAAGGTTGCTACCTCAAATTCACCTTCATCATACTTGATCCTATTTTTCATGTGCAGAAGGAATTATTAAAGGCAAAGGTCAATTCACTAAAGCTTATTCACTAATTCCCTTGTAAAAATATTCCCTCCCCTTCATTTCACTTTCCCCCTTATTTCATTCCATTTCCCCTTCCCAAGACCCCTTTCCCTAGTGTGAAACCCATTCCCATCACAAATAATACTACCCCCCCCCCCCCCTTTATTAATTTTCGTTTTTCCCTTAAAAACCCACTAAAACCCCTTTATCTTAAGTTTGAAAGGTTAAATGTGTCGAGCCCCCATTAAAAACCCTCCCCGATACCCTTTAAATTTAACCCCTACTTTATTTTTCTAACCCATAGTCCCGCTATATATATTTAACCCCCCATTTTTATAATTCCCCGATACCCTATTAACCCATCTCATATATCAAAATCCCCTAATTAATTTCTAAATAATTACATTTCATTGTAATTAAACCCGACCCCACTCCTCAACTCCGCCCTCACACTCCGCCATGCGATAGCCCTCTGATCTCCCACTTGCAGATCTGACGACCCATATGCATATCACACGCTCTCATCGTCTGACACTTAAAATCCCAAAAGCATGTGAGATTCGCGGTTTTGGCCGATCACTGTTTCGCTACGTGGCAGCACAATGTTGTATCGTGTGCTCTTGAAAAATACTACCCTCCACCCAAAAGCAATGCAATATGGCATAAAACCACCTCCCTGCGTAAAAGAAAACTTCTCATTGTTCATTCATTAATCCTGTGCCAAAATTTAACCATTGTTAGTTAAAAGCCAAAAAATCCCCCTTTTCACTCTTCTCACTGATTTTTCGTTGCAAACGCCTCTGTTAACCAATTCCAATGCCTGGAAACCCTGTTCAACCATTTTCAACCCATTTACAACCTAAAGACCCTGCAGATTCCAAATTGAAGTAGCACATAAACAATTCAGTCTTTAGAAACCTCTGTTGCTACCATACAACCTTGATTGCACACCAAATCTCTATTTTCCAGGTATTCTTGAAAGAACCAGAACGACCCTCTGTTTAAATCTCTATACAATAATTAATGAAAGGTTAATTGATTAAATTAATTAAAAGACCCCGCCAAACTAGAATAAACCCACTGTGCATCCAAATGCCCTTTTTTTGTAGATTATATTCGCCCTTCCTATTGTTCCAGAGCCCCTAAGCTTACTCCTAAGCCACAAAAAGAATAATTCAATAGAATAAACCAAATTATGGCTTCCCAAAGCATTATGAGTGAAAAACCCCTGCAAACCCCTCACCTGGACATTGACCACCTCCCATTGGCAGACAAAGATGTCGAAATTAAAGACACATCTACCTCTAGCCACCTATTAAAGCTCCACTACTGGAGTAAAGATAAATTCTTGAACCAGAATGATGACATTCATCTATGGGAATCAAATTTGCCCAAATACTTGTTCCTAGGAATCGTCCAATTCTTCCAAGCTTGCTATATCCCAAGTCAAAGAGCCATAATCTCTCCTGACCAATAGATTTTATTTACAATCACTGCTGAGTCCATAAATCAAACGTTGCAGATCCAACCAAGCCCAAATGAGGCCCCATTTTCCATTGAAGCCTTAGTTGAAGTTTACATCAAGCTGGACCTTCCCAAGAGGGCTCAAATCTTTCAGAATTTCATCCTATAAGAGTCTCATACTCCTACAGACAGTCCTCCATACTCTACGATCATTTTCTCTGAAGAGGCCAAACAAATTATAACCATGTTGTCTTGTATCCTTGGGTATACTATCGATGAATTTGTAGATGAACCTGTACTTGCTTTCATTTCTATTTTTTGCCCATGCAAGCCTCCAACAACAGTCTTCAATTTTTCCTAGTTCTTAGCAGACAAAATCCATGATCATTGATCAGGTTTCCAAATGAAAGAGTATTTAAATACCCTTTAGTGTTTTCCACATGTTTTTATATTTTCAGTCATATATGTTTCTAGTCAATATCCAGAAGTTGGATACTAAGGACCATTCAAGATCTGTCATCTTTTGGACACCTTAATCCAAAATATTCCATTGTTTTCAGTTATAAAGAGTTCATTGATTCCTTCGTTCATCTAGTTTTAAACATGCTAACCAGTAGCAATCAACCCAGAATCAATGATGAGATAAAAAGAGTTTTGTAGTTGTCTAAGAACAGTAGAGTAGGAGACTAGTATCTATACCAGGACCACACTGAAATCAGGATATATGGATGTGACCTCACCCCTTACAAGCTGCTCAAATACCTCCCCATGAGGATATTTTCATTAGAGTATTTCAGGCAGATCATAAACTCGGATGAGGTCACTTTTTTGCTAGTTATGAAGAAAAAACAGTTCAAAATCAAAAACCAATTGGGCCCTTTTATTTGAAATAATAGGGAAGCTGGACAAGAAGCAGATAAAATTTTACAGAAAATGAAGTTCAATAGCAGTTTTATGTGGCAGTATGACCCTGATACAGTCATAAACAAGTTAAGACTCAAGTTCAAATTAAGCCATTTTATGCATGAGTACAGGCCAGACATTGAGAGATATGCCAACCAGTCAGAGTGGTTGGAAAATACCTTAATAGATGTCGAAAAGTAGATAGATACTAGTTCCTTTTTGCAGGTTCCAACCCTACAAGAACAAATGGGTATTAGTCCCATTCTACAGACTCCAGCCATGCAGAATATAAACATAAAAGGAACCAGGGAAGAAGGTTCTAGCACTAAATAGGATACTACAGATGATAGGTTTGAAATCAGTTACAGGAAGAAGCCCAAGCTTAATCCTGAAACTCAGCGAGAAGATACCATTGAGACAGTTGAAATCATTGATACTGACAGAGTGGTTGAAAAGAGTAAAGCTCTAGCAGTTTCAAAGGAAAATCATCAACCTTCCACCTCAAATACTCAAATTATTGAAAAACATCTTAGTATTGAAGTCTCTTCATCGAGTAAACCAGTGGATAAAGAGAAAGATATAAAAGAGAAGTACAAAGAAATAAAGTTGAGGAATGAGGCATTGAAGGCTGAAAGATATGCCCAGTACTTCAAACAGACACCTGGCAATCATAATAGATTAATTTCAGCCTTTGACATTAAAACTGGTAAAATGCAAATGACCTCTTTGCAGCCTATAGTCGAGCAGACTACAGGAAGACAGAGTTTGAAGTTTTGGCTAGGGATGTTCACCCTATTGATCAAATTGAATTCCATAAGCAGACAAGTGAAATGATATACTCGACAATGACCAACAAGGCCATGAGTGTTCAGAAGCTTCAAAACTCTCAAGACAACATCACAACACAGTTTCAACTAGAGAAATCACCATCACAGGAAAAAGATAACAGAATCAAGTCATTAGAAGACTTGGTAATTGAAATTGGATTTAATCCAAATGATATCAAGGTTGAGGAAAAACTAATAAAGAAGAAAAATGAGGATATTGTTGCTTTAAAGAAGCAACTGAAGTTACCCTCTTCTGAACATCCATAGACCAAGGAGGTCCTAGAAAGCCAAACCCAGAAAGATGAGATGATGGACCTCATTCTCCAGTTAAGTGCTCAATTAAAATAAATGGAGAAGAAATTGGACAAGTTAATACAGCTGAAACAAGACAATATGGAGACAACCACTGCCACTGCTATTCCTACAGTTACTACAGTGGTTCCTTCAACTTTCGCAACTTCATTGGCCCCAACAGCTCCACTAGATACAACACTTCCAGCTGCAACAACAACTACATTAGCTATAGGTTCAACAATAGCATCAGCTCATCGAAGTGATGAAGCAAGTAAACTGGTCAAAGCCATGGAGGACATGTCCATTCAGACCACTGAAATAAATAGACTTAAAGAACAGATACAAATTCTAGAGGATGATAAGAAACTGGCTCAAATCATGCGAAAAAATGAAGTATAGAAGTCAAACAGGTTAACTAAGACAATAAAGAACTTCGAAAAGGAATTAACGTTGAAGGAGCCATTTGCCCAAGAAAAAGAGCAACTATGGGCCAATATCATTAACTTTGTCAATGATATTTGGCCATATATACAAGTTATCTTTGAACAAAATGATTTAGCCAAAGAGGTTGGTGAAGCAATTCAAAGGGTTAAGGTCGAACTTGGAAATATGCCAGAAGAAGATTCAAGAATAATCTAATTCCTTAACTCAAAGAATAAATATGAATTGCAGGAACTTGGCATAACTGACAGAACTGGCACTATACTAGAGGTGAAGAAGGTAATCACCAAGAGGAACTTAATGATGCAGCTTGAGGACAAACGCCCAACCATGGAGCTAGCTATAGGCAAGTTTATGGTCAAATTTGATGTTTTGGGGCAGAAAGGTTTGCATAACCCATTGATAATAAATGACAGGTTAATGGCACATGAAGACTATGATAAAATAATCAGACAAGTGGCAAAGGAGCAAGCCAATAGTTCCTCTATGAAAGGTATGCCTACATGAAAGGTTCTTTACTAGAATTTTGAGAACCTCTTTTACCTCCAGCAAGATGTAAAACATCTTTTTGTAAACAAGTCTACCTTTGCAAAATACACAGACGCTGATGAAGTCTACAGAAGAATGGTAAATATTAAATTACTAGATATAGAGACTTGAGAAAAATTAAATGATTTACTATGAAAATTCAAGGTAAATAATGGATACAGAGCAGCGAAAGAAATGCAGTAGATCAGCTAAGTCAATGAGTATCAGATCAAAGAGTATTAGTCAAAAGGAAAAGTAAAAGAATAGTCAGCGTGGAAGACAAACAACCAAAGAGAAAAAGCAGCCTAATATCAAAGAAGAGCCAGCAACAAACAATAAAAGAGGGACAGCTTGCATTAGCTACATATATGTCCCTATCTTCTTGCATGAAGATATTTTTGCTTCCTTGAATAATTCCTAAATAAGTTTAGGATATTTTGAAATAATTCTTTGTATAAATACTTCATAAATTCGAAGGATAGGGTGTGGATTGCTAAACATTTCTATAGTTGCATTGATTTGAAACCTAAGGGTTCATTGTACCATTTTTCAAGTCAACAGAATGGACTGAGTAATAAAGGAATTGCATTACAGGATTCATGCGTTGGGCCACTTCAGTGAAGTATTTCGTGTTTGTCAAATTTTTATCTTCTTAAATGTTTCACATACTTGCATGTTATTTGAATTGAGTGAAATAACTGGAATATTATTATAGAATTTGTTTAAGTACACTCTGTCTTGAACAATTTTTCATTTTCATGTTTTCTTCTGATATCCAGAGTAGGGAATCCTTCATTTCTCCCTAGTTTCGATTGACTTCTATAATTTCCATCATTATCTAGTTTGAGGAATCCTTAACTTCTCCTTGACCTCAATTGTAAACCACTTCACCATCTAGCCTAAAAAATGTAAATTTACTTGGCTACCTTTACATGTGAACACTATCTTTAGAACCTGATTCAGTCCTGTTTTCTTGAAACTTGACCCCATAGTCCAATGGTAAAGGACATACCTCTATCCATCTAAGTCAGTAATTCCATCACCAAATAAAACTCAAAACCCAATCAAGCTTGAATAACTAGCATAAAATCAATTAACTCAACAAAGTTAAATCATAAAGAGAGAGCCCTCTCTGAGCATTAGGAAGGCTAGATCCTGATCTCAAAAGTAGGTTTGTGGTTACCTCTAATATTTCTTTTGACACAAGGTAACAACCCTATGGAAATTTTAGAGTGATAACATAGTGGCGACCATACTGGGGAAAGTCCTCAGTTTAATAAACCTTAAAGGAAATCTTAAAATCTAATCTCTTTGTCTTAAGGTCATTTAAGGGTTGTTAAAAAGTTTCATTAAAAAATAAAAAATTAAAATTCTGGCTTCCAAAAGAACACACTATACCAGGCACATCTAGATCCAAACCCACTTTAATAGTTGATGATCCTGACAGAATTTTAAGAAAACCAAAAAAGGTAGAAATCCAAGGAAGTAACAGTCAGTTAGTTATAGCAAATTCACTTCATAAACACTTATCAAGTTTAGAGGATATTAAATTTGATTTATCATTTGAGATTTCTTTGTTTCGTACCAAATATTAAAATTCGATTCATGATACTATAATAGACCCCAATTTTATTCAATTTATTGAATCAAAGAAGGTTCCTATACATCCTAATTTAGATCAACATGTTTTAGATACTTTTGACAAGCTAGAAGCTTTAACCTCAACATTGATAAGGCATATAGATTAAGCCTATCATCAATAATCAGTTCCCCTAACTGCTGCTACCCCTGAAATTGCTACGAAGTCTTCAAAAACTGCAAATACAACTTCATTTACTATTGCCTCACCTATAATATCCACTATAGTTCATTCCCCAAAACCATTCATATCTCAACTTCCTTTCCAACCAAACGTCTCAAGTTCATCTACAACCATCTCAAGTTCTTCTTCAAGCACCACTACTTTACCCCCCAGTCAAACCAAAGCCTCAGCCATGGCAGAAAGATATGCACCTTTGGTCTTACCAACTCAACTACATGCCATGCCTGAAGACTACTAAAGTAAAATCTTTTTGTTTGATGCTACTGGTCAGTATACTGCCCAATAACATGTGAATAAAATGAATGATTATTTTGAGTTACATGAGATGGATGAGTCTGATGTGCAATGAGATTATTTTCCCAAACACTAGCAGGAGATGTCAAAAATGGTTTAAAGGTTTACCTACTAATTATATTGTTGATTTAGCTGCTTTCCGTAGATTGTTTATCAATAGATGGGAAAGAAAGAAAAACCCTTCGTGAATATTGTCTGAATATGAAAACATTAGAAGAGCTCCTAATGAATCTGTTCAGGACTATTGTACTAGGTTCAACAGTATCTATAATTCAATCCCTGCAAATATCAAACCTCCACCGGACTTGGCACTAATCAAATTTCCTTATGGTTTTCACACTGATATATCTTACCAATTGAGAGAAAGAAACCCTGAAACATTGGAACAAATTCAAAGTAATGTTGTTAGTGTAGAAGCCAATTTATTAGCTAAGAGAGCTAGGATGAGAAATGAGAAAAGAGTTACAATTAAATAGGAACCATCCAGTTTAGATGGTAAGATAGATAATTTAGCTAAAAGTGTAGAAAGGATAATGGATAGATTAGAAAATATGGAAGGAAAATCTCAGTGGAAAAATCAATAAGAACCCCCAGTTAGAAACCCCAACTTTGGGAAAAATCCTAATACTGGAAAAGCAATAGATGCTATACCTGATCAATAGGTTAGACCACCTTTCCAGGAAAATTATGTTGAAGTTTCACAAAACCATGAAGCAGAGGAGGACACCCAAATAAACCTATTGGGGATTAAAAATGAAGATGTTGTTTTTCTTACTCAGGAAGAACAGGATTTGTATATGTTACAACAATTACAATTAGAATCTGGAGAGTCCTTTGACCACAAACAAGGCTATGAATCTACTATTTATGAATTTCACAAACAGTATAACCTTAGAAGAAAAAAGAATATAGAAGTTCCCACTAAGAAATCAGTCCAAATACAAGCTAAAAAAATTATAGAAGCTCTGGTGACCAAAGTTCTACAAATTCTCCCTAGAGGAACTCAGGAAACTTCCAGCCCAAAAATTGTTGACATAAATTCAGCTGAAACTCAAATTTCAACTATTACTCAAACTATTCCAAATAAGAAAATTCAAAACAAAATTGTTGGTACACAAACTGAGTTACCAAGTGCTGAGAAAGAAGATAAAAGTACACAGGCCACAATTGGTAAGGAAGAACTCATACAATCAAGAAAATCTCAATTGAAATTCAACATTAAGACTGAGATAGCCAAATTGAAAATATCAGTTCCTTTGACAGAGCTAGTGAAAAATGAATTATACAAAGCACAAATCACTGAAACACTAAATATAGGTGAAGGCGAAGATGTTGTAAACCTTAATGATGATCAACCTGAGTTATTATTTGGTCTAGAAGTAAATGGCAAACATCAACAAGGGGTATCCCTCCATTCTAAATTATCTTAAATGTTCATGATAAAATCTTACATAATGTGATGCTAGATTCAGGGGCATCCCATAACCTAATGCATAAAGCAATCATGGAAATATTAAATTTAGATATGACCAGACCCTACATGGACCAGTTTTCCTTTGATTCTAGCCAAGTCAAATGCCTTGGCCTGAATAAAGATTTGTGTGTAGCTATAGTCTAGTGCCCAGAAAATATTATTGTTATGGATATAGTAGTTGCTGATATCCCACCCAAGTATGGAATGCTATTATCTTGCTCATGGGGAAAAAAATTGTAGGGATCTCTACAGTTAGACATGTCATATGCTACCATCTCTGTATTTGGTTAGCAAAGAAAGCTTTACAGAGAATCCTTGATGAAATACATGGTAAGTAGTTTATAAAAACCACAGAATTACCCTATATACCCCATGCATTATGATATGGACTCATTTATCTTGTATAATTCAGACAATGGAAAAAATGAAATCATAGTTGTAGAAGAAAAATACAAAGTACCTGATAGTGAAAACATAACACATGAGTCTCTATGGAATTTAGATTTTGATGGTTGTATAAATAGATTAGGAGCAGGTGCAGGAGTTTAGATTCATAGCATGGAAAATAATCATTCTGAAGGTCATCCGTTTAGATTAAACTTTAAATGCACAAACAACATGGCGGAGTATGAAGCTTTAATCTTAGGACTCCAAATTGTAAGAAAACTTGGATCGAAGAGAGTTTCTATCATGGGAGACTCGGAATTAATCATAAAACAAATTAAAGGAGAGTATTCTGTGAATAATCCTAGACTTATCCAATACAGAGAAACTGTTATAGATCTGATTATGGAACTTCTTGAAACTGATTTTGTTGCTATTCCTAGGAAACAGAACATGCAAGCTCACAGTTTGGTTACTTTTTCTAGCACTTGCAGATTACCTTTTCAGCCCAACCACTAGTACACTACAGAAGTAAGACACAGATCTGTTATAGCTGATAATCTGAAAGATTAGCAGATTTTTTCACAAGATTCTCAAATCTATGATTTCATGAATACTGAGGGAAAATTCCAAAACTGTAACATAGATACTGATTCTACAGTGGATAACATCATAAATAGTGAGATAGATATAAATGCTTTAGATGTAAATAAACCCACTAAATTCATTGAAGTAGAAATAGATAACTTTGAAAAGTAGAAATAGAAGAAATAATCAATGATGATTCTGAGATTTTAAACCTTAAAAATAACTTTTTGCCTAAGGGATTAGTCCCATTAGAAGATTTGTTTGATTGAATCAAATGATGTAGCTAGAAAACCAAAAATGGAGCCTTTAAGATTACACATAGAATAATGTAACATAGGAACAGAAGTAAAACCTAAGCTTATTAAAATATCCAAAGCATTACCTCTAGATGAAAAGTTGAAATACATAAGTTTGTTTAAAGAATTTCAAGATGTCTTTGCATGGAGTTATGAAGATGCCATGTCTTATGAAACCAGCATTATTCAACATAAGATACCCATCATAGAATATCAGAAACCCTTTAAACAAAATCTTAGGAGAATTAATCCAATTCTTATGCCATTAATTGAAAAAGAAGTAAAAAGGGTGTATGATGCACAAATCTTAGCACCAATTAGATATTTAGATTGGGTCTCTAATTTAATCACTACAAGAAAGAAAACAGGAGAAATCAGACTCTATGTTGATTTCAGAAACTTGAACAAAGTACCACTAAAAGATAACTATTCCCTTCCTAAAATGGACCATATTCTACAGAGGGTAGTAGGATCATTCAGAATTTCATTATTGGATGGATTTTCTGGATACAACCAAGTCTTAGTCCAACCAGAGGATCAAAGAAAGACTGCATTTACCACTTCCTGGGATACTTTCATGTATTTGAAAATGCCTTTTGGATGGATGAATGCTGGAGCAACATTCCAAAGAGCAATGGACATAGCCTTTGCAAAAGAAATCCATGACTTTTTAGTTGTTTACCAAGATGATATCACAATGTATTCCAAATCAAATAATGAACATCTAGATCATTTAAGAAGAGTTCTTATTAAATGTAGAAAATTTGGCATATCTTTAAATCCTAAAAAATCACTTTTTGGATTAGAAGAAGGTAAACTCTCGGCACACCTAATATCAAAAGATGGAATTAGAATAGATCCAGCAAGAATAGAGGCAATCCTAAACATCAGTCATCCTAGGAACATTAAAGAATTGTAATCATTCTTACGTAAAATCAATTTTCTTAGAAGGTTCATTTCTAACTTGGCAGAATTAATCAGAGAATTAAATAACATGTGAAAGAAAGATTCAGTGCTTAAGTGGAAAGTAGAGGCTAAACAATCTTTTGAGGAAATCAAAGAAGCCCTTACTAAAACACATGTCCTCATATGTCCTGATTTCAAAAAAGATTTTATAATTTTTTCTTTTGCTTCAGAACATACTATTGCAGCAATCTTGTTGCAAAAGAATGATCAAGGTTATGAGTAGCCTATTGCATTTTTCAGCAAATCTTTGAGAGATTCTACACTAAAGTACAACATAATGGAAAAACAAGCACTTGCTTTAGTGAAAGCTATTAAATATTTTAGAGTGTACATCTTATACTCACACATCATTGCATATGTTCCAAATTCAGTAGTAAAGGACATTTTACACAGAATGGGCCTGAAGGAAAGAGAGGCAAATGGATTGCCACCATTTTGGAATATGACATTGAAATAAAGCCTACAAAACTTATCAAAGGCCAAGGTTTAGCTAAACTCATGGCTGAATCGAACTGTCAAGCCTTAGATATAAATTTCATTGGTGCCCTAGATGATCAGGAAGATATGGCGACTCCACAGATCAATGAAGCTTTCATAGATTCACCTTGGTATGCAGATATCATATTTGTTTTACTAATCCTACAAGCTCCTCCTAGTTTATCTAGGACTAAATGTAGATTCTTGAAAATGAAATCAATGAAATATTGTATCATAGATTATTCTTTCTTTTGGAAAGATAATGGTGGCATTTTGTTGAATTATTTATTAAAAGATGAAGCTGACAAGGTTATGCAAGAATTTCATGCAAGAGATTGTGTAGGACACCTATACTGGAAAATAATTACTGATAAGATTTTAAGGGAAGATTTTTACTGGCCCACCATTTTTGTAGATATTCGAAAATATGTGACCTCCTATCATAAATGCCAAATATTTGAAGGCAAGAAGAAACTCTTGCCTTTACCCCTCAAACCCATCTCAACAGAAATCCATTTTCATTAATGGGGTTTAGCCTTCATTGGGGAAATTCACCCACCCTCCTCAGCCTAGTGTAAATGGATTTTGATAGCCACTGATTACTTTACTAAATGGATAGAAGCCATCCCTTCTAGACAAGCCATTGATTCTATCATCATCTCATTCCTTGAAAACAATATCCTTTCAAGATTTGGATGCCTCCAAAAGCTCATTACTGGTAATGCAGCTACTTTCAAGTCTAAGAAAATGGTAGACTTTTGTAACAGATATCACATTACCCTTGGCCATTCCACTGCCTATTACCCTCAAGGTAATGGAATTGTAGAATCCTCAAGAAAAATCCTTGTTAATATCATCAAGAAACTGATAGAAGACAACAAGAAGACCTAGAACAAAAAGTTGGTTAATGCCTTATGGGCAGATAGACTAACTACCAAAAAATCCATTGGTACATCTCCTTACTAGCTAGTATATGGAATGGATGTTGTTTTCCCATCTTCTTTAGGAGTACTAGTGATGAAAATGATTCAAGAACTATAGGTAGAGTCCAATGATATCCAAAGGAGTATAAATCAGACAATACATTTGTAGAAAACGAAAGAAGAAGTCTATGTCAAATTATAAGTGATCCAGGATAAAATCAAAAAGATTTTTGACAAGAAAACCAAAGCTAATGATTTTTATGTAGGTGATAAAGTACTCAAATGGGATTATAGAAGAGAAGAAAAGGGTAAACATGGTAAATTTGATTTCCTATGGAAAGGCCCTTATATCATTTATGGTTACAGAGGTAACAATGCATTTTTCTTGAGACAGTTAGATGGAACAGATCTACTAGGTTGACCAGTCATTGGTAGAATGTTGAAGCATTACTTGTCCCCAGATTAACATTAGTTCATTTGTTTACTTTTCTCATTTTACATAACATTGCAAAGTTTAGATTAGATTGGATGATAATCTTTTGAGGTTGAAACCTGAAGAAAAGGCCATGAGCTTTGAAAGGTGTAGCATCATATGTATGAATAAAGCAGATCACAGAGGGGCAGCTACAAGGCAACCACCGTCAAAGTTTCAAAGGATACTGATCTTAAAGTTCTTGACATTTAACCAGGAAATGCAATCCCCATGTGGAGCCACTGTTAGGGTCCTATAATAATAGGATTCATAATTTTGAATTGGCTATGGTTAGTCTTGTAATATTGTACATACTTATGCTTTCTGCAAAATGTTTTCCCATATTAAAAATAAAAAATGGAAAGAGGGTAAGTCCTAAAAGAAAGAAAAATATAAAAAAAGTATAAGATATGAACCCCACAAAAAGAGATCAAAATAGAGTCTGAAAGTGGGCAAATTCAAATGCCACTCCTTTTTTACTTTACTTTTGCAAAATAATATTGTATGTAGCTTGTAAAAAATGCCACAAATCCATGATGGTCAAAGTAGTTTAAACTTGATTCATTCATGCTTTAAATTTCATGTTAATAGATAGAGAATAAATATCTAGCGAACCCGTTTAATCTTGGTAGATCAGTAGTTAGGTAGAGAATAATAATGAGCTCATCATTTTAATCTGAGCCATTGGAAGTTATAAGCTTAGAATTAGATAGTTTGTTTATCAAAGAAAAAGAAATGAAGGGTCAGCAAGATCAAATGCACCCAATGAATGAAGAGAAAATGCTAGGGTAAATAAAGAGTAGGTAGAAGAAGTTTTGGAAATGCACAAGGTTGCTAGCTCAAATGCACCTTCATCATACTTGATCCTATGTTTCATGTGCAGGAGGAATTATTAAAGGCAAAGGTCAATTCACTAATTTCCCCTCATTTCACTAAACCCCTTTATTAATTTCCCTTCATTTTCCCCTTCATTATTTTTCATTTTCAAAAGAGGCATTTTCCCTTGTAAAAATATTCCCTCCCCTTCATTCCACTTTCCCCCTTATTTCATTCCATTTCCCCTTCCCAAAACCCCTTTCCCTAGTGTGAAACCCATTCCCATCACAAATAATACCTCCCCCCCCTATTAATTTCCTTTTTTCCCTTAAAAACCCACTAAAACCCCTTTATCCTAAGTTTGAAAGGTTAAATGTGTTGGGCCCCATTAAAAACCCTCCCTGATACCCTTTAAAGTTAACCCCTATGTTATTTTTCTAACCCATAGTCCCACTGTATACATTTAACCCCCCATGTTTATAATTCCTCGATACCCTATTAACCCATATCATATATCAAAATCCCCTAATTACTTTCTAATTAATTACATTTCATTGTAATTAAACCCGACCCCACTCCCCAACCCCACCCTCACAACTCTGCCATGAGATAGCCCTCCTATCTCCCACCTCTAGAGCTGACGACCCATATCCATATCTCGCGCTCCCATCGTCTATCACTTAAAATCCTAAAAGCACCCGAGATTCATGGTTTTGGACGATCACTGTTCCACTACATGGCAGCACCACGTTGTATTGTGTGCTCATGAAAACTACTGCCCTCCACCCAAAAGTGGTGTGATATAGCATAAAACCACCTTCATGCATAAAAGCAAACCACTCACTGTTCATTCGTTGATCCAGCGCCAAAATTTAACCATTGTTAGTTAAAAGCTGAAAAAGTCCCCTTTTCACTCTTTTCAATGATTTTTCGTTGCAAACGTCTCTGTCAACCAATTCCAATGCCCGGAAACCATGTTCAACTATTTTCAACCCATATACAACATGAAGACCCTGCAGATTCCAAATTGAAGCAGCACACAGACAATTCAAGCTTTAGAAACCTTTGCTGCTACCATACAACCCTGATTGCACACCAAATCTCCATTTTCCAGGTATTCTTGAAAGACCCAGAACAACCCTCTGTTTAAAGCTCTGCACAGTAATTAATGAAAGGTTAATTAATTAAATTAATTCAAAGACCCTGCCAACTAGAATAAACCCACTGTGCATCCAAATGCCCTTTTCTGTAGATTATATTTTCCATTCCTACTGTTCTAGAGCCCTTAAGCTTACTCCTAAGCCACAAAAAGAATAATTCAATAGAATAAACCAAATTATGGCTTCCCAAAGCATTCTGAGTGAAAAACCGCTGAAAACCCCTCACCTGGACATTGAGGACCTCCCATTGGCAAACAAATGATTTCCAAATTAAAGACACATCTACCTCTAGCCACCTATTAAAGCTCCACTTCTAGAGTAAAGATAAATTCCAAACCAGAATGATGACATTCATCTATGAGAATCAAATTTTCCCAAATACTTGTTCCCACAGGTATACTTGTTCCTAGAAATCATCCACTTCTACCAAGCTTGCTATATCCCAAGTCAAAGAGCCATAATATCTCCTGGCCAACAGATTTTATTTACAATCACTACTAAGTCCATAAATCCAATGTTGCAAATCCATCCAAGCCCAAATGAGACCCAATTTTCCATTGAAGCCTTACTTGAACTTTACATCAGGCTGGACCTTCCCAAAAGGGCTCAAATCTTTCAGAATTTCATCCTAGAAGAGTCTCATACTCCTACAAACAGTCCTCCATACTCTGCCACCATTTTCTCTGAAGAGGCCAGACAAATTATAACCATGTTGTCTTGTATCCTTGGGTATACTACCGATGAATTTGTAGATGAACCTGTACTTGCTTTCATTTCTATTTTTTTCCATGCAAGCCTCCAACATCAGTCTTCAATTTTCCCTAGTTCTTAGCAGACATAATCCATGATCAATTGATCAGGTTTCCAAATGAAAGAGTATTTAAATACCCTTCAGTGTTGTTCCACATGTTTTTATATTTTCAGTCATATATGTTTCTAGTCAATATCCAGAAGTTGGATACTAAGGACCATTCAAGATCTGTCATCTTTTGGACACCTTAATCCAAAATATTCCATTGTTTTCAATTATAAAGAGTTCATTGATTCCTTCGTTCATCTAGTTGTAGACATGCTAACCAGTAGCAATCAACCCAGATTCAATGATGAGATAAAAAGAGTTTTGTAGTTGTCTAAGAACAGTAGAGTAGGAGACTAGTATCTATACTAGGACCACACTGGCAGGTGAAATGATATACTCAACAATGAACAAGAAGGCCATGAGTGTTTAGAAGCATCAAAACTCTCTAGATAACATCACAACATAGTTTAAGCTAGAGAAAGCATCATCACAGGCAAAAGATAATAGAATCAAGTCATTAGAAGACTTGGTAATTGAAATTGGATATAATCCAAATGATATCAAGGCTGCAGAAAAACTAATAAAGAAGAAAAATGAGGATATTTCTGCTTTAAAAAAGCAATTGAAGTTACCCTCTTCTGAACATCCACAGACCAAGGAGGTCCTAGAAAGCCAAACCCAAAAAGATGAGATGGTGGACCTCATTCTCCAACTAAATGCTCAATTAAAATAAATGGAGAAGGAATTGGACAAGTTAATACAGCTAAAACAAGCCAGTCTTGAGACAACCACTTCCATTGCTATTCCTACAGTTACTACAGCAGTTCCTTCAACTTTCGTAGTTTCATTGGCCCCAACAACTCCACTAGCTACAACATTTCCAGCTGTAACAACAACTACATCAACAACAGGTTCAATAGTAGTAGCAACTCATTCAAGTGATGAAGCAAGTAAACCGGTCAAAGCCATGGAGGACATGTCCATTCAGACCACTAAAGTAAATAGACTTAAAGAATAGATAAAAATTCTAGAGGATGAGAAGAAACTGGCTCAAATCATGTATAAAAATGAAGTACATAAGTCAAATAGGTTGACTAAGAGGATAAAGAACTTAGAAAAGGAATTAACATTGAAGGAGCCACTTGCCCAAGAAAAAGAGCAGCTATGGGCCAATATCATTGACTCTGTCAAAGATATTTGGCCATCTATACAAGTTATAGTTGAACAAAATGATTTAGTTAAAGAGGTTGTTGAAGAAATTCAAAGGGTAAAGGCCGAACTTGGAAATATGTGAGAAGAAGCTTCAAGGATAATCCAATTCCTTAACTCAAAGAACAAATATGAATTGCAGGATCTTAGCATAGCTGACAGAACTGGCACTATACTAGTGGTGAAGAAGGTAATCACCAAGAGGAACTTAATGATGCAGCTTGAGGACAAATGCCAAACCATGGAGCTAGCTATAGGTAGGTTCATGGTTAAATTTGATCTCTTAAGGCAGAATGGTCTGCCTAATCTATTGGTAATAAATGACAAGTTAATGCCACATGAAGACTATGATAAAAGAATCAGAGAAGTGGCAAAGGAGAAAGACAATAATTCCTATATGAAAGGGATGCCTACAGGAAAGGTTCTTTACCATACTTTTGAGAACCTCTTTTATCTCTAGCATGAGGTAAAACATATTTTTGTAAACAAGCCCACCTTTGCAAAATACACAGAAGTTGATGAAGTCTATAGAAGAATGGTAAATATTAAAATACGAGATATAGAAACTTCGGAAAAATTAAATGATTTACTGTGAAAATGCAAGGTAAAGAGTGGATACATAGCAGTGAAAGAAAAACAACAGATGAGCTAAGTCAAAGAGTATCAGATGAAAGAGTATCAGTCAAAAGGCAAAGTAAAAGAACAGTCAGTGTGGAAGACAACCAACCAAAGAGAAAAAGCAACGTAATATCAAAGAAGAGCGAGTAGCAAACAATAAAAGAGGGACAACTTGCATCAGTTACATATCTGTCTCTATGTTCTTGCATGAAGATATTTCTGTTTCCTTGAATAATTCCTAAATTAGTTTAGGATATTTTGTAATAATTTTTTGTATAAATACTTCATAAATTCGAAGTATAGGATGTGGATTGATAAAAATTTCTATAGTTGTATTGATCTAAAACCTAAGGGTTCATTGTACCATTTTTCAAGTCAGCAGACTGGACTAAGTAATAGAGGCATTGTATTACAGGTTTCATGTGTTGGGCCACTCCAATGAAGTATTTTCTGTTTGTCAAATTGCTAGCTTCTTAAATGTTTCACATACTTGCATGTTATCTAAATTGAATGAAATAACTAGAATATTATTACAAAATTTGTTTAAGTACACTCTGCCTTGAATAGTTATTCATTTACATGTTTTCTTCTAATATCAAGAGTAGGGAATCCTTCATTTTTCCCTAGTTTCAATTGACTTCTATCATTTCCCTCATTATCTGGTTTGAGGAATCCTCATTTTCTCCTTGACCCTGACTAAAAACCACTTCACCATTCAGCCCAAACGATTTGAATTTACTCAGCTACCTTGCCCTATGAACACTATCTTTAGAACTTGATTCAGTGCTATTTTCTTAACACTTGACCCCATAGCCCAATGGTAAAGGACATCCCTCTATCCATCTAAGTCAGTAATTCCACCACCAAATCAAATTCAAAACCCAATAAAGCTTGAATAACTAGCCTAAAATCAATTAACTGAACATAGTTAAATCATAAAGAGAGAGCCCTCTCTGAGCATTAGGAAGGCTAGATCCCGATCTCAAAAGTAGGTTTGTGGTTACCTCTAATATTTCTTTTGACACAAGATAACAACCCTAGGGAAATTTTAGAGTGATATCACAACCTATGAGGGGAATGCATCAAGTTTTGATCGACAAGCTACCTTTGTGCAAGGAAAACACTAAAGCTTATGAACTTGATGAAGCAAGGCAAGATGCTGTGAAAAATTGGAAGGGAGGCTCCAAAACGAAGCCAAGGAAAAATTTTGGAGGGTGGTTGTAGCTGCTACAACAATTGGTGACACACATGTAGAACTCCATCTCTATGAATGGACCTTTCTCATGAAAAGAAAGTCTATGCCTTCGGAAGTATTGTTCAGTTCTCAACTCCTCTTGGTTTCCACATTAGCTTGATTGTAGGATGTAGTATTTGCCAAGCTCTTGGTCGATTGACACATATTCAAAGCAAGGGCGAAAACATTTTTTCGATTAGGGTTGAGGGGTATATTGGTGCACAAGAAGTATAGTCGTTAGAGTCTTAGTTTCATCTTTAGTGTTGCTTCACCGCCAGCAAGCTTAGATAGTACCCCGGCAGAGTCACATAGGAACACAAGCATGGCTCTACTGCCAGTGAGTCTGGTTAGTATCTCGGTGGAGTTACTTCATCACCTCTCTGCACAGGCAGCCTTTCTCTTCTTTCACCTTATTTCTTTTCATTTTTTCAAGCTTTTTTCACTTTTTCATTTTTTCATTTTCATCTTCGTAACTATGCATATCACTTATTCATTTCAGAGGCGGAAGAGGGATCCCAACTTATTGAGAGAAGAAGATGTTTTTCCAACAGAGAAGTATTTTATTATACCTCTTACATGCCTGTTAAGGCTTTCCCCCTTACCTTACTCTACTTGACTGAGATGACAAGGGTTAACCCAAAAACAACCAACTAGAGTAGGTGACACTAGTTTGCACGCAAGCGTTGTGTTTTCTCCAAGGTTCACTTCAAACAGTACGTATTTTCCTTCAACGTTCCATGGACTAAAAGTAACAAGTTCTTCACAAAGAGGGAGGATGATAGATAACCAAGTAGTGATAGTAGCACAAGGCCTCTTGTACTTTACCCAGCTTGCTTCAAGATTCATACATGGTTTCATGCGAAACTTTCCTATGAAGCGAAACAAGTGAACTAACAAACAACAAAGCAAAGCAAGAGTGGAAGAAAAATTGAATGCAAAGCAGGTAAGAAAACAAGCCAGCAGACAAACAAACAAACAAACAAAGCAAGTAAGCAAACAATCATGCAAGCAAACAAATCAAAAGCAAACACTACTCCTACTCCTAAGCTAATAGTGCATGGGTCATCTCATGTGAAGTGATACTTCCAATGTAGCCATAGGCGCATTGGTTGACCCATGTTGGTGAAGGCATGGTTCGTGAACAAGACAACTGTGTGAACCAATAAACAAGAAAGATGTAACAGTGAAGACAAACACACTTCGAGCATAAAAGAAACCACAAAAAAAAGATGAGTGAGAGTGCATGACATGCATTCTGTGGAGCTGCCATGATGTTGTGCTACAATATATGTAGATGTTGCGTATATGCATTCTCTTGACTATGACATGCAAGTAAACGTGAGAAATGTATACCACTTATGTTGTGCATGTGTGCTTATTGTGTAAGATTCCTCCAACGCATGAGCGATGGGATTGTGTAGCTCGAGTGGGGGAAGCGAAATTTGGGTGTTTGGTTGATCTTCAATGTAAAGTAGAGCTTGATGAGGAGCCTTGAGTGTTTTAACAATTTCCTAATTGGAAGTGAAACCAACCATAGGACAGTGAGGGCCTGACATAACTATTAACTCAGGCTGAAGTGCTTCGACAGTCTGGGGGGTTTCGACCTCATTGACAGATAGATCATCGTAGACTATTGTCTTGGATATATTAACAATGGTTGAATTAACATCATGATCAGATGAGGAATAGAATAGATCACGACAACTAAGATCAGAAAATTCAAGATGTTTGTCGGCATCCTCATGATTGATGAATCGGGCGGAGGGGTAGATGAGAAGCAAATATTTTCAACCTATGTGTTTTCAAGAAAGATAAATGTCAGTTTGAATGGATTTTCTGAGGAAGATGTGTCCTCTCTACGCTGTAATGACAAACTAACATCTGACATGTCCTATGAATGATCGAAAGTAGAAACATCCAGAAATGGGTTTTCACAGGGGAAATCAGTAGTGAAAGAATCATAGGGGATGTGAAGGATGAAGTGGATGAGGCACAGCTAAAAGGGAGTCATCCTTCTCCGAGATTTCTTCTTTAGATTCCTATACACACTCATCATGAATGATGGCGTAGGTTGGCTGCATAACACCAACTCCGTCAATAACTTAATCCTTGTTCACAATAGGTGAGGGGTCCAGAATTGAAGAACACAAGACAATACAATCTGGAGGATCAACAGAACGTTAGGACGGAGGTTGAAGGAATGCATCCATGTGACAACCAATAGGCTTGCAATCCAAATTTGCACAAATCTCAAGAGTAGGTGGGGTGGGAGAGTGTGACAGTTCAATAGAGGCATGTGCATGATCTCCCACATCACTTCTCGGTGGTGGAGATGTTTGATTAGGTGAAGGTGGACAATCACTTGTGACAGCGAACTTTGTTTGCCTATGATCGTGCAGCTCCATCACCGAAGTGCATTGAGCAGGGTTTGAATATGTGAAGAAGATACTCAAATCTTCCATAACTAAATTACCAATCAATTTCATCTTTAGGGAATTGGTATGAAGGATTACAAAAGCGTGTATAAAACTGATCAATAGATTCATCGGGTGCTTTTCGTAATTTTAGAATTTCTTGATCAAGTGCTTTCCAGTTAACGTGATTGAAAGCATGGTCTATCCCTGCGACCAAATGAAGACGAGAATTAATAGATTTTCCGGATAGCGTGGCACACCAATGCATTGGGTGCCCTCAAAGCATGTAGATGAACAATGCACAACTCATGTATTCTTCAAAGAATCCATGTCTTTCACATGAGCCTACAATTTTGACTGCGTGCCTTACCAAGGCTACGTAGCCTCCACCATAAAATGTTTTATGAGACAATTTATCCGAGATCTTTTTCGAGATGATGAAATCATTTCCATAAGATATACATTCTGAAAGAGGAGCTTGGTAGTGAGTCATGAGAGATGTGTAGAGATTCAAAAAAGATGTGAGGACCCAGCTTGTCATCTGGACCTCCTTCTAGCGCCAAAATGTTGACAGTGCTAGACCCACCAACATGTAAGGGGATCTCCCTGGTAAGAAGTCCCATTTATACCTCAGATCGTTTGGTGTAGGAGTCCCAGCAGTGGGTCATGTAGTAATGCCTTGACCGTGATTTCACATAGAGGCATGTAAGATAACTCTGTTAGTATCAAGGGTGTGACCGCTACAGTGAGTCAAGGAAGGTGCTTGAGAGGTTCTAACACATGTGGGTTGAGATGAGTGCGCCCCTTGGCAACCTGTAATAGTACATGGATGGGAAGGGAAAACATGAGTGAAGATGCATCACAAGCTGGAAAGTAAGTCAGCTGGCAATCCAAAGTGATTGTTAAACCACTCAACACAAATCAGAGAGATTCATACATGCTCATACAGAATAGTCCTTACATGCATGCATAAGAAATCAAATACATATGCCATTTAGAGTAAACAAGAAAAATAGAATACCATACAACATATGCATGAAACATGTTGTCTCTTGTTATATAAATAAGTGTAATTTCCAGTCATGCAATACATCCATGTACACCTGCTAGCCCCAACATTGGAATGTTACATCCACATCTGCGTGCTCCTCCAAATAGATGTACTGGCTCCGTGCAGTGGAGAAGCCAAGGCACGTTACAACACTATCCAAGCTCTCTCCAAGATAGTCTTATTGGAAGCTTGGCTGACCAAAATCCTATACAATGAGTTATGAGGTTCTATTTATAACAAAGGGTGGGGTGACCCTTGACATTCCCCTTTGTGATAGCTCATCTACCCTCATGACTCTTCATCTACTTTATGACTGTTACATCCAACTATTGACACTTGAACTTCCACTTGACATGATGTTACATTACAATGCACATGTGCTCATGTGAGATAAAATGGCTTGAGCAAGCCATCCAAGACATCACTGACACTCAGTCTGTTGAGGTGAGACCAACTCTTTGACATGGTTGTGATGGTGAAGGTGGTGAGATGATGCCAAGCTTGGTCATCCGTGATGGTGTGCATGCACCCTGTTTGGTCAATTTAGTGTCCTAAATTTCTCTACATAAATTATCAATTCAGGTATCATAAACTGATGAAGTGTAGTGCACTGTTTGTGCTAGATAACCCTTCTTACTTCGTTGTTTTTGTGTTTTATGTTGTTTTGGGGGGTTTTTTTTCTTTTAATCCCTAATGATTTACGATGTAATTATTAAAAACTTAAATCTAAATTTTGTGGAGACTACTCAAAATCTAAAAATGAAAACAAAGCTTTAAGAAAGAAATGAAAACAGAGCTAAGAAATACTTGGAAGTAAAGCTTAAGCAAGAAATGAAAACAAAGTTTCTATTCCTATTTTACCATTATTTCCAAATCATGAATTAAAACTGAAAGTGAAACTTGCAACTGATGTCTAACTAATTATAGAAATAAAACTAAATGAAATACTTAGTTACTCTGCCTCTCAATTTTGGGAGAAAATCTCCTTGGGATGACATTGAGTAATTATGTACCTCATTAATCTAAGAGAAAGCAAATAAAGAGATGCAACAACAACTCATTGCATAAGTGAAATGTTCAACCACTTATTTTAAGAATGGATTACTAACTTGAAGGGTTTTTCATAAACATTCATTAACACCATGAGTCAGTAAACTAACAATAAAATGGTAAAGACAGTAACTGGCATTGATCAGTCTAGTTGAGAACTTAAATTAGAAAAATAGTGAATGAAGTAAACTAGATTACATTAGTGAGTTTAATCTTCTAAATACTGATAAAAACTAAAAAGAGATCAAGCAAATGGAAGCTACTCTAAATTATGAACACTGTTAATAAGAAAATGATGGGAATTGCGTTATGAACATTTTCAGTAAGAAAATGACTATAAACACTGTGAAAGAAAATGATGAATTTATAGTTAACAAGAAGAAAAAAATAAAATGAAATGAAACCTTCTTCAGTGCAGGGGCCCTCTGTAACTGATTAGGCTATGCTTGCTCAATCAACTCCAAAGAAACTCCTTCAGATTTTCATAAAACATGCGGTCTTCATATTAAGAATAGGGACACAAAATGCCCAAAAATTACAGAGTTTAGAACTTCGATTCCATAATAAAACTATTACTATCACTACTAACTTCTACAGTACTTTACACGAGTATTTATAAGAAAAACCATGAAACTGTTTGTGGAGAGAAACATGCTACAGTCAAACACGTAGAAGAGAGATATGCGGAATTTCTTCCTCGGCTACTGGAGACATAAATCTGTTAGGTCCCTATAATACTAGTGATTACCCCATTAATATTGTAGTTGTATCCCTTATTAATATTGTTGTGTCCCTATTGTCCCCATATTGTTATTACTATGCCCCATAGAATCCCTCTATTGTTATTTTTGTGGCTTTATATTATTATTGTTAGGTCGGCTGGGTTATATTGTGACTCCTTAGACTCCTATATATAGAAAGGAGGTTTTGTCATTGGAATCATCGAAGAATTGTTCATTTGTGTAATGTAAAGGAGGTTTCCCCCTTAAAGAGGCTGAATTCTAAGGTGTTCAACTATCTTTTCTATCTTTTTGTGAGCTGGTTTCATAACATTTGGTATTATAGCTTTGGATTCTAAGGTTTCGCTGCTCCAAATAGGTGATCGTGGCATTTTCACTATAACTTTTTTTTTGCGATGTTTCAGAAGCTAAACAAAAACCCATTTGAGAAGAAATCACATTGAACCTTGGATCCGAATTTCATAGCTTTTCACGCTATATTTGCGGAGATATGATCTGAGGAAGTTGGTCTTTTTACAGACTCCTGAATTACATTCCAAATAGGTGACGTGGGGAAAATCATCATAACTTTCTCTCTGAGCATCGAATTGAAATTTCGTAAGAAGGTAAAAAAATAGAACAGACTGTAGTTTCTTGTATACATTATTTAGTGAAAAATTTCGAAACAGTGACTCGTGGAACGTCGTACAACTTCGCACTACTGAAATAGTCTATAATCAGGTCACTGTGGGAGATTTGGCATAACTATTCATTGGAGAATCCAATTGGGATCAGATTGGTGGCATTGGAAAGAGGACACTGAGGACTACTGCAGGTCACTATTTCAGAACTGGATGATCCGAAATTGTAGAGATACATCAGATTCAATATCAAGCTCCTACAAAGTGAAAAAAGGTGTGTAATTTTTTTCAAATTTTTTAATAAGTTTGGTTTGAAAAAATAGTTTGAAGGAATTGAAAGGGCATAGTAAAACATTATTATCGGTAATTGATGCCCAAAGGAAAGAAAATGCAAACACCTAGTAAGAAATCTGAAAGCTCTAGCATGACTCATGAAGAAGAGGAAGAAATGCAACATGATATATCAAAATTACGAGACCAAGTGCAACAAGTGTCACTTGCACAAAAAGCAACATAATCTAAGATGGATGGTTTAAAGAAAGATGTAGAAGCTAAGATGGATGGTTTAAAGAAAGGCGTAGAAGCTGAGATGGATTGTTTAAAGAAACGCATAGAAACTAAGATGAATGATGTGGAAGCTAATATGGACAATTTGAAGACAAGCATGGAAGATTTGAAGACAGGCATGGAAGATTTGAAGATAGATTTGAAGACAAATTTAACAAAGTTTCCACAAGAAATGCTTACTAATGGTGAAAGGGTAGTAAAGGAAACTCATGATGAGAACAAAAGAAATGTTAATCATGATTTCAAAGACTCTAATGTTGGATCGAAGACCCACCATATTCCAAAAATCGATATGAGGAAGTTTGATGGCAAGGATCCCACAACATGGATATTACAGATGGAGCAATTTTTCGATCTCAATAACGTGAAAAACACACAAAAGGTATGTATTGCAACTTTATATTTGAAACCAAATCAGTTTGTATGGTATCAATGGCTTTGCTCTCGTAAATAAATTATCACTTGGGTAATTTTTATGGAAGAATTGACAGCACATTATGAGGATACAAAAAGCAACACTTTTTTTAGCCAATTGATAAGTCTCAAACAAAAGGGTTCAATAATGGAGCACATTGAGGAGTTTCAAAAATTGAACATAAGGGTAAAAAATATTCTAGAGGAGCATAGGATTGATGTGTTCATAGGGACTTTAAAGGATAATATCCAACATGATGTTCACCTTTGGGAACCTGATTCATTAGAGAAGGCATTCAAGTTAGCAAGAAAAATGGAAAACAAAATTATGGCAACTAGGAAACATACCACTCACAACTATAAAGATGGGAGTGTTGTTGCCCCTAGTCTTCCACAACCTATAAGGTTGACACCACAACAATTGGGAGAAAAAAGAGAAAAAGGGCTTTGTTACAGTTGTGATAGCAAATACACTAAAGGTCATAAGTGTGTTGAGAAGAAATCATTCTACATAGATTGTGAAGAGGAAGAAGAAAAGGAGCAAGAAAGGTCAAAAGAAGAGGATATACTCCAGGAACAAATCCTAGATTAATAAGAAATGAATCCGACCATATCTTGTAATGTATTGGCTGGAATTACCACTCCTCAAACCATCAAGATAGAAAGACAAATCAACAAGAAAAAGATAATAGTGTTGATTGATTTAGGAAGTACCCACAATTTTATTCATTGTAAGGTAGCAAAAGAATTGAATTTCTTCCTATATCTAGCACCAGAATGTCAAGTGATGATTGCAAATGGAGGAACGATAAATTGCTCTAGAAAGTGCCATAATATCAAGCTATCCATGCGAGAATATGTATTGACTAGCCCAATGCTTTCCATTCCAATGGGAGGTGATGATGTTGTACTAGGAGTCCAATGGCTACAATCCTTGGATACAATAGATTTTAATTTTTAAGAACTTTTCATGAAATTTTTTGTGGAAGGAAAGGAAGTTGAATTAAGGGGTATTGCAGGGAAACCAGGAAAGATAATAAGCTCTAACGGTATGACAAAGCTTCTAAAAAAGGAACAAAGAGGTGTAATTGCACAATTATGTTCGCTAGATGTTTCCACATTGGAATCATCTATTTCTCCAGATCTCCAAAAAGTCTTGGACAATCATTCCAAGGTATTTGAGACTCCCAAAGATCTCCCACCTATTCAAGATCATGATCATGCTATTCATCTGATTCCAGGAAGTGTTCCTCCAAACATCAGGCCGTACATATATCCCTATGCCCAAAAGAGTGAAATTGAACGTATGGTTGCAGAAATGCTAGAGGCAGGTATAATTCAACCTAGTCAAAGTTCTTTCTCTGCTCCAATATTATTGGTGCACAAGAAGGATGAATCATGGCGCATGTGTCCGGATTATAGGGAGCTCAACAAGCTCACTATTAAAGATAATTTTCCCATTCCTGTCATTGATGAATTACTGGATGAATTGCATGGATCAATTTACTTCACCAAGTTGGATATTCATTCAGGATATCATCAAATCAGAATGAAGACTGAAGACATTCTAAAAATAGCATTTAGAACTCATGAGGGTCATTATGAATTTTTGGTCATGCCTTTTGGCCTTACCAATGCACCTTCTACATTTCAAGGTTTGATGAATTCCATTTTTAAACCCTTAGAAAATTTGTGTTAGTATTTTTTGATGATATACTAATCTACAACAAGTCTTGGAAGGATCATGTTGAACATATTGACAAGGTGCTACAACTATTGGAGGAGAAACAATTATATGCAAAAAGATCCAAATGCTTCTTTGGAGTACAAGAGGTGGAATATCTGGGTCATATTGTATCTCATGAAGGAGTTAAAGTAGACCCTAGCAAAATTAAAGCCATTAAGGAATGGAAAATACCCACATCCATAAAGCATCTGCGAGGATTTCTCGGGTTGATAGGGTATTATCAGAAGTTTGTTAAGAATTATGGGAGAATAGCAGCACCTCTAACAACATTATTGAAGAAAGATGCATTTTCATGGACTCTAGAAGCAACAAAGGCCTTTGAACATCTTAAAGAGGCAATGTGCCAAGCACCGATCTTAGCTACACCGAACTTCACAAAAACCTTTATTGTGGAATGTGATGCTTCAAGAAATGAAATTGGTGCTATATTAATGCAAGATGAAAGATCCATTGCTTTTGAAAGTCGTCCAATCAAGGGAAAGTTTTTACAAAAAGCTATTTATTAGAAGGAAATGTTGGCAATACTCCATGCACTTAAGAAATGGCGACCCTACCTAATGGGAAGACACTTCAAGGTAAAAACGGATCATGATAGCCTTGAAAACTTTTTAGAACAAAGATTATTCTCTAAAGAGCAACAAAAATGGGTCACAAAGATGTTGGGTTATGACTTTGAAATCATCTACAAAAAGGGGAAGCAAAATGTGGTGCCAGATGCACTCTCAAGTTTCCAACCAGATTGGGTAAATGAAGCAAGGGAGGAATGGAAGAATGATGAAGAAGTGTAGGCACTTATTCGAAAGTTACAACAAGATTCCAGTACATCTGATATATTTAGCTGGCAAAATGATTCGTTATGGTACAAAGATCGCTTATACCTCTGTAAGAATTCCCGACTAAAACAAAAGATTCTTATGGAATTGCACACTTCTCCCTTAGGAGGGCACTCAAGATTTTTAAAAACTTACCACAGGGTTAAGAAGGATTTTTTTTGGGATGGCCTTAAATCAGATATTCAAAAGTTTGTGGCGGAATGTTTGGTTTGCCAACAAAATAAAGTTGAAACAATTAAGACACCAGGTCTATTACAACCTCTATCCATTCGAAGCCAACCTTGGGAGGAGGTTTCAATGGATTTTATCACAGGTTTACCCAAGTCTGAGGGAAAGAGTGTCATCATGGTGGTAGTTGATAGACTTACCAAGTATGAACACTTCTGTGCATTATCACATCCATTTAAAGCCAGTATAGTTTCTACTGCATTTATGGAAATAATTCAAAAGCTACATGGAAACCCAAAGGTTATTATAAGTGATAGAGATCCCATTTTCACTGGAAATTTTTGGACAGAATTATTTTCTGTCTTGGTACTCAGTTACCTCATAGCTCATCGTCAATCTGATGGGAAAACTGAGATAGTAAACAAATGTTTGGAAGGATATCTTAGTTGCTTTGTATATGATAAACAGACACAATGGGCCAAATGGTTACCTCTGGCTGAATGGTGGTATAACACTTCCTTCCATACAGCAACAAAAATGACCCCATTTATGGCACTTTATGGATATCAGCCACCATCCATCGCATCATATTTGAGAAAAAATTCTAAGGTTCAAGCAGTGGAACATCACATCGAACATCAACAACAATTCCTTCAACTCTTGAAGGATAACCTCGTGTTGGCACATAATAGAATGAAACAACAGGTAGATCAACATCGCAGCGAAAGAAGTTTTGATGTAGTTGATTGGGTATTCCTACGGCTACAACCATATAAGCAAATTTCCCTCAAGCAAGCTAAGAAGGATAACAAATTATCACCAAAGTATTATGGTCCGTACAAGGTGTTGCAAAAGATTGGTACTATGCCTTACAAATTGGAGCTTCTTGCAACTTCTCGATTGCACCCAGTTTTCCATGTTTCATGTTTAAAGATGGTTATAGGTGACAAGCTCCCAGTTCAAACAATATTGCCAGAACTTGATGAGGAAGGAAAAATTATATTGGAACCGGAAGAAGTCACAGAAACAAGAACTCGACAGCTACGAAATCGATCAATTTCAGAGTATCTTATAAAGTGGAAGAACTTATCCGTTGAAGATTCCACATGGGACGATGAAAATTTTATATAGAAGCATCCAGAACTACTCAAGCATTGAGGACAACACTTTATTGAGTGAAAGGAGCATGTTAGGTCCCTATAATACTAGTGATTACCCCATTACTATTGTAGTTGTATCCCTTATTAATATTGTTGTGCCCCTATTGTCCCCATATTGTTATTACTGTGCCCCATAGAATCCCTCTATTGTTATTTTTGTGGCTTTATATTATTATTGTTAGGTCAGCTGGGTTATATTGTGACTCCTTGGACTCCTATATATAGAAAGGAGGTTTTGTCATTGGAATCATCGAAGAATTGTTCATTTATGTAATGTAAAGGAGGTTGCCCCCTCGAAGAGGTTGAATTCTAAGGCGTTCAACTATATTTTCTATATTTTTGTGAGCTGGTTTCATAACAAAATCCAAGACATGGTGGCTGTTGGATTCGGTTGTACAGGTGGCTGCTGGAGTCTGTAGGTATAGGTAGTTGTTTTGGATAATGCTTCCCATAGCTGTGAAACGTGTTAATTAACCATGAAACAGAGTCCTATTACCTTCAGTCTCTGTGTTTGACTTATCCATTGACTGTAGTCTTATGCCATCTTCTTTGTTGACCTAGGTTAAGTGAATAGGACAGGGTCCATGTCACGATGATTTCCAAGCTGTCCATGTAGCTAGTTTCTCCTTCTAACACCTGGAACCTGTTAGAGCATGAAGGTAGCTGCGGAGCAACCGATTAGCTACAGAATAGGCTGTGCTCCGTAGCTAATATACAAAAATTTATTCAAACAACAAAAAATAAAAGCATAACATGTAAATCACTAAATGCTCTCCTCAAGATAGTATATATCGGTCATTGGTGATGAGAATGCACATTTCTTATGGAAAAACAAAGAAAAGGAATGAGAAGAGTTGCTAGGGAAAGAGTAATTTTGAGGCTCAACATACCCCCACTGCAAAATCACTGCATGGCCCCATGCAATTTTGCCAAAACTATGAACTCTATTCCTTATTGCATCATCTCAGATACCTCTGCTAGTACATCTAACTTTCTTCTCTTGCTTTTCTTTGAAGTAACAACCATCCTTGGTTTCTTCATGAGAACTCTCTATTTAAGGTTGATCACTGTTTTGTTCAAGTTTCTGTTCTTCCTCTTCAACTTCCTATTTTTCTTGTACCATAGGCCTAAGTGCAGTATGGTATTGTCATGAATGGCTTTATCCAATTTGCCTTGTTGCTTTAGGGCTTCATTTTCTTTCTTGATATGCCTATTCAATATCTCCAACTCATAGATCTCTTGTTTGAGTAAGTCAGTCAGAGGTTCTTGTGGATTGACAGGTTGTTTTGGATTGGTTGAGGAACTTGGATCCATTGAGGTATTCCTTTTCTCTAATGACTCTATGTAGTCATAGATTTGCTACTGTACTGGAGCTATGCTAGGAGAAGCTCTACTTGGGCTGCCTTCAAAATTCTGTGGAGGGGAGTTTTTTGGACTGTGTTTAGATGGAATACTGTCAGGAGACTGAACTGGGGTTTCTTCCTCTAAGTTTATGAACTGGGATTCTTTTGATGTTACCTTCCTAACCTTACCTCGGAGTCTAGAGCTCCTTCTCAAGTTTTGGAAGCTTATGGTTTCTTCTTTTGTGTCCTTCTTCCTCTTTCTTATCCCCTTATTTTTCTTGATTTGTTCCTTAATATTGGTCAATCTTTCGGAGAGTAACTGTTCATCTTCTTGTGGTGATGAAGGTTCAGGAATGTCTTCATCAATTTCTTCAGCTCTCTCTTTCATTTTTCCTTTCTACTTCTTATCCTTTGGTTTAGAAGTTGTCTCTGCATCATTCTTTTGTGAGGAGGTTTGAATATTAATGTTGATCTTTCTCCTCCTACTTTTCTTACCATGACTCTCCTCAGGTGACTCTGGAGCATCGTGGAAAATATTTCTTACCAAGAAATCTTTCCATGTATCCCCTATACTTCTCAAATGGAATTCAACTAGTATTTTCACTAATCCATGATGATACATAGTTGTTTCTATAGATTCAATTTTCTTTTGAACATTTGTAGCCATCCTTCTCAGACTGTTTAGAAGGAAGAAGGGAAGGTTGATGGTTCCATTTTCTAAAAAATTCATTAATAATCGTATATGGTAAACATACATAGATCCAAATATTCCTTCACATGTAATGATTTTTTCAATATTAACAACATATTACTCCATTTGTTCTTGAGTGCTGAAATAGGAATTCCCTTTCTAAATATTGTAACATCCATACCTGGGTTTCTAAGGATCACCTTCCAAGATTCACCATGAAATTCCTTGTTTGTAAACCATCTTTCTCCTTGTCTTGGCAGTTATGTTGCTTTTGTTATGAAGGATTCTGTGACTGCAAATTTGATATCTCCTATCTCCACTTCTGTGCCATCAAATGACCTTGCAAAAGACTTGGTAATTTCCTTGTGGTAGCCGTCAAAATTTTCAATAAAATTTAACCATCTGACCTTTTGTAGCATCCCTTTAAGCTATGGATACCCCTCCATATACTTTACCCCTACGGGCTCTCTTCTGAAAGTAAACCCCATATCCCCTGTTTTCGGTTAACCTTCAAAATTACTCTCACTATCTATAAAACAAGTGCTGTGTGTATGGAAATGGAATGACTGTGTATACATGAGAATGGAAACACTGTGTGTATATGAAATGGCTGCGTGGATATAAGAGAAAAAATTAAGAGTTGGAATGTAATAAATAGACATTAAGGGTTTAGAGAGTCGTAGATAGGTAGGTCACATTTTCATCTTAACAGTTAACAGGTGTAGCTGTGAAGGACTATTTGAGTATAGGTTATGGAGTTTGAAGCAGAGATTTGTTATGAAAGAATCATTGAGACTGTTTGTCATTAAAGTTGGAAGATATGGCGGAGACATCGTGGCAGTCAAATCAAATGATGGTTGGTTAAGGGGACATGTGATTATACATACTATACAAACTTATGTTTTCAAATTGCTTTTTGAAATAAATTTTTGCATTTACCTTTGGAACCTTTACCTTTTGCTTGCTAATTTTTTTGATGTTGATCCACAGGTACCTTGAGCATGATTGGTCTTCAAAATTGATTTTTCTTCAATTCCCTGCATACATGATTTTATTATGAACTGTACACTTGTGCCTAAACTGATAAACAAATTGTAGCTGCAGAATCAGATTAGCTGCAAAACAGAATCAGTTGCAAAACGTGAAACAGAAAGTAAAATATGGCTTATGGATCATGAATGAAATGGAAATGGCTATGTAAGTGAAATGAAATGGAGATGGAATGAATACTGAAAAAAGGAAAAATTTATTGATGAAATATCACAATGGGATGAAGTGAAACTGTAAAATTAAAATGGAGTGAGATGAGATGATGAATTTTGTAGAATCTAAACTACAGAGTGACTATGGCTTCTTGTCACTACTTATTAAAGAAAGAAAATGGAAAATATAGAGTGTCAGAAACCTCTAATTTTCACCCTGTATTTTCTGTATAAGTATGCCAATCAGGGATTGGTTTTCAACCTTATACAATTTATTATTTATTTATTTATTTATTTTTATTTTTTTCATAGGAAAAATAAAGACTAATTTAGTGGAGAAAAAAAATTCTTCTTCACTAGCTTCATTTCATAATTGTCTTGGAAAATCTTAATAAACTCCTCTTTTGAAATGGGTTTCTAATATATCTTTAATCTATGACCATTCACAAGAAGAGGAGTTTTACTTTCATCTATTGTTCTGATCCTCACTGCTCCATTACTAAAGACTTTTTCAATCTCATATGGCCCAAGCCAATGAGTTTGAAACTTCCCTTGAAAATCTTTAAACTTTGAATCAAATAACAACGCCCAATCTCCCACTTGAAACTTCTTGTCCTTGATATATTTTTCATGCCATTTAGCCCTCTGTTGTTGGACTATACCACTCCTTTGAACTGCTTCTTGCCTGATTTCATTAAGTTCATTTAATTGCTCCAGCCTATGCTTTTGTGCCTCTGGAAAATCTAGTCCCGGTTGGACTGCCATCTTGAAAGTTCTGATTTGGAACTCTATAGGGAACACAACTTGTTTCGCACAAACAAGTTCATAGGGTGTATGTCCTGCTGTGTTCCTCCATGTAGTTCTATAGGCCCATAAGGCTTCAGGAAGCCTTTCTGCCCAATCTCTTCTATGTAGATACACAATCTTGGTGAGGATTCCTTCAATCACTCTATTTGTATATTACACTTGACCATTTTCTTGTAGATGATAGAGAGTAGATTTCTTATGATTGATCTTCTATTCTTCCATAAGCCCTTCCACCATGTTAGATGTGAATTGAGATCCCTTATCTGTCACAATTTCTCTTGGAACATAAAAACAAGTAAATATGTCCTCAAAAAGAAAATTAACTACAGATTTCTCATTAGCAAAAGGTAATGCTTTGGCTTTTACCCATTTAGTGACATAATCAGTGCATACCAATATATACTTTTTCTACTTAGATGGAGGATTAATTGGTCCAATAAAATCTAAGGTCCACTTTTCAAAAGGTTCGATGAATACCTGAATTTGTAATGGCATTTCATTTGAGGGAGCAGGTTTCCCTACCCTTTGGCAGCTTTCACATATCCTGACATATTCTTTAGCATCTTTGAAGATGGATGGCAAATAATATCCTAAAGAAAGGATTTTATAGGTTGTCCTCTTGTCAGCAAAGTGTCCACCACACGGTTCATCATGACATGCCTTAAGAATCTCGGGCATTTCATCTTCCCTGACACATCTTCTGATCATAAGATCTTGCCCTGTTTTATAGAATTCGTTAGTGATCCATGAATATCTTGCACTTTCCTGAATAATTTTTCTTTTCTCTCTAGGAAACAAATGTGAAGGTGACTTCCATGTGGCCAAGTAGTTAGCAATATCTGCAAACCAAGGAGTTTGAGTAGTTACTGCAAAAAGATATTCATCAGGAAACTTATCTTCAACCAGAGAATCTTCTTTGATATTTTGAATCCTAGACAAGAAATCAGCAACTGTGTTTTGTTTTCCAGGTCTATCTAGCACAGTAATGTTGAATTCTTGCAAAAGTAAAAGCCATCTTGTAACTCTGCCATTAGTAATAGGTTTATTCATCAAATATCTAATTGTAGAGTGATCTGTATGAACAAAGGTCTCATAGCCTGTTATATAGTGTCTGAACTTATTAATTGCATGAAAAACAACTAAAAATTCCTTTTTAGTCACAGTATAATTCAACTCAATGGGAGTCAAATTCTTACTTGTATAGTAAATGGCATAAGGAATCAAATCTTTTTGTCCCAATACAGCTCCCAGGGCTGTATTTGAGGCACTTATTGAAATATGGAAAGGGATTTTCCAATTTGGACCTCTTAAAATGGGCGCCTCAGAATTTTTTGTTTTCAAGGTTTCAAATGCAAACTGGCAATGCAAATTCCAATTGAATTCGCAATCTTTGGTAAGAAATTTGAAGAGTGGGGATGCTATTTTAGTGAAGTTTTCTATAAATCTTCTATAATACCCTATAAATCCGAGAAAATTTCTAACATCCTTTTAGAAATTTGGAATTGATAATTTAGAGATGATTTCAACTTTAGATTTGTCGACTTTAATCCCATCTCTTGAAATGTGATGTCCTAAAACAATACCTTCTGTAAACATCATAAAACATTTTTGATGGCTTAGTGAAAGGTTTGTTTCCTTACATCTTTTAAGAACTTTTTCCAAATTTTCCAAAGCTTCTTCAAATGTATTTCCATAGACTGTAAAATCATCCATATATACCTCTACACAATTATGTATTAGATCAGAAAAAATTCCTAGTACTGCTCTTTGGAATGTTGCAGGTGCATTATATAAGCCAAAAGGAAGTACTCAGTAGGCATAAGTTCCCCATGGACAAGTAAATGTGGTCTTATCCTGATCTTCAGGTGCTACCTGAATTTGATTATAACCACTAAAACCATCCAAGAATGAGAAATACTTATTACCTAATAATGTACCTAACACTTGATCTATAAAAGGCAAAGGGAAATGATCTTTAAGGGTTTCTTTATTCAGTTCTCGATATTCAATGCACACCCTCCATTTACCATTCTTTTTAGGCACAATTACTAAAGGAGAAACCCATTGGCTGTCTAAAATTGGGTAAATGAAGTTTACATTTGGTAATTTTTGGAGCTCATCTTTCACAATATCCCTAAGATTTGGATTCATCCTTCTCTAAGGTTGTCTGATAGCTTTGCTATTTTCCTCAATGTAGATGTGATGGATACAAGTCTTAGGATCAATGCCTTTGATGTCAGTGTATTCCCATGCAAATGCAGCAGAATGTTTTTGTAATGTTTTGATTAGCTCTTCTTGTTGTAGTATCTCTAAGTTTTTGTTTATGTTCAATGTCCTACCTGAAAAAATTTCAATTGTAGAGCTACCAAACTCTTCCATAGAATAGAGAGACATCTGCCTAGATGACAAATATTCAACATTAGATTTTTCTTAAAATTTGTCATGGTCATATTCTGAAGATGGTTCAAAATTTTCCAATGTATTTAAAATTTGACTATCTTCACTAATATCTAAAATAGTAAAGAGAAGCTGAATATCATCTTCATCATCAATCCATTCTTTGTCATCTATTTCTGTGATTGCTTTTACTGGAGGATATAGAGTAAATTTCTTTATTGAATTACCATCAGAAATATACATGTCACCAGATCTACAACTAATAAAAGCATAAGTTGTGGCCAACCAAGGTCTTCCAAATATGAGTGGATGTCCTCATAGATTATTCTTGGGAGTTAAGATCATGAAATCAACAGGATATTCCCAAGAATCTAAGGATACTAAAATATATTCTAGCACACCATCTGGTTTTTCAAAAACATTCATTAACAACATGAGTCAATAAACTAAAAATAAAATGGCAAAAACAGTAAATGGCATTGATCAGTCTAATTGAGAACTTAAACTAGCAAAATAGTGAATGAAGTAAACTAGATTATATTACTGAGTTTCATCTTCTAACTACTGATAAAAACTAAAAAGAGATCAAGAAAATGGAAGCTACTCTAAATTATGAACACTGTTAATAAGAAATTGATGGAAATTTCTTTATAAAAATTGTCAGTAAGAAAATGACTATAAACACTGTGAAAGAAAATGATGAATTTATAGTTAACAAGAAGAAAAATAAAATGAAATGAAACCTTCTTCAGGGAAGGGGCCCTCTGCAACTGAATAGGCTACGCTTGCTCAATCAACTCCAAGGAAACTCCTTCAGATTTTCATAAAACATGCGGTCTTCATATTAAAAATAGGGACACAAAATGCCCAGAAATTATAGAGTTTAGAACTTCGATTCCACAATAAAACTATTACTATCACTACTAACTTCTACAGTCCTTTACACAGGTATTTATAAGAAAAACCATGTAACTATTTGTGGAGAAAACATGCTGCAGTCAAACACGTAGAAGACAGGTATGCGGAATTTCTTCCTTGGCTGCTGGAGACATAAATCCAAGACATGGTTGCTGTTGGATTCGGTTGTACAGGTGGCTGTTAGAGTTCGTAGGTACAGGTAGTTGTTTTGGATAACACTTCTTATCACTGTGAAACGTGTTAATTAACCATGAAATAGAGTCTTGTTACCTTCGGTCTCTGTGTTTGACTTATCCATTGACCATAGCCTTATGCCATCTTCTTTGTTGACCTAGGCTAAGTGAAGAGGACAAGGTCCATGTCACGATGATTTCCAAGCTGCCCATGTAGCTAGTTTCTCTTTCTGACACCTGGAACCTGTTAGAGCATGAAGGTAGTTGCGGAATAGCCGATTAGTTGCAGAATAGGCTGCGTTTCATAGCTAATATACAAAAATTTATTCAAACAGAAAAAATAAAAGCATAACATGTAAATCCCTAAATTTCCTCCTTAAGACAGTATATACTGGTCATTGGTGGTGAGAATGCATCTTTCTTATGGAAAAAAAAAAAGAAAAGGAATGAGAAGAGTTGCTAGGGAAAGAGTAATTTTGAGGCTCAACACACCCCATGGTGACATCTTACTGAAGCGAACTCTTGGTGCATTGGTTCAAATCCTTCATCCAACTCATCTGCTAACATGCATATGGTCTTCTTTGGTGCGGCTGAACTGAAAGCACACTGATGCATAGTGTCTGTGCTGATCTTCAAGTGTGTGCTGGTGGTCATGCACATCAACTTGTCGAAGTACATGTTTAGCTCCAATTGGAATTGCTTCTTGTCTTTGCCTTGGTGAGTGTGCTGAATGGGTTGGATCACATGTGTGCACACAATGACTTGCATGCTGTTGAATCCCTTACATGAGATCAACAACATTTCTCACCATGTCTTCTTTGTGCCAGTTGCTAGGATGGATATTTAACATGTACGGGCATAGTTTCATTCGTGCATGCATTTTCTGCCCATTGTTGTTCATGTTCCTACTTCAACTCATTCGTCTATCTGTGCAACTTCATGTTCTTCCCTGAGTTGTTGCTTCAACACATGAAACTCCTTCTTTGTTACATTCTCTATCTTCGTGCGATATTCATGTTGTGTCGTTACCTCATAGCCTGAGTCTCCAAATTTTCTTTCATCATCAGTGGATCTGCTTGAGCTCGCAACTTTTTCCTGACTCTGTGTTGTCAACAACCTTCCTCTTGCATTCGTTGCATTCGTTCCATTCATTGTGTTCATTGTGTTCGTTGTGTTCTTTGCATTCGTTGCATTCGGTACGCTGCTTTCATCTATTGTTCATGATGCTTCTCGCTGTGATGCTTCTGCTATCATATCTTGATGTCCTTGTCTACGAACAACTTGATATGTTCGTGAGTAGGCAAGCTCATAGACATTTGATCGATTGCATCTCCAGGTGTGTTCTGAACGGTGTCTTCGACTCTGCTCTCTTGGAAACCATTGTACTTGCACTACTGAGAGGTAGATGAACACCTACAATACCTGGAGACATGGCAATGCTCATGGAAAGCATTATGTCAGTCGAAAACCAAAATTAACTTGAGAACTAACTTGTGAGATGCCTGTGTGACTGCTCATGAAGGTTGCGCAATTTCGATTGGGAGGTCAAGAGACTGACTACGAAGACTGTGCAAGGCATAGTTTTGGCTATCGGGAGACTGACTAACTATTATAACTGTGCATTGCACAGTCCAGTCTAGCTGCTGACTGATGGAATTACGTAATGCACGATCTCAGCTGGCAATGGCTATAGGCTCAGTGACTGCATTACGCAATTTTCTGGGCCAACAGTCACTGTCCCTCAGAAATGTGCAAAACAGTCCTAGAGGATAGTGACTGGAAAAAATGTGCATTTCCTGGGAGGTAGACAGAGCCTTCCCTCTCAGGATTGCATAATGCTGTCTTGGTGAGGCTCTTGGTGAGGCAGATTCTGGGCCACGACAACCCAAACTCGCCACCAGGAAACTAAAAGAAAATGTGGAAGTGAATGCATGGAAGCACTAAGTTAAAGTAGAAGTGCTTGATCGTGCATGTAAACATTGATTGAAATATTCATTAAACATATCAACAGGCCTGTGGGTGAAGTGAGTTGTCGAATTAGCGACCGTTCGTGCAAAACAATTTCATGCATACAACAACGGTGAAATAGCAACGGAAACTGAAATGGTGTTAGTACAAGATAGTATGTATCAAACAACAACAAACATTCACTGGAATCAAGTAGATGGTGTTCCTACGGAGTGAAATGCAAAAAGCGCCAGAAATTCAACACAAGTCATGGAAAGCAGGCTTACCCCAAAAAAAATAAGCTAAATATGCCGATAGCTCCTAGATGTGATGTGGGATGTCAGTGTTACAAGGTTTATGTGAAGAATGAGCTCTACGGCATCTAGTTGATGAGTTTTGATAACATCGAGGTTGTGATGCGCATGCCACAAATCTAGGGAAAGCGACACTTGGTGGGAGGTTTATGAAATGATCCTTGCATGTAACCTCCAACTGCCAAAAATAGATCCCTGAAACAAGGGATGCCTTTGCATGTTGCCTTGGGAGAAGCAGCCCATGTATGCAAGTCAATGTTGCTCTATCCTGGAGGGAATTAGTCAACTTAGCTACACATGCAAGAGGTTGCTCGACTGTTGGGAGAAAATGTGCATTTTTGGCTGGGAGTTGGGTTGGGTGCCCAGGAGATTTGTGCAATTTTTGGGTAGAGCAGCTGTTTGCTACCCAAATTTTCACAAATTTTGGGCTGAGTAGCCCTTCTGGCGAAAATTATGCAATTTTCACTATGAATGTTGATTGCCATAATTGCACAATTATAGATCCCAATAGGCTTCCAGTCAAGATTGCGCAATTTCTAGAGGGAAGGTTGGTTTCCCTCTAGAATTGTGCAATTTCTTAGGGGATCTGCTTAGCCTGCAACTTGACCAAGTCCGGGTGATCAGCCTATGAGGGGAATGCATCGAGCTGTGATCGACAGGCTGCCTTTGTACAAGCAAAACACTGAAGCTTGTGAACTTGATGAAGCAAGGCAAGTTGCTGTGAAAAATTAGAAGGGAGGCTCCAAAGCGAAGGCAAGGAAAAATTTTGGAGGGTGGTTGTAGCTGGCACAACAGTAAGTTAAATAGATATACATTTAAAAAAATATGTAACATGAATGTAGATAAACTTCTAGAGATGATTTGTGTTAATAGGGTGAAACTTTAGACGTTTCGGCTAGACACTAGTCATCCTAAGCGAAAAAATAAGTTTTCTTTCTTTCTGTATCTCTCTTTTTCTCTTTTCCCTTAAATCTCTCTTTGTCTTTTATCAATTTTTCATTTTATTCCTATATCTAATTTTTCATCTTCTATGTTGGGTTCCTTTTTCCAAATGATTTGATTTTTTCTAATCTGGTGGTACTCTTTGCCCTCCTTCACAAATCTTCCCCTTTTTCTCTTATTTTTTTTATATTTTTTCCCTGTATTCTCTATCCAATGCTCCTTCTTTATAATTTTCCATTTATTTCTTTCCATTATTTTCCCTTATTTGTTTTCTAATTTTGTTTAATTTTTATCCTAAATCTTTTTGTACTTTTCAAACCTTATTTAATCTTTAGTTACTATCTCCCCTCTCTAGTGTATTCTAATTTAATTTCCTTTTTTATTTAAACCAATTTAATAATTTAATTTACTTTTTCTTAAGATAAATTTATTAATTTAATTGTTATAATTTACTTCTTAGCCCCTTTACCTTATTTATATTAAGTTATTACACACACACACTAATGGGTAATTTTGACCATGGTTTAAGAAATTTTGTTTCTCTCATTATTCTTGTCCCTTTTTTATATATTTTCCTTGGAAATCTCACATCATTATTTAAAAATCTTCTTTTGTCCCTAAGAACCAAAAGAGTTTCTATTCCAGGACATTTCAACCTACTTACGTAGTTCAACTTGAGAAGTCTATACAATATGAGAATCTCTGAAAATCTTCTTTCAAACATGTAAAAAAAACTTAACCTTGGAGATTTACCCCCACTTTACCCTATATGTAAATATAAATTGTGACAACACCATGGCTTATTATAAAACCCCTAGTTTCTATAGACATATGTTTATTTATTCTCATTTACTTTTACTACAGACCTAATAACCTATGGGCTTAGTGAAAAGCCTAGTGAAACTTTAATGCTTTAAAGTTTGTTAAATAGTTTTGTTTAATAGAAAATTATGAGGAGTCTTGGAATTCATGGGAAATACCCTAAACGAATATTAAACTCCCAAACAATTAGAGAGAATTATATTCTCCCATTCCCTAAAGATAAAAACATCTCAGTGGGAAACCAAGGGGGCTAGCAAAAATTAGGAAAAAGGCTAAAGACACCTTGAGAGAGAGAAGAAGGAAGTATGTAAATATGAACATGATGTTGTGAAGATAAGGAAGGAAACTGCCTTAGGAGTATTTCTTGAGTTGGAATCGAGCTAGTGGAAAACTCCAAGATATAAGAAACTTTGTAAGTTCTAGGCTGGAGTGTGTGGTTTTGATGCCTATGAACAAATGTTGTATTACTCATTGATGAATTGTTTGTTTTGGGATTGAAAGGCTCGGGGGAAGAATTAGACATAATTTCCATTCTCATTGGTTGGGTGGAAAGGTCTTTACCCAGTTGAATTCCTAGATGAACTTGAGTAACATATACATATAATTTTTGTTCCATAACTAAAACGGTTTCATTTTTTAACAGTGTGTATCCGACTGATATGGTTTTAGTAAACAACATGTATTCGACTGATATGTTTTCTGTAAACAATGTGCATTTGAATGATACATAAATTTTTTAGTGTAAGCAAGAAGAATGTATTATGAATAAAATAAAACCTTGTAATACATTGCTAAAGAAAGGTGGTTAATAGACATCACACATTACAAGGGTAATGGATTTTTATGTTGTCGACACTATTTTTTTGTGTATATAATTTTGGCTTAAGAGACCTTAAAATTTATAATGGATCAAAGAAGAAAATAGGATGATGATGTATGTAACTATATATATACATATATATGTTGATACAAAACAAAATGTTATCAAACTGTGATAATAAGGGTTGGGTAGACTATAGGAGGGTCAAATGAGTAATCCTTAAAGGTTAAAGCTAGCCATGGATTAGGGTGGTTAGTCCCAACCATGAGTTGAGGCTCCACACTAGAATAGTCCAGACCTTGTCAGTATAACGCTAGTGAGTGGGTCGAGACAGGTATGCAACAAGAAAGAGCAAGCCCTATTATCCCTGGAAGATTAGTGAATGATACAAAAAAAGGCTCAGATGAGAGAAAAATTAACTCGTAGGGAGTATTCCCTCCTTCCCCTAAAAAATAGAAAAATAACATTAAAAATTATAGTCAGGATATTGAGCTTCACCGCTCATGCAAAGCTTCTATAATGTTCAGGTTTTCGTTAAAATAAATCACTTTTAAATTTGAAAAAAATCATACTAAATTAAGGACACAAGTCACCCTAGTACATGCATTAATAACTGAAGGTTTCATGACAGGTTTAGTTCTAGGCTATCCAATGTGAAACTGGTAGCCTAGACCCCTTCCAGCACTGCAAACTCTCTAGAACTCTTAATTGAAAAGGGATTTTTCATCTGTAATACATGAAATAACTAATAAAGGAAGAGAGGAATTTAACGAGCCATTACATAAGCCTTTCAAATTTAAATAGGGGACAAAAAATGCATTTATAATAACCATCATAAATAAAACGATAATTTCAAAATTAAAAATAGGTAATAATTATACATATACATTCTAGTGCACGGTTTTCATAAATTCTTAAAGTTGAAACAAAAGGAAATTTCAAAAATTTTCCATGGATTATAAACCCCAATTGCGGGTTATTAATACAGTCAAAGTACAATAGTATTTCGCTTAAACCTTTCCAGCAATTAATTTACAAACAACATGGAACCCTGGCGATGGCCTAGAGCCATAATATAATCCAGAATAATTTCCTAAAAAAATTCTCAAAGTATACAAACTTCCTAATGGTTAGCTACAACATAGGATAAGCCTCATAGGTCTCATGTTCGGTCAAGACATTTAATAACTCAAACCCTAGAAGGAAGAAGAGAGAGATTTCAAAAAAGAAGAACATGGAGGTGCCGAGAGGAAAAATTTCCAAATATGGCTCAAAAATAGGTTGTCGACATAGAACCCTTACTTGCAACCAAAGATTTGGGGAAATTTATTCTCAAGAAATACTATGTGCAAATAAAGTAGCTTAGAGTTGAACAAAACATTCAGAGAGAGAGACAGAGTACTTGGGTATTTTTCCTAGAAGCATTGAGAGCTCCTTTACTCTGAGTTCACACAAGCTGAACCAGTGGATAGTTACAACCACTACACCAACACCCTTGTGGGTTGGGATTCTGTCAAATGTAGAATGAGTAAGAATGTGAGCAAAGGAAAAAAAGTAATACAATACCTTTGGGTGACATTGTATTAAAATCAGACTTGAACTGTGGTCACAGTTGCTTCACTAGTGAAATGTGAGGGTTAGGGTTTCCTCCATGGTTGTAGATCCCATCCTCGGGACCCAACAAAGTGAATGACTAGACTGGGTGGCAGAGGGAGTATGGACCAGTTACCCTAACCACCTCGTGTGAGGTGTTGAGCCTCAAAATTACTCTTTCCCTAACAACTCTTCTCATTCCTTTTCTTTGTTTTTCCATAAGAAAGATGCATTCTCATCACCAATGACTGGTATATACTGTCTTGAGGAGGACATTTAGTGATTTACATGTTATGCTTTTATTTTTTTCTATTTGAATAAATTTTTGTATATTAGCCACGGAACGCAGCCTATTTTGTAGCTAATTAGCTGTTCTGCAGCTACCTTCATCCTCTAACAGGTTCCAAGTGTCAGAAGGAGAAACTAGCTACATGTGCAGCTTGGAAATCAATGTGACATGGACCCTGTCCTATTCACTTAGCCCAGATCGACAAAGAAGATGGCATAAGACTACGGTTAATGGATAAGTCAAACGCAGAGACCGAAGGTAAAAGGACTCTATTTCATGGTTAATTAACACATTTCACAGTGATGGGAAGCGTTATCTGAAACAACCACCTGTACCTACAGACTCTAGCAGCCACTTGTACAACCGAATCCAACAGCCACCATGTCTTGGATTTATGTCTCCAGCGGCGGAGGAAGAAATTCCACATATTTGTCTTCTACGTATTTGATTGTAACATGTTTTTCTCCACAAACATTTACATGGTTTTTCTTATAAATACCTGTGTAAAGGACTGTAGAAGTTAGTAGTGATAGTAATATTTTTATTGTGGAATCGAAGTTCTAAACTCTATAATTTATGGGCATTTTGTGTCCCTATTTTTAATATGAAGACCGCATGTTTTATGAAAATCTGAAGGAGTTTCCTTGGAGTTGATTGAGCAAGCGTAGCCTATTCAGTTGCAGAGGGCCCCTTCCCAACAAATAGTGCACAAATAGTGCACTACACTTCATCAGTTAATGATACCCGGATTGATAATTTATGTAGAGCAATTTAGGACACTAAATTGACCAAACATGAGGTGTGAGCCATTAGATCATATCTCATCATATCAATGACAACGAAACAAACACCTCATTGTTTGCTTCCAGTAATCCTATCTCTTATCCCGACAACTGTGGGTTGAACCCTTTGACAACCATCCTCCCAACAACATCATTATACCAAAATCATGATGTATAATAATAAAGTTCTATGAAATTATCAAATAACTAAGGTGAGGTTAACATAAATTAAGTTGAGCACATATTTTATCGGTTTATTGACTTTATATACAATAATAAGTGATTCTTTGTCCAGATGTGCCTCCCATCAAGTAACATGGTGATGTATCTATCAATTGAATCAAACATATATCTATGAGAAAAATAACTCAAAAACTTGGTACAATAATCTTATAAAGTTAAAAAAAAATATTTTTGGGTTTGATAGCTTGGTATGTTACAAGTGGTATCGAGCATCATGGTTTCAACATTGTGGCAGGTTTGGGAAATTATGAAATAAAAAAAGTGTTAATGATGCATAGAGAGCAGAAGAAACATGAGGAGAGGAACTGGAATCACTCCACCTGGGAGTCAATCAGTAGGATTCAGACCAATGCCATTTTTTGAAGCTAATCCAGAGATGTGGGTTCAGTTGGGAGAGGAAACTTGCAATACAAACACTATACTACTTGAGACAATTCAACATTTACGAGATGATATGACAAATTTAAGAGCTGATAACAAGAGGTTGGGGCAAGAATAGGAAAGGATCATGAAGACTCTTTCTAATAGATGGAACCAAAGAGCACCAAATCCGAGGCTCGGTGATGGAAATAGGCCTGAAATACACTGACAGAGGGAGGACAATCTAGAATTTTAGGGAGGCCAAATTGAGAATGAAGAAAAATATGATTCTTTTTTCTAGTGGAAAAGGGACCAAGAGGTGAAAGCTTGAATTGCAAGGGGAGTTCAAAAAAATCAAACCCCCAATGTTTGATGGAGAAGTGAAGAAGTCATTGAATCTTTTATAATCAACATGAATAAATACTTTTAGATTTATGAATACAATGACAATTTAAAAGGCCAGGTTGGTAATTTATCAGTTGAAAGGTAAAACCACCCTATGGTGGGAATGATAAATTTTCATAGGGCTACATTGTTCTTTGCTTTGATAATTTCATTTCATCATTAATATATTAATTTCACCCCATATCATCATTACATTATTTAGATCTAAACCATTATTCATCAACATATGCAACTATATAGAAAGAACATCATTGTCATCAATGTAGTGAAACATAAAAGGAATAGTAGAAGAAATCGTGCACACACATAGAGACACTAGGGTTGATCTGAGACCAGGGAAAAAACCACTATGGGGAAAACCCTTGCAAATATTCTTCTTCTTAGATCATCATCAAATGATTCAAAAAAAGATAGTACAATGATCCATAACTTTATCTATGCAACAAAAAGCCTATGATATCCATGAAACCGATCTAATCATGCTTGAAAACAAAACCTCGATGACTGTAATATGTTGTCACTGACTGTAGATAACTATTGGATACTATTGTGACTGTGTCGAACATTGTTAAACACTAAGTGAAAACTTCGGAATATAGAAATATCATCCAAGAGTCTCAGATGTAGGGAGGAGGAGTTGTGCGAGCATCTATGGCATCCCGGACACTCCCAGGCCATTCAATGCATGCGCTTGAGGACCAACTTACCAGATCTTCCCAAAACCCCTTGGATGCTCCCATGTAGTTATCGTGCATGCGTCTGAGACAACTTGGACATTCTCAATACCACTCTCTGCAATCATTTGGGGATCGACACCTCCAGATCTTCCTCTGAAGCCCTGGACACTCCCATAAGAATTTATGCCAGCATCCAAGGCTCTCTGGACATTGTCATGACCATTGTGTGCCAGTGTCCAGGGACTAAAATGCGATGTTCTATGCTAGAGTATATAAAACAAAAAACCATAACTCAGAGTGAACCTCACGCCTATGATTTTGGACCCTGCTTAGTGTCCTCAATCAGCGTTACTCTCATCATACTCATATCTGGTATCAACTTGTATCAATAGAAGCTTTTTCCTATTCATACAAAACATCAAATCAAATATCATGTTAGATCATAAATAAACATATAAATCACAAAAGGGTACCATAATCATCCTCCCTCTCAAGGAGGTGTTGTGCAGGCAATCCTTTATGCAGATATAAATTATCCCTCTAGTCCTATGGGAGGATCTAGCGACAAACTAGACAAATATGTGCAAACTTTCCTAGCTTCTATCAGAAAACAAAAAGGAGGATAGATTACGTACCTCACTTTGATGATAAAACCCATTGATGTCGTCCTCGATATTCTCACTTCTAAGTTCAATCCTCTCTACATCATTGTGGATGAATACTTGCAAGTAAGATCAAATGGAGATGAAAAAGACATACATAACATAATTCATTCTAACATAATCTATGTGACAGATCAAGGAGTATCACACTAAATGAGTAATGATGTACACACTTATGGAAAGACAACACATAATGTACTATAAATAGAAAGTAAGGGAAACATACAACCACTTAAGCCTTGATGTTGGAACCCTCCTTTGGATGAGTTTCCAAGTCCTAGCCAAGATCTTCAAGCACTCCTTTCTCCTTAGAAAAATGGGCAGCATTTAGGCATAGTTTCAGCATAGGAGGGCAACCAAGTGATAGCCAACTAGTTATGGATAGTAGGGATCTAATTTATAGGGAAGGAAAGGGAATTAAGGATCCATAAAAGGAGGGAGAGGTTCCAAAAATCAAGGAAAATATCCATGAAATTAGGATCAAGGAACAAGAATGGGAGATCTCACTCTAATATTTATTCACCTGTAACCAACTCACCGTTCTCGAGACTTCTAGTAAGAAAAGCTTCCCATCCACTTTAGGAAAATGTCTAAAGAGGTTCAACATGGATTCTCCTTATAAAAGTTGTGCTGATATCGCTAGGTAGAATAGTGCAAAAAGTTATTAGCACGGGTCACTAGTGGTGTAAAATGCGTTGATCCTGAAAACTAGGTTTTTGACAAGTTTTCTCAGAAATATTTCGGGGAAAAGTTTTTCTTCTGTTTTCTTAGGGATGCTTATGAACATATTTCATGGTGAATACACTGACCAACTTCTTAGTTTTGACGCTTAATGATATGAGAAGGGAAGTGTGACCAAATAATGTGTAACGGATTCCCCCTAAAGCATGAAGGCAGAACAGGAAGTGATGGGTGAAATTCTTTACAAGTCAAGGCAACGGCCCAGAGAAACACCGTTAAGAGACCTGCAAATCAAGCATGATACAATATATCTGACATCTTTGATGTAAGTATACCTAATAATACATCTCTAAATAGGTTTCTAACAATACATGAATCCACGGCATGGAAGAAGCTATCTAAATAGAAGGGATCATGTGTATGGATCCACAACATGGACACAACCATTTAAATAGTTGGGATCATATGTATGGACACATGACATCAATGTAGCCATCTATATAGAAGGAATCATGTGTACAATCATGAATAACGAATAACTCCACACAACCTAGATTTATCAGACGAAACCCAAGGTCTTCATCTTTGTCTTGACCCAAACAAAGTATGAACCCCACCATGTGAATAGACATGTCGGAGTCGAACATGGTAGAAAACCACCTAATTACCGGTCAATGATGTGAACCGTTAATAGGCACAAGAGAGACCACCAATAATGATTATGGCTCTCAAGGTACAACAACACAATCCACGAGTGTGAACAATGAAGCTAAAGTCGAACACTTGTAGAATCATTCGACTGATGGCAGTTGAGGTGAACCTATCGTCGAATGCAGAGAACCTTCCTTTGAGGCATGCAAGCTCCAAGGTATTGAAAGGGAGTTTCTAGATCATCTTCCTAGATAATGAGTTAGGGTCGATAGGAAGTGATCCATCGAAGGAGGACCATAATATTCCCCACATCATCGACATGAAACATAGGATTTTGTAGAGTTGGTAAGAGTGATTAAGGACTGTTATAGAAAAGCCAAACAAGGTATAAGTGGTTTGAAGTGAATATGAGACTTCTCTTGAACATATCAATGACACAACTCCAGACTTTGGCAGAATTTGACTCAACATAGGATCATAGGTCATGATGAAAATATGGTATAATTATATGAGAAGAAAATGGATTCCCACAACCCAATAAGGCAAGTGATGAAGTGAGGATAACCCAAACCCAACATGAGAAACATATAAGTGTCATGTTCAAGAGCGACATGTTGCCTTTATACAAAATATAAGACATGTTTACTTCCATTTTTCCCCACTATTTCTAGTGAGTACCTCATTATTTTTTATCTCAAGTTTGAAGAGGATATCATATGCTTTTCGTATAAGTTCATCCTACGGATGAATCCATCCTAGTATTTTTAACGAGCCCTAAGAAAGAGTAGCTCGGTCTCATCATGGTGACAAGTCCTTCATCATTTTAGTTTTATGACTTTGACAGAGGGATAACTCTACATCTTTTTCATGTTTAGAGAGTTTGAAATAGAGGCAAATAGGCAACTCTAGAGATCTCCCTTCGTAAATAGTCTCTTGAATATGAAAAGGTAGAAAACAATATTCAAGAGAACCTCTTAGCCACCTGTGACAAAGGTACTCCTTTTTCGTACATTAGTCTATCTCAGTTCGGAAAAGGGTTAAAATTATATTGATTATATGTCATTTCATTTACTTTAACGAGGTCGAAATGACAAGTACTCGACAATCATTTCATATTTCGAGAGTCAGAAAAGAGCTAAAAAATGACACCAGGGGGGTTCCTTTTTGTTTATTTTTTACTAGTCCAAGAAAGAGATAAAATAAAACTCGATATTTCATGCCAAATCAATTACCGCCACGAATAAGCCATAACCTATCGCTACACATGTGAATAAACATTACCCGTTTTGAGAAAATTATTAAAATATAGGTAAAAACATGCCCTAAATGGTAAAATTAATTTTGAACAATTATATAAAGTCAAAAAGTACTCTTTTTTTACCATTTGTAATTTGGTAATTTGGAGAGCACATTTTACCCCAAATCTTTAGGTGAGGAGTGTGATTGATCCAGTGCACCGTTTGACAAACCATTTGTTGCACGTAAGAGATATGTCCTTCCTCTACAATTTGATAGTATTTTTAAATGATTTCAATAGTGGATAGGTGGTTAGGAGGGCTTGATTTTTTTTTATGTCAAGGACGATAAGTGCAAGTTTTGCGCATCAGACCCACACTGCTTTCCCTGATCTCAACAATGCCATTGCGCTGGAAGCATGGAAAAAATTACAAATAGGCAAGCTGGCATTGTGAAACAATACTTTTCAAGAGATCTCTTAAATTACTAGTTGTTTCACAAAATTTCTTCCATAAAATCTAATTAAAACCTTGTTCATTGATGTTTCACAGGTCTTTTGTTGGAGAAAATGGTTATTGAGTGGAAGGAAAGAGGTCATGAAGTGGAAGACCATCAAGCAACACAAGGTCCAAATTGCAAAAGGGCTCCTTAGGCATGTGGATTGATCAAATTCTTCAGTATACCTTGGATCATGTTATGAAACCAACTCATAAAAAGATAAAAAAGAAAGATCAATGCCTTAGAATTCAGCCTCTTCGAGGGGGCAACCTCCTTTAAATTACACAAATGAACAATTCTTTGATGATACAAATGAAAAAACCTCCTTTCTATATATAGGAGTCTAAGGGGTCGCAATATAATCAAAGCTGACATAACAATAATAATATAAGGGCACAACAATAACAACAAGGGCTACAATGACATTAATAATGGGGGAATCATTAGTATTATAGGGACCTAACATGCCCCTCTCCTTCAAAAAAGTGTTGTCCTCAACGCTTGAGTAGTTCTGGATGCTTCTGTATAAAATTCTCATCTTCCCATGTGGACTTTTCAGCGGGTAAGTTATTCCACTTTACAAGATACTCTGAAATTCATCGATTTCATAGTTGTCGAGTTCTTGTTTCTATGACTACTTCAGGTTCTAATATGATTTTTCCTTCCTCGTCAAATCTGAAAATATAGTTTGAACTGGGAGCTTGTCACCAATAACCTTCTTTAAGCATGAAACATGGAAAACTGGGTGCACTCAGGAAGCTGTAGGAAGTTCCAATTTGTATGCCATAGTACCAATCTTTTACAACACCTTGTACGGACCATAATACTTTGGTGATAATTTATTATTCTTCTTAGCTTGCTTGAGGGACATTTGTTTATATGGTTGTAGCCGTAGAAATACCCAATCACCTATATCAAAACTTCTTTCACTGCGATGTTGATCTGCATGTTGTTTCATTCTATTCTGTGCCAAAGTTAGGTTATCCTTTAAGAGTTGGGGAACTTGTTGTTGTTGCTCGATGTGATCTTCCACTGCTTGAACCTTAGAATTTTCTCTTAAATATGATGTGATGGACAGTGGATGATATCCATAAAGTGCCATAAATGGGGTCATTTTTGCTGCAGCATGGAAGGAAGTGTTGTACCAGCATTCAACCAAAGGCAACCATTTAACCCATTATGTTTGTTTATTAGATACAAAGCAACAAGGATATCCTTCCAAACATTTTTTACTCTCATTTTTTCCATCAGATTGAGGATGATAAGATGAGCTATGAGCTAACTGAGTACCAAGACAAGAAAATAATTTTTTCCAAAATATCTAGTGAAAATGGGATCTCTGTCGCTTACAATAATCTTTGGGTTTCCATGTAGCTTTTGAATTGTTTCCATAAATGCGATAGAAACTATACTAGCTTTAAATGGATGAGATAATGCACAAAAGCATGCATACTTGGTAAGTCTGTCAACTACCACCATGATGACACTCTTTCCTTCGGACTTGGGTAAACCTGTGATGAAATCCATTGAAACCTCCTCCCAACATTGACTTGGAATGGATAAAGATTGTAATAGACCTGGGGTCTTAATTGTTTCAACTTTATTTTGTTGGCAAACCAAACATTCCTCCACAAACTTTTTAATATTAGATTTAAGGCCATACCAAAAAAACTCCTTCTTAACCCTGTGGTAAGTTTTTGAAAATCCCGAGTTCCCTCCTAAGGGAGAGGCGTGCAATTCCATAAGAATCTTTTGTTTGAGTTGGGAATTTTGACATAGGTATAAGCACTCTTTCTACCATAACGAATCATTTTTCCAAGTAAATGTATCAGATGTACTAGCATATTGTTTTAATTTTTGAATGGGTGTCCACACTTCTTCATCATTCTTCCATTCATCCCTTGCTTCTTTTATCCAATCTGGTTGGATAATAGAAATGGAACAAAGTAATGCTTCCACATCCTCATCCTTTCTTGAGAGTGCATTGCCACAACATTTTGCTTATGTTTCTTGTATATGATTTCAAAGTCATAACCCAACATATTTGTGACCCATTTTGTTCCTCTTCTAAAGATAATATTTGTTCTAAATTGTATTTAAGACTATCATGATCATAACCTAGATGGAATTACTGCAACACTTGGTAGGATGGTGGGATGTATATTTCCAGATGTCCATAATAGGAGACCAAGAGCTTGAAATAGAAATTGAAGACATGTAATTCATCATAGGTTTTTCAAAGAGAGGACAATGAGTTTAGTTGTCTGGTTCTAGTGTTAGAGGAGAGAGCATGAACATGTTGACAGCTAGACATTTCCCAGGTTCCCACAAGACAAAGAGAGGGAAGATTTATATCAAAACTATCACAAAACTTCCATTGAGAACAAATCTACATACTATAGTCTAAGTAGCTAGGGCCCAGGCGCTGCACGAAGCGAGCAAGTCTCACTTCCATTATGCAATAGATTGTCTTAGTCCTACATTGTTCAACTGGTGCAAAGGATTACTGGTCAACATGAAGGACCAGCTCACCAAATGCAGGACAAGGAAACATAAGAAGTTTGGCTATGGATCGATCTTGGTGAAGTTCTTCCTAGAACGTGTCCCATTGTTCAGGTACCAATGGGTAGAGGTGGAAGATCTTGGACCCAGGGATCCATGTCTACTGAGGTGGGGTGATTTGATGCCTCATCATGGAGGTGGTCAACATATATCCTTCCCCCATCATTAATTGGATGGCTATGATAGAAACTCATTGTGGTAGAGGATTGGGCCTATACTGATACAGATTTCCGAGGAGATCCTGATCTCCCACTACCACCTAAAGCATAGTGGAATGACTCGGGTAAAGATATATTTTTTTAAAGTTTTTAAATTTTTTTTGATGTTTTTGTATTATGTGAACTGAGATTGAAACTTTTGATGTTTTGCAAATGTGGGACCAGAGAGACCTTTAGGTGTTTCTTGAATATCGAGGAGGGTGGAACGACAGGTTGAGGATGCACCCTATGAGGAGGGAGTTGATCCTGTGGTATAGGTGGAATGCAATCTAGAGGCCTTGATGAGTAGCATTCCAGAGTATGCTACAGTTGATGAGGTGCCACTCTGGTATTAGAGGCATACTGTAGGAGCATCAGATAGACTGCATTAGATGTTGGGCCAAGTTATTAGAGTTCTTTCATGCTATCATGAGCACCATGTTGGTGGATAGCCATGTCTCTAGTTTTATTTTCCGCACTTACGTAGGCTCGAGAAGCCATGTGTCTCAGAAGACGATTTTTTTTTTTTTTTTTTTTTTTTTTTTTTATGTAATAACATTTTGCAAACCTTATATATTTATATACATGTTTTACTATATGTATTTGATGTTCCTATTATGCTATGGTTTTTTTTTTACATATGCTTCAAATGTCGATCTAAAGAATAGTTAGCTAATGCATTTGTAAATGTATTTAGATGTCTTAGAATGTGTTGATATGTGATGTAATCAAAATTTATTTCCAAGAGACGAACACGCAAATACATCCTTAAAATGTTAGGGTTTCTGATGGAATATTCTCTATTTAATTATAGAACAATGAGTTGCGAATCAAGTTTAACAATTAGTGATCTAATACCAAGAGCAATAACTTCTGACAACAATTTGATGACCGCAATATATTCAACTATGTTATTAGTTGTACATCCTAAAGATATTCCTTGTAAACTCACTAACTCATCATTAGGAGAAAAGAGTGCCCACACAACAAAAGATAGATTCTGTTTACTACGACAAGTGCCATTAGTGAAACCGACATAAGGAAGAGGGTTTGTCGACATTTCTAAACCAAGTGGAACACACAGTAAGTAAGGGAAAACATATTTTCAAAAAATGCAAACAATTACACCAAAGTACTGCACACTAATGAAACACATGCTTAATGTACAAAGTATATACAAGATTAAGTATGATTTCCATCATAAAATGTGAATGTTTTCAACTATCCATGATCTTACAGAGACGTTGATGGGCATGTTTGCTGAGATGTTTCCCAAATTTCCTTCGGACAACACCCCATGATCTAAGATGGCCATCTGAAAAGGAGAAGTCGTTGCAGGAGAAACTAAAGGATCTAGACAAGTAGGAATCGTACCAAGGCTAGGAAGAAACAAGGAACAATGATTATTACCATCCCAAGGGGTTTCTCCAAGGGACATGATTTCAATGATGCTTCCATCAGTAAGGAAAGTCTCATTCAAAGGATCATCAAAATTTGAAGAACCAAGCCGAAAATGTGGTGAATACGAGTCTAGAGCCATACTCAATTGGTCATTAATTTCAGATGCAGTGGCGGAGGCCATAAGGACAACTTGGAAATCTTGCACGAGGGGCTAAGTGGCATGGTGTCACCAAAGTTATCAACCATGTTAACCAAGGCAACATTGGTAGGAGGAGGAAGGGAAAAAGTTCCCATTAAGGAAGAGTCTTTCAAAAGACCTGCTCTGACACTTTCATAAGGAATGCTGGTTTTCCCAACATAAGGTACATTGTCAGTTGAAGAACCAGAGAAAAAGAAGGCCAGTTGGTCTATTGTGAGAATTTTCCCTTGGTGGGGAAAATGAAGCACACAGAAAAGAGAAGATACCACACAAAATATTGCATGAGTCCAACTTCGGCCAAGTAGAAGGTTATAATTGAGATTTGCATAAACAAACACTACTTCCAAATTGATAGCTTTTCCTTCTAATTGAATGGGTAAAGAGTTGAGAATACCATACGGTCAGAAACCTCTACCATCAAAAGCTTCCAAAGTATTTGGGTACTGGTTGAGAGGAGGGGAGCCAATGGATTTCCAATATGATAAGGACATAATGCATGTAGAGGCCCTTCATCAAAAACTATTCAATGAATGGTTTTTCCCATAACAAAAACTTGTATGATAAAATAAAGTTGAGGTGGTAGGCGAGGGACATGATTTTCAAGATCAAAATTGATCAAGTTGGAATCCATGGGATCAATTCCTCCAATGGTGGATAGAAAATCCTTTCGTTGTGATGGACATGTTTGAAGGACTTCCAAAGCCGACATCTTCGAGGGTGCTTGAGCTAAATATTCTATAATATTATAGTGTTGGGCAGCTTGCGCATTGGGATTGTAAGATGATTCATGAAGAACACCTTTAGGCGCTGGTCGAATTATGGAATAAATGGTAGGTTTCTTGATATGGAGAGGACCAGAATTGGGTGAAGTGGAGGAAGAGGGTATATCAGCGACATCTTTCTCCACCACGGGTCTTTTAAGAGGTGGATAATATTTTGATCTGGTGGCTATGAAAATAGGTTCCAAGCCGCTAATGAAAACTTGAGAGCTTCCAAAGGTCTGAGCATGGGGTTGGTCTACCATTTGTGTCTGCTGAGATGGGCAATGTTCCTTCAACACAACTAGAATCCATGTGGTTCCCTTCAGAATATGACTTACTTCGGCACATCGGGGACAATCCTTAGTATAATGATCTTCATCACAAATAAGGCAAGGATATTTAGGCTTTGACTTTGGGAATCCTATTTGGGGGTATCCTGCTTAGCTTTTCCTTTACCCTTTTTATTTCCTTTTGATGATTTATCTACTACGGTAGACTCAAAAACATTTAACTCTAAGGTTTTACTAGGATTCTTTGAGTTGTCTCCAATATTGGAGGTTGCAGTGGCCTGAGTAGATTTAGGTTTTGTAGAAGCATCTAGGGTACTACTAGACTGTTAGGTCATAGATCCAATGATACCATCAATGGGTGGTGTATCTGTGGGTGTGGAAGATGCAGGACCAGTCAAAGGTTGTTGGGAACCAGGTAGGATTTCATACAACGTGCCAGATTGTGAATAAACAAGATCCAAATATTGGGCACGGGCGATAGCTTGTTCTTTAGTTACACAACCACCCATGGATATATCTTTAACGATAACAGGGATGAATGATTTGGTAAACCATTCAGTCAAAATCTAATCTGAAATGTTAAATTTGATGACACGACGTCTATGTCTCCATTCATGGATATGATCAGAGATAATGAATGGAAGTCATCTGTTGTAAAGATGTTAAGGGATGGGTTTCAGTCTTGTACCGGACAATCAATTTGAAATGGGTGAGGAAATCCATGGCCAAAGTGTTGAAATATTCGAAGGAACCTCGAGGGAGCTTAATGTGCCGTTTAGCGGAATCACCCATTAAAGTGCACTGGAAAAGATGCAACCGGATTGAATCATCAGCCCAAGAGTTAGAGGAACACCAGGGGTGGTAAGTCATAATGTCCACTTTAGGGTCTTCTCCATATTTACCTTTGAACTTAAGAAAATCACTCGGTATTTTAGTTGTACCAGAGGTCAATACAGTGAGTGCAATATTGGGTCATTTGTAAACCGTGAAACATCTAACAATTCCAACGTCTCTAAAACTGGTAGTTTTGGATTGTATGGGGTATAAGGTCTCTGGTATGTACCAAACTGAGTATTCCAACCTTGCTAAGTTTGAGTTTTCCCCCGCTGTGGTGGGTTTTTTCCATAAGGAAGTTGACCATAAGGAGTTTGACCTTATGAAGGTTGACCATACTAAGTCTGGTAACCATATTGAACGTATGGAGTCTGTGAAGAAAACTAATCATATTGTTGTTGGTAAGATCTCCGTTGCATCTACTACGAATGTGGCGAGGGTTGTTAGTTTGGCCCCTATTGTGATTGCAAGGGAATCGGTGGCAGTGGTTGCTGGTATGGTCCCTATTGGGATTGGTAGGAAACCTATTGCTACAGCTGTGAGTAAGGTCCCTACTAGGGTTGGATAGGAACTTGTGGCCATGTTTGCTAGTAAGGTCCCTGTTGGGATTTGTAGGAAACCTATGGTTGTGGTTGTGGTTGCGGGTAAGAAACTTGCAGCTGTGGCTGTGGGTAAGGTCCTTGCTGCAGCTGGATAGGAATCTGTGGCTGCAGAGGAGGATTACCAGTCCCATAAGCACACTACATTTGAGGACCTGCCTATTGATAAGGAGTTGGAGTTGTTGAGAGCTAGTAGAAACATAAGGCTGTTAGTTGGAAGGTTGAGTCAAAGGGACTTGGTGACCTTGTAAAGGGGTCCCCATGACATTACGTGATATAGGTGGAACTAGCATTCCACCTAGGTTAGAAACAACACCAGTGGGTTGATTTTCCCTCGATGAGGGAGGAGGGGGTGCATAATTTCCACTAAAAGCAGGAGGTACATAGGGTGGAGGTAGTTAACCCCGAGATAGTGGAACAGATGAATTTGTAGGCTTTCCACTCACATTCGGAACTGCAGTTACCATGGCTACAGTAGGAGGAGCAGAAAGATTAATAGGAACATGTTTTTCACCTACTGTCACTGCAAGTTGTGAAGTCAATGAAGGTTGGGTAGGGGTTTGCGCGTTTGGAACAAACAAGCTAGTAGTAGGAGTGACACCAGATGACCAAATAGGGTTATGAAATAGTGAATTTTCACTAGAATTTTCGGAAAAATCATCGTCGAGAGAGTTATAACCTGGTGGGACCAAGGGTGCACTATAAGCAAGAGGTGTACTTGGTCCACTAGTCATGTAGGGAGCAGAAACATAAGGAAATGTTTTAGAGGAAGAAGTAATATAAGATCAATCTGTGTACTTGGGATATGAGTTCAAGAACTTCCCACATAAACATCCTGGGGTGTTGACCTTATAGGTGGTTTATCACATTTTGTTGCCATGGTTGGGAACAGTTCTCGGTTTTGAACCTGAGTCACTTTGGGAGAAGGACTCAAAGTCACATTGGGAGTATCAAAATGAATATACATATGCGCATGTGACAAATACACAGGATCTGTAGGATTTGATTCAAAGAGTTGATTAAGAAGAAAAAGAAAGAACTTCGAAGTAGGTTGAGGACTAACTGGAGGAGAGTCGTGAGATGAGCTTATCGACTCTAAAGGTGGTTGGGAAGCAAGGGGTTGGACACTTAGGATGAGACCAAGTTTAACGCCTTGGTTTTCAAGGGATTTAAGCGCGGTAGTATCAAAACCTACAACTCTAGGTGAATTGGGTGCATTAGCATTTCCATTGATATTGTGTGATGTATCTAGGGTCTCATTTTGGACTCCTTGTGGTTTTGCCATGATGCATTTTTCAGGAAATCAATCACTAATGTGTTTTGGTGAATTCTTTGGGCTTAATTCAAATTTTACAATTAACCATTGATGATGAGGAAAAAATTAGTTTTCATTTCACGGGTATGATGTTATTACATGGTTGATTGATTTTATAAATTAACAAAATTAAATAAATCAAAAAGGGGTAAACTAGGCATTATGTTTTACCAAGCAACCATGTACTGCAACATACATATTGGAAAACCAAGGACTTAACATACAACAACCAATCTCCCTGAATGCTATGTTTAGTGTATCATAGTATACAAGGTGACATACTCAGTTACCTATGGATGGATAGAAACCTATTGGGGACTCCCAAAATATATGCGACAACACGTGGGAGTGTAGTCTATAGTAGTGTTTTCTAATTCATAACCATTCGATGAGAGTGTTACCATATACTTATCATGCATGGAGCACCTTCGATATACCCAAAAATACTAGAGAACGTTCTTATACACTTTCGTATGTGGAATGAGATTTCACCCTTGGGATACAACAATGGAAAATAGTGACAACTCCTATCTTTAATGACACCAGAACACGTCTCTAAACTAGACCTCTAAATGTTTTCGTTAACGAAAAATTCTTCTTAGGTTAATTGAGATAAATTTTAAGTTAATATTCAATTAAGTTTCAGTTTTAAGGCTCAAAGATCGATGCCACTTGAACACATCTATGATGCAACTAGTATGAAAAAATGATTATTTTCACTTCAATGAAAGTTATCTAACATACAGAAGAAGTTCACACACTGATACAACAACCAAGTATGCAACAAACAAATCTTCCTAACTAGATATTTCACTTTCACTATTCCAATGTATCCACCAAAAGTAAAAATGAAATTCGATTCACAAACATGCAACTACATGAATTTTTCACTTTCCTTTTTTAATGCACTCACCAAAAGTAAAATGAAATTCAATATAAATGAACCTACGTCATTTTTTCGCTTTTATTTTCCATGAATGAGAATGCACTTCCATCTTTCAGAACTAAGAAATGTAATATATGCTCAATTATTATCCCAGAAAAAAATTTTCAATGCAATGTGACCCAATGCAATTTGAAAAGTAAACTTTTATATGAAAGTTAAGCACATGCAAATGTGGTTTCTTTTATGATTTTCAAAAGAACTAACAATGCTTTAATCAACAACATATCAATATTCCTTCCACACATGCACACAACAAATAGTAAATCTAGTTGACCTAAAGACCTAAAGACTCAATCAAGATTCACTTTCACTACTTCAAACAATAGGATGGAATTTTGAAAATCAACAAGAAATCAACCAAAAAACTGACAAATCCAAAGCACACAGAGCAGAAGGATACTTCAGAGATCAAGACACACTAGATATTTCTCGGAGAAACCCTAAAAATTCTCAGGTTTTAAGGATCGACACGATTTTAATAGTGAAAATCCATGTTGATAGGGATTTCAACACTACTGTAACTGAAAAAATTGTGCTTACAACGCGACTGTCCCTGGATAGAATGCGTTGGGTTAGAAAAACTTGGAAAAATGAAGATAAATTCAAAGACAAATCCAGACTTGACACTCTAAAGGACAAAATAATGAGAATGTAAACCCATAATGAACCTAAATTATAGATACTAGGAGGTTGGATGAACTAATAAAAAATACCAAACATAAAAAGCAGTTTTGAAGGGCTATAAGCTGCCTAGTATGGTCTCCATTTTGTTGTTCATTCAATCGTTTTTGTAGACAAAAATGATCCCTCTAGTCCTATGGGAGGATCTAGCAACAAACCAGAAAAATGTGTGCAAATTTTCCTAGATTATATCAAAAAACACAAAGGAGGATAAATGACCTACCTCACTTTGATGCTAAAACCCATCGATGTCGTCCTCGATCTTCTCACTTCTAAGTTCAATCCTCTCTATGTCATTGTTGATGAATACCTGCAAGGAAGATCAAACAAAGATGACAAAGGCATACATAACATAATTCATTCTAACATAAACTATGTGACAAATCAAATAGTATCACACTAAATGATTAATGAGTTACACACTTATGGAAAGAAAACACATAATGTATTATTAATAGAAAGTAAGGGAAGCATACAACCACTTAAGCCTTGATGTTGGAAGCCTCCTTTGGATGAGTTTCCAAGACCTAACCAATACCTTCAAGCACTCCTTTCTCCTTGGAAAAATGGGCAACATTAGGCATACTTTTAGCATAGGAGGGCAACCAAACAATAACCAACCAATTTTGTATAGGAGGGATCTCATTTATAGGGAAGGAGAGGATGCCAAGGATCCATAAAATGAGGGATAGGTTCCACAACTCAAGGGAAAGATCCATGAAAGTAGGATCAATGACCAAGAATGGGAGATCTCTCTCTAATCCTTATTCACCTGTAACCAACTCACCATTCTCTAGACTTCTAGTAAGAGAACCTTCTCCTCCACTTTAGGAAAAATTCACTAAAGAGGGTCAGTGTGGGTTTTCCTTATAAAATCCACCTTGCAGCACTAGGTCTTCATAGTGCAACAAGTTACTAGCATGAGTCACCTGTGGTGCAAAACACGTTGATACTGAAAACTATGTTTTTGACAAGTTTTCTCAGAAGTCTTTGAGGGCAAGTTTTTCTCCTGTTCTTCACGTATGCTTCTAAACATGTTTCATGGTGAATACATTGACATATTTCGTCATTTTTATGCTTCAGGGTACGAGATGGGAGGTGTGACAAATACTATGTAATAGGAGGTTCCAACTATAAGCCTAAGCTTATTTCGAACAACTGCATTGTATCAATATATGAGAGTATCTCAGGGCCAGCTATATATTCATGGGATTCTCTGTCATCACAAAGTATCCATGTGATGTCTGGATCATACTCAGACAACTCTCTAAGGAGCTTCTCTCTAAGGAGCTTCTTCATCCCGCCTCACAACTAGCCATGCAAGCAACATCGTACTATGGAATCTTGTCTAATATATCATGGAATATCTCATACTAAAGAAACATCAAAATGTGCTTAACAATAATCTCTATTAACAACAGTATATTTATGCATTCACATATATTAGGAGAACTATATCAATCTCAAAAATAGAACACCTCATGCAGATACTTCAAAGGATGCTCGGTGGAAACTCATTCATTCAGGTTCTTTGCACATCATATATATACATATGGATGTTCAAAATGGAACATTAATGCCTCAATCAACAGTCGGATGCCATGACAAGTTCAACAAAATTGAGAACTTCAAATAGGAGTATCCAAGGATTTGCATTTCAATTATTCAAAAACATTTTCGACAGCTATGCAATATATAATTTATTTTCCAAATTCCAGAAATCGATTCATTAGGCCATGATACATCATTTCAAGCTTCAAAATCTATCTCCCTCTGATTTATATCATCATAGGCTTGCCACTTGTCAAGAGTATACCATCAGGTTATAAAACCAAAATCATAATCAAAATCAAAGCCATACCTTGCAAGTCATCATCCTCACTTCATCAGATAACTTCAAATATAGACATTTTTGAATCGGGGAACTTGCTTCATGCAATGCTCTAAGAAAAATGTCTTACTAAGCCAACATAATCAAACTTACATAAATCAATGTCATGCCATCACAACAAAAAAGTTAGCTCATGAGAGTTTAGAAGTCAGATCACAACCATTATCAATGTCATCATTATAACCATCTCAATACTTTCAATGGGGAGAGCTCATATCAAGTTCTGACTTCATTTATGATCTTGTCAAAAATTTGTAATCAGCCATGCACTATCAATCTGAAACTTCATCAAGTCATTTATAAACATAAGTCATTTATGTCGCTAGTGGAAAAAATGCATACACTAAGGATGAGTCATGCAAGTTCCAATTTCATGTTGAATCACAACTATCAATACCTTTATCATTTTCTGAATACCCACATAAGTCATCATGCCCACATAGCATTGATATGAGGGAAAATAAAATATCGTCAAATCAGATCATTAGACATAAGGTTAGGTCCAGATTTTCTATTGTAGTGAGATCTATATTCAAAGCATATCTCAATCATCAATCCAAATTTATAGTCAAGTATTGTGACAAAAAAATTTTCATCTATATCAATCAGCCAAATCATGCCAACCTCTTGTAGCATAAACATAGTGACATATCTATATGTATGTCCCAATCACCTACAAACATAAGTTCAGTCTACATGTTTATGTTATGGGAAATATTCAACCTTTTCCTGCTTACAGATCTTGATGTTATCTTCCACACATATGTAGGATTGACATCTCCCAGTTGAACATCTAATTTCATGCACAATGATCAACAACTTAACCCAACAACTTCAGAAATAAGATTACAGTGGTAGAATATGTCATAAACATCTTGATTCAAAGTTCAGATAGCTTCAGAAAGCTTCAAATCATGTTCAACAATAGTCAACCCTTGTACGCTCTTTTCAGGTTAGCATGGGAGCATCTTTAGTATCCCAGACGCTATTTGGGCCTTAGTATGCATGTGTCCAGGGATAAAATATCCTAGTTGTATGCTTGCATTTGGAGAAGAAACCCTAATTTTTGTATAGGATTTATATTCGAGAGTTTGTTGCAGAGCAATAATGTTAGATGCATATAAATCATACTTCAACAACACAAAATGAAAATATGAGAAGGAATCTTGAGAAGAGATTCTCCCTTTGACTAGGAATCTACTTCATCCATCTTCATCGATGTCATCAACCTGTCTCTACTAGAGTCAAGCAACAATTTTTTTTTATATCATAAACATATATCTATCATGGCTATTAGCATCATGAAATAAATCTTTCATCAAAGGTTAGACTCAAAGTAGCAAATAGATGCAACATCATATCTTAAATATTATGAACACAATAACACTTTCTATCAAATCACTCCATCAAGTTAGGGAAGCCATATTTACTCATCTCATCAAGACATGTCCATAGTTAGTAAGAGAGCTAGATATCAATCTTACACTTATACTTCTAACATCAAGGTACCATGCTCTTCATGATCAATTAGGTCATTCAATAAAACTTTATCAAAGTAGCAAGAGTGTCAATCTCTATATGCTTTCGTCATGATTATCACAAGCAACATCAATAGACTCATGTATAGGAGTCAATAAGCTATCCTTCTATATGAAATCCATCATAAATAGAGTCAAGGGTATCATTTACTAGAGCTAAGGTGCTAGCCTTCTTTATAGGATAGAGATGTCCAATAGATGGATGTTAGTCAATCATCAAGTGTACCAATGTATCAACATTAGATAGCCTCATAGAAATCAAGAAGATCAAAATTCTCAACACCAGGTGTATCATTTCATCATAGGAAACATAGATTTAAGTCACTTTCATATGCATGTATGAGCCATTAAAGAAAGGGACATTCTCATCATAACTTAGGGCTTGTCGAGCCAATAGTTGAAACACAACATACCATGCATACCTTGCGGTATTCAAATACCTGTGCACCTTCTCATTAGATATAGGCGCTTGAAGCACTTTTTCATCTTTTCATCAAGTACCTCTTTATATATTTCCAGATCTGCATCTCAAAATGATCCTCAAGAAGGATCTACAATTCACATCTCATCAAGGAGCTTAGAAACATCCATATACTCAAATACATATGCAGGAAGTACAAGCAATAAACATAATCATTAGATCTGTAAGTATAACAAGTACGAAGCATCATAAGTCAAGAAATACTTATCTTCAATGAGAGGTGATCCTCTCCCTCTTAAACCAATCTTCAAGAGCCATCAATGTCCATGGTACATATATCAATGTTTCTTTCAAGTATCCAACCAATTTTGTTGGGGATTATCCCATATAGGACTTCATCAAATCTCCCATAAGTGCTTGAGCATCTACACATTAACCAACTAGGTTCCATATCTCATATAGTTTTCATAAACAAGGGTTTTCTCTCCAACCCTAACCTCATAGAATCCATCAAACCCTAATAATCAAGTTTCCTAGGGTTTTCTTCAAACCCTGGAATTTTTTTAGGTCTCCACCATCCTCTTCTTGCATCCATCAAAGGTGTTATTCTCGGGGTGATCTCCATGGCTTTTCTTCATCCCAACTCTGATACTATGTTAATTTTTCAATAGGCTATGATGATGACACTATGTTAAGTTCACCCCATATCATCATTACATTATTTAGATCTAAACCATTATTCATCATCATATACAATTATATAGAAAGAACAATATCATCATCAACATCAATGCAGTGGAACTTAAAAAGGAACAATAGAAGAAAAGTATACACACACATAGAGACCCCAGGATTGGTGTGAGACTAGGGAAAAACCCACTATGGGGAAATCCTTGCAAATCTTCTTCTTCTTAGATCTTCATCAAATTATTCAACAAAAGAGAGTACAATGGTCCATAACTTTATCTATGCAACAAAACAACTATGATAACCATGAAACATATCTAATCACGCTTTAAAACAAAACCATGATTCTGATGACTGTAATATGTTGTCGCCGACTGTAGACAAATGCTAGATATTGATTTCACTATTTCAAACATTGCTAAACATTGAGCGAAAACTTCGGAATACAAAAATCTAATCCAGGAGTCTCAGACGCAGGGAGGAAGAGCTGTGCGAGTGTCTATGGTAGCCTGGATGCTCCCAGGCCATTCTCTGCACGTGCTCGATGACCAACTTATCAGATCTGCCCAAAAACCCTTGGACGCTCCCATGTAGTTATTTTGCATGCATTTAAGATGACCTAGACGCTTTCTGGACCACTCTATGCAAGCGTCCAAGGACCGACACCTCCAGATCTTTCCTCTGAAGCCTTGGACACCCCCATAAGCCTCTGTGCTAGCGTCTAAGGCTCTCTGGATGCTATCATGACCACTGTGTGCCAATGTCCAGGGACTAAAATGCCCTGTTCTATGCTAGCGTCCAAAAACCAGAAAGCCTAACTCGGAGCAAACCTCACGCCTGTGATTTCAGATCCTTGTATGTACTCCTTCTGTCGAACCTGTGTGAACCAAGACAAAAGAGAAGAGAGGATAGTTTGATCGAATGTGTCCAAATGAGCTTGAGGTCTCTTCTATTTATAGGATTTCCTTAGGGTCCACTTGGGGTTAAGGAAGACCCAAGCAATTACGAATGTGGTTAGGGCTGACCCATTCCATAATGTATGTATGAATAAAATAATTCAAAACTCCACTTCTTCTTGACCAAATTGAGTGATCTTTAGATCGAATTTGGTCATCTTGAAAAGAGGAATCTAATGAAATCATCATCTTGGTAAATTGAGTTGTCGAGGGTGGAATTTGACCACAGCTGCAAAAATTAACGTGTATTGACGAACAAGAAGTAACTTGGGATAATTTCAAAAACATTTGAAGTATTTAACATAATGGTTCTATGATAGAAAAGAAAAAGAATTCCATGATCTAAAATTATGACAAAATTCCATGAATGAATTTGTAACCAAGTTTACATCTCTACTGAGATATGTTCCTTATATCCATGAAGAAAAATTTAAGGTGCAATGTTTTATCAGCATTTTATCAGCTTTCATGGCTAGAATTTGATAATATGAAGATGATAGATGAAACTATTCGGAGAGCCCAAATCTGCTACCAACAAATGAAGAAAAAAGAGGAAAATAAAAAGGGACAATTTGTTTTTCATAATACTAAGAATACAAAAGCTACTGGTTTTAAGAAAGCACACAAAAAACTACAGAATGGGGAAGAATCAACAAAAAAAAAAAAATTAGGTTGCAAAGTGAAATGAGACAAGTTGAAGTGTCAAGCAAACTAGAGCCTAGTTAATCACAAAAACCCCCTTAAAGTGTTGGGATGTGGAGAGCCCCACTATTATAAATTTTTTCCTCCAACTATTAATATTGTTGAAACTATGCTACTAATATTTCAAGATCAAATAATGCATTGGGATATACCCTCTACCAGCGAACGAAACCAGGAAATAACCTAGATTGTGAAAGGTACAATATCATCGGAACAATGTTAGCCTCCTCGCATCAAATGTAAGTGTTGGAGCTTCATGCTGCACAACATTTTTGTATATTGACTTATTCCATATATGTAGAAGTAAATGAGTAATGAGAAAGAAATATGAGTTGTCTTTCAATCAATGCCATGAATCTTTGCAATTCATGCCATGAATCTTTTACCCTATTATTACTATCTCAATTTGTTTATTTCAATATTTGCAGGGTATCAATACAAGTAAGAGTGCATTCATTTTAGAGGAGTGTTGTACAGATGCTTCGAGGTCTATTATTGTTTATTCTCATTTTGATAAGGCTTCATTGCATGGAAGCAAATCTGATTATGTTTCTATTTTCTATCTGGCTTTGTAATTCTCCGAGATGGGATTGGTACACAAACTGAAAGTGGAAGTAGATTAAGCAGCATACATAAGGGGATCTATTTTAACAGTTTCATTCCCGATATTGTTAGCCAATATGGAAACACCCAAACCTGCCATGGAAGATGTGCAAGCGGTGCAACGATTGATCTCCCAAACACTACAAAAAATCATATCAACATTGACTTTGGAAAATGATTCACATAATCGGGCTATTATATTCTTAATGTTTCACAATTTTGATGTGATTTATATTTCATTGTTTACTTATTTATATGTTCCAATCTTACACTACTTGCAAAACAATATCAAAGGATGGATGATGAGGTGATGATGATGGATATCAGTAAAGTTTGATTGAAATAGGCCACGGTAGCTAGCATTAAGGTTTTGAGAAGGAGATTCTCTGTGATGGACGTTGATAACACGATGAATCACCAAAAGCAGTTGGTAATCGTTGATACGGTTATGGCATTTGAAAGTGTTAAAAGACTAATTATATGCCAAAAGTCCCCTATGAAAGGATGGTTGATGAGGTGATAATGGATATAAATATTATTTGGTTGACATAGGCCATGGTAAGTCGGCATTAGCGTTTTCATGGTAAGTCGGCATTAGCGTTTTCAGAAAGAGATTCTGTGTGATGGAAACCTATAGCAAAATGAATTGCTTCGGTTATGCGTTCGACAGTTAAGAGCATACCAAGTATATTATTTCTAAGTGGTAAATAATAATAATAATAATATATATATATATAATAAGATAATAAAATATAATAATAATAATAATAATAATATATATATATATCCTTAACGTTTCCAGGATAATAAAAAACTTTTGTTATGAGGATTGATCAATTGTTCATGAACTTCCATCTAAACTGGAATAGTGTATCGAACACTGAACAAATTAAATTTCATCTGGAGATTTTAAATGCCATTAAATGCCTTAATTATGTTCTAAGAGATTCTTATGTGGTAATTAAATTGTCATTTTATTTTATTTTAAGTTTATAGTGTTTTCATTTTTTAAATCTGGTGATTCCTATGTGGTAATTAAATTTTTATTTTATTTTAAGTTTATAGTGTTTTCATTTTTTAAATCTGGTGAATGGTTTGGAGAATATTTGGCAACAATTACTTTCTTAATTGTGAAAAGAATTATTTTCACTTCACTCGATTGGTTTGTTTGGCATTATGTAATATTTAACGAGTATTATTTATTTTTTTGAAATGTTAAAAGTATTATAGATTTATTATTATTATTATTTTATTTATATAGGATTTTATTATTATTATAATTTTTTTTTATTAATTTATTATATGTTTCTATAGTATTTAGTTTCATTTCAATTTATATTAATATTAAATTTATTTATTTATTTTTGATATTTTTGTCCTAGTAATATTTTTTTTAAACAGAACTTATACTACATAAAAATATATACAAATTTATCTCATGCCCCAAATATATATAATTTTCTATTTCATAACAAAAAAATTATATAACAATTTATAAACGATTTAATTTCAATTAGCTATTAGATTATAATTTCTATCTACATCTCATATCTAAATAAGTTAATAAGAATTAACTAAATCATAATTTTTGTTTGCTCCATCCTTAGATATTTGAATTAATGGATGGATATTTGAATTAATAAAAAATAATTAAATCATAATTTTGATTTTTTCCATCCTTACATCTCTGAATTATTTGTTATCTTTTTTATTTATTTAAAAAATAAATTTGACATTTAATTTAAGTTAGAACAAAACTATTCTTAATTTATATCAAATTACATTAAAATACTTCCAAAATAGTTCATTTTTTTAATAATATTATAATTTCTATATACACTTTATTCATCTTTTCTTTTTATGTTTTAAATGTTGTGTTTATGTTTCCTTAAATATAAATATTTATAAATTTGTAATTCAAACATATTGTCCAACTCTCGTTATTCATAATGACAAATCACATGAAAATGGTCCTTTACAAAATTGATTCTTGTTGAAAATTTCTGCTAGTATGCCAAGATTTCCATAGTATTTTATTGTCAAAATGTGAATAATATATCTTTATGCTTTTGTTTTTAAAACCAGTATAGATTCATCTTAATTACAAATCTAACATGAGCACAGGGATCTAATTTCTTCACATGCAATCAATGAAAAATTTTCTTTTTTAAAATATATGATATTGTAATAATAAGTGTATATAATTATAATTATTTAAATAATAAAAGTAGGTTAGAAACGCAATTCATCATTCAAAGAGATTACAGGGAGAATCATTACATTATCATGGGTTATAATTGTATTGATGTTTAATGTACTTCTTAGTTGAGGAGACAAGTAACTTATTTTTTTGGGATAAATTTAATAAATTTTATTATATTAAACTTCTTGAATTTGATTACCAGTTTTTTAGATGTGGCAAAGTAACTTTATTACATTGAATGTTTGTAATTGAATATACATAATGATTGAATCATAGTGGAATTTGCTACCTCAATTGATCCATTATCATGTGAATGGAAGGAAACACTTTCCTTTGTTAGGCATAAACCAATTCTATAACAATTGCCACAAGTAATAGACAAATTTATTGTTTTGGTTATAGATGATTTTTGGAGGATAAAATCCTCATAAGTCTTGAGAACTATCCATTTAAATATGGATTGTTGAAGATAAATGTTGAGTAAGGTTTTTTTTAACCTTTTGTTTGTTTTTGTACCCTCTTTACCTTTATCAGCGTGCAAAACCATTTAGAAGACTGTGGGCACCAAGAAATTTCATATGCATGGTCTCCATCCATTAGAAACCCCACATTGAGCAAAAATGTATGTTAGCTACTGTGTATGACCCAAATAATGTAGCCTTTTTATTTCATGTGAACTGTAAATTGGTTATAGAGAAAATGCCCAAATTTGTGCAGACTCTATTGTAAAGAGTTCGACAATGACAAAACATTCATCTATTCTCCTCCGGTCCACAATAACAAAGTAGTGCTAGATTATGGTTAAACAAACCATCATTGTCAACTAGTGCTTCTCTATGGCATCGTCAGGTCCAAGGAGATCGGTAGTGTGTGGAAAGTCCAACTTGGTAGTCCAAATTTTTCCGAGTGAATCCAATGCAATAAAAAAAATTAAATGATTGAACCAGTTGACAATATAAAAATAGATAAATTATTGAACGTGGTTGGCAGTGGGTGTGGATGGAAGGACCTGCGCTCGTTTCTTTGCTATCTTTTTTGTATGAAAGTGAAAATGACAGTTGGATGAGTTGGAAATTCGAAATGTGAGGATGGGAAAAACTGTGGAGTGATTGGTTGGAATGTGCAAATAGAGAAATATTGGCTTTCTTAACACCAAACGCAAAGAGCCGGGAATCAACTGGCTACCTCTTTTTTCGAAGTTTCCTTCCTCCCTTCCCCATACAGAGCCGGGAATCAACTGGCTACCTCTTTTTTCGAAGTTTCCTTCCTCCCTTCCCCATACAGAGCCGGGAATCAACTGGCTACCTCTTTTTTCGAAGTTTCCTTCCTCCCTTCCCCATACAGACGTGATACACCCTTCCCTCCACACGCGAAGAGAGACATAATGAGAATCAGCTGGTTGGATTTTCCGGATTTTCCCTTCCTCCATCCCTTCCCACGAGGAAGTTGTACGACCTTCCGTCCCACCCCACTCACCCAAAACCCATCCATCATCACAATCCACATTTATCCTCTGCACACATTGATTCAACTTTTCTTCTCTGATTTCTTGATTCAGTGCTCTACTTCACAAACTCTTCACCTAATCCATAATCAACATGGACACACCCCTTAACCTCTTCTTTCTTTTATTAGCCTCCTTGGTAGCTCTTGTTTCTGCAAATTTTTATAATGATTTCAAAATCACATGGGGCAATGGTTGTGTTAAAATCCTCGAAAATGGACCATAGTTGCAGTTTACTCTTCACCTCTCTTCAGGTAATATATGAAGATCTCATGCCATCACACTTTGTTCTTCTTCTGCACTTATTCTGCTAGCTACGCCTTTATATTTTGTTTCACATGAAACCAAATTGTTCTGTTATTGGTATTTATGTTTGTATAAATATTTACTACTTATGGTGAATATTCTCCCATCAGTATTTTATTTTCTACTGCCAGATTTGGGGTAAAAATGAATCAATAGTTCTAATATTTTATTTTCTACTCTCAGATCCATGGTAAAAATTAATCAATAATAGTTTACGTGAAAGCCCAGGCCAAAAGATCCAAGAAATTAGTAGTAACCATGTTGTAATCATGGGATGTTGATGTTCTGTTTTTTGAATGTTTCTAATTGAATATACAGAATGATGGGATCATAGTGCAATTTTCTACCTCAATTGATCCATTATCATGTGAGTGAAAGAAAATATTTTCCTTTTTTTGGTATAAACCAATTCCATAAAAAGTAGTAGAGAAATTTATTGTTTTGGCAATAGATGATTTTTGAAGGATCAAAATGGATGCAAAACTCTAAGAATAATGACATAACCTACCATGCTAAATCATTTTCTCCCAAGGTATCCTAAGCAATCCATAAATTATTTTGCGGTTCCTTTTTGATATTTTATGGAAATTTCAAACTATTACACATATGTTATTGCTCCATGTGGTATGCGTTCTTAATCTTGATTCAAGCCTATTACACTTCAAATTGTATTGGATGATAAAATCTCTTATCCACAAGGAACAACACCATAGGGAACTACTATGACAATCACCACTATGGCTCAGTAAGGGTATACTTAAGTGTCATCTGTATTCATTAACAACAATTTAAATTTGAATAATCACAATTTGATCATTTCAATTTTTTTTTGGTTCAATATGGAATTAAATTATTTTTGAAATAAAGTTTAGCTAAATACAATATATATGATTGATTTATGTTTATTTGAATTTCAAATTCTAAATTTAATTATAACTCTCCTTTTGTTATAACATTTAAATTTAATTTCATCAAATATTGAAAATTTTAAAGTAATATAAATTGTTTTCAAAAAAGGTAGAGGTTGAGAAAGTATGAAAGTCTACCTTTATAAATCTCATCAAAATTTTCAAAGAAGTGTTTCTCTTTAAATTCATTCAACAATTTTTAAGGTACCTTTATTTTACATGGAGTGCTTTGAAAAGAAAATTAGAACCATGGAGCATGACCTAACTAATTAGTATCTTTTTTGAAGGATGTTTCGTGTTAAAACTTTATTAGTTAAAAGTGAACTCATGAATATTTTTATTTGGACAGACATTTGAATTTCCAAAGAAAAATTAATCACTTGTTCTTGGGTTGTTGATATCAACAATTGAAAGGGCTTTGGTATCCTACTCTAGGCTCATAATCGTTTCTACAATTCAAAGACCAAATGTGTTGATCTTCATTGTTCAAATTTACCATACTTGTGGTAGAGTATGGTAATTTGAGAGTTTCAACATCGTTAAGTTCAAAAGATTCATATTTTGGCTTCATATATCCAAGGAAAATTTTAAGGATGGAAGTTTATCTTAAATTTTATAAATTTTGACGAATCTTAATAATCCCTAATATGTGAATTGTAAAATACTTGATGATAATTATATTAAAAATATATATATTTATAATTCTTTCATATTTGTCTATGTAAAATTTTGGCGATTTCTAAGGTAAGATAATTTTAGACTATAAAATTTGGGAAAATCTTCTTTAGAAAAAATGGAAATTGGCAAATATTTTTTTTGGCAAAAGCATGGAAAATTAACCCACCTTCGAATATTAGCACCTAAATTTTTCCTTGAATTGATCTTCTTATAATTTATCCAAAATCATTTGATGCAAGTCACTATGATCTCATCGACAGACCGCTCAAAAAGAGATTGATACAAATGTTTGCTAGAGTTTCAATTGGGAGAACAATGTAATTGGATCTCAATGAAACCCAAGAGATCTATATCAATTGCAAGAAATAATAAATTTGGCATACACAAATAGGGTTTGGATAAATTCCAACAATTCAAGTAGGAAAATACTTCAAATGCGAGTGTTTCCACTAGAAATACATATGAATGTTTAACCAGAAGACCAAATCAAGGTATTCTTGTCAATAATTCCTAAGGATAGAGATTTTTTCTATACCTACAATGCATTCTCTGGAAACTACACTAAATGACCAAAAAGAGAGAACCTGATACTATGGATACTCTTGTCATGTCAATTATGCAATTCCCAAGACCCCCCCTCTTTAGCTAAGATCCAAAATTATACTTACATCCTTTGGAAACATCTGGTGAAACGTTCACTATCATCATGGAAGAGTAATAGTTTAATGCTACTCTTTCCTGCACTACTGTCTTACGACGTTTCCTTTGCAACATCTGGTACAATTACTAGTTACTCACCTATCCACCCCCAAGTAACCTCCATTTTGTGTAGTCTACTTGCCACAAGGTTTTCTTGCATGGCCCCCCATCAAATATTTTCCCATCCATGCTTAGGAAACCACCAGGCCAGGCAATCTACCTATCCCAAGGTTTTCCTGCATGAGGTAGTCATTAGAGTCTTAAAACGCAATAACCATTTGGATTTCTCTAATAACATGTGCATGGATTCCATGGCTAAGTACCCATATGACATGCTCCATTACACTACTTATGGAGTCTCATAGTCAAAGTACTAGTTATGACTTGCTCTCGTGTGATAAACAAAGTGCCTCATGATTCAATTCCATCATTGTAGTCTTCTTCCTAAACTCCCAACTCCATAATTTCACCTTTGTCACAACATTTTGTTTACCATGATATATACTCAAAAGTTTCAACCTAGAAATTTTAATTGCCTAATCCTTCCATCACTCAGAAGTATATTCTCATAGGCATGAGATCTGTAGTCATATCATGTGGCCCCCTTGCAACAATTGTTGATTTTTCATGGTGGCTTGGTTTTACACACCACCCAAAACTTTTCCTGCAACCTATCTTTCAATCAACCAACACTTTTCATTGTTTATATACATATATATATGCAATCTCTTTTATTATAAAAACTTATAACAGCATGAAGTGACTATGAAATTATTATACTCATAACTATTCCATCACTCCAATTAATTTCAATCGAATTGAAATGATATAGTCATTGGACTATATAGGTGCCTCACATTTATTCCAAGCATTTCATAATGCAATTTAATATTTATTTGAGTAAACCAATATTCAGAACTGAGAAATGAATATCTCTAAAATCATTAACATTTTAGCTCTTCATTTCACTCAACATGCCTTACAAGAATTATTGCAATGTTTCATAACAAAAACTTCCTACCTTCACAATACCACTTCGTGGTATTCATGCAAAGTATGCATTAATTTGAAATAATAGTTTTCAAATTCAATTGAAGGAATTCTTATCCAATTCCTTTTATCACTCCTTTTTACCTTGGCTTGCACATACCTCATTTACTTGGTTATGATTACTAGCACTTCCAATGGAAGCCTTTTGAAAGATCTAGTTCGTGATAACAATCGTGTTGTTGCAATACCTAATGATAACATTCTTGTTGTTGCAATTCCCAACAATTCCTGAAATAATTTCATCTTCACACATTAATCATAAATTCATCAACTTAACTATTCATAAATTTCAATGAAAACATCATAGAGTAATCTTCATATATATTCAATTACAACATATCCTCATCCATGTTAAATATAAACTATCATTTTATTTTTTATCATTTTAATTCATCCTCACAACAAATATAAAAAGCATAAACCCAACATCTTAATAATGATAGTCATAAGCCATAAGTCATTCCTGCCCATATTGTCTGTCAAAATATACACGAGCATGACTCTCTTCTTGAATTTTAAATGTCATCATACTTTTTAAAAAATATTGTCTCTTGAAACAATGAGTTTATATGAATGGGTTGGTGCTTGAATCCATTATCTATTAACAAGGACGCATAGCTAGTGTTCTTGCATATTAGTTTAGTTATTAGATTTTGAGAAGTATGAATTAGCTCCCATATTTGAACAAGGGCTACAAAGTAGCTATTATCACTTACTTTAAATATAGTTAAAAAAAATTAATAAAAATAATATTACGATCTATGGGATCCCTAAAAATCACAAGGAAGGAGCTCCCCTAAGGCCCATTGTCATCACCATTGGAAGTCCTACCTATCTTATTGCTAAGTTCCTTGCCTTAAAGCTTAAACCCTTAGTTGGCTGTACAGAGTCCTTCATCAAAGACTCTGCTTCCTTTATTAAGGAGCTCAAGGACATTAAGCTTGACTCTGGGGACATTCTTGTTAGTTTTGATGTAGTTTCCCTGTACACTTGCATCCCTATAAATGAGGCCATGGAGGTGATCAATCGCCTAATAGATCCTGATACCGCTCGGTTAGTTGAGATCTGCCTCACTTCCACCTTTTTGAGTTTTGAAGGAGAATTATTTGAGCAAACCTATGGGTTTCCATGGGCTCACCCCTATCCCCTATCATTGCAAATCTTTTTATGGAATATTTTGAATCCAAGGCTCTAAACTCAGCCCGCCTCCTGCCTAAGCTTTGGAAAAGGTATGTAGATGACACCAATGTCATCTGGTCTCATGGCCAAGAGGAGTTAGATCTCTTCTTCGATCATCTCAACAGTCAATCCTCGGCCATTAAGTTCACCAAGGAACAAGAAGTCGATGGTTGCCTCCCTTTCCTTGATATTCTTATTTCTAAGAATAGTGATGGTTCCCTCTCCCACCAAGTGTTTCGTAAGAAAACACATATGGAGCAGTATCTTCATGCCAGTTCCCAACATTTCCCGGCTTAGAAGTTGGGTGTTTTCAACACCCTTGCTACTCGTGCCCTAAGGATCTCTGATGGAAAGAGCTTCGAGAAGGAGAAATCCCATCTCCTTAATGTCTTTGTTGAGAATGGTTATAGTAGATACATGGGTCAGAAAGCTTTCCTCAAAAATGCCAAGAATTCGTTAACTAAAAGAGAACCAAAAGAGCGGATTCCAAGTGTCCATCTTCCGTTTGTTTAGGGGACCACTGATAAGATTGCGAGGATTCTTAAGAAGCATAATGTCCCCTCAACTTTTAAACCCCTTAACACCATTTTTAAGTCCCTCATATCAGTGAAGGATCCTATCGACCCTAAGGACATGAAAGGGGTATATATTATCCCTTATTCTTGTGGGACCCCCTATATTGGTGAGACTGATTGCTCTATTAATTAAAGGATTACTGAGCACGCAGCTAACCTTAAACATAGGAGAACCAAGTCTTCTGCTTTAGCAGAGCATGCGGAGAAAACCAAACATCATGTTTGTATTAAGGAGGCTAGTGTTATTGCTAGAGTTTCGCAGTTCCATCACCAGAAATTTAGGGAAGCCCTTGAGATTGAAAAAAGGTCGAGCAATATCAATAGAGAGGATGGCTAGAAGATCAGTAGTTGTTGGGTCCCAGCCCTCTCTTCCTAGTCATTTTCTTCCCTTCCTCCCCTCCCTCGTTTATTGCCTGTTCTTGTTTTTTTATTAGTAAGTTTCCGCTTGTTATCCCGTATCCTTTGGCCTTTGTTCTTTGATGAGTTGTTGATTTAGTATGAGGTATTTTAATAGCATTTAGTTTATGCTATTAGTTATATACTAATAATTTTAACTTAATTAATAAAAGAAAAATAATTACTTTAATATTGAAATCGATCTATGATAATATGTTAATTTAACAATTAAATAAACAATTAATTAAATCTAAATATTTAAAATATTATAGTTTTATTCTTTCTAACACTTAAATTATTCTAATATTTATATATTTATATATATTTATTAAATAGTTAATACTTTTATAACTAACTATTAATTTAATAATCTTTTAAATTAATTTATTTTAATATATATATATATATATATATATATATAAATAATTTTTTTTATAAAATAGTTAAAACCTCTATGTAAATTCATATGTCCCTTTAACTTTTAATTTAATAATAATATAACTAGCTATAAATTAATAATCAATTAAATTAACTTATTTTAATTAAATATGGTTATGCCCCAGGTCTAGTCCAACTAACTGTTTCCCAATCAAATTTAGTCGTTAGTCAATATAGCCATTGTCTGGTCAAGAATTATAGCCATTGGAGATTCTGCTCTAACTATTTAACATGCAAAGCTGGATCTCATCCTTCAACTTGTCCTGACGATGAACCACACTGGTTGGTTTGAAATGCGTCGACAAATGAAATATCATGTGATTTACGCTGAAAAATCTCTCATAAAAATAATACATTTTTATTTTGTCTAGTGAGGTAGCTTAATTGGTGATTACCTTGTTATGAAGTATTGATGCAGGAGCATCTGGACTTAGCCAGCAACGTGATGGTTTGTTCACATGTTGTGGCTAAATGAGTTGAATTTCAATGACCTGAGTGGTAAAAATTCAGTTTTGGTAGAGAGGGTTGGATCTCTCGAAGATGAGCATTACTTTATTATTCTAATAATTAGAAAATTGTATTATTTTAGACTAAGGGATAAGTTGTTAGCATAGGTGTGTAATAGAGCTTAAGAATAGAGATTTGATTGTTAGATTGATTAAAATAGAGATCAAGTTGTTAGTGCAGTTAGAATACGATTTGACTCATAAAAGAGAAGAAAATGTAATGGAAAGGGATTAGCTGAGATGATTGAGAATTGAGTGAGAGGCGAGAGTTTGAGTGATAGATAAGGTTTTGAGACAGAGGTCAAATAAATTGTTGTAATTAAGCCGAGAGGGCCAAGACTTTGTAACTTCTATTATATTGAATAAATTGATTCAGTGTGCAAATGTGTATAATCCGGGTGGAGACTCTCGTTTACCGTTGTGTATCAACGTTCTGAAACGTAACCAGGTATTTTCTCTATTTTCACACTTTAATCATAAATCTCAGTGTTTATGGGTTTTATCACTAAATCGCGGTCATTTAGTGTTAAGGGGCAATCTTGGAATTAAGCGCTAAAAGACTTATTAAGCGCTTTATTTAAGTTTGATTTATAGCACATGGTTGTATTGGAAAAGCGGGTTTGATCAACAAAGGTGGTTATCAGGCGAAGGAAAAGTTGTAAGTTGTAGTTCGGGGTAGTCACCCGATTCTACTAACCAAGCGAAACATTGCACTAGAGAGGAGAGAGAAAACCGCTTTATCGGGAAAGTAATAACCATGCAAGTGGCTCACCTGATATTGCTAATGACCATTGGATCAGGAGTGATTTGATCAACAGTAGATGAAGACCGGATTGTTTTATTGATCAGGTTGAGTGATGACTGTTAGATCTGGAAAGAGGAGATCAACGACGTAGAGTGATCACCGAATTGTTTTGGTTGATCGGGGTGAGTGATGATCATTAGATCTACAGAGAGGAGATCAACAGTGTAGAGTGAAGCACCTATTAAAAAGGGAACGTCAACATGGGACCGACGTATTTAGGGGAAAAGCGGGACCCTCAGTGTAAAGTAAGCCATGTACAAAATCCACTTGAACGCATCTTATTAGTTATAAAGTAACCAATAGTCTAGTTTAAAACTACCACCTTGTTTTTCATCAGCCTCCTAAGTCATTTTGGTATCAGAGCACAAAGATTGAGTTTGACTACAGTAAGCATGCCACCGAGGAGAGGAGCTGACGTTGGTCGAGGAAGACCTGAAGCAAATGCAGTTCTGCTAGAAGAGATCCAAAGTCTGCGTACAAGGATGGACATAATGGAGATTGCTCATAGGAGAACACCTGATGAAGGAGTTGACAGTGTTGCAGAAGAATCCTTTGAGGAAGAAGAAGAGGAGGAAAATGAAACTACCGAAGTTATCAAGATGTTGGCCAAAGTAGGTGGAAAACCAAAGGTGGAAATTCCTACATATGAAGGGAGTCTCAATGCAGAAGATCTAATGGATTGAATCAGTTCATTGGACAAATATTTTGACTATGAGGAGGTTGATGACAAAAAGAAGGTGAAATTTGCAGTTACCAGATTGAAGGGTCATGCAGCTATTTGGTGGGATGAACTACAAACATCTAGAACAAGAAAAGGAAAGTCCAAGATCAAGCAATGGGACAAAATGGTGAGTAAAATGAAAGCTAAATTTATGCCAAAAGATTATTAGTTAAATCTTTTAAACCAGTTACAAAATTTAATGCAAAAAGGAATGTCTGTTAAAGAATATACAGAAGAGTTTTATAGATTGAGTATTAGAGCAGGACATGCAGAGGATGACATGGAGAAGGTAGCCAAATATATCAATGGCTTAAGATATGACATACAGGATGAGATCAGCTTGCTGAGTCTGAAGACCATTGAAGATGCCTATCAAGAAAGTTTGAAGGCAGAAGAGAAGATGTTGAGAAAAAAAATCAGAGGAATAGAGGGAAAAGTTCAGTAAGAGGTAGAGGAACTACCAGACCAAGGTTACAGCAACATAAGAATGAAGCAGGAAGTTCAAGTAGTAGACCACCACAGAGGGGAAATTTTAATAAAGGAAGATTTGCACCTAGAGGAAGAGGTCGAGGAAGAGATATTCGATGTTACACATGTGGAGAATGGGGACATGCATCATGGTACTGTCACCATAATAGAACAACAAGTCAGAGGAATGTGAATGTCACTGAGGCAAAGGAAGAAAAACCTCAAATTACAGACAAGGAAGAATACCCTGAAGTAGGAGAATCCCTGTTGTTGAAAAGGGCATTGCTTAAGGCAGAGAAAGAGACTATAAAACCAGCTCAAAGGAAGAGTTTATTTAGAAATACATGCAAATCCAAAGGTAAATGTTGTAAAGTGATAATTGACAGTGGAAGCACTGATAACCTTGTTTCTACATAGATGGTGGACAAGCTAGGATTAGTGAAGACAGTACACCTTACTCCTTACAAAGTGTCATGGTTGCAGAAAGGACATCAGATTATTATAACAGAACAATGCAAGGCAGATGTACACATTGGTACTTATAAAGATGTGATATTGTGTGATGTAATACCGATGGATGTATGCCATGTATTGCTTGTTGTGTGTGGAGCATGATTATTCAGAGGTCTTTGTTTCAGCCAGATGTATACCCCAGGAAGTTTGTACACCCCTCCACGCAGGGGGGTGTGGGGGGGACTTGTCCACCCCGCGGGGGTCCAGGGGCCAGCGGTCCCCTGGCGGGGGCTCGGGGGCAACGCCCCCGAAGCTAAAAACAAATGTAAAATTGCCTTGTAAAAGTATAGTAATTTCTAGTCAATCTGGGCCGTTCATTAGGCAGATGATCTGACGGTAGAACTTATGTTTAGTTTAGGGTTTTTTTCCCTAGAAGGCAACCCCTCTCTTTGTATGAGGGCATTGTATTGGAGGCTTAGATATAGATGTGTATTATGTGAGCAAGAAATAGAGAGGTGAGACTGTGAGAGAAAACAGAGGATATTACAGCGGATTTGCTGTAGGTTGTGTCTCTTCATTTTGCTGGATAATAGAAAGGAAGGAATGGCTGTTCGGGGTGGACGTAGCCCAAACTGGGTGAACCACGTATATCTGTGTCTCTCTTGTTTTGTGTGTTTTCTGTGTTTATATTTCTGCAATATTTTATCTGTTCCATTGCTCCGTAATATATAATTTTCTAACATTGTTGGGAAGACCTTGGCAGTTTGATCAGAAAGCTATTCATGATGGGAGGAAGAATACTTATAGTTTGGAGAAGGATGGAAATAAACATACACTACTGCCATTGAAGGATGAATCTGACAAAGGAGCACCTAGAAATAATGTTATGATGATGAGTGGAAAGGAGTTGTCGCAAGAGGTTGGAAAAGGTGAAGAAATGCATTTTGTTGTCATAGGGAGACCTAAGGTAATTTTGACTTCCACAAACTTAGATGATTTACTTCAAGAAATCAAAAACTCTGTTGAACGATTTTTCTGATACTATTATGGATGAGTTTCCAAGTGCATTGCCACCAATCAGGAGTATTAGTCATCATATTGATCTAGTACCAGGAGCAAGTTTTCCAAACAAAGCAGCTTACAGATTAACTCCTTAAGGGAATGCATAAGTTGGAAGACAAGTGCAAGAACTAATGCATAAGGGACTAATCAGGGAGATTCTTATTCCATGTGTTGTACCAACAATACTCAGTCCAAAGAAAGGAGGTGAATGGCATATGCTTACAGATTCCAGAGCCATAAACAAGATCGCTATCGGGTATAGATTTCCTTTACCATGCATGGATGATTTGATGGATTGTTTGAGTGGGTCAAAGTATTTTAATAAAATAGATCTGAAGAGTGGATATCATCAAATAAGAATTAGAGAAGGAGATGAATGGAAGACTGCATTTAAACCAAATAGTAGGTTGTATGAGTGGTTAGTGATGCCTTTTTGACTCACTAATGCACCTAGCATGTTCATGAGATTGATGAATGAAGTCTTGAAGGAATATGCAGGCAAGTTTGTTATTATTTATCTTGATGATATTCTAGTTTTTAGTAGAATTAAAGAAGAACATCTAGAGCATCTTAAATTAGTTTGCAGAAAGAGAAACTACTGATAAATCTGAAGAAATGTAGTTTCATGAAAGAAGAATTAATTTACTTGGGATTTGTAGTTTCTAAAGAAGGGTTGAAAATGGATCCAGAGAATGTCTAAGCAATTTGGAACTGGCCTATTCCAAGGAATATATTTAAGGTAAGAAGTTTTCATGGTCTTGCAAGCTTTTATAGGAACTTTATTAGAGGTTTTAGTCAGATTTGTGCACCAACTCTTGAAACAATCAAGGAGACTAATCGACCATTCAAGTGGATAGAAGCAACAGACAGGAATTTTAAGTTTCTGAAAAGGAAAATCACAGAGAAACTAGTTTTAGCTTTACCTGATTTTGAAAAAGTATTTCAAGTTGAAATAGATGCTAGTGGAGTTGCAATTGGAGCAGTTTTGAGTCAGGAACAGAGACCAATAGCATACTTCAGTGAGAAATTAAATGAAGCTAAGAAGAATTATTCTTCTTATGATAAAGAATTTTATGTGATTGTACAAGCCTTAAAAAATGGAGAAATTATATTCTACCAAAGGAGTTTATATTGTATTCTGACAATCATGCATTACAATTCATAAACAACCAGCCAAAATCGAACCAGAAACATGCCAAGTGGGTAGAGCTTTTGTAAGCTTTACTTTTGTGATACACGCAAGTGGTAAGTTGAAGAAAGTTGCTAATGCTTTAAGCAGGTTAAATTTCATTGTGCAAGAATTAAAAGTTGGTGTTGTAGGATTTGAAGAAATGGTTGAAATGTATAACGATGATGCAGTTTTCAAAGATATTTATACAGCAGTACAAAATCCAATAGTTCATAACAGAAGTCAGTGGTTAGATTATCTTATCCAAGGAGGTTTATTGTTTAAAGGCAACAAGTTATGAATTCCCAAATGTTCTATGAGGGAAAACATAATAAAGGAGAAACACAGTGGAGGATTATCTGGTCACTTTAGACAAGACAAAACCTTTGCTCAGGTAAATGCTTTTTACTATTGGCCAAAGATGCAGACTGATGTTAAGAGATTTGTTGAGAAGTGCAGTATATGTCAGCATGCTAAAGGGAGAAGCGAGAATACAGGATTGTACCAGCCATTGCCAATACCAGACCAACCATGGGATGCAGTTAGCATGGATTTTGTTTTGGGGTTACCTAAAACTCAAAGGGGGAATGGTACCATTTATGTTGTGGTAGATAGATTTTCCAAGATGGCACATTTTATTGCATTTCAGAAATTGTAATATTACATGGATCGCCTGTAAGTATTGTGTTTGATAGAGATACAAAGTTTGTAGGGCATTTCCGGAGAACTCTTTGGAAGAAACTAGGTGCTAACCTCAGTTTTAGTTCAGCATACCATCCTCAAATAGATGTACAGACCGAAGTGGTAAATAGAAGCTTGGGAAACATATTGATAAGTTTAGTGTATCAAAATCCTAAGCAGTGGGATTTAGCACTAGCTCAAGATGAGTTTTCTTATAATGAAACTCCAAACCGAAGTACTGAAATGAGTCCATTTCATATTGTTTTTGGGATGAATCTAAGAGGTGTGTATGAGCTCAGAAATTTGGGTAAATAGGAGACAAGAAGTGCAAAAGCTAAAGAGATTGTAGAGCAGATGCAGAGAATACAAAAAGATGTCAAAGGCAGATTGCAGGAAAGCAGTGGGAAATACAAACAGAGAGTAGACATGAAAAGAAGAGAGAAAGAATTCCAAGTGGGAGATTTAGTGATGGTGTATTTGAGAAAAGAAATATTTCCTGCTAGGACTTACAATAAACTAAAATTGAAAAATATAGGACCATGTAGAATTGTAAGAAAGTTTTCAACTAATGCTTATGAAATTGAATTACCAGAAGGGATTGGAATATCACCTATATTCAATGTTGCATATTTGTATCCATACAAAGAGACAGAGACAAAACTACAAGAGGAAACTACAAAAGATGAAGTTCAAACTTTGAACTGGGAAGAACAAATGCCAAAGACAATTAAGAAAGAGGTGGAAGCTGTTTTGGAGAAAAGAGTATCCAAAAGAACCAGAGGACAGGTTTATTTTCAATATCTAGTCAAATGGAAAGGACAGCGAGTGGAGGATGCTAGTTGGCTGACAGCAGCAGAGTTGCAGAAGTATGGAGTAAACCCTGAAAATCTGAGGGATGACTCTTTTCCTCCTTGAGAGTCTGATGCAGGAGCATTTGGACTTAGCCAACGATGTGATGGTTTGTTCACATGTTGTGACTAAATGAGTTGAATTTCATTGACCTGAGTGGTCAAAAGTCAGTTTTGGTAGAGAGGGTTGGATCTCTTGAAGATGGGCTTTACTTCATTATTGTAATAATTAGAAAATTGTATTTTTTTAGACTAAGGGATAATTTGTTAGCATAGGTGTGTAACAGAGCTTAAGAATAGAGACTTGATTGTTAGATTGATTAAAATAGAGATCGCGTTGTTAGTGCAGTTAGAATAGGATTTGACTCATAAAAGAGAAGAAAATGTAATGGAAAGGGATTAGCTGAGATGATTGACAACTGAGTGAGAGGTGAGAGTTTGAGTGATAGATAAGGTTTTGAGACAGAGGTCAAATAAATTGTTGTAATTAAACCAAGAGGGCCAAGACTCTGTAACTTCTATTATATTGAAATTGACTTAGTGTGAAACTATCTGTAATCCAAGTGAAGACTCTCGTTTACCTCTGTGCATCCGCGTTCTGAAATGTAACCGGGTATTTTCTCTGTTTTCACACTTTAATCGTAAATCTTAGTGTTTATGGGTTTTATCACTAAATCACGGTCATTTAGCGTTAAGTGTAATCTTGGAATTAAGTGCTAAAATACTTATTAAGTGCTTTATTTAAGTTTGACTTAATACACGTGGTTCTATTGGAAAAGCGGGTTTAATCAGCAAAGGTGGTTATCGGGTGAAGGAAAAGTTGTAAGTGGTAATTCGAGGTAGTCACCTGATTCCACTAACCAAGCGACACGTAGCACTCCGGTGGAGAGAGAAAACCGCTTTATTGAGCGAGTAATCCCCGTGCAAGTGGCTCACACGATATTGCTATTAACCGTTGGATTAGGAGCACTTTGATCAACGGTGGAGGAAGACCGGATTGTTTTATTGATTGGGTTGAGTGATGACTGTTAGATCTGGAAATAGGAGATCAACGACGTAGAGTGATCACCGAATTGTTTTGGTTAATCGGGGTGAGTGATGACCATTAGATTTGGAGAGAGGAGATCAACAGTGTAGAGTGAAGCACCTATTAAAAAGGGAAAGTCAACATGGGACTGACGTGTTTAGGGGAAAAGCGTGACCCTCAGTGTAAAGTAAGCCATGTATATAATCCACTTGGATGCATCTTATTGGTTATATAGTAACCAATAGTCTAGTTTAAAGACTACCACCTTATTTTTCATCAGCCTCTTGTGTCAAGTACTATGTTAACAATGAGATTCAAAGCCCTGTGGGCCAAACCAACAAAGAAAATAAACACTCTTAATTCATAAAATTTATATATGTCATTACTTAGACGCATCAATTAAGCATGCAAATTTTGGATTCCTTTTATTGAAAATTTGTTCTTAGTTTCTATATGTATGAACTAATAATATATAGTATAATTGTTAAAAAAATGTTCTTAATTTTTTAGTTAAGATTATATTTACTTTTGAAAAAAACATTTAGTTAGTATAATACATATTTTTATTTATAGTCTTTTTGTGAACAATAGTGTGGAAATATGTTCTTATTCATTAAAAACTAAAAACATTGAACTGAGACTTCTGTGATCCATATCAATTTTTTATGAAGAATCTTCGGCAAAAATCACATAGAAAAACTTATGTCGACGTGTTTCGAACCTTCCAGTGCGGTTCATCATCAGGACAAGTTGAAGGTTCATCATCAGGACAAGTTGAATGAGCAGATCTCATTTAGCACATTAAATAGACAGGGCAAAGAATCCATGACTCAACGGCTAAAAAATAACAGCTAGAAAATGATAACGGTTAGTTTGACCGAGATAAAGGGAAATTAATAATAATAATATTATTATTATTACAAATATTTTCTTTTAAAATTAAAATTGATAATAAGTAAATCAAAATTAATAATTTTAAATATGTTGAAAAATTAAAATGAATTAAGTTAAATAAAATGAATCACTTTTTAAAATTTTAATAGTTAGTTATACATATCAAACCTATTATTATTATTATTATTATTATTACTATTTTCTTTTAAAATTAAAATTTTAAAAAATCAATAAAATTACTAATAAGAAAATCAATAAATTCAAATATGTTGAAAAAATAAAATGAATTAAATTAAAATTAGTTTTTATAAAAAAATTATAGTTAGTTATACATCAAACATAGTGTAAAAAAAAAAATTTATTTAAAATTAATTTAAGGAACCCTTTTAAATTATTGCGAAAAAGACAATAAAATAAAATAAAATTATTATAGTAATAACAATTAATTTAAGGAACCAAAAGTATATTAGTTTTAAATTAAAATTAGATTAATTTTAAAATTAATTTTTATAAATTAAAATAAAATTAATACGTAAAGAAAATACATAATTATAAATAAAACTAAATATATTAATAACCATTAACAGTTTAAATAAATTAACTAATATGAAATTAATTTTAGTGAATAAATTATAATTAAATCAAAATTGAAATGCAAAGTTAAAAAAAATAGAAAATAAAAAATAAATACATACATACATACATACATACATACATACATACATATATATATATATTGAATAGTAATAATAATAATAAAAATAAACAAATAAATTGATAGAAATTGCAAACAATAAAAACAAATACTAAGGGAGAGAAAGAAGGCAAACAATTAGGAGGAGAGGGTTGGGACCCAGCAACTACTAATCTTCTAGCCATCCTCTCTATTCAGATTGATCGGCCTTTTTTCAATCTCAAAGGCTTCCCTAAATTTCCGGTGATGGAATTGAGACACTCTAGCAATCACCCTAGCTTCCTCGATGCAGACATGATGATTGGTTTTCTCTACATGTTCTGCTAACACGGAAGATTTAGTTCTCATATGCTTTAGGTCAGCCGCGTGCTCACTAATCCTTTGATTAATGGAGCGGCCAGTCTCACCAATATATGGGGTCCCCTATATTGGTGAGACTGGTCACTCCATTAATCAAAGGATTAGTGAGCAGGCTGCTGACCTAAAGCATATGAGAACTAAATCTTCCGCTTTAGCAGAACATGTAGAGAAAACCACTCATCATGTCTGCATCGAGGAAGCTAGGGTGATTGCTAGAGTGTCTCAATTCCATCACCGGAAATTTAGGGAAGCCCTTGAGATTGAAAAAAGGCCGATCAATCTGAATAGAGAGGATGCCTGGAAGATTAGTAGTTGTTGGGTCCTAGCCCTCTCCTCCTAGTTGTTTGCCTTCTTTCTCTCCCTTAGTATTTGTTTTTATTGTTTGCAATTTCTATCAATTTATTTGTTTATTTTTATTATTATTATTACTATTCATTATATATATATATATATATATATATATATATATATATATACTTTGTGTTTCAATTTTGATTTAATTATAATTTATTCACTAAAATTAATTTCATATTAGTTAATTTATTTAAACTCTTAATGGTTCTTAATATATTTAGTTTTATCTCCCGGATCCGGGTGGCATAACCGTTTCCACAGTTATCCATGCCAGCAGTTAATGCCCAGTACTGCCAGCTGTAGAGTAGCGTGGCCTCCCGGGACTTTAACTCATGCGAGAAGGGGAAGTGTTTTAATGTGCTATCGGGAGGTGGATTTGCATTAATGCTCTGCGTGGATCGACGCAAAATTCCTCTGGTTATAATCATGACCCTCCATTTCTTTCTCACCAAGCTTGGTGCTCAGTTGCGCGATAATGGATTCTGGTCTGAGGATGCTGTGGGTGTGGGTTTAAATTTCGTTCACGACCACGAGCTCCAAGCCATTTTTCTCCAGGGTAATTTCTCACCTGTTCTGAATTCCTGCTTTTTGTTGTTGTCCGCAAGTTCTGTGGATGTTTATAAGCTCTGTAATACTGTGGCTATTTACAAGCTCTGTTATTTTGTGGTGTCGGTCGCAAGCTCTATTGGGCATTCCTTTTGCCTCATTCGCCCCCGGCCTGTTGGTCATCCCGTCCACATCCCTTCTCTGTCCCATCCCCTATCCATCACCATGGTTCGCTCGGGTAAGAGGCATTGTCCTGAGGGGCGTCGTAACACTAGCCTGCATCCTCCCGTTAGTTATGCCATGGAAACGGCGCCAGAACCTTTCAATCCCTCTCCCGTCCATGAAGCTGGACCCTCTGCTGGTTCTGGTCGTAAATCTCTGCCGAATAGCGCTTTCCAAACAACGCAGTTTAAGTTCCAAAGTAATTTGCACTGCCCCTGGTCACTGCCCACATCACTCTCATTCTCTCGGAAGAGGAAAATCTTGTCCCCCCCCTGGCCTGCATTGCCCCTAATCCTTCTCCAAACAGTGAGAATTCTTCGGACGAAGACAGTATGGAGATCTGGGAAAAAGAGAAAGTTGAACAGGAAGCTGGTCTTAACAGTCTTCCTCCCCTGGAAGATACAGGACCGAACGCTGAGGACAGGATTCATGGCGAAGCTGATCACACCATCGCCATCCCTGACGATGATTTAAGCGGCAATGATGGTTTGAAGACTGCTGACATTGGTTGGGATGAGAAGAAGGACAGCGGCCGAGCACAAGAGAAGTAGCGCCACTTGGGACTGTCTCTTTTTGTCTCGGTTTCTGCTTCAGGCGCATGGTCAAGTTTCTTTGTTGTTCTTCCTACTGTTTTTGGCTCCCAGTTGGACTCCTGGTGACACTTATATGCTGGGTTGCATTGTTTTTGTTTTTTATGCCGGCTTAATTCTCCTCCTCGGCAACAATGGTCCTTCTCTATGTCTGATTTCTGGTTTCTTGCACTTTGTAACTGGTCTCCCCAGCTTAGGGATGTAATGGGGCAGTTCTGTTCTGTCGGGTGCTACCACGCCTCGACAATATGTAAAAATATTTTGCTTTCCACTTAATAGAAGTTAGTATTTGCAGAGAAAAAAAATATATATTTAATTTTATTTATAATTATGTATTTTCTTTACGTATTAATTTTATTTTAATTTATAAAAATTAATCTAATTTTAATTTAAAACTAATATACTTTTGTTTCCTTAAATTAATTGTTATTATTGTGATAATTTTATTTTATTTTATTGTCTTTTTCCTAATAATTTAAAAGGGTTCCTTAAATTAATTTTAAATATATCTATATCTATATATATATATATATATATATATATATATATATATATATACACACCATGTTTGACATTTATAACTAACTATAATTTTCTTATAAAAAGTAATTTTAATTTAATTCATTTTATTTTTTCAACATATTTGAATTTATTGATTTTCTTATTAGTAATTTTAATAATAATAATAATAATAAGTTTGATATGTATAACTAAATATTAAAATTTTAAAAAGTGATTCATTTTATTTAATTTAATTCATTTTAATTTTTCAACATATTTAAAATTATTAATTTTGATTTACTTATTATCAATCTTAATTTTAAAAGAAAATATTTTTAATATTATTATTATTATTATTTCCCTTTATCTCTGTCAAACTAACCGTTATTATTTTTTAGCTGTTATTTTTTAGCCATTGAGTCATGGATTCTCTGCCCTGTCTATTTAATGTGCTAAATGAGATCTGCTCATTCAACTTGTCCTGATGATGAACCACACTGGAAGGTTCATTCAACTTGTCCTGATGATGAACCGCACTGGAAGGTTCAAAACACGTCGACATAAGTTTTTCTATGTGATTTTCACCGAAGATTCTTCATAAAAAACTAAAAATATATTTGTATTCATTCAAAATAAAAATAAAATAAGAAAGTTATTTAATATTCAAAATAAAATAAAATATAATAATATTTTAATTTTAAGATTGAAGTCTAGTTATAAATCAAATTGATGTATAATGTTCTCGTATTCCCAAAAAACAATGATATTTTCATAAGAATTTCACTAAAAACAATTTGAGCAAATGTATAAAACCACTTTATTATAGAATAAGGAATTACACTAAGTTTCCCACCCTAACAAAACGGAGTTTTTAATACTCAAAATGAAGTCAATACTTTGACAAGAGTATAGTAAGAAGAAGCAAAGCATATATGGATAAATATATAAGTGACATATATTTATGCATATAAGGTTGTATGTGATCAAGAAATGTTAAATGATGGGAAGATTCCATCCTAATGTTAAAGGAATCAGAGAAGGTATAGATAAGAGAAGGTATAGATAAATGACCTTAGTAAAAGTCAAGTCAAAGTAATCAAAATTATAAATTATAAATTATAGATTATTATCAAAATTGCATATTAAACAAGTTGTAAAAAAAATTCCATGCTAAATAAATTTATATATTTAAAATTTAAAATTTCAATTTTCACAATGAGGAGTCTATTAATTAGATTTGAAGGATGATAAAAATAAATAAAAAACACACTTTTAATTCTTAGTGCACTAACTATGCCAAATATGTTTAGTATAAAAACAAATTCCCATCAACACCATAGCAACCACAATTCAATGACCGGTTAAATATTTAAAAAACTTAATTAATAAATTTACCCTAAATCCATATCAATTAGACTACAAAACAACATTAAAAAATATTTAACCAAATTAACATTTAGATTACAATGTTCTCTATAATAATAATAATAATAATAATAATAATAATAATAATAATAATAATAATAATAATAATAATAATAATAATAATAAATCTTGAAAAATATTTAGTCATTTTATCATTTTAGTTTATTATTTAGCATATTAAAACCATTATCATTATAGGATTATTATTATTTTTGTAATTAAACCAATGAACAAATTTATAAAAACTAAATTTACAATTTGTTCCTTCATTTCATTTATTTCAATTTTCACAATGAGGAGTCTATTAATTAGATTTGAAGGATGATAAAAATAAATAAAAAACACACTTTTAATTCTTAGTGCACTACTATGCCAAATATGTTTAGTATAAAAACAAATATCAACACCATAGCAACCACAATTCAATGACAAATATTGTTAATTAATAAATTTACCCTAAATCCATATCAATTAGACTACAATTTATTTAACCAAATTAACATTTGATTACATGTTGTTAGTTAAAATAATAATAATAATAATAATAATAATAATAATTTAATAAGTTGTATTTAGTCACATTTTAGTTGATTATTTAGCATAAAAACCATTAGGATTTTAAAAATACAACACCGTTCCTTCACTGTATTTATGACTCATTTGTCAACGTTCATTTATTTCAAGGTCACATAAGCCACGTAATGACAAGTCAAAGGCCAAATTGACATGACATGTTGTAAGATGTACGCGCCAAATTGACATGACATGTTGTAAGATGTACGCAAGCCAAACTGACATGAAACAAAGAAAGTTACACGTGTTATTATGTTGCAGGTTTTACAAAGTCGTTATTACCAAATAAGAATAAATATGAATGAACCAATTGCATGTTAAATAAATAAGTTTAATATATTTAAAAAAAAAAATCGTTTCACATTGACATAAGAAATGAAAATAAAAATATATATTCATACTAACATTAATGAAAGGTTGAAGAATTGAAACTTACTATGTTCAAAACTTACCATGTTTAAAATTATGGTGAGAAAAAATAAGAGATTTAACATTTTATTATCATAAACACTTAAGTAAAAGTTACTTTGCAATAATGTTACCATACAATATTAAAGTAATAGTTCTCTATTCAAAAAGAATATTTAGGTTTTCTAATATATTCTAAAAATGAGTATTATCAACAAAATCTCTTTAATAACAAAGAAACATCACAGGACATTGAGTTTGTTTGAACAAAGCTGCTGAAAAAATGATTGTAAGTTTAATATAGTGGTCTTCAATTGAGCTAAATCCAACTTAGCCATGAACTCTTTTTCTATATTGTTTATCTTCTGTTACTATATATATATATATATACAATATAGAATTAAATTAATTTTAAAAAATCATTATAAAAATTTATATAAAATTAAATATTAAAATAATCAATCTATCAATTTTGTTTTTTAATGAGTTGTATTTAAATTTTTTTATAAATTGGTTTAATAAATAAATATTATATTAGATTAATTATTTTATTTTTTTAATATAAAAATATTAATAATATAATATAATATAAATTTAATAATAATAATAATTTTATTTAAAATTTTAATAAAATATATAATTTTGTTTATCGTGAAGGGGTAGATTTAAGAGCATATATACTCCAGCATAGATACACTCCAGCACAGATACAAGTCGTTTTGTTATCAATGTGTAATTTAAGGTTAGACATGTCCTTCACATATTGATAATTTTAACAATGTGTACATTAAGTCCTTCACATATTGATAGTTTTAACTATGTGTACATTAAGTTCACACATGACTCGTGAATATTGATGGTTTTCATCAGTATTATATGAATTCTCAAAGATGGTTTAAAGATGGTTTAAAGGAAATCTATGGAGGCTCAAACATATTGACCTGTCATGATATGTTGTAGGGTTTACACATTGACATGACATGTTGCAGGGCTTTATACATGACATGGCTTTGCATTGTTCAAATATGGCAAATAAGAGTAAAATGAAGTTAGCCAATTATATATTAAATAAATAAATTTAATATATTTTAAAAAATAAATATAATATAAATCTTATATATTATAATTCAATTTTTTTAATCAATATTAATTAAGAGTCAACTCAATATCCATTATATTGTATTAAAAACATGAACTCATATTATCAAATATTTTTAATAAATGTATTTTTATTATAAATAGATATTGTCAAAATAAAAAATAAAACCATGGTCGTTATCAAAAATCTATTAAAACTCCTACCAGGTTGTTATTATCTAAAATCAATTATAAATACAATCATAGTTAATGTTTCAAAGATATTATAATGGTCCATTGAAATACCTGTCATATTCTTTTAAACAACTTACAAAGTGAACATCTATTTTAAACCACTAGTCAGTTCCGAGGTTACGGTTAAATAGTTATGTGTAAGGTTTGGTTTTCACAGGTCAGACAATCCAATTGTGAATAAGACTATATATACCTGAAAATTATTTCAGACCACAATTATTCAAAAACCACACAGATTTAAGCATTCAAATTAGATATGAAACTTTTCCCCGATCAATTGTCACACCCTCGCCCTTGTTGTTTTAAATATGCTCAGTTTTCCATGAATCTAGACAGAGCAGTTAGTTCACAGTCTTTTGCTCCAAACTAGATAGCCATTTGTTGTAGTTCACTGTTTTTCTGATATATGTTTTCAAATTAATAAATCTCTCAGCCACATGGGCAATTTATTATTTTTTAAAATTCAGCATATGGATTTTTTTTTGTTGAACCGTGGAGTTGCTCAACAACCTTTGTGGAAAAGGTTCCAATTTAAATGTCTAGTCGTAGAGATTCATTTTAATTTTATTTTTTAAAAATGTTTAATAATAATGATTGACCGTGAAAAAGCTATATCTAATAATAATATTTTGCACGATAGATATAAAAGTACTCTTTGTTTCAGATAAGTTCAATTTTTAAATCACGTTATCTTTTGAATTTAAAGATCGTTATTATTTATGAAGGATTATATATTTTAAAATGTAGATTATTATCATTAATAATGTTATGATTGAATAAAAAATTGAACAAAGAACGAGTCATATTTCTTCCATCGCAATGTTTCACTGTACGAAGTTTCCAATCCCGTTTGCAATTTTGTGTTCTGGGGACGGTGCCTTTCAATCATACAACACCAACTCCATTTAACGCAAAATACAGTGACTAATAAGTCGGGCGACCATTATTATTTAAATATTAAATGTTATTAAAAAGTGTATATATATTATTAGATTATTATCATTAATAATGTTATGATAATAATTAGAAAATAATAATGTTATGTTATTATTACTTGTGAGGAATTTCGGCAATGGAACCCTGTGACAAATGAACTTAGCAATCATTAGAAAATCATGGAAAAATAATCTCTAATCATTGAAAATTCAAGAAAACTAATGATAATTAACCACAAAGTGTAAGACGTGAATTGGCAGCAAGTTGTGGAATTATGGTATGAAATGAGTTAAAAATTTCAGAATTTAGGTTATGAAATAGTGGTATTGTACGATGGACAAATGGGCATATTCGAGGCCTAACAAGTGGCTGAAATTTTGGGCTTGAAAAGTGCCTTAAATCCCATGGACTGTGGCACAGGGCTGTTGGAACAATTCCTTGGACGCAGACATGTAGGCTTATGGGAGTGTCCATAGATCTCTGGACGCTGGCATGCCCATAGCATGGGAGCGTCCAAAGGTTTAATAGCTTAAAAACTTAGTGGGACCCAAGGGCATGATACCTGTAGGGTTGGAATAACTCTTGGGAGTGTTGTTGTTGATGTGGGAGTTATGTTTGATGTGTTTTCATCAATTCCACTTCCTTCAGGTCACCTAGGAGATTAAATCATATCATAGTATCATCTTGTCACATGTTTACCCCGTTGGCTAGTTACTTGGGTATATGTGCGAGGAGGGTGTTACAGAGTGGTATCAAACCATGGTTCATCCCTGAAATTGGATGGGTAGTGCGTTGGTCATGCATTCATGTCGATTTCATATGTGTTGTTTACCTGTGTAGTCTATTTTCTTGTTGCATTTGCATGGTGTTTATCATGGTTGTAGTGATGTTACCATGTGAAGGTTGATGGTATTGTTGTGGGATGTGTCGTCATGAGTGTATGGTTGTATATGCATCTATTTTTCATGTCGGTGTCTATATGTTGTTATGCATGCACCAACATGGTGAAGGTTGTTGTGCATAAGGTCATTGTATGTAATTAGGTCATCATGATGATATTAGTATGTTATTATGCTAATGTGTTGACTGAGGTGAAGTAGGAGATAGAAATCATTAATGTGAGGTTGCAGCACTAGACTTTTGGGTAAGAGAAGATCGTCATACATGTATTGTATGTTTGGCATGTAGGTATGTTAGTTAAATGGATTGTTATATGCATTAGAGTTATATACATTAGGTTTATATATATGTCTATTGATGTTATGGTTACATACATGATAGATGCTAGTTGATTAGTGTAGTCATATGCACATGTGTCAGATAGTCATGAGTGGTAGTAACTTGTGGTTGCATACATTTCTCTTGTTGTTTTATGTTAGATAACTTGATGATTATGTTATATTTTGTTGATGAGCATGTTATAGGTTAAATTTTTTTTGTTATTTGATAGTTAAATTGATGATTAGGTTATATGTTGTTGATAAGCATGATATATAACTTGTTGTTGTTATATGCTAGCAACTTGGTGATTAGGGTTATTACATTAAGATCTTGATGTTACATGTATCATACTAATTTGGATTGGTCTATGCAAATGGTTAGGGTTATGAAATTAAGGTATGAGTTAATACATTGTGATATTATTTCATTCTAATCTAGACTGACTATGTAGATGTGTTTATTATGTATTAAGGAAAAAATTTTATGAGTTTATGATGTCAACATGTTAGCTAGTTACTGTTATGGATATCATGACCTTATTTATGGTTGAGTTGATATGTTGTGAAGTTATATCATTTTAGTCTAGCTTGATTGTGTAGACAAGATAGCCTCCCCTGAGAGACATTAAGGTATGATTTTGCTTATGTCGTATATTTGGTGCTTGACTATTTGATTATATCATCTATTTGGGGTTTGAGTGTTTGGTGTCTATTATGTTGTATAGTTGATTTATTTAACATGGTATGTTTCAAGTTGGTTGAATGTCTGATGAATTGCTAATATGAATATGTGTCCAAATGATCTTGTTTTAAGATGGTCGTACTAACACATATGTGTTAAGACAATTGATATGTGCTTGAGTGTAGTAGGTGACAATTGTAGCACTATGTCTAATGATTATGGGTTGACTATCGATTATGACATGATTGTTACTCTTGGTAAAGGTTGATTTCAAATTGATATATATGATTGTCTTGATATTTGGAACATGTGGTTAACATGTGTAAACAGTTGCAGGAAACATGCTTGGTATTAGCATGACAAGGTAACAATTGATGTGTTTATATAACTAACAGTTGGGTGATGTGACAATGCATAGTAAGACTCAATTGCAACAAAGTAAAAAGGTAAAAGAAAGGAATTGGGCAAGAATTCCTCTGGCTATGTTTGGAAACCCGAATTCCAAACCAACAAGTGCTTTGCATACATGAATTCTTCTTAACCTTGACTTTGTCTGACATTATCTAGATATATGCTTTATTCATGAATGTGTATTTGAAAGGTGTGATGACTAGGTTCCAACTATGGCCGGACTCATCAAGGAATTAGAGTTCCTTGAGAGGTGTACATGTTTAGTTACAAGGCAACGTTCTTGGCACAAAAAGGTAAGGTAACTAATGTATTGTTATTTTTAGTTATGCACTGATCGTTATGTGTTTATGGAAGTACGATGCAGGGGATTTCATGGTAAAAGAGATTTCCATGAAATCATAAAGAAGGCTCTGGTTGAGCTTTCACTTGGATGCACTGGAAACCATTGGGATTGAGTCATGGTGTTTGCTGCTAGCCTTGTTCTTTTGGTCTTTTGTGATTTGTTGTGCTAGATTGCGGCTTTGTTTACATCTGGTGTATGGCCTTGCCAATTTGTTTGTGGTGACATATTTTTATTAGCTTTCATTGTTTTCTTCTTATTTTCATTTGTTCTTACCTTTTATGTTTTGAGTCTTGGAAATTGGTTGGGGAAGGAGGAAGTTAATGGAGCTCAGGGAGAGCTATGTGGTACCCAACAGGTAAGGTAAGACCTGGATGAAGCTCAATGCTGTATAAGGGAAGTTGAAGGCAAGAGTATGACAACTAGTTGGATTGGTTGGTGATCTGAAAATCACCCTTGAGTGACCTCAGTTAGTTAATTAATGAATGAAGGTATTACAGACTCATGTGTTGGTGTGTGTCTATGTTATTTTAGGCAACAGATCAATCAGATTGCAAAATACATAGACACTGGAAAATGGAAAACAGAAGCGAAACACAGTAAGCAAATACAAGAACACAACAAATTAATACGGAGTTCACCCTATCCTCTAGGGCTATGTCTCCGGTCCAGATTTCAATGGTGGCCTTCTTTCATTGTGTATTAAAGCAGAGAATTACAATGAGGAGCTCAATTTGAGTCTCCTGAAACAAAAATGGTGCTTGGTAGGGTGGTTCTTGGATTCCCCAAGCCACTAGAGTACACAGACTCTTTTCCTTACCATCCCTTGACCTCTTTGGTCTTTAATGGAAAGAGCCCAATGTGGTGCTCAGTCCTGATAGATCCTCTCAGGAATTGCTCGATGCTACCTTCTGTTGCGAGTCAGCTCGACTCTCTGTCTTTCTGCTTTTTGCTTCACTGCTCTTATTTCTGGTTTTTCCTCTCAGTGTTCTCTCTGTTCTCTATATTTTTTCATGGTTTTAAACCAATGGATCTCATGACTGTTCGATTCCCCTTCCACCTTCGTCGGATCACCTGCTACTGTTCACTTGGAATTCCCTATTTCTATGTCATGGTCATCAACTCACAGGGAGTGGCCACTTGTCCCCTCGCAAACTACGCCAGCTCTTCCTCATCGGTTCAGTTCTTCGGTTACATCGGGAAATGAATCATCCACCACCTTAGCGGTCAAATCGAACCTAAAATCCTTATAGATCATGGCTTGATCCCCTATTAGATCTGGTTCTTTCATTAGGCACAATCTCCACCGTTAGATCTGGAGCACCCAGATCCAACGTCATTTGCTCATTTCACGCAGTTGACTTGCTCGACCATTAGTGTGCGATGAGCGGCGATTTTCTCTCTCCTCCACCCGCCATGCGTCAGGCGCTGAATGGCACTGCTAGGTTTCAAACAAATCCGGTTATTGTCCAAGGGTGCCCCCGATATATTCCACCGATTTTTGGAGCACGGATCCCACCTTTAGCCTTTTGTGCTTTTCCCCATGGTTCTCCTGGCTTCCATGTGATCAAGCTCTTCGGGGCCTTTCCATTTCGATGGGTTTTACCCAACAATTAGAAGCTGCCTCCTTTTCCCAATCCAGCTTCCCAGGTGCCAGTTTCACCTCCTGCGTAGTCTCCATGGGCTTCGTTCAGCGTGCTTTGACCGAGGTCCTTGTCGTTCCACTCTCGCTGCCAACTACCACTGTTAAAAGGTTTTTCTGATCACTCTGTGCTCTTGAATTTGAAGTTTTTCCTAATTTGATACAGTCATGGTGTTGTGATAATCTTCATGGATCCAATTCAGATCACGGCCTTCCCACTAAAAAAGATTTTGGACCACCAAAAGTTGGTTTTCAAGCATCAACTAAGTGAGGGTAATGTTGTCTCACTTGTCTAATCTCAATCCACTTTGTACTGCTCGGCTTTGAACCCTTGAGCCCTACTCTAAGGTACTCAACATCTCCTCTGCACATCGTCCTCACCTTCCTGTCCAGAACTGTGTCTTCCTGCAATTCATTAAGATATTCAAGTAGCAGGTCATCAATAGAAGGAAATTGACTCTGCTCTTTGGGATCCTCAACTAGAGAGGGTTCAAACAATCTCAAGCAATCCGCATTTACAACTAAGTAGATGTGCATGTAAGGTGGTAGATCAAGGCGCAAAGCATTTTCACCAGTCTTCTCAAGTAGTTTGAAAGGTCCATAACTAATAGGGTTTAGCCTTTTACCTTCACCTTGCATCCTATCCTTACTAATATACAGCCAGACTTGGTCACCAACTTGGAAACTATGCTCCATCCAATGCTTGTCATGCCTAGCCTTGTACTTGGCTTGGCTGTTTTCCAGCTATTCCTGTACTGCCTAGTGGATCTCCTGGATTTGTTCAATGAACCTAGTTTCTCTGTCCACATCACTGTGTCCATCAACTGTGGTATCTTTACCAAAGACAAAATCCAAAGGAGACCTTGGTGTGAAACCAAAATAGGTCTCAAAAGGAGATCTCTGGGTAGAAGAATGTTTTGTTCTATTGTAAGCATGTTGTACATAACATAAATGTTCATCCCAAAGCTTAGGATATTTGCTGCAATATTGTTGGGTCCCTATAATATTACTGATTACCCCATTACTATTGTAGTTGTATCCCTTATTAACATTGTTGTGCCCCTATTGTCCCCATATTTTTATTATTGTGCCCCATAGAATCCCTCTATTGTTATTTTTGTGGCTTTATATTATTATTGTTAGGTCGCCTGGGTTATATTGTGACTCCTTAGACTCCTACATATAGAAAGGAGGTTTTGTCATTTGAATCATCCAAGAATTGTTCATTTATGTAATGTAAAGGAGGTTGCCCCCTCGAAGAGGCTGAATTCTAAGGCGTTGATCCATCTTTTCTATCTTTTCATGAGCTGGTTTCATAACATTTGGTATCAGAGCTTTGGATTCTAGGGTTTCGCTGCTCCAAACAAGTCATTGTGGCATTTTCGCTATAACTTTTTTTCTGTGATGTTTCAGAAGCTAAAAAAAACCCATTTGAGAAGAAATTGCGCTGAATCTTGGGTCCGAATTTCAGAGCTTGTCACACTATATTTGCGGAGATATAATCTGAGGAAGTTTGTCTTTTTGCAAACTCCTGAATTACATTCCAAACAGGTGACCTGGGGAAAATCGTCATAAATTTCTCTCTGAGCATCGGATTGAAATTTCGTAAGAAGGTACAGAAAGAGGACAGAATTTAGTTTCTTGTATATATTTTTTAGAGCCAAAGGTTGAAACAGTGACTCGTGGCATGTCGTACAAGTTCGCTCTACTGAACTAGTCTATAATCAGGTCATCTTGAAAGATTTTGCATAACTCTTCCTTGGAGAATCCAATTTGGATCAGATTGGTGGCATTGGAAAGAGGACACAAAGGGCTACTACAGATTGCAATTTTAGAACTGGATGATCCGAAATTGCAGAGATACATCAGATTCAATATCAAGATTCTACAAAGTGAAAAAAGGTGTGTAGTTTGTTTTAAATTTTTGCATAAGCTTGGTTTGAAAAATTAGTTTGAATCGGTAAATGATGCCCCGAGGAAAAAAAAATGCAAACACCTAGTAAGCAACCTAAAAGCTCTAGCATGACTCATGAAGAAGAGGAAGAAATGCAACATGATATATCAAAATTACGAGACCAAGTGAAACAAGGGTCACTTGCACAGAAAGCAACAGAATCTAAGATGGATGGTTTAAGGAAAGATGTAGAAGCTAAGATGGATGGTTTAAAGAAAGGTGTAGAAGCTAAGATGGATTGTTTAAAGAGAGGCGTAGAAGCTAAGATGGATGGCATGGAAGCTAAGATGAATGAAATGGACGCTAAAATTGATGGCATAGATGATAAGATGGAAGAATTGAAGATAAATATGAATACGTTGCTACAAGAAATGGTCACTAATGGTGAAAGGGTAGTAAAGGAAACTCATGATGAGAACAAAAGAAATGTTAATCATGATTCCATAGACTCTAATGTGGGATCAAAGACCCACCATATTCCAAAAATTGATATGAGGAAGTTTGATGGCAAGGATCCCGCAACATGTATATTACAAATGGAGCAATTTTTCGATCTCAATAATGTGCAAAATACACAAAAGGTACGTATTGCAACTTTATATTTGGAACCAAATCAGTTTTTATGGTATCAATGGCTTTGCTCTCGTAAACAAATTATCATTTGGGCAATTTTTACAGGAGAATTGACAGCACATTATGAGGATACAAAATGCAACACTTTTTTTAGCCAATTGATAAGTCTCAAACAAAAGGGTTCAATAATGGAGCACATTGAGGAGTTCCAAAAATTGAACATAAGAGTAAAAAATATTCCAGAGGAGCATAGGATTGATGTGTTCATAGGGACTTTAAAGGATAATATCCAACATGATGTTCACCTTTGGGAACCTGATTCATTAGAGAAGGCATTCAGGTTAGCAAGAAAAATGTAAAGCAAAATTATGGCAACCAGGAAGCATACCACTCACAACTATAAAAATGGAAGTGTTGTTGCCCCTAGTCTTCCACAACCTATAAGGCTAACACCACAACAATTGGAAGAAAAAAGAGCAGAAGGGCTTTGTTACAATTGTGATAGCAAATACACTAAAGGTCATAAGTGTGCTGAGAAGAAATTATTCTACATAGATTGTGAAGAGGAAGAAGAAAAGGAGCAAGAAAGGTCAAAAGAAGAGGATATACTCCAGGAACAAAGCCTAGATAAAGAAGAAATGAATCCAACCATATCTTGTAATGCATTGGCAGGAATTACCACTCCTCAAACCATCAAGATAGAAGGACAAATCAAGAAGAAAAAGGTAATAGTGTTGATTGATTCAGGAAGTACCCACAATTTTATTCATTGTAAGGTAGCAAAAGAATTGAATTGCTTCTTATATCCAGCACGAGAGTGTCAAGTGATGGTTGCAAATGGAGGAACAATAAATAGCTCTGGAAAGTGCCATAATATCAAGCTATCCATGGGAGAATATGTATTGACTAGCCCAATGCTTTCAATTCCAATGGGAGGTGTTGATGTTGTACTAGGAGTCCAATGGCTACAATCCTTGGGTACAATAGCTTTTAATTTTCAAGAACTTTTCATGAAATTTTCTGTGGAAGGAAAGGAAGTTGAATTAAGGGGTATTGCAGGGAAACCGAGAAAGATAATAAGCTCTAATGGTATGACTAAGCTTCTAAAAAAGGAACAAAGAGGTGTAATTGCACAATTATGTTCGCTAGATGTTTCCACATTGGAATCATCTATTTCTCCAAATCTCCAAAAAGTCTTGGAAAATCATTCCAAGGTATTTGAGACTCCCAAAGGTCTCCCACCTATTCATGATCATGATCATGCTATTCATATGATTCCAGGAAGTGTTCCTCCAAACATCAGGCCGTACAGATATCCCTATGCCCAAAAGAGTGAAATTGAACGTATGGTTGCAGAAATGCTAGAGGTTGGTATAATTCAACCGAGTCAAAGTTCTTTCTCTGCTCCAGTAGTATTGGTGCACAAGAAGGATGGATCATGGTGCATGTGTCCAAATTATAAGGAGCTCAACAAGCTCACTATTAAAGATAAGTTTCCCATTCCTATCATTGATGAATTACTGGATGAATTGCATGGATCAATTTACTTCACCAAGTTGGATCTTCATTCAAGATATCATCAAATCAGAATGAAGATTGAAGACATTCCGAAAACAGCATTTAGAACTCATGAGGGTCATTATGAATTTTTGGTCATGCCTTTTGGCCTTACTAATGCACCTTCAACATTTCAAGGTTTGATGAATTCCATTTTCAAACCATTCCTTAGAAAATTTGTGTTAGTATTTTTTGATGATATACTAATCTATAGCGTCTTGGAAGGATCATGTTGAACATGTTGACAGGGTGCTACAACTATTGGAGGATTATATGCAAAAAGATCCAAATGTTTCTTTGGAGTACAAGAGGTGGCATATCTGGGTCATATTGTATCTCATGAAGGAGTTAAGGTAGACCCTAGCAATATTAAAGCCATTAGGGAATGGAAAATCCCCACATCCATAAAGCATCTGCGAGGATTTCGCGGGTTGACAGGTATTATCGCAAGTTTGTAAAGAATTATGGGAGAATAGCGGCACTTCTAACAACATTATTGAAGAAAGATGCATTTTCATGGACTCCAGAAGCAACAAAGGCCTTCATGCATCTTAAAGAGGCAATGTGCCAAGCACCGGCCTTAGCTACACCAGACTTCACAAAAACCTTTATTGTGGAATGTGATGCTTCAGGAAATGGAATTGGTGTTGTTTTAATGCAAGATGAAAGACCCATTGCTTTTGAAAGTTGTCCAATCAAGGGAAAGTTTTTACACAAAGCTATTTATGAGAAGGAAATGTTGGCAATACTCCATGCGCTTAAGAAATGGCAACCCTACCTAATGAGAAGACACTTCAAGGTAAAAACGGATCATTATAGCCTTAAGTAATTTTTAGAACAAAGATTATCCTCTGAAGAGCAACAAAAGTGGGTCACAAAGATGTTGGGTTATGACTTAGAAATCATCTACAAAAAAGGGAAGCAAAATTTGGTGGCAGATGCACTCTCAAGAAAGGATGAGGATGTTGAAACATTGTTGTGCGCCATTTTTATTATCCAACCAGATTGGATAAACGAAGCAAGGGAGGAATGGAAGAATGACGAAGAAGTGTGGGCACTTATTCGAAAGTTACAACAAGACTCCAGTACGTCAGATACATTTAGCTAGAAAAATGATTCGTTATGGTACAAAGATCACTTATACCTCTGTAAGAATTCCCAGCTAAAACAAAAGATTCTTATGGAATTGCACACTTCTCCCTTAGGAGGGCACTCAGGATTTTTAAAAACTTACCACAGGGTTAAGAAGGAATTCTTTTGGGAGGGCCTTAAATCAGATATTCAAAAGTTTGTGGCAGAATGTTTGGTTTGCCAACAAAATAAAGTTGAAACAATTAAGACATCGGGTCTATTAAAACCTTTATCCATTCCAAGCCAACGTTGGGAGGAGGTTTCAATGGATTTTATCATAGGTTTACCCAAGTCTGAGGGAAAGAGTGTCATCATGGTGGTAGTTGACAGACTTACCAAGTATGCACACTTTTGTGCATTATCACATCCATTTAAAGCTAGTACATTTTCTACTGCATTTATGGAAACAATTCAAAAGTTACATGGAAACCCAAAGATTATTGTAAGTGACAGAGATCCCATTTTCACTGGAAATTTTTGGACAGAATACTAAACAAATGTTTGGAAGGATATCTTCATTGCTTTGTATCTGATAAACAGACACAATGGGTCAAATGGTTGCCTCTGGCTGAATGGTGGTATAAAACTTCCTTCCATACCGCAACAAAAATGACCCCATTTATGGCACTTTATGGATATCAGCCACCATCCATCACATCATATTTAAGAGAAGACTCTAAGGTTCAAGCAGTGGAACATCACATCGAACATCAACAACAAGTCCTCCAACTCTTAAAGGATAACCTCGTGCTGGCACAGAATAGAATGAAACAACACGCAGATCAACATCGCAGCGAAAGAAGTTTTGATGTAGGTGATTGGGTATTCCTACGGCTACAACCATATAAGCAAATGTCCCTCAAGCAAGCTAAGAAGGATAATAAATTATCACCAAATTATTATGGTCCATACAAGGTGTTGCAAAAGATTGGTACTATGGCATACAAATTGGAGCTTCCTACAGCTTCTCGATTGCACCAAGTTTTCCATGTTTCATGTTTAAAGAAGGTTATAAGCGACAAGCTCCCAGTTCAAACAATATTGCCAGAACTTGACGAGGAAGGAAAAATTATATTGGAACCAGAAGCAGCCACAGAAACAAGAACTCGACAGTTACGAAATCGATCAATTTCAGAGTATCTTATCAATTGGAAGAACTTATCCGCTGAAGATTCTACATGGGAGGATGAGAATTTTATACAGAAGCATCCAGAACTGCTCAAGCGCTGAGGACAACACTTTTTCTGAAGGAGAGGGGCATGTTGGGTCCCTATAATATTAGTGATTATCCCATTACTATTGTAGTTGTATCCCTTATTAATATTGTTGTGCCCCTATTGTCCCCATATTTTTATTACTGTGCCCCATAGAATCCCTCTATTGTTATTTTTGTGGCTTTATATTATTATTGTTAGGTCGCCTGGGCTATATTGTGACTCCTTAGACTCCTATATATAGAAAGGAGGTTTTTTCATTTGAATCATCCAAGAATTGTTCATTTATGTAATGTAAAGGAGGTTTCCCCCTTGAAGAGGCTGAATTCTAAGGCGTTGATCCATATTTTCTATCTTTTCTTGAGCTGGTTTCATAACAAATATCCTCTGAGTAACTGGATCACTGTCCTAATAACTACTTCTATCTGACCATTAGTTTGTGGATGAAAAGCTGTGATTTTCTTCATTTTGGTGTACATCAGTTTCCACAGACTTAACCAAAACTTCCCCACAAATCGGGTGTCTTGATCAGATACAATAGAAGTAGGTAACCCAAAATAAACCCATACATGTTTAAAGAACAGTTTTGCAGTTTGCTCAGCTGTAATCTGTTTATTTCAAGGTATCAAAATACACATTTTGCTGAACCTATCCACGTCAACATATAGATAATCATGACCTTTCCTAGATTTAGGCAGTCCCCCAACAAAATCCATGGAAACACTTTCCCAAGGATTAGAAGGAACTGGTAATGGAGTGTACAAACCTAGTTTTTTGTTGCTGGGCTTGCTTTTAGCACACATAGTACACCCTCTTACATATCTAGAAAATGTCTCATTCATTTTTGGCCAATAACAAATCTTTGCAGCTGTGCAACTGTTTTACTTACCCCAAAGTGACCTGATATCAAAGATGTGTGTGCTTCTCTAATTATCTTTACTCTCTCAGTTTGTGGAATGAAAAGTTTCTCACAATGGTACAAGAATTGGTCCTTTACATGATAATCCAATTCTTCTACTCATTTTCCTTGACTCAAAGTTTCATATACATCTTTAAAGTCTATATCTTGAGCATATTGTTCAATGTAGCTTTCATGTAGCACATAATTATGCTTAAATATAGTAGATGCATTTATAATAGGCCTGGATAGCATGTCTGCAACTTTATTATGTATGCCCTTTTTATATCTGATGACTAAATGAAACTATTGTAGAAAACCCATCCATATATAGTGTCTTGATTGCTGCAACTTAGTTTGGGAGTGTTGACATTGAAGTGGTTGATGATCAGTATGTATTACTATCTCTTTACCCATTAAGTAATGTTTCCACTTTTTCACACTCTGAACTAATGCATACAATTCTTTATCATATGTAGGATAGTTAACTACTACAAGATTAAAAGTCTCAAAATGATGACATATGGGTTTATTGTGCTGTGTCAACACTGCTCCCATGGCATAGTCACTGGCATATGTTTGGATCTCAAATGGTCTTTGAATATCAGGAAGTGCTAGTATAGGTGTTGTACTAATCTTTTCTTTCAAGGTGTCAAAGGCTTTCTGATGTTTGCCTCCCCACTGAAACACCTTGTTCAATCCTGTTAAAGCATGTAAGGGAGCTGCAATTGAGGAAAAGTTAGAAATGAAGTTCCTCCAATATTGTGTTGCCCCTAGGAAGCTTCTTAGCTCTGTAGCAGACTTGGGTTTTGGCCAGTTTACAATGACTGCCACTTTAGAGGGATCTATCTTCAATTCACCACCCCCTACTACATGACCCAAATAATTTAGAGATGTTTTTCCAAATTCACATTTTGAGAGTTTAACATGAAGTTTTTCTCTTTTCAAAACATCTAGTATTTTCTTAACATGCTTTAAGTGTTCTTCCCATGTTTTACTAAAAATCAGAATGTCATCCAGATACACAATAACAAAATCATCAAGAAAAGGTTTGAGTACATCATTCATTAATCTCATGAAAGTAGCAGGAGCATTAGTTAAGCCAAAAGGCATAACCAGCCACTCATACAATCCCTGCTTTGTTTTGAAAGCAGTCTTCCATGCATCTTGTTCCGCCACTCTGACCTGATGGTATCCACTGTGCAAGTCTAGCTTGGTGAAATAAGTAACTTCCTTCAATTGATCTAAAATATCATCTATGCGAGGAAGGGGATAACAATTTTTTATTGTTATCTTATTCAGTGCTCAATAATCAATGCACATTCTCCATGATACGTCTTTCTTTCTCACCAAGATGATTGGTGACCCACATGGTGATGTGCTAGGCCTGATGAACCCTTTCTAGAGCAACTCCTGCACCTACTTCTTGATTTCAGCATTCTCTAAAGTAGACAACCTGTACATTCCAATGTTAGGCAATGGAGCATCTTGCTGCAAAATAATATCATGTACTATTTCCTTTTTGGGTGGCAGACCTTTAGGTTCTTGAAACAAGATATCATACTCTGAAACAACCTTTTCTAAATCAGCTTGCTGTTTAGCATTACAGCCCTCAAATACATTGGTTTTATCAGGTTTCTTCTCCTTTACAACCATCAACAAGAATTGTTTACATGAATTTATCATTCTTTTCATCTGCCCTGAGTTTATGACATTATAATTATTCTTGAGCTTATGAGCTCTCACAAAGTATTTGATTCCATCTTTAACAAGTAGATACTTGTTCTAAGCTCTATAGAAAATAGCTTTTCTATCATACAAGTAAGGACTTCCTAAAACAATTCCACATATATCCAAAGGAATTATGTCTAACTCAACCTCATCTACAAATGCTGACCCAAAAGAAAACTTGAGTTTGCACTGTCTAGTCACTTGTAGTTGTGCTTTATCATTCAACCATCCTAATGGGTATGGTTTCTTGTGAGGTGTAGTTGCTAATCCCAATTTCTTTACAATTGCTTCAGAAATTAAATTTACTTGTGAGCCATTGTCAAACAAAGTATCAATCTTTTGATGTTTGGAAATAACTCGAATATGGAAAAGCTTATGTCTTTTTCTCTCATTTTCTTCATCAGTAATAGATTGTGCAGAATTACTAGTAGATGCTTCAGAATTCTTACCTTTTACGCCTGTGGTTGCAATGGTTGTTTCATCTCCCAAGTCTGACCCCAAATCTTTCTGAATAGTTGTAGCAGTCTTCTTCTTCTTGCCCTCAAACTTCTTAGGTCTCAGCTCTGGATGCAGAATCCAATAATGCTCATCATCATGCCCATCCTTTTTACAATGAGTGTATGAAGCTTTGCTTTTCTGTGCAGTTTTAGCCTTCCTTGCTTTCCACTTCTACTTTATTTTCTCCTTGCTCTTGCTTACAATGGGTTGGGATGGTCCCCCAACTTCTAGATTTCCATTCTTTCCTCTAGCTTCTAGATGAGTATCTTGTACAAATACCTCATCTATTCTAGTGGGATTAAACATGAGGATGGTATGCCTCATGTAGCTGTGTAGAACACTAATGTACTTCAAAAGAGTCTCTGGTGAGTCTAATGAGATTCCTAGAATCAATGCTCTCTTTCTAAACTCTTGAGTGTACACTTACACACTTTTCCCTTTCAACTGTTGAAGAGTTTGCCAACTCATCATGGCTTGTTGCATGTAGGCCAATGGATAGAACTGCTTTTTGATTGCAGAAACAAATTCACTCCAGACAGAGATGGTCTTACCATGTATTTTCATGTTAGCTTGGGTTCTGCCTTCCCACCAAACCAAGGTAGTGCCTCCAAGGCATAGGCTTGCCAGCTGAATCTTGCTCTTGTATGATTCAATGTTCTGCATTCTGCAATAAACATCAATTTGTCTAATCCAATTGTCCAACTTTTCTGCATTTAGCTCTCCATCATATATAGGAAAATCAAATTCAACATCTAACTTGATCAAAGATGCTTTCTTGTTATGTACAGGGCTATTAGGAGGTGTGAGAAAGCTTTCTTCTTTCCCTTTTCCTTTTGACTGTTCATGGAAATGTGATTCATCTTCTCCTTGTCTTGTTTAGAACCTGATGAATCTTCATCCTTATGTTTTCTATAGTCTTTATACATTTCTTCTACCATGGACTTTATGGCTAGGAAACTATCTATGAATTGAGGGTTTGGACCCATAGGACCTTCATCTGAAATTGTCTTCTGAGGATAGACTCTCCCAATTTCAGGATTAGTTTCGACCAACTCTCCTTCTCCTAATTTGAGCTTTGATCTAGTGAGCATTCACAGCTAAACCAGCACAAGCTTGTCTAACCTTACAGCCTAAAGCTTTGATACCACTTGATCTAAAAATCACCCTTGAATGACCTCAGTTAGTTAATTAATGAATGAAGGTATCACAGACTCATGTGCTAGTGTGTGTCTATGTTATTTTAGGCAATGGATCGATCAGATTGCAAAATACATAGACATTGGAAAATGGAAAACAACAGAGAAACACAGTAAGAAAATACAAGAACACAAAAAATTAATAAGGAGTTCACCCTATCCTCCAGGGCTACATCTCTGGTCCAACTTTCAGTGGTGGCCTTCTTTTATTGTGTCTTAAAGCAGAGAATTACAATGAGGAGCTCAATTTGAGTCTCCTGAAACAGAAATGGTGCTTGGCAGGGTGGTTCTTGGATTCCCCAAGCCGCTAGAGTACATAGACTCTTTTCCTTACCAACCCTTGACCTCTCTGGTCTTTAATGGAAGGAACCCAATGTGGTGCTCAATCCTGATAGATCCTATCAGGGATTGCTCGATGCTACCTTATGTTGCGAGTCAGCTCGGCTCTCCGTCTTTATACTTTTTTCTTCACTGTCTCTTCTTTCTGGTTTTTCCTCTCAATGTTCTCTCTGTTCTCTATCTTTGTTCATGGCTTTAAACCAATCAATCTCACAACTGTTCGATTCCCATTCCACCTCCGTCATATCTCTTGCTACTGTTCACTTGGAATTCCCTGTCTCTGTGTCATGGTCATCAGCTTACAGGGAGTGGCCACTTGTCCCCTCGCGAACTGTGCCAACTCTTCCTCGTCGGTTCAGTTCTTCGGTTACATTGGGAAATGACTCATCCGCCACCTTAGCAGTCAAATTGGACCTCAAATCCTTATAGATTGTGGCTTGATCCCCTGTCAGATCCGATTCTTTCATCGAGTGCGATCTCCACCGTTAGATCTGGAGCCCCTAGATCCAACGTCATTCGCTCATTTTGCACAGTTGACTTGCTCGACTGTTAGCATGCGATGAGCAGTGGTTTTCTCTCTCCTCCACCTGCCACATGTCGGTCGTTGAATGGAATCGCTAGGTTTCAACCAAATCCGCTTACCGCCCAAGGGTTCCCCCGATATATACCACTGGTTTTTGGAGCGCGGGTCCCGCCTTCAGCCTTTTGCGCATTTCCCTACGGTTCACCCAGCTTCCATGTGACCGAGCGCTTTGGGGCCTTCCCATTTCAAGGGTTTTTCCCAATGATGCACAATTAGTGCTAATCGCGCATCAGAAACTGCCTCCTTTTCCTGATCCGGGCTTCCCAGGTGCCAATTTCGCCTCCTACATAGTCTCCATGGGCCTCGGTCAGCGCGCTTTGACCGAGGTCCTCATCGTTCCATGCTGGCTTCCAACTGCCACTATTCAGAGGTTTTTTTGATCGCTCTATGCTCTTGAATTCGACATTTGTCCCGATTTGATACAATCATGGTGCTGTGATAATCTTCATGGATCCAATTCAGATAAGTTGGGTCCATTATTATAAAGGGATGATGGTAGGGCAATCATGAGAAAAGTAATCAGGAAAGGTAAAGTGAATGGATTTGAGGTGTCATATGCCTTGGCTATGTTGGGAACTATTTTTCTCGATGTTGCACATGTGTTGCATACATAAATGGAGTTCTCTTAACCTTGACCTTATGATATTTGGTTTATACTAATGTCTATATATGTATACATGTATGTGTGTAGGTATGTCATTGTGTGACTAGATCATTATTATTTTATGGTAATGTTTATACGTATATATGTGTATGTATGCATATCATTGTTTGATAGGATCATGATCATTTATGATAATGTTTATTTATACGTATGTATCTATGTATGTATGTCATGTCTGATAGGATCATAAGGGATCATTCTTGTGGAAGAATGATTGCTTATGTAGGTGAATATCATGAAGAAGTTCATGGTCTTACGAGGAATCAATTGGGAAGAGTAGCCCTGAAAAATCTGAGGTCGATACATGTCATTATGAGTTGATATTATGTGATTATATTATGTATATGTTATGGGTAGGCTATACTGAGGGATACATCAACGAAATGAAATCAGTGTGGTCTGCGGGATGTTGGGATAAGCATGGATGGCGAAGAGACACTGGAAGCAAGGTTCCTTGGTAGACACAATGTGGTCTTCAATGTGTGGTACTAGTGTTGTGCATATCTTGTATGTGTTGTATATGTTGCATCTGTGATGTTGTGCACGTGCAATGTTGTGTATATATAGTGTGTGTACATGTTGTTTATGTAATGTTATGCACAGGGTGGTACAAATAGCGTTGTGTGAATATTTCATATGTATTGATGGGTATAGATAGTGCTATGTACATGTTGGATATGCAATGTTGTGTACATATTGTATTGTATGCATGATGGATATGCGGTGTTTTTTGCATGTTGGATATGCAGTGTTGTGTACAGATGGTGCTATGCATAGGTTGTATATGCAGTTCTATGTACATATGGTTTTGTGTACATGTTGTACATGTGGTGCTATGTACATATGGTGTTGTGTGCATGATTATACAAACGGTGTTGCGCATGTGGTGTTGTGTGCAGGTGGTGTTGTGTACATGTCGTGCATGTGGCACTGTGTACATGTGGTTTCGTGTACATGTCATGCATGTGGTGCAATGTGTGTGGTAGTGTGTACACGTTGTATAGGTGGTGCAGTGTACATGTGGCAATGTGTACACATTTTGTAGGTGATTGAGTATCTAATATTTTGCATATTTCATATTGTTCATAGAGTTCAATATTCAATTGATTTCACAAAAAAAAGAAAAGAAAAAAAAAGAGGGTATAAAAAAGAAAAAGAGAGAAAAAGAACAAAAGAGAAAATAAAATGAAAAGAAAAGAAAACCCAAAATATTGTTCAATTCATACAGTCTAAGCATGATTGAACAAATTTCAATTTATGTTGATAGAATAGAAAATAAAGATCTGCCAAACAGTTTAAGCTTGGCAAGTCAGTAGGTAGGTAGAAAATAAAATTGGTTCAACTGTTCAATCTAAACCAATGGGAGAGATAAGTGATAGAGTAGGTTAGGAAAAAAAAGAGAGAAAGTGAAAAAGGGTCTGCAAGTCCAAATGCACCTTGTAAATGAAAAAAGGAAAAAATGTTAGATTAGAAAAATAAAGGGTAGGTAGGTTGAAAAGAATTACAAAGGGAAAAGACATGAAAAATTCCTTTAATATTTTATTATATGGTTCATGTGTTTTTCCTAATGTGAAAAAAAAAAGAAATAAAAAAGGGAGTTAGGGGTCTCATATTATTAATCCTATCCTATATTCCTATACTCCACCTCCACTCACATACATGTCACACCAACTATTATCCAGCCTTCACCTCTCATCCAATATCTGCACGCACTATTCAATCCAATGACCCGTATGATTTTTCGGCCCTCCCTCACCCTCCCAACATTAATGCTGAGGGGGGGTCTAAAATTAGTGGTTTCGGACCACTTACATGTCACACTATCACAATTTATCACCCCCCCCCATTCATTCCACTTACTGCTCCAAGGGCCCCCCGAAAAGTGGTTTCTCTATTCCACTAAACCACCTCCTCCGCCATGACCGTTCACACATCGTACCACCCTGTCCCATCCGCCTATCACCTTCATTCCCATGTCTTACCATTGTGCATTCAATTGGTTGGACTGTTAACCAACAGACCTGTGTCACCTCAGGCCTGTCCAATGTGAATGCTCCAAAAACTACAAATACAATGTCTCCCACTGATTACAAAATTTTAATGTGTTCTCTTTACTTACAGGTGAAAGACAAGAGATGTTCAGGCATACACAGAGAAGCAGCAAACACGCTAAAACAACAACACAGTTGCAGAAAGCTTCACTTTTCTACTATTATCAGACATCACCCTTCTTGAATCCCACTTTCTATTCGCCCCTTTCTTTTTCCCTCTCTGAGTTCCCTCTTATTTTCACTCCTTTTCTATTGTAGTTCACCTACAATTTCAATGCAATCCAGGTTTAAAAATTTGTAGAAGACATCCATGCCACCAAAGAGGAAAGAACAGGAGATCTTCAATCCAATGGTGCATCCACCAGTGGATTTGGACCACATTCCACTAGCAGTCATAGACTTCAAAATACATGAGACACTATCAGAATTTGATCTCTTTAATATCTATTGCTGGTGGGAGGAAAAAAATTTTGATGAAGTGGAAGACATAGGGCTCTCAGATTCCAATTTTCCTATCTATATTTTTCCCAAATCCCATAGCTTCCCAGAACTAATCATAAAATTCCACTCATGCTTTAATCCACAACAAAGGTCAATGATATCCCCAACAAGAGACATATTTTTTACCATTGATGCTAAATCTATAATGCAAACGATGCAGGCTTGTTGGAAATAATACTGAGAGGGGGGGGGGGTGAATCAGTATTATCACATCGATAAAACTTTTTCATTTCCATATTCAGATTCATATATGCTACTTCCACAACTTGAAACCTGCGTGCAGATCTATAAAGGATAATTCCTTCTTTCAAATATTCAGACACTAATTAACCCAGATTGTCAGATTTATAGATCAAGCATGTGCCTCATATAACAGATCAAAATCATACAAAGATACTATTATTCAAGCATAAAGATTATGACCCGTCAATAGAACTTATCCTTCTTTATGCGCTAAGGTTCCTCCTTCATTCAGATCCAGATCTGCACCATAACCCAATCACAAAATATTTCAGATCTAGCACTTATTAGATATTCAATTCATTCGATGATTCTTTGCCAAATGATCTCCTTCCTCTTTTATAGTCTTAGGCCTTTCACAATACCATGGTCCAAAACCATAATAACACAATACCACAGACCCAATACTTGGGATCAACACTTTTGGATGCAATACCATGGGCCAAAACCATAGGATCAAAAACTGTCGGACTAATACCATGAACCAATCATGAAAGTGCGTGAGATCAACACTTTTGGAAGCAATACCACGGACCAAAACCATAGGATCAAAAACTGTCGGACTAATACCATGAACCAACCATGAAAGTGCGTGAGATCAACACTTTTGGATGCAATACCACGGACCAAAACCATAGCATCAAAAACTGTCGGACTAATACCATGAGCCAACCATGAAAGTGCGTGAACTTTTCTCTTCATGAAAGGAACTTTTCTCTGCATTAAAGTGCGTGAACTTTTCTCTACATGAAATAAAATTTTCTCTGCATAAAAGTGCGTGAACTTTTCTCTGCATAAAAGTGCGTGAACTTTTCTCTACATGGAATAAACTTTTCTCTGCATAAAAGTGCGTGAACTTTTCTCTACATGGAATAAACTTTTCTCTGCATAAAAGTGCGTGAACTTTTCTCTACATGAAGGAAACTTTGTTGCACTATAATTTATCAAATAAATTTGCTGCACTATAATTTATCATTTGTGTGATTTGCCATCAAGGACAACACTTGTCTCATAATGCCAACAATCTCCCCCTTTGGACTTGTCATACTGAGAATTGTCATCTGATATCTCTTCCGTAGATTCATCTAGATATATATAAGTGAGTTGATCTTCTATGAGTTGTTTGCCATGAAGTACAACACATGCATCATAATGCCAACAAGGCTCCTATCATTGAAGGAACCACTCCTTTTTCCCATGAAATCCTTACTGAAATGTATCAGAGGCTAGACTTTACCAAAAGAGCTAAAACCTTGGAACTTTTCATGACTGAGAAAACCCCACTACCTAGCAAGAATCCTCCTTATTCGTCCTCTGCTTTCCCTGATAGAACGAGACATATAGTCGTTGTACTTTCATATTTGTTGGGCTATTATTTAGATCAGTGGCTTGATGAGGCTATAATAGGTTTTCTATCCATCTTATCAGTGGAGTCAAAGCCTTCCGTTCTATTTAATTTCAGTCAATTCCTGGCAGATGCTATCCATGATAAATTTGTAAATTTCATCACAAAGGAAGTGTTTCAGTACTCTTTAGTGTTGGTATATACGTTCTTTTACTTTTAGGCAGATAGATTTCAGTTTACAATGAGTAAGTTAAATGAAGAAGTTGAACCCCAATCTATCATTTTTTGGACAACCTTAGTGATGAAGGATCAAAAGGACGTTTCCTACAAGACATTTATAGAAATGTTTGTTCATCTAGCTATGAGACTCCTTAATGGAACTGCAGAACCCAAAATCAGTGAAGAAATTGAAAGGATTATGCAGTTGACAAACTAAGAAAGAACAGGAGATTGGTACTTGTACCAAAATTACATAAAATTAAGGGTATATGGATGTGATTTGGCCCCTTACAAGCTTCCAAAGTTCCTTCCCATGAGGATATTTTCACTTGAAAACATCAGGCAGATGATCAATGCAGATGAAGTACATTTTGTGGCAACATAGAAGAAATCACAATTTAGGATCAAATCCCAGATTGGTCCTTTTATTTGCAACAGTAAGGTATCAAGTGAGGAGGCATACAAGAAATTGAAGGAAATGAACTTCACTCAGAGTTTCACATGGTCCTATGACCCATGGGGCATCATCTCCAAGAAAAGAGTGGAGAACAAATCAACACCCTACTTTCACACTCAAAGGCCTGAAACAACAAAATTTATTAACCAGATTGAGTGGATTCCTGACACACTGCAAGAGGCTGAGGAACAAGTAATTTCTTCTTCAATTGCACAAACTCCTAGGCAGCAGGAAAGACAAAGTACATAAGACAAAAAAGACAAGTGCAAGGAACATGAAAAGGGAACAACTGGGAAAAGGCGGAGAGAAGATCAAACAGTAGGGACTCACATTTCTATGAAGGAATTCAAATTGAAATATAGGAAAAGGGCTAGGATGCACATGGGATTAGGAAAGGAATCACTGCAACAAACAATCATTAATCTCAGTGATATTCCTAATTCATCTCCAGCTGGAGGTCAATCTCTTCCTACCACTCCAATCTCAGAAAGGCAGCAAACTCTCCAAGTCTCCACATCTACCAATGTTACTAGAGAAAGGGAGGAGACTGTCTTTGACACCTTCAGAGAGATAAAGGTCAGGAATGAAATGTTAAAAAGAAGTACTTATTCTCAATTCTGGAAACAAAGTTCTTCTTCTCAAGGAAGACTTCTCTCAGCTTTTGATTCAGAAAAAGGCAAAATGCATATGGCATTTTTGGAAGCACAAACAATTGAACCTAAAACTCCAACCGATTACAAACAAACCTCTTTTGGGTTTGATGCCAAGAGTGTTCATCCTATTGATCAACTAGAAATGAAAAAACAAATAGGTGAAATGATATCATCTAATCTAACTAGTACCTATATGAGTTTGTTTAAAATGCAGATGGCCTTATCAAATGCTCAATATCAGCTAAAGATAGAAAAGATTTCATCTCAATAAAAATACAACAAAATTAAGTCTTTGGAAGACTTAGTAGTGAAAATTGGATATGACCCCTCAGATGTAAAAGTAGCAGAAGAGATAATTAAGAAGAAGGAGATTGATATAACAGCTTTGAAGAAGCAGCTCAAAATGCCTGCAACCCATGATCCCTTTACCAAAGAGATGGAGGAAACATAAAGTCAGAAAGCCGAAATGATGAAATTAATTTGGTGTTGTCACTCCAAATAAAACAAATGGAGGCAGAGATGGAGAAGATGGTATAAGAGAAGGAAAGGGCAGCAAAGTCAGCCAACACCACTATGGAGGCTCTTCCTCTTACAACTATTCCTACAGCCACTCCAGCAACAGCAGCTACAAGAACAGGAAGCAATATAGAATAGCTAACCAGGTCCATGGAAAGCATGAATCTTTAGCCTGAGAAGATCAAGAGACTATAAACCCAAGTCAGCATTCTACAAGACCAAATCAAAAGAGCTGAAAGTACACACTTAGTGGAGATGTAGAGGGCACGGACCTTAATCGAAAAGTTGCAGAAATATGAAAAGGAATCATCCATTGGTAACACTCTAGGAAGGGTGAAAGAGATCATCTGGCACAACATCATCAATGGCATGAATGAAATCTGGCCCAACATCCAAATTATATTTGAATAGAAGGAGTTAGTGGAAAAATCTAAAGAATCTATTTCATCTACTAATCTAGAGCTAGGAGACATGCCAGCAACAACCAACAGAATTATTAAATTTCTCAATTCAAGGAATAGGTATGAGCTAGAAGAGCTAGGAGTAGTAGATAGGACATAAACTATTCTACAGGTGAAAAAGGTATTGACTAAGAAGAACCTGAATGTACAACTTGAGAAAAATTCTCAAAATTTGGAGCTTACAGTGAACAAGTTTTTCAATAGAATTGAGTCTTTAACACAGAAAGGTCTCCCTTCTCTATTTGTCATTAATGACAAACGCCTGGCCAGAGAATATTATGTCAAGAGGCTCCAAGGCATAGCCTAGGATGTTGTGAATCTCTCCAACATTAAAGGCAACATTACAGGAAAAGCATTACTGGAAGCTATCAACAATCCAATCTATATCGAGCATGAACTGAAGCACGTTTTTACAGTGAAGACCAACATTGTCAACATATTAAGGCCTTAAATTGACAAGATCTTCTTATATCAGAGCATAATGTTGGGAGGCTTTACCTGAGATACTACACTACCTCTTCAAGGTGTAAACCCCATCCGAATGTTCACTAGGTATGTCCTTTTAGGACTATTCTTATCTTGGAATCCCTATACTTAAAGAATATTAGTCCTATTCGACCACTCTTATCTTGGATACTTGTCGAATCCTATAAGAGTGTTGGTCAACAAGAATACTTCCTATCTTGGATATTCTATCCTCAAGGACGTACCATATTGTTATCCAATCCTCCATGCCCTTCACTTAGATGTACAACTGTTAGTCCTAACCTAATGCATGAAACATGATAGAAATGAATACAATGTCCATCGTCACTCCCTCTCAACCTGGGAGGACGTCCTTATTCCCACTTGATCAAGGAATGTCCATCGTCACTCCTCTCAACCTGGGAGGACATCCTCATTCCCACTTGATCAAGGAATAGATCATTTCTCCTAGTTAAGGGGAATTCTTACTCCCTCTAAAACATAGAGGAAATTATTTCACTTCCTTTCAGTTTGGAAGTAATAGCCCAAAGCACTCTAGATTGTTTTCATAAGTGTATTAATTACAAATTCTTCATGGAGATAGTAGCTGCATGGATCCTTCTTTCTTTTGTATCTCATCATATTGAGATTCTTTCTTCCTAGATGTTTTGGAGCCATCTCCTTCCTTCAATCTTGTGACAATATTTAGGCCATAAACCTTTCATATCACTTTCCTTTAGTTATCGCCATCAACAAAGGCATTATATTGAGCCTTATCACGTCTCCATCTGAAAGTGATCTTTGTGAACATTAGGTTATCCTATTATACTGCTACCTTTCAATGCCAAGGTGATGATGCGAACACCTTAACTACATAACCTTACATTTACTCAATCCATATGTTCTTTGAACTGAGTACAATACCAGCAGTTGAACTTGACTCAACTGTCATTATGTATTCCTGCAATATCTTTCTAGATAGAAAAACAATGTGTTAACCAAATAACCAACATGAAAATTTGAATATTAGACTTACCTTATCATGATTACCTCTTTCATCAAAGTATTTTCTAACTTGAATCCTTTGATATCAACATCCTTTCATGAACCAAATCCATAAGAATATTTCTCCATGCATTTATTTTAATTATGGTTCCTATTGATCGAGCTTGATTACCAAGCTACCATATCTTCCTAGGAGTTATAATTTTTAACTCCCTTTCTTTCCTTCAGATACCGTACTTGATGTTGATCAGTTTATGCCATGCAATCATGTGTGAAATTCTTGATATCTATCCATTCAAACTTCTTCTTTCAAGCATCATGTAGACATATGGAAGAATTACAAAGAACATTCTCATAACCAAATCTTCTTGCATGCTTCTTGTAGATATGAACCTTACCCTAGAGAAGAGTTATGCACTCCTTTTCTTCCATACAACCATCTAGCCATTATTTCTTGAATGATTTTTCTTCTATACCTATCGAAGATAGGTTTATTTTACCAGGAGTAGAAAGACTTTCATTATGCCCTTCACACTGCAACTTGACCATTTCCATTCCTTCATCCTTCAAAATTACTGTTTCCATACTAGATGGAATATATACCAGTCATAATGCTTCTTCCAAGAACCTTTATAAATGATAGTTCTTATATGAGGATCTTTAATGATCATTCTTGCAAAATGACTAACTCTAACAATATGTTAGAAAATGTCAGGATGAACTATAATGTGCAATATGGTCCAATATTCTCATTCTTTGATAGTTAAATGACTTTCTAGGAAACTTGATTATGTAGACTCTAATTTCGCTATTATCATATGCTTCTATCTATGATGCCATGCTTTTGAAAAAAATCAAGACTCTTCTAGAGAATGCAAAAATCCATGCTACTCTACTTTCTACTTAATAAAAGAAAGACAAATTTCATAAAGAACCTAGTAGGATAGAGCTTCCTTCAATAGTAAATATCATTGGGATCTTCTCCTTTTAGCTTCTTCTCAGGTTCTCCCTTTCTTTAGTTATGTGAGCTTCACTTATTTCCTTTGTTTTGTCATTCATATTATTTGGACAATCCTTCTTGAAGTGTTCATATCATTGCATCCAAATCATTGAATCTTGGACATATTTGTTTGTCTTTTGGGATTTCCAAACTTCCCTTTCTTCATATTATTGTATCTTTCAACAAAGGCTTGAAAACTTTCATTTGATTCAATTTCATCCTTTTCCTCTATTCTAGATTCTTCAAGAAAAATTGATCCCATAACTCGTCAAAATGTGTAGTATCCTTCTTAGAGTAGATACTAGTTGTAAAACTGCTCCAATAAGGTGGCAAAGAATTTTAATACACAAATAGTCATTTTAGAGTCAAAAATAGTTTCCCCAAGCTCTTGCAATTTGTCCCTTGTGAGATCTTCATGAGATAGGTGGCCACATATTCATGTTTTGACTGCATTCTTCTATATAGTTGATTTCTCAAGGAAATATTTTGACCAAATGTACTTATAAAGTACAAGTTGACCAACTTATCATATATATCCTTGGATGTCTTCAAATCAGCAACAAACAAAACAATATGATCTTTAATGGATTCAACAATGATCCTTTGTGCCCTCACTTATCCCTTGTTATATTTTTCCAGCTCTTTAGTCTTTCTTTTTCTAGTACAACTAATTCACCAAGGACATATTCCATGACTTCATTTTCGGTGAATGCTAAGTCAATCATTTTCTTCCATGCTAGGAAAAAATTTTATCCAATGAGATTGTTTCTCTCCTTGCAAAATGTAGCCATATGATTTGTATATTGAGACATAGAAGATAATATAACACTTAATTGTTAACCAAGACTCCTCCTTCTTGATGATGTCTCCAATTATCATGATGTTTTCAAGACCTTCAAAGAGGCTTCAAATATTCCCTAGAATGATGAATTCAAATAGCTTCAAAGAGTGCTTGATGATCCCAAGATTCTTTGATGCTTATTCTTATTCAAGATGATGGAGTGTACTCGAGAGCTTCCAACGAGAACTTGTCCTTCCTTCTTTGTATGAGAACTTGAACCTTTTTAAGATGATGAAATCCTTCATGTAATAACCATCCTTCTAGATCAATAGGTATTCTTCTTCTTTCCTTGTGTCCCTTTGCAAATGATTTCATTTGACAAGAAAATCCTTCAAGATGATCTTCCAACTTCCTTCTCTTGTTAACCTTAGCTCTGAAACCATGTTGGAGAATGTAGTGGGGAAGCTATTAATTCAGATTTTCATTAACCTTAATAATTTCTTGTGAAATTTAGTTATATTACTATTTTTCTTTATTAGATATTTTCATCAAACAATTATCAAGAGGAAAAACAATAAAGACAATGGACATAAATATAGGCCCCAATCTAGGGAAAAACCCCTCCAAGGGTAAAACATAGAAAAAATCTATTCTCTTCTTGTAGAATCAGTTCAAATGAGAAAACCAAGACCCAAGACCCTAGATGAAGTCCTCCTCCAAGGACCAAGAAACCATCCAACAAATCCCTTGCAATAAGTAAAAGTATTCCAAAGTCAACAAGAGTCCACTTCCTTCAAATTATCCCTAATCAAGCTCTTAGCCCTCCAATTTGAGTTTGCAATTTGACTTGCAACTTTTTAGCCCTAAAGCAACACAAAAATCATAATTCACTTCACATGTTTGAGCATAAAAGTCTAATTTTTTAGTCTCTTTCCTTCTCTATTACAGTTTCCTCCTTTGCAGCTAGCATTTTTGACTTCAAATCTTGACCTTCTTGCAATAAGGTTTCGGGCATGTAACTAGATCTGAAATCTCGACTTTTGTAGCAACGAAAACCCAAGATCCTTCACACGTGTGAGAGAAATATGGTGACAAAAATCAGATTTTGGTTTCTCCTCTAGATACTCTCTTCTTCTAGATATTTTCTACTTCTTGTCCTCATTTTGCTTGCTTGACATCAAACTCCATATATGTGTCTCAAATGAGGTCGAGTTCTTCTTATATATTGCCTTCCCATAAGGTTAAATAGCCTCAAACTGGGTTAACTTCTTTTGGCAAGGCTAACTTGTGCTTGGAGGATCATATGGACATTCTAGACTCAAAATAATATCTTTTGCATGTTAAGACATTCCCAAGAGGGTCTTATATGATTGACAAGGGCTCTCTTGACTCAAGAAAAATATTCTTTTGACATGACAGATGCTAGGAGGAATGAAATGCATGCTTTGACCTATATGACCAATAAAATGAAGCATGAAACCCATGCTTAAAAATAATATTTTTCTTTCTTCTTTTTCTTGTAACGTCAGTTATACATAATGACCTGAGTAAAATAACATTTTGAAGATCAAAACTAGTTTCATTTTCCAACACTTAATACTACATTCATTCAAAATATCAGTATATATATATATATATATATATATATATATATATATATATATATATATATATATATATACATATATATATATATATATATACATATATATATATATATATATATATATATATATATATATATATATATATATATATATATATATATATATATATATATATATATATATATATATATGAAACACTGGTGATAATAATTTCTGTTTTCCTCATGGTGGTCAAAAGAAAAACGATTTCTCCTTGTGCTCTTGTTGCTTTCTCTTGTGCAAGGTAAACATCAATAATTGGATCAACTAAATTTGCTACTTAAACATGAACAATTTCCTCGAAAACTGTGGTTGTTGTTTAGTCGTCACCAAAATAAACCAATGGTGATGCCTTTATTTGCCTCAATGTGACATATGCAATTTTTTAGGTGTTTGTGCTCTAACTAGATCTTGTAAGTAAAATTACTACTTTATTGTGAGAATTAACCAATTTGATTAATTGGTCTACAACCCTGTATTGCCTAACTTTCTCCCCTATTCAAAGGAAAATATTCCATTAAAAAGGAGGATAAACAAAATGAATTAAAATTGATAAAACATTCGAAAGAGCGAGCGCTCCCTATTGCTCCCTAGGCCAAGAAGGACCTATGACATAAACTAGATGTAAGTCTATCTAGTTTAGTCCTTAGATCATGCACCTTTTAGCAACAAATACATTATGTGAATTGGTAATAGAATACAAGCTATAATAATGTTTATTTAAATATAGATAAGCACACATGCATTTTTAAACATCCATATTTCAAAAATAAATGAACACCTTCTTTCAGATTATGAGTTAGCACACTAGTTGGTAATGTGTGGTTTGGATTTCCATTGGTGTGTTTTTGTTTTGTTTTATTTTTTTCTTTAATTTATTTATTTATTATGGTGAATTAGTAGCTTGTTAAAGTAATATGGATAAGGTATAAAATCATGTAACAACTCTAGTGAAAATTCCATGTAAATAAGTTAATGAAGGAAAATAATAACCACAGTTATGGGACACTTATTCCAAGATGAATATTGGGCAAAACATCCTAGTGTGGGGGTTCCTTTGGTTTTTTATGGCTAAGGAAATTGGAAAATGCTTTGGAAAGGCATGAGGCATTAATTGGCATTTTATTTATGAAAATAATGGAAATTATGAGAAAAGGAATGTGAAAGGTCACAGGTTGCATGTGAGGAGGAAAATGAAGGAAAATAATGGAAAACGAAGAAAATATAGGCCTCATTAATAAAAAGGCTTCTAGTTGGTACCTTTTGTCAGTTCAGTTTTGGGGCTCTCTCTCTATTCTCTCTCCCCCACACTCTTAGACACAAATTTTTGTTGCACTTCAGCATTGGATCAAGGAAAGCAAAGAAGGAAAGAGGAAGCAAATATCAAGAAAAGAAGAGCAAGATCAAGCAGCTACAATGGGATTATTTGCAGTTATTGATTTTCATGTATGATTTCCTTGCTAGTTTTGTAATGGATGGTTATGCATGTGTGTTCTTAGTTCTCTTGTTGTTATTGACATGGGTTTTTCAGGGTGTGACAGTGTTCTTCAACCTTTCCTTGCCATTTCTGGATAACCATGGTGTTTATGGGGTTATCATGTTTTGGTTGAGCTGGATTGTCGGATGGATTCAAAACTAAGTGAGGTGGTCAAGAAAGAACACATGGCCTAGTAATACCTGAATCAGACTGTGGATTACAGTAAATCCTTGGCCTAATAGACCCTGAACATGAATGTGGGTTGTGGTAAATCCAAATTTTGTGTTACCTCGGTGGGCCTAGGAATCCTTGACCGGTGAATGGAGGGATATAGGTAAATCTTAGAGGTAGGTGCCCTAAATCAGGCCTATGAATCCTTGGCCAGTGAATGGAAAAATACATGGTAAAGCCTGGAGGGTGGCATCTCAATCAGGTCCTAGTGATCTGACGTGGATTGTGGTAAACCCTAGAGACTAGGAGATAGGAAAATTCCTCACGATGTAGGTGGAGAAATCTAGTGGCAGCCATGCTTGTTTATGGCCTAGTGATCCGATGTCGATTCCAATAAAGCCTGGTTCTATTGATGAGGGTGAGGTGGTGTAGCCTCGGGAAGTCCTGGTTGAGTTTTGGTTATGAGTCCCAGATTCATGCTTGGAATATGGCATGGGGGTGATTGGTTGAAAGAAAGATTTGTTTCAGCCAATCTATGGCTGGGTGGTATGTGGAAGTCCCAAACCTAGTTGGATTTTGAAATCATTAATAAGAGTTATTTTTCCTTGGTAATTCATGTGTAAATATATTGATTTATATGTGGATTCTATGACTATTGTATCCTTATTATTGTTGTCATTTATATGTTGGTTATGAGTATGTTTTATGGCAATGATGATGTATGGCTCTCATGATGTTTTGATTTGTAAATGAATGAACAATTAATATATGACCTAATATATGATAATGCAGCTAATGTGACAAGGCATAAATGCTTCTTAGCGATTCTCAGATAAGTATTAAATCCCTATGCTCAAATTTGTTGTTATGACCTATAGAATGCATATTTGTGACACTTTTGACAAAATGTCTATCATATCTAGTAGGGGTCTAGTCAAGTATTTGTTCAAGTATCATTGTTTCAATGTTACTTTTCATTCTTGAAGGTTTCATGGAGTTCTGGGCAGTTGCCTAAGTCCTGGCCCTAAAAAAGTGGCACAAAATTGGGGGTTATTGGCTATGAACAAGATGAAAAAGACCCCAGTTGCTTGCATGTCATTGATATGAGAGAGATTGGAGGGTCCCAATCGCATGCATTCCCATGTCATGGGAGAGACTGGGGCTCTAGGTTAGTAAAATGTTAAGTTGTCTTAGTGGTTGATCACCTGGAAGGGTTGGTTAGCTCCTAAGGGTTTTGCAGCATACGTGGAAGGTCTGATTCGTTGTGTTTTATCAGTTCCACTTCCTTAAATATACATGGGGGATTTGAATCATATTATAGTCACCTCTCATCACATGTTTACCCCAGCGGACCGATTAACTTGGGTAAAATGTGGGAGGAAGGTGTTACAGAGTGGTATCAAAGTATGGTTCACCCCTTGGACTAGATGGGCAGCGTGTTGGGAATGTATTCATGTTGGTTAGATATGTGTTCACTATGCTTTTGGTTTATGTGTTTGTTGCATATGCATGGTGTTATTCTTGGTTGCAGTGGTGTCACCATGTGAAAATGGATGGTGTGTTGTTGGATGTGTTTATCATGAGTATAGGAAGGTTATGCATTGGTTATGCATGTCAGTGTTTGTATGTATCGTGTATGCATGCATCTCATACATATGTTGATTGTGCATACATTGACATGGTTGTAGTTGTCATGCATGAATTCATGGTGTGTGGTTGATATGGTCATGCATTGATGACTGGACTATGGTTAGGATGATATCTATATGTTGTTATGATTATGTTTATACATGTATTGTGTTAATCTAGATGATCTTACAAATGAGATATCCTCCCCGAACTGTACTAAGGTATGTTGATTATGCTTATATTTTGGTTCAGCTAACATGGTATGCTTGGCAAGAATAATATCAAAGATGAATAGCAAGATGGTAAACTACAGTTCACGAGATTCTCCTTATGGCTCAGATGAGCAGTGTGGTATTGGGCACTAATCTGACTTAGCATATACATTGAGAAGCTTGAAGGAAGAATTAAGGAGTTGAAAGGAAGATAATGACATAATCATGCGGGAACAGGAGAAATAAGAAAAAGATAATGTAATGATCCTTCAGAGTTTTTCATAAATGCAGAGACAAGGACCACTTCAGATCAACCATGGGTAAGAGGAAGTAACTAATGGGGTATATGGCAATAGATCTCATGGTGGGCACATGTCGAATAGGGATGACATAATCAGAGATGGCATATTCTTGGACACTCCGAATAGGAGAGGTGATGGACACAGGCACTATTCTAGTTCTAGTTCTGACAGTCACTATGATTGTCATTGTTATCACCCTTACAGGAGGAGTGACAGGGGATATTTTCCAGATGAGTTTAAGAAATCTAAGCCACCTACTTTTGATGGAGATTTGAAGAAGTCAAAGGATGCAAAGGCTTGGTTACTTGGGATGAAGAATTTCTTTTAACTACATGAGTATACAAAGAATATGAAGGCTAGATTAGATATCCTTAGCCTCAAAGGGAAATAAAATATCTAGTGGGAATATGTAAATAGGGTTAGAGACATCAGGACAAAAGAGTTGAGTTTGCATGAATTCAAGAGACTTTACAGGAAGAAATACTTGTCAAAAAGGTACTATGATAGAAAATCCATGAAGTTTTACAAGTTAAATATGGTATTGATGATAAATGAGGAGTATACAACTACGTTCTTGGAGTTACTCAGGTATGTACTATGTCTTAATGATGAGAAGGTTAAAGTTCAGATATTTGTTAGTGGATTTCCATTAGCATTTAGAGATAGGATTGAATATGATAAGCCTCGGGCACTTGAGGAAGTCATTGGGAAATTGAAACAATGTTACAAGTAGTCAAAGCGTAAGAAAAAATCTCAATAAGGATGGAAAGGGAAAGATAAAGATAAAGGTAAAGGTAAATGGTAGCCAAAAACAACAAGGCCTCAAACTAAAGAAGAGAAAGAAAATGTTGCACCACATAAGAAGTTTAACGTAGCTAGATAGGGACATGGGTCACAACAATAGAATAAAGGTGGCGGTACAAGACAGTTGGAGTGTTGTACATGTGGTAAGGAACATGTTAAGAGGGATTTTCTACAAAATCAGGGTGGTAGGCCTCATATTTACAGTGCATAGGAGGCGTAGACAGTTAGGGATGTTGGGTAGAGCATTCCACGTATTTATGCAGCACTGAATAGAAAGCAGGAATAGCACCAAGAAACTATTATCAAGATGGATGATAGCTTTGTGATGAAGATTTTTAAATTTTGATTGACCCTAGATCTAACTATAGTTATGTTAGTCCTTACCTGGTGGATAAGTGTGGTTTGAATAAAGAAGTGCATGCAGAATACTGGCTAGTGCAGTTGGCTACAGGTACAAAGAAGAGAGTGTATCACTGTGTAAGAGCTTGTGAATTCGAGTTGAATGGTATATGTACCTCAACACATTTGAATATATGTCCATTGGGATCATACAATATGTTGTTGATTTTGGATTGGTTGTATCTTCATAGGAATAAAGTGAATTGTTATGACAAAGCCATTGAGTGCTTGGAAGATAATGGAGAACAAATAATATTGCGACGTAAGAAGAAGGCAACATCAGTTAGAATGGTGGTATCTATGCAAGAAATGTGTAGTTGCAAAAAATAGTGTGTGTTATTTGCAGTGCATATTTATATTGGTAAAGGTAAGAATGTTGAGGATGCGAAGGTATTGAGCAGGTACCCGATCTTGCAGTAGTTTCAGGACATGTTTCCAGTAGAGATTTCAGAGTTGTCGCCTCACAGAGAAGTAGAATTTTCTATTGAGTTGGTACCAGGGGCAACACCAACATCAAAGGCATTGTATAATATGATCACACCAGAGTTAGTAGAGCTAAAGTTGCACTTGAAGGAAATGCTTGACAAGGGATACATTAGGCCAAGTTTATCACCTTAGGGTGCACCAATACTGTTTGTGAAGAATAAGGATGGTACTCTTAGGCTATGCATGGATTATAGGAAGTTGAACAAGGTAACCATCAAGAAAATGTATCCATTGCAGATGATTGATGACTTTTTCGATTAGTTGAAGGGAGCAACAATGTTCTCAAATATTGATATGAGATCAGGATATCATCAATTATGCATTACGGAAGAGGACATATACAAGACAAATTTTCGGACCAGGTATAAGCGTAATGAGTTTATTGTAGTTCCATTTGGTTTGACTAATGCTCCAACTATGTTTATGTGCTCAATGAATAATGTGTTTCATCCTTATCTGGAAAAGTATGTTATTGTATTTATTTATGAAACCTTGATATATTCTAAAAACGAGGAAGAACATGTCAAGAATTTAGCAATAGTGTTGAGATTTCTAAGAGAGCATCAATTGTATTCCAAGATTAGAAAATGTAGTTTATTTCAGACAGAGGTACATTAACTCGAACATGTTGTTTCCAAGGAAGGCATAACAGTGGATCCAGAGAAAATAAGAGCTATCATGGAGTGGGAAACTCGTAGAAATGTGGATGAGATAATATCATTTATGGGGTTAGCAAGTTACTATAGGAGGTTCATCAGGAAATTCTCTCAGATTGCATATCCTATTATGTCACTACAAAGGCAAGGCAAGAAATTTGAATGGATAAAGGAATGTGCAGCAAGTTTTGAGTAATTGAAACAGTTGTTGCAAATGCTCCAAGTGTTAAATATTGCAGATATGGAAAAAGATTTTGTGGTATGTACGAATTACTATAAGATAGGACTTGGTGGAGTCTTAATGCAAGAAGGACAGGTAGTATGCTATGAATCAAGGGAACTGAAATAGCATGAGCAGAGTTACCTGACACATGATCTTGAGTTGGCAACGATCATTCATTCGTTGAAGATGTGGAGACACTATATTATTGGTAGGAGGTTTGTATTGACAGGTGATGACAGTGGTTTGAGATACTTGTTTGATCAACTGAATTTAAATGCCAGACAAGCTAAATGGTTGGCCACGATTAGTGAGTTTGACTTTGAGATTAGGTACATCAAGGGTAAAGAGAATAGGGTTGCATATTCTCTTAGCAGGTGGATAGAGATGAATCATATAAAAGCTAGGAGTTCTTATAGGACAAACTTATAGGATCATATCTTACAAGTAGGTCACCAGGATAAAAGGTACATGGAGCTAATGCATAGGTAACAGAAAGGTATAAGTTGTTAGGATGTGGACTATCGTCTTACCACATATGGCTTGATTAGATTTAGGGATAGGATACATGTGCCAAACATTAGTGAGCCCAATAAGACTATCTTGAGAGAGTTTCATGGTTGTGGTGGACAGGTTAACAAAGGTAGCACACTTCATTTCAGTGAAGTCTATGTATTTAGATACAGATGTACCGCAGGTCTTCATCGAAGATGTGGTCAGATTGCATGGTGTTCCGAAGAATATTGTGTCATACATAGATGTTAAGTTCACTTCCAAGTTTCAGAAGGAGTTGTCTGCAGGTTTAGGGACAGAGTTGGCCTTCAGTACAACTTATCATCCATATACAAATAGATAGATAGAGAGGGTCAACAAGATATTGGATAACATGTTGAGGATGTATGCGATGCATCAACAGCGGAAGTGGGAAGAGTATCTTCCATTGCTTGAGTTCACTTACAACAATGTGTATTAGGAATCCGAGGATGAGTCCATTTGAGGAATTGTATGGGCGAAGTTGTAATAATCCCATCAATTTGAGTGATCCAATTAACATGGTGTTGATTGGACCAAACATGTTGGCAAAGATGGAATAGGAAATGCAGGTAATCAAGAAGAATATGAAGATGGTACAGGAGAGACATAAAATCTATGCAAATCAAAAATAGGTTGTTTGATTTTCAAGTTATGGAAAAGGTGTACTTACACATCAATCCCAAGAAGCACTCCTTGTGGATTGGATCGTGTGCCAAGTTGGCACCTCGGTTTTGTGGACCTTTCAAGATTCTTAAAAGGAATGGAATAGTAGCCTATCAACTTGTACTACCTCTGACAGTGAGAGCCCGTGATTTTTTCCATGTGTCATTTGTTAAGAAGTATGTTAAATATGTTGATCATGTGATTGACTGGTTTGTATTGTAGGTGGATCTAGATGGAGAATTCCAACCAAAGCCTCTGTTTATATTGCAGAGAAAGATGTTCATACTCTGGGATCAAGAAACTTAGCAAGCTAAAGTGCAGTGGAAGCACTTTGGGCCCGATGAAGCTACATGGGAGATGGTGGATCATATGCGGGCTATGTATCGTTCCTTATTCACTATTTGAGTGAATTCTTTTGGTATATGTTTTGGTGTGATGTGTTGGTATATGTACATATGTATATGATGTAAATACCACCCTGAGTTGTGTTATAAAACTCCAATAATTAGTATGGGTGTCATGTCATTATGGTTGTCATTTCATTATGTTTTCATTTTGGTTTTCTTTTTAGCAAGATGATCATTCTAAATATTGCATAGAGCTAAGTTATAAAGCACCATGGGTAGTATGCTTTTCTTACAATAGTTTTGTTGGTTGTAGATGTCATTGAACACCAATGGTGTTCCCTAAGGGGGGAGGGTTTTGTAATAGCCCTAGTGAAAATTACTTGTAAATAATGTTAATAAAGGAAAAATAATAACCATGGGCCACTTATTCCAATATGAATGTTGGGCAAAACATCCTAATGTGGGTGTTCATTTGGTTTTTTTTCCTAAGGAAATTGGCAAATGAAGTGGAAAAGGCTTTGGAAAGGCATGAGGCATTAATTGGCATTTTGTTTATGAAAATAATGGAAATTAGGAGAGAAGGAAGGTGAAATTTCACAGGTTGCATGTGAGGAGGAAAATAATGGAAAATGAATAAAATAAAGGCCTCTTTAATAAAAAGGTTTTTGAGGATCAGTTAGTACCTTTTTTCAGTTCATTTTTGGAGCTCTCTCTCTATCCTCTCTCTCACACTCTTGGACACTTAGATTTTTGTTGGAGCAGTTCAATATTTGATTAAGGAAAGCAAATAATGAAAGAGGAAGCAAAGATCAAGATCAAGCAGATGCAAAGCGATTATTTTCAGGTATCGATTTACATGTATGATTTCCTTGCTAGTTTTGACATGGATGATTATGCATGGGTGTTCTTGGTTCTCTTCTTGTCATTGGCATGGGTTTTTCTAGGTGTGATAGTGTTCTCCAACCTTTCCTTACCATTTTCAAATAGCCATGGTATGATGGGGTTCTCATGTTTTGGTTGAGTTGGATTGCCGAGTGGATTCGAAACTGAGTGAGGTGGTCTCTGAAACAAAGAACACATGTCCTAGTGATCCCTAAATTGGATTGTGGATTGCGGTAAAGCCTTGGCCTAGTAACCCCTGAACCAGATTTTGGGTTTCGGTAAAGCTAGATTTTCTGTTACCTTGGTGGGACTATGAATCTTTGGCTAGTGAATGGCGAGATATATGGTAAATCCTAGAGGAGGGTACCCTCAATCACACCTAAGAATCCTTGGCCATTGAATGACAGGATATATGGTAAACCCTGGAGGGTGGGGTCTCAGTTAGGGCTTAGTGATCCAATGTGTATTGCAGTAAATCCTAGAGACTAGGAGACAATAAAATTCCTCACGTTGTAGGTGGAGAAATCTAGTGGCATCCATGCTTGTTTAGGGCCTAATGATCTGGTGTGGATTTTGGTAAAGCCTAGTGCTATTAATGAGGGTGAGGTGGTGTAGCCTCGAGAAGCCCTAGTTGAGTTTTGGTTATGAGTCTCACATTCATGCTTAGAAATCGCACTGGATGATTGGCTAAAAGAAAGATTTGGTTAAGCCAATCTATGGTTGGGTGGTACATGGAATTCCCAAACCTGATTGGCTTTTGCATTCATTAATAATAGTTTTGATGATGGTACTGGACCTGCCAACATTTAGGGGATCTCCCTGGTATGAAGTCCCAACTAGACCTCACACTGTTTGGTGTAGGAGTCCCATCTGGTATGATGGCCCGATTCCCATTATCTTAAAGATATGCCTTCGCTCTTTCTTGTCAACACATAAGAGTGGTTTACTTATTCTTCAAACATCGAGGTTCGTGTGCCTGGTTGGTGCCTAGTGTAAATTTTGTCTAAGTTCTTTCACTACAGAGGGAGAGGGTGAGAGTGGGTCTCAAGTTGAAAGGGAATAGTCCCAACTCTGTTAGAGACAAAGAACATAGCAAGACATGTGTAGCTTCCGACAGAATAGTCCACATAGATGTGGAAGGCACAAACACAAAGCGAACAGATAGCATGTATAACACTCAACATAATAGTCCACACGAGTGTGATAGTCATTATAACAAGTTTACAATAATGAATCTATTGAGTGTCCGATGGAATAGTCCACATGGGCGAGACAAAATTAACAACTGATAAAACACATTTCCAACAACATATGCACTAAAACAACTGAAATAGTTCAAATGTCTTAATATGGGTTAAAGCAACATGAATTACAAGCATCCAAAGAATAGTCTTACGAATGAATACAATATATGTGTGAAAACGTGATGGCCTGTTAACAAGATTCTAAATTAAGAGAAAGTTCCAGGACACATCCATACACCATTACATCACTAACTCTGATAGTGGGTCTTTGTAGCCACTGCTCACACCTCAAAGAAAATACTACAAACTCTCAAGGCTATGTGGGTATCTTCGACTTCCACATTACATTACATTGATTACATTAGTATGGCCCACTGTAGTGATGTGGCCAAGACAACTCATGACATGAATTGACATGAAAATTTTGGTATGTTCATGCTGTTGGTGGTGTCCATGTTTAGTTGTAGTGCTACTGAATAATGAGTGTGCTCTTGGTGCATCATAGCTTCACCTCCGCATGGAAAGGTGTGCAGAGTCTTCGATGGTCTTGGTGTGTTCTTGATGTTGCATGTACATGTATCCCCTTCTCTAGTACTTGGCATGCATCATGTGTTCATACATTCGCAAACAAGTCTCCTAGCATTCACTACTTGTTCATCCCGTTCGTCATCGTGGCATGTCTCATTGATATACCTGTATCTGCAATCACTCATGATGAGATGACATCAAATCCAAAAATAACCTAGTCTACCATGATGGATCATCTTCGTTTTCAGGTGCAGGTGGTTGAGAGAGGACAAGGCTCCAAAACTATGTAAAGCACATTTCAGGTCGGGATGCGGGGCTCCAGGGCACTGTCAAGAAAAATTTCAAAGAGGTCACTAGGAGGCTAGGTTGGGTAGTCTAGAACAACAATGACATTCTATTGGATTTGCCTCAGCTAGGAGGAAAAACTGCGCAATTTTTCACGGGAAGGCAATGTGGGCAGAAGGGAGGACTCGCACTGAAAACTACGCAGATTTTTAGAGGAGGCTGGTAGCGGGTTGCGAGAGCTTGCTGGCCAAAAATACACAGAACTGGGAGGTAGCAATTCATGACATGTTTGCATAGTTTCTAAGTTGAGCAGGGTGTCGGGTAGCTGGTGGAGAGTCCAAGAAAATTATGCAATTTTTAGGAGGAGTAGCAGGTCGACTAGCAGGGGGACTGACTGACAGAACTGCGTAATTTTCAGAGACATTGTAGTGAAAAGAAGCAAGTGCCTATCCTTATTATCTACATAATTTATTTAATCATCAGAGGCAGACATGCTGAAAGCTTCTGCGCAATTTTTGGGAGGAGTGAATCCTGGGGTCACTGCCTGGTCAAACTCTCCAATAACCAATGGGATGCTTAATGGATTGGCTTGCGGGCAACACAAATTGAGATGGATTCTTGGGAGAATTATACATTGTTCTAGGTGATAATGAGCTAGGTTGATTCCAGGATTGCGCAGTGCAGACTACCTGGGAGGTAGCCTCACACTCTACGCAATTCTGGGCAAAAGTACTAGGTCACTGAGGGTTGTGACTACACAGTGTAGCTCACCGGAGGTTCGACTGATGGAGAATGGTCTGGTCAACAGACTTTCAAAAAAATGAATGAGTGTGTAAGTAAGTGGACTTTTTTATACATAACCTTTCAAACACACACTCAACATGACTTGATGACAAGACACCTCGAACCAACAAGACAACATATGCTCAGTGTGACTGACCAAAGGGTGCGAGCGACGAGTGCGAAACTTGAGATAGAGCATTGAAAAAATGTGACGGAACTTGCGTGACATTCCAAACAACTTCATCTGTGAGTGCAACAGATGCTTACATAGTGAATACAACTTGTACACACAAAGGCAGACCTTGAACATAGCCACAACATGACTGCAAGCATGACATTGCAACCAACATGTAAAAGATGACCGGTGAATGGTCAAGAAAAGAGGGTGTAAAGACTCAATACGAGCTCATGGGATGATCCCAAGTGTTTGAAAACATCAATAAAAACCCATTGAAGGCTCCGAAATTGGTTGTAGACCAAAATTTTGGAGGGTGTTGCAGCTACTACAACACTTGATGACACACCGGTTCAATACCACCTTCTATGTTTTGGTCCATTCACAACACAAGACTTTGGTCTATCAAGGAGTATTGAATCACCATGTAGGCTACTTTGGCTTCCCCTCTTACCCCATGAATAGACATGGTTCACCTTTTTCCAACTCAATCAAACACAACAACAAGTTTCAGCTTGATCACAGTGTTCCAAAATCAGAAAGGGTAGTTTGGCTGGCGAGTTTAAAATTTTCTAAGTATAAGTTTTCATCTCTGGTGTTGCTCTGGTAACAATAGGCTTGGATAGTATTCCAGTCAAGTCACATAGGAACACAAACATTTCTCCACTACCAGCGAGCCTCATCAGTACCCCGGTGGAGTTGCATGCTTCACCTCTTTGTTCAGGAAGCCTTTCTCTTCTTTCACCTTTGTATTCTTTGAAAAGAGGACTGTGCATAGGCACTTATTTATTTTTGGGGTGGAAGAGGGATCCCGACTTATGGATATCATAAGAGGTTGTTCCTTCAGAGAAGCATGTAAGACCTCTTATTCAAGTTTGCTCATTTAGATTTTCCCCTTCTTTGTTTCTACTAGTTGGATGAGATTGAACACATAGAGCAGAAGACTGAGTACATGCATGGGGTTTCCCAATGTGTACACAGGTTCATGGTTAGGCTAGAGATTCCCTTACATATGGCTAGTATTTTCCGTCAAGACTTCATCAGTCAAAGGTTACAACCAAGCACAGAGAAGACGAACACAGGACTAGCCAAGTGTTGTAGTGTCACAAGGCTCTTTAGATCTCAGCCACATACTCATTCAAAAGATAGAACTTAGTAGAGGGAAACACTTATTTAGAAAACAAAAAATAACAAGATGTTAAGAAAAGAAAACAAAATTAAGAAAAAATAGTAAAGCAAAGCGAAAAGACAACAAACAGTAAACAAACTATATACATGGCGCAGGGCGCGACCCCAACTTACTGAAATTAGTGTTTTAGATCTTGGCCATTGACAGGAAGGTTATCAATCCTTTCATCGAGTGATTGTAGATGGTACGTGTGTGGGACAAGCTCCTCCTAAACAATGTATAGACCAATCCACACGGACTGGAACTTCATATGGTTTCCTTTGTCTTCATGGGGTTTGTCCCATTCTAATAGTAAGTCACCCACATCGAAGTTAGTGTTCCTTGTAGAATTCTTGTCAAACCATCTCTTGATACGGTTATGGTGGAGTGTGAATTTTTCTTTTGCTTTCATCCTTTCTTCCTGCAACTTGTGAAGTGTATCCATCCTACGTTGAACTAGTAGACAAGGTGTGCCTTGGGATTCTTGGAGCAATTGGAGCACGGGAAAGTAGATGTTTGGCGGAAGGATGGCTTATTTCACATAAACTAGGAAGTAAGGCAAAGTGTTCAAAGAGGGTTTGGGTGTTACACAGTCAGCCCATAAAGTATTCACCAAAGAGGAGTGCCAATTATGTTTTTCAGAGTAAATGGTCTTCTTGATAATGCGGATAAGGTTTTTATTTGTATATTTTGTGAGACCATTTCCATGTGGGTAGTGGTTAGAAGAGTGTTTAAGCCCGATGCCATATTGCAATGCAAAATAATAAATATTTAAAGATGAAAAGTAAGTTGTATTATAAAAAACAAGTGATACCAGAATGCCAAATCGTGAGATGATGTTCTGTTTGAGGAAGCTAGTGACTTCTTGATGATTCAATTGCTTAAGCGGAACTACTTCTGTCCACCGCATGGAGTAAGCTTGATCCAGGTGGATATTGGTGGCCACCTGCCAAGTCCACCTGGACCCCCACCATTGTCTTTCTCAGCATTTTCAGTTTCCTTAATTGTAGCACAACTTACTATTTTTAGCAGTTTTTCGGGTCCTGAACTTCCGGAGCTGTTTTGAGGCCCTAAACGACGTTTTTTGGGGAATCCAGGGGCAAGACGAGTCCATGAAATGGACTGGTGTTGCCCTTTCCAACAATGATAGTTCTCGGATAGATCTTTCTAATGAGCTATTGTACGCATCAAACGGAGATCATATGCAAAAGTTACGACCCCGGGAAGTTGATGTACCAACTTACCCCCAAACGGGGCCCACAGTTTGGCGTTTCATCTCCTAGGGTTAGGTTTTGGAATGTTAAGGGTTTTTCCATTGTTTCTCAACAACAAATAGGCCTTCGAGCCTCATTGTAACACAGTTCAGAGGCATGTAGCCATCACATCTCTTCTCAGAGATAAGATACCATCACCCTAGCTAGTTTATTTCCATTTCTGTTTGTAAGCATATTTTAGTATTTTCCATTAATGAAATGAAGTATTATTTCCGCTACATCTTTGTGTATATGGTTATCTCTGTAATTTGTTGCGTTCCTGTTTAAATCCGGATCAATGGTATCACCAGTATCTGGATCCGGATCAGCAAGATCGATCTAAAGTCGGGATATCACCAGGTACCAATTGAACCCTCAGATGTGTGGAAGACTGCCTTCAAATCCAAGGAGGGCCTTGATGATTGGTTGGTCATGCCTTTCGGATTGACGAATGCTCCTGCAACCTTTATGAGGCTAATGGATGACATCTTGCGGCCATTCACCAACTCCTTTGTAGTAGTATACTTGGATGACATTCTGATCTTCAGCCAGAGTTGGGAAGAGCACCTCCACCACATCCGACAGGTTCTCCAAACACTGCGGCAACACAAGCTATGTGCCAATTTGGAGAAATGCACTTTTGGCATGACCGAGGTTCAGTATCTGGGATACATCATTGATGAACAGGGGGTGCATGTCGATCCAGCCAAGGTCCAAGTCATTCGGGATTGGCCCTCTCCAACCACTCTAACAGAGCTCCGCAGCTTTCTAGGTCTTGCCAACTTCTACCGCAGGTTTGTGTTGGGATTTTCTCATATTTCTTGGCCCTTGAGTCAAGTCACCAAGGGCGGGGCGAAAGCAAAATTCTTTTGGTCTGAATCTCAGCAGAAGGCATTCAGGGAGTTGAAGGATCGCCTCTGCACGGCACCAGTGCTCGCGTTACCAGATTTACAACAACCATTTGAGGTCGAGACAGATGCCTCTGACTATGCTATTGGGGTAGTCCTTACTCAACATGGACATCCAGTGGCATATCACAGTGAAACACTTTCAGACACAGTCCGAAAGTACCCCACTTATGATAAAGAGATGTATTCCATTGTACAGGCCTGCCGACAATGGAAGCATTACATTTTGGGGAAGGAAACGGTCATCCACACAGACCACCGACCTCTGCAGTTCATACAGACCCAAGGGAAATTGCAGAATGATCGCCATCAGAAGTGGTCTACATACCTGCAACAGTTTCACTTGAATATCAAGTATAAAAAGGGCAGCACCAATAATGTTGCAGATTGCCTCAGTCGACCACCGATCATGGCGCTAACCACCGTGCTCAACTCTTGCGGGCACGAGACTTCTGATTGGCCACTTCTCTACAAAAGCGACCTAGAATTTGGCCACACATACCAGACACTCTGGGAGGGTCGGCAGGTTGCAGATTTTCACCTCCAGGATGCCCTATTATGCCACCTCGGTCACCTTTGTGTTCCTTCAAGCGAGCGTGCCAAGATGATTTGGGAAGCACACTACAGTCGGGCTGCTGGGCATTTCGGGGTCGAGAAAACAGTGGCAGTACTGCAAAACTATTTCTATTGGCCGAACCTTCGACAGGATGTTGGGAAGTACATCCGATCATGTACTGCATGTGCCATTGCCAAACCGACCATTAAGAAGCAAGGCCTCTATACCCCGTTGCCTACCCCTAGTCGACCTTGGGAATCCATCTCCATGGATTACATGTCAGACCTTCCTTCCACTAAGCATGGAAATGACTGTGTTTTTGTGGTTGTCGACAGGTTCTCAAAGATGGCCATTATGATGGCCTGCAAGAAGAATATCACAGCAGAAGCCACTGCTAAACTCTTCTTTGAACGAGTGTGGGTGCACTTTGGGATCCCACAGTCTATCATCTCAGATCGGGACAGTCGGTTTCTCAGCACCTTTTGGTCCAGTCTCTGGTCAATGCTAGACACCAAACTCACGAAGTCCACAGCCTTCCATCCTCAAACTGATGGCCAGACAGAGGTTGTCAATAGGATGATTGTGCACATTCTGCGCATGTATAACTCAAAGCATCCACGCACATGGGACGAGAGCCTCCCCTACGTTCAGCACAGCTACAACCGAGCTCTTCACAGCTCCACTGGCCATAGCCCTTTTCAGGTGGGTTTGGGATTCCAGCCACTATGCCCCATTGATGTGGCCATGCCACTTGCAGCTACTCACATGAATTCAGCTCATGTCCAGTCCGAAACAGATAAGGCCACCAGCTTCATTGAGCGCATCCAACATATTCGCCAGCAGGTCCATGACATTCTTGAGAAATCAAATGCCAAGTACAAGCAGCGACATGATCAACATCGGGTGCCACACAAGTTTCAGGTGGGCGACAAAGTCTGGTTGCATTTGCAAAAGGAACGCCTTACTGGAGCCTATCGGAAATTGAGACCACTCCGATATGGTCCTTACACCATTATTAAGGCTATGGGAGACAATGCATTTGAGCTCAGCATTCCCCCATTCCTTGGCCTGCACCCAGTATTCAATGTGGACCGCCTTCGGCCATACTTTCCACCATTGCTAGACACATCCGACATTGCAGAACAGCTCAAACCCACAAAATTAAATCCAGATTGCATGGAACAAGCTGCAACTGATCGGATCATGGACACACAGATCAAGAACACTCGCCAACAGAATATCCAACTGTATCGAGTTGTCAAAGTGGGCCAACTCCTTCAGCAGGGCAAGTGGCTCACCAGGGAACAAGTTCAGCAGAAGTTTCCTCATCTCATGGAGGAGCTCAACGCAATGGGGACCATTGCTTCCTAAGGGGGGAGGAATGATCCAGGTGGATATTGGTGGCCACCTGCCAAGTCCACCTGGACCCCCACCATTGTCTTTCTTAGCATTTTCAGTTTCCTTAATTGTAGCACAACTTACTATTTTTAGCAGTTTTTCGGGTCCTGAACTTTCGGAGCCGTTTTGAGGCCCTAAACGACGTTTTTTGGGGAATCCGAGGGCAACACGAGTCCATGGAATGGACTGGTGTTGCCCGTTCCAACAATGATAGTGCTCGGATAGATCTTTCTAATGAGCTATTGTACGTGTCAAACGGAGATCATATGCAAAAGTTACGACCCCGGGAAGTTGATGTACCAACTTACCCCCAAACGGGGCCCACAGTTTAGCGTTTCATCTCCTAGGGTTAGGTTTTGGAATGTTAAGGGTTTTTCCATTGTTTCTCAACAATAAATAGGCCTTCGAGCCTCATTGTAACACAGTTCAGAGGCATGTAGCCATCACATCTCTTCTCAGAGATAAGCTACCATCGCCCAAGCTAGTTTATTTCCATTTCTGTTTGTAAGCATATTTCAGTATTTTCCATTAATGAAATGAAGTAATATTTCCGCTGCATCTTTGTGTATATGGTTATCTCTGTAATTTGTTGCGTTCCTGTTTAAATCCGGATCAGTGGTATCACCAGTATCTGGATCCGGATCAGCAAGATCGATCTGAAGTCAGGATATCACCAGGTACCAATTGAACCCTCAGATGTGTGGAAGACTGCCTTCAAATCCAAGGAGGGCCTTGATGATTGGTTGGTCATGCCTTTCGGATTGACGAATGCTCCTGCAACCTTTATGAGGCTAATGGATGACATCTTGTGGCCATTCACCAACTCCTTTGTAGTAGTATACTTGGATGACATTCTGATCTTCAGCCAGAGTTGGGAAGAGCACCTCCACCACATCCGACAGGTTCTCTAAACACTGCGGCAACACAAGCTATGTGCCAATTTGGAGAAATGCACTTTTGGCATGACCGAGGTTCAGTATCTGGGATACATCATTGATGAACAGGGGGTGCATGTCGATCCAGCCAAGGTCCAAGTCATTCGGGATTGGCCCTCTCCAATCACTCTAACAGAGCTCCGCAGCTTTCTAGGTCTTGCCAACTTCTACCACAGGTTTGTGTTGGGATTTTCTCATATTTCTTGGCCCTTGAGTCAAGTCACCAAGGGCGGGGCGAAAGCAAAATTCTTTTGGTCTGAATCTCAGCAGAAGGCATTCAGGGAGTTGAAGGATCGCCTCTGCACGGCACCAGTGCTCGCGTTACCAGATTTACAACAACCATTTGAGGTCGAGACAGATGCCTCTGACTATGCTATTGGGGCAGTCCTTACTCAACATGGACATCCAGTGGCATATCACAGTGAAATACTTTCAGACACAGTCCGGAAGTACCCCACTTATGATAAAGAGATGTATTCCATTGTACAGGCCTGCCGACAATGGAAGCATTACATTTTGGGGAAGGAAACGGTCATCCACACAGACCACCGACCTCTGCAGTTCATACAGACCCAAGGGAAATTGCAGAATGATCGCCATCAGAAGTGGTCTACATACCTGCAACAGTTTCACTTGAATATCAAGTATAAAAAGGGCAGCACCAATAATGTTGCAGATTGCCTCAGTCGACCACCGATCATGGCGCTAACCACCGTGCTCAACTCTTGCGGGCACGAGACTTCTGATTGGCCACTTCTCTACAAAAGCGACCTAGAATTTGGCCACACATACCAGACACTCTGGGAGGGTCGGCAGGTTGCAGATTTTCACCTCCAGGATGCCCTATTATGCCACCTCGGTCACCTTTGTGTTCCTTCAAGCGAGCGTGCCAAGATGATTTGGGAAGCACACTACAGTCGGGCTGCTGGGCATTTCGGGGTCGAGAAAACAGTGGCAGTACTGCAAAACTATTTCTATTGGCCGAACCTTCGACAGGATGTTGGGAAGTACATCCGATCATGTACTGCATGTGCCATTGCCAAACCGACCATTAAGAAGCAAGGCCTCTATACCCCGTTGCCTACCCCTAGTCGACCTTGGGAATCCATCTCCATGGATTACATGTCAGGCCTTCCTTCCACTAAGCATGGAAATGACTGTGTTTTTGTGGTCGTCGACAGGTTCTCAAAGATGGCCATTATGATGGCCTGCAAGAAGAATATCACAGCAGAAGCCACTGCTAAACTCTTCTTTGAACGAGTGTGGGTGCACTTTGGGATCCCACAGTCTATCATCTCAGATCGGGACAGTCGGTTTCTCAGCACCTTTTGGTCCAGTCTCTGGTCAATGCTAGACACCAAACTCACGAAGTCCACAGCCTTCCATCCTCAAACTGATGGCTAGACAGAGGTTGTCAATAGGATGATTGTGCACATTCTGCGCATGTATAACTCAAAGCATCCACGCACATGGGACGAGAGCCTCCCCTACGTTCAGCACAGCTACAACCGAGCTCTTCACAGCTCCACTGGCCATAGCCCTTTTCAGGTGGGTTTGGGATTCCAGCCACTATGCCCCATTGATGTGGCCATGCCACTTGCAGCTACTCACATGAATTCAGCTCATGTCCAGTCCGAAACAGATAAGGCCACCAGCTTCATTGAGCGCATCCAACATATTCGCCAGCAGGTCCATGACATTCTTGAGAAATCAAATGCCAAGTACAAGCAGCGACATGATCAACATCGGGTGCCACACAAGTTTCAGGTGGGCGACAAAGTCTGGTTGCATTTGCAAAAGGAACGCCTTACTGGAGCCTATCGGAAATTGAGACCACTCCGATATGGTCCTTACACCATTATTAAGGCTATGGGAGACAATGCATTTGAGCTCAGCATTCCCCCATTCCTTGGCCTGCACCCAGTATTCAATGTGGACCGCCTTCGGCCATACTTTCCACCATTGCTAGACACATCCGACATTGCAGAACAGCTCAAACGCACAGAATTAAATCCAGATTGCATGGAACAAGCTGCAACTGATCGGATCATGGACACACAGATCAAGAACACTCACCAACAGAATATCCAACTGTATCGAGTTGTCAAAGTGGGCCAACTCCTTCAGCAGGGCAAGTGGCTCACCAGGGAACAAGTTCAGCAGAAGTTTCCTCATCTCATGGAGGAGCTCAACGCAATGGGGACCATTGCTTCCTAAGAGGGGAGGAATGATCCAAGTGGATATTGGTGGCCACCTGCCAAGTCCACCTGGACCCCCACCATTGTCTTTCTCAGCATTTTCAGTTTCCTTAATTGTAGCACAACTTACTATTTTTAGCAGTTTTTCGGGTCCTGAACTTCCGGAGCCGTTTTGAGGCCCTAAACGACGTTTTTTGGGGAATCCGAGGGCAACATGAGTCCATGGAATGGACTGGTGTTGCCTGTTCCGACAATGATAGTGCTCGGATAGATCTTTCTAATGAGCTATTGTACGCGTCAAACGGAGATCATATGCAAAAGTTACGACCCCGGGAAGTTGATGTACCAACTTACCCCCAAACGGGGCCCACAGTTTGGCGTTTCATCTCCTAGGGTTAGGTTTTGGAATGTTAAGGGTTTTTCCATTGTTTCTCAACAATAAATAGGCCTTCGAGCCTCATTGTAACACAGTTCAGAGGCATGTAGCCATCACATCTCTTCTCAGAGATAAGCTACCATCGCCCTAGCTAGTTTATTTCCATTTCTGTTTGTAAGCATATTTCAGTATTTTCCATTAATGAAATGAAGTAATATTTCTGCTGCATCTTTGTGTATATGGTTATCTCTGTAATTTGTTGCGTTCCTGTTTAAATCCGGATCAAATCTATAGTTGTCAAGATGCAGCAGTATTGTTTCAACAAATGTGGGAAGATTTCCCCAATGATATCCAAACGTCATTATTGGAACGGTTCAGTCACTACAACTGAGTGCAACAGGGTTGTTGACCTTCGTGTTCTGTCTGTGCTTCGCTAACAAACCGGGAACTTGCGGGAATAAGCATGTGCATCGTTGAATAATGTGGGCCAACAGAAACCGGCTCACATAATTTTGTGTACAGTGGTATTTCCCGCGAAGTGGCCCCCGACTGGTTCGTCATGTAGATAATGCAAGACCTTCTCTGAATCATGTGCCTCCAAGCACTTGAGAAAAATTTCATTACTGTGCTTTATGTAAAGCACTTCATGCACCAACTGATAAGGTAAAGATTTGAGGTGAAGTGCCCTCTTCTATCTCATGGAGAAGTGAGAGGGTATGGCACCATGCTCAAGGTACTAGAGAACATCTTCTTACCAAGAGTTTCTGGATGAAGTGGGTGGTGCTCGCTCTACATCGTACATCTTGATTTCTTGCTCCCAACCAACGAGCTCTTCTTCTTCATCCTACGCATGGACTACTTCAGCTACAATTCTGCATAGACCATGACCCTTAACAGTGTGAACTAACTTGATGTCAAGATCATACTCTTGCAATCCTATCATCTAGTTCACACGTCTTTAACCCAGCGCTTGTTATACAGGCAGAGATTGGACTGTTCGATGTGGCACGTAGACTATGCAATGGTTCTTTAGCAAATAGGGTCTGAAGTGTTTCACCTTGTATACTGCATATGCTTTTTTGTCAATGACGGGGTAGTTGAGTTCAGGTCCCTGCATGCTTGCACTCATGAAGGATATGGGACATTCGCCGTTCAGCTCATCCTTCTGAGTGAGCATTGCAGCAAGCGAGTTGTCAGAGGCGAAGGTGTATAGCAAGAAATCCTTGTTAAAGTTTGGTTGTAAAGTGTAGGTGCATCTGCTATAGCCTGCTTGATATAGGTGAATTCATTGTTTTCCTTCTTACCCCAGTTGTAGCTTGCATCCTTCTTGATCATGTCTTGCATAGGTTTCACTATCTACACATAATCCAAGATGAACTTCCAGAGGAAGTTTATCTTTCCCAAGAAGGACTACATGGATTTCTTGTTGGCTGGGTGAGGAATCTGTGTAATCATCCGAACTCAGTTTGGATCAACCTTGATCCCACTTCTAGAAATGATGTGCCTAAGGAGGTTTCCCTCAAACACTAAAAATACGCTCTTCTTGGGATTCAAGGATATCCCGCATTTTTGGCATCACTCAAATATTTTCTTGAAATGGTGTATGTGGTCTGACCATTTTCTAGAAAAGAAAGTCACGTCATCAAGGTACACCACTACACTCTGTCCGATAAGCCCACGGAAGGTGATGTCCATGGTGCAGTGAAAAGTTGCGCTTGCATTCATGAGCCCAAATGGCATTCTCCTGTAGGTGAACATACCCGACTTGGTACGGAAGGTAGTTTTCAATCTATCAAGTTCCACTACCAGAACCTTGTTATATCCTAAAAAACCATTGACCAAGGTAAACATTTCTGCCCCAGATACTATATGTAAAATATGATCCATTGACGGCACAGGGTAGTTGCCTTTGTCCGAGGCACGGTTTAAGTTTCAGAAATAAATGCATAAGCGGATCTGCCCAGACTTTTTATGTACAAGAAATAAGTTAGAAAACCACGTGGAATTATGAACTCTATAAATGATCTATGCATCCAACAGCTTAGTCAACTCTTTTTTTATGAGGGGTTCAAGTGATGGATCTTATTTTCTCAACTTCTGCTAAAATGGCTTGATCCCTTCTTTGATCAGAACCACATGTTGGATTATTTGCATGTCATATGTTTTTAGATCATCTTATGTCCACATGAAAACATGCCGGTACTCTTTGAACAAGTGGACAAAGGCTTGTCACTCATGCTGTGTGCAACATGTATCGATATTGACAAACTTCGGATATTGTTATGTTCCCAAGTTAATCTATTCATGCATCATGGTGTAACTTTGGGTTTTTTTGTTCCTCGGCCCTTGAAAGTGGTTTTGCAAGTCATAGAGCTTTTCGAGAGATACCACACCCTTGGGGATGTGGTTACCTTTTTTTTCATCAACTGCAGCTTGCAGAGACTACTCATGCTCATCTTCGTCAATTGTTGCATCCTTGAAGACATCAACGTTGGCCATGAAGTGCAGTATCTGTTGATCATCGTCAAAAACTCGTAGATTAGCTATGTTATCAAGGATATAAGTCTTATACAAAATTTCAACAGTGAACCTCTCCCTAAGCAGTGTCATCCTAGTATTTGCATTACACATTCTTGGCACAACAATGATATTGAAAGCTTGGAAGCTAGAGATTACTCGCCATAAATCTTGCGGATAAATTTTGAGATGAGGTGTTAAACAGTGTTTGGTGTTACGTACCTGTCATACCACTCTTTTTGAATCACCTTCCACTTTGAGCGCAACAACATTTAGGTTGATAATTTTGTGCAACCCAATACAAGTGCTTCATATTCAGCAGTGTTGTTCATGCACTTGAACTCCAAGTGTCTTGAGATCAAATGTTTCCTATGCTTTGGGTCTATCAAGACACACCCAGATCCAGAACCATCTTGTGTCTTTGATCCATCAAAATACATGGTCCATAACTCGCCTTTACATGGACCGCTTGATGCGCTAGTACTACTGCTGCTACTGCCACTGCTACTGCTACTAGTGTTACAATGTACTAAACATGTTTCATTTCCATCATTTTGGAAAGGAAGGAGACCCAACTACATGGCTAGTGGGGTTGGAGCCGGATGTGCAAGATAACACCCCAGCTATGTTTCGAAGAGGAAATTTCCAAGCATGAGTTTCGCGAAAACCAACAGTTCGTTCTCACCAGTTATGGGAGTGACATTATGTTTCATGTATCTCTCAGACAACACCTGGATCTAATTTGTTTTACCCTAGTACGGAAGCCATAAGTGTGACCAGTCTATGGCAAAGTACCCATTTAACTTGTTGGACCAGTCTCTGCTAAGTAGTAAGCCATATGCTTTCGATATGTCCACAATGACAATGTTGATGCACTGGTGAACTCGGTCGTCATGGGATAATCAAATGATCACATCCTGGAGTTCACCAATGGTTGGTATGCATGTTCGATCTAGTTGGATGATCTGTGCAGATGTCTTGCTCCATTGTGCATTTATCAGCTTAGAAATGTAGAGTGGCATGAAATTGGCTGATGCACCAAAGTCAACCAAACAATTGTGAATATTGCAGTTAAAAATTTCAAATGATAACAAGAATGGAGGGAAAACAGAGTTTTCTTCTTCCATCTGGAGTGTGTTGAGAATAGTTGTGAGCGAGTCGGGAGATGTGATTTCTCCCTTGCTAGTAGAGTTTTGGCTGTCTGGGGATGTTTTCCCCAATGCGCACAACAAAATATCCCGCTAACCCTAGATCTTAGCTAGCTTGAACAAAGAGATGTTTGCATGAGTTTTCTTCATATATTCCATAACGTTTTAATCAAGCATGGTAAAATCACCGAGATGTCTAGGGTTAGACTCGTGTTTGTACTATGTAGCTAAGTGTTCTGAAGTTTACTATTCATGAGCATACTCTTGTCTATAGTTGTCTTCTCGAGCTTGCTTTGATATTTCTACTTTGGGATGGCTAGTGGATCAACCTTCGTCATCAACATTTTTATATTTTCTTGCACCTCCCCATTAATAAGGGGAGCCCCTTGACTTCTGAGATTGTATCACCCGCTTTTTTTTGGGGGATGCTTCTTGGTGTTCATTTTCTGTGTTTCTTACGAGCATTGATACATGTTGATCACCTTCCCAGTGCTTGGTGCCTCATCAGATGAATCATCTTCATCTTTTGGTTGAAACTGTGCATTGTTTACCGCATTTTTCATACTGACACACATCGAGTCCGTAACTCATTTCCATTCCGGAAAAGTCCCCTCCGAGTGACGATATTCATGGAATGAGAAAAACTTAGAGTTCGCAAACATGTCCATGTGGAACACTAAGCTGGATCTTTGCACATTTTCAGCCGGGAAGTGGTTGCTGTCGAATGACATGCTTCCTTTCTCTTGTCTTGGAAATCAGTTGCTAGCAGATGTCTCGATAGTTCATTGCTTTAGCTCAGACATCTTTGTTGTCAAGTTCTTGACAAGATGAGTAAGGGTTTCAATGTCACTTACTTCCTTGTATTTCCCCTTACTTGCAGTAGCCTGGGACTTCCTGCTCACATATTTGGAGTTTTTTTCTCATTCATCATCCTTGATGACTCTAATCACACATAGGCCCTTTTCCACGATGATTGCCTCTTTGCAATTTTCAAGTAATCCTAGTTTCGTAGCTTGCTTGACGAACTTCCCAATATTGGTTGGTAGCATAGTTATGTAATAGTCAAAAGTGATGGAGTCATGAGGTTTTGTGTCTACTGCAAACTTTTTCAATATGAGTAAAAAGCTCTGATTAAAATATTTCACTTTTTCTTCAACTCCATCTTCAGACTACCCAACTCTTTTTGCAACATGGCAAGGGTCTTCTCATCAACATTTTTTTCCAAAAACATTATTTTGAACATACCCCAGTTATGGATGGAATTAACAGGAAGGTTGTGATACCATACCGTTGTGCGGCCATCCAAGGTACACGGAAACAACCTGCATGCAATGACGTTGTGTCGTACCTCAAGTGTTTGCAGTTGTAGGTAGAAGTTGTCTAAGTGGTCTTCGGCCTTCACTGTTATGTTAGGGTCATACTTTGTTAACATCCTCTCTGAATGCTTTAGCATCCTGTGCAAAGCAACCGGGAGAGCCAATGGTCCCTGAGTCATCCATTCCAACTTTTTGTGAGCCATGTCTTCTTCTTCTTCATCCTCCTCCTCTTCTTCAGAAATTGATGGTTTTGGCTCTGATTCTGTTGGTTTGCGTCTGCCTCCACCTCCTCCGCTTCCTTCCCCTTTGTCTCTTATACTAGAGCCTGAGCCCAAGATCAAGAGGGTGTCTTCCTATCCCTTTCGGAAGACTAGAGATTCATCTCCGTTCTCAACAACTTCTACCAGAACTTCAAGCATGACAAGAACTACAGGTGACCGGGAGAGAGGACAAGGCTCTAAAACTGTGCAAAGCACATTTCAGGCCCGGATGTGGGGATCTGAGGCTCTGGGGCACTGTCAAGAAAAATTGTGCACAGGTCACTAGGAGGCTAAGTTGGGTAGTCCAAAAAATTAGTGACATTTTGCGGGATCTGGCTCAATTGGGAGGTAAAACTACACAATTTTTTTCCGGGAAGGCAGTGCAGGCAACAGGGACGATTGGCAGCGAAAGCTATGCAAGTTTTCAAAGGAGGCTAGGAGCGGGATGTAGGAGCTTGTTGGCCAAAACTATACAGAACTAGGAGGCAGTCATTCAGGACGTGTCTGTGCAGTTTACAAGCTGAACAGGATGTCAGGAAGTTGGTGGACAGTCCAATAAAACTGCGTAATTTTCAGGAGGAGTAGAAAGTTGGCTGGCAGGGCGACTAACTAATAGAACTATGCAATTTTCGTAGAAAATTCAGTGACAGGAAATGGGTTCCTATCCCTCTTTTCTGCGTAATTTCTTTAATCAGCGGAGGCAGGCATTCTGACAGCTTCTATGCAATTTTTGGGAGGAGTGAAGCTTGGGGTCACTGCCCAATCAAGCTCTTTGGTTGAACAGAGGGAGGCTTCATGGATTGGCTTGTGGGCAATGTAAATTGAGATGGATTCTTGGGAAACTTCTACGCTGTTCTCGGTGATAGTCAACTAGGTCGATTCCAAGATTGCGCAGTGCAAATTGCCTATGAGGAAAAATCAAGCTTTGCGCAATTCTGGGCAGCAGTACTTGGTCAGTGAGGGCTGAGACTGCGCAGTGCAGCTCAGCGGAGGTCCAACTAATGGAGGGTGGTCTGGTCGACAGAGTTTCAGAAAAATGGTTAAGTGTGTGAGTAAGTGGACTTGTGTATACATGACCTTGTGAACATACCAACAAGACAACATATGCTTTAGTGTGACTGACCGAAGGGTGCGAGCGATGAGTTTGACTCTTGAGATATATCATTGAACGACTATGACAATACTTGCGCGACATTGGAAACAACTTTGTGTGTGAGTGTGACAGATGCTTACATAGGGAATACAACTTGTACACACAAAGGAAGACCTTGAACATAGCTAGAACATGACTACAAGAATGACATTGCCACCAACATACTACAACATGTTCCTTCTCCTTGGTAATTCATGTGTAAATGTACTAGTTTATATGTGGATTCTATGGTTGTTGTATTTGTTGGCCAATTTAATTGTAAGTTAAATCCCTATCATTAAATTTTCAACCCAGGCTTTGTGAACTGATGAGGTATACACGTGTTGTATGTACTAGGTGATTATTTGTCAAAATAGATTAATCGAATGCAAGAAACTTGAAACTAATTACAAAGAAAATTAAATCAATCCAATCCAATCCAGTCCAATCGAAACATAAATAAATTGAATCAATCTTAACAAAACAACATGAATCAAAATAACATAAAAGAAAATAAACTAAACTTGCATAAATGAAACCACACTTGCTTAAAATGAAAATCACACTTGATGAATTGAAAATCACACTTTCTTAAAATGAAAATCATGCTTGTTGAATTGAAAATCACGACATAATTACACAATGTTACCAATATGTACAACAAATGAAAAAGGTGTGCAAACTGTGGTTGATGGGGGCCCTCCACTCCTCAGCAAGCACACCGAATGATTATCAAATCTTGGAGATCAAAGCAACAATATGTATTCCATAAAATGAAGTTGGAGAAAAGCTCCAAAGATATTACAATAATTCAAATATCTTCTTCTCTATCCTCACTTTAAAAATTACATTTTTTTTATGGAACTTGGAAGTTCTCTTTTGTATGAAGGATGCACTCATATTTATACAAAAAATTAAGATAACTAATCAAAAAATATAGATCCCCAAATCTCTCTTAAATCCACATTCTTGTGGTTACAACCAATCACCTAAAAATATGAGATACACATCCTGTCAAAATTCTCTCCTAGTTTTGATAGGAGACACATATCAAAACACCCATGATTCTTCTCATTTGAATGTGCTTAATGATCCAAATCTTCTACAAATATTCCACAAATCTTCATGAGTTGGAATTGAAATTCAAATTTGTGGTTGAGTGGCCAAATATGATCCTTCTAGAATCTCCAAATTGGCCTACAATATCATAAAACACATACCACATATATATATATATATATATATATATATATATATATATATATATATATGAAAACATATTAATTTCCTAATATTTAGTCATAAATTCTCTTAAAATACTTAAATTAAATGACTTCGAAATTAATAATGATAAACCCATATGACCATGAAAATGGTTATTAATGTAGGGTAATGGAGCTACAGAATATGGTAAAGAGTTACAGAATATGGTAAAATGATGGAAATGAGGGTAAAAGAGGATGACATTTTGGAGGCCCAATAGTATCCTTATTATTTATGTTGTTTATATGTTGGTTATGAGTATGTTTATGATAGTGATGATGTATGGCTCTCATCATGTTTTGATTTGTAAATGAATGGAAAATGAATATATGACTTAATAGATGATAATGCAACTAATGTGATAAGGCATCAATGCTTCTTAGCGATTCTCAGATAAGTACGAAATCCCAATGCTCATATCTATTGTTATGACATGTAGAATTCATATTTGTGACATGTTTGACGAAATGTCTATCATGGCTAGTAGGTTTCCGGTCAAGGCTTTGTTCAATTATTTTCTTTAGTATCATTGTTTCAATGTTATTTTTTATTCCTGAAGGTTTCATGGAGTTTTGGGCAGTGGCCTAAGTCCTGGCCCTGAAAAAGTGGCACAGAATCCAGGGTCATTGGCTCTAAAATAGCGGAAAAAGACACCAACCGCTTACATGCCCTTGTTGTGAGAGTGACTAGAGGTCTCAATCACATGCATGCCCATGTCATGGGAGCGATTGAGGCTCTAGGTCAGTAAAATGTTAATATGTCTCAATGGTTGATCACCTAGAAGGGTTGGTTGGCTCCTGAGGATTTTGTGGCATATGTGGAAGGTCAAACTGATTGTTTTTTGTCAGTTCCACTCCCGTAACTATACATGGGGAGTTGAATTAGATCATAGTAGCCTCTCATCACATGTTTACCCCAACGGACCGGTTAACTTGGGTAAATGTGGGAGGAGGGTATTACAAATCAAACCTTGCAATTTCCATTATAATAACATTAAGAGTAAATTAAACCTAGGAATTCTCACTATAATATCAAGAATATATCCAACATCCCATGAGCTAGATATATTAGGAATTTATGACTTAGCAAGAGACGAGGCTCCACGAGGGTGGGGGAACCTACTTCTCGAGCCTTATCACAACTTGCCAAAAATGTCCCCCCATAAAATTTGAAACAAGGTAGAGAGGATACCATCTCATTTTACCAACCATTCAATCATCTCACAAAAAATACATATATAGTATTTTTTTTTTTAAATGTACAAGTGTTATTTAGTGAACTTATTCTTCAATTTACCCCTACCACTCTTTTGGACTACAAGCTCTTTTAAAGATCAATACCCTTATTAAATAAAAATTTCAATTATATTAACAAAATAATTTAAAAGTAATTTTTATAAATTAATTTTAATTATAAATAATAATAATAGTCAAATAATTATTTAATTTTTATATATTAAAATTATTTATTTATTTTTGTATTTATAAATTTGTACTTATGGTTTGTAACTAATTTATTTTTATTATAGCATAATGATGGGTTAATTTTATTGGAAAAAAAAACAAATTTACTATTATTTACTTGTAATTGTTTTTGGTTGATTATATTATATGTGACATTTTAATCTAATTGTTTTCCATTCAATGTTACCTTCTAACAAAAGAATAATATTTTTAATTATACTTCGACATTAATGTTTTTTATAATAATAAAACAAATAATTTTTAATTATATTTTAATTCATTAAATATATATATCTTATTTGGGTGATTATCAAAGTATTTCATGATAATCATTGGTTACATGTACATGTTCCCTTTTTGTCCATGATTTAGCATGAAATAATGGGAGGTTGACCTAAGTGATTGGGGTGTTATTATCATAAGAATTGAAAGTCTTTTCATTCTCCAGACACTCATGGCCATGATGAGGACCATAATCAACATTTAATTTGGTGTCAAAGTGCACCATTCGACATTAAGGTGTCTCGAGTATTTTAGTTCCCAACACATAATTTCATTAATGGAGACATTATTTCTTTCCTCTCTCCATAAGAGCTTTCACCCAAGAAGAGATACAAATTTAAGTGGGTTACTTAGATAAATTCTTTTATGTTTTTCCTTTTGAAATCCCATATTCTACTCTACATTTTTAGTTTTGATGCTTTCTTTCTAGGTGCTTTTAACTTTTGGCCTCTAATATTTTGATTTTCTCTTGGTACCTAGAGGTTGTCTCCCTTTATCCCTTCTTAGTGCATGGATTGACATGGCTTGCTAGTTTTGGCTTCTTGTTTCCTTTTGGTTTCACCTCATCAACCTCCTCCCACCCTAGTCTCACTCTCATGAATTTTCTTCTTTGTTTCCTCTAGCCCCCTTATTGTATTTTCCTAACGGACACCTTCCCCTCCTACACTCTTGTTGTCCCTTTCTCTAGTATTTGACCTTATTCTTATTTGGTCAAACAATGTAACCTTTGTGAATTTCGTTGTAATTTCTTGAAGGATCTATGCACTCTCAGGCCTCAACACCAATAGATAGATGAGCCCTATCCATGTATTTGTACTCCAACTAGGGTTGAGATAATGGCCTATAGGTACAGGAGCTCACTCCTCACTTGATATAGGAGGAGTTGGAAGGGATGAACATGAGCCCTAGATTGAAAGAAGGTGTACGTCTAATATACAGGTTGAAGAAGATGTTGTACAATGGGCTCTAAATATAGGAAAAATCCATATGAGGTAAACCCAGTACATGAAAATAGTGGATACATATTCACTGTTAAAAATGATAATGGGAAAGACGCTGGTAGAAAGAAATGAAATCCACGAGGAAATTGTTCTCTACATCAATACATTGCAACAAGAAATAAATGAAATGAACTATAACCAAATTTCAAGATTTCCAAAGAAATTAACAAACTTAGAAATAGTAATGAAAAAGATGACCAACCTCTTACCCCTATATAAGTGGACTCCCCTAAAAAACATATGGTTATGATTGTCTTAATTTTATTTGTAATTTATAAGTATATGTTAAATAAACCTTTACATCACTGTTAAAATTCTTTTAAATAAACCTTTACATAGTTGTTAAAAGGTTTTTATTTTTGGGTGTTTTAATTGATTTCAAGGCAGATTATTTAGTTAAGTATTTCATTATGATTGAACTTATTTTTAAGACTCTAGAAATGTTATTGTGTTTTGATATGATTTTCCTATTAGCAAATCAAACATATAGACTATATATTTTTAAATTATTAATACAATTCAATTTAATTTAAAAATATTATTAAATATATAAAATATATTTTATTAATTATTTTAAATATAATAATTATTTCATTTTATTTAATAATAATAAAATTCCGTATACCCTATTCGAAGTAATCTTTATATAACATGTTATATTGTAATTGGTGAATAAAGTAAGTGTTTTGTTTTATTGAATGTATCATGGTGTGGTATGATTAAAAATTATAATATGTTTTCATTTAAATTTATTCCCCTATACTATACTATACTATATTTGAATTGATCTCCAATAACATGTTATATTTTTATTTAATAGGGTTGTAATCGTTTAAAGAATTTTTAAATTTATATTATTTAAATGGGTATGGTTTAGAGTTATGTAAATTTATATCTTGCAAGTTGATAGGACCATTGGTATTGTAAATTTTATATAAAAAATATTAAAATATATAACATACGATCTTAATCTTCTTATACTAGATTTTTAACTTAATATTAAAATTTTATATAAAGATTAACCCTTTTACTTGCAAGTCAATCCGCATATGGCTCATTTGTTCCAGTCAATTTAGGTTATTAATATTTCATTCCAAAATTGAAAGTATTTGAATGTGAGTGTGGATCTTATTATTATTTATCTGTCAAAAGCATATCAAATTCAGAAGCATGAGGACCAGATGGTTTACTTTATTAGAATTTCATTCTAAAATTCAAAGTATTTGAATGGAGTTGTGGACCGTAGCATTGTATATCACATTCCCAGGAAAAGATGTGGAAAATGTTCCACGCGGAGTTGTCTTTATTAGCGTGATGAGCAATGTTCGAGCTAAGAAGATGCATGGAAACCAGACGGAAAATGTTCTACTGTTCCCACTTAGCTTCCACCCAAGAAAAATGAAAAACAATGTCGAAAATGTTCTACGCAAGTAGGTACATTGCTGTCAATTCTGGTAGTTACCGACATCGAGAACGCACCGTAGCTATAAACGCAGAGGGTATTGAAAATAGGCATTGGGTTCAAAGCAGAAAGCTGTAGTTTTTGACAGGCCATGGAGTCCTCTAATGCTCTATGTTCTTTGATTTTGCTGTGTTTGATTGGGGAAAATGAAGGGAATTTCTTTGCACTGCCTTCCAATTGGAACGTGGCTACTAGTAGCCACACCCTACCTCGCCACAGCACCGTGCAGGGTCCCTTCAGAGCAGTCACGGATGGATATGGGAACCCCATTGTTAGCGAGAATCAGAGATTCGGGTTGGGATTCATTGATGTAAATTCTTCTGGCAAATTCGTTCTGTCTGTTGTTATGGGATTGAATCCCACCTTTCCTACTGCAATGGAGATTTGGACAGCAAACAGAAATAGGACGGTTGCAGAGGGCGCAATGCTTAAGCTGGGGAGTCATGGGAGCCTGGTACTAGAAGACTCGGACGGAACCGTGGTCTGGAGTATCGGTACTGATAAGTCTATAGGCATTTTAATGGCGAAGCACGGCAATTTTCAGATCTATAATTCCGCGAATTCTTCGCTTGTGTCCGAGGGTCCGAATCTTGTGTGGCAGAGCCGGGATTATCCCACGCACACGCTCCTGCCCGGGCAATCGCTGAAAAGAGGGCAGGCACTTGTCTCAAATTCATCAGCCACGAATACAAGTGCGGGATCTTATAAGCTGGTTATGGAACCGGGAGGGTTGGTTTTGTTCTACACAAGCTCAATCCAGGAGCCTTATTGGTTTATGGGGCTGCAAGGGCTGGACTACCAAGGTATTCTTAGGCCCTGCTTTTATAATTCCTCGTCTGTCGGTGTCAAGGCCCTCTATACGGGCCAGATTTTGCAGGTTTCTTTCAATGAAACTATAGGCAAGTCCTCTTCTTCTTATTCTTGCGCTAATGGGAATCAATCGCTGCCAATGTCACCCCCTAATTTCAATAAGCCTCCTCCTAATTTCAATAATGAAAACGAGTACAGGTTCCTAAGACTGGACAGCGATGGCAGCCTTCGCTTCTACCGTGTCTCTGTGGTGCCCGGACAGAACAATGTCTCAGATTGGTGCATAGACTTCGAACTGGACCAATCTAATAGGAATTGCCTACTTCCTAGAGCCTGCGGGCCCTATGGCATCTGTGACAAAGGGCAATGCAGCTGCCCGCGCTACGGGACGCGCGATCAATTCGAACAGATTGGGTACCTGGACGCTGCGCAGGGATGTTATAGCAGCGCGGGGGAACCCTCGTGCAGCCAGCCGACGGCGACCCACCATTTCATGCCCCTCGACGGCGTGGATTACTTTCCCAACGACTACCTGAAGCCTGAAACGAACGTCTCCACGGTCGAAAAATGCAAGAGCCTTTGCAATTCCAATTGCTCCTGCACCGCCGCCTTCTTCCGCAGCAGTTCCCCGTCCTGCTATCTTGCAGGCGGCCAACTATCGAGCCTGAAAGTTACTGGGAACAATACATACAAGGCCTATATCAAGGTCCTCAGTAAGTTGCCTGGAAAGAGGACCTCGGGGTCTAGTGATTCCCTGAGTATCGGCAGCATAGCCGGGATCACGTCCAGCTCCGCGGCCGCGGCTCTGTTCCTCTGCCTGATAATGATCATAACAGTGCGAAGGAGCCGAGCGAAGGAGTCAGTTATGGATGAAGAAGAGATCGATCCGGAGGAAACGAAGGAGGAAGCCTTCTTGAAGACGCTTCCTGGGCTGCCACCGAGGTTCACGTATGACGAGCTCAAGGAAGCCACTGGTAACTTCAGCCGAAAGCTGGGGACAGGCGGGTTCGGATCGGTGTACGAAGGCGTTTTGAAGGACAAAACCAGAGTTGCTGTCAAGAAGTTGGACGGGCCAAGACAGGGCTACAAGGAATTCAGAGCCGAAGTAGCGACGATCGGCAGCATAAGCCACATGAATCTAGTCAGGCTACGGGGTTTCTGCGCCGATTCCCGCCAGAGGCTCCTAGTTTACGAGCTCATGGAGAACGGTTCTTTGGATAAATGGCTATACTCTGGTCGGGACGGCAGCAAAGGGTGTTTGACATGGGAACAGCGTTACAATGTGGCTGTGGGAACTGCCCGTGGCCTGGCGTATCTGCACGAACAGTGCAGAGAATCCATCATGCACTTGGACATAAAGCCTCAGAACATCCTGCTCGACACAAAATTTAATCCCAAGGTCTCTGATTTCGGCATGTCGAAGCTCCTGAACGACGACATGACGCAAGTAATGACGGCGGTTCGCGGGACGCCTGGGTACCTGGCGCCCGAGTGGTTGCGATATTCTATCGCCACCAAGAAATGCGACGTCTACAGCTTCGGAATGGTGTTATTGGAGTTGGTATCTGGGCGAACGAACTTCGATCCCTTGCCATCCGATCCTCGGCTCTGTTATTTCCCGACGTGGGCCATGCTGAAGGCGCTGGAGGGGAGGTATATGGATTTGGTTGATAAGAGGCTCGGGGATAGCAGCGTGGACACAGAGGGTGTTATGAAGATGACAAAGGTTGCGTTGTGGTGTATCCAGGATAATCCCAACAAGAGGCCACGGATGAGTGTTGCCCTGAAGATGCTAGAGGGAGAGTGGGATGTTCCCGATGCGCCCATGTGGGCGTTGCAGAGAGGGTCCGAGTTCTTGGAAGGATATGGGTATGAGGTGATGAACGATCGAGATGGAGCTGACGAAGAACAGAACCAGAACAACATGGGTCCTGGCGCTCCCAAACAACACTCTGGACCCAGATATCTAATTAAACCAGTTGGCCAGCTCACATGAATCCATTCTCACCATTCCTTTCACGCGACTCGGTGCATCCAGATAACAATTTCGCCAGTTATCAACTTATCATCATATTTGTAGAGATAGATTTGTCCGTGGATTGATAAGATGTGCTGTCACTTTCTCCATAATATTTGTTTTCATTAATATTAAGAGTCAAAGCATCTTTTCATTTGAGTTACTAAGTTGTTTTTGCCCTCGCTAATTAGAAATATGAATGCTAAGATTCCGCTCCACACCCAAATGCATCGCAAAAATTAATTACGATGGTTAGTGTATTAGGCCGGTAGTTTCCATAAAGTTGCTAACTAGTATAGACTTATTTTAAAGATTTAATATCAGTAGAGAGTTCTCAAATTTCTTTAGAGTATATTTTTTCATTTAAATTTTTTTAGAGTGTTAAATGTAATGTTATTTTTTATTGTTTAAATTGTATTTTTAAATGTTAAATAGAGTATATATATGATCAAATAAACTTTTCAATTATAAAAATTTAATTTTTTCATTATATATATAACATGTACGTCCAAATTAAAACGGTTTTTTAATTATTAATGTATTTTTAAGTATATGTTAATATTAATTTGTATTAAAATATTTTATTGATAACGAATATTGAATATTTTTTATATACAACATCTAAATATTTTATTTAACAATTATATATATATATATATATATATATGAAGTTGATATCGACATAATTAGTTAACAATGATTTTCAAATAGTTTATTTAAATTTATGGTTGAAATATTTTTGAAAAATATAAGGTTTAAACATTTTAATCACATTTTTTTTACTTCTAATTACTTCACAACATATTCAATTTTTTTTATTATAGTTGACATTAGCGTACGCACAAACTCACACATCCCTCATACTAGAGTGTAAAATGAGCCTCTCAGGTCAATGACAGTTAGTGTGTTAGGCTTGTTAGACGGATAGTTAATTCACCAATGTAATTAAGTACATAAACATAATCTATTTTGAAATTTTTATTAATTTTTTTTAATAAATAAATTTACATTTAATAATAACAATATTCTTTTTCATATATCTAATAAATAAAATAAAAATTTATAAACAATTTCTCTTTTTCAATTGCCACTTTTAACTTAACTTTATCCATTTTCAATATTACACATAACATAAATATTTTAATTAATGTTGGAAAGGTACAAAAGACAAAATAGGAATTTACACACAAATCACACCAGCTGCGGCTCTTCTATTGATCACACAAAACTTGATTATTACAATGAACCCGGTGAAGAGTATTTAACCTTTTCCAAGCATCAACTCGCTTAAAATAACTTGACATGCACACACACTTAACTCAGTTAACTCACACTCTAAATGTGGACTACACTTAACTCTTTATCCATCACTCAACTTCACTGAATGCTCAACAATCAACACTCAGTTAAACTCTCTAGTTTTAGTCAACTACTCATGCAGGGTAATTACAATGCATTCAACAATCAACACTCAGTTAAACTCTCTAGTTTTAGTCAACTACTCATGCAGGGTAATTACAATTTCTAACACTCCCCCTTAATTACGACCGTATGAGACATAACTCAAACATGATTCAACTATCACACAACATGCTTGCTAGTCTATGTCTCAGCTACGCTTACAATGACTCAAGGCTTTCACAATTTTGCATTTTATTTTTCTCTTCTTCCAAATTTTATATCCTCAAAATTGCTTCATTCTTTGTTGTGCTTTCTTGTTGTAGGCTCCATATTCCTTTACTTGTTCTTGCTGCAATTTTTCGTTGACTTTTCTTGAATTTATGCTGAAACACAATTTGATATTGTATACTACACTTTCCTCTTCAAATATTTGTTCAACCATGGACTGCTGCCAAAAAATTGCATTTTCAAACTATCTTCTTTGCTTTGCTTTTTGTGTTTCATATTCCTGACTTTTTTTTTGCCATATTTCTTGATAGAAAAATCTTATCTCTTCTTGACTCCATTACTGAAAAATGGTTTCAATGCATTCATCTTTGTTTTTCATATCATTCTTTTTACTTTCATCATCAGGTAGTGCTGCTTTTTTTCTGTATCTACACACTCAATATCATTATTCACCATTTCATTCAATTCTTTTATTCCAGCCGATTCTTTAAGACTCGCATCAATTTCTTCTATTGGCTTCTGAATCCATTCTTCAACGAGCTTCAAATCTGCATCAAATTTATTAACAACCTTTCTTTCAACTTCTTTGCTCATGCTATTCTTAACACCTACATATTCAAAAACAATGTTAAAAACATCATTAATATGACTCTCTTCAGTGAGAGCCTCCTACTCTACATATGTCTTCTTTTCAACTACATGGAGGTTGTCTTCCACTATTATGTTGTTAGTGGATATTCTCAACAAAAGCTCTTCAACCATTTTATCATGTTCTTGATCATCAACTGTTGCTAGATGACATAATTCTTCATAAGAAGTTCCAACTGCTTCATATCTTGTTGCTACAATGACAACTTCAACCTTCAATTCTTCATCAAACATTGTACTTACCATATTGTCACAATCCATCTCTATTTCAAAAAAGAAACCACACATTCCATCAACATAATGTTCATCAACACTATGGTGGGATATCTGAGCATCCATGTGCTCATTGTCAATTTCATTAACAATTTCAACCTCACCAAATCCATCAGTTGTGGCTAGATTCACCAATTCACATATAAATTTGTAGTCATCAGCCACATGTGTCTCATCACAGTGGGATTCACAATCATTTGCATCATCCATATTATAGTGGATTCCTTGAGCATTAATATGTGCTTGCTCTGTTTCACACAGAGGCTTCAACTTCTATTTTTGCAATCTTTGTTGCATCTTCTTCATCCATATGCATGCTTTCATAATGGGTTTCAATTTTATGGTCTTGACAACCATCATCCACTTTTGAGTGGGATTCTCCAAGCTTTGTTGTCCTCTCATAGTCTTTCTCATCTTCTCTCATATGCGGTAGACTTCGTTGCTTGTGACATAACCTGTTGTTGCATGTCGCTCCCCCTTGCACCAAACTCCACTTCGAGGAACTTCCATGCTTCCTTGGAAGTTGTAGCTTTTGCTACCTTGCACAAACACTTCTCATCAAATTCCTGTTTTATAAAATTCAATGCCAAAGCATCACATACTTCATCATATGGGCTATTAGACCCGTACTCAATTAACTCTTTAGCTCGAAGAAAAGTTAACATCTTGATAACCCAATGATCAAAATATTTACCTGTAAACATAAGAGGTGGTAGCAGATCAAAGTTACACTAATCACCCTCGATTTCTTCTTTGTCTTCTGCTAGACTTCTCAGTGCTTTGACTATGGCCTGAACCTCTCTAACCATGGCAATGATCTTTGTCTCTTCTTTTCAATTTATTTTCTTAATATACTTCAATTGCGCTTTGCGACCCATGACTGTGGTCTTTCCTCTGTCTTATAATTTCTTTCGTGATTGCATGAGACTATATTCCATGTCGCCCCAAAAAAAAATATGATTTTCAATATGCACCTAGTAAGACATAATTTTCACTAAAAAATACCGTGCTTGACAAAAACAAATAATTTTGTAAAACTAACAGGCTTTACGAAGCCCTGAACTCTTATTCAATAAAATATCCTATATATATATAATTCTATCACAATACTCTTTAACCATAAACCTCTTATTATACCATGCACTTTGGTTTTAAAAAAAATCCTTTAATATGTCTCTTTAATAAACAACCCTTATAAAACTTTTAATGTCTCCTTAATAAACAACCCTTATAAAACTTTATAACCTCTTGTAGAAAATAGTTTTCAAAAATAACTTATGAACCTTTTAAAAGACTTTAATATACTTCAACCTCAAATGAGATATCTTTTCATTAAATCTTGGCCTGGGAATAATTTTTGCTAAGTAACTTTTTAAAAAAATCTCCTTCGATATGTCACCCAAAACATTATCTCACTCCTCACGGTAGCGTGGTTGTGGCTTACGGCCCTACCTTTGAGGCATCTGCGGCTACCTTTGAGGCATCTGCGGCTACGGCCTTTGTTCACTTTAACGTATGCTCTTGGAATTATGGTGGCAGAAGCCCTTCGCGAGTCTCACCTCTAGCACACTTACGATGGTGGTTGACGGCAGCTGTGGCTGTTCAGAGTTCTTCCCACACATAATAAACAAGTAATTTTTTTTGTACTTCGGTTGTATTTTTTTGAAATTTTTAGTTGAATTTTTTTTTGATATTAATTTGTTGGAAAGATGGAGGAAATAAATACAGATTTACACACAAATCACATAAAGTTATGGGTTTTTTTAATTGAAGAGACAAAACTTGATTATTACAATGAATCCGGTGAAAGGTATTTAACCTCCTTTTCCAAATAGCGATTCGCTTTAAATAACTTGACATGCACACACACTTAACTCATTTAAGTCACTCTAAATATAGATTACACTTAACTATTTATCTATCACGCACTCACATAAATGACTTTCTAATTTTAACCAACTCCTTGACAAAGTAATTACAATTTCCAACAATTAATTACTATTAAATTTATGTTACTATAAAATATATAGCTAAAAATACTTTATTACTTTTCAATTAGCTAAGTTGTGCGCGCTAGTTTCAAGGTAGACTTTTGTGTACAAATGTTTTTGTTTATTTATAAATTAGAGTGCATATCATCGTAACATCACACGAACACGGGACTGCCGGCAGTTTTGGTTTATTTATAAATTACAGCGCATATCTTCGGAACATCAAAAGAACTCGTGACTACCGGCAGTACTTTAGGGTAACTTGTTTATAATAAAAGGTTATTAAATGTTTATTTTCAAATTTTATGACAACTTTATTGAAAATTTCAAAAATTTTCGGGGAGAAGTTTTCTTAAAATATATATATAGTTTAGAAGTTTTCTTGAAATTTTATCAAAATTTTATTAATATATATATATATTTATTTTAGTATCAATTTCAATGCTATGAAAACAGATGGTTTAATAGTTAAGTAGAAAAAGTTTTATGATCCGATCCTAAACAAGACTATAAAAGCCTGCTCCAAGCTTGGATTTCTTCGGTTGGAAACTCCAATAAAAACCGGCAACAATAAGCCATGTACGAGCACATTGATCACCGTGGTAGCGATTTCCATTTTCTATTGACCGCCATTTTAATGTATGCCAGGTTTCGCCGTAGGCAATACCGGCAACCCTCTGTCTGGACGGATCAATATCTCTCGATGCCGTGGAATTTCCTTTTGGGTTTGGACGCGTGCATCGTAAATTCTCAACATGAAGCTCCTAAAGCTTCAAAGATGCGTTATAATGCGCAGTTTATCTGTCTGTTTTATGTTTTAAATTGATATTGTTGATTTCTTTTAGATTAACAAAGAGGATAACTATTTGACTACATTCCTACTTTCAATTTAGAAACCCTCTTCCCGTTTTAAAATATACATCAGGTAAGATCAGATTAGTATATCTAAATCACTACCATAATATAATGTCATGTGATTCTATAGGTCAACATTAAATTCAACGTAGAATTGTCATAAGTCTATATTTGTTTGAAAATTTCAAAAATATTATAACTCTTGGGGGATGGTTATATATTTTGTGTGAATAATACTTTTATTTATTTATTGTTATTGATTTTTTTATTGTTATATATATATATATATATATATATGATGATTATTGATATTTATTAAGTTGAATGTGGTTTATGGGTTTTTAATAATGTAAGAGATTATTAAGAACTTTTAAGTATTGTATTTCTTTACTAAAAAATATTATGAGAAGGGTTTCAAAATTACCATAGTTTTTCTCACTTAAAAGGTTAAAAAGTTTGGTAATGTGACAAATATTTCATCTTTGATCGTTCTAAGGCTGTAAAGATGACAAATTCTTTCATCCCATCCTTGTTTTGGGAATTGACAGACCCCTAGTTTCATTATAAAGCTCATGAGAAGTTGTTCAAATGTTTATTTAATTCTTTACATTAGTCAAGAAATATATATATATATATATATATATATATATATATATATATATATATATATTTCAAAATTAGGTTTGATCACCTCCTTACATTAGATGAGTTCCTTTCTCCCTCTCGCTCCTTATCACCCTACAATTTCCTTAAATTTTGATGTAATAATTAATATTATCATTATTATGCAAAACGATCTCCTCCTTTATCCCCCAATGGTCTAGTCAAGAGTGGGCATCCTTATTTTGTCCCCTTTTGAGTCAAAGGTGGGTGTTTTGATTAGAGTTAGAAGCAATTTTATGAGACCTCCTGGCTTCCTTGTTGTTTAACTTCTTCTCATATAAAAAAATACCTAGTCATAGTCATGCTTTTAATGGGGGGAAGACTTGCTTCAATAAAAAGGATATGATATGAAGTATTTCCTTTAATCTTGAGATTGTAGGTTATAAATTGCTATTAGATCTATTCTATCTTCCTCCACTATTATTTCAAGATACTAAAACCCCAAACCTCATATCCATATAAAATAATAGGAGTGACAAAAGTCTCAAAGAGGAGGTTTTTTTAATCTTATATCCAAAGATTTGTTGACTTATAATTGTTTTCAAGCCCATAATAACATTTATGTCTTCCATTTATCCTTTTCACAATGATATGATTCTAACTGAACTTGTGATGAATATCAATTCCAAGATATTTGTATGATGCAACTTCCTCCAAGTAATTGTTGTCATATATGAAAGTATCATATGCGATCCTTCTAGATTTAATTACCATGAATTTAGATTTGTCAATATTTACAATCATACCAATATTGGGGCACTCTTAGTTGCTATCCATGATCATAATGGCTACTTTCCAAAACAACAATAACAATTGCATAAAGGAGAAGAGTTATGACTATAGCAATGTTCATGTGTCCAATGCAACCTGCATCTTCTAAACACTTTTCTAGCTTACTAATGCATGTATCGAAAAGGGTAGGGGAGAAGGAGCACCTTTGCTTGACTCTTATACTATGTTTAGTTTCTTTTAAGCAAGTCTTAGTGCACCTAAACTTGGAAATAAAAATATTATACAACCTTGTCACAACAACCCTCAACTCAAGAGGAACCATCATCTCTATTAGGGTCATTAGTTTCATCATCAGATGTATCTTCCATGTCCTTTAATTTTCAGTTTCTAAATAAGTTAAGCCTATGACCACTGTTGCTGTCATAGCCTCAAAGTTATTGTGCAACATCCTTGAATTTATTCCAAAGAGAGTTCATCCAGAGCATGAAAGAGTGTCAAGTTAGTGGGATTCATGAGGTCACACATGTTTATACAGTTAAGACAAAAGGGGTTATGTGTCAATTATTCATTGATCATAACCATCCGAAATGAAGTTGTGTCAGTCTAAAGTTTTGATGGTCATGAGGTCTGATCATTAAATGTCTTTTAAATCCTTATCTCCTATTCCTATCTATCCCATGTTTCCCTATTGCCTACCCTATTTCCCTATTTCCCTATTTCCCTCTATACATACCTTCATATATCATCTACATCCTATCCACTTTTCACATATCATTTACATCTTATTCAAATTACATTTCCTTTCGCTCCCTTCATTCTAAACCTATCCCCATGACACCACTACCACTCCCCTATACTCATCACATGTACAACTCTCATTCTCATTTTCCCCTATCTACCTTATTCTCATGCCACTGTACAATCATGCAAACTCTGCCTAATCCGAGCACATAAAATCCCTACAGGATAACCCAGATCGATTCCCAACTAACAATTGATGAGAAATTGAGGTCATACTCACTATGGGAATCTGTTGTGCAAGTCCTATTTTAGTCGCCATTTTGGAGAACGTTTCCCGGCCAAATGGAGCCGAATTTAGAGAAACTGAAAGATTTTTTTTTCAAGAACGGGTTAAAGAACAACAAAATCTTCTAGTTTATACAAAAGTGTCATGAATCGAGAGATTTGATTGCATCTTCAAAGCCCACTTTTTGGACTGCACAAATAATCTGTTTTAAGTCATTGTTTTGCAGAGTATTTTTTGGGAAGCTGGGAAAGAATTTAGAGAAACTGGGAGAGGTTTATCTTCACTAAACTATCATCTATAATAACCTCCTTCAGTTTTTACACAAGTATTATTGTTTCGGATATATGACCTGTTGAAAATCCGCTACGCAGGCGCTGCGCAAACGCTGTGCAGTCCATGCCCACACTACTATATGCATGCTGGAGGGAATCCACTTGTTATGTTTTCAAGAGGATGACATGAAGTATATGTGGTAGCCCTCCACGTGTCAATTTCAAAAGCCCAAATTTTTGGATGCTACACAACCTTTTGCACACTCAGAAAGCAGCTTTGTGCTTTTTACTATTTTACTTCATGTTGATCATGTTCAGAGATATGTTTGTTTTCTATTTAGAAAAATAAATAAATTTAGAGACAAAAAAAACTTTTATTTTTCATGCTTTTGAGGAAAAGTATTTGGAAAAACAACAGTTTTACTCCTTTCGGTTTTGAGATCGATCCTCTATTAGATTGAATGTGCATTGAATTTAGACATAATAGTATCCTATGTATGAACCATATAAGATGATGAATACATATGGAAAGGGTTGGTGTTGATTTCACTATTTCTAATAGAACTATTGCAATTTGTTTCTTGTGATCCGTTTTAATGTATATGCTTGAATGTTGAAGAGATTCCAGTGGAGTTGCAAAGATACTTATGGTATGGATGTTTTAGATATTGTTTCTTCTTAGTTATATATTATCCTTGTTGTGTTATCTTCTTAAACTGATTTGAAGGTGTATGGAACAGTTACACTTGAATTCATTTCATATGCTCATGTCTAGTTGTGCCAAATATTTCAATTTGCAAATGGAATATGTATGCCTTTGACAGTTTTGTGTTTTCTTCTTGATAGTCATTTATCTAAGTTGCAGTAATGAACTGTTAGTTATTCTGCTATTTTTATGAATGTCTTGATATCCCCATCTTCACTATACTACAATTTGTCATTCATTCTGAAATCCATATTAATTGAGCCTCTATACATGAGATTGGTTGGAAATACATCAGCATGTTGGACCAAGGAGCTCATGATCACCTACACTAGCTTTCCTAGAATCCTATTTTACCCCCATATCAAAAATTTAAACATTTTTAGAACTATTCTTTGTTAAAGATCCTATTCCAAAGTTTTATCTCTGAGTTTTCACAGTGAGGGAGACCCCTCAGGTTGAAGAAGACCATCATATCAACCAAAAGAGATATTTGGTTACCTCTGAGCTTTCTCCCTTCATCCTAGAGAAAACTACGAAGTGCTAACATATTGGTGTCGTTGCCAGGGACCGAATGATTTCTTCTTCCCCGGGAAAAAGATTTCAAAGTTTCAAGTTTGGCTGTTGATGGTGAAAAATAATCAAAGGCTTAACCATTCACTTAGCAACTACGGTATTCAAAGGTCAATAGTTTCAATAGTTTCAAGATGAATTCTCAGTCTAGAAGGTATGCTCCTATGAATTGAGATCACATTCCAGGATTTCCAAACTGCTTGTCTTGTGTAGATTGGCAGACTTTCTTACCAAGGTTCAAGGACGAGGATGGAGAGGATGTTTCTCTGCATTTGGTTAAATTTCACATACATGTACGCAAGTTGAGGGTTCAATTTCCTGAATATTGTCTAGTCAAGATTTTCATGGTCACTCTAGAAGGAAAAGCAAGGTTATGGTATGAAAAAATACAGGCTTCTATCTATGTTCTCTGAAGCATTTTCATACAATTTTTTTTTTTTTAATTATAAAGGATCTTGCCCATCTCTACTACTAATTCAAAATTGTTATGATCATTTTGAGAATTTCATTTAGCATTTGGAAACTTTTGAGGGAGATGATGAGCTTATGGATGATGAGATTATAAATGAATTTCATGAGAATCCTTTTCAATAGCAGAAGGAAAAGGTAGAGGATAGTTGCCATGATATCCAGATGGATTCCCAACAGGCAATGATTTATTCCTTAGCTGAAGAAGAAACTGACCAGGAAGTCGATGTAGATATTCATGTTCATTCTCCTAAGATTGATGAAGTAATACAATAGGTTTGTTCTCTTGAACTTGATGAACATATTCAACAATTTTCAAATGACCAAGAAAGGGAGGAGGATAGTAGATCAGTTTGTTCTTCATGTCATTCATTTTCTCAGTTTTTGTCTCATGAAGAAACTTATGAAAATCAGATCTATGAAATTGCATGCAGTGAAATCATTCATGATGATAATCATCCAAATTTGCAAGAAAATAATGAAGAAGAGCATATTATTTTAGACCCCTTGAATGATGCAAAAAACATTCACGATTTTTCATCTTTGGAATTAACGAGTTCAGGAATTTTTAAAGGTTAGGATAATACTCTTGTTGAAATATATGAAGACTTATTTCTAAATATTCTTGTCATACAAGATGTGTCTATTTCAATTGAAGATTTTCAAATCCATATAGATCTTATTTCTAATAAGGATGATAGGAGGAGTGAACAGGCTATTATTTCTTCATTTGAGAATGGTGTTGAATTTCAAAACATAAAACAAGAAGTAGTTGGAAATGAAGAATGTCATTTTCTTTTGAGTTATCAAGAAATATATAGTTTTTTATGTTCTTGAAGATTGTTTTGCTAGTTTATTGGAAACATCAGTGCAAGTATATTTTGTCTTGTCTATGGAATATGGGATTTGGCTTCAGTTGGATTTTGAGTTGCCATTCTATTGTTTTTTCTGCCTACTCAAAGAAAGTGTGACCAAAATTCAAGTAAGTAGCCATTTGTTGGATTGGCTATATTGGAGGGATCAACACACATGAGTTTATATATATCTTCAGCAGGCGTCGGCAGTTATCGTTGGAATTTGAAGCCTGAGGAGAAGGCCTCGAGATTCTAGTGATTTGTTTCCATATGTAATTTAGTGAGTCAGTTAGTTAATTTTTCAGTGTCTATGGTTGACTCCATTTCCTAATGGTCTAATTAGGCTACTAGTCTACGTTTTTGTTCTTGGCACCTCGCTAGGAGGCTGCCATCTCCATTGGAGCCAATGTAAGGGCCATTAGTTTCATCATCATATGTATCTTCCATGTCCTTTAATTTTCAGTTTTTAAATATGTTGAGCCTATGACCACTGTTGCTGTCATAGCCTCAAAGTTATTGTCTGACATCCTTGAATTTATTCCATAGAGAGTTCATCCAAAGCACAAAAGAGTGTCAAGTCAATGGGATTCATGAGGTCACACATGTTTATACAGTCAATTCAAAAGGGGTTATGTGTCAATTTTTCATCAATCAGAAGCATTCGAAATGAAGTTGTGTCAGTCTAAAGTTCTGATGGTCATGAGGTCTAATCATTAAATGTGTTTTAAATTCTTAACCCCTATTCATATCTACCCCATGTTTCCCTATATCCTACCCTATTTCCCTTTTTCTCATTATACATACCTCCATATATATGCTACATCATATCTACTGTTCACATATCATTTACATCTTATTCACATTACATTTCCTTTCCCTCTCTTTGTTTTAAACTTATCCCCATGAAACCATTATGAGTCCCCTATACTCATCACATGTACAACCCTCATTCTCATTCTCCGCTATCTGCCTTATTCTCATGCCACTGTACAGTCATAAAAACTCTGCCTAATCTGAAGACATAACATCCCTATAGGATAACCTAGATTGATTCCCAACTGACAGTTGATGAGAAATTGAGGTCATACTCACTGTGGGAATCTGCTACGCAAGCCCTGTTTTAGTCACCATTTTGTAAAACGTTTTTTGACCAAATGGAGCTGAATTTAGAGAAAATAAAAGAGGATTTTATCAAGAATGGGTCAAAGAACAATAAAATATTCCAGTCTATAGACAGGTGTCATAGATCAGGAGAATTGATTGCATCTTCAAAGACGATTTTTTGGACTGCACAAATACTCTGTTTTAAGTCATTTTTTTTATAGATTATTTTCTATGTAGCTAGGAAAGAATTTACAGACAACGAGATAGTTTTATCTTCAAAAAAATATCATCTACAATAACCTCCTTCAGGTTTTACACAGGTATTATTTTTTTGGATATATGGCCCATTGAAAACTCACTGCGTAGGCGCTACACAATGCACGCCCACACTACTACACGCATGTTGGAGGGAAGCCACTTGTCAAGCTTTCAAGAGGATGACATGGAGTATATGTGGTAGACAACTCACTTCCTTAGCAGCCTGCCACGTGCCAATTTCAGAAGCCCAAGGTTTTGGATCTTGCACAGCTACTACACAACCTTTTGCACACTTAGAAAACAACTTTGTGCTTTTTATTTTTCACTTCATGCTGATGATTTTCGGAGATATGTTGGTTTTCTACTTAGTGAAAAAAAAAAAATTGAGACAAAAAACACTTTTATGTTTTATGCTTTTGAGGAAAAGTATTTGGAAAAGCAACAATTTTCCTCCTTTTAGTTTTGAGATCGGTCCTCCATTGGATCAAATGTGCATTGAATTTAGACATGATTTTATCCTATGTATGAACTATATAAGATGATGAATACATATGGAAAGAGTTATTATTGGTTTCACTATTTCCAAGAGAACTATTGCAGTTTGTTTCTTGTGATCTGTTTTAATGTATATGCTTGAATGTTGAAGAAATTCCTGTGGAGTTGCAGAGATACTTATGGTATAGATGTTTCAGATTTTTTTCTTCTTATTTATATATTATCCTTGTTGTGTAATCTTCTTAAACTGATTTGAATGTGTATGGAATAGTTACACTTGAATTCATTTCATATGCTCATGTCTAGCTGTGCCAAATATTTCAATTTGCAAATAGAATATGTATGCCTTTGACATTTTGTGTTTTTTTCTTGATAGTCATTTATCTAAGTTGCAGTAATGAATTGTTCGTTATTCTGCTACTTTTTATGAATGTATTGATATCCCCATCTTCACTATGCTACCATTTTTCGTTCATTCCGAAAGCCATATTAATTGATCCTCTGTATATGAGATTTTCTAGAAATAAATCATCATGTTGGACTAGGGAGGTCATGATCACCTGCACTAGTTTTCCTAGAATCCTCTTCTACCCCCATATCAAAAATTTTAACATTTTCAGAACTGGTCTTTGTTAAAGATCATATTCCAAAGTTTTATCTCTAAGTTTTATGAGTGAGGGAGCCCCCTTAGGTTGAAGAAGACCAGCCTATCAACCAAAAGAGGCCTGTGGTACCTATGAGTTTTCTCCTTTCAGCCTAGAGAAAACTATGGAGTGCTAACAATCTCTTCCAACAGCTTCCACAATTTTGTCCTAGGAACAATGTCAAAATATTTTCTTAAGTAAATGAAACGCCATAAGGGATCAATCTTATTATTGTTGCATTCTTTCTTAATAATACTCATAGTAATAAGGTGGTCCATAATTGAATGATATCTCCTAAATCTAGCTTGGCCTTTATCTCCTTTACTATGTCTTTTTAGCCATAGGTTACTATTCTTTTCCAAAATTATTCTACATAGCTTTACTAAAGTATGTCTAATCATACTGATCCTATCATTAGGGGGGATTCTTTTATCCCCACTTTTAAAGATAGTAATAATGAGACTTTGTGTCCAAGATTTAGGGAACCCTTGCTTTATTTCCAAATTAAAGAGATTTTGTCTATGTGGAATGAATATAGTCCCTCCAATTTTAAAAATTTCAACTTTGTAGTATTCAATATCCTTATCATTCCCATTAGTGATCCCTTAACCCTAAACTCAATGTATTTCGGAGAAAATATATCATCCTCCATAAGGGAATCAAAGATGGTGTCCATTCCATTAGGGGATTCATAAAGGTTCTTAAGATAGAAATTCTAGTTCTTCAAGGGAATCATATTGTTTTCTTTAGTTTTACAAACTAAAATTTTCCTCCAAAACTTTCTAGAATTAGATTTAGATAGGTGTAGCAATTTATCTTACTTTCTATTTAGATAGTACATTTCCTTCATTTTAATAAGAGCTTTATTCATATTTATCTTATCAAGCCGTAAAGATTCATTAGGAGCACCCTTAATTTGTTAAGTCCATATAATACTAATGTAGCGCCCTTATTGGTATTGTTGTGCCCTTACATTATTATTGTAATGTAGGATATGATTATATTGTGACCCTTTAGACTCCTATATATACCAAGGAGGTCTTGTCATTTGAATCATCTAATAATATTTCATTTATGTGATGTAAATGCGGTTTCCCCTCTAAAAGGCTAATTTTCAAGTCGTTGATCTATCTTTTCTTCTATTTTGTAATATGGATGAATAACATTTGGTATTAATACTTTGGATTCTGGGGTTTTGATGCTTCAAAAATGTCATTTGGAATTGTAGTTATAACTTTTTTTTCTACAAGGATTCAAAAGTTGAAATCTTGACCACATGGGGCTGAAATGTTGGTGAACTTTGTGCAAAAATTTGAGATCTTGGTTCACTATATTTTCTGAGATATGTTTCAAATAAGTTAGGGTTTTTGCATGCTTCAGAATTCACTCTCAAACAAGTGACCTAGGGAAAATAGTCATAACTTTCTCTACAAGAATAAAATTTGAATTTTGTAAAAAGTGATTGAAAGTCGATGGACTATAGTTTTTCGTATATCATTTTTAGGGTCAAAGGTTGAAACAATGACATGTAGAATTTCATACAAGTTTTCTCTACTAAACAAGTGCATAATCATATCATCGTGGGAGATTGAGCATAACTTTATAGTGATGAATCCAATCTTGGAATGACTTGTGGCATTGGAAAGAAGACTTAGAGGGCTACCAGTGGATGAAATTTCAGATCTTGGAGAGCAAAAATTATAGAGATACAATAATTTCAATATTGAGCTCCTAAAAGCAAGAAAAAGTTGTGTATATATTTTTTAAAATTGTATAAATTTCATTTGAAGAATTAGTTTGAAGTGATTTAAAGTGAATATTGAAGCATAGATATTAGTATTTGTTTCTAAAATTCCTCTGAAACAAAACAATTTTACACCCATTAAGCCCTTTAAAGCTCTACTATGACGCGTGAAGAGGAAGAATTGCAACATGATATATCAAAATTACGAGACCAAGTAAAACAAGTTTCATTCTCACAAAGAGAACGAAAGATGAACTAAAAGAGGACATGGATGGTATAAAAAGTGACATGAATGGTTTAAAAGAAGACATGGAAGGTTTGAAGGAAGGTTTAGCAAAGTTGCTAGAAGAAAGGCTTCCTGGTGGTGATAAGGTATTTCATGAAACTCATGAAGAGAACAAACAAACTATGAATCATGATTTTAGAGACTCCAACATTGGGATGAAGACCAACCATATTCCAAATATCGATATGCAGAAGCTTGATAGCAAGCCTCTGGTAACATGGATATTGCTTATGGAGAAATTCTTTGACCTACATGATGTGTTGCACACACAAGGAATGCATTGTAAATTTATATTTAGAACAAAATAAATTTGTGTGGTATTGATGGTTTTTTTCTTGTAAATAAATTGACACTTGGAGAATTTTTACAGAAGAATTAGTAGCACATTATGAGGATACAAAGAGAAATACCTTCTTTAGCTAATTGATAAATCTCAAACAAAAGGTTACAATGGTGGAGCACATTGAGGACTTCCAAAGATTGAATATCAAGGTAAATGATATTCCAGAGGAGAATAGCATTGATGTCTTCATTGGGACTTTAAAAGATAACATCCAACATGAGGTTTTCCTTTGGGATCGTAATTCATTGGAGAAGGCATTCAGGATGGAAATTTTTTTTATGGAAACAAGGAAATCTACCACTCACAACTATAAAGATGGAAGTGTTGTTACTCCTAGCCTCCCACATCATGTAAGGTTGACACCACAACAACTGGAGGAAAAAATAGAAAAAGGGCTTTGTCACAATTGTGATAGTAAATAGAATAAGGGTTATTTTACATAGATTGTGAAGAGGAGGAATAAAAGGAACAAAAAACATCAAAAGAAGAGGATATACACCAAGAACCAACCCGAGAGAAAGAAGAAATGAACCTGACCATATCTTGTAATACATTGGTAGGAATTACCACTCTATAAACTCTCAATATAGAAGGATATATTAAGAAAAAAATGTAATAGTGTTGATTGATTCTGGTAGTATCCATACTTTTATTCATTGTAAGATAGCCAAGGAATTGAATTGATTCCTATATCTAGCACCAAAGTGTCAAGTGATGGTTGCAAACGGAGGAACTATAAATTTCTTAGGGAAATTACATAATATCAATATAACCATGGGGGAATATGTATTAAATAGTAAAATAATTTCCATTCCAATGGGTGTTGTTGATGTTGTATTACGAGTCTAATGGTCACAATCTTTGGGGACAATAACTTTTAATTTTCAAGAACTTTTCTTGAAATTTTCTTGGAAAGTAAAGGAAATTGAACTAAGGGTAATCACATGGAAACCGAGGAATATAATAAGCTCTAATGGCATGACAAATATTTTGAAGAAAAAACAACAAGGCATAATTTCACAATTATGCTCACTAGATGTTCAAACATTGAAACCATCAGCTTCTCTAGATCTCCAAATTAGAATCTTGGACAATCATTCCAAGGTATTTAAGACTCCCAAAGTCCTCCCACCTGTTTATGATCATGATCATGCTATTCACTTGATTCCAGTAATAGTTCCTCCAAACATTAGACCATACATATATCATTATGCCCAAAAAGGTGAAATTTAACACATGGTTGTAGAAATTTTAGAGGCAAGTATAATTCAACCTAGCCAAAGTTCTTTCTCTGCTCCCGTAGTATTGGTACACAATAAGGATGGATCATGGCATATGTGTCTGAATTACATGGAGCTTAACAAGCTCAATATTAAAGATAAATTTCCCATTCTTGTTATTGATGGATTATTGGATGAGTTACATGGAGCAATTTACTTCACCAATCTAGATCTGCGTTAAGGATATCATGAAATTAGTCTGAAGACTGAAGACATTTCGAAAACAACATTTAGAACTCATGAAGGTCATTATGAATTTTTGGCCATGCCTTTTGGCCTTACTAATGCACCCTCCACATTTCAAATTCTGATGAATTCCATTTTCAAACCCTTCACTAGAAAATTTATGTTAATATTTTTTGATGATATACTAATCTATAGCAAGTCTTGGAAGGATAATGTTCAACATGTTGACAAGGTGCTCAAATTATTGGAGGATAAAAAATTGCATGTAAAAACCTCCAAATGTTTCTTTGGGGTACAAGAGGTGGAATATTTGGGTCATACTGTATTTCATGAGGGTGTTAAAATAGATCCTAACAAAATTAAAACCATCAAGGAATGGAAAATCCCTACAACCCTAAAGCATCTTCGAGGATTTCTTGGGTTGATAGGGTATTATCGCAAGTTTGTTAATAACTATGGGAAAATAGCAGCCCCTTTAACAACATTATTGAAAAAAATATGCATTTTTTTGGAATCCATAAGCGACTAAGTCCTTTGAACATCTTAAAGAGGCAATGTGCCAAGATCCAGTTTTAGCTACACCAGACTTCAAAAACACCTTTATGGTGGAATGTGATGCCTCAAGAAATGGAATTGGTGTTGTTTTAATGTAAGAAGGAAGACCCATTTCTTTTTAAATTCATCCAATCAAGGGAAGTTATTTACAAAAAACTATTTATGAGAAGGAAATGTTAGCAATACTACATGCCCTGAAGCAACGACACTCTTGCCTAATGGGAAGACTATTGACACCTAATCATTGGGATTGGGTGAATATTTGTATATAATGTAAATAATAAATAATGGAGAATATGAAAATGAAGAGACAATGGGAGGCGATGTCCAAGAGTCTCTCCCTCATTGTATATATCTGTGAGTAATCTTAATGAAGAAACACAATTCAGTTTGAGGAGTTACCTCCTGGCCTGACATGGTATCAGAGCCAACCCCATTTTTGGCATCCCTTTCTACCCTTGAAACTCCCTTATGCCATTTTTTTACAATCTGTCATATCTTCTAATCTCTTCCATTATTCTTTGTGCATTAAAATTTCCTAGGGTTGCGTTGAACATCCACTGTGAGCATTATTTTTGTTTTGTTGTACATTTGAAGCACGAGGATCGAGTTTGTACATTGCATGGAGGTACAAAAGTATGTCACAATAGAAGCACGGTGTTGTGGATGACATTGTGAATGTGACAACGTTGATAATACCCGAATGTTGTGATACCCGAATATCACTCAAGGTTTGAACCACTCTTCTAGTGATACCATCCCACTCTTGGTTTTTACACTGCAGTGAATAATATAAATTCGCTCTTGTTTTTTTTACATTGCATATCTTCACGGTCCCTAATATTGAACTCGTGATCTTTTTCCATAACATATAATATTGTTGTTGTTGCTTCCCATAACATATAGTTGTGGTTGAACGTTGCACCACTCCACTCCTAGTTTTTAAATTTTCTCCCATTTTTATGTTAACACAACCTGCCATACCCATACCTCCATATACCCCATCCACTGCCTCTGTCACGCCCTGTTGCCAAGCCAATACATATTTCACTTCCATACCAATACATACCACTACAATACTATGGTGCCTCCTTACCGCCAATATGAAAGTTGTATCATTGTCGTGGTCATGTATCGTTGCTGTGGCTCTAGACCACCCTCCATACAATGCTCCCATACCATATATTACATAGCGTTCCAAATGCTATTGCATTTGCTATATGTGTTTTGTTCATACCATAAGCCCGCATACCATAAGTCATAATCTGTCTCCCTCATATAAGCCCTTCCCCACATACTCCCTCCCCTACATACTCCCTCTCCCATATAAAAAATACTCCAAATAATACCTTTGTCCCATATATATCAGATTGCAATTTTACACCAGAATTGCATTTTTTAACCACTAGAAGTGCAATTTTTTTTTACCTGCAGAAGAACAATTTTTTTACACATTACACATTTATAAATGCATTCATTGATATCTATAGTTCGAGTAGTTCTCTCCATCAAAGATAACTATCCTGAATGGTCACATAAGATAAAAACACTCTTGTTTTCAATGAGTTGTGTAGGAGAAGGAGATAATGAACCTATAACACCCGCCTCAGATAAGGAGTTCGCCAATTGGAAAAACAAGAACAATCAAAAGTAAGATCTATTATCCATGATATCAAAGCCACTGATGTTCAACTAGACATTCCTCTTATAGATTTTGTCAAGGCACTTTATCCCACTTATTCATATTATCTTGAGTCGTTGCAAGCAAATGGAAACCTCAAAGATATTACCTTTGATTCCCTTGTGAAGAAATTTTTTGAGAGAGAGAAAGCTTTTGGGAAAAATACAGGTACTCAGTCTTTTGAATAAGAAATGTGTCTTGCAAATAGAGAGAAGAATCATGCCCAAGATTCTTCTAGAGGAAGAGGTGGTTGAAGAGGAAGAGGAAGAAGAAATTTCAGAGGCGAGGGGTCAGACAGTTCCAAGGAGAAAAGTTTGATCTTCATTGGATACGTTGAAATAGAGATGGAAATGATGCACCCACATGTAATTTGCCTTGGGACATAATTGAGCAGGAAAGAAATCAAGCCAAAGGTAAAACCAATGACAAAGAGAAAGGTAAAGCACCTGAATCCGCTCACTATGTTGTGGCACATTGTAATATTTGAGCAACTGAAGACTTGTTCAATGCTTCACTTGCTTCTTGGAAAAATGATTGGTTGCTTGATTCAGGGGAAACTTGCCACATGACTTTTAGAAGAGATTTTTTTGAAGAATTTACTGACAATGTTGATGGAGAAGTATACTTTGTAGAAAAATCAAAACTCAAGCCATCAGGGCTTGGCACAATTAGGCTCAAATTACCTAGTCTTCCAGACTTGCTTCTGCATTATGTTTTATATCTCCCAAAGTTGAGGAGAAATTTGTTGTCCTTGGTCCACATTCGCCAGCAACAACACTCCATTCATATGTTTGATGGTAAGGTTGAGGTCATAAAAGCATTAGATCACTCACTTGTCATGACGGGGATAGAAGAAGAAAGACTTTTGAAGCTACAAGGAACTTCTGTTCGTGCACAAAATTTCTCATACAATTCTCATTATGATGAAGGTACATTTCCATCAAGTCTTTTATGGCATGTTATATTTGGAAACTTGAACTATGACAACCTTTTCTTGTTGAAGAAAAATGGTGTTACTAGTTTGCCTACAATTCATAGGAAACTTAAGCAATGTGATGCTTGTATTCTAGGAAAGCATATAAACAAATATTTTCACGATTCACATTCCCATATTGACTCTATTCACAATGATAATGGAAAATAATACACTTCAAATGAATTTGAAAACTATCTTCACCAACATGGTATCAAACATAAAAAAATTGTGCCTTATAATCCCCAACAGAACGAAGTAGCTGAAAGAATGAATAAGACAATCTTAAACATGGTATGTTCCATAATGTCTTTCAAGAATGTAAAATTGGTATTTTGGGTTGATGCAGTTGTATGTGTTGTGTATGTAAAGAATAGATGTCCATCTAATTCTATTAGAAACAAGACTCCTTATGAAATGTGGTATGACCACATTCCTTCGGTAAATCATCTCAGGGTCTTTGGTTCCACCTGTTATGCCTTGATACCAAAGGAACAAAGAAACAAACTTGGTGCAAGGAGTCGTAAATGCATCTTATTAGGGTATTCAAATATCCCCAAAGCATACCATCTCTATGATGAAGTTAATAAGAAGTTTGTTGTATCTAGAGATGTAATCTTTCTTGAATCTTCCAAAGCTGACAATGTTGTTGAGTAACAGCTTGATCGTTTGGATAGATTCAGACATGTAAAATCATTTCAAGAATTTGATAATCCGATTCCACATCTTGAAGGGGGGATTCCTATATTGGATCAATCTATGGAATCTTCTTCTGAAGTACTCTCTCCCCCACATGAAGCTCCAACCATTGATGATACTTTGAGTGATGTGATTGATAGAATTGGGAGACTCGATCTTGATTCAATCCCAACTCAGTCAATTGAGCATTTTGGGCCATGTTAGAAAGGTCCTCCAAAATGGATAACAAAAACACTTGAAAATTTTCATCCCGATGAGGTTGGAAAGATAGGAACAAGAAATTCAACCAGGAAAAATGGAGGTGATGTAGACGATTCTAATTCACTTGTTGATATGGATGTTTCTTATGATTGTGAACTAAATTTGTCTACATATTTTGAACCAACTTCCTTCAAATAAGCTACCTCTCATGATGAATGGAAAGAAGCGATGCAAAAGGAGTATGATGCCTTAATAAAGAATGACACTTGGAAGCTAGTTGATCCTCCATTGGGAACCAAACCAATTGATTACAAGTGGGTCTATAAGAACAAGTATAAAGCTGATGGCTCACTTGACAAGCAAAAATCCATGCTTGTGGAAAAAGTTTTTGCACAGAAGGACAGGGTAAATTATGAGGACACTTTTGCAGAACAAAAAAATGGGCTACCATCAGACACTCTTTTCCTTGGCAGCTTAGAACGGTTGGAAAGTCCATCAAATGGATGTAAAAACTACTTTCTTGAATGGAGATCTAAAAGAGAATGTTTTTATGTCCCAACCAGAAGGATTTGTTGTGAAGGGCCAAGAACATAAAGTATGCAAACTTGTGAAATCCTTGTATGGCCTCGAGAAAGTATCGCGAGCCTGGTATGAAACGTTAACTAAGAATCTTTTGAAACTCAACTTCAAACATTATGATCTTGATGATGCAACTTTTTTTATCAAGAAAGTTGGAAAAACAGTTGTATATCTTGTGGTATATGTAGATGATCTTTTGATGACAAGGAATAATGAGAGCTACATTGCATCCATAAAGAAGGAATTGAGGAAAATTTTTGAAATGAATGACTTGGGCTAGGTTCACTACTATCTTGGTATTGAAGTAACTCAACATCTGAAGTATATATTCCTCTCTCAAAAGAAGTACATTGGAGATGTCTTGAATAGGTTTGGCATGGATGAATTCAATTCTTTAACTACTCCAATGGAACAAAAGTTAAAGCTCACATCCATTGAAGGAAAATAATTTGAGGATGCAACAAAGTATAGACATCTTGTAGGAAGTCTCAACTACCTGACTACTACCAGAATGAACATTTTGTTTGTTGTTGGAATCCTCTCCAAGTTTATGAAAAATCCTTATGAGGGACATTATTTTGTTGCAAAAGGAGTTCTAAAGTACTTGAAGGGAACCCAATACTTTGGACTCAAGTATACACAGGTGGGTGACTTCACCTTTATTGGATACTCTGATTCAGACTTCGATGGAGACAAAGAAGCTAGGGTATTTACTTCAAGTTATGTTATGATTCTTGGATCAGGAGATGTCTCCTAGAGATCATGCAAATAATCAGTTCCAACAAATTCCATAACAAAGGAAGAATATTGGCAGCAACTGAGGCAACAAAAGAAATTGTGTGGCTCAGAAAAATTCTTGAAGATTTGCAGGTGAAACATGTGCATTCAACTCCACTCATGATTGAAAACACCTCTCCAGTAAAGTTGGCCAAGAACACAAAGTTCCATGACCAAACGAAGCACATCAATACAAAATACCATCTAATTTGAAATGATGTTGAGTCTAAGACAATCCATATACGCCATTGTTCCACTAATGAGAAAATTGCAAAAATCTTCACCAAAGTGATTGGAAGAGAAATGTTCGAAAGATTTAGAATGATGCTTGGACTCACCAACATCCCTTCAGATTAGGGGAGGAGTGTTGACACCTAATAATTTTGATTGGGTTAATATTTGTACATAATGTAAATAGTAAATAATGGAGAATAGGAAAATGAAGAGATAGTGGGAGGTGAAGCCCAAGAGTCTCTCCCTCATTGTATATATCCGAAAGTAATCTTAATGAAGAAATTCAATTCAATTTGAGAAGTTACCTCCTCGCTTGAAAAAGACACTTCAAGGTAAAAACATGTCATGATAGTCTTAAATAATTTTTGGAACACAACTTATCTCCAGAAAAGCAAAAAAAATGGGTCACTAAGATGTTGGGTTATGAATTTGAAATCATCGACAAAAAAGGGAAGCAAAATGTTATTGCAGATGCACTCTCAAAAATGAATGATGATTTGGAAGAATTTCTTTATGCCATTTCTATTATTCAACTTGATTGGATAATTGAAGAAAGGGAGGAATGGAAGAATGACGAAGAGGTGTCGACACTCATTCAAAAGTTGCAACAATATCCTAGTACATATGATACATTTATCTGGAAAAATGACTCATTATGGTACAAATATCGCTTATATCTATGTAAGAATTACCAACTCAAACAAAAGATTATTTTGGAACCACACACCTCTCCTTTAAGAGGGCACTCTAGATTTTTAAAAACTTATCACAAAGTCAAGAAGGAATTTCTTTGGGATGGCCTTAAATATGATATTCAGTAGTTTGTGGCAAAAACTTTGGTTTGCCAACAAAATAAAGTTGAGACAATTAAGTCCCTAGGTATGTTACAACCTTTAGCCATTCCAAGTTAGCATTGGGAGGAGGTCTCAATTGATTTTATCATAGGTTTACCCAAATCCAAAGGAAAGAGTGTTATGGTGTTAGTTAATAGAATTACCAAGTATGCACACTTTTGTGCATTATCTCATCCTTTCAAAGCCACTACAATTTCTATCGCATTTATGGAAACAAATCTACATGGAAACCTAAAGATTATTATAAGTGACAGAGGTCGCATTTTTACTAGAAATTTTTGGACGAAATTTTTTTCTTGTCTTGGTACTCAATTAGCTTATATCTCATCTTATCATCCTCAATGTAATTTGAAAATTGAGATAGTGAAAAAATGCTTGGAATGATATATTTGTTGCTTTGTATCTAATAAGCAAACACAACGGTTCAAGTGGTTACCTCTAGCTGAATGGTGGTATAATACTTCCTTCCATACTGCAACAAAAATGACCCCATTTAGGGCACTTTGTGGATATCATCCACTATCCATCACATCATCTTTAAGAGAAAATTCTAACGTTAAAGTAGTTGAAGAACACATCGAGCATCAACAATAAGTTCTCCAACTCTTAAAGGATAAGCTCACTCTGCCTCAAAATCAAATGAAACAATAGGCAGATCAGCATCGCAGTGAAAGGAGTTTCAATGTAGGGGACTTGGTATTTTTATGGCTACAACCATACAAACAAATTTCCCTCAAGAAAGCTAAGAAGGATAATAAATTATCACCCAAGTACTATGGTCCTTACAAGGTGTTGCAAATGATTGGTACTATGGCATACAAATTGGAGCTTCCTGCATCTTTCTAAGTACACCCAATTTTCCATGTTTCATGCTTAAATAAGGTTATACGTGAAAAACTCCCAGTTCAAAGAATATTTCCAAAATTTTATGAGGAAGGAAAAATCATATTGGATCCTAAAGCAGTCACAGAAAGAAGAACCTGATAGTTATGAAATCGATCAAATTCAGGGTATCTCATTAAGTGGAAGAACTTACCCACTAAAGATTCCACATGGGAGGATGATAATTTTATACAGAAGCATCCATAACTACTCAAGCATTGAGGACAACACTTTTTTGAAGGAGAGAGGCATGTTAGGTCCCTATAATACTAGTGTAGCCTTGTTATTGTTATTTTTAGTGTATCCCCCTTATTTTTATTGTTAATGTAGCCCCCTTATTGTTATTTTTGTGCCCATGTAGCCCCAATATTGTTATTGTTGTGCCCCATAGAAGCCCGCTATTGTTATTATTGTGCCCTTACATTATTATTGTTATGTAGGCTCTAATTATATTGAGACCATTTAGACTCCTATATATACCAAGCAGGTATTGTCATTTCGATCATCCAAGAATTGTTCATTTATGTGAAGTAAAGGAGGTTGTCCCCTTGAAGAGGATAATTTTCAAGTCATTGATCTATCTTTTCTTTTGTTTCCTGATCTGGTTGCATAACGTAATTTATTTTATAGAAAATTTACAATCATTAGCATACCAAGGGTTGGTAGTTATATTATTAGTTTTATATGAAACCTCGATAGAGAACCTACTAATAGAAGTGAAGAGTGTTGTAGTAAAATTATCATAGAGATTTTCGATGTTATCCTTAGAGTTAAGAGGTCTAAATCCATTTTTAAATCCCTTAAGAAGAGATCAAATTTACTTTTGTTGAAAAATAGGTAACTTTGATTCTCACAATTCTCTTGCATGTTACTTTTATGCATGGTAAATTTTAGAGCTAGTTAAAATTCTCCGATTAGAGATAGGCGCGTGGTAATTTAAGAGGCCAAAATTTACAAGTTGGTTACAAACCAGGATATCAAATATTACATAATCCATGACACTACTATTAATCAAATGAATACAGGTCACCTCATTCAAGTTTGGTAACTATATTATGCCATTGCAAATGATAATTTCTTGAGAACTATAGAGCTTAACTAAATTGGTACCAAATAAATTCTTCCTCTTTTTGGGTTTTTGATGTTCCAGCTACCACCGAGGATTGGTAATTAGTGGGGGATTTCTTCCTAACATACTTATTGGTTTCATCTCTAGGCCTATGCATAAATGAACATATTTAAATATAAATAAATAAGAAAATATCAATATGATTTGGGCTTGCGGATACTCAACTAATGTGATTGTACTAGTTACTACCTCTCATCTTATCACTTCCACTTCTCCAAATCCTAAGTGTTTATATTTATGAAGAAAATGCAAACTTTCAACAAAACTCTAGATCTAGTTAACTCAAAATGTTCTTCCTCGAGAACAACACCAAAAACATCAGGCTAATGTCAAGACCTAAACTAGGAAACAATATTCATATCAATCTTTTGTTCATAAACTTGGAAGCACACTACAATATATAATGAGTTAGATTAAATTAGATGTCACTTCTAGGTTGAGTTTGAAATTAAAAAGTCAAAACTAAAGGCTAAGTTAAGTAAGTATGAAACAAAAATTTTAATCTAATCACATAAGCCTAAAATTTAAAACACACTTACTTGATTTATGAACACTTTGGACTTGGCATATACTGAGATTTCTCACAGAAATGAAATTTCTCTATGCAATCATGTTCAAGATATCAAGATTTCACTTAAATGCTTGGAAATGAAAAATTGTCAAAGTGGTTTTCAATCCAAAGGATTACTTAATCCACTAGGGCCTCTCTTATCACTGGGGTAAGCATACACTTTGATAGTCTTGTATTCAATCTAATATATTTTGACCCAGTACTAGTTAAGAGGCTACAAATGCACTATGACAATCCCCATTTTTGAAAGTGAAAATGGACAGTCATTCATAGTCGTATACTCATCCTTTTAACCATTATGTTTTCAAACCATTAATATATATTCTAAGGAAAGCAGTAGATGAAAAAAAGGAACTACGGTGTTTGTTAGCTCAAGGCTAAGTGGAAAAGTTATCAAGAAGTTGGGGCCTTCTTCACCGAGAAAGATGGTGAATGGCACTCCTAGTGCCTTGGTCAACTTTTCCAATAAGATTGTTCCTTCAAACAAAAAATACTATATTATCAACAAGACTCATCAACACACTTAAACCTACAACAAAATATATATTCTATTGATGCAATATTGAATGAATATGGTTGCTATGATATACTAATGCAATATAGTGATATAATGTCTAATGAGCTCGCACTAAGAATTGTTTGACATAAATAGATTAAAATAAAATTGAAAATATTCAAAATTAAATAACATATCCTTGGTATAATAAGAAAAGAACACTTATAAAGAGAAACCTAAAACTAGTTTTAAAGCATATCTACACAATGACTAGGAAACTAGTTTATAAACAACGTTAGATTTCAATGTAAAAAATGTAATAAGAGCATATAGACAAGAGAAATATGATAATAAACAACATAAAAAAGTAAACATATACCATATTAATGCACAACAATGAAAGAGTGTACTAGCTTGAGTGGTGGGGGCCCTTCCACAACTCAACAAGCACACTTAACTTGAATCAGTAATTGAAAACTAAAAGGCACTCTATGAACTGATTAAAATGGCTAAAAACAAGTTTGAAAACAAATTCTAATCTCTCAAGTCAAAATTCAAGTTCTAAAAAATAATAACATGTCTTGGCAAGCAAAGTTTGCTTTCCTTTATAGGAAAAATCTCAACAAAATACCCAAACACCACATTCTTTATTAATTGCAACCTATTCTAGAGATTAAATTTGATCTAATATACCTTGCAAGGAATTAAGATCAAGGACTCAATCTCTTAAAATCATATCTCGCCAAATTTAGTATTTTTGTTGCATTTTCCCTGCTAGAGTACTTGTGTTAATCGAGTGTCTTGGAGATGTTTCAAGTCAATCGAGTAGGAAACTCACCATCTCAGGACATCGATGATCAAAACAAGTGTTCTATATTTTACCTAGATCTCCTGCAAATATCACAATAAATGACAATTTACAAGCTCTACTGAAATCTAAAATTTTCTTTTACGATACAATTAATTAAATGAAATATTTAAAAGTTAAAAGTTCAATAAAATACATTGAGAAAGTAATTATATTATAAAAATTATGGGGAAATATTGTCATAAATGACTAAGAGAAGTATTTTTAAGGCGAAAGAAACCCTAAAACTATAGCATAATTCTTAATGAAAGAGAACAATGACAAAAATATATCTTTCTCTCTCTCCCTCTCTTGAGAACAAGGGAAATGATGAAAGCCACTCTCCTTTGTCCATATAAAATCAATGGGTTCCCTTTAAATCCCATTGAGCCAAAAGCTTTCTCAAACCATTGGTGGTTTCTCAACTGGCTTGCATAGCACAAGGGAGTCCCTTCACTGCTCCAATAATCCCTTAAAAAATTCCCCTCTTAATTCCTTTTGGCCTTGCCTACCAAGCACCCAAAAATGTATATCTTCATTATAGGTCAAGTTTGGGACACTTTTGCTCGATTTTCTCAATCAAAAAATGTATCTATCATATCCTCATGGTTTTTCCATTAACCAAAAATGGTTTTGGAATAACTTCTTATTTATATTTGGTCCCCAAAACCATTGTTGAACATCCCATGCTCTATGGATGTGAGAGGACTTCCTTTTATTTTCTACCTTCTCTACCTCTAGGTGTGAAATTTTGTAGGTGATATCCACAAACTTGTATGTCAAGTAAAATAAAATTCTATGGGTGTTTTTCCCATACCTTTGGGTTGATTTTGTACAAATCCCAATCACTCTCATGATCATTCGAGTTGGTAATTAAACTACCAATCTCCCCATTAATTAATTTCTTGAAAATTGGCTTTTACATTTTTAGCTTAGAAATAGAATTATGGCAAGGATTATTTTGACAAAAAATGATTTCCACCACTCCCCCTTACCGACTCCCACTAATGGCTCATGGTCCATATAAGTGCTCCATTGTTCATCAATTTCTTATCATTTTCATTAAAATAAAAATGCAATGCATATTGTTCTAGGGTTAACACATTCCACAAATACATGCCCTCATAGGAAACATTAGTATAATTAATTAGAATGATAGTGGGAAATTGAGACAAGGGTGTTATAGGGTTTGGGATAGAGGCTTACTTTAGCTAAGGTTTGGGTTCCATCCCTTAACCATATCAAGGTGTTGAGACCCTTACCCGATGTTTAAAACCTTGTGAGGATACTAACAACTTTCTCAAAAGGAAAGGTAATGCTCCATAGGTATTGTGTGGTTCTTCGAGGCATTGTTCATGGTTTTGATGGCTCAAATGTTTTTTTTGAAACTAAGGCACGGCCTTCTCCCCTAGATCACTTCTAGGGCCATATGATACATGTACCTTCTGCTCTAAATCACCTAGTGGAACTAACATCCATAATAATAGGTGAACAATTCCCTCAAGAGACCATGTATGATTATTCAAGGCATTCTTCTTGGCCCTATATAACTAGAAGCTTATTGTAGTGCTTAATGTTCAATTTCCTCCTCTAGCCATGGCTAGGGCTCTAAGACTGATACCTAGTGCTTAAATATGTTAGTGGTACCTATATACCTAGTGAGAGGCAAAGGACGACCTCAATAGATCATTTTTGGTTCTTCAATGTGTTATTCTTAACCCAATAATCCTATAAGATTTCTTTGGGTCCTAACTCTTAGGTTTATTCCTCTAACTGTATGCATGTTCTAGAGACTCATAGTCAATGTTCAAACTCATAAATGCTAGCTATCTCCATCAAGAGAACAAGGATACCCTTGAATGGTCCTTTATGGTGGTTCAAGATGTTGTTGATATCCCTAGATACCTACAAGATTCCTTTGGCACATTGTTATTAGACCTAGAATGTGAATGCTTAAGAAAAAAAGAACATGCACATTCTAAGGATGCACACAAGTTCTAGAAGATGTGTCCATTCTTTTCATTCAATTTTTGGGTGGAAGTCCCAACTTCAACAAACATTTTTATGGATTTGATTTAGATTTGGAATGAAAAACTTGGTGGTTTGGGTCGTGAATTCATCAAATCCTTGATTTTTTAGAGTACCTCTCAATATCACTAATTTTCATGTTATTTTTGTATAGGATAGATATAAATGTGTCACCAATGAAACTACGCATGCATATGAAACCAACTATACATACATATGAAACCAACTATACATACATACAAACAAATATATATATATATATATATATATATATATATATATATATATATATATCTATATATATATATATATATATATATATATATATATCTATATATATATATATATATATATATATATATATATATATATATATATATATATATATATATATATATATATTGTAACATACCCCCATCCTAACCCCAACCCCAACTAATGGTAGAAGGAGGTAGTTACAATGTTGACTCAATCTCTATGGTCCAGTTATGGAAATGGGGTCCAAATTTATGCTTTATTTTAATCTTGAGAAAATAAAAATGAAGGATGGTATATTGTTCTTCTCGTCGAGATGATTCCGATGGTATAAATTTTGCTCTGATCCGACTCCTAGACCCAAAGATATAGCCATCCAAATATTATCCATTTTACTAGTACCACTTGGAACTCACATGGTCACCACATGGTGTTCATGTGGAAATCCTAGTCAACCCCTCTCTCTTCCACATGGCAGTGTTACCATGCATGCCAACCCATTCACCCTAGTTATGTAATACCTACTATCCTGCAGCTTAACCTAACTCACATGACTTGTGTGCTACATGAGAAGCATAATGGGTGTGTCCCCTTGAAGACCACGTCATCTCGGAAGTTAAATTGTAGTTAGCATCGACATTTCTCCCAACTGAACCTCTAGGATCACTCTTTCGAGCTACGTTGGTAATGCCAACTCTGCCATAAACCCAACCTATCTCTCTTGCCTGGCAAGTGAATTCATTCACACCGCAAGGAACTTGTCCCCATAGACAGACCCACATGCCAAGTCACCCTAGGAACACCCACCCTAGAAGAAACTCTAATTTTTTCATCTAGGGTTGACCCTTACAAGTAGATGTGGAACATTGCGGACCTCCACCACCTATGTGGACCAATGCTTGTCACCCCGTCGCGTGCCATTAGAGAAATTTTGAGGTAAAATATTGGCCTCAAAAAAAAAATGTACAATCAAAATCAACTTTATAAGAAAGAACATGATTTGAGGTGATGATTTCAAGCATAGGGGATGATTCGCCATTTTTGGAGTAAGAAAGCAAAAAATGTTTAAAAAAACTACTTTTCAACTCATATTTTCAACTTATCTCCCTATGGATTTACTCTAATTTCTAGTGGGAGCACTCGTTGAATGCAAAATTTAATTCCTCATCCAAAGAGTACCCATGTTTCATACTTTCGATGGACCCTGCGACACAAAAAATGAGAAATACATGAAAAAAGGTGATTGCAATCACATTTTTTCATGTGTTTCTCATTTTTTGTGTACAAGGGTCCATTGAAAGTATGAAACATGGGTACTCATTGGATGGGTAATTAAATTCCACATCCAACAAGTGCTCACACTCAAAATTTGAGTAAAATTGTAGGGAGATAAATTGAAAATACGAGTTGAAAAGTAGTTTTTATTTTTTCCCTCTAAAATTTGATGATGTAATCTAATCTTATTTTATTATTTCCACTAATATTTTGTAATATTCCTTAGGAGGCCCATTTTAAAGCTCAAAATTTCTCTAATGTCAATTCCACCTCACCTCGAGAGTTGTGCCCTAGACATTCTACAATGTGCGTTGCTCACAAGCTCCGAGGTCTGGGGATCTAAGGTAACGTCATCTAACGTTGCACCTTCCACATGGATAGGGCCCTACTATACTTCCAACATCGCGCAACTTACTTCAAATCATGTTGTAAAGGGATTTCAAGGTTTCCATTCCCCACTTCACGCTAGGGCATAAAATTGGCCCCCATAGTGCTAAGTCACACTAGGAATAAAATATTAGGAGTTTCTCCTTGAGGCTCCCCTCAAAATATCCAGGGATAAAGTGCAAGGACATGTGTATTTCTATGACCATTCAAATCTCAACAATTTATATCTCTCCTATTCCTCTTGTGGTCATTGCACACGGTTGCTTGGCTTACTAGGTTTAGACCTCTCGAATCCTCCAAGCCCTAATCTTAAATCCCCCAACATATATGATATATAAGAATAATTTGGCCCTTCTTCCCTCACAACTCAGTCATAGAAATTCTATTAAACGAGGGCCTATTATGGCTTAGCACCGTAGCCCTTATGCCATTAAGTCTTAGCCCCCACCTGATGCATGTGTGCATAGATATACTCAGGGCTTGAACCTAGTGGTTTTTACAAAAGACCTACTCTCAGTCTTGGTCGTCGTGCTTATGATAAGAATCTAGGTCTGAGACCAACATTGGTCCTATCATACCTATGATTTTAAGCCCCTTAATCAACATTCTGCAATATATATATATATATATATATATATATATATATATATATATATATATATATATATATATATATATAAACTAATGTTATCCCTCTTGAGCTTATAAATAAACACATGCCAGATATACATGTCACTTACACATATCAATAAAAACACAAAGAGATCATTCTAATGATAATGATTTTCTCCTCCTTCATGCTCAAACAATTAAGTTAAAATTCAAGTTCAAAGTGAACATAAGAATTGAAACATTCCTTCAACAATGCAATAAAACGATAAATACTATACAGATCTTCCCATCTTTAAATACATAGGCCACTTGGACCAATTGTAGGCAAATAGTTACAAAAAATTGCCTTTCCTAAGAAACTATTCAGGGATCGCTTGGTATAGGAAATCACATTACTTATTGTGAACATGAACAATTTATCAACTTAACGTATTGATATTTCCCCATTCATGCAGGAAAACCACACTCCTTAGCATTAAGATAGCATTATTCAACACAATAAAGAGAGTAATAAGAGGCACAAACTCAGAACATGGTTATATAATTATCTTATAAGAGATTTGACAACTGAGAATGAGACTCTAACTCTCCACCCAACCATAAATAAGCTACCAACACTGTTACTTTTAGATGTCACCCTTGAGCTAGATTCTAGTGCTTGAGGTGGAGTGCTTGGAGAGGAGTTTTAACTGACACCGCAGCTGAAATAGGATTCACATGACCACACTACCTTCATCCACTAGCTAGATAGGCCTTCACCTAACAATACCTGGCTTTACAAATATGATTTACCTTCATGCCCAGATATTGCAATAAAAATATTATAGCTCTCTATTAAAAGAAAAGAGTTCACTTCAAGGGGAGGTTCCTCCTCTTTCAGGCAAGCCACTATACCAAAGTTCCTCAATTGATTAACTCTACAAATATCTCACCTATTCTCTGCCCTCTTACCCGCACTTCTCTAGAGGAGATTTCTTTCCTCCATCCTACTTGAGCGCACGTGTCTACCCACAGGCCCACTATCTCTACACATGAGAGAACATCTATTTGCCTTTTCCTATCTGTATATGCTTGCTTGTGTGGGAATTATTTCCCCCAAATAAAATAACCATATGTCCTCATCCCAACCCTACTCCAGTCAACCCTCTAAGACAACACAACCCATGCTTCCTTTAATATTTTGTCCTTTTCCTTGCTTATGGTTGGAGCTAAAGAACACCTAGACTTGTCCTCATTTCTTAAGTTAAATTTATTTCATAGTCATCCCATTAAACTTCTCAGCTAAGAGGATTGTTATTTAAAACAACAATTTCCTTAAGCAATCTCCCTCCTCAAGCAATGGAAATCGTGTCCCTCTTTCATCCATTTTAATTAATTATAATTTATTTGAAATGAAGGAATACTAACAAGGGGATGTCACAAGAACAATGTATTATCTATAATTCTACATTCTTTTTTAAGGAGATTCCATCATTCAAACATTGAATAATTTTCATAATGAAAGCATATGCATTATATTTTGCATGAAAAATAACATTCTATTTATAAAAAAAATAAATTTCACATAGTCACACACAATTTATATAAATATTATGTGTTCAAACAGCTAATGAAATTTCTTATGTCAAATTCATTGTCAAAGTTCCTTGAATCATCCTCTAGATTAAAAGTTATTGTTTTTTCATCTTTATATTGTCATCATTACATCATGAAAAATTATCGACAACTTATAATTACCCATATTTAAATAATAATAATAATAATAATAAATAAATATTTTAATATTAATAAAACTTCATTTAAAAAAACATAGGAAAATGAGGGTAATGTTACTCACTATCCAACCGGATCAAAAGCACAACCATTTCTCCATGTGCTCTTCTTGCTTTCTCCACGGCTAGGTAAACTCTATCAACTCGATCAATTGAAATCGTTGCTTAAACATGGTCAATTTCCTTCGCAATTGTGGTTTATATTTATTAATCATCGAAAGAAGCTAATGGTGATGCCTTTACTTTCTTTAGTGTTACTTGCAACCTTTTCTTCTGTGCCTGTGATCTAGCTCATTTTAAATAAACTACCTATTTAATGGTGTGAATAAACCACCTTTAATCAATTGACCTACTACATGGATTGTCTAGCCTTTTTTTTCCCTCTTCAATAAAAAATATTCCACCAAAGAATAAGCTTAAAAAACATAAAATTATAAAACATTCAAAGAAACGAACATTCCCCAATCCTCCATGGGCCAAAAAGTCACTTTGGGAAACACTAAGACTATCCACTGCACTCCTTAAATCAAGCACCCTTTAACGAGAAATACATTGTGGTTTGGCAATAAAATACAGCTATAACCATTTTCATTTGTGCATAAAGAGACGCATGCACTTTTGACACTTCTACGTTTCTAAAATAAATACACACATTCTTTCAAATTATGAGTGGGCACACTAGTTAGTAATATGCGTTTTTGGACACCTCTCTATCATTTTTTTTTTTAATACAATAAACTGTATTTTAAATATGGATGCCCTTATTAAATAAGGATTTCAAATATAATAAATAATAATTTAAAAATAATATCTATAATGGTAACTATTAATAATAATTAAATATTTTTTAGAAACTATATTTTTTTGTAAATTCATAATTATTGTTGGTGAATAACTTATTCTTATCTATTAAAAAAATATAAAATTATTTATTATTCAATATTATCTTAAAATGATAATTTATTTATTCAATATTATTTTATAATAAAATAATATTCTATTTATTATTTCTATTTTTATATGTGACATTTTTACTTAATGTTTATCATTAAATAGTATTTTATAAGAAAATAATAATTTTTTTAATTATATTTTGATAATAGCATTACTTTATAATAATAATATATTTAATTATATTTTAATTTATTAAATATATATTTTATTTGAGGTGATCATTCATAAAACTAGTGATATGCACATGTCATTTTTCTAATAACTAGAGAAACATATAACCACACTCTCTCTCTCTCTCTCTATATATGGAGGTTGACACAAATGATTTGAGTGTTATCATTATATGAATTACAAGTCTTTTTCATTCTCTATCTGCTCCTCACCATGGGCAGGTCTGCAATAAACATTTGATTCGATTTCATAATGTGTCATTCAACATTAAGGTGTTTGGAAGTATTATAGTTATGGGCAAACTATTTCAGTAAAGGAGACATTATTTCATTCCTCTGTTCACGAGAGATTTCAACAAGTAAGAGGTATAATTTTAAGTGGGTTAAATAGATAAATGCTTTGATTTTTCTTACTTTCAAAATTCCACATTCTATTATGCATTTTCAGCTTTGATGCTTTCCCTTTAGGCCTTCTCTTCTTCTAGCCTCTATCACTTGATTTTCTTTGGGTTCCCAGAGGATATCTCCCTTCATCCCTTCCCAAAGCATGGATTGATAGGGCTTGCTTCTTTTGGTTGCCTATCTCCTTTTGGTTTCCCCTCGTTAACATCCTCCCCACCTAGTCTTACTCTCAGGCCTTGAATTATTTGTTTCCTCTAGCTACCCTATTTTGCCATCCTTTTGGACCCTTCCCCCTCTTATTTGACCCTTACTCTTGTGTGATCAAGCGATGTAGCTTGTCGCCCCCTCTCTCTTACTAATTTTGTTGCAATGTCTTGAAAGGGGATTTGCACTCTTAAGCCCAAAAACTAGTAGATTTGACCCTTATGCATGTTTGTATGGTCAAGTTAATGCTGAGGCAATGACCTGTAGGTACAAAGAACTGACTCCTTGTTCAATATAGGAGGAATTGTAAGGGTTGAACATGAGGCTTGGGTTGAAAGAAGGTTTTTGTTTGATATTCAAGTCGAAGAAGTTGCATGGAATTGGACTCCAGATATGGAAAACACCCATACTAGGAAAAACTAGAACATAAAAACAATGGATACATTCATTATTAAAAATGATAATGGAAAAGGGGTTGGTAAAAATAAATAAAGTCCACAAGAGATTTTTGTTTGCATCCATGCATTGCAACCAGAAATAAAAACAAATAGACAACAAAATTAAAATTTAGATATTTGCAAAAAAAAAAAAAAAAACAACAAACCTAAAATTTTATAGAAAGGAAAAAGATGATTAACCACTACCCTATCCAAGTGATCTCCCCAAATAAATAAATAAATTTATGGTTTTCTTAATTTTATTTGTAATATATGAGTGGAAATTAATAGACATCCACCTTGTTGTTAAATTTTTAAATTTTGGGAAGTTTTAATTAATCTTAATATCAACTATTTAATTAAGAACTATATTATTATGTTTGTATTTAACATTATTTTTATTTTTGTATGATGGGAGTTAAAAAATAATTTAATTATGTTTTAATAAATTTATAATAATTTGTTTTATAGTTTTAATTGAGGGTTTAGATTGTTTTTTAAGGGAATATGCTTAGTATATGTTTAGTTTTGATGTTTATCAACGACTATAGTGTATTACACAGATTATTAGGATGTGTTGATTTTTATTTCTCAGAGATTTGAGATTATTCTAATTCTAGTAAGTTCTTCCCTGGTAAATTTCTCAATATTATTTATAACATTTATTTATATATAAGTAAATTTTATTTAGCAACATGGTCTATTACTTTTAATAAATTTAAAAAATTAGATTGGTGCCACCTGGCTCCCCACCCACCAATTTCTTAGGGATTAGAGATTATTCAAATTCTAATAATTTCCTCCATGATAAGTTCTTCATTATTATTTATGACACTCATTTATAATTCTTTTTTTTTAAGTTAAAGTTGACCCATAACTTTTTTATACATGGTTAATTAGATAAATATGTGCATTAATAAATCATTCTTTATTTTGTAATAATTTTTTTATTATATTTATAAAAAATTAGTTATATCAACCACATTAATATTTTTAATGTGATTATGCTAATTTAATAAGATTGTAATAAATATATATATTTATATTATTTAAATTGATATGGGTTAGAGTTGATGTAAATTTATACGAGAGAACTTGATATGAAAATTAATTCTCCGTATTGCAAATTTAATATAAAAATGTTAAATTATATAAAATACAATCTTCTTATACTAGATTTTAAACTAATATTGAAAATTTTATTAAAATTTTATAAATCTATCCCGCTTTGGACTAACGTCGATCCAAATTTATATAGATATATCAAGTTTTTTATTCACACGTCAATCAGCACCTGGATCATTTGTTCCAGTGAATTTAGGTGATTAAGATTGCGCTGTGCAATTCAAGGATCTTATTATTATTATTTGTCAAAAGCATATGAAATTCAGAAGCACAAGAACCCCACGCTTTAGTTTATTAGAATTTCATTCTAAAATACGAAGGATTTGACTGGAGCTGTGAACCTTGCCATTATTTATTTCTGAAAAGCGTATCATATTGCGAGAAAAGGACGTGGAAAATGTTCCACGCCGACTTTTCTTTATTAGCGCAGCCAGTGATGTTGGACCGAAGAAAAAGGAAGGAAGCCAGCGGGAAAATGTTCTACTGTTCTCAGTTAGCTGCGACCCCAGAAAAATGAGGAAATAATGTGGAAAATGTTCTACGGATGTAGGTACGTTGCTGGCAATAAGTTGGTGTCCGGGGGAACGAACTTCGATCCCTTGCCATCGGATCCTCGGCTCTGTTATTTCCCTACGTGGTCGATGCCGAAGGCACTGGAGGGGAAGTATTTGGATTTGGTTGATACGAGACTCGGCGATAACGACGTGGACACACAGGATGTTATGAGGATAACTAAGGTTGCCTTGTGGTGTGAAATGTATGAATCCATTTTTCAATGGAATGGGAGAACCATATTTGGAAAAGGTGAAATAAAGGAAAAGGATTGGTTAGGTTTCCAATTATGCCTATGTCTTCCATGGTCCTACCAACACATATATCAAATAAAATGTGTCATCCCCGTTTTGATGTAAGTAGGACAAGCAGACCTGAAGGAACCCTTAACTGAGGATCAACCGTTTTGATGTAAGTAGGAGAAGCAGACCTGAAGGAACTCTTAACTGAGGATCAACCTATGTATGGGAAGACGACGACAAAGACTTAGTAATGGTGAGCTCATGGATGGAATTCGCCCTACACTTCGTGCGATAAGCGGCATTTCGCACTAAATTTTTATGTGAATTTAAGGGAACCATCACTGGTGTTAAGGGAGTCATTGGCGAAGGCTGGAGCTCCCACGACATGACTTGCGAAAGGAACTTTGCTGCAGGAAATATTGTTTTCCGTCGATCTTGTCCTCGAAATAGGCACGAGCTGCACCACCCAAAACAGCAGCGCTGCACTAGACCCTTGGTGTAAGGTCCTCGAGTTCTACACGAGCGCAGGCGCGGTTGGGCGTCGGGCGAGTCAACGGGTGCACGGGTGCACGGGCGGTCGACGGGCGTGCGGGCGGGCACACAGGCACACGGGCGGGCGCGGGCGCACAAGTGGGCGCTGGCTGCACGACGGGTGGGCGAGCGCTGCACGACGGGCAGGCGCGGCGACACGGGCGTGTGACGAGCTACGGAAGAAATGTGACAAAGGAATGCGACGATATATGCAACGTTAGGGAAAACACTTATGCGACTAAGTGTTGGAACGACCACATATATATGCGACGGTTTAAAGAAGTGCAAGCCGACTTGTAGATGGAGCTTGTGGGCATGCGTTAGTGGTTTTGGGGGTCGGCCATGGGGCTGCACACCCCTTGTAAACCCATGCAAACTTGGGTATATATTAGTGGAGCTTGAGGCTCATTTCAACAACAAAAAACTCTCATCATCTCTACGCATAAAGAGAAGGGTAAAACTGCGCAAGGGAGATAGGAGCTGCGCATAGCTCATGCGCACTATCTTGGTGCGGTTTTGGAGTATCTTGTGTCGGTTTGAGGTGTAGGCAAGCATGCCGAGGAGTTGGTATATGTGCAGACTGTGCAGGACTTGGTGAAGATGAATTAAGTGGCTCGGGTGAGCACTCTCTTTGTGCAAGGGTGCACATGTATTGTAAAAGGCAGGGTTGCCTCTCGGTTGTAATATTTGGCTAAGTGTAGACTTGGTTTGGCAAGGAACACTTGTACATTGTAAAACTGATATTCTTAATATATTGTCAGGCAGACTCACATTACGGAGAGTTGCCCCTCCCCTTTATACTTGTTGCAATTGTTATTGTTCTTGATATAATTGCATGATGATAATGAATGAGTATGGGCTTCATTAAGTATAAAGGATAATTGCTTTTACTTAGTTGCGAAACACAAGCTAAGTATGTTAATGTGAAAGTAGGCGTAGTCCACGAATGTTAGTATTGGTGAAAATAAAGCATTCGGTGGTGCCGCACCTTGCTACAAGCGGTTGGAAGACTACCGCAGGTGTAGGGGCGTGATAGGTGGTATCAGAGCTCGGTCTAGAGCCATTGAGCAGGGTTTCTCATGACAAGTACTTGCAGGTGAAGGAAACCATTTCACATAAAGTGGAACAAGGGTTGGTTCAGGTTGCAGGTGACTTGGTGAACATGGAGAAGGCTGAAAATGCAGTAATGGTAGATGAACCTACGAAAGGTGAATCTAGCCATAGTGCAATTAAGGCTCTCCGGTACGAAGTGTTGGAACATATGAGTCGATGGAGTTCTGAATGGGTTTCGATGAAGGCCGAGAACATGAAGATTCGAGAGAATTGTTCGGAACTAAAGAAGGAACTTGAAGAACTCAAGAGCCAATGCAGAAGTACGACAGATGTTGAACTCAATGAACTTGATGAGGGGATCCAACGAAGTGGTCTTGATCTTCAAGAGCTCTTTGACGAAAGAGCCTGGTTGAGGAAGGAAAGTGCCAGGGTGGAAGCCGAAATCAAGAAAATTGAGGAAGAGATAAAGAAGAAGCTTATTGGTAAGAAGGTTGTTGTGATTGAGCAGGAAGAGCTCGACTACATTGACAGGTTGGGAACTCACTACCGAGAGTATCCAGAGGACATTCGAAAGTTTAGTTCTATGAACTTGGTCAGTGGACACTTGGTTGGTGCACTTGAGCAAGATGCGATGAAGGGCAAGCTTGAAGGGAGTCAAGTTGGACCAAGATCGGGTTGCTTAGAAGAGCCAAGCAAGGAGGTGAAGTACCTTAGGAGGAATGTCAAGGTGGAGCATGAGCCAATTGACACTTCTGAGGCCGAATTCTTGAAGAAGATTGCTGATGTAAGGTGCAAGACAAAGCCAATAGAGGGAGGTGATTCCTTGAAGCTGAGTTTTGTGCAGGTAACCGTGAAGGGCAAGAGATTTGCAGCTTTGGTGGATATGGAGGCTACTCATAGCTTCGTGAGCAGGAAGGCAGCAAAGTCTTTTGGGAAGAAAGCAAAGATGGAGAGGGAATGGAGTGCTTTCAAAGCAGTCAACTCTACCATTAGAGTTGTTGATGGTGTGTTGAAGGACACTTAAGTAAAAGTCGGATCGTGTTTTGGAAAGTTGGACTTGAGAGTTGTGGACATGGATGATCGTTCTATGGTGTTGGGGCTGGACTTTATGGAGCTTGCACAAGCCATACCAATGGTGGACCGGGATATTCTCTTGATCACAGCTGAAGGGAAGACCATGATGGTACCGATGAATAGAAGAAGTTGCTTGGGGTATAGACCAAGGATGGCTTCTATGACTTTGTATCCCAAAGACCCGAATGTGAAGCATGAGGATGTGGAGCAAAGAGGACTTGGGAGTGTGACTCAAGCAACGAAGGAAAGGAAGCTTGTTGACTTCGTTGCAAGAGCCGGAAAGAAGAATGAAGGAAGTGAGAAGAAAACCTCACGAACATGGACACTTGTTGGGAGAATCTTCTACTAATGATCTTCACAATGGAGCTACAAGTGAAGGAAGCCCGAGTGCTACTTCAGAGGCAGTGGTTGATGAGGATTATGAAGGTAGAGATCCTGCTGGGATAGTGGACTTTTGTAGATATGCTATGGGCATATATGACTTTCAGTTGACAAAGAACAAGCCAGGTGAGCTTGGATGTACATGTGAAGAGATTGAAGCTGTGCATAGATACTTGAGGACACAACATCAATCTGACACATGGGTGGATGAAAGTCAGGGCGGAAACTTCCTGGCCTTCCTTTCTCTATAGATAACCTTGGAGGAAGGTTGGTGTGGAGGCCTTGGTAGGGAGGAACCACACCAACTTTACAAGGGGCCTTGGAGGAGGCTTCTTTATGACAGATGCACACTTGGGTGCAAATGGCCAGAGGTCGAGATGGAGTCTACATGGGTTGGACATCATGGGCAACTAGAGTCATGGACATCAAGTTGGTTATATGGAGCATGTTGCAGATGGGATGGAGTTTCCATGGACCTAAGCATGGGATGATTGATAGATTCTTGATGAGTCCGAGGTGTAGCAGAAGTCAGGGAAAGACTTGTGATGGCATAAGGATGTGCATTCTTATGGTTTGGGTGTATGGTTGGATTGATCACCCGACTAGTTCGAGTCATGAGGGGTACCAATGTGCAGAGATATATTGGCATTAGTCGAGACATGGTAACACATATGTGTTAGCATCTGACAGGGAGACTACATGGAGGAGGGACACATGATGAGGTCGACACGAGATGTTGCAGTGGAGATTGTGGCAAAAGGTTCGATGATCATGGATCGAGGTGATATCTGATGGAGAGCATATCGTTGAGGTGCATACCTTGGTATGGTGAGCTTGGTGGCAGTTGGTCACTAAGTCGAGGCATGATGGAGATGAGGCTCTACATATGTTGCAAGGATGTTTGCTTTGTGTGGAGGAGTCAACATCATGGATGATGATGATCTTGATGGATGGCTACCGAGATGGTATGTTGTCGAGGACGACAACGATTTCAGGTGGAGGAAGATGTAAGGTCCTCGAATTCTACCCGAGTGCGGGCACGGTTGGGTGCCGGGCGAGTCGACGGGCGCGCGGGTGCATGGGCGGTCGACGGGCATGCGGGCGGGCGCGTGGGCACATGGGCGGGCGCGGGCGCACAAGTGGGCGCGGGCTACACGACGGGCGGGCGCGGCGACACGGGTGTGTGATGGGCTGCGGAAGAAATGTGACAAAGGAATGCGACGATATATGCGACGTTAGGGAAAACACTTATGCGACTAAGTGTTGGAACGACCACATATATATATATATATATATATATATATATATATATATATATGCGACGGTTTAAAGAAGTGCAAGCCGACTTGTAGATGGAGCTTGTGGGCATGCGTTAGTGGTTTTGGGGGTCGGCCATGGGGCTGCACACCCCTTGTAAACCCACGCAAACTTGGGTATATATTAGTGGAGCTTGAGGCTTATTTCAACAACAACAAACTCTCATCATATCTACGCATAAAGAAGAGGGGTAAAACTGCGCAAGGGAGATAGGAGTTGCACATAGCTCATGCACACTATCTTGGTGCGGTTTTGGAGTATCTTGTGCCGGTTTGAGGTGTAGGCAAGCGTGCCGAGGAGTTGGTATATGTGCAGATTGTGCAGGACTTGGTGAAGAGGAATTAAGTGGCTTGGGTGAGCACTCTCTTTGTGCAAGGGTGCACATTTATTGTAAAAGGTAGGGTTGCCTCTCGGTTGTAATATTTGGCTAAGTGTAGACTTGGTTTGGCAAGGAACACTTGTACATTGTAAAACTGATATTCTTAATATATTGTCGGGTAGACTCACATTACGGGGAGTTGTCCCTCCCCTTTATACTTGTTGCAATTGTTATTGTTCTTGGTATAATTGCATGATGATAATGAATGAGTATGGGCTTCATTAAGTATAAAGGATAATTGCTTTTACTTAGTTGCAAAACACAAGCTAAGTATGTTAATGTGAAAGTAGGCGTAGTCCACGAATGTTAGCATTGGTGAAAAGAAAGCGTTTGGTGGTGCCGCACCTTGCTACAAGCGGTTGGAAGACTACCGCAGGTGTAGGGGTGTGACACTTGGACTCCCTCCTCGACTGTCTCCACTGGCCTTCCTGCCCCTCCACTTTCCCCACATGTTCGATTGTCTATCTTAAATTTCTACTTGTCTCAAGTGTGATTCATTTTATTTACAAGAATTTGTTCTTATTCCTTAGGGTTGTTATATCTAGATTTTTCCTAAATTGGTGTTGTGTTGTTGAGACATTCTCTCAACCAAAAAATATGCCCAAAATATGCATTGAGGGCAGCCTGTGCGAGATCTGTATCCACTGAAGCATATAGCTACAAAACCACCATTTGCATCAACACACATTTTCACTCAGATTGTCATATTATTTTTGATACTAAACACACCAGTAGGCATTGTATTCGACTGTATTTCCTTGACATCAAAGATGTGGTTTTCTAAGTAAAAATAGATAGATTTTTTCTACTAAATAGAAACTTCAACCGTGGGAACGATCCACTTTTGTTCAAGGAGTACTTGATCAATGTGACTTCTGGTAGGTTGTCATTGTGGTTTTCTCCCCTTAATAATTCAATTTCTTTTGTGAATGCACTTGAGGTTGTTTCTTCCCCAGATGAATTTACTTCTAATAAGGCTTTCGAGGTTGACACCCTTAATGAATTTAATGGGATCTCTTACAATGCATTAGAAACTGCATGCAGGGTCAGAATGGGTGGACCCATTATTCATTATATGAATGATACGTTGGGGAGAACATGGGAGAGATGACAGATACTTGTCTGTGAGATCTGTTGTTCGAATACATTGGATGTAGAATCCAACCCGCGCGGTCAGATGGCTTATGTTTTGTTCCATTTGAGTGTTTATGAGGCGAGGATATGACAACACTTCCATGCCCACTTATAGAAAAGGAGTACGTAGCAAGTTCATTTTCAACTACAGTTGGGAATCCGACCCTTTAGTTCGATTTGATTAGAGCTCGAGTCCAGCGAAATGTCAATTTTTAAGAATTTCGTTAATGGGAGCAAATTGTTCCAAGGTTGGCTCGTCTCCGCGACGTTGGAGGTGTTGAACAGAATTCGTGTGCCTAAGTCTGGTGAGAAGGCACTGTTGCGCATGTGGCCAGGCGTGAGTCACTCATATATGCATTCATTTAGTGGGTGGTTTTTTTTTTTTTTTTTCCTTCTAGAGTTGTGTCATCACTCGAACGTAGAAACTTCTGCTACCGTCCCAAAGAATTTAATTTTCTGGTTTTGCAGCCATTCATTTTTGGTTTTGCAGCCATTCATTTTGCAAGTTGTTGCAGTGTCTAAGTTTTCCGTGCAATTTTGTGTATTAGCATGTCGTTTCATGATATTTTTTGTTGTTAATAAAGTGACATTGGTCAGACCAACTATTGTCACAATTATGAGTGTGTGTTGGCACTGGTCATTCCAACAATACATAAATTTGTAGGATATGATGAAGACATGACATTAAAGATGGCAACAAAAGAGCTACAACGGAGATTAAAGGATGATGGACAACTTAAGTTAAAGTTTGTGGAATAGACTCATGATGATGGTGTATTATGTGTCACATACATTTATTAGTAAGCAAGTCTATGATGTTTTGTAGTGGTCTTTGGAAAATATGTACCTAGTAACTCCATGAGTTGGAGTGTGTAATGTAAGCCTGATGAGGCATGTGTACACCCATAAAGTTCATGGTAATCTTAAAACTATTTTGTAATTGCAGGTTTGGTGTCATCCAGAAACCACTATGTAAGTGTAGGTTTGTGGTAAGCCATAAACTACTTGTAGGTTTGTGGTAAGTAGGAAACCACTTTGCAGTGTCGGTTTATGGTAAGTCAAAAACCATGTGTGAGAGTAAAGTGGACAAGGATTCTTGTAGGCATGGTTTAAGGTCAGTTGAAAAAACTCTTGCGTTGATGGTGTTGGACCCACCAACATGTCAAGGGATCTCCCCAGTAAGAAGTCTCAATTAGACCTCAGACTATTTGGTGTAGGAGTTCCAGCAATGGGTCAGAGGGTGTCACCTTGACCGCAGTTTCGCACAAAGGCAAGTAAGATGTCCCTATTAGTAGCAAGGGTGTGACAATATGCAGTAAGTCAAGGAAGGTGCATGAGCGGTTCTAATGCACAAAGGGTGAGGTGAGTGCACCCCTTGGAAACCTATGAAAGCACGGAGTTAAGAAGGGAACACACAAGCAAAGATGCATCACAACATGGAAATCAAGTAAGCTAGCAATCCAAAGTGATGGTTAAACCAACAACACATTTCAGTAAGATTCATACATACATATACAGAAAATAGCCACACATGCATGTGTAAGAAAACAAATACATATATCATTTACTGTAAACAATATAGTTGAAATACAGTACGACATATCCATGAAACATGTTGTCTTTGTTATATTAAGAAGTGTAAGTTCCAGTCACACAATACAACCATGACCAGCCACTAGTTCCAACAGAGGAACGTTATAGTCACTGCCACCTACTCCAAAGAGATATATTAGCTCTGCATAGTGGAGAAGCCAAGGCTTGTTGCAATATTGTCCAAGCTCTCTCTAAGATACTCCTATCGGAAGCTTGGATGACCAAAATCCTATACAATGAGTTATGAGGGACTATATATAGTAAAGGGTGGGGTGGCCCTTGACATTCCCCTTTCTGACAGTTCATCTACCCTCATGACTCTTCATCTACTCTATCACTGCTACATCCAACTATCGACACTTGAACTTACACTTGACAAGACATTACATGCAATCTGCACATGCACCCATGTGAGACAAAATAGGCTTGAGCAAGCCATGTAAGACATCACTATGACTCACACAACTATGGAAAGACCAACTCTTTGACATCTTTATGGTGGTCGACAATAGCGAACTCATGCCAAGGTCGGTAGTCTGCGATGGTGTCCGTGTACTCTAAGGTGACATCTTTCTGGAAACAACCTCTTGCCTCCATAGCATCCAGGTACACTGCTCAAGCTCCTCGGTCCAACTCGTCTGATAACATGTGCATCATTGTCTTGAGTGTGGCCGAATAGGAAACATATTGATGCATGGTGTCTGCATTGATCACCAAGTCTGGGCTGGTGGATATGCACATCAACTCATCAAAGTACAAGTCAAGCTCCAGCCAGACCAATGCCTTTGTATTTGCATGGGTGAGTGTCCCAATAGATGGGATCGCATGTGCGCACACAACAACATCCATACTCTTGAATACCCATGCATGGGAAGCCTGTAGAGTAGTGATGAGCTGCAGGAGATATTCATAGTTCCAGATCTAACTCTGGATGTGTGCCTTCAGCTCGACCGCTCTGGGCTTCATCATCTTGGGCAAGTGTAATGGGGCTCCCTTGTATCTCATTGTCCATGTTTGCATGTAATCAACAACAGTATGCACGTTCGACAAGATACATACTCTCCTAGCACATCGCTGCTTCCAATCGTTGAGATGGACAACTACCTTATGCACGGTACCAAACTTGGAATACAACGCCCACATCACTGTGTCAACGGATAATACTTCATCTAGTATTGCCTTCTTCAACTCTGCTCGGGTGGATGTTGTAACTAGTTCTCCTCCCTGCTTAGTCGTCTGTAACTCCTTAGCCATTCGTTCGTTTCTTCTCTTAGGAAGCGAACACTCGAGCTAGTGGCTTCGACATATGCTCTGGTAGCATCGGCCAATGTTGTTGGATGCTTGCGCACGTCAAACACAATCACTCATTCCTCAAACTACGTAGGAGATGTGTGATCATCCGAAGTCGACACTCTGCGAGATTGCACAACTCTATGTTGGGACTCATCAAATGAGATGTTGTGCATCTCTCCCTCCAGATTGTCTCCAAGGATTTCAGTGTCTCCTTGGTCACTTGGGACTTGCTCTGCTTCTGGATCCAGTGAAGCTAGTGGGTTGACCTCTTGGTGGTGAGGCATGAGGTCGATATCTTTCTCTAACTCCTGTTGCTCCATATCCATATCCATTTGCTCAAGTGCTTGTTCAATCTCTTGAGCAAAGCCTTGCTCCTGCAATTTCTCACCCTGTCTGTACATGTTGTGCCCCCTACTATACCTGTTCTTGTTGCGCTTCCTTCTCATGTCTACGCAGCTCCTATTCCTTCTAGAGGTGCTCCTTCAACTCACACAACTCCTTCTTTGTTTCCTCCATTCTTTATTTTTCTCTCTACCTTTGTGCATTCCTCTTATCACGTTGTTTCCTCTTCGCCTCTATTACCAAAGCTAATTTATACACAAGTGGATTTGCTTGGAACTTGTAGCTTTGTTCCTCCTCCATGTTGTTGACAATCTTCCTCTTGCCTTTGTTGCGCACTGGTATGTTTACCTCTGCTGCTTCTGCTGCTGGTGCTCTCCTGGATGCTAATTCACACGACTTTACTAACCATTCCATAGCAATGCCGACCGGTTCATTGGGCATAGAGAAGTTGTAACAATATCTCCATGGGTCTTCCTCCGCCGAATGACATGCCCCGTGGATCCATTGAAATTGTACCCTCGTGCAATGATCTTTTACAAAACAATGTGGGTATTACGGACTGTAACTTCGAGCATCGAAAGGATATTTCTTTATCACCTCTGCTTCGACATTCGCATGCTTTAAATTTCATTTCTCGTATAACTCGATATGCAACGGAAGAGCGTGCCAAGGTGCCTTCTTCTTCTGGTGCAGCCTAGTTGACAGTCCTACCGAGATGTGGTATGCTACTTCTTGCATGACGAGCTTGTCCAAAGCAAACTTCAGTAGAACATGCGGAGGCTTCTTCGCGTTGAGCATCCATATGAAGTTGTCGGACGGTGATGCATACTAATCCGCTATGTCGATCAGTACCTCCATTGCTACCTTCAACATGCAAGGTGGATTCTGTTCAAATATCACCTTGTACACCGAGGGCGACAAAATGATCGGACAACTGTGTGATAACTGTTCTGAAGCTTCATTCGGAAAACATTTTGCAATAAGTGTTCACAGAGGTCTCCGCGATGTAAGAGGACATGTATATTTATGCTTGCTGACCTTTGGGTGTCTGTCAAGCTCTTGTTACCTATTACTTCAACCTGTGAGCCAACATTTCGGTCTAGTAGCATGCTTTGCCTTCACTTTCCAGTTGGTCCAACGCGATCACCTAACTCTGCGAGCAGGTCTCTGTCCTCTCTTGGTCATATAAGCGACATGAAAAGATGACCAAGTATTGATACGCCTTCTGCAGTATCTTTGTCTTGTAAACCTGATTGGGTGTCATTCTGAATTTGGCTGGCTCCTTCACCCTGTTGTTCAAGATATATCTGGAGTTGGCATTACTGTTGGGTATGCTGAAGGGTGTCTCCATGGTGATCACTAGATTCGACATATGATACATCTCTTCATAATCCTGTGCCCTGAGGGTAGCAATCTCCACCCCGCTGACACTTCCCAATGTCATCGTCTTGGGATCAGTGTGCAAGATGATCCAATGTATCATGTCTGTGCATGGGAACACAAGATACCTGCATGCAATCCAGTACAAGCCAGACTTATGGATGTTCACATAGACTTGGTGGTCTTTGAGGTCTTCCCCAAATGTGCCTGCAAATGCATCATTGACCTCTTGCCATTTCAACTTGATGTCCTTGTCTACAATCAACTTAGTGTCTTCATAGATCGACAAACTTGTAGACACTCACTTAACTGCTGCTCCAGTTTCACTGCTGTCGGTGTCATTTGATCCTTCTCTATTGGAGGCCATTGATCTTGAGCTGCTGAGAGGCGGATAAACACCTACTAGATTTGGAGACATGGCGACATGCATGGAAAGAATTCTGTCAGCTAAAACCAAAGTAAACTTGAGGAATGACATGCAACATACCTAGGGATTGATTGGCAAGGATTGCACAATTTTTTCTAGGAGGCCATGAGACTAGCTACTGAAACTACGTAAAAGGAAGTCCGGAATGTTGGGAGGCCTGCAGGTTGCTGGAATTTCGCAAGGTGAAATCCAGACTAGCCTGCTGGCTGCTGGGATTGCGTAATGGGAAATTCCATCTAGCAAAGGGTTGCAAGCCCAATGACTGCATTGCACAATTTTTTGGGCCAACAGTCACTGCCTCTCATAATTGCACAATGAAAGACTAGAGGACATTCACTGGGAAGAAATTCATATTTTATGGGAGGAAGGCAGAGCCTTCCCTCTCAGGATTACGCAATGCTGTCTTGGTGAGGCAGAGTTTGGGCCAAGGTTGCCTAGACCTGCCGACGAGCAACTAAAAGCAAATGTGAATGTAAATGCATGGTGATACTGAGTGTAAGCTGGAGTGAATGATCGTGCATCCAAATAGTGAATGCAAGATTGAAAAATGGAACAACATGCCTGTGTGTGAAGTGAGTCGTCGAATCGGCAACTATTCGTGCAAAAAGGTGTCATGCATGTGAGAGCAGTGAGATACTAACAAAAACTGAAATGGTGCTATTACAAGCTAATATGTATACAAACAACAACAATCATTCAAATAAATCAAGCAGACAACACTCACACAACCCAAAACACAAAAAGCGACAGAAATGCTGCAAAAGACAAGTTAAGAGGACTTACCCGTAAAGAGTTGAGTTGGATGTGTCGAAGACTCCTAGATGTGCTGTGGGATGTCAGAGCTCCAAGATCGATGTGAGTAAGTGACTCTGAAGCATCAAATAAATAAGTTTGATGCTCATGAAACACATGCCACAAATATAGGAAACAACGACAATTGGAGGAAAGTTTCTAAAATGACCTTTGCATGTAACCTCCAGCTACTAAAAATAGCTTCATAAAATATAGGGATGCTTTTTTGCATGTTTCTTTTTGCTATTTCGAGAAAAATCAACCCATGCATGCAAGTCAATTTTTCTCGGTCCCAAGTGGAACTTGTCAACCCAATGGCATATGCAATAGTTCGTCAGACTGAGGGTAACTTTTGCACAGTTGCTAGGAGGAAGATGGGATGGATGCCCAGAGGGATTGCACAATTTCTGGGCTTAGCAGCTGACTGCTGCCCATGATTATGCAATTTATGGGCTAAGTAGTCCTGATAGGTTAGATTGCATAGTTTTTCCAGGGAATGTTCACTGACAGGATTGTGTAATTCCTGAGCCCAGCAGGATGCTAGTTAGGATTGTGCAATTCCTGGAGGGAAGGATGGTTCCCCTCCAAAATTGCGCAATTTCTTGAGGGAGCTACTCAGCTTGTAGCTGGGCAAGTCCGGGGAAGCAGTCTGTGAGGGGAATGCAATAAGCTATCATGCATAGGTTGTCATGCTGCTAGAAAACCACTGAAGCTTATGTACTTGACAGTGGAGGACATGTCGCTGAGGATGGTTGGTAGGGAGGCTCCAAAAAGAAGCTAAGGAAAAATTTTGGAGGGTGGTTGTAGCCACTACAACACCTTGGCATGGTTATGGGTGAGTTGAGAAAACCCTCAGCCTGGTTGAGTTGAGCCTTCATGGCTGAATTGAGTATCTTGGTGGCAGAGTTGAGCCTTCGTGGTTGTATTGAGCCTTCAAGGATGAATTGAGTGACTTGGGGTTAGAGTTGAGCCTAGGTGGTTGTTTTGAGCCTTGGTGGCTGAGAGCCCTTGTTGGCATGGTTGAGGGTAATTCGATAAAACCCAGGGCATGGTTATGGGTAATCTGATAAAACCCATGACGATGATGGAGGGGGATTTGTAGATACAGGTACATGTATTCAATTATAATGGTTGGCAGAACCCTGTATGCGAAGGGAATCCTAGTATACTGGCGGTTGCAGTGGTTGGCACCCATGCATTCTGGTGGATGGTTGCTCCTTTATATGGACATCGACATATTCTTTTGTTATGTTTGACCACAACTAGACTTTTCATATTGAGATCAAGACAAGTAGTCATTAAGGGGGTGACTTGGAAATCGTAATTCCTACTTGTCTCAGTCATGATTCATTATGTCTACAGGAGTCTGTTCCTATTCCTTAAGGTTGTTATATCTAGATGCTTCCTAGATTGGTGTATGGTTGAGATATTCTTTCAACCAAGTGATTGTGTGTCCAAGTTAGTTTACCTATCTTGAGACAACAATTCATGTATATATGTAATTGTATTTGATCAATGAATTAAGTGCGTATTATCAAAATTTATGTAAAGATGCAATTAGAAATACTACAGAATTATAGGGCAAGAAGGAAACTGACTTCCTCTTCTAGAAATCTCTAAGACCTTCTCGAGGACAAATACAATTTTTGAAATAAATTGTTGAAATTATTCTCTTGCATCAATAGCTACCACTATATCCCAGTAAGCCATCCCCTTTAGCAATAGTAATACCAATGTCCTTACCGAAAAGGAACTCCTTACATAATTCTCTCTTAGATCCTAACAAGCATGAATTTTTTTGGTAAAATGGATGTTCACCCTACAAGATTCTATCTGCATGGCCTAAGATAAGGCATCCCTCTATGTCACCCACGACTATTGCATTAATGGTATACTATTAAAGAGAAACAAACTTCGAATGGGTCATTCTTTGTGTTGAGTTTCATGGATAGTATAGGAGAGTTTTTTTAATCAAGTTTTGTAATTTTTCATCATACTCCTGAGAAATTTTCTCCAACAATTTTCTTAATCTCCTTTAGCTTAGTGATTTTTTGTTGTTCAATGTTTAGCCTCTATAACTTAGCTATAAATACCACCTTTAATTCATCCAAGGCCTTAGCTACACCCTAGGGATAAATCTATATGAACTTCATGCACCATTAGAGAAGCTTCCCCCACAATGTGGTTAGGAACTTTATCAACTTAGAAACTAGCACTACAATCCTTTTCACCCTCCATATGAATCCACATAAGAACCAATGTGGTTTTTCATCACCATCACCCTTCATAAAGTTCTTGGAACTACTATAACCATATCGTTGGTTGGATTGTTCACCAAGATAAAACCTTATGGACATGTTTGAATAATTAGGCCTACTCCCCCACTTGAACTAAAATTCAAACATAACATATGCCACTTCTACTTGTATTCCCACCTTCATTTTGTTTTCACTACTACTATATCCCAAACTACTAAGAAAAGGTGCTTTCAAGTCAAAAGTAGAATAAAAAGTTGGGATTACCTCTAGGATTTTAAAATTCATAGGGTGGTTGGTTTGGATTGGATCCACTTTTCTTAGGCTATATCATGTCTACTACTTGACCTTCCTCTAGCTCAAACAATTAGAACACATTACTAAGTGTTTCTTCCTCTTCTTTCTTTGTGATGATATCTCTTTCTATAGGCTAATGAATACCTTACACTGAGGCTTCCTTTTACACAATCATGATCTATCTAACTGAATGTGATCACCTCCTTGTGCCATCACTTATTTTTTCTCTTCCAAATTTCTAGACATATTATCCCCACCTATTCTTCTCTCCAAGATCTTTCAAATTATTAAATCCCCCTGTTTGAATGGATCTTTGGTATTCTCTTAACACCTTTTAACCTTTTGAACTCTTTTACTTGTGCCTCTATGTTTCCATCCTCACTAATACACATTTCATTACCCTAGCATTGTGATCAATCCCCTTCATTCTATTCATCCACCACTTCTTAATTATTACATTTTGATTAAAATCCTATTTTTCCCTATTTAATGCTTGTGCTTCCTCCATCGCACTGTATTCAATTAGTTATTCAATATCAGTCAATCCATTCTAGGTCACCTCCGAGCATTGGTGCTTACACTTCCATGGTTGGAGAACTAAAAGACACATAATCCTCTTCCACCACAAAATTATTTATCCATGTCACAATCTCCTTAACCAACCTTTTATGAGCTCCTTTCTTAAACTACTCCTCTTCTCTTGATTTTAAAGAACTAGTTCAACTCTACTACAATCTCAATATTCTAACTCTATATGGTAATTAACCCAAATATCTTTTGCTCCTAAGACTTTCTGATCGAACTACTACAACAAAACCAAATTATGGGCATTCCATTAGATCTCTCTTCTTATGTTCCAAGCCTCTGCCATGGGTGACAAATCAAGATCATCAAGTTCCATGTCCTCTAGGGAATCTTGCTCAACTACATTTTCCACTTATGTTATGATTGCTTCATTAGGCGAGGGTTTTTCCTTATTTTCCATATTATATAGGAGACATAGGGTACAACTATATTTTACATATTAATCAATGTTATGCCAATGCTAAGTTATGTACCTTTCAAAACCCTAATTTGTAGACTATCTTGATTGTTGATCTTTGTCATGATATATCTCTAAAACTTGTACCCTTCTAAATTTGAAATTCCCTTATTTTCCCTTTCATCAATCTTGTGAATGTCGATTTGATGTCAATTTTATATTGGTTAACTTATTTGTAATGGGAATATAATGAAAACGATACTACAAAAAAGACCTTTAGGGGTGGTTTAGGCTTGCGAAAGTCTTGTTAAAATCGTCTCTAAATTTTTTTTAGGGATTTAGTAGCGGTTTTTGAAAACTCCTTGGAAAGTCATGAAAATTGAATTTTTTCTCTGGGGGAGCACTAGATACATCTAATATAAGAAAATCTCACATAGTTATTTTGCAACATCTCACCACCACTTACAAGATCAAATCAATAAACATTAGTTTTCACTAGATTCATCTAATTTCAAAAATCTAACATACTCCTTTTGCACCATTTACAAGATCAAACACACAACTATATAAGTTGCATACATGAAATAACAATGCTCAAATAATCAGGAACTTTTAACTTTTCCTTATTATAATGTATTTATGCATTAGTTTTATCATGCCAAATAATAATTTTGTTAAATATCAATAATGCTAACAAAATTCTTTCCAAACAATAACAAACACAAGAAATAACATACTAAGCCAATATAGATTCACCACTTGACCTTCCATATAGGCCAACAATGATAATCGTATTCTTTTAATGGCCAAAAGCTACAAGAAATTGCAATCCCTCATGCAAGTGAAATTGAGGGAAAGACCAAAGATAAAATATCTCGGGAGGACTCTTGCATAATGTATGTCCAATGCTCATATTTGATTATTATTACATTTGATGTTGATATTTGATTATTATCACATTTGATGTTTGAGATTACCTTGAACAAACAACACAACTATACAATGATATTAATTTTAAAAAATAAAGCTTGAATTATCACCTTTCTTTAAGATGAAAGATGTTTGTATTTTAAGGCTTTGTTTTTGTTAGGTCCCTATACTACTAGTGTAACCCCTTATTGTTATTAGTACAACCCCCTTATTATATTTTTGTGCCCATGTAGTCCCCATATTGTTATTATTATGCCCCATAGAAGTCCACTATTGTTATTATTGTGCCCTTACATTATTATTGTTATGTCATCTCTGATTATATTATGACCCCTTAGACTCCTATATATAGAAAGGAGGTCTTGTCATTTGTATCATTTAAGAATTCTTCATTTGTGTAATGTAAAGGAGGTTTCCCCTTTGAAGAGGCTTATTTAAAAGGTGTTCATCTATCTTTTCTATCTTTTTGTGAGCTGGTTTCATAACATTTGGTATCAGAGCTTTGGATTCTAGGGTTTCGCTGCTCCAAACAGTTAATTGTGGAATTTTCGCTATAACATTTTTTTGGTGACATTTTAGAAGATAAAAGAAAAACCCATTTGAGATGAAATCCCTCTAAACTTTTTGTCCGAATTTCAAATCTTGTATCGCTATATTTTTGGTGATATGATCTCAGGAAGTTAGGGTTTTTGCAAGCTCCAGAATTTCATCTAAAACAGGTCATCGTGGAATTTTTGCTATAACTCTTTTGCTACAAAGTTTCAGAAGCTAAAAAAAAACACAATTTGAGAATAAACCGGTCTGAACCTCGGCTCCAAATTTCAAATCCTATCTTGCAACATTTTTGGAGATATAATCTGAAGAAGTTAGGGTTTTTACAGACCCCCAAATTATATTCGAAACAAGCCACATTGGGAAAATCGTCATAACTTTGGCTCTGAGCATCAGATTGAATTTTTGTAAAAATTTATAGAAAGAGGACGGACTGTAGTTTTTTGGATATTATTTTCAGAATCTAAGGTGGAAACAGTGAACTACAGCACGTCGTACAAGTTCACTCTATTGAACTCAGGTCATCGGGGGAGCTTTGGCATAACTCTTCACTGGAGAATCAAATCTTGATCATACTTGTGGGGTTAGAAAGAGGAGAGGGCTATTGCAAACCTAAATTTTATAACTTAAAGATCCGAAAGTACAGAGTTACAATGGTTTCAAGATCGAGCTCTTAAAATCAAGAAAAAACGAGATGAGGAAGTTTGATGGCAAGGATCCGGTAAATTGGATACTACATATCGAGAAATATTTTGATCTACATGGTCTACCACTGTTACAAAAGGTATTTCTTGCATGTAATTATTTAGAACTGAATCAATTTTTATGGTATAAAAGACTTTGTTCTTGTAAACCGCTTGTCACGTGGTCAATTTTCACGGAGGAAATGATAGCACATTATGAGGATACACAGAGAAACACCTTCATTAGCCAATTGATAAATCTCAAATAAAAGGGTTCAATGGCAAAGCACATTGAGGACATCCAAAAATTGAATATAAGGGTAAATGATATTCCAAAGAAGAAAATGGTTGATGTCTTCATAGGGACTTTAAAGGATAACATTCAACACAAGGTTCGTCTTTGGGAACTTGATTCATTGGGTAAGGCATTCAGGTGGGCAAGAAAAATTGAAAGCGAAATTGTGGAAACAAGGAATCCCACCACTCATGACTATAATTTTGGAATTGTTTTTTCTCCTAGCCTTCCACAACCTACAAGGTTTACACCACAACAATTGGAGGAAGAGAGAAAGGGCTTTGTTACAATTGTGATAGAAAATACACTAAAGGTCATAAGTGTGCTGAGAAGAAATTATTTTACATAGATGAAGAAGCATCAAAAGAAGAGGATCACGAAGCATCGAAAGAAGAGGATATACACCAGGAACCCACCCCAGAGAAAGAATAAATGAATCCGACCATATCTTGTAAAGCATTGGAAAGAATGACCACTCATTAAACTCTCAAGATAGAAGGACATATCAAGAAGAAAAAGGTTCAAGAAGTGAAAGATCACATTGAGAAAGAAGAAATTAATCCGACCATATCTTTTAATGCATTGGCCAGAATTACCACTCCTCAAACTATCAATATAGAAGGACATATCAAGAAGAAAAATGTTCAAGAATTGAAAGATCACATCGAGCATCAAGAAATGAATCCAACCATATATTGTAATGCATTGGAAAAAATTACCACTCCCCAAAATATCAAGATAGAAGAACATATCAAGAAGAAAGATGTAATAGTGTTGATTGATTCAAACAGTACCCATAATTTTATTCATTGTAAGATCACCAACGAATTGAATTGCTTCCTATATCTAGCACCAGAGTGTCAAATGATGGTTGCAAGTGGAGGAACCATAAATTTCTTTGGAAAGTGCCATAATATCAAGCTATCCATGGGAGAATATGTATTTAATAGCCCAATGCTTTCCATTCCAATGGGTGGTGCTGATGTTTCACTAGGTGTCCAATGGCTACAATCTTTGGGTACGATAGCTTTTAATTTTCAAGAACTTTTCTTGAATTTTTTTTTGGGAAGGAAAGGAAGTTGAATTGAGGGGTATCGAAGGAAAACCTGGAAATATAATCAACTCTAACAGCATGGAAAAACTTCTAAATAAATAAAAACGGGGCGTAATTTCACAATTATGTTCACTAGAGGATCCCACATCGAAATCATGTATTTCTCCAGATCTCCAAAACGCTTTGTACAATCATTCCAAGGTATATGAGACTCCCAAAGGCCTCCCACCTATTCATGAACATGATCATGCTATTCATTTGATTCCAAGAAGTGTTCCTCCAAACATCAGGCTTTACAGATATCCATATGCCCAAAAGAGTGGGAACTCATTCAAAAGTTGCAGAAGATCCCAGTTCAAACATTATTGCGAGAACTTGATAAGGAAGGAAAAATCATATTGGAACCTGAAGCAGTGACAGAATCGAGAAATCGATAGCTACGAAATATATCAATTTCAGAGTATCTCATCAAGTGGAAGAACTTACCCGCTAAAGATTCCACATGGGAGGACAAGAATTTATACAGGAGCATTAATAACTACTCAAGCGTTGAGGACAACACTTTTTGAAGGAGAGGGGCATGTTAGGTACCTATACTACTAGTGTAACCCCTTACTGTTATTAGTACAACCCCCTTATTATATTGTTGTGCCCATGTAGTCCCCATATTGTTATTATTATGCCCCATAGAAGCCCACTATTGTTATTATTATGCTCTTACATTATTATTGTTATGTCGGCTCTGATTATATTATGACCCCTTAGACTCCTATATATAGAAAGAAGGTCTTGTCATTTGTATCATCTAAGAATTGTTCATTTGTGTAATGTAAAGGAGGTTACCACCTCAAAGAGGCTTATTTCTAAGGCGTTCATCTATCTTTTATATCTTTTTGTGAGTTGGTTCCATAACAATTTTTTTTGGGTTGTTTTCTTTTTTTGTTTGTATGAAAGGAGATAATACAAATTTTTCACTGCACAATGATAGGACTTCCCCTATGCTCTCTCGATCCAAATCCAAATTCAATGTCTTCCCCAGAGACTACCAGTGAATAATCCTCATTGCTCTATCTATCGTCCAACTAGGACTTCGGTTGTTTTTCTTGTGGCATAGATTAGGATTTCCAAGTTGAACTTCGATTTTTGTTTCATATGGCACAAAGTAGGGTTTCCAGGTTGGAATTCAATTGTTTTTCAGATGGCAGAGAGTAGGGTTTCCAAGTTTACAATTGTGATTCATTAAGAGAAACCTTTAGAAGGGACTTCAACAATGGTGGTATTGTTGTTGTGGAGATGTTATTCTGATGTAATATTTTGGCCCTCATGGGCAGGGTTTCGAATCCCCAGTACCCACCCAATAAGGTCATGATCTGGGATGATCATCAAAGCCACTGTATTAGGGAATTATCCTTCAGGTCTGTGGTTTGAGTTGTGAAGTTAAGATGGGATCGTGTTGCGGTGGTGTTGGAGCACAAGATTTTTGTGTACAATTTCGTGGATTTGAAGTTGGTGCATCATATTGAGACGATGGAAAACCCTAAGGGTTTGTGTGTTGTATCTCATGCTCCCAACAGCTTCATGTTGGTCTTATCAAGCTTTCACTGTGAGCATATGAGAGTCGAGCACTATGGCCTCAAGAGGACCAGATTCATAACTGCCCATGACTCTCGCATCGCCTGCTTTGCGCTCACCCTTGATGGCAGCCTCCTTGTGACTGCTAGTACAAAGGGGACTCTTATAAGGATCTTCAACACCCTAGACGCCACTCGATTGCAAGAGGTATGGCTTGCATCTCTACCTATTATGTTTGAAACATTTCTGTTGGTCGTTAAAATCCCCATCAATCCTTAGTTAAAGTCTCATGCTTTGAAGCATTGACCTTAAAAGAAAGCTTCTTTCGTAGACAAGGGTTAATCAAGATGGCCATATTAATGATCTTATGTATTATTTCTAATTGATTGATCAATTGAGGAATTGTTCCATGCCTAAGTACTGATAGGTGAAAGTTGTGAACATTATTATAGGGTTTTGAGTCACTGCTGGTTAGTAATGTAGGTTGGCTAAACTACTATTAAAACATTGTTAGGCTTATTCGTGGCTATTTATATGCTCTTTCGGGCATTTCTGTTAAGAGAATAATTAAATTTCCTGTACATTTCAGCCCATGTGAAGGTGTTTGAACATAATTTTCTTGAAAATAATATTGTAGTAGATACAATTTGGTGAAGCAAGTATTAGGTTGTATAATTTCTTATGCCTCAGGAGGAGAATGAAGTAAAATTATATAGTTAAATATAATTATGCATTATTTGATAATGAAATAAGTTGAATTTCTAATCCATTAGCATTGAGAAGAACAAGGTTCAGAGCTTGTCATAATTTAGGTTTCATAAATTCAATTATTTTTTATTTCAACCATTACCATCTTGTTTGTATTACTTTAACTTGATCAGGTTAATGTCTTTTCATTATTTTCTGTGTTGCCATTTTATGCGTATTATGTTCCTTGCTGGAGAATAGCTTGTAAGTGCTGACAAAATCTATTGTCTCAAATGAAATCTAATTTGCTAAAACTACTGGATTACTCAAGTTTCAGTTGATTTTCCTCATTGTTATATGGTTACATGTTTTTTTAATAGCAAGAAATATATTCAGGTCAAAACATAGACATTTAGATGTTTTGTAATATTAAAAAAATGATATTGAAATCGAATTTTCTGAATGAGATTTGGCTTACTTAAAACAGAGGAGAATAGCACTGGAATATATTTCAAATTCTTTGAAATAAAATATTTATGGATATTAGACAAATGGATGTAACTTCAAAAAATGTATTTCTAGAGAAGGGATGGACACTTTAACTTAGATTTGATTCACCATGAGTGGTAGTCTGTGTTGTTAGGAATAAGAAAAGCTTATGAGAGAAATGATTAACCAACAACAAAAAACACATAAATCATGCACACATTGACACACAATTTACCTTGGAAAACCCTTACAGTTATGGGCACTCCTACTGATTATAATGGATGAATATCTGTAGTGAAATGATTTCCTTACGAGGAACAACATTTTTTTTTCTCAGAAGGTGTTGCTACTAGAAGTAAAGAATGGATTTTTGCAAGAAGGGGAGGTGTTGGTGTAGAAAATAAATGGGTTTGACAGAAGTCCCTACCCTTACCATGGACCAATATTGCATACTTCATTCAAAAGTAATTCACTTGCAAAGGGAAACATGACTTTATTTTCTTATACCACTTCAAGGTATTGAACCCTTTACAACACCATAGGTTGGTAAAATTGCCCTTATTTTTTTGGAAAATGTTGTAGCAGATGATATTGAGTGTCCAAATGTAAAATGTGTTACATCTTGTCATGCATGAATTAGAGTATGTGGGTCACATTTGGGGTGACCTTGTAGGCATTCCCCTATTTCTATCAAAGTTGGAAGATAGGGGATAGAGTGTGATGCCATAGGAAGTGATAGCTATATCACATATAGGGGAAGATACAACTGAAATTATAAAGGCGAAAACCATAACACAAATTATAGAGGAACCTTGGATTAGACCTCTAGGCCAAGGTCTTACCTTAGCGACCGAAATTTCATAAACTTGTAATTTTTTCACTGTGACAAGTTTGAATTCTAATTTTGAAGAGGATCTGAGTTTAATTCTACCTAGTGATCAATGAATTGCTACAGGAATTCTATCAAAATACCTCCTCATATCCACTAAACAAGGGGATTATAAGTAGTGCAAGAAAATCAAAACAAATAGACAACATGTAGGAGGTTCACTCATGCTACTGATTCTAGAAAGGGAATGTCACAAACCATCTTATTAATATATCACTACTACACACAAGGTGCCTCATTTCCTCATTTCATTGAAAACATTATTGGCCTCGACCATATTATATTAATATATCACTACTATACACACAAGGTGATTTGAAAGTATCGTTTCGTCTTAAAATTAAAATTTATTCTCTAACTTATTTATTTTTTAATTATAATAAATTAAAAATGGCTTGCTGCTAAGAATTTCTCCTCTCTTCACATGAGGGTTATAGAATTTCTATTCTTTCCCATGGCTCATTGCTTCAAATTTCTCCTCTCTTCGCATGAGGTTATATAATTTCTCCTTTCCCGTTAGAGTTATCACAACCTAGAATTGTATGAGGGTTATATAATTTCTTTATTTCTCATGAGAGTTATCAGGACATGAGTTGGTAGGCAGACAAGAACAAGGTTGCCCATGGAAACGGCTAGACCACATTTGTTGGTGCACTTCTTAGATACCTCAATTGGTAGGTGATAGAGCAATCAATGAGGAATGGTTTTGAGATGTATTTTTGAGAGGAATTGATGGCCCATGCAAGAGGAACTACTCTATGACTTGGCTTATGGAAACCGATAAGTGTATATATGGATTTGTTTGGACTAATTTTGATTTTGATTCTTATTAACTCAAGCCACCTCCTTTTTTATGCAGAAGGTGCTTCCTTCCATCAACGACATTCCTTTCAACCACGACCCTCATGGGGGGCCACCACCAGGGAATACCCTCCAGGCAAAGGGAGGTGAGGAGGAGGAAGCTTTGCCATTGCACAATCTCTATTTAGGTAACGTGTCCAGCGAGGCCAAAGATCTTATACTCATCGAAAAGTTCCTTAAGTTTGGGGATATTGACAATATAGTGGTGTACCACAACAAAACTATGCATTTGTGTATTTCATGCACATTGAGCATGACAAAGTGGCCAAGGAGCATCTGCAGGGCTTGGCCATGGGAGGCAGTTCTCTTATAATCAAATTTTCCCAGGTGGTAAGGATTTTGCATTTCATTGCTCTAATTTGTCTGTTCCTCTGGTGGAGGTGGTTTTTCTATTAATTTTCCATAAACCCTTAGCTTAAAATGTTCTTCAAACCCTTGATTATCCAAAGATATTTAATCTAAATACTCTATTTCTCGGGGGATTTTGTCAAATTTCCTTTAAACCTTTGTCTATTTAAAGTATATGGGTTAAGCTCTTTCAATTGCTTGTTTGGCTAAGAAATTTTTCTAGTTTTCGGGGCTTCGTTATCAAGTTCAAGGTTTTTGCTATAGATATTGGGTTAGGTGTGTGTGACAGTTTTATAAATAACCTCCTTGCATTTTCCCACAGACAATTATCTGCAACTCCGTGTTTTTCCTCTGAAATGTGATATTTTCACACTTTATACTAAGGGTTTTATTATCATCATCGAATCCATTTATAAGTTATGTGGCATGTAAATCTGGACGATTTTCTTTACTGAATTCTAATGAGGGTGGATTGAAAATGTGAGTTTTGTTTTTTGCATAGACAGTGTCAAGTTTGAACAACCACCAATAAATTTTGACGTAATACCACCTTATTATCAGAGCCTTTTTGGCAAGCTTCAAGCATAAGTAGATTAATCATAAATGTTGCAATCAATCATGATGTAATGAAGTCTCTTCTAAAATGTTGTAACGTTGGTCTAGTTTTGTCACTTGTCATTAGATTCAAATGTAACAAAAGTTTGAAACTCCAATGAAATTGGCCTGATTTAGGGTTTTTTGAGGCTTTGGATCGATTTAGTGACATCCAAACCCATTTGGACAATAACCCAGACCCAAGTGAAAACAAATCCCATTATTCGTAGATAATCTCAAAAAATGTTTGTGGCTAAACCCTAACTGAGTGTTGATAATATATCGCTTCCCTTGATTATTGTTCAGACTTGACCTCTTATTTTATCCCAAACTTAGAAGAGAAAATTTGTTTTGGGGAAGAAGGCCATTCTACCAGCATGTGAAATCATGGTTATAGGACTACCTGAATTGCCAAAAGAAGTGGTTTCCTTAGCTGGGATGATTTCTCAAACCAAAATCTTGAGCTATGCCACAATTAAGGAAAAAAACTTATCAAATTTAATTAGGTTGACATTGATTTAACCTATATTCAACATTATCACTAAAAAATACCATAAATATAGGCAGCCAACAGTTCTTAGCACAAGGACAGGACCAAAAATAGTGATCAACAAGATGATTAGAGAAGATAGGATAAATATTAGGGCCCAATTGATTGCATCTATTTTCGACTGAAATGAATGCTAGCTACTTTCCTATTCAAAAAATGTAGCTTTAGCAAAGAATATTTTCTCTCAATCCAACTCAGCTTGGTCCCTAGATTAACAAATGAATGTTTTGATTCCAATAAATTAGTTTCGAGTCGACCCTGGGCAACAACCAAACTATTGTGCATATCAATTATCCTCTTTTCATGTAGTGAGCTTCTATGTAATAATATATCATTCATCTACCAATCTCTATGCATATCATAATGCGCATATTTTAAAACTGAGCTCGAGCTTTAACATGAAGACCCTTAACATGGCTATAATTGCTTACTTTTTAGGGGTTGTAGCTAGACTTAGGCCTAAAGTAAATTCCACAACGACTAAAAAATGCCTCTCCAAATCGAAGCTTAGGTTGCAGTTAGACCTAGAGTATAGTAGGTTTCACAGTGACCAAATAATGCTTCTCCAAATCCAAGCATAGTCCTAGGGTCAGTCACATGTAGACAGAAACAACAAAGATGGTCATTAGTGGATTTGGATGTCCCTGGGAAACTCGATCATGAAAAATAGAGGAGATGGACGACCCCAAGTTGAATTGAAAAATTGTATGTAGAAAAAAGGTTTTATTTTACTAAACATATGGCATTGTTTCATTATCTTGGTAGACAAATATCATGAATTGCAGTTTCGGTGCACATATGGTATTGTTTCATTATTTTGTTTAACACATTTCATGTAGTTTGGTACATGAATCTGGTGAAGTTATTATATTTTGGTTAACAAATATGATTTTTCATAACATAAGCACATATTATAATTATAGAATTCTTCTTGTGAAGTAACATAGTTATAGATTTCTTCTCAGGAGTTGTTTTTCCTTAACATAAATTCCTATTGTAAGTATAGATTTCTTCAACCTTCATGGCCTAGAAATGGATGCAATAAGAATTTTGCTTGTGAAGGACCTTTCATAACAGGTAGCATAATTATAGAATTCTTCTTGGGAAGTATTTTTCCATACCAGAAATGCCTAAGGTAATTATAGAATTCTTCAGCCCTTCGTGCTACAGAAATGGACTCAATAAAGTGGAGATAAAGAGCATATTTGGACACAATAACATGGAGAGAGAGGATAAAACAAAAAATCATAATCTCCTTTAATGATAAAACAAAATCACTTCTTTGTTTGCTTCATAGTGTGTCGTAGATCCCTCAAAAGAATTCCAATGTTATACCAAAATAAATATCAAAGTATAATGCTTCCCAACGGTATCGAAAATGGAGAACATCTAAAGGCACCCACACTAAACAGATCTGAAAAGTTGTTACAAAAATCTTAAATTATTTTCTTATACCAAGCTGACAAAGTCCCATCAAAAAGTTGTACAAACTATATCATTAAGAACCAGAGGTCTCTAGTGAGCCCCCTCATCTAATGTACCTGCATGTATCATCAATTGAAGTCCAAGTACCATCCCAAGATACCCCCAGAAAGAAACAGAAACATATTTCATGATACAACTATCATAAAAAAAAAGTAGGGTGATCAACTTCAAAGGACTGCTCATCCATATCTTCCCAAATGTTGCATTGACCAACATCCAAAATATTCTAGCCTTTGACAATCCATTGGCCTCTTCATTCCTTTCCTTGCAAACATGATGAAAAGAGATATGATTAGAATAGGAATAAAATATTTGTATCTCCTCAAAGATAGGCCTTAATAAAAAACTTTCTAAAGTTTCTAGCCCCCTCATGCAGTTATTACCACAAGAGAGTCACATAAAATTTGGCCTTTTTTTACACTTTTTTCAACTGCAAGCATGAGAATTAACTCCACTAGAAAGCTATTTGTTCCTCTTTCCAACCTAGCTTTACACTTTATCACATGTGACTCCCTTAGGAATAAAACACAAGCCCCACTAACTTGTGGGTGACCTTAAGAAGCCCCATCAAAATAAGTCCAAGAACTTGATTTTCCTACCTCTTCCACAAATATTTATCTTGCATGCTTCTCAATTTTTTATTGTTTAAAGCTGCTGAGTATATTGAGGCCTGGAGAAGCACATAATATAGTTGTATAGTTAGCATATTCTTATCATCGAATAAACTCACATTCCTAGCAAGTCAAATACCCTCATGAAATGATCACTGGAAACACGTTGTAGCATTTTACACTTGTGTTCTCACACTAGTTCTTCGAACATTATTCAATTGTATTTCTTGTTCAAACGTCTCTAAGGCTAGTAAAAAAATCCTCTTTTCGCACCTATACAATTAATTATTTTAAAAACTAGCTCAGTTCAACTTGGAACTCGACAAACTGGCTGAGTTGAATTGGCCTTCAACTTGACTTGTGGGGCCAGTTTGGTACCAAACTGGCTTGAACTAGCCTGAACCTGTCTGAGTTGATGCAGATGATAATGTCCCCAAGGGGTCTGAGGAGTCTGAAGAATCTAAGCCATAAGATGTTTTTATAGCTCTTGCTGATGATCCCATTTCTAGCAGTGATGATGAGTCTGATGAGTTATCATTTTGATCAATGATATGCTCAACAATCCAAATCTGCAAACCCATTAACCACAAACTGTTGTAAAATATTTTTTTTCCCTAAATTTGCAATATGAAAAATCAGTTAATTTCGAGATTTTAGTTGACAAGATTCCAAAGAGAATCACTGAAAATGCTAGGGGAATTGAGTGCGCCTGATCAAGGGGCCATTAATACATAAGAATATGATTGAGCCTCCAATCATGTGGATAAGGCTCGGGCTTTGGATATCCAGAGCAAAATAGCTAAAGAGTTTTTCCCTTTAACTTCACAGACCATGCAAATGATATAGGCATTATTCATATCATCTGGAATGCAAAAGATTAAATAAGGGATTCACTAATCTTATGCTCTCTTTCTGGTAAGGGCGATTTCCTGTTTTCCTTCAGCCTGGGCTGAAAACACTAGGAGCAGCTAGGCTGCGAAAGCCATTATTGTGGAGTCTGAACCCATGGAAAATGAGAAGGGAGAGTAAAGAATTGGTTATAAATCCTAATCTTTTAAGCATTCACAGATATTTCAAGAAAGGCCAAAGACGATAATTAGTATAATTTCTGAAAAGCCATTCAATCCATCTGATTGGTTTATTAAAATTTTAATAGCTTTTTTCTTAATTTCAATATAAACCATCAAGGATTGTAACGCGTAAAGTGCCCAAGGATATTTGACGACTGAGAGTACCTATACATTGTGCAAGGACATATATTCGGATCCAACTCCGAGATTACATTTTTTGTTGATCACAGAAGTCGTCATACAACGCTTACCTTTGAAAAAAATGAAAGAGTTTAAAAGGGTTCTATATTCAAAACATTTAAATGGTTAGAAATCAATTAAAACCTTTCTTCTTAAAAGTTAAACTGTAGTTTGTGAGATTATATGCCCTTGAGAGTGCGAATTTAAATGCTCCTTGTCCTAAAACCATGCATGATCCCAATTTCTCAAAAGAGATTATTAAGATATATTAAATTAAAAAATAAAAATAAAAAATAAAAACTACTTCTAATACACATGATTAGTACACGACAGATTTGAAGAATCTAAAAAAAGGTAAAAGCAACAACAAAATCAAGCTAACAACAGCTGGACAAGGCCTAAACAAGTATTATTCACAATCCACCCCGGTTTGTCGAAGAAAGTGACAAATCCTCCTATTTTGCCATTTTGTAATAGTTTCTGATTTTATAGATCATAATTTTTTATTGCTTTTACTTAAAATATTTGTAAGATGCATAGAGTTACAACAAATTTAAATTAAAGTGGCATTTAGGATTTCTATTAAAGCATAGTGCCACGATTTCTTAGAGAATGGACTGTTCAGCACAGTAATTTATATTGAACTCTCTTTACTTGCAGGGTCTGGCAAAATTTCTTAACCGTGCTAGTGATTTACTCGGCATGGGTTTCGTTGTTTGAATTTGGGCTTATCGAGAAGCCGAAAGGAGGTTTACTTGTTGCAGAACTCATTGTAGACAACATTTTTGTAGTTGACATTATTATGAAATTCTTCGTAGCTTACCTCAACAAAAGAACATACGTGCTGGAGGACAGATGCCAGAACATTGCTAAATGGCTAGTTGATTCTTCAATTTTCAAAACCATGGAGTAGATGATTAGTGTCATTCTTTCATGGAATATGCTTGAAACCTACAATAAATAGAAATTTCACTTTCCATAAAGCACTATCTCATCATCTTCGTTAGTGACACAAGTATATTTGCACATGGTTCATATTTCACGTCTGTTTAAAAATACTCTTTCAGGCAGCTAGTCTAATATTCAGAAGGAAACTTGGGTTAGAGTTTAGCGCTCTTAATATGTTGGGGCTCTGGAGTTTAAGACGGGTCAATGCCCTGTTCTCCAGACTAGAGAAGAATATCTGACTCAACTATTTCTGGACACACTGTTTTAAGATTGTTTGTGTAAATTAACATCAACAATTTCATTTTGCTTGAATTTAGCAGAAGGCAATCTTTAATTGCAAATAGTATTCACTGGGATAATGAATTTGAAGCCATATTTTCTCAATTGTGCAGGTAACACTTTTTGCAGTTCACTGTGTTGGATGCCTTTCATATCTACTCGCTGCTAGATATCATGATTCAAGTAGGACATGGATTGGTGCTACATTTCCACGTTTTATGTTCGCTATATTACTGCAATCTATTTTTCCATTACCACTCTCACCACTATTGGATATGGATACCTGCATGCTGAAAATACTAGAGAAACGATATTTGATATCGTCTACATGTTATTTAATCTAAGTTTGACTGCATACTTGATAGGAAACATGACAAATTTAATTGTACATGGCACAAGCTAGACCATGAAATTTGAAATTTGTGTATAGAAATATATTTTTAATAGATTCATGCATAGAAAAGTTATACTTACACATTCTCTTTTTTCAATGCAAAAATGCTATGTCACATGAGGATTTGACTTTCATTTTGATTGCAGAGGGACACAATTCAGGCAGCTTCAAGATTTGCTTTTAGGAATCAGCTACCACTGCAATTGCAAGATCAAATGTTGGCACATATATCCTTCAAATTTAGGACAAAGGGATTGCAAGAAGAAGAAATGTTAAATTATCTGCCAAAGGCCATCTGCACAAGCATTGCAAACATCTTGTTTTTTCCTATTGTTGATAAAGCATATCTTTTCCAAGGAGTGTCACATGATTTTCTTTTCCAGCTGGTAAGTACTACCTAATTATGGTAAGTATACCTTATTTTTTGTCTTTGCTAGTGGGCTTCAATACAACAACTTTGAGAAAAAATAACCTAATAGCCACCCCATGCTTGAAGCTTGGAAGGTTTCAGAGATGAAGGAAGGGTACTTTCCCCCAAAAGGAAGATGAAGGAAGAGAACTTTCCCCCAAAAGGAAGATGTCATTTTAATGAATGAAGCACCCACAAATTTTTATGTGTTAGTGTCTGGTGCTATGGTAGGTATCTTTCTGAATGTTACAGAGTCTAAAATTTCAGAACTTTTAGGTGGTTCACTTTATTTATTTTGCCAAATGTGTGTCTTTAAATAGAGAACTACAATAAAACATTGTAAATGTTGATGTGAAGCTACAATAACATTGAAATTTTGTTTCATTTTACAAGACATACTAGCAGAAAAAGACAAGGGTAGAAAAGAGTAGGCAAGCTAATTTTCTTTAAAGGAAAGTGATTATTCATGCTCTTAGTATCTTCTTGTTAGGAGATTCATTACATAATAAGCATGAATATTAGAATGTTTGCATCTCATATACAAATAAATTTGGAACAATCATTTGTTTCACTTTATGTTTTAGCCACATTGGAAAATTTGAAGAATAGAAATGACATATCTCATTCCGAATGACTTGTTTGTTTTACCCCATTAGTAGCACATACATTGTTTTGAAATCACAAAACTAAGTCAGTTGGTTTCTTTATTGTAAAATTGTCTCCTACTGCATTCCATATTCTTTGGTAGACCAACCCAAACATGTTTTTAGAGAAACTGGAGTGCTCTGTTATAGACCACAACCATACACAGTCCGTAGAAAGATGCTTTCTCAACTTTTGCGACTGAACTGCAATTCATTCATGAATATTGTACAATCTAATAATGTAGATGGAACAACCATCATGAATAACCTTCTTAAGGTTTGCAAGCAAGAATTATGATAAATATGCTGAGTGAGCTTATCATAATAGGTTTTTCTAGGAATACGATCAAGTAAATGTATTATTGTAATGTCTTTATTAGTATTGAAAGAAAGCTTAACTTCGTGTTGATATGACTCTAGCAATTGAAGGAACTGAAGGACCCAACTTTTAGACAACTTTCAAAAGAGATAGATCAATTGCTAGCAAAAGGAAGAATGGATGTATATGTTAGTCTTTGTTATGTTGCTTCAATAGGGAATGCCCTTCTAATGGAACAATTATTGAAAAGAGGGATGGATCATAATGAATCAAACAACAATGCTCACACGCGCTTGGTAAATTTCAAAACTAAAATTCATTTTCATCAGTAGAGTTCCATGGTCTCCACAACACTTTATTTACGTTTTTGTGGTTCCTGACTTAAGTACATCTTTTAATTTGAAATCATACACTGCTATGAGTGGGATAACTGATTAAAACTTTCCATTTTGTTTTGTTTTGTTATAAGCACATTGCTGCAGCAAATGGCTTTAAAGATTGTGTCAACCTTCTTTTAGAATATGGAGTAGATGTCAATAGCAAGGGTATATTCTCCCCTCCCAAGTGCACTCGTTAGTTGTTTTCCCAATCACAGAGTGTATTTATTAATATAAACATTTGTTATAAAAAAATTTCTAAAGCTTAGTGAAATCAATATCTTTTAAAATTTCAAACTGTTTCCATCGTTAATAAAATGAAGAATTTGACCAAATTATATTTAACATTTCATAAACTTAACAGATGAAGACAGAAGTGTTCCTTTGTGGGAAGAAATACTAAGCCAATATAGACTGGTTGCCACATTACTTTGTGACAATGGTGCAAATCTTCAGTCTGATATTGTTGGCAGTTTCCTTTGCATTGTTGCACAAAATAAGGATTTGGATATGTTGAACGATTTACTAAGTTATGGGGCAGATATAAATGCAACAAATGGAGATGGGAACACAACCCTCCATGTTGCCATCAGTGATGGATTGACAGAGGTAGTGAAGTATCTTCTGGACCATGGAGCAGACATGAATAAAACATATTGTAGTGGTTGGACACCAAAATCTTTGGTAGAGCATCAAGGGCATGAAGAAATATGGGAATTATTTCAAGAAAAATCTCAGTCAACATATTCACACTTATGTTTATCTATCAAAGATTCATCTGTCCCATCGAACCTAGATGAGAAAAATCATTCGGAGATCATGAACCCTTCAGGATATGCAGAGGAAAATGGCATTCATCATTTTATAAATACAATTTCCACTCCACCTAATGGATTGCAGAGGAAAATAGTTACTAATTTTGACAATTCTCTTTTTGGTATAGTCACAATGCCTTCCAACACCAACCCTAGTGTTGGTGGCATGAGTCATGCAATTAAGTGTTCCTGCTGGACAAGCCCTTCTCTTCCTAAAAGAGTGATGATCCATAGGCATCACCCAATTTACATCAAAGCAAACAAGCAACCAGGGAAAGTGATACTCTTGCCAAATGCAATTCAAGAGCTATTGAAAATTGGTGGTAAGTATTTATTTTATATATGAACTCATGATTTCATGAGTTCAGATTTCCTATAATATTTGAAATTAGAGCGCTACCAAAGAACTTAAAATTAGCCATTCACAAAATTGTTGTTCTCGCAGGTGAAAATTTTGGTTATTTGCCTATGAAATTTTTGAGTGAAGATTCTGCAGAAATAGATGATATTGATGTCATTAGAGAAGGGGATCATCTATTCCTTGTTGAAAATGAAGAGACTTTTTGAGGTATATAAGAAGGATGATCAATGATCATTATAGAAATTTTGTCAGCATGCCTTAATGATAGTTGTAGAAATTTTAGGCATTAGATTTTGTAATTATTTGGCTAGATTTGGGAGGCCTTTCACAAATATAATGAATTATTTCTAGAAGTACAAGGTTTTCAACAAATGACTAATATACTCATGAAAAAACTTGACTGTAAGGACAAGCATATAGGAAAATATTGCAAGGTGGAGACATGGTGGTGGATTTCTTGTTTATTGTTAATGGTCATCTATCAAGACTTCTAATACTTGTTTTTGAACTTCATGCAAGTGGGACGTTGTGGACACCGAGAGAAGAATTCGATATGGCCCCTTCCCTATTCCCAAACAAGGACTTCCAGTAAAAGCCAGGCCCAAGATTGAGAAATCTTTGGCACATGATCCTCCTCAACACATACTTCTCAGTAGTTACAATGATAGAAATAGTGGTAGCATGAGACACATATATGCAAAATTTACGCACTACTACACAGGGGGTTGTTCAAGAAAATTAATTAAGTTGAAATTAATATTTCCTCTGAAGCATTTAATTAAATTAATTTGATATCAAACCTACCTTATTTAAAAGGAAAAACAAATAAATAAAATGAAATCCTGAGGCATATATGAAGCCAGTTGCTTTTTATTTTCAAAGAAAGAATAACTCAATAGGTGCAAAGAATATTAGGCGGCACAAACAAAATGTTTGCAGCCAGAAAGAGAGGCAAAGGGTTTGCGGGTCGATATATGCTCGCAGAGTGACCTGGAAGATGTTTCAAGAATATGCCACGTATCTTTGGCATATATAGGAGGAGGCCTGGAAGGACTATGTGTAGGCTGTGTGAGAATGTGGGTGACGATCAAAATGAATCGAACAGTGTTGAAATTTGGCCAAAGAGGCAGCCGATGGAAGATAAGGGTGCTACAAAGAAGGTAAGGAGAAAGGCTCAACTGTACAGCCACTGAGTTGTGCTGAGTTTGAACCGGGATCTATTTGGCCACGAATCCACACTTAGAATGGAGGAGGCACTAGGTTTTATGGAGGCTGCGGAGAAAAAAACGGCGGCTCGACGATGTACGCCTTTCGAGCTCCACAAACGTGCTCAATTATAAATTTCAAAATGTAAAGGGGGTGATTTGACGCACCGCCAACTTTGTTTGTTTAATTTTTTTTAACAAAAAGAAAATACAATAAACTTACTTTAAAAGAAAACTGTGATTCCTCCCCACATACTCCTATCACCATCTACTCATGCACCTCATGATAAATTAATTTTAATTCTTGCTGTTACTATTACCATTTTCAACCAAAAGGGTTCCTCCAATGCATTTACAAGGAAACCTTGAGAAAACACTAGGTAGAGAAAAGGAAGGCTATGAAATATTGTGCACCTTTCTTAGCAGATAGAAGTGAGATAAGCCCCTTCAAATCATTCCAGTAATCCATCCAACAATAGTAATCCTTCAACACTTCCAACAACCCAGGTGCTAAGAAATGCATGCATCCACGAAGCCTTTGCTTATAATACATGGAATGGTAATGAATAATAGGTACAATAAATATTTAATGACAATTTGAAACGCTCAAGTTTCTATTATTCCTCCACGTTGTAATCCCAGATGGAGTGGTAGAGTTATTCTATTATTCATAGATGGAATGTAATGAATAATAGGTACAATATATATTTAATGACAATTTGAAACACTCAAGTTTTTATTATTCCTCCACGTTGTAATCCTAGATGGAGTGGCAGAGTTAATCTATTATTCATCAAGGTTATAATTTGAGATGGACTGACAGAGTTATTATATTATTCCTCCACGATACAATCGGAGATGGAGTGGCAGAGTTATTATTAAGAGCATGAATCGTGAAATTGATGGACAAGTTAATGAAACATGATTTGGAGTTATTATTAACAGCAAGAAAGGGTGAAATTAATGTACAATTTAAGCTATTATTCCTCCACATTGTAATCCCAGATGGAGTGGCGGAGTTATTCTATTACTCATCAAGGTTACAATCCGAGATGGAGTGGCAGAGTTATTATATTATTCCTCCACATTACAATCAGAGATGGAGTGGCAGAGTTATTATTAAGAGCATGAATCATGAAATTGATGGAAAGTTAATGAAACTACAAACACCTATGTTTTGGAGTTATTATTAACAGCAGGAAAGGGTGAAATTAATGTACAATTTAATGAAACTACGAAAAATATATTTCGAATTGGACACATGTCACCAATGGTTTGAAATGGATGATCATCTTATTCGGAGATAATTAAATCCAAAAAATATATATACTATACTTTCATATATAAATTTTAAATTGGTAAAAAAATCTTTCATCACTATGACTATGACTATCACTATCACTATTCCTCTTATCACTCAAAATTATCAAACATTTAATAATATATGCACTATCCCTCTTATTACTGAAAATTTTTAAATAATTAAAAATATAAACACTTTAAAAATATGAACAATTATTAAATTCCTAAGAAAATATGAACAATTATAACATTACGACGATTGTTAAAATAATTACAATATTTAGTGTAGTTCTCAATTTCATACCATGCTCCTTTTAAAGAACTTTGACCTTTTAAAATACGAAATCCATCCCTTTTCTGCATTGGTCCATGTAGAGTGATGCCATGGTTGCATAAGAAATCTCAAACATAATTCTTTTGGTGGGGAAATTTTAGGTTTACATGGTATATATTTAATCATAATAATTACAATTTACAAATAAATTGATGACATTCTTTTTTCAAAGTTTATAATTTTGAAATAATGTTATTTAAAAATTTAAATACATTATTTATAATTAGATAGGCGGACTATTGTTTAATTATCTTTTATATACCTAAATTTGTTTTTCTTGCATAGGTTTTAAGATAAAGTTATCCAAGAAGCTCAAAGAGATAATGGTTTTTTTTGAATTGAGAGTTGATGTTAAACTTAGAGCTAGTAAGGGTTGGTTGGAAGAAATTAAATCCTATATAAGAGTCAAGTAAGGGTGCCCCTTATACCTTATTTTTTTTTGGCATATACATTGATAAGCTAGAAGAATGTCGAGAAGATGTAGGTTGTGTTGGCCCCAATGCTATTATTCTTTTGGAAAAGAGCTATTAATACATTTCCAAGTAACTAATAATCCTCCAATTTTTTTGCTCCAAGATGAATATCACTGTTAATAATAGAAAAATTAAATTCATGATAATTAAATCTCAAAAACATAGACTATACTTTCATATCTAAATTTTAAAGTGGTAAAAAAATCTTTCATCACTATCACTATCCCTCTTATCACTCAAAATTTTTAAATAATTAATAATATACACACTATCCCTCTTATCACTGAAAATTTTTAAATAATTAAAAATATACACACTATTACCTTAAACCTTTGTTTTCTTTTAATGTTACCCTAAATAAAAATCCCTTATCATTTTTTTATTAATATGTTACCTTATAAACTCAAAAATTAATTTAAAAAATTAATTTGTCCTTCCTTTAAATTAAATTTTCTAACAACTTAAAAACTTCATAATCATTAAATTATGATATTATATATCAATATCTACATATGCATATTCAACACATTTCTTCATTATTTTATTCCAATATCTACATATTCACAATATTTCATCATTAGTTTATCTGAATATCTAATTATATTTTATATTATATTTGAAGTAATTTTATAATTACATAATTTATATGCTCCAAATCTACAGATTATTTTCACAAGAACGATTCAGAATAAGTCTAATGAACTATGCAGATTCCCATGGAGAGAGAGTAATTGCTATAAATTAATATTTGGAGTATTTTAATAGTGTATCTAATTATTATTTAACTAAATCTTTCTGGACTATTTGTATATAGTGTAAAGTGATTATATTTATTGGAAAATAATATAAAAGAGTATTTAATTAAATGGTGAATTTAGTAATGAGAAATTTTGAGCTCTTTGTATATAGTATAAAGTAATTAAAGTAATTATATTTATTGGAAAATAATATAATGGCATATTTAATTAAATAGTGAATTTAATAATTAGGAATAAGTATTTCAAATTTTTTTAAATGTTTAGTTTTTCCTTTTAAAAATAGATGAAACAAAAAATAGTTACTAAAAACATTATAAATAAAGTAAATTATGGAGACAGTGATATTTACCTATATGTAAATATATGAAATTTTAAAAAATCTTTTGATATGGATTTAAAGTTTAAACTAATAATTTTTAAAACCCAATTCAAACTAATATATTTAATTGATTCCCGTTCATCTCAATTTTTTACCCGATGCTCGAAATTTAGGGAAATTCAACATAATGATATCAAACCTACCTTACTTAAAAGAAAAAACAAAATAAATAAAATGAAATCCTGAGACATGTATGAAGCCAGCTGCTCTTTATTTCCAAAGAATCGCTGCAACCAGAAAAAGAGGCAAAGGGTTTGCGGGTCGATATACGATTGCAGAGTGACTCGGAAGATGTTTCAAGAATATGCCACGTAGCTTGGGCATATATAGGAGGAGGCCTAGAAGGACTGTGTGTCAGCTGTGTGAGAATGTGGATGACGATCACAGTGATTCAAAAAGTGTTGAAATATGGCTGAGGAGGTAGCCGATGGAAGATGAGGGTGCTGCAGAGAAGGTAAGACGAAAGGCTCAGTTGTAAAGCCACTGAGTTGTGCCGAGTTTGAAACTGGATCCGTTTGTCCATGGAGCCACACATAGAACGCAGGAGGCGCTACATTTTATTGAGGCTGTGGAGAAAAATATGGTGGCTCGACTGTGTACGCCTTTCAAGCTCCACAGACGTGCTCAATTATAAATTTCAAAATGTAAAGGGGGTGATTTGAGGCACAGCCAACTCTTTTTGTTTAATTTTTTTTTAACAAAAAGAAAATACAATAAACTTATTCTAAAAGAAAACTACGGTTACTACCCACATCTTTCTATTACAATCTACTCGTGCACTTCATGATAAATGAATTTTAATTCTTGTTGCTACTATTATCATTTTCAACCAAAAGGGTTTCTCCAATGTATTTTGAAGGAAACCTTGAAAAAACACTAGGTAGAGAAAAGAAAGGCTAAAAGATTGTGCACCTTTCTTAGCAGATAGAAGCGAGAGAAGCCCCTTCTAATCATTCCACTAATCCTTCCAGCAATAATACTCCTTCAACAATTCCAACAACCCAAGTGTTAAGAAATGCATGCATCCACGAAGCCTTTGCTTATAATAGATGGAATGGTTATGAATAATAGGTACAATAAATATTTAATGATAATTTGAAATGCTTAGAATCCGAGATGGAGTGGAAAAGTTATTATATATTCCTCCACCTTATAATTAGAGATGGAGTGGTGGAGTTATTATTAAGAGCATGAATCGTGAAATTACAATCCGAGATGGAGTGGTAGAGTTATTATATTATTCCTCTTACAATCAGAGACGGAGTGGCGGATTTATTATTAAGAACATGAATCGCGAAATTGATGGACAAGTTAATGAAACTACAGACACCTGTGTTTTGGAATTATTAATGTACAATTTATTATATTATTCCTCCACGTTACATTCAGATATGGAGTGGCGGAGTTATTATTAAGAACATGAATCGTGAAATTGATGGACAAGTTAATGAGACTACAGACACGTGTGTTTTGGAGTTATTATTAACAGCAGAAAAGGGTGAAATTAATGTACAATTTAATGAAACTACGACAACTGTATTTCAAGTTGGACAAATGTCACCAATGGTTTGAAATGGATGATCATCTTATTCGGAGATAATTAAATCCAAAAAAATATATACTATTCTTTCATATCTAAATTTTAAATTGGTAAAAAAATCTTTCATCACTATGACTATCACTATTCTTCTTATCACTCGAAATTTTTAAATAATTAATAATATAAACATTATCCCTCTTATTACTGAAAAATTTTAAATAATTAAAAATATACACACTATTCAAAATATGAACAATTATTAGATTCCTAAAAAAATATGAACAATTATAACATTACAACGATTGTTAAAATAATTATGATATTTAGTGTAGTTCTCAATTTCATACAATGCTCCTTTTAAAGAACTTTGACCTTTAAAGATACGAAATCCATCCCTTTTCTTCATTAGTCCATGTAGAGTGATGCCATGGTTGGATAAGAAATCTCAAACATAATTCTTTTTGTGGGAAAATTTTGGTTTAAATGGTATATATTTAATTATAATAATTATAATTTACAAATAAATTGATGACATTTTTTTTCAAAGTTTATAATTTTGCAATAATGTTATTTAAAATTTCAAATACATTATTTATAATTAGATAGGTGAATTATTGTTTAATTATCTTTTATATTTTGATTTTGATTTTTTTTTACATAGGTTTTAAGATAAAGTTATCCAAGAAGCTCAAAGACATAATGGTTTTTTCTGAATTGAGAGTTGATGTTAAACTTAGAACTACTAAGGGTTGGTTGGAAGAAATTAAATGATATATAGGAGTCAAGTAACGGTGTCCCTTATACCTTATTTTTTTTGGCATATACATTGATAAGCTAAAAGAATGTCAGAAGATGTAGGTTGTGTTGGCCCCAATGCTATTATCCTTTTGGAAAAGAGCTATTAATATATTTCCAAGTAACTAATAATCGACCAATTTTTTTGCTCCATGATGAATATGATTGTTAATAATAGAAAAATTAAATTCATGATAATTAAATAAAAAAAACATATACTACACTTTCATATCTAAATTTTAAAGTGGTAAAAAATCTTTTAACACTATCACTATCCCTCTTATCTCTCAAAGTTTTTAAATAAATAATAATATACACATTATCCCTCTTATTGAAAATTTTTAAATAATTAAAAATATACATACTATTACCTTAAACCTTTGTTTTCTTTTAATGTTACCCTAAATTAAAATCCCTTATCATTTTTTATTAATATGTTACCTTATAAACTCAAAAATTAATTTCGTTCCTTTAAATTAAATTTTCTAACAATTTAAAAACTTCATAACCATTAAATTATGATATCATATATCAATATCTGCATATGCATATTCAACACATTTTTTCATTATTTTATTCCAATATCTACATATTCACAATATTTCATCATTAGTTTATCTCAATATTTAATTATATTTTATATTATATTTGAAGTAATTTTATAATTACATAATTTATATGCTCCAAATCTACAAATTATTTTCACACTAACGATTTAGAATAAGTCTAATAAACTATGCTTAAGAATAAGTCTAATAAACTATGCAGATTCCCATGGAGAGAGAAAGAGTAATCACTATAAATCAATATTTGGAGTATTTTAAAAATGTATCTAATTATTGTTTATCTAAATCTTTTTGGACTATTTATGTAGAGTATAAAGTGATTATATTTATTGGAAAATAATATAGGAAAATATTTAATTAAATGGTGAATTTAGTAATGAGGAATTATGGACTATTTGTATATAGTATAAAGTGATTATATTTATTGGAAAATAATATAATGGAATATTTAATTAATTAGTAAATTTAATAATTAGGGATAAGTTTTTCGAATTTCTTTAAATGTTAAATTGTCCCTTTTAAAAATATATGAAAAGAAAAATGGTTACTAAAAACATTATATATAAAGTAAATTATGGAAAAATAGTGATATTTACCTATGTGTAAATATATGCAATTTTAATAAATTTTTTGATATGGATTTAAAGTTTAAACTAATAATTTTTAAAACCCTATTCAAACTAATATCTTTAATGGATTTCAGTTCAAGAGTAATTTCAAATTTTTTTTTAACATAATACTCCAAATTTATGCAAATCCAACATAGTGATATCAAACCTACCATATTTAATAGGAAAAACAAAATAAATAAATTGAAATCCTGAAACATGTATGTAGCCAGCTACTCTTTTTTCCCGGAAAAAAAAGAGAAAAAGAAAAGAAAAGAAGAAGAGTAACTCAATAGGTGCAAGGAATATCATGCAGCACAAACAAAATGGTTGCAGCAGAGAGAGAGGCAAAGGGTTTGCGGGTCGATATATGCTCGCAGAGTGACTGGGAAGATGTTTGAAGAATATACCACGTAGCTTTGGCATATATAGGAGGCGGCCTGGAAGATGTTTGAAGAATATACGACGTAGCTTTGGCATATATAGGAGGAGGCCTGGAAGGACTATGTGTCGGCTGTGTGAAAATGTGGATGATGATCACAGTGATTCTAACAACGTTTAAATATGGCCGAGGAGGTAGCCGATGGAAGATGAGGGTGCTGCAGAGAAGAGAAGGGGAAAGGCTCAACTGTACAGCCACTGAGGTGTGTCGAGTTTGAACCAGGATCCGTTTGGCCAGGGAGCCACACATAGAATGCAGGAGGCACTAGGTTTTATGGAGGCTATGTAGAAAAAACGGTGGCTCGACTGTGTACGCCTTTCAATCTCCACAGACATGCTCAATTATAAATTTCAAAATGTAAAAGAGGTTATAAATTTCAAAATGTAAAAGGGGTGATTTGAGGCAAAGCCAATTTTGTTTGTTTAATTTCTTTTTTTAACAAAAAGAAAATACAATAAACTTACTCTAAAAGGAAACCAAGGTTCCTCTCCACATCCTCTTATCATCATCTACACGTGCAACTCATGATAAATGAATTTTAATTTTTGCTGTTACTATTACCATTTTCAACTAAAAGGTTCTTCCAATGTATTTTAAAGGAAACCCTAAAAAATCACTAGGTAGAGAAAAGGAAGGCTATGAAAGATTGTGCACCTTTGTAAGCAGATAGAAGCAAGAGAAGCCCCTTCAAATCGTTTCCATTAATCCTTCCAGCAATAGTAATCCTTCAACAATTCCAACAATCCAAGCACTAAGAAATGCATGCATCCACGAACCCTTTGCTTATAATAGATGGAATGGTAATGAATAATAGGTACAATAAATATATAATGACAATTTGAAACGCTCAAGTTTCTATTATTCCTCCACGTTGCAATCCCAGATGGAGTCGCGGAGTTATTCTATTATTCATCAAGGTTACAAGATGGAGTCGCGGAGTTATTCTATTATTCATCAAGGTTACAATCCGAGATGGAGTGGTAGAGTTATTATCCACGTTACAATCAGAGATAGAGTGGCGGAGTTATTATTAAGAGCATAAATCGTGAAATTGATGGACAATTTAATGAAACTATAGACACCTATGTTTTGGAGTTATTATTAACAACAGGAAAGGGTGAAATTAATGTACAATTTAATGAAACTACTCACAATTGTATTTCGAATTGGACACATGTCACCAATGGTTTGAAATGGATGATCATCTTATTCAGAGATAATTAAATCCAAAAAAAATATATACTATACTTTCATATCTAAATTTTAAATTGGTAAAAAAATCTTTTATCACTATGACTATGACTATCACTATCACTATTTCTCTTATCACTCAAAATTTTTAAATGATTAATAATATAGACACTATCCCTCTTATTACTGAAAAATTTTAAATAATTAAAAATATACACACTGTTTAAAATATGAACAATTATTAGATTCCTAAGAAAATATGAATAATTATAACATTACAACGATTGTTAAAATAATTATAATATTTAATGTAGTTCTCAATTTCATACAATGCTCCCTTTAAAGAACTTTGACCTTTTAAAATACTAAATCCATCCCTTTTCTTCATTGGTCCATGTAGAGTGATGCCATGGTTGCATAAGAAATCTCAAACATAATTCTTTTGGTGGGAAAATTTTAGGTTTAAATGGTATATATTTAATCATAATAATTATAATTTACAAATAAATTGATGACATTCTTTTTTCAAAGTTTATAATTTTGCAATAATGTTATTTAAAATTTCAAATACATTATTTATAATTAGATAGGTGAACTATTGTTTAATTATTTTTTATATCCCTTTTGCATAGGTTTTAAGATAAAGTTATCCAATAAGGTCAAAGAGATAATGGTTTTTTCTGAATTGAGAGTTGACGTTAAACTTAGAACTACTAAGGGTTCATTGGAAGAAATTAAATGCTATATAAGAGTCAAGTAAGGGTGTCCCTTATACCTTATTTTTTTTGGCATATACATTGATAAGCTAGAAGAATGTGTGGAAGATGTAGGTTGTGTTGGCCCCAATGCTATTATTCTTTTGGAAAAGAGATATTAATACATTTCCAAGTAACTAATAATCCTCCAATTTTTTTGCTCCAAAATGAATATGACTGTTAATAATAGAAAAATTAAATTCATGATAATTAAATCCAAAAAAAACATATACTATACTTTCATATCTAAATTTTAAATTGGTAAAAAAATCTTTCATCACTATCACTATCCCTCTTATCACTCAAAATGTTTAAATAATTAATAATATACACATCATCCCTCTTATCACTCAAAATTTTTAAATAATTAAAAATATACACACTATTACCTTAAACCTTTGTTTTCTTTTAATGTTACCCTAAATAAAAATCCCTTATCATTTTTTATTAATATATTAGCTCAGCCATAAACTCAAAAATTAATTTGTCCTTTCTTTAAATTAAATTTTCTAACAACTTAAAAACTTCATAATCATTAAATTATAATATTAGATATCAATATATACATATGCATATTCAACACATTTCTTCATTATTTTATTCCAATATTTACATATTCACAATATTTCATCATTAGTTTATCTCAATATCTAGTTATAATTTATATTATATTTGAAGTAATCTTATAATTACATAATTTATATGCTCCAAATCTACAGATTATTTTCACAAGAACAATTCAGAATAAGTCTTATGAACTATGCAGATTCCCATGAAAAGAGAGAGTAATTGCTATAAATTAATATTTGGAATATTTTAATAGTGTATCTAATTATTGTTTATCTAAATCTTTTTGGACTATTTGTATATAGGATAAAGTGATTATATTTATTTGAAAATAATATAAGATAATATTTAATTAAATGGTGAATTTAGTAAGGAGAGATTTTGGACTATTTGTATATAGTATAAAGTGATTATATTTATTGGAAAATAATATAAGAGAATATTTAATTAAATGGTGAATTTAATAATTAGGGATAAGCTTTTCAAATTTCTTTAAATGTTAAATTTTTCCTTTTAAAAATAGATGAAACAAAAAATAGTTACTAAAAACATTATATATAAAGTAAATTAAGGAAAAACAGTTATATTTACCTATGTGTAAATATATGCAATTTTATGAAATCTTTTGATATGGATTTAAAGTTTAAATTAATAATTTTTAAAATCTGATTCAAACTAAAATCTGTAATTGATTTTAGTTCACCAGTGATCTCAATTTTTTTTTACAGAATGCTCCGAATTTATGCAAATTCAATATAGTGATATCAAACCTACCTTATTTAAAAGTAAAAACAAAATAAAAAAAATGAAATCCTAGGACATGTATGAAGCCAGCGCTTTATTTCCAAGGAAAGAATAACCCAATAGGTGCAAAGAATATCAGGCAGCACAAACAAAATCACTGCAGCAAGAAAGAGAGGCAAAGGGTTTGCATGTCGATATATGCTCGCAGAGTGACTCGGCAAATGTCTCAAGAATATGCCACATAGCTTTGGCATATATAGGAGAAGGCCTGGAAGGAATGTGTGTCCACTATGTGAGAATGTGGATGACGATCACAGTTGTTTCAAGAATATGCCACATAGCTTTGGCATATATAGGAGGAGGCCTGGCAGGAATGTGTGTCCACTATGTGAGAATGTGGATGACGATCACAGTGATTCGAACAGTGTTGAAATCTGGCTGAGGAGGCAGGGGTGGAAGATGATAGTGTTGCAGAGAAGGTAAGGGGAAAGGCTCAACTGTACAATTACTGGGTTGTGCCTAGTTTGAACCTAGGTTCGTTTGGCCACGGAGCCACACTTAGAATGCAGGAGGTGCTAGGGTTTATGGAGGCCGCAGAGAAACGGTGGCTCGACTGTGTACATCGCTCAGGCTCCACAGACGTGCTCAATTATAAATCTCAAAATATAAAGGGGGTGATTTGAGGCACCACCAACTCTTTGTTTAATTTTTTTTTTTAACAAAATAAAATACAATAAACTTACTCTAAAAGAAAACTATGGTTCCTCCCCACATCCCCCTATCACCATCTATTTGTGCACCTCATGATAAATGAATTTTAATTCTTTCTATTACCATTACCATTTTTAACCAAAAGGGTCCTCCAATGCATTTTGAAGGAAACCCTGAAAAAACACTAGGTAGAGAAAAGGAAGGCTATGAAAGATTGCGCACTTTTCTTAGAAGATAGAAGTTAAGAGAAGCCCCTTCAAATCGTTCCAGTAATCTTTCCAGCAATAGTAATCTTGCAACAATTCCAACAACCCAAGCGCTAAGAAATGCATGTATCCACTGAGCCTTTTCTTATAATAGATGGAATGGTAATTAATAATAGGTACAATAAATATTTAATGACAATTTGAGACGCTCAAGTTGCTATTATTCCTCCACGTTGTAATCACACATGGAGTAAAAGAGTTATTCTATTATTCCTCAAGGTTACAATCCGAGATGGAGTGGCAGAGTTACTCTATTATTCCTCCACATTACAATCAAAGATAGAGTGGAGGAGTTATCATTAAGAGCATGAATTGTGAAATTGATGGACAAGTGAATGGAATTACAGACACCTATTTTTTGGAGTTATTATTAACAGCAGGAAAGGGTGAAATTGATGTACAATTTAATGAAACTACTGCGGGGAGTTATTATTAAGAGCATGAATGGTGAAATTGATGTACAATTGAATGAAACTACCGACAACTATGTTTCGAATTGGACACACGTCACCAATGGTTTGAGACAGATGATCGTCTTATTCGGAGATAATTAAAACCAAAAATATATATATACTATACTTTCATATCTAAATTTTAAATTGGTAAAAAGCTTTTCATCACTATGACTATGACTATGACTATCCCTCTCATCACTCAAAATTTTTAAATAATTAATCATATAAACACTATCCCTCTTATCACTGAAATTTTTTAAATAATTAAAAATATACACACTATTAACTTTAACCTTTGTTTTCTTTTAATCTTACTCTAAATAAAAATCCCTTATCATTTTCTACTAATATATTAGTTCATCCATAAACTCAAAAATTAATTTAAAAAATTAATTTGTCCTTCCTTTAAATTAAATTTTCTAACAACTTAAAAACTTCATAGTCATTAAATTATTATATATTGACATCTCATTATATATCAATATCTACATATGTATATTCAACACATTTCTTCATTATTTTATTCCAATATCTACATATTCACAATATTTCGTCATTAGTTTATCTCAATATCTAATTATATTTTATATTGTATTTCAAATAATTTTATAATTACATAATTTATATGCTCCAAATCTACAAATTATTTTCACAAAAACGATTTAAAATAAGTCTAATGAACTATGCAGATTCCCATGGAGAGAGAAAGAGTAATTGCTATAAATTAATATTTGGAGTGTTTTAATACTGTATCTAATTATTGTTTATCTAAAGCTTTCTAGACTATTTGTATATAAAGTGATTATATTTATTGGGAAATAATATAAGATAATATTTAATTAAATGGTGAATTTAGTAAGAAGGGATTCTAGACTATTTGTATTTAGTATAAAATAATTATAATTATTGGAAAATAATATAAGAGAGTATTTAATTAAATGGTGTTTTAATAATTAGGGATAAGCTTTTCAAATTTCTTTAAATGTTAAATTTTTCCTTTTAAACATAGATGAAACAAAAAATAGTTACTAAAAACATTATATATAAAGTAAATTATGGAAAAATAGTGAAATTTACCTAGGTGTAAATATATGCAATTTTATGAATTCTTTTGATATAGATAAAGAAAGAATGCTTTCAAGATAGGTACAAAAATATACAATAACATAGTTTGTAATAGTTGGTACAATGAAAAATATAAATCAACACAAAAGAAATTATTAAATGTCAATTGAAATGAGGAGATTCATAGAATGAGTGGATGCCAAAAAACTTATGCATACTAGAAATAATCTTTCTTAAAAAAATTACAAATTAATTGGCATTGTAACTTTTCATCCTGAAAGAATGTGAATATAGTTACATTCACAAAGTTTATTGCTAGGGAAAAAATTAAAAATGAAATGATAACATATGTTTTCGAGCTTAATAAGAAAGAGATTAATGAAAATTTCTCCTTTCTAACTAAACGTATAATAGGTTATTTTACAAGGCAATTCAAAGAAGTGTTAAACATCTTGTTAAGAGAAAAGGCCTTTGACCTTCCTAAGTTTTTAACTTACCTACAAGTGTTATTTATAATTGGACACACGTTACCAATGGTTTGAAACGAATGATTGTCTTATTCTGAAATACACCTTTCCACTACTATGTCAAGTGTATGTGTAAGGTGTGTGTTACATTTTGTAGTCTTCTCATTATGGTTAGTGTCAATTAACAAATGACATGGTAAATTTCTAATAAACCTTTATAAAAATTTGATTTAAACAAATTTTAATGATGTGATTTAGATACACAGGTAAGTTAGTGGTGTGAATTCAATCCATTGATATTGTGGCAACCACAAGAATATAGTAGCATATTTAAATTTAAATTGTCAGATCAATTTTTTTAACTAGTAAAATGATTGAAGTGCATGTAAATGAATTAATTGATTATAAAGAAATTTATGGGCCCATCTCTTGATCACTTGTCCACCCCACTACTAGATTTATCCTACATTTTTTGCTAGCGCATTTTTACTAATGTGGTTCTCTACTGGTTGCCTTGTTTCATTCTTTTTCTTTCAACAACATATTCCTTTGTTTTCTCAGAAGTGGGGTTGCCATGGTGATTATGCAGAAATTCAACATTGGCATTATGTTTTCCCATATTTAGAAGCGTATTATCAGTGTGCTTCTCTTGGTGCCTCAAGTAGTTTCAAAGATATAAAAGTCTCCCCTAGTCTTGAAATATGATATGTCCTTTGTTAGAATAATTGTTTATGGGGGCTTTGTCATGCTGGAAATGAACATAGTTTTAGGGCTTTTGTTCAACGGCTAAATTAATGCAGATAGCTATTATGTGCAGATCTATGCCCAGAATTTTAATGAAGGCGATTAAGAGGAAGAGGATGTGTATCTCTACAAAAGTTTCTTTGCCAAATTTGTTGCACCAATAGTTCGATTATAGGGTAACATATCATCACCTAGGTGGCACTGCATGTAGTTCCTAATGCATAAGCAAGAAACAAGGTGTTAATATGAAGATTTGAAACTAGCCATCAACATGAAGATTTGAATGGTCTGTTTAATTTATTGTTGAATTTTCTCATGGTAACTTGCTGAGGGTGAATCATGTTTCAGAACTTGGTCAAGGTGCTAAGCTCAATTGGTGATCTCGATATTATGAAGTAGTACTAAAGCTAGGAAAAACATATTTCAAAACACAAAAAAATGTAAGCATTGATAGAACAGGCATTAGGAAAAAACAATAAGCATTCATAGAACAGGTATTAGATAGTCACTGTTGGGTTGCAAAATTGTGATCCTATAACTATTGTGAAGACCTAAACAAAATTGTTATATTTAATAATGGGAAGGAAATATTACATAAGTGAACTCGATTTGCTTACAGCTCAAAAGATATATTTTATTTGGGCTTCTACTGGGTTGTTGCAAAATTTGGAATATAGTTGAAATTGTTATATTTAATAATGTGAAGGGTGGTTGCAATTTTGTTGCAAAATTTGCAATATAGTTGAAATTGTTATATCTAATAATGTAAAGGGTGTTTGTAGTTCAAAAGATTTGCTTTATTTGGATGTTGCAAGATATTTTCATTACAGTTGATTACTTGTTTGGAAGGGAGCTCAGCAAAATTGTGTAAATTTTTTCATTTTGTTTTATTGAATGTCCAATCTCATTAGCTATATATAGGATAGTAAGCTATTACACATCTCTATTCATAATCGGAAGGGAATCTGTATGGTGCAGGTCAAAGTTGGTTTCTTATTTTCTGAATAGATATTTTCTGATTAGATATAGGGGATTCAAAAATCCTCAAAAGCCTATTTTTGCTATGCCTTTGTGATGATCAAGGTCATTTAAGTAGCAGAGCAGTGACTATCACAAAATGTTAGCATATTGTTTGAAGTCGGGGCTTCCTTAACAATAGCCAATAAGGAGATAGGGCATTACCTGTTTTATTAGGTGGATAAAATAGTGATTCTGGTTTTTCACAATTATCAAGTGGATACATAAAATGTTGATTTTTGTTTTATTTTCCAAAAGCCTACGACTCAGTAAATGGGACCATGTCTCAAGAAGTAGTTTTAGTTTTTGAATTTATTTGAACTTTTGACAAGCCTTTGATTGCGCAAACTGTTCTTGTACATTTTTCTTGATTCAACTGAATTTGTGAGTACTAGTTTTTGATTTCAAATTGGTTTTTACAGCATTGATTGTCCAACACTTTTCGACTTGCTACTTTGCAACTCTTCTTATTTTAAAGTAACGATCTAAAAATAATAAAATTTTAAATGTGTTAGAAAACCTGCACAGATGAATCTAGCTAGTAAAGCTTGAACACACATCATTGCAGAGCAAAAACACTAAAAGAAAATCGAAAGAATAAAAGAATGATTCGTTAGAAAATAGGTTACAATGCTCATGATATATCATTACTGGGTGAAGATCCCAAGGTAATGCACCATAGTGGTGATCAATGAGCAGACTCAACACCTACAACAAGTTCCGGAGAGAACTAGCAGTTGCGGAGTGAAAGAAGGAGCAAATCAGGGAGTAAATCATGCAGAAGAACTAACCAGTTGTGGAGTTAAAGAAGGAGAAAATCAAGGAGTAAATCATACAAAAGAACTAACCAATTGCAGAGTTAAAGAAGGAGAAAATCATGCAGAAGGAATCTTGCATGTAGCCCCATGCTCTAACTAAGAGTCCGCATGTAGGTGTGTAGTAGTTCCAACAACCACCGTGAACACCACTATGAGGAAAAATAGAAAATGGGCCCTGGAAACTAAGGCCAAAGGTCACCGAAAATATAGTGTAACTTGTACTAAAATTGAGGAAAGAGGGAAAACCTTGTGGGAAAAACCCCCCTCAAAATACAATGTAATCAAAAGAAAAGAGGAAGAAAAGACAGTTGTTAAGCAACTGTGTCTTTCACTCTAAGACAATCGCGTAGAGAGAGAAACTTCTGCTCAGTGAATGTCTTGGTGAAGATGTCTGCAATCTGTTCTTCTGAAGGATAGAACTGCAAATCAATGACCTGATCATGTACTAAGTCTCTGATGTAGTGCATATGGATCTCTATGTGCTTCGTCTGCTGCCGCTGTATTGGATCCTTGCAAAATTTGAGAGTGCTCTAGTTGTCACACCAGATGACAATGGGTTGGTGGAACTGGATGCCCAACTCAGTGAGGAAGTGTTGTAGCCACAGAGCCTGAATGGTGATGTTGACTACTCCTCTGTAGTCGGCCTCACCTGAAGAGAGAGCAATAGCAGCCTGCTTCTTGCTCGACCAATAGATAGGGCTAGACCCTAGACTAAGTGAATATCCGGAGGTGGACTTGCGATCAACACTGTCGCCCACCCAATCAGAATCAGTGAAGCCAAGGAGATTCAATGCAATTCCTACTGCATAGTGAATCGTGAAGGCGATGGTGCCCTACAATATCGGAGGATGTGCTTGGCACCATTCCAGTGTAGCTCATGCAACTCTTGCATGTATCTGGAAATTGCCCCTACTGCATATGAAAGATCTAATCTGGAGTGGGTGAGGTACAATAAGCTCCCCACTAGCTGTTGGTAGAGAGTGTTTTCAACTAATGGAGTGTCACCTCCATCCACAAGACAGACCCCAGACAGAAAAGGAGTCGGTGCTGGCTTGCAGTCAGTCATGTAAAATCTCTCGAGGAGATCCCGTGCATACTTAGCCTGAGAGAGTTTGATGCCTATGGCATCCTGGCTGATCTCAAGACCAAGAAAGAAGTGTAATGGACCCATTTCCTTCATCAAGAACCTATCATGTCAGGCCCTCTTGACTACAGCAATGGCTAAAACTGAGCTGTCGGTGATCAGGATATCATCCACATACAAAACTAAGATAAGAAGAGAATCATGTGTCCTAAGCATGTAAACATTCAGATCAGACTTACATCTTTCGAAGTTTTGTGATAAGGGAAAAGAATCCATCTTCGCATACCAAGCTCTCGGGGCCTGCTTAAGGCCGTAGAGAGATTTCTTTAGTTTGCAAAACAAAGATGAATCCTGAATGAAACCATGTGGCTGCTCCATGTAGATCTCTTCAGATAGGTCCTCATGAAGAGAGGCATTCTTCACATCAATCTAATGTACTTCCCACCCCTGGGCAGCCGCAATGGAAAGTGTAAGGTGTATGGAATCCATATTTGTTACTGGAGCAAAGGTCTCATCATAATTAATGCCATGCACTTGTTGGAAGCCTTTGGCTACTAGCCTTGCTTTCCATCTGGTGATTTTCCCATCTGCATCACTCTTGGTCCTGTAGACCCATTTGCATCAGACAAGTTTCCTTCCTGAAGGAAGGGGGACCAGATCCCAAGTCTGGTTCTCGATGAGGGAGTTATACTCCTCCTCCATGGCGGACTCCCAAGATGGATGCCCAGCAGCCTTAGCATAAGACTGTGGATCAGAAGACTGAACCAAATGGCAATTCCAGGATGGCAATGGTTCAGTGGCAGTGAGGACAAGAGGAGGCTCAATAAACTCTGAGCTAGTCCTCTGCAGATCAAAATTATCCCCCACAAGACCATCTCTAGCAACTGGGTGGTCTTGTGCATATATCTCATGTAAGCTCCTTGTTCTCTGATTTATGACAGGGGAATTTGATTCACTGCTGGAAGCCCGATATGGGCTTGGATGTGGATCATCATATGCATGCACTGGATTTGTATCTGAAGACTCTGTCTCTACATCTACATGCTCTACCATGGCATCTACATGCTCTGTATCTGCATCTGAGTGTACTGAGTCATCATCTCGGACATGAGGTAGATAAAAGGTGTCTGCATGTGGAAATTGAGGTGCATGCGAGAGACTTTCCTCAAATTTGACACTTCTCTCAATGATGAGCTTGTCTGTGAAGGAAATCAGGAGTCGGTATCCCTTCACACCATCAGGGTATCCAACAAATATGCACTCAATGCTCTGTGGATCAAGAGCTTTCCTCTTTTCAGAGGGGATCCTAGCCCATGCTCAAGAGCTGAAAACACGGAAGTGGGTGACCTCTGGTTTAGTGCCACTCCAAGCCTCAAAGGGGGTCTGATCCTTGACAGACCTATGAGGAGATCTGTTCTGGATGTAGTTAGCACAATTAAGTACTTCAGCCCATAGCTTACGAGGCAGTGACTTAGCATGTAACATGCAGGAAACCATCTCTTTGAGAGATCAGTTCTTTCTCTCAACAACTCCATTTTGCTACGGAGTGTATGGAACTGTGTACTGCAACTGTATGCCAGACTCAAGGCAAAGGTTCTGAAGTGCTGTGTTAACATATTCCCTCCCATTGTCTGTACGGAGGGCTTTGATCTTTCTCTCTGACTGTGTCTCAACTAATGCTTTTAAATCTTCAAAGTACGCAAAAACTTCAGATTTGTTCCTAAGAAGATACACCCAAGTATACCGTGAGAAATCATCAATAAATGTAAGCACATACCTTTCTTTATTGATGAAAGGATGAGGAAAAGGACTGTTGCACAAAATATTGTCACCATGACATTCTGCAATCAGTATGAGTCTATCACCACTCATACTTTCCTCCTTTGCAAGTCTTAAACCTCAGTTCTTCATGTCAAGCCTTGAAAAATAAGAGAAAGCCCTTAAAAGTCTCTAAAACTCTGGTTCCGCACTTTCTCTTAGCATTACCTGTAGTCCCGCACGTACTGGTCATGTCCCCTGCGTACCTGACCGTTCTGTCTCTGAGTAAAGGGTGCGGACCCCTGTAAAGGTAAAAAAGGTGCAAGTACATTCTTAAAAAGTCACTTTGAGTCATTTCTGGAAGCTTCTAGAAGGAATCTTGAGGTGGCAAGTTTGCTCCTTTACGGTTCATGCATCCCATACCTTAAGGAGCTAACCCCTTGATGTGAGGAGCTGATCCCTTTGAAGGATGACTCTATCCCTTCATAGGTGGACCTATAACCTCTTTCCTTTGCACTATAAAATGAAGCATTGGGCTGGTTACTGAGGAGGTTGAAAGCTGAATACTTTTGAGGTGAAATGCTGTTGCAATTTAGTCGTCCTAATTGAGCTTGAGAGGAGAGATTACATACCTTTTTTGATCTCATTGGGAAGAGTGTGAGGCTTTTCAAAGTAGAGGAGATTCCTGTTTGGACCCTAGGAGGAGCTTGTACAATATCAAGGCACCAAAGGTTGTAAAGTTCTTCTATTTTCAAAGTTAATACAATCCAGTTTATTTTTCTCAAAAAGCTGTGTTTTATGGTTTATTTCATGGACTCCTTGATCACCATGATGAATATGATTTATTATACTAGCTATGTAGGTGTTATTTGATGTGTGCTTGTTTGTGATTGCAGGTTCTCAAAAGGAAACTCTTTCGAACGGTCAAAGCGTCGCTGCCACAAACTAGCGTTGGACTTAAGGTAGGGTCTAAAACACCTCTTAGTTTTTATTAATGAATCACAATATATTTAGAGAAAGGTAGATTTTCTTGTCCTGCTTGTTGCTAGATATCTGTTGTTACTAGGGAGATCAGTCTTGTCCGCAAGAACGATTTATCTGGCCGACAATTTGGCGACTCCATTGGGGACTGGAATTTGGTTTTTGCTTTTCCTTTTACTTTGACTTGAGAAACTTTTTCTTGTTTCTGGTTTTTTCTTAATATGTATGGGATTGGGTAGTTTTTAGGATCTGGAGTATATTTTGTTTTTTCTGAAATTTTGAAGAGGACCACACTTTCTTTTACAAGATAGTGCGGACATCCCCGCACTGTTCCTTTACTGCACAGAGCGGTACTGCATCTGGTTCTACTGGAAGCCTGCAGACCCTGTCAAACCTTTTGAAAAACCCAAAATGTTTTTGTCCAGTTAAGCTTAGGATTTATTTACTCTTTTTAGTGTCTACCCAGATCTGCATGTGTCTTGTCAAAAATTTCTTGTGAGTGAGTTCCATTGGCATTTTGGTTTTAGGTGATTTTCTAGAAGTTTTGCATGCCTGGATTGATTTTCGCTTGGTCTTTGTAGTGACTCAGAGATTAGAAGCCTAAGAAACCTTAGATTACCCTGGTCTTTTTGGTTTTCTTGATGAGTCTGACTGATTTGTGAAATCTGCCCTTGCTGAGAAATAGATTTCATTTTCTCTTTGCAAAGCTTTGAACGAACTTTCTTGTGAGTTTTGAATTTCATTTTTATAAAAGAAAACATAGCTGGGTGTTTTTGATTAATTTGTTATTCTGAATGAATTAATCCTTAGTTTATTGAATAACTAAGTAAAACATCCTCAAAAAGATTTAAAGCTTTTACTTCAATTAGGTTTTTAGAAGTTTTTAGATCTCAAGATTGATTTTTATAGTTTTGAGTGTTTTCTAGAAATTGTAGAATCTCTTTTGAAAGAAATTGTTTTCTGTAGTTTTTGAGTGTTGAAAAAGAAAATGGATTTTTTGTGAGCATAATTAGTAGTCTCGTTTTGAGTTTATTGAAAAAGAAAAAAAATATTTTCTTTTAATTTACATGTTGAAAGAAAGATTTGTTTTTCAAAGAATTGCGTTCTCAACTCTTTCTTTCAGCTAGAAATTCATTGAAGAAAAATAATTGTTTATCATCTTAGGTGCATTTTTAGTGTTTTTGGAGTCGAGTCTTCACACCATAAAGTTTCATCTCCATTCCTATTGACTTAAGAAACAACCCATAAAAATAATGCTTAAATTAAAATTGATCTAGCAATCTTTTTATTTCTAGGGCTCTTATCACCAATATAGCTTAGGATAGTATCTTGGAGTAGGGAGTAATTAACTCTCCAAGATAGTTAAAACAAACAGGTAGCTATATCTTGCTGTAGGAAATAAATCCAATTGTAATTGATATAATCTGGGAAGCTCCTCTTAAAGGATTCAATCACGAGATCATGTCCGAACCTTTGAGACAATCAAGTCTGTCTCATTGGGAAAGATAGAAGATTTGCGCGTATTAAAAACGGTAAACCTCGGATTAACCATTATCGAGGAGCCTGGGGTCACTTGTTGGTAAAACTCGGATTGATCATGTCAAGGAGCCTTCAATGGGATTGAGCTTTGTTACTCTACCCTTGCACATAGATCGGATCATAGACTGTTCCCCCAGTTGTATTTGTTACTGTTGGTATCCTTAGTGACCATAATCTTAAGATTCTTTCCTAAGGTGATGGTGAAGGACGGGTCTCACTGTACCTGGAGCAGATGTCGACTAGACTCACTTGGACTCTCTGGGGGCTTCTCTTCACTCGAGACGGTTTTGTGAAGAAACTTGTGCCAGTCTGTTTTATTAAGCAGGTTGTCGGGGTAACTGTTTCAACCGCCCTTTCTGTATTAAATTCTACGACGTTGGATTTCATCACCAACTAGTGTTTTTGGTACGGAAAGTTACTGTTTGTGTGTGGTTTGAACTCTTAGATTTTTTAAGCATGTGATTCAGTTGTTTGTTTCTTTAGAGACTTTAGGTGGTTTTATTGATATTTTCTTTGTTTTCGTGTGAAGTAATTAAAATATTTAATTGTGGTTGAATTACCGAGACAATCCCGTAGACTTCGAGGGCAACCTCCCGAGTATACACCAAGCCAGCTTGAAGGGCTACGAGCTCTTGTAACACCTAGTGATAGTAGAGTTGGGTCACTGGAAGTGGGAGAGTCTCCTTTAATTGTTCATCTTGATTATCAAGTTCAGGCAACAGAGTATATTTCTAAACCAATTTCATTTTCTGAAGTTACTGGTAGTATTTCTTCTACTAGTGAATTAGCTGAAGAACCTGAAATTTCTGAGCCTGAAACTGAACCTGCTGCTACTCCATCCTCAGGATTTGCTTCTCCAACTTCTAGTGGTCCTGGTTCACCCAGGGTAGGAAGGATCATTACCGAAAATCTCCCTTCGGGACTCATTTCTATTGAAGAACTTGTTAGTCCAGAAGAAGATATAACTTTCCCTGAAAATCAACCAACTTTAGAACTTAGGAAGCGTGAATCAATTTTCTATAGTCCACCTAGGAGAGATGCTTGGTGCATCTCATTGACCAAATTTTTAGAAAATCCGGGTCTTAGTTTTTCACCACCTCGAATTCCTTTTCATCTAACACCTAGAGGTTATTATCCTCCTTTGAATATGTCGAGACATTCATCCATGTTTTCCTAATCACCGGAAACATTTTTATATGGCGGTCCTTCTATTCCTTCTAGGTATCAGTCACTCACTGGTACTTTTTCAGGAGCATCTCCTCAACCCATTGAACATGGGATATCAACTGGTAATAACGGAACTCAACCGTTGAGCGTAGAAGAAATTCTTATGATGTCTGGTACTATTCCAAATCCGCAACCTCAAGGTAGTCAGTTACCACCTGGGGGGCAACCTCAAGGTACTCAATTATAGCCTGGGGGGCAACCTCAAGGTAGTCAGTTACCACCTGGGGGGCAACCTCAAGGACAGTACATACCTTCGGGACAGTACATACCTCAAGGTCAACCCTAGACTCATTACATACCTCAAGGTTAACCCCAGTATCAATACATACCTCAAGGTCAACCCCAGTTTCAGTACGTGCCTCAAGGTTATCAACCTCAAGGTCAGTACCCAACCTAAGGTTTCCAACCACCTTCTGGTCAATCATTTGTTCAAGGAGCTGGAAATGTACCTTTGAATTATCAGCCCTACGCTCAACTCGATTATGGTCCTCAATATGCTCAACCTTCTATGGGTCCACACCCTGGAATGAACATGGTGTAGGATCCATCTCAATCTCAACAGATCTTGCAACCTAATGTGTAGTTTTCATCTCAATCTAGACAACCTTTGGTTTCTGGTTCAACCCAGCAACCCGTCCAACCTACTATTCAAACTTTTGCACCTGGTGTAGCTCACCAGTCTGGGCCTAGTTCACCTTGAACTCCGCCTCAAACGACTACTGCAACTACTGCAGCTTCTGTTCAATATACCCCACCTACTTCTGGAGTATCGGTAGCTCTGGTTTCTACTTCAAGAAGCATCAACTCCTCAAGCCTTTTTACCTCAGTCGGGACCTACAATTCAGACTTCGGTTCAGATGCTTGTAGGACAACCTAGTCCAAGTACGGTTGTCACAAGTCAACCGTAATTCACTTATCAACCGTACCAGGGACAGTACCAATTCGGTCCTACTGTGCAAAGCCCAGTTTACCAGTATCAACCGTACCCTGGATATACTTATCAACAACCTCAACAACCCCAGTTTGGTCCGATTAATCCTGGTTTTCTAGGAGGATACAATATTCCAAATGCGATTCCAATTCCAAGTTATCCTGGATATCCTCCTCTTGGGGCTAGTCTTATGACCCAGGGTTTTCGTGACCCTAACCGTCAGTTACCATTTATTGCAACTTTGGACTTGCCTGATTTGTCGCTCCTTACGAATGATCTGATTAATTATCTTCTGTTTTGGCCGCCAATGCTGAATAAGTTGCCCAGTGATATCCCAAAGTTTGAAGGTAAATCAGGAGAGGATCTGTCAAACCATGTGATGAATTATCACCTCTAGTGTGCATCTAATTCCATTATCGATGATTCAATTCGCTTACATCTTTTTCAACGCACTCTGATTGGTCTTGCGGCCAAGTGGTACATTGAGTTACCGTGAGCTTCTTTTTATAATTTTAGTCAGTTAGCCACTTCATTCTTAACTCATTTTCAGTTGCCTGTCAGATATGAAAATGGCACGGAATTATTAACTTCATTAAAACAGTCAACATCCACATATATTTCAGATCATATTCATGAATGGCGATGTAGACGACGTTTAGTGAAAGTTTTTATTCCGGATCAAATTTTAGCAGAATGGTTCGTTAAATCATTATTACCTAAAATCACTGAGGATGTAGCTAAGGCAGGAGTTGTTACTGAAGAGCAAGTAATTGCTCAAGCTTAGTACCTTGACCTCGTTTATACGCAGTCGGGTACTTTACACGAAAAAATCCCCGACCTTCCGAAACAAAATCAAATAACTGCAGCTCCTTCAGGGTCTCATGCTGCTGATGGTATGATTGGTTCAGTTAGCACCAAAAGCAAGAAGAAATCTTCAAAGAATTCTTCTCCTATTATAACTTTACCAAATTCCCCGACAGGAGACTCTTCCGCTAAAATTCCTGCAGATATTCATGTCGTAGAATCATCTACGGCCAAATCAAAATCCAGTGTTAAAAAGGAAGGGAAGAAGAAAAATAAACAAAACTCAAAAGAGAAATCAAATAAAACTGAATCTACTGAAGAGAAACGTAAACCTCGCTATAATTGTCTCATTTGTGACAAGGAGCATTTTACAAGAGATTGCCCACATCAAGTTGAGGTTGCGAAAATTGTCAAAGGTTCTCAAACGCCTGCTCTCTTGAAGGATCCTTTTCCTAGTCAAGATAGTAAGATGATTGGTTCTTCCTCTAATGCCTCAGAAGAACCCATAATTATGATGTTCATGTCAGGATTGCGATGAGATCGCAAGATTATGGTAGTAAAAGTCTTGTTGGTGGTAAGGAAGCAGAATCTTCTAATTCAAACCCATCAACTTCAACTCCTTCTGGTTCTGATCCGCTACAGATCAAGAAACCTAACCCAGAATTAGTAATGAAACCGCCTGCTAAAAGTATACTTCGGAAGTCAGCTTTTAATCCGCATGCGAGAGCTGCTCAGAATTATAACATTGTTGAACACTTAGTTGTTTCCCCTTCAGCAATGTCAGCTTTGGAGGTGCTGCAATCATGCCCAACACAGCGTAAATTACTTTTGTCGGCTATAGGAGTTGTTGATATTCAGGATTCTAACCTTATAATCTTCGATTTAGAGAATATTACACCTCGCCTACCTCATCAAATGGCTTTCCAGATTCCAGTGTTAGTAAAAAACAGACCTTGCTTTAGTACTGTAATTGATGAGGGAGCTTCTACATGTATTATGTCGATCCAGTGTTTGAGATCGCTTGGTTCTCCTACACTCAATCAATCCCCAACGATTCTAAAGGATTTTGATGGCCGTGGGCTCCATCCTTTTGGCATTCTACAGGATTTACCTATAGGGGTTGAAGGAAAAACTATTAATCTAGATGTGGAAGTGGTTGATGCCCCTCTATATTACGACCTTCCTTTGGGTCGCAGTTGGTCTTATGCTATGACTGTTGTTGTTTCATCGGTCTTTCGGCTTATCAAGTTTCCTCATAATGGAAAGATCGTAACCATAGACCAGTTGACTTATTTTTCATCCGACCCAGCCTCTTCTGAAAGTATCCAAGATGTCGGTAAAACAACTATCCCTTACAAGGATGTTGGGGTAGGATTGATTAAAGATTCTGGTTTACTAGGAACTTTTTCCTTTCCTCCTCCCAATGTATCGCCTTCTACTACAACTATTCATATGATTTCATCAAACACTATTGCTTTTGATGATTCTTGGATCCTACCTTCCGAGTCTGAGGTGGATTCATTTTGGTGATGCGATGCCTTTGAGTCCCTATGAAATTGCATATCAGGCTGTACAGTCATTTTCTGACCCTTGTTCAACCAAAATTGATCTAATGAATGTGGTCCATGGAGAATCACTTTCAATATCAACCTCAGATTCAACAACTTTTTCCGAGCTTGTTCATACTGATGAGCAGATTCGTGAACTTTTTTCTGTTGATGATTTACCATGGGAAGATCTTCATCATCAATCTTCATTTTTACCTGAGCTTGATCATTTTGAAAATGATTTTTCATCTATTTTTACTATTGATTATGTCAAAGAACCACATAATCCATTGCAACATCCTGATTCTGAGTTAAATTTGGGAAATATTTCTCGAACGGTTCCTATTGACATTTCAGTTAAACTGGGAATTATTGAAAACATTCATATAGGTGCTCCCTGTACGGACAATGAACTCCAAACTTATAGAGCCCTATTTCAAGAATTTCGCGACGTGTTTGCCTGGTCATATGAAGAAATTCCAGGAATAGATCCATAAATTGTTGTTCATAAAATTAAAACTTACCCAGATGCTAAACCTGTCTGGCAACATTTGCATCAAATACATCCACGAAAAGTTGCTGCTATTAAAGCTGAAGTTGAGAAATTACTTCGAGCAGGTTTCATTTATCCAATTCCCTTAACGGATTGGGTAATGAATATTGTTCCTATTAACAAAAAGCAAGGAATGATAAGAATATGTATCAATTATAGGGATATTAATCGAGCTTGTCCTAAAGACAATTATCCAACTCCCTATATCGATCAAATCATTGACGATTGTGCCGGTAGTGAAATATTCTCCTTTATGGATGGTTTTTCTGATTACAATCAAATCAACATACTCCCTGCTGATCAACCAAAAACGGCTTTCATTTGTCCATGGGGGACATTTTCTTATTGCAAATTACCTTTTAGATTGAAGAACGTTGGAGCAACTTCTCAAAGAGCTATGTCTTACGCGTTTCATGACATCAAGGAAATTGTGCAGCCTTATCTCGATGATTTACCTGCCCATTAATTACGTAGAGCCGATCATCTCACTCATTTACGAGCAATCTTTATGAGATGTAGGCATTATCGAATTAGGCTGAATCCACACAAATTTGTTTTCTGTATAGAAATGGGTCGTTTATTGGGATTTGTTGTTTCAAAAGCCGACATTCATGTCGATCCCTCGAAGGTTGAAGCTATTGTAAAATTGCCTCCTCCTTCGTCTCTTCACCAACTCCAAAGTTTGCAAGGGAAAGAAAACTTTTTACTTTGTTTCATTCCTAACTACGTCGAGATAACAAAGGGTTTTACCAAGTTGTTGAAACAGAATACTACATTCTTTTGGGATGAGATAGCTGACAAATATTTTGATGCACTTAAACACGTGTTGACCCATGCACCGTTATTGTATCCTCCCAACTACAACAGGATTACTTCTTGTACCTCTCCACTTCTCATTCCACCATTGGGATGGTTTTAGTTCAGGAAGACGAATTCAAAAGTGAACATGTGATTTACTATCTTAGTCGAACTTTGAATCCGACTGAGCTTAAATATTCGCATGTGGAGAAATTGGCCTTGGAAGTTGTTCAAGCTGTCCAAATATTTCGTCATTACATCTTACTACGCAAAACTACAATAATTTCTGACTGTAACCCTATGATCTATATTTTGACCAAACAATTGCTAGGGGGCAAGTATTCCAAATGGATAGTTATCATGCAAGAATTTGAATTGGAATTTGAAAAATCCAAGGCAAAGAAATCTTTAGTTTTTGCGGAACTAATGTGTGATTTCCCGCGTGTTGATACTGAAACTATGGCGAAAGAGCCCATTGCGGACGAATCCTTGTTTCTTATCAGTACTCTTGATCCATGGTATGGTGATATCATATTTTATCTCCAAACCCAATCTTTTCAGCCTGAAACTTCACGATCTCAGCGACGTAAAATACGTTTCCAATCCCAACAATACAAAATCATTGGAGATACACTCTATCGTCGTGGGGTGGATTCTATTTTCTGACCTTGTTGAACTCATGAAGAAGCTGAAAAGGTTCTAAATGAATATCACTCTGGAGCATGTGGCGGTCATGTGTCTGGGTATGCCACAGCCCAAAAGATATTGTGCGCTGGTTATTTCTGGCCATCTTTATTTAAAGATTGTATCTATGCGGTCCGAAAATGCCACAATTTTCAAATTTTTGATTGAAAGATGCATGTTCCACCTGCTCCTCTCCACCCTATAATTGTTGTCGGTCCTTTTGTAAAGTGGGGTATCGACTTTATTACATGTAACCCTCACTCGGCCGGGGGGCATGCGTATATCATCCTTGCGGTAGATTATTTTACTAAGTGGGCCGAGGCGATGCCTACATTTTCGGCAGACGGAAAAACTGCTGCAATTTTCGTTTTCAATCATATAATTACTAGATTCGGTGTTCCTCAAGCGATTATTACTGATCATGGGAGTCATTTTCGAAACATCATGATGACTGAACTAACAGATCAACTTGGCCTACGTCACGATAGTTCTACTCCATATTACCCACAGGCTAATGGTCTGGTTGAAGCTATCAACAAAGTTCTAGTCATTATGATCCGACGAATCATTGGTATTCATAGGTCGAATTGGCATAACATGTTATTTTCAGCACTTTAGGCGTATCGAACCTCAGTAAAAGCATCAACTAGTTTCACTCCTTTTCAACTAGTTTACGGTTTGGAAGCTATGTTACCTATTGAATGCGAAATTCTGTCATTGCAAATAGCCATAGAATTACGCCCAGCCACTTCCGAAGAGGAGAAACATTTTTTGTACTTAGCTCAGCTAGATGAGAATTGATGTGATGCTGCATTAGCAATCGAAATTCATGCCAAACGAATTAAAGATCAGTACGATCGAAATGTTACACCTCGTAATTTTTCAGAAGGAGACCTAGCCTTACTATACGATTAAGCAAATGATAAGCTAGGGGCTGGAAAATTTGTACCTATGTGGCATGGTCCTTATATTGTTAAGCGAAAGATGGCAAAAGGGGCCTATGAATTAGTAGATTTTGGCGGTATCTCTTTGGGTAAACCCAGAAATGGTCTTTATCTGAAAAGATATTATGCTTAAATCTGGGTGTGGAGATTTTAGTTAGAATAGTTTCTTTCTAGCTGGTGTGTTTTAGATTAGAAAAGTGTGCCTAGTTTAGAGAGTGATTTTATCATTATTTCTGCTTATCTTGATTTTACTCTTGATATTGCAGATGTCGACGTCTCTTCAAACATACATTGGTTTCGCTGATGGTGCTTGTCATAATACATGGAACATTTCTTCCGTAGCTTGGGTTATCTATTCACCCTCTGATGAGTTGGTATCTATGCATGGGGTAAGCCTCGGTCAAACAACGAACAACATTGCAGAGTATAGTGCAGTGATTGAGTTATTATCTGAATCCATCTCATTCGGGATTCAGAGTTTGATTGTTAGGTTAGATTCTGAACTCATTGTATTACAGCTTAATATAGTTTATGCCATTAGAAATCCAGTGTTATTAAGATTATTTTTGAGATTTCGTCTCTTGGAACGTGAATTTGACTACATTGAATATCAACATATTCCAAGATATTTAAATACATTAGCAGATGCAATTGCTTCTCGAATGTTAAATAGACATTTGCAATAATCAAACAGTAAATTTAAAAACATTCCATAACATGTTATACAAGATAGCCAGTAATAGTGATATAGCATAGCATAGAAGTGTGTCAAATATACATCGTCTTTGATCATAGGTTGAAAAACACCTTATGATTGGCAAAAATGATAGTACAAAAAGCAAAAATGTCGTATGAGTCTACAAAGGCAATCATCCTATCACTGGTGATGATCACGATAAGAAACCACTACTTGGGCCACCCTACAAAGGAACCTCCTGAAAGGTCCTGGGACCCCAATCACATAGCGTTGTAACCTAAGTGGAATATCATCTATGCTAGTCTCTGGAATATCTGCTGTCAAACGCTCTAGATGATTTTCCAATTCGGTCAGGGTCTTTGTAGATTCGTCCCATGGGGTTAGTACTGTTGTAGCTGGGTGTCTCCTCTCATAGGGCCGGAGAGTGGCTGGTCGCCGTGGACCCACATCTTCATTTGAAACTTTTTATTACCAGTTTTGGACAATTTAAAAGAAAAAAAGAATTAGTTAAAGCTTAGAAAATGTTGAGAATGATTTTCCTGAATCATCCCACTACTCTCCTGGTGGAAGAGTCATGTTTGGGTCACCACAATAATCCATCCTAGCATATGGAAAATCTTGAATCACAAAAATTTGGTTCTCCAACCAACGAAAATACTCAGGTGGAAATCAAACAACCTCTGAACCCTCCTCAAGATGATGGGCCATAACTGCAACCCAACGCATGAGCTTAGGCTCTCGGTGAAGTCCAACTCCAACAGAAAGCTGTTGTGGGACCAACATCAGAACCCTCTCTAGACCAAATCTCACAACTAAGAAACCATATCCAAAGTTTTTTAGTTGTCCGTTCTTTGCTCTAGTTAGTTGGCCTTTTACATTCGCCAACACAGCTTCGCACCAGTTGAAGATGGTGCCTCGATAACAGTCTACTGCCATTCGCATTTGGGATCCGGTAGCTACATGTAGTGTTGCGCTTCTGCAAATTCTGGTGACAGTAAATGCAATCACTTTAAGTTTAGGACGTGAGATAGTTTTGATATCAATCCATTTGTCCTTTGTTTGGTCATTACAAAACTCTAGTCGGAGACTATCGAGAGACTGGCCACCTGGCCTAGTCCCGAATAGAGATAATCATTCACCTCTCTTGGGAAAACCAGTCAAGAAATAAATTTCCTCGATTTCGAGCCAGTGGCCACCAATAATGAAACACTGGTCCTGTATATTCCACCTGTCTACCAGCCATTGCAAAAAGTCTACTTGGGCCCTCATGCCAGGTATCGCCCAGGATTTAAATAGTCTGCATGCTCTCAATGCATCCAATGAGGGTTGATGATTTATTGCAACAAGGTCCACATCCTCGTGCTCACGTTCCCACCAAATAAGCATTTTGTATGTCCTACATTGCAAAAAAAAAATATGTATTAGAACAATTTAGTTCGAAAATTTTTGGGTGGAAATGGAAAAAATTGAAGTTTTAAAACCTATTTCGCGGGGTCCGCACCCGCTAGTTAGCGATAGTGCATAGGTCCGCACTCTTACTAAGCAACAGGTGCGGAACTCTGGCTCTTTCCCCTGTAGAAAAAAGTCGGGGTCCGCAGGTTCCGCATGTTGCGCCTGCAGACCCTCGCGAGCAATTTTCTAAACTAATTTTTCCCTAAAAAATCAAAATGGAAGCCTAAAAATGAAATGCAAGATAAGGATGATGTGGATTACCTGGAGCTGATGGTTTTCGATTCCAACAGATGGATTTTCCACAATCTTCACAGGAAGTTTCTTACCCAAAAGCTCCCTTTTCTCACTCTGAAATCAAACAGTAAAAATCAATTTACAAAAGCCCTTTTTATAAGCTTTTTTGAATAAATGAATTTTTAATTTGTTTATTTTTCACTTTAAAAATGTAACTTTTTTGTGCATTTTTATTTATTTTAAACAGGTATGAGTAATGTTTGAGTTTTTGTGCAGAATATCAGATTTTTCAGGAGAAATTGATCATTTTCAACAAAAAACATTGGAGTCCTCTTTAAGCTCTTTTCAGACTCGTAAAATATGCAAAGATTGCCGAGTTTTTCTTTTTAAGCTCATTAAAACGGAATTAAAAGGACGGTCCACTTACAACTCTTTTCTGACCGTATAAACATGAAAAGATTGCCGGGCTTTTGTCGTTTCAAGTTCGATATTGGTTATAAAATGACATGTCGTTGATTGCTTTTTTACTTTTTTTCGGATCAGAGACAATAAGTATGAAAAGTACTCATTGATCGTAATGGTCAAGCGGTTCTCTCAAGTATTATTTATAATTTTTCAGGCTTGGGAGACACAAGCTTACGGAAAAGGACAACCATGGAATTTTCTTAAGTTTTTCTTCTGACTCCCTAAAATTGAAAAACGCTGAGTTTCTCCTATACTAGACTCGTTAAAATTAACAGTAAAGGACCTGTTCAATTTTAAACAGGAATGAACCACTCCTTCTTAGGGTTCAAATTTTAAACTAAGTTGGACCTTATAACCAAGCAAATGTTATCCTCCTCAATCTTGTCAAAAATAAAGAGGTACTTGCCAGAAATGGTGGGGGAAAAAAGAGAAAAATGAACCTGTTTGTTATACTTTGTGTTTTAGAAAAGCATTTAACCACTCTTGAACACGACACTTTTTGTTCACCTGGGTTGGGAAACCCTTTGCCTAACAGTTAATCAAACCATATTGCAAGTCTTCAGCCGGTTTCTGGGTATTAGCTTTGGGTCAATTGTCACCAAACCATTTGGAGTATCGTTATGTGTTCAAGAGGTCAGTTCAAATAAACCATTCATCTGCAAAATATCTGTCATCCATCTTGACCATCCTTGAGTTAGTCCTTGCCAAATATATGTCTTCAAACTTGATCTATGATTTCGTGTTGTGGGCTTCCCTATGATGGATCGCTTTCTATCGACTTCAGCTCATTATCTAGAAAGATGATCTAGAAATCATCAGTACCTTGGAATCTGCATGCCTCAATGGCAAGTTTCTCGCCTTCGACGATAGGTTGCATCATTGACCTTCGATCAAAGGATTCTATGACATGTTCGACATCAGCTCATCTATTCACATTTCATGGATTGTACTGAGCACTTTGAGAGCCATTGACATTACTGATGGTTTCTCTCACACTTGTTAACAGTTCACATCATTGACTGGTAATCAAGTGGTTTCTACCATGTTCGACTTTGACACATTCATTCACATGGATAGAATTGTACTAGTTCGGGAAGCAAAAATCAAGACCCTGGATCTAGTTTCCACCATCCAGGCTATGAGGAATTTTGATATTCATTATACAGTGGACTATTCATAAACAGATGGCTGTGCCCATACTATGCCTACATATGTCTATACTTTTGATGTATTACAAAATCGTTCCTATATCAGAGCAGTTTAGTTAGTTTTCTAGTCAGTTTTGATCTGAGTATGGGAATGCCTACCTCAGCAATGATATGTTCACATATATATATTTTGTATTGAATGTTTTTACAGGTTCCAACTAGGGTGTCCACAGGATGATCTTTGAAATGATAAAGTACTTCACTCTTCTTAGATTAAAAATGCTATTCTCATCTATTACAGACTTTGCACTTTAGGGGGCAATCTGTTGCACAAAATATTGTCACCATGACATTCTGCAATCAGTATGAGTCTATCACCACTCATACTTTCCTCCTTTGCAAGTCTTAAACCTCAGTTCTTCATGTCAAGCCTTGAAAAATAAGAGAAAGCCATTAAAAGTCTCTAAAACTCTGGTTGCGCACTTTCCTCCTTTGCAAGTCTTAAACCTCAGTTCTTCATGTCAAGCCTTGAAAAATAAGAGAAAGCTATTAAAAGTCTCTAAAACTCTGGTTCCGCACTTTCTTTTAGCATTACCTGTGGTCCCGCACCTACTGGTCATGTCCCCTGCGTACCTGACCGCTTTGTCTCTGTGTAAAGGGTGTGGACCCCTGTAAAAGTAAAAAAGGTGCAAGTACATTCTTAAAAGCTCACTTTGAGTCATTTCTGGAAGCTTCTAGAAGGAATCTTGAGGTGGCAAGTTCGCTCCTTTAAGGTTCATGCATCCCATACCTTAAGGAGCTAACCCCTTGATGTGAGGAGCTTATCCTTTTGAAGGAGGACTCTATCCCTTCATAGGTGGACCTGTAACCTCCTTCCTTTGCATTATAAAATGAAGCATTGGGCTGGTTACTGAGGAGGTTGAAAGCTGAATATTTTTGAGGTGAAACGCTGTTGGAATTTAGTCTTCCTAATTGAGCTTGAGAGGAGAGATTACATACCTTTTTTGATCTCATTGGGAAGAGTGTGAGGCTTGTCAAAGTAGAGGAGATTCCTGTTTGGACCCTAGGAAGAGCTTGTACAACATCAAGGCACCAAAGGTTGTAAAGTTCTTCTATTTTCAAAGTTAATACAATCAAGTTTATTTTTCTCAATAAGCTGTGTTTTATGGTTTATTTCATGGACTCCTTGATCACCATGATGAATATGATTTATTATACTAGCTATGTAGGTGTTATTTGATGTGTGTTTTTTTGTGATTGCAGGTTCTCAAAAGGAAACTCTTTCGGAAGATCGAAGCGTGGCTACCACAAACTAGCATTGGACTTAAGGTAGGGTCTAAAACACCTCTTAGTTTTTATTAATGAATAACAATATATTTAGAGAAAGGTAGATTTACTTGTCCTACTTGTTGCTAGATATCTGTTGATACTAGGGAGATTGGTCTTGTCCGCAAGAACGATTTATCCGGCCGACAAGGCCCCATGAGATCACTACGGATCAGATCTAGAGGAGAGGATGCTCTGTGAGTCTTGCCAATGTCAAACTTTTCTCTAGGATGTTTGCCAAGGGCACACCCTTCACAAACTCCTTTGGGTAAACTGATATTTGGCAAGCCTTCCACCATCTCATGCTTGCTTAGCTGTTGCATATACCTGTAATTTAAGTGACCAAACCTCTCGTTCCAAAGCCTACTACTATCATCAGCATGTGTAAGCAATAAGGAGGATTCAGATTCAATAAATTCAGAAAATGTATACAGTCTAGCTCCATTGTTTACCTCACCGGTTGCAATTTTGGAGCTGTTATGTAGGTCATATATGTTCACTGCATCTGGAGTGAATTCCACCCTCGTTCCGGTGCCGGAATGAGTGATCTGATAAACTGAAAGCAGGTTTACCGAAAGTTTTGGAACATGAAGCACATCTTCAAGGCTTCCGTGTAAAAGTTCCACTCTACCTTTTCCGATGACCTCAATAGGTGAGTCATCTCCCATGAGGATGGGAGGTCCTTTGCATGCATCCAAAGAGGAATAAACTTCCTTTGCAGTAGCCATATGATTTGATGCACCAGAATCTATAATCCATGCATTAGGGGAAGAATTAATTGTAACTAAAGCATGAAAATTGTTGCCTTTCCCGTGTGGCGGATCCTCAGTTTTCTTCTTGACGCCCTGAGGGATGTGGTCCCTAAGGTTTTTCTTTTGAAGGATTTCTGCCATTTGATCAATTTGTTTCTTCATGCAAGAGGATTCTGGATGGAATCCTCTTTGACAGTAGGTGCATCTATTTCCTTTCTTCCCTTTCTAATTTCTCGAGCCGGAGGAGTCATTGAAGGGCTTGGTGTACCCTTCCTTCTTTGGATGGGAATGTGTTTTTCCTTTGTCTTTTTGTTGCTGATTTTTCTAATTTAAATCAGATCTGTGATTTTTATTGTGGCTGCCATGATGCACAGCAAGTGCATGCGCTTTTGGAGGTTTGATTTTCCCCATGCCAATGAGTTTATCTTGCTCAAAAGTAAGGGACTCCATGAACTCTTTGAGAGAAGGCATAGTGTAGGATTTACCTGTTGCGAGCCTTACAAAATGAAATGTAGACACAAAGATGGAGTATTCCGGTCTGAGCTTTGACATAATAGAGAGAATTTGGCGACTCTCCTCCTTGGATTTGTCAATTCCACAACCCTTGAGTTGCAGTAATAGATCATTATATTTGGTGAAGAAGTCTTGAATTCTGTCATAGTTCCATGGATCCAATGACAACAGCTCCAATTCGAGCAGATGTCGTTTCATCTCATCCTGTTTCTCGTAGAATTCTTCAACCTTTTTCCAAATCTCATTGGGAGTATTGCAGGAAGATAGATGAAACTGCAACTCTAGAGAGATGCACATGCATATGGATCTGTGGGCCTCATCCATATGGTTGAGGTACTTGGATTTCTCTATGGCTGAAGTGAGTTCCAGTTCTGCAGCCATGGTAATCTTGTACAACCCTTTTTGACGAAGGTATCGAGCCATTTGGTCCTTCCATTCATGATAGTTGTACGGTGTTAGGATCGATGCTTCAGGAAACTCCATTTTTCTGTCGATCTTCGATCTCTAAGCTGTAATACCTGCAAAATAAAGTACTGGTGCACCTTTTATCGAGCAACCTGTGGACTTTGATACCATGTAAATGTGTTAGAAAACCTGCACAGATGAATCTAGCTAGTAAAGGTTGAACACATAGCTTTGCATAGCAAAAACACTAAAAGAAAATCGAAAGAACAAAAGAATGATTCGTTAGAAAATAGGTTACAATGCTCATGATATAGCATTACTGAGTGAAGATACCAAGGTAATGCACCATAGTGGTGATCAATGAGAAGACTCAATACCTACAACAAGTTCCGGAGAGAACTAGCCAGTTGCAGAGTCAAAGAATGAGCAAATTGGGGAGTAAATCATGTAGAAGAACTAACCAGTTGCAGAGTTAAAGAAGGAGCAAATCAGGGAGTAAATCATGCAAAATAACTAACCAATTGCAGAGTTAAAGAAGGAGCAATTCAAGGAGTAAATCATGCAGAAGGAATCTTGCATGTAGTCCCATGCTCTAACTAAGAGTCCGCATGTAGGTGTGTAGTAGTTCCAACAAAAATAAGTTAATTTCATAACATTAATCAAAATTATATTACAAATATTGAGAAAAATAAATTCAATATAAAGATGATTTGAAGAGACTTGTTGATTTGTAGCTCCTTTTATTATTTTAAAGAAACCATCTAAAAACAATAAAACAAATTAATTTCATAACATCAATAAAACGTTGAATATTGAGAAAAATACATTTAACATCTAAAAAAACATTCAATATATTAAATATCATTTTTTTGGAATTCAATATATATCATAATCGTTAAAAATCCAATATACCTTTTTGAAATGGCTATCCATCCTCATCTCTAACGAAATCATAAAATTAAAATAAAAACTTAGTACCATTACGCGAATAACAAACAATCAAAATGAGATATTAATTAAAGATTAAAATTAAATATAAAACACAACATGCATGGAATGCATTAAGGCTCAATTTAGAAAACGAGTACATTTTTTATTTAAATATAAGCTTTTAATGCGAACTCTCAAGAACCGCATTATATCGCCACGTGGCTAATCCTTTTCTCGCTAACGATGCACCCAGATCAACGGATCTTGCGCCTTAGGGTTTGAAAAACGACTAGATCTGATCGTAGATGGGTAGAGGAAAGCACATATAACCTCTCGCACCGCTTCGAGGTCATTCTCGGTCCCCTCCCGCTCGGCCATCGCTCTACAACTTGAACAAGTAGGTTGCTTCCTGCTTCTGTTGATTTCAAATCTAGGTTTCTCCTCCATTTTACATAGCAACTCTGTCATTACATTTGACAAATCACCTCACTCAATGTCTGTCAAAACAAAGGGTTTCCCCTCCAAACACTCTGCTCTACTGACCCTTTTTGCAATAGTTCTGATACGGTGTTATCACAAAATCTGATCCTGATAGGCTACTGATCAAGTAGACTCTGAGTAACTCTTTTAAACCAATCTTTTGGTTGAGGCTTAGCCTCCTCAACCTGAGAGGGCTCTCTCAATAGGTTTGAGATTTTTGATTAATGATTAGATGGCTAACTCTAGGAATAAAAATGGACAAAAATGTACAACTGGTTGAATCAAAGATTAGAAAACATCTATTGGGCTATGGAGTCAAGATAGTCTTCAACAAAACATCATAATCAACTAAACATGGAAGTCAAGGCACTTGGAGTTTAGGTTTATAAGTGAAACAGTAACCCAGTGAATGAACACAGTTTACAAGCATGTGAAGGAAGTTAGAGCATTTACCAATGAATTCTAAGTAACACATGCTCATACCACTGCAAATAAATAATTAGAAAAGGCCATAGAAACATCTAACACATAAACGCCTTGTGAATATTGAGTAGTAAAACTAATCTCTGTATTAAGTTGAAAAAGCACACAGTCTACTCCCATAACACAACTTCTTTTGCTAATACAAATGTCAACCCTGAGTAATTCGACCTCATGCTTCATATAGAGTCTTTACAACCTTGGATTCTATTATCCATCCTTAGGAGAATTCGAATTTCTAAAATTGATACCTATCTACTCATAAAACACACTCTTAATTACAAACTGACAGTTAACTGTCTTTTAGGAATCCTAATACAAATAGGAGTAAAACTCCTAAAACATGTTTCAACAACCTTATCTAAGACTTAAATACATTCTTTGACAGCTGCTAATCCATGTCTTCGACCTTTATGATGCCTCCAACATTATAACCAACCGTGCTGATCCATGACCTAACTGTCCAGAAATTGTCTTTGAACAACATGTGTACAACTGGAAAATTCTGATCTCTGAAAATATGACTTAAAAGAAAGCCTGGTTTCTCTCAACTGGTAACACTTTTGAGGAAAGTGAGAGAGGTTATTGTAGATGGAGATTTTATGAAGAGAAAACTCTTTCTGAATTCTAAAATAATTTTTCATTTTGTCAGAAATTGATCATGAAGTGAACTACTAAAACCAGAAAACAAAGTTTTTCTCTCAATGACTTTCCGCAGTTTCGTAGTGCAAGTTGAGTCATCAATTTCTCCCACCTCATAATGAATTTATTGAAACGAAGAGAGGTTTCTGTAGTTAAGTATGTGAGGAAGCAAAATCTCTTTAATTTTTAAAAAATGAGTTTTCAATTGCTCATGAACCCCCTTGGAATTTGACTACTAAAAACATAAAAAGGTGCTAAAAGTTCACCTTCAGCAGTTTCATAGCGCACTATGAAACTGTTGTGTATGCTCTTTTTTCAACACATTTTTCAAAAATTTGAAGTTTGGGGATTTTCAAATTTCATAAAGACTGATATGATCACCAAGAACCAAAACAACTTAACTTTATAAGATGTTCCTCTTCAAAAATGATCTTCTTTTTAATATCAAAACTGATTTAAGATATATCTTTTACTGCCCTTTTTCATCACCCTGTTTCATTGTTGTTGTAGCTTCTCTTCAGATTTTTTTAACTATATTTCTAGGTCTTCAACCTGTCTCTTCAATCTCCTGTTAGTAGCTGTCAACTGAACATTCATCATCCTTACAAATCTGGCTTTTTTAATTGCAAGTATAATTGCAAAAATTTAATCCTAAACTTAATGGAATGACTTCTAAATGGAAAATGTGACCTATTTGACCATGAAGTGAACCTAAAGGACTTTATTTGGAAATGAAAGATGACATTTTAAGACTTAAAACCCTATCACTTACCCTTTTATCAAGACTAAAATGACCTTTAGACCTCCTTGAAATCATGACCAAAAGCAGAGTTGACACAATGATGTTTTGAGAATTTTTCGGTGATAACAGTGGCTCTACTAGGAATAGTGTGCCCTAGTGGTACACTAAGAACCAGTAGCTCCTGTGCTATTATCCATCCTTTAGAATAAAACTCTAAAATTTTTCCAAGCTTCTCCTCAAGCTTTAATGGCTTTCACCTCGGGCTCAAGCTTGATGATCATTGTAGAAGAAACAAATTTGTATTTACTAAAAAGATGCTCAGTGAACTTTGAGCTTATTCACGCACTCCTACCTACCCTATCAGCTGCAATCTCCATTTGTAGCTCAAGGAACATGAAACTTCCAATGAAGCCAGTCATTGATCTGATCTGACACTTGAATCTCTTGACTGTGCTTGAAGCAAAAAATAAACATGATACTGAAATACCCAAGTTGGCTTGAGATGTAACTAATCTTAAAGATGAAAATATAACTGAAAATCTGAACAGTAAATCTTTTCCATGTAATCAGCTATAGGATCAAAAAAGACATGATTAGTTTGATGACTCTCATAACATTCTATATCTTCATACCACTGATTCTTAGCGACACAAAATTCCTTTGATATGCTATCCAATTACTTTTCTGAATGATTCCCACAAACAATGTAATTTTCCTCATTATTATGATCATTCTTTGATATAAGCTGCTGCAAAATATGACAATAAAAATCAACCTTTTCCTCTGCCTGAGGGTTATAGAAGCTATCTTCCAGTATTTATTCTTGGTGTTTACAATGAGTTCCATACTCTTTATGATCAAAAGACTGGCATGTTTGTTGCATCTTTACGTTAATCTCAGAGGATGTAATATGGTCTTCATAAGTAAACCCCTGCTAATTTTCATGTTGCATTTTATGGGATGTTATCCTTTCTTCTTGGTGTTGAAATGTATTGTTATGAAGAACTTCTAAAATTTCTTCATCCATGAATTCATCATCATCATAACAATCCTCCAAATATTGAATAAAACTCATAGAATGTTTACAGCAATCTTTGACCAGCAATAAGGAGGGATGACACTCTTTATACATCTCATAGAATACATCATGGAAATTAGCAAGAGAATATAATGAACCATTTTCCAAGCCTTTATACCAAGACCATGCTTTTCCTTCTAAAGTGGTCATAAACATCTTCATGAGACAATCTTCAGGGAACTGAACCTTAAGACTGTGTACATGCATATAGAACCTAACCAAATGAAGAGCAGCATTGTCTTTCTTTTCATCTTTGAATATCGGAAGATCATATAACCATTCGACCTTTGGCATAGGATTTGAAAAACCAGGGATATGAGACTGATTCATAGGGAATCCCTGACATTCATTCTTGCAATGGCACTCATCTTGAAACTACATCAAGCTATTGATCTTCTATCAGTGTAGTCACCTTCTAATTTGTTATTTGATGTGTGGAGTCGCTAAGGTAACTGCAGCCTCGAACAACTTCCTGAGCTCCTGCTACCTTCAGAAGTTCAACTTCTTGATCTTGGGAATGAGTAATCTTCAGGCTCTTGGTAGACACCAAAATGTGATCACAAAATCTGAACCTGATAGGCTACTGATCAAGTAGACTCTGAGTAACTCTTTCAAACCAATCTTTTGGTTGAGGCTTAGCCTCCTCAACCTGAGAGGGCTCTCTCAATAGGTTTAAGATTTTTTATTAATGATTAGATGGCTAACTCTAGGAATAAAAATGGAAAAAAATGTACAATTGGTTGAATCAAAGATTAGGAACATCTATTGGGCTATGGAGTCAATATAGTCTTCAACAAAACATCATAATCAACTAAACATGGAAGTTAAGGCACTTCGAGTTTAGGTTTATAAGTGAAACAGTAACACAGTGAATGAACACAGTCTACAAGCATGTGAAGGAATTTAGAGCATTTACCAATGAATTCTAAGTAACACATGCTCATACCACTACAAATAAGTAATTGGAAAAGGCCATGGAAACATCTAACACATAAACCCTTTGTGAATCTTGAGTAGTAAAACTGATCTCTATATTAAGTTGAAAAAACACATAGTCTACTCCCTTGGGTTCTATGATCCATTCTTAGGAGAATTCGAATTTCTAAAATTAACACCTATCTACTCATAAAACAAACTCTTAATTACAAACTGACAGCGAACTATGTTTTAGGAGTCCTAATACAAATAGGAGTAAAACTCCTAAAACATGTTTCAACAACCTTTTCTAAGACTTAAATACATTCTTTAACAGCAACTAATCCATGTCTTCGACCTTTATGATGCCTCCAACATTATCACCAACCCTGCTGATCTATGACCTAACTGTCCAGAAACTATCTTTGAACAACATGTGTACAACTGGAAAATTCTGATCTCTGAAAACATGGTTTCAAAGAAAGCCTTGTTTCTCTCAACTGGTAACACTTTTGAGAAAAGTGAGAGAGGTTATTGTAGATGGAGATTTTATGAAGAGAAACCTCTTTCCGAATTCTAAAATACTTTTTCATTTGGTCAGAAACTGATCATGAAGTGAACTACTAAAACTAAAAAACAAAGTTTTTCTCTCAATGACTTTCAGCAATTTCGTAGTGCAAGTTGAGTCATCAATTTCTCCCACCTCATAATGAATTTAAAGAAACGGAGAGAGGTTTTTGTATTTAAGTATGTTAGGAAGAAAAACCTCTTTCAGTTTTTAAAAATGAGTTTTCAATTACTCAGGAACCCCCTTGGAAGTTGACTACTAAACATAGAAAAATGTGTTAAAAGTTCACCTTCTGTGTATGCTCTTTTTTCAACATAGTTTTCAAAAATTTGAAGTTTGGGGATTTTCAAAATTTCATAAGCACTGATATGATCACCAAGAACCAAAACAACTTAACTTTATAAGATGTTCTTTTTCAAAAATGATCTTCTTTTTAATATCAAAATTGATTTAAGATATATCTTTTACTTCCCTTTTTCATCACCCTGTTTCATTGTTGTTGTAGCCTCTCTTCAGATTTTGTTAACTATATTTCTAGGTCTTCAACCTGTCTCTTCAATCTCCTATTAGTAGCTCTCAACTGAACATTCATCATCCTTACAAATCTGGCTTCTTTAATTGCAGGTATGATTGCAAAAATTTAACCCTAAACTTAATGGAATGACTTCTAAATGGAAAATGTGACCTATTTGACCATGAATTGAACCTAAAGGACTTTATTTGGAAATGAAAGATGACATTTTAACACTTCAAACCCTATCGCTTACCCCTTTATCAAGACTAAAATGACCTTTAGACCTCTTTGAAATCATGACCAAAAGCAAAGTTGACACAATGATCTTTTGAGAGTTTTTGGGTAATAACATAAGACATCCCTTTCTGCGTCTCCGTAAAGACATCTTTTCTGTTACCGTTATGGACTCTCCTATGTACACTCGACTCCACAGTTGGGCACTTTTAATTTCCCCTCCAGGGCTTTTGCTCTTTCGACCCCTCTTGCAAGTCACTGTAAAAAAAAATAATACTTTCCACAAAAAAAGCCCTTTCTCCTAACACCACTGGAATCACACACAACCCTACGCTCTTTCGAGTCCCCTTCCTTCTGACACCGCAAAAATCATTGCAAGAACCTTGGAAATGACGCACAACGCATCCAGTCATTCAATCCCTCAGCCAACAACTGACATGCGACATTTTCTAGCGGCCACGACTCACCTGTCCAGTTTCAAACACTCGCACATCATTTATTTTGCATTCCTATTTTTTTAATCGTTTTTTTTTTCACAAAATTAATTTCTTATATATTGAATTTTCTATTTATCATTCTTCAATAACTTTTTTTAACTATTCTTAATATATTTTTTACTATTAACATTTGTTTTTCAATCATTTCCTATTGCAATAATTTTTACCCATTTCCTTTTTTAATTTAATTTACTAATTTTGTTAATTTCACAATTCATATAAAAAAATAAGTAATTAATATGGTTATTTTTTTTTAATTTACTTGTTCTTACTCTATTAAAAAAAAAGCCTGATCAATATTCATATTTTCAACTTTTCTTACCTAACTCTTCATTTTTAACCATAAATCTCTTTTGAAATGTTTTATTCAAATAATTATGTTAAATCAACATTTTATATTTTATTATTAAGTCAACATTTTATTTTTATTATTTACACAACTTCATTTAAATGCATATTCCACATAAAATGTTTCCTATTTTAAATTGCAAATATCTCCAATATTTATAATGCTTTTATTGTTTAAATTATAATGTTTATAATATTAACGTTTAAATAAATGTTAACGTTAACGTTGACGTTTAAATGTTTATTAATATTTAACGTTTAAATTAACTAACATTTAAATTATAATGTTAATAATGTTAACGTTTAAATGGTTAGGTTAATTGTTAATATTTACATGGTTTAAATTTTAATGTTTACATGTCGCCATTTAATGTCTCTATTTAATGTTTATAATGTTTACATGCTGCCATGTAAAATTATATTACATGCCGCCACCACATCGTTTCATTTTAATATTTACATGGTTTAAATTTTAATGTTTACATGTCGCCATTTAATGTCTCTATTTAATATTTATAATGTTTACATGCTGCCATGTAAAATTATATTACATGCCGCCACCACATCATTTCATTTTCCACTTCTGTACCTCTGCCGACCACACATCCAACACGCGGCACCCACCGTTATTTTCTTAATTAAAACTACTTTTATTTGACTGTTTGGCCTCCCTCAACCGTTGATGACGGACTAAGTCGAAGTATATACCTCGCATTTTCGCCAATACATCTCATGGCCTATTAAATCTTGAAAATAAAAGTCAACAACCTTTACCCACCTAAAGTTATCGCCCAATAATCATAATCTTAAATAGTAATGCCCAATAATCATGATCTTAAATAGTAATGTCTTCGCGCAAAAATGATAATCTTAAATAGTAATGTCTTTTATTAATTACATCATTAAAAATAATTAATGTGATTCATTTTCAAGACATCGAGCTCGTTTAAATTAACGGAGGAATTTTATCAGCCAATTCCCTTCCATTTAGGGTTGTAATGTTAAATCTAAGACTTTTGTGATCCATATTCTAAATAGTAATGTCTTTCAAATTGATCGCATCATTAGGATTTGGTGGATTTTTCGAACCAACTAATGTGGTTCATCCTCAAGACATCGTTCAAATTGACGGAGGAGCTTTACCAGCGAATTCCCTTCTATGTAGGGTTGTAATGTCAGATCTAAGACTTTTGTGATCCATATTGTAAATAGTAATGTCTTTTAAATTAATCACATCATTAGGATTTGGGGGACGTTTCGAACCCACTAATATGGTTCATCCTCAAGGCATCTGTAACAACTAATTCCCTTCCCTGTAGGATTATAATATTAGATTCTAGAGTTTTGTGATTCAAATTGTAAATAGTGATGTCTTTTGGATTAATCACATAATTAAAATTTGATCAACATTGCAAACTAATTAATATAGTTCATCCTTAAGATATTAAACTACTTCAAATTGACAAACTTTATCAAACCTTCTATGTAGGGTTGTAATGTCAGATCTAAGACTTTTGTGATCCATATTGTAAATAGTAATGTCTTTCATATTAGTCGCATCATTCGGATTTGGCAACCAACTAATGTGGTTTGTCCTCAAGACATCTAGCTCGTTCAAATTGACTAGCTTTACTAGCAAATTCCCTTCCGTGTAGGGTTGTAATGTTAGATCTAAGACTTTTGTGATCCATATTGTAAATAGTAATGTCTTTTAAATTAATCACATCATTAGGATTTGGGGGACGTTTCGAACCCACTAATATGGTTCATCCTCAAGGCATTTGTAACAACTAATTCCCTTCCCTGTAGGATTATAATATTAGATTCCAGAGTTTTGTGATTCAAATTGTAAATAGTGATGTCTTTTGGATTAATCACATAATTAAAATTTGATCAACATTGCAAACTAATTAATATAGTTCATCCTTAAGATATTAAACTCCTTCAAATTGACAAACTTTATCAACCAATCTTAATAATGTAATTAATCTATTAATCTTAGTAATGTAATTAAGATCTAACATCTTAATCTTCTTTAGTGAAATTAATATTTAAAATTTTATATATATATCCCATCCTTTTGACTCACAAGTCAATCCGCATATGGATCATTTGTTCCGATGTGATTAATCCATTTACAAAGGTGTTAGATCTAAAATCTTAACTTATACTAGAGTTTTAAATTTTATATAAATATATAATCCTTTTGACTCACCAGTCATCCGCATATGGATCATTTGTTCCGGTGAATCTAGCCCTTAAGATTTCATTCCAAAATTCAATATATTTGAATGGCGTTGTGGGTCTTATTATTATTTGACTGGAGTTGTGGACCTTAACCATTATTTATTTGTGAAAAGTATATCATATTGCGAGGTAAGTATGTGGAAAATGTTCCATGCGGACTTTTCTTTATTGGCGTGCGTCATCAGTGATGTTCGACAGAAGAAACAGGAAGGCAACCAGCGGGAAAATGTTCCTACAGTCCTCGAGTAGCGTCCCAATAAAAATGAGGAAATAATGTGGAAAATGTTCTACGGAAGTAGGTTCGTTGCTGTCAATTCTGGTAGTTATCGACATCAGAATGCACCGTAGGTATAAATGCAGAGGGTACTGAAAATGGGCATTCGATTCAAAGCAGAGAGTTGTCATTTTTGACAAGCCATGGAGTCCTCTAACGGTCTATGTTGTTTGATTTTGCTGTGTTTGATTCGGGCAAATGAAGGGATGTTCTTTGCGCTGCCTTCCAAGTGGAACGTGGCTATTAGAAACTCCACCCTCCCTAGGTACAGCACGGTGCAGGGCCCTTCAGAGCAATCACATATGGATATGGGAACCCCATTGTTAGCGAGAATCACAGATTCGGGTTGGGATGTAAATCCGTTGTGTGTTGTAATGGGATTGAATCCCACCTTTCCTACTGCAATGGAGATTTGGACAGCAAACAGAAATAGGACGGTTGCAGAGGGCGCAATGCTTACGCTGGGGAGTCATGGGAACCTCGTATTGGAAGACTCGGACGGAACCGTGGTGTGGAGTACCGGTACTGGTAATGCTAAAGGGATTTTAATGGCGAAGAACGGTAATTTTCAGATCTATAATACCACGAATTTTTCGCTAGCATACGAGGGTTCGAATCTTGTGTGGCAGAGCTGGGATTATCCCACGCACACGCTCCTGCCCGGGCAATCGCTGAAAAGAGGGCAGGCACTTGTCTCGAATTCATCAGCGACAAATACAAGTGCGGGATCTTATAAGCTGCTTATGGAACCGCGAGGGTTGGTGTTGTTCTACACAAACTCAATCGAGGAGCCTTATTGGTCTATGGGGCTGCAAGGGCTGGACTACCAAGGTATTCTTACGCCCTGCTTTTATAATTCTTCGTCTGTTGGCGCCGAGGCCGTCTATACGGGCCAGAATTTGCAGGTTTCGTTGAGTGAAACTATAGGCAAATCGTCTTCTTTTTATTTTTGCGCTAATGGAAGTCAATCGCTGCAAGTGCCGCCTCCTAATTTCAATAAGCCTCCTCCAAATTTCAATAATGAAAACGAATACAGGTTCCTAAGACTGGACAGCGACGGCAGCCTTCGCTTCTACCGTGTCTCTCTGGTGCCCGGACAGAACAATGTCTTAGGTTGGTGCATAGACTTCGAACTGGACCAATCTAATAGGAATTGCCTACTTCCTAGAGCCTGCGGGCCCTATGGCATCTGTGACAAAGGGCAATGCACCTGCCCGCGCAACGACATGGGCGATCAATTCGAACAGATTGGGTACCTGGACGCTACGCAGGGATGTTATAGCAGCGAGGGGGAACTCTCGTGCAGCCAGCCGTCCTCGACTCACCATTTCATGCCCCTCGACGGTGTGGATTACTTTCCCAACGACTACCTGAAGCCTGAAGCGAACGTCTCCACGGTCGAAAAATGCAAGAGCCTTTGCAATTCCAATTGCTCCTGCACCGTCGCTTTCTTCCGCATCAGTTCCTCGTCCTGTTACCTTGCAGATGGCCCGGTGTCGAGCCTGAAATTGGCCGCGAACCAGACATACAAAGCCTATATCAAGGTCCTCAGTAAGTTGCATGGAAACAGGACCTCGGGGTCTAGTAATTCCCTGAGTATCGGCAGCATAGCCGGGATCACGTCCAGCTCCGCGGCCGCGGCTCTGTTCCTCTGCTTGATAATGATCATAATAGTACGAAGGAGCCGAGTGAAGGAGGCAGCGATAGATGAAGAAGAGATCGATCCGGAAGAAATGGAGGAGGAAGCCTTCTTGAAGACTCTTCCAGGGCTGCCGCCCAGGTTCACTTATAACGAGCTGAAGGAAGCCACTGATAACTTCAGCAGAAAGCTGGGGACAGGCGGGTTCGGATCGGTGTACCAAGGCGTTTTAATGGACCAAACCGGAGTTGCCGTTAAGAAGCTGGACGGACCGAGACAGGGCTACAAGGAATTCAGAGCCGAAGTTGCGACGATCGGCAGCATAAGCCACATGAATCTGGTGAGACTACGAGGATTCTGCGCCGATTTACGCCATAGGCTCCTGGTTTACGAGCTCATGGACAACGGTTCTTTGGATAAATGGCTCTTCTCGGGTCCGGGCGACAACAGAGAGTGTTTGACGTGGGAACAGCGTTACAACGTGGCAATGGGGACTGCAAGGGGCCTGGCTTATCTGCACGAGCAGTGCAGAGAAGCCATCCTACATTTGGACATAAAGCCTCAGAATATCCTGATCGACACAAAATTTAATCCCAAGGTCTCCGACTTCGGCATGTCGAAGCTCCTGAACAACGACATGACGCAGGTCATAACAGCGGTGCGAGGGACTCCAGGGTACCTGGCCCCTGAGTGGCTTCATTACTCTATTGCCACCAAGAAATGCGATGTGTACAGCTTCGGGATGGTGTTACTGGAGTTGTTGTCCGGGCGGAAGAACTTTGATCCCTCCGCAGCCGACCCTCAGCTCAGTTATTTTCCGACTTGGGCCATGCTCAAGGCGTTAGAGGGTAGGTATATGGATTTGGTTGATAAGAGGCTCGGGGATAACAGCGTCGACACAGACGGTGTCGTTAGAATGACCAAGGTTGCGTTGTGGTGTATTCAGCGTGATCCCAACAAGAGGCCACGGATGAGCGTTGCCTTGAACATGCTAGAGGGAGAGTCGGATGTTCCCGATGCGCCCGTGTGGGCGTTGCAGAGAGGGTCTGAGTTCTTAGAAGGATATTGGTATGAGCTCATGAATGATCCAGATGGAGATGACGAAGAGCAGAACGAGAACAACATGGGTGCTGGCGCTCCCACTCTGGACCCAGGTATCTAATTAAATCAGTTGGCCAGCTCAGGTGAATCCATTCTCACCTTTCCTTTCACGCAAATAAGTGCATCCAGAAAACAATTTTACCAGTTATTATTATCACAGTTCTAGAGATAAATTTGCAAAGTTAAGTGGATTTATAGTTTAGGCTATCACTTTCTCCAGAATATCATCTTTCCACTAATATTAATGCTCTTCTTTTCAATTCAGTTACTAAGTCGTTTTGTCACGATTACAAATATGAATGTTAAGATTTCACTCCACACCTAACTTCACCGCAAAGTTACTAAAGACAGTTAGTGTGTTAAGCCGATAGTTTCGGCAAAGTTAATAATGACAATTAGTGTGGTAGGCCGATAGCTAAGTTAATAATGAAAATTAGTGTGTTACTAACTAGGTTAGGTTAGTTAAATAGATAGGTGTTCTATTTTGGAATTTTTATTAAATCTTTCTAATAAATAATTTAAATTTAACCCGTATAGATTTAATATAATTCCAGGGAGATTAAATTTTTTCAAAGTGTAAAATATAATGTGTTATTTTTCATTGTTTAAATTATATTGTTCAATGCCATATAAAATATATATATGACCAAATATATCTTTCAAACATAAAATTTTAATTTTTCACTCCATATACCAAAAAAAAATGATATATAATATATACATGGTTGGCATTAAAATATTTTACATGAGATATATATCGAGACAGTTTATAATGAATATTTTTTTTTATATTAATATATTTTTAACTATATGTCAATATTAATCTATATTAAAATATTTTATTGATAACTCACGTTGAATATTTTTTATATACGACATTAAAATATTTTGTTTTAACATTTTTTTATATATATAGATATATATGAAGTTGATATCGACATAAATTAATTAACATAGATTTTCAAATAGTATATTTCAATCTATTGTTGACATATTTTTTTAAAAGTATAACATCTAAACATTTCACTGACACACTTCTTTTACTTCTAATTACTTTATAGAACATACATTTTGTTTATTATAGCCGACATGATTTTTATGTATAATTTTTATTTTTATTTTAAAGGTGCAAGTACGCAGGGAAAAACTTACACATCCCCTCATACTGAGTTGTAAAATAATTCTCTAGGCTCAATAATATGAGAATATTATTCTTCATATACATAATCCAATAAATAAATAAATAAATTATAAACATTTTTTTTCAATAAATAAGATTTTGTAAACCATTTCTCTTTTTCAATGGTCACTTCTAACTTAACATTACAAATTTTCAATATTTTTAATTAATTGATGATGATGATGATGGTTAACGTCCGCTTCGGACCTAAAGAAACGAATTATTTAGTTTGATTTAAGATTTTATTCCTATGCTCAAAAAGCTTGGAGAAAAGCCTCCCGAGCTCGCCATAATTTTGACATCGTAAAAGACTAGGATGGTCAGTATTGCAACAAAGATTATGAAACTGAGATCTAATGTGGTTGTATGTGGAGCATTCTAAGAGGAAGTGATTTTCATCCTCGGTGTTCATATTCTCACAGAGATGGCAGATCCTTTCCATCCATGGTGTTTTAGGAACTACCCAACGACCCGTTTCACTATGGAGCTCATGAGAGTTCGTTCTAATCTTGCCTATATTAATTTTCTTCTTTGAGCTAGTTAAAATAGAGAGATACTTTTGATGTTCTGGGGTGGGGTTGATGACCTCCTTATAATATCTTAATTTTCTTTTAGCTGCTATATCTTTCTCACACCACATTTTTTCTTTGAACTTAGAAGTGACAATATTTTTAATGTTATTAATGTTTTGCAATGCAACATTCTCTTCGATCTCCCAATGGTTTAACCAGGCCCTAGTGTCTTTATACCAACCTCATTTAAGCCTTAGGTGGTTTTGGCTGGAATTTCAAGCTAGCTTATGAAGTGTATGGTCTCCTATGTTGTTGAGTTTGTGCTTGTACAACAAAATCCTAATCATAGCTAGGCTCTTGATAGGGGAAAGACCCACTTCTATAAGGAGAATAGGATAGGGTGTATTGCTTTTATTTTTGAGGTTATACGTTATAAAACGCTTCTGGATTTGCTCAATCTTTCTCCAACATTCTCTAGAGATGCTGCAAACCCAGACCTCACATCCATATAAGATAACAGGAGTGACTAAAGTTCCAAAGAGGAACTTCTTTCTATCCACATTGCAAGGTTTGTCGTTTTAAAATTATTTTTGAGACCAAAATAAGCTTTCCAACCCCCATTAATCCTTTTCTCAATGCTATAGTTCCAGTTGAGCTTGTTATGAATATCAATTCCTAGGTACTTGTAAGAAGACACTTCCTCTAAGTTACTATTGTCATACATAAAATTAGCGTAAGTGTCCTTCTTGGATTTGATAATCATAACTTTTGTTTTTTCGGTGTTAACAGTGATACCCATGGTAAAGCAGAAATCCTTAAGAAGTCTAAGTTTCTTATCAAGATCAAATGGGCACCTTGCGAGAAGAACAATATCATCAGCATAGAGAAGAAGGATGATGACTATCCAAACTAAGTGTAGAAATTCCCACTGTAGATCAACAGATTATGCAATATACTAAAACACAATACAAGATCTACTTCTACAACTCTTTGCGGAAGCTTAATCGAATTGAGCAAGATTAATGAGAACACATATAACTGAGAATGAGAAATCAATCACACATAACACAAAAGAAATAACCTAGGGAAAGCCTCAGCCTAAAACACCAATCTCTGTATTATCATACAAGTGGAAATATCTCTTGATTACATAAAGCTTTAGCTCACAAGCTATACAGCTCTCAGTAAAACCCCTTTGCTGCTCATAGACAGTCAAAGGCTTCTCACAAACCTTCTCCTCTGCCCTCCAAGCCTCCTATTTCCTTGCTCAGTTTCTCCTGGGGTCCAATGCTGCACCTGTGCATAATAATCCCTCACACACTACTTTGACCTCTGAAATAACTGCACAAACCTGAAGGAGATGATTCCTTCTGCATGGATGAGTTTCCTTTATAGGAAAAATCTTCCAATTGATAGTACAATGTTCCTTCCTCTAATCTCAATTGGGTCTTTGACTGAACTGACATGCATGAGTTATTTATGAGAGAATATTTAGTTATCTGGAGAGCAGCAGTTACATGCATGCAACCATTAACTAACTGAACTCACAATTAATTCAACAAACTGTTTGAACTAATCTAACTGGACTTGACTCAGTTAACTGAGTCAACTAATTACAACTCAAATTACAACTCATCCTTATCTCTTTAACTGATGGATAAATTCCTCAATTAATGGAGAAACTGTTGCATGTTCCCACATAGACTTCATGTTTGATTTTCCTTAACTAATTAACTCAAGATGAATTAATTAATTATTTTACAAACAGCTGCTAAGATCAAATTCGAATTTTACTTCACTATTTTAGTTTAGGGACTAACTAAAATAGGAATCTAACCCGAAATGTTATTTATAGCAATGCTATTTTTAGCAGTTCCATTTTTCATTCCTTGCTGCTATGTCCAACACTAGTACCCGAACTACTATTTATAGCAGTGTTATTTTTAGCACTTCTATTTTTAGCATTTCTTATTGCCATTTTCAACACTCCCTCTCAACAAGAAAGTCATTCAACTCGAACCCGATCCTAAACCTTTGGAATGTTCTGCATGCAACACTTCTCCCAAGTGTGGTTGCTCCAACAACTCTAGAAACAAAAAATCTCCCAACTGACCTCTTTGTTGGGCTAGAAACATACTCTGATACTGAAGCTCCTCTGCCACTGACAAGTGCTCCCTCTATGACCTGTGAGCTGCTGCAACACTCCATGAATCTTGCACGATTGCACACCTCTCTGTGCTATCCTGCACTGGTGCAACACTCCTGTGCCTCTCGCATTGCTGCAACTTGCTAGCTCTACATAGTCTTGGGACTCCTACATTGTAGCTCTCTCTACTGCTCCATCCGCATCTGTCTCTACCCACTCAGCCAGTGCTGCTACTCGTCAGGGCTCCTGTAGCAAGGTCTAATCAAAGAGGTTGGGTACCTCAATGATCCTGCCACTATTCCAGCCTTCTTGGGACTGTCACTCCACATTTCCCCACCTCCGACCTGGAGGTATGGATGCATGTGATCCCTATGCCCATTTGGCTCAAAATTCCCCCCTACTGGAGGTCTCTGCATGAGTGGATGCCTCCACTTGATCTCCTCTCAGATTCTCTAGTTGTGGTTGTTCCACAACCTCCTGAAGCTGCTTCACCAATTGTGGCTCCTCCACAATTGTCTGAGACTACTTTTGACGCTGCATGTTGAGAGGTAATGTACTCTCCCTCTCAACCACCAAGTATCTAACCTTTGCCTTGCTCCTCAGGGCTTTGTATGCATCTTGAACCTCAAGAGCATACAGGTTCTTAGCTAGCACACCAATATGTTTCATCTTTCTCATCATCACGAAATTTTCTAGAAAAAGAGCTGATTTTAAATCAGCGATATCTCCCTCATCCGAACTCCGATTTAGCCAATTTTTTTTTTTGAATTTGGGTCTTTTTCCGCAAGGAATCCAGATCTGCTATTTGTTTGTTCAGATATGCTTTGAAAACTCGCAGCCCAATTTTTTTTCGTTTTTACTTCAAACTCTCTTCTTCGTATCCTGTTCACTGCTTCGATAAACTTTGCTCTGATAAACTTGGTTCTGATACCATGTATAAATTCTCAATGTGGATCACCTGATAATGAAATATACTAAAGCAAAATACTTTATCTACTTCTACAAACAAACTTGTGGAAGCTTAATCAATTTTGAGAAAGATCAAATAGAACAGATGTAATAGAGAATGAGAAATCAATCACACATGAACACAGAAGAATACTCTGGGAAATCCTCAGCCTAAAACCCCAATCTCTATATTATCATACAAGTGGAAATATCTCTAGATTACACAAACCTTTAGCTCACAAGCTATCCAGCTCTCAGTACAATCCCTCTATTGCTCATAGACAGTCAAAGGCTTCTCACAAACCTTCTCCTCTGCCCTCCAAGCCTCCTATTTCCTTGCGCAATTTCTCCTGGGGTCCATTGTTGCCACCTATGTGTAATAATCCCTCACACACTGCTCTAATCTATGAAATAACTACACAAACCTGAAGGAGATGATTCCTTTTGCATGGATGAGTTTCCTTTATAGGAAAAATCCTTCAACTTATAGTACACGGTCCCTTCCTCTGATCTCAACTGTGTCTCTGACTAAACTTGTTATGAAACCAGCTCACAAAAAGATTGAACTTAGAAGTGACAATATTTTTAATGTTATTAATGTTTTGCAATGCAACATTCTCTTCGATCTCCCAATGGTTTAACCAGGCCCTAGTGTCTTTATACCAACCTCATTTAAGCCTTAGGTGGTTTTGGCTGGAATTTCAAGCTAGCTTACGAAGTGTATGGTCTCCTATGTTGTTGAGTTTGTGCTTGTACAACAGAATCCTAATCATAGCTAGGCTCTTGATAGGGGAAAGACCCACTTCTATAAGGAGAATAGGATAGGGTGTATTGCTTTTATTTTTGAGGTTATACATTATAAAACGCTTCTGGATTTGCTCAATCTTTCTCCAAAATTCTCTAGAGATGTTGCAAACCCAGACCTCACATCCATATAAGATAACAGGAGTGACTAAAGTTCCAAAGAGGAACTTCTTTCTATCCACATTGCAAGGTTTGTCATTTTAAAATTATTTTTGAGACCAAAATAAGCTTTCCAACCCCCATTAATCCTTTTCTCAATGCTATAGTTCCAGTTGAGCTTGTTATGAATATCAATTCCTAGGTACTTGTAAGAAGACACTTCCTCTAAGTTACTATTGTCATACATAAAATTAGCGTAAGTGTCCTTCTTGGATTTGATAATCATAACTTTTGTTTTTTCGGTGTTAACAGTGATACCCATGGTAAAGCAGAAATCCTTAAGAAGTCTAAGTTTCTTATCAAGATCAAATGGGCACCTTGCGAGAAGAACAATATCATCAGCATAGAGAAGAAGGATGATGACTATCCAAACTAAGTGTAGAAATTCCCACTGTAGATCAACAGATTATGCAATATACTAAAACACAATACAGGATCTACTTCTACAACTCTTTGCGGAAGCTTAATCGAATTGAGCAAGATTAATGAGAACACATATAACTAAGAATGAGAAATCAATCACACATAACACAAAAGAAATAACCTAGGGAAAGCCTCAGCCTAAAACACCAATCTCTGTATTATCATACAAGTGGAAATATCTCTTGATTACACAAAGCTTTAGCTCACAAGCTATACAGCTCTCAGTAAAACCCCTTTGCTGCTCATAGACAGTCAAAGGCTTCTCACAAACCTTCTCCTCTGCCCTCCAAGCCTCCTATTTCCTTGCTCAGTTTCTCCTGGGGTCCAATGCTGCCACCTGTGCATAATAATCCCTCACACACTACTTTGACCTCTGAAATAACTGCACAAACCTGAAGGAGATGATTCCTTCTGCATGGATGAGTTTCCTTTATAGGAAAAATCTTCCAATTGATAGTACACTGTTCCTTCCTCTAATCTCAATTGGGTCTTTGACTGAACTGACATGCATGAGTTATTTATGAGAGAATATTTAGTTATCTGGAGAGCAGCAGTTACATGCATGCAACCATTAACTAACTGAACTCACAATTAATTCAACAAACTGTTTGAACTAATCTAACTGGACTTGACTCAGTTAACTGAGTCAACTAATTACAACTCAAATTACAACTCATCCTTATCTCTTTAACTGATGGATAAATTCCTCAATTAATGGAGAAACTGTTGCATGTTCCCACATAGACTTCATGTTTGATTTTCCTTAACTAATTAACTCAAGATGAATTAATTAATTATTTTACAAACAACTGCTAAGATCAAATTCGAATTTTACTTCACTATTTTAGTTTAGGGACTAACTAAAATAGGAATCTAACCCGAAATGTTATTTATAGCAATGCTATTTTTAGCAGTTCCATTTTTCATTCCTTGCTGCTATGTCCAACACTAGTACCCGAACTACTATTTATAGCAGTGTTATTTTTAGCACTTCTATTTTTAGCATTTCTTATTGCCATTTTCAACACTCCCTCTCAACAAGAAAGTCATTCAACTCGAACCCGATCCTAAACCTTTGGAATGTTCTGCATGCAACACTTCTCCCAAGTGTGGTTGCTCCAACAACTTTAGAAACAAAAAATCTCCCAACTGACCTCTTTGTTGGGCTAGAAACATACTCTGATACTGAAGCTCCTCTGCCGCTGACAAGTGCTCCCTCTATGACCTGTGAGCTGCTGCAACACTCCATGAATCTTGCACGATTGCACACCTCTCTGTGCTATCCTGCACTAGTGCAACACTCCTGTGCCTCTCGCATTGCTGCAACTTGCTAGCTCTACATAGTCTTGGGACTCCTACATTGTAGCTCTCTCTACTGCTCCATCCGCATCTGTCTCTACCCACTCAGCCAGTGCTGCTACTCGTCAGGGCTCCTGTAGCAAGGTCTAATCAAAGAGGTTGGGTACCTCAATGATCCTGCCACTATTCCAGCCTTCTTGGGACTGTCACTCCACATTTCCCCACCTCCGACCTGGAGGTATGGATGCATGTGATCCCTATGCCCATTTGGCTCAAAATTCCCCCCTACTGGAGGTCTCTGCATGAGTGGATGCCTCCACTTGATCTCCTCTCAGATTCTCTAGTTGTGGTTGTTCCACAACCTCCTGAAGCTGCTTCACCAATTGTGGCTCCTCCACAATTGTCTGAGACTACTTTTGACACTGCATGTTGAGAGGTAATGTACTCTCCCTCTCAACCACCAAGTATCTAACCTTTGCCTTGCTCCTCAGGGCTTTGTATGCATCTTGAACCTCAAGAGCATACAGGTTCTTAGCTAGCACACCAATATGTTTCATCTTTCTCATCATCACGAAATTTTCTAGAAAAAGAGCTGATTTTAAATCAGCGATATCTCCCTCATCCGAACTCCGATTTAGCCAATTTTTTTTTTTGAATTTGGGTCTTTTTCCGCAAGGAATCCAGATCTGCTATTTGTTTGTTCAGATATGCTTTGAAAACTCGCAGCCCAATTTTTTTTCGTTTTTACTTCAAACTCTCTTCTTCGTATCCTGTTCACTGCTTCGATAAACTTTGCTCTGATAAACTTGGTTCTGATACCATGTATAAATTCTCAATGTGGATCACCTGATAATGAAATATACTAAAGCAAAATACTTTATCTACTTCTACAAACAAACTTGTGGAAGCTTAATCAATTTTGAGAAAGATCAAATAGAACAGATGTAATAGAGAATGAGAAATCAATCACACATGAACACAGAAGAATACTCTGGGAAAGCCTCAGCCTAAAACCCCAATCTCTATATTATCATACAAGTGGAAATATCTCTAGATTACACAAACCTTTAGCTCACAAGCTATCCAGCTCTCAGTACAATCCCTCTATTGCTCATAGACAGTCAAAGGCTTCTCACAAACCTTCTCCTCTGCCCTCCAAGCCTCCTATTTCCTTGCGCAATTTCTCCTGGGGTCCATTGTTGCCACCTATGTGTAATAATCCCTCACACATTGCTCTAATCTATGAAATAACTACACAAACCTGAAGGAGATGATTCCTTTTGCATGGATGAGTTTCCTTTATAGGAAAAATCCTCCAACTTATAGTACACGGTCCCTTCCTCTGATCTCAACTGTGTCTCTGACTAAACTTGTTATGAAACCAGCTCACAAAAAGATAGAAAAGATAAATCAACGCCTTAGAATTCAGCCTCTTCGAGGGGGCAACCTCCTTTACATTACATAAATAAACAATTCTTGGATGATTCAAATGACAAAACCTCCTTTCTATATATAGGAGTCTAAGGAGTCACAATATAACCAAGCCAACCTAATAATAATAATATAAAGGCACAAAAAAGCAATAGAGGGATTCCATGGGGCATAGTAATAACAATATGGGGGCAATAGGGGCACAATAATATTAAAAAGGGATACAACTATAATAGTAATGGGAGCATCATTACTATTATAGGGACCTAACATGCCCCTCTCCTTCAAAAAATTGTTGTCCTCAACACTTGAGTAGTTTTGGATGCTTCTGTATAAAATTCTCATCCTCCCATGTGGAATATTTAGTGTATAAGTTCTTCCACTTGATGAGATACTCCGAAATGGATCAATTTCGTAGTTCTCAAGTTCTTGTTTCTATGACTGCTTCAGGTTCCAATATAATTTTTCCTTCCTCATCAAGTTCTGGCAATATTGTTTGAACTGGGAGCTTGTCGCCTATAACCTTCTTTAAACATGAAACATGGAAAACTGAGTGCACTCGAGAAGTTGCAAAAAGCTCCAATTTGTATGCCATAGTACCAATCTTTTGCAACACCTTGTACGGACCATAATACTTTGGTGATAATTTATTATCCTTCTTAGCTTACTTGAGGGACATTTGTTTATATGGTTGTAGCTGTAGGAATACCCAGTCACCTACATCAAAAATTCTTTCGCTACGATGTTGATCTGCTTGTTGTTTCATTCTATTATGTGCCAACACAAGGTTATCCTTTAAGAGTTGGAGAACTTGTTTTTGATGCTCGATGTGATGTTCCATTGCTTGAACCTTAGAATTTTCTCTTAAATATGATGTGATGGATGGTGGCTGATATCCATAAAGTTCCATAAATGGGGTCATTTTTGTTGCAGTATGGAAGGAAGTGTTATACCACCATTCAACCAGAGGCAACCATTTGACGCATTGTGTCTGTTTATCAGATACAAAACAACGAAGATATCCTTCCAAACATTTGTTTACTATCTCAATTTTCCCATCAGATTGAGGATGATAAGATGAGCTATGAGCTAATTAAGTACCAAGACAAGAAAATAATTTTGTCCCAAAATTTCCAGTAAAAATGGGATCTCTATCACTTACAACAATCTTTGGGTTTCCATATAGCTTTTGAATTGTTTCCATAAATGTAGTAGAAATTGTATTTGCTTTAAATGGATGTGATAATGCACAAAAGTGTGCATACTTGGTAAGTCTGTCAACTACCACCATGATGACACTCTTTTCCTCAGACTTGGGTAAACCTATGATAAAATCCATTGAAACCTGCTCCCAACGTTGGCTTGGAATGGATAAAGGTTGTAATAGACCTAGTGTCTTAATTGTTTCAGCTTTATTTTGTTGGCAAACCAAACATTCTGCCACAAACTTTTGAATATCTGATTTAAAGTCATCCCAAAAAAATTCCTTCTTAACCCTGTGGTAAGTTTTTAAAAATCCTTTGTGCCCTCCTAAGGGAGAAGCGTGCAATTCTAGAAGAATCTTTTGTTTGAGTTGGGAATTCTTATAGAGGTATAAGCGATCTTTGTACCATAACGAATCATTTTTCCAGCTAAATGTATCAGATGTACTGGAATATTGTTGTAACTTTCGAATAAGTGCCAACACTTCTTCATCATTCTTCCATTCCCCCCTTGCTTCATTTATCCAATCTAGTTGGATAATAGAAATGGCACACAAAAATGCTTCCACATCCTCATCCTTTCTTGAGAGTGCATCTGCCACAACATTGTGCTTCCCTTTTTCGTAGATGATTTCAAAGTCATAACCCAACATCTTTGTGACCCAATTTTTTTGTTCTTCAGAGGATAATCTTTGTTCTACAAAGTATTTAAGGCTATCATGATCAGTTTTTACCTTGAAGTGTCTTCCCATTAGGTAGGGTCTCCATTTCTTAAGTGCATGTAGTATTGCTAGCATTTCCTTCTCATAAATAGCTTTGTGTAAATGCTTTCCCTTGATTGGACGAATTTCAAAAGTAATGGGTCTTTCATCTTACATTAAAACAACACCAATTCCATTTCCTGAAGTATCACATTCCACAACAAAGGTTTTCGTGAAGTCTGGTGTAGCTAAGACCGGTGCTTGGCACACTGCCTCTTTAAGATGTTTGAAAGATTTTGTTGCTTCTGGAGTCCATGAAAATGCATCTTTCTTCAGTAATGTTGTTAGAGGTGCTGCTATTTTCCCATAATTCTTAACGAACTTGCGATAATACCCTGTCAACCTGAGAAATCCTCGCAAATGCTTTATGGATGTGGGGATTTTCCATTCCTTATTGGCTTTAATTTTGCTAGGGTCTACCTTAACTCCTTCATGAGATACAATATGACCCAGATATTCCACCTCTTGTACTCCAAAGAAACATTTGGATCTTTTTGCATATAATTGTTTCTCCTCCAATAGTTGTAGCACCCTGTCAACATGTTCAACATGATCCTTCCAAGACTTGTTGTAGATTAATATATCATCAAAAAATACTAACACAAATTTTCTAAGGAAGGGTTTGAAAATGAAATTCATCAAACCTTGAAATGTAGAAGGTGCATTGGTAAGGCCAAAAGGCATGACCAAAAATTTATAATGATCCTCATGAGTTCTAAATGCTGTTTTCAGAATGTCTTTAGTGTTCATTCTGATTTGATGATATCCTGAACGAAGATCCAGCTTGGTGAAGTAAATTGATCCATGCAATTCATCCAATAATTCGTCAATGACAAGAATGGGAAACTTATCTTTAATAGTGAGTTTGTTAAGCTCCCTATAATCCGAACACATGCGCCATGATCCATCCTTCTTGTGCACCAATACTACTGGAGCAGAGAAAGAACTTTGGCTAGGTTGAATTATACCAACCTCTAGCATTTCTACAACCATATGTTTAATTTCACTCTTTTGGGAATAGGGATATCTGTACGGCCTAATGTTTGGAGGAACACTTCCTGGAATCAAATGAATAGCATGATCGTGATCATGAATAGGAGGGAGACCTTTGGGAGTCTCAAATACCTTGGAATGATTGTCCAAGACTTTTTGGAGATCTAGAGAAATAGATGATTTCGATGTGGAAACATCTAGCGAACATAATTGTGCAATTACACCTCGTTGTTCCTTTTTTAGAAGCTTTGTCATATTGTTAGAGCTGATTATCTTTCCTGGTTTCCCTGCAATGCCCCTTAATTCAATTTCCTTTCCTTCCGCATAAAATTTCATGAAAAGTTCTTGAAAGTTAAAAGCTATTGTACCCAAGGATTGTAGCCATTGAACTCCTAGTACAACATCAACACCTCCCATTGGAATGGAAATCATTGGGATATTCAATACATATTCTCCCATGGATAGCTTGATATTATGGCACTTTCCAGAGCAATTTATCATTCCTCCACTTGCAACCATCACTTGACTCTCTAGTGTTGGATATAGGAAGCAATTCAATTCTTTTGCTATCTTAAAATGAATAAAATTGTGGGTACTTCCTGAATCAATCAACACTATTACCTTTTTCCTCTTGATATGTCCTTCTATCTTGATGGTTTGAGGAGTGGTAATTCCAGCCAATGCATTACAAGATATGGTCGGATTCATTTCTTCTTTATCTAGGCTTTGTTCCTAGAGTATATCCTCTTCTTTTGACCTTTCTTGTTCCTTTTCTTCTTCATCTTCACAATCTATGTAGAATAATTTCTTCTTAGCACACTTATGACCTTTAGTGTATTTTCTATCACAACTGTAACAAATCCCTTTTGCTCTTTTTTCTTCCAAATGTTGTGGTGTCAACTTTATAGGTTGTGGAAGGCCAGGGGCAACAACACTTCCATCTTTATAGTTGTGAGTCGTAGGCTTCCTGGTTGCCATAATTTTGCTTTCCATTTTTCTTGCTAACCTGAATGCCTTCTCCAATGAATCAGGTTCCCAAAGGTGAACATCATGTTGGATATTCTCCTTTAAAGTCCCTATGAACACATCAATCCTATGCTCCTCTGGAATATTTTTTACCCTTATGTTCAATTTTTGGAACTCCTCAATGTGCTCCATCATTGAACCCTTTTGTTTGAGACTTATCAATTGGCTAAAAAAGTGTTTCTTTTTGTATCCTCATAATGTGTTGTCATTTCTTCCTTAAAATTGCCCAAGTGATAATTTGTTTATGAGAGCAAAGTCATTGATACCATACAAACTAATTTGGTTCCAAATATAAAGTTGCAATACGTACCTTTCGTGTGTTTTTCACATTATCGAGATCAAAAAATTGCTCCATTTGTAGTATCCATGTTGCGGGATCCTTGCCATCAAACTTCCTCATATCAATTTTTGGAATATGGTGGGTCTTCGATCCAACATTAGAGTCTATGAAATCATGATTAACATTTCTTTTGTTCTCATCATGAGTTTCCTTTACTACCCTTTCACCATTAGTGACCATTTCTTGTAGCAACTTATTCAAATTTATCTTCAATTCTTCCATCTTATCATCCATGCCATCTATCTTAACGTCCATGCCATCCATCTTAGCTTCCACGCCATTCATCTTAGATTCCACGCCCTTTATCTTAGATTCCACGCCATTTATCTTAGCTTCTATTAGCTTTTGTGAGAGTGGCATTTGTTGTACTTGGTCTTGTAATTTTGATATATCATGTAGAATTTCTTCCTCTTCTTCATGAGTCATGCTAGAGCTTATAGGTTGTTTACAAGGTGTTTCCATTTTCTTTCTTTGAGGCATCAATTAACGATAATAATTCTTCACCAGTTTGATCGAATTTAGATTCTCCAAGAAAGAGTTATGCACAATCTCCCAAGATGACCTGATTATATACCATTTCAGAAGAGCGAACTTGTATGAGGTGCCACGTGTCACTGTTTTGACCTTGAGGTGTAAAAAATATACACAGTGAACTGCAGTCCGTCCTCTTTCTATAACTTATTATGAAATTTCAATCTAATGCTCAAAACAAAATTTATGATGATTTTCCCAAGGTCACCTATTTGGAATGTAATTCAAGAGTTTGCAAAAATACCAACTTCCTCAGATCATATCTCTGCAAATATAGCGCGAAAAGCTCTGAAATTCTGACCCAAGGTTCAACGTGACTTTGTCTCAAATGGGTTTTTTTGTTCGCTTTTGAAACATCGCAAAAAAAGAGTTATAGCTAAAATGCCACGATGACCTATTTGGAGCAGCGAAACCCTAGAACCCAAAGCTCTGATACCAAATGTTATGAAACCAGCTCACAAAAAGATAGAAAAGATAGATCAACACCTTAGAATTTAGCCTCTTTGAGGGGGAACCTCCTTTACATTACATAAATGAACAATTCTTGGATGATTCAAATGAAAAAACCTCCTTTCTATATATAGGAGTCTAAGGAGTCACAATATAACCAAGCCAAGCTAACAATAATAATATAAAGGCACAAAAATAACAATAGAGGGATTCTATGGGGCACAGTAATAACAATATGGGGACAATAGGGGCACAACAATATTAATAAGGGATACAACTACAATAGTAATGGCGGCATCATTAGTATTATAAGGACCTAACATAAATGACATGCATGAGTTATTTATGAGAGAATATTCAGCTATTTGGAGAGCAGTAGTTACATGCATACAAGCATTAACTAACTGAACTCACAATTAATTCAACAAACTGTTTGAATTAATCTAACTGGACTTGACTCAGTTAACTAAGTCAAGTAATTACAACTCATCCTTATCTCTTTAACTGATGGATAAATTCCTAAATTAATGGAAAAACTGTTGCATGTCCCCACATAGACGTCATGTTTGATTTTACTTAACTAATTAACTCAAGATGAATTAATTAATTATTTTACAAACAGTTGCTAAGTTCAAATTCGAATTTTACTTCACTATTTTAGTTTAGGGACTAACTAAAATAGGAATCTAACTTGAAACGCTATTTATAGCAATGTTATTTTTAGCACTTCCATTTTTCATTCCTTGCTGCTATGTCCAACACTGGTACTCAAACTACTATTTATAGCAGTGATATTTTTAGCACTTCTATTTTTAGCATTTCTTGTTGCCATTTTCAACACTAAGATCGTGCCATCACAGCCTCCTTCCTTTAAACAACCTTCTAGCTTGTCGATGTAAATGCCAAATAGGGAAGGGGGGAGGGGGAAACCTTGTTTAAATCCGACATTACACTTAATATAATCTTTCGACCACTCGTCATTGCTCTTTAACATGGCAATTACATTCTCATATAACCTTATAGTGGTAGTGGAAGTGTTGTTCACTGAGGATAATACAAAGGATGACTTGAGTTAAGGGGATTTTTGGTAGTTTTCTTTAGAGATTAGAATGACTTGAATTAGGATGAGGATTTTTTTGAAAATAATAGGACCTTTGTTTTCACTACGAAAAGAGAAAATCATGCTTAGTAGGAAAACCATAAGAGTGGGCTTGCAATTATAATGGAAGCTCTAATGTAGTAGAAGGGACAAATTGAAAACTCAAGAGACCGAGTTTGGTGTTTTGCATCAACATGTTTCAAATTTTTCTAGGAGCCCTCAGTTAGCCACCTCCAAAATCAGAATGTCTATTAGTTCAGGTGTTGAAGTAAACAATGAGTAGGAATGCCCTTTATTAACTTCTGGTCTTCTCATGTTTTGCAAAGCTGGTCTTCTTTTAGGTGTCCTTTTCAATCTTTATACAAGCAGAAAATTTTGGACCCCCCCTGCAAAGGATATTATCACCTTTTGTATAGTTATTTTGCAAGATTGGTAACAAATATTAAACTCATTTTGGAACAATCCTCTTTAATCATTTTTCTAAACATGGTAAAGAAATATTTCCAATGCACAACAGAAGAAAATGGGTGGTTATGAAATAGATCTAAGGCGTTTTCCAAAATTTGTGTTCTTGCAAAAGTATCGTAGTAGAAAAGATGGGGTCTGAGAGTAGTTTCCACCAACACAACCTAATAGGTATAAATATAAAGAAATTTAGAACTAGAGAAAGATAAACTAAATGAGATAAATATCATAATGCAGCCACTTTATCTACTCAGATTAGAACAATTTTAAACTATCTGATGATTTTAGAATCTTGAAATATTCTACAAGATATAACCAATTGGTATCCTTATTAGATGATTATACACAACATCGTGGTAAATATTTCGAATGTCAATTATGTAGTATCGTTCCTTGTTGCAAGTAGATAACTAGTTGTAGTGATAATTTGTTTCAATTACGTGGTTCGCAAAGTAACATCCGCCACTCCATGAGATATATCATATTTATGTTCGTCAGGCAGGATCATTTGCAAATGGTATTGATCAATATGAACTACAATGGTATTAGCAAGAAAGATATCAATAATAGTGTGACACAATGTTAAGAATATGTTGAGGTCTAAAAATTGAAGTGAAATTTCTGATTCAGTTGTTGATAGTAGTCATTTGTTTGTTTATAGCAGTCATAGGAGATTGGTGTTGACTGTTTTCTCTAGATACTTTAGAACACTTGTTCATCTTTGTACTCTTTTTAAATTCAATGAACAATAAGAATAATAAGAGAAGTAAGAGGAAATGACTAAGAACGACGATTAATCAATATATAAATTTGAAATAAATATTGGTAAGCTTCAATCAGTGTGGACAAAGATTCACCATTATGAGAAACTGAAAACAAATATGTGATAATTACCCTAATTAAAATGTGCACAAATTGAAATAAATAACTTGAATATACTGTGAAATGTTCTATGATGGTGTATCTCTAAGGCTGGTGAATAGTTTGAATGTTACAAATGCAACTTCAACAAGGGTTGAGCTTATTTTATAATTTTTTGGAATTGAATTTGATTGGTAACAAGGATTGACATGGATTTAAATCTCTCAATTTTGAATGTGCGAGCTGGATTGATTTGGATGTGTTCCAATGGTTGGGAATTCGTTATGGTTGATCCATGTGCTTTGATCTAATCTGTTTTAATGGGAAATTTAATGGGTTGGGTTTCATTTATTAAACACAGTTGGTTGAATTGTTGAATAATACAACAATTATGGTTGCCATAAATCAACAATTTACATGTGCAAGTATGAATGTACATTTGTGATACATAGCTTCAGGTCAATTCAATGGGGGTTGAAGTGATGGGTACTTTGTACTTCTGGAATAGACAATTTTGGAAGGATTTATAGTTTTATTTGTTTCATAGTTGGGACAAGATGTTTTGTACTCTTGGTATTTAAAAGACTATTTATGGATAGTTTTGGTCCCACTCTATATTTTGGGAAATTTTGGACATAAATTAAAAGATATTTTCACTTAATGTTATATATTTTTGTTTAAAAGGTGGTTGACATGTCTCAATTTCTGATGGCATGGGGGGACCAATACCATAACAACTACTAGTCCCTGCATAACATTAGACATCTCTCCCCTAGTTTATTAAAATTTCATTCTAAAATTTGAAGCATTTGATAGGAGTTGTGAACCCTACCATTATATATGTGTGAAAAGTACATCATATTGTGAGGAAAGGATGTGGAAAACATTCCATGCAGACTTTTCTTTATTATCATAATCAACGATGTTCGACCGAAGAGAAATGAAGGAAACCAATGGGAAAATGTTCTATTATTCTCAGCTAGTTGCGACCCAAGAAAAATGAGGAAATTGTGTGGAAAATGTTATACGGAAGTAGGTACGTTGATGTCCATTCTGGTATTTACCAACATTGAGAAAGCATCGTATTTATAAACAAAGAGGGTACTGAGAATAGTCATTAATTCAAAGCAGAAAGGTGTATTTTTTACACACCATGGTGTCCTCTAATGCTCTTTGTTATTTGATTTTTTTGTGTTTGATTGGGGAAAATGAAGGGAAGTTATTTACACTACCTTCCTCCCACTTGGAGGTGGTTATCACTAACTCCAATCTCACTAAGTACAAGGCCCTTCAGAGCAGTCATGAATGGATATGGGAACCCCATTGCTAGTGAGAATCAAAGATTCGGGTTGGGATTCGTTGATGTAAATTCTTTTGGAAAATTCATTATGTCTATTTTTATGGGATTGAATCTCACCTCTCCTCCTGCCATGGAGATTTGGACAATAAACATAAACATGATGGTTATAGAGGGCACAATGCTCAAGTTGGGGAGTCATGAGAACCTCATACTAGAAGGCTCAAATGGAACCATGGTGTGGAGTATCAGGACTGATAAGTCTAAAGGCTTTTCAATGGCAAACAACCACAATTTTAAGGTCTATAATACTATGAATTCTTTGCTTGTGTGCAAGGGTTCGAATCTCGTGTGGTAGAGTGTTTCCCTGAAGATGCTAGAGGGAGAGTGGGATGTTCCTAATGCACCCATGTGGCCATTGTAGATGTTGAGAATGCAACAAGATGATGGAGCTTAGTGGAAAGAAGTCACCTTCACTAAGTGGGCCCGCAGGCAAATTATGGCGCAAAGTCTATTTTTAGACTATGTCTATTTTTAGACATATGGATCATGGTCTATGAGTTGCAGGATGTTGTTTATGGATGATTGGTCATGTTGGGAAAAATAGATGGACTTCTATTTCTGGTTCATAGCGGTGTGATCAAAGTCTATTTTTAGACTGCCAGGCTAAAAATAGAAACAGTCAAATATTATTATCCCATAGCAATATTTGGACTCTAAACATTATCTTATTCTCTTGGAGCACTTAAGTTCGAGCTATGGATGTGGCACATGTAGATGACAGAAGGAAATATGCTTTTCTTATGTGTTAGTTGAGCTATTGCATGGAGTACTTCAGTTAGAACTCATGCATGTGAGTTCTGTGGAGTTGGATGTGGAGTTGATGGAGTTGTGTTCAGTTGAACTAGTTGTATTCAGTCTAACTGGAGAATACACTAGTGATGAGTTGTGTGAATTGATTTTTAATTAATTCAATAATTATTAACTCATAAAGTAACTGAAGAATACATCAGTTAACTTAGTGCATCGACAATTCAACAGAGACAGGTGTTAGAGGTAAGTGAAAGGGTGAGTTGTGACTATCAGTTGTGCATGATATTTGCACAAGCAGGGATTGAGTTATGCCAATGAGTATTGCAAAATATTGGCCAATGCCCAGTAGAATATCTTGTGCTCACGTGATTTCTAGAGTGAGTGATTCTCAGCAGGTATTGTGCAGTGGAGGCAGGCAAAGCAGTGGAGAAGATTTGAACCTGTGACTTGTTCGGATCTGAGCTAGTTTTGTGTGTAACAGGTGGAGATAGTGCTGGATACTTGTGAGGAGTATTGTACTATGTAATGTTACATGTTCTCAATAATTAATATACAGATAGTGTGGGGTTTTCAGCGGTAAGCATTCCTCGGGTTACATACTGTGTTAATGTGTGCATGCGATTGATGTTTCATTATTTTTTATGCTGCTAAATTGATGATCAACGTATAGGAGGTTATGTATTATGCATGTATTCCGCAATAGTGTATAATCGAGATAATCTCTATTGAATATGTGTTTATTATTCAAAATTTCTACATGGTATCAGAGCTGTTGATCATCAGATCTATTATTCAGAAAGTGTTTACATTTTATTTCTTCAGGCAGAGTTTGTAATCGGGCCAGGTAGCCTCTGGATTCATCCTTCCTTTGGAAGGTGAGATATCCGGTAAAATCCCATACAGTCAATCTCTATACGAGAAATACTTTGTTCTCACGAATCTTATATCAGAGGCAGTTGAGTTTGGAGCTGGTGGAATTCGAATTTGCAGCAGTGTTTTCTTGGTATCAACGAGGCAATGTCTTTCAACGGATTGCAATTGGAGTATGCTCTTGAGGGAAACTCGAACTATATTACATGGAAGGACAGGATGGAGGCAGTGTTGGATGATAACAGGCTGAAGGAGTTCATAGAGGCTGATGTCCCAAAGCCTACTAATGCTGCGCAGGTTGATGCTTGGCAAAAGAAGACAACAAAGTGTTGAAGGATTCTGTTGGAGGGTGTGAAGGATCACATTGTGTCCAGCCTACATGGAAAGGCTTCTCCATACTTGATGTGGAAAGCATTGACAGATCTATTCCAAATCAAGAGCGATCAGAGGAGACTGGTGCTCAAGGATAAACTCAGAAACATAAAATGTGAGAAGGGAGACAGTATGCCCAAGTATCTCATGAAGTTCACTCAGTGCAGAGATGAGCTGGGAAGTGTGGGGGTGACTATCGATGATGAGGACTTGGCGAGCTTGGCTCTCCTTGGTCTTTCGAAGAGTTGGAATTCCTATCAGGACTCTGTCAATGGTCGAGAGAAATTGCCAGGATGGGAAAGACTTTGGTCAGATCTTGTGCAGGAGGAGATCAGGAGGAATACCAGGGACGAATCTTCATCAAAGGGAACTGATGAAGAAAATTGCGCTTTGGTTGCCAAAGCAAAGAAGGGGAAGAACAAGAAAGCTTCTTAGTCCGGTGTGAAAAGCAAGAAGTAGGACATGTCCAAGGTGAAGTGCTTTCACTGTCACCAGCACGGACACTATGTCACTAATTGTCTGCATAAGAAGAAGAACAAGCAAGCTGCTGGATCTACAGCAGGAGAGACTCTAGCCTCGCAGTTTGAGCTTGATTTTTCATTGATCACATGCTTGGTTTCAAGTGTGATGGGATCGGTGTGGTTCTTGGACAGTGGTGCGTCTTTTCACATGACAGGAGATCGAGATTTGTTTTTTGATCTGGAGGAGAAAGATCTTGGAGTGCACATCGAGATGGGCGATGATGGTAGATATAGTGCGACCGGTATCAGTACCAGGATTGAAGAAGAATCTTATCTCTGTGGTGATGTTAGAAGACAAGGGATATGATGTTGTTTTCAACGAGGGAAAGGCTTTCCTGCACAGTAAGACAACTGGAGAAACCCGGAAGATAGGGGTTCGAGTGAGGAACCTTTATTAGTTGCATGTAGATGGTTGCACAGCAATGGCATGCAAGGCAGAAGGATTGGTGAGCTGGGATGATGACGAGCTGTGGCACAATGGGCCACCTTCACCATGGAGCCTTGAAGATACTGCAACAGATCACTACAGGGCTTCCTAAAGGCACTCTTGTGCAGTCAGATCAGTGCAAGGGGTGTACTTTGGGAAAGTTTGTGAAAGCCACCTTTCACGAGAAGGATATTCGCGCCACGATGATCCTTGAGAGAATTCACACAGACGTGTGTGGACCTTTCTCAATAGCTTCGACAACAAAACACAGGTATTATGTAATTTTTGTTGATGATTTCTCTTGTAAGTGTTGGATCTTCTTCATGCAGAAGCAGAGTGAGACATACTCAAAGTTATGTGAGTTCAAAGCACTGGTTGAGAAGGAGTCGAGGAAGAAGGTGAAGGCTCTTAGGAGCGATAATGGTGGTGAATACATCTCTGGCGAGTTCAAGGATTTCTGTAGTGCAGAAGGGATTCGAAGAGAGCTCCTAGCTCCCCATAACCCACATCAGAACGAGGTTGCTGAGCGGAAGAACAGAATGATCGTGGGTGCTACACGTGCGATGTTGCATGATCAGGGCATACCCCTTCACTTGTGGGCGGAAGCATGCAATACAACAGTTTATGTGCAGAACCGTTGTCCTCACAGGATACTTGGCATGAGTACACCCGAGGAGGCTTATTCTGGTAAGAAGCCTGATATTTCTCATTTGAGGATTTTTGGTGCTAACGTTTACATGCATGTGACAAAGGATGCTAGAAATAAGTTGGAGCTGACCGCATAGGTTGGGATACTTGTGGGGTACACTGATACGCCCCACAACCATCGTGTGTATTTGCTAGACAGTGGTAAGACTGTTGTGCGACGGGATATAAAATTTCAGGAGGAGAAAGCCATGAAGTGTTTGCTTGAGAGGGAGCTACACTTGCATGCAGAGGAGCTATTAGTTCCTAAAGATGAGCTTTAGGATGTGGATCAGCCATAGGACGAAGTTCATGGAGTGGAAGAGACCACTCATGCAGCGCCAACCATCAGAGGGCAAAAGCGCTTGACAGAAGCTGAGCGACTGGCTCAAGATGCAGAGAAAGTTGTAGGACCACCTACAACCCAACGCAGGCAGAGACAGCCACCTAATCAATACATTGGATACATGGCTCTTGTGAGAAAATGTGTTGTGACTGAGCCATCCTCTTTCAAGGAAGCTGTGGAGGATCCTGCATGGGTAGACGCCATGGTGGAAGAGTATGATTCGATTATCAAAAACAGTGCATGGGAGATTGTTCCTAGACGAGAAGGGAAATCAGTGGTGGGTTCGAGATGGATCTACAAAGTTAAGCAGGCAGCTGATGGGAGTGTGGAGAAGTACAAGGCAAGATTTATTGCCTGAGGCTTTTCACAGATAGAGGGAGTCGATTATGAGGAGACCTTTGCACCTGTTGCAAGGTATTCTTCCATACAGATGATTCTTGCTCTCTCAGCGTAGATGGGGTGGCACATTCATCAGATGGATGTGAAGACTGCATTCCTCAACGGAGTCATTGAGGAGGAGGTGTACATTGAGCAGCCCGAAGGTTTTAAGATCTTCAGCAGCGAGTCGCATGTGTGCAGGCTCAAGAGAGCGCTGTATGGGTTGAAATAAGCACCACGTGCTTGGTACACACGGATAGACAGTTATTTCACCGGACTTGGATTCTCCAAGAGTGAGGCGGATCCTAACCTATACCAGATTGTGGTGGAGGGTAAGTTGCTTATCATTGTACTTTAAGTAGATGATTTGATTCTAACGGGTGATGAGCTGTTGATACTTTCATGCAAGGATGATCTTGCTATGGAGTTTGAGATGAAGGACTTGGGCCTCCTTCATTATTTCTTGGGATTGGAAATTTGACAGCGCAGTGATGGACTATTTGTTTCTCAGGGTAAGTATGCTCAGGAGATACTGGAGAAGTTCAACATGCATGGCTGCAAGCCTGTTGATACTCCTCTTCCTGGAGGTTGGAGGAAGGAGTATGCCACTTCGGCAGAAGAAGTGGATGCCACTGTTTATCGACAGTTGGTGGGGTCGCTTATGTATCTAGTCAATACACGACTCGATATATGCTATGCTGTTAACCAACTTTCACAAGCTATGGTTAAGCCAACCAAGCTCTTCTGGAAGGCAGATAAGCATGTATTGTGTTATTTGAGAGGCACATCGGGATATGGTTTGTGGTACAGACAGGAGGATGAGGTGAAGCTATGTGGCTTCATGGATGCAGATTGGGCAGGGAGCTCAACGGACAACATCAGGTACCATCATATCAGAGATTGTGTGCAGTGGAGAATCATGTTACTTTCATACATTCCAACGCAAGATTAGGACGCTGATATCTTGACGAAGGCGCTCACCAGGAGCAAATTCAAATACCACTGAGGCAGGATAGGGGTTGCTGATAATCCATATCTTGTTGAGAGGGAGTGTTGAGAATGCAACAAGATGATGGAGCTTAGTGGAAAGAAGTCGCCTTCACTAAGTGGGCCCGCAGGAAAATTATGGCGCAAAGTATATTTTTAGACATATGGATCATGGTCTATGAGTTGTAGGATGCTGTTTATGGATGATTGGTCGTGTTGGGAAAAATAGATGGACTTCTATTTCTGGTTCACAGCGGTGTGATCAAAGTCTATTTTTAGACTGCCAAGCTAAAAATAGAAACAGTCAAATATTATTAGCCCTTAGTAATATTTGGACTCTAAACATTATCTTATTCTCTTGGAGCACTTCAGTTCGAGCTACGGATGTGGCACATGCAACTGATAGAAGGAAATACGCTTTTCTTATGTGTTAGTTGAGCTATTGCATGGAAGGACTTCAGTTAGAACTCATGCATGTGAGTTCTGTGGAGTTGGATGTGGAGTTGATGGAGTTGTGTTCAGTTGAACTAGTTGTATATAGTATAATTGGAGAATACACTAGTGATGAGTTGTGTGAATTGATTGTTAATTAATTCACTAATTATTAACTCATAAAGTAACTGAAGAATACATCAGTTAACTCAGTGCATGGATAGTTCAACAGAGACAGGCGTTAGAGGTAAGTGAAAGGGTGAGTTGTGACTATCAGTTGTGCATGAGATTTGCACAAGCAGGGATTGAGTTATGCCAATGAGTATTGCGCAGTATTGGCCAATGCCCAGTAGAATAGCCTGTGCTCACATGATTTCCAAAGTGAGTGATTCTCAGCATGTATTATGCAGTGGAGGCAGGCAAAGCAGCGGAGAAGATTTGAACCTGTGACTTGTTTGGATCTGAGCTAGTTTTGTGTGTAACAGGTGGAGATAGTGTTGGATACTTGTGAGGAGTATTGTACTATGTAGTGTTACATGTTCTCAATCATTAATATACAAATAGTGTGGGGTTTTCAGCTGTAAGCTTTCCCTGGGTTACATACTGTGTTAATGTGTGCATGCAATTGATGTTTCATTGTTTTTGATGCTGCTAAATTGATGATCAACGTAGAGGAGGTTATGTATTATGCATGTATTCCGCAATAGTGTATAATCGGGATAATCTCTGTTGAATATGTTTTTATTATTCAAAATTTCTACAGTAGAGAGGGTCTGAGTTCTAAGAAGGATATGGGTACGAGCTCATGAATGATCAAGATGGAGATCGCGAAGAACAAAATGAAAACAACATGGTCGTTGACACACCCAAACAACACTATGGACCCATATACCTAGTTAAACCAGTTGGCCAGCTTAGATGAATCCATTCTCACCATTCCTTTCACACAAATCAATACATCCAGATGACAATTTCAGAAGTTGTCATCACAGTTCTAGAGATAAATTTGCACAACTAAGTGGATATATAGTTTGTGCCATCACTTTTTCATAATCATTGTTTCAATCATATTGATCATCAAATCAAGTTTTCAATTCAGTTAGTAATTTGTTTCATCATGATTAGATATTTGAAGGTTAAGGTTTCACTCCACACCTAACTAATTCTCCGCAAAGTTACTAATGGTAGTTGTGTTAGGCTTGTTAGGTGGACATGGTGTGACAATTAGATTGTTAGTGTTGTTAGGAAAACAAGGTGTGGTCTATTTTGAAATAGAGTTTTTAATATTTTTATTTCAAAAAAAGTTATAATTAGTTTAGAGTGAGAATATTATTTTTCATACACATAATCTATCAAATAAAATAAAAGTTTATAAACGTTTTTTCTTGTTTTCAATTTCCATTTCTATGTTAATATTACAAATTTTCAATATTGCTGATAAAATATTAATTTTTTAGATAAATGTTAATTATATATATATATATATATATATATATATATATATATATATATATATATATATATATATATATATATATATATATATATATATATATATATATATATATATATATATATATATATATATATATATATATATATAGATATAGATATATGAGAAAAAAATAGAACACTTTCCATTAGAGAAAAATGTTTTACATGTTCTTAGTTCTTGTCCATAGTATTCAGTTGTCATTCAAAAGGAAACCAAATGCCATAATTGCTAGACTAAATACCCCCTGTTGCTGTGCAAGGTAGCAATCACAATTGTTATAGACATTTTTGTGCCTTACAGCCTCGAGCATGAAATGTCCATAATCTAAGGGATCCAAAGTCCCTAAACATGTTGTTCCTACCCCTAGAGGAACAAGGCCAACAAACCACAGCAATTCACAGAAGTTCTCCACCTGAAAACACTCAAAAACAAGCCAATTTTGGATCATGTCAACTGCTCCATTGAGCATCTGCACTGAATGTCAACTGCTCCACTGTCTACCTGCGTTGAATGTCAACTGCAACAAAGGCTACCTGTGCTGAGCGTAACTGGACAAGTGGCAGGCTCATTTCTCAATGTGTCAATGCTCAGGAAGCTTCCAAAATGACACTTGCATCAAGGAATTCGACTGGTGATGAGTAAGAGGTTCCAAATCTCCAAGTGGAAGCAAGAACCTCCAAGTGGACTCAAGAACTGAGAGAGGGAGAGGACACTAGTCAGATCTCAAGCTGACTCATCCTCTCTCCAAAACATCTATATATAGATCTCTCCTCCATGAGATCTAAAGGCTAGAATTTTGTGATTGCAAAGAATTGCTGTTGGTTTGAGGTTGGATCATTGGGTGCTTAATGCTTTGAAGGGAGCTGAAGAAGGAATTCCATTCTGCTGGGAAGGAGATGCTGGATTGGAGCCCTATGGGTTGTATCTCTTCCTGAACCTTGTTATCAATCAATAAAGCTATCTTTGTTCTTTCCTATATGCTGGTGTATTTTGTATGATTTGCATTAGTATATTTGATTTATTTCTAATCCTGAATCATTTATGAATATGTATATTTGCCTTTGTGTTGTGTTCTTCTCTTGTCGCAAGTAGCTGTTCTCTTGTCACAGGTAGCTGTTCTCTTGTGATCTCGTGGGAATCAAGTAGCTGTTCTCTTGAGCAAGTGAGGAGGCAAGTAGCTGTGGACACCCAAAGAGAAGAGGATCTAGATCGAGGGACAACCGGAAGACAACGGTAAGTCTACCAATCTCCCCTCTTTCACATTTCATAAAGGAAGAAACCGAAGTAGCTGTATCTGTTTGTTGCTAAGGTACTGTCACACCTTAGGTGGATAGGATCGTCCTGCATAGGCATTTTTCCCCACAACAAATTGGCGACTCCGCTGGGGAATTTGTTTTAGTCATTTTATTTGTGTTTACATCATTGTTTGCTTCATAGACTCAACGGCAACAATCGAACTGCTTCGCAAAGTAGACTGTTGTTGCCTTGATCCTTCACTGGGTTTTTGTCTATGATCTCAACAATGGACTCACAAATGACTTGATGATCCTTTGTGATAGTCTTTAGTACCCTCTCAAAGCATCCCTCTGTTTATACCTTGCTTGTGTTTCTGATTTGGCCTGAAACAGTTGATTTTTGAGCATTTTATGACTCGGAACCCAAGGGAAACGAGAGTTTCTCTTTCAGCGTAGACACTGTGAAGGCAGTCTGCATTTCAACGCAGGTCCCGTGAAGGCTACCTGCACTGAATGTCAAACTGATAGTGTTGGGCTTGCGCTGAACCAGTGTAGCCTTATGCAGCTGGGGTTCTCTGCTGTCTTTTGCCCTGTTTTGATCTCTGTTTTTGCAGCCTTTAACCAGCATAGGTACCAATCTGATAACCCCTTTTCTTTGCTTGAATTCTGCCTCTTTTTGTACAAAAAGACTGTAAGTGTTTTTATGTGTTTGTGGCGTCATTTACAGTTTTCCTTTGCATTAGCAAAATAATCATCGTGTAGCCCTTGATTCAGATTTGATTGATTGTGATCTTAGGAGAGAGTTCATTGGCTGTTTGCAGTTTGATTATACGTTTGCTTTTGCTTATTGGTTTGAATTTGTCACTTTTAAGTGTCGAAACAAGTATTCATTTCGAAAATCGCAAAGTGATTGTAATCTCTTCTACCCTTGTTGATTTTGGAAAAAGTAAACTTGTTTGTATCTGTCATTTAAAAGCAAATTCAAAGTTGTACAAAAAGCTTTCTTTGTAGGCATTTATACTAAGAAAGCGGAAAACAAACACCTGCATTGTGCATTTGCATTTTGATAAGTTTGCATGCTTGATTTAGGAAGAGTGCATTAGAGTGTGCTGATTTCTCTTTGAGAAAAGATAGTGTCGCTCTTTTCCCTTAGTAGCTAGGATTTTCAAAGTTGAAAAGATTATAAAGCTTGCTTATCATCTTAGACTGCATTTAGGAATTGTACCATACATCTCGTGGTGATCCTGAAAGACAAACTTCTAAAAAGATCAACTTAAAATAAACTGAATGAACCTAACAACGCTTTGCAACATAACGCACAACATAGAGGTCTAGGCTAGAGATGTGTTCCGGCGTCGTTAAGCCTAGTGACTGTCGATCTCGTAGAAGGTGGGTGATTCCTCCTGAGGGACGATAGCGCTAGTACGGATTTGTGCTCCCACGTACCGTCGCGTATATATTGGGAGACCCCTATAGGCATATATCCTTTATCCTTAGGAAGCCGTGTCGGCCGCCCTACTGATCGCAATACAGTGAACATAGCATTCACGAAGATCGACCACCCGTACCGTAAAAAGTATTATGTGGTTTTGTGAAAAGTTTGGCACACCCTCTACCTAGATCTCCAGAGCAGTTTCTTTTGGCCTTTTTCAGACTCTATAACAGAAAAAGTCCATCCGAGCATTTGTCACTTCAGGCTCGTTAAAACATCGAAGGAGACTAGAGTCATCTTTAGCTTTTTCTCGACTCTTTAAAAGTGAAAAAGCAAGTTGTGTCTAAAGCGTCTAATAAAATTCATTCAATTCGGAAACATAATTTCCCCTTTTGTATTTTAGTTGATCGAGTAATCCGCAACCGTGGAAGAAAGTCAATTGAAACCCCGTCGTTCGCGGAGGCTTGCGAGTCAACCGTCTTTGTCTCCGGAATCAAAAACAGTACGGACAAAGCGAACTCGTTTAACCGGTTCAAAATCTCCCATTAAAGTTAGAACAACTGTTCCAACAACATCTGAGATTCCGGTTACTCCAAACATTTCTGGAAACCCTGCCTCTATTGAAGAAGTTCAACAGCCACAGAGGGACAGTAACACTGATCCTAGTCTGAGAACAAGTACTTGCATTACTGAACCAGTTCCATCTGTAACCGGTCCAGAGAGTATTGTTCCTCAAACAACTGTCGCTGTCGAAACAACCCCTTCTTCGGCACCAGAAATATTTTACGGACCTGACGGTCTTCCTCTTCCACCTGGTTTGATTGTGATAGAGGAAATTGTAGAGGACCCACAAGCAAGTACTCCAACCCATTTTGGAGTAGGGGTCACTCTTTTTCCTGCAACATCAGAAGTTAGTCCATCACCAGTGGAAGTTCCTGTAGAATCGCTAGGCAATTTATTGGATAGACTTAAAATGTCTGAGCAACCGTCGACATCTAGGACTGTGTCGAACGACACAGCGACGGCAGAGCTCCCTGCTGCCACTCCGACAATGTTTTCCAGTGTACCATCTGTCCCAACTAGCTCGCAACAGCTAGAAGGAGTCCACCCAGGGACTATTTCGACAGTGTGGTCTGTTCCAGTTTGTTCCTCCGGAATAATATCCGGTAATTCTTATGTTGAAACTAGACAAATTGATCCCTATGGAGGTCAATTTGGGCCATCCAGTCCCCAAGGGCAAACCATACCCTTGAGTTCCGGATTGCTACCGTATGGGGGGCAGTATGCCCTTTCATTACCCCCTCCGGGAGGATATCCATACGGCAGTTCTCAACCGTATTCAGGTTATACTGGAGTTACGACAAGTGGTTGGGTACCTATGCTACCCCAACAGCCAAGAGTTGTGTATTCTATGCAACAATGTGTACCTATGTCAAACATCCCGACGACGCCAGCTATTGTAACAGTGTCACAAGTTCAAACGATGCCTGTTGTATGTCAACCTCAGATCTCTCAGGTTGTAATGCAACAACCCCTTGACCCTGTGACACAACCACAATCACCAACTACCGGGACGACACAGGTCCAAACGGGTTCAATTACCCCACATCTTGGTCTGTCGGTTAGTATAGCACAGCAGAACATGGCTTCACAACCATGGCTAGTGCAATACCAACAACCACAATTCCAGCAGGTGTACCAAGGATCTGAGCAGCAGATCTTTGCGAATAGTGGGCAACCGTATATTCAAAACGGTTTAAACCAACCGCTTTACAGTGGTCAAGTCCACCAACCGTATCAATCATACCAACATCAATTACATTATGCTGGTATGCAAAGGCCTACTGCTCAGGCGATTCCATCGTATCCTGGGTACGCCTCGCCAAACCTGAATCAACAGTTACCATTCGTGGCAACTTTAGAATTACCAGATTTACACCGATTAACGAACGATCCAATTGCTTATGCCCATTGGTGGCCAGCGATTCCTCACAAGCTTCCATCGGACATTCCTAAATTCAATGGAAATCCAGGCGAAGACCCGTTGAATCATGTGATGACTTTTCATCTGTGGTGTTCGTCAAACACCTTGAACGATGATTCGATAAGGCTTCGCCTTTTTTAGAGGACATTGACAGGTCCAGTGGCTAAATGGTATATTGAATTACCTAGAGCCTCTTTCGACAATTTCAGTTCCCTAGCCACGACTTTCTTAACCCATTTTCAATTACCGATAAGGTATGAAACTGGAACAGAAATCTTAACCAATTTCAAGCAGACGACGACCACACATATATCCGATCATATACATGAGTGGCGTCGTCGTCGCAGAATGGTAAAGACCTACGTTCCCGATCAGCTATTAGCTGAATGGTTTATAAAATCGTTACTTCCTGCTATAACGGAAGATGTGGCCAAGGGGGGAGTCGTAACAGAGGAGCAGGTTATTGCTCGTGCACAATATCTAGACTTAGTATATACTCAGTCTGGCACGCTCTACGACAAGATACCTGATGCCCCTAGACTGGAATTTTCAATTCCTCCTCCTCCTAAATCAAATAGTGACTCTCATGCTGGCGATGGTGTGATTGGCACCGCAAACGCAAAGTCGACAAAGGATTCGTCTAAGAAAGCCCGTAAGACTTCGAATCAAAATGCAAATCAAGAAATTCTTGCTTCGGAAGTAAATGCCGTATCAGCAGATAAAGGCAAAGAACCCAATCAACCAGGGAGCAAGAAGAAGCAAAACAAAGGGAAGAAGAAGAAACAGGGTGAGTCATCCCCTCAAAAAACTTCTTCAAACCCTCCTGGAAATAGGAAATATCCTTGTCAAATATGCGATGAGGAGGATCATCGGACAACAGATTGTCCGTTAAGAGCTGAGCTAAAGAAATTCTTTAAGAGTTCTAAAACCTCAGCTGTGTTGACTGATCCGTTTCCAAATCCAGGTCAAAATATGGTTGATAGTGGAAATGCTTCCCCGTCGCAAGTGCTAATGTTATCGATCTCTAAGCAACAAAATGATGCTTTGATTTCGACAAGGAACAAAGATTACGGGAATCCACCGGTGTCGAACGACAAAGGTAAAGATCAACCAAGTAGTTCGACAACAACTTCGACAGAAGTTGTACCACCCATCATTCCTGAATTAACAATAAAACCGCCAAAGGGAGTAGTACACAAGTCGACATTTAATCCTCGCGCCAGGGCGGCGCAGCATTATAACATAGTGGAAGATTTGGCCCAATCGCCATCCGCTATGTCGACTCTTGAGGTACTACAAAATTGCCCATCCCAAAGGCAGGCGTTGTTATCAGCTATTGGTGGGGTTGATCCTAAGGATTCCAATCTTGTATCCTTTGACCACAAAGGATATGATCCTCAGTTACCAGCTCAACTAGCTTTCCTTATTCAAGTGAAAGCCCTCAACAAAATTGTTCACCGAACAATTATTGATGAGGGGGCATCTACATGTATCATGTCGATGAGTTGCTGGAAAACTCTCGGATCTCCAACCTTGTCGCGATCTTCGACGACATTAAAAGCATTCGACGGAAGGACGTACACCCCGTACGGCATCCTAAATAACTTGAAGGTTGAACTAGGAGGAAAAACAGTGGAAATTGATGTGGAAGTCATCGATGGAAATCTTGACTATAACATCCTACTGGGAAGACCATTGATATATGCCATGGCGGCTGTAGTGTCGACTTATTTTAGGAAGATCGCATTCCCTTTTCAAGGAGGGATTACGGTCGTCGACCAACAAAACTTCCTCCCTAATGGTTCACAAGTTACAGGAAGCATTCCCATGATCCGTGGGAGCGACCATTCAATTCAAGATATCGGAGTAGGCCTATTGAAAGACCCCACAATGATGGGAACTTTCGCGCTTCCACCTCCTATTTACATAGGAAATATAGCGTTAGTAGCAACCTGCAACATGATATCTTCCACGAAGGTCGCAGAAAATGAAAACATGGATCATGCAATGGTTTTGCCCCCAAGCCCTATAGAAATATTGTAGCAATCAATGTTTCGGGCATGGGAGGCGAACCCGAATCAACGCTCGTCAAGCATTTGGGCAGATAGGTCTAGAGAATATGGTACCCCATTAGATCCTTGGTCGAAAGTACATGGGACTGACGAAGGAATCTTACAATCAATGTTGATTGAGGGGGCACCATGGAATGATCACCACCATCGTTCCCTTCTTCCAGAGTATGAAGAAGATACTCAACACGACCTTTACCACCCTTCAGTTTTTGAATTCCTATCAAATACTGTAAATACGGTGGATTCCGAGCGAAACTTATCCAATATTGAAGAGACTATAGCCATAAATATCTCGACTAAACCAAATGTTGTAGAGAATATTTATGTTGGCAAAGGTTGTTCCCCTTCAGAACTGGAAATATATAACGCTCTTTTTCGCGAGTTCAGAGATGTCTTTGCTTGGTCATATGATGAAATGCCAGGCATTGACTGGAGTATTGTTGAACATGAAATTAAAATGTATCCTAATGTCAAACCAGTAAGACAACGGCTTCGGCAGGTGCACCCCAAGAAAGCCGCTGCCATTAAGGCGGAAGTTGAAAAACTTCTCCATGCTGGTTTCATCTACCTCGTTCCTCTAACCGATTGGGTATCGAATATTGTCCCTGTTATGAAGAAACAAGGGACGATTAGAGTGTGTGTCGACTATAGGGATGTAAACCAAGCTTGTCCAAAGGACAACTACCCTACACCCTTCATCGACCAGATAATTGATGAATGCACTGGATGTGAAATCTTTTCATTTATGGATGGATTTTCTGGGTATAATCAAATAAATATCCACCCACAAGACCAGTCAAAGACTGCATTTATTTGTCCGTGGGGCACATTCGCTTATCGAAAATTACCCTTTGGTTTAAAGAACGCAGGGGCGGCATTTCAGAGGGCAATGAATTATGCCTTCCATGACATCAAGAACATCGTTCAACCATATCTCGACGACCTTCCGGCTCATTCGCGAAAGCGGACTGATCATCCGCAGCATTTAAGAGCGATATTTCTACGTTGCCGACACTACAAGATAAGACTCAATCCACACAAATGCGTGTTTTGCGTCGGTTCTAGTCGTTTACTTGGATTTGTAGTCTCTAAGGACGAGATTCGTCTCGACCCTTGCAAGGTTCAAGCAATCATTAATTTGCCTCCACCTTCAAATTTGCTTCAGATTCAGAAACTCCAAGGGAAAGCAAACTTTCTGAGGAGGTTCATTCCAAATTACGCAGAACTTGCTAAAGGTTACACTCGTCTTTTGAAAAAGGATGTACCTTTTGTCTGGGATCAGGTGGCGCAAGCTTCCTTTGATGCTCTGAAAGATTCTCTAGTAAAAGCATCATTAATGTATGCCCCAGACTATCATAGAGATTTTAACCTGTATCTGGCTGCAGCGGATACAACCATTGCGATGGTTTTAGTTTAAGAAGTCGATGGAATTGAACATCCTATATATTATTTAAGTAAAAACTTAAATGATACAGAGAGTAAATATTCTTATGTTGAAAAACTAGCGCTTGCCGCTGTTCAAGCGATTCAAAGATTTCAACATTATGTCCTCTTTCGGAAAACTACCATTTTATCAGATTGCAACCCCATGACTTATATACTGTCGCGACAGTTGCTGGGGGGCAAATATTCAAAATGGATAGCGATCCTTCAAGAGTTTGATCTAGAATTTGTAAAATCCAAATCAAAGAAAGCTCTAGTTTTCGCGGAATTATTGTGCGATCTCCCATCGTCGTCCAACGATGAAACATCTGAAGAGTCAATCGTGAACGAGAATTTGTTTCTGATATCTGCAAGCAATGAGTGTTATGGAGATATCATAATTTACCTCCAAACCCAAAAGTTCAGGCCTAACACCTCTCACACTGAACAGAAACGTATACGATACCAAGCTAAAGACTACATGATCGTCGGTGATACGCTTTACCATCGTGGTATCGACACAGTTCTGAGGAGGTGCCTTACCCATGAGGAGGCCGAAAAAGCCCTGAATGAGTGTCATTCAGGCATGTGTGGGGGTCATCAATCTAGATATGCAACAGCACAAAAAATCTTACGAGCAGGATACTTCTGGCCAACCATGTTCAAAGATTGCATAATCGCAGTCAGAAGTTGCCATGCATGTCAGATTTTTGATAGCAAAACCAGAAGACCACCCGCACCTTTACAGCCAATAGTTGCTGTTGGGCCTTTCGCCAAATGGGGCATCGATTTCATGCAATGTAACCCCACCTCGACCGGGGGGCATGGGTATATTATAGTCGCCGTTGACTATTTTACCAAATAGGCCGAGGCGATGCCTACATTGGATAACACTGGTGAAACAGCTGCCCTTTTCTTTTTTAATCATGTAGTCGCCAGGTTTGGCGTACCGCAGGCTATAGTTATAGATCATGGATCACATTTTCACAATCACATGATGGTCGAATTAGCTGCCAAGCTAGGGCTATCTCACGACAGCTCTACCCCGTATTATCCGCAAGCCAACGGACAAGTTGAAGCAATCAACAAGGTCCTGAAGTGTATGTTGCAAAGGATGATTGGGGTTCACAAAAGAAGGTGGCACCTAATCCTGTACTCAGCCTTGTGGGCTTACCGAACATCGGTAAAGAATGCGACTGGGTTCACACCTTTCCAACTGGTGTATGGCCTGGAGGCGGTCTTACCAGTCCAGTGTGAAATTTCGTTTCTTAAACTTGCAATTGACCTCCTCCCAGGAACTTCAGAAGAAGAGGCCCGTTTCTTGGAATTAATCCAATTGGATGAAACCCGTCGTGACGCCGCTTTGGCTAACGAAGCCCATAAGAAACGAGTCAAGGCGCAGTTCGACAAAAATGTCAAACCCCGTGTCTTCTCCGAAGGTGACTTGGTCTTGCTTTACGACCAAGAATCCGACAAATTGGGAGCAGGAAAATTTAATTCTTTATGGATGGGCCCCTATATTGTTAAACGAGTGTTAGCAAAAGGAGCCTACGAGTTGATGGATTATGACGGAATTCCACTGGCGCAACCCCGCAACGGGTTGTACCTCAAGCGTTACTATGCTTAAATAGTAACCTGTGTGCTTTTGTTGTATTTTGTTTTCGCTAAAGTGTTTGTTTCGGTCGAGTAATCCCCCCCTTTTACATTTATTGCAGATGTCAAATCTTTCTGAGACATGTGTGGGATATGCTAACGGAGCGAGTCGTAGTTCGCGGAACCTGTCCTCCGCGGCCTGGGCCATTTTTGATCGAAGCGGCAAGTTAGTGAGTTTCAGAGGTGTGTGTATTGGGAAATCAACGAATAATATCTCTGAGTATAGCGCGTTGATAGAACTCCTCTCTGATGCCATCACCCATGGTGTACGCCGACTAATCGTCAGGCTAGTCTCACAACTCGTGATACTACAACTCAATGGTATATATTCTGTCCGCAATCCAGCTATTTATCGAATGTTTCTAAGGGTTAAGATTTTGGAAAGACAGTTTGATTCAATTCAATACCAACATATTTCCAGGAACTTAAACACATTAACCGATTCATTAGCAAACTATGTATTAGATAGACATTTGCGACATTTATAAAAAGAAATGCATCATCAATGCTATGCAAGTGGATCATGTAACTCAACCAGAATAAACCTCGAAAATCAAAATATATATATATATATATAAGCTGTTTATCGTTTATACATAATGTTCTGTAACCAAGACAAAAATTGGTCGCATGACCCAAAAACTCAAAATGCTAGGGGGCACCCTAGCCTAGTGGTGCTCATGATAGCACGTCACGGCCTGTGCAATCATGCGCAAGAGACGAGCCAATCGTCTAGGCACACCAGTAGTATGCCGCTGCAACTATAAAGGTAACTCATCGATCCGTACATCCGAAATACCGAGAGTAAGGCTCTCAACCTGCTCCTGCATAGCTGTAAGGGTCTCGGCCACGTCAAGGTCGCAAAGAATAACTCTCCCAGCAGGCTCCACTGCTGGAGCAGCGACTGGCGGTCTCGGACGAACTGCTGGATGAACAGGACCAACATCTGCATGCACACAAGAGTTTGATTAAAAGTCTTGACAGAATAAAGCACAGCAACATTATGAATAAAAAACAGTAAACAGTAATATGGTCAGAGATTTTACCAATAGCGCCCCACTGTTCGCCATCCGGTAGCACCAAATCTGGATCACCTCGGAAATCCATACCCACATATGGATACTCAGAAAATACCATCTCCTGGTGCTCGAACCACCCGAAGAAGGTATCAGTGAAAGTAATCTGAGGTTGACCAGCATGCCTAGACATGTGATCGACCCATCTCTACATACGTGGCTCGGTCGGAGAAGGCAAGTTGAGTGCAATATACTGAGGCTGCATCAGTGGTATTTTCTCCAAGGCAAAGGCAGTCGGAATAGAACCAAATCCAAAGTTCTTCAGCTTTCCGTCCTTTACCTTGGTCAATTGACTTTTCATCTGAACAAGTACTGCATCACACCAGTTGAATACTTTTGGTTGGAGACACTCCAAGGCGTGCTGCACATAAGATCTGTTGGCAACATGAAGGGATGCACTACCGGCCATCCTACCAATAGTATACAGAATGGACCTGAGAGACCTATCAGTAATCTCACGGATAACGACCTTGCCGTCTCTGCTCGGCTGGGAACCTTCCCTGCAGTACTGGCGAACATAGTCTCTCACGGAGTCATTCCCCCGGGCCGAACCTGACAAAGAAATGGGGGCACCCCGCCTTGACAACCCAGTCAAGAAGTAAATGTCTACGATGGTCAAGGGGATGGATTTTCCCCTAATCTGGAATACTTGGTTGATTGGATCCCAAGCATCAAGCATGTACTGCAGTAAAGAGATCTGTGCTCTCATGCTAGAGATACGGAAAAACTTCAGCAGGCCACAGTTCCGCAGCGCGTTCACCGTGACAGGGTCATGGAGGGCAATCATATCTTCTTCTTCATGTTCTCGTTCTCGCCATGTAAGGGACATTTTGCTCAAAGATCCCTGCAAAACAAACAAGAGAATGAGTAAGATCCTGAATTTGATGAGAAACTGGCGAAATTTCATCGAAAACTGTGCTAAAAACTCAGTTTTCTAGGCCCAACGCAAGTAGACAGTGTCCTACCTGCGTTGAAGGTCAGGCTGCCTTAAGGCAGCTTGACATTCAATGCAGGTTTCGAATGGACCACCTACGTTGATGACAGGGTGCCCTGGCAAAACCCCTGATGCTCAGAAAGACTGGGAAACAGGCACAGAATGGAAAAATGAAACCATGAAAAGAAAGAGCTAAGGTTTAGCTCCTACCTGGTCTAGACGGTGCCGAGAATCGTCCACAGAATCTCCCAAAATCAGCTGGTGAAAATCAAGGGGGAAGAGGCACCTCCAAAGCTCCAACAAACCAAGTTCAAATGAAATGGTAAAATGAGAGGTAAAAACACTTTTTAATTGCTTTTTACGTAGTTCAAAGCGAAATATTAGGGTTTTTTCTCATGTTATGTATTTCTAACTAAGTTTGATGCAGCAATTGAGAATGCAGTACTATCCTTGAAAAGAGAAAAGCTAGTTATGGTAAAAAATCAAAATTTGACTATATAAACGAGCAGTTTTAGCATAAAGTTCATGCTCGTTAAAAAATAAACGCAAGATCCGAGCAGTTTTAGCACATAGTTCATGCTCGTTAAAAAATAAACATAAGTCCGAGCAGTGTTTTGGCGCATTCAAGCTCGTTAAAAAATGAACCCATCCCGGTAAATAACCATTGTGTATGTAACCTGATCAACCATAAAAGCCTTGGTCGTGTTTGCACCGTCACCTCCACTTTTCATTTGGCCGATCGTTCACCTCCATATGATTGTTTACCCATTTTGAGGAACAGCTGCGAAGAGTGATTTCACCTAGCCATCCTTGTGACACTGCCGTGATTGGAAAATTCCAACCTGTACCTGGAATCAGCTGCTAACCCTGTTCATCACTCCTTCCTCAAAAGACGAGTCTTCTTTAAGCTCTTTTCAATTGACTCGTAAAATATGAAAAGATGGCCGAGTTTTGGCCTTCCAGCTCGTTAAACGACCGAAAGTGCTATCCCTCCTCTAGATTTTAATCTTTTTGGACCTGAGGGATTATTGCACAAAAATATCGAGCGCTTGTTTTGTTCGGCTCGTTAAAACTATCGAAAACTCATCCCTTCTGTATGGTTTTATACTTTTTCGGACTTAAGGGATTAGACGACGAAAAAGGAATTTTGGAGTTAACTTTATGTACCTTTTTAGACTCTCTAAAAATGAAAAGGACCGAGTTATCCTTGTCGTTAGACTCGTTAAAATCACTAAATAGCGACAAACTTGTCTTTAGACGAGAACGAGTTTCACTATCGCTAGGCTCGTTAAAACATAGCGATGGGCTTGCCCGAAGGGCAAGTTATAGAACAAGCATATGTTATCCTCCTCAAGCTTGACAAAAATAAAGAGGTACTGGTCAGAAATGACTGGGGAAAAATTGGGAAAAAATCAAGAAAGCTTTGATGGTAGCAGGTCGCTCTTGAACATGACACTTTTCCTCTGTACCACAATCGGGTTGGGTTGTTTCATTCACCGGTCACATCACCATGGTCTCGCCATACCATCCATACTTGGGGTAATGCTACCAATCCATCGCATCAGTGTCGCCATATGTTCAAGAGAAGTCGTTCAGAAAGAGTCGACCGGGTCCCATCCACTGCCATACATTATCCTTCATCCATTCATGACCGCCACCCTGAATCATATGTTACAGATCGTTTTCACCTCCATTAAAATCATTAGCTCCGTTCCGTGTCACTGATGTGGGATTCATTAAGGCCCTCCTTTGACGGATCACTTCTTGTCGACATCAGCTCATTATCCAAGAAGTTGATCTAGGAACAACCCCTTCAGTACTTTGAAGCTTGCATGCCTTAATGGCAAGTTTCTCACTTCCAGCGACAGGTATACATCAATGACCTTTGACCAGAAGATTTTGCGTGGTGTTCGACGCCAAGTCCTTTATTCACACCACGTGAATTGTACTGCAGTACCTTGAGGGTCATTATCATTATTGGTGATTCCTCTCGCGCTTGTTAACGGTTTTCATCATTGACCGGTAATCAAGCGATGTCTTTCCATGTTCGACTTCAGCGCAATTCTCACATGGATCGACTTGTACTTAGAGTGAAGATTGAACGAGTTTGAAGACCCCGGATCTAGTTTCATCCATCCGGGCTGCGATATATATTCAGGAAAAATAAAGACATTTGACATGTACATCATTGCAGCAGATGATCATCCTACTCAAAGGATGATAATTTCATCAAAATTATCAGTCTACCATCAGACGATCATCTGTTCTATGTACCAAAATGAATTTATAAAGCTGAGCATGGGAATGCCCGCCTTAGCTAGATCATGAAAGCAGTATGAATCATAATGTATTGTATTGTATCTTATTACAGGTCTCCTCCCAGCAAATGAATGAACTTCGGACCCTCCTGGATAAAGAATTTCACCCGATAAACGGCCTCACACTTTAGGGGGAAACTGTTATAGACATTTTTGTGCCTTACAGCCTCGAGCATGAAATGTCCATAATCTAAGGGATCCAAAGTCCCTAAACATGTTGTTCCTACCCCTAGAGGAACAAGGCCAACAAACCACAGCAATTCACAGAAGTTCTCCACCTGAAAACACTCAAAAACAAGCCAATTCTGGATCATGTCAACTGCTCCACTGAGCATCTGTGCTGAATGTCAACTGCTCCACTGTCTACCTGCGTTGAATGTCAACTGCAACAAAGGCTACCTGCGCTGAGCGTAACTGGACAAGTGGCAGGCTCATTTCTCAATGTGTCAATGCTCAGGAAGCTTCCAAAATGACACTTGCATCAAGGAATTCGACTGGTGATGAGTAAGAGGTTCCAAATCTCCAAGTGGAAGCAAGAACCTCCAAGTGGACTCAAGAACTGAGAGAGGGAGAGGACACTAGTCAGATCTCAAGCTGACTCATCCTCTCTCCAAAACATCTATATATAGATCTCTCCTCCATGAGATCTAAAGGCTGGAATTTTGTGATTGAAAAGAATTGCTGTTGGTTTGAGGTTGGATGATTGGGTGCTTAATGCTTTGAAGGGAGCTGAAGAAGGAATTCCATTCTGCTGGGAAGGAGATGCTGGATTGGAGCCCTATGGGTTGTATCTCTTCCTGAACCTTGTTATCAATCAATAAAGCTATCTTGGTTCTTTCCTATATGCTGGTGTATTTTGTATGATTTGCATTAGTATATTTGATTTATTTCTAATCCTGAATCATTTATGAATATGTATATTTGCCTTTGTGTTGTGTTCTTCTCTTGTCGCAAGTAGCTGTTCTCTTGTCACAGGTAGCTGTTCTCTTGTGATCTCGTGGGAATCAAGTAGCTGTTCTCTTGAGCAAGCGAGGATGCAAGTAGCTGTGGACACCCAAAGAGAAGAGGATCTAGATCGAGGGACAATCGGAAGACAACGGTAAGTCTACCAATCTCCCCTCTTTCACATTTCATAAAGGAAGAAACCGAAGTAGCTGTATCTGTTTGTTGCTAAGGTACTGTCACACCTTAGGTGGATAGGATCGTCCTGCATAGGCATTTTTCCCCACAACAACAATGATTCCAAATGAATTAGTGAAAGTATTACCACCTATTGTCAAGAACAGAGAAAATAAACATCAAAATAACAAAAAGAGATATATCCTTGTGTTAAAAAATGCTTTGTGATAACCTTTGGAACATAGGAAAACAAAATAAAAATACTAACTAATAAAAAAAAGCTTATATGGTAGGATACTTCATTGTTTTTCAATTATTTTTTTGAGGTGCCACTTTCAAGGTAGAGTTGTGTGTACAAATATTTTTGTTTATTTATAAATTACATTACATATCTTTATAAGAAGAACCACTAGGTAACAATATCACTACTTTTGCTTTTTTATATAGATGTATTTTTTGCATATAAACTACATGCAAAAAATATAAAAGTAATGACATTAACACCACATGGCTATATTTATAGTAGTATAATTTGAATAATTAAATGTTGTATATAAATTTCATAAGTGATTTTTTATACTACTTATCTCTATGACATCAATCACTTAATGTTTCTCTCCTATCAAATTTTAAAATTAATATTGAAAAATATTTAATTATTTATATTTATCCTACGTTAAGAGTAGTATATATATATATACCGTGTCAACTTAATTCTAGAAAAATGTATTCAATTACATCAAGAATAGCCTTTTCCTTTATCTTCTTTAGTTCACACGGCTTAGGGATCCGTAAAATTAACGTTTTAATGTATTTAGTATTGGTGATGAGGAGAGATTAGAATGATTTGACCATTTTGTTTCCTTCAACACAATTGGCAATCCATATACTTTAGTCGAATGGGAGATTGAGAAAAGGTGAAATGAATGAATCCATTTTTCAATGGAATGGGAGAACCACATTTGGAAAAGGTGAAATGAACGAAAAGGATTGACCATGGTTAGGTTTCCAATTACCCGTAAGTCATCCATGGTCCTACCAACACAAAAATGAAATAAAATGAAGATCTGCAAAGTTGATTTAGTAAAGTGAAAGTGGGTGCTTATTTAACAGTGGTTTGTCCTGCAAGAACCAACAAGTTGGTGGTACAGTTCACACAATCCAATCTACCGAGGGTTTTTTGAGTGGTTTAGAAAATTGCCGTTCCATCACTGTCATGATAACTCTAAATGATTTTTATATTCTAAAGAAAACATTAAGCCACCATTAAAGCTCAAGTTTCCACGTCAGCAATCGATAGGAAGACCTTGACTCTGCGACGCATAGATGTTCAGTCAATGGCGCCATAAGGACCGTATACGCGTCTAAGTGATCAGTCATTTCAGTGGTAGCGACGCATAGATGTTCAGCCAATGGCGCCATAAGGACCGTCAACACGTTTAAGTGATCAATCATTTCAGTGGTAGCCAGAGTACCCTATACACAAGTGTTTAGTTATTTAATACACGTGTAACCCGTCTTTTTATATTTCTAAACCCCAAAGCAGAATTTGCAGTCGTATCATAAGAAATGTCAAGAGAATGTATTTATTTTAATATTGAGATTTTAGGTTATAAATTATTTTTGGATTTATTTTATTTCTGTTCATGGTTTTTTTTGAGATTTTATAAATTTAAATCTCACATCTATATAAAATAATAGAAGTGATGAAAGTATCAAAGAAGTTTTTTCAAATTTTATATCTAAATATTTGCGAATTTATATTGGTTTTCAAGTCCATAATAAGTTTTCCATTTCCCATTTATCTTTTTCTCAATTTTATGATTCGAATTGAACTTATGATGGATATCGATTCTAAGATATTTTGTATGAAAGAACTTTTTTCAAGTTTTTGTTGCCCTATATGAAAGTATCATAAGTGATTTTTCTAGATTTAATTATCATGACTTTAATTTTGTGAGTATTAACAATCATACCCATATTGGGGCATTCTTAGTTTCTAGCCGACATCATAATGGCTACTCACAAAAAGAAAAATATCTTTAGCATAAAGGTGAAGATTTATGACTATACCAATGATCATGGGGCCAATGAAACGTGGATCTTCCAAACACTCTTCTAGCTTATCAATGCATGTACCAAAAAGGGTAGTGATCCATACTTATGGAGGAACGCAACATAATACATATATAAACATAAAAACAGAGATGAAACAAGAATAGAACTTCATTTCATTAATATCAAAAATTGAAATATGCTTACATACAGAATGGAAATAAAGTAGCTCGGGCAATGGTAGCTTATCTTTGAGAAGAGATGTGGCGGTTACATGGCCTATTTTTTTCGGTGTGTGTTATATTCTTTCCACGACTAGCCCCACCTTTCGTTGCACAGAGCGCAGTGCCCCAGAATTTTTTTTTGGACCCTATATTAGGTGCTCAGACCTACCTATGGTTTTGTGCATGGGTTTTGCACATGGTTGTAGGCATGATGGTTTTTTTCCCATGGTATCTTATAGATCCGGTCAAGGGAACTACGACTATGTTCTAATCCAGGGTTAACGGATAGTGGTTTATGAATGCTTCAACATGTATATATATGTGTTGTAACATTGAAAGGAATATAATGAAAAATCGATCTGGTAGTCCTAGTTTTGGGATCCAGGGGAAAATCTATATGTATTTGTTTTGTGTTTCTCGCCATTGTATATTTTCTGTATTTTAAGAATTCATTTACAGGTAATTTTTGTATAGGGTTAAAAGCTACATTTGGTATCAGAGTTGTTTCGTCTTCAAGGGGACGCATTTGCTATTGAGAGGTTTTGCTTAGGTATGTGGTAGACCATGTTCAGTGGGAGATCTGCGAGATCGATTCTTGCGGTGAAAGAAGATGGCGAGCAGTAGAAAGATAGAGATTGAGAAATTTAATGGTCATAGTTTTGAATTGTGGAAACTCAAGATAGAGGATTTGTTGGTGGATAAAGATCAGTGGATCGCGGTAGATCTAGGTACTAAACTAACGACAATGTCAGCGGAAGACTGGGTGAAGTTGGATCGAAAAGCAAAGAGCACAATACGGTTATGTATCTCAGATTCAGTATTGTTGAATGTATTAGGGGAGCTACGATGAAGGCTTTGTGGGATAAGTTAGAGAATTTGTACCAATCTAAGTCTCTAGTGAACAAATTATTCCTACGAAAAAAGTTGTATAACCTGACGATGAAGGATGGAGACTCGGTGACAGAGCATCTGAACGTCTTTAATATTGTGGTATGCCAAGTGTTATCTATTGATATTAAAATTTTAGATGAAGATAAGTGCATCAATTTTTTGTATTCTCTACCAGATTCGTGGGATAGACTGGTTGTTGCAATAGGTAGCAATACAACTACCTTGAAGATTGATGAGATAGTCTCATCCTTGCTGCCGGAGGAGATAAGATGGAAAAATATGGAGGGACAGAATGGAGATGCCTTGTCTGTACGAGGATGGTCCCAGAATATAAACAAAAATAAGTTCTTTAGTGGGAGATCTAAATCTCCAGGAAAACCTGTATAGGTATTTTAGAAATGTAGAAAGGAAAGACACTTCAAAAAGGACTCTAGATCTAAAGCTCTTGAGAAAGGAAAGAGATCTGATGATTCTCCTTATGCAGAGGTGAAAATCACCTCAGATTAGGGAAAAATTTAAGAACCACCCTAAATTTATATGTATAATAAATGGGTTAATCCCCATGATACATAGGAAAATGGGAGGCGATTTTATCAATAATATAATATCTATATATAATTTTTTTGGTGAATCTCTCACCATATTTTATTATATTGTACCGTGATGGAGAATCTTTCACTGAATTATAAATTTTTGTAAGATCTTGACAAATCTTTTATTGAATAATAAAACATTGTGAAGTCTTGGCGAATGTTTTGTTAAAGTATGAAACCATATATGATAATAAGAAAACATATTCATTAAACTCTAATATACTAACATACATGTTTGGAAAAAAGAAACATAATTTTCTCTTCGTACAAACAATGTTCCAAGTTTTAGTGGCCGTGTTTGTCAAGGTTTTTACAATACACTCTTTCATATGCTTCTATTAGTTTTGATAATATTCCACAACAAAGTTCTTGTAGGTGTTGATATTGACAACATACATGTTTGGAAAAAAGAAACATACTTTTCTCTTCCTACAAACAATTTTCCAAGTTTCAGTGGCTATGTTTGTGAAGGTTCTTACAATACACTCTTTCATATGCTTCTATTAGTTTTGATAATATTCCACAACAAAGTTCTTGTAGGTTTTGATATTGACAACGAGTTCTGTCAAGGTAGGAGAGATTAATCTTTTCTCTACAACTTTTGTCAAGCTACCATTTTTTTCAAGCTATCAAATTTCTTTCTTATTCCATAGACTCCAAATGCGAGATAAAAAAAAATGCATCAAGTTTGTTTACCCCAACACACCAACATGTATCAAGCCCCAACTATGTTATATAAGAAAGTATTAGGTATCCCAAAGGCTTGAAGGGGATCTAATTGAAAGAAGTGACCATTGTGAGAATCCTTCTAATCAATATATGAATATATAAATGTAGATTTATTATCATTTTAATTGGAAATCTTCAATTAAATAATAAAATTTAATTATGTCTCTCCCAATCTAAATTTCTTATTAGCATAATTCACTACCCTCATAGGTCTCACATTTTTTAACAGCATTGTAACATGTAGATTAATTTCCTTTTTGGTGAACAATCTCCACCTTTTAGGAAAATATGGGGCAGTGGCTCCAACCCCTACAGATCATTACGACAAACTAAGAATATCATAGAAGATAAACGGTTATACAAACTAACTTATTTTTCAAACAACTAATCCAACATCAATATCTAAACTTTTTCATTAAGATATCATATTGAGAATGTTTAAGAAATGGTGAGAAATCTTCTGCGAGGGTGATGCAGAAAGAGTGATAAGATTTCATTGTTTTGAATTATTTTTGTTAAATTAGAAAAAGTTAAAAACCAATATTAATGGAGATATTGGTATTTTTTACTAAATTTTGTGAAGTGACTAAATGTAGCTTTAACGATTCACCTTAAGATGTTTTTATAATATAATTTCCTAAATCTGTTTAATATCTTCATTATCATAAAAACCAACCTATATCCATCTTAACTCCACATCTACCACTCTTAGGGAGATGAAATCTATTTATCCCTCTGAGCACTTGGTAGACCCATAATTAAGATGGATCTAAGATGATATAATTTCCCCTTTAAATAGTCTATGCTCACATGAATACCATGGTATTACCATGGGTCAATATCATGGGTTATCATAAACCTGGAGCTTAAAAATTACTATTAGTAATTTATAAAAATTTATAAAAATTAATAAAATTAATAATTGTTTTTTTATTTTATTTTTTATTTTAACCAAGTTAAAATGTTTAACATACATTAAATTACAACATCCATTTTTACTCTTGATCCACCAAGCTCCGAGAGGGATCAAATATTTTTTCACTCTATGCTAGTTTGCATATCACGATATTTGATCCCTCTCGGGGCTTAGTAGATCTAGAGTAAAGATGGATCTATGCTGGTTTAATTGCCCCATTTAAATAGGCTACATTCCATGTGAATACCATGGGTCAATACCATGTGCCATTTTTATTTTTATTAATACTAATATTAGGGTTAATAATGTTTTTTTGCATGGTATTAATAATAATCTAGCCCATGGTATTTGGCCCATAGAATTTTGCCCATAGGTTTCACCTAAATATAACGCATTTTTTGAGTGTTCGTAAATATAAGGTGACTTATGGGGTAAATATAAAAAATGTTTTATTTGTTTACCATACCTCTCATTTATTTATATTTTTATTAATTTGCCATACCTCTTTTACAAATATGGTATTTGGCCCATAGGATTCACTTAAATAAAACCTCTTTTTTGAGCCTTCATAAATAGAAAGGGTTATGGACTAAATATAAAAAGAGGTTTTATTTATTTACCATACGTCTATTTTATTTATATTTTTATTTATTTACCATACCTTTTGAGTAATTATAAAAAGAGGTTTTATTTATTTACCATACCTCCACTTTATTTATATTTTGATTTGTTTACACCCTTGCATGTATATAAGGTGACTTATGGAGTAAATATAAAATTTTATTTATTTATTTACCATACCTCTCTTTTATTTATATTTTTATTAATTTACCATACCTCTTTTATAAATATGGTATTTGGCCCATAGGATTCACTTAAATAAAACCTATTCTTGAAAATTAGGGCAAATGGAAGGTTGTAACTCCTAATTTCAAGGGCTAAATTTACCTTTTTTACCCTCTCCCTTAAAATAGGGTGGGCTATTTGAGGCGATCTGTAAAAATGTACTATGATACAAAATATTCACCCACTAAAAATTTAAAACCCCTTAATTTCGCGTAAGAGTGAACATTCGCCCCTAAAATTTTCCATGCCTCAGATGAAGGTGGGGATGTGTACTTGGCTTCTTCTTCAAGTACGCATATAGATCATGAGGCATGGTTGATTGACTCAGGTGCATCCTTTCACTTCGCTCCCCATGGGGAGTGGTTCTGTGAATATGAGAAATATGATGGTGGTGATGTCTTCTTAGGGGATGTCAGGAAGACTAGAATCATCAGATGCTGAAAAATCAAGTTCAAGTTGTAAGGTGGAAGGATTAGAACACTTTCCGGTGTTATGCATATTCCTGCATTGGCCATAAATCTAATTTTTGTAAGCAACATTGATTATATAGGTGTAAAAACAGTGTTCGAGAAAGATAGCTGCAAGATGGTTCATGGAGCACTAGTATTAATGCGGGGAGTTTAGATTGGAACATTGTATAAGCTTTAGGGTAGTACTGTTATTGAAGGGTGCAATAGTTCTGTGGTTTCTGAAAGTGGAGCAGAAATCTAGTGGTTTCTAAAGAAAAGACCATGTTATGGCCTCAAAGGCTTGGACATATTAGAGAGAAGCGACTTTGAATACTTCATGGTAATGGTATTGTAGAAGGTATGTCTAATTTATCTCTGGATTTTGATTTCTGTGAACATTGTGTATATGGGAAGAAGAATCAGGTGAGTTTTCCGTCTAGTGCTAAGAGGACGAAATGGATATTAGAGCTTGTGCACAGTGATGTGTTTGAACCTGTGTCGGTTCCATCACTTGATAAGTTTGTATACTATGTATCATTTATAGATGACTTCTCAAGGAATACATGGATATATTTCCTCATGAAGAAATCTTAAGTCTTTGACAGGTTTAAGAATTTAAGGCTTTGATGGAAAACTAGACAGAGAAGAAGATAATGGTCGAGAATTCAGCAAGAAAAGAGTTCTATAAGAAGTGTGGTATAGCACGGAAGAAGACTAAACAGCTCAACAAAACAAAGTTGTAGAAAGAATGAACAGGATGTTGATGGAAAAGGAAAGAAGCAAGCTCAGTGGAATCGGGTTAGGACATGAATTCTAGGCAGAGGTGGTGGAGACTGCATGTTACTTGGTTAATAGATCACCTTCATCAGCATTGACGGATAAGTCTCCACATGAGGTATGGACTTGTAAGAAACACTTTATTTCCGATATGAAGGTATTTGACTATGATGCATATGTACATGTTCCAAAGGAGAAAAGAACCAAGTTGGATAGTAAATTTGAAAGGTGCAATCTTTATTGGGTATAAGGATGGTTTAAAAAGTTATAAGCTTTGGAACCCAGAAAAAAGGAAGATTGTGTACAACCATGATGTAGTGTTTAGAGAGGTGAAATATGTTATTAAAAATGAAGTCCTACCAAAGGAACCTAAGAAGATAGAGTTTGAGCTAAAGGAGGAAGAATCAGACTTTACAGTAGAAGAGGAATCAAAAGATGAAGAGCCACAAACTCTGTTTGTGAGAAGATCATATCAAGATAGAAGGAAACCAAAAAGGTATAGTCCATCTGCTTTCTATTCAAATTTTTCTTTATCTATTACTGATGATGATTCTTGAACTGTCAGGGAAGCAATAGATTCAGAGGATGGAAAACTATGGAAAGAGGTCATGGTTGATGAAATGGTATCTTTGGACAAAAATGAGGCTTGGGATGTGGTGGAGTTGTCGGCTGGAAGGAAACCCATTGGAAGAAAATGGGTGTTGAAGAAGAACATGAATGTAGAATGCAAGGTGGAGAAACACAAAAGCTCGATTGGTAGCAAAAGGTTATTCCCAAGTTCCATGAATTGATTTTCGTGATATTTTTTCTCCTGTTACCAAGGTATCTTCTATTATATTACTTTTATCTATTGTTGCTGCTTTTAATTTTGAGGTAGAACAAATGGATGTGAAGACAATATTTATTCACGGGGATATGGAAGAATAGATCTATATGAAGCAACCTGAAGGCTTGTGGTAAAGGGAAAGAAAGAATTGGTATGCAGGTTAAAAAAGTCTCTATATGGGTTAAAGTAGTCACCAAAGATGTGGTATCAAAAATTTGATACATTTATACGAGGACTTGTCTTCACTAGAATAAAAGTGGATCACTGTGTGTATTTTAAATTAATTGGTGACCATGTTATTTATATGGTCTTGTATGTGAATGATATGTTGTTAATTGGAAATGAAAAAGAAATTATTCAGGATTTGAAGACCCAATTGTCCTCAAAATTTGACATGAAGGATTTTGGTGCTACAAGCTATATTTTGGGCATGGAAATTAAATGAGATTGGGAAAAAAGGAAGATCTAGTTAAACCAAAGGAAGTATGTTGGGACAATACTGCAAAGGTTTAATATGCATGATAATAAACCAGCGAAGGTTCCTATTCGTGTAGGTGTAAAGTTATCTATTGAACAGTGTCCCAAGACATAAGAATAGGAATAGGACAAGTCTTGTGTTCCATATGAAAGTGCAGTCGAGAGTTTGGTGTATACAATGGTATGTACTAGAGAAGACATTTCACATGCAGTGGGAGTATTGAGCAGGTTTATGTAAAAGTTAGGGAAGGAGCATCGGACAACAGTGAAGCAGGCTTTCAAGTATTTTTGCGGAACTAGTGATTATGGTTTATGCTACCAAGGAAGACCAAGATTGGACATATTTTTGGACATCCATGGTTTTGTTGATGCAGATTGGGCTGGAGATCTAGACCAAAGAAGATCTACAAGTGGGTATGTGTTTAACCTACTTGGAGGTGTAGTCGGTTGGATGAGAAAGAGAAGGTTTGTAGTGACACTTTCAACTACAGAAGCAGAATATATGGCAACCACTCATGCAAGAAACGAAGTAGTTTGGTTGCAGAGATTGTGTTAAAGTATGGGGTTAGTACAGTGAGCTATAAAGATAGACTGCGACAACAAAAGTGCAATTTTCTTGGCAAAGAAGCCTGCTTATCATTCAAAGACAAAGGACATTTATGTTTAGAATCACTTTGTGAGGGATATGGTTGAGGAAAGAAAGGTGTTGTTGGTAAAGGTGGGCACTTTGAAGAATGTCGCAGATGCATTGATGAAGTCTGTGAGCACTGAGAAGTTTTCTTGGTGTAGAGAAACAATGGGCCTTGCAGGGCCAGACCAATGACCAAGTTCTCATGCGACCCCCTATGTGGAAAACAAAACAAAAAAGTGGGATAATTTTGGGTGTGTATTATATTATTTCCATGACTAGCCCTAGGTGCGGACCTACCTATGATTTTGTGCATGGGTTTTTCACATGGTTTTGGGCATGATGGTTTTCTACCCATAGTATCTTATAGATCCGGTCAAGAGAACTACAATTATGTTCTAATCCAGGGTTAATGGATTGGGGTTTATGAATGATTCGGTATGTATGTATATGTGTTATAACATTGAGAAAAATATAATTAAAAATCAATCTGGTAGTCTCGGTTTTGGGATCTAGGGGAAATCTTTGTGTACTTGTTTTGTGTTTCTCGCCATTGTATATTTTCTGTCTTTTAAGAATTTGTTTGTAGGTAATTTATGTATAGGTTTAAAACCTACATATTTATTATTGAGAAATAATGGAAAACACTAAACAACCAAAAACCTAACCCTAGGAGATGAAGCGCCAAAACTATGGGCCCCGTTGAGGTAAATTAGTACATCAATTTCCCGGGGTCGTAACTTTGGCATACAATTTCCGTTTGATGTCCACGATACCTCGTTAGAAATATCTACTTAAGGACTATAAATTTCAACTAAAAATGTTGCTCTAATACTTATGTTTACCCATTTTAAAAAATAAATCGTTTAGGACCTCAAAACGACTCTGGAAGTTCAGGAATTGAAAATTTTCCAAAAATAGTAAATTGTGCTACAATTAAGGAAATTAAAAATATGAAAGAAACAATGGTGGGGGTCCATGTGGAATAGGTAGGTGGCCACCAATATATACTTGGATCAATCCTCCCCCCTTAGGAAACAATGGTCCTCATTGTGTTGAGTGCCTCCATGAGATAGGGAAACTTCTGCTAAACTTGGTCCTTGGTGAGCCAGTTGCCTTGGTGCAAGAGTTGGTCAACTTTGACGACCCAATATAGTTGGATATTTTGTTGGTGAGTGTTCTTGATTTGTGTGCCCATGATTATATGATTTGTGGCTTGTTCGATGCAACTTGGGTTGAGCTATGTTGGTGTCAACTTCTTCGCAATGTTTGATTTGTCCAGCAGTGGGGGAAAGTGTGGACGCAATCGGTCCACATTGAATAATGGGTGTAGGCTAAGGAATGGTGGAATGTTCAGATCGAAATAATTTCCCCCCATAGCCTTAGTGATGGTGTAAGGCCCATATTAGAGTGGGAAAAGCTTCCAATAGGCCCCAACGAGGCACTACTTCTACAAATGTAACCAAACTTTGTCGCCCACTTGAAACTTGTGTGGCACTCGATGTTGGTCATGATGTTGTTTGTACTTATCATTTTCTCTATCTGATATGTCATGGACCTACTAGCAGATGTGTTGAATGCGCTAAATGAAGTTGTTAGCTCTAACAACTTCGGACTTGACATGACAAGAATCTACCTGAGTAGATGCAAGTGGTATGGCATCATCAATGAGACATAGTGGCTAGAATCCTAGTCCCACCTGAAAAGGTTTGTGGCTAGTTGAGCTGTGGAGAGCTATGTTGTAGTTGTACTAGATATAGGGGAGGCCTTTGTCCCATGTGCATGGATGCTTCAATTTATACATGCGCAGGATATGCACGATCATCCTATTGAAAACCTTTATCTGGCCATCAATTTGGGGCTGGAAGGTTGTCGACTTAGTGAGCTTGGTATCTAACAATGACTAGAGGCCTGACTAGAATGCACTTAGGAACTAGCTGCCCCGATTTGAGATAATGGATTATGGGATCCCAAAGTGTACCCACATGTTCAAAGAAGAGTTTGGCAGTGGCTTCTGTTATGATATGCTTCTTACAGGCCGTCGGAATGGCCATCTTGGAGAATCCGTTGATGACCATGAAAGAACAGTCATTGCCATGATTGGTAGAAGGAAGGCCCAACATGTAATCCATGGAGACGGATTCAGGGTCGGTTAAGAGTAGGAAAAGGAGTATACAAACTTTCTTCTTGACTGTAGGTTTGGAAATGGCATAAGCAATGCAGGATCTGATGCACTTACCAGCATCCTATCGAAGGTTTGGCCAATAAAAATACTTCTGCAACACTGCCACTATATTTTCTATCCCAAAATGTCCAATGTCTTAGTTGTAGTTCACCTCCCAAATAAGAATGCTTGCTTGAAGGAACACAGAGGTGTCCTAGGTGGCAAAATAATGCGCCTCGAAGGTGAAATTCTGGAACTTACTTACCTTCCAGGAGCATCTGATATGTGGTTTTTAATTCTGGACCACTCTTGTAAATATGTGTCCATTTCGAAGTCTCGTGTCCACAAGAGTCAAGCACAGTGGTCAACACCATGACCGATGGTTGATTGAGCCAGTTTGCAACATTATTGGTGCTTCCCTTCTTGTAATTAATGTTCAAATAGAATTGTTGCAGGTATGTGGACCATTTTAGATGGCGATCGTTCTACAACTTTCCTTCTATATGTATGAACTGTAGGGGTTGGTGGTTTGTGTGGATGACCATTTCCTTCCCTAGAATGTAATGCTTCCATTGTCAATAGTCCTGCACAATGGAATACATATCTTTTTCATAGGTGGGATACTTCCAGATTGTGTCTGAAAGTGTATCACTGTGATATACCACTGGATGCCCCTATTGAGTAAGAAATGCACCAATAGCATAGTCGGAGGCATCTGTCTCAATCTCAAATGATTGTTTCAGCTCTGGTAAAGTGAACACTAGTGTAGAGTAGAGGAAATGCTTCAAATCAATAAACACCTTCTATTTGGATTCAAATGAAAATAAATTTTCTTTTGATACACTCTTGGTGACTTGAATCAAATTCCAAGTGATATGAGAGAACCCTGACGTGAACCTGTGATAGAAATTGGAAAGACACTGAAAGATATGGAGCTCTATTAAATGAACTGAAAAATAACCTTCCAACATATTTAACCATTTATCTATGACGTCTGGATCTATATGGCCTTCAAATATGGGAATGTCAAAGTTGGCTTTTACCTTGAAGGGAGTGGTGCCTCTAGAGTGGATGTTGGATGAAGATTCACTGCCTATGGGCATTTGCCGAAGGATCTGGGTAAAGTGTTCCATCATCATGTTCCTCTGTTGCTTGAGGACTTCTTCAAGCAATATTTTGAAGGGATCTCTTGCTCCCTCATCTTTATTTTCTTTTTCCATGGGAGGTCATTAGGGTTTGTGAGGTTGGCCTTGCAAAGGTTCAACTAGTTTGAGCCCTAACTCCTTACACCCTGACCTCGTTGGGGACATGCAAAGAAAAACATAAAAAGAGCAGACTGCTCTAATACCACTTATCCAGACTTATGCAGGAACACAACATAATACATATATAAACATAAACACAGAGATGCAATAGAAATAAAACTTCATTTCATTAATATCAAGAACTGAAATATGCTTGCATACAGAATGGAAATAAGCTAGCTTGAGTGATGGTAGTTTATCTCTTAGAAGAGATGTGGCAGCTACATGCCTCTGAACCGTGTTACAATGAGGCTCAAAGGCCTATTTATTATTGGGAAACAATGAAAATCCCTAAACAACCAAAAACCTAACCCTAGGAGATGAAGCTCCAAAACTATGGGCCCTGTTGGGGTAAATTAGTACATCAATTTCCCAGGGTCGTGACTTTGGCATACGATCTCCATTTGACGCACACGATACCTCGTTATAAATATCTATCTAAGGACTATAAATTTTGACTGCAAACATGCATTTGACTCACTTTTTCTTGTTTTCCAAAAAAATGTCATTTAGAGCCTCAAAACGTCTTCGAAATTTTAGGACCCAAAAAACTGCCAAAAATATTAAACTCTGCTACAATTAAGGAAAATAAAAAACTAAAATAAACAATGGTGGGGGTCCAAGTGGAATAAGCAGGTGGCCACCAATATCCACCTGGATCAGGTATGGGATGAGGGGCACCCTTGCTTAACTCTAATCTTGCATTTATTTCTTCTAACCAAGCCTTAGTGGTCCCAAACTTGGAAATAAAATTCTCATACAACATTATCACAGCAACCCTCAACTCGAGAGGAACCATTACCTTTTCCAACATATTTCACTATTTTGTCGTGGGAGAAATGTTAAAAAAAATTCTAAAGTCATAAAACAATAGAAGAGAAATTTTTTATTATTGGAGCATTCCTTTGCAATGATCCTCAGAGAAGAAAGGTGGCCCACAATTGAATGAGTTCTCCTAAATCTGGGTTACCCATTAGCTCTTTTACAATGTCTTTTCAGCCATAGGCCAATATTCTTTTCCAAAATAATTTTACATAGCTTAGCTAAAATCTGGCTAATCATAATGTTCCTATAATTAGGGGGAATGCTTTTGTCCTCACTTTTTCAAGATAGGAACAATAAGGCTTTGTGTCAAAGGCTTAGGGAAGCCTTGCTTCATTTCCAAATTGAAGAGCTTGTGTATGCGTGGGATGAAGATACACCATCCCATTTGAAAAAAATTTAGCTTGGTAGCCTTCAACATCCTTATCTTTCCCATTAGTGATCCCCTTAACCCTAATCTCATTGTCTTCTAGAAAAAACATATCAATCTCCACAGGGGAATTCAAAATGGTGTGCATGGTATTAGGGGATTCATAAAGGATTTTAAGATAAAAATTATAGTTCTTCAAGGGAATCAAATTATTTTCTTTAGTTTATGAATTAAAATTGACCTCAAAAACTTTCTAGGATCAAATTTAGATAACTTTAGCAGTTGTTTTTACTTTCTATTTATATAATACATTTCCTTCCTTTTAACAAGAGCTTTGTTTTTATTTATATTATCAAGCTTTAAATATTCATTAGAAGTACCCTTAGTTTCCTTTATAGTGATTCTACAATTATTATCATACCAAAGGTTGGTAGTTCTATTATTATTTTTATATGACATCTCGATAGAGAACCTACTAATAGAAGTGAAGAGGGTTGTAGTAAAATTATGATAAAGGTTTTCAATGTTATACTTATAATTTAAGAGGTTTAAATCCCTATTTAGATCCTTTAAGAAGATATCACTTTTACTTTTGTCGAAAAATAGGTGCCTTTGATTCTCACAATTCTCTTGCAAGTTTCTTTTGTGCATGTAAAAGTTTAGATCTAAGGTTAAATGTATATGATTAAAGTCAAGCTCATGGTCATTTAAAAGGTCAAGATTTACCGTGTAGTTGGAAAAAAGGATAGCATATATGACATAATCCATGACACTACTATCGATCCCATGAATACAAGTCATCTAGTTTGAGTATGGCCATTGGATTATGCTATTGCAAATTATAATGACTTGAGAACTATACAGCTTAACTAGCTTGGAAAAAAATAAATTCTTCGTCAAGTCTTTAGAGTTTCTTTTGTATCTACTAGATAAAACAATGTCCCTATTGAACCAAAGAGGAATAGGATTGGAATCATTGCTTAGAAGAATAGCTTGGTAGTTGTGGTTATAACATTAAACTCTCCTAACAAGAGAATATTACCTTCATTCCTCGTATTGTGAATAACTTGTTCTACGGTATTATAAGATAATTTTTTATTTAGATTATTTTTCTTATAAAAGGTAAAGTTAATATTTGCAAAATAATAAATTGCAATGTAAATTTTCTTAGCATCAATTTAAGGGATTTCGTTCTAAATGTGTTGTTTGAGAGGGTTTATCTTACAAAGATGATTGTAAGAAGAAAAAATTATATAACATGTGATTCCTCTAATCCCTTTTTGAGAGGATTTGTTGTTCCATGTTAACCACAAAATGAATTGATCTATGTGAGGGACCTTAGACTCATAATGCTCCCAAGTTTTGACTAAAAGATAATATGAATGTCACTTGGGATCAAACTTAGCATAAGAACTTAACACCGTGGAAATTCATGATAGTTCCATAAAAGGATCCAAATTGTTTCACATTCCTACTTATTACTCTCATTTTTCTCAGTATCCTCGATAATAGATTTCCTATTTGTAATGATAACCCATTTTCCTTCCTTTCTCACTCCCTTTACCTTTTGAAAATCCTACCTTAACTTAGCTTTTTCTTTTGGAATGAGGTCCTCATTTATAAATATTCCTATCCCTTTAAAGTTTGGAGATTTAATGAGTATGCTAAATTTATGATTTCTACAACTTACACTAACCGCTAGATCAATATATATTCATGCTCAAGTATCTTTCCTGGCCTCTTACTTCCATGAGATAATTTGTTTCAATTTGTGACTTATATTTTAATTCTTCTTTCACCATTGCTAGCATTTCCTCATCTTTCTACTCTGTTATACCAACAATTATAATATTCAAGGCTCATTTATTGGGCTCATGATCCAAGTCAATTAGCTTATTATTTTCCTATTTCATGGGTTTGATGTCTAATTTATTTTCCACACTACTAAATAAAAATTTATTATTTAGTTTTTCTTTTCAACTCTTTAATCTAATAACTCAATGTGCAATTTTCTTCAAATGTTGATTGTTTTTTATTTCCATTTCATATAGCCTATCTTTCGTTCTTTTGCAGTTTAGTTTAAGATCCTAATATTTTATTCTCTGGCTTCTCTATTAATAGTTTGAATATGTTGTCAAGCATTGCAACTAACTCTATTTTATATTATGCTCCTCTCTCTTCTCTCATTTTTTCTAATGAATATATATAATCATGGGAACTTTCTAGAGTGACTTTTCTCACTTCCCCTTGCTAGGACGAAGTTTTCTGATATGTGGTGAAGTGCTGGTAATTAAAAATAATAAGTAAGAAAAAATAAAATATATAAAATAAAATTATGCACATGGCATATGAACAACCAAGTATATTTCCATGCAATATATTCCCACAAATTTCTTGTCGGTATCATGTTGTGGCGTTCTTACCGATGCAATGATGTAGAACACAGGGTACACATATGACTAGATAAATGTTCATGGCATGTCAAATATTCATCGCAGGATGTATGCTCAGAGAAATCTCTATAAAGATTCACCGTGTATATATATATATATATATATATATATATATATATATATATATATATATATATATATATATATCCCATGGTGAATTAATTTTATATGAAGTGAATATTTGTGTGGGTGAGTTTTTTAATTTAAATTTAATGATTTTTTTTTATAAGTATTATAATTTTATAATAATTTGAAAATTTTCATAGAAAATTTTTGTCCTTGAATTTTGGGATTCTTTAAATAGACTTCACATTTTAGAAATCTAAAAAATGATTAAATTAAGTGGGAAATTATCAAGTTGAGATATGAAAGGTGGGCATTAGAGTATTTCTTCCAAATAAAAATCCCTTTGGGACATCAATGACGGGTAATATTTCGATGCACATAAATACTATCCCCAATAAATGTGAGCCAAGATGTTTGTAAGGACATAGTTTGACATGGTTGCAAGATTATTTCTAAATACATTCTTTGTGCATTCGTTTTCTAGCAACGAAAAACAATCTAGCAAGTTCACAACATTGAAATATTATTTCTAAATACATTCTTTGTGGGTAGGTTTTCTAGCAATTAAAAACAATCTAGCATTTGACATGAGAGTGAGAGAGAGAAGGATGAGAAACTCATTTAGAAGTTGTGGAAGACTATAAAGAAGCCAGATCATTGAAATGGACTCTGTTACGATTGAGCAGAACAAAGAACAAATGCTCGACTCTGTCAGGAGTAAAAATAATAAGGATTATAAACTTTCTGTTTGGCCAAGTGTCTATCTTAAGAACTCGGAGTCGGTGTAAATGTAAGGTTAATTTTAATATCTACTTCTCCTCTACTAATGAGCAATGAGCATGGAAGCACCGACATATATCAGATTAATGGTTTTTACCAGGATTCAAGCGAGAGAGAATTTTTGAATAGTCATCCTGGCACAGATAGGAAAGGGTTCATGACAGGCTAACGAATCGATGCCCCTAAGTATCAGTGAAGGTGAAGGTAGATCCCCGTATCAAAGCGCCAAGGTGAATAATGCAAATTCTTGTTTTTCTTCACAGTAGTCCCAAGGTTTCCCAAATTGAAATTTAGTGTTAGGCTCATAAATGATAGTTTTGCATTGGATTTTGAATTTGGATCTAGGTTTGTAGGTGAACTGAGAGTTTCCACCATTAAAATTTAGGTTCAAAGTATTTTTTTAGGCATTTGAGTTAGGGGCATTGGTAAACTATATGGGAAGGATCCCCACAATTTAGACACCCTAAAAATTTTCTTCCTCCAAACACATAAGATCCTCTCTTTCCCGTCGTAATTAGAGCCTTGCGCATTGGAAGTTGTCTTCAGTTTTCACTAAAAATCGTTGCCTCTATTAAATGTTTTAGATTCAGAATATATTTTTTCACAATTACTCTATTGGATACAGTTAAATGTTATTTGCAGGTGGTTAATTGTTTGATAGGGTTAGTTTCTCTCACAATATGGTTAACTGTTCTTTGGATAGGGTTAATTGTTATCTTTTTTTCTCAGCTGAATAACGATTCTATAATGTAGAATAAACACTTAAAAGAATTGGAAAACTTTAACACCCAAGAAATCATACCTCCGGCCATTGATGTTGCTCACACTCCAAAACCAAACATTCTGCTACGCTTGAGGTAGTCCACTTCATTTTGTTTTTTGCAACTCAAATATGAACTGTGGAGATTTATGCTGATGCAGAGAACCTATAACTGAACCTCAGCCAAAGCTTATGCAGGACTGTCACCATCAAAGAACTTGTGAGCATTCAAGAACAATAATGAAGGCACTACACTCAATCCAGAGACTCTGGCCCACCAGTTTCAAGCACAACAAGAAATCATAGTGTGGTGGCATTGGAAATATTTAAATGCACATAACAATCCTTCATAATGATCAGCCATATTGTCACTCAGGAGAGGATCAATGTTGATGGACAAAGAAAATATTAAACTAGGGTGAGTCAAAAAGATGCTACAGCTGCATGCTCCCAAATCTTTTCCCTATGATCGATGGAGAATTGAATGAATAATTTCAACAATGGTTCTTACTTTCACACTTCCAAGCATGACATGAAAAGACAACTAGCAAACAACTCTGTAATTACGCCATTTGCGAGCCACTGCGTGAGAGAACATTAACCGTATGGAACTTCCAAGCTCTTCTCACTCTAACTTGATGGTGTAAGCCTGAAGGGGATTGAGTTGAGTGAGCTTGGGGACCAAACAGAAGTATTTATAGCCAAGCTTCCATCAAGCTTCTGTTGGCTATGTGTCAAGTGTTCCACAGATCATGGTAGAGAACTGCAGAGGGAGTAATGGACCACTCCAGGAGCTCCCAACCAGAAATTAATTTAACTGCAGATGGTTTCCTTAATTATCGGCAGCTGGAAAGGGAAGCTCTCCAATAGATAGTTCGGCGGCAGACAATTTTCCTGATAGTCGGCGGCCGTTGAGCTAACATTCTCCCACTTGGTCCATACTTCCAATCTTAATGTCTCATCTTAAAACCCATTGATAATCTGTATTAAGTAATAGATACATGAATCATGGCGATAAGTCCTCTAATGACGAGTATTATCTTCCATGTATTACTATGTATTTATTTCTATTAAAATTTATGTGGCAAAAATTTCTTAATGAATAAACCTTATGTTTATTCTTGGTCCTACACGGATGAATTCTCTCAAATCAAATTAAGGCACACATAAATATGAGGAAAACATCACAATAATTAAGAATTTCATTAAAATAACATTGTCCATACAATGAGAAACTACATAATGGAACCAAGTCCCATATTCATTACATGATCCTTGAATTTAAACGGTAACATGCCCTTAGTCAAAGGATCAGCGATCATCAATTCAGTGCTGACGTGCTCAATGACCACTTTCTTTTGTTTAACACGTTCTCTTATAGCTAAATAGTTAATTTCGATGTTTTTATTTCGACTCCCACTTTTGTTGTTTTTAGCCATAAAAACAACAATTGAATTGTCGCAATACATTCTCAATGGCTTAGAGATAGAATCCATAATTCTAAGCCCATAAATGAAACTCTTAAGCCATACACCATGTAAAGTAGCCTCAAAACAAGAGACGAACTTGGCTTCCATAGTGGAAGTGGCAATCAAGGTCTGCTTGGCACTCCTCCATGATACAGCTCCACCAGCCATCATAAAAATGTATCCTAATGTTGATTTGCGTGAATCAACACATCCAACAAAGTCAGAATCTGAGTAGCCAATTACTTCCAAATTGTCCATCCGTCTATACATAAGCATGTAGTTTTTGGTTCCTTGAAGGTACCTCATTACTTTCTTTGTAGCTCTCCAGTGGTCTAAACCTGGATCACTCTGATATCGTCCCAACATTCCCACAACAAATGCAATGTTAGGTCTTGTGCAGACCTGAGCATACATTAGGCTTCCGACAGCAGAAGCATATGGAATGTTCTTCATTTGTTCCCTTTCAAAGTCGTTCTTTGGGCATTGGTTCAAATTGAACCTATCACCCTTCACAATGGGAGCTACACTTGGTGAACAATCCTTCATCCAAAATCTCTCTAAAATTTTATTAATATAGGTTTCCTGAGACAGACCCAAGATGCCTCGAAATCTGTCTCTATGGATCTTAATGCCAATGACATAAGATGCCTCACCCATATCCTTCATATCGAAATTTTTAGAGAGGAATTGTTTCACCTCATGCAGCAAACCCTTATCATTGGTTGCTAGCAAAATGTCGTCCACATATAAAACAAGAAAACAAATTTTACTGCCACTGACTTTCAGGTATATACATTGATCCATAATGTTTTCTACAAAACTGAAAGAAGAAATTACATTATGGAATTTCAAATACCATTGGCGAGATGCTTGTTTTAAACTGTATAAGGATTTCTTGTGCTTGCAAACCAATTGCTCACCATCCCTAGAGGGGAATCCTTCAGGTTGTTTCATGTAAACCTCCTCCTCTAGATCTCCATTGAGAAATGTTGTTTTCACATCCATTTGTTGCAACTCCTAGTCAAAATGGGCTACTAATGCCAAAATAACGTGCAAGGAATCTTTCTTAGATACAGGAGAGAAAGTCTCCATGTAATCAATTCCTTCTTTCTGAGTGAATCCCTTAGCAACAAGTCTTGCCTTGTATCTCTCAATGTTGCCCAATGAGTCTTTCTTTTTCTTAAAGACCCATTTACATCCAATGGCTTTTGCACCATTAGGCAACTCAACAAGATCCCAGACTTCTTTACTCTTTATAGAATTCATCTCTTCCTTCATGGCATCGTACCATAATTCTGATTCTTTGCAACTCATGGCTTGTGAAAAAGACTCGGGATCATTTTCGACTTCAATGTTGTAGTCATATTCTTACAGATACACAACATAATCATCAGGAATTGCTGATCTCTTTGGTCTAGTAGATCTTCTTAATGTTGTACCATCATCTTCCTAAGAAGTATGTGGTTCAACTCATTGTTCAAAGTTTCTTGGCAACTCTTGAACTACCTAATCTACTAGAATGTCGTCAGCATCTTGTGGAACTTCAACAATTAGTTGTTCAACACCAGTTTGTACTTGAGGGGTGTTGTGAACAATGAAAAATCTATCACTTGAGGTGGAAGGTTGAGATTCTGAATGATCCTTCTCAGAAACTATGTTCCTGGTTTGATCGCTCCCACTAATCAAGTCATTTTCAAGAAACTTTTCATTTCTTGATTCCACAATCCTAGTGCTGTGAGATGGACAATAAAATCTGTAACCTTTATACCTTTCAACATATCCAATGGAATACCCACTAATGGTCCTTGGCTCTAGCTTCTTCTCTTGTGGATTATATATTCTCACCTCAGACGGGCATCCCCAAATGCACATATGTCGTAAACTCGGTTTCCAACCTTTCCATAATTCAAATGGCATTTTAGGAACAGCCTTGGTTGGAACTCGATTTAATATATACACTGTCGTCTTAAGTGCTTTAGTCCACAAGGATTTAGGAAGTTTGGAGCCGCTAAGCATACTCCTCACCATGTCCAATAATGTTTGGTTTCTTCTTTCTGCTACACCATTCTGGTCGGGTGAACCAGGCATGGTGTATTGGGCAACAATCCCATGCTCTTGAAGAAATTTTGCGAATGGCCCATGTGCTTGTCCATCTTCTGTGTATCTACCATAAAATTCTCCACCTCTATCTGATCTCACGATCTTAATTTGCTTGTTGCATTGTTTCTCTACTTCAGCCTTAAAGATCTTAAAGGCATCTATTGCTTCGTTCTTTTTATGAAGCATGTAGAGATACATATATCGTGAGTAATCATCTATAAAAGAGATGAAGTATTTATGACCTCGTGAGTCCATGTCTGGACTACATATATCAGTATGTATGATCTCTAATATGTCTGAATTCCTATTGGAACCTTCCTTTGACTTGCTGGTCTACTTTCCCTTTATGCAGTCCACACAAGTCTCAAAATCAGTAAAATCGAGAGTATTAAGTACCCCTTCATTTACTAATCTTTTAATTCTTTCTATGGAGATATGACCTAATCTCTGGTGCCATAATTTAGAGGAATCTTCATTAATAACACATCTTTTAGTGCCAGTGTGAACATGCATTGAATCATAAGTGACATTTTTTTGTAAATTAATGCAGTAAAGACAATTAGACAAAATACCATTCCCAACACAATCAGATTTATAAAATAAACTGAAAGATGTTTCTGAAAAGTTAAAGGAATATACAAAAGTTACAAGCCTTGAAACTAAAATCAAGTTTCTAGAAAACTTGGAACATAAGAGGTCTTTTCTAATTCTAAAACAAAGCCACTACTTAAAGTTAAATAGCATGTTCCTATAGCTTCCACATGAAAGCCCATCTTGTTTCCTGATAAGATGCTTTGCTCACTTCCCACTGGCTTCCTTAGTTTTTGCAAACCCTGCAAGGAATTCGAAATGTGAATTTTTGGTCCAGAATCAATCCGCCAGGTGTTAATATTGACATTAACCATATTAGATTCATAACAAACAAACGAGATTGGATTACCTTTGTCTGCAAGCCATTTCTGAAATTTGGCGCATTCCTTCTTCATGTGTCCCTTCTTTTTACAGAAGAAACACTTGGAATCCTTCTTGATATCGGCCTGGGGAGGTACTTTACCTTTCCCTTTCCGATTGGCTTGAGATTTTCCCTTTCCACACGTTTCCGACATTGCACTTTCTCCTAGTTCCATCACCAATCTCTCTTCCTCTTGAACACACATGGTCATGAGTTCATTAATTGACCATTTATCCTTATGTGCGTTGTATGAGATTTTGAAGGGTCCGTATTGGTGCAGAAGGGTGTTTAGAATGTAGTGCACCAGGAAGGACTCTGATATTTCAACCTCGAGTTTATTTAATTGAGCCACAGTGTCCCTCATTTGCATGATGTGCTCGTGCACACCTTTCGCATTAGTGAGCCTTAGGGATGAGAACTTCATGATTAGGGTGCTTGCTAGTGCCTTGTCTAAAGTGACGAATTGATCATCAATGGCTTTCAGCAAGTCTCGGACCTTTTCATGCTGATCAATAGAACCATGAATACCAGCTAAAATTTTAGTCTTAATGAACATCATGCTTAAGCCATTAGATCGCTCCCATCGTTCATAAAGCATGATGTCCACTGTAGTGCTGGTATTAGTGAGCGCTGGTGGTTCATCTTTCCTAATAGCATAGTCTATGTCCATCCACCCCAAACGAAGGAGAATTCTCTCCTTCCAGACCTTATAGTTATCTCCCTTAAGTTCAGGGATATCACAATGAATTTCAGAGAAATTTTCAGGTTGTACAACTGCATAAAATTAAAGATCACATGCTTATGTTAAAAAATTGAGGCCTAAATAAAATTTCATGCTTTACCAATGTAAATCATGCTTAAAATTGAATCTAATGACATAAAAATTGTTTGTGGACTAAATTTTCAATTCAAGCAGATTCAAATATTCTTTATGATAGGATTTATCAAATTATTCACTTAAATCATAATTCTAAAGGGTATATTATGATTATAATTTGATATAAATTCTATCTTAGATTTGAACTTTATGATAAAACTATTAATTCATAATTCCTGTGGGTAAGTTATGAATAATTTGATATTTTATCCTAATTAATTATATAAATATAATAAAAATTTCTGTGGGAAAAAATTTATTATATTTAGTATAATTAATTACAATTAATGTCTAAATATTCTTTATGTGATCCTAATCAATCATAATATATAATATTATTTAATTAGAGATGTTGTGGCTATTCTCTAATCAATTAAAAATTCTATGGATCACTTAGACATTATTTCTCTTATGCATAAAAATTAACTTGATATGAGAATAATTATAAATTGCATAAATAAAACTATAATATTCATGCATATCATTCAATGATGGGTCTCGTATATTGATCCAAAATAGCATGTTTTAATTAGAGCAAAAATAATCAATTCATGAAAATTAAATATGAGCATAGTTAATAAATTTGCACAACAATTATCCAAATTGCATACAATTAAACCAAACTAAATATTATAAGCGTAAAAAGTGGAGCAAAAAATTTAGATATATTTCCAAATAAATTCCTTAATTCAGAAAATTCTCAAATATGGCATTAACCCAGATAGAGCATGTCTATAAACACCAAGGCAGAGATAAAAATTGCTCTGATACCAAATATCAGCTGAATAACAATTCTATAATGCGGAATAAACACTTAAAAGAATCAGAAAACTTTAACACCCAAGAAATCATACCTTTGGCCATTGATGCTGCTCAGACTCCAAAACCAAACTTTCTGCTACGCTTGAGTTAGTCCACTTCCTTTTGTTTTCTGCAACTCAAATATGAACTATGGAGATTTACGCTGATGCAGAGAACCTATAACTAAACCTCAGCCAAAGCTTACGCAGGACTGTCACCATCAAAGAACTTGCGAGCATTCAAGAACGATAATGAAGTCACTACACTCAAACCAGAGACTCTGGCCCACCAGTTTCAAGCATAGCAAGAAATAATAACGTGATGGTATTGGAAATATTTAAATGCACATAACAATCCTTCATAATGATTAGCGATAGGGTCACTTAGGGGAGGATCAATGCTGATGGACAAAGAAAATAGTAAACTAGGGTGAGTCAAAAAGACGCTGCAGCTGCATGCCTCCAAATATTCTCCCTATCCTCTTTTCCCTATGATCGATGGAGAATTGAATGAATAATTTCAACAACGGCTCTTTCTTTCACACTTCCAGGCATGACATGAAAAGACAGCTAGCAAACATCTTTGTAATTACGCCATTTTTGAGTCACTGCGTGAGAGAACATTAACCATATGGCACTTCCTAGCTCTGCTCACTCTAACTTGATGGTGTAAGCATGAAGGGGATTGAGTTGAGTGAGCTTGGGGACCAAATAGAAGTTTTATAGCCAAGCTTCCATCAAGCTTCTATTGCCTATGTGTCAAGTGTTTCATAGATTATGGTAGAGAACTACAAAGGGAGTAATGGACCACTCCAGGAGCTTCCAACCAGAAATTAATTTAACTACAGATGGATTCCTTAATTATCGACAGCTAGAAAGAGAAGCTCTCCGATAGACAGTTCGACAGTAGAAAATCTTCCTAATATTCGGCGGCCGTTGAGCTAACTGACTCCGTGGTAGACAATTTTCCTGGTAGTCGGTGACCGTCGAGCTAACCATTTTTAGATACTATTTCTTAATTCAAAAAGTTCCATTCTTTCCCCTAACTATTTTGTGTGAATGATAACTTCCATTCTCAACCACATAACACAAAACAACCACCTTTGTTTAATAAACAATTTTTTTTGCAGAGAAAAAATGGGACTGAACCCTAATTACCAATCTGCTCAGCTTGCCTCGGGTTCTAACCCTCAACTTTCATTGACAAAGACTGGCTTTTTTAATTAATTTTCAATATTCAGTATGTCCCATCTGGTTTTTAAAATGGTTATCTTGAATATTGGATCCTTTTTGATTGTGAGTATTGATTGTTCAACAAATCAATTATGAAGGCAACGACAGACCTTCCCAAGTCAACAATCAGTTTTATTTCTAGAAATGTATATATATAGATATAAATGTGAACAACCATATTTAGAAACAAAAAAAATAATTATTAATTTATTCTGTCATATTGTTTAGCATATGATCCTAAAGTCTATGTTTCTTTCTACAAGACTTCCATTGGCTCTCCAGTTCAGGATTTTAGGTTACACCTTATCAACAATGCTTCCTTCGCTGGAACTGCAATGCTGCCTGACATTCTTATCTTGAACTTGTATAACAACTTGAAAAAACTAAAGCATCCTTCTATTTTGTTCGCTACCTCCCATGTTACCTTGTCTAGGAGAAGTTTGCTTTGTATTTGGTGTTACATTACAAGTAAATAAGTCCACTTGGTGTATCAAGTTGGATTGTTTAAATCAGATCATTTAGTGTATCAAGTCATACCATTTGAAGATATCAAATTGATCGTTTTGATATTTTGAAATCATTTCAATGACAAGAGTATCAAGTTGGTTCTTTTGATGATATCAATTTGGTTCATTTGGAGACACTCGAAGTACTCATAAAAACCCAATGCTTTTGACTAAACTATTTTAAACAACCTTCATTAGATTTGATTAGATTGATTTTCTTTATCACGAAGTAAATGTCCTTGGACTCCAAGGTTCCTTTTTTTCATGTTTTCTTGTAATATCCTTGAGACATACTTGGTCTATGGGATGTCTTCTCTTAGAATCAAAATGGATACTAGTCTGTAATCAGTATTTGATCACAATTTTATCAAGTTTTTAAAAGAGATTTGATAAGTTCTCATTTATAGTCGGATAGCTCAGTTATGAAATTTCTTGTTCCTCTCAATGTTGGCTTTTATGATATCAAATGTTTCGTATCTAATTTTAATAGGTTCCGAGGTATTGAAGGCTTTAAAAAGATAGATGTTAATATAAACAAAAATTTTGATACATAATTTGTCTCTAAAATATTTCTGCTTGAATGATATTAACTTGTAAGATTTCACCTCTTCATTGTCCAAAAAAGTATCTTGCATGGTATTTCATGGACTTCACTCACAAAAACTCCATCGACAACAAACAATCTTAATCTTCGTTTTGATTTTAGGTAGAATCCTAGCCTACTTGCAGTATGAGACAAAGGGTGCCCTCCTTTTTTTTCTCTTTATCTCCTAATTCTATTCTAGGTTTCAATTACCCTGCAACAGTCATGTTTCCTTCAGAGATCGACAATCAATCCTCTAGTGCTCTTGAAATAACCTCACTCTAGGCAACTTAGAACACTAGTTTCTTAAGCTGGAGAACACTAGTTTCTAGTTTGGTTTTTGGCACTGCTTAGCATTTGGGAAATTTTATAAGTCGCAGAGAGCAATATTCTACAGGATTACCACTCGTTATTCTTTAGGAATTTTGGGGACTAAGACCTAAGATGCAAGGATCAACTTATTGTTGGTTCAGTTTTTAGGAATTATATATGGGGAGGACTAGGACTTGATATGCGAGTGAGTAGCAAGGAGTGAGTAGTTGCAAAGTGACATAGATCTGTTATGCCATCCTCATTGTAAGAAATACACTATTTTAGTTTGTTTGAACCAACTTAATACATCATAATTTATGAACAACTTTTTTCAAAATTTAACAAATAAATATCATAACTAGGTCCAAATGACTAGTTCCTAATGATTTTTGTTCTGGACTTGTTGTTCCAAGTTTTGTAAATGGATTCCTATCGAAAAGTCAAAGGTGTTTATAACTCTACAAATAATATTTTGATCTTAGATTTGCACTGCCCTAAGAACTATTCATAGATGATCTACATGCAAATAGCAAGTATCAACTTCAGTAGGCAATCTCGGTGATTCTATCAAGGCATCTTCACTATTCTATTATCAACTAGCACAACCACATTTACCAATGTGGTTGATATACGCCGATAGGCTTATATCAACCACATTAATAATTATTATCGGTATCTTTTTAAACACCAACTATTTATGATTATTATAACTATATAAATAATAAGAACAACATAAATATTTATATATATTATTATATGATTATTATATTAGTATTATAATAATAATATAAACTCGTAATAATATTAGTAATATTAATTAATAATAATAATAACTCATAATAATATTAGATTATCATTATATTATCATAATAGTATAATAATATAATTATTATTATATTATTATAATAATAATCTTATATTATATTATCATTATATTATTATAATAATATAAAAATATAATAAATATTAGTTGTTAGATTCTAGCCTTCTCTTCTTAATTCTCTCCATCCTTTTTTTCCCCTTTTTTCTTTTTGGCTATTTATATATATATATATATTGATATATAAACAATATGTATTATCATTCTGATAGAATTAGTACTTGCATTATAAATATTTTTGTGGAAATATTATAAATTCATTATTGTTTTTAATCTTGATTAGGTAGATAAATAAAATAAAAATAATGGAATTTTATTAAGACCCTAATGAGATAGCCGTTAAGTTGATTAATATAATATATAAATACTAGTAATTCTAATATTAATATGAATGTTTAGTTTTTAATATATAGTGATTTATATATATATTGTTATTATATTTATTCAGTTTAATATTAATATTATTTATTAGTATGGATATGTGTTTTACTAAGAACCCTTTTTATTATATATATATGTATATATTATATTTAATCTCTATTATTAGTTTTAATCTTTAGTTATGTATATATATATATATATATATATATATATATATATAGATATATATATAATTTTATTAGTTAACTATTCAATTCTTTTTTACTATATATATATATATATAGATTAAACCCGTCCCCTCTCCTTCCTAGATTCAAACATAGTCGTTTTCTTCTAGCTGTTAGGTTGACTGTATATATATATATATATATATATATATATATATATATATATAGATATATATATATATATATATATATATATATATATATATATATATATATATATAGATTAAACCCGTCCCCTCTCCCTCCCAGAGTCAAACATAGCTGTTTTCTTCTAGCTGTTAGGTTGACTGTCTTCCTATTTAACCGTCTTCTTGGATCTATTTCTTCATCGTGTCTTGAAGATGAACCACACTTATTGGTTCAAAACCCGTCGAACCAAATCTTCAATGTGACGTCTTCTGAAAAAACTCTTTATACAATATAATAGCTATTATTATTATTATAACAATAATATAAAATAATATTCATAACAATAATGACAATTATATTGAATTATTATTATAATAATATTAACTCATAATAACAACCATGATCCAATAGTAATTAGAATTGTGATAAGGGAATTATTATGTGTAATTTTTTAAAGACCAACTATTTATGATTATTAATAACTATATAAATAATAACAATGATATTCTTATATATTTATATATTTAGGACTATTATATTAATATTATTATAATAATATAAACTCATAATAATATTAGTAATATTAATTAAATTATTATTATTATTATTATTAATTAATTAATTAATTAATTAATAATAATAATAATAATAATAATATATTATATTATTATTATAATAATAATATTATATATTATTACCCAAGGGATTAATACTAAACTCCCAAGGGATTATGAACCCAAGGGAATAATATTAAACAAAAGGGACTAATATTATAAACTCAAGGAACTAATAAACCCAACTGTTTAATATTATAAACCCAAGGAATTAGTGAACCCAATGGATAAATATTAAAAACCTAAGGGATCAAGAAGCGCAAGGGATTGATATTACAAACACAAGAGATTAATAAAGCTCACCATGATTGATATTATAAACCCAAGTTAATAATAAACCCAAAGGATTAATACTAAAACCCCAAGGGATTATGAACCTAAGGAAATAATATTAAACCCAAGGGACTAATATTATAAACCCAACATTGGTAAACTTTAATATAAATATTAGAAATACTAAAATAAACATGGTTTATTTTCATGGTGAGACAATCCTTGTCACAATGTGACATTCAAACATGGCTAACCATGGCTGGCTATGATTGTCAATGGTTGACCATGATTGATATTATAAACCTAAGGGAATAATAAACCCAAGCGATTGATATTATAAACCCAAAGGAATAATAAACCCGAGGGATTAATACTAAAACCCTAAGGGATTATGAACCTCAGGGAATAATATTAAACCCAAGGGACTAATATTATAAACCCAATGTATATAAACCCTAAGATAAATATTATAAACACTAAAATAAACATGATTGACCATCATTGATTTTCATATTGAGACAATCGTTATCACAATTCCATGTTGGACCATGGTTGACTATGGTTGACTGCGGAATAATTATTATTATAATAAATATATTATATTATTGTAATAATAATAATAAAAATTATATTGTATTATTATTATAATAATATAATATATTTATTATATTATTATTATAATACTAACATTATATATTATTACCCAAGGGATTAATACTAAACTCCCAAGGGATTATGAACGAGAGGGAATAATATTAAACAAAGGGGACTAATATTATAAACCAAAGGAACTAATAAACCCAACCATTTAATACTATAAACCCAAGGCATTAACTAACCCAAGGGATAAATATTAAAAGCTTAAGGGATCAAGAAGCGCAAGGGATTGATATTACAAACACAAGAGATTAATAAAGCTCACCATGATTAATATTATAAACGCAAGTTTATAATAAACGCTAAGGATTAATACTAAATCCCCAAGGGATTATGAACCCAAGGAAATAATATTAAACACAAGGGACTAATACTATAAACCCAACATTGGTAAACCCTAATATAAAAATTAGAAAGACTAAAATAAACATGGTTTATTTTCATGGTGAGACAATCCTTATCACAATGTGACATTCAAACATTGCTAACCATGGTTGGCTATTATTGTCAATGGTTGACCATGATTTATATTATAAACCTAAGGGAATAATAAACCCAAGCGATTAATATTATAAACCCAAAGGTATAATAAGCCTGAGGGATTAATACTAAAACCCCAAGGGATTATGAACCTTAGGGAATAATATTAAATCCAAGGAACTAATATTATCAACCCAATGTATATAAACCCTAAGATAAATATTATAAACACTAAAATAAACATGATTGACCATCATTGATTTTCGTATTGAGACAATCGTTATCACAATTCCATGTTGGACCATGGTTGACTATGGTTGACTTCATAATAAACCATGGTTGATTGCAGAATAATAAACCCAAGCAATTGATATTATAAACCCAAAGGAAAAATAAACCCAAGGGATTAATACTAAAACCCCAAGGGATTATGAAACTAAGGTAATAATATTAAACTCAAGGGGCTAATATTAAAAAAACGAAGGTATATAAACCCTAAGTGGAGACAATTTGTTTGATAATGTGAGATCAGACCATGATTGACCACAGTTGACCATGGTTGGTTGTGGTTAACCATGATTGATGTTATAAACCAAGTTATTAATAAACCCAAGGGATTGATATTATGAACCCAAGGGAAACATAAACCCAAGGGATTATGAACCCAAGGGAATAATATTAAACCCAAGTGACTAATATTAGAAACCCAACATTGGTAAACCCAAATATAAATATTACAAACACTAAAATAAACATGGTTTATTTTCATGGTGAGACAATATTTGTCAAAATGCGACATTCAACCATGGTTGACCATGGTTGGATATAGTTGACAATGGTAGACCATCATTGATATTATAAACCTAAGGAAATATTAAACCCGAGGGATTGATATTATAAACCCAAAGGAATAATAAAACTAAGGGATTAATACTAAAACCCCAAGGGATTATGAACCCAAGGGAATAATATTAAACCCATGGGACTAATATTATAAACCCAACATTGGTAAACCCAAATATAAATACTACAAACACTAAAATAAACATGGTTTATTTTGATGGTGAGACAATCCTTGTCACAATGCGACATTCAAAGATGGTTGACCATGGTTGGCTATGATTGAAAATGGTTGACCATGATTGATATTATAAACCTAAGGGAATAATACACCCAAAACCAACATTCGTAAACCCAAATATAAATATTACAAACACTAAAATAAACATGGTTTATTTTCATGGTGAGACAATCCTTGTCACAATGTGACATTCAACCATGGTTGACCATGGTTGGCTATGATTGACAATGGTTGACCATGATCGATATTATAAACCTAAGGGAATAATAAACCCAAGGGATTGATATCAGAAACCCAAAGGAATAATAAACCCAACAGATTAATACTAAAACCCCAAGGGATTATGAACCCAAGGGAATAATATTAAACCTAAGGGACTAATATTATAAATCCAATGTATATAAACCCTAAGATAAATATTATAAACACTAAAATAAACATGATTGACCATCATTGATTTTCATATTGAGACAATCCTTATCACAATTCCATGTTGGACCATGGTTGACATCATAATAAACCATGGTTAACTGGGGAATAATAAACCCAAGTGATTGATATTATAAACCCAAAGAATAATAAACCCAAAGGATTAACACTAAAATCCCAAGGGATTATGAACCCAAGGGAATAATATTAAATAAAAGGGACTAATATTACAAAATCGAAGGTATAAAAGCCCTAAGATAAATATTAAAAATACTAAAATAAACATTGTTGAATTAATAAACCCTAAAAATTAATATATTAAACTCAAGTGATTAATAAACCAAAGGGATTATTAATATTATAAACACAAGGAACAATAAACCCAAGGGATTAATACTAAAGCCGCAGTGGATTATGAACCTAAGGGAATAATATTAAAGCCAAGGGACTAATATTATAAACCCAAAGTATATAAACCCTAAGTGGAGATAATTTTTTTCATAATGTGAGATCGAACCATGATTGACCATGGTTGGTTATGGTTGACCATGATTGATATTATTAAACCCAAGGGACTAATATTAAAAACCTAACATTGGTAAACCGAGATATAAATATTACAAACACTAAAATAAATAAGGTATATTTTCATGGTGAGACAATCCGTGTCACAATGTGACATTCAACCATGGTTTGCTATAATTGACAATGGTTGACGATATTGATATTATAAACCTAAGGGAATAATAAACCCAAGGAATTGATATTATAAACCGAAAGGAACAATAAACAAAAGGGATTAATACTAAAACCCCAAGGGATTATGAACCCAAGGGAATAATATTAAACCCAAGGGCCAAATATTATAAACCCAACATTGGTAAACCCAAATATAAATACTACAAACACTAAAATAAACATGGTTTATTTTCATGGTGAGACAATCATTGTCACAATGCAACATTCAACCATGGTTGACAATGGTTGGCTATGATTGACAATGGTTGACCATGATTGATATTATAAACCTAAGGGAATAATAAACCCAAGGGATTGATATTATAAACCCAAAGAAATAATAAACCCAAGGGAGTAATATTAAAACCCCAAGAGATTATAAACCCAAGGGAATAATATTAAACCCATGGGAATAAGATTATAAGCATAACATTGGTAAACCCAAATATAAATATTACAAACACTAAAATAAACATGTTTTATTTTCATGGTGAGACAATCCTTGTCATAATGCGACATTCAACCATGGTTGACCATTGTTGACTATGATTGACAATGATGGACCATGATTGATATTATAAACCTAAGGTAATAATAAAACCAAGGGATTAATATGAGAAACCCAAAGGAATAATAAGCCAAAAGGATTAATACTAAAACCCCAAGGGACTACGAACCCAAGGGAATAATATTAAACCCAAGGGACTAATATTATAAACTCAATGTATATAAACCCTAAGATAAATATTATAAACATTAAAATAAACATTATTGACCATCATTGATTTTCATGTTGAGACAATCCTTATCACAATTCCATGTTGGACCATGGTTGACATCATAACAAACCATGTTTGACTCGGGAATAATAAACCCAAGCGATTGATATTATAAAGACAAAGTAACAATAAATCCAAGGGATTAATACTAAAACCCCAATGGATTATGAAACTAAGGGAATAATATTAAACAAAAGGGATTAATAATATAAACCCATGGTATACAAACCCTAAGATAAATATTAAAAATACTAAAATAAACATGGTTGAATTGATAAACCCTAAGAATTAAAATTTTAAAGTCAAGGGATTAATAAACCAAAGGGATTAGTAATACTACAAAACAAAGGAACTAACAAACCCAACAGTTTAATATTAAAAACCCAACGAATTAGTGAACCCAAGGAATAAATATTAAAAACCTATGGGATCAAAAAGTGCAAGGGATCGATATTACAAGCACAAGAGATTAATAAAGTTGACCATGATTGATATTATAAAACCAACCTAATAATAAACCCAAGGGAATAATATTAAACCCAAGGTACTAATATTATAAACCCAACATTGGTAAACCCCAATATACACATTACAAACACTAAAATAAACATGGCTTATTTTCATGGTTAGACAATCCTTGTCACAATGTGACATTCAACCATGGTTGGCCATAGTTGGATACGATTGATAATGGTTGAACATGATTGATATTGTAAACCTAAGGGAATAATAAACCCAAGGGAATGATATTATAAACCCAAAGGAATAATAAACCCAAGGGACTAACACTAAAACCCCAAGGGATTATGAACCCGGGAGAATAATATTAAACTCAAGGGACTAATATTATAAACCCAACGTATATAAACCTTAATACAAATATTATAAACACTAAAATAAACATGAGTCACCATCATTTTTTTCATATTGAGACAATCCTTATCCGAATTGCATGTTGGACCATGGTTGACCATGGTTGACATCATAATAAACCATCGTTGACCAGGGAATAATAAACCCAAGAGATTGATGTTGGAAAATGGTTGATCATGGTCGAACATGGTTGTTTATTGTTGACTATTTTTAAATAATATTAAACCCTAGGAACATGAACCCTTAGATCAATAAACCGAAAAGATTGATATTATAAACCCAAGGGAATAATAAACCTAAGGGATAAAAATTATAAACTCAACACATATAAACCCTAACATGACTATTATAAAAACAAAAATAAACATGGTTGACCATGGTTGATTTCCATATTAGATTAATCTATTGTGATATTGACACAATCATAAATAGTTGGACAAATATTTAACCCTTAATATTTGGGTTTTATAAAATGAAAGGATTATTAATATTACAAACCCAAGGAATTAATATTATAAAAACAAATGATTAATAAATTCAAGGGATCAATATACCCAAGGAATCAATAAGCCCAACGAGCTAATATTAAAGACCGAAACGATTAATAAACCCTAGTAATTAATATTTTAAGGTCGCGGGATTAATAAAACCAAGAGATTAAATGATAAACCAAAGGAATTATTAATATTAAAAACTTGAAGAATGAATAAACCCAAGCATTTGATATTATAAACATAAGGAATTAATAAACCCAAGGGAAAAATATTAAAAACCTAAGGGATCAAAAATGGCAAGGGATCAATATTAAAAACAGAAGGGATTAATAAAACATAGGAATAAATATTTTATACCCAATGGATTGATCAACCCATGTGACTATGAATATTATAAACCTAAGGGATCAATAAACCCTAGGGATCATTAATACTATAAAAGAAACGCGTTAATAAATTGACAGTATAAACATTATAAACGTAAGGGATTAATATTAAACCTTAGGACTATTATTTAAACCTTAATATTGGGGAGTAATAAACCAAAGGGAATAAATGATAAACCCAAGGAATTATTAATATTACAAAATTAAAGAACAAATAAACCTAATAATTTAATGTTATAAACCCAAGGAAATAATAAACTGAAGGGAAATAGTAAACCCAACAAGGTAATATTATAAACACAAAGGATTAATAAACCCGATGAATTAATAAACCCAACAAACCAATATAAGAACTGAAGAGATTAATAAACCCTAAGAATTAATATTTTAAACTCAAGGGATTAATAAACCAAAGGGATTATTAATTTTATAAACCCAATGAACTAATAAACCTAAGGGATCAAAAAATGCAAGGGATGAATATTAAAAATGGAAAGGATTGATATTTTAACCCCAATGGATTAATATTATAATTCCAATTTGTTTAAACCCCACGATAAATATTATAAATTGAAATAAATATTAATGACCATCCTTAACCATCGTTGATTTTCATATTGAGACAATATTTGTTACAATGCGGCGTTGGACCATGGTTGACCATGATTCACGATAGTTGATTATGGTTTTCATTTGAAGACAATCTTCGTTATAACGCAATGTTCGACAATGCTCATGATGATTGGTTTTGAAAATGAGAGAATATATGTCATATTAAATATTTTAAAACCCCTAAGCCCTAAATCCATGGAATCAATATTATAAACATAAAGAATGCTATACCACAAAATAGTAATAAAAAACATAAACCACAACCAATATAAGAACCACATTGTAAACCATAAAGCATAAAAACATGATAAATCATCATCACATTAATAATAACAAATTTATATCACTACATTATAAATAATAAATAAATTTTAAGCCATAAATACATTGATATCAATACATGAATGTATTAATAGTATAAATCTCAAGAATATTGATATAAATAGCTAGAACATGAAAGCCCAACAATAATATTATAAATGTAAACAATATTTTCATTTATGAAAGCCATGAACAAAGTGAAGGGATCCACACAAAATACCACAACAATCACAAATGCAAGAAAAAAAATAGTAACACCGCCATTGGAGCAAAGGAATATAAATGCAAAAAACACATCTAAATTGCACACATTGGATTTAAAGAAGAACAACATAATAGTACATTCTAAGGCCAGAGATATACATTTTTCTACATAAAAACAATAACGAGAAAAAAAATTCAATTTCACCAACATCGCAACCATAGAAAGAACATTAAGTATTAACATATATTTTTAGTTTTCTTTACATCAAATAATTCCACTACAAAATTGAACTTGAAACACTCCATCAAAATTCATCTATGGAGTGGCCTCTTCCAAAACACAACCAGACCGATGACAAAAGTAGCACCAATTCAAATCAACAGGATAACGATCATGATACTTAATGCTTTCCAACCAATTCCTTCTTGTTCTCCTCCTAGACTCCCTCTAGTGCGCATGTAACAAGTATTTTACATGTGTTTGTGTTTCATGTAGCTCAAAAATATGAGAATCAATAAAAGCACGATGGAACCTGTTAGTGTCAGTCTTTGCAGCCTTCCTCCAGTGATCAAACATGCTCTTACAAAGTGATTTTAAGGTGTCAAGGTCAAATTTTGTCATTTCAGTGAGTCTTCACGTAAAATTTGGTCACTAGGTATTAGGTCTAGGGTTTGCTTTTACTCCTTTCAAAGTTGTCCGAATTTTGGTCCATGTCACCATTCAACTGAGTGTACCATCATTCAGAGGGTTTTCATCATCAAGTTAGGTTCCAATGGGTCATTTTACACCTTGTTCATGCTTTAGTTTCACCTAGGTAAGGTTCATTTCCCTCTCCTATGGTTTTGATGGTAATTTCTTTTGGATGGTCAAATCATCAGAAAAACTTGTATCTTGATGTTCATATACCTTCCCCTATCCTTAATGTACCTTATTAAACACTTCCCATCACTGAGATCCCCCAAATTCCTCATTTTTCCACAAACCCTAGTTTCTTGCTACAACTTGACAATTTTCTAGGTTGGGCCTGTGTTTAGCCCTTTTGGACCCCTTCCCCTCACTCAATATTTGAAATTCCACTTTCCCCTGCTTCCTAACATCCCTCCCTACTTCCAAAAATTTTCTCAAGAATTTAGAAGCCCCTTATCCCCTTCATTTCGCTTCATTTCGACAAATCCCTTGTTCCACACATCGAGATAGGTTTTACTCGAATGATGTTTCTGAGCATGAAAAGATGAATTTGGGAAAACTGAGATATTTTTTGTCCACAATATTCCAAGGATGAAAAACGTCGTTCACTTTTTACACAGGTGTCATGGTTTTAGAGAAATGTCAAAAATACAGTTGCCTCGGGAGAATTGATGCACCTCTAAAGTGACTTTGGGAAAATCAAGTTTTATCCTATCTTGGTTGGAAAAATGACTTACTTGATAAGTCCAATGATAAATAGACACAAAGAGATTTCCAATGAGCTATCATGAGCTCAATTTGGAGTTGAGGAAGACCTTCAAAAGTTGACTGCAACAGCACTCTGTCTTTAGGAAGCCTCATTTTGCACATTTTGAACAGTATTGGGATATTTAATTTTTGATAGGGAAAATGAACTCCAAATTGAAAACTTCTATTTTTTTTGGAATTTAGACTCAATAACCTTTCCAACGAGCTATCCCGCGCCCAATTTGGACACCGAGAAGGCCTCCAAAAGTCTCCTGAAAAAAGGTGCTACGCATTGAAATGGCACTATGCATTGGGTAACCCTCTCGAGTGTAAAAAATGAACTGGCGCGGTGCATTGGGCTACAAAGCCTGAAATCCATTCAAATCTCCTTCCAAATTTGCAAATTCTTCATTCCACCAGTAAGTTAACACCTCCATATTGCCAATGTATGAGTTTCCATCAGTGTTTATGGTGTTTCAATAGGTTAAAAACAAAACCCTAGTTCCTTGCAAATTTGTGTTGAGAAAATTGCCTAGGGTTTGCAAAATTGCAGTTTTACTGTTGTATCCCCATTTTCATTTTTCTCTCACTACACCACTCATATAGCTCTCCCTCCCTTTTCATTCTTATTTACCCACTCCCTAATCCCAAACCCTAGTCAAATATCCCAAAACCCTAATTGCTATTCCCCAACTCTAGATATCATCCCCTAAAACCCTTCTATGTCCCAAAAACCTATCAGAAACATTCATAAACCCCTCATACACACTCTCTCCACAGTCCCTCATACATTCTTACCCTTGGTGGCAGAAAACTAAAATCACCATAAATCTCTTCATACTCATCAAGAAAACTCACACATTAGCAAGCATTGTGAGTCTTGGTTGGAGAGGACTAATATCCACTTGGAGAGGAGGTTGGAGAAAGCCATCAACGAGAAGAATATGTTAAGAAACATGGCATATCATTATTTGACAAAGAATATGGTGTGCCGAGTTAGAAGCAGGGGCTTGAAGGCAAAATTGAAGAAGAAATCGAGGAGGAAAAAAGTGCAAGATAAACTTTAGATCTTGGTTGAGGCTTCCTTGGCCCATCACAGCACTTGATGGAGAAGACTCAGCTCAAATTTCAAAAAAAATTTGATACTTTTTGCATTTTTGAAAATTTTGGGCTAAAACACAGAAATTTCTGTCCTATGCGTCGCGCCACCTGGCGCTCGCTTTTGATGGGAGCCTCCAAATGACAAAAACTCAGTACTTTTGGATTTGGCATGGAAAAATATGCTTGCCTACCAATGGCCAAGAAATTTTGACAGGTTTTGAGCCCTCAAAAAGGTCAAAAACACTCAAAAAATGACCTCACTGCCCCTATTTTGACACACAGGAAGCAGTGTTGGGAGAACTAAATTTTGGAGGGAAAATTGAGGCCAAATTGAAAAATTCGACTTGGGTTGGAAAGTAGACAGGCAGAACTTTCCAATAAGTACTCTTGGAGATAATTTGGACACCAGGAAGGCCTTCAAAAGTGGCTCCAAACAGGTACTATGCATAGAGAATTAGGCGTGACGCATAGGGAAAATGTTTCTACTTTGACCAAGTATACTCTCTTTTTTTCCTGGCTTTTGCTAGTTTGACTTTTTCACCTTCTTAATGTCAAATTTGTGATGTAATTTAATCTACGTTGATGGATCATGATGTAAATATGTCAAATTTTCACTTATGGAGGTCGATTCATCCATGAAAAGGTAGTTTGCAACTAAATGAATGAGTTCCCTAGTTTATAGAGGCAAGCTGTTCCACTGCCTAATTTGTAGTTCTTCGTTTAGAATTAGTTAGAACAGCTCCTAAACTCATGAGCTTGACCCCTAGAGGCTAGGATGAGTTGTTGTTTGCCTATATCTTATTTTTTTTAGTCATTAGCATGGTTGGACTTTTGAGAAAGCATTGAGCTTCATTGTACACTCATATCAACATTTTGGCTAAGGAATTGAGGTCAGGATTTGCAACACTCTTTGGGATCCATGTGGAAATTTGTCTTGGTACAATGCTTTCCTTTGTAATTGTGAATTTATTTATGTGATTGTATGCCATTATCTCTCTTATTTCTTCTCAGCTAAATCAAACGAGAGTGTAAGTAGAATCCATTGAAATTGCAGTGCTCTACTTGAGGTTTGCTTTAGTCTTTGATGTTTTTAGTTGTTTGGAGAGGATCCATGAGTTTTCTTGCCCTCTTTAGCTCCTCACATGTCTAATCCTTCCATCTCATTCAATTTTAAGTGCCAAAAACAATTACCTACCTTGCCCCATTGAGATCTCTGCAAGACTGAGCCTCATTCCCCGCACCCAAAATCTACCTTTCCATCTGAGCCAGCAAAAACATCATTTTATTCTATCAAAATCTTTCACACATATACCTAGCCTAAGATCAGTATTTCTATTATTCATATCAAGCCCTCATCAATCATAATTTGCTGAGATTGACCCGAAGAGAGCCCTCTCCCAACCTGGTAGGGCTAGCTACCAGGTTAAGCGTGGTTTGATGTTGGCCCTGGATCCTACCTTTCTCAGCCTAAGGTAAATCTAGGCACTAACAGAACCCATGTTTTCTATCAAACTTGTTCCGAATATAGGAAAGAAAACTTATATATCCAACAACATTGCGCATTGTTCTGGAATAATAGATGACATCATTATTGTCCATATTTGCATTTGAAAGACAAAAAAACAAAATAAAAATCAATAAAGACATGAAAAAATAAATAAGAATACACACACACACACACACACATATATACATAAAACATAACACCCCATTTGTATTTATGTTAAAAAACTTAATGGTATAATGTTACGTGAAAAAAAACAATCTAGTGTTACGTGAACCAAATGATATAAAAATTTCTACAAATATATGCCTCATTTCACAATAGAAAAGAAAAAACTGTGGAAATAGAATAAAATCATGGCCAATATTCAAAAAATGGATATTGGTCATGGTGATGGCCAGTATTCAAAACCTCCATTTTTGCATTTCATGATGTAATATAAATCCACAATATTAATATCAATATGAACCAGTTATAAAAATGATTTTGAATGATTCATTCATATAACTCGTTGTTTATGTCTGAATGGCATATTGCAAAGAAAATAAAAATAGGAACTTCAAAAAAAGGAAGTAAATTGAACAACATGAAAAACGATGTAAAGAACTTTCTCAAATATTACTATGAATATGATGAATTTATTAATCTAAAAAATATATGAAAATGATTATTATATTAAAAGTAAATCAAGAGGACAATAAAATCAATTCAAAAAACATACTATAAATAAGGTCACAATGTTATTAGTTGTATGTCATAGTGATATGGACTTCTATTGCTCCTCTTCTTTCTTCCTAATTGTAACATATGCACTATCTTTCATCTTGGCATAATGTTGAAAGGCGAAAGGCGGTGCAATGCGTAAACCATCTATTGATTTCACTCTTGATATGGCTGTGAAGGTAAGGCCTTGGTGCTCTTTATTCCGGATATCAGCTGATGGTCATTCTAAAGTCAATCCCTATGACTTGTGGATTGTAAGAGCCCATGCCATCTTCAAAGGAATTTGTTTTCGATTTCCTCTTATCACTGGTGTGATAGGGACAATGTTTGCATTGCTTGCATCAAAGGAAACACCAACATACTTATCAAAAACAACAGTTGTGAACATTAGAAGTTGAGGTGGCTTAGAGGTAGGAATATAAAATATATCCTTAACATAACCAAGTGCACCATTCACCAATCCAGCTTCAACCCATAAATTACATGTCAACATAACACGCTGACCATGACAAAACAAAACTTCACGGTCCAATTGATCATCATCAACACCAATGATTTCTGAATGCCTTGAATGCTCAGTAACACATCGTGCAATTAGATAATTTAATGATTTTAACATATTCCTATTATGAAAGGAGACCAAATTCTTTGTTGGAAACATGTGAACTACTGCATTAAATAAATCTCTTTCTCTAGGATGCAACCTCATATCAACCCGTGACATAAGAAACTCCTAATCTTCAAGAACATGTTCTACATTTCTTATGTTATTGAGGACTCTACAAAAACAAGATTATTTCTCATTATTTCCTTGTTGGCTAAATATTGTGTCAAGAGTGACAACAATGTTGAATTTATTCCAAAAGACTTTCCCTGTTGTATTACCCGCATACAAAGGATTATCTCTCACAGGAGGTAGTTGGCCAAGGTCACCCATAAGGATGATGGATCTACCACCAAAAGGACAATTCTTTTTCTCTGGAAATGATTCTCGTAATCGAGCATCTATTTGCATAAAAAACCTTGATCCTAGAAAGCTCATTTCATCAATCAATATATATCCAACATGTCACATTTCTTCTTGGAATACTGCAAGTGATTGCCCCTGTAGTGGCTGCATATCTTTAATTGGAATTTTTAGAGCTGAGTGTATTGTTTTTGCATGTATATTAAAAGCATCTATTCCTGTTGGGGCAAGAAGAAGCGACGGGCTTCTTCCATTACTTGATGAATTAGAAAGAGCTTCAAAAATTTAATGGATAAGGAAAGACTTCCCAGTGCCCACAGTGCCTTAAACAATCATAAGAAGAGCTTCACGAATCTCATATTCAACAAAGTGCCTTAAAACAATTTCAAAATCAAGTTTTTGTTTTTCTGACAAAGAATCTAGAGATGCAAATGTTTTGTTTGAAAGGTCAACAATATCACCCCTTGATTTTTCATTGCTTATAAAATTAATATCTTCTTCTACAACATCATCAGAAATAGTTGTACTTTCCTAGTCAAAGGATATATCAAAGTCCCTTCGACCAAGGGTGTGAAGATCATAAACATTCACATCATTTGGTGGAACCAAGCGAGAGAAAATCTGCCATTCTTGAAAATCATCTTCAAGATTCATTTCCTGGTTATAAAAATTTTCATCTTCTTCATCTTCAATATTTCCTATAATTGATAGATTTCAATCAAGATGACATGCTTGATATCGAAAATTCCTCCAATTTTCAATAATAATTTTAGCTGAAAGGCCAATTTCTGCAGGAATGTCACAAAATAGCTTGTACAAGAGAAATTATGTCCAACAAAAGGTCTCAAATTCCTCTAAATCCTCACCAGGAATAGAATAAAACCATGGCCAAACCTGAATAATAGCATGAACATCTATAGGCTTCCATGGATCTTCTTTACGCTTGGTATCAAATGTCCAAGATCTTGTTGTTTCTATCAAAGATAGATGTTCAAGGAAAAAGGTCTCTTCTGATAATGTTGAACAAAAGTATTCTTAGATGAACACTGCAAGCCATCCCTTGAGATTTTCCTAAAAACCTTTCTTCCAACATTTAAGGAAACAAATTTTCGATTACAAACAACAAGAGGTAGCTTAAGCAACATATGGCATGTTTCTTGTGCTCTAATGTCATGGTCAACAATCATTTCTACAAGAAACCTTGTATATGCACATAAAGCATGATCCTAAGAGCCAACAAAATTTGAAATTATAGTTAACATATGATGATAACTTTGAAACCTTTTTTTTTCTTTTGATGCCTACTTAGCAATATATTTGAAGATAGCATAACGAGAAAGAACTGGTTGGCAATCAACATTTGCACGCCACATTGTTATAAGGTCAATGTTATGTACATTAAGTCTATCATCATTTCTTGCTGGCTCATTTTTTTTCTTCCTTGATCATCTATTAACAATCCCGATTCATCACAAAGATCCCATGGAGCATTGTACTGACATGTCAGAATAGTGCCCTTTTTCCGCAAACAAGAATCTACAGTACACTTTGTGTGCCTTTGGACATAGTTTAACAATTCTTCATAATCATTATGAGGATTATAAGAGAAAATATGACCAGTATTCAATAGGCAAGGGTCATCATGAGGCTTTGTGGAACCATTATGTTGCGATAATGTATGTCACGTGGATTCCATGCAGATACATATTTTTCAAAGAATATCTTTCCAAATTCAACAACACAAACTTGTACCATAAGTCTTTATCTTTAAGATATTTTTGGATAACTTCCTCTCGAAAAATATTGAATCTATGGTGCATAAATGTGGCAACAATATGAGGGTACTGGATAACATTATCAATTTTCATACAATGCACATTTGAAGAACGAGAATGTGAATGTATTGGCATGAGGTTATGCAACTGTGGCCACTTTGTGTCAGCTGCACTCAAAGTAAAATATAAAGATGGACATCCTAACTGAGTAATCATGTCAGACAATTCATCTCGACACTTAGTCTAGTATGCCCTTGTACCTCTTAGAGAAGAACCAGACCGCATAAGATGCTTAGGCAACTTATTATCTAGTAAATCAGATAGTTGGTGATGCAACTCTTCAATTGTTGTAGGTGAGTTATCATGTAAATGTTTCTTTGCAAAAACTACAGCAGTTGCTTGGCTCCGATGCCGCATTATCATGTTCAATAGGTAATATTAAAAGTGAGGATGGATTCAAAATCTATGATCATAAGAAAATGCAATGCATACTGATGAAGTTCAACACTACAAATACGTGATTGCAAGCAATCAGCATCACTAGTGGGGAACAATGTTGGGAATTCCATTTCTAATAAGTCCTCAGTATTATATTCATTCACTGGAGAGGTTCCAATACTGGGCCAATCCATGTCTTGAACATTTGAAGAATCAACCTCATCAAGAAATGCTCTAATTTCTTCCACTTCTCTTCATTCGTTTGGTAGGCGAGCAACAAAAGAAGAAGGATGAGACGAAAAATGCTCAGCAGGCAACCCTTCATTATTAGTTTCATTGATCTCAGATTCTTCAATATCATAATCAACAAATTTAAGCGTGGAGGAGACATCTGTTGATCTTTTGGGCAGAGCATTCACTGAATCATAGTCAATTACAACATCTCGATAATATTGATCACGTTGGATTTTGAAAAGAAATGCAGCCATCACTGGAGATCTTTTGACATAACATTCATAATATTTAGACTGAGTGGCATGTCTCCTCACAATTAGAAAGTCAATATCTTCAACATGTCGGGGAAGACTTTGTACAGTTGTAGAACTATCTTGAGGAAAGCTAATTGTATGACCACTATACTTATATTTCCCACCATGAGCATGTGTCACTTGTAAAATGGGATTCACATGTGCTATTAGCATTTCTTCAACTTGAGTAAGAAATCTTTAAATATGAGGTTGCTCACCAGGATCCATGTTATTATATCAACCAAAACGATGGGCTCCTCTTTCACTCTTACACCGTCTAAAAACAGGTCCTTCAGAATGTCTCAAAACTTGGATTTTGGGATATGATTCTTGGCAAATGTGGCACATTTGGACAACTGACAAGCTATCTATCTTTGCTTGAAATATTTTATGCACTGCAATCATGTTTTCATCAAAATGAATATGATCTCTACTGGTCGAACCATGTTGAAAACCATTTGGAAGAGTAAAATTTCTTCTAACATGTACTTCATCTTCAGGAACATGAGATTCCCTTCGCAAATTTGAAGCATGTGGAATGGATCTATGAGAAGGTATTTCCAAATTTATGGTGTGCATTTCGCAAACCTGAGAGGATGTAAAGGTCTCTTTGTCATAAAAGACTTTAAAATTTAATTTCCAACTAATTATAAATGAAAAAAATGAAAAAGAATCAAATGCATTCAAAATTTACATTTGTGTCTTGATGTGGATGAGGGTTATGAGATGGTTTCTCTTGGCTTCTAACATCAATGGATGGAACATTTTGGGATGTAGTTTCTATGCCTCTATTCAAATGAGTTGTTTCCTATTTCAAAAAAATAAAATACGTTATAAAACTAAATGTCCAACAAAGAAAGATTCAAAAATGGAAAAGAAATCAAATACATTGAACATCTACATTAGTTTTACAATTTATGTTTTGGATTCCAATTCTCCAACCTAATGAGATGAAATCATGGTTTCTCCATAAAAGGTTACAAAATACAATGTCCAAGCAACTGTAAATGAAAAAATGAGAAAAATATCAAATGCACTCAACATTTACATTTGTTTGGCGATGTGGATGAACGCTATGAGATGGTTCCTCTTCACTTCTAACATCAGTAGATGGAACATCTACAAAGTTAATTTGTATGCCTCTATTGAAATGAGTTGTGTCATGTTTGAAGAAAATAAAAAAAAAACCATAAAATTCAATGTCCACCCAACTAGAAATTTAAAAAATGAAAAGAAAATAAAAAACATTCAAAATTTACATTAGTCTGGAAATATGATCATCGAGGAGAATGTACAGGAAGGTTATGACATGCTTCATATTCACTTCTTAGATTAGTTGATGGAACAATTTGGGAATTAATTCCTAGACCTTTATTAAAACGAGTTGTATCCTATTCTAAGAGAATAAAATAACTTATAAGTTTAGTAAACAAAACTTTGCAAATATAGGAATGCAATAAAACAACCACTATTGTAGCAAAAATAAAAAATATCATTGTGTTACCTCCATTGTTCCACATGAAATGCTATAAGGGATGACTGATTCCCTTTGTGGGACCACATTACTTTGAGAGGAGGGATTTGAAGATTCGATGTTTCGAATAGCTGGCTCCAAATTATCAAACAAATGGCCAAGTAAACTATCATCCAAATCATCACACACAATGCATCATTACCTCCACCATGGATGTTTTGCAACCTTTGGCCATCAAAACATGCAATTGGACACAAGGAAGGGTTAGGGTGGACATTTGCATCCACATTATCGATACAGAGTTCTTCTTGATTGCAAGATGTTCCCCAATGTTATGAACATTTTCAGGAGAGCATTGAAAAACAAGATTATGCTAATGAGGAGCATATCCTGATAATGAACTATCAACATGAAATGTTCTTTCCATTATATCATCCATAATACCTTACTTACGAGGAATTATAAAATCATTTTCAAGAGTGCCTTCACTCGTTTTTCTATGATATGTAGCTCTCATATGCTCATTTAGGGCATCCTTATTTTGTTGATACCATAAACAACGACTTTCATTAGACCTCTCACATGATTCTGGTGACAAATTTCGTTTTCTTGTACACTTGCTTGTGCCTTCAGATGACATGTATACAATGAATAATAAAATATTCATTATGGAATCATAAACATGGAACATAACAAATATCTAATATAAACAAACAAAAATGAATGAAAAAGGAACAAGTATTTTTTGGAAATCATAAAAAACATAAAAAGTGTATATGTTATTTTTTCCAACCAAATAAACTTATCAAAATGTAAAAGGCTTTTTCCAAATGGCTAAAAACAAAAATGAATTTTTCAAAATGGCAAAAAAAAGAAATGAATTCTTCCAAATGGCTTAAACAAAAAAGTCTAAATTTCCATGTATCATATTAGAATCAAAACAAATCCCATAATATTGGGACACAATACTCTAAGAATTATATGAATTTGAATTATATCTAAAAATTTGGAACGATATACTATCAAAATATAAATGCAAATACTAAAATGTACATAAACATATAACTCTGTTTCAGAATCAATGACAAAAACCCATACAAATAACATGTATAACATAACTCATAGAAATTATAATTATGCAAGCAAAGAAAAATTCATAACATTGAGACACATTTAGATGTAAATAAGAAAACTTTAGGGGAAAAAATATGAAATATTTTACATCATCAATATCGATACAAACATAATTTTAAAGTATTACCATAAAGACCCATAGTACGTATAGAGACAAAAATGGAAATATTTTCCACAACCATAGAGAGTATATAAAATGGAAATATTTATAGGAACTCCTAAGAATACTAATATCCTAAGAACCCATATCCATATCCAATGGTGGAATCTCATCAATAGAATCCATAGAGGGAGCAACTGCAAAAACATTTCCATACTCAATCAAATCATTGCAATCCTCGAATGTTGGGTACCAAAACCCAGACATTTGTTTATTAGTTGAATTATCAATATCTATTGGAAAACAGATGCGAGTCATCATGTCATATAATAGGAAAGGAACTTCACTGTAGTTGCACATAAGAACTAGACCATGGATTGTTCAAAATGGAAGATAACCAAGACATTTGCTATTTATATCTACAGAAATTTCTTCCAACAACTTCCATCTGAAACCACAATCATCTTCAAAGTAGTCAATTCTTTGTTCAACACATGGTTGACCAAATTGGAAATGATCTAATTCTTCAATTGACCATACAAAAGTGGAGCCATCATTGACAAGGCATATCAACTGATTCATGTATATTGCTAATGACATACACCGTATGTCACTGATTGGAACAAATGAAAAACCCCATTCATTTTTTATTACATCAAACCAGTAGATTGTATACCCATACCGAGGACAATCTTCATACTCCTTGTCCAAATACAGGCAAACAATTTACTTTTATAAACCACTACATTCATAGGGGGTGAAGTGCCACCAAATAGAACAAAAACCCTTTGTCATACCCTATCAAGACTACTGCAAACATAAAATTTAGACTGCATTCTATTATACATGTGTTTTAGAACAACCCAGTCATATTTCCTATTCCTTACATTTTCCAATAATGAAAAGAATCCCCAGTCTCCAATTTGTATTGGCCCTATGTTTTTCAATGCCTTTGTAAATGGATTCATTACAAAATATTTGTGTGTATTGGAGCATTTTTTTGGTAAGGATAAAACCACCATTGGTTCAACAATACACTCTACTGTATATCTTGAATCTATGAATCACAAATGAAATTGAGATATGTGCCCATTCTGATTAAGGTATTGAGAAACAAAACAATTGTCTTCACTATTGAGGAAAGGAACGAGAAATCCAAATTCATTCATAGAGACATTCTTGCAACGTAACAAGAAAGAAGGGTTTTGCAAAACATTCTTCCATTTCTTACAAATAGTGCTAAAATTTATCACAATCGACAAAGGGAGCCATGGGAAGATAATTCAAGAACTACGAATGGAAGACAACTCCAAATAGCTCAATCCATGATTAAACAATGAAATCACCTAACAATAAGAAAAACACATTTGATATCAAAAAAACAATTTAATGTTGAATAAACTTAAAAGTAACATACATACATAATCTACCATTTACACATACAAAAACACTTCACATATACACATTGATATCAAAAAAACAATTTAATGTGAATAAACTTAAAAGTAACATACATACATAATTTACCATTTACAAATACAAAAACACTTCACATATACACATTGTATAAAATCAAATGAGCAATCATAACATTGTTACGACACCAAACAAAATTCCACAATTTTTTAAACCTAATCTCTATAATCCAAGATTATTAATGTTAGTAAACCTATAATTATGTTTATATTAAGGTCTATGTTTAATATCGATGCTATAATGTTTCTACAAATATATTTATAATATCAAATAAGAACAACTCATTAGGTAGGTTGCCATGAAGGACAACACCTAATTCATAATGCCAACAAAAAATTGCCTAGAAAACACCATGTTATCTTTTTGTTGGACTACACAATTTTCCATTGTGTTAAGGATAAAAAATGTTAATGGTTGTGTAAGAGTGAAATTTTAACTAATAAAAAATAGTTGGGGAACAACTTGGTTTTTTTTCTAGATTCAAGATCACATGGCTACTTGTTTTGTATAGTAGTGAATTTATTTTAGTTATATGTTTTAATTATGTATGTAATGTGAATCATAATTAACTATTGTCAATTGTGATTAGGTGTAATAACCACCTAAATAAGGAGTAGTCTTTAAGGTGTAATAACCACCTAAATAATTTTTGGTTGGAATTTGACAAATTTTTGTTGACTCAATCATAATGAATCCAAAAATATCAAATTATTACTAAATTTCTAAAACAACACATTCTTATATATTAATTTTTTTCATATTTAGAATTAATCTAAAATCATTTTACTTATTTATTAATAAAACAATAGATTGTTAATATCATAAGATAATCCTTGTAATGGACTGCATTAATATCACAACTTAATCATTCTAATGGACTACATTAATATCTACATGATTATGATTATGTGGTATATGGAGGTTAAATTAATAAATATTAGGAAATTTAAATAATAAAAAATGTAGTATGTTTTAAGTTTGTGAGATTTTTCAACATAATTTTATATATTTATAACTTTTTTAATTATTTGAATTTCTTAATATTTATTAAGATAGTATTTCTTATTTAATAATGTAATTTTTAATCATACACTAATCATAATAGTTATAATTTAAATGTTCTTAAACATTAAGAAAATGTGTTTCTAAAACAATTAATTATATATGTCTCCATTGTTTTAAAAAAATAATGATATATAAGTTGATCTTAATCTTAAAACTGAATTATTATTTTTATTTTATGTATTTATAAATATTTTTAATGGGTTGTCTAAAACCTAGATGTTTAAGAATTTTTGGCTAGAAATCGACAATTTTTTGTTGAGTCAATCTTAATTTTTATTGTTTAGAATGGGTTTTTGGGTGCATACACTCTGATTGTGAAGAGTTTACAACTCAAATTTACTTGTAATTCCAAACAATCTTTGCCAAATTATAAAAAATAGAAAATCTAACAACACATGAATTTAAACATATATTAAGTAAGGTATTTAAAGTTTATTTGAAAAAAATTGAAAAGGATTTTTTATTTAATTAATCTATTTTTATACATATTTTTATTATTATTATTATTATTATTATTTTTAATTATAATTTATGCAACAATTAGAAAAAAACATACACTAAGAGATTTAATATAACTTTTTATAATATAGTTTTATAAAATCCATATCTTATTTAATATGTATGTAATATAATGAGAAGATTTTTTTCATTATTCTCTTATATAATTATATAATTCTATTTCTTTCAAAAAAGTTAAAAAAAATGTTTAAACAATTCTCAATAACATATTAAATACATTTAATTATTTAAATTAATACATTCCAGCTAAACACATATACATTATCCAAATTCCTATAATATTAATAACAACCAATTACATTTAAAACCCATATTACACATATACATTATCCAAATTCCTATAATATTAATAACAACCAATTACATTTAAAACCCGTATTTGTTTATTAGTCAATGAAATTTTTATTCAACAATACACATGTAAATATTCATAATTATACCTCACACATTTTTATTGAAGCCAACAAAATTTCCTCACTCAAGCAACCACACACACATAAGATTTGACATTATCAATTAGTAGGAAACTTGGATTTCGTTATCCACATGATTATGATTATGGGGTATATGGAGGTTAAATTAATAAATATTGGGAAATTTGAATAATAAAAAATGTAACTTGTTTTAAGTTTGTGAAAATTTTCAACATAATTTTATATATTTATAATTTTTTTTTAATTATTTGAATTTCTTAATATTTATTAAGATAGTGTTTCTTATTTAATAATGTAATTTTTAATCATACAGTAATCATAATAATTATAATTTAAATGTTCTTAACCATTAAGAAAATGTGTTTCTAAAACAATTAAGTCTATATGTCTTCATTGTTTAAAAAAAATAATGATATATAGGTTGATCTTAATCTTAAAACTGTATTATTATCTTTATTTTATATATTTATAAATATTTTTAATGGGTTGTCTAAAACCTAGATGTTTTGGAAATTTTGGTTGGAATTTGACAATTTTTTGTTGAGTCAATCATAATGAATCCAGAAATATCAAGTTAAAATTATATTATTAAATTTCTAAAACAACACATTCTTATTTATTAATTTTTTTTCATATTTAAAATTAATCTAAAATCATTTTACTCATTTATTAATAAAACAATAGATTGTTATATCATAAGATAATCCTTGTAATGTACTGCATTAATACCACAACTTAATCATTGTAATGAACTACATTAATATCTACATGAATATGATTACGTCATATATGCAGGTTAAATTAATAAATATTAGGAAATTTAATGCCACTTATGTTAAATTTCCCAATTCACAACACATTTAATATTTTTGTCCATGCACTCCTTTCATATCCATCCACCAAATTTGATATATTCCTCCAATCCATCACAATTAAATGCAACAACAAAATGTGTTTATATAATATATAAGCACACTTTGATATCCATCCACCAAATTTGATATATTCCTCCAATCCACTACAATTAAATGCAACAACAAAATGTATTTGGATATAATCTATAAGCACACTTTTATCACCTGTTAGCCTTTGTATTCATTTTAATGATGCTCTTCAAATGATTTCTTAATGCTACCTTTCTATGGTTTTCAACCCAATTTATTATGATGTAATCACCAAATATTCTCTTCAAGATATTGTTATCTTATATATTCACTAGAACACACTGCTTTAATATACTATCCCTTCATTAATATATCATCCCAATGCAATGCTTTGCTTGAAGTGCTTTTCTTGCAATTCCTTTTCAGTGTAACACTCCTTAATTCTATGGAATAAATTTTAAAATTAGCTTTAAAATATTTATTGAACATATTTTATGATTGTTTTAATATTGTCTTTGAATGGTTTCAAATACACAATTATTCAAAATATGAACAATTATTAGATTCCTAAGAAAATATGAACAATTATAACATTACAACGATCGTTAAAATAATTATGATATTTAGTGTAGTTCTCAATTTCATACAATGCTCCCTTTAAAGAACTTTGACCTTTTAAAATATGAAATCCATCCCTTTTCTTCATTGGTCCATGTAGAGTGATGCCATGGTTGCATAAGAAATCTCAAACATAATTCTTTTGGTGGGAAAATTTTAGGTTTAAATGGTATATATTTAATCATAATAATTATAATTTACAAATAAATTGATGACATTCTTTTTTCAAAGTTTATAATTTTTCAATAACGTTATTTAAAATTTCAAATACATTATTTATAATTAGATAGGTGAACTATTGTTTAATTATCTTTTATATACCTAATTTTGATTTTTTTGCATAGGTTTTAAGATAAAGTTATCCAAGAAGCTCAAAGAGATAATGGTTTTTTCTGAATTGAGAGTTGATGTTAAACTTAGGACTACTAAGGGTTGGTTGGAAGAAATTAAATGCTATATAGGAGTCAAGTAAGGGTGTCCCTTATACCTTAATTTTTTTGGCATATACATTGATAAGCTAGAAGAATGTCCGGAAGATGTAGGTTGTGTTGGCCCTTATTCTTTTGGAAAAGAGCTATTAATACATTTCCAAGTAACTAATAATCCTCCATTTTTTTTTGCTCCACAATGAATATGAATGTTAATAATAGCAAAATTAAATTCATGATAATTAAATAAAAAAACATATAGTATACTTTCATATCTAAATTTTAAATTGGTAAAAAAATATTTCATCACTATCACTATCACTATCCCTCTTATCACTCAAAATTTTTAAATAATTAATAATATACACACTATCCCTCTTATCACTGAAAACTTTTAAATAATTAAAAATATACACATTATTACCTTAAACCTTTGTTTTCTTTTAATGTTACCCTAAATAAAAATCCCTTATCATTTTTTATTAATATATTAGCTCAGCCATAAACTCAAAAATTAATTTGTCACTCCTTTAAATTAAATTTTCTAACAACTTAAAAACTTCATAATCATTAAATTATGATATTATATATCTATATCTACATATGCATATTCAACACATTTCTTCATTATTTTATTCTAATATCTACATATTCACAATATTCCATCATTAGTTTATCTCAATATCTAATTATATTTTATATTATATTTGAAGTAACTTTATAATTACATAATTTATATGCTCCAAATCTACAGATTATTTTCACAAGAACGATTCAGAATAAGTCTAATGAACTATGTACATTCCCATGGAGAGGGAAAGAGTAATTGTTATAAATTAATATTTGGAGAATTTTAATAGTGTATCTAATTATTGTTTATCTAAATCTTTCTGGACTATTTGTATGTAGCATAAAGTGATTATATTTATTGGAAAATAATATAAGAGAATATTTAATTAAATGGTGAATTTAGTAATGAGGGATTCTAGACTATTTGTATATAGTATAAAGTGATTATATTTATTTCAAAATAATATAAGAGAATATTTAATTAAATGGTGAATTTAATAATTACGGATAAGCTTTTCAAATATCTTTAAATGCTAAATTTTTCCTTTTGAAAATAGATGAAACAAAAAATAGTTACTAAGAACATTATATATAAAGTAAATTACAGGAAAATAGTGATATATACCCATGTATAAATATATGAAATTTTATGAAATCTTTTGATATGGATTTAAAGTTTAAACTAATAATTTTTAAAACCTGATTCAAACTAAAATCTGTAATTGATTTCAGTTCACTAGTGATCTCAATTTTTTTTTTACAGAATGCTCCAAATTTATGCAAATTCAACATAGTGATATCAAACCTACCTTATTTAAAAGGAAAAACAAAATAAATAAAATGAAATCCTGGGGCATGTATGAAGCCAGCTGCTCTTTATTTCCAAGGAAAGAGTAACTCAATAGGTGCAAAGAATATCAAGCAACACAAACAAAATGGTTGCAGCCAGAAAGAGACGCAAAGGGTTTACGGGTCGATATATGCTTGCAGAGTGACTCGGAAGATATAGGAGGAGGCCTGGAAGGACTGTGTGCTGGCTGTGTGAGAATGTGGATGACGATCAGAGTGATTTGAATAGCATTGAAATATGGCCGAGGAGGCAGCCAATGGAAGATGAGGGTGCTACAGAGAACGTAAGGGGAAAGGCGCAACTGTACAACCACTGGGTTGTGTCGAGTTTGAACCCGGGTCCATTTGGCCACGGAGACACACTTAGAATGGAGGAGGTGTTAGGGTTTATGGATGCCACGCAGAAAAAAAGAGTGGCTCAACTGTGTCTGCCTCTCATTCTCCACAGACGTGCTCTGTTATGAAACCAGCTCAAGAAAAGATAGAAAAGATAAATCCACGCCTTAGAGTTCAGCCTCTTCGAGGGGGCAACCTCCTTTACATTACATAAATGAACAATTCTTGGATGATACAAATGACAAAACCTCCTTTCTATATATAGGAGTCTAAGGAGTCACAATATAATCCAGCCGACCTAACAATAATAATATAAAGCCACAAAAATAACAATAGAGGGATTCTATGGGGCACAGAAATAACAATATGGGGGTAATAGGGGCACAACAATATAAATAAGGGGTATAACTACAATAGTAATGGGGTAATCACTAGTATTATAGGGACCCAACATGCCCCTCTCCTTCAAAAAAGTGTTGTCCTCAACGCTTGAGCAGTTCTGGATACTTCTGCATAAAATTCTCATCCTCCCATGTGGAATCTTCAGCGGATAAGTTCTTCCACTTGATAAGATACTCTGAAATTGATCGATTTCGTAGCTGTCGAGTTCTTGTTTCTGTGACTGCTTCCGGTTCCAATATAATTTTTCCTTCCTCGTCAAGTTCTGGCAATATTGTTTGAACTGGGAGCTTGTCGCCTATAACCTTCTTTAAACATGAAACATGGAAAACTGGGTGCAATCGAGAAGCTGCAGGAAGCTCCAATTTGTATGCCATAGTACCAATCTTTTCAACACCTTGTACGGACCATAATACTTTGGTGATAATTTATTATCCTTCTTAGCTTGCTTTAGGGACATTTTCTTATATGGTTGTAGCCGTAGGAATACCCAATCACCTACATCAAAACTTCTTTCACTGCGATGTTGATCTGCCTGTTGTTTCATTCTATTTTGTGCCAACACGAGGTTATCCTTTAAGAGTTGGAGGACTTGTTGTTGATGTTCGATGTGATGTTCCACTGCCTGAACCTTAGAATTTTCTCTTAAATATGATGTGATGGATGGTGGTTGATACCCATAAAGTGCCATAAATGGGGTCATTTTTGTTGCTGTATGGAAGGAAGTGTTATACCACCATTCAGCCAGAGGCAACCATTTGACCCATTGTGTCTGTTTATCAGATACAAAGCAACGAAGATATCCTTCCAAACATTTGTTTACTATCTCAGTTTGCCCATCAGATTGAGGATGATAAGATGAGCTATGAGCTAACTGAGTACCAAGACAAGAAAATAATTCTGTCCAAAAATTTCCAGTGAAAATGGGATCTCTGTCACTTACAATAATCTTTGGGTTTCCATGTAGCTTTTGAACTGTTTCCATAAATGCAGTAGAAACTGTACTGGCTTTAAATGGATGTGATAATGCACAAAAGTGTGCATACTTGGTAAGTCTGTCAACTACCACCATGATGACACTCTTTCCCTCAGACTTGGGTAAACCTGTGATAAAATCCATTGAAACCTCCTCCCAACGTTGGCTTGGAATGGATAAAGGTTGTAATAGACCAGGTGTCTTAATTGTTTCAACTTTATTTTGTTGGCAAACCAAACATTCCGCCACAAACTTTTGAATATCTGATTTAAGGCCATCCCAAAAAAATTCCTTCTTAACCCTGTGGTAAGTTTTTAAAAATCCTGAGTGCCCTCCTAAGGGAGAAGTGTGCAATTCCATAAGAATCTTTTGTTTTAGCTGGGAATTCTTACAGAGGTATAAGCGATCTTTGTACCATAACGAATCATTTTGCCAGCTAAATGTATCAGAAGTACTGGAATCTTGTTGTAGCTTTCGAATAAGTGCCCACACTTCTTCGTCATTCTTCCATTCCTCCTTTGCTTCGTTTATCCAATCTGGTTGGATAATAGAAATGGCACACAACAATGCTTCCACATCCTCATCCTTTCTTGAGAGTGCATCTGCCACCACATTTTGCTTCCCTTTTTTGTAGATGATTTCAAAGTCATAACCCAACATCTTTGTGACCCACTTTTGTTGCTCTTCAGAGGATAATCTTTGTTCTAAAAAGTATTTAAGGCTATCATGATCCGTTTTTACCTTGAAGTGTCTTCCCATTAGGTAGGGTCGCCATTTCTTAAGTGCATGGAGTATTGCCAACATTTCCTTCTCATAAATAGCTTTGCTTAAAAACTTTCCCTTGATTGGACGACTTTCAAAAGCAATGGGTCTTTCATCTTGCATTAAAACAGCACCAATTCCATTTCCTGAAGCATCACATTCCACAATAAAGGTTTTTGTGAAGTCCGGTGTAGCTAAGACCGGTGCTTGGCACATTGCCTCTTTAAGATGTTAAAGGCCTTTGTTGCTTCCGGAGTCCATGAAAATGAATCTTTCTTCAATAATGTTGTTAGAGGTGCTGCTATTCTCCCATAATTCTTAACAAACTTGCGATAATACCCTGTCAACCCAAGAAATCCTCGCAGATGCTTTATGGATGTGGGATTTTCCATTCCTTAATGGCTTTAATTTTGCTAGGGTCTACCTTAACTCCTTCATGAGATACAATATGACCCAAATATTCCACCTCCTGGACTCCAAAGAAACATTTGGATCTTTTTGCATATAATTGTTTCTCCTCCAATAGTTGTAGCACCTTGTCAACATGTTCAACATGATCCTTCCAAGACTTGCTGTAGATTAGTATATCATCAAAAAATACTAACACAAATTTTCTAAGGAATGGTTTGAAAATTGAATTCATCAAACCTTGAAATGTTGAAGGTGCATTGGTAAGGCCAAAAGGCATGACCAAAAATTCATAATGACCCTCATGAGTTCTAAATGCCGTTTTCGAAATGTCTTCAATCTTCATTCTGATTTGATGATATCCTGAACGAAGATCCAACTTGGTGAAGTAAATTGATCCATGCAATTCATCCAGTAATTCATCAATGACAGGAATGGGGAACTTATCTTTAATAGTGAGCTTGTTGAGCTCCCTATAATCTGGACACATGCGCCATGATCCATCCTTCTTGTGCACCAATACTACTGGAGCTGAGAAAGAACTTTGACTCGGTTGAATTATACCAGCCTCTAGCATTTCTGCAACCATACGTTCAATTTCACTTTTTTGGACATATGGATATCTGTACGGCCTGATGTTTGGAGGAACACTTCCTGGAATCAGATGAATAGCATGATCATGATCACGCATAGGTGGGAGACCTTTGGGAGTCTCAAATACCTTGGAATGATTGTCCAGGACTTTTTGGAGATCTGGAGAAATAGATGATTCCAATGTGGAAACATCTAGCGAACATAATTGTGCAATTACACCTCTTTGCTCCTTTTTTAGAAGCTTTGTCATGCCATTAGAGCTGATTATCTTTCCTGGTTTCCCTGCAATACCCCTTAATTCAACTTCCTTTCCTTCCACAGAAAATTTCATGAAAATTTCTTGAAAATTAAAAGCTATTGTACCCAAGGATTGTAGCCATTGGACTCCTAGTACAACATCAGCACCTCCCATTGGAATGGAAAGCATTGGGCTAGTCAATACATATTCTCCCATGGATAGCTTGATATTATGGCACTTTCCAGAACAATTTATTGTTCCTCCATTTGCAATCATCACTTGACACTCTGGTGCTGGATATAGGAAGCAATTCAATTCTTTTGCTACCCTACAATGAATAAAATTGTGGGTGCTTCCTGAATCAATCAACACTATTACCTTTTTCTTCTTGATTTGTCCTTCTATCTTGATGGTTTGAGGAGTGGTAATTCCCGCCAATGCATTACAAGATATGGTCGGATTTATTTGTTCTTCATCTAGGCTTTGTTCCTGGAATATATCCTCTTCTTTTGACCTTTCTTGCTCCTTTTCTTCTTCCTCTTCACAATCTATGTAGAATAATTTCTTCTCAGCACACTTATGACCTTTTGTGTATTTGCTATCACAATTGTAACAAAGCCCTTTTGCTCTTTTTTCTTCCAATTGTTGTGGTGTCAACCTTGTAGGTTGTGGAAGACTATGGGCAACAACACTTCCGTCTTTATAGTTGTGAATGGTATGCTTCCTAGTTGCCATAATTTTGCTTTCCATTTTTCTTGCTAACCTGAATGCCTTCTCTAATGAATCAGGTTCCCAAAGGCGCACATCATGTTGGATATTATCCTTTAAAGACCCTATGAACACATCAATCCTATGCTCCTCTGGAATATCTTTTACCCTTATGTTCAATTTTTGGAACTCCTCAATGTGCTCCATTATTGAACCCTTTTGTTTGAGACTTATCAATTGGCTAAAAAAAGTGTTGCTTTTTGTATCCTCATAATGTGCTATCAATTCTTCCGTAAAAATTGCCCAAGTGATAAATTGTTTACGAGAACAAAGCCATTGATACCATACAAACTGATTTGGTTCCAAATATAAAGTTGCCATACGTACCTTTTGTGTGTTTTGCACATTATTGAGATCGAAGAATTGCTCCATCTGTAATATCCATGTGGCGGGATCCTTGCCATCAAACTTCCTCATATCGATTTTTGGAACATGGTGAGTCTTCGATCCAACATTAGCGTCTATGGTATCATGATTAACATTTCTTTTGTTCTCATCATGAGTTTCCTTTACTACCTTTTCACCATTAGTGACACTTTCTTGTAGCAACTTCTTCAATTCTTCCATATCTGTTTTCAAATCTATCTTCAAATCTGCCATGTCTCTCTTCAAATCTGTCTTCGAATCATCCATCTTAGCTTCCATGCCCTTTATCTTAGATTCCACGCCACTTATCTTAGCTTCTGTTAGCTTTTGTGAGCGTGACATTTGTTGCACTTGTTCTTGTAATTTTGATATATCATGTAGCATTTCTTCTTCTTCTTCATGAGTCATGCTAGAGCTTTCAGGTTCCTTACTAGGTGTTTGCATTTTCTTTCCTCGGGGCATCAAATACCGATAATTATGCTTTACTATGCCCTTTGAATTCCGTTAAACCAAGCTTACAGAAAAATTTAAAAAAAAACTACACACCTTTTTTCACTTTATAGAAGCCTGATATTGAATCTGATGTATCTCTGTAATTTCGAATCATCCAGTTCTGAAATTGCTACCTGCAGTAGCCTTCTGCATCCTCTTTTCAATGCCACAAGTCTGAGCCAAATTGGATTCTCCAAGGAAGAGTTATGTGAAATCTCCCACAGTGACTTGCTTTTAGACTGGTTCAGTAGAGCGAACTTGTACGACGTGCCACGAGTCACTGTTTCAACCTTTGAATCTGAAACACACATACAAGAAACTACAGTCTGTCCTCTTTCTGTACCTTTTTACGAAATTTCAATCCGATCCTCAGAGAGAGAGTTATGACGATTTTCCCCAGGTCACCTGTTTTGAATGTAATTCAGGAGTCTGCAAAAAGGCCAACTTCCTCAGATCATATCTCCGAAAATATCACGCGAAAAGCTCTGAAATTCAATCCCAAGGTTCAGTGCCAATTCTTCTCAAATGGGTTTTTTTTTGCGACTTCTGAAACGTCACAAAAAAAAAGTTATAGCGAAAATGCCACGATGACCTGTTTGGAGCAGCGAAACCTTAGAATCCAAAGCTCTGATACCAAATGTTATGAAACCAGCTCAAGAAAAGATAGAAAAGATAAATCCACGCCTTAGAATTCAGCCTCTTCGAGGGGGCAACCTCCTTTACATTACATAAATCAACAATTCTTGGATGATACAAATGACAAAACCTCCTTTCTATATATAGGAGTCTAAGGAGTCACAATATAATCCAGCCGACCTAACAATAATAATATAAAGCCACAAAAATAACAATAGAGGGATTCTAAGGGGCACAGAAATAACAATATGGGGGTAATACGGGCACAAAAATATAAATAAGGGGTATAAATACAATAGTAATGGGGTAATTACTAGTATTATAGGGACCCAACATGCTCAATTATAAATTTCGAAATGTAAAGGGGGAGATTTGAGGCATTGCCAACTCTATTTGTTTAATTTTTTTTTTAACAAAAAGAAAATACAATAAACTTACTCTAAAAGAAAACTACAGTTCTTCCCCACATCCCCCTATCACCATCTACTTGTGCACCTCATGATAAATGAATTTTAATTCTTGCTGCTACCATTACCATTTTCAACCAAAAGGGTTCCTCCAATGCATCTTGAAGGAAACACTGAAAAAACACTAGGTAGAGAAAAGGAAGGCTATGAAAGATTGTGCACATTTCTTAGCAGATAGAAGCCGAGAGAAGCCCCTTCAAATCATTCCAGTAATCCTTCCAGCAATAGTAATCCTTCAACAATTCCAACAACCCAAGCGCTAAGAAATGCATGCATCCACGGAGCCTTTGCTTATAATAGATGGAATGGTAATGAATAATAGGTAAAATAAATATTTAATGACAATTTGAAACGCTCAAGTTGCTATTATTCCTCCACGTTGTAATCCCAGATGGAGTGGCAGAGTTATTCTATTATTCCTCAAGGTTACAATCCAAGATGGAGTGGCAGAGTTATTCTATTATTCCTACATGTTATTCTATTATTATTAAGAGTATGAATGGTGAAATTGATGGACAAGTTAATGAAACTACAGACACCTATTTTTTGAAGTTATTATTAACAGCAGGAAAGGGTGAAATTGATGTACAATTTAATGAAACTACTGACCACTGTTATTTCAAATTGGACAAATGTCACCAATGGTTTGAAACGGATGATCATCTTATTGGAGATAATTAAATCCAAAAAATATATATACTATACTTTCATATCTAAATTTTACATTGGTAAAACAATCTTTCATCACTATGACTATGACTATGACTATGACTATCCCTCTTATCACTCAAAATTTTTAAATAATTAATAATATACACACTATCCCTCTTATCACTGAAATTTTTTAAATAATTAAAAATATACACACTATTAACTTTAACCTTTGTTTTCTTTTAATCTTACCCTAAATAAAAATCCCTTATCATTTTTTATTAATATATTAGTTCATCCATAAACTCAAAAATTAATTTAAAAAATTAATTTGTCCTTCCTTTAAATTAAATTTTCTAACAACTTAAAAACTTCATAATCATTAAATTATTATATATTGACATCTCATTATATATCAATATCTACATATGCATATTCAACACATTTCTTCATTATTTTATTCCAATATCTACATATTCACAATATTTCATCATTAGTTTATCTCAATATCTAATTATATTTTATATTATATTTGAAGTAATTTTATAATTACATAATTTATATGCTCTAAATCTACATATTATTTTCACAAGAACGATTTAGAATAAGTCTAATGAACTATGCAGATTCCCATGGAGAGAGAAAGAGTAATTGCTATAAATTAATATTTGGAGTGTTTTAATAGTGTATCTAATTATTGTTTATCTAAAGCTTTCTGGACTATTTGTATATAGTATAAAGTGATTATATTTATTGGAAAATAATATAAGATAATATTTAATTAAATGGTGAATTTAGTAATGAGGGATTCTGGACTATTTGTATATAGTATAAAGTGATTATATTTATTGGAAAATAATATAAGAGAATATTTAATTAAATGGTGAATTTAATAATTAGGGATAAGCTTTTCAAATTTCTTTAAATGTTAAATTTTTCCTTTTAAACATAGATGAAACAAAAAATAGTTACTAAAAACATTATATATAAAGTAAATTATGGAAAAATAGTGAAATTTACCTATGTGTAAATATATGCAATTTTATGAAATCTTTTGATATGGATAAAGAAAGAATGCTTTCAAGATAGGTACAAAAATATACAATAAGATAGTTTGTAATAGTTGGTACAATGAAAAATATAAATCAACACAAAAGAAATTATTAAATGTCAATTGAAATGAGGAGATTCATAAAATGAGTGAATGCCAAAAAACTTATGCATACTGGAAATAATCTTTCTTAAAAAAAATACAAATTAATTGGCATTGTAACTTTTCATCCTAAAAGAATGTGAATATAGTTACATTCACAAAGTTTATTGCTAGGGAAAAAATTAAAGATTAAATGATAACATATATTTTCGAGCTTAATAAGAAAGAGATTAAGGAAAATTTCTCCTTTCTAACTAAATGTATAATAGGTTATTTTACAAGGAAATTTAAAGAAGTGTTAAACATCTTGTTAAGAGAAAAGGCCCTTTACCTTCCTAAGTTAGTTTTTAACTTACCGACACCTGTTATTTAGAATTGGACACACGTTACCAATGGTTTGAAACGGATGATCATCTTATTAGGAAATACACCTTTCCACTACTATGCCAAGTGTATGTGTAAGGTGTGTGTTACATTTTGTAGTCTTCCCATTATGGTTAATCCTGATAGGTGTCAATTAAAAAATGGCATGGTAAATTTTTAATGAAGCTTTGTAGAAAATTAATTTAAAAAAGGTTTAATCATGCAATTTAGATATGCAGGGAAGTTAGTGGTGTGAATTCAATCCATTGATATTGTGGCAATGACGAGAATATACTGGCATCTTTAAATTTAAATTGTGAGATCAATTTTTTTTAATTAGTAAAATGATTAAAGTGCTCAATTCCAATAAGAGGGACACCTATCTGCGTCCATTTATGCTAACATATTAGGCCCCAACATTAACTTATCTTCCGGACCACCCCAGTTTGAGGGAGTCCTGCATTTACGCCCATAAAGCACTTCAAAAGGGCTCATTTGTGTAGAAGTGTGATAGCTGTTGTTATAAGCAAATTCTACAAGATGCAAGTATTCTTCCCACTTAGATGGTTGTTGCATTACATAAGCCCGTAACATATCCTCCACCACCTGGTTTACTCGCTCTATCTGCCCATCCGTTTGAGGATGGTAAGAAGTACTAAAATGTAGTTGAGTACCCAACCCTTCGAATAAGGCTTTCCAGAATGCTGATGTAAATTTTACATCATGATCTGAAATTATAACCTTCGGTATTCCATGCAACCTGAAAATATTCTACATAAATATATTAGCAATCTGTACTGCCTTATAAGTAGATTGTACCGGTATGAAGTGGGCAGATTTTCTCAGCTTATCCATGACCACCATGATTGAGTCATTATGTTTTCTTGACCTAGGTAGGCTTGTTATAAAATCGATGGAAATAACTTCCCACTTCCATTCCGTAATGGGTAATGGGTTGAGAAAGCCAGCTAGATGTCGGTGTTCTGTTTTAACTTGCTGGCATTCCAAACAACGGACCAAAAATTCAGCCACCTCCTTCTTCATGCCGAGCCAAAACTATTATTTTCTAAGAGTTGTTATCAAATTTTGATATCTAGGATGGCCGACATATGGAACCTTGTGATACTCATCTAAAATTAAATCCTTAATGGCTTTTATATTGGGTACATACATTCCTATTTTATAAATCAACAAACCCTCTTGGTTTACTTCATACGCAAGTTGTTGTGCTTGGTTGTTCAAAATTTTTGTTTCCTGCCACAAAGTTTGATACTCTAGGTCATGCATTGCTACCTCCTTAATTTTCTCCCTAAATGTGTTTTGTTCTTCACTAAATGATATTTCATATAAACAGTTAGCTTTTCTACTTAGTGCATCTGCGACATGATTTTCTTTGCCTTTTAGATGTTTAATTTCAAAATCGAACCCACTCAGAAAATCAACCCAACGTGCTTGTCTAGTGTTCAAAGTGGGCTGTTTAAAATAATTAGTCAAGTTATGATGGTCAGTCATTAGTAGAAATTTCTTATCGAATAGGTAATGCCGCCACATTTTTAAGGCATGAATAACTGCTGTTAGTTCCAAATCATAGGTGGAGTACCTCTGCTCATGCTCTTTAAGCTTTCTGGATTTGTAAGCGATGACTCTACCTTCTTGCATTAGTACACCACCCACACCTTCTTTGCTAGCATCAGTACACACCACATAATATTTCTTTGGATCAGCGATGCTTAATATAGGTGTGGTGGTGAGTAAATGTTTAAGTCGGTCAAAGTTGTTTTGGCATTCTATACTCCATTTAAAGATCTTACCTTTATTTTGCAATGAGGTAATAGGGTACACTACCCTAGAAAAACCTTCAATGAATCGCCTGTAATACCTAGCTAGGCCCATAAATGACCTTATATCAGCCACATCCTTTGGTACTAGCCACTCCATTATGGTCTTTATTTTCTCTGGGTCCATAGCTATTCCTTCTTTAGTAATGACATGACCGAGATATTGGATCTGTTCCTTAAAAAAGTCGCATTTTCTGTATTTAGCATACAGCTGGTGTTCTCTCAAAACTTTTAAAACAATCCGGAGGTGTTCATTGTGTTCCTCCACCATCCGTGAGTAAATTAAAATATCATCAATGAAAATTAACACAAACTTGTCTAAATATCGATGGAATCTGTTGTTCATAAGGCACATGATAGTTGCCGATGCATTGGTTATCCCAAAAGGTAACACCGCAAACTCTTAATTCCCATAACGAGTTATAAAAGCATTTTTCGCTACATCTTCTTCCTTGATCCTAATTTGATGATAGCCCGATCTAAGGTCAATCTTAGAGAACACGGTTTCCCCCTTTACTTGGTCAAATAATTCATCTATACAAGGTAGGGGATACTTGTTTTTGATGGTTAACTTATTCAATTGACAGTAGTCCATACATTTTCACATGGTTCCATCCTTCTTTTTAACAAAAAGTACTGGGCTCCCCAAGGTGATACACTCGGTCAGATGTATTTCTTGTCAAGGAATTCTTGAAATTACATTTTCAGCTCTGTTCATTCGGGTATGTTCATATGATAAGGAGGTTGAGATACAGGTGCAACTCCTGGCACTAATTCAATTGTAAAATCTATATTGCTTTTGGCGGAAGTCCCGGGATTTCCTCTGGAAATACATCCGGGTAATTCTATACTATTGGTATATCCTTTATGGCGGCATATTTTTCTTTGGAATCAAAATACCCTATTTGAATGGTATAAATTTGGCACCCTTTTCAGATACATTTGGCCAATTGGGAAGCTGTCACGGGACTCGGCTTTACAAGTCTTATGATCCCTTGAATTTCCTGCCTTATCCCATCCTCATCCATATAATTAATGGTTTTAGTTTTACAGTTAAGGAGAGACTAGTGTTTCTCCAACTAGTCCATACTGATGAGGATATCGTATGACCCTAAGGGTAGCTCATTTAAGTCTGCCATAATAGGTTGTCTTCCTATTTGTAGAAGACAATTACTGACCTTGGCCAACACTCTTGTTTTGGCGCCAATAGCCAATTGTACTAGCTAGGAATTCTTAAACTTAACAGTCTGCAGATTGCATTGTTCTATTATTTTGGGGCTAACATAACTTAAGGTAGCTCCATGGTAAATTAAAATAGACACAGTTTGGTTGAAGATCTTAGCATCAAACTCTATCATAGTCGGTTGGTACTCTGCCTGGTGGTCCTCAAGCGCAGCATTGATTTTTTGCATGCTTCAAGCCACTTATCCAACTGTTGATGCCTCTTGAACCTGTGCTACCTGATTAGTTCCCCTTGATGTGGGTATTTTTTAAAATAATGAGGTCCTCCGCATCCCTAGCACTATACTGGTGGTCTGGCTGCCATTTCCACTTCAGTCCTTACTGATTGTTCATTAGTCTTGGTTTCACTGGGGATTTTGAATCTGGGTGGATTTCTATTCAGATTTCTATTCATCTATCCTCTAGGAATCTTATTGATCACAAATTTATTTATTTTATGACCAGAGGAAAATTTACTCCCTTTCTTGTCATTCCATTTCTTTCCTCCTTCCCCTTTCTGCTTATTTTGCTGATAGCATACCTGAGCCTTGCGTATGACCTCATCCATAGTTTTTGGGTTATCGAACTCAAGGCGTTCCTTCATAAATAGTGGCAAACTGCTGACAAACCACTGTACCTTAGCCTTTTCTTCCCGTATGTATGGGACGTATCACAACAAGGAGGTGAACTTGGTTATGAATTCATCTATGGATAATTGTCCCAAACGAAGGTTGTGAAACTCCTTGGCCTTCTCGTCATAAAATCTTTCAGTTAGATACTTTTCTTTGAAATATCTTTGAAACTTATCCCAAGTTATGCTTTGTTCGTTTACACCACGAACTGTCTTTACCTCCTCCCACCATAAGGTGGCCTTTCCCTGCAACTGGAAGATTGCCAATCGAGCTTTAAGATTATGATCATATTCATACAACTAGAAATACTTGTTCATGTTAATGAGCCAAGATTCTACTGCCTCCTCCTGTTCGCCATCAAAAGTGGAGGCTTAATCTTCCGAAATTCCCCCTGAAGTTCTACTTTTTGTCTCTTGTGCTTGTTGTGTTCCGATGCATTTCTAGATTCTTCTTCCTGGTTTTCTTTTCCACCTTCAGTTTATTTTCATTCTGTATGGTACTTGTGTTCTTCAGTCATATTTCCATGTTCAGGACTAGGAATTGAGTGTCTCCGGTTCTGTTTATCTGACAGGCTTTTCATGGTCTTTTCTTGTTCCTGCATCAGTCGCTCATTATCTACTTGAAGTTGAGCCATTTCTGCCTTTAATTCTTGCACAGTTTCTAAGATCATGGGATTAGTGTTTCCTTGTTCTTCTCCCAGCTGCACCCATACATCAGGATTGGTCTCCTAAAATGTTGATGCTCTTGGTCCTCTCACAGTCCAATGCGGTATGGTTCCCATTCTTCTCATAGTAGCTATGCATGTTCCTGGCTCTTTATTGTGCACATTACACAAATACTGTCAATTCTTGTCTTTCTAGAGGCCTCAGTTTTGGTAACCTAAGTGCTCTTATACCACATGTCACACACCCAAAATTAGAATAACCCATAGTAAAAAAAAATTATTTACTATATGAATATTCCAACCCTTGAATATTTATGAAGTACTAATATCATAAAACAATTTGAAATTATCAATATAGTTGGCATCAAAATGATATATAACTAATTTACGGTTTTCAATTTACAATAATTACATATTTGTTTTAAATGTCAGCGAACCCTGAGGATTGGAGTTATTTAAATTCATATATGAGTCTTTATGGTACCAATACTTGGTTTTACTGTGATTCACAGTCCTTCCATATCTTGTTCATATTAACTATGCAAACTTCCATAACTCAATGTTATGGTGGAATTAATGGTTCTCGGGCTGTTGATCGCCCTAGGGCTATGGTTTGCTTCTAAGGTGAATGTCCTGGCGCCGCCAGTTGTAGTCCTCATGCATGAAATTGTGCCTGATCTACAACCTTCGATCCTCCTCCAGATCGAATGGCCGGAACTTCGTCTTAATGGACATAGTGTGGTCTGTAAAGGAAAATTTGTCATTTGGTATCTCTACTGAGTGCTCGCCTGGTCCGCGGGTTGGATGGGTAGCCTCCTTTCTGGTAAGGGAAATCTTACCTATGGATTTCTTTTCATGGTTACAAGTTCGACTTCGGACTCTTCAAGGTTTGTTACTAGAGTGAACTACATTTTTTGGTTTCTGTAGCCGGTCGCCGGTTTGCATCTTGCTATGGAGAGAATTGGCTTGCTTGGTTCGACACTCAAACAAGTACCCATCTGTTGGTGACATCCTCTATCAAACCCCTCCCTGTTCTTTTCCGTGAAAATTGTTTTCAAAATGCAGAGATGCCTTAGTCTAATTTCTATGCTTGTTTTAATGTAGGTTGGTTCATCTCTTGGACAGAACCCTCGGGATCTTTTCAATTCACCGTTGTGACAACAGATTCCTTGACAATTTACCGTCTATGTGAGTTTCATCGTGATGGCCGTAAGTTGTTACAGACTCTATGGTTATTTTGATTTTAAAATCCATCAACTTGAAGCCAAGAACTCATGGTGTAATTTTTTTAAGGTGAATGCATAACTTTGTAAATCCCTTTCTGGGTATTGGACTCTATTTAGCTATAAAGCTTCGCATTCATTAATTTTCTCTGTTGGACTGATTGTATTTGTTAGCTACCTTTGGCACAAATATTTTATTTGAAAGTCTACTATTCCACAAGCTATAAATGTTGATAGTTGCTACTCTGCTATTGCGTAGTATGTATATAGTTGTATTGCTTATTTTCTTTTTCGAAAACCGCAATGTAATTTTCTATTGTTCTTGGGTTGGAGGGGATTCTGGAAACCCTTCTATCAAATTCGTTCGAGCGTGTTTTTATGAATGTTTACCTACTTAGACAGTGCTAGAAACCTTCTATTGGTTTTCGTAACATGGACATTATCAATGTTTTTCTCTATAAATTACTTTCCAGTGCTAATATTGTATGTTATGTTTAAATTAATTCTTTGATAACACAAGCCCTTGCTCTTTTGGGATTTATGCAAGTTTTAATGGTTGTTTCGCTATCACAAGGCTTTGAGTGGGTCTTGCACTGGAATAAAATATAGCAGGCCCTATTTTTGAGGTGATTAGTCATGACTCTTCCACTATTTTATTGTTCTTTCTTGAAATTGTGGTCTATTCGTTTCTCCTATGTTCCTTAACTATAATAGTTCTCTACTATGTTTGCTTTTAGAATCATTGTAGTAGAATGAAATTACTTACAGGTTAATTAATAATATTTATTAAAGTTAATAATAATAACAATAACAATAATGAATTATTAAAGTTAATAATAATAATAATATTGAAGATTTATTAAGATTAATAATAAATTTTAACATTGTTATTAAAGTTAATATTAATAACTATTAATATTAATGTGAATATTAATATTAATACTAATAAATATTTGTATTAAATATTAGTATACTCATAATATTAATATGTTAAATATTATTATACTTTGTTATCTAAATATTTCTATACTAATACTTCATATTAGCATTTAATATTTAATATATATTAGTATGTGAATATTAATAAATATTTAATATATTATTTTATTAAATAGTAATATTAGTATATTGTATTAATATTAAAAATTAAAAATACAATAATATTAATATTATAATTAATAATAATTATAGTAATATAATAATATTTTATTATTATTATTATTATTATAGGTTTATTGATGTTTATAACAAAGTTTAACAATTAAAATTTATATTAATTATTATTAAAATTAACAATAATAAAGTTATTAAGGTTAATGATAATAATATTAAAGATTAGAATGACCAAACATGATCAACCAATGTATTTTATGATTGAATGTGGTAAATCATTGTCAAAATGCACAATCATAATCTATGATAGAAAAGTATGGTGTGAAACAATGGGTAATCGTTTATGGTCAACCATGGTGAAACAATTGTAAGATATAATCATTCATAATCATATAATAATAATACTTATTAAAGTTAATAATAATAATAATAATGATAAAAATATTGAATTATTAAAGTTAATAATAATAATAATAATAATAATAATAATAATAATAATAATAATAATAATAATAATAATAATAATAATAATAATAATAATAATAAAAATTTATTAAGATTAATAATAAATTTTAACATTATTATTAAAATTAAAACTAATATTAATTAAATGTTATTAATATTAATACTAATTAAATCTTATTATTAATATTAATATATAATAATAATTACTATTAAATTTAATAATAATAATAATAATAATTATTAAAGTTAATATTAATAAATATTTATATTAAATATTAGTATACTCATAGTATTAATATGTTAAGTATTATTATACTTTGTTATATAAATATGTCTATACTCATACCTCATATTAGAATTTAATATATATTAGTATGTGAATATTAATAAATATTTAATATATTATTATATTAAATAGTAATATTAGTATATTGTATTAATATTAAATATTAAAAATATAGTAATATTAATATTGTAATTAATAATAATTATAGTCATATAATAACAAATATATTAATATCATTATTATTAAAGGTTTATTGATGTTTATAATAAAGTTTAACAATTAAAATTTATATTAATTATTATTAAAATTAACAATAATAATAAAGTTATTAAAGTTAATGATAATAATATTACATATTAGAATGATTGAACATGATCAATCAATGTATTTTATGATTGAATGTGGTAAACCATTGTTAAAATTCATAATCATAATTTATGATAGAAAAGTATGGTGTGAAGCAATGGGTAATTGTGTTTAGCCATGGAAAATGTAGGTCAACCATGGTCAATCAAGATCAACCATAATCACACAATTGCCAACCATAGATATATAATTGTCAACCATACTTAAAACATAGTTTGTGATGTTTAGACATGGTGAACATGGACAAATATAATCAACTATGGTTAGCCATAGTGAAACAATGGGTTCATTCTCCTTTCAGTTAGAATACTAATCCTTTAGGTTTATTAATCCCTTGAATTTATAATATTATTAGTCCCCTGTGTTTACTAATATGTTAGGTTTAATATTCTCACGTTGGAATGGTACAAAAATTTATCCAATGTCATAGTTTCACAAACATCGTCACAATAAGTCAAGCATAGTGACATGCATCATTGCAATAAGACAAGCACTCTCACAATCATTGTCACAATTATACATTAAATTGTAATTTATTCAATGTTAACCACTAATTATGATTATGGGGTATATTGAGGTTAAATTAATAAATATTGGGAAATTTGAATAATAAAAAATGTAGTATGTTTTAAGTTTGTGAGAGTTTTCAACATAATTTTATATATTTATAATTTTTTTTAATTATTTGAATTTCTTCATATTTATTAAGATAGTGTTTCTTATTTAATAATGTAATTTTTAATCATAGAGTAATCATAATAATTATAATTTAAATGTTCTTCACCATTAAGAAAATGCCTTTCTAAAACAATTAAGTCTATATCTCTTCACTGTTTTTAAAAAAATAATGATATATAGGTTGATCTTAATCTTAAAACTATATTACTATCTTTGCTCTATATATTTATAAATATTTCTAATGGGTTGTCTAAAACCTAGATGTTTTAGAAATTTTGGTTAGAATTTGACAAATTTTTGTTCAGTCAATCATAATGAATCCAGAAATATCAAATTAAAATTATATTATTAAATTTCTAAAACAACACATTCTTATATATTAATTTTTTCATATTTAAAATTAATCTAAAATCATTTTACTTATTTATTAATAAAACAATAGATTGTTATATCATAAGATAATCCTTGTAATGTACTGCATTAATACCACAACTTAATCATTGTAATAGACTACATTAATATCTACATGAATATGATTATGTGGTATATGGAGGTTAAATTAATAAATATTAGGAAATTTAATGCTACTTATGTTAAATTTCCCAATTCACAACACATTTAATATATTTGTCCATGCACTCCTTTCATATCCATCCACCAAATTTGATATATTCCTCCAATCCATTACAATTAAATGCAACAACAAAATGTGTTTGGATATAATCTATAAGCACACTTTAATATCCATCCACCAAATTTGATATATTCCTCCAATCCACTACAATTAAATGCAACAACAAAATGTATTTGGATATAATCTATAAGCACACTTTAATTAGATGTTAGCCTTGGTATTCATTTTAATGCTACTCTTCAAATGACTTCTTAATGCTACCTTTCTATGGTTTTCAACCCAATTTAGTATGATGTAATCACCAAATATTCTCTTCAAGATACTGTTATCTTATATATTCACTAGAACACACTGCGTTAATATACTATCCCTTCATTAATATATCATCCCAATGTAATGCTTTGCTTGAAGTGCTTTTCTTGCAATTCCTTTTCAGTGTAATACTCCTTAATTCTATGGAATAAATCATCCAATTGATCACTCAACTTATTTTCTAATGGCTTAGTAAATAAATCATCCAATTGATCACTCAATCTACAAGGCTTCAAGTAGATTTCTGCATTGCTCACAAGTTCTCTAATAAAGTTATATCTTGTATTAATATGCTTGTACTTTTGGCGAAACACACTATTCTTGGATGGTGCAATGGTTGAGGTGTTGTCATAATATATTGTTGTTGATACTTTTTTGTTTCTGAATCAGTCCATCCAATACTCTTCTTAACCATATTGATTGACATGTTGCGGATGTTTCTGCTACATATTCTTCTTTTGTTGACGAAAGTGTCACAATAAGATATCTCTTGTATGCCCATGAAATCACACCTCAACCAAGATGGAACACATAACTAGAGGTGCTCTTCCTATCATCCAAATTGGCTGCAAAATCACTATCTGTATATCCAATCAAATCCTTCTTCTTTGTACTTGCATACATTTTGCCACAATATTTTTTTCTTGGTATGTATCTAAAACATATTTTTTTTGTTTTCCAATGTGAGTCTTTTGGAGTCTTCGTAAATCTAGAAATAAAACTCACTCCTTTCATAATATATGGTGTTATAGCTATGAGATACATGAGGCTGCCAACCAATATTTTGAATATAGTTGGATTGACATTAGATCCTTCATCATCCTTTCTTAATTTTGTACCTGTTGCAACTGGTGTAGGGACAGACTTGCAATTTTCCATCCTAAATCTTTTCAGCAAATCTTTGGCATATTTATTTTGGCAAATAAAAATTCCTTTTTTAGATTTCTCAACTTCTATGCCAAGAAAATATTTCATGAGACCAAGATCTTTCATCTCAAATTCTTTCTTCATGGTTTCTTTAAATTCATCTAAATCAAGATCACCATTATAAATCATGTCATCAACATATAAGAAAACAATCAAAATCTTTCCATGCTTATTTACCTTTGTGTAGAAGGGATGCTAAATGTTGCTTCTATAAAATCCATTCTTGATCATATAACTTCTAATTATGTTATACCAAGCTCTAGGCGATTGCTTGAGTCCAGATAGCACTTTCTTCAACTTGTAAACTTTATCTTATTTTCCTTCAACTTCATATCCTAGAGGATGCTACACATAAATTTCTTCTTCTAGAATTCCATTCAAGAAGGTTTATTTCACATCCATATAATATACTTTCCACTTGTTGTGAGCTATTGTGGTTAAGACTACTCTTACAGTATCCAATTTGGTTACCAGAGCAAAAGTTTCTTTAAAATCTATTCCTGGTTGTTGTGAGAATCCTTTTCTACAAGTCTTGCTTTAAATATGTCAATTTCACGTTTCTCATTTAAATTTGTCTTGTACACCCATTTTACAACAATGGGATTTTTTATTTATTTATTTATTTAATTATTTTTATTTTTTATTTAATTATTTTATTTTATTTTATTTTATTTTATTTTTGGAAAATCAACAAAATCCCAAGTATCATTCATTTCAGTAGCTTCAATTTCTTCATCTATGGCTTCCACCCAATTTTCATCTCTGATTTCCTCTTCAAACAAAGAATTTGGAATGACAACAATGCAAAGTTTGAACTAACATCCAAATCATCATTAATATCTTTCGGACTTCTCATCTTTCTCTTACCATTGTTTGATTCATCACCTGATTGATTTCTAGGAGAATTTTGATCTATTGATCAACTGAAAGATCCATGTTGTTTAGAATATCTTGGAGTCCTTATTGGCATGACTCTATTTGGTGTCTGCTCTTGTGATCCACGCTACTCATTTTCTGCTACATCCTCTTCTTCCAATAGTGGCACTCTTGAATCAATTTTCTTGTCTATAGTCTCATTCCATGACTCTTGTTCTTTGAAAAAAACATCCCTATTGATTATGGTCTTCTTGGTGACATGGTTATACAATTTGTAGGCTTTTAATTTCTCACTATGACCAGTAAATATGCATTTTAACTTTTTTCATTCAACTTGTCTCTTATCTCTTTAGGAACATGTACATAAGATACACATCCAAACGCTCTAAGATGATATAGACTACAAGATATACCTGACCATGATTCTTCTGGTACTTTGTTCATCACACTCTTGGTAGGGGATCTATTTATCACATAAACACCACATGCAATTGCTTCTGCCCAATACTCATTAGACAAGTTTCTTCATTTCAACATGCTCATTTCCATGTTCATAATTGTCCTATTCTTTCTCTTTGCTACACCATTTTTTGTGGTGTGTATCTGGTTGTAAACTTCCTTCTAATTCCATGTTGTTTGTAGTAATCATGGAATGCATTCGAGTCATATTCTTCACCACGATTTGATCTCAATACCTTGATCTTTCTTTCACTCTCGTTCTCTGCTAAGGATTTGAATTATCTAAAATTTTCAAAAGTTTCATACTTCTGCTTCGAGAAGTAAAACCCAAGCCTTTATTTTATAATCATCAATGAAAGTGAGGAATTAACAAATTCCACCAATCGACTATGTCCTCATAGGTCCCCAAAAGTCTGTATGAACCAACTATAGAGGCTGCTTTACTTTGTATGCAACTCCCTTTGGAAAATTCTCATGGTGTTTCTTTCCCAAGATGCAACAATCACAAGTACTAGAAGGGTATTTGATGGGAGGTAAACCTCTAATCATGTAACTCTACTAGAAAAATCTTAAGCCACAGAAGTGCAAGTGTCCTAAACGAAGGTGCCATAATCAGTAATCATTAGAACATGCAACTGTAAAATAACTAGCTTGATTACTGTAATTCATGACAAGAGGAAAGAGTTTATTCCTCGTCATCTTTACCTTTGCTATCAACTACTTTCTTGGGGGATTTTCATATATAACACACTCTTGTCCTTGGATTGTCATATATAACACACTCTTGTCCTTGAAAAGTAACTATGTATCCCTTCTACATCAAATGACCAACACTAATCATATTCTGTTTGAGACCAAGAACATAATATCCCTTTGAAATTGTCTTCGAATCCCCCTTCTTGGACATAATGTTTCCCAATCCTTTCCCATCTACATCCACAGTCTTGTCAATTCCCAACTTTACCTCTGTCTTAACAAATTGATCTACGTTTGCAACCAAATTCTTGTTGTCTATCATGTGGTTATTACAACCACTATCTAATAGCCACACATTATCAGAAGGCTCATGCATGGTATGGAAAGATATGAACATAGAGTCAATATTCTCTATAGTCAAATTATCTCTCTGCTTTCCTTGTTCAACTATCTTCTTCCTACAATCATGAGCATATGGGCCAAATTTATTGCAATAATAACATCTCACATTTGATTTGTCAACTCTTTTATTATTGTTGAAGCTTCTATTATTTCTTCCACTTTTATGTTCCTTCTATTCTCTGCCATCTCTCTCACCACCATGTCTTTCGGCTCATCCTCTACCTCTCAATCTACCTCTGCCTTGACCTCTATCTTTTGAAATAGAAACCTGGCTTTTAAAAGTAGTTTCCAAGGTGGAATATTTATTTTTGTCTATCCTTGCCTCATGGGATAGAAGTGATCCCATAAACTCATCAACTTTCAATGTTCCAAATATTTGGCTTCTTCTATGGACGCTACCACAACATCAAATTTAGTAGACAAAGATCTGAGGACCTTCTCAACCACTATTTTATCTTTAATATCATCACCATAAATTTTTAGCTGATTTACAACAGTCATCACCCGATTCATGAATGAATCAATGTCCTCTGTCTTCTTCATCTATAGACTTTCAAAATCTCTTCTAGTATTCTACAACTTAACAATATTGACTTTGGCCATACCTTTATAGCTTGTCACCAAATTATCTCATGACGTCTTTGCTGAAGACGTGATCATAATCTTCTGGAACACTTCTCGGTCCACTCCTTGCTCAATAAGCTGCAACACTTGTGCATTCTTCTTTTTATATTTCTTCCATTGTTCCCTCTCTGCATTACTGAGGGCTCATTTAGCTTCTTCATCTTTAGGTTTTGGAAATTCATCCATGACATATTCTCAAACATCATGAGTCTTCAATGTGATCTCCATCTTAATGGCCCACACATCATAATCCTTCCTTGTAAATGGAGGAAATTGTGGTCGGAAGTTTGATAAAACAATATTTCTTCAAAAAAACTCTTCTCTTCCAATAATAATGAAAACACTTCCTTTAATTTATTTTTTTTAATCTCTTAACAAAGCCCTCTTATAAATCCTTTTATAATAAGCCCTTTCGAAAAATGCCTTTTTAAAAAAAAAACCTTTAATATACCCTTTCACAAGTCTTTATAAAATCCTTTTTAATAAGGCTTACAAAACCCCTTTTGAAAAGACTTTAACAAACCCTTTTTTAATGTGCTCCCTTTTAAAAATAATCTTTTCAAAAAAAAACACTCACGTATTTAATAAGAATTCAATTTAACACATGACTATTAACTTGCCATATGATATGCTTTCAGCTTGGTATTTAAAAAAATAATGATCTCTTCTTTATTGATGTGGCTTGTGATGTATTGAGGCCACATATTATTGTTTCATATGATAAGAAGACCTGTGTTAGTGCTCTAACACCATTGATGACAAAGGAAACTTGTGTGATTGCAAAGTGCAGTAAGTTTACAACTTGTAATGCGACTCACTGCTGAGCCCTTGTGGATTATAATGCGCTATGTACCATTGCAAGGTGAATTATAGATCAAACAAGAAAAAAAATATTTCTCTTCTCTCACTCACAGATTACTACTAATTTGCTCTTCATAGCTCTTTATAACCTCACTCCGATACTATTGGGTAAGGTCCCCCTAGGTTAAAGTTTTGTCAAATTTTTGTAAAGAGCTCACATTTTGAGGAGAGGAATGTGTTTCGCATAGTGTTTTAGGAGTCATAGGGGATTTAGGGGTCAAAGCCCCTTATTTTGTAAAATTATGGGATTAACTTGTATGTTTTGAGTTTCGCCCATGGTTTGTGGACCATGGTATTGTAAGAGGAAAATATATATAAAGGATTGTCTTAGTAAGTGAAAGATCATAAACTTGATTGTGTTTATAGGTCTGTAATTGTCATATCTCTCAATGTTATAGCGAAGGGGAAGCCTCCTGCAGTTGTGTCCGTAGAGACCTTGGTAAGTCCGCAGTTGTGTGCGCAGGCCCCTGTAGTTGTGTGTGCAGGGTAAGAAGGATTGTAATTGTGAAAATATGAAGATAATAAATAATATTTTGAACGGGAAGGCTCTTGCAGCTGGGTGTGTGGAGACTTTGATAAGTTTGCAGTTGTGCACGTAGGGTAAGAAGGATTGTAATTGTGAATATTTGAAGATAATAAAGAAGATTTTGAAGGTAGATTTTTGTACTTACATTTTATACTTTACTTTATGAAAATACTATTTACTTTTGTGCTGCACAAGTAAGATATAAGATTAGAATTAATATATGAATGTTGTTACCATTAATTACAGTTAAGGTCCATTGATTTATGCATAGTCGTTAGAGTGTTAGATCTGCAAATTGGTCATTTTGTATGAATAGATCAGATACAGTATAATATTAAGTAGGATCGCATAGCACAGGAATAGATCTGTAAGACAAGAACCACACTCCATAATCCTTCTGGATGCAGAAACCTCATTCCAACATCCCCTAATATCTCTTCGGGTGACATTGCGGTCTGCATGAGAAGATCATTGCCGAAAAGGCCAGTGATAAAGGGTTTTGTTGGTTAGTGTAGCTAACTCTGAACCTGGGTCTGAGCTGTTCAAGCCAACAAATACCAATTTGTTGGAAAGGTAGGGGAGGAAAGGCATAAAATTTCACACACACACGAGCTGTGACTCTTCTATTGATCACACAAAACTTGATGACTACAATGAACCCAACGAGGGGTATTTAAATTTTTTCGACTAGTGACTCACCCAAAATAACTCAACATGCAAACACACACTAAATTTGACTTTACCCAAAATATGACTTAACTTGACTTGACTCAACTTGAATCAGTTAAATGACTCTCTAATTTTAGATAACTATCTATGCGGGAGTAATTAGCTATCTTTAATAATGTAGATATCCATTCTAGGAACACCCTAATATCATAACATTCAAAGTTATCAAGTCTAGCTTTATGCTTTATACTTGCATTTAATCAAAAAATTTGAACGCCTCAATGCAATTCCCATTTTGGTATAACTACAATCATAGAATTCCACGAGCTTAAATTTCATTTTGACATTTTTTCAAACAATTGTTGCGCAAATCCAATGTTGCAGCATTTAGCATACAAGCCTAGCAAGGCATTCCTAACAAGGATATCAAACCCAAGCCTATCCTTTTTCATGTAGCTATGAATTCTTTTCCTAGATGTATTGCTGATAAGATGGTACATGCAAGAGGAACTCTTGTCATAGTAACAAATTTGGGTTTCATGCCAGCCACTTGCATTTATTGAATAAGTTGCAACACTTTTACTGGCTTCCCCATTTTGAGCATATCTAGCAATGATGGCATTCCATGACACAACATTTCTTTGTGAAATTATGTCAAACACTTAGCATGCATCATCTTAAATTCCACATTTTGTACACATGTCTACAAAATTATTTCCCACATAAATATTAGATTCTCTCTGACTTTTAATAATGCAATCATTGATGTCCTACCCTATTGCAGAGCTACCATGCCAACATAGGCTTTGATAACAAAGGGAAAGGTGAAATAATTTGGTTGGAGGCTTTCCTATGATCACATTTGGTAATAGATTCCAAGGGCGTTGCCATAGCTGTCGTGCATGGGATATCCTTTGATCAAGGCATTCCATGGAAAAATATTTAATTTTGATTATGGTATTTTGCCAAACAACTTGCTTGCATCTATAACATGGCCATAATTTGCAGAAGTACTAATAAGTTTAATCTGGAAAAATACTTTTGCTCATTTTCGGTTGAGATAATTTTTTAATGAAGTTTCTAGGCTTATGTTACGGTTTTCACATTGGCGGAAAACTCCTCAAGAAAATCAAAATATGAGTAGTTGTGGTTTTGAGTTGTCAAGACATTGGATGGTGTTGATGTTATGATAGTTTCTGTAGCAACAATGTTAGGTATGAATCTAAAGCTCTTAACAAATGAGATTGTCTTGTTACGAAAACCTCCTACATGACATAATGTTATTCCATGAGAGGCTGATGGTGAGAATGCCATCACTCAAACTCCATTTCAAACCCATGAAATCAATAAAGGACTTACCTAATTTAACATAACTTTGTGAGTTGTGGAATGTCAAGTGATCATATTGTGTGCACTTATGTGAAGAAGAGAATTACAGTCGTTAAGAAGTAACTTCATTGATCAAATAAACCAAGGAAAATATTTTTGTATCTTTCAAGAACATTGAACAAATAAATGTGTTGGACTATAGTAGAGTGTAGCGAGTTGCTAGTGCCATTTTTTCAACTATTAGGATCAAACACTCCTACAATGTGCCATTGTTAAATGATCTGTTTAAACTTAGAGATCGTGTAGACTAGAGTTGAAAACTTGAAATGACATTTTCATTATTCCAACTTCCACGTAGGACATTATAACGTAGGATAGGAACATGTCCAGGTGGTGGTACCCTTCAGGGGCTTGACATATGATATTAAATATGTTTTTTGATTAAAAAAACAAAACGTCAAAAATATGTTTTACACATTTTTAAACACATCACAATCGGTCATGTAATCTTTTTAAACATATTTGATAGGAAAAATGCCCCATGACAAACAAAATGCCCCATGACAAGAAAAATGCCCCTCAAATTCCAACCCTTGTACCGAACCTTCCCATTCATAAATCAATGTCTACACAAGTTAAGTGCACAAATTTCAAAAATAAATATTCTATGTTGATTGTAATAAATTAACTTTAAATTTTTCTAATTATAAAAATTGAATTACATTTGAAATATATTTAGAGAATACAAAATAAGTAGCAAAGTGAAGTTTTCTTTCAAAATTCACCAACTATCATCTTAGATAATTTAAAGTGATTTTAGGTGATATAGTTTCTTTTAATAGTCATGTTAATGGTTATTTTGTATTTAATATTAAAAGAAACATGATTATTTAAAAAATAATTTAAAAATAAAATGACAATAAGAAATAAGTAGAAATGGAGTATAGAGAAGATGCATTAAAATTATATTTAAAAATTAGCATAGTCATATAAATTAAATGGATAGTAAATATTGATAGTCATCAAAATATTTACTTATGAGACATCTCACATACGCTAAGATTTATAAACTAGAAATTGCACCAAATGTTGCAAATAAAACGTTGTAAGTCGATAGCATATGGAGAGAGAACATAGATGAAGACAAATGTGATATGTTACAATTTCAGTGAGAGAAATCTTACTATTGTTTAGTAAGGCCTTGAAAATCTAATGTTAAAAAATAGAGAATTGTCACAATGTAAGTGATATGATACCTAAACATGTTAGAATAGAGATTGGTTAAGCTAGATTATCTGTTAGCAGCCACAGATATTGCAATGGTTAGCTCATCAGAATAGATCTTTAAATTTGTACTACTACAATCAAGTTATGCTTGACTTACTGAGTGTTAACAAAATGAGAAAACATGACATAAATCCCATGAAATTAATATGGAACAACAATAGAAAAGGCATAGAAAGAAGCACCATGTAAGAAACATTTACCCTGGAGAATCCATATGTGGGTAATAAGAACATGAAGGATTGTATATTACAAGTTCTTCTCAATCAACAGTAAAGGAAAAAATAGAATAAGGAAATGATTGAAGATATTTGGGCATATAGAGACATGAATGAGAATAACCCTCCATCACATTGTTAAATATTTCAAGTACATATGTTAAAAATACATCAGAATAACCCCACACAAGAAACACAATTTTCATTGTCCTTTTAGAGAAGTCAGCTATCCAAATTTAAAATCATCTTCCAAAATTTCAAATAAGATAGACAGAGAAACTAATAATCTTCTTGTAGTCTACTCCTACCAGGGTAAGGGTTAGTCAATCTTCTCTTTGTTGTTTAAAATGTCCAAATATATATTAAAGGATTTTACTTCTGATGATAAACTCAAAAGCATGAAATCTAGATGTATCAAGAGATGATTATATGTGTAAACAATCGAACATAGATACATTTTCATGAGTTCGTTCTATAATAAATATGAACAGTAGAGAATCTTACCAAAGTTTTATGCCTCACAATGCATGAACAACATTAAAAATGTAGTTGGAAATATATCATCTATACAATTGTTGACATTCCCAACTCTCCCTTCAGTCTATTAGTAGTTTCATCGAATCTCCAAACATTGCTAAATTCATATTTTTTTTTGAGATAGCCAATTATAGATCTTGCCACAAAAAATTGGACTTGGTTATTAGTATCACTCCCTAAGCCCCATGCATATTGAATCTCACCTACCCAACTCTCTCTTCAGTCTATTGGTAGTTTCATCGAATCTCCAAACATTGTTAAATTACTATTTTTTCTTGAGATAGCCAATTTTAACTCTTGCCACAAAGCTAAAAATTGGGCTTGGTTATTAGTATTACTCCCCAAGCCCCATGCATATTGAATCTCTATTTCTTCATCGGGATGATAAATAAACCCTCTGTCTCCAACCTCCCCTAGATTACCTTCCAATGCTCCATCAAAGAATGGAGAATCCTTTATTGATCCTCCAATTTTGGAATTCTTTGGAATTCATCTCAAATATTTTTTATTAAATAAATGTATCCAATATATTCTAATGCTTTCCTAAACCCATAAAATATATTGATGGATGAGGAGATTCAACAATTTCATCCAGATTGGAGTTGTTAGAATAATGTTATTAGTTGGCTTGAATCCTAGAGACATGGTTTAACAAAGAGGCCACTTTTTTCTAATAACATTATGTGATCTTTAAGTATTGTTGTGATTTTTGAGGTTGGAAAAAAATTAATAAATTATGATTTAAATCTTAAGTTTTTGGATGTTTTATGGTCTAGGTGAAATTAATTCACTTGACAACATTTGTTACTAATAAAATTAACAAATAAATGAAGAACATCTATATTAATAATGCAATTATTAATATATAACATCATATCCTAATATCTGTTTATTATCCCTTTATTATACTTTTTATCTCTTTAAAATGAATGTTCTTTCTTAAAAGACCTTAAAATTTGGAGAGATTGATTTTGAACAACATCTTTAAAGAATAATTGTAATAGTAATTACCATGGTGTGCATGAGAAGCCACAAAAAAACAAACCATGAAAACATTATTGCAACTTTAACTTATTAATTATTTGTTACTTTCTTTAACTTTTCTATTTAATGATAAATATACTCCAAGCTTCGATTGTTGCACAATGAAGAGTATCCAAGTGTTTCCCTTATTCATTATGATACCTTATTATATCCCAGAGTCATGGTACCTTTTTGATTGGCAGAATATTGTGGCACAACAAGGGGTCTTGACACTTGTTGAAAATGTCTCAATTTATTAAACACATAGGTCATTATTTATATGGAGCTTTTATTAAGAATACAACTTTGTTTTATATTCACGATAGGGTTTGCCTCATTATTAACAAAATATGTATTAGAAAAAATAACATCTCAATCATCATTATTAATCCCCTTTGAATTCTCTTAAATTGTTAGGATAAAGGTTATTAATGTCTATCATAGATGTCTTGATAATTATGGTGTTTCCATAACCTACCTCTACATTATTAGATTAATTTTGTCTCTTAACTTTTATAGTCACACTAAGATTGTCTAAAGCAAGAAAATAAGGCTAAACAATCATAAGGAGCCCCCTTTTCATGTCACACTTGAAATTATGTCAAAGGCTCCAACAACTAAAGCATGTACTACATGCCTATGTCCATCTTTTAATCTTCTTATAATAATATATTAACACATCTTAATAAACTATTATACCATTTTTTCCATTTCTTTTATTTGAGCTTTAATTGAAGAAAACTTATTCAAAACCAAGCATTACTTCTAATGGGATAATCAATATGATTTTAATTCCAAAAGCAAGTTGTCTACTAACCAATAAACTTCTAAAAACAAAATGGCTTTATTATTTTTTATATTTTACAATAAAATGCTCGTGAGGTTTATAAAAGTCAACTAATCATAATCTTTTATAAACATCTTTCTTATATTTTTTATTATATTATAATAAAATAATATAATATATAGCATGCATCTAGACTGGATCTTTATAATTATTTATTTTCTTTTCTTTTCTCTTCATGAAATGCCAAAATGTTTATAACATTCTATATTTTTAGCCTTTTTCCATTTTCGCATCAACAAAATCCAACTAAACAATATTTGGCATGATTTGCAATCTTGAATTTGATAAAATTGTTGTTGTTAATGTACACCTTTGAATTCCTAGATTACAGCAAAGGTGTGCAATATTAATATTAAATATTTGCAATTCTATTAATTCAAAATGATTCCTGTCATTTCAAAGTAAACATATTTAATTATATTTATTTCCCATGTCATTATTTTGAGTAATTAAAAAATACCAATTTCTAGCATTAAGGAAAAAAAATCAAATTTTGAATTTAACTTTAACTTATTCGAGAAATAGTATATTCAAATTTATTCAAAATTAGATTACCCTTGGATTAACGGAGATGACAATTTCATGTGCTCTTGGGCCAGCCCTTAACATCTATTATATCCTTTTTATCTCCCGCTAGGGTAGTGAGTAGTGAATAGTTATTTTTTATTGTTATTATATGATAATCTATTATCATCTTGACACATGAGCCTTTTTTAATGCTAGTATATGAACATGCACAGGATAAGGAATACTCTTTTTTCTGAATTATATATGGGTGTTTCCATCTGGGATAGTTGGATTTTTTTATAATCTTTTAGATTTAGGTTTTCATAATAAAATATAAAACGAAAAAAGATATATATATATTCCAACATTTAAATACAATATGCTATTTGAAAAACGTTATGTTATATTTGATATTTCTATATTTGAATATTATATTTTAATAATTCTAAAAAATTAATTGAAAAAATTGTATGAACAACAGTTATTCAATTTAACAATTGTATTATTTTCACATTAGTTTTTGAATTCAACAATCATGGCCATCAAAAAACAAAAAATTTGATAATTATATCATTTTTCCATTAGTTTCTAAATTCAACAATCACATCCTTCAAAAGAAACAAATATCACAATTTTAAAGATAGAGAAAAAAAATAGTTTGCCCCTCAAAACGAGAACGAAGTTGATGGAAAAAAAGGGAAATCCTAAAATGATAGAAAATGAAAAAGATGCCTTCCCCTTTGAAATTTATATGTTTTCGATAGTAAAGAAAACCATTCATAAGCTGATCATTGATAAGCCTATTGTACTTTATCTATTCATATTTTAGCCTACTAGTGTTTTAAATATGACTGGAAAATCTTAACTATAGAACAAATAAGCCTGTGCACATTCTAATTTATCTATTCATATTTTAGACTGTTTTTAATATGCCATGAAAATCTCAACTATAAACCAAATAGGTCTGTACTCAAAATTTATATCAATCATGTGTGTTTTCTTATGGTGAAAGAATATGCCCATTCTAATTTATCCATTCATATTTTAGACAGTGTATATGACAGGAAAATCTCAACCATAAACCAAATGGGTTTGTCCTCAGAATCATGTAAGAAAAGGTCTGTCCTCAGAATCATGTGTGTTTTCTTACAGTGAAAGAATATGCCCATTCTAATTTATCTATTTATATTTTAGACAGTATTTTTAATATGACAGGAAGTGGGTCTGTCCTCAAAATTTATATGAATCATGTGTGTTTTCTTACAGTGGAAGAATGCACTGCATGGGAAAAGAGAAAGGTATATCAAAGAAGAATGAAAAGGGCACCAACAAACCAGTATTTTGGAGAGTGCTTGTTAAGAAAATGGTGTGCCCGGTTAATCTCCCTCAACCGTAAAACAAAAAATAAATAATTGGAAAACTCGCCACATATACCTCAAATAATTAAATAAAAGAAACTAAAATGCTAAATGTGAGGTGATTAATTATTATAATAAGAATTGTAAATTCACAAACTCTCGACCAAAATAAGCCTGGTGAAGAACACTACACTTATCATTGAAATTTAAAAATATATAAAATATCTAATTTCAAGCCACGTTGTACATATAAAGAAATAGTTTGTATAGATATATATGAGTGGGCCTCAAATATATATAGTGCAAATGGTGCTGTAAAAATAAAACTATATAGTTGTAAAAATAAAACTTATAGCTTCGATTTTCTACATTAGCTTTTCAGCGTTCTAATTCTCGCAAGTCCAAGCACTGCCTATCTGTACTTCCTTAATACAAAATGACATGTGCATGCTCTGCAAGCGTTCTGTATTGGAGGCCAACCATGGAAGTTATCTTCACAAAACAGATTAAAAAGAAAATTTTGAGAATCCGTCCGAAATTCTGTAAAAAATAAATGATAATGCAGAAACTCAGAAAATGAAGAATAATGAACAGTTCTCCATGATACGCAGACCTTAAAATTTGAAAACCAGTGCTCTGGAAAATAGGTAGGAAATTGTAAACGAGTGCTCCGGAAAGCAGGTAGGAAATTGTGGGGCTTGTACAGTTGCTTCATATAGCTGACGGGAACCTGATATGTTCGTTGAATCTCCAGATTGGTTGCCCAAAGGATGACTTACTGAAGCCAAAGTTAGAAAGAGAGGCATCACCCGCAGGTAACATAGATAAGGCACTGATGCCAACTTGCTCTTCACTGATAATTAATATCATCTGGTGCTCAAGCTCATCGATCAATAAATGACTGATTCAATTGAGATCTAAAATAAATAAATAAATGTAACCACGTTTGTAACAATGTATCAGAAGTTACCTAATTTTAGCGAAGTGTATCTGGTGTTTCGATGAGACATATAGGGCGCATCTACAAATGAGTCTTGGAGTGTTGCTGATCTTTCACATTTTCTTCAAAACATTGTAATTCCACTAAGAATGACCTAAACTCTGGTTAGGAAATCCTACGTAATAATGAAAAGTGTATGAAGTCATTTAAATGCTCAGAACTTTTTCATCAAATGCTTTTTAAACCAATTTTTGTATTATGAAGAAAGAGAGTACATTTTTGTTACGACCAGCCTTGAATACAAATAGAGAGAAAGAAAACGGTTAAAATGATTTTCTCATGAGTTAAACTTCTAAATTTTTTGGTTAACTATTATTAACTATTAACCTGAAAATATTATTAATTATTAACTGAGTATTTAGTTGACTGCTAATTTTTGTTCAATCATCTAACATTAAATCTGAAGGTGCAGATTCGTGCAAAGTGGCACCTAGGAGAGTCTTTCTTAAAGAAAACGTTTTATGACATAACTAGGAGAGTCTTTCTCAAAGAACAACTTACTCCCTAAAAATATAAAATTAATTAAATTATAATTTTATTTTAAATTATTATTATCAATCATAAAAATAATTAATATATGAGTTAAACGTATATACATTCACCAAATATGTAACAAGACTATCAACCAAGAAGATTCACTCCCACTTTACGATGGAAATTTTAAACATGTAAAGAGGTTTTGTTCCAATATCATGGGCCAATACGCTAAAAAAAACCATAACTCATATTCATGTGACATTTTTTTAATTAATCAATTGAATTAAAAGGGTAAAAATGACATAAATACTTTGAAAATAAATCTCAACCCTGATCTGTGACTACTACTAATAAGAATATTTTAGAATATTTTGTGGAGATTAAATCCTTACCATCCACCTAATAATTATTAGGTTGATAGAGGTTTTTATTTTGAAATAGGGCTTTAAGAATTTCAATTTAATTATATATAATTATTAAGTGGATGGTAGGGATTCAATCTCCATGGACTATTATATAATATTCTTAATAGTAGTCACAAATCAAATGTTATCCCTTTTAATTAAATTGATTAATTAAAAAAATGTCATATGAAATGAGTTATGATTTTTTTGAGCATCTAGTGTTGATAAGCCATGGTATTGGCCCATGGTAGTGTAACAAAATGTGTTTACAAGTTAAGATTTGCTATAATAAAATGAACATGGTAAATGGGGTGAATCTTCACAAGTTGAGAATCTTGTTACATTTTTATTTTAATTGTATATATGATTAACATATATGTTAATTATGTTTATAACTAGGGTAGCAATATAAATTAAATAGTTGCTAAGCACTAATAGGAATCAATCCATGATAAACATCAAAATGCTTCATGATCAGGGAAAAATTTAACGTTGGAAAATTATCTTGAAGTTTAAAAACATTGGCTAATCTCACTACTCCTTAATATATAAACTATAAAATGTTTATTGATGTATTTGTAAAATTATCCAAATTTATAATGATTTTATATACACTCTCTATACAATGTTGATGATTTTTAAGGTCAAATAATTTTATGTTGTAAAATTTGGGTGAATCATTTTTGTAAAAAATGTTAATTAGCGAAGGTTTTTTCTGGAAAACTCATGGAAAATTAACCCACCTAGGAATATTAGACCCTAAAATTTTCCATATTCATGATACATCTTATGTTGTTAAAATTAAAAAAATTGTAAAAATTAACTAAATTCTAAATCTATTTTAAATTATTATTGTTAATTATAAAAATAAATAATATGTAAGTGTTGATGATGATGGACCCGCCAACATGTAAGGGGATCTCCGTGGTAAGAAGTCCCAGTTAGACCTCCATTTGTTTGGTGTAGGAGTCCCAACAGTGGGTCGTGTAGCAATGCCTTGACCGCAATTTCGCATAGAGGAAAGTAAGATAATTCTGTTAGTAGCAAGGGTGTTACCACTATGATGAGTCAAGGAAGGTGCATGAGAGGGTCTAATACATGTGGGTTGAGATGAGTGCACCCCTTGGTAACCTGTTACAATACTTAGATGGGAAGGGAACACACGAGTGAAGATGCATCACAAGCTGGAAAGCAAATCAGCTCACAATCCAAAGTGATGGTTAAACCACTCAACACATTTTAGAAAGATTCATACATGCTCATACATAATAGTCCATACATGTGTGCGTAAGAAAGCAAATACATATGCCATTTAGAGTAAACAAGACAGCTGGAATACAATACAACATATGCATGAAATGTGTTGGCTCTTATTATATAAAGAAGTGTAAGTTCCAGTCATACAATACATCCATGTACACCCACTAGCCCCAACAATGGAACGTTACAGCCACATCTGCCTGCTCCTCCAAAGAGATGTACTAGCTTCGTGCAGTGGAGAATCCAAGGCGCATTACAATACTATCCAAGCTCTCTCCAAGATAGTCTTATCAGAAGCTTGGCTGACCAAAATCCTATACAATGAGTTATGAGGTTCTATTTATAGCAAAGGGTGGGGTGGCCCTTGACATTCCCCTTTATGATAGTTCATCTACCCTCATGAATATTCATCTACTCTATGGCTGTTACATCCAACTATTGACACTTGAACTTCCACTTGACATGACGTTACATTACAATGCACATGTGCTCATGTGAGATGAAATGGCTTGAGAAAGCCATGCAAGACATCACTGGCACTCGGTCCATTGAGGTGAGACCAATTCTTTGACATGCTTGTGATGGTGAAGGTGGTGAGATACTGCCAATCTTGGTCATCCGTGATGGTGTGCATGCACCCCATGGTGACATCTTGCTGAAGCGAACTCTTGCCTCCACTGCAACCGGTGCATTGGTTCGGCTCCTTCATCCAACTCGTCTACTAACATGCACATGGTCTTCTAGAGTGTGGTTGAACCGGCAACACACTGATGCATAGTGTTTGTGCTGATCTTCAACTGTGTGTTGGTGGTCATGCGCATCAACTTGTCGAAGTACATGTTCAGCTCCAGTTGGACTTGCTTCTTGTCTTCGCCTTGGTGAGTGTATTGAATGCATTGGATCAAATGCGTGTGCACAATGACATGTATGCTACTGAATCCCTTACATGCGATCAACAACACTGCTCACCATATCTGCTTTATGCAAGCTTCTGGAATGGATCTTTAACATGTACAGGCACAGTTTCATCCGTGAGTGCATATTGCGCCCACTGTTATTCTGTTCCTGCTTCAACTCATTCGTCTATCTGTGAAGATTCATGTTCTTCCCTAAGTTGATGCTTTAGCACATGAAAGTCCTTCTTTGTTCCATTCTCTGTCTTCACACGATCTTCATGTCATGCTGTTACCTCAAAGCCTAAGTCTCCAAAGTTGCTTTCATCATCAGTGAATCTCCTTGAGCTCACAACTTTGTTCTACCTCTATGTTGTCAACAACCTTCCTCTTGCATTTATTGCATTCATTGTGTTTGTTGTGTTCGTTGCATTCGTTGCATTTGGTATGCTTCCTTCAGCTATTGTTCATGATGTTGCTCGCTGTGATGCTGTTGTTGTTATAACTTGATGTTATTGTTTACGAACAACTTGATATCTTCGTGAGTAGACAAGCTCATAGACATTTGATCGACTGCATCTTCAGGTGTGTTCTAAACGGTTTCTTCAACTCTTCTCTCTTGAAAACCATTGTACTTGCACTGCTGAGAGGTAGATGAACACCTGCAATATCTGGAGACATGGAAACACTCATGGCAAGCAATTTGTCAGTTGAAAACCAAAATGAACTTGAGAACTGACTTGCAACATACCTGTGTGACTGATCATGAAGGTTGTGCAATTTCGATCAGGAGGTCGGGAGATTGACTGCAAAGACTGTGCAAGGCACATTCTGGGCTATTGGGAGACTGACTGGCTACTAGAACTACGCAATGCACAGTCCAATTTGGCTTCTGACTATTGGAATTGTGCAATGCACAATCTCAGCTAACAATGGTTGTAGGCTCAGTGACTGCATTGTGCAATTTTCTGGGCCAGGAGTCACTGTCCTTCATAAACGTGCAAAACAATCATGGAGGATAGTCACTAGGTAGAAATGTGCATTTCCTGAGAGGAATATAGAGCCTTCCCTCTCAAGATTGTGCAATGCTGTCTTGGTGAGGCTCTTGGTGAGGCAGAGTCCGGGCCAAGGCTACCCAGACTTGCCGACGGGCAATTAAAAGCAAATGTGGAAGTGAATGCAAGGCGACACAAAGTGAAAGTAGAATTTCTTAATCATGCATGTAAAAATTGAATGAAATATTCAGTAAACAGATCAACTGGAATGTGGGTGAAGCGATTCATCGAATTGGTGACCATTCGTGCAAAACAGTTTCATGCATGCGACAACAGTGAGATAGCAACGAAAACTAAAACAGTGCTAGTACAAGTTAATATGTATCAAAATGACAACAAGAGTTAACTGAAATCAAGAAGACAATGCTCATATGAAGCGAATGCAAAATGGGCCAGAAATGCAGCACAAGTCATGGAAAGCGGACATACCCCAAAACAACTGAGTTGAATGTCTCGACAGCTCCTAGATGTGATGTGGAATGTTAGAAGTACAAGGTTAATGTGAAGAATGAGCTCTGTGGCATCTGTTTGATGAGTTTTGATAACATCAAGGTTGTGACATGCATGCCACAAATCTAGGGAAAGCGACACTTGGTGGGAGGTTTATGAAATGATCCTTACATGTAACCTCCAACTACCAAAAATCGATCCCTGAAACAAGGGATTCCTTTGCATGTTGCCTTGGGAGAAGTAGCCCACGCATGCAAGTCAATGTTGCTCAGTCCCAGAGGGAACTCGTCAACTTAGCTGCACATGCAAGAGGTTGCTCGACTATTGTGAGAAAATGCACATTTTTGGCTGGGGGCTGGGTTGGCTTCCTAAGATATTTGTGCAATTTCTGGCCAGAGCAACTCATTGCTTCCCAGATTTGCACAAATTCTAGGCTAAGCAGCCCTACTAGGGATAATTGTGCAATTTTCATTATGAGTGTTGACTGCCAAAATTGCGCAATTATGGAGCGTAGCAGGCTGCCAGTTGGGATTGCACAATTTTTGGAGGGAAGGCTAGTTTCTCTCAAGAATTTCTTGGGGGAGTTACTCAACTTACAGCTGGACCAAGTATGGGTGATCAGCCTGTTAGGGTCTAATTTTGAATTTGCTATGGTTAGTCTTGTAATATTGTACATACTTTTGCTTTCTCCAAAACGTTTTCCCATATTAAAAATAAAAAATGTAAAGAAGGTAGGTCCTAAAAGAATAATCAAAGGACCAAAAGAAAGAAAAAGATCAAAAAAGTATAACATATGAACCCCACAAAAAGAGATCATAATAGATTTTGAAAGTGTGCAAATTCAAATGCCACTCCTTTTTTACTACTTTGCAAAATAATCTTGTGTGCAGCTTGTCAAAACTGGCACAAATCCATGATGGTCAAATTAGTTTAAACTTGATTCATTCATGCTTTAAATTTCATGTTAATAGATAGAGAATAAAGATCTAGCCAAACTGTTTAATCTTGGCAGATCAGTATTTAGGTAGAGAATAATAATGAGCTCATTAGTTTAATCTGAGCCATTGGAAGTTATAAGGTTAGAATTAGATAGTTTGTTTAACAAAGAAAAATAAATGAAGGGTCAGCAAGCTCAAATGCACCCAATGAATGAAGAGAAAATGCTAGGGTAAATAAAGAGTAGGTAGAAGAAGTTTTGGAAATGCACAAGGTTGCTAGCTCAAATGCATCTTCATCATACTTCATCCTATGTTTCATGTGCAGGAGGAATTATTAAAGGCAAAGCTCAACTCACTAAATCTTATTCACTGATTTCCCCTCATTTCACTAAACCCCTTTATTAATTTCCCTTCATTTTCCCGTTCATTATTTTTCATTTTCAAAAGAGGTGTTTTCCCTTGTAAAAATATTCCCTCCCCTTCATTCCACTTTCCCCCTTATTTCATTCCATTTCCCCGTCCCAAAACCCCTTTCCCTATTCTGAAACCCATTCCCATCACAAATAATACCCCCCCCCCCCAAATTAATTTCCCTTTTTCCCTTAAAAACGCACTAAAACCCCTTTATCCTAAGTTTTAAAGGTTAAATGTGTCGGGCCCCATTAAAAAATCTCCCTGATAGCCTTTAAACTTAACCCCTATGTTATTTTTCTAACCCATAGTCCCGTTGTATACATTTAACCCCCCCATTTTTATAATTCCCCGCTACCCTATTAACCCATCTCATATATCAAAATCCCCTAATTACTTTCTAATTAATTACATGTCATTGTAATTAAACCCGACCCCACTCCCCAACTTTTCCCTCGCAATTCCGCCGCGTCATAGCTCTCTAATTTCCCACCTCTAGATATGACAGCCCATATCCATATCGCGCACTCTTGGTTAGTTGATTAAATTAATTAAAAGACCCTACCAAACTAGAATAGACCCACTGTGCATCCAAATGCCCTTTTTCTGTAGATTATATTCACCCTTCCTACTATTCCAAAGCCCCTAAGCTTAATCCTAAGCCAAAAAAAAAAGAATAATTAAATAGAACAAACCAAATTATGGCTTCCCAAAGCATTTTGAGTGAAAAACCCTTGCAAACCCCTCACCTGGACATTGACCACCTCCCATTGGTAGACAAAGATTTCCAAATTAAAGACACATCTCCCTCTAGCCACATATTAAAGCTCTATTGCTGGAGTAAAGATAAATTCTTGAACCAGAATGATGACATTCATCTATGGGAATCAAATTTGCCCAAATACTTGTTCCCACAGGTATACTTGTTCCCAGAAATCATCCACTTCTGCCAAGCTTGCTATATCCCAAGTCAAAGAGCCATAGTCTCTCCTGACCAATAGATTTTATTTACAATCACTGTTGAGTCCATAAATCAAATGCTACAGATCCAACCAAGCCCAAATGAGACCCCATTTTCCATTGAAGCCTTACTTGAACTTTACATCAAGCTGGACCTTCCCAAGAGGGCTCAAATCTTTCAGACTTTCATCCTAGAAGAGTCTCATACTCCTATAGACAGTCCTCCATACTCTGCCACCATTTTCTCTGAAAAGTCCAGACAAATTATAACCGTGTTGTCTTGTATCCTTAGGTATACTACTGATGAATTTGTAGATGAACTTGTACTTGCTTTCCTTTCTATTTTTTTCCTAGGCAAGCCTCCAGCAGCAGTCTTCAATTTTGCCCAGTTCTTGGTAGACAGAATCCATGATCAATTGATTAGGTTTCCAAATGAAAGAGTATTTAAATACTCTTCAGTGTTGTTCCACATGTTTTTATATTTTTAGTCAGATAGGTTCCAATCAATATCCAGAAGTTGGATACTAAGGGCCATCCAAGATTTGTCATATTTTTGACACCCTTAATCCAAAAATATTCCATTATTTTCAGTTATAAAGAGTTCATTGATTCCTTTGTTCATCCAGTTGTAAACATGCTAACCAGTAGCAATCAACCCAGAATCAATGATGAGATAAAAAGAGTTTTGCAGTTGTCTAAGAACAGTAGAGTAGGAGACTGGTATCTATACCAGGACCACACTGAAATTAGGATATATGGATGTCAGCTCACTCCTTACAAGCTGCCCAAATACCTCCCCATGAGTATATTTTCATTAGAGTATTTCAAGGAGGTCATAAACTCAAATGAGGTCGATTTTCTGTCAGCTAGGAAGAAAACACAGTTCAAAATCAGAAACCAACTGGGCCCTTTTATTTGTAATAATAGGGAAGTTGGACAAGAAGCAAATAAAATTTTACAGCAAATGAAGTTCAACAGTAGTTTTATGTGGCAGTATGACCCTAATGGAGTCATAAACAAGTTAAGGCTCAAGTTAAAATTAAGCCCTTCTATGCATGAGTCCAGGCCAGACATTAAAAGATATGCCAACCAGTCAAATTGGTTGAAAAATACCTTAATAGATGTGGAAATAGCTTATTAGATGTGGAAAAGGAGATAGATACTAGTTCCTTTCTACAGGTTCCAACCCTACAGGAAGATATGGGTATTAGTCGCATTCTACAGACTCCAGCCATGCAAGATAGAAACGTAAAAAGAACCAGGGAAGAAGGTTCTAGCTCTAAAAAGGATACTACAGATGACAGGTTTGAAATCAGTTACAGAAAGAAGCCCAAGCCTAATCCTGAAACTGAGCGAGAAGACACCATTGAGACAGTTGAAATAATTGATACTGACACAGTGGTTGAAAAGAGTAAATCCCAGTAGTTTCAGAGGAAACTCATCAACCTTCCACTCAAATACTCAAATTATTGAAAAACAGCTTAGTATTGAAGTCTCTTCATCTAGTAAACCAGTGGACAAAGAGAAAGATATAAAAGAGAAGTACAAAGAAATCAAGTTGAGGAATGAGGCATTGAAGGGTGAAACATATGCCCAGTACTTCAAACAGACACCTGGCAATCATAATAGATTAATATCATCCTTTGAAATTAAAACTGGTAAAATGAAAACAACCTTTTTGCAGCCTACAGTCCAGTAGCCTAGATCGTCAATAGACTATAGGAAGACAAAGTTTGAAGTTTCAGCCGGGGATCTTCACCCTATTGATCAAATTGAATTCCATAAGCAGGTAGGTGAAATGATATACTCAACAATGACCAACAAGTCCATGAGTGTTCATAAGCTTCAAAACTCTCTAGACAACAACACAACACAATTTAAGCTAGAGAAAGCATCATCACACTGAAAAGATAACAGAATCAAGTCATTAGAAGACTTGGTAATTGAAATTGGATATAATCCAAATGATATAAAGGCTGCAGAAAAACTAATAAAGAAGAAAAATGAGGATATTGCTACTTTAAATAAGTAACTAAAGTTACCCTCTTCTGAACATCCACAGACCAAGGAGATCCTAGAAAGCCAAACCCAGAAAGATGAGATGATGGACCTCGTTCTCCAGCTAAATGCTCAATTAAAAGAAATGGAGAAGGAATTGGATGAGTTAATACTACTGAAAGAAGCCAGTCTTGAGACAACCACTTCCACTGCTATTTCTACAGTTAATACAACAGTTCCTTCAACTTTGGCAGCTTCATTGGCCCCAACAGCTCCACTAGATACAACAGTTCCAACTACAACAACAACTACATTAGCAACAACAGCTCATCCAAGTGATGAAGCAAGTAAACTGGTCAAAGCCATGGAGGACATGTCCATTCAGACCAATGAAATAAATAGACTTAAAGAACAAATAAAATGTCTAGAGTATGAGAAGAAACTTGCTCAAATCATGCATAAAAATGAAGCGTAGAAGTTAAACAGTTTGACTGAGAGGATAAAGAACCTAGAAAAGGAATTAACATTGAAGGAGCCACTTGCCCAAGCAAAAGAGAAACTATGGGCCAATATCATTGACTCTGTCAATGATATTTGGCCATCTATACAAGTTATCTTTGAAAAAAATGATTCAGTCAAATAGGCTGGTGAAGCAATTCAAAGGGTTAAGGCTGAACTTGGAAATATGCTAGAAGAATCTTCAATGATAATCCAATTCCTTTACTCAAAGAATAAATATGAATTGCAAGAACTTGGCATAGCTGACAGAACTGGCACTATACCAGAGGTGAAGAAGGTAATCACCAAGAGGAACTTAATGATGCAACTTGAGGACAAATGCCAAACCATGGAGCTAGCTATAGGTGAGTTCATGGTCAAAATTGATGTTTTGAGGGAGAAAGGTCTACCTAATCCATTGGTAATAAATGACAGGTTAATGCCACATGAAGACTATGATAAAAGAATCAGAGAAGTGGCAAAGGAGCAAGCCAATAGTTCTTCTATGAAAGGGATGCCTACAGGAAAGGTTCTTTACTAGACTTTTGAGAACCTCTTTTACCTCCAGCATGAGGTAAAATATATTTTTGTAAACAAGCCCACCTTTGAAAAATACACAGAGGTTGATGAAGTCTACAGAAGAATGGTAAATATTAAATTACCAGATACAGAGACTTGGGAAAAATTAAATGATTTACTGTGAAAATGCAAGGTAAACAGTGGATATAGAGCAGTGAAAGAAAAGCAGCAGATCAGCTAAGTCAAAGAGTATCAGATGAAAGAGTATTAGTCAAAAGGAAAAGTAAAAGAACAGTCAGTGTGGAAGACAAACAACCAAAGAGAAAAAGCAGCGTAATATCAAAGAAGAACCAATAGCAAACAATAAAAGAGGGACATCTTGCATCAGTTACATATTTGTCCCTATCTTCTTGCATGAAGATATTTTTGTTTCCTTGAATAATTCCTAAATCAACTTAGGATATTTTGTAATAATCTTTTGTATAAATACTTCATAAATTTGAAGTATAGGGTGGCGATTGCTAAACATTTCTATAGTTGTATTGATCTGAAACCTTAGGGCTTATTGTACCATTTTTCATGTAAGAAGACTGGACTGAGTAATAAAGGAATTTCATTACATGATTCATGAGTTGGGCCACTTCAGTGAAGTATTTTCTATTTTTCAAATTGTTATCTTCTTAAATGTTTCACATACTTGCATGTTATCTAAATTGAATGAAATAACTGGAATATTATTACAGAATTTTTTTAAGTACACTCTGTCTTGAACAATTATTCATTTTCATGTTTTCTTCTAATATCCACAGTAGGGAATCCTTCATTGCTCCCTAGTTTCGATTGACTTCTATCATTTCCCTCCGTTATCCAGTTTGAGGAATCCTCAATTGCTCCTTGACCCCGATTGAAAACCATTTCACCATCAAGCCTAAAAGATATGAGTTTACTCAGCTACCTTGCCCTGTGAACACTATCTTTAGAACCTGATTCAGTCATGTTTTTTCTTGACACTTGACCCCATAGTCCAATGGTAAAGGACATCCCTCTATCCTTCTAAGTCGGTAATTCCACCACCAAATCAAACTCAAAAGCCAATCAAGCTTGAATAACTAGCCTAAAATCAATTAACTCAACAAAGTTAAATCATAAAGAGAGAGCCCTCTCTGAGCATTAGGAAGGCTAGATCCTGATCTCAAAAGTAGGTTTTTGGTTACCTCTAATATTTATTTTGACCCAAGATAACAACCCTATGGAACTTTTAGAGTGATAACATAGTGGTGACCATACTGGCGAAAGTCCTCAGTCTAATAAACCTTAAAGGAAATCTGAAAATCTAATCTCTTCAGCTTAAGCTAATTTTAGGGTTGTTAAAAAGTTTCATTAAAAAATTAAAAAATTAAAATTCTGGCTTCCAAAAGAACACACTATACGAAGGCACACCCAGATCCAAACCCTTCTTTAATAATTGATGATCCTGCCCGAATTTTAAGAAAACCAAAAAAGGTAGAAATCCAAGGAAGTAATAGTCAGTTAGTTAATGCAAATTCACTTCCTAAACACTTATCAAGTTTAGAGGATATTCAATTTTATTTATCATTTGAGCTTTCTTTGTTTCGTACCAAATCTAAAAATTCAATTCATGATACTGTAATAGACCCTAATTTTATTCAATTTATTGAATCAAAGAAGGTTCCTATACATCCTAATTTAGATCAACATATTTTGGATACTTTTGACAAGCTAGAAGCTTTAACCTCAACTTTGATAAGGCATATAGATGAAGCCTATCTTCAACAATTAGTTGAATTAGCTACCCTAATTGCTTCTAACCCTGAAATTTCTACAGTGTCTTCAAAAACTGTAAATACAACTTCATTTACTACCACGTCACCTATAATATCCACTACAGTTCATTCCCCAAAACCTTTCATACCTCAACTTTCTTTCCAACCAAACATCTCAAGTTCATCTAGTTCATCTACAACCATCTCAAGTTCTTCTTCAAGCACCACTACTTTACCCCCCAGTCAAACCAAAGCCTTAGCCATGGCAGACATATATGCACCTTTGGTCTTACCAGCTCAATTACATGCCATGCCCCAAGACTACCAAAGTAAAATATTTTTGTTTGATGCTACTGGTCAGTATAATGCCCAACAACATGTGAATAAAATGACTGTTTATTTTGAGTTACATGAGATTGATGAGTCTGATGTGCAAATGAGATTATTTTCCCAAACACTAGCAGGAGATGTCAAAAAATGGTTTAAAGGTTTACCTACTAATCATATTGTTGATTTAGTTGCTTTCCATAGATTTTTTATCAATAAATGGGAAAGAAAGAAAAAGCCTTTGCAAATATTGTCTGAATATGAAAACATTAGAAGAGCTCTTAAATAATCTATTCAAGACTATTGTACTAGGTTCAACAATATCTATAATGCAATCCCTGCAAATATAAAATGTCCACTCGACTTGGCACTAATCAAATTTCCTTATGGTTTTGACATTGATATGTCTTTCCAATTGAGAGAAAGAAACCCTGAAACGTTGGAACAAATGCAAAATAATTCTATTAGTGTAGAAGCCAATTTATTAGCTAAGAGAGCTAGGATGAGAAATGAGAAAAGAGTTACCATTAAAGAGGAACCATCCACTTCAGATGGTAAAATAGACAATTTAGCTAAAAGTGTAGAAAGGATAATGTATAGATTAGAAAATATGGAAATAAAATCTCAGTGGGAAAATCAACAAGGACCCCCAATTAAAAACCCCAACTTTAGGAAAAATCCTAATACTAGAAAAACAAGATATGCTATACCTGAAAAATTGGTTAGACCACCTTTCTAGGAAAATTATGCTGAAGGTTCACAAAACCATGAAGAAGAGGAGGACACCTAGATAAACCTATTGGGGATTAAAAACGAAGATGTTGTTTTTCTTACTCAGGAAGAACAGGAATTGTATATGTTACAGCAATTACAATTAGAATTTGGAAAGTCCTTTGACCACAAACAAGGCTATGAATCGACTATTTATGAAGTTCACAAACAATATAGCCTTAGAAGCAAAAATAATACAGAAGTTCCCACTAAGAAATCAGTCCAAACCCAAGCCAAAAAAATAGCAGAAGCTCCGGTGACCAAAGTTCTACAAATTCTCCCTAGAGGAACTCAGGAGACTTCCAGCCCAAAAATTGTAGACGTAACTTTAGCTGAAACTCAAATTTCAACTGTTACTCAAACTATTCCAAATAAGAAAATTCAAAACAAAACTATTGGTACACAAACTGAGTTACCAAGTGCTGATAAAGAATATAAAAGTACACAGGCCACAATTGGTAAGGAAGATCTCATGAAATCAGGAAAAACTCAATTGCCATTCAACATTAAGACTGAGATGGCCAAGCTGAAAATATTAGTTCCTTTGACAGAGCTAGTGAAAAATGAATCATACAAAGCATAATTCACTAAAACACTAAATATAGGTGACAACGAAGATGTTGTAAACCTTAATGATGATCAACCTGAGTTATTATTTGGTCCAAAAGTAAATGGCAAATATCAACAAGGGGGTATCCCTCCATTCTACATTAGCTTAAATGTTCATGATAAAACATTACATAATGCTATGCTAGATTTAGGGGCATCCCATAACCTAATGCCTAAAGCAATCATGGAAATATTAAATTTAGATATCACTAGACCCTACAAGAACTTGTTTTCCTTTGATTCCATGCAAGTCAAATGCCTTGGCCTAATTAAATATTTGTGTGTAACTCTAGTCCAGTTCCCAACAAAGAGTATTGTTATGGACATAGTAGTTTCTGATATCCCACACAAGTATGGAATGCTATTATCTCACTCATGTGGAGAAAAATTGTAGGGATCTCTACAGTTAGACATGTCATATACTACCATCTCTGTATTTGGTCAGCAAAGAAAGCTTTATAGAGAAACCTTGATGAAATACATGGTAAGTAGTTCAGGAAAACCACATAATTACCCTATATACTTCATGCATTACGATATGGAATCATTTATCTTGTATAATTCAGACAATGGTAAAAATGAAATTACAACTGTAGAAGAAAAATACAAAGTACTTGATAGTGAGAACATAACACATTATTCTCTATGGAATTTAGATTTTGATGGCTCTGTAAATAGATTAGGAGCAAGTGCGGGAGTTTGGATTCATAACATGGAAAATAATCATTCTGAAGGTCATGCCTTTAGATTAAAATTTAAATGCACAAACAACATGGCAGAGTATGAAGCTTTAATCTTAGGACTGCAAATTGTAAGAAAACTTAGATCCAAGAGAGTTTCTATCATGGGAGACTCAGAACTAATCATAAAACAAATTAAAGGAGAGTATTCTATGAATAATCCTAGAATTAGCCAATACAGAGAAACCGTTCTAGATCTGATTAAGGAACTTCATGAAACTGCTTTTGCTGCTATTCCTAGGAAACATAACATGCAAGGTCACAAGTTGACTACTTTTGCTAGCACTTGCAGATTACCTTTTCAGCCCAACCACCAGTACATTGTAGAGGTAAGACACAGACTTGTTATACCTGATAATAAAAAATATTGGCAGATTTTTTCACAAGATTCTCAAATCTATTATTTCATGAATACTGAGGGAGAATTCCAAAACTGTAACATAGATGGTGATTCTATAGTAGACATCATCATAAATAGTGAGATAGATATAAATGCTTTAGATGTAAATCAACCCACTAAATTCACTGAAGTAGAAATAGATAACTTAGAAAAAGTAGAAATAGAAGAAATAATTAATGATGATTATGAGATTTTAAACCTTAAAAATAACTTCTTGCCTAAGGGATTAGTCCCATTAGAATATTTGTTTGATTCAAATGATGTATCTAGAAAACCAAAAATGGAGCCTTTAAGATCAGACATAGAAGGATGTAACATAGGAACCGACATAAAACCTAAGCTTATTAAAATATCCTAAGCATTACCTCCAGATGAAAAGCTGAAATACATAAGTTTGTTTAAAGAATTTCAAGATGTCTTTGCCTGGAGTTATGAAGACCTCAAACCTTATGAAACCAACATTATTCAACATAAGATACCCATCAAAGAAGATCAGAAACCTTGTAAAAAAATATTAGGAGAATTAATCCAGTTCTTATGCCATTAATTGAAAAAGAATTAAAAAGGTTGTATGATGCACAAATCATAGAACCAATTAGATATTCATATTGGGTCTCTAATTTAGTCACCACAAGAAAGAAAACATGAGAAATCAGACTCTGTAATGATTTCAGAAACTTGAACAAAGTACCATTAAAAGATAACTATCCCCTCTCTAAGATGGACCATATTCCACAGAGAGTAGTAGGGTCATCCAGAATTTCATTACTGGATGGATTTTCTAGATACAACCAAGTCTTAGTCCAACCAGAGGATCAAATAAATACTGCATTTACCACTCCCAGGGGTACTTTCATGTATTTGGAAATACCTTTTGGATGGATTAATGCTGGAGAAACATTCCAAAGAGCAATGGACATAGCCTTTGCAAAAGAAATCCATGACTTTTTAGTTGTTTACCAAGATGATATCACAGTGTATTCCAAATCAAACAATGAACATCTAGATCATTTAAGAAGAGTTATTTTTAAATGTAGAAAATTTGGCATATCCTTAAATCCTAAAAAATCACTTTTTGGATTAGAAGAAGGTAAACTCTTGGGACACATAATATCAAAAGATGGAATTAAAATAGATCCAGCAAGAATAAAGGCAATCCTAAAGATCATTCATCCTAGGAACATTAAAGAATTGTAATCATTCTTAGCTAAACTAAATTTTCTTAGAAGATTCATTTCTAACTTGGAAGAATTATTCAGAGAATAACATGTTAAAGAAAGATTCAGCACTTAAGTGAACAGTAGAGGCTAAACAATCTTTTGAGGCAATCAAAGAAGCCCTTACTAAAACACTAGTCCTCATAAGTTCTAATTTCAAAAAAGATTTTATAATTTTTTATTTTGCTTCAGAACATACTATTGCAGTAGTCTTGTTGCAAAAGAATGATCAAAGTTATGAGCAACCTATTTCATTTTTCAGCAAATCTTTGAGAGATTCTACACTAAAGTACAACATAATGGAAAAACAAGCAATTGCTTTAGTGAAATCTATTAAAGATTTCAGAGTGTACATCTTATACTCACACATCGTTGCACATGTTCCAAATTCAGTAGTAAAGGACATCATCTTTACACAGAATGAGCCTGAAGGAAAGAGAGGCAAATGGATTGCCACCATTTTGGAATATGACATTGAAATAAATCCTACAAAACTTATTAAGGGAGAAGGTTTAGCTAAAATCATGGCTGAATCGATTTGTCATGCCTTAGATATAAATTTAGTTGGTGCCTTAAATGATCAAGAAGAAATGGAGACTCTACAGATCAATGAAGCTTTCATAGATTCACCTTAGTATGAAGATATCATATTTGTTTTACTAAACCTACAAGCTCCTCCTGGTTTATCTAGGACTAAAGGTAGATTCTTGAAAATGAAATCAATGAAATGTTGTGTCATAGATAATGCTTTATTTTGGAAAGATAATGGTGGTATTTTGTTGAATTGTTTATTAAAAGATGAAGCTGACAAGGCGTTATAGACATTTTTGGGCACTGCAACCCCAATCATATATGTCCATAAACCAAGGGCTTCTGAGCCCCTAAAAGTGTTGTTTCATGCCCTAAAGGAACAAGGTCAGCTGATTATATCATCTCCCAGAAGTTCTCCAGAGAAAACTGCTCAGAAATAGTCAAAACTTGACCATACAGGTTGCTCAGTGCTAAGGGTGTGATGCATCTCACCTGCCCAGTGTAAAAGGTGTGATGCATACTGGAAAGCCCTTCTGTAGGGTGCGATGGGTGAGAATGGACAAATGGCAGAGACAGTTTGCGAGGTGGATGATCATGGAATCTTCCAGAAACTTCTCCTATGACACTTGCCTCTCTGAATTCAGCCAGGGATGAGTAAGAGATCATCAATCTCCAAGTGGAATCAAGAATTATCAGAGAGAAGACACTAATCAAAATCCCAGAAGCTGACTCTCCTCCCTGCAATCATCTATATATGGATCCCTCATCCCAGAGATCCAGAGGCTGGAGTTTTGTATCTTGTAAGGAAGTGATGTTGGTTTCCTGGTGGAATATCATAGTGTTGGGTGATATAAGCTTTTCATGAGGTGAAGAAGGGCTTTCATGCTGGGAGGATGACACTGGGTCAGATCAACGGGTTGTAATCCTCTCTTATAATCTTTACATCAATAAAGCTATTCAAGTTTTCCTCTACATTCTTGTATGTCTGATAGTATATGCATTTGTGTGGTCAATATATATCTGGTCCTATATTTCTTATGATTGTAGATCTCTGCACTTTGATGGTATTATGATGCTTTGACTTTACATGTACTCTTTGAAGGGGAGTGGTCAAGGAAGAAGCGGCAAAGACCTGTCGGTGAGGACAAGGAACAAGCAAAGAACCGAGTAAAAGATTGAGGTTGGTATTCTTTGATCCTCTCCTATCTACTTCTCATAAAGGAAAACGAAAGTAACTTTAATTTGTTTATTTCTAAGATAGCTACTCATCTTGGTGGGACTAGTAGCTCTGCATAGACACTAGATTTCCCGATAACAAAATGGAGACTCTGCTGGGGAGCGAATAACTTGTTTGATTTATAAACTTACAGACGGAGCCTGAAGTTAAGCCAGCTAGCCTTCGAACTGCATTTGCTATGCAAGTGCAAAGTAGATCAATGCTGCTTCAGTCTATCTTCGGGTTTTGTTTATAAACTGAACAATCGATTTTCAAACATCCTAATTGCCCTAGTGGTGGCTCTAGTAACCTCATTAGATCAGCCCCTATGATTTCTAGTTACTGACTATCATTTGCTCAGCCTAAATCCCTGAACTAAGCTGCAAACTGTGACCAAGAACCAAGTTGAAGTCTCGTCCCTGGACCATCGCACTTTCTCCTCTTGGGAATTTGGATGCATTGCACCTCCCGTGTGCAGTAGGTGCGCTGCATCGCACTTTCCCTGTGTTGCAGGTGCGTTGATCAGATAAGACCTCTTCTGCTTCCAGATTTTGGTTTCTTTGTTCACTCTCTTCAGCTTTATTCAGGAGTTTTGCTGTCTGTGATCAGTATACCACTGTGGAAACTCCCTTCCTTTGCATGATTCTGCCTCCATAGTACAAAGAATTGTGAATGTTTTTATGTATTGTGCGCCATTTACAGTTCTCTTTTACAAAAAGTAGCGTAATCAAACTGTTGTATTTTGATTTGGAAGTGTCACAAGTGTCGTTTTCAGTCAAAGAAAAGAATCCTATTGTTCTTGATGGTCGATTATACAGTTACTCTTGTATTTGATTTGAATTAGTAGTTTTTCAAGTGTCGAAAGCAGTTTTCAATTCAAAGTCGCAAAGTGTCGTCATTATCTTCCTTTCGTTTTTGAAGAGAAATTTGTTAGTACTGTCACTTTGAAAAGATAATTCAGATTTGTACTCAACATTCTTTATGTCATTCACATATCAAGAAAGCGGAAAACAAATGCATGCATGTGAATTTGCATTTAGACTGCTTATTGGTTTGATTTAGGACAGTGCATCTGGTGTGTGCTCTCTGCTCTATGTTGAAAGAATATCATCTCTCTTTCCTTAGTAGCTAGGATTTTCATTGCAAAAAGAAGATTAAACGATTGTTTATCATCTTAGATTGCATTTTAGGAATTATATATCTACATCATGCGGTGAACCTGAAAGGAAAATTTCTTAAGAAAGATCAACTGTAAAATAAATTCAATGAACATAAAAACGCTTTGGAACCTAATGCACAACATCTAGAAGTCTAGGTTAGAGACGTATTCGGGCGTCGTAAAGCTTGGTAACTATCGCTTTCATCATAGGTTGGGTGATTCCTCCTCTTTGAGATGACAAGTGCTAGTACGGACTTGTGCTCCCATGTACCATCGAGTATATATTAGGAGACCACAATAGGCTATATCCTTTATCCATAGGAAGCCGTGTCTGCCGCCCTATCGATCGCAATGCAGTAAACACAACATTCGGGAAGATTGACTGCCGTACCGTAAAAAGTATTCTGTAGTTTTGCGATTGGTTTGGTAATCCCTCTATCTAAATTTCCAGAGTAGTCTCTTTCGTTCCTTTTCAGACTCCTTTAAGGAAATGGTCCATCTTAGCACTTGTCACTTCAGGCTCATTAAAAATCGAAGGCGACTAGAGTCATCTTTTGTTTTTTCTCGACTCTTAAAAATTGAAAAAGCAAGTTGTGTCCAAGCGTCTAAAATTTATTTTAATCGGAATAACGTCATTGTTCCCTCGTTGGTCTTAGGTTGAGAAAATGGAGTCCACCAACCAAGGATTTCCCCTTGGAGGAAATCCTGGTCCTTTCGCCTCTTGGGGAGATGTTGGTGCACCTCATATGGCCACATTGTCACTTCCAGGATTGACGATTGGCTTGCCAATATGGCTCTTCTCAACCTCTGTCGTTCAGAATACCGTGATTCCTGAATAATCAAGTCAGCAACTGGATGATACTAGAGTTACCCCCTAACCTTCTACTTCGTCTGTTTCTCCCTCTCCTCCTTCCTCTTTGCTTGATGAAGTTGGTAAAGCAAAAAACCAAGTAACTAAGAAGGAGAAGAAGGGGAAGGAGGGAAAAGGAGAAGAAGGAGCCAAAGGAAAAAGGGGGTAACCATGCATCATCTAGCAAAAATCCACACACGGCACCATCCAGACCTAAATCTCCATGTGTCATTTGCAAAGGGGACCACTATAATTGAGATTGTCCTTGTATCCCCCGGATCTTAAGGGACTAGTCTCCTCGTTTGCACAATTAGGTGTCATCAACCTCTGATGATCATGTTGAAAGCACACCATCAACTAGTGAAAACGAAGTCTCTAGATAGAAAGGAAGATGTAAATTTCCTTGCAAAATGCGTGAAGGCAATCATGCCGTCCACCATTGCCCCTTCCTGGATGAAGCTAAAAGAGTCTTGGATAACTGTCCCACTTCACCATTGCAGCTTCCTCTTGGATACAAGAAACTCTTGTCGAGTGCATCGCTAGTTGAAAATCCGACCGCCACAACTTTGTGGTCGATTGAAGCATCTATCATTGAAGATAAACCCGCTGAATCCATACCAAATGAAATTCAAAAGGTTGAGGTGGCAGTTGACCTGGTCTTGTCTTTGGAAGGTCCATCTTCAGATGATACAATCACCGAAGAGAATGAGAACGACACAGTTCAAATTCTTTTCATAAACACAGACTCTGATGAACATGGGGGTAATCTACTCGTTCCTTTACCGCAGGAAGGAAGTTCGTCATAGTCATACCCAGCCGTTTATTCGGTCCCACCTCCAAGCAACCTAGTCATTTCCTTTGATTGGAATCTACTAGGTAGACCCCATTTACCGGCTAGTGTACCATTCCGAATCATTGTTCAAACCTACAAAATGGTCATGGTCGGTACCATCATAGATGAGAGGGCTTCTGTGAGTATCCTTTCCTCAATTGCTTGGAAAGTGCTTGGTTCGCCATCGCTTCTGCCTGAGATGCAGAATCTAACAGGATTTGATAAAGGAACCAATCGACTGTTAGGGATCCTTCCAAGTTTGCCTATAACCTTGAGGGGGAAAGCTGTGTATCTGAACATAATGGTAGTCTAAGGACCTTTAGATTATAATCTGCTCCTTGGGCGCGATTATATTTATAGCATGGGAGCCATTGTCTCCTCACTCTTTCGAGTAATGTGTTTTCTGTATGAAGGTCGAATGGTCCAGCTCATAGACCAACTTTCGTTCCCTGGCTTACACATATATAATAGTAAAATACCATCCCTAAGTGGTCTTTTCATGCAAGGAATGTCTCATCAATATCTAGTGTGTCCACCTGAAGAACGCGAGTAATTCGGTGGCCATGACTGAAACCCAGGGGGCATGCACCCTAGTCTGCTTCAGCAGAAAAACTTCAGGTATAGGGTAGGTTTCTGTGGAGGATATATGACTAGTCTGACACACCCATCCATATAGGAAAATGGGATTAGACCGGAATAAGGTACCTCTGTTAGAAGGTAGGCCTTTCCCGATAGAACGAATGTTTTGTCTGCAAATTGAAGGGTAACCTAGAAAAGGTAGGCCTTTCCTGATAGAACAATTGTTTTGTCTACAAATTGAGGGGTAACCTGGGAATCTCTACTTCGCTATACCTGGGGGCATGAAAACCTTTTGTGCGCAAGTGAAAAGTGACCAATGTAACGCTAACTCCATAGTTTCGCTAACTTTAACTGCTTAAGTTGGGTGAGTGGTTGAATCAACCGTTCGCCTTCGCAGGGGCCAAATGGCACCAGTAAAATAAAGGAAAAATTTTCCTACCCAACCTTAGTAGTTAACTAACCCCTAGGACAGTAGTTGGTCATTCCTAGCTTGCATGCAAGAGGCAGCGGAGCAAAGTTTTGAATGGTGCAATCTCCATAAAAATTGAACCTATCGATGAGACATCCTTATTATATGATTGGCACGAGCAGTTTTTATGTGAAGTTCAAGCTCGTTAAAAATTAAACCTAAGAAATGAGCAAACGTTCCCCCCAGAGTTTAAGCTCATTAAAAAATGAACCAACCTCCAGTAAATAACCATTGCGAACACATTATCATCAGCTTGTTGAGCCCTGGTTGTGTTCTTACCATCAACTCCACTCTGTTTTAGCCAATCATTCGCCTCCATTTGATTGTTTACCCCTTTTGAGGAACATATGCAAAGAGTGATTCTGTTAGCCATCCTTGTGACACTGCCATGATTGGAAAATTCCAAACCTTACCGGGAATCAGCTACTACCTAGAAATATCACTTGTTCCTCAAGAGGCGAGTCTCCTTTAAGCTCTTTTCGTCTGACTCGTAAAATATGAAAAGATTGTCGAGCAGTTGGCCTCTCCAGCTCGTTAAAGCTACCGGGAGTGCTATCCCTCCTCTAGATTTTAATCTTTTTGGACCTGAGGGATTATTACACAAAAAGATCGAGCGCTTGTCTTGTTCAGCTCGTTAAAACTATCGAAAATTCATCCCTTTCGTATTATTTTATAATTTTTCGGACTTAAGGGATTACATGATGAAAAAGGATCACTGGAGTTTCCTTTCCGTCCATTTTCAGACTCTCTAAAATTGGAAAAGGACCGAGTTGTCTTTGTCGTTAAACTTGTTAAAACCAATAGCGACAAACTTGTACATGCAGACAAGAACAAGTTTCACTGTCACTAGGCTCGTTAAAACATAGCGACGAGTTTTCCCGAAGGGAAAATTATAGAACAAGCATATGTTATCCTCCTCAAGCTTGATAAAAATAAAGAGGTACTGGTCAACAATGATTGGGGAAAAATTGGGAAGAAAACTTGAAGAAACTTTATTGGTAGCGAGTCGCTCTTGAAAATGACACTTTCACTCCATCACCATGATTGGGTTGCGCTGGGTTATTCCATTCACCGGTCATATTACCATTGGTCCACCGTACAATGCACCTTTGGGGTTAACGCTACCAATCCATTTCAGTGTCACCGATATGTTCAAGAGAAGTCTATCGGAGAATTCACCAACCCATCTTGTGTCTCATCCACTGCAATACATTTAGGCTTCATTCTTTCATGACTGCCACCCTGAACCCTGTATCATCAGATCATTTTCACCTCCAAAAGTCATTTTCTCTGTTCCATGTCATAGATGTGGGATTCATTAAGGCCCTCCTACGACGGGTCACTTCTTGTCGACATCAGCTCATTATCCAAGAAGTCGACCTAGGAACAGCCCTTTTAGTACTTTGAAGCTTGCATGCCTCAATGGCAAGTTTCTCACTTTCGGCAATAGGTTTACATCAATGGCCTTCGACCAAGAGATTTTGCGTGGTGTTCGATGCCAAGTCCCATTTTTGCACCACGTGAGTTGTACTGTCATACATTGAGGGTCATCATCATTATCGGTTATTCCTCTCGTGCCTGTTAACAGCTGACATCATTGGCTAGTAATCAGGCGATGTCTTTCCATGTTCGACTCCAGAACATTTTTCACATGGATTGACTTGTACTTCGGGCGAAGATTGGACACGTTTGAAGACCCTGGATCTAGTTTCATCCATCCAAGCCGCGATATATTCAGGAAAATAAAGACATCAAATGTACATCATTGCTGCACAAATCATCATCTGAATCAAAGGATGATGGCTCTATCAGAATCATCAGTCTGCCACACAGATGGTTGTCTGTCCTATGTACACGAAAATGAATTTATAAAGCTGAGCATGGGAATGCCCACCTCAGCTAGTATATGCATTTGTGTGGTCAATATATATCTGGTCTTATATTTCTTATGATTGTATATCTCTGCACTTTGAAGGTATTATGTTTCTTTGACTTTACAGGTACTCTTTGAAGTGGAGTGGTCAAGGGAGAAGCAAAAAAGACCTGTCGATGAGGAGAAGGAACAAGCAAAGAACCGATCGAAAGATCGAGGTTGGTATTCTTTGATCCTTTCCTATCTACTTCTCATAAAGGAAAACGATAGTAACTTTAATCTGTTTGTTTCTAAGATATTTACCCATCTTAGTGGGACTAGAAGCTCTGCATAGAGACTAGATTTCCCGATAACACAAGGTTATGCAATAATTTCATGCAGAAGATTGTGGAGGACACCTATATTGGAAAACAACTGCTGATAAGATTTTAAGGGAAGCTTTTTATTGGCCCACCCTTTTTGCAAATGTCCAAAAATATGTGACCTCTTGTTATAAATGCCAAATATTTGAAGGCAAGAAGAAACTCTTCCCTTTACCCCTCAAACCCATCGCAGCAGAAATCCCTTTTCAATAATGGAGTTTAGACTTCATTGGGGAAATTCACCTACCCTCCTCATCCCAGCATAAATGGATTTTGACAGCCACTGATTACTTTACTAAATGGATAGAAGCCATCCCTTTTAGACATGACACTGATTCTGTCATCATCTCATTCCTTGAAAACAATATCCTTTCAAGATTTGGATGCCCCCAAAAGCTCATTACTGATAATGCAGTTGCTTTCAAATATAAGAAAATGGTAGAATTTTGTAACAGATATCACATTACCCTTGGCCATTCCACTGCCTATTAATCTCAAGGTAATGGACTTGCAGAATCCTCAAACAAAAACCTTGTTAATATCATCAAGAAACTATTAGAAGACAACAAGAAGACCTAGAACAAAAAGTTGGTTAATGCCTTATGGGCAGATAGACTAACTACCAAAAAATCCATTGGTACATCTCTTTACCAGCTAGTATATCGAATGGATGTTGTTTTCCCATCTTCTTTAGGAGTACTAGTGATGAAAATGATTCAAGAATTGCAGGTAGAGTCCAATAATATCCAAAGGAGTATAAATCAGATAATACATTTGCAGCAAGCCAGAGAAGAAGTCTATGTCAAATCACAAGTGATCGAGGATAAAATCAAAACGATTTTTGACAAGAAAACCAAAGATGATGATTTTTACATAGGTGATAAAGTACTAAAATGGGATTCTAGAAGAGAAGAAAAGGGTAAACATGGTAAATTTGATTTCCTATGGGTATGTCTTTATATCATCTATGGTTACAGAGGTGACAATGCATTTTTCTTGAGACCGTTAGATGGAACAAATCTACCAAGTGGACCAGTCAATGGTAGAATGTTGAAGCATTACTTGTCCCCAGATTAACATTAGTTCATTTGTTTACTTTTCTCATCGTACATAACATTGCAAAGTTTAGATTATATTGGACGATAATATTTTGAGGTTTAAGCTCGAAGAGAAGGCCCTGAGATTTGAAAGGTGTAGCGTCATATGTATGAATAAAGAAAATCACAGAGAAGCAATTACAAGGCAACCACAGTCAAATTTTCAAAGGCTACTAATGTTAAATTTCTTAACATTTCACCAGGAAATGCCATCCCCATGTGGAGCCACCATTAGGGTCCTATAATAATAGGATTCATAATTTTGAATTGGCTATGGTTAGTCTTGTAACATTGTACATACTTTTGCTTTCTGCAAAATGTTTTCCCATATTAAAAATAAAAAATGTAAAGAGGGTAAGTCCTAAAAGAAAGAAAAATATCAAAAAAGTATAAGATATGAACCCCACAAAAATAGATCAAAATAGATTCTGAAAGCGTGCAAATTCAAATGCCACTCCTTTTTAACTTTACTTTGCAAAATAATATTGTGTGCAGCTTGTAAAAATTGCCACAAATCCATGATGGTCAAAGTAGTTTAAACTTGATTCATTCATGCTTTAAATTTCATGTTAGTAGATAGAGAATAAAGATCTAGCCAAATTGTTTAATCTTGGCAGATTGGTAGTTAGGTAGATAATAATAATGATCTCATTAGTTTAATCTAATCCATTAGAAGTTATAAGGTTAGAATTAGATAGTTTGTTTATCAAAGAAACAGAAATGAAGGGTCAACAAGCTCAAATGCACCCAATGAATGAAGAGAAAATGCTAGGGTAAATAAAGAGTAGGTAGAAGAAGTTTTGGAAATGCACAAGGTTGCTAGCTCAAATTCACCTTCATCATACTTGATCCTATGTTTCATGTGCAAGAGGAATTATTAAAGGCAAAGGTCAATTCACTAAAGCTTTTTCACTAATTTCCCCTCATTTCACTAAACCCCTTTATTAATTTCCCTTCATTTCCCCTTCATTATTTTTCATTTTCGAAAGAGGTATTTTCCCTTGTAAAAATATTCCCTCCCCTTCATTCCACTTTCCCCCTTATTTCATTCCATTTCCCCTTCCCAAAACCCCTTTCCCTAGTGTGAAACCCATTCCCATCACAAATAATACCCCCCCCCCCCTTCCTCCTTTATTAATTTCCCTTTTTCCCTCAAAAACCCACTAAAACCCCTTTATCTTAAGTTTTAAAGGTTAAATGTGTCGAGCCCCATTAAAAACCCTCCCCGATATCCTTTAAACTTAACCCCTATGTTATTTTTCTAACCCATAGTCCCGTTGTATATATTTAACCCCCCATTTTTATAATTCCCTGATACCCTATTAACCCATCTCATATATCAAAATCCCCTAAATACTTTCTAATTAATTACATTTCATTATAATTAAACTAGACCCCACTCCCCAACTCTGCCCTCACACTCCATCATGCGATATCCCTTCGATCTCCCACGTGCAGATCTGACAGCCCATATGCCTATCACACGCTCCCATCGTCCGACACTTAAAATCCCAAAAGCATGCGAGATTCACTGTTTTGGCCGATCACTGTTTCGCTACATGGCAGCACCATGTTGTATCGTGTGCTCTTGAAAAATACCGCCCTCCACCAAAAAGCGGTGCGATATGGCATAACGCCGCCTCCCCGCGTAAAAGCAAACTTCTCACTCTTCATTCGTTAATCCCATGCCAAAATTTAACCATTGTTAGTTAAAAGCGAAAAAAGACCCATTTTCACTGATTTTTCATTGCAAACGCCTTTGTCAACCAATTCCAATGCCCAGAAACCCTGTTCAACCGTTTTCAACCCATTTACAACCTAAAGGCCCTACAGATTCCAAATTGAACTAGCACATAGACAATTCAATCTTTAGAAACCTCTGTTGCTACCATACAACCCTGATTGCACACCAAATCTCTATTTTCTAGGTATTCTTGAAAGAACCAGAACGACCCTCTGTTTAAAGCTCTACACAGTAGTTAATGAAAGCTTAATTGATTAAATTAATTAAAAGACCCTGCCAAACTATAATAAACTCATTGTGCATCCAAATGCCCTTTTTCTGCAGATTATATTCGCCCTTCTTACTGTTCCAGAGCCCCTAAGATTACTCCTAAGCCACAAAAAGAATAATTCAATAGAATAAACCAAATTATGGCTTCCCAAAGCATTATGAGTGAAAAACCCCTGCAAACCCCTCACCTGGACATTGACCACCTCCCATTGGCAGACAGACATGTCCAAATTAAAGACACATCTACCTCTAGCCACCTATTAAAGCTCCACTACTGGAGTAAAGATAAATTCTTGAACGAGAATGATGACATTCATCTATGGGAGTCAAATTTTCCCAAATACTTGTTCCCACAGGTATACTTGTTCCCAGGAATCATCCACTTCTGCCAAGCTTGCTATATCCCAAGTCAAAGAGCCATAGTCTCTCCTGATCAATAGATTTTATTTATAATCATTACTGAGTCCATAAATCACACATTGCAGATCCAACCAAGCCCAAATGAGGCCCCATTTTCCTTTGAAGCCTTACTTGAACTTTACATCAAGCTGGACCTTCCCAAGAGGGCTCAAATCTTTCAAAATTTCATCCTAAAAGAGTCTCATACTCCTACAGACAATCCTCCATACTCTGCCACCATTTTCTCTGAAGAGACCAGACAAATTATAACCATGCTGTCTTGTATCCTTGGGTATACTACCGATGAATTTATAGATGAACTTGTACTTGCTTTCATTTCTATTTTTTTCCCATGCAAGCTTCCAACAACATTCTTTAGTTTTGCCCAGTTCTTTGCACACATAATCCATGATCAATTGATCAGGTTGCCAAATGAAAGAGTACTTAAATACTCTTCAGTGTTGTTCCACATGTTTTTATATTTTCAGTCAGATATGTTTCCAGTCAATATCCAGAAGTTGGATACTAAGGGCCATCCAAGATCTGTCATCTTTTGGACACCCTTAATCCAAAAATATTCCATTGTTTTCAGTTATAAAGAGTTCATTGATTCTTTTGTTCATCCAGTTGTAAACATGCTAACTAGTAGCAATCAACCCAGAATCAATGATGAGATAAAAATAGTTTTGTAGTTGTCTAAGAACAGTAGAGTAGGAGACGAGTATCTATACCAGGACCCAACTGAAATCAGGATATATGGATTCCAGCTCACTCCTTACAAGCTACTCAAATACCTACCCGTGAGGATATTTGCATTAGAGTATTTCAGGCAGGTCATAAACTCAGATGAGGTCAATTTTCTGTTAGCTAGGAATAAAATGTAGTTCAAAATCAAAAACCAACTAGGCCCTTTTATTTGTAATAATAGGGAAGCTAGACAAGAAGCAGATAAAATTTTACAGCAAATAAAGTTCAACAGCAGTTTTATGTGGCAGTATGACCCTAATAGAGTCATAAACAAGTTAAGGCTCAAGTTCAAATTAAGCCCTTTTATGCATGAGTCCATGACAGACATTGAGAGATATGCCAACCAGTCGGAGTGTTTGGAAAATACCTTAATAGATGTGGAAAATACCTTAATAGATGTGGAAAATACCTTATTAGATGTGCAAAAGAAGATAGATACTAGTTCCTTTCTGTAGGTTCCTACCCTATAGGAATAGATGGGTATTAGTCCCATTCTACAGACTCCAGCGATGCAGGATAGAAACGTAAAAAGAACCAGGGAAGAAGGTTCTAGCACTAAAAAGGATACTACAGATGACAGGTTTGAAATCAGCTACAGGAAGAAGCCCAATCCTAATCCTGAAACTGAGAAGAAGACACCATTGAGACAGTTGAAATCATTGATACTGACACATTGGTTGAAAATAGTAAAGCTCCAATAGTTTTGGAGGAAACTCATCAAACTTCCACTCAAATACTTAGATTATTGAAAAACAACTTAGTATTGAAGTCTCTTCATCTAGTAAACCAGTGGATAAAGAGAAATATATAAGAGAGAAGTACAAATAAATCAAGTTGAGGAATGAGGTATTGAAGGCTGAAACATATGCCCAGTATCTCCTGATCAATAGGTTTTATTTACAATGACTGTTGAGTCCATAAACCAAACGTTGCAGATCCAACAAAGCCCAAATGAGGCCCCATTTTCCTTTGAAGCCTTACTTGAAATTTACATCAAGTTGTACCTTCCCAAGAGGGCTAAAATCTTTCAGAATTTCATCCTAGAAGAGTCTCATACTCCTACAGACAATCCTTCATACTCTGCCACGATTTTCTCTGAAGAGGCCAGACAAGTTATAACCATGCTGTCTTGTATCCTTGGGTATACTACCGATGAATTTGTAGATGAACCTGTACTTGCTTTCATTTCTATTTTTTGCCCATGCAAGCCTCCAACAACAGTCTTCAATTTTTCCTAGTTCTTAGTAGACATAATCCATGATCAATTGATCAGGTTTCGAAATGAAAGAGTATTTAAATACTCTTCAATGTTGTTCCACATGTTTTTATATTTTCAGTCAGAAATGTTTCCAGTCAATATCTAGAAGTTGGATACTAAGGGCCATTCAAGATCTGTCATCTTTTGGACACCCTTAATCCAAAAATATTCCATTTTTTCAGTTATAAAGAGTTCATTGATTCCTTCGTTCATCCAGTTGTAAACATGCTAACCAGTAGCAATCAACCCAGAATCGATGATGAAATAGAAAGAGTTTTGTAGTTGTCTAAGAATAGTAGGGTAGGAGACTAGTATCTATACCAGGACCAAACTGAAATCAGGATATATGGATGCCAGCTCACTCCTTACAAGCTGCTCAAATACCTCCCCATGAGGATATTTGCATTAGAGTATTTCAGGAAGATAATAAACTCAAATGAGGTCAATTTTCTGCTAGCTAGGAAGAAAACACAGTTCAAAATCAAAAACCAATTTGGCCCTTTTATTTGAAATAATAGGGAGGCTGGACAAGAAGCAGATAAAATTTTACAGCAAATGAAGTTCAATAGCAGTTTTATGTGGCAGTATGACCCTAATAGAGTCATAAACAAGTTAAGACTCAAGTTCAAATTAAGCCCTTTTATGCACGAGTCTAGGCTAGACATTGAGAGATATGCCAACTAGTCAGAGTGGTTGGAAAATACCTTAATAGATGTGGAAAATACCTTATTAGATGTGGAAAAGAAGATAGATACTAGTTCCTTTCTACAGGTTCCAACCCTACAAGAACAGATGGGTATTAGTCCCATTATACAGATTCCAGCCATGTAGAATATAAACGTAAAAAGAACCAGGTAAGAAGGTTCTAGCACTAAAAAGGATACTACAGATGATAGGTTTGAAATCAGTTATAGGAAGAAGCCCAAGCCTAATCCTGAAACTGAGCGAGAAGACACCATTGAGATAGTTGAAATCATTGATACTGACACAGTGGTTGAAAAGAGTAAAGCTCCAGTAGTTTCAGAGGAAACTCATCAACCTTCCACCTCAAATACTCAGATTATTGAAAACATCTTAGTATTGAAGTCTCTTCATCGAGTATACTAGTGGATAAAGAGAAAGATATAAAAGAGAAGTACAAAGAAATCAAGTTGAGGAATGAGCCATTGAAGGCTGAAACATATGCCCAATACTTCAAATAGACACCTAACAATAAGAATAGATTAATGTCAGCCTTTGACATTGCAACTGGTAAAATGCAAATGACATTTTTGCAGCCTACAGTCGAGTAGACTACAGGAAGATAGAGTTTGAAGTTTTGTCCAAGGATGTTCACCCTATTGATCAAATTGAATTCCATAAGTAGACAGGTGAAATGATATACTCAACAATGACCAACAAGGCCATGAGTGTTCAGAAGCTTCAAAACTCTCAAGACAACATCACAACACAGTTTAAGCTAGAGAATTCACCATCACAGGAAAAAGATAATAGAATCAAGTCATTAGAAGACTTGGTAAATGAAATTGGATATAATCCAAATGATATCAAGGCTAAAGAAAAACTAATAAAGAAGAAAAATGAGGATATTGCTGTTTAAGAGGGAGTCCATACAGGCTAATAGAATTTTTTATTTTTTTTATTTTGAGGAAAAACCTATGAACAGATTTGAAACCAATGTTTCGAACTAGCTTAGTGAGTCCATCATCAGGGCAATGAGATTTGTTTTTGAGAAGAGAGAGAGTGAAAATTACTGAGCTTATTAATAGTTAATTGAAAAATATTGCTGTTGTCTTCATTAGTAGTTGGCTTATGAATGGTATTTTCATTAATACTTATTTAATTTATTTAATTAGATAGCTCTTTATTATATTTATTAATATTTATTTATTTAGTTATAATTTTATTGTATTATTCTTTTTATATATATATATATATATATATATATATAATTTATTATTTAAATTTCAACTAACATAACTCTATTATCTATTTATTATTATTTTTATTATTAATATTATCATTATTTATTTATTTATTTATTGATTTATTTTTATTTATTTATTAAAAAAAATAATTTAATAAATACTTATTTATTTAGATAGGTATTTATTTTATTTGTTATATATTATTATTGTTAATTTACTTAGTTATAATTTTATTATATTATTGTTTATTTATATATATAATTTATTATTTATATTTTGATAAAATAAATCTATTACTTGTATATTATTATTTTTAATAAGTACATATTTATTTAGATAGGGATTTATTATATTTATTGTATATTATTCTTATTTATATATTTAGTTATAACTTTATTTTATATATATATATATATATATATATATATATATATATATATATATTATTATTTAAATTTCAAATAAAATAAATCTATTATTTATTTATTATTATTATTTTTTTTATTATTATCATTGTTATTATTTATTAATTATTTTTATTTATTTATTATAAATTAATAAAAATAAATTAATAAATACCTATTTAATTAGATAGGTTTTTTATTATATTTATTATATATTATTATTGTTTATTTGTTTGGTTATAATTTTATTATATTATTGCTTATTTATTTTTATTTATTTAATATAAATAAATAAAAATACCTATTTAATTAGATATGTTTTTTATTATATTTATTATATATTATTAATTGTTTATTTGTTTGGTTATAATTTTATTATATTATTGTTTATTTATTTTTATTTATTTAATATAAATAAATAAAAATAATCTAAAAAATACTTATTTATTTAGATAGGTATTTATTATATTTATTATATATTATTATTGCTTATTTATTTGGTTATAATTTTATTATATTATTATTTATTTATTTATATATTATTATTTATAATGAGTACCTATTTGTTTAGATAGGTATTTATTCTATTTATTATATATTATTATTATTGTTATTATTTATTAATTTATTAATTATTTTTATTTATTTATTATAGGTGAATAAAAAAAATTAATAAATACCTATTTATTCAGATAGGTTTTAATTATATTTATTATATATTATTATTGTTTGTTTATTTGGTTATAATTTTATTATATTGTTGTTTATTTATATGTATATAATTTGTTATTTAAATTTCAAATAAATAAATCTATTATTATTATTATTATTATTATTTTTTGTAAGCTGAGGTGGTACTCTTTCTATTACTGGATAGAAAATAAAACATTACATAGTATCAAAAACATTGTAAACTTGCCCACATGGGGAAACCGAGTATTTAAGCCATCTATAGTTTTTAATGGACGACCAAAAATAAAAGGCCCAAAGTCTAATAATCTTAGCCAAATAAACAAGGCAGTCTTGAGAACTTCTAATACTACTAGTCTGCAAGAAATATACTTCTCTATCTAAAACATGCAAAAAACTGTAACTGGTAAGACTATGAGCTTTCCTGAACATATCTCTTGTCAAACATCGTCCATTGCTGGTTGCTGACTTGCTCCTTTCTCTGCACCTTGGTGGTCTCCCTTCAGCAGCTGATGAATTTCGTCCAATTTCTCCTCTTGCCTCTCCAGGGCAATGCGGATGAAACTCAATTCTCTGCGCATATCAGGGCCACCCTGCACAATCTCGACCATCTCCGTAGCAACTTGCTCTAGAGCCTTTGCCAGTAGCCTCTTCATAACCCAGTAAATGTGCAGAGATTGTTTAAACAAGAACATTCTTCCCCTGGTGTGGCCTGGATCATGCAGCAGGAACTCCCAATCCTCCATTTCTTCATCAGATTGGTCTTGGAGAGACTCCTCCTCTAGGTGTTGCATGATTCTTCTAACTTCTGGATTGGTGTTCTGCTGATAGGCCATTTCTACCCGACGAACTCTGTGATTCACCGTCCTCCTTATCTTTTTGACAGGTCCCGCATCCTGCCTGGATTTCTCTACTTCCTCATGCATCTTCCTGCTCTTCCCCCGACCCCTTTTCCTGCCCGAATCCACACCGCTGCCAAGACCCCTGTCTCATCTTCTCATGCCGTAACGCCGAACCTTCACCTCCTGCGGAGCAGGGTGGTCATCTTTCATCTGCTGATACTCCTCGCCTGCTAATCCGTCCTGAGAATAAGACCTCTTGTTCCCCTCGCCTCGGGGCGTCTCCTCCTCGGACTCGTCCTCAATCTCCCAAATCTCAGTTGGTTGATCTTCGTTCATAATTTCCTTGCCTTTCCGGCTCTTATTCCTGACAGTTGCATTATGCTGCTCCTCTGTCACCCTGGTTTTCAGCCGGGTTTCCATGTTACCAACGGTTCTATCGCAGGGAATACTCTGGTGCCAGGTAAACTCTATCGTATAATGCTGTCTCTCAGCGGTGATGTCCGCTCCTCGCCAAATTGGGAAACATCGAAATAACTGCTCTTCCTTCCCCGTTTGGATATATTTCGGATCTCTTCCCTCCTCGTACACCTTTGGATTGAATTTACCTTGCCGCCGATTGCTTTCTGGGTGACGTCTCCTTTGGCCATCATTCTTTGATTAATATCAGCTGTCGGGAGATCTGACATGTCGCTCCATCCTCCTCTCCAATCGCGAGCATTTATTGCTTCACATTGGGGGTGATCCTGTGCCGTTCTCCATGCACGCTGCCAATGTATTGCCCTGTACCCTATGATCATAACGCTTCTCTGTCCAGACTGACCTATGTTCATTACACGGGACCTCCACGCCCTCTCATTTATCTAGCTCATTGATCCTCGCATTTTCGCTCGTAGCTTGATCATAGTCTTCATTAATGATTTTTGCCAGGTCCTCCCACTCCCTGTTCCCGTACACCGCTCTCCATTGATTGTCTACCGTGCTGCCACGACCTTTACATCCCCAATTCGCCATGAAATCGGCCACGCGATTCCCCTTCCTTCTGATGTGATTTATTATTTTATATTCAATTCTTTTCAATAGTTCCACGATTTCCTGGACAATTCCAGCCGTTCGCCAGCTGCTTGTGATCTTCTCCCAGTCTCATCCATTACTGAGCTTCTTCAGCATTTCAACCACAATCTGTGAGTCCCTTACAATTTCTAAATTGGTGTATCCATTTCTTACAACAATTCGCAATCCCTGGTGAATTGCCCAAAACTCAGCCTCATTGTTCGTCATTTCCCTACCCCAATCTGCGTAAATCCACCTTACCTGCTTGTAACTGTCCCGGAAAATGCCTCCAAAACTAGCTTCGCCCGGGTTCCCTTTCGAAGCTCCGTCGAAGTTTAATTTGATGAAGTTTTCTCTGGGATAGCTAAATTTATCGGGGCTTTGGGTCCGCGCATCATGTCGGGAGTTCTGCTTATGATGGACCATCTCAAACTTTAGATTTAAATTGTTCAGGATTCCCTCCTCAAACTGGTTTGCCTTCCAATCCTCCCCATCCCACTTCTCAACCAGGATTGTTTCCCTCATTAATTTGACTGGTCGTCCCCAAATTATTTTCGGATCCTTTAATTTATTCTGGAACACTCTGCGATTCCTCTCCTTCCATATCATCCATATCACGAACCCTGAGATGAGATTCCACGCTCTGTTGACAACTTTACATTGAAAATCCTCTTTATTCCATTGGAAAACCATTTCGTTGAAATCTCTGGGGGCTATCTCAGATTTGCCAAATATTCTTTTAGTATTCATCCAAAGATTCTTTGTGAACGAGCAATTAATCAGTAGGTGATTTCTGGTCTCCACTTCAGTGTTACAGAGACAGCACCTCGACGGGCCACTGAAGCCTTTTTTTTGAATTCTGTCCCAAGTTAAAATCTTATTTTTAGTTGCAAGCCATATGAATAGGGATATTTTCGGCCACCAGTTGCTTCCCCATATAATCTTCCAGTCTAAATTCTCCTCAGCTCTGGTTTGGGTATCTGTTAAGTATTATGCCTCTTTGGTAGTGAAAGAACCTTTCATGGAATTCCCCCACCTAAGGAGATCCTTTCCAGTGCGGGCTCTAATTTTCCTGGACTCCACCTCTTTCATGTAAGCTTCTTGTTGGTCTTGGCTAAGCTCCCTGTCCCACTCGGTCGGATCAGTCCATTTTCTCCAGATTCCATCCGGATCATTAGCTTTCCAATAGTCTCTGACACATTATCGATCTCCTTCTATTCTATCCTAAATCTGTTGTAGCCTCTGAATTCTACTCATTCTTTCTTTCTGCTGCCACTTATCATCCTAGAAATTGGCTTCCTCTCCACCTCGAATCTCCCAGAATGTATGCTTCTCAACCAAATCTCTGTTTTGACGAGCTAGGTCCCAAATTGCTGACCCTTTGGGGGTTTCTCTCTGTCTTAAAATCTCCACTGTGGATTCAGGCATATTGTATTTAGTTTTCCATATGGCTTTCCACAGATCGTTACCCTCCCTTAGCCAGCGCCACCAGAGCTTTGCTCCTAACACTTTGTTGAGTTTTTCAGGGTCCCTTAAACCCAATCCCCCTTTTTCTTTTTTCTCTGTTAAATGATTCCAAGAAACTAAGGCCCATTTTTTCTGCTGGTTTGTCCCTCCCCAGATAAAATTTCTTATGATCTCTCTGATCTTAGCACAGACTCTTAAAGGTGCTGCCATTATCGACAAGGGGTAAATGAGGATAGCTTGGAGGACTGATTTTGCCAGAACCACCCTTCCTGCTATGTTTAAAACTCGAAAAGCCCAGTTTGGTACTTTGTTTCTCAGCTTATCCAGGACTCCTTGCCAATTTTTCATCTTTTTGGAAGTAAAGTCCAATAAATTTCCCAAGTATTTCGTAGGCAGCTCTCCTCTCTTAAAGCCCAACAATCTTATAAGGTGAGTTTTGACCTGTTCCACTGTATTAAATATGAATATACATGACTTATCTCTATTAATTTCCAGACCAGAAGCTTCAGCAAATAAATCCAGTATTCTTTTAAGATGTCTTACTTCCTTAACAGTTGGTTCCCCAAATAACATGATATCATCAACAAATTGCTGATGAGTTAAAGGCAAATTATTTCCCCAGAGCTGTAAACCTTTGATTCTGTTCGCTGCTCGTTCTTTTTTGATAAATCGGCCCAGACCTTCAGCTGCTAGAATGAAAAGAAACGGAGATAATGTATCTCCCTGTCTAATTCCTCTAGATGCATTAAAGGTTTTCGAGGGAGTTCCATTAACAAGAATGGAGAAATTCAGTGAAGAAATCAAGCTGTGAATCCACTTAATCCACCTCCTGTTGAAGCCAAAACTTTCCAGGACTTCTTCCAAATAGTTCTAGTTAAGTCTGTCATAAGCCTTCGACAAGTCTAATTTGATCATCATACCCTTTTGCTTTTTTATTTTTAGAGAGTGAATAACTTCTTGAGTTACTACCAGGCCATCTAGGATTTGTCTACCTTCAACAAAACCCGTTTGTTCAGCAGATATTAACTTATCTAGAAGGGGTTTTAATCTCTTGGCAATTAGGGATGTAATAATCTTGTAAATAAAATTACACAGAGCTATGGGTCTAAAACCATTGGCATCTTCTAAATTATCACCCTTAGGAATCAGAGCATAAAAAGTAGAGTTAATGGCAGGCCATACCTTTTGGTTCATCCTAGATTCTTCTATCAGATCAAGGATCTCTTTTCCCAGAAAGTGCCATCCCGCCTGGTAGAAATCAACTGTGAAACCATCCGGACCTGGAGCAGTACCTTTCTTCATTGATTTTACAGTTTCCTCTATCTCTTCTAAGTTAACAGCTCTCATCAGCGCCTTATTTTGGTCTTCTGTAACTAAACGAGGAATGGCCGAGCATATTTCCTTTATTGCTCTCGTTCTATCAGCTTGAGGTTCTGTTAGGATTCCTTTATGATGATCCACCAGAACTTGCTCAATCTCAGCTTGCTCAACCACTCTATCCCCATTCTTATCTTTGATGGATAGAATCCTATTTCTTTGTCTGTGTTTGATCATAGCCTGATGAAAGAATTTTGTGTTCCTTTCCCCCTCCCTTAACCACTTTATTCTTGATTTTTGCCGCCATAGAACTTCTTCCTGCTTTCGTCTTTCTTCTAGTTTTCCAAGAATTACCCCTTCTTCTCTAATGCTCTCCTCTGTTCGGCCTTCCATTATCATCTTTTGTTGTAGTGATTCCATTTCCCCCTCTAGTTTTTGTTTGTCTTCCATAATGTTACCAAATTCTTCCTTGTTCCATTTCTTAATTCTCCCTTTCAGCTCCTTCAGTTTCAATTGGAACGTATGCATTTTTCCTTTTCCCTGCACTGTACTCTGCGTCCACCATTCTTCCACTTTCTTTATGAATCCTGGGTCCCTTAACCAGAAGGCTTCAAATCTGAATGGTCTTTTTCCACGATTTCTTTTAATATCCACCTCTAGTCTAATAGGCCAATGATCAGATCCAAGGGATGGTATGATCTTTGCTTCGACGAAAACATCCTTATTCATAATAGCTTCTGATACTAGGAAGCGATCAAGTCTTGATGCTATTTGGTTCTTGCCTCCCCTCCTGTTGTTCCAGGTGCATATCCCATTAATAGTCTGGATGTCTACTAATCTTAAATCTTCTATCATTTCATTGAACATATCCATGAAGTGGTCTAACTTCCTTATCCCTCCTTTTTTTCCTCTAGGGATCTGATTAAATTAAAATTGCCTCCTATGATCCAAGCAGCCTCTGGATATATTCTGCGGATTATTTTCATGCTATTTATAAAACTTTCTTTTTCCCCTGGGGAAGGGGGGCCATAAACCCCTGAAATAACAACCTTTTCCTTTGTTCCTACTATCCTACCCATGCCAGTAAGGATTCTATTCATGCTGGTCTAGCTTTCTAGAATGATATCGTTTGGATTCCACAAAATTGCAATACCTCCCGGAGAGCCAATAGCATCTTGCCCCATAACTTCGTATTGTAGTTTATTTTTGTCAATTATTCCTTCCATTTGTTGTACTGTAATTTTTGTCTCCTATAAAATCATAATACTGGGCTTCTCTTTTTTCAATTTCTCCTTCATATATCTCTGTTTACCTTTACTGTTCAAACCCTTAATATTCCAACTGATAACAATCATTTAAAACTTTTGGTAGGAGGGGAAGAATACCTCTGACAAAGGTATCACTTTACCTAAGTTTATCAACGTTTCTCCCACAGTCTGAATAGTTTCGCTCATCGTTTTCCGACCTCTTTTCCTACTATTTTTGCCAGAGCTGTCCATTCCCACCTGTCCATTCCCCTGTTCATTTCCTATAGTTATCTGCTTATCCATGTTCTCCCCTTTTTTTCCTTGTACTTCTGAAATGCTTCCTTATACAGTTGTTTCTGCTTCTCAGGTATGAATCTACTATCTAGATATTTCCATTCCTGGATTAACTGTTTCATGATTCTCTCCTCCTCCACCTCACTTTCTACCTGGTTTTCCACGTCCATCTGGGATTGCATTGTTGCATTTTTTGCCTTTCCTTCCGCCCGTTCTTCAATAGTTTTCCCTAAATTTGCATCTTTTCCTTTGTTTTCACTTACAATTTCCATTGGTGTGTTTCCAGGGTCTTCATCGTCCTCCAAGTTTACTTCGTAATCCTCGTTCTCGCTCTGAAGAATTTGAAACTTGTTTTGACTTGTTGTATGGATGGGTTTTTCTTGTGACTAGGATTTGGGTCCCTCCTTGCTCTGTTTCTTTCTCCTTGTGACCTGTTGAAAACCCTTGTCTGCCTCCTCCAATTTTCCTGAATTTCTCTGATGTTCCTCTTGACTTATTTTTGAATCCTCCTCCTTATTCAGAGGGCATTGCCGATATAGATGACCATATTCATGGCATTTGCGGCACCTAAACGGAATATGTTCATAATCTATTGGCTGTTGCCAGATTTCATCATGATATTCCAGCTCGATATTCTCCGGGAGGGGTTCTGCTAAATTCAGGTAGACACAGATCCTTGCATATGAAGTATATTTGCCTCGTTTTGTGGCTTCTGCAATTTTAACAAAACCCCCGATTGAGTTCCCAATTCCCTCTAGAATTTCAGGGTCCCAGAATTCGTCTGGGAGCCCGAACAGTCTAACCCAGATTGGGGCGTCCAGCATTTTTTCCTTTTCTGGGTTGTATCTTTCTTCCCAGTATTTCATGAACAGGCCTGCATTGTTCATGAAGTACGGTCCTTCTTCGAAAACCCTATCCTTGTCCTCCAGATTCGTGAAGATGGCTGTAAAAAACCCTTTTGCTCCCAATTTCAGATCTATATGGCCTTTTGGTCTCCACCTTTGATCAATCCATCTGTATAACTCCTTCTCAGATGGCCAGTAGCCTATGAATTTACATATCAGGGCATGGTCCTTCATGTAACAGTTGTATTCCTCAAGTTTGTTGCAGGGAATGACATATCTAGGTTGTTTTTGTGCCCTAGGTAGGCATTTTCCTCCCATCCTTTTCTGCCATAGGTTACCCATCACTGGGGCATAGTTTTCCTTCTGGTTATGCTGCATTCCGCTTGCACTGGTCTCCCCTGCTACCACATTTTTAAAGGAGGGGATCTCTCCCCTCCCTTTTGGGTTTTCCATTTTCCCCTCAGCTCTTGACTCTAATTATTTACCCTCACTTCGCTGTTGAAGACTAGTTGCCTGAGATGCGAGTATTGCGAAATTCCCTTTCCCAATCTGCCCTCTTCGCCTTCCTTCGCCCTCTATCTCGCGTTTTTCGCCTGTCAACCCCGTCTGCTGCGCTGTCTGCAAACCCTAGCTGCGCGCGCCCTCATCCCTCCTCAAACGCCTCTTATTATTATTATTATTATTATTATTAATTTATTTTTATTTATTTGTTATTATTATTATTATAATTAATTTATATATATATATATATATATATATATATATATATATATATATATATATATATATTTATTATTATTTTTATTATAATGATTATATATTTATTAATTATTATGATTATTGCTTTTTTATTTTATTTAATAGGGGTTTCCAGGTATCACTTAACTTTAGACCGTCATCTCTATTCATATTATTGGAGGATTTTTCGATTTCAATTGCTTCTTTTACTCTTTTTTTTAAATGATGGTCTTCTTTATGAATTAATTTTGCTTGTTCCATACAAATATAATGTGAGGAGGAACAAGCATGCTCAGCTAGCCCAGATTTTTCTGACCTATTTCTTGAGATGTCATTAATATGCTCTTTTAGCCTAATGCCAAAGGATCTCCCTATTTCACCTATATATACTTTGCCACAAGAGCAAGGAATTGAGTATACCCCTTTGTGATTTTTTGGGTCAATAAGGTCCTTGGCAGAATCTAGCATGTTTTTGATGGTGTTAGGGGGTGTGAAGGCAACCATAATGTTATGCTTGGTGAGAATTCTAGTGATTTTGTCAGTGGTTCCTTTAATATAGGGTAAGGAGATTCTAGGGTTTTCCAGAGTCTTCCTTTTTTGGTTATTGGTTGTGGATTCTTTGAATATCTTTTGGATAATGTTTTTATGATAGCCATTTTTGATGAAGACTTCGCAGAGATGGTTGAGTTCTTCTTCTAAATGATCAAGGTCAGAGATTCTTGACGCTCTAGTAGCTAGGGTTTTGATGACTCCTACTTTTTGCTTCGGATGGTGGTGGGAATTAGAGTGAAGATATTTGTCGGTGTGAGTTTGTTTTCTGAAGACCTGGTGGCTTAGTTTTCCATTTTTCTTGGTAAGGAGGACATCTAGGAAGGGGAGCTGGTTGTCTTTTTCAATCTCAATAGTGAATTTTATGTGTTCTGAGAGACTGTTTAAGTGGGATAAGAATTCATTAAGTTTATCTAAACCATGTCTCCATTTAGCGAAAATATCATCTAGATATCTTTTCCACTCATCAGGTGTAAAGGGTAAAGATTTGAGGGCCATTTGTTCAAAATGTTCCATATATAAATTGGCAATTAGAGGAGATAAAGGAGAACCCATGGCAACTCTATGAGTTTGCCCATAGATTCTACCTTTGAAGCTAAAGTATGAAGATTTTAGGCAAATGTCTACAAGTTCTACAGTTTCCTGGTCTGTAATATTCTTTAAAACTTCTATGGCTTTATCTACAGGAATCATAGTGTAGAGAGACACTACGTCAAAGCTAACAAGGAGATCATTGTCACTGATTTCTAGGTTTTTAATCCATTCTATGAAAGAGGTAGAATCCTTGATATAAGAGGGAGTGTTACCTGATAAAGGTCTAAGCTTGTTTGCAAGGTATTTTGCTAACCAGTAAGTAGGTGACCCTATGGTGTTTACAATGGGTCTGAGAGGAATTCCAGATTTATGGATTTTGGGAACTCCATAAATTCTAGGGATGATGGCACTATTAGGTATTAATCTGTTCTTAATAGTAGAGTCAAGAGAGAAGTTTTTTATTTTGTTACTAACTAGGCGGAGAATTTTCTTACTGGGGTCCTTGTTAAGAATTCTATAGCAACCACTCTTGTTAAGGTGTTCTTCCATCTTATTGTCATAATCTGACCTATTCATAATAACAGTGGCATTTCCTTTGTCTGCTTTTAAAATTATGATGTCCTTATTGTTCCTGATGTTTTCTAAAGCTATGGATTCTTCTTTAGAGATGTTGCTGGGAGGAGGTCTGGCATTTCTGAGAATTCTAGCCACGTCTTGTCTTATTTCTTCAGCAACATTTAGATTAGTGTTTCTGATGATGACTTCAACGTTGCTAATGATATCATATATAGGTATTTTTGCTGGAGATAAAGCAAAATTCAAGCCTTTTTCTAGCAGCATTTTCAAATTGTCATCTAATGCCAGATTTGAGAGGTTGATCACAGTTTCTTTTTGTGTATTATTTATATTTTGCGCTGTCTGGCCATTTATTTGCCTGAGAGTATTTTTAACCTGCGATTTGTCATCTAACTGTTTATAAATAACCTGAGTGTGTTTGATGGGAGCGCCATGCTGGGTATTATTGATGTCATTCTGCGTAAAATTATCTGCAACAATAGTCCTTTCTTGCGCTATTTGATTGTTTAATTTATTGAGACGTTCATTGGTTTTGATCCAAGACTTCTTGTTGTCCACTAGATTGTTTAATTTATTGAGACGTTCATTGGTTTTGATCCACGACTTCTCGTTGTCCACCAGATTGTTTAATTTATTGAGACGTCCATTAGTTTTGATCCACGACTTCTCGCTGTCCACTAGTTTGATGCATTCTTCCTGCGCGCTGTTGGACAGAATGCTTTGAGTGATGGGGCTGTCTACGATGTTAACTGCGTTGACAGCTTGACTTCCTTGATGTACATTACGCTGGAGAAAGTTATCTGACTTGCTGCCTTTTTCTATGATGTTAGCATCTGTCTGCACTTTCAGAGGGATTTCCCGTATGTCAAATTACCTGATGGTGGCATCGTACTACTGGTTAACATTGTGCTAGCGAGTATACCTGCATTCCTTAACAATTTTCTGTGTTTGAGAGGATTTGAAGCAGAAGTCAGCATTACCCAAGATTTTAAGTTTTCTGGATTTCTTTGATAAGATATAATTGAAGATCCTTTCAGCTTTGGCGAAGGTGAAGGCATCCAAGATTTGCCAGAGATCAGAACGAAGAGCTGATGCTAGCACCAGATGTAATTTCAGAAGTTTTTCAGAAATTTTAATTAAAAGGACTTTGGTAAATTTGATTTCATGTTTGATGAGGGTTTTACTGAGATTATTGAAGACAGAGATGTTCCTACCTCGTTTAAGGGGATGGTTACATTTGGCAAAGTTTGGAATGAGGTTTCTATCCCTACATTCTTTTAGAAATATGAGATTTGACATTCTTCTAGCTCTCGAGATTCTCATCTTCTCAAAATTTAAAGCATTGTTCATTATGTCCCTTCCATGGTGGGACTTAATGGTGTTAAAGAGGGAGTCCATATAGGCTGATAGAATTTTTTATTTTTATTTTGAGGAAAAACCTGTGAACAGATTTGAAACCAACGTTTCGGACTAGCTTAGTGAGTCCATCATGAGGGCAATGAGATTTGTTTTTGAGAAGAGAGAGAGTGAAAATTACGGAGCTTATTAATAGTTAATTGAAAAATATTGTTGTTGTCTTCATTAGTAGTCGGCTTATGAATGGTATTTTCATTAATACTTATTTAATTTATTTAATTAGATAGCTCTTTATTATATTTATTAATATTTATTTATTTAGTTATAATTTTATTGTATTATTCTTTATTTATATATATATAATTTATTATTTAAATTTCAACTAACATAACTCTATTATCTATTTATTATTATTTTTATTATTAATATTATCATTATTATTTATTTATTTATTGATTTATTTTTATTTATTTATTATAAAAAAATAATTTAATAAATACTTATTTATTTAGATAGGTATTTATTTTATTTGTTATATATTATTATTGTTAATTTACTTGGTTATAATTTTATTATATTATTGTTTATATATATATATATATATATAAAATTTATTATTTATATTTTGATAAAATAAATCTATTACTTGTATATTATTATTTTTAATAAGTACATATTTATTTAGATAGGGATTTATTATATTTATTGTATATTATTATTATTTATATATTTAGTTATAATTTTATTATATTATTGTTTATATATATATATATATATATATATATATATATATATATATATATATATATATATATATATATATATTTATTATTTAAATTTCAAATAAAATAAATCTATTATTTATTTATTATTATTATTTTTTTATTATTATCATTGTTATCATTTATTAATTATTTTTATTTATTTATTATAAATGAATAAAAATAAATTAATAAATACCTATTTAATTAGATAAGTTTTTTATTATATTTATTATATATTATTATTGTTTATTTGTTTGGTTATAATTTTATTATATTATTGCTTATTTATTTTTATTTATTTAATATAAATAAATAAATACCTATTTAATTAGATAGGTTTTTTATTATATTTGTTATATATTATGAATTGTTTATTTGTTTGGTTATAATTTTATTATATTATTGGTTATTTATTTTTATTTATTTAATATAAATAAATAAAAATAATCTAAAAAATACTTATTTATTTAGATAGGTATTTATTATATATTATTATTGCTTATTTATTTGGTTATAATTTTATTATATTATTATTTTTTTATTTATATATATAATTTGTTATTTATATTTTTAATAAAATAAATCTATTATTTATATGTTATTATTTATAATGAGTACCTATTTGTTTAGATAGTTATTTATTCTATTTATTATATATTATTATTATTGTTATTATTTATTAATTTATTAATTATTTTTATTTATTTATTATAGGTGAATAAAAATAAATTAATAAATACCTATTTATTCAGATAGGTTTTAATTATATTTATTATATATTATTATTGTTTGTTTATTTGGTTATAATTTTATTATATTATTGTTTATTTATATGTATATAATTTGTTATTTAAATTTCAAATAAATAAATCTATTATTATTATTTTTTTTCTCGTTAAAAACTAATCTATTATTTACAGGAACAGGAAAACATTTACAATCATAGAGTCTTTTTACCAGAGGCCGACCTGTGGCGCTCTGGATTGGGAGGAATCAAAAGGGCAGCCCTCGCAGGGGCTCCATGACTGAACAAAACATCCCACACAGGGGTCTTAGACTTCCAAAAATGCGACCATTTCAAACTAGATAACCCGCGCAGGGGTTTTGGACCATAAGTGTTCATCCCACACAGGGGCAACAAACAACCATCAGCATTTACCCATGTAGGGGCAAAAAAAGAGATAACAAGAACAAGCATAATGACAACATGACAGAAACCGAAAGCCGAAACAAAACCTGAGTGTCGCTGGAGGATGTGATGCTGAGCGGATGGACAGCTATTCGTCCGGCTCCTCCTCGACCACCTTGCACCAACCATATTTTTCCATTTCCTTTGCAGAAGGGTAGGGATCCAAGTTGACATTGTCCCCCTTGGATGTCGACACTTCCTGAGGCTGAGGAAGGTTGGGAACATGCTCTGCATCCTCCGCTAGCATCGCCTTGACAAATTCTGAACTCTCGCCCGGGTGCTTCCCCTTGCTGCATTGTCCGTCGCTATCGACCTGAGATTCCTCAAGGAAAAGTACCGAAACGTGGGCATTGATACGGGGTCTGTCCAGAGAGCTACTAAAGGTAAAAATGGCTGAACCAAAGGTAGGCGTAGGTGCTGGGTCAGAATTTGGGCTGCCAGAGTCCATGAATTGGCTTGCTCGGATGGGGTTGGCTTCAACAATACGATGGCATCGGCAGCGACAGTAGTGGGAGTGGGGTTCTTCAACTAGAGGACGAGAGGACCCTCCCCGGGCAGAGCCTCGACAGTTGAGCAGGCGCTGTCGAGGCCTAACCATTTTTGCAGGGGCACCGGGGGTAAGGAACAATGCATGATAGGGAGGCGGAATTGACAAAGAGGCGAGCGAACGGCACCCAACAACCTTAAGATTGCATCCACCCCTCCTTTTAGGCTTGAAACTGCACCCAACAGACAGAGGGACGGCAAGAGCTGTTTCCCTGAGAGCCAAAGACCAGGCAAGAGCCTGAACACCAAATACCAAATACCGAGCATGAACCAGCTCATGTCGAGCCATCCCGCCACCTTTCTTAACCACTTCATCGTTACCTCGAGCTTCGATCACCATAACTGCTCGTTGCAGTCGATCCAACAACTCGGACGGAGCATTGAATGTTTTCCTATGTTTACCCTGCCCTTTATTCCCTGGCGGCGATCCTGCATTGATTGCTAGCTCTAAACCTAAGGCAGCACATGACTGGCATGTGGCTCCTCATTAACGCCCATCGTGTCACCCGCATCTGGGGAAATCTATTATTATTATTATTATTATTATTATTGTTGTTATTATTATTATTATCATTATTATTATTATAATTAATCTTTTTTTTTATATATTTATTATTATTTTTATTATAATGATTATATATTTATTAATTATTATGATTATTGCTTTTTTATTTTATTTAATAGGGGTTTCCAGGTATCACTTAACTTTAGATCGTCATCTCTATTGCTGCTTTAAAAAAGCAACTAAAGTTACACTCTTCTGAACATCCACAAAACAAGGAGGTCCTAGAAAGCCAAACCCAGAAAGATGAGATGATGGACCTCATTCTCTAGCTAAGTGCTCAAATAAAATAAATGGAGAAGGAATTAGATGAGTTAATACAACTGAAACAAGCCAATCTTGAGACAACCACTTCCACTACTATTCCTACAGTTACTATAGTAGTTCCTTCAACTTTCGCAGCTTCATTAGCCCCAACAGCTCCACTAGCTACAATACTTCCAGCTGCAACAACAACTACATCAACTATAGGTTCAACAATAGCAGCAGCTCATCCAAATGATGAATCAAGTAAACTGGTCAAATCCATGGAGGACATGTCCATTCAAACCACTAAAATAAATAGACTTAAAGAATAGATAAAATTTCTAGAGGATGATAAGAAACTGGCTCAAATCATGCATAAAAATGAAGTACAGAAGTCAAACAAGTTGACTGCAAGGATAGAGAACTTAGAAAAGGAGTTAATGCTGAAGGAGCCACTTGCCCAAGAAAAAGAGCGGCTATGGGCCAATATCATTGACTCTGTCAATGATATTTGGCCATATATACAAGTTATGTTTGAACAAAATGATTTAGCCAAAGAGGTTGGTGAAGCAATTCAAAGGGTTAAGGTCGAACTTGGAAATATGCCAAAAGAAGCTTCAAGGATAATCCAATTCCTTAACTCAAAGAATAAATATGAATTGTAGGAACTTGGCATAGCTGACATAACTAGCACTATACTAGAGGTGAAGAAGGTAATCACCAAGAGGAACTTAATGATGCAGCTTGAGGACAAACACCAAACCATGGAGCTAGCTATAGGCAAGTTTATGGTCAAATTTGATGTTTTGAGGCAGAAAGGTTTGCATAATCCATTGATAATAAATGACAGGTTAATGGCACATGAAGACTATGATAAAAGAATCAGAGAAGTGGCAAAGGAGCAAGCCAATAGTTCCTCTATGAAAGGGATGCCTACAGGAAAGGTTGTTTACCAGAATGTTGAGAACCTCTTTTACCTCCAGCATGAGGTAAAACATCTTTTTTTAAACAGGTCCACCTTTGCAAAATACACAGAAGCTAATGAAGTCTACAGAAGAATGGTAAATATTAAATTACCAGATACAGAGACTTGGGAAGAATTAAATGATTCCTTGTGAAAATGCAAGGTAAACAGTGGATACAGAGCAATGGAAGAAATGTAGTAGATCAGCTAAGTCAATGAGTATCAGATGAAAGAGTATCAGTCAAAAAGAAAAGTAAAATAATATTCAGCATGGAAGACAAACAACCAAAGAGAAAGAGTAGCCTAATATCAAAGAAGAGCCAACAACAATCAATAAAAGAGGGACAACTTGCATTAGCTACATATATGTCTCTATCTTCTTGCATGATGATATTTCTGTTTCCTTGAATAATTACTAAATAAGTTTAGGATATTTTGTAATAATTTTTCGTATAAATGCTTCATAAATTCAAAGTATAGGGTGTGGATTGCTAAACATTTCTATATTTGTATTGGTCTGAAACCTAAGGGTACATTGTACCATTTTTCAAGTCAGCAGACTGGACTGAGTAATAAAGGCATTGCATTACAGGATTCATGCGTTGGGTCACTTCAGTGAAGTATTTCATGTTTGTCAAATTTTTATCTTCTTAAGTTTCACGTACTTGCATGGTATCTGAATTGAGTGAAATAACTGGAATATTATTACAGAATTTGTTTAAGTACATTTGGTCTTGAACAATTTTTCATTTTCATGTTTTCTTCTAATATCCAGAGTATGGAATCCTTCATTTCTCCCTAGTTTCGATTGACTTCTATCATTTCCCTCATTATCTGGTTTGAGGAATCCTCAATTGCTCCTTGACCTCAATTGTAAACCACTTCACCATCTAGCCTAAAAAATCTAAATTTACTTAGTTACCTTTCCCCGTGAACACTATCTTTAGAACCTGATTCAGTCATGTTTTCTTAACACTTGACCCCATAGTCCAATGGTAAAGGACATCCCTCTATCCATCTAAGTCAGTAATTCCATCACCAAATAAAACTCAAAACCCAATCAAGCTTGAATAACTAGCCTAAAATCAATTAACTCAACAAATTTAAATCATAAATAGAGAGCCCTCTCTGAGCATTAGGAAGGCTAGATCCTAATCTCAAAAGTAGGTTTGTGGTTACCTCTAATATTTCTTTTGACACAAGATAACAACCCTAGGGAAATTTTAGACTGATAACATAGCGGCGACCATACTGGGGAAAGTCCTCAGTCTAATAAACCTTGAAGGAAATCTTAAAATCTAATCTCTTCATCTTAAGGTCATTTTAGGGTTGTTAAAAAGTTTCATTAAAAAATAAAAAAATTAAAATTCTGGCTTCCAAAAGAACACACTATACCAGGGCACATCCAGATCCAAACCCTACTTTAATAGTTGATGATCCTGACAAAATTTTAAGAAAACCAAAAAAGGTAGAAATCCAAGGAAGCAATAGTGAGTTAGTTAAAGCAAATTCACTTCCTAAACACTTATCAAGTTTAGAGGATATTAAATTTGATTTATCATTTAAGCTTTCTTTGTTTTGTACCAAATATGAAAATTCAATTCATGATACTATAATAGACCCAAATTTTATTCAATTTATTGAATCAAAGAAGGTTCCTATACATCTTGATTTAGATCAACATGTTTTGGATACTTTTGACAAGCTAGAAGCTTTAACCTCAACATTGATAAGGCATATAGATGAAGCCTATCATCGAAAATGAGTTGAATTGGTTGCCCTAAATGCTGCTACCCCTGAAATTGCTACGAAGTCTTCAAAATTTGCAAATACAACTTCATTTACTATCGCCTCACCTATTATATCCACTACAGTTCATTCCCCAAAACCATTCATACCTCAACCTCCTTTCCAACCAAACATCTCAAGTTCATCTAGTTCATCTACAACCATCTCAAGTTCTTCTTCAAGCACCACTACTTTACCCCCCAGTCAAACCAAAGCCTTAGCCATGGTAGATAGATATGTACCTTTGGTCTTACAACCTCAACTACATGCCATGCCCCAAGGCTACCAAAGTAAAATCTTTATGTTTGATGCTACTGGTCAATATACTACCCAATAACATGTCAGTAAAATGAATGATTATTTTGAGTTACATGAGATTGATGAATCTGATGTGCAAATGAGATTATTTGCCCAAACACTAGCAAGAGATTTCAAAAAATGGTTTAAAGGTTTACCTGCTAATCATATTGTTGATTTAGCTACTTTCCATAGATTGTTTATTAATAGATGGGAAAGAAAGAAAAACCATTTGCAAATATTGTCTGAATATGAAAACATTAGAAGAGCTCCTAATGAATCTGTTCAGGACTATTGTACTAGGTTCAACAGTATCTATAATGCAATCCCCACAAATATCAAACCTCCACTAGACTTGGAACTAATCAAATTTCCTTATGGTTTTGACACTGATATATCTTACCAATTGAGAGAAAGAAACCCTGAAACATTGGAACAAATGCAAAGTAATGTTGTTAGTGTAGAAGCTAATTTATTAGCTAAGAGAGATAGGATGAGAAATGAGAAAAGAGTTACAATTAAAGAGGAACCATCTAGTTCAAATGGTAAGATAGATAATTTAGCTAAAAGTGTAGAAAGGATAATGGATAGATTAGAAAATACGGAAAGAAAATCTCAGTGGGAAAATCAACAAGCCCCCAATTAGAAACCCCAACTTTAGGAAAAATCCTAATACTGGAAAAGCAAGAGATGCTATACCTGATCAATAGGTTAGACCACCTTTCCAGGAAAATTATGCTGAAGGTTCACAAAACCATGAAGTAGAGGAGGACACCCAAATAAACCTATTGGGGATTAAAAACAAAGATATTGTTTTTCTTACTCGAGAAGAATAGGAATTGTATATGTTACAACAATTACAATTAGAATCTGGAGAGTCCTTTGACCACAAACAAGGCTGTGAATCTACTATTTATGAAGTTCACAAACAATATAACCTTAGAAGAAAAATGAATACAGAAGTTCCCACTAAGAAATCAGTCCAAACGCAAGCTAAAAAAATAGCAGAAGCTCCGGTGACCAAAGTTCTACAAATTCTCCCTAGAGGAACTGAAGAAACTTCTAGCCCAAAAATTGTAGACATGTATTTAGCTGAAACTCAAATTTAAACTGTTACTCAAACTATTCCAAATAACAAAATTCAAAACAAAATTGTTGGTACAGAAACTGAGTTACCAAGTGTTGAGAAAGAAGATAAAAGTACACATGCCACAATTGGTAAGGAAGATCTCATACAATCAGGAAAAACTCAATTGACATTCAACATTAAGACTAAGATAGCCAAATTGAAAGTATCAGTTCCTTTGACAGAGCTAGTGAAAAATGAATTATACAAAGCACAAATCACTGAAACACTAAATATAGGTGAAGGCAAAGATGTTGTAAACCTTAATGATGATCAACCTGAGTTATTATTTGGTCTAGAAGTAAATGGAAAACATCAACAAGGGGGTATCCCTCCATTCTACATTAGCTTAAATGTTCATGATAAAATCTTACATAATGCTATGCTAGATTCAGGGGCATCCCATAACTTAATGCCTAAAGCAATCATGGAAAGATTAAATTTAGATATCACCAAACCCTACAAGGACCAGTTTTCCTTTGATTCTAGCCAAGTCAAATGCCTTGGCCTGATTAAAGATTTGTGCATAACTCTAGTCCAATGCCCAGAAAAGAGTATTGTTATGGATATAGTAGTTGTTGATATCCCACCCAAGTATGGAATGTTATTATCTCACTCATGGGGAGAAAAATTGTAGGGATCTCTACAGTTAGACATGTCATATGCTACCATCTTTGTATTTGGTCAGCAAAGAAAGCTTTACAGAGAAACCTTGATGAAATACATGGTAAGTAGTTCAGAAAAACCATAGAATTACCCTATATACCCCATGCATTCTAATATGGAATCATTTATCTTGTATAATTCAGACAATGGCAAAAATGAAATCATAGTTGTAGAACAAAAATACAAAGTACCTGATAGTGAAAACATAACACATGAGTCTCTATGGAATTTAGATTTTGATGGCTCTATAAATAGATTAGGGGCAGGTGCAAGAGTTTGGATTCATAACATGGAAAATAATCATTCTGAAGGTCATGCCTTTAGATTAAACTTTAAATGCACAAACAACATGGCGGAGTATGAAGCTTTAATATTAGGACTGCAAATTGTAAGAAACTTGGATCCGAGAGAGTTTCTATCATGGGAGACTTGGAATAAATCATAATGCAAATTAAAGGAGAGTATTCTATGAATAATCCTAGACTTAGCCAATACAAAGAAACTGTTCTAGATCTGATTAAGGAACTTCTTGAAACTGATTTTCCTGCTATTCCTAGGAAACAGAACATGCAAGCTCACAGTTTGGTTACTTTTGCTAGAACTTGCAGATTACCTTTTCAGCCCAACCACCAGTACACTGCAGAAGTAAGACACATATTTTTTATACCTGATAATCTGAAATATTGGCATATTTTTTCACAAGATTCTCAAATCTATGATTTCATGAATACTGAGGGAAAATTCCAAAATTGTAACATAGATATTGATTCTACAGTAGATAACATCATAAATAGTGAGATAGATATAAATGCTTTAGCTGTAAATAAACCCACTAAATTCACTGAAGTAGAAATATATAGCTTTGAAAAGTAGAAATAGAAGAAATAATCAATGATGATTATGAGATTTTAAACCTTAAAAATAACTTTTTGCCTAAGGGATTAGTCCCATTAGAAGATTTGTTTGATTCAAATGATGTAGCTAGAAAACCAAAAATGGAGCCTTTAAGATCAGACATAGAAGAATGTAACATAGGAACAGAAGTAAAACATAAGCTTATTAAAATATCCAAAGCATTACCTCCAGATGAAAAGTTGAAATACATAATTTTGTTTAAAGAATTTCAAGATGTGTTTGACTGTAGTTATGAAGATGCCAAGTCTTATGAAACTAGCATTATTCAACATAAGATACCCATCAAAGAAGATCAAAAACCATTTAAACAAAAGCTTAGGAGAATTAATCTAGTTCTTATGCCATTAATTGAAAAAGAAGTAAAAAGGATGTATGATGCACAAATCATAGCACCAATTAGATATTGAGATTGGGTCTCTAATTTAATCACCACAAGAAAGAAAACAGGAGAAATCAGACTCTATGTTGATTTCAGAAACTTGAACAAAGTATCACTAAAAGATAACTATCCCCTCCCTAAAATGGACCATATTCTACAGAGGGTAGTAGGGTCATTCAAAATTTCATTATTGGATTGATTTTCTGGGTACCACCAAGTCTTAGTCCAACCAGAGGATCAAAGAAACACTGCATTTACCACTCCCTCAAGTACTTTCATGTATTTGAAAATGCCTTTTGGATGGATGAATGTAGGAGAAACATTCCAAATAGCAATGGACATATCCTTTGCAAAAGAAATCCATGACTTTTTAGTTGTTTACCAAGATGATATCACAGTGTATTCCAAATCAGACAATGAACATCTAGATCATTTAAGAAGAGTTCTTATTAAATGTAGAATTTTGGCATATCCTTAAATCCTAAAAAATCGCTTTTTGGATTAGAAGAAGGTAAACTCTTAGGACACATAATATCAAAAGATGGAATTAGAATAAATCTAGCAAGAATAGAGGCAATCCTAAACATCAATCATCCTAGGAACATTAAAGAATTGCAATAATTCTTAGGTTAAATCAATTTTCTTAGAAGATTCATCTCTAACTTGGCAGAATTAATCAGAGAATTAAATAACATGTGAAAGAAATATTCAGCACTTAAGTGGAAAGTAGAAGTTAAACAGTCTTTTGAGGCAATCAAAGAAGCCCTTACTAAAACACCAGTCCTCATAAGTCCTAATTTCAAAAAAGATTTTATAATTTTTTTTTTTGCTTCAAAACATACTATTGCAGTAGTCTTGTTGCAAAAGAATGATCAAGGTTATGAGTAGCCTATTGCATTTTTCAGCAAATCTTTGAGAGATTCTATACTAAAGTACAACGTAATGGAAAAATAAGCACTAGCTTTAGTGAAAGCTATTAAATATTTTAGAGTGTACATCTTATACTCACACATCATTGCATATGTTCCAAATTCAGTAGTAAAGGACATCATCTTAACACGGAATGGGCCTGAAGGAAAGAGAGGCAAATGGATTGCCACCATTTTGGAATATGACATTGGAATAAAGCCTACAAAACTTATCAAAGGCTGAGGTTTAGCTAAACTCATCGCTGAATCGAACTGTCAGGCCTTAGATATAAATTTCACTGGTGCCCTAGATGATCAGGAAGATATCGAGACTCCACAGATCAGTGAAGAATTCATAGATTCACCTTGGTATGTAGATATCATATTTGTTTTACTAAACCTAGAAGCTCCTCTTGGTTTATCTAGGACTAAAGTTAGATTCTTGAAAATGAAATCAATGAAATATTGTATCATAGATAATTCTATCTTTTGGAAAGATAATGGTGGTATTTTGTTGAATTGTTTATTAAAAGATGTAGCTGACAAGGTTATGCAAGAATTTCATGCAGGAGATTGTGGAGGACACCTATACTGGAAAATAAGTACTGATAAGATTTTAAGGGCAGCTTTTTAATGGCCCACCATTTTTGCAGATGTCTAAAAATATGTGACCTCCTGTCATAAATGCCAAATATTTGAAGGCAAGAAGAAACTCTTGCATTTACCCCTCAAACCCATCTCAACAGAAATCCCTTTTCATTAATGGGGTTTAGCCTTCATTGGGGAAATTCACCCACCCTCCTCAACCCATCATAAATGGATTTTGACAGCCACTGATTACTTTACTAAATGCATAGAAGCCATCCCTTCTATACAATCCATTGATTCTATCATCATCTCATTCCTTGAATACAACATCCTTTCAAGATTTGGATGCCCCCAAAAGCTCATTACTGATAATGCAGCTGCTTTCAAATCTAAGAAAATGGTAGAATTTTGTAATAGATATCACATTACCCTTGGCCTTTCCACTGCCTATTACCCTCAAGGAAATGGAATTCCAAAATCCTCAGACAAAAACCTTGTTAATATCATCAAGAAACTGCTAGAAGACAACAAGAAGACCTAGAACAAAAAGTTGGTTAATGCCTTATGGGCATATAGACTAACTACCAAGAAATCCATTGGTACATCTCCTTACCAGCTAGTATATGGAATGGATGTTGTTTTCCCATCTTCTTTAGGAGTACCAGTGATGAAAATGATTCAAGAACTGTAGGTAGAGTCCAATGATATCCAAAGGAGTATAAATCAGACAATACATTTGTAGCAAACTAAAGAAGAAGTCTATGTCAAATCATAAGTGATCCAAGATAAAGTCAAAAATATTTCTGACAAGAAAACCAAAGCTGATGATTTTTACGTAGGTGATAAAGTACTTAAATGGGATTCTAGAAGAGAAGAACAGGGTAAACATGGTAAATTTGATTTCCTATGGAAAGGCCCTTATATAATTTATGGTTACAGAGGTAACAATGCATTTTTCTTGAGACAGTTAGATGGAATAGATCTACTAGGTGGACCAGTCAATGGTAGAATGTTGAAGCATTACTTGTCCCCAGATTAACATTAGTTCATTTGTTTACTTTTCTCATTGTACATAATATTGCAAAGTTTAGATTAGATTGAATGATAATCTTTTGAGGTTGAAGCCAAAAGAGAAGGCCATGAGCTTTGAAAGGTGTAGCATCATATGTATGAATAAAGCAGATCGCAGAGGAGGAGCTACAAGGCAACCACAGTCAAAGTTTCAAAGGATATTGATCTTAAAGTTCTTGACATTTAACCAGGAAATGCAATCCCCATGTGGAGCCACTGTTAGGGTCCTATAATAATAGGATTCATTAATTTGAATTGGCTATGGTTAGTCTTGTAATCTTGTACATACTTATGCTTTTTGCAAAATGTTTTCCCATATTAAAAATAAAAAATGTAAAGAGGGTATGTCCTAAAATAAGGAAAAATATGAACAAAGTATAAGATATGAACCCCACAAAAAGAGATCAAAATAGATTCTGAAAGTGTTCAAAGTCAAATGCCACTCCTTTTTTACTTTACTTTGCAAAATAATATTGTGTGTAGCTTGTAAAAAATGCCGCAAATCCATGATGGTAAAAGTAGTTTAAACTTGATTCATTCATGCTTTAAATTTCATGTTAATAGATAGAGAATAAATATCTAGCCAAACTATTTAATCTTGGAAGATTAGTAGTTAGGTAGAGAATAATAATGAGCTCATCAATTTAATCTAAGCCATTGGAAGTTATAAGGTTAGAATTAGATAGTTTGTTTATCAAAGAAAAAGAAATGAAGGGTCAGCAAGCTCAAATGCACCCAATGAATGAAGAGAAAATGCTAGGGTAAATAAAGAGTAGGTAGAAGAAGTTTTGGAAATGCACAAGGTTGCTAGCTCAAATGCACCTTCATCATACTTGATCCTATGTTTCATGTGCAAGAGGAATTATTAAAGGCAAAGGTCAATTCACTAAAGCTTATTCACTAATTTCCCCTCATTTCACTAAACCCCTTTATTAATTTCCCTTCATTTTCCCCTTCATTATTTTTCATTTTCAAAAGAGGTATTTTCCCTTGTAAAAATATCCCCTCCCCTTCATTCCACTTTCCCCTTTATTTCATTCCATTTCCCCTTCCCAAAACCCCTTTCCCTAGTGTGAAACCCATTCCCATCACAAATAATACACCCCCCCACCCACCTTATTAATTTCCTTTTCGCCCTTAAAAACCCACTAAAACCCCTTTATCCTAAGTTTGAAAGGTTAAATGTGTCGGGCCCTATTAAAAACACTCCCCGATACCCTTTAAAATTAACCCCTATGTTATTTTTCTAACCCATAGTCCCGTTGTATATATTTAACCCCCCATTTTTGTAATTCCTCGATACCCTATTAACCCATATCATATATCAAAATCCCCTAATTACTTTCTAATTAATTACATTTCATTGTAATTAAACCCGACCCCACTCCCTAGTTCCGCCCTCACAACTCCGTCGTGCGATAGCCCTCTGATCTCCCACCTCCAGATCTGACAACTCATATCCATATCTCACGCTCCCATCGTCCGACACTTAAAATCCCAAAAGCACTCGAGATTCAGGGTTTTGGCCAATCACTATTCCACTACGTGGCAGCACCACGTTGTATCGTGTGCTCACAAAAGCTACCACCCTCCACCCAAAAGTGGTGTGATATGGCATAAAACCACCTCCTCGCGTAAAAGCAAACCGCTCACTATTCATTCATTAATCCCATGCAAAAATTTAAGCATTGTTAGTTAAAAGCTGAAAAAGCCCCCTTTTCACTCTTTTCACTGATTTTTCGTTGCAAACGCCTCTATCAACCAATTCCAGCGCCTGGAAACCCTATTCACTATTTTCAACCCATTTACAACCTGAAGACCCCGCAGATTCCAAATTGAAGCATCACACAGACAATTCAAGATTTAGAAACCTCTGCTGCTACCATACAACCCTGATTGCACACCAAATCTCCATTTTCCAGGTATTCTTGAAAGACCCAAAACGACCGTACGTTTAAAGCTGTTCACAATAATTAATGAAAGGTTAATTAATTAAATTAATTCAAAGACCCTGCAAAACTAGAATAAACCCACTGTGCATCCAAATGCCCTTTTTTTGTAGATTATATTTTCCCTTCCTACTGTTCCAGAGCCCTTAAGCTTACTCCTCAGCCACAAAAAGAATAATTCAATAGAATAAACCAAACTATGGCTTCCCAAAGCATTCTGAGTGAAAAGCCCTTGCAAACCCCTCGCCTGGACATTGACGACCTCCCATTTCAGAAAAAGATTTCCAAATTAAAGACACATCTACCTCTATCCACCTATTAAAGCTCCACTACTGGATTAAAGATAAATTCCTGAACCATAATGATGACATTCATCTATCGGAATCAAATTTTCCCAAATACTTGTTCCTAGAAATCATCCACTTCTACCAAGCTTGCTATATCCCAAGTCAAAGAGCCATAGTATCTCCTGACCAACAAATTTTATTTACAATCACTACTGATTCCATAAATCCAATGTTGTAGATCCATCCAAGCCCAAATGAGACCCCATTTTCCATTGAAGCCTTACTTGAACTTTACATTAGGTTGGACCTTCCCAAGAGGGCTCAAATCTTTCAGAATTTCATCCTAGAAGAGTCTCATACTCCTACAAATATTCCTCCATACTCTGCCACCATTTTCTCTGAAGAGGCCAGACAAATTATAACCATGTTGTCTTGTATCCTTGGGTATACTACTGATGAATTTGTAGATGAACCTATACTTGATTTCATTTCTATTTTTTTCCCATGCAAGCCTCCAACAACAGTCTTTAATTTTGTGCAGTTCTTTGCAGACATAATCCATGATCAATTGATTAGGTTGCCAAATGAAAGAGTACTTAAATACTCTTGTTGTTCCACATGTTTTTATATTTTCAGTCAGATATGTTTCCAGTCAATATCCAGAAGTTGGATACTAAGGGCCATCTAAGATCTGTCATCTTTTGGACACCTTTAAACCAAAAATATTCCATTTTTTTCAGTTATAAAGAGTTCATTGATTCTTTTATTCATCTAGTTGTAAACATGCTAACCAGTAGCAATCAACCCATAATCAATGATGAGATAAAAAGAGTTTTGTAGTTGTCTAAGAACAGTAGAGTAGGAGACTAGTATCTATAGCAGGACCCAACTGAAATCAGGATATATGGATGCCAGCTCACTCCTTACAAGCTACTCAAATGCCTCCCCATGAGGATATTTGCATTAGAGTATTTCAGGCAGGTCATAAACTCAGATGAGGTCAATTTTTGGTTAGCTAGGAAGAAAACACAGTTCAAAATCAAAATCCAACTAGGCCCTTTTATCTGTAATAATAGGGAAGCTAGACAAGAAGCAGATAAAATTTTACAGCAAATAAAGTTCAACAACAGTTTTGTGTGGCAGTATGACCCTAATAGAGTCATAAACAAGTTAAGGCTCAAGTTCAAATTAAGCCCTTTTATGCATGAGTCCATGACAGACATTGAGAGATATGCCAACTAGTCAGAGTGGTTGGAAAATATGTTAATATATGTGGAAAATACCTTATTAAATGTGGAAAAGCAGATAGATACTAGTTTGTTTTTGTAGGTTCCTACCTTATAGGAATATATGTGTATTAGTCCCATTCTACAGACTCTAGCGATGAAGGATAGAAATGTAAAAAGAACCAGGGAAGAAGGTTCTAGCACTAAAAAGGATACCACAGATGACAGGTTTGAAATCAGTTACAGGAAGAAGCCCAATCCTAATCCTGAAACTGAGCAAGAAGACACCATTGAGACAGTTGAAATCATTGATACTGACACATTGGTTGAAAATAGTAAAGCTCCAGCAGTTTTAGAGGAAACTCATCAACCTTCCACTCAAATACGTAGATTATTGAAAAAGAACTTAGTATTGAAGTCTCTTCATATAGTAAACCAGTGGATAAAGAGAAAGATATAAAAGAGAAGTACAAAGAAATCAAGTTGAGGAATGAGGTATTGAATACTGAAAAATATGCCCAGTGTTTCAAACAGACACCTGGCGATTATAATAGATTAATGTCAGCCTTTGACATTAAAACTTGTAAAATGCAAATGGCCTTTTGCAACCTACAGTCCAACAGCCTAGATCATTAGCAGACTACAAGAAGACAGAGTTTGAAGTTTTGGCCGAGGATGTTCACCCTATTGATCAAATTGAATTCCATAAGAAGGCAGGTGAAATGATATACTCAACAATGACCAACAAGGCCATGAGTGTTCAGAAGCTCCAAAACTCTCTAGACAATATCACAACAAAGTTTAAGCTAGGGAAAGCATCATCACAGGAAAAAGATAACAGAATCAAGTCATTAGAAGACTTGGTAATTGAAATTGGATATAATCCAAATGATATCAAGGCTGCATAAAAACTAATAAAGAAGAAAATTGAGGATATTGCTGCTTTAAAGAAGCAACTGAAGTTACCCTATTCTGAACATCCACAACCCAAGGAGGTCCTAGAAAGCCAAACCCAGAAAGATGAGATGATGGACCTCATTCTCTAGCTAAATGCTCAATTAAAATAAATGGAGAAGAAATTGGACGAGTTAATACAGCTAAAACATGCCAGTCTTGAGACAGCCACTTCCACTGCTATTCCTATAGTTACTACAGCAGATCCTTGAACTTTCATAGTTTCATTGGCCCCAGCAGCTCCACTAGCTACAACACTTCCAGCTACAACAACAACTACATCAACAACAGGTTCAACAGTACTAGTAGCTCATTCAAGTGGTGAAGCAAGTAAACTAGTCAAAGCCATGGAGGACATGTCCATTCGGACCACTGAAATAAATAGACTTAAAGAATAGATAAAAATTCTAGAGGAAGAGAAGAAACTGCTCAAATCATGTATAAAAATGAAGTACATAAGTCAAACAAGTTGACTGCAAGGATAGAGAACTTAGAAAAGGAGTTAATGCTGAAGGAGCCACTTGCCCAAGAAAAAGAGCAGCTATGGGCCAATATCATTGACTCTGTCAATGATATTTGGCCATATATACAAGTTATGTTTGAGAAAAATGATTTAGCCAAAGAGGTTGGTGAAGCAATTCAAAGGGTTAAGGTCGAACTTGGAAATATGCCAGAAGAAGCTTCAAGGATAATCCAATTCCTTAACTCAAAGAATAAATATTAATTGCAGGAACTTGGCATAGCTAACATAACTGACACTATACTAGAGGTGAAGAAGGTAATCACCAAGAGGAACTTAATGATGTAGCTTGAGGACAAATGCCAAACCATGGAGCTAGCTATAGGCAGGTTCATGGTCAAATTTGATGTTTTAAGGTAGAAAGGTCTGCCTAATCCATTGGTAATAAATGACACGTTAATGCCACATGAAGACTATGATAAAAGAATCAGAGAAGTGGCAAAGGAGAAAGCCAATAGTTCCTCTATGAAAGGGATTCCTACAAGAAAGGTTCTTTACCAGAATTTTGAGAACCTCTTTTACCTCCAGCATGAGGTAAAACATATTTTTGTAAACAAGCCCACCTTTTCAAAATACACAGAAGCTGATGAAGTCTACAGAAGAATGGTAAATATTAAATTACGAGATACAGAGACTTGGGAAAAATTAAATGATTTACTATGAAAATGCAAGGTAAACAGTGGATACAGGGCAGTGAAAGAAAAGTAGCATATGAGCTAAGTCAAAGAGTATCAGATGAAAGAGTATTAGTCAAATGGAAAAGTAAAAGAATAGTCAGCGTGGAAGATAAACAACCAAAGAGAAAAAGCAGCGTAATATCAAAGAAGAGACAACAACAAACAATAAAAGAGGGACAACTTTCATCATTTACATATCTATCTCTATCTTCTTGCATGAAGATATTTCTGTTTCCTTGAATAATTCCTAAATTAGTTTAGGATATTTTGTAATAATTTTTTGTATAAATACTTCATAAATTCAAAGTATAGGGTGTGGATTGCTAAAAATTTCTATAGTTGTATTGATCTGAAACCTAAGGGTTCATTGTACCATTTTTCAAGTCAACAGACTGGACTGAGTAATAAAGGCATTGTATTATAGGTTTCATGTGTTGGGCCACTCCAATGAAGTATTTTCTGTTTGTTAAATTGTTAGCTTCTTAAATGTTTCACATACTTGCATGTTATCTAAATTGAATTAAATAACTGGAATATTATTACAGAATTTGTTTAAGTACACTATGTCTTGAATAGTTATTCATTTACATGTTTTCTTCTGATATCCAGAGTAGGGAATCCTTCATTTCTCCCTAGTTTCAATTGATTTTTATCATTTCCCTCATTATCTGGTTTGAGGAATCCTCAATTTCTCCTTGACTCTAATTGAAAACCACTTCACCATCCAGCCTAAACGATTTGAATTTACTCAGCTACCTTGCCCTATAAACACTATCTTTAAAACTTGATTCAGTCCTGTTTTCTTGACACTTGACCCCATAGCACAATGGTAAAGGACATCCCTCTATCCATCTAAGTCATTAATTCCACCACCAAATCAAACTCAAAACCCAATCAAGCTTGAATAACTAGCCTAAAATCAATTAACTGAACATAGTTAAATCATAAAGAGAGAGCCCTCTCTGAGCATTAGGAAGGCTAGATCTTGATCTCAAAAGTAGGTTTGTGGTTACCTCTAATATTTCTTTTGACATAAGATAACAACCCTAGGGAAATTTTAGAGTGTTAACACAACCTATGAGGGGAATGCATCAAGTTGTGATCGACAAGCTACCTTTGTGCAAGGAAAACACTGAAGCTTGTGAGCTTGACGAAGCAAGGCAAGATGCTGTGAAAAATTGGAAGGGAGGCTCCAAAATGAAGCTAAGGAAAAATTTTGCAGGGTGGTTGTAGCTGCTACAACACTTGGTGACACAGTGGTAGAACTTCGTCTCTATGAATGGACCTTGCTCATGAAAAGAAAGTCTAACGCCTTCAGAAGTATTGTTTACTTCTCAACTCCTCTTGGTTTCCACACTAGCTTGGTTGTAGGATTTAGTATTTGCCAAGCTCTTGGTCGATTGACACACATTCAAAGAAAGGACAACATAGTTGTTTTGATTGGGGTTGAGGGGTATATTGGTGCATAAGAAGTATAGTTGTCGAAGTCTTAGTTTCATCTTTAGTGTTGCTCCACTACCAACAGGCTTGGACAGTACCCCGACGAAGTCACATAGGAGCACAAGCAATGCTCAACTGCTAGCGAGCTTGGTTAGTACCTCGGTGGAGTTACTTCATCACCTCTCCACACAGGAAGCCTTTCTCTTCTTTCACCTTATTCCTTTTCATTTTTTTCAAGCTTTTTTCACTTTTTCATTTTCATCTTCGTAACTCTGCATATCACATATTCATTTCAAAGGCGGAAGAGGGATCCCAACTTATTGGGAGAAGAAGAGGTTGTTCCAACAGAGAAGTATTTTATTATACCTCTAACATGCTTGTTAAGGTTTTCCCCTTACCTTACTCTACTTGACTAAGATGACAAGGGTTAACCCAAAAACAACCAACTAGAGTAGGTGACACTAGTTTACGTGCAAGCATTGTGTTTTCACCAAGGTTCACTTCGAACAATACATATTTTCCTTCGTCGTTTCATGGAATAAACGTAACAAGTTCTTCATAGAGAGGGAGGATGATAAATAACCAAGTAGTGATAGTAGCACAAGGCCTCTTGTACTTTACCTAGCTTGCTTCAAGAGTCATACATGGTTTCATGCGAAACTTTCCTATGAAGCGAAACAAGTGAACTAACAAACAACAAAGCAAAGCAAGAGTGGAAGAAAAAGTGAATGCAAAGCAAGTAAGAAAACAAGCCAGCAAACAAACAAACAAACAAACAAAGCAAGTAAGCGAACAATGATGTAAGCAAACAACTCAAAAGAAAACACTACTCCTACTCCTAAGCTAATAGTGCATGGGTCATCTCATGTGAAGTGATACTTCCAATATAGCCACCGGCACATTGGTTAATCCATGTTGGTGAAGGCATGGTTTGTGAACAAGACAACTATGCGAACCAACAAACAAGAAAGATGTAATGGTGAAGACAAACACACTCCAAGCATACAAGCAACCACAAAAAAAAGATGAGTGAGAGCGCATGACATGCATTCTATGGAGTTGCCATGATGTTGTGCTACACTACATGCAGATGTTGAGTATATGCATTCTCTTGACTATGACATGCAAGTAAACGTGAGAAATGTATACCACTTGTGTTGTGCATGTGTGCTTGTTGTGTAAGATTCCTCCAACGCATGAGTGATGGGATCATGTAGCTCAAGTGGGGGAAGCGAAATCTAGGTGTTTGGTTGATCTTCAATGTAAAGAAGAGAGTGATGAGGAGCCTTGAGTGTTTCAACAATTTCCTAACCAGAAATGAAACCAACCACAAGACAGTGAGGCCCTGACATAAATATTAGCTCGGGCTGAAGTGCCTCGACAGTCTAGGGGGTTTCGACCTCATTGATAGATAGATCATCATAGACCAGTGTCTTGGATAGATTAACAATGGTTGAATCAACATCATGATCAGATGAGGAAGTGAATAGATCATGACAACCAAGATTAGAAAATTCAGGATGTTTGTCAGCATCCTCATGATTTGATGAATCGGGCAGAGGGGTAGATGAGAAGCAAATATTTTCAACCTATGTGTTTTCAAGAAAGATAAATGACAGATTGAACGGATTTTCTGAGGAAGATGTGTCCCCTCTTCACTGTAATGACAGACTGACATCCGACGTGTCATGTGAATGATCGAAAGTAGAAACATCCAGAAATGGGTTTTCACAGGGGAAATCATTAGTGGAAGAATCACAGGGGATGTGAGGATAAAGTGGATGAGGCACGACTAAAAATGAGTCATCCTTCACCATGATTTCTTCTTTAGATTCCCGCACACACTCATCATGAATGATGGTGCAAGTTGGCTGCATAACACCAACTCCATCGATAACTTGATCCTCGTTCACAACAGGTGAGGAGTCGGAAATTGAAGAACAAAAGATAGTACAATCCAAAGGATAAACATAATGCGAGGATGGAGGTCGAGGGAACGAATCCACGTGACAACCAACAGGCTTGCAATCCAAATTTGCACAAATCTTAAGAGTAGGTGGGGTGGGAGAGTATGGCAGTTCAATAGAGGCATGTGCATGATCTCCCATATCACTCCGCAGTGGTGAAGCTATTTGATTAGTTGAAGGTGGACAATCACTTGTGACAGCGAACTTTGCCTGCGTGTGATTGCACAGCTCCATCACCAAAGTGTGTTAAGCGGGGTTTGGATATGTGAAGAAGATACTCAAATCTTCCATAAAGAAATTACCAACCAATTTCATCTTTAGGGAATTGGTATGAAAGATTACAAAAGAGTGTATAAAACTGATCAACGGATTCATCGGGTGCTTTTCGTAATTTAGAAGTTCTTGATCAAGTGCTTTCCAGTTAAAGTGATTGAAAGCATGGTCTATCCCTGTGACTAGATGAGCAAGAGAACGAATATATTTTTCGGGCATCGTGGCACACCAATGCATTGGGTGCCCTCAAAGCATGTAAATGAACAACGCGTAGCTCATGTATTCTTCAAAGAATCCATGTCTTTCGCATGAGCCTACAATGCTGACTGTGTGACTTACCAAGGCTACGTAGCCTCCACCATTAAATGTTTTATGAGAAAATTTATTCGAGATATTTTTTGAGATGATGAAATCATTTCCATAAGATATACATTCTAGAAGAGGAGCTTGGTAATGAGTCATGAGAGATGTGTAGAGATTCAAAACAGATGTGAGAACTCAGATTGTCATCTGGCCCTCATTCTAGCGCCAAAATGTTGACAGTGTTGGACCCGCCAACATGTAAGGGGATCTCCTCAGTAAGAAGTCCCAATTATACCTCAAACCATTTGGCGTAGGAGTCCCAGTAGTGTGTCGTGTAGCAATGCCTTGACCACGATTTCACACATAGGCAAGTAAGATAACTCTGTTAGTAGCAAGGGTGTGACCGCTGCAGTGAGTCAAGGAAGGTGCATGAGAGGTTCTAACACATGTGGGTTGAGATGAATGCGCCCCTTGGCAACCTGTAACAGTACTTGGATGGGAAGGGAACACATGAGTGAAGATGCATCACAAGCTAGAAAGCAAGTAGCTGGCAATCCAAAGTGATGGTTAAACCAATCAACACATTTTAGAAAGATTCATACATGCTCATACAGAATAGTCCATACATGCGTGCATAAGAAATCAAATACATATGCCATTTAGAGTAAACAAGATAGTTGGAATACAATACAACATATGCATGAAACGTGTTGGCTCTTATTATATAAAGAAGTGTAAGTTCCAATCATACAATACATCCATGTACACCCGCTAGCCCCAACAATGGAACGTTACAACCACATCTGCCTACTCCTCCAAAGAGATGTACTAGCTCCATGCAGTGGAGAAGCCAAGGCACGTTACAATACTATCCAAGATGTCTCCAAGATAGTCTTATCGGAAGCTTGGCTAACCAAAATCCTGTACAATGAGTTATGAGGTTCTATTTATAGCAAAAGGTGGGGTGACCCTTGATATTCCCCTTTGTGATAGATCATCTACCCTCATGACTCTTCATCTACTTTATTACTGTTACATCCAACTATTGACACTTGAACTTCCACTTGACATGATGTTACATTACAATGCACATGTGCTCATGTGAGATGAAATGGCTTGAGCAAGCCATGCAAGACATCACTGACACTCGGTCTATTGAGGTGAGACCAACTCTTTGACATGGTTGTGATGGTGAAGGTGGTGATATGATGCCAAGCTTGGTCATGTGCGATGGTGTGCATGCACCCTGTTTGGTCAATTTAGTGTCCCAAATTTCTCTACATAAATTATCAATCCGGGTATCGTAAATTTATGAAGTGCAGTGCACTGTTTATGCTAGATAACCCTTCTTACTTCATTGTTTTTGTGTTTTATGTTGTTTTTGTGGGTTTTTGGTCCTTTAATCCCTAATGATTTATGATGTAATTGTGAAAAACGTAAATCTAACTTTTGTAGAGACTACTCAAAATCTAAAAATGAAAACAGAGCTTCAAGAAAGAAATGAAAACAGAGCTGAGAAAGACTTGGAAGTAAAGCTTAAGCAAGAAATGAAAACAAAGTTTCTATTCCTGTTTTACCATTATTTCCAAATCATGAATTAAAACTGAAAGTGAAACTTGCAACTGATGTCTAACTAATTATAGAAATAAAACTAAATGAACTACTTAGTTACTTTGCCTCTCAATTTTGGGAGAAAGACTCCTTGGGATGACATTTGAGTAATTTTGTACTTCATTAATCTAAAAGAAAGCAAATACAGAGATATAGCGACAACTCATTGCATAAATGAAATGTTCAACCACTTAGTTTAAGGATGAATTATCAACTTGAATGGTTTTTCATAAACATTCATTAACACCATGAGTCAGTAAACAAAAAATAAAATGGCAAAGACAATAAATGGCACTGATCAGTCTAATTGAGAACTTAAATTAGCAAAACAGTGAATGAAGTAAACTAGATTACATTACTAAGTTTCATCTTCTAACTACTAATAAAAACTAAAAAGGGATCAAGCAAATGAAAGCTAATATAAATTATGAACACTGTTAATAAGAAAATGATGGAAATTGCGTTATAAACATTGTCAGTAAGAAAATGACTATAAACACTGTGAAAGAAAATGATGAATTTACAGTTAACAAGAAGAAGAGAAATAAAATGAAATGAAACCTTCTTCAGTGCAAGGGCCCTCTTCAACTGATTAGGCTACACTTGCTCAATAAACTCCAAGGAAAGTCCTTCAGATTTTCATAAAACATGCGGTCTTCATATTAAAAATAGGGACACACAATGCCCAGAAATTACAGAGTTTAGAACTTCGATTCCACAATAAAACTATTACTATCACTACTAAATTCTACAGTCCTTTACACAGGTATTTATAAGACAAACCATGTAACTGTTTGTGGAGAAAAACATGCTACAGTCAAACACGTAGAAGAGAGATATGCAGAATTTCTTCCTCGGCTGCTAGAGACATAAATCCAAGACATGGTGGCTGTTGGAGTCCGTAGGTACAGGTAGTTGTTTTGGATAATGCTTCCCATCACTGTGAAACGTGTTAATTAACCATGAAACGAAGTCCTGTTACCTTTGGTCTCCGTGTTTGACTCATCCATTAACCGTAGTCTTATGCCATCTTCTTTGTCGACCTGGGCTAAGTGAATAGGACAGGGTCCATGTCACGATGATTTCCAAGCTGCTCGTGTAGCTAGTTTCTCCTTCTGACACCTGGAACCTGTTAGAGCATGAAAGTAGCTGCGGAATCATCGATTAGCTGCAGAATAGGCTGCGTTCCGTAGCTAATATACAAAAATTTATTCAAACATTAAAACATAAAAGAATAACATGTAAATCACTAAATGTCCTCCTAAAGACAGTATATATTGGTCATTGGTGATGAGAATGCATCTTTCTTATGGAAAAAAAAAAGAAAAGGAATGAGAAGAGTTGAGGCTCAACACACCCCCACTACAAAATCATTGCATTTCCCCATGCAATTTTGCCAAAACTGTGAACTCTTTTCCTTATTGCATCTTCTCAGATACCTCTGCTAATACATATAACTTTCTTCTCTTGCTTTTCTTTGAAGTAACAACCATCCTTGGTTTCTTCATGAGAAGTCTGTATTTAATGTTGATCACTATTTTGTTCAAGTTTCTGTTCTTCCTCTTCAAATTCCTATTTTTCTTGTACCATAGGCCTAAGTGCAGTATGGTATTGTCATGAATGGATTTATCCAATTTGCTTTGTTCCTTTAGGGCTTCATTTTCTTTCTTAATATGCCTGTTCAATATCTCCAACTCATAGATTTCTTGTTTGAGTGAGTCAATCAGAGGTTCTTGTGGATTGATAGGTTGTTCTAGATTGGCTGAGGAACTTGGGTCCATTGAGATATTCCTTTTCTCTAATGACTCTATTTAGTCATAGATTTGCTACTATACTGGATCTATGCTAGGAGAAGTTCTACTTGGGCTGCCTTCAAAATTCTGTGGAGGGGAGTTTTGTGGACTGTGTTCAGATGGAATACTGTCAGGAGACTGAACTGGGGTTTCTTCCTCTAAGTTTATGAACTGGGCTTCTTTTGATGTTACCTTCCTAACCTTACCTCGGAGTCTAGAGCTCCTTCTCAGGTTTTGGAAGCTTATGGTTTCTTCTCTTGTGTCCTTCTTCCTCTTTCCTATCCCCTTAGATTTCTTGATTTGTTCCTTAATCTTGGTCAATCTTTTGGAGAGTAACTTTTCATCTTCTTGTGGTGATGAAGGTTCAAGAATGTCTTCATCGACTTCTTCAACTCTCTCTTTAATTTTTCCTTTTTGCTTCCTATCCTCTAGTTTATAAGATGTCTCTACATCATTCTATGAGGAGGTTTGAATATTAATGCTGATCTTTCTCCTCCTACTTTTCTTACCATGACTCTCCTTAGGTGACTCTGGAGCATCTTGGAAAAAAATGCTTACCAAGAAATCTTTCCATGTATCCCCTATACTTCTCAAATGGAATTCAACTAGTATTTTCACTAATCCATGATGATACATAGTTGTTTCTATGGACTCAATTTTCTTTCGAACATTTGTAGCCATCCTTCTCAGACTGTTTAGAAGGAAGAAGGGAAGGTTGATGGTTCCATTTCCTAAAAAATTCATTAATAAGCGTATATGTTAAACATATATAGACCCAAATCTTCCTTCGCATGTAATGAATTTTTGCAATATTAACAACATATTACTCCATTTTTTCTTGAGTGTTGAAATAGGAATTCCCTTTCTAAATATTCTAACACCCATACCTAGGTTTCTAAGGATCACCTTCCAAGATTCACCATGAAATTCCTTGTTTTTAAGCCATCTTTCTCCTTGTCTCGACAGCTCTATTGCTTCTGCTATGAAGGATTCTGTGACTACAAATTTGATATATCCTATCTCCACTTCTGTGCCATCAAATGACCTTGCAAAAGACTTGGTAATTTCCTTGTCGTAGCTGTCAAAATTTTCAATAAAGTTTAACCATCTGGCCTTCTGTAGCATCCCTTTAAGCTGTGGATACCCCTCCATATACTTTACCCCTACGGGCTCTGTTCTGACAATAAGCCCCATATCCCCTGTTTTCGGTTAACCTTCAAAATTACTCTCACTGTCTATAAAACGAGTGTTGTGTGTATGGAAACGGAATGACTATGTATATATGAGAATGGAAAGACTGTGTGTATATGAAATGGCTGCGTTGATATAAGAGAAAAAATTAAGAGTTGGCATGTAATAAATAGATAGTAAGGGTTTAGAGAGTCGTAGATAGGTAGGTCACATCGTCATCTTAACTATTAATAGGTGTAGTTGTGGAGGATCGTTTGAGTACAGGTTATGGAGTTTGAAGCAGAGATTTGTTATGAAAGAATCATTGAGACTATTTGTCATTAAAGTTGGAAGATATGGCACAAATATCGCGACGGTCAAATCAAATGATGGTTGGTTAAGGAGACATGTGGTTATACATACTATACAGACTTATGTTTTCAAATTGCTTTTTGAAATAAATTTTTGCATTTACCTTTGGAACCTTTACCTTTTGTTGGCTAATTTTTTTGATGTTGATCCACAGGTACCTTGAGCATGATTGGTCTTCAAAATTAATTTTTCTTCGATTCCCTGCATATATGATTTTATTATGAACTGTACACTTGTGCCTGAACTGATAAACAAATTGTAGCTGCAGAATCAAATTAGCTATAGAACGTAATCATCTACAGAATAGAATCAGTTGCAGAACATGAAACAGAAAGTAAAATATGGCTTATGGATCATGAATGAAATGGAAATGTCTATGTAAGTGAAACGAAATGAGATGTAAGACAAGATAATAAATGAAATGGATATGGAATGAATACTGGAAAAAGGAAAAATTTATTGATGAAATATGACAATGGGATGAAGTGAAACTATAAAAATAAAACGGAGTGAGATGAGATGATGAATTTTGCAGAATCCAAACTACAGAGTGACTATGGCTTCTTGTCACTACTTATTACAAAAGGAAAATGGAAAATATAGAGTGTTAGAAACCTCTGATTTTCACCCTGTATTTTCTGTATAAGTATGCCAATCAATGATTGGTTTTCAACCTTATACAATTTATTATTTATTTATTTTATTTTTTTCATAGGAAAAATAAAGACTAAGTTAGTGGAGAAGAAGAATTCTTCTTCACTAGCTTCATTTCATAATTGTCTTGGAAAATCTTAATTAACTCCTCTTTTGAAATGGGTTTCTAATATATCTTTAATCTATGACCATTCACAAGAAGAGGAGTTTTACTTTCATCTATTGTTTAGATCCTCACTGCTACATTACTAAAGACTTTTTCAATCTCATATGGCCCAAGCCAACGAGTTTGAAACTTCCCTTGAAAATCTTTAAACTTTGAATCAAATAACAACGCCTAATCTCCCACTTGAAACTTCTTGTCCTTGATATACTTGTCATGCCATTTAGCCCTCTATTGTTGGACTATACCACTCCTTTGAACTGCTTCTTGCCTGATTTCATCAATTTCATTTAATTGCTCTAACCTATGCTTTTGTGCCTCTGATAAATCTAATCCTAGTTAGACTGCCATCTTGAAAGTTCTGATTTGGAACTCTATAGGGAACACAACTTGTTTCCCATAAACAAGTTCATAGGGTGTATGTCCCGTTGTGTTCCTCCATGTAGTTCTATAGGCCCATAAGGCTTCAGGAAGTCTTTCTGTCCAATCTCTTCTATGTAGATGCACAGTCTTGGTGAGGATTCCTTCAATCACTCTATTTGTAGATTCCACTTAACCATTTGCTTGTGGATGATAGGGGGTAGATTTCCTATGCTTGATCTTGTATTCTTCCACAAGCCCTTCCACCATGTTAGATGTGAATTGAGATCCCTGATCTGTCACAATTTCTCTTGGAACACCAAAACAAGTGAAGATGTCCTAAAAAATAAAATTAACTGCAGATTTCTCATTAGCAAAAGGTAATTCTTTGGCTTCTACCCATTTAGTGACATAATCAGTGCATACCAATATATACTCTTTCTACTTAGATGGAGGATTAATTGGTCCAATAAAATCTAAGCCCCAATTTTCAAAAGATTCGATGAGTACCTAAATTTTTGATGGCATTTCATTTGAGGGAGCAGGTTTCCCTACCCTTTGGTAGCTGTCACATCTCCTAACATATTCTTTATCATATTTGAAGATGGATGACCAATAATATCCTAAAGAAAGGATTTCATAGGTTTTCCTCTTGTCAGCAAAGTGTCCACCACAAGGCTCATCATGACATGCTTGAAGAATCTCGGGCATTTCATCTTCCCTAACACATCTTCTGATCATAAGATCTGGCCCTGTTTTATACAATTCATTAGTGATCCATGAATATCTTACACTTTCCTGAATAATTTTTCTTTTCTCTCTAGGAAACAAATGTGAAGGTAACTTCCCTGTGGCCAAGTAGTTAGCAATATCTACAAACCAAGGAGTTTGAGTAGTTACTGCAAAAAGATATTCATCAGGAAACTTATCTTCAACCGAAGAATCTTCTTTGATATTCCGAATCTTGGACAAGAAATCAACAACAGTGTTTTGTTTTCCAAGTCTATCTAGCACAGTAATGTTGAATTCTTGCAAAAGTAAAAGCCATCTTCTAACTCTGCCATTAGTAATAGGTTTATTCATCAAATATCTAATTGTAGAGTGATGTAATATCCCTTCCCTTAATAATACATAATAAATAATAATATAATAATATAATAATAAATAATAAAAAATAAAAAATACAAATAAATAATAATAATAAATAATAAATCACTTAATAATAAATAATAAAAATAATAAATCATAAATAATAAATGAATTTAAAAATATACAAGAAAATAAATAAAAATAATAAAAATAAAAATAGTAATAACTATACTAAAACTCTAAATAAGAATAAATAGAAATAAAACAAGAAAACTATCAAAAAGAAAGAAATAAAACAAGAAAGCTAAAAATCAAAAGAAAAGTAAAGAAATAAAACAAGAAAGCTAAAAATCAAAAGAAAGTTGCAAGTCGACACATGGAGTGTGTGCATGTGGTTCCCCTTCCAATGTTGTTCTATTTAATAGATGGTGAGGAAGATGGGAGGCATTCCTGCATTCTATCATTCCGAGATTCTATCTTTCATTCTCTTGGGAGAATGGGATACTAAGACTTAGGAGCACTGGCAGTAGTACGTTGATTGAGGGCTCGGGGGTGGCCAGTTGTAGCAAGACATTGCATAATTGAGCCTATGGTTGGGTGGAGAGTCGTCCCCAAAACCTTGTTGCAGATAGCAGACTTCAACCGAAATCACAGATAAGTGCTCTAATCATAATTTTGAACTTGAAGTTAATTAGTTGAATTGCATGTTGAATATAAATTACTTGAATAATTACATGTTTATTTTGAGCTGTTACATGTGGTATCAGAGCTTAAGTTTAACCCTTAGGGCCTATGGGCATCTGAAAAATTTATTTTGTTGGAATTTTTAACTATTTTAAAGTTACAGGTTGATTACTTCTGCACGTAAATTTTCCTTATTCAATGCATACTTACTGCATAGTTATATTTTGATTGGTTTTGGTGATTACTTTTCTTTATGACTTAGAATACAAATGGAATACTATAACATTCTTTTTACAAGGATTACAATATAGATTATCCTAATAGATACACAACTAACTTACTAGTTCTTTCTGTCACTGCTCAACGTTCCTTGACACCCAACAATAATACATAATAAATCATATCCCTTCCATTAATAATACATAATAAATAATAATATAATAATATAATAATAAATAATAAAAATAATAAATGAATTTAAAAATATACAAGAAAATAAATAAAAATAATAAAAATAAAAATAGTAATAACTATACTAAAACTCTAAATAAGATTAAATAGCACAAGCAGCAGGATGTGGGGGGGGGCACACTTCTCTTCCTTTGGGAGGCACACTGCTTCAAAATTGAAATGTTCTTGGGAAGGGTCACAAACAACTATGCTGAGCTCTCCACAGCCATGAACCTGATCCTTTTTGCTCTTGAGAAACAATGCACAAAATTACAATTATTTGGAGACTCTCAACTTGTTTGTAATTAGCTCAACAGAAAATCTATTTGCAATGTATATTCATTGAGACATTTACTGGAGGAGACACACAGGCTAACAATAGTTTTTGAAAAATTTGATTGTAAACACATTTACAGGGAGCGCAACTCAAGGGCAGACCTACTGTCCAAGCAAGCAGCGCAAAGGCAAGAGGAAGACTGGCTAATTGAGGAAGAAGTGGATGGAACCTACCGCCGCCATTATCATAGGCCTTTTGTAGATCCACGAGCTCAAAGAGAAAATCAGATTTAGAGATGGCTCCATCCCACACATACAGTTTTGCTTTCGGTTTTGTTTTTCATATTTGCTGCAAACATGGTCGTTTAAATATGTTTCACAGACCTGTTACCTACGGTCGCCACAGGCCGATATATTTCTATTTTTTGGGTCTATACTCCGCAGTCCCTGCGCGGAGCTTTAAAACAGAGCATATTACAGGAATGATAAATGTTTACAGAGATCTGGAACTCCCTGCGTGGAGGAAAATGTCAATTATTTTTTTGTCTTTTGTTGTGCTGAATATACATGGTGGGAACACTGTGTATAACTTATGCTACTGATCAGAGAGGAGTTTTACCTCACTTGGCATATGTTATAAACATCTACAGAATGTAACTTTCTATTGACTAATGGAAATTATGACTTTTTCTACGGGGAAAAAAAAAACAAGAAAACTATCAAAAAGAAAGAAATAAAACAAGAAAGCTAAAAATCAAAAGAAAAGTAAAGAAATAAAACAAGAAAGCTAAAAATCAAAAGAAAGTTGCATGTAGACACATGGAGTGTGTGCATGTGGTTCCCCTTCCAATGTTGTTCTATTTAATAGATGGTGAGGAAGATTTACAACTAAAAATTTGTAAATGATATGTAAAAGTTACTCTCTCTTTCTATTCTATTTTCTTTTGATAAAGTCTGGAGTAAAATTAGGATCACAGGGACATAACTTATCAATTTTTGGGAGCGAATTCACCATTCTTAGCGACTTTGCGCATTGCACTTTGTAATATAAACAAGGTAGATCATGTTACCATTCAATAGTAAGGTACCACAGTGAAGGATATGCGCAATAAATAAAGGGAAAAAGCTCCGTGACTTGAAAAAAAAGTAGACATGGAATTGCACAGTTGGTTCACATAAGCCTTTAATGTGTAGTTTAAGATTTAATGAAATAATCTAATCAATCACAAAGTGCATGGTTATACAATCAAAGACCAGAAATATGATTTATGCATGTAAAATAGCTTGGAACAACTATGAAATAAGAGCAATGTCAGAAATTTCCTTTGGCTTTTTCTCACAAGTTAAAAGGTTATATGGTCTTTTGTACTCCAAAATTGTTGTAAAAATACACTTTATAAACAATTTCAGGGATTTTTTTTTTTTTTGGTCAAATAATAGACTTGCGCAATGGTGAGGTGTGAAGATTGACAGGACTCCACAAATGGGCCAAGAGGGCCTGTTTATTTCATGATATGGTTAATGCATTGGATGCATGTGGAGATGTGAGGATTCACAGGACTCCACAAATGGGCCGAGAGGGCCGGTTTATTTGATGATCTCGTGTGAGCCCATACGTACGAGGGAGAATAAGTAACACCATATGGGCTGGGGAAAAACTCAATCAACACTACATATGCTAGTGGTTCCTTTGTCTTGTGTATAGCTCTTGATGGATAGCTCTTGAAGAGCTATGAGACCATCTTGAGGAGGCCAAGTGCCTGTTGTTCTAGGCTTGGTGCCTAGTATTGGATTGGGATGCCGAAGTCTAGAAGGGTTGTATAAGACTTCGATGCCTGGGGCTGTGTGCCTTAGTAGTTGTGGAGGGAGTGGGCCAACCTTGCTAGATGCCCGGGGTCATTGAGTACGAGACCGGATGCCTGCCTTGGGGCAGATGAGGTCTGAGTCAGGCGCGAGCCTTGGGGCCAGCCTTGGACTAGGATACAGACCAGGTCAGGCTTAGCCTGGTGCCGAAAGTGGGAAAAAGGACAGAGATTCCTTGAGATTTGCCGGGGTGTTGGGGACTTTCGATGCCTGCTGGTTATACTAGTTCAGCAGAGGGTGTTGGAAACAAGAAGTAAATAAAATAATAAATAATAAATAATAAAAACAATACATAATTCAACATAACTTCGGGACGAAGTTCCTTAAAGGGGGAGAGTATGTAATATCCCTTCCCTTAATAATACATAATAAATAATAATATAATAATATAATAATAAATAATAATTAATAAAAATAATAAAAAATACAAATAAATAATAATAATAAATAATAAATCACTTAATAAAAATAATAAATCATAAATAATAAATGAATTTAAAAATATACAAGAAAATAAATAAAAATAATAAAAATAAAAATAGTAATAACTATACTAAAACTCTAAATAAGAATAAATAGAAATAAAACAAGAAAACTATCAAAAAGAAAGAAATAAAACAAGAAAGCTAAAAATCAAAAGAAAAGTAAAGAAATAAAACAAGAAAGTTAAAAATCAAAAGAAAGTTGCATGTAGACACATGGAGTGTGTGCATGTGGTTCCCCTTCCAATGTTGTTCTATTTAATAGATGGTGAGGAAGATGGGAGGCATTCTTGCATTCTATCATTCCGAGATTCTATCTTTCATTCTCTTGGGAGAATGGTATACTAAGACTTAGGAGCACTGGCAGTAGTACGTTGATTGAGGGCTCAGGGGTGGCCAGTTGTAGCAAGACGTTGCACAATTGAGCCTATGGTTGGGTGGAGAGTCGTCCCCAAAACCTTGTTGCAGATAGCAGACTTCAACCGAAATCGCAGATAAATGCTCTAATCATAATTTTGAACTTGAAGTTAATTAGTTGAATTGCATGTTGAATATAAATTACTTGAATAATTACATGTTTATTTTGAGTTGTTACAAGTGATCTATATGAACAAAGGTTTCATAGCCTATTATATAGTGTCTGAACTTGTTAATTGCATGAAAAACAACTAAAAATTCCTTTTTAGTCACAGTATAATTCAACTCAGTGGGAGTAAAATTCTTACTTGTATAGTAAATGGCATAAGGAATCAAATCTTTTTGTCCCAATACAGCTCCCAGAGCTGTATCTGAAGCATCTATTGAAATATGGAAAGGGAGTTTCCAATTTGGACCTCTTAAAATGGGTGCTTCAGAAATTTTTGTTTTCAAGGTTTCAAATGCCAACTGGCAATCAGAATTCCAATTGAATTCACAATCTTTGGTAAGAAATTTGAAGAGTGGGGATGCTATTTTAGTGAAGTTTTCTATAAATCTTCTATAGTATCCTGTAAATCCCAGAAAACTTCTAACATCCTTTTGGCAATTTGGAATTGATAATTTAGAGATGACTTCAACTTTAGATTTGTCAACTTTAATCCCATCTCCTGAAATGTGATGTCCTAAAACAATACCTTCTGTAAACATCATAAAACATTTTTCATGGCTTAGTGAAAGGTTTGTTTCCTTACATCTTTTAAGAACTTTTTCCAAATTTTCCAAAGTTTCTTCAAATGTATTTCCATAGATTGTAAAATCATCCATATATACCTCTACACAATCATGTATTAGATCAGAAAAGAAAATCCTAGTACTACTCTTTGGAATGTTGCAGTTGCATTACATAAGCCAAAAGGAAGTACTTGGTAGGCATAAGTTCCTCATGGACAATTAATGTGGCCTTATCCTCATCTTTAGGTGCTACATGAATTTGATTATAACCACTAAAACCATCCAAGAATGAGAAATACTTCTTACCTGCTAATGTATCTAACACTTGATCTATAAAAGGCAAAGGGAAATGATCTTTAAGGGTTTTTTTATTTAGTTCTCGATAGTCAATGCACACCCTCCATTTACCATTACTTTTAGGCACAATTACCAAAGGAGAAACCCATTGGCTACCTAAAATTGGGTAAATGAAGTTTACATTTAGTAATTTTTGGAGCTCTTCTTTCACAATCTCCCTAAGATTTGGATTCATCCTTCTCTGAGGTTGTCTGATAGGTCTACTATTTTCCTCAATGTATATGTGATGGATACAAGTCTTAGTTTCAATGCCTTTCATGTCGGTGTATTCCCATGCAAATGCAGCAAAATGTTTTTGTAATGTTTTGATTAGCTCTTCTTGTTGTAGTTTCTCCAAGTTTTTGTTTATGTTCAATGTCCTACCTGGAAAAATCTCAATTGTAGAGCTACGAAACTCTTCCATAGAATAGAGAGACATCTGCCTAGATGAAAAATATTCAACATTAGATTTTTCTTGAAATTTTTCATGGTCATATTTTGAAGATGATTCAAAATTTTCCAATGTATTTAAAATTTGACTATCTTCACTAATACCTGAAATAGTAAAGAGAGGTTGAATATCATCTTCATCATCAATCCATTCTTTTCCATCTATTTCTGTATTGCTTTTGCCGAAGGATATAGAGTAAATTTCTTTATTGAATTACCACATTGAAATATACATGTCACCAGATCTACAACTAATAAAAGCATCAGTTGTGGCCAGCCAAGGTCTTTCTAATATGAGTGGATGTCCTCATAGATTATTCTTGGGAGTTAAGATCATGGAAACAACAGGATATTCCCAATAATCTAAGGATACTGAAATATCTTCTAGCACACCATTTGGTTTTTCATAAACATTCATTAACCCCATGAGTCAGTAAACTAAAAATAAAATGGCAAAAACAGTAAATGGCACTGATCAGTGTAATTGAGAACTTAAACTAGCAAAACAGTGAATGAAGTAAACTAGATTACATTACTGAGTTTTATCTTCTAACTACTAATAAAAACTAAAAAGAGATCAAGCAAATGGAAGCTAATCTAAATTATGAACAATGTTAATAAGAAAATGATGGAAATTGTGTTATAAACATTGTCAATAAGAAAATGACTATAAACATTGTGACAGAAAATGATGAATTTATAGTTAACAAGAAGAAGAAATATAAAATGAAATGAAACCTTCTTCAGTGCAGGGGCCCTCTGCAACTGATTAGGCTATGCTTTCTCAATCAACTCCAAGGAAACTCCTTCAGATTTTCATAAAACATGCGGTCTTCATATTAAAAATAGGGACACAAAATGCCTAGAAATTACAGATTTTAGAACTTCGATTCCACAATAAAACTATTACTATCACTACTAACTTCTATAGTCCTTTACACAGGTATTTATAAGAAAACCCATGTAACTTTTTGTGGAGAAACACATGCCACAGTCAAACACGTAGAAGACAGATATGCGGAATTTATTCATCAGCTGCTGGAGACATAAATCCAAGACATGGTGGCTGTTGGATTCAGTTGTACAGGTGGCTGTTGGAGTCCATAGGTATAGGTAGTTGTTTCAGATAACGCTTCCCATCACCGTGAAACGTGTTAATTAACCATGAAACAGAGTCCTGTTACATTCGGTCTCTGTGTTTGACTTATCCATTGACCATAGTCTTATGCCATCTTCTTTGTCGACCTGGGCTATGTGAATAGGACAAGGTCCATGTCACGATGATCTCCAAGCTGCCCATGTAGCTAGTTTCTCCTTCTGACACCTGGAACCTGTTAGAACATGAAGGTAGCTGCGGAATAGCCTATTAGCTTCAGAATAGGCTACGTTCCGTAGCTAATATACAAGAATTTATTCAAACAGCAAAACATAAAAGAATAACATGTAAATCACTAAATGTCCTCCTCAAGACAGTATATACCGATCATTGGTGATGAAAATGCATCTTTCTTATGGAAAAACAAAGAAAAAGAATGAGAAGAGTTGCTAGGGAAAGAGTAATTTTGAGGCTCAACACACCCCATGGTGACATCTTGCTGAAGCGAACTCTTGGTGCATTGGTTCAACTCCTTCATCAAACTCATCTGCTAAGATGTGTATGGTCTTCTTTGGTGTGGCTGAACTGGAAACACACTGATGCATAGTCTCTGTGATGATCTTCAAGTGTGTGCTGATGGTCATGCACATCAACTTGCCAAAGTACATGTTCAACTCCAGTTGGATTTGCTTCTTGTCTTCGCCTTGGTGAGTGTGTTGAATGGGTTGGATCGCATGCGTGCACACAATGACATGCATGTTGTTGAATCCCTTACATGAGATCAACAACATTGCTCACCATGTCTGCTCTATGCCAGCTGCTGTGATGAATCTTTAACATGTACGGGCATAGTTTCATCCGTGAGTGCATGTTCTGCCCATTGTTGTTCATGTTCCTACTTCAACTCATTCATCTGTTTATGCAGCTTCATGTTCTTCCGTGGGTTGTTGCTTCAACACATGCAACTCCTTCTTTGTTCGATTCTTTATCTTTGCGCGATCTTCATGTTGTGTCATTACCTCATAGCCTGAGTCTCCAAATTTTCTTTCATCATCAGTGGATCTGCTTGAGCTCGCAACTTTTTTCTGACTCTGTGTTGTCAACAACCTTCCTCTTTCATTCATTGCATTTGTTCCATTCGTTACGTTTGTTGTGTTCATTGCGTTCTTTGCATTCGTTGCATTCAGTATGCTACCTTCATCTATTGTTCATGATGCTACTCGTTGTGATGCTTCTGCTATCATATCTTGATGTCCTTATCTACGAACAACTTGATATCTTTGTGAGTAGGCAAGCTCATAGACATTTGATCGACCGCATCTCCAGGTGTGTTATGAACAATGTCTTCGACTCTGCTCTCTTGGAAACCATTGTAATTGCACTACTGAGAGTTAGGTGAAGACCTATAATACTTGGAGACATGGAAATTCTCATGGCAAGCATTATGTCAGTTGAAAACCAAAATGAACTTGAGAACTGACTTGCGACATACCTGTGTGACTGCTCGTGAAGGTTGCGCATTTTTGGTCGGGAGGTCGGGAGACTAACTACAAAGAATGTGCAAGGCACAGTCTAGGCTACTGGGAGACTACCTGACTATTAGAACTGTGCATTGCACAGTCCAGTCTAGCTGTTGACTGCTAGAATTGCACAATGCGCAATCTCAGCTAGAAATGGCTGTAGGCTCAGTGACTGCATTGCGCAATTTTCTGGGCCAACAGTCACTATCCCTCAGAAATGTGCAAAACAATCCTAGAGGATATTCACTAGGAAAAAATGCACATTTCCTAGGACGTAGACAGAGCCTTCCCTCTCAGGATTGCATAATGCTATCTTGGTGAGGCAGATTTCGGGCCAAGGCTACGCAGACTCACCACCAGGAAACTGAAAGAAAATGTGGAAGTGAATGCATGGAAGAACTAAGTGAAAGTAGAAGTGCTTGATCGTGCATGTAAACATTGATTGAAATAATCAATAAACAGATCAACATGCATGTGGGTGAAGTGAGTTGTCGAATTGGTGACCGTTCCTGCAAAACAGTTTCATGCATGCGACAATAGTGAGATAGCAACGAAAACTGAAACAATGTTAATACAAGATAGTATGTATCAAAACGACAACAAGCGTTCACTGAAATCAAGTAGACGATGTTCCTACAGAGTGAAATGCAAAAAGCGCTAGAAATTCAACACAAGTTATGGAAATCAGGCTTACCCCAAAACAACTAAGCTGAATATGCCGATAGCTCCTAGATGTGATGTGGGATGTCAATGTTACAAGGTTTATGTGAAGAATGAGCTCCACGACGTCCGGTTGATGATTTTTGATAACATCGAGGTTGTGATGTGCATGCCACTAATCTAGGGAAAGCGACACTTGGTGGGAGGTTTATGAAATGATCCTTGCATGTAACCTCCAACTCCCAAAAATAGATCCCCGAAACAAGGGATACCTTTGCATGCTGCCTTGGGAGAAGCAGCCCATGCATGCGAGTCAGTGTTGGTCTGTCCCAAAGGGAATTGGTCAACTTAGCTGCACATGCAAGACGCTACTCGACTGCTGGGAGAAAATGTGCATTTATGGCTGAGAGTTGGGTTGGGTGCCCAGGAGATTTGCATAGTTTTTGGGCAGAGCAGCTGTTTTCTGCCCAAAATTTTGAAAATTTTGGGCTCAGCTGCCCTTCTGGGAAAAATTGCGCAATTTTCACTGTGAGTGTTGACTGCTATAATTGCGCAATTATGGAGCCCAGTAGGCTCCCAGTCAAGATTGCACAATTTCTAGAGGGAAGGTTGGTTTCCCTCCAGAATTGTGTAATTTCTTGGGGGATCTGCTAAGCCTGCAACTTGACCAAGTCCGGGTGATCATCTTGTGAGGGGAATGCATCGAGCTGTGATCGACAAGCTGCCTTTGTGCAAACAAAACACTGAAGCTTGTGAACTTGATGATCTGATAATCACTCTATGAGTGCCATCAGTTAAATATTTATTATAACAAAAGGTATTACAGACTCATGTGATAGTGTGTGTTCTGTGTTATTTAAGCAACAGATCGATCAGATTGCCAATACACACACATTTAAATGGAAAGACAACAGAGAAATATAGTAAGCAACACAAAGACACAAACAATTTTTAATAAGGAGTTCACCCTATTCTCCAGGGCTACGTCTCCGGTCCAGCTTCAGTGGTGCCCTTGTTTTATTGTGTCTTTAAGTAGAGAATTACAAATACAGGGACTCAATACGAGTTCTCCTCAAATAGGTTTGCTTGGCAGGGTGGTTCTTGGATTCCCCAAGCCACTCAGAGTACACAGACTCTTGTTCTTCCTACCAGCTCTGTGACCCTTGGTCTACAGTGGAAAGAGCCAACTGTGATGCTCAATCCAGACAGATTCCTCTATGGGAAGGCTTGAATCTTCAAGCTCTTTGGTGCTCGATGCTACCTGTGGTCAGCTCGGCCCTCTGTCTCCTCTGCTTGGCTTTATTGTTCTCTATGTTCAGTCCTCCTCTTAGGGTTCACTGTTCACTGTCTCTCTTGGTCGCTTGGACTCCTCTCTATTCCTCCCCTCTCTGAATCTCCATTTGACTATCTCTGTTCATGGCTTTAGTCATTCAATACCTATGTCTGTTCGGTTCCTCTCCCGCCTATGTCGATTCGCCTACCGTCTGCGTGCTTGGAGTTCCCTGTTTAGCGTCAGCATGAATGCTCCGGAAGTAGCCATGCGTCCCCATCAGAACAGCGCCAGCCTGTTCGTCGATTCATTTCTTCGATTATGTCATGGATAAGTTCTTTCTCCATTGTGGTGGTCAAACGGATTCCAAATCCCCTTAAATCGTGGCTTAATTCCTTGTCGATTCCGCTTATTTCTATCGGGCGCAATCTCAGTCGTCTGATCTGTGCTCCTCAAGATCCAACGTCATACACACGTCGAGCATGGTTGACTTGCTCGACCGATAGCGCGCGATCACGGCGGTTTTTCTCTCACCCCCGCTGGCACGCGTCGATTGCTAAGTGGGATCACTTCGCTCTCTTCCAAAACCTCTTACTGTTTAATGGCGCCCCGATCAAAACCACTGGTTTCTAGGTCATGGGTCCCAGCTTCGTACGTTGGCACTTTTCGTTTCTCCGCCGATGGTCCTTTGGTCCCCCCCACATGACCGGGTGCTCAGGATTTCCCATTTTGGCCCTGTTTGCCCAATGACACTAATCGGGCATCGAAAATCAGCTCCTTTTCCTATTCCGATGCTCCCAGGGGCTATTTTGGCATCCCGCACAGTCTCCATGGGCGTCGGTCAGCGCGCTTTGACCGAGGTCGTCATCGTTCCATGCCGGATGCCATGGCCACTGGTTCAGGGTGTTCTCGATCATTGTTTTGGAATTTTCAAGGATTTGTTCAACTCGATACTGTCAAGGTTCTTGACAGTATTTTGTGGATCCGATTTGGGTCATGGCCTCCCTACTGAAAAAGCTTATGGACCACCAAAAGTTGGTTTTCTTCAAGCATCGACTAAGTGAGGAAACTATTGTCTCACTTGTCCAATCTCAATCCACTTCGCACTGCTCAGCTTTGAACCCTTAAGCCCAATCCTGAGGTATTCCACTTGTCCACTGCACGTCGTCCTTACCTTCCTATGTAGCACTATATCTTCTTGCAACTCATTAAGATATTCAGGTAGTAGGTCGTCAACAGAAGGTAATTGACTCTGCTCTTCAGGGTCCTCAATCATTGAAGGTTCAAACAACCTCAAATAGTCTGCATTTACTACTAAGTAGATGTGCATGTAAGCTGATAGCTCAAGGCGAAAAGAATTTTCACCAATCTTCTCAAGTATCCTGAAGGGTCCATACCTGATATGTTTTAGCTTTTTACCTTCACCTTGCATCCTGTTCTTGCTGATATATACCCAGACTTGGTCTCCAACTTGAAAACTGTGCTCCATCCGATGCTTAGCATGCCTAGCCTTATACTTGGCCTGGCTCTTTTCCAGTTGTTCCTATACTGCCTGGTGGATCTCCTGGATCTGTTCAATGAACCTAGTTGCCCTATCCACATCACTGTGTCTATCAACCATGGTATTTTTACCAAAGACAAAATCGAAAGGAGAGCTCGGTATGAAGCCAAAGCAGGTCTCAAAAGGAGATCTTTGTGTAGAAGAGTGTTTGGCTCTATTGTAAGCATGCTGCACATAACACAAGTGTTCATACCAAAGCTTAGGGTTTTTGTTGCAATATCCTCTCAGTAACTGGATCACCGTCCTGTTAACTACTTCTTTTTGGCCATCTATTTGTGGATGAAAAGTTGTGCTTTTCTTTAACTTGGTGTCCATTAGTTCCGACAGACTTGACCAAAACTTCCCCACAAATTGGGTGTCTCGATCAGATACAATAGAAGTGGGTAATCCAAAATGAACCCATACATGTTCAAAGAATAATTTTCAGTTTGTTCATTTGTAATGTGTTTACTACAGGGTATCAAAATACACATTTTGCTGAACCTATCAACAACAACATACAAATAATCATGACCTTTCCTAGATTTACGCAGTCCTCCCACAAAATCCATGGAAATGCTTTCCCAAGGGTGAGAAGAAACTGGCAAGGGAGTGTATAAGCCTAGTTTTCTGTTGTTGGGATTGCTTTTAGCACACATAGCACACCCCTTTACATATCTAGAAACTGTCTCATTCATTTTCGGCCAATAGCAAAACCTTTGCAGCTATGCAACTGTTTTACTTACCCCAAAGTGACCTGATATTAGAGAAGTATGTGCTTCCCTAATTATCTTTACTCTTTCAGTTTGTGGAATGCAGAGTTTCCCACAATGATATAAGAGTCGATCCTTCACATGATAGTCCAATTCTTCTACTCTTTTTCCTTGACTCAAAGTTGCATATACATCTTTAAAGTCCATATCCTGAGCATATTGTTCTATGTAGCTTTCATGCAGCATAGAATTATGCTTAAGTATGGTAGATGCATTTATAATGGGTCTCGATAACATATCTGCAACCTTGTTATGTATGCCCTTGTTATATCTGATGACTAAATGAAACTGTTGTAGAAAACCCATCCATCTGTAATGTCTTGACTATTGCAACTTAGTTTGGGAGTGTAGATATTGAAGTGGCTGATGATGAGTATGTATTACTGTTTCTTTGCCCATTACGTAATGTTTCCACTTTTTCACACTCTAAACTAATGCATACAATTCTTTATCATATGTAGGATAGTTAACTATTGCAGGATTAAAAGTCTCAGAATGATAACATATGGGTTTACCGTGCTGTGTCAACACTGCTCCCATGGCATAGTCACTGGCATCAGTTTGGATCTCAAATGGTATTTGTAGATCTGGCAGTGCTAGTACAGGTGTTGTACTAATCCTGTCTTTCAAGGTGTCGAAGGCTTTCTGCTATTTGCCTCCCCACTAAAACACCTTGTTCAATCCTGTCAAAGCATGTAAGGGAGTTGCAATTGAGGAAAAATTTGAAATGAACTTCCTCCAATATTGTGCTGCTCCTAAGAAGCTTCTCACTTCTGTAGCAGACATGGGTTTAGGCCAATTTATGATGACTGCCACTTTACAGGGATCTATTTTCATTTCACCTCCCCCTACTATATGACGCAAATAATTTAGAGAGGTTTTGCCAAATACACATTTGGAGAGTTTAACATAAAGTTCTTCTCTTTCCAAAACATCTAATTTCTGCTTAACATGCTTTAAATGTTCTTCCCAAGTTTTACTAAAAATCAGAATGTCATCCAGATACACAATAACAAAATCATCAATAAAAGGTCTGAGTACATCATTCATTAATCTCATGAAAGTAGCAGGGGCATTGGTCAAGCCAAAAGGCATAACCAGCCATTCATACAATCCCTGCTTTGTTTTGAAAGCAGTCTTCCATGCATCTTGCTCTGTAACTCTGACCTGATGGTATCCACTGTGCAAATCCAGCTTGGTGAAATAAACAGCTTCCTTCAATTGATCTAAAAGATCATTTATGCGAGGAAGGGGATAACGATTTTTTATTTTTATTTTATTTAGTGCTCGGTAGTCAATGCACATTCTCCACGATCCATCTTTCTTTCTCACCAAGATGATGGGTGACCCACATGGTGATGTGCTAGGCCTGATGAACCCTTTCTCGAGCAACTCCTGCACCTGCTTCTTGATTTCAGCATTCTCTAAAGCAGACAACTTGTACATCCCAATGTTAGGAAAAGGAACATCTTGCTGCAAAATAATATCATGTACTATTCGCTTTTTGGGTGGCAGACCTTGTGGTTCTCGAAACAAGACATCATACTCTGAAACAATCATTTCTATATCAGCTTGTTGATCAGCATTACAACCCCCAAATACATTGGTTTTATCAGATTTCTTTTCCTTTACAACCATTAGCATGAACTATTTGCATGAATTTATCATTCTTTTCATCTGTCCTAAGTTTATGAGAGTGTAATTATTCTTGAGCTTATGAGCCCTTACAAAGTATTTGATTCCATTTTTAACAAGTAGATACTTGTTCTCAGCTCTATAGAAAGTAGCCTTTCTATCATACAAGTAAGGACTTCCTAAAACAATTCCACATATATCTAAAGGAATTACATCTAACTCAATGTCATCTACAAATATTAACCCAAAAGAAAACTTGAGTTTGCACTGTCTAGTCACTTGTAGTTCTGCTTTATCATTCAACCATCCTAATGGGTATGGCTTCTTATGAGGTGTAGTTGCTAATCCCAATTTCTTTACAATTGCTTCAGAAATCAGATTTACTTGTGAGCCACTATCAAACAAAGTATCAATCTTTTGATTTTTGGAAACAACTTGAATATGGAAAAGCTCAGGTTTTTTTCTCTCATGTTCTTCATCAATAACATATTGAATAGAATTACTAGTGGACGCTTCAGAATTCTTACCTTTTATACCTATGGCTGTAATGATTGTTTCATCTCCCGATTCTGACCCCAAATCTTTCTGAATAGCTGCAACAGTCTTCTTCTTCTTGCCCTCGAACTTCTTAGGTCTCAGCTCTGGATGCAGAATCCAACAGTGCTCATCATCATGCCCCTCCTTTTTACAGTGATTGCATGAAGCCTTTCCTTTTTGTGCATTGTTAGCCTTCCTTGCTTTCCACTTCTACTTCCTTTTCTCCTTTCTCTTATTTACAGTGGGTTGGGATGGTCCCCAACTTCTGGATTTCCATTCTTTCCTCTAGCTTCTAGATGAGTAGGTTGTACAGATACCTCATTTATACTAGTGGGATTAAACATGAGGATGGTATGCCTCATGTAGCTGTGTAGACCACCAATGTACTTCAAAAGAGTCTCTAGTGAGTTTAATGAGATACCCAACATCAATGTTCTCTTTCTGAATGCTTGAGTATACACTTGTACACTTTGCCCTTTCAACTGCCGAAGAGTTTGCCAACTCATCATGGCTTGTTGCATGTAGGCCAATGGATAGAACTTCTTTTTGATTGCAGCAACAAATTCACTCCAGACAGAGATGGTCTTACCATGCTTCTTCATATCAGCTTGGGTTTTGCCTTCCCACCAAACCAAGGCAGTGCCTCCTAGGCGTAGGCTTGCCAGCTGAATCTTACTCTTGTCTGAGCCTATATTTTGTACTCTGCAATACACATCAATTTGTCCTATCCAATTGTCCAACTTTTCAGCATTTAGATCTCCATCATATATAGGCAAATCAAATTTAACATCTAACTTAATCAAAGATGCTTTCTTATTATGCATAGGGCTATTAGGAGGTGTGAGAAAGCTTTCCTCTTTCCCCTTTCCTTTGGAGTGGTCATGGGAATGAGATTCATCTTCTTCTTTATCTTGCTTAGAGCCCGATGAATCTTCATCCCTATGCTTTCTAAAGTCCCTATACATTTCCTCTACCATAGACTTTATAGCTAGGAAACTTTCTACGAATTGAGGGTCTAGCCCTATAGAACCTTCCTCTGACATTGTCTTCCAAGAATAGACTCTCCCAATTTCAGGATTAGTTTCCACCAACTCTCCTTCTCCTAATTTGAGCTTTCATCTAGAGAGCATTCACAGCTAAACCAACACAAGCTTGTCTAACCTTGCAGCCTAGAGCTCTGATACCACTTGATCTGATAATCACTCTGTGAGTGCCATCAGTTAAATATTTATTAAAACAAAAGGTATTACAGACTCATGTGCTGGTGTGTGTTCTGTGTTATTTAAGCAACGAATCAATCAGATTGCCAATACATAGACATTTAAATGGAAAGACAGCAGAGAAATACAGTAAGCAACATAAAGACACAAACAGTTTTTAATAGGGAGTTCACCCTATTCTCCAAGGCTATGTCTTTGGTCCAGCTTCAGTGGCGCCTTGTTTTATTGTGTCTTTAAGCAGAGAATTAAAAATACAGGGACTCAATGCGAGTTCTCCTGAAACAGGTTTGCTTGGAAGGGTGGTTCTTGGATTCCCCAAGCCACTTAGAGTACACAGACTCTTGTTCTTCCTACCAGCTCTGTGACCCTTGGTCTATAGTGGAAAGAGCCAACTGTGATGCTCGATATGGACAGATTCCTCTATGGGAAGGATTGAATCTTCAAGCTCTCTGGTGCTCGATGCTGCCTGTGGTCAGCTCGGCCCTCTGTCTCCTTTGCTTGTCTTTACTGCTCTGTGTGTTTAGTCCTCCTCTCAGGGTTCACTGTTCACTCTTTCTCTTGGTCGCTTGGACTCCTCTCTATTCCTCCTCTCTCTGAATCTCCATTCGACTGTCTCTGTTCATGGCTTTAGTCATTCGATCCGTATGCCTATTCGGTTCCTCTCCCACCTACGTCGATTCGCCTACCGCTTGCGTGCTTGGAGTTCCCTGTTTGGCATCAACATGAACACTCAGGAAGTAGCCATGCGTCCCCATCAGAACAGCGCCAGCCTGCTCGTCGCTTCGTTTCTTCAGTTATGTCATGGATACTTTCTTTCTCGATCATGGTGGTCAAATGGATTCCAAATCCCCTTAAATCGTGGCTTAATTCCCTATCGATTCTGCTTCTTTCTATCCAGCGCAATCTCAGCCATCCGATCTGCGCTCCTCAAGATCCAACGTCATACGCACGTTGAGCACGGTTGACTTGCTCGACCGATAGCACGTGATCACGTTGGTTTTTCTCTCACCTCCGCTGCCACGCGTCAATCACTGAGTGGGATCACTCCGCTCTCTTCCAAAACCTCTTACCGTTCAAGGGTGCCCCAATAAAAAATGCCAGTTTCCAGGTCGTGGGTCCCACCTTCATACGTTGGCGCTTTTCGTTTCTCCGCTCGCGGACCTCTAATCCCCCCCACGCGACCGGGGTCTCAGGTTTTCCCATTTTGGCCCTATTTTACCAACGATGCGTGATTAGCGCCTCGAAAATCAGCTCGTTTTCCCGATCCGGGGCTCCCAGGGGCTATTTTGGCATCCCACGAAGTCTCCATGGGCCTCGGTTAGCGCGCTTTGACAAAGATCCTCGTCGTTCCATGCCAGCTACCATGGCCACTGGTTCAGGGTGTTCTTGATCGCTGTTTTGGAATTTTCAAGGATTTGTTCAACTTGATACAGTCAAGGTTCTTGATAGTATTTTGTGGATCCGATTAGGATCACTTGATGAAGCAAGGCAAGCTGCTGTGAAAAATTGGAAGGGAGGCTCCAAAACGAAGCCAAGGAAAAATTTTGGAGGGTGGTTGTAGCTGGTATAACAGTAAGTTAAATAGATATACATTTAAAAAATCATGTAACATGATTGTAGATAAACTTCTAGAGATGATTTGTGTTAATAGGGTGAAAATTTAGACGTTTCGGCTAGACACTAGTCATCCTAAGGGAAAGAACAAGTTTGTTTTCTTTCTGTATCTCTCTTTTTCTCTTTTCCCTTAAATCTCTCTTTGTCTTTTATCAATTTTTCATTTTATTCCTATATCTAATTTTTCATCTTCTATGCTGGGTTCCTTTTTCCAAAAGATCCGATTTTTTCTAATCTGGTGATACTCTTTGCCCTCCTTCACAAATCTTCCCCTTTTTCTCTTATTCTTTTATTTTTTCTCTGTATTCTATATCCAGTGCTCCTTCTTTATAATTTTCCATTTATTTCTTTCCATTATTTTCCTTTATTTGTTTTCTAATTTTGTTTAATTTTTATCCTAAATCTTTTTGTACTTTTCAAACCTTATTTAATCTTTAGTTACTATCTCCCCTCTCTAGTGTATTCTAATTTAATTTCCTTTTTTATTTAAACCAATTTAATAATTTAATTTACTTTTTCTTAAAATAAATTTATTAATTTAATTGTTATAATTTACTTCTTAGCCCCTTTACCTTATTTATTTTAGGTTATTACACACACACACACTAATGGGTAATTTTGACCATGGTTTAAGAAATTTTGTTTCTCTCATTATTCTTGTCCCTTTTTTTATATATTTTCCTTGGCAATCTCACATCATTATTTAAAAATCTTCTTTTATCCCTGAGGACCAAGAGAGTTTCTATTCTAGGACATTTCAACCTACTTACATAGTTCAACTTGAGAAGTCTGTACAATATGAGCATCTCTGAAAATCTGCTTTCAAACATGTAAAAAAAACTTAACCTTGGATATTTTCCCCCACTTTACCCTATATGTAAATATAATTTGTGACAACACCATGGCTTATTGTAAAACCCCTAGTTGCTATAGACATATGTTTATTTATTTTCATTTACTTTTACTACAGACCTAATAACCTATGGGCTTAGTGAAAATCCTAGTGAAACTTTAATGCTTTAAAGTTTGTTAAATATTTTTTTTTAATAGAAAATTATGAGTCCTGGAATTCACGGGAATTACCCTAAATGAATCCTCAACTCCCAGACAATTAGAGACAATTATCTTCCCCCATTCCCTAGAGATAAAAACATCTCAGTGGGAAACAAAGGGGGCTAGAAAAAATTAGGGAAAAGGCTGAAGACACCTTGAGAGAGAGAAGAAGGAGGTATGTAAATATGAACATGACGTTGTGAATATGAGGAAGGAAACTGCCTTAGGAGTATTTCTTGAGTTGGAATCGAGCTAGTGGAAAACTCCAAGATAAACGAAACTCTATAAGTTCTAGGCTGGAGTGTGTGGTTTTGATGCCTATGAACTAATGTTGTATTACTCATTGATGAATTGTTTGTTTTGGGTTTGAAAGGCTTGGGGGAAGAGTTAGACATAATTTCCATTTTCATTGGTTTGGTGGAAAGGTCTTTACCTAGTTGAATTCCTAGATGAACTTGAGTAACATATACGTATAATTTTTATTCCATAACTAAAATGGTTTCATTTTTTAACAGTGTGTATCCGACTTATATGGTTTTAGTAAACAACAAGTATTCGACTGATATGTTTTCTGTAAACAATGTGCATTTGAATGATACATAAATTTTTTAGTGTAAGCAAGAAGAATGTATTATGAATAAAAGAAAACCATGTAATACATTCATTGCTAAAGAAAGGTGGTTAATAGACATCACACATTACAAGGGTAATGGCTTTTTATGTTGTCGATACTGTTTTTTTGTGTATATAATTTTGGCATAAGAGACCTTAAAATTTATAATGGATCAAAGAAGAAAATAGGATGATGATGTATGTAACTATATATATACATATATATGTTGATACGAAACAAAATGTTATCAAACTGTGACAATAAGGGTTGGGTAGACTACAGGAGGGTCAAATGAGTAATCCTTAAAGGTTACAGTAAGCCATGGATTAGGGTGGTTAGTCCCAACCATGAGTTGAGGCTCCAAACTAGAATAGTCTAGACCCTGTCGGTATAACGCTAGTGAGTGGGTTGACATGGGTCCGCAACGAGAAAGAGCAAGCCCTATTATCCCTAGAAGATCAGTGAATGATACAAAAAAAAGGTTCGGATGTGAGAAAAATTAACTCGTAGGGAGTATTCCCTCCTTCCCGTAAAAAATAGAAAAATAACATTAAAAATTACAGATAGGATATTGGGATTTACCGTTCATGCAAAGCTTCTATAATGTTAAGGTTTTCCTTAAAATAAATCACTTTGAAATTTGCAAAAAATCATACTGAATTAATGATACAAGTCACCCTAGTACATGCATTAATAACTGAAGGTTTCATGATAGGCTTAGTTCTAGGCTATCTAATGTGAAACTGGTAGCCTAGACCCCTTCCAGCACTGTAAACTCTCTAAAACTCTTAATTGAAAAGGGATTTTTCATCTGTAATACATGAAATAACTAATAAAGGAAGAGAGGAATTTAACGAGCCATTACATAAACATTTCAAATTTAAATCTAGTACATGGTTTTCATAAATTCTTAAAGTTGAAACAAAAGGAAATTCCAAAAATTGTCCATGGATTAGAAACCCCAATTGCAGGTTATTAATACAGTTGAAGTACAATAGTATTTCGCTTAAACTTTTCCAACAATTCATTTACAAACAACATGGAACCCTGGCGATGGCCTAGAACCATAATATAATCCAAAATAATTTCCTAAAAAAATTCTCAAAGTGTACAAACTTCCTCATGGTCAGCGACAACATAGGATAAGCCTCATAGGTCTCATGTTCGGTCAAGACATTGAATAACTCAAACCCTAGAAGGAAGAAGAGTGAGATTTCAAAAAAGAAGAACATGGAGGTGCCGAGAGGAAAAATTTCCAAATATGGCTCAAAAATAGGTTGTCAGCATAGAACCCTTACCTGCAACCAAAGATTTGGGGAAATTTATTCTCAAGAAATACTATGTGCAAATACATTAGTTTAGAGTTAAACAAAACATTCAGAGAGAGAGACAGAGTACTTGGGTATTTTTCCTAGAAGCGTTGAGAGCTCCTTTACTCTGAGTTCACACAAGATGAACCAGTGGATAGTTACAACCACTACACCAACACCCTTGTGGGTTGGGATTATGTAAAATGTAGAATAGGTAAGAATGCGAGCGAAGGAAAAAAAAGTAATACAATACCTTTGGGTGACATTGTACTAAAATCAGACTTGAACTATGGTCACAATTGCTTCACTAGTGAAATGTGAGGGTTAGGGTTTCCTCCATTGTTGTAGATCCCATCCTCAGGAGCCAAAAAAGTGAATGACTAGACAGGGTGGCAGAGGGAGTATGGACCAGTTACCCTAACCACCTCATGTGAGGTGTTGAGCCTCAAAATTACTCTTTCCCTAACAACTCTTCTCATTCCTTTTTTTGTTTTTCCATAAGAAAGATGCATTCTCATCACCAATGATTGGTATATACTATCTTGAGGAGGACATTTAGTGATTTACATGTTATGCTTTTATGTTTTGCTATTTGAATAAATTTTTGTATATTAGCTACAGAACGCAGCCTATTTTGTAGCTAATCGGCTGTTCTGTAGCTACCTTAATGCTCTAACAGGTTCCAGGTGTCAGAAGGAGAAACTAGCTACATGGGCAGCTTGGAAATCATTGTGACATGGACCCTCTCATATTCACTTAGCCCAAATTGAAAAAGAACATGGCATAAGACTATGGTCAATGGATAAGTCAAATGCAAAGAACGAAGGTAATAGTACTCTGTTTCATGGTTAACTAACACGTTTCACAGTGATGCGAAGCGTTATCCAAAACAACCACCTGTACCTACAGACTCCAGCAGCCACCTATACAACCAAATCCAACAACCACCATGTCTTAGATTTATGTCTCCAATAGCCGAGGAAGAAATTCCGCATATCTATCTTCTACGTGTTTGACTGTAGCATGTTTTTCTCCACAAACAGTTACATGGTTTTTCTTATAAATACATGTGTAAAGGACTATAGAAGTTAGTAGCGATAGTAATATTTTTATTGTGGAATCGAAGTTCTAAACTCTGTAATTTCTGGGCATTTTGTGTCCCTATTTTTAATATGAACACTGCATGTTTTATGAAAATCTAAAGGAGTTTCCTTGGAGTTGATTGAGCAAGCATAACCTAATCAGTTTTAGAGGGCCCCTGCACTGAAGAAGGTCACAGTCATTTTCTTACTGACAATGTTTATAACTCAATTTCCATCATTTTCTTATTAACAGTGTTCATTATTTAGAGTAGCTTCCATTTGCTTGATCTCTTTTTAGTTTTTATCAGTAGTTAGAAGATGAAACTCAGTAACGTAATCTAGTTTACTACATTCACTATTTTGCTAGTTTAAGTTCTCAATTAGACTGATCAGTGCCATTTGCTGTCTTTGCCATTTTATTTTTAGTTTACTGACTCATGGTGTTAATGAATGTTTATGAAAAACCCTTCAAGTTGATAATTCATCCTTAAATTAAGTGGTTGAACATTTCATTTATGCAATGAGTTGTTGCTGCATCTCTATATTTGCTTTCTCTTAGATTAATGAAGTACAAAATTACTCAAATGTCATCCCAATGAGACTTTCTCCCAAAATTGAGAGGCATAGTAATTAAGTATTTCATTTAGTTTTATTTTTGTAATTAGTTAGACATCAATTACAAGTTTAACTTTCAGTTTTAATTCATGATTTGGAAATAATGGTAAAAGAGGAATAGAAACTTTGTTTTCATTTCTTGCTTAAGCTTTACTTCCAAGTCTTTCTCAGCTATGTTTTCATTTCTTTCTTAAAGCTTTGTTTTCATTTTTAGATTTTGAGTAGTCTCTACAAAAGTTAGATTTAAGTTTTTGATAATTACAACGTAAATCATTAGGGATTAAAAGACCAAATACCCCCCAAAACAACATAAAACACAAAAACAACAAAGTAAGAAGGGTTATCTAGCACAAACAGTGCACTACACTTCATCAGTTTACGTTACCCAGATTGATAATTTATGTAGAGAAATTTAGGACACTAAATTGACCAAACATGAGGTGTGAGCCATCAGATCATATCTCATCATATCAATGACAATGAAACAAGCACCTCGTTGTTTTCTTCCAGTAATTCTCTCTCTTATCCCGACAACTGTGGGTTGAACCCTTTGAGAACCATCCTCCCAACAACATCATTATACCAAAATCATCATGTATAATAATAAAGTTCTATGAAATTATCAAATAACTAAGGTGAGGTTAACATAAATTAAGTTGAGCACATATTTTACCAGTTTATTGACTTTATATACAATAATAAGTGATTCTTTGTCCAGATGTGCCTCCCATCAAGTAACATGGTGATGTATCTATCAATTGAATCAAACATATATATATGGGAAAAATAACTCAAAAACTTGGTACAATAATCTTATAAAGTTACAAAAAAAAATAATCATTTTTGGGTTTGATAGCTTGGTATGTTACAAGTGGTATTAGAGCATCATGGTTTTGACATTGTGGCATGTTTAGGAAATTGTGAAATAAAAAAAGTGTTAATGATGCATAGAGAGCAGAAGCAACATGAGGAGAGGAACTGGAATCACTCCAATTTGGAGTCAATCAGTAGGATTCAGACCAGTGCCATTTTTTGAGGCTAATCCAGAGATGTGGGTTCAATTGGGAGAGGAAAATTGCAATAGAAACACTATCTTGCTTGAGACAATTCAATAGTTACGAGATGATATGACAAATTTAACAGCTGATAACGAGAGGTCGAGGCAAGAATAGGAAAGGATCATGAAGATTCTTTCTAATAGATAGAACCAAAGAGCACCAAATCCGAGGCTTGGTGATGGAAATAGGCCTAAAATACACCGACAGAGGGAGGACAATCTATAATTGTAGGGAGGCTGAATTGATAATGAAGAAAAATATGATTCTTTTTCTAGTGGAAAAGGGACCAAGAGGCGAAAGCTTGAATCGCAAGGGGAGTTCAAAAAAATCAAACCCCCAATGTTTGATGGAGAAGTGAAGAAGTCATTGAAGCTTTTATAATCAACATGAATAAATACTTTCAGATTTATGAATACAATGACAATTTAAAACCCAGGTTGGTAATTTATCAGTTGAAAGGTAAAACCACCCTATGGTGGGAATGATAAATTTTCATAGGGCTACATTATTCTTTGCTTTGATAATTTCATTTCATCATTAATATATGAATTTAACCCCATATCATCATTACATTATTTAGATCTAACCATTATTTGTAAACATATTCAATTATATAGAAATAACATCATCATCATCATTAATGTAGTGAAACATAAAAGGAATAGTGGAAGAAATCATGCACACACATAGAGACACTAGGGTTGATCTGAGACCAGGGAAAAAACCACTATGGGGAAAACCCTTGCAAATATTCTTCTTCTTAGATCATCATCAAATGATTCAACAAAAGATAGTACAATGATCCATAACTTTATCTATGCAACAAAAAGCCTATGATATCCATGAAACCGATCTAATCATGCTTGAAAAAGAAACCCTGATGACTGTAATATGTTGTCACTAACTGTAGATAATTTTTGGATACTATTGTCACTATGTCGAACATTGTTGAACACTGAGTGAAAACTTCGGAATATAGAAATCACATCCAAGAGTCTCATATGCAGGGAGGAGGAGTTGTGCGAGCGTCTATGGCATCCCAGACACTCCCAAGCCATTCAGTGCATGCGCTTGAGGACCAACTTACCAGATCTTCCTAAAACCCCTTGGATGCTCCCATGTAGTTATCGTGCATGCATCTGAGACAACTTGGACATTCTCAGGACCATTCTCTGCAAGCATTTGGGGATTGACACCTCCAGATCTTCCTCTGAAGCCCTGGACACTCCCATAAGCATTTATGCCAGCATCCAAGGCTCTCTGGACATTGTCATGACCATTGTGTGCCAGCGTCTAGGGACTAAAATGTGATGTTCTATGCTAGAGTCTATAAAACAGAAAACCCTAACTCAGATTGAACCTCACGCCTATGATTTTGGACCCTTCCTTAGTGTCCTCGATCAGCGTTACTCTCATCATACTCATATCTGGTATCAACCTGTCTCAATAGAAGCTTTTTCCTATTCATACAAAACATCAAATCAAATATCATGTCAGATCATAAATAAACATATAAATCACAAAAGGGTATCATAATCATCCTCCCTATCAAGGAGGTGTCGTGCAGGAAATCCTTTATGCGGATAGAAATCATCCCTCTAGTCCTATGGGAGGATCTAGCAACAAACTAGACAAATATGTGCAAACTCTCCTAGCTTCTATTAGAAAACAAAAAGGAGGATAGATTACCTACCTCACTTTGATGTTAAAACCCGTTGATGTCGTCCTCGATCTTCTCACTTCTAAGTTCAATCCTCTCTACTTCATTGTGGATGAATTCCTGCAAGGAAGATCAAATGGAGATGAAAAAGACATACATAACATAATTCATTCTAACATAATCTATGTGACAGATCAAGGAGTATCACACTAAATGAGTAATGATGTACACACTTATGGAAAGAAAACACATAATGTACTATAAATAGAAAGTAAGAGAAACATACAACCACTTAAGCCTTGATGTTGGAAGCCTCCTTTGGATGAGTTTCCAAGTCCTATCCAAGAACTTCAAGCACTCCTTTCTCCTTAGAAAAATAGGTAGCATTTAGGCATAGTTTCAGCATAGGAGGGCAACCAAGTGATAGCCAACCAATTATTGATAGTAGCGATCTAATTTATAGGGAAGGAAAGGGAATTAATGATCCATAAAAGGAGGTATAGGTTCCAAAAATCAAGAAAAATATCCATGAAAGTAGGATCAAGGACCAAGAATGGGAGATCTCACTCTAATCCTTATTCACCTGTAACCAACTCACCATTCTCGAGACTTCTAGTAAGAAAAGCTTCTCCTCCACTTTAGGAAAATGTTTGAAGAGGTTCAACGTGGATTCTCCTTATAAAATTTTTGCTGATATCGCTAGGTCAGAATAGTGCAACAAGTTATCAGCATGGGTCACTAGTGGTGCAAAACGCGTTGATCCTGAAAACTAGGTTTTTGACAAGTTTTCTCAGAAATCTTTCAGGGCAAAGTTTTTCTTCTATTTTCTTAGGGATGCTTCTGAACATATTTCATGGTGAATACACTGACAAATTTCTTAATTTTGATGCTTAAGGATACGAGAAGGGAAGTGTTACCAAATGATGTGTAATAGATTCCCCCTAAGGCATGAAGGCGGAACAGGAAGTGATGGGTGAAATTATTTACAAGTCAAGGCAACGACCTGGAGAAACACCATTAGGACACCTGCAAATCAACCATGATACAATATATCTGACATCTTTGATGTAAGTATACCTAATAATACATCTCTGAATAGGTTTCTAACAATACATGAATCCACGGCATGGAAGCAGCTATCTGAATAAAAGGGATCATGTGTATGGATCCATGACATGGATGCAACCATTTAAATAGAAGGGATCATATTTATGGACACATGACATCAATGTAGCCATCTATATAGAAGGAATCACGTGTACAATCATTAATAACTAATAACTCCACGCAACCTGGATTTATCAAACGAAACCCAGGGTCTTCATCTTTGTCTTGACCCAAACAAAGTACAAATCCCACCATGTGAATAGACGTATCGAAGTCAAACATGGTAGAAAACCACCTGATTACCGGTCAATGATGTGAACCATTAATAGGCACAAGAGAGACCACCAATAATGGTGATGGCTCTCAAGGTACAACAACACAATCTGCAAGTGTGAAAAATGAAGCTGAAGTCGAACAGTTGTAGATTCATTCGACCGATGGTAGTTGATGTAAACCTATCCTCAAATGCAAAGAACCTTCCTTTGAGGCATGCAAGCTCCAAGGTACTGAAAGGGATTTTGTAGATCATCTTCCTCGATAATGAGTTAGGGTTGACAGGAAGTGATCCGTCGAAGGAGGACCATAATATTTCCCATATCATCAACATGAAACATAGGATTTTGTAGAGTTGGTAAGAGTGATTAAGGATTGTTGTAGAGAAGACAAACAAGGCATACGAGGTTTGAAGTGAATATGAGACTTCTCTTGAACATATCAAGGACACGACTGCAGACTTTGGCAACGTTTGACTCAATATAGGATCATAGGTCATGATGAAAATATGATATAATCATATGAGAAGAAAATGGATTCTCGCAACCCAATAAGGCAAGTGATGAAATAAGGATAACCCAAACCCAACATGAGAAACATATAAGTGTCATGTTCAAGAGTGACATGTTGTCTTTATGCAAAATACAAGACATGTTTGCTTCCATTTTTCCCCACTATTTCTAGTGAGTACCTCATTATTTTTTATCTCAAGCTTGAAGAGGATATCATATGCTTGTCATATAAGTTCATCTTTCGGATGAATCCATCCTAGTATTTTTAACGAGCCCTAAGAAGGAGTAGCTCAGCCTCATCATGGTGACAAGTCCTTCATCATTTTAGTTTTATGAGTCTGACAGAGGGTTAACTCGACATATTTTTCATGTTTAGAGAGTTAGAAAAAGAGGCAAACAGGAAACTCTAGAGATCTCCTTTCGTAAATAGTCTCTCGAATACAAAAAGGTAAAAAACAATATTCAAGGGAACCTCTTAGCCACATGTGACAAAGGTATTCCTTTTTCATACAATAGTCTATCTCAGTTCGGAAAAGGGTTAAACTTACAGTGAGTATATGTCATTTCATTTACTTTAACGAGGTCGAAATGACAAGTACTCGACAATCTTTTCATATTTCGAGAGTAAAAAAAGAGCTGAAAGATGACACCAGGGAGGTTCCTTTTTCATTTATTTTTTACAAGTCCAAAAAATAGATAAAATAAAACTCAATATTTCATCCCAAATCAATTACCGCCACGAATAAGCCATAACCTATCGCTACACATGTGAATAAACGTTACCCGTTTCTAGAAAATTATTAAATATAGGTAAAAACATGCCCTAAATGGTAAAATTAATTTTAAACAATTATATAAAGTCAAAAAGTAAATTTTCTTTACCATTTGTAATTTGGTAATTTGGAGAGCACATTTTACCTCAAATCTTTAGGTGAGGAGTGTGATTGATCCAGTGCACTGTTTGATGAACCATTTGTTGCACGTAAGAGATATGTCCCTCCTTTGCAATTTGATAGTATTTTTAAGTGATTTCAATAGTGGATAGGTGGTTAGAAGGGCTTGAATTTTTTTTTTATGTCAAAGACGATCAGTGCAAGTTTTACAAATTAGGCCCACACTGCTTTCCCTGATCTCAGTAGTGCCATTGCGCTAGAAGCATGGAAAAAATTACAAACAGGCAAGTTGGCGCTGTGAAACAATACTTTTCAAGAGATTACTTAAATTACTAGTTGTTTCACAAATTTTCTTCCATAAAAACTAATTAAAACCTTGTTCATTGATGTTTCACAGGTCTTTTTTTGGAGAAAATGGTTATTGAGTGGAAGGAAAGAGTTCATGAAGTGGAAGACCATCAAGCAACATAAGTTCCAAATTGCATAAGGGCTCTTTAGGCATGTGGATTGATCAAATTCTTCAGTATACCTTGGATCATGTTATGAAACCAACTCACAAAAAGATAGAAAAGAAAGATCAATGCCTTAGAATTCAGCCTCTTCGAGGGGGCAACCTCCTTTAAATTACACAAATGAACAATTCTTGGATGATACAAATGACAAAGCCTCCTTTCTATATATAAGAGTCTAACAGGTCACAATATAATCAAAGCCGACATAACAATAATAATATAAGGGCACAATAATAACAATAACAAGATTCTATGGGGCACAATAATAACAATATGGGGACAATAGGGGCACAACAATAACAACAAGGACTACAATTACAATAATAATGGGGGAATCATTAGTATTATAGGGACCTAACATTCCCCTCTCCTTCAAAAAGTTTTGTCCTCAATGCTTGATAAGTTCTGGATGCTTCTATATAAAATTGTCATCTTCCCATGTGGAATCTTCAGTGGCTAAGTTCTTCCACTTTACAAGATACTCTGAAATTGATCGATTTCATAGCTGTCGAGTTCTTGTTTCTATGACTACTTCAGGTTCTAATATGATTTTTCCTTCCTCGTCAAGTTCTGAAAATATTGTTTGAACTGGGATCTTGTCACCAATAACCTTCTTTATGCATGAAACATGGAAAACTAGGTGCACTCGGGAAGCTGCAGGAAGCTCCAATTTGTATGCCATAGTACCAATCTTTTGCAACACCTTGTACAGACCATAATACTTTGGTGATAATTTATTATTCTTCTTAGCATGCTTGAGGGAAATTTTTTTATATGGTTGTAGCCGTAGAAATACACAGTCACCTATATCAAAACTTCTTTCACTGCGATGTTGATCTGCATGTTGATTCATTCTATTATGTGCCAAAGTTAGGTTATCCTTTAAGAGTTGGAGAACTTTTTGTTGATGCTTGATGTGATCTTCCACTGCTTGAACCTTATAATTTTCTATTAAATATGATGTGATGGACAGTGGGAGATATCCATAAAGTGCCATAAATGGGGTCATTTTTGCTGCAGTATGGAAGGAAGTGTTATACCACCATTCAGCCAAAGGCAACCATTTAACCCATTATGTCTATTTATCATATACAAAGCAACGAAGATATCCTTCCAAACATTTTTTTACTCTCATTTTTTCCATCAGATTGAGGATGATAAGATGAGCTATGAGCTAACTGAGTACCAAGACAAGAAAATAAAATTTTCCAAAAATTTCCAGTGAAAATGGGATCTCTGTCACTTACAATAATCTTTGGGTTTCCATGTAGCTTTTGTATTGTTTCCATAAATGCGATATAAACTATACTGGCTTTAAATGGATGGGATAATGCACAAAAGTGTGCATACTTGGTATGTCTGTCAACTACCACCATGATGACACTCTTTGATTCAGACTTGGGTAAACCTGTGATGAAATCCATTGAAACCTCCTCCCAACATTGACTTGGAATGGATAAAGATTGTAATAGACCCGAGGTCTTAATTGTTTCAACTTTATTTTGTTGGAAAACTAAACATTCCTCTACAAACTTTTGAATATTAGATTTAAGACCATCCCAAAAAAACTCCTTCTTAACCATGTGGTAAGTTTTTGAAAATCCCGAGTTCCCTCCTAAGGGAGAGGCGTGCAATTCCATAAGAATCTTTTCTTTGAGTGGGGAATTTTGACATAGGTATAAGCACTCGTTGTACCATAACGAATCATTTTTCCAAGTAAATGTATCAGATGTACTGGGATATTGTTGTAATTTTTGAATGGGTTCCCACACTTCTTCGTCATTCTTCCATTCATCCCTTGCTTCATTTATCCAATCTGGTTGGATAATAGAAATGGAACAAAGTAATGCTTCAGCATCCTCATCCTTTCTTGAGAGTGCATCTGATTTTGCTTCCCTTTCTTGTATATGATTTCAAAGTCATAACCCAACATATTTGTGACCGATTTTTGTTCCTCTTCTAATGATAATATTTGTTCTAAAATGTATTTAAGACTATCATGATCATAACCTAGATGGAGTTACTGCAACACTTGGTAGGATGGTGGGATGTAGACTGCCAGATGTCCATAATAGGAGACCAAGAGCTTGAAATAGAAATTGAAGACATGTAATTCATCACAAGTTTTTCCAAGAGAGGACAATGAGTTTAGTGGTCTGGTTCTCGTGTTAGAGGAGAGAGCACGAACATGTTGACAGCTAGACATTTCTCAGGTTCTCGCAAGACAAAGAGAGGGAAGATTTAAATCAAAACTATCAAAAACCTTCCATTGAGAAAAAATCTACATACTATAGTCTAAGTGACTTGGGTAGGTCGCCCACCCGTCGTGCAAGAGGAAACACGAGGTGACTCGAGTGAGGTCACCCACCCGTCGTGCAGCGGTAAAAAAAGTTCGGTTGAGGAGTCGGTTGGCAGCTCGTGTGAGGGCACGCCCGCCCAGCTCGGGCAAGGAACTTTGGTTGACACACGAAGGTGTGGCATGTTGTAAAATTGGCTAAGTATGAAACTTGGTGTTTCCAAGTATACTTGTAAAGCATTGTAAACATTGTAAAGTTGAATAATATATTGTATTCAGGTAGACTCATTGTTCAGGGAGTTTCCCCTCCCTTTATACTGTGCAATTGTGTTCTTCATGTATAATTGCTGATGATAATGAATGTGTATGGGTGTTCATTGGTATAAAGGAAACATAATAATACTTGGTTGCGAAAAACAAACTAAGTAGACTAATGGTTAGGCGTAGTCCATGAACATAAGTATTGGTGAAAAGAAAGTGTTCGGTGGTGCCGCACCTCGCCAAGTACGGTTGAAAGACTACCGTAGGCCTGGGGGTGTGACAATTGGTATCAGAGCAAGGTTTTTCATGACGAAGTGTAGGTGTGGATGCACTTGATAGTTGATGACAGTGGGAGCAGGTACTTGTAGGTGAAGGAAGCTAGTTTCACATACAAGTGGAACAACAGCTGGTTCATGGTTGTAGGGATCTTGCTGAACTGAATCAAGGAGTTGATTCTGTGAAGACCGAAGAATTGGCAAGAAGTTCAAGTTTTACAGGTGACAGGTGGAATATCGGGGTGATTCAGGTGAATGGTAGAAGAAGTGTAATACTTCGTGATAGGTTTGGCAGAGGTGAAACTTAGTGCTTGGGCCAAGCTTAACGACAAAGCATGGCAGGTTTGGAAGAATGCGAAGGGAAGCTCTTGCTTACCTTATACAGGTTGAAGCAGATGAAAGAAGACAACCCCCAAATTTGAGATAAACTTGAAGTCTTGCACACGAATGTTGAAGACGAACTTCTTCGACTTGGTTGGACAATGGAGCAGGATGAAGTTGTAGATTGTGCTGACAAGGAAGAGGAAGCCGTGATGATTGATGATGTTGCAGATGTGACAACGATGGAGGATGAACTTGAGGTTGATCAAGCTGGGCCAGGATCGTGCAGTTTGTAGACATGGATGGATGAAGATACTCCTATGGAGGAACCTCATGATGATGATGTAAGTATTGATACTTGTTTTTCACTTGAGCATTTGGTAGATGAACCATATGGAGGGAAGAGAAAAATCAGTTTGCCAATGCAAGGGAGCATCTTAACATGGATGTCTATGATGAGACCTTGTATGGAAAAGCAAGGATTGTTGATTGTTGATTGTTGTAGGACATGTTGGGGTTGTTTGTGACCTTGTGGCAGAAGGTACAAAGGCCCGTGACAAGAGAGGAACATGATGATCATTGTGGATGAATGGGTCATGCGTTAGCCACATGGAGAATTGGCTAAGTGTCCGGCATGACTCATGGATAGATTGGAGGAGGGCACACACTTGAGGTATGATGATACTTGGGTGGACTTCTCATGGCTGAGACCAAGAGCAAGCCTTGGTGGAACCTTTAGTGGGGGAGCTATGATGGAGAGACTCATGTGATGATGATATGGTTGGGTGACCAAGTTCACTAGACCGAAGATTGCAGACTTGGACGAGGATGACCGATTGTTGTGATGGGTCTACTTAGTTGGACTACATGGGAAACTTAGTCATGGACATCAAGTTGGAGACATGGATCTTGGTAGTCTTATGCAGGGACATTGCGCAGGAGCACTTGTAGAGGTGTCGCTTATGGACATCCAATAAAGAGTGTCGAGGCAGGGATGTTATGCGGGTAGATTTGCTGGTGTGACATGGAGATGTTTCACACATAAGCCAATGGAGAGGTTGTGCACTCTTGTACAGAAAGGCCATGGACTTGGATGGAGTTGTGAGTAGACTATGGGGCATTCTTACTACATGGAGAGCTTAGGCATCTTGCAGAGACCTTTGGGCCGAGACTTGTATGCTTTCTAGAGTGTTGGTTGGAGATGACTTATGGAGCTCATGATGACATGAGGTTGTGACTTTTAGGGACTTCATATATGGTGGACTTGGAGGATTTGATGCATTGAGGAGCTGAGGTCAGAGACTTTGATGCATAATGGGATGCATACTTTCGAGTACATGTATGGGTGTGGTTTGGAAGAGTGACTTGATGTAGAGGACTGATATGAGACACTTTGGAGTGATGGAGTTACAACGATGATGATGCCTTGGTGGCAACACTTGGGCATGGGTTGAGCTGAGACTCAACCGCTTTTGACACATGGGATCTGATTGATCTATGATCATGACCAACACATGGATAGATGAGACAGGTGTATACTTGTTTCTATGGCAAACTTGAGGGATGGAACATTGCAGATATGATGGAGGTGGCTTCATGGACCTAGATGTGGCACATCAAGAGTCGAGTTTGATGAGGAGATCTCTTCACTTTGAGTAGATGGATGATGTTGGGATAGATGCGGTTGATTTCATACAACACATTGACACCAAACATCATGGACAGCATGTTGCAGATGAGATGAGGACTACTTCATGGACCTGACCATGGCTTACTTATATGAAGTTGGATTCTTGATCGAGTTGAGGATGTGACAGGATTTTATGAGAAGCAACTGATGGTGGCATGAGGATGTGCATTCTCATGGTTTGAGCATGACAATTGGACTGATCACCCGACTAGTTCAAGGCATGGGGAATGTCCGGGTACAGAGATGTGTTAGCATTAAGTTGGAGTATCATGGCAGAAGTTCACACGAGGATGACACATGATGAGATCGACACGATATGTCGCAGAAAGCATGTAGCTTGAGATGGAGGGGCCAGCCTTCCACGATGGAGAGCAGCATGTGGAGATTGTGACAGGGTGGTTGATGATCATGGATTGAGATGGTTTCCGATGTATGACATACCGATGGGGTGTATGCATTGGTATGGATAGCTTGGTGACAGATGGTTGCTGGGACGAGATATTGTCGAGGACGACAATGATTTCAAGTGGGGGAGGATGTAAGGACCTGCGGTCCAAGGCACGACTGCCACGCGAAGTGCGATGAGTTTGGCGAGCAAACGAGCGCATGGTTGGACGAGTTAACAAATGGCAGAGCAAACACTTGATGCGTGCATGCGAAAGTGAAGAGCGAGTCATGTATATTTATAGAGGACGAGCTGGTGGGTTCGTTCGAACAAGCCGACAACAAAGGAATGTAACTTGGGGCATTGGTCGATGGGCTGACCCATCAAATAGGCATACAAAGGCGTCGGTTGAACATAGAAGCACAGGTCGGCCATGGGTGGCACGACCATGCGTGAAGCATATATATTGTTGAACGTTGGAGCGTTGAAAGGAATCATTCGAACTTGGTCATTCGCTCTACATCAAAGGAGCAGTGCGAAAAAGTGTAGGAGGTCGAGCGGAGGCGCAGGTCTATGCGCCCACTCCACGGGCAAAGCTACACGGAGAATAGCACATAGGTTTGTTGACGGGTGGAAGGCACGGGTGAAGGGACTTGGGTGAGGTCGCTCACCCACCATGTGAAGGTGTCTCGGGTGACTTGGGTAGGTCGCCCACCCATTGTGCAAGAGGAAACGTGGGGTGACTCGGGTGAGGTCGCCTGTCCGTTGTGCAGTGGTAAACGAAGTTTGGTTGAGGAGTCAGTTGGCAACTCGTGTGAGGGTACGCCCGCCCAGCTCGGGCAAGGAACTTTGGTTGACACACGAAGCTGTGACATGTTGTAAAATTGGCTAAGTATGAAACTTAGTGTTTCCAAGTATACTTGTAAAGCATTGTAAACGTTGTAAAGTTGAATGATATATTGTATTCGGGCAGACTCATTGTTCAGGGAGTTGCCCCTTCCTTTATATTGTGCAATTGTGTTCTTCATGTATAATTGCGAATGATAATGGAGGTGTATGGGTGTGCATTGGTATAAAGGAAACATAATAATACTTGGTTGCGAAAAACAAACTAAGTAGACTAATGGTTAGGCGTAGTCCATGAACATAAGTATTGGTGAAAAGAAAGTGTTCAGTGGTGCCACATCTCACCAAGTAAATTTGAAAGACTACCATAGGCCTAGGGGCATGACACCCTTCCCTCCACATGCGAAGAGAGACATAATGAGAATCATCTGGTTGGATTTTCTGAATTTTCCCTTCCTCCATCCCTTCGCACAAGGAAGTTGTACAACCTTCCATTCCACCCCTATATATAAATCCACTCACCCAAAACCCATCCATCATCCACACCCTCAATCCACATTTATCCTCTGCACACATTGATTCAACTTATCTTCTCTGATTTCTTGATTCACTGCTCTGCTTCACAAACTCTTCACCTAATCCATAATCAACATGGACACCCCTTAACCTATTCTTTCTTTTATTAGCCTCCTTGGTAGCTCTTATTTCTGCAAATTTTTATAATGATTTCAAAATCACATGGGGTAATGGTTGTGTTAAAATCCTTGAAAATGGACAATAGTTGCAGTTTAATCTTTACCTCTCTTCAGGTAATATTTGAAGATCTCATGCCATCAAACTTTGTTCTTCTTTTGCACTTATTCTACTAGCTACGCCTTTATATTTTGTTTCACATGAAACCAAATTGTTCTGTTATTGGTATTTATGTTTGTATAAATATTTACTACTTATGGTGAATATTCTCCAACCAATATTTTATTTTCTACTCTCAGATTTGGGGTAAAAATGAATCAATAATAGTTTACGTTAAAGCCCAGGCCAAAAGATCCAAGAAATTAGTAGTAACCATGTTGTTATCATGGGATGTTGATGTTCTTTTTTTTTAATGTTTCTAATTGAATATACAAAATGATTGAATCATAGTGCAATTTTCTACCTCAATTGATCCATTATCATGTGAGTGAAAGAAAATATTTTCCTTTCTTTGGTATAAACCAATTCCATAACAATGGTCAAAAGTAGTAGAGAAATTTATTGTTTTGGCAATAGATGATTTTTGAAGGATCAAATTGGATGTAAAAATCTATCTAAGAAAAATGACATAACCTACCATGCTAAATCATTTTCTCCCAAGGTATCCTAAGCAATCCATAAATTATTTTGCGGTTCCTTTTTGATATTTTATGGAAATTTCAAACTATTACACGTATGTTATTGCTCCATGTGGTATGCATTCTTCATCTTGATTCAAGCCTATTACACTTCAAATTGTATTGGATGATAAAATATCTTATCCACAAGGAACAACACCATAGGGAACTACTATGAAAATCACCACTATGGCTCAATAAAGGTATACTTAAGTGTCATCTGTATTCATTAACAACAATTTAAATTTGAATAATGACAATTTGATCATTTCAAATGTTTTTGGTTGAATTTGGAATTAAATTATTTTTGAAATAAAGTTTAGCTAAATACAATATATATGATTGATTTATGTTTATTTGAATTTCAAAATCTAAATTTAATTATAACTCTCTTTTTGTTATAACATTTAAATTTAATTTCATCAAATATTGAAAATTTTAAAGTAATATAAATTGTTTTCAAAAAAGGTAGAGGTTGAGAAAGTATTAAAATACACCTTTATAAATCTCATCAAAATTTTCAAAGAAGTGTTTCTCTTTAAATTCATTCAACAATTTTTAAGGTACCTTTATTTTACATGGAGTGCTTTGAAAAGAAAATTAGGACCATGGAGCATGACCTAACTAATTAGTATCTTTTTTGAAGGATGTTTCGTGTTAAAACTTTCTTAGTTAAAAGTGAACTCATGAACATTTTTATTTGGACAAACATTTGAATTTCCAAAGAAAAATTAATCACTTGTTCTTGGTTTGTTGATATCAACAATTGAAAGGGCTTTGGTATCCTACTCTAGGCTCATAATCCTTTCTACAATTCAAAGACCAAATGTGTTGATCTTCATTGTTCAAATTTACCATACTTGTGGTAGAGTATGGTAATTTGAGATTTTCAACATGGTTGAGTTCAAAAGATTCATATTTTGGCTTCATATATCCAAGGAAAATTTTAAGGATGGAAGTTTATCTTAAATTTTATAAACTTTGACAAATCTTAATAATCCCTAATATGTGAATTGTAAAATGTTTGATGATAATTATATTTAAAAAATTATATTTATAATTCTTTCATATTTGTCTATGTAAAATTTTGGCGATTTCTAAGGTAAGATAATTTTAAACTATAAAATTTGGGAAAATCTTCTTTAGAAAAAAAGGAAATTGGCAAATCTTTTTTTTTGGAAAAAGCATGGGAGATTAACCCACCTCTGAATATTAGCCCCTAAATTTTTCCTTGAATTTATCTTCTTATAATTTATCCAAAATGATTTGATGCAAGTCACTATGATCTCGTCGATAGACCTCTCAAAAAGAAATTGATACAAATGTTTGCTAGAGTTTCAATTGGGAGAACAATGTAATTGGATCTCAATGAAACCCAAGAGATCTATATCAATTGCAAGAAATAATAAATTTGGCATATACAAATAGGATGTGGATAAATTCCAACAGTTCAAGTAGGAAAATACTTCAAATGCAAGTGTTTCCACTGCAAATACATATGAATGTTTAACCAAAAGACCAAGTCAAGGTATTCGTGTCAATAATTTCTAAGGATAGAGATCTTTTCTATACCTACAATGCATTGTTTGGAAACTACACTAAATGACCAAAAAGAGAGAACCTGATACTGTGGATACTCTTGTCATGTCAATTATGCAATTCCAAAGACCCCCCCCCCCCCCCCCCCCCCCCTTAGTTAAGATTCAAAATTCTACTTGCATCCTTTGGCAACATCTGGTGAAACTTTCACTGTCATCATGGAAGAGTAATAGTTTAATGCTACTCTTTCCTGTACTACTGCCTTACAATATTTCCTTTGCAACATCTGGTACTTGATTACTAGTTACTCACCTATCCACCCCCATTTTGGGTAGTCTACTTGCCACAAGGTTTTCTTGCATGGCCCCCCATCAAATATTTTCCCATCCATGCTTAGGAAACCACCAGGCCAGACAATCTACCTATCCCAAGGTTTTCCTGCATGGTAGTCATTAGAGTCTTACAACGCAATAACCATTTGGATTTCTCTAATAACATGTGCATGGATTCCATGGCTAAGTACCCATATGACATGCTCCATTACACTACTTATGGAGTCTCATAGTCAAAGTACTGGTTATGACTTGCTCCCGCATGACAAACAAAGTGCCACATGACTCAATTCCATCAATGTGGTCTTCTTCCTAAGCTCCTGACTTCATAATTTCGCCTTTGTCACAACTTTTTGTTTACCATGATATATAGTCAAAAGTTTCAACCTAGAAATTTTAATTGTCTAATCCTTCCATCACTTAGAAGTATATTCTCATAGGCATGAGATCTGTAGTCATATCATTTGGCCCCCTTGCAACGATTGTTGATTTTTCATGGTGGCTTGGTCTTACACACCACCCAACACTTTCCCTGCAACCTATCTTTCAATCAACCAACACCTTTCATTGTTTATATACATATATATGCAATCTCTTTTATTATAAAAAATTTTGGCAGCCTAAAGTGAGTACGAAATTATTATACTCATAACAATTCCATCACTCCAATTAATTTCAATCGAATTGAAATGATATAGTCATTGGACTATATAGGTGCATCAGATTTATTCCAAGCATTTCATAATGCAATTTAATATCTATTTGAGTAAACCAATATTCAGAAATGAGAAATGCATATCTCTAAAATCATTAACATTTTAGTTCTTCATTTCACTCAACATGCCTTACAAGAATTATTGCAATGTTTCATAACAAAAGCTTCCTGCCTTCACAATACCACTTCGTGGTATTCATGAAAAGTATGCATTAATTTTAAATAATAGTTTTCAAATTCAATTGAAGGAATTCTTATCCAATTCCTTTTATCACTCCTTTTTACCTTGGCTTGCACATACCTCATTTACTTGGTTGTGATTACTAGCACTTCCAATGGGAGCCTTTTGAAAGATCTAGTTCATGATAACAATCGTGTTGTTGCAATACCTAATGATAACATTCATGTTGTTGCAATTCCCAACAATTCTCGAAATAATTTCATCTTCACACATTAATAATAAATTCATCAACTTAACTATTCATAAATTTCAATGAAAACGTCATAGAGTAATCTTCATATATATTCAATTACAAAATATCCTCATCCATGTTAATTATAAATTATCATTTTAATTCATCCTCACAACAAATATAAAATTCGTAAACCTAACATCTTAATAATGATATTCATAAGCCATAAGTCATTCCTGCCCACATTCCCTATCGAGATATACACGAGCATGACTCTCTTCTTGAATTTTAAATGTCATCATACTTTCAAAAAAATATTCTCTTGAAACAATGAGTTTATATGAAGGGGTTAGTGCTTGAATCCATTATCTATTAACAAGGATGCATAGCTAGTGTTCTTGCATCTTAGTTTAGTTATTGAATTTTTAAAAGTATGAATTAGCTCCCATATTTGAACAAGGGCTACAAGGTAGCTATTATCATAGTTTAAAAAAATTAATAAAAATAATACTAGGATCTATGGGCTCCCTAAAATTCACAAGGAAGGAGCTCCCCTAAGGCCCATTGTCAACACCATTGGAGGTCCTACCTATCTTCTTGCTAAGTTCCTTGCCTTAAAGCTTAAACCCTTAGTTGGTTATACAGAGTCCTTCGTCAAAGACTCTGCTTCCTTTATTGAGGAGCTCAAGGACATTAAGCTTGACTCTGGGGACATTCTTGTTAGTTTTGATGTAGTTTCCCTGTAAACTTGCATCCCTATAAATAAGGCCATGGAGGTGATCAACTGCCTAACAGATCCTGATACCGCTCGATTAGTCGAGATCTGCCTCACTTCCACCTTTTTCAGTTTGAAGGAGAATTCTTTGAGTAAACCTGTGGGGTTGCCATGGGTTCACCCGTATCCCCTGTCGTTGAAAATCTTTTTATGGAAGATTTTGAATCCAAGGCTCTAAACTCAGCCTGCCTCTTGCCTAAGCTTTGGAAAAGGTATGTAGATGACACCAATGTCATTTGGTCTCACGGCCAAGAGGAGTTAGATCTCTTCTTCGTTCATCTCAACAGTCAATCCTCGGCTATTAAGTTCACCAAGGAACAAGAAGTCAATGGTTGCCTCCCTTCCTTGATATTCTTACTTCTAAGAATAGTGATGGTTCCCTCTCCCACCAAGTGTTTCGTAAGAAAACACATACGGAGCAGTATCTTCATGCCAGTTCCCACCATTTCCCGGCTCAGAAGTTGGGTGTTCTCAACACCCTTGCTACTCGTGCCCTAAGGATCTCTGATGAAAAGAGCTTCGAGAAGGAGAAATCCCATCTCCTTAATGTCTTTGTTGAGAATGGTTATAGTAGATACATGGGTCAGAAAGCTTTCCTCAAAGCTGCCAAGAATTCGTTAACTAAAAGAGAACTGAAAGAGCAGATTCCAGGTGTCCATCTTCTGTTTGTTCAGGGGACCACTGATAAGATTGCGAGGATTCTTAAGAAGCATAATGTCCCCTCGACCTTTAGACCCCTTAACACCATTCGTAAGTCCCTCAGATTAGTGAAGGATCCTATTGACCCTAAGGACATGAAAGGGGTATATATTATCCCTTGTTCCTGTGGGACCCCCTATATTGGTGAGACTGGTCGCTCCATTAATCAAAGGATTAGTGAGCACACAGCTGACCTTAAACATAGGAGAACCAAGTCTTCCACTTTAGGAGAGCATGCGGAGAAAACCAAACATCATGTTTGTATTGAGGAGGCTAGTTTTATTGCTAGAGTTTTGCAGTTCCATCACCAGAAATTTAGGGAAACCCTTGAGATTGAAAAAAGGCCAAGCAATCTCAATAGAGAGGATGGCTAGAAGATCAGTAGTTGCTAGGTCCTAGCCCTCTCTTCCTAGTCGTTTTCTTCCCTTCCTCCCCTCCCTCGTTTATTGCATGTTCTTGTTTTCTTATTAGTAAGTTTCCCCTTGTTATCGTGTATCCTTTGGCCTTTGTTCTTTGATGAGTTGTTGATATAGTATGAGGTATTTTAATAGCATTTAGTTTATGCTATTAGTTATATACTAATAATTTTAACTTAATTAATAAAAGAAAAATAATTACTTTAATATTGAAATCAATCAATGATAATATGTTAATTTAACAATTAATTAAATCGAAATATTTAAAATATTATAGTTTTATAGTTTTATTCTTTCTAACACTTAATTTATTCTAATATTTATATATTTATATATATTTATTAAATAGTTAATACCTTTTATAACTAACTATTAATTTAATAATCATTTAAATTAATTTATTTTAATATCTATATATATATATATATATATATATATATATATATATATATATATATATATATATATATATATATATATATATATTAAAAATATTATAAAATAGTTAAAACCTCTATGTAAATTCATATGTCCCTTTAACTTTTAATTTAATAATAATATAACTAACTATAAATTTAATAATCAATTAAATTAACTTATTTTAATTAAATATGGTTATGCTCCAGGTCAAGTCCAACTAACCATTTCCCAGTCAAATTTAGCCATTAGTCAATATAGTCGTTGCCTAGTCAAGAATTATAGCCATTGGAGGTTCTGCTCTGACTATTTAACATGCAAAGTTGGATCTGATTCTTCAACTTGTCCTGATGATGAACCACACTTGTTGGTTTGAAACATGTCGACAAATGAAATATCATGTGATTTACGCTGAAAAATCTCTCATAAAAGTAATACATTTTTATTTTGTCCAGTGAGGTAACTTAATTGGTGATTACCTTGTTATGAAGTACTGATGTAGGAGCATCTAGACTTAGCCAGCAATGTGATGGTTTGTTCACATGTTGTGGCTAAATGAGTTGAATTTCATTGACCTGAGTGGTCAAAAGTCAATTTTGGTAGAGAGGGTTGGATCTCTCAAAGATGAGCTTTACTTCATTATTATAATAATTAGAAAATTGTATTATTTTAGACTAAGGGATAAGTTTTTAGCATAGGTGTGTAATAGAGCTTAAGAATAGAGATTTGATTGTTAGATTGATTAAAATAGAGATTGAGTTGTTAGTGCAGTTAGAATAGGATTTGACTCATAAAAGAGAAGAAAATGTAATGGAAAGGGATTAGTTGAGATGATTGAGAATTGAGTGAGAGGCAAGAGTTTGAGTGATAGATAAGGTTTTGAGACAGAGGTCAAATAAATTGTTGTAATTGAGCTAAGAGGGCCAAGACTCTGTAACTTCTATTATATTGAATAAATTGATTTAGTGTGAAACTGTGTGTAATCCAGGTGAAGACTCTCGTTTACCTCTATGTACCCGCGTTCTGAAACGTAACCAGGTATTTTCTCTGTTTTCACACTTTAATCATAAATCTCAGTGTTTATGGGTTTTATCACTAAATCGTGGTCATTTAGCGTTAAGGCGTAATATTGGAATTAAGCGCTAAAAGACTTATTAAGCGCTTTATTTATGTTTGATTTATAGCACGTGGTTGTATTGGAAAAGCAGGTTTGATCAGTGAAGGTAGTTATCGGGCGAAGGAAAAGCTGTAAGTGGTAATTCGAGGTAGTCACCTGATTCCACTAACCAAGCGAAACGTAGCACTCAAGTGGAGAGAGAAAATTTCTTTATTGGGCGGGTAATCCCCATGCAAGTAGCTCACCCGATATTGCTATTAACCATTGGATCAGGAGTGATTTGATCAATGGTATATGAAGGCTGGATTGTTTTATTAATCGAGTTGAGTGATGACCATTAGATCTGGAAAGACGAGACCAACGATGTAGAGTGATCACCGAATTGTTTTGGTTGAACAAGGTGAGTGATGACCATTAGATCTGGAGAGAGGAGATCAATGGCGTAGAGTGTAGCGCCTATTAAAAAGGGAAAGTCAATGTGGGACCGACGTGTTTAGGGGAAAAGCGGGACCCTCAGTGTAAAGTAAGCCACGTACAAAATCCACTTGAACGCATTGTATTGGTTATAAAGTAACCAATAGTCTAGTTTAAAGACTACCACCTTGTTTTTCATCAACCTCCTACGTCATTTTGGTATCAGAGCATAGAGATTGAGTTTGACTGCAGTAAACATGCCACCGAGGAGAGGAGCTAGCATAGGTCGAGGAAGACCTGAAGCAAATGCAGTTCTGCTGGAAGAGATTCAGAGTCTGCGTACAAGGATGGACATAATGGAGATTGCTCATAGGAGAACACCTAATGAAGGAGTTGATAGTGTTGTAGAAGAATCTTTTGAGGAAGAAGAAGAGGAGGAAAATGAAACTACCAAATTTATCAAGATGTTGGCTAAAGTAGGTGGAAAACCAAAGGTGGAAGTTCCTGTATATGAAGGGAGTCTCCATGCAGAAGATCTAATGGATTGGATCAGTTCATTGGACAAATATTTTGACTATGAGGAGGTCGATGACAAAAAGAAGGTGAAATTTGTAGTTACCAGATTGAAGGGCCATGCAGCTATTTGGTGGGACGAACTACAAACATCTAGAACAAGAAAAGGAAAGTCCAAGATCAAGCAATGGGAAAAAATGGTGAATAAAATGAAAGCTAAATTTATGCCAAAAGATTATTAGTTAAATCTTTTCAAACAGTTACAAAATTTAAGGAAAAAATGAATGTCTATTAAAGAATATACAGAAGAGTTTTATAGATTGAGTATTAGAGCAGGACATGTAGAGGATGACATGGAGAAATGAAGCCAAATATATCAATGGCTTAAGATATGACATATAGGATGAGATCAACTTGCTGAGTCTGAAGAACATTGAAGATGCCTATCAAGCAGGTCTGAAGGCAGAAGAGAAGATGTTGAGAAAAAAAATCAGAGGAATAGAGGGAAAAGTTCAGTAAGAGGTAGAGGAACTACCAGACCAAGGTTATAACAACATTAGAATGAAGCAGGAAGTTCAAGTAGTAGACCACCACAGAGGGGAGATTTTAATAGAGGAAGATTTTCACCTAGAGGAAGAGGTCGAGGAAGAGATATTCGATGTTACACATGTGGAGAATGGGGACATGAATCATGATATTGTCCTCATAATAGAACAACAAGTCAGAGGAATGTGAATGTCACTGAGGCAAAGGAAGAAAAACCTCAAATTACAGACAAGGAAGAATCCCCTGAATTAGGAGAATCCCTATTGTTGAAAAGGGCATTGCTTAAGGCAGAGAAAGAGACTATAGAACCAGCTCAAAGGAAGAGTTTATTCAGAACTACATGCAAATCCAAAGGTAAATGTTGTAAAGTGATAATTGACAGTGGAAGCACTAATAACCTTGTTTCTACATAGATGGTGGAAAAGCTAGGATTAGTGAAGACAATACACCCTACTCCTTACAAAGTGTCATGGTTGTAGAAAGGACATCATATTATTATGACAAAACAATGCAATTTAGAGATACAGAATGGTACTTATAAAGATGTGATATTGTGTGATGTAATACCAATGGATGTATGCCATGTATTGCTGGGAAGACCTTGGCAATTTGATCACAAAGCTATTCATGATGGGAGGAAAAATACTTATACTCTGGAGAAGGATGGAAATAAACATACACTACTACCATTGAAGGATGAAGTTGACAAAGGAGCATCTGGAAACAATGTTATGCTGATGAGTGGAAAGGAGTTGTAGCAAGAGGTTGGAAAAGGTGAAGAAATGCATTCTGTTGTCATAGGGAGACCTAAGGTAATTTTGACTTCCACAAACTTAGATGATTTACTGAAAGAAATCAAAACTTCGTTGAATGATTTTGTTGATATTATTGTGGATGAGTTGCCAAGTGCATTGCCACCAATCAGGAGTATTAGTCATCATATTGATCTAATACCAGGACCAAGTTTTCCAAACAAAGCAGCTTACAGATTAACTCCTCAAGGGAATGTAGAAGACAAGTGCAAGAACTGATGGATAAGGGACTAATCAGAGAGAGTCTTAGTCCATGTGCTGTACCAACAGTGCTCGGTTCAAAGAAAGGAGGTGAATGGCGTATGTGTACAAATTCCAGAGCCATAAACAAGAACACTATCAGGTGTAGATTTCCTTTACCACGCATGGATGATTTGATGGATTGTTTGAGTGGGTCAAAGTATTTTACTAAAATATATCTGAAGAGTGGATGTCATCAAATAAGAATTAGAGAAGGAGATGAATGGAAGACTGCATTTAAAACCAACCGTGGGTTGTATGAGTGGTTAGTGATGCCTTTTGGACTCACTAATGCACCTAGCATGTTCATGAGATTGATGAATGAAGTCTTCAAGGAATATGCAGGCAAGTTTGTTATTGTTTATCTTGATGATATTCTAGTTTTTAGTAGAATTAAAGAAGAACATCTAGAGCATCTTAAATTGGTTTTAAGAACTTTGTAGAAAGAGAAAATACTGATAAATCTGAAGAAATGTAGTTTCATGAAAGAAGAATTAATTTACTTGGGATTTTTAGTTTCTAAAGAAGGGTTGAAAATGGATCTAGAGAAAGTCCAAGCAATTTGGAACTGGCCTATTCCAAGGAATTTATTTGAGGTAAGAAGTTTTCATGGTCTTGCAAGCTTTTATAGGAACTTTATCAGAGGTTTTAGTCAGATTTGTGCACCAATTCTTGAAACAATCAAGGAGACTAAACAACCATTCAAGTGGATAGAAGCAGCAGATAGGAATTTTAAGTTTCTGAAGAGGAAAATCACAAAGAAACCAGTTTTAGCTTTACATGATTTTGAAGAAGTATTTCAAGTTGAAACAGATGCTAGTGGAGTTGCAATTGGAGCAATTTTGAGTCAGGAATAGGGACCAATAGCATACTTCAATGTGAAATTAAATGAAGCTAAGAAGAAGTATTCTTCTTATGATAAAGAATTTTATGCTATTGTACAAGCCTTAAAAAATGAAGACATTATTTTCTACCGAAGGAGTTTATATTTACTCTGACAATCATGCATTACAGTTCGTAAACAACCAGCCAAAATTGAACCAGAAACATGCCAAGTGGGTAGAGTTTTTGTAGAGCTTTACTTTTGTGATGAAACACAGAAGTGGTAAGTTGAAAAAAGTTGTTGACACTTTAAGCAGGGTAAATTTCATTGTGCAAGAATTAAAAGTTGTTGTTGTAGGATTTGAAGAAATGGTTGAAATGTATAAAGATGATGCAGATTTCAAAGATATTTATACAACAGTACAAAATCCAATAGTTCATAACAGAAGTCAGTGGTTAGATTATCTTATCCAAGGAGGTTTATTGTTTAAAGGCAACAAGTTATGCATTCCCAAATGTTCTATGAGGGAAAACATAATAAAGGAGAAACACAGTGGAGGATTATCTGGTCACTTTGGATAAGACAAAACCTTTGCTTAGGTTAATGCTTTTTACTATTGGCCAAAAATGCAGACTGATGTTAAGAGATTTGTTGAGAATTGCAATATATGTCAGCATGCTAAAGGGAGAAGCCAGAATACAGGATTGTACCAACCATTGCCAAGATACAGTTAGCATGGATTTTGTTTTGGGGTTACCTAAAACTCATAGGGGGAATGGTTCCATTTATGTTGTGGTAGATAGATTTTCCAAGATGGCACATTTCATTGCATTTAAGAATACTAGTGATGCAACACATATTGCTAATCTATTTTTTCAGTAATTGTAAGATTACATGGATTGCATGTAAGTATTGTGTTTGATAGAGATACAAAGTTTGTAGGGCATTTCTGGAGAACTCTTTGGAAGAAACTAGGTGCTAACCTTAGTTTTAGTTCAGCATACCATCCTAAAATAGATGGACATACTGAAGTGGTAAACAGAAGCTTGGCAAACATATTGAGAAGTTTAGTGTATAAAAATCCTAAGCAGTGGGATTTAGCACTAGCTCAGGCTGAGTTTTCTTATAATGACACTCCAAACGGAAGTACTGGAATGAGTCCATTTCAGATTTTTTTTGGGATGAATCTAAGAGGTGTGTATGAGCTCAAAGATTTTGGTAAACAAGAGACAAGAAGTGCAAAAGCTGAAGAGATTGTAAAGTAGATGTAGAGACTGCAAGAAGATGTCAAAGGCAGATTGTAGGAAAGTAGTGGGAAATACAAACAGAGAGTAGATATGAAAAGAAGAGAGAAAGAATTCCAAGTGGGAGATTTAGTGATGGTGTATTTGAGAAAAGAAATATTTCCTGCTAAGACTTACAATAAACTAAAAATGGAAAAGATAGGACCATGTAGAATTGTAAGAAAGTTTTCAGCTAATTCTTATGAAATTGAATTACCAGAAGGGATTGGAATATCACCTGTATTCAATGTTGTAGATTTGTATACATACAAAGAGACATAGACAAAGCTACACGAGGAAACTACAAAAAATGAAGTTCAAACTTTGAATTGGAAGAAAAAATGCCAAAGACAGTTAAGAAAGAGGTGGAAACTATTTTGGAGAAAAGAGTATCCAAAAGAACTAGAGGACAGGTTTATTTTAAATATCTAGTTAAATGGAAAGGACAACTAGTGCAGAATGCTAGTTGGTTGACAACAACAGAGTTGCAAAATTATGGAGTAAACCCTGAAAGTCCAAGGGATGATTCTTTTCTTCTCTGAGAGTCTGATGCAGGAGCATCTGGACTTAGCCAACGATGTGATGGTTTGTTCACATGTTTTGGCTAAATGAGTTGAATTTCATTGACCTGAGTGGTCAAAAGTCAGTTTTGGTAGAGAGGGTTGGATCTCTCAAAGATGAGATTTGCTTCATTATTGTAATAATTAGAAAATTGTATTATTTTAGACTAAGGGATAAGTTGTTATCATAGGTGTGTAATAGAGCTTAAGAATAGAGACTTGATTGTTAGATTGATTAAAATAGAGATCGAGTTGTTAGTGCAGTCAGAATAGGATTCGACTCATAAAAGAGAAGACAATGTAATGGAAAGAGATTAGTTGAGATGATTGAGAACTGAGTGAGAGGTGAGAGTTTGAGTGATAGATAAGGTTTTGAGACAGAGGTCAAATAAATTGTTGTAATTGAGCTGAGAGGGCCAAGACTCTGTAACTTCTATTATATTGAAATTGATATAGTGTGCAATTGTGTGTAATCCAGGTGAAGACTCTCGTTTACCTCTGTGTATCCGCGTTCTAAAACGTAACCGGGTATTTTCTCTGTTTTCACACTTTAATTTTAAATGTCAGTGTTTATGGGTTTTATCACTAAATCGTGGTCATTTAGCGTTAAGGGTAATCTTGGAATTAAGCACTAAAATACATCTTAAGCACTTTATTTAAGTTTGATTTAATACACGTGGTTGTATTGGAAAAGCGGGTTTGATCAGCAAAGGTGGTTATTGGGCGAAGGAAAAGCTGTAAGTGGTAATTCACAGTAGTCACCCGATTCCACTAACCAAGCGACACATAGCACTCCGGTGGAGAGAGAAAATCGCTTTATCGAGTGGGTAATCCCGATGCAAGTGGCTTACCTGATATTGCTATTAACTGTTGGATCAAGAGCGCTTTGATTAATGGTGGAGGAAGACCGGATTGTTTTATTGATCGGGTTGAGTGATGACCGTTAGATCTAGAAAGAGGAGATCAATGACATATAGTGATCACCAAATTGTTTTGGTTGATCGGGGTGAGTGATGACCGTTAGATTTAGAGAGAGGAGATCAGCGGCGTAAAGTGAACTGCCTATTAAAAAGGGAAAGTCAACGCGAGACCAACATGTTTAGGGGGAAAGCGTGATCCTCAATGTAAAGTAAGCCATGTACAGAATCCACTTGAATGCATCTTATTGTTTATAAAGTAACCAATAGTCTAGTTTAAAGACTATCACCTTGTTTTTCATCAGCCTCTTGCGTCAAGTACTATGTAAACAATGAGATTCAAATCCCTGTGGGCCAAACCAACAAAGAAAATAAACACTCTTAATTCATAAAATTTATATATGTCATTACTTAGACGCATCAATTAAAGATACAAATTTTGGATTCCTTATATTGAAAATTTGTTCTTAGTTTCTATATGTATGAATTGATAATATATAGTATAATTGTTAAAATAATGTTTTTAATTTCTGAGTTAAGATTATATTTGCTTTTGAAAAAAAAAAATTAGTTAGTATAATAAATATTTTTATTTATAGTATTTTTGTGAACAATAGTGTGGAAATATGTTCTTATTCATTAAAAACTAAAAAGATATTTTTATTCATTCAAAATAAAAATAAAGTAAGAAAGTTATTTAATATTTAAAATAAAATAAAATATAATAATATTTTAATTTTAAGATTGAAATGTAGTTATAAATCAAATTGATGTATAATATTCTTGTATTCCCAAAAAACTATTTTCATAAGAATTTCACTAAAAACAATTTGAGAAAATGTATAAAACCACTTTACTATAGAATAAGAAATTACACTAAGTTTCCTACCCTAACAAAATGGAGTTTTTAATACTCAAAATGAAGTCGATACTTTGACAAGAGTATAGTAAGAAGAAGCAAAGCATATATGGATAAATATATAAGTGACATATATTTATGCATATAAGGTTGTATGTGATCAAGAAATGTTAAATAATGGGAAGATTCCATCCTAATGTTAAAGGAATCAGAGAAGGTATAGATAAATGACCTTAGTAAAAGTCAAAGTAATCAGAATTATAAATTATAAATTATTATCAAAATTGCATATTAAACAAGTTGTAAAAAAATTTCCATGCTAAATAAATTTATATATTTAAAATTTAAAATAACAATTTTCACAATGATGAGTCTATTAATTAGATTTGAAGGATGATAAAAATAAATAAACAAAACACACTTTTAATTCTTAGTGCACTCACGATGCCAAGTATGTTATGTTTAGTATAAAAACAAATTCCCATCAACACCATAGCAACCACAATTCAATGACCGGTTAAATATTTAAAAAACCTAATTAATAAATTTACACTAAATCCATATCAATTAGACTACAAAACAACATTAAAAAATATTTAACCAAATTAACATTTAGATTACAATGTTCTCTAAGTCTCAACCAATAATAATAATAATCATAACTTTAAGACATAGTTACGAGAGAATCCACAAACCTTGAAAAATATTTAGTCATTTTATCATTTTAGCTGACTATTTAACAGACCAAATTAAAACCATTATCTTTATATGACTATTATTATATTTTTTAATTAACCCAATGAACAAATTTATAAAAACTAACCATTTACAATTTGTTCCTTCACTGCATTCATTCATTTGACTCATTTGTCATTTGTTCCTTCAGCTTTCATTTATTTGACTTATAAGTTGTAGAAGAGAGTAATCATAGGTTTAAAAAATACAACACCGCCACATAATGACAAGTCAAAATTAAACAAGGTCACCTTAAAGATTAGGCCAAATTGACATGACATGTTGTGAGATGTACGCAAGTCAAACTGACATGACACAAAGAAAGTTACACTTATTATTATGTTGCAGATTGTACAAAGTGGTTATTACCAAATAAGAATAAAATGAACTAAACCAATTGCATGTTAAATAAATAAATTTAATATATTTATTAAAAAAAAAATTAGTTTTACAACGACATAAGAAACGAAAATAAAAATATATATTCATACTAACATTAATAAAAGGTTGAAGAATCGAAACTTACCATGTTCAAAATGACAGTGAGAAAAAATACAAATTTATGAAAGACCTAACGTTTTATTATTATAAATGCATAAGTAAAAGTTACTTTGCAATAATGTTACCATACAATATTAAAGTAATAGTTCTCGATTCAAAAGGAAGATTTAGCTCTTCTAATATATTCCAAAAATGAGTTATATGTATTATCAAAAGGAAGATTTAGCTCTTCTAATATATTCCAAAAATGAGTTATATGTATTATCAACAAAAATCTCTTTAATAACAACTAAACATCATAGGACATTGAGTTTGTTTGAACAAAGCTGCTTAAAAAAATGATTGTAAGTTTAATATAGTGGTCTTCAATTGAGCTAAATCTAGCCTAGCCATGAACTCTTTTTCTATATTGTTTATCTTCTATTACAAAATATATATATAGATATTACAATACGCAATTAAATTAGTTTTAAAAAATCAATATAAAATTTATATAAAATTAAATATTAAAATAATCAATCTATCAATTTTGTTTTTTTAATGAGTTGTATTTAAATTTTTTTATAAATTGGTTTAATAAATAAAAATTATATTAGGTTAATTATTTTTATTTTTTTAAATATAAAAATATTAATAGTATAATATAATATAAATTTAATAATAATAATAATGATTTTATTTAAAATTTTAATAAAATATATAGTTTTGTTTATGGTGGAGGGGTAGATTTAAGAGCATATATACTCAAGCTCAGATACAAGTCATTCTGTTATCAATGTGTAATTTAAGGTTAGACATGTCCTTCACATATTGATAGTTTTAATGATGTGTACATTAAGTTCAGACATGATTTGTGCATATTGATGGTTTTCATCAATATTATATGAATTCTCAAAGATGGTTTAAAGGAAATCTGTGGAGGGTCAAACAGATTCACATGTCATGATATGTTGTAAGTTTTACACATTGACATGACATGTTGCAGGGCTTTACACATGACATGGCTTTGCATGGCTCAAATATGGTAAATAAGAATAAAATGAACTTAGCCAATTATATATTAAATAAATAAATTTAATATATTTTAAAAAATAAATATAATGTAAATCTTATATATTATAATTTAATTTTTTTAATCGATATTAATTAACAGTCAACACAATATCCATTATATTGTATTAAAAACATGAACTCATATTATCAAATATTTTTAATAAATGTATTTTTATTATAAATAGATACTGTTAAAATAAAAAATAAAACCATTGTCATTATCAAAAATCTATTAAAACTCCTATTATGTTGTTATTATCTAAAATCAATTATAAATACCATCATAGTTAATGTTTCAAAGATATTATAATGGTCCATTGAAATACTTATCAAATTTTTTTAAACAACTTACAGAGTGACCATCTATTTTAAACCACTAGTCAGTTCAGAGGTTACGGTACAACTTACAGAGTGACCATCTATTTTAAACCACTAGTCAGTTCAGAGGTTACGGTTAAATAGTTGTGTAAGGTTTGGTTTTCACAGGTCAGACAATCCAATTGTGAATAAGACTATATACACCTGAAAATTATTTCAGACCAAAATTATTCAAAAACCACACAGATTTAAACATTCAAATTAGATATGAAACTTTTTCCCGACCAATTGTTACACCCTCGCCCATTTGTTGTAGTTCACTGTTTTTCTGATATATGTTTTCAAATTAATAAATCTCTCAGCCACATGGGCAATTTTTAAATTTTTAAAATTCAGCATATGGTTTTTTTGGCTGAACCGTGGAGCTGCTCGACAAACTTTGTGGACAAGGTTTTAATTTAATTGTTTAGTCGTAGAGATTCATTTTAATTTTATCTTTTAAAACCATTTAATAATAATGATTGACCGTGAAAAAGTTATATCTAACAATAATATTTTGCACGATAGATACAAAATTACTCTTTGTTTTAGATAAGTTCAATTTTTAAATAATGTTATCTTTTGAACTTAAAGATCGTTATTATTTATGAAGGATTATATATTTTAAAATGTATGATTGAATAAAGAACGAGTCATATTTCTTCCATTGCAATGTTTCACTATACGAAGTTTCCAATCCCGTTTGCAATTTTGTGTTCTGGGGACGGTGCCTTTCAATCATACAACACCAACTCTCCATTTAACGCAAAATACAGTGACTAATAAGTCGGTCGACCATTATTATTTAAATATTAAATCTTATTAAAAAGTATATATATATATATATATAAAATTAGATTATTATCATTAATAATGTTATGATATATATTTATTCATCGTAATAATACAATGAAACATATTCACTTACGGTGATAATTTGATGATACATATATTTACCATCACATGATATTTAATAATAATAATAACATTGTATAGATATTAATAATAATAACATTATATAGATATTAATGAATAGCTAAATTAATTATAAATAGTATATAATTTTGAGAAAAGAAAAATAAATAACATGTAGTCTAATAATTAAATGAATAATTATGTAAAGAGATTTAGTTTTCACAAGTTAGGTGACTTGCTAGATAAAGAAATCTCCACAAACATGGTCCAATCTCCAAACATAATAATATATTTCAATTATCCCATGCTCTAAGTGGGCTGGCCACACGGTCTCTGTGTTGACGTTGAATGCGTTCAAATCAATCACAGCTACGTTTTCGAATTAACATGTTGGAAAACGACGCGACAGATCCGGGTTGATGGTTCCTCCTAATTTGGTCACGCAACTTGCATGTTTTAAAAAGAAGAAAGGAATGAAGAACGGAGATAGTGGCATTGGTGGGTCATGAGTGATGACACCATATTATTTCACTGACCAACGGATTGGGGCGTTTCACATCACTGTGATATGTGACGCGTCATCGTCTATTCTGCACGAGGTTTCCAATCCGATGGGACACTGTAACGCCTTAATGGTGTCACCCGACGCCATAAGATCTCAGGTTTCATGTTCATGTCCATGTCACATATGCTAGCGTGATTTGTCTTTTGTCTATATTTGAGGAGTGTTTTGGTTTAGCAAAAAAGTTTGTCTAGGTTTGTGGAGTGTTTTGGTTTTGCAAATATTTTTTATTAAATTTTTGGATGTATAAATAAATTTAATTTTTTAAATATATTAGAGATATTAGATTGTGTGGAGTTTAGAGATTATTTTTCTAATTTCAACAAATTTTTACAAAGAATAAATTTCACTTAAAAATATGTCTAAAAAAATTCCAAAATATAAAATAGTTAATTTGCAACTTAGGCTTGCATGCAGATATGTTTATTTTGATTTTTTTTAATCATCATTATTTGATTTTGATTATAAAATAGTTGATAAAAATAATATTTTGATTATTTAAATTGTATTTTAAAATGTATAAATTTTGATTTTTTTAAATATTTATTATTTGAATTTGATTATAAAATAGTTGATACAATGATATTTTTATTATTTAAATTATATTTTTGAATATATAAATTAATTTTAAATTTTAAATTTATATAATTTTAAATCATATTTTTTTAAATTATTAGTCTACGAAACATAGAGGAGATGGTCAATGATGTGAATCCAGCCATGTTAAAACCTGATGTAGATCTTAGAATCATTTTGACAACTTAAATACTCATGAGTAGCATTTTCTCAAACAAAAAATTAAACATACTTTCATTTCAAAACTCATACAAATTAACAATTTTTTTTAAAATATTAATTAAAATTTAAATCACAAAAATATAAAATTAAAACCTAAAATGTTATATATATATATATATATATATATATATATAAATAATTCAAAATATATATATATAAATAATTCAATACAGTGTTAAATAGTTCAAGTGGTAATATTTGATATCTCATCATTATTCGATATTTTGAAATTTTTATCTTCATATTAAAGATTTTAGTGTTTTTGAACTTCAATTTTCGACATATTATTAAAAAAAATCTAGACAATAGTTTTTTATATGTTTGGTTAAAAATATAGAAATAAATTTTTTATTTGTGAAATATTTATAAAAGATTTTATTTTTTTAAAATATGTATCAAATATTTTAGATAAATGGGTAGTTTGATAAGATCGTAAAGTAAAATTTGTCTGTTTGTATTAGTGCTATCATTTATCAAACTTTATGGGTAAACATTTTATTTTTAGATAATTAAAAGGTTAAGAATTTATTGAGTTAAATAATGAATAAGTAATATAAGAAAGGAAATTTTATTTTTATTTTTTTTGAAAAGTTGTAATATCTCTAGAAAACTTATTATCTAACATTTATTTATTTACTGGTTGGGAAAAATTAAAAGATATGTGATGTAAATATTATTTGTAATTTTAATAATAAAATATGAAATTATTTCAACATAATTAATTTTCTCAGGAATATATTCAAGGTGACTAATATGAGAGATTAGCTTTAACTCTCACGAAAATAGTTGGAGTCAGTCCAGAGGGGTAGAAACAAAAATAAAAGAAAAATCCTCGTCATTCTTATGGATCTCGGTAGAGGTAAAGAGAGAAAAGATAAAGAATTGAGATAGAAACAAGCCACTAAATAATGAACATGACTAGAGAAAATGTCATGTAGTGGATTCTGTAAAAAGGAACCATGGGAGATAAAGACAAATAGTTTCCTTGAAAGAGATTACTAGTGGGAGAGAAATACTAGAACCTAGAAAATTATGAGGACGTCACTAAGGGTTCAGGGGGTGAATCTCAACAAATACTTCTGAATACTTTTCTTGACAACTAAGGGTGGAGCTCAGGGGGAATGACAAAGAATTGGTTCAAGGTTGGGAGGATTGTGGAATCCTTCAACCTATCCATGAAAGGAACTATATAAGTATGTATTTGATTACTTGGTGAATTATAGAATGTAGCGATAGAGAAATGGATTATAAATTTTATGGATTGATAGAATGAAAAAACATAAATTGCTAATGGTGGATGTATTGTTGTTGATCATCATTATTAATATCTAGAAAAAAATAGTTGTAGTTTTCCTAACTTTATCGTTATAGGTACAATATATCTACAGGTGTTAAAATTATCGTCTTCTTGACCTTGTTAGTAAATAGAGAGGAATTAGTAGACCCTATTCGGATTTTCTTTAGTGATATCTACAAAAGAAAAGAACTGAGTAGATTAACTACTATACAAATCTTTTTTGGATAAATATCAAACTATGGGTAAAATAAACCATGTATACCGAGTCTATATTGGTTATGGAAACCTTAAAAAAATAGTAAATGTGTTCCAGAAACCTATAGGTTACAAAGAGAGTTTTCAGATATACCTATAGATGTATATATAGTTAGGTAAAAGTATTTTATATAATAAAGGGGTTAGAATTTGGGCTTTTGTAGAGATTAGAAGTACATGCCTATATAACAATTATTTTGTTCTACAACTCATACCACCAAGTCTCAGACACGAGCGGAATAGAGCTCAAAATACCAATGAAGAGCCCTCAATGTAGGGGTTCACTGGGCCTATAGCTTATATATATATGTGTGTGTATGTGAAGAAATGTCATAACTCTAAAAAAAAAACAAAAAGTGTGCAAAGGTAGTCAACTTTAAATTCATTCCAAAGTTCCAACTGTGATAAATGTTTTTCTAACCATTAAAACAGAGAAACAGATATAGATTCAATTCATAGAATAAAGTTTGAAAAGAGAAGTATCACTACAACTCGAGTCACACGCAAACACACACACACACACACAAGAAACGTGCATATAACCAACAATTCCTTCAAGGTTATTCGAATAATATAATGAAATCCCATAAATGATAGATATATACATATAATATTGCAATGGTGTAAATACCAAAGAAGTAACTTTGTATATTCAAAAAGATGTAGTGTTGACCTGAATAATCATTCACACAACGTTTTTAGGTTAAACAAGAGAGATAAAGCCTTGATACAAAACCCTCTTCCAACAATTATCAATACAACAATTAAGTACAAAGAGCATCATTGAGAAACCAACACTACATCCTCAATTTTAAATGAAAAATACAATAATACTCTTAATCAAATGGAAACCAAGTCTAGCCTAAGGTTAAATCTATGTAACCCTATCACATTTTTTCTTAAGGAAATCAAAAGTAGGTTCGTAGACCTTCAACACAAGCAACCTGACAGAGAAATTAGAAAGATAATGTGAGCACATGCGGCTTGGAGTTAGAAGAGAGTTTTAGAAGTGGCTTAGTCCAACTACCTATAAAATTCATAAATACAAGCCTCCTCGGAAGTATACACGTAAAAGGAAACAAAATATAGTAAAAACATGTGCAAAATATTTATGAGAACAAGAACGAAAAGGAGAACAATGCCACAAGAATTTTAAGTAAATTGAATACCTGGAAGTGAGCAAGTAAGGACACCACTCCTCCTACCAAGGGGATGAAATTTAACCTTAAAGTTATAAACCCTAAAGGAGGTAAGAATTGGAGAAAAAATAGTTAAAGGAATTTACACTTAAGAGTTAAGTGAGGTAGACTTTAAAAAGGATTACCTTGGAAATGGTACATGATGGCCATCTCTAGAATAACTAGGAAACCCCTTTTTTGAGCAACCTGAAGGGGAAATGGAGTTACAGCTATGGAACCCTATTGAGAAAAATTACAACACCTGAAAAACAAGTTAGCATAGGTTAGCAACTACCATGAAACTGACTTTAGGTTGAAAATAAATCACAAGCAATGCACAAGAATAACCACGTAAAAAATTTCAGCAATCCTTACCCATGACATGTATGTCATCGTCTTTTCGACATTTGCACTCTCCTCAGATTTTGAAGGTTAAACTAAGCAGATCCACCATGAAAATTTGATAGAAAAACCTCTAGGAAATCAAAGGAAAAACCCTTGTATGTGGTAGGGTTTTAGCAAAGTTACAGAGCTCCTTTGCACCACTTGATCATCATCACAATGAAATTATGCTGGCACGATTGGGTAGGGTAGTTATTCTAACTACCCTACTCTAACTATGTTGGCATGATTGGGTAGGGTTTGATCGAAGTTGCAGAGATCCTTCATACCACCCAATCATCATGACAATGAAACTATGTAATTACTATAACTACCGAACTATAACTATGTTGGAACGATTGGGTAGGGTTTGAGTGAAGTTGCAGAACTCCGTCGCACCACCCGATCATCATCACAATGAAACTATGTTGGCACGATTGGGTAGGGTAGTTGCTCTAACTCCCACCCAACAATCCTCATTATCCATCTAATGTGAAATCATCCACACTATCTAAGATTACACCTAGCTAGGGTTCCATAAGAGTAATGGGGACCCAACCACATGTTTGTAATCACGTGAAAATGGTCTAGGTAGTGTCAATCTCAGAGGGATATATGTATATACACAAAACTTGTTGTGGTGTTATTCAATGCATCGATATATTTGTACTCTGGCCATAGGTAAACTAGAACCCATGTATTTTCATATGTGTGTGTGTGTGTGTGTGAACATATGTGTAAGTTTGAGAGTTTTCTGCTAAGCCTTGGAGCCTTTGTAAATGTATAAATGCAGAAGTTGAGAGACGAGGGCATAAAATCTCTCTCTCTCTCTCTCTCTCTCTCTCTCTCTCTCTCTCTATATATATATATATATATATATATATATATATATATATATATATATATATATATATATAGATATATATGTTTGATGTATGTAGAGTAATGTGTGTGTCTACACACACACACATATAAAGATGTATTTAGAAATGTATAAATAGATGTACATGTTTATGTATGTAAGCTCAAGTGCAGTTTATATGTATAAAGACAGAAATAAAAGGATAATAAAAATATCGTGGAAAGGGAAACATAGAGAGATAAGTGTAGTTAAAAGAAAAGCAAAGAAAAGAAAATATAAGCTATAATACCCACAGTTCCATTATAATCCCAACATAAGGAACAATGCTAAGGACTTGGTATTTATACATTCAAATGGTGAATGACTATGCACGATTGTATATAAGATAATAGATAATGTCCATTTTATGTGAGAACAATAAGCATATAAAAAAGTCAACAAGAAGTCATGTAGAAAAATGAATTTAAGATTAGGTGCTAATTTACCTTATTGTTTTAGAAAAAAATGTTCTCTTTTTCTATGTAAATACATAAATTTTTCCTATATATAAAGAGGGAGATCTTATAGGTAACATTAGAGCCGCAAAGTTACAATATTGTGGCCTTTGCACTGACTATGTTTTTAATATTAATTATTAAATGTTTGTGCTTACAAAGAGTAAGGAAGAATTATATAGGCCAAGAAGAGGAACAAAAAATTAAATCCTAGTTTAATAAGAATAAGGACATGATGGTTTAGGGTGGGAAGAGAGGGGAATATGGGCCATTTAAGGACGTTAAAAAAATAATCAAAACCGAAATTTTAGCAGAAACAATAACCAAGCATAAAGGGCACAAAACCAACCCCAAGCTGGGTCAAAGCAGGTTGAAATCGACTATAGAGGAGGTAACGGTAAAAATAGGGAATCTTTAAAATGTTGGGGTTGTGAAGAGCCCTATATGTTGTAGAGTTTTCCCTATAATACCTAGTTTTTGAAAATCCTATGGAACCTATAAGAAGCCTTTATTGTTAATGACATGGATAGGAATATATTGTAAAAGCCCTAGTTAAAAATACATGTAAACATATAAGACCATGGTTGAAGGGACATGTATTCCAAGCTAAATGGTGGGCAAAAAAATCCTAGTGGGTGTTCATTTCGGTTATTATGGCTAAAGGAAATCGGCAAAGGCATTGGAAAAGGATTTGGAAAGGCAAAATAGCATTTTGGCACATTTATTTATGAAATTATAGGAAATTAAGAGAAAAGGGAGATGAAAGGTCACATGTTGCATGTGAGGAGAAAAATGGAGGAAACGAATGGTAAATGAAGAAAATAGAGGCCTAATTGATAAAAAATCTTATGGGGATTAGTTGGAAAGATTTTGACAGGTTTTTGGTGGAGCTCTCTTCTATTTTCTCTCTCTCTCTCTCCTCACTCTTGGACCCTTAGAGTTTTCTTGGAGCACTTGGCATTGGAGCAAGAAAGGAAAAAGAAGGCAAGAAGAAGGAAGGAGAAAGAAAGGAATAACAAGATCAAGCAACTACAACACGATTCTTTGCAGGTATTGATTTGCATGTGTGATTTCCTTGCTAGATTTGGCATGCATGGTATTGCATGTGGTTAATTTTTATCATGGCATGGGTTTTGCTAGGTGTGACAGTGTTTTTATCCTAGCCTTTCCATTTCCGTATAGCCTTGAGGAGATGGGTTCTCATACTTCGGTTGAGCTTGATTACTAGATGGATTTGAATATGAGTGAGGTGGATCTCCAAAATGAAAAACACATGGCCTAGTGGTCCCTAAACCAGAATGTGGATCATGGTAAAGCCACTAGCCTAGTAACCCCTGAGCTAGACTGTGGGTTGCGGTAAAGCCAGGATTGTGTGCCTCAGTGGGCCTAGGAATCCTTGCTAGTGAATGGCGAGATATATAGTCCAAGAGGTGGATTTCTCTTTGTTGGGCCTAGTAGTCCCCGGATGGGATGTACAGTAAATCCTGGAGAGTGGGTCTCAGTGTAGGGCCTAGTGATCCTTGGATCAGACTATGGAAAGTTGTACAGCCTAAGAGACTAGGAGGCACTAAAATTCATCATGGTGTAGGTGGAGAGCTCCAGTAGAATCCATGCCTGTTTGGCTCTTTTTGGTTGGTTATGAGTCCCACATTCATGCTTGGAATATGGCATGGGGTGATTGGCTGAAGAGAGATTTGGCTCAGCCAATGTATGATCGAGTGGAACATGAGAGTCCCATCCCCAGTTGGTTTCTACATTCATTAATGAGAAATTCATTCCCTTGGTTTTTCATCTGTAAATGTACTGGTTTATATGTGGATTCTATAGCTGATGTATTCATGGGATTTCTATTATTATTTCTTAATGAACATGTATTCTAACAATGATAATGTATGGCTCTCCTCATGTTTCTATTTATAAATGAATAAACAATGTATCTATGTCCTAATAAATGATAATGCAACAAATGATATAAGGGAACAATGCTTCTTAGTGATTCTCAGATAAGTATGAGACCCCTATGCTTAAATATGTCTTTTACACCTGTAGATTGCATTGATGCAAAGTGTTTGAGAGAATGCCAGTCCCGATTGGGGATGGTTAGGCCTGTCCTGGAGTTATTTTTGGTTTATTAGTCTTGTCATCATGTGTGTAATGGATTCTGGAAGTTACAACAGGTTTCGAGTAGTGGTGTTGGGGAAATTATATGTGTTATAATTCCAACATTAAATTATCAATCTGGGACTCATAAGCTTTGAGGCACAAGCACAAGTAACACATGATCAAAGTGTCTAGCCTAAACTAACATCATGAAATACAGAATGAAGAAACCTATTAAATCTAATTTCTATTTCTTAAAACTTTAAATAAATTGACCTATTTTAAGAACACACTCATAAGCAAGGCAAACAACTAATTGATACAAGAAATTGTTCTACACACTATTCCAAATCCTACAGTTCAGATCACACTTAATCACTCTTATGAAAGAACACACCATTCACTTGTTGTAAAAGAGCACCTATCTGAGCTATGATAGCAATTCTAACCCTATGACTAAAAGGTCATATTCATTAAAAGAAACTCATTACAACTAATCTGCGAAAACCTTCAATTCGAAACTCCTAATCTAGATGAAATAAATCACTTGAAAGAAAACTCATTCTTCAGAATCATGAAACTCATAATCGAAATTTAGAATTAAATGAAAACCAGATCAAACTTATACTAAATTGATGTCTCTACTGCAAAATTAAATTCACACTCAGATTTACTCTACAAAGAAATGTTTACGCTATGAAAAACAAGAAGGCTTTTAATCAAAAGGGATCTATTTGTTGAACTAAATCCTGGGTTATGAACATTTTGTTTTACAATCATTTCAAAAGGACTTCACACCATTCACACTCATTTTACACACTGACAGCATCAAATATACAATCCAAAATCTAAGTTTTGTTCTAACTCAGAACGATATCAATCAAACCTTCAGGAAATCTTTAACTTAGTCTTGCTCTCAAACAAATTAACTCCAAAACCAATTAAATTTAAGTGCATTCAATTTTTCATCCTAAAACATTCCCCACAACAATGTAACATTATGGACTTCAGATAAAATGGACAAAGTATTAATATTTTTCATTCTCGACTTATGGAAATTACTCCGGGTTCATTTCCAGCTCAAAAGTATTTTTCGATAGCCTGTATATCTGAAGGAAATCATTCATATCATGATCTTCTCATCAATCCTGAACATTTGAAGAGTGAGTTCTGGGGTATTTAATCTTTAGATTTACAAAAGATAGTTCTAAGTACATAATACAAATCAACACTTTGAATAAAAATTCACACTAATTTGAATACAAATCCTACGATCTAAATAATTTAAAAACTTATTTCTAGTTGGTTGTGGGCCCTTGCCACTCTTAGATAAAGTTTAAGTTAATCTAATGCTTGTTAAAGACTGAATGAAAACATAACACTTATAGGAAACTCATTGCCAAATCAAAATTGTATTAAAGTTCAAAACATAAATTCATACGCATACATCCTTACTAGTCCTTCTGAGGCAAAGCCAAAACTTATCACAACAGTCCTTTCGCTTAGCTCTCCCATGTAGCAAACCATGCAGATTCATATCCTGCAACCTCTACTAGTGCTGCTACCATGTACATGCAGAAAGCATGGAGCTTTATACAGTTCAATTGTTGGAAAAAAATCAACAAATAAAGCAAGGATTGGATCAAGGATACATATAGTAGAAAAGCGTTGGAGCTAAGCAAAAAATAAATCTTCTAGAACATGAAACCAACTGGCCCAATCATGGTTGAACCATGTGGCTAGCCTGAAACCATTTAGACCCGTTCAGACCCGAATCTGAGTCATTCAATTATTTTGTACTTACGCAGGCACTAATTCTATACTTAAAATTGTTTTGAACCTAATTTCTTGTTGGTTATGAATTTCGACAAATAATTTTTGAGGTTACATGAATGAGGGTATTTTGAATGAAACCCATGTGTCAGAATCTCAATATTCTTCTCCATTTGATCACAAATTTGATATTTTCACCTATAAGAATTCTGCATTCCGTACTTAACCTGTAGCAGCTAGTTTAATTGACTTGTGAGGAATTTCGGCAATGGAACCCTGTGACAAATGAACTTAGCAAAACCGTCATTAGAAAATCATGGAAAAATCATCTCTAATCATTGAAAATTCAAGAAAACTAATGATAATTAACCACAAAGTGTAAGACGTGAATTGGCAGCAAGTTTTGGAATTACAGTATGAAATGAGTTAAAAATGTTAGAATTTAGGTTATGAAATAGTGGTATTGTACGATGGAAAAATGGGCATATTCGAGGCCTAACGAGTCCCTCAAATTTAGGGCTTGAAAAGTGCCTTAAATCCCATGGACTATGGCACAGGTCTGTTGGAACAATTCCCTGGACGCAGACATGTAGGCTTATGGGAGTGTCCATAGATCTCTGGACACTGGCATGCCCATAGCATGGGAGCATCCAAAGGTTTAATAGCTTAAAAACTTAGTGGGACCTAAGGGCATGATACGTGTAGGGTTGGGATAACTCTTGGGAGTGTTTTTGTTGATGTGGGAGTTATGTTTGATTTGTTTCCATTGATTCCACTTCCTTCAGGTCACCCAGGAGATTGAATCATATCATAGTATCATCTCGTCACATGTTAACCCCCGTTGGCTAGTTACTTGGGTATATGTGGGAGGAGGGCGTTACAGAGTGGTATAAAACCATGGTTCACCGCTGAAACTGGATGGGTAGTGTGTTGGTCATGCATTCATGTCGATTTCATATGTGTTGCTTACCTGTGTAGTCTATTTTCTTGTTGCATTTGCATGGTGCTTATCATGGTCGTAGTGATGTCACCATGTGAAGGTTGATGGTGTTGTTGTGGGATGTGTCGTCATGAGTGTATGGTTGTATATGCATCTATTTTTCATGTTGGTGTCTATATGTTGTTATGCATGCATCAACATGGTGAAGGTTGTTGTGCATAAGGTCATTGTATGTAATTAGGTCATCATGATGATATTAGTATGTTATTATGCTAATGTGTTGACTGAGGTGAAGCAGGAGATAGAAATCATTAATGTTAGGTTGCAGCACTAGACTTTGGGGTAAGAGAAGATCATCATACATGTATTGTATGTTTGGCATGTAGGTATGTTAGTTAAATGGATTGTTATATGCATTAGAGTTATATACATTAGGTTTATATATATGTCTATTGATGTTATGGTTACATACATGATAGATGCTAGTTGATTAGTGTAGTCATATGCACATGTGTCAGATAGTCATGAGTGGTAGTAACTTGTGGTTGCATGCATTTCTCTTATTGTTTTATGTTAGATAACTTGATGATTATGTTATATTTTGTTGATGAGCATGTTATAGGTTAACTTTTTGTTGTTATATGATAGTTAAATTGATGATTAGGTTATATGTTGTTGATAAGCATGATATATAACTTGTTGTTATTTGCTAGCAACTTGATGATTAGGGTTATTACATTAAGATCTTGATGTTATATGTATCATACTAATTTGGATTGGTCTATGCAAATTGTTAGGGTTATGAAATTAAGGTATGAGTTAATACATTGTGATATTATTTCATTCTAATCTAGACTGACTATGTAGATGTGATTATTATGTATTAAGGAAAATTGTTTATGAGTTTATGATGTGAACATGTTAGCTAGTTACTATTATGGATATCATGACCTTATTTATGGTTGAGTTGATATGTTGTGAAGTTATATCATGTTAATCTAGCTTGATTGTGTAGACAAGATAGCCTCCCCTAAGATACATTAAGGTATGAGTTTGCTTATGTCGTATATTTGGTGCTTGACTATTTGATTATATCATCTATTTGGGGTTTTAGTGTTTGGTGTCTATTATGTTGTATAGTTGATTTATTTAACATGGTATGTTGCAAGTTGGTTGAATGTCTCATGAATTTCTAATATGAATATGTGTTCAAATGATCTTGTTTTAAGATGGTCGTACTAACACATATGTGTTGAGACAATTGATATGTTATGAAACCAGCTCAAGAAAAGATAGAAAAGATAGATCAATGCCTTAGAATTCAGCCTCTTTGAGGGGGAAACCTCCTTTACATTACATAAATGAACAATTCTTGGATTATTCAAATGACAAAACCTCCTTTCTATACATAGGAGTCTAAGGAGTCACAATATAATCCATCCAACCTAACAATAATAATACAAAGCCACAAAAATAACAATAGAGGGATTCTATGGGGCACAATAATAACAATATGGGGGCAATAGGGGCACAAAAATATTAATAAGGGGTATAAGTACAATAGTAATGGGGTAATCACTAGTATTATGGGGACCCAACATGCCTCTCTCCTTCAAAAAAGTTTTGTCCTCAACGCTTGAGTAGTTCTGGATACTTCTGCATAAAATTTTCATCCACCCATGTGGAATCTTCAGCGGATAAGCTCTTCCACTTGATAAGATACTCTAAAATTGATCGATTTCGTAGCTGTTGAGTTCTTGTTTTTGTGACTGCTTCCGGTTCTAATATAATTTTTCCTTCCTCGTCAAGTTCTGGAAATATTGTTTGAACTGGGAGCTTGTCGCCTATAACCTTCTTTAAACATGAAACATGGAAAACTGGGTGCAACCGAGAAGCTGCAGGAAGCTCCAATTTGTATGCCATAGTACCAATCTTTTGCAACACCTTGTACGGACCATAATACTTTGGTGACAATTTATTATCCTTCTTAGCTTGCTTGAGGGACATTTTCTTATATGGTTGTAGCCGTAGGAATACCCAATCACCTACATCAAAACTTCTTTCACTGCGATGTTGATCTGCCTGTTGTTTCATTCTATTCTGTTCCAACACGAGGTTATCCTTTAAGAGTTGGAGGACTTGTTGTTGATGTTCAATGTGATGTTCCACTGCCTAAACCTTAGAATTTTCTCTTAAATATGATGCGATGGATGGTGGTTGATACCCACAAAGTGCCATAAATGGGGTCATTTTTTTTGCTATATGGAAGGAAGTGTTATACCAACATTCAACCAAAGGCAACCATTTGACCCATTGTGTCTGTTTATCAGATACAAAGCAACGAAGATATCCTTCCAAACATTTGTTTATTATCTCATTTTGCCCATCAGATTGAGGATGATAAGATGAGATATGAGCTAACTGAGTACCAAGACAAGAAAATAATTATGTCCAAAAATTTCTAGTGAAAATGGGATCTCCGTCACTTACAATAATATTTGGGTTTCCATGTAGCTTTTGAATTGTTTCCATAAATGCAGTAGAAACTGTACTGGCTTTAAATGGATGTGATAATGCACAAAAGTGTGCATACTTGGTAAGTCTGTCAACTACCACCATGATGACACTCTTTCCCTCGGACTTGGGTAAACCTGTGGTAAAATCCATTGAAACCTCCTCCCAACGTTGGCTTGGAATGGATAAAGGTTGTAATAGACTAGATGTCTTAATTGTTTCAACTTTATTTTGTTGGCAAACCAAACATTCCACCACAAACTTTCGAATATCTGATTTAAGGCCATCCCAAAAAAATTCCTTCTTAACCCTGTGGTAAGTTTTTAAAAATCTTGAGTGCCCTCCAAAGGGAGAAGTGTGCAATTCCATAAGAATATTTTGTTTTAGCTGGGAATTCTTACAGAGGTATAAGCGATCTTTGTACCATAACGAATCATTTTGCCAACTAAATGTATCAGATGTACTGGAATCTTGTTGTAACTTTTGAATAAGTGCCCACACTTCTTCATCATTCTTTCACTCCTCCCTTGCTTCAATTATCCAATTTGGTTGGATAATAGAAATGGCACATAATAATGCTTCCACATCCTCATCCTTTCTTGAGAGTGCATCTGCCACCACATTTTGCTTCCCTTTTTTTTAGATGATTTCAAAGTCATAACCCAACATCTTTGTGACCCACTTTTGTTGCTCTTCAGAGGATAATCTTTGTTCTAAAAAGTATTTAAGGCTATCATGATCCGTTTTTACCTTGAAGTGTCTTCCCATTAGGTAGGGTCACCATTTCTTAAGTGCATTGAGTATTGCCAACATTTCCTTCTCATAAATAGCTTTGCTTAGAAACTTTCCCTTGATTGGACGACTTTCAAAAGCAATGGGTCTTTCATCTTGCATTAGAACAGCACAAATTCCATTTCCTGAAGCATCACATTCCACAATAAAGGTTTTTGTGAAGTCTGGTGTAGCTAAGATCGGTGCTTGGCACATTGCCTCTTTAAAATGTTCAAAGGCCTTTGTTGCTTCCGGAGTCCATGAAAATGCATCTTTCTTCAATAATGTTGTTAGAGGTGTTGCTATTCTCCCATAAGTCTTAACAAACTTGCGATAATACCCTGTCAACCTGAGAAATCCTCGCAGATGCTTTATGGATGTGGGGATTTTCCATTCCTTAATGGCTTTAATTTTGCTAGGGTCTACCTTAACTCCTTCATGAGATACAATGTGACCCAGATATTCCACCTCCTGGACTCCAAAGAAACATTTGGATCTTTTTGCATATAATTGTTTCTCCTCCAATAGTTGTAGCACCCTGTCAACATGTTCAACATGATCCTTCCAAGACTTGCTGTAGATTAGTATATCATCAAAAAATACTAACACAAATTTTCTAAGGAATGGTTTGAAAATTGAATTTATCAAACCTTGAAATGTTGAAGGTGCATTGGTAAGGCCAAAAGGCATGACCAAAAATTCATAATCACCCTCATGAGTTATAAATCCTATTTTCGTAATGTCTTCAATCTTCATTCTGATTTGATGATTTCCTGAATGAAAATCCAACTTGGTGAAGTAAATTGATCCATGCAATTCATCCAGTCATTCATCAATGACAGGAATGGGGAACTTATCTTTAATAGTGAGCTTGTTGAGCTCCCTATAATCCGGACACATGCACCATGATCCATCCTTCTTGTGCACCAATACTACTGGAGCAGAGAAAGAACTTTGACTCGGTTGAATTATACCAACCTCTAGCATTTCTGCAACCATACGTTCAATTTCACTCTTTTGGACATAGGGATATTTGTACGGCCTAATGTTTGGAGGAACACTTCCTGGAATCAGATGAATAGCATGATCATGATCACGCATAGGTGGGAGACCTTTGGGAGACTCAAATACCTTGGAATGATTGTCCAGGACTTTTTGGAGATTTGGAGAAATAGATGATTCCGATGTGAAAACATCTAGCAAACATAATTGTGCAATTACACCTCTTTGCTCCTTTTTTAGAAGCTTTGTCATACCATTAGAGCTGATTATCTTTCCTGGTTTCCCTGCAATACCCCTTAATTCAACTTCCTTTCCTTCCATAGAAAATTTGATGAAAAGTTCTTGAAAATTAAAAGCTATTGTACCCAAGGGTTGTAGCCATTGGAATCCTAGTACAACATCAACACCTCCCATTGGAATGGAAAGCATTGGGCTATTCAATACATATTCTCCCATGGATAGTTTGATATTATGGCACTTTCCAAATCAATTTATTGTTCCTCCATTTGCAATCATCACTTGACACTCTAGTGCTGGATATAGGAAGCAATTCAATTCTTTTGCTACCTTACAATGAATAAAATTGTGGGTGCTTCCTGAATCAATCAACACTATTACCTTTTTCTTCTTGATTTGTCCTTCTATCTTGATGGTTTGAGGAGTGGTAATTCCCGCCAATGCATTACAAGATAGGGTCAGATTTATTTGTTCTTCAACTAGGATTTGTTCCTGGAGTATATCCTCTTCTTTTGACCTTTCTTTCTCCTTTTCTTCTTCCTCTTCACAATCTATGTAGAATAATTTCTTCTCAACACACTTATGACCTTTAGTGTATTTGCTATCACAACTGTAACAAATCCCTTTTTCTCTTTTTTCTTCCAATTGTTGTGGTGTCAACCTTATAGGTTGTGGAAGACTAGGGGCAACAACACTTCCTTCTTTATAGTTGTGAGTGGTATGCTTCCTGGTTGCCATAATTTTTCTTTCCATTTTTCTTGCTAACCTGAATGCCTTCTCTAATGAATCAGGTTCCCAAAGGTGAACATCATGTTAGATATTATCCTTTAAAGACCCTATGAACACATCAATCCTATGCTCCTCTGGAATATCTTTTACGCTTATGTTCAATTTTTGGAACTCCTCAATGTGCTCCATTATTGAACCCTTTTGTTTGAGACTTATCAATTGGCTAAAAAAAGTGTTGCTTTTTGTATCCTCATAATGTGCTATCAATTCTTCCATAAAAATTGCCCAAGTGATAAATTGTTTATGAGAACAAATCCATTGATACCATACAAACTGATTTGGTTCCAAATATAAAGTTGCCATACGTACCTTTTGTGTCTTTTGCACATTATTGAGATTGAAGAATTGCTCCATCTGTAATATCCATGTTGCGGGATCCTTGTCATCAAACTTCCTCATATCGATTTTTGGAATATGGTGGGTCTTCGATCCAACATTAGAGTCTATGGAATCATGATTAACATTTCTTTTGTTCTCATCATGAGTTTCCTTTACTACCCTTTCACCGTTAGTGACCCTTTCTTGTAGCAACTTCTTCAATTCTTCCATGTCTGTCTTCAAATCTATCTTCAAATTGTCCATCTTAGCTTCTACGCCTTTCTTTAAACCATCCATCTTAGCTTCTACATCTTTCTTTAAACCATCCATCTTAGATTTTGTTCCTTTTTTTGCAAGTGACACTTGTTGCACTTGGTCTCGTAATTTTGCTATATCCTGTTGCATTTCTTCCTCTTCTTCATAAGTCATTCTAGAGCTTTCAGGTTGCTTACTAGGTGTTTGCATTTTCTTTCCTCGGGGCATCAATTACCGATAATAATGCTTTACTATGCCCTTTGAATTCCTTCAAACCAAGCTTACACAAAAATTTAAAAAAAAAACTACACACCTTTTTTCACTTTGTAGAAGCCTGATATTGAATCTGATGTATCTCTGTAATTTCGAATCATCCAGTTCTGAAAATTGTGACCTGCAGTAGCCTTCTGTGTCCTCTTTCCAATGCCACTAGTCTGATCCAATCCTAGAATCCAAACTTCTGATACCAAATGTTATGAAACCAGCTCAAGAAAAGATAGAAAAGATAGATCAACGCCTTAGAATTCAGCCTCTTCGAGGGGGCACCCTCCTTTACATTACATAAATGAACAATTCTTGGATGATTCAAATGAAAAAACCTCCTTTCTATATATAGGAGTCTAAGGAGTCACAATATAATCCAGCCGACCTAACAATAATAATATAAAGCCACAAAAATAACAATAGAAGGATTCTATGGGGCACAGTAATAACAATATGGGGGCAATAGGGGCACAACAATATTAATAAGGGGTATAACTACAATAGTAATGGGGTAATCACTAGTATTATGGGGACCCAACATGATATGTGCTTGAGTGTAGTAGGTGACAATTGTAGCACTATGTCTAATGATTATGGGTTGACTATGGATTATGACATGATTGTTAGTCTTGGTAAAGGTTGATTTCAAATTGATAGATATGATTGTCTTTATATTTGGAACATGTGGTTAACATGTGTAAACAATTGTAGGAAACATGCTTGGTATTAGTGTGACAAGGTAACAATTGATGTGTTTATATAACTAATAGTTGGGTGATGTGACAATGCATAGTAAGACTCAATTGCAACAAAGTAAAAAGGTAAAAGAAAGGAATTGGGCAAGAATTCCTTTGGCTATGTTTGGAAACCCGAATTCCAAACAAACAAGTGCTTGCAGACATGAATTCTTCTTAACCTTGACTTTTTCTGACATTATCTAGATATATGCTTTATTCATGAATGTGTATTTGAAAGGTGTGACGACTAGGTTCCAACTATGGCCGGACTCATCAAGGAATTAGAGTTCGTTGAGAGGTGTACGTGTTTAGTTACAAGGCAACGTTCTTGGCACAAAAAGGTAAGGTAACTGGTGTATTGTTATTTTTAGTTATGCACTGATCATTATGTGTTTATGGAAGTATGATGCAGGGGATTTCGTGGTAAAAGAGATTTCCATGAAATCATAAAGAAGGCTCTGGTTGAGCCTTCACTTGGATGCACTAGAAACCATTGGGATTGAGTCATGGTGTTTGTTGCTAGCCTTGTTCTTTTGGTCTTTTGTGATTTGTTGTGCTAGATTGCGGCTTTGTTTACGTCTGGTGTATGGCCATACCAATTTGTTTGTGGTGTCATATTTTTATTAGCTTTCATTGTTTTCTTCTTGTTTTAATTTGTTCTTACCTTTCATGTTTTGAGTCTTGGGAATTGGTTGGGGAAGGAGGAAGTTAATGGAGCTCAGGGAGAGCTATGTGGTACTCGACAGGTAAGGTAAGACCTGGATGAAGCTCAATGCATGTATAAGGGAAGTTGAAGGAAAGAGTATGACAACTAGTTGGATTGGTTGAAGATCTGAAAATAACCCTTGAGTGACCTCAATTAATTAATTAATTAATGAAGGTATTATAGACTCATGTGCTGGTGTGAGTCTATGTTATTTTAGGCAACGGATCGATCAGATTGAAAAATACATAGACACTGGAAAATGGAAAACAACAGCAAAACACAATAAGCAAATACAAGAACATAAAAAATTAATAAGGAGTTCACCCTATTCTCCAAGGCTACGTCTCCGGTCCAGATTCCAGTGGTGGCCTTCTTTTATTGTGTCTTAAAGTAGAGAATTACAATGAGGAGCTCAATTTGAGTCTCCTAAAACAGAAATGGTGCTTGGCAAGGTGGTTCCTGGATTCCCCAAGCCACTAGAGTACACAGACTCTTTTCCTTACCAACCCTTGACCTCTTTGGTCTTTAACGGAAGGAGCCCAATGTGGTGCTCATTCCTAGCAGATCCTCTCAAGGATTGCTCAATGCTTCCTTATGCTACGGATCAGCTCAACTCTCTATCTTTCTCCTTTTTGCTTCACTGTCTCTTCTTTCTAGTTTTTCCTCTCGGTGTTCTCTCTGTTCTCTGTCTTTGTTCATGGTTTTAAACCAATCGATCTCATGACTGTTCGATTCCCCTTCCACCTCCGTCAGATCACCTACTGTTGTTCACTTGGAATTCCCTGTCTCTGCATCATGGTCATCGGCTCACATGGAGTGGCCACTTGTCCCTTCGCAAACTGCGCCAGCTCTTCCTCGTCAGTTCAGTTCTTCAGTTACGTCAGGAAATGAATCATCCACCACCTTAGCGGTAAAATCGGACCTCAAATCCTTATAGATCACAGCTTGATCCCCTGTCAGATCTGGTTCTTTCATCGGGCGCGATCTCCACCGTTAGATCTGGAGCCCCTAGATCCAACGTCATTCACTCATTTCGCGTGGTTGACTTTCTCGACCGTTAGTGTGCGATGAGCGATGGTTTTCTCTCTCCTCCACCTACCATGCGTCAGGCGCTGAATGGCACTGCTAGGTTTCAGCCAAATCCGCTTACCACCCAATGGTGCCCCTGATATATTCCACTGATTTTCGGAGCAGGGGTCCCGCCTTTAGCCTTTTGTACTTTTCCCCACGGTTCTCCTGGCTTCCATGTGACCGAGCGCTTCAGGGCCTTTCCATTTCGAGGGGTTTTACCCAGCGATCAGAAACTGCCTCCTTTTCCCGATCCGGGATTCCCAAGTGCCAGTTTCGCCTCCTGCACAGTCTCCATTGGCCTTAGTCAGCATGCTTTGACCGAGGTCCTCGTCGTTCCACTCTGGTTGCCAACTACCACTGTTCAGAGGTTTTTCTGATCGCTCTGTGCTCTTGAATTCGAAGTTTGTCCTGATTTAATACAGTCATGGTGCTGTGATAATCTTCATGGATCCAATTCGGATCACGGCCTTCCCATTGAAAAATCTTTTGGACCACCAAAAGTTGGTTTTTAAGCATCAACTAAGTGAGGGTACTATTGTCTCACTTGTCCAATCTCAATCCACTTTGCACTACTCGGCTTTGTACCCTTGAGCCCTACTCTGAGGTACTGAACATCTCCTTTGCGCGTCGTCCTCACCTTCCTATCCAGAACTGTGTCTTCCTGCAATTCATTCAGATATTCAGGTAGCAGGTCATCAATAGAAGGCAATTGACTCTGCTCTTTGGGATCCTCAATTAGAGAGGGTTCAAACAATCTCAAGCAGTCTACATTTATGACTGAGTAGATGTGCATGTAGGCTGGTAGATCAAGGCGAAAAGAATTTTCACCAATCTTCGCAAGTATTTTGAAAGGTCCATACCTAATGGGGTTTAGATTTCTACCTTCACCTTGCATCCTATCCTTGCAAATATACAGCCAGACTTGGTCACCAACTTGGAAACTATACTCCATCCGATGCTTGTCATGCCTAGCCTTGTACTTGGCTTGGCTCTTTTCCAGTTGTTCCTTTACTACCTGGTGGATGTCCTGGATTTGTTCAATGAACCTAGTTTCCCTGTCCACGTCACTATGTCCATCAACTGTGGTATCTTTACCAAAGACAAAATCCAAAGGATACCTTGGTGTGAAACCAAAACAGGTCTCAAAAGGAGATCTCTGGGTAGAAGAATGTTTTTCTCTGTTGTAAGCATGTTGTAAATAACATAAATGTTCATCCCAAAGCCTAGGATGTTTACTGCAATATCCTCTGAGTAACTGGATCACTGTCCTAATAACTACTTATGTCTGGCCATCAGTTTGTGGATGAAAAGCTCTGCTTTTCTTCATTTTGGTGTCCATTAGTTCCCACAGACTTGACCAAAACTTCTCCACGAATCGGGTGTCTTGATCAGATACAATGGAAGTAGGTAACCGAAAATAAACCCATACATGTTCAAAGAACAATTTTGCAGTTTGTTCAACTGTAATCTATTTATTTCAAGGTATCAAAATACACATTTTGCTGAACCTATCCATGTCAACATATAGATAATCATGACCTTTCCTAGATTTAGGTAATCCCCCAACAAAATCCATGGAAACACTTTCCCAAGGGTGAGAAGGAACTGGTAATGGAGTGTACAAACCTAGTTTTCTGTTGCTGGGCTTGCTTTTAGCACACATAGTACACCCTCTTACATATCTAGAAAATGTCTCATTCATTTTTGGCCAATAACAAAATCTTTGCAGCTGTGCAACTGTTTTACTTACCCCAAAGTGACTTGATATTAGAGAAGTGTGTTCTTCTCTAATTATCTTTACTCTCTCAGTTTGTGGAATGCAAAGTTTCCCACAATGGTACAAAAGTCGGTCCTTTACATGATAATCCAATTCTTCTACTCATTTTCCTTGACTCAAAGTTTCATATACATCTTTAAAGTCTATATCTTGAGCATATTGTTCAATGTAGCTTTCATGTAGCACAGAATTATGCTTAAATATACTAGATGCATTTATAATAGGCCTGGATAGCATGTCTGCAACTTTATTATGTATGCCCTTTTTATATCTGATGACTAAATGAAACTGTTGTAGAAAACCCATCCATCTATAGAGTCTTGATTACTACAACTTAGTTTGGGAGTGTCGATATTGAAGTGGTTGATGATTAGTATGTATTACTGTCTCTTTGCCCATTAAGTAATGTTTCCACTTTTTCACACTCTGAACTAATGCATACAATTCTTTATCATATGTAGGATAGTTAACTACTTCTGGATTAAAAGTCTCAGAATGATAACATATGGGTTTACTGTGCTCTGTAACCATTGCTCCCATGGCATAGTCACTGGCATCTATTTGGATCTCAAATGGTCTTTGAAGTTCAGGCAGTGTTAGTACAGGTGTTGTACTAATCTTTTATTTCAAGGTGTCGAAGGTTTTCTGAAGTTTGCCTCCCCACTGAAACACCTTGTTCAATCCTGTTAAAGTATGTAAGGGAGCTGCAATTGAGGAAAAGTTAGAAATGAACTTCCTCCAATATTGTGCTGCCCCTAGGAAGCTTCTTACCTCTATAGCAGACTTGGGTTTTGGCCAGTTTACAATGACTGCCACTTTAGAGGGATCTATCTTCAATTCACCACCCCCTACTATATGACCCAAATAATTTAGAGATGTTTTTCCAAATTCACATTTTGAGAGTTTAACATGAATTTTTTCTCTTTTCAAAACATCTAGTATTTGCTTAACATGCTTTAAGTGTTCTTCCCACATTTTACTAAAAATCAGAATGTCATCCAAATACACAATAACAAAATCATCAAGAAAAGGTCTGAGTGCATCATTCATTAATCTCATGAAAGTAGCAGGAGCATTAGTTAAGCCAAAAGGCATAACCAGCCACTCATACAATCCCTGCTTTGTTTTGAAAGCAGTCTTCCATGCTTCTTGTTCCACCACTCTGACCTGATGGTATCCACTGTGCAAGTCTAGCCTGGTGAAATAAATAACTTCCTTCAATTGATCTAAAAGATCATCTATGCAAGGAAGGGGATAACGATTTTTTATTGTTATCTTATTCAGTGCTCGGTAATCAATGCACATTCTCCATGAGCCATCTTTCTTTCTCACCAAGACGATTGGTGACCCACATGGTGATGTGCTAGGCCTGATGAACCCTTTTTCGAGCAACTCCTGCACCTACTTATTGATTTCATCATTCTCTAAAGCAGACAACCTGTACATTCCAATTTTAGGCAATGGAGCATCTTGCTGCAAAATAATATCATGTACTATTTCCTTTTTGGGTGGCAGACCTTTAGGTTCTTGAAATAAGATATCATACTCTGAAACAACCTTTTCTAAATCAGCATGTTCTTTAGCATTACAACCTTCAAATACATTGGTTTATCAGGTTTCTTCTCCTTTACAACCATCAGCAAGAATTGTTTGCATGAATTTATCATTCTTTTCATCTGCCCTGAGTTTATGAGAGTATAATTATTCTTGAGCTTATGAGCTCTCACAAAGTATTCCATTCCATCTTTAACAAGTAGATACTTGTTCTCAGCTCTATAGAAAATAGCTTTTCTATCATACAAGTAAGGACTTCCTAAAACAATTCCACATATATCCAAAGGAATTATGTCTAACTCAACCTCATCTACAAATGCTGACCCAAACGAAAACTTGAGTTTGCACTGTCTAGTCACTTGTAGTTGTGCTTCATCATTCAACCATCCTAATGGGTATGGTTTCTTGTGAGGTGTAGTTGCTAATCCCAATTTCTTTACAATTGCTTCAGAAATTAAATTTACTTGTGAGCCACTATCAAACAAGGTATCAATCTTTTGATGTTTGGAAATAACTCGAATATGGAAAAGCTCATGTCTTTTTCTCTCATTTTCTTCATCAGTAGTAGATTGTGCAGAATTACTAGTAGATGCTTCAGAATTCTTACCTTTTATACCTGTGGTTGCAATGGTTGTTTCATCTCTCGAGTCTGACCCCAAATCTTTCTGAATAACTACAGTAGTCTTCTTCTTCTTGCCCTCAAACTTCTTAGGTCTCAGCTCTGAATGCAGAATCCAACAATGCTCATCATCATGCCCATCCTTTTTATAGTGAGTGCATGAAGCTTTGCTTTTCTGTGCAATTTTAGCCTTCTTTTCTTTCCACTTCTGCTTTATTTTCTCCTTGCTCTTGCTTACAATGGGTTGGGATGGTCCCCCAACTTCTAGATTTCCATTCTTTCCTCTAGCTTCTAGATGAGTAGCTTGTACAAATACCTAATCTATACTAGTGGGATTAAACATGAGGATGGTATGCCTCATGTAGCTGTGTAGACGACCAATGTACTTCAAAAGAGTCTCTGGTGAGTCTAATGAGATTCCTAGAATCAATGCTCTCTTTCTAAACTCTTGAGTGTACACTTACACACTTTTCCCTTTCAATTGTCGAAGAGTTTGCCAACTCATCATGGCCTGTTGCATGTAGGCCAATGGATAGAACTGCTTTTTTATTGCAAAAACAAATTCACTCCAGACAAAGATGGTATTACGATGTCTTTTCATGTCACCTTGGGTTCTGCCTTCTCACCAAACCAAGGCAGTGCCTCCAAGGCGTAGGCTTGCCAGCTGAATGTTGCTCTTGTCTGAGTCAATGTTCTGCACTTTGTAATAAACATCAATTTGTCTAATCCAATTGTCCAACTTTTCTGCATTTAGCTCTCCATCATATATAGGAAAATGAAATTCAACATCTAACTTGATCAAAGATTCTTTCTTATTATGTACAGGGCTATTAGGAGGTGTGAGAAAGCTTTCTTCTTTCCCTTTTCATTTTGAGTGTTCATGGAAATGTGATTCATCTTCTCCTTTGTCTTGTTTAGAGCCTGATGAATCTTCATCCTTGTGTTTTCTAAAGTCTTTATACATTTCTTCTACCATGGACTTTATGGCTAGGAAACTATCTATGAATTGAGGATCTGGAACCATAGGACCTTCCTCTGACATTGTCTTCTGAGGATAGATTCTCCCAATTTCAGGATTAGTTTCGACCAACTCTCCTTCTCCTAATTTGAGCTTTGATCTAGTGAGCATTCACAGCTAAACCAGCACAAGCTTGTCTAACCTTACAGCGTAAAGCTCTGATACCACTTGATCTGAAAATCACCCTTGAGTGACCTCAATTAGTTAATTAATGAATGAAGGTATTACAGACCCATGTGCTGGTGTGTGTCTATGTTATTTTAGGCATCGGATCAATCAGATTGCAAAATACATAGACACTGGAAAATGGAAAACAATAGAGAAACACAGTAAGCAAATACAAGAACACAAAAATTTAATAAGGAGTTCACCCTATCCTCCAGGGCTACATCTCCGGTCCAGCTTTCAGTGGTGGCCTTCTTTTATTGTGTCTTAAAGCATAGAATTACAATGAGCTCAATTTGAGTCTCCTGAAATAGAAATGGTGCTTGGGAGGGTGGTTCTTGGATTCCCCAAGCCATTAGAGTACACAGACTCTTTTCCTTACCAATCCTTGACCTCTCTGGTCTTTAATGGAAGGAGCCCAATATGGTGCTCAGTCCTAACAGATCCTCTCAGGGATTGCTTGATGTTGCCTTATGTTGCGGGTCAGCTCAGCTCTCTGTCTTCCTACTTTTTTCTTCACTGTCTCTTCTTTTTGGTTTTTCCTCTCAGTGTTCTCTCTGTTCTCTATCTTTGTTCATGGCTTTAAACCAATCGATCTCACAACTGTTCGATTCCCCTTCCACCTCCGTCAGATTGCTTACTACTGTTCACTTGGAATTCTCTGTCTCTGCATCATGGTCATCAGCTCACAGGGAGTAGCCACTTGTCCCCTTGCGAATTGCGCCAACTCTTCCTCGTCGGTTCGGTTCTTCGGTTACGTTGGGAAATGACTCATCCGCCACCTTAGCGGTCAAATTGGACCTCAAATCCTTATAGATTGCGGCTTGATCTCTTGTCAGATCTGATTCTTTCATCGGGCGCGATATCCACCATTAGATCTGGAGCCCCTAGATCCAACGTCATTCGCTCATTTTGCACGGTTGACTTGCTCGACCGTTAGCATGTGATGAGCGGCGGTTTTCTCTCTCCTCCACCTGCCACGTGTTGGGCGCTGAATGGAATCGCTAGGTTTCAGCCAAATCTTCTTACCGCCCAAGGGTGCCCCCGATATATACCACTGGTTTTTGGAGCGCGGGTCTCGCCTTTAGCCTTTTGCGCTTTTCCCTACAGTTCTCCCAGCTTCCATGTGACCGAGCGCTTCGGGGCCTTTCCATTGCAAGGGATTTTTCCCAACGATGCATGATTAGTGCTAATCGTGCATCAGAGACTACCTCATTTTCCCGATCTGGGCTTCCCAGGTGCCAATTTCTCCTCCTGCATGGTCTCCATGGGCCTCAGTCAGCGCGCTTTGACTGAGGTCCTTGTCGTTCCACGCTGGCTGTCAACTGCCACTGTTCAGAGGCTTTTTCTATCGCTCTGTGCTCTTGAATTCGAAGTTTGTCCCAATTATACATTCATGGTGTTGTGATAATCTTCATGGATCCAATTCAGATTAGTTGGATCCATTATTATAAAGGGATGATGGTAGGACAATCACAAGAAAAGTAATCAGGAAAGGTAAAGTGAATGTATTCGAGGTGTCATATGCCTTGGCTATGTTGGGAACTGTTTTTCTCGATGTTGCACATGTGTTGCATACATAAATGGAGTTCTCTTAACCTTGACCTTATGATATTTGGTTTATACGAATGTCTATATATGTATACATGTATGCGTGTAGGTATGTCATTGTGTGACTAGATCCTTATTATTTTATGGTAATGTTTATACGTACATATGTGTATGTATGCATATCATTGTTTGATAGGATCATGATCGTTTATGATAATGTTTATATACGTATGTATCTATGTATGTATGTCATGTCTAATAGGATCATAAGGGATCATTCTTATGGAAGAATGATTGCTTATGTAGGTGAATGTCATGAAGAAGTTCATGGTCTTACGAGGAATCAATTGGGAAGAGTAGCCCTGAAAAATCTATGAGGTCAATATCATGTCTTTATGAGTTGATATTATGTGATTATATTATGTATATGTTATGGGTAGGCTATACTGAGGGATACATCAATGAAATTAAATCAGTGTGGTCCGCGGGATGTTGGGATAAGCATGGATGGCGAAGAGACACTGGAAGCAAGGTTTCTTGGTAGAGACAATGTGGTTTTCAATGTGTGGTACTAGTGTTGTGCATATCTTATATGTGTTTTATATGTTGTGTATATATAGTGTGTGTACATGTTGTTTATGTAATGTTATGCACAGGGTGGTACAAATAGCGTTGTGTGAATATTTCATATGTATTGATGGGTATAGATAGTGCTATGTACATGTTGGATATGCAGTGTTGTGTACATATTGTATTGTATGTATGATGGATATGCAGTGTTGTGTGAATATGGTGTTGTGTGCATGTTGGATATGCAGTGTTGTGTACATATGGTGCTATGTACAGGTTGTATATGCAGTTCTATGTACATATGGTTTTGTGTACATGTTGTACATGTGGTGCTATGTACATATGGTGTTGTGTGCATGATTATACAAATGGTGTTGTGTGCATGTGGTGTTGTGTGCAGGTGGTGTTGTGTACATGTCGTGCATGTGGTGTTTTGTACATGTGGTTTCGTGTACATTTCATGCATGTGGTGTAGTGTGCATGTGGTAGTGTGTACACGTTGTATAGGTGGTGCAGTGTACATGTGGCAATGTGTACACATTGTGCAGGTGATGCCATGTGTTAGGGTCCTATAATTTATAGGATCTCAAGGTGATTGAGTATCTCATATTTTTCATATTTCATATTGTTCATAGAGTTCAATATTCAATTGATTTCACAAAAAAGAAGAAAAGAAAAAAAAAGAGGGTATAAAAAAGAAAAAGAGAGAAAAAGAACAAAAGAGAAAAAAAATTGAAAAGAAAAGAAAACCCAAAATATTGTTCAATTCATACAATCTAAGCATGATTGAACAAATTTCAATTTATTTTGATAGAATAGAAACTAAAGATCTACCAAACGGTTTAAGCTTTGTAAATCAGTAGCTAGGTAGAAAATAAAATTGGTTCAACTGTTCAATCTAAACCAATGGGAGAGATAAGTGATAGAGTAGGTTAGAAAAAGAGAGAGAAAGTGAAAAAGGGTTTGCAAGTCCAAATGCACCTTGTAAATGATAAAAGGAAAAAATGTTAGATTAGAAAAATAAAGGGTAGGTAGGTTGAAAAGAATTACAAAGGGAAAAGACATGAAAAATTCCTTTAATATTTTATTATATGGTTCATGTGTTTTTCCTAATGTGAAAAAAAAAAGAAATAAAAAAGGGAGTTAGGGGTCTCATATTATTACTCCTATCCTATATTCCTATACTCCACCTCCACTCACATAAATGTCACATCAACTATTACCCACCCTTCACCTCTCATCCAATCTACGCACACACTATTCGATCCAATGACCCGTATGATTTTTCGGCCCTCCCTCACCCTCCCAACGTTAATGCTGGGGAGGGGGGCTCTGAAATTAGTGGTTTCGGACCACTTACATGTCATACTATGACAACGTATCACCCCCCCATTCATTCCACTTACCACTCCAAGGCCCCCCCGAAAAGTGGTTTCTGCATTCCACTAAACCACCTCCTCCGCCATGACCGTTCGCACATCCTACCACCCTGTCCCATCCGCCTATCACCTTCATTCCCACGCCTTACCATTATGCATTCAATTGGTTGGAATGTTAACCAACAGACCTGTGCCACTTCAGGCCTGTCCAAAGTGAATGCTCAAAAAACTAAAAATACAACGTCTCCCACCGATTACAAAATTTTAATGTGTTCTCTTTACTTACAGGTGAAAAACAAGAGTTGTTCAGGAATACACAGAGAAGTAGCGAACACGCTGAAACAACAACATAGTTGCAAAAAGCTTCACTTTTCTACTATTATCAGACATCACCCTTCTTAAATCCCACTTTCTATTCATCCCCTTTCTTTTTCCCTCTCTGAGTTCCCTCTTATTTTCACTCCTTTTCTATTGCAGTTCACCTACAATTTCAATGCAATCTATGTTTAGAAATTTGCAGAAGACATCCATGCCACCAAAGAGGAAAGAACATGATATCTTCAATCTAATGGTGCATCCACCAATGGATTTGGACCACATTCCACTGGTAGACATAAACTTCAAAATACATGAGACATTGCTAGAATTTGATCTCTTTAATATCTATTGCTGGTGGGAGGAAAAATTTGTTGATGAAGTGATGACATAGGGCTCTCAAATTCCAATTTTCCTATCTATATTTTTCCCAAATCCCATAGCTTCCCAGAACTAATCAGAAAATGCCACTGATGCTTTAATCCACAACAAAGGGCAATGATAGCCCCAACAGGAGACATATTGTTTACCATTGATGCTAAATCTATAATGCAAATGATGCAGGATCCTATCATTGAAGGAACCACTCCTTTTTGCCATGAAATCCTTACTGAAATGTATTAGAGGCTAGACTTTACCAAAAGAGCTAAAACCTTAGAACTTTTCATGACTGAGAAAACCCCATTTCCTAGCAAGAATCCTCCTTATTTGTCCTCTTCTTTCCTTGATAGAACCAGGCATATAGTCGTTGTACTTTCATATTTGTTGGGCTATTATTTAAATCAGTGGCTTGATGAGGCTATAATAGGTTTTCTATCCATCTTATCAGCGGAGTCAAAGCCTTCCATTCTATTTAATTTCAGTCAATTCCTGGCAGATGCTATCCATGATAAATTTGTAAATTTCATCACAAAGGAAGTGTTTCAGTACTCTTTAGTGTTGGTATACACGTTTTTTTACTTTCAGGCAGATAGATTTCAGTTTACAATGAGCAAGTTAAATGAAGAAGGTGAACCCCAATCTATCATTTTTTGGACGACCTTAGTGATGAAGGATCAAAAGGACTTTTCCTACAAGACATTTATAAAAATGTTTGTTCATCCAGCTATGAGAATCCTTAGTGGAACTGTAGAACCCAAAATCAGTGAAGAAATTAAAAGGATTATGCAGTTGACAGACCAAGAAAGAACAGGAGATTGGTACTTGTACCAAAATTACATAAAATTAAGGGTATATGGATGTGAGTTGGCCCCTTACAAGCTGCCAAAGTTCCTCCCCATGAGGATCTTTTCACTTGAATACATCAGGCAGATGATCAATGCAGATGAAGTACATTTTGTGGCAGCAAAGAAGAAATCACAATTTAGGATCAAATCCCAGATTGGTCCTTTTATTTGCAACAGTAGGGTAGCAGGTGAGGAGGCAGACAAGAAATTGAAGGAAATGAAGTTCACTCACAGTTTCACATGGTCCTATGACCCATGGGGCATCATCTCCAAGAAAAGAGTGGAGAACAAATCAACACCCTACATTCACACTCAAAGGCCTGAAATAGAGAAATTTATGAACCAGATTGAGTGGATGCCTGACACACTGCAAGAGGCTGAGGAACAAGTAATTTCTTCTTCAAGTGCACAAACTCCTAGGCAGCAGGAAAGACAAAGTACAGAAGACAGATCAGACAAGGGCAAGGAACATGAAAAGGGAACAACTGGGAAAAGGCCGAGAGAAGATCAATCACCAGGGACTGATACTTCTATGAAAGAATTCAAATTGAAATATAGGAAAAGGGCCAGGATGCACATGGGCTTAGGAAAGGAATCACCACAAAAAACAATCATTAATCTGAGTGATATTCCTAATTCATCTCCAGTTGGAGGTCAATCTCTTCCTACCACTCCAATCTCAGAAAGGCAACAAACTCTCCAAGTCTCCACATCTACCAATATTACTAGAGAAAGGGAGGAGATCGTCTTTGACACCTTCAGAGAGATAAAGATCAGGAATGAAATGTTAAAAAAGAGTACTTATGCTCAATTCTGGAAACAAAGTTCTTCTTCTCAAGGCAGACTTCTCTCAGCTTTTGATTCAAAAAAAGGCAAAATGCATATGGCATTTTTGGAAGCACAAATAGTTGAACCTAAAACTCCAACTGATTACAAACAAACCTCTTTTGAGTTTGATGCCAAGAGTGTTCATCCTATTGATCAACTAGAAATGCACAAACAAATAGGTGAAATGATCTCATCTACTCTAACTAGTACCTCTATGAGTTTGTTTAAAATGCAGGTGGCCTTATCAAATGCTCAATCTCAGCTGAAGATGGAAAAGATTTCATCTCAATCAAAAGACAACAAAATTAAGTCTTTGGAAGACTTAGTAGTGAAAATTGGATATGACCCCTCAGATGTAAAACTATGAGAAGAGATAATTAAGAAGAAGGAGATTGATATAGTAGCTTTGAAGAAGCAGCTCAAAATGCCTGCAGCTCATGATCCCTTTACCAAAGAGATGGAGGAAACATAAAGTCAAAAAGCCGAAATGATGAAATTAATAATGGAGTTGTCACTCCAAATAAAACAAATGGAAGCAAAGATGGAGAAGATGGTACAAGAGAAGGAAAGGGAATCAAAGTCAACCAACACCACTATGGAGACTCTTCCTCTTGCAACTATTCCTACAGCCACTCCAGCAACAGCGGCTACAGGAACAGGAAGCGGTATAGAACAGCTAACCAGGTCCATGGAAAGCATGAATCTTCAGAATGAGAAGATCAAGAGACTATAAACCCAAGTTAGCATTCTAGAAGAACAAATCAAAAGAGTTGAAAGTACACACTCAATGGAGATGTACAGGGCACGAAACTTAATCGAAAAGTTGCAGAAATATGAAAAGGAATCATCCATTGGTAACACTCTAGGAAGGGTGAAAGAGATCATTTGGCATAACATCATCAATGACATAAATGAAATCTGGCCCAAAATCCAAATTATATTTGAACAGAAGGAGTTAGTGGAAAAATCTAAAGAATCTATTTCATCTACTAATATAGAGCTGGGAGACATGCCAGCAACAACCAACATAATTATTAAATTTCTCAATTCAAGGAATAGGTATGAGCTAGAAGAGCTAGGAGTAGTAGACAGGACATAAACTATTCTATAGGTGAAAAGGGTATTGACTAAGAAGAACCTAAATGTACAACTTGAGAAAAAATGTCAAAATTTGGAGCTTACAATGAACAAGTTTTTCAACAGAATTGAGCCTTTAACACAGAAAGGTCTCCCTTCTCTATTGTCATTACTGACAAACTCCTGGCGAGAGAATATTATGTCAAGAGGCTCCAAGGCATAGCCCAGGATGTTGTGAATCTCTCCAACATTAAAGGAAACATTACAGGAAAAGCATTACTAGAAGCTATCAACAATCCAATCTATATCGAGCATGAACTAAAGCACGTTTTTACAGTGAAGACCAACATTGTCAACATATTAAGGCCTTAAATTGACAAGATCTTATTATATCAGAGCATAATGTTGGGAGGCTTTACCTGAGATACTACACTACCTCTTCAAGGTGTAAACCCCATCCGAATGTTCACTAGGTATGTCCTTTTAGGACTATTCTTATCTTGGAATCCCAATCCTTAAAGAATATTAGTGCTATTCGACAACTCTTATCTTGTATACTTGTCGAATCCTATAAGAGTGTTGGTCAACAAGAATAATTCCTATCTTGGATATTCTATCCTCAAGGATGTACCATATTCTTATCCAATCCTCCATGCACCCTACCGTGACCTTCACTTAGATGTACGACTGTTAGTCCTAGCCTAGTGCATGACATATGATAGAAATGAATACAATGCCCATTGTCACTCCCTCTCAACCTGGGAGGATGTCCTTATTCCCACTTGATCAAGGAATGTCCATTGTTACTCCTCTCAACCTAGGAGGACGTCCTCATTCCCACTTGATCAAGGAATAGATCCTTTCTCCTAGTTAAGGAGAATTATTACTCCCTCTAAAACATAGAGGAAATTATTTCACTTCCTTTCAATTTGGAATAACCAAAAGCACTCTAGCTTGTTTTCATAAGTGTATTAATTACCAATTCTTCATGGAGATAGTAGTTGCATGGATCCTTCTTTCTTTTGTATCTCGTCATATTGAGATTATTTCTTCCTAGATGTTTTGGAGCCATCTCCTTCCTTCAATCTTGTGACAGTATTTAGGCCATAAACCTTTCATATCACTTTCATTTAGTTATCGCCATCAACAAAGGCATTATATTGAGCCTTATCACGTCTCCATCTAAAAGTGATCTTCGTGAACATTAGGTTATCCTATTATACTGCTACCTTTCAATCCCAAGGTGATGATGTGAACACCTTGACTACATAACCTTACATTTACTCAATCCATATGTTCTTTGAATTGAGTACAATACCAATAGTTGAACTTGACTCAACTGTCATTATGTATTCCTGCAATATCTTTCTAGATAGAAAAACAATGTGTTAACCAAATAACCAACATGAAAATTTTAATATTAGACTTACCTTATCATGATGACCTCTTTCATCGAAGTATTTTCTAACTTGAATCCTTTGATATCAACATCCTTTTTCATGAACCAAATCCATAAGAATATTTCTCCATGCATTTATTTTAATTAGGGTTCCTATTGATCGAGCTTAATTACCAAGCTACCATATCTTGCTAGGAGTTATAATTGTTAACTCCCTTTCTTTCCTTCAGAGACCATACTTGATGTTGATTAGTTTATGCCATGCAATCATGTGTGAAATTCTTGATATCTATCCATTCAAACTTCTTCTTTCAAGCATCATGTAGACATATGGAAGAATTACAAAGAACATTCTCATAACCAAATCTTCTTGCATGCTTCTTGTAGATATGAACCTTACCCTAGATAAGAGTTATGCACTCCTTTTCTTCCATACAACCATCTAGCCATTATTTCTTGAATGATTTTTCTTCTTATACCTATCGAAGATAGGTTTATTTTCCCAAGAGTAGAAATACTTTCATTATTCCCTTCACACTGCAACACGACCATTTCCATTCCTTCATCCTTCAAGATTATTGTTTCCATACTAGATGGAATATATACCAGTCATAATGCTTCTTCCAAGAACCGTTATAATTGATAGCTCTTATATGAGGATCTTTAATGATCATTCTTGCAAAATGACTAACTCTAACAATATGTTAGAAAATGTTAGGATGAACTATAATGTGCAATATGGTCCAATATTCTCATTCTTTGATAGTTAAATGACTTTCTAAGAAACTTGATTATGTAGACTCTAATTTCGCTATTATCATATGCTTCTATCTATGATGCCATGCTTTTGAAAAAATAAAGACTCTTCTAGAGAATGCAACAATGCATGCTACTCTACTTTCTACATAATAAAAGAAAGACAAATTGCATAAAGAACCTAGTAGGATAGAGCTTCCTTCAATAGTAAATATCATTGGGATCTTCTCCTTTTAGATTCTTCTCAGGTTCTCCCTTTCTTTAGTTATGTGAGCTTCACTTATGTCCTTTGTTTTTTCATTCATATTATTTGGACAATCCTTCTTGAAGTGTCCATATCATTGCATCCAAATCATTGAATCTTGGACATATTTGTTTGTCTTTTGGGATTTCCAAACTTCCCTTTCTTCATCTTATTGTATCTTTCAACAAAGGCTTGAAAACTTTCATTTGATTCAGTTTCATCCTTTTCCTTTATTCTAGATTCTTCAAGACAAATTTATCCCATAACTCATCAAAATGTGTAGTCCTTCTTAGAGTAGATACTAGTTGTAAAACTGCTCCAATAAGGTGGCAAAGAATTTTAATACAGAAATAGTCATTTTAGAGTCAAAAATAGTTTCCTCAAGCCCTTGCAATTTGTCCCTTATTTGTGAGATATTCATGAGATAGGTGGCCACATATTCATGTTTTCACTGCATTCTTCTATATAGTTGATTTCTCAAGGAAATATTTTGACCAGATGTACTTATAAAGTACAACTTGACCAACTTATCATATATATCCTTGGATGTCTCCAAATTAGCAACAAACAAAACAATATGATCTTTAATGGATTCAACAATGATCCTTTGTGCCCTCACATCTCCCTTGTTATATTTTTCCAGCTCTTTAGTCTTTTCTTTTTCTAGTACAACTAATTCACCAAGGACATATTCCATGACTTCGGTGAATGCTAAGTCAAACATTTTCTTCCATGCTACGAAATTTGTTGATCCAATGAGATTGTTTCTCTCCTTGCAAAATGTAGCCATATGATCTGTATATTGAGACATAGAAGATAATATAACACTTAATTGTTAACCAAGACTCCTCCTTCTTGATGATGTCTCCAATTATCTTGATGTTTTCAAGACCTTCAAAGAGGCTTCAAATATTCCCTAGAATGATGACTTCAAATAGCTTCAAAGAGTTCTTAATGATCCCAAGATGCTTTGATGCTTATTCTTATTCAATATGATGGAGTGTACTAGAGAGCTTCCAACGAGAACTTTTCCTTGCTCCTTTCAATGAGAACTTGAACCTTTTTAAGATGATGAAATCCTTCATGTAATAACCATCCTTCTAGATCAATAGGTATTATTCTTCTTTCCTTGTGTCCTTTTGCAAATGATTTCATTTGACAAGCGAATTCTTCAAGATGATCTTCCAACTTCCATCTCTTGTTAACCTTAGCTCTGAATCCATGTTGGAGAATGTAGTAGGGAAGCTATTAATTCAAATTTTCATTAACCTTAATAACTGCTTGTGAAATTTAGTTATATTATTATTTTTCTTTATTAGATCTTTTCATAAAACAATTATCAAGAGGAAAAACAATAAAGATAATGGACACAAATATAGGCCCCAATCTAGGGAAAAACCCCTCCAAGGGTAAAACTCAGAAAAAAAATCTATTCTCTTCTTGTAGAATCAGTTCAGATGAGAAAACCAAGACCCAAGACCCTAGACGAAGTCCTCCTCCAAGGACCAAGTCAACCATCCAACAAATCTCTTGCAATAAGTAAAAGTATTCCAAAGTCAACAAGAGTCCACATCCTTCAAATTATCTCTAATCCACCTCTCAGCCCTCCAATTTGAGTTTTCAATTTGACTTGGAACTTTTCATCCCTAAAGCAACATAAAAATCATAATTCACTTCGCATGTGTGAGCATAAAAGTCTAAATTTTTAGTCTCTTTCCTTCTCTATTACGGTTTCCTCCTTTGCAGCTAGCATTTTTGGCTTCAAACCTTGACCTTCTTGCAATAAGGTTTTGGGCATGTAACTAGATCTGAAATCTCGACTTTTGCAGCAACGAAAACCCGAGATCCTTCACACGTGTGAGAGAAATATGGTGACAAAAATCAGATTTTGGTTTCTCCTCTAGATACTCTCTTCTTCTAGATATTTTCTACTTCTTGTGCTCCTTTTGCTTGCTTGACATCAAACTCCATATATGTGTCTCAAATGAGGTTGAGTTCTTCTTATATATAGCCTTCTCATAATGTTAAATAGCCTCAAACTGGGTCGACTTCTTTTGGCAAGGCTAACTTCTGCTTGGAGGCTCATATGGACTTTCTAGACTCAAAATAATATATTTTGCATGTTAAGACATTCCCAAGAGGGTCTTATATGATTGACAAGGGCTCTCTTGACTCAAGAAAAATATTCTTTTGACATGATAGATGCTAGGAGGAATGAAATGCATGCTTTGACCTATATGACCAATAAAATGAAGCATGAAACCCATGCTTAAAAATAATATTTTTCTTTCTTCTTTTTCTTGTAACGTAAGATATACGTAATGACGTGAGTAAAATAACATTTTGAAGATCAAAACTAGTTTCATTTTCCAACACTTAATACTACATTCATTCAAAATATCAGTAGATATATATATATATATATATATATATATATATATATATATATATATATATATATATATATATATATATATATATATATATATATATATATATATATATATATATATATATATATATATGAAACACTAGTGATAATAATTTTTGTTTTCCTCATGGTGGTCAAAAGAAAAACCATTTCTCCTTGTGCTCTTGTTGCTTTCTCTTGTGCGAGGTAAACATTAATAATTGGATCAACTAAATTTGCTACTTAAACATGAACAATTTCCTTGAAAATTGTGGTTGTTGTTTAGTCTTCACCGAAATAAACCAATGGTGATGCCTTTATTTGCCTCAATGTGACTTATGCACTTTTTTAGGTGTTTGTGCTCTAACTATTTCTTGTAAGTAAAATTACTAATTTATTGTGAGAATTAACTAATTCGATTAATTGGTCTACCACCCTGTATTGCCTAACTTTCTCCCCTATTCAAAGGAAAATATTCCATTAAAAAGGAGGATAAAGAAAATGAATTAAAATTGATAAAAAATTTGAAAGAGCGAGCGCTCCCTATTGCTCCCTAGGCCAAGAAGGACCTATGACATAAACTAGATTTAAGTCTATCTAGTTTAGTCCTTAGATCATGCACCTTTTAGCGAAAAATAAATTATGTGATTTGGTAATAGAATACAAGCTATAAGAATGTTTATTTAAATATAAATAAGCACACATGCATTTTTAAATATCCATATTTCAAAAATAAATGAACACCTTCTTTCAGATTATGAGTTAGCACACTAGTTGGTAATGTGTGGTTTGGATTTCCATTGGTGTCTTTTTGTTTTGTTTTATTTTTTTCTTTAATTTATTTATTTATTATGGTGAATTAGTAGCTTGTTAAAGTAATATGGATAAGGTATAAAATCATGTAACAACTCTGGTGAAAATTCCATTTAAATAAGTTAATAAAGGAAAATAATAACCATGGTTATGGGACACTTATTCCAAGATGAATATTGGGCAAAGCATCCTAGTGTGGGGGTTCCTTTGGTTTTTTATGGCTAAGGAAATTGGCAAAGGCTTTGGAAAGGCATGAGGCATTAATTGGCATTTTATTTATGAAAATAATGGAAATTATGAGAAAAGGAAGGTGAAAGGTCCCATGTTTCATGTGAGGAAGAAAATGAAGGAAAATAATGGAAATCGAAGAAAATAGAGGCCTCATTAATAAAACGGCTTCCAGTTGGTACCTTTTGTCAGTTCAGTTTTGGGGCTCTCTCTCTATTCTCTCTCCCCCAAACTCTTAGACACAAATTTTTGTTGCACTTCAGCATTGGATCAAGGAAAGAAAAGAAGGAAAGAGGAAGCAAAGATCAAGAAAAGAAGGAAAGAGGAAGCAAAGATCAAGAAAAGAAGAGCAAGATCAAGCAGCTACAATGGGATTATTTGCAGTTATTGATTTTCATGTATGATTTCCTTTCTAGTTTTGTAATGCATGGTTATGCATGTGTGTTCTTAGTTCTCGTGTTGTTATTGACATGGGTTTTTCGAGGTGTGATAGTGTTCTTCAACCTTTCCTTGCCATTTCTGGATAACCATGGTGTTATGGGGTTATCATGTTTTGGTTGAGCTAGATTGTCGGATGGATTCAAAACTAAGTGAGGTGGTCTCTGAAAGAAAGGACACATGGCCTAGTGATCCCTGAATCAGACTGTGGATTACAGTAAATCCTTGGCCTAATAGCCCATGAACATGAATGTGGGTTGTGGTAAATTCAAATTTTGTGTTACCTCGGTGGGCCTAGGAATCCTCGACCGGTGAATGGAGGGATATAGGTAAATCCTAGAGGTAGGTGCCCTGAATCAGGCCTATGAATCCTTGGCTGGTGAATGTAAAGATACACGGTAAAGCCTGGAGGGTGGAATTTCAATCAAGTCCTAGTGATCTTACGTGGATTGTGGTAAACCCTAGAGACTAGGAGATAGGAAAATTCCTCGTGTTGTAGGTGGAGAAATCTAGTGGCATCCATGCTTGTTTAGGGCCTAGTGATCCGATGTTGATTCCAGTAAAGCCTAGTTCTATCGATGAGGGTGAGGTGGTGTAGCTTCGGGAAGTCCTAGTTGAGTTTTGGTTATGAGTCCCACATTCATGCTTGGAATATGGCATGGGGGTGATTGGCTGAAATAAAGATTTGTTTTAGCCAATCTATGGCTAGGTGGTATGTGGAAGTCCCAAACCTAGTTGGATTTTGCATTCATTAATAAGAGTTCTTTCTCCTTGGTAATTCATGTGTAAATATATTGATTTATATGTGGATTCTATGACTATTGTATCCTTATTATTGTTGTCGTTTATATGTTGGTTATGAGTATGTTTTACGGCAATGATGATGTATAGCTCTCATCATGTTTTGATTTGTAAATGAATGAACAATTAATATATGACCTAATATATGATAATGTAGCTAATGCGACAAGGCATAAATGCTTCTTAGCGATTCTCAGATAAGTATGAAATCCCTATGCTCAAATTTGTTGTTATGACCTATAGAATGCATATTTGTGACACTTTTGATGAAATGTCTATCATAGCTAGTAGGGGTCTAGTCAAGTATTTGTTCAAGTATCATTGTTTCGATGTTACTTTTCATTCTTGAAGGTTTCATGGAGTTTTGGGCAGTGGCTTAAGTCGTGGCCCTATAAAAGTGGCACAAAATTGGGGGTTATTGGCTATGAATAAGATGAAAAAGACCCCAGTCGCTTGCATGTCATTGATATGAGAGATATTGGAGGGTCCCAATCGCATGCATTCCCATGTCATGGGAGAGACTGGGGCTCTAGGTCAGTAAAATGTTAATTTGTCTTAGTGGTTGATCACCTGGGAGGGTTAGTTAGCTCCTAAGGGTTTTGCAGCATATGTGGAAGGTCTGACTGGTTGTGTTTTATCAGTTCCACTTCCTTAAATATACATGGGGGATTTGAATCATATCATAGTAGCCTCTCATCACATGTTTACCCCAGCGGACTTAACCTGGGTAAATGTGGGAGGAAGGTGTTACAGAGTGGTATCAAAGTATGGTTCACCCCTTGGACTAGATGGGCAGCGTGTTGGAAATGTATTCATGTTGGTTAGATATGTGTTCTCTATGCTTTTGGTTTATGTGTTTGTTGTATATGCATGGTGTTATTCTTGGTTGCAGTGGTGTCACCATGTGAAAATGGATGGTGTGTTGTTGGATGTGTTTATCATGAGTATAGGAAGGTTATGCATTGGTTATGCATGTCAGTGCTTGTATGTATTTTGTATGCATGCATGTCATACATATGTTGATTGTGCATACATTGACATGGTTGTAGTTGTCATGCATGAAGTCATGGTGTGTGGTTGATATGGTCATTCATTGATGACTGGATTATTGTTAGGATGATATCTATATGTTGTTATGATTATGTTTATACATGTATTGTGTTAATCTAGATGATCTTACAAACGAGATATCCTCCCCGATCTGTACTAAGGTATGTTGATTATGCTTACATTTTGGTTTAGCTGACATGGTATGCTTGGCAAGAATAATATCAAAGATGAATAGCAAGATGGTAGACTACAGTTCACGAGATTCTCCTTATGGCCTAGATGAGCAGCGTGGTATTGGGCACTAATCTGACTTAGAAGATACATTGAGAAGCTTGAAGGAAGAATTAAGGAGCTGCAAGGAAGATAATGACATAATCATGTAGGAACAAGAGAAACAAGAAAAAGATAATGTAATGATCCTTCAAAGTTTGTCATAATTGCAGAGACAAGGACCACTTCAGATCAACCATGGGTAGGAGGAAATAACTAATGGGGTATATGGTAGTAGATATCATGGTGGGCACATGTCGAATAGGGATGACACAATCAGAGATGGCATATTCTTGGACACTCCGAATAGGAGAGGTGATGGACACAGGTACTATTCTAGTTCTAGTTCTGACAGTCACTATGATTGTCATCGTTATCACCCTTACAGGACGAGTTACAGGGGATATTTTCCAGATGAGTTTAAGAAATCTAAGCCACCTACCTTTGATGGAGATTTGAAGAAGTCAAAGGATGCAAAGGCTTGGTTACTTGGGATGAAAAATTTCTTTTAACTACATGATTATACAAAGAATATGAAGGCTAGATTAGATATCCTTAGCCTCAAAGGGAAATAAAACATCTAGTGGGAATATGTAAAGAGGATCAGAGACATCAAGACAAAAGAGTTGAGTTGGCATGAATTCAAGAGACTTTTCAAGAACAAATACTTGTCATAAAGGTATTATGATAGAGAATCCATGAAGGTTTACGAGTTAAAGATAGTATTGATGATAAATGAGGAGTATACGACTACATTTTTGGAGTTACTCAGGTATGTACTATGCCTTAATGATGAAAAGGTTAAAGTTTAGATATTTGTTAGTGGATTTCCATTAGCATTTAGAGATAAGATTGAATATAATGAACCTCAGGCACTTGAGGAAGTCATTGGGAAATTGAAACAATGTTACGAACAGTCAAAGCGTAAGAAAAAATCTCAATAAGGATGGAAAGGGAAAGATAAAGATAAAGGTAAATGGTAGCCAAAAACAACAAGGCCTCAAACTAAAGAAGAGAAAGAAAATGTTGCACCACATGATAAGTTCAACGTAGCTAGATAGGGACATGGGTCACAACAACAGAATAAAGGTGACGGTACAGGACAGTTGGAGTGTTGTACATGTGGTAAGGAACATCTTAAGAGGGATTTTCTACAAAATCAGGGTGGTAGGCCTCATATTTACAGTGCATAGGAGGCGTAGACAGTTAGGGATGTTGGGTAGAGCATTCCACGTGTTTATGCAACACTGAATAGAAAGAAGGAATAACACCAAGAAACTATTATCAAGATGGACAATAGCTTTGTGATCAAGCTTTTTCCATTTTGATTGACCCTAGATCTAACTATATTTATGTTATTCCTTACCTGGTGGATAAGTGTGGTTTGAATAAAGAAGTGCATGCAGAATCCTTGCTAGTACAGTTAGCTACAGGTACAAAGAAGAGAGTGTATCACTGGGTAAAAGCTTGTAAATTTGAGTTGAATGGTATGTGTACCTCAACACATTTGAATATATTTCCATTGGGGTCATACAATATGTTGTTGATTTTGGATTGGTTGTATCTTCATAGGAATAAAGTGAATTGTTATGACAAAGCCATTGGGTGCTTGGATGATAATGGAGAACAAACAATATTGCGGGGTAAGAAGAAGGAAACATCAGTTAGAATGGTGGTATCTATGCAGGAAATTTGTAGTTGCAAAAAATGGTGTGTGTTATTTGTAATGCATATTTATAATGGTAAAGGTAAGAATGTTGAGGATGCAAAGGTATTAAGCAGGTACCCGATCTTGCAGCAGTTTCAGGACATGTTTCCAGTCGAGATTTCAGAGTTTTGCCTCACAGAGAAGTGGAATTTTCTATCGAGTTGGTACCAGGGGCAACACCAACATCAAAGACATTGTACAATATGATCACACCAAAGTTAGTAGAGATAAAGTTGCACTTGAAGGAAATGCTTGACAAGGGATACATTAGGCCAAGTGTATCACCTTACGGTGCATCGATACTATTTGTGAAGAATAAGGATGGTACTCTTAAGCTATGCATTGATTACAGGAAGTTGAACAAGGTAACCATCAAGAAAATGTATCCATTGCCGATGATTGATGACTTGTTCGATTAGTTGAAGGGAGCAACAATGTTCTCAAATATTGATATGAGATTAGGATATCATCAACTATGCATTAAGGAAGAGGACATATACAAGACAAATTTCCGAACCAGGTATAAGCGTTATGATTTTATTGTAGTTCCATTTGGTTTGACTAATGCTCAAACTATGTTTATGTGCTCAATGAATAATGTGTTTCATCCTTATTTGGAAAAGTATGTTATTGTATTTATTTATGAAACCTTGATATATTCTAAAAACGAGGAAGAACATGTCAAGCATTTAGCAACAGTGTTGAGATTTCTAAGAGAGCATCAATTGTATTCCAAGATTATAAAATGTAGTTTCTTTCAGACAGAGGTACATTAACTCGGACATGTTGTTTCCAAGGAAGGCATAACAGTGGATCCAGAGAAGATAAGAGCTATCATGCAGTGGGAAACTCGTAGAAATGTGGATGAGATAATATCATTTATGGGGTTAGCAGGTTACTATAGGAGGTTCATCAGGAAATTCTCTCGGATTGCATATCCTATTATGTCACTACAAAGGCAAGGTAAGAAATTTGAATGGATAAAGGAATGTGCAGCAAGTTTTGAGCAATTGAAGTAGTTGTTGCAAATGCTCCAATGTTAAATATTGCAGATATGGAAAAAGATTTTGTGGTATGTACGAATGCCTATAAGAGAGGACTTGGTGGAGTCTTAATGCAAGAAGGACAGGAAGTATGCTATGAATCAAGGAAACTGAAATAGCATGAGCAAAGTTACCTGACACATGATTTTGAGTTGGCAACGATCATTCATGCATTGAAGATGTGGAGACACTATATTATTGGTAGGAGGTTTGTATTGACAAGTGATGACAATGGTTTGAGATACTTGTTTGATCAACTAAATTAAAATTCCAGACAAGCTAGATGGTTGGCCACGATTAGTGAGTTTGACTTTGAGATCAGTTACATCAAGGGTAAAGAGAACATGGTTGCATATTCTCTTAGCAGGTGGATAGAGGTGAATCATATAAAAGCTAGGAGTTCTTATGGGACAAACTTACAGTATCATATCTTACAAGAAGGTCACCAGTATAAAAGGTACATGGAGCTAATGCATAGGTAACAGCAAGGTACAAGTGGTTAAGATGTGGACTATCGTCTTACCACAGATGGCTTGATTAGATTTAGGGACAGGATACATGTGCCAAACATTAGTGAGCCCAATAAGAATATCTTGAGAGAGTTTCATGGTTGTGGTGGACAGGTTGACAAAGGTAGCACACTTCATTCCAGTGAAGTCTATGTATTTAGATACAGATGTACAGCAGATCTTCATCAGAGATGTGGTCAGATTGCATGGTGTTCCAAAGAATATTATGTCATACATAGATGTTAAGTTCACTTCCAAGTTTCAGAAGGAGTTGTTTGCAGGTTTAGGGACAGAGTTGGCCTTCAATACAACTTATCATCCATAGCCAAATAGATAGATAGAGAGGATCAACAAGATATTGGATAACATGTTGAGGATGTATGTGATGCATCAACAGCGGAAGTGGGAAGAGTATCTTCCATTGGTTAAGTTTGCTTACAACAATGTATATTAGGAATCCGAGGATGATTCCATTTGAGGAATTGTATGGGCGAAGTTGTAATAATCCCATCAATTTGAGTGATCCAATTAACATGGTGTTGATTGGACCAAACATGTTGGAAAATATGGAATAGGAAATGCAGGTAATCAAGAAGAATACGAAGACAGTACAAGAGAGACATAAAATCTGTGCAAATCAAAAATAGGTTGTTTGATTTTCAAGTTAGGGAAAAGGTGTACTTACACATCAATCCCAAGAAGCACTCCTTGTGGATTGAATCGTGTGCCAAGTTGGCACCTCGGTTTTGTGGACCTTTCAATATTCTTAAAAGGATTGGACTAGTAGCCTATCGACTTGTACTACCTCCGATAGTGAGAGCCCATGATTGTTTCCATGTGTCATTTCTTAAGAAGTATATTAAATATGTTGATCATGTGATTGACTGGTTTGTATTGCAGGTGGATCTAGATGGGGAATTCCAACTAGAGCCTCTGTGTATATTGCAGAGAAAGATGCTCATACGTTAGAATCGAGAAATTGAGCAGGTTAAAGTGGAGTGGAAGCACTTTGGGCCCGATGAAGCTACATGGTAGATGGAAGATCATATGAGAGCTATGTATCCTTCCTTATTCACTATTTGAGCAAATTCTTTTGGTATATGTTTTGGTGTGATGTGTTGGTATATGTACATATGTATATGATGTAAATACCACCCTGAGTTGTGTTATAAATGTCCAATAATTAGTATGGGTGTCATGTCATTATGGTTTTCATGTCATTATGTTTTCATTTTGGTTTTCTTTTCAGCAAGAGGATCATTCTAAATATTGCATAAAGCTAAGTTATAAAGCACCATGGGTAGTATGCTTTTCTTACAATAGTTTTGTTGGTTGTAGATGTCATTGAACACCGAGGATGGTGTTCCCTAAGGGGGGAGGGTTTTGTAATAGCCCTAGTGAAAATTACTTGTAAATAATGTTAATAAAGGAAAAATAATAACCATGGGCCACTTATTCCAAGATGAATGTTGGGAAAAACATCCTAATGTGGGTGTTCATTTGGTTTGTTTTTCTAAGGAAATTGGCAAAGCAAATGGAAAAGGCTTTGGAAAGGCATGAGGCATTAATTGGCATTTTGTTTATGAAAATAATGGAAATTAGGAGAGAAGGAAGGTGAAAGGTCACATGTTGCATGTGAGGAGGAAAATAATGGAAAATGAAGAAAATAAAGGCCTCTTTAATAAAAAAGGTTCTTGAGGATTAGTTAGTACATTTTTTCACTTTAGTTTTAGAGCTCTCTCTCTCTATCCTCTCTCTCACACTCTTGGACACTTAGAGTTTTGCTGGAGCAGTTCAATAGTTGATTAAGGAAAGCAAATAATGAAAGAGGAAGCAAAGATCAAGATCAAGCAGATGCAAAGCGATTATTTGCAGGTATCAATTTACATGTATGATTTCCTTGCTAGTTTTGACATGGATGATTATGCATGTGTGTTCTTGGTTCTCTTCTTGTCATTGGCATGGGTTTTTCCAGGTGCGATAGTGTTCTTCAGCCTTTCCTTACCATTTTCAGATAGCCATGGTATGATGGGGTTCTCATGTTTTGGTTGAGTTGGATTGCCGAATGGATTCAAAACTAAGTGAGGTGGTCTCTGAAACAAAGAACACATGGCCTAGTGATCCCTAAATTGGATTGTGGATTGCAGTAAAACCTTGGCCTAGTAACCTCTGAACCAGATTTTGGGTTTGGGTAAAGCTAGATTTTCTGTTACCTTGGTGGGACTAGGAATATTTGGCTGGTGAATGGCGAGACATATGGTAAATCCTAGAGGAGGGTACCCTCAAGCAAGAATAAGAATCCTTGGCCATTGAATGACATGATATACGGTAAATCCTAGAGGGTGGGGTCTCAGTTAGGGCTTAGTGATCCAATGTGTATTGCAGTAAAGCCTAGAGACTAGGAGACAATAAAATTCCTCACGTTGTAGGTGGAGAAATACAGTGGCATCCATGATTGTTTAGGGCCTAATGATCTGGTGTGGATTTTGGTAAAGCCTAGTTCTATTAATGAGAGTGAGGTGGTGTAGCCTCGAGAAGCCTTGGTTGATTTTTGGTTATGAGTCCCATATTCATGCTTAGAAATCACACTAGATGATTGGCTAAAAGAAAGATTTGGTTAAGCCAATCTATGGTTGGGTGGTACATGGAATTCCCAAACCTAATTGGCTTTTGCATTCATTAATAAGAGTTTTGATGATGGTGCTGGACCTACCAACATTTAGGGGATCTCCTCGGTATGAAGTCCTAACTAGACCTCACACTGTTTGGTGTAGGAGTCCCATCTGGTATGATGGCCCGATTCCCATTATCCTAAATATATGCCTTCGCTCTTGCTTGTTAGCACATAAGAGTTGTTTACTTATTCTTCAAACATCGAGGTTCATGTGCCTGGTCAGTGCCTAGAGTAACTTTTGTCTAAGTTCTTTCACTACAGAGGGAGAGGGTGAGAGTGGGTCTCAAGTCAAAAGGGAATAGTCCCAACTCTGTTAGAGACAAAGAACATAGCAGGACATGTGTATCTTCTAACGGAGTAGTCCACATAGATGTGGAAGGCACAAACACAAAGTGAACAGATAGCATGTATAACACTCAACAGAATATCCACACGAGTGTGACGGTCATTATAACAAGTTTACAATAATGAATCTGTTGAGTGTCCAACGGAATAGTCCACATCGGAAAGACAACATTAACAACTGATACAACACATTTCCAACAACATATGCACTAAAACAACTGAAATAGTTCAAATGTCTTAATATGGGTTAAAGTAACATGCATTACAAGCATCCAAAGAATAGTCTTACAAACGAATACAATATATGTGTGAAAACGTGATGGCCTATTAACAAGATTCTAAATTAAGAGAAAGTTCCAGGACACATCCATACACCATTACATCACTAACTCGGATAGTGGGGCTTTGTAGCCACTACTTGCTCCTCAAAGAAAATACTGCAGACTCTCAAGGCTATGTGGGAGGAGCCAAGGTGAAAAGTCCTTTGCATGTACAAATGAGGGGTATATATATCCAAGGGTGAACTTAACCCTTGTGACTCTTCGATTAACATGACTCTTCAACTTCGTATGTGGGTATCTTCGACTTCCGCATTACATTACATTAATTACAGCAGTATGGCCCACAGTAGTGATGTGGCCAAGACAACTCATGACATGAATCAACATGAAAATTTTGGTATGTTCATGCTGATGGTGGTGTCCATGTTTAGCTGCAGTGCTACTGAATAATGAGTGTGCTCTTGGTGCATCATAGCTTCACCTCCACATGGAAAGGTGTGCAGAGGCTTAGACAGTCTTGGTGTTTTCTTGATGTTGCATGTACATGTATCCACTTCACTGGTACTTGGCATGCATCATGTGTTCATCCGTTCGCGAACAAGTCTCCTAGCATGCACTAGTTCATCTCGTTCGTCATCGTGGCATGTCTCATTGATGTCCCTGTATCTTCAATCACTCGTGATGAGATGACATAAAATCCAAAAATAACCTAGTCTACCATGATGGATCATCTTTTGTTTTTGGGTGCAGGTGGCCGAGAGAAAGGATAATGCTCCAAAACTATGTAAAGCACATTTCAGGTCGGGATGCGGGGCTCCAGGGAACTATCAAGAAAAATTTCAAAGATGTCACTAGGAGGCTAGGTTGGGTAGTCCAAAACAAAAACGACATTCTATGGGAGTTGGCTCAGTTAGGAGGAAAAATTACACAATTTTTCACGGGAAGGCAATGTGGGCAGCAAGGAGGACTCGCAATGAAAACTACGCAGATTTTTAGAGGAGGCTAGCAGCGAGTTGCGAGAGCTTGCTGGCAAAAAATACACAGAACTGGGAAGTAGCAATTCATGACATTTATGCATAGTTTCCAAGTTGAGAAAGGTGTCAGGTAGTTGGTGGAGAGTCCAAGAAAATTGTGCAATTTTTAGGAGGAGTAGCAGGTTGACTAGTAGGGGGACTGACTAACAGAACTGCGTAATTTTCAAAGACATTGCAGTGAAAAGAAGCAGGTTCCTATCCCTATTATCTACGTAATTTATTTAATCATTGGAGGCAGACATGCTGACAGCTTCTGCGCAATTTTTGGGAGGAGTGAATCTCGGGGTCACTACCTAGTCAAACTCTCCATTGACCAGCGGGATGCTTAATGGATTAGCTTGCGGGCAACACAAATTGAGATGGATTCTTGGGAAAATTATACACTGTTCTAGGTGACAATGAGCTAGGTTGATTCTAGGATTGTGCAGTGTAGACTGCCTGGGAGGTAGCCTCACACTCTGCGCAATTTTGGGAAAAAGTACTAGGTCACTGAGGGCTGTAACTGCATAGTGCAGGTCACCGGAGGTTCGACTGATGGAGAATGGTCTAGTTGACAGACTTTCAGAAAATTGAATGAGTGTGTGAGTAAGTGGACTTTTTTATACATAACCTTTCAAACACACACTTAACATGACTTGACGACAAGACACCTCGAACCAACAAGACAACATATGCTCAGTGTGACTGACCAAAGGGTGCGAGTGATGAGTGCGAAACTTGAGATAGAGCATTAAACAAATGTGACAGCACTTGCGTGACATTCCAAACAACTTCATCTGTGAGTGCAACAGATGATTACATAGCAAATACAACTTGTACACACGAGGCAGACCTAGAACATTGCCACAACATGACTACAAGCATGACATTGCAACCAACATCTAAAATATGACCGGTGAATGGTCAAAAAAGAGAGTGTAAAGACTAAATATGAGCTCATGGGATGAGCCCAAGTGTTTGAAAACATCAAGAAAAACCCAACGAAGGCTCCGAAATTGGATGCAGACCAAAATTTTGGAGGGTGTTGCAGCTGCTACAACACTTGGTGACACACTGGTTGAATACCAACTTCTCTGTTTCGGTCCATTCACAACACAAGGCTTTGGTCTATCAAGGAGTATTGAATCACCATGCATGTTACTTTGGCTTCCCCTCTTACCCCATGGATAGACATGGTTCACCTCTTTCCAACTCAATCGACCACAACAACAAGTTTCAGCTTGATCACAGTGTTCCGAAATCAAAAAGGGTAGTTTGGTTAGTGAGTTTAAAATTTTATGAGTATAAGTTTTCATCTCTAGTTTTGCTCTGGTAACAGTAGGCTTGGATAGTACTTCGGTTGAGTCACGTAGGAACACAAACATTTCTCCACGACTAGCGAGTCTTGTCAGTACCCCGATGGAGTTGCATGCTTCACCTCTTTGCACAGGAAGCCTTTATCTTCTTTCACCTTTGTATTTTTTGAAAAGAGGACTGTGGATAGGAACTTATTTATTTTTGGGGTGGAAGAGGGATCCCGACTTATGGATATCATAAGAGGTTGTTCCTTCAGAGAAGCATGTAAGACCTCTGATTCAAGTTTGCTCGTTTAGATTTTCCCCTTCTTTGTTTCTACTAGTTGGATGAGCTTAAACACATAGAGTAGAAGACTGAGTACATGCATGGGGTTTCCCAATGTGTACACAGGTTCATGGTTAGGCTTGAGATTCCCTTACATATGGCCAATATTTTCCGTCAAGACTTCATCAGTCAAAGGTTACAACCAAGCACAAAGAAGACGAACACAGGACTGGCCAAGTGCTGCAGTGTCACAAGGCTCTTTATATCTCAGCCACATACTCATTCAAAAGACAGAACTCAGTAGAGGGCAACACTTATTGAAAAAACAAAAAATAACAAGATATTAAGAAAACAAAACAAAATTAAGAAAAAATAGCAAAGCAAAGTGAAAAGACAACAAGTAGTAAACAAACTATGTACATGGCACGGGGCGCGACCTCAACTTACTGAAATTAGTGTTTTAGATCTTGGCCATTGACAGGAAGGTTTTCAATCCTTTCATCGAGTGATTGTAGATGGTACGTGTGTGGGCCAAGCTCCTCCTGAACAATGTACAGACCAATCCACAGGGACTGGAACTTCATATGGTTTCCTTTGTCTTCATGGGGTTTGTCCCATTCCAATAGTAAGTCACGCACATCGAAGTTAGTGTTCCTTGTAGAATTCTTGTCAAACCATCTCTTGATACAGTTATGGTGGAGTGTGAATTTTTCTTTTGCTTTCATCCTTTCTTCCTGCAACTTGTGAAATGTATCCATCCTACGTTGAACTAGTAGACAAGGTGTGCCTTGGGATTCTTGGAATAATTGGAGTGCGGGAAAGTAGATGATTGGCGGAAGGATGGCTTATTTCACATAAATTAGGAAGTATGGCGAAGTGTTTAGAGAGGCTTTGGGTGTTACATCGTCAGCCCATAAAGTATTCTTCAAAGCGGAGTGCCAATTATGTTTTTAAGAGTAAATGGTCTTCTTGATAATGCGGATAAGGTTTTTATTTGTATATTTTGTGAGCCATTTCCCTGTGGGTAGTAGTTAGAAGAGTGTTTAAGCCTGATGCCATATTGAAATGAAAAATAATAAATATTTAAAGACGAAAAGTGAGTTGTATTATAAAAAAAAAGTGACACCAGAATGCCAAATCATGAGATGATGTTCTGTTTAAGGAAGCTAATGACTTCTTGGTGGTTCAATTGCTTAAGCGGAACTACTTTTGTCCACCACAAGGAGTAATCTATAGTTGTCAAGATGTAGCAGTGTTGTTTCAACAAATGTGGGAAGATTTCCACAATGATATCCAAGCCCCATTATTGGAATGGTTTAGTCACTACAACAGAGTGCAACAGGGCTATTGACCTTCATGTTCTATCTGTGCTTCGCTAACAAACCGGGCACTTGCGGGAATAAGCATGTGCATCCTTGAATAATGTGGGTTGGTAGAAATTGGCTCGCATAATTTTATGTGCAGTAGTATTTCCTGCGAAGTGGCCCCCGACTGGTTCGTCATGCAGATAATGCAAGACCTTCTCTGAATCATGTGCCTCTAAGCACTTGAGAAAAATTTCATTACCGTGCTTTATGTAAAGCACTTCATGCACCAACTGATAAGGTAAAGATTTGACGTGAAGTGCCCTCTTCTATCTCATGGAGAAGTGAGAGGGTATGAAACCATGCTCAAGGTACTAGAGAAAATCTTCTTACCAAGATTTTCTGGATGAAGTGGGTGGTACTCGCTCTACATCGTACATCTTGATTTCTTGCTCCCAACCAGCAAGCTCTTCTTCTTCATCCTATGCATGGACTCCTTCAGCTGCAATTCTGCATAGATTATGACCCTTGACAGTGTGTACTGACTTGATGTCAAGTTCATACTCTTGCAATCTTATCATCTAGTTCGCATGTGTTTAACCCAACACTTCTTGTACACGCAGAGATTGGACTATTGGGTGTGGCACATAGACAATGTAATGGTTCTTTAGAAAATAGGGTCTGAAGTGTTTCACCTTATATACTGCATATGTTTTTTTGTCAATGAAGGGGTAGTTGAGTTCGGGTCCCTGCATGCTTGCACTCATGAAGGAGATGGGACATTCGTCGTTCAGCTCATCCTTCTGAGTGAGTACTGCAGCAAGCAAGTTGTCGGAGGCGAAGGTGTATAGCAAGAAATCCTTGTTAAAGTTTGGGTTGTAAAGTGCAGGTGCATCTACTATAGCCTGCTTGATACAGGTGAATGCATTATTTTCCTTCTTACCCCAGTTGTAGGTTGCATCCTTCTTGATCATGTCTTGCATAGGTTTCACTATCTACACATAATCCGAGATGAACTTTCGGAGGAAGTTTATCTTTCCCAAGAAGGACTACATGGATTTCTTGTTGGCTGGGTGAGGAATCTGTGTAATCATCCGAACTCGGTCTGGATCAACCTTGATCCTACTTCTAGAAATGATGTGCCCGAGGAGGTTTCCCTCAAACACTATGAATACACTCTTCTTTGGATTCAAGGATATCCCTTATTTTTGGCATCACTCGAATATTTTCTTGAAATGGTGTATGTGGTCTGATCATTTTCATGAAAGCTAGTCATGTCATCAAGGTACACCACTACACTCTATCCGATAAGCCCATGGAAGGTGATGTCCATGGTGCACTGGAAAGTTGCGCTTGCATTCATGAGCCCAAATGACATTCTCCTGTAGGTGAACATACCTAACTTGGTACGGAAGGTAGTTTTCAATCTATCAAGTTTCGCTACCAGAACCTGGTTATATCCTAAAAAACCATCGAGCAAGGTAAGCATTTCTGCCCCAGATATTATATGTAAAATATGATCCATTGATAGCACAGGGTAGTTGTCTTTGTCCGAGGCACGGTTTAAGTTTCAAAAATAAATGCATAAGCGAATCTCCCCAGACTTCTTATGTACAGGAACTAAGTTAGAAACGCACATGGAATTATGAACTCTATAAATGATCTATGTATCCAACAGCTTAGTCAACTCTTTTTGTATGAGGGGTTCAAGTGATGGATCTACTTTTCTTAGCTTCTGCTGAAATCGCTTGACCCCTTCTTTGATCAGAATCACATGTTGGATTATTTGCGTGTCATATGTTTTTAGATCATCATATGTCCACATGAAAACATCCTAGTACTGTTTGAACAAGTGGACAAAGGCTTGTCACTCGTGCTGTGTGCAACATGTACCAAGATTGACGAACTTTGGATATTATTATGTTCCCAAGCTAATCTATTCGTGCATCATGGTGTAACTTTGGGTTTTGTTGTTCCTCGGACCTTGAAAGTGGTTTTGCAAGTCATAGATCATTTTGAGAGATACCACACCCTTAGGGATGAGGTTACCTTTTTTGTCATCAACTGCGGCTTGCAGAGACTACTCGTGCTCATCTTCATCAATCGTTGCATCCTTGAAGACATCAATGTTGGCCATGAAGCGCAGTATCTGTTGATCATCGTCAAAAACTCGTAGATTAGCTATGTTATCAAGGATATAAGGCTTATACAAAATTTCAACAGTAAACCTCTCCCTAAGCAGTGTCATCCTAGTATTTGCATTACACATTCTTGGCACAAAAATGATATTGAAAGCTTGGAAGCTAGAGATTAGTCGCCATAAATATTGCGGATAAATTTTGAGATGAGGTGACAAACAGTGTTTGGTGTTACGTACCTATCATACCATGCTTTTTGAATCACCTACCACTTTGAGCGCAACAACATTTAGATTGATGGTTTTGTGCAACCCAATACAAGTGCTTCATATTTAGCAGTGTTGTTCATGCACTTGAACTCCAAGCGTCTTGAGATCAAATGTTTCTTATGCTTTGGGTCTATCAAGACACACCCAGATCTAGAACCATCTTGTGTCTTTGATCCATCAAAATACATGGTCCATAACTCATCTTTACATGGACCGCTTGATGCGCTAGTACTACTGCTGCTACTGCCACTGCTACTGCTATTAGTGTTACAATGTACTATACATGTTTCATTTCCATCATTTTGGAAAGGAAGGAGACCCAACTACGTGGCTGGTGGGGTTGGAGCCGGATGTGCGAGATAACACCCCGGCTGTGTTTCCAAGAGGAAATTTCCAAACATGAGTTTCGCGAAACCCAACAGTTCGTTCTCACCAGTTATGGGAGTGACATTATGTTTCATGTATCTCTCAGACAACACTTGGATCTAATTTGTTTTGCCCTAGTACGGAAGCCATAAGTGTGACCAGTTTGTGGCAAAGTACCCATTTAACTTTTTGGACCAATCTCTGCTAAGTAGTAAGCCATATGCTTCCGATATGTCCACAATGACAATGTTGATGCACTGGTGAACTCGGTCGTCATGAGATAATCAGATGATCACATCTTGGAGTTCACCAATGGTTGGTACGCATGTTTGATCTAGTTGGATGATCTGCGCAGATGTCTTGCTCCATTGCGCATTTATCAACTTAGCAATGTAGAGTGGCATGACATTGGCTGATGTGCCAGAGTCAACCAAACAATTGTGAACATTGTAGTTAAAAATTTCAAATGATAGCAAGAATGGAGGGAAAACAGAGTTTTCTTCTTCCATTCGGAGTGTGTTGAGAATAGTTGTGAGTGAGCCGGGAGATGTGATTTCTCCCTTGCTAGTAGAGGTTTGGCTGTTTGGGGATGTTTTCCCCAATGCGCACAACAAAATATCCCGTTGACCCTGGATCTTAGCTAGCTTGAACAAAGAGATGTTTGCATGATTTTTCTTCATATATTCCATAACGTTTTAATCAAGCACGGTAAAATCACTGAGATGTCCAGGGTTAGACTCGTGTTTGTACTATCTAGCTAAGTGTTCTGAAGTTTACTACTCATGAGCATACTCTTGTCTATAGTTGTCTTCTCAGGCTTGCTTTGATATTTCTACTTTGGGACGACTAGTGGATCAAACTTCGTCATCAACGTTTTTATATTTTCTTGCACCTCCCCAGTAATAAGGGGAGCCCCTTGACTTCTGAGATTGTATCAACCGCTTTGTTTTTGGGGATGCTTCTTGGTGTTCATTTTCTGTGTTTCTTATGAGCATTGATACATGTTGATCACCTTCCTAGTGCTTGGTGCCTCATCAGATGAATCATCTTCCTCATCATCTTCGTCTTTTGGTTGAAACTGTGCATTGTTTACCGCATTTTTCATATTGACACACATCGAGTCTGTAACTCGTTTCCATTCTAGACAAGTCCCCTCTGGGTGACAATCTTCATGGAATGAGAGTAACTTAGAGTTCGCAAACATGTCCATGTGGAACACTGAGCTGGATCTTTGCACATTTTCAGCCAGGAAGTGGTTGCTGCCGAATGACATGCTTCCCTTCTCTTGTTTGCGAAGTTGGTTGCTAGCAGATGTATCGATAGTTCATTGCTTTAGCTCAGACGTCTCTGTTGTCAAGTTCTTGACAAGATGAGTAAGGGTTTCAATGTCACTTGCTTCCTTGTCTTTCCCCTTACTTGCGGCAGCCTGGGACTTCCTGCTCACATATTTGGAGTCTTTTTCTCGTTCATCATCCTTGATGACTCCAATCGCACACAAGCCCTTTTCCGCAATGATTGCCTCTTCGCAATTTTCAAGTAATCCTAGTTTCGTAGCTTGCTTGACAAACTTCCCAAAATTGGTTGGTAGCGCAGTTGTGTAATAGTCGAAAGTGATGGAGTCATGAGGTTTTGTGTCTACTGTAAACTTTTTCAATATGAGTAAAAATCTCTGATTAAAATATTTCACTTTTTCTTCGACTCCATCTTCAGACTACCCAACTCTTTTTGCGACATGGCAAGGGTCTTCTCATCAACATTTTTTTCCAAAAACATTATTTTGAACATACCCCAGTTATGGATGGAATTAACAGGAAGGTTGTGATACCATACCATTGTGCGGCCATCGAAGGTACACGGAAACAACCTGCATACAACGTTGTCGTGTCGTACCTCAATTGTTTGCAATTGCAGGTAGAAGTTGTCTAAGTGGTCTTCTACCTTCACTGTTATGTTAGTGTCATACTTTGTTAACATCCTCTCTGAATGCTTTAGTGTCCTGTAAAAAGCAATCGGGAGAGCCAATGGTCCCTGAGTCATCCATTCCAAGTTTTTGTGAGCCATGTCTTCTTCTTCTTCATCCTCCTCCTCTTCTTCAGAAACTGATGGTTTTGGCTCTAATTCTGTTGGTTTGTGTCCACCTCCACCTCCTCTGCTTCCTTCCCCTTTGTCTCTTATACTAGATCCTGAGCCTAAGATCAAGAGGGTGTCTTGATATCCCTTTCGGAAGACTAGAGGTTCATCTCCATTCTCAACAACTTCTACCAGACCTTCAAGCATGGTAAGAACTACAGGTGACCGGGAGAGAGGACAAGGCTATGAAACTGTGCAAAGCACATTTCAGGCCTAGATGCGGGGATCCAAGGCTCCTGGGCACTTTCAAGAAAAATTGTGCAAAGGTGACTAGGAGGCTAAGTTGGGTAGTCCAGAAAAGCAGTGACATTCTGCGGGATCTGGCTCAGTTGGGAGGCAAAACTATGCAATTTTTCTTAGGAAGGCAGTGCAGGCTACAAGGATGATTGGCAGTGAAAACTATGCAAGTTTTCAAAGGAGGCCCGGAGCGGGATGCAGGAGCTTGCTGGCCAAAACTATGCAGAACTGGGAGGCAGTCATGCAGGACATGTCTATGCAGTTTATGGGCTGAACAGGATGTCGGGAAGTTGGTGGACAGTCCAATAAAACTGTGCAATCTTCAGGAGGAGCAGAAAGTCGACTGGTAGGGCAACTGACTAATAGAACTATGCAATTTTCATAGACAATTCAGTGATAGGCAATGGGTTCCTGTCCCTCTTTTCTGCGCAATTTCTTTAATCAACGGAGGCAGGCATTATGACAGTTTCTATGCAATTTTTGGAAGGAGTGAAACCTAGTGTCACTGCCCAATCAATCTCTCTGGTTGAAAAGAGGGAGGCTTGATGGATTGGCTTGCAGGCAATGTAGATTGAGATGGATTCTTGGGAAACTTCTACGCTGTTCTGGGTGACAGTCAACTAGGTCGATTCCAGGATTGCGCAGTGAAAATTTCCTACGAGGCAAACTCAAGCTTTCCGCAATTCTAGGCAGCCGTACTCGGTCAATGAGGGCTGAGACTATGCAGTGCAGCTCAGTGGAGGTCCAACTAATGGAGGGTGGTCTGGTCGACAAAGTTTCAGAAAAATGGTTAAGTGTGTGAGTAAGTGGACTTGTGTATACGTGACCTTGTGAACACACACTCAACATGACTTGACGATAAGACACCTCAAACCAACAAGACAAAATATGCTTTAGTGTGACTGACCGAAGGGTTCGAGCGATGAGTGCAACACTTGAGATAGATCATTGAACGACTATGACGATACTTGCGCAACATTGGAAACAACTTTGTGTGTGAGCGCCACAGATGCTTACATAGGGAATACAACTTGTACACACGAAGGAAGACCTTGAACATAGCTAGAACATGACTACAAGCATGAAATTGCCACCAACATACTAAAAGACGACCACTGAACAGTCAAGCAAATAGGGTGTAAAGACTCGATACGAGCTCATGGGATGAGCTCGAGTGTTTGCAAACATCAAGGAAAAAACCAAGGAAGGCTCTGAAATTGGATGCAGGCCAAAATTTTGGAGGGTGTTGCAGTCGCTACAACATGTTCCTTCTCCTTGGTAATTCATGTGTAAATGTACTAGCTTATATGTGGATTCTATGGCTGTTGTGTTTGTTGGCTAATTTAATTGTAAGTTAAATCCCTATCATTAAATTGTCAACCCGGGATTTGTGAACTGATGAGGTATACACATATTGTATGTACTAGGTGATTATTTGTTAGAATAGATTAATCTAATGCAAGAAACTTGAAAATAATTACAAAGAAAATTAGATCAATCCAATCCAATCCAGTCCAATCGAAACATAAATAAATTGAATCAATCTTAACAAAACAACATCAATCAAAATAACATAAAAAAAATAAACTAAACTTGCATAAATGAAACCAAACTTGCTTGAAATGAAACCACGCTTGCTTAAAATAAAAATCACACTTGATGAATTGAAAATCACACTTGCTTAAAATGAAAATCACGCTTGTTGAATTGAAAATCACGACATAATTACACAATGTTACCAATATGTACAACAAATGAAAAAGGTGTGCAAACTGTGGTTGATGGGGGCTCTCCACTCCTTAGCAAGCACACCGAATGATTATCAAATCTTTGAGATCAAAGCAACAATAGGTATTCCATAAAATGAAGTTGGAGAAAAGCTCTAAAGGTATTACAATAATTCATATCTCTTCTTCTCTATCCTCACTTTAAAAATTACATTTTTTGTATGGAACTTGGAAGTTCTCTTTTGTATGAAGGATGCACTAATATTTATACAAAAAATTAAGATAACTAATCAATAAATATAGATCCCCAATTCTCTTTTAAATCCACATTCTTGTGGTTACAACCAATCACCTAAAAATATGAGATACAAATCCTGTCAAAATTCTCTCCTAGTTTTGATAGGAGACACATATCAAAACACCCATGATTCTTCTCATTTGAATGTGCTTAGTCAATGATCCAAATCTTCTACAAATATTCCACAAATCTTCATGACTTGGAATTGAAATTCGAATTTGTGGCTGAGTGGCCAAATATGATCCTTCTAGAATCTTCAAATTGGCCTACAATATCATAAAACACATACCACTTATATATATATATATATATATATATATATATATATATATATAAAACATATTAATTTCCTAATATTTAGTCATAAATTCTCTTAAAAGACTTAAAATAAATGACTTCGAAATTAATAATGATAAACCCATATGACCATGAAAATGGTTATTAATGTAGGGTAATGGAGCTACAGAATATGGTAAAATGATGGAAATGAGGGTAAAAGAGGATGAAATTTTGGAGGCCCAATAGTATCCTTATTATTTATGTTGTTTATATGTTGGTTATGAGTATGTTTATGATAGTGATGATGTATGGTTCTCTTCATGTTTTGATTTGTAAATGAATGAAAAATGAATATATGACTTAATAGATGATAATGCAACTAAAGTGATAAGGCATCAATGCTTCTTAGCAATTCTCAAATAAGTATGAAATCCTTATGCTCATATCTGTTGTTATGACCTGTAGAATTCATATTTGTGACATGTTTGACGAAATGTCTATCATGGCTAGTAAGGTTCCAGTCAAGTCTTTGTTCAATTATTTTCTTTAGTATAATTGTTTTGATGTTAGTTTTTATTCCTGAAGGTTTCATGGAGTTTTGGGTAGTGGCCTAAGTCCTGGCCCTGAAAAAGTGGCACAGAATCCAAGGTCATTGGCTCTAAACTAGCAGAAAAAGACACCAATTGCTTACATGCCCTTGTTGTGAGAGTGACTAGAGGTCTCAGTCACATGCATGCCCATTTCATGGGAGCGATTGAGGCTCTAGGTCAGTAAAATATTAATATGTCTCAATGGTTTATCACCTGGAAGGGTTGGTTGGCTCTTGAGGATTTTGTGGCATATGTGGAAGGTCAGATTGGTTGTTTTTTGATGGTTCCACTCCCTTAACTATACATGGGGAGTTGAATTATATCATAGTAGCATCTCATCACATGTTTACCCCAATGGACCAGTTAACTTGGGTAAATGTAGGAGGAGGGTATTACAAATCAAAACTTGCAATTTCCATTATAATAACATTAAGAGTAAATTAAACATAGGAATTCTCACTATAATATCAAGGGTATATCCAACATCCCATGAGCTAGATATATTAGGAATTTATGACTTAGCAAGAGACGAGGCTCCACGAGGGTGAGGGAACCTACTTCTCGAGCCTTATCACAACTAGCCAAAAACGTCCCCCCATAAAATTTGACACAAGGTAGAGAGGATACCATCTCATTTTACCAACCATTCAATCATCTCACAAAAAATACATATATAGTATTTTTTCTTTAAATGTACAAGTGTTATTTAGTGAACTTATTCTTCAATTTCCCCTACCACTCTTTTGGACTACAACCTATTTTAAATATCAATACCCTTATTAAATAATAATTTCAATTATATTAACAAAATAATTTAAAAGTAATTTTTATAAATTAATTTTAATTATAAATAATAATAATAATCAAGTAATTATTTAATTTTTATATATTAAAATTATTTATTTATTTTTGTATTTTTATAAATTTGTACTCATGGTTTGTAACTAATTTATTTTTATTATAACATAATGATGGGTTAATTTTATTGAAAAAAACAAATTTACTAATTTTTTTTGGTTGATTATATTATATGTGACATTTTAATCTAATTGTTTTCCATTCAATGTTACCTTCTAACAAAAGAATAATATTTTTATTTATACTTTGACATTAATGTTGATTTATAATAGTAAAACACATAATTTTTAATTATAATTTAATTCATTAAATATATATCTTATTTGGGTGATTATCAAAGTATTTCACCATAATCATTGGTTACATGTACATGTTCCCTTTTTGTCCATGATTTAGCATGAAATAATGGGAGGTTGACCTAAGTGATTGGGGTGTTATTATCATAGGAATTGAAAGTCTTTTCATTCTCCAGACACTCCTTGCCATGATGAGGACCATAATCAACATTCAATTTGGTTTCAAAGTGCATCATTCGACATTAAGGTGTCTCGAGTATTTTAGTTTCCAACACATAATTTCATTAATGGAGACATTATTTCTTTCCTCTCTCCATAAGAGCTTTCACCCAAGAAGAGATACAAATTTAAGTGGGTTACTTAGATAAATTCTTTGATGTTTTTCCTTTTGAAATCCCACATTTTACTCTACATTTTTAGTTTTGATGCTTTCTTTCTAGGTGTTTTTTTCTTTTGGCCTCTAATCTTTTGATTTTCTCTTGGTACCTAGAGGTTGTCTCCCTTCATCCCTTCTTAGTGCATGGATTGACATGGCTTGCTAGTTTTGGCTTCCTGTTTCCTTTTGGTTTCACCTCATCAACCTCCTCCCACCCTAGTCTCACTCTCATGAATTTTCTTCTATGTTTCCTCTAGCCCTCTTATTGTGTTTTCCTAACGGACACCTTCCCCTCCTACACTCTTGTTGTCCCTAGTATTTGACCTTATTCTTATTTGTTCAAACAATGTAACCTTCGGTTACCTCTTTCTTGTGAATTTTTTTGTAATTTCTTGAAGGATCTGTACACTCTCAGGCCCCAACAGCAATAGACATATAAGCCCTATCCATATATTTTTACTCCAACTAGGGTTGAGATAATGGCCTATAGGTACATGGAGCTCACTCCTCACTTGATATAGAAGGAGTTGGAAGGGGTGAACATGAGGCTTGGGTTGAAAGAAGGTGTATGTCTAATATACAGGTTGAAGAAGATGTTGTGCAATGGACTCTAAATATAGGAAAAATCCATATGAGGTAAACCCAGTACATGCAAATAGTGGATATATATTCACTGTTAAAAATGATAATGGGAAAGACGCTGGTAGAAAGAGATGAAATCCACCAGGAAATTGTTCTCTACATCAATGCATTGCAACAAGAAATAAATGAAATGAACTGTAACGAAATTTCAATATTTCCCAACAAATTAACAAAATTAGAAATAGTAATGAAAAAGATGACCAACCTCTTACCCCTATATAAGTGGACTGCCCTAAAAAAAATATGGTTATGATTGTCTTAATTTTATTTGTAATTTATAAGTATATGTTAAATAAACTTTTACATAACTGTTAAAAAGTTTTTAAATAAACCTTTACATAGTTGTTAAAAGGTTTTTGTTTTTGGGTGTTTTAATTGATTTCAAGGCAGATTATTTAAGGCAGATTATTTAGTTAAGTATTTTTTTATGATTGAACTTATTTTTAAGACTCTAGAAATGTTATTATGTTTTGATATGATTTTTCTATTAGCAAATCAAACATATAGACTATATATTTTTAAATTATTAATACAATTCAATTTAATTTAAAAATATTATTAAATATATAAAATATGTTTTATTAATTATTTTAAATATAATAATTATTTCATTTTATTTAATAATAATAAAATTCCGTATGCCCTATTCAAAGTAATCTTTATATAACATGTTATATTGTAATTGGTGAATAAAGTAAGTGTTTTGTTTTATTGAATGTATAATGGTGTGGTATGATTAAAAATTATAATATGTTTTCATTTAAATTTATTCCCCTATATTATACTATACTATACGATATTTGAATTGATCTCCAATAACATGTTATATTTTTATTTAATAGGGTTGTAATCGTTTAAAGAATTTTTAAATTTATATTATTTAAATGGGTATGGTTTAGAGTTATGTAAATTTATATCTTGCAAGTTGATAGGACCATTGGTATTGTAAATTTTATATAAAAAAAATTAAAATATATAACATACGATCTTAATCTTCTTATACTAGATTTTTAAATTAATATTAAAATTTTATATAAAGATTAACCCTTTTACTTGCAAGTCAATCCGCATATGGCTCATTTGTTCCAGTCAATTTAGGTTATTAATATTTCATTCCAAAATTGAAAGTATTTGAATGTGGGTGTGGATCTTATTATTATTTATCTGTCAAAAGCATATAAAATTCAGAAGCAGGAGGACCAGATGGTTTACTTTATTAGAATTTCATTCTAAAATTCAAAGTATTTGAATGGAATTGTGGACCGTAGCATTGTATATCACATTCCCAGGAAAAGATGTGGAAAATGTTCCACGCGGAGTTGTCTTTATTAGCGTGATGAGCAATGTTCGAGCTAAGAAGATGCATGGAAACCAGACGGAAAATGTTCTACTGTTCCCACTTAGCTTCCACCCAAGAAAAATGAAAAACAATGTGGAAAATGTTCTACGCAAGTAGGTACATTGCTGTCAATTCTGGTAGTTACCGACATCAAGAACGCACCGTAGCTATAAACGCAGAGGGTATTGAAAATAGGCATTGGGTTCAAAGCAGAAAGCTGTAGTTTTTGATAGGCCATGGAGTCCTCTAATGGTCTATGTTCTTTGATTTTGCTGTGTTTGATTGGGGAAAATGAAGGGAATTTCTTTGCACTGCCTTCCAATTGGAACGTGGCTACTAGTAGCCACACCCTACCTCGCCACAGCACCGTGCAGGGTCCCTTCAGAGCAGTCACGGATGGACATGGGAACCCCATTGTTAGCGAGAATCAGAGATTCGGGTTGGGATTCATTGATGTAAATTCTTCTGGCAAATTCGTTCTGTCTGTTGTTATGGGATTGAATCTCACCTCTCCTCCTGCAATGGAGGTCTGGACAGCAAACAGAAACAGGATGGTTGCAGAGGGCGCAATGCTTAAGCTGGGGAGTCATGGGAACCTCGTATTGGAAGACTCGGACGGAACCGTGGTGTGGAGTACCGGTACTGGTAATGCTAAAGGCATTTTAATGGCGAAGAACGGTAATATTCAGATCTATAATACCACGAATTTTTCGCTTGCGTACGAGGGTTCGAATCTTTTGTGGCAGAGCTGGGATTATCCCACGCACACGCTCCTGCCCGGCCAATCGCTGAAAAGAGGGCAGGCACTTGTCTCAAATTCATCAGCCACGAATACAAGTGCGGGATCTTATAAGCTGGTTATGGAACCAGGAGGTTTGGTTTTGTTCTACACAAGCTCAATCCAGGAGCCTTATTGGTTTATGGGGCTGCAAGGGCTGGACTACCAAGGTATTCTTAGGCCCTGCTTTTATAATTCCTCGTCTGTCGGTGTCAAGGCCCTCTATACGGGACAGATTTTGCAGGTTTCTTTCAATGAAACTATAGGCAAGTCTTCTTCTCATTCTTGCGCTAATGGGAATCAATCGCTGCCAATGTCACCCCCTAATTTCAATAAGCCTCCTCCTAATTTCAATAATGAAAACGAGTACAGGTTCCTAAGACTGGACAGCGATGGCAGCCTTCGCTTCTACCGTGTCTCTGTGGTGCCCGGACAGAACAATGTCTCAGATTGGTGCATAGACTTCGAACTGGACCAATCTAATAGGAATTGCCTACTTCCTAGAGCCTGCGGGCCCTATGGCATCTGTGACAAAGGGCAATGCACCTGCCCGCGCAACGACATGGGCGATCAATTCGAACAGATTGGGTACCTGGACGCTACGCAGGGATGTTATAGCAGCGCGGGGGAACCCTCGTGCAGCCAGCCGACGGCGACCCACCATTTCATGTCCCTCGACGGTGTGGATTACTTTCCCAACGACTACCTGAAGCCTGAAACGAACGTCTCCACGGTCGAAAAATGCAAGAGCCTTTGCAATTCCAATTGTTTCTGCACCGCCGCCTTCTTCCGCAGCAGTTCCTCGTCCTGCTATCTTGCAGGCGGCCAACTATCGAGCCTGAAAGTTACTGGGAACAATACATACAAGGCCTATATCAAGGTTCTCAGTAAGTTGCCTGGAAAGAGGACCTCGGGGTCTAGTGATTCCCTGAGTATCGGCAGCATAGCCGGGATCGCGTCCAGCTCCGCGGCCGCGGCTCTGTTCCTCTGCCTGATAATGATCATAACAGTGCGAAGGAGCCGAGAGAAGGAGCCAGTTATGGATGAAGAAGAGATCGATCCGGAGGAGACGAAGGAGGAAGCCTTCTTGAAAACCCTTCCTGGGCTACCGCCGAGGTTCACGTATGATGATCTCAAGGAAGCCACCGGTAACTTCAACCGAAAGCTGGGGACAGGCGGGTTCGGATCGGTGTACGAAGGCGTTTTGAAGGACAAAACCAGAGTTGCTGTCAAGAAGTTGGACGGGCCGAGACAGGGCTACAAGGAATTCAGAGCCGAAGTAGCGACGATCGGCAGCATAAGCCACATGAATCTAGTCAGGCTACGGGGTTTCTGCGCAGATTCCCGCCAAAGGCTCCTAGTTTACGAGCTCATGGAGAACGGTTCTTTGGATAAATGGCTATACTCTGGTCGGGACGGCAGCAAAGGGTGTTTGACATGGGAACAGCGTTACAATGTGGCTGTGGGAACTGCCCGTGGCCTGGCGTATCTGCACGAACAGTGCAGAGAATCCATCATGCACTTGGACATAAAGCCTCAGAACATCCTGCTCGATACAAAATTTAATCCCAAGGTCTCTGATTTCGGCATGTCGAAGCTCCTGAACGACGACATGACGCAGGTAATGACGGCGGTTCGCGGGACGCCTGGGTATCTGGCGCCCGAGTGGCTGCGATACTCTATCGCCACCAAGAAATGCGACGTCTACAGCTTCGGAATGGTGTTATTGGAGTTGGTATCTGGGCGAACGAACTTCGATCCCTTGCCATCCGAACCTCGGCTCTGTTATTTCCCGACGTGGGCCATGCTGAAGGCGCTGGAGGGGAGGTATATGGATTTGGTTGATAAGAGGCTCGGGGATAGCAGCGTGGACACAGAGGGTGTTATGAAGATGACAAAGGTTGCGTTGTGGTGTATTCAGGATAATCCCAACCAGAGGCCACGGATGAGTGTTGCCCTGAAGATGCTAGAGGGAGAGTGGGATGTTCCCGATGCGCCCATGTGGGCGTTGCAGAGAGGGTCCGAGTTCTTGGAAGGATATGGGTATGAGGTGATGAACGATCGAGATGGAGATGGAGATGACGAAGAACAGAAGGAGAACAACATGGGTACTGGCGCTCCCAAACAACACTCTGGACCCAGATATCTAATTAAACCAGTTGGCCAGCTCACATGAATCCATTCTCACCATTCCTTTCACGCGACTCGGTGCATCCAGATAACAATTTCACCGGTTATCATCATATTTGTAGAGATAAATTTTTCCAGTTAAGTGGATTTATAGTATGTGCTGTCACTTTCCCCTAATATTTGTTTTCATTAATATTAAGGAGTCAAAGCATCTTTTCATTTGAGTTACTAAGTTGTTTTTGCCCTCACAGATTAGAAATATGAATGCTAAGATTCCGCTCCACACCCAAATGCATAGCAAAAATTAATTACGACGGTTAGTGTATTAGGCCGGTAGTTTCCATAAAGTTGCTAAATAGTGTATTATGCCGGTAGTTTCCATAAAGTTGCTACCTAGTATATACTTATTTTAAAGAATTGTCAAATTTCTTTAGAGTGTATTTTGTCGCATTTAATGTATTTGTCATTGTTTAAATTTTTAAATGTTAAATAGAGTAGGTATAGGATTAAGTAAATTTTTTAATTATAAAAATTTAATTTTTTTATGATATATATAACATGTACAGCCAAATTAAAATAGTTTTTTAATTATAAATGTATTTTTAAGTATATGTTGATATTAATTTGTATCAAAATATTTATTGATAACGAATATTGAATATTTTTTATATATAACATTTAAATATTTTATTTTAACAATTATATATATATGAAGTTGATATCGACATAAATTAGTTAACAATGATTTTCAAATAGTTTATTTAAATTTATCGCTCAAATATTTTTGAAAAATATAAGATTTAAACTTCTTACACATTTTTTTACTTCTAATTGTTTTACAACATATTTAATTTTTTTTTATTATCCCTGACATTAACGGACAGACAAACTCACACATCCCTCATACTAGAGTGTAAAATGAGCCTCTCAGCTCAATGACAATTAGTGTGTTAAATGAGCCTCTCAGCTCAATGACAATTAGTGTGTTAAATGAGCCTCTCAGCTCAATGACAATTAGTGTGTTAGGCTTGTTAGACGGATAGTTAATTCACTAATGTAATTAAGTACATAAACATAATCTATTTTGAATTTTTTTTATTTTTTTTAATAAATAATTTACATTTAATAATAACAATATTCTTTTTCATATATCTAATAAATAAAATAAACAATTTATAAACAATTTCTCTTTTACCATTGCCACTTTTAACTTAACTTTATCCATTTTCAATATTACACATAGCATAAATATTTTAATTAATGTTGGAATGGTAAAGGAGGCAAAATATGAATTTACACACAAATCACACCAGCTACGGCTCTTCTATTGATCACACAAAACTTGATTATTACAATGAACCGGTGAAGGGTATTTAACCTTTTCCAAGTAGCGAGTCGCTTAAATAACTTGACATGCATACACTTAACTCACACTCTAAATGTGGACTACATTTAACTCTTTATTCATCACTCTCACACTCTAAATGTGGACTATACTATACTTAACTCTTTATCCATCACTCGACTTGGCTCAACGCTCAACACTCAATACTCAACAATCAACACTCAGTTAACTGACTCTCTAGTTTTAGCCAACTACTCATGCAGGAGTAATTACAATTTCTAGCACTCCCCCTTAATTATGACCATATGACTCAACATAACTCAAACATGATTCAACAATCACACAAACATGCGTGTTGGTCTATGTCTCAGCTAGGCTTAAAATGACTCCAGACTTTCACAATTTTGCATTTTATTTTTCTCTTCTTCCAAATTTTATATCCTCAAAATTACTTCATTCTCTATTGTGCTTTCTTGTTGTAGGCTACATATTTCTTTACTTGTTGTTGCTGCAATTTTTCGTTGACTTTTATTGAATTTGTGCTAAAAACAACTTGATATTTTCTACTACACTTTCCTCTTCAAATATTCGTTCAACCATGGACTGCTGCCAAAACATTACATCTTCAAACTGTCTTTGCTTCTTGTGTTTCATATTCCTGACTTTCTTTCTGCCATATTTCTTGATAGAAAAATCTTATCTCTTCTCGACTCCATTGCTGAAAAATGGTTTCAATGCATTCATCTTTGTCTTTCATATCATTCTTTTTACTTTCATCATCAGGTATTGCTGCTTTTTTCCTGTATTCTGCACACTCAATATCATTATTCACCATTTCATTCAATTCTTTTATTCCAGCTGATGCTTTAATACTCACATCAATTTCTTCTATTGGCTTCTGAATCCATTATTCAACGAGCTTCAAATCTGCATCAAATTTATTAACAACCTTTCTTTCAACTTCCTTGCCCATGCTATTCTTAACACCTACATATTAAAAAAAATGTTAAAAACATCTTTAATATGACTCTCTTCAGTGAGAGCCTCCTGCTCTACATCTTTATTCTTTTCAACTACATGGAAGTTGTCTTCCACTATTATGTTGTTAGTGGATATTCTCAACAAAAGCTCTTCAATCACTTTATCATGTTCTTGATTATCAACTGCTGCTAGATGACATACTTCTTCATGAGAAGTTCCAACCGCTTCATATCTTGCTACTACAGTGACAACTTCAACCTTCAATTCTTCATTAAACATTGTGCTTACCATATTGTCACAATCCATCTCTGTTTCAAAAAAGAAACCACACATACCATTAACATATGTTCATCCACACTATGGTGTGATATCCGAGCATCCATGTGCTCATTGTCAATTTCATTGACAATTTCAACCTCACCAAATCCATCAATTGTGGCCGGATTCACCAATTCACATATAACTTTGTAGTCATCATCCACATGTGTCTCATCACAGTGAGATTCACAATCATTCGCATCATCCATATTATAGTGGATTCCTTGAACATTATTATGTGCTTGCTCTATTTCACACATAGAGGCTTCAACTTCTCTCTTTGCAATATTTGTTGCATCTTCTTCATCCATATGCATGCTTTCATAATGGGTTTCAATTTTATGGTCTTGACAACCATCATCCACTTTTGAGTGGGATTCTCCAAGCTCTGTTTTCCTCTCATATTCTTTCTCATCCTCTCTCATATCTGCGGCTAACTTCCTTGCTTGTGACATAACCTGTTATTGCATGTCACTCCCCCTTGCACCAAACTCTACTTCCAGGAACTTCCATGCTTCCTTGGAAGTTGTATCTTTTGCTACCTTGCACAAACACTTCTCATCCAATCCCTGTTTTATAAAATTCAATGCTAAAGCATCACATACTTCATCATATGGGTTATTAGACCTGTACTCAATTAACTCTTTAGCTCTAAGAAAAGTTAACATCTTGATAACCCAATGATCAAAATATTTACCTGTAAACATAAGAGGTGGTAGCAGATAAAAGTTACACCAGTCACCCTTGATTTCTTCTTCGTCTTCTACTAGACTTCTCAGTTCCTCGACTACGGTCTGAACTTCTCTAACCATGGAAATGATCTTTGTCTCTTCTTTTCGATTTATTTTCTTAATGTCATTCAGTTGCGCTTTGCGACCCATGACTATGGTATTTCGTCTGTCTTATAGTTTCTTTCCTGATTGCATGAGACTATCTTCCATATCGCCCCCGAAAAAAAATATGATTTTCAATATGCGCCCCGTAAGACACAATCTTCACTAAAAAAATAACATGCTTGACAAAAACAAATAATTTTGTAAAACTGACAGACTTTACAAAGCCTTAAACTCTTATTCAATAAAATATCCTAATATACATACATACATACATACATATATATAGATATATATATATGTCCACAAAATTCTATCAGAATACTCTTTAACCATAAACCTCTTATTATACCATGCACTTTTGTTTTTTTTTTTAAATCCTTTAATATACCTCCTTAAACCTCTTATTAGTCCCTACCTAGGACTCTTAGCGATCGATAGAGTGTTGACGAGGTATTAATCTTTTGTTTGACCAAAAATATTTATGTGCATCACAACTTTAACCAAAGTTTTAATATTAGAAAATAATATAAAATTTATTATGTAATTTTTGATTGGATAACAAAGTTGAGGGCCTTATTGCGGGCTTCATAGCTTTCGAGACATTCATGTTTGGGTAAAAGTAAGATATCCAAAGTTTTCAGATATGGAAAGTTCACTAGTTAGCTTGATATCCAAAGTCTTGATTGAGTTTTAAAAATATTCAAAATTCATTTAGAGACTTTCATATTCGGGTAAAAGTAAGATATCCAAAGTTTTTAAAAATGGAAAGTTAACTAGTTAGCTTGATATCCAAAGTCTTGATTGAGTTTTAAAGATATTATCCAAGTGCTTGAGTTTTAAAGATATCCAAAATCCGCTTGCTTGATATCCAAAGTCTTGTTTGAGTTTTAAAATATATCTAAAGTCGTTGGACTTTCGTGTATCAATACATATTAATATCTTACAAGTTATAATTTCCATAAGTTTGCATGCCCTTTCATTTTGCAGACGCACCGCTTTAGGGGCACCTTTTTTTTAATGAGTACACATGTCTCGCGATTGATGCCACTTGTGACACTTATATGACATCACATGTCCTTATTTGTCTAATTCATCGACACATATGCTTCTAGCCAAAATAAGGGCATACAATTCAATAATAACCCTATCTCCTTCATCAACACATATACTTACTTCAATAATCAAGATAGGACTGAAAGTATGAAACCCCAAAACCTGAGCCATAGAGGTGCGACAAAGATTGTGATATTCATTTGGCAGCTTCCCAGTTCATAATGATATATCCCATGACTTGGAACAATAACGCATGAAATATACACTTATCGCAGATAGATCGCACATAGAGGAGCTTGCAGCAGGTTGAAGCAAAATTGTTCTATCGTCTTCAAGACAGTGAATGAAGTATTCAGTGAGAAACTTGGTTATTTTCAGGTAATAAGTCAAATGCAAAGCTCATTCTTTTTGGATGGCATATCTCACCATCGTTCATATGCAGAAGTTGGCCTGCAATGGGACATCTCAATCGCTTTAAGGAACTCGGTTCCTCGCAAGGCTAAAAATTCTATGACGACATGAAATCCCCCAAGCAGTAGTAAGAGTGCGGCAGTTGATTCAGATGGATCTTGTTTCTTCAATTTCCATTTCCGCTTCTTCAGAACTAGTTTTAGCAGATATTTTCGATTTAGATATAGATGGTACAACTGCAGTCTTTCAGAGACCTTTGCCGCTTTGGAGGTGCTATGCATGGATTAGGTTAATCAAGGCATGCTATGCAAATCCATATTTATCAGATTCAAGGACCACATTCTAAATATGATGGAAGGTGTAAAATGAAGAAATACTTGAGTTAAATCCCAGGAACACATTTCTTTTTAGTTTTTTTATCTGTACCTTATTTGTTGTTGTTGGCTATGATGGAAGGTCCTGAGCCTTCTTGATATGATTGATAATGGCTCCAGATATGACAAGTAGAACCTAGGAGGTCTCGAGCCTTCTTGATATGATAAATTATAATAGATGCCATTTTGTAATTTTTTTCTATATATAGGACATATGATAAACTCACTTGCACCTTTCAAGAAACTATTTTGTACAATCTATAACATTTGCTTCCTCTGTCAAGCCCTATAACTCTTTTTTTTAATGGTAGGACCTAAATTGAACAGAATAATGGAAGAAGCTGCAACCCAAGGTAATATATTCAGTCATTTTATTAACAGGTGGTGCAATGTTCTTATGGGTGTGCTTTGTTTTTAATTCTACTATTACATGTGAGTGATGTCGAGCTACAAGGTCCGGGTCTTTGGTATTTGTTTCGTTGGCAGTTCAAGTGATGCCCTCCAAAGTTCACCTTGCCAAAAGCAGGTTGTCAGATAGTTTATGCCCCTTTTGTCATCATTTAGAATCCTTGAAGCATATTTTATAGGACTGTAGATTTTATAGATCATGCTGGAGGTTGGTGCAGGACTGACATTCTGTTCTGCTTCATGGACATCTTCATTGGTGTGCAGGCCTTCTTGGGGTTTGTGGTGCTTGGTTTCATCTTTCAGGGATTTGGGACTGTATTCATCTTTCAAGGATTTGGGACTGTATTCAGATTTCAACTTTAATCCACAATCTAGAAGCTTCAATTCTCAACTTTGATCCACAATCTAGAAGCTTCAATGCAACTATTGTATTGCAGGGATTTGGGACTGCATTCATTTTTCAGGGATTTGGGACTCTATTCAGATTTCAGCTTTGTGTTCATATTTCAACTTTGATCCACAATCTAGAAGCTTCAATGCAACTATGGTATTGCAGTAGCAGTGTTGTTAACTGTTATTGCAGTTGTGCTTGCTATTGTGTTCTTTGTATACTCTAGTTACTAAACCTAAGTAGTTTTTTTTTTTATATTTTAATTTTATATAAATTCAAGATTCTTGTGGCTGTTTCCAAGATTTGTTTTCCATTTCCACGTAGCCATATATCATGCATTTCTTGAATTTGCAAGACACTTTCTTTTGCTTGGAAGTTGAGCCATAGAATCTGCACTAACTGTAACTGACTTCATTCTTCTTGAAATTCAAGTAACCGGCTTCGAATGACGGTCAGCCAACTCTGAAAGAAGGTTAAAGTTACACGCATATGCCTTTCACCAATAGAGCTTAAGTTTAATCTATTTCATAACTAAGCTTGGGTTTGATAAGTGTCAATTTATCTTTGGGTATTTAAATAGCTGATTTAGTCAAATATGTAGTTAGAGATGTTGAAAATGTACCAATTTTATTGTAACATATAGTCTGTCCCGTTTATCCTATTGGGACGGGTGTTAGGCATTTAGAAATTATTTTAATCCACGTTATTCCAACAACACTCGTGTTATTCGCCAAATAAATATACAACTATTTCATTTTGGAAGTAGTCTTGATATGCCAATTATGCGCTATTTATAAATTGCTTGTGTATATGATAGAATTGAAATATTGTTGTTGATTTCATCTCGAATGTGCATATAATATATTATAGTACAAAGATTCAGAAGTATCTTTGCAGTTGATGGTAACATATTTTGAAATTTAAATATTAAGTGGAAAGAGTACCAATTGTAGTAATTTGATTTTGGTTGCATTCAAGGATGTTTAATTTTATATGAAATGAACCAATGTCTCTTGGTTGTTTATCTTTATATGCAATGATAATTAAATCAATACAAATCAACATTGCGCAGTATTTTAGCTTTTTTGTCAACACTGCTCATTATTTTAGCTTTTTGGGAGAGCACCAGTAATGGATTTTAACACTGCGCAATACAAATCAACATTGTGTAGTGTTTTAGCTTTTTCGTCAACACTGCTTAGTATATTATCTTTTTGGGAGAGCACCAGTAATGGATTTTAAGTTTGTTTGGTTTTGAGAAGTGTAGTCTTCCTTTCACAAGGAATGGTGTGATAGTCAAGGAACCCTTGAAAAAGTTCATGCAAAATTGCAAAAATGAATGGTGTGATAGTCAAGGAACCCTTGAAAAAGTTCATGTAAAATTGAAAATGAGACAACAAGAACCCTTGAAGAAGTTCATGCAAAATTGCAAATGAGACAACAGGGTTCAATCAAATGTGAGAGAACCATTGCCACGAGGAATGATGTGATAGTCAAGGAACTCTTGAAGAAGTTCATGCAAAACTACAAATAAGACAACATGGTTCAATCAAACGTGAGAGAACCATTGCTTATGCTTTCTCCCATCATGTACCCCCTTATGCTTTCTCCCATCAAGTTCAATGTAGAAAAGTTGTTTGAAATTCATTTTTCCAAGTCCTTGATCGAATGTTGTATCAGCTTATCAAATGCTCTATTTCTAAAGATTTTAAATGTTGTGATCAAACCCTCTATACAAGACCTTATATGTAGTTTCATTACATCTATTATGGGTTATGTGGATAGTTTATTCGAGTCCCTAGTGGGGTGGGGAGATATTTACCTGCAAAACATATAAAAAAGTTAGAATTTTATTCTCAGTCAAAACTGTAATTGCTAACCAAGCTATTATAAGCTTGAAAATTGGTTCATGTTGCAAAATTACACATGTTCAAGGACTACCACAATGCCAGTTGACCTTGTTATACCATGCACTTTGGTTTTAAAAAAAAATCCTTTAATACGTCTCCTTAATAAACAACCCTTATAAAACTTTATAACCTCTTGTAGAAAGTATTTTTCAAAAATAACTTATGAACCTTTTAGAAGAATTTAATATACTTCAAACCTCAAATGAGATATCTTTTCATTAAATCTTGGCCTTAGGAGTAATTTTTCCTAGGTAACTTTAAAAAAAAAATTCTCCGTTGATATGTCACCTAAAACGTTATCTCACTCCTCATGGTAGCGTGGTTGTGGCTTACGGCCCTATCTTTGGGGCATCTGCCACTATGACCTTTGTTCACTTTAACGTATCCTCTTGGAATTATGGTGGCAGAGGCCCTTCGCGGGTCTCACCTCAAGCACACTTTTTTCGGTATGAAAAATGCACAATTTATATTAATAACAAAGGAGAATTTACAAAAAATTGCAGTTGTTCTAGCAAAAACAAATGCCTATTTTCATAGATAGTATACATCATGCTGTAAAAGTAGATACCACCTGCCCCCAAAATAGAAAGAAAAAACACCATAGGTCCTTCATTGAGAAAAACTATATATGGGTGGCTATGTGAAACAAAAACAGAAGACAGAGATAAACCAGATTACAGCCCACAGTGGTGCAATAAAACCCTGTTGAAAAAGAAAGACACCATCTACAAAGGAGAGAAATCCCACCTAGCAGAGGACACTATATTATGCCCAGTGGCCAGGCAAAATAATCCCTCAACATGGACAAAAAAACAGTGTTCAGTATTGCGGAGATAAAGTCTACATTCCTGGAAGAAGAAGGTCCTCCATGACATTGGCGTTGTTTTCCCATAAAATATCCATATGCCATTTGCCTAGTTCTTGGGACAAACCTTTTTTTGATACTCTGCTAGCTTGCTCATTTGGGATCTGTCTATACACTGAATTGAGTATCCATTTTGAATTTGCCAAAAGATCTAAATTCTCTTCATCCATCCTAGTAGAAGAGGGTTATTTATGGATACCTTCCCTAATACATGATCAATTATGATTTTGGAGTCTCCATGTATATGTAGGACATGGATGTTTAAAAAATTGTTGAACCATAGTAGACCCCAAAGAGCCATTGCTTCCGCTTTGTTGTTGGTGCCATTTCCTCCATTCTAGTAAATACTGTGTTTGATTTGTTCATATATGGAAATCCAAAAACCACAAGCACATATACCTTTTTGTGTTGCACCATAAAAAAACCCATTGGATACTCTAGCAGAGAATTACTATGCCCACAAGGATTACTACTTGGTTGTTTAGGCTAGGGCATGAAAACGATGTAATATGAGATAATTTTTTGAGTGATTTGTTGAAACTCCTCTCTCTTGTTTTGGAAAAATAAGTTGTTCCTCCATTTCAAAATTGTCCATAAACAAATTAAGGGAATGGGTCTCCATGAGGGCTTCTATGCACTACACCATTCTAGTGAGTCCTTAATGGAATAATGCACTATAAAACAGAAACCAAAAAAATTTGATAAGTTTTTCCATACCTGAGTGGTGAGCTTGCATTGTAGGAAGATGTGCTCGTTGTTTTCAACTTCAGCTTTACAGATCGAACAAATGGCCAGCCCTTGCCACTGCCTTTTTTGTAGATTCTCCCAGATGAGATTTTTGTTGTGAAAAACAAGCCAAGAGAAAATTATAATTTTTCTTGTAATTCCTGTTTTCCATAAAGCTGTGGGAAATTGTCGACCTAATTGGGGTGGTGATATACTGGATAAGGATAAATAGGTACCAACTACACTTATACTATCAGTGCTCATCTTCCCTTTCCATGTGAGATAGTCTCAGGGCTCCATATGACAAATTCCTATATTTTTTATGTTTGCCAAGATCTTGTTCCATTGTAGGGCCACTTGGCCATATAGGCCCATACTGTATGCTTCTTTCTAGATCGGTAAAGGGCCCTACCAGATCGCAATGGCTTGGCCCCATAGGAAGATGCTCGCGCAATGTAAAGTGTGTTTAATTTCATGTGGAATAGAACATTCCTCCCCAACTCCAAGGATTGGATCCACTGCAATTAAAATTCTGTTTCTGTTCTAAAAACTCCATGTGAGGTGTTGTAAGAAGAAAGATTGTATTTTGCGGAAACTTCTCGAAACCACAGAGCCTTGTATGATGCCAATGGTACCTTTCCTGTACCAGAAGTCGAAATATTTATTGCCCAGGTACCTTTTTTTAATGGTATTACTCCAGGTGCCTCCCCCAAATAAGCCCCTCCATAAGGATTTACACAGTAAAGCTGCTCCAAATTTTCGAAGATCCATAATCCCCCATCCTCCCAATTCTTTTGGAAGAGTAATTTTAGCGAGTTTGGCTAGATGAAATTTCTTCTTTTCATGACAGCCTCCCCAAATGAAATTTGCTGTAAGGCAGTTTAGCTCCTTAATAATGCTTGCTGGTATATAAAAAAGGTGAGCCCAATATACAGTTAACTATGCTAAAACTGCTTGTGTAAGTGTAGCTCTCCCTCCCATCGAAAAACATTTGCACTCCCATCCATATATTATTTTATAATATCAATCAATGATCCATTGCCAATCCGCTCTAATGTAGCAATCAGGTTTTAAGTGGTATCCGAGATACTTCATTCCCTCATGTATAGGAGTTTCTTTGATGTTGTATAATCTTGCAATGTAATCAATAGTTTCCCTGCCACATTTTCCGTGATAGATTACAGATTTCCTTTCACTGATCTGTAATCCTGTAGCCATTGTAAATTTATTTAGGATGTTATAAAGACATAGCCAAGTGAGACGACAGAGCATACCCAGTATCAATATGTCATCTACGAATAAATTGTGTGATATTCTATTGTTTTTTCCAATCATCAGAGGTCGGAAATGTCCCTCCATAACAACTCTTTTGATATGCAGACTTAGGCAATCCATTGCCAGGATAAATAATAGTGTGGATAGGGAGCATCCATATCTCAGTCCTCTAGCAGCTCGAAAGAAGTTAGTTGGGGTTCCATTAATAAGGATGGGAAAATTTACGTTGTCTACACATGCCATAATCTAGTTTGTACAACTGGGGCTCAGACCAATTTTGGTGAAAACACATCTTAGAAAGCCCCAATCCAGACAATCATATGCCTTCTTTAAATCAATTTGAAAGATGGTTGCATCAAGATTTTTTGTATGGATCAAATGCAAACTTTCCTGAGTGTTTGAAATGACATCATGAATAAGTCTATCTTTTAGGAATCCATATTGTTCCTGTGAGATGAAGCGTGAGAGAGTATTTCGCATTCTGCCAGCAATAATCTTATAGATGATTTTGTAGATGGAATTGCATAGGGAGATCGGCCTAAAATCCGAGAAGGAGTTGGCATTTTTTTTCTTTGGAATAAGGGCAATGTAGGTTGATGAGATATATTGATGAATTCTACCCATAGTTCTGGATTTCTCATCCATACTCAGAAGGTCCTTCTTTACTAGTTCAAAAAGGTGGAGGAAGCATTCAACCGTCCATCCATCCGGACCTGGAAATTTATCTCTCTTGAAGGACTTCATCACTTCTAAAAGTTATTCTTCGGAGACAAATCTATATAGTTCTTCATTATGTTCATCTCTGAACATTGTAGGATAAGGTTCTATTCCCTAGATGATATCTTCTGCCATTATATTTTCATTCCTCCTAAATGTAACTTGGAAATACTGCACAACCACATTACTTATATCATCATGAGATTGTAGTTTTTTGCCCTCCTCGTCCCTAATCTCCCATATTGTGTTTATGTTGTGCTGATTATTTGCATAACGGTGAAAGAACTTTGTATTACGATCTCCCTCATTGAACCATATTGCCCTGCTTTTGAATCTCCATGTGGCTTCTTCAATTGTCAGTAATTTTTTTTTCCTAATTTCCAGTTCTTGAATACAAAGGTGAACCTTTAAGGGAAGGCATTGAGATGACATATTTAAGACAATCCTATCTAGTTTTGTCTGGATTTCTTCTAGTTCTTTCCTATTAGCTTTTTGCTTTTGAATTTGCCAGGGCTTTACTTCCTTCCGAAGGGATTCTAGTTTGTCAAGGAGGTACTGAGAGGGGGAGGAATTTGTGAGGTAAGGATGTCTTCTCAAGGCTTCCTATACAAGCTCATTGAATTATGGGTCTTCCAGCCAAGTTCTGTTAAATTTAAAAGGAAGGCCCTTTTGAATTCCAACGTTTCTCCATTGTAGTGTTATGGGTTTGTGATGAGATGTGAAGTTGTTGATGATTTTGGTACAAAAAATGCCAAAACGTTCAATCAACTTTTCATGGACTAAGAAACGATCTAGCATTTTGGCCAGATATGCAGTTCCAGGTCTGCCATTATCGCAAGTGGGGGAAATTTTCATAGGGCAGATGTCTACAAAATTGTATGTAAGTAGGGCATCTTGGAGAGGGCCAGCCAGAGGGTCCATCTTCCTGCCGCAACCCCATACTTCATCACTACTTAAAGTACAGTTTAAATCTCCCACAATGATTAAGGAAGCCAGTTCCATTATTTCTGACAAGAGGATCCGATTGCAGAAAGTAAAATGGTCCTTATAAGGAGCATATACATTGAGTATATGGATATTTCCAGGTATACCATGAAATCTAGCTTCCAACAGAATGCCAGCAAAACATCTGAATGCCTTGAATGAGACCCAGGATGGATTCCATATGGACAACAGTCCCCCTGAGAGGCTCGTTGAATCAGTTGCAGTGATATGCCAACTCGGAAACATTTTCTGAAAATATAAAACAGCTTCAAAACACTTATGCATCGTTTCCTGAATGAGGATGATATTTGGATGTAAGGAAAGGAACAAATCTTTGAGAGCTATATATTTGGGTTCAGCTCCCAGCCCCTTGATATTAATGGATATAATATGAGTCATGGAAAAGGTTCAACGGGCTGCCTTGCTCTAAGAGTCCCGTGGGAAGAGAGATCAGAAATAGGAACATCAATGAGGAAACGATCCATTGGAGAGGCATGAGGAATGCTGGAGTTTCTTCTGCGGAAGTGTCTACTGCCCCGGTTTTGATTCTGCCATACAGTAATATTGCCAACCAAAGTAGGCCTAATGTGTAGGGAGGAAGGCGCTATCGATTTATGTATGGTGAGGGAGTGCAGATCTAGGGTCTTTTTTTTTCCAAGAGAAAATCCAGGTCGCTTCCTATCGAGTTTGGAGAAGTTGCAATGGGAGAGTTTGGAGGAGTGACAGAGGGGCAAGGTCCTTTTCTTTTTATTAGACGAGAGGATGTTGTAGGGGAGGGAGTAGGTGAGGGTATGTAGGCAATATGCGATGATGAGAGAATATTACTATAAGGGTGAGTACATGGTAAAGGGGCGGGAATTTCCTGACAGGGGTTAGGTTCAAGTGGAGGGGGGGAACTAGGGTGAGTTGGAACACCTGAAAATGGTGATGCTGACTTTCCAGAACTATATGGCGAAGATGGAATGGAAATAGGGGCGATTCCCCTAAAGCTTACAAATAGAGGTAAATGAGGGATGGTACAGTGAGTATTACTTGGAAGTGTCACTTTCTAGAGCGACGCCATCCTTTGACCATTTTTTCTTGGCTATTCCTTCACAGAGTTAACCAGCTTTGATTTGTTGTAGAATTTCGTTCCATGTAGGCGGTTACCCAGATGGAGCGGGCACTGGTCTTGCAGGTGTCCTGTTCTATGACAGGTCAAACAGCGGAAAGGCACCCCCCAAAAGTCCAATCTTTGATGGAGATTGATGTATTCCCAGTGGAGGTTGATATGATCAGGAAAACCGCCACGGTATTCCTTCCGAATTAAAATCCATGCAACTCTCTTATCTTTTGCACCAAGGCATTTAGGGTCGACGTATACAAATTTAACTATGGCGTTTCCAATATCTATTAAGGAATCCTTAGTCCATAATTCAATTGGCAGTCCAGGTAATTTGACCCATATAACTTTGTTAATGGGAGTGTTGTGCAGGGGGTTGTAGCCAATGTACCAGTTATGTAGGGCAAGGAAACTCTTCCCATGAACCCATGAAATGGACCTGATAGTCTCAAGATGCTCATGGCTGAGGAAGTGGAAGTTGTACCATTCTTTCATGAGCCTAAATATCATGGGAAGATAGCCTAGCAAGGATTTCCACTTCGATCCCAGCCAATTCCTCATTTTTGAATCCTCCATGTCTAGGAAATACCAACTTCCAACTAATGCGCGCTTCTGTAGACTGGTAATACGACCACAAGGGTGACACTATAAAGAATGATAGCCGGGGGTGGCGGGACGATTTTTATGGGGCATTGTCTATGTTTGCATCGACGGAGCTCATGCTCATCACCCTAAATTGATTGGATCGGATAGACTGGAGCTGGCACATTTATTTCACCTAGCGTGGACTGCCAGAAATCTAGGGGTCGTGACCCTGCGTGGAGCATTTCCACCTCCATAGTGGCACGAACCAGTGCAAAGGTGGCAGACACATCAGATTCAATTTCCATCGGAGGTTCCTGACGTGAAACGTGCCTGGGAAGAGTGACATGAGGCCTGTCAGAAAGGGAAACAAAAAGAATGGTGATGTCTGACCGGAGGACAAATGGATTAGATCCGGATAAGTAGTAACATGTGTGAGAAATCAAAATGACGACTTATGTTATTGGAAAGGACCAAGCCTCGCTTTACAAGGGAGAGGGATGTATGAGCATTTAAGGGCCCAAAAGATACGGCCTGACATAGTGATAAAAAACCACCGTCATAGTACAAACCCAGAAATGAAGGTAAATGCAAGTGTACCTTCTATAATCCAGGATTCCTAATATGGAATGTGTGAGGTCAGAGAATATATGGGAATGCGTCTGGAGTGACGTGAGTCAGTAACTTTTGGGTAGTGAAAGTGTGGGGAGATGGGACGAGTGACCATATGGACGGAGGTGTCGACACACGCTCATCTACTTGTCGTGAATATAGAGACCATTAATCCTAAGCTACTGTTCCAACCACCAGAAAACCAGTACCCAGCCAGAGCGAAGAAGGAACCAGAGATGCGATACAGTGGAACACTAAAAAAGAAAAACTCTGAGATAGCAGAAAGAGTGGGGAGCAGGAAGGAAATTGATGAAGATAGTTTATTTAAAACTCTCCGCAAAACCTTAATTCATGATATGGCTTTGGTCTGAAACGACAGTAGATAACTATGGAGATGGCTTTTAAACTATAAAGGAAACAAAAGAAAAACTTAATCCACACTCTAAATTTGAATACAGTTGACAATCATCACATATCCTATTAAAATACAATTCAATAGCATATACATCCCTTACAGTTACACCATATATTTCCTATTCGAAAGCTGAAACCTATGCATGGATGAGAGATAATGTAGAATTCTGATAACTAGCACCAAAAATGGTGGGTTGTGGGTGCTTCACAGACAGGAATTTTAAAAGGGATGAAATTTTTAACTTCTAGACAGGAAGGCATGAACCCTAATAATTGTGCAAATGAAGAAGCTTAATTAATAGATAGTACCAATTTTAAAGGAAAAACAGGGAGAAACCAGTAAAGGTGCAGAAACTATATGATGCTTTTTATATTTGAGTAAAGTTCGTGTGGAGTTTCAAGCATACCTTGATTCCAAGTCCCTCTTGGGAAGAGATTATTGTGCAGTCGTTATGGAGCCACAGTATCGTTTCGTCCTGGCCTTTATCTCCAAGACACAAAGGAAACACAGAAACCAAAAAACCTGTGCTGTCGTGGTTCCTTGGTTGCAGATCCCTCTGAGGACGTTTTTATTCTGTGACCGAGACAGTAACTCCGTGAATTCTTCCCCCCGGCCTTTATCTTCGCGACCCGTGTGTGTTCTTCCTCCCGAGCTTTATCTCCGAAAAACAAACTGACAAGAAACTGTGTTGTCCTATTCCCGTGAGGCATAGCAATTTCTCAGCTGAAATGTTAAATGGGATTTCACCGTCTAAGTGAGGGACCAAGACAAGTCGCGCCTCATCGAGGACATTGATAAGCTCAGTGGCTAGGCTCGAGCTTCTTCATAGCATCCATGGATTCTTTAGAGAATATTCCAGAGTAAATTCAAAAGCAAAAGAAGCTGCCAGGACTCTTAGATTGCACCCCAACGAAGAAGCACCCCACTTCAACCTCTAGCACACTTATAATGGTGGTTGACGGCAGCTGTCGTTGCTCAAAGTTCTTCCAACACATAATAAACAAGTAATTTTTTTTGCAGACTCTGGTTGTATTTTTTTTTAAATTTTAGCTTAATTTGGCTTTGATACTAATTTGTTGGAAAGATAGGAAGAAACAAAATACAAATTTACACACAAATCGCACAAGCTGCGACTCTTCTATTGATCATAGAAAACTTGATTATTACAATGAACCTGGTGAAGGGTATTTAACCTTTTCCAAATAAAGACTCACTTTAAATAACTTGATATGCACACACACTTAACTCAATTAACTCACTTTAAATATAGATTGCACTTAACTATTTATTTATCACCCACTCACATAAGTGACTTTCTAATTTTAACCAACTACTCAGGGTTTACAATTTCTAACAATTAATTACTATTAAATTTATGTTACTATAAAATATATAACTAAAAATACTTTATTACTTTTCAGTTAGCTAGGTGGTAGGTTGTGCATGCTAGTTTCAAGGTAGACTTTTGTGTACAAATGTTTTTGTTTATTTATAAATTAGAGTGCATATCATCGTAACATCACACGAACTCGGGACTACCGGCAATTTTGGTTTATTTATAAATTACAGTGCATATCTTCGGAACATCGAAAGAACTCGTGATTACCGGCAGTACTTTAAGGTAACTTGTTTATAATAAAATGTTATTAAATGTTTATATTCAAATTTTATTATAATTTTATTGAAATTTTCATATTTTTCAGGGAGACGTTTTCTTGAAATTTTATCAAAATTTTATTAATTATATATATATATATATATATATATATATATATATATATATATATATATATTTTAGTATCAATTTCAATGCTATGAAAACAGATGGTTTAATAGTTAAGTAGAAAACGTTTTATAATCCGATCCTAAACAAGACTATAAAAGCCTGCTCCAAGCTTGGATTTCTTCGGTTAGATGAAAACTCTTTCATCCGATTGGTGTTTTGGGAATTGAGAGACCCCTAGTTTCATTATGAAGCTCATGAGAGGTTGTTCAAATGTTTATTTTATTCTTAACATTAGTCAAGAAATAGATATATTTTTTTATTTTCAAAATTAGGTTTGATCACCTCATTACAATAGAAGAGTTTCCTTTCTCCCTCTAGCTCCTTATCACCCTACAATTTCCTTAAATTTTGATGTAATAATTAATATTATCATTATTATGCAAAACGATCTCCTCCTTTATCCCCCAATGGTCTAGTCAAGAGTGGGCATCCTTACGTTGTCCCCTCTTGAGTCAAGGGTGGGGGTTTTGATTAGAGTTAGAAGCAATTTTATGAGACCTCTTGGCTTCCATGTTGTTTAACTTCTTCTTATGTAAAAAATACTTAGTCATAGTCATGCTTTTAATGGGGGGAAGATTTGCTTCAATAAAAAGGATATGATATGAAGTATTTCCTTTAATATTGAGATTGTAGGTTATAAATTACTATTGGATCTATTCTATCTTCCTCCACAATTATTTCAAGATACATAACCCCAAACCTCATATCCATATAAAATAATAGTAGGGACAAAAGTCTCAAAGACGAGGTTTTTTTAATCTTATATCTAGAGATTTGTTAACAATTGTTTTCAAGCCCATAATAACATTTCCATCTTCCATTTATCCTTTTCTCAACGATATGACTCCAATTGAACTTGTGATGGATATCAATTCCAAGATATTTGTATGAAGCAACTTCCTCCAAGTAATTGTTGTCATATATGAAAGTATCATATGTGATCCTTCTAGATTTAATTACCATGAATTTAGCTTTGTCAATATTAACAATCATACCAATCTTGGGGCATTCTTATTTTCTATCCATGATCATAATGGCTACTTTCCAAAACAACAATAACAACACCATAAAGGACAAGAGTTATGATTATAGCAGTGATCATGGGTCCAATTCACCATGCATCTTCCAAACACTTTTCTAGCTTACCAATGCATGTATCGAAAAGGGTAGGGGAGAAGGAGCACCTTTGCTTGACTCTTATACCGTGTTTAGCATACAACCTTGTCACAGCAACCCTCAACTCAAGAGGAACCATCATCTCAGTTAGGGTCATTAGTTTCATCATCAATTGTATCTTCCATGTCCTTTAATTTTCAGTTTCTTAATAAGTTGAGCCTATGACCATTGTTGTTGTCATAGCCTCAAAGTTATTGTCCAACATCCTTGAATTTATTCCAAAGAGAGTTCATCCAAAGCACGAAAGAGTGTCAAGTCGGTGGGATTCATGAGGTCACACATGTTTATACAGTTAAGTCAAAAGGGGTTATGTGTCAATTATTCATCGATAAGAACCATCCGAAATGAAGTTGTGTCAATCTAAAGTTCTGATGGTCATCATGTTTGATCATTAAGTGTGTTTTAAATCCTTATCCCCTATTCCTATCTATCCCATGTTTCCCTATTTCCTACCCTATTTCCCTATTTCCCTCTATACATACCTTCATATATCATCTACATCATATCCACTTTTCACATATCATTTACATCTTATTCACATTACATTTCCTTTCCCTCCCCATGTTCGAAACCTATCCCCATGACAACACTACCACTCCCCTATGCTCATCACATGTACAACCCTCATTCTTATTCTCCCTTATCTGCCTTATTCTCATGCCACTGTACAATCATGCAAAATTTGCCTAATATGAGCACATAAGATCCCTATAGGATAACCCATATCGATTCCCAGCTAAAATTTGATGAGAAATTGAGGTCATACTCACTGTGGGAATATGTTGTGCAAGTCTTGTTTTAGTCACCATTTTGTAGAACGTTTTTTGGCCAAATGGAGCCGAATTTAGAGAAACTAAAATATTTTTTTTTCTCAGGAACAGGTTAAAGAACGATAACATCTTCTAGTTTATACACAAGTGTCATGGATCAGGAGATTTGATTGCATCTTCAAAGCCCATTTTTCGGACTACACAAATACTCTGTTTTAATTAATTGTCTTGCATAGTATTTTTTGGGATGCTGGGAAAGAATTTAGAGAAACTGGGAAAGGTTTATCTTCACAAAACTATCATATACAATAACCTCTTTTAGTTTTTACACAAGTATTATTTTTTGGTATATATGACCTATTGAAAATTCACTACATAGGCGCTGCGCAAAAGCTACGCAGTTCATGCCCACACTACTATACGCGTGCTGGAGGGAAGCCACTTGTCAAGTTTTCAAGAGGATGACATGGATTTTATGTGGTAGCCCTCCATTTTCCAGTTTTATAAGCCCAAAGTTCTGGATGCTACACAGCCTTTTGCACACTTAGAAAGCAGCTTTGTGCTTTTTACTATTTTACTTCATGTTGATCATGTTCGGAGATATGTTTGCTTTCTATTTAGAAAAAAATTATTTTTAGAGACAGAAAAACTTCTATGTTTCATGCTTTGAGGAAAAGTATTTGGAAAAACAACATTTTTACTCCTTTTAGTTTTGATATTGATCCTCTATTATATCGAATGTGCATTGAATTTAGACATGATGTTATCCTATGTATGAACTATATAAGATGATGAATACATATGGAAAGGTTTGGTGTTGATTTCACTATTTCCAGGAGAACTATTGCAATTTGTTTCTTGTGATATGTTTTAATGTATATGCTTGAATGTTGAAGAGATTCCAGTGGAGTTGCAGAGATACTTATGGTATGGATGTTTCAGATATTGTTTCTTCTTAGTTATATATTATCCTTGTTGTGTAATCTTCTTAAACTGATTTGAAGGTGTATGGAACAGTTACACATGAATTCATTTCATATGTTGATGTCTAACTGTGCCAAATATTTCAATTTACAAATGGAATAAGTATGCCTTTGACAGTTTTGTGCTTTCTTCTTGATATTCTTTTATCTATGTTGCAGTAATGAATTGTTAGTTATTCTGTTATTTTTGATGAATGTCTTGATATCCCATATTCAATATACTACAAGTTTTCATTCATTTTGAAATCCATATTAATTGAGCCTCTGTATACGATATTGGTTGGAAATAAATCAGCGTGTTGGACCAGGGAGGTCATGATCACCTACATTAGTTTTCCTAGAATCCTCTTTTACCCCCATATCAAAAATTTAAACATTTTTCAGAACTAGTCTTTGTTAAAGATCCTATTCCAAAGTTTTCTCTTTGAGTTTTCTCAGTGAGGGAGCCCCACAGGTTGAAGAAGACCATCATATCAACCAAAAGAGATATTTGGTTACCTCTGAGTTTTCTCCTTTCAGCCTGGAGAAAACTATGGAGTGCTAACATATTGGCGTCGTTGCGAGGGACTGAACGATTTCATCTTCCCCGGGAAAAAAATTTAAAGTTTCAGATTAGGCTGTTGATGGTGAACAACAATCAAACTTAGGAAGGCTTAACCATTCACATGGTGACTCCAGTATTCAAAGGTCAATAGTTTTAGTAGTTTCAAGATGAATTCTCAATCTAGAAGGTATGCTCCCATGCATTGAGATCACATTGCAAGATTTCCAAACTGCTTGCCTTGTGTAGATTGGCATATTTTCTTACTAACTTTCAAGGACAGGGATGGAGATGATGTTGCGCTGCATTTGGTTAAATTTCACATACATGTGTGCAAGTTGAGGGTTTAATTTCTTGAAGATTGTCTGATGAAGATTTTCATGGTCACTCTGGAAGGAAAAGAAAGGTTATGGTATGAAAAAAATACCAGCTGCTAGTTTATGTTCTTTGAAGCATTTTCATACAATTTTTTTTTTAAATTATAAAGGACCTTGCCCATCTCTGCTACTAGTTCAAAATTGTTATGATCATTTTGAGAATTTCATTAAGCATTTGGAAACTTTTTATGGAGATGATGAGCTTATGGAGGATGAGATTATAAAGGCCTTTCATGAGAATCCTTTCCAACAACAAAAGGAAAAGTTAGAGGATAGTTTGTTATATGGAATTTGTATCTACGAATAAACACATTTTCCCTAAGTGGGTAGCTACACTTAGAACAACGGGAACAAAGTAGTTTAACCATTTCCTATAGTAGATAGATGAGATGAAGGAACTTACTTATAGTCTTTTGCTTCCTCGATCACCTTTGAATTTATCACGTTGCTCCCACTTGAACTGAATCCACTCAATTGGTACCTGTGTCAACAGAAATAGAAACAAAAATGATCAAAGCATACATGATCTATCTACTATAAACCAATGGAATTGACAACATTGAAACATATAATTGTTGGTGTTTGAGTGTTAATAAACTATTCAACCCTTTTCCACATTAATTCATCAATTTGGGTGCATACAATTTTCAAGGTAACATGCAAAGTATATGCAGGGGCAAGATTACAATCTTACATCAAACAATGATTTGCAACTAAGAAATAAAACATTGTTGTAACAACAGTTGGAAATAAATTGCAGAACTTAAAAGACATTCATAACAATCAATAGAGATCTGCAATAGAAATAAAGAATAAACACACAATGAATTATACAACATACATAAAAGAAATACACAACACCTGATCATAAGAGCGGGCCTAGCTCTCTGATCAGGGCTGCATTAATTCACAGCTAAAGGAAGAACAAAAAAACTGCTTGTATTTTATTAATCTGTAAAAGAGTTGTTACAATACATATCTATGCACGACTAACCCTTCACATAGGAATAAAATCCCTTTTATACAAATACATAGGTAATAACATATTCCCCAAAACCTGGCAACTAGTGCCCAAAATATGCAACAGTTTGGAACAACAACTAATTTCTGAGAGCGCAAGAACAAAAAAGATCCAAAATAAGCTTGAAAACATTTCGAGTTGGTTATGTTATCATAGCGTTGCCGAACAACTATTGTGAATCATGGGACTGTTGCTACATGCTGTGGAGTCGATACCTGTTCACAGGAATCTGCGGAAATAACAAGTTTTAGTAGTTCGCATAGGCAAAACCGTCGTGACTTTACTTCATCAATTAAATATTCCAAGAGACAAAGAAAGAAGGGTTACCTCATGGGTTTATCACAATAAATGCATATCAATTGGTGCAAAAAGGATGAAAGGATGGGTGAAAAGGTAACGAAAAGATAAGAAGATTTGGTGCCCAACATCTACCCCCAAATAGCCTTCTACATGCCCTCATGCAGCTCGCCGATTCTGTAGGTTTGGGTTAGAACGACTGTGATCCTCGTGGAGCTCGGTGAGATCATATTCTTCTGCTATATCTGTTCCTAGGACCTTGTATCCTTCTGAGAGGAGAACTTCCGTCCACCAATCATATGGTACATTATATGATAGGGTATAATGCTCTACTGGCAACCAAATGACGAGGAACCTGAACTGGATTCCCATCCACCAAACCCCACATCTTTGGAAGCATGAGACATATCTTGGCACCCGACTTAGTGCCTATGAAAAATTTGGTGCTCAAAAAGGTTCCATGTTCTAGATAGATGTAGGTGAAATCATCCACCTTTTCTGACAACTATCAAGGACCTCATCTTGAAACGTGACTATTTGTTTGACACAATGATCAATGCACCACTTTTGTGTACCCAACATCCATTCTTTGTTTCCCTCAATATCTAAAAAGGTGGTGTGCTTATTGTACATAGTTAAGGACTGTTCGTGCTCTCCTCTCATCATAAGAGGCTTCGCGTTTTGATTTGACTCAAATGTATTAGAAGCCTTCTACTAGTTTATCTGGTTGAGAGTATAGGAGGTGAGAGCCCTTAAAGTCCCCCACATATGGGACTGGGTTAAATTCTTTGTCATTGTGCAAGAAGTATCCATGCAGATAGAGATCACACATCAAATGTTGGGTTACTAAGTCATGGATTCTCAATATACGGAGGAACTGTATAGAGTCCTTGATCTCATGACTGACCTCCTTCTTAATGCTTTCCAAACAGAAGAAAATAAATTTCTCATGCAAGAACAAGGCATAGCTAGAAGTAGGAGGGCAACATGCCATTACCTGTTGTGCCAGGTTGAACATATGTTCTTTGTCAGCCTTCAATTCCAGAACTTGCCCTTCCAACCATTCTACTTTGAGCTACTACTTTGTATACCTCGGTCGTAATATGTCCACTCACTCTACATATTCAAAGATAACCTTGGACGACTACTCTTGGACTCTGTTCACCTCATTCTGATAGCGAGCTGTGGTGGATTTCCAAGTTTGAATCTCGGCTATTAAGGAGAATTCACGACCATCAAACAAGTGCTCGATAGGATCTGTTTGAGTAGAAGCACAGGTTATTGGCACATCATCTACCTGTGTTTTTTCCTCGATCACCATAGCCTTGGTCTTCTTAGCCCGCCTTTTATGCTTACTTGCCTGTTTCTTAAGTCAATGCACCTATCTTCGTAGCCTTCAAACCTCTGTTTTCAACCGCATCGTATCTTTGAGTTGTCGCTGGTACTTATTTTTAAGGGGCGGCCTCCTTTACTCGCATAGTTCTATCCACTCCTACTTAATGACCACTTCATCTAGCCCTGCATCTTGTTCAATAGGTGGTGGATTACTCAGAAGAGTATCCATGGGTTCATCTATCGAGACCTCCTTTCTTGGTCCCCCTTCTTCGGGAGCAAGTGCTTCCTTTTTAACAATTAACTCTATTGGCTCGGGAGCTAGTTCGGAAAGTGGTGGATCAATTAGAGGAGTATCCACCGACGTTTCGACCAGGATTCCCCTACCTGTTCCCCTATTTCATAAGCATTCACTTCTTCCTCTCTTTTTTCTTCGGAACGGACTTGCTGAGAGTTAGTAACCAATAGACTAACAGCAGCCGGACCTTTAATAGACCCATCGAAATTTAGAATGGGAGGGGCAACAAACTCCTTTTCTAAGTGTCGGGGAGAACGAGAAACTCTCGCTCCTCTCGGAATGGAGGCATAAAAAGGAGAATGAAAAATGTTTTCTTCTTGGCTTGTACCAGTTCCATCTATAACCTCTAGATTCTTTCCCTTATCTGCAACAATTCCACTTTGGCCCGAGGCTTCCTCCTATGTTGCCTCCTATCCTACAGTTGACATTGGTTCTTGTGGAGTAGTGTCAACCTCAGGATTTATTCCTTCCACATTTTCTGGGAGCGGATGGGTTGGTGGTGGTTCTTGTGTGGCACCACCACCCGTATCCAACACTTCCTAAGAAGATGGTGCTTGCACTATTCCCTATGGCACGTCATTAATAAAGGTGGACTCTTGTATCACTGTGTCAACCTCATCCATTGTATCCATAATTCCTTCCTTCGTTAGCTCCACAGTCTCTTATGTTTCGAGCCTTTCTTTCTCTGTTCTGTCTTCTTCGATTGGCTCCATAGTCAAGGCTGGTTCTTGTGGAACAGCCTCAATTGCGGTACTCACAATTTATTCTATTTTGAGTCTTTCATCCCCCAGTCTGTCTTCTTCCATTAGCCCCACAGTTGAGGCTAGTTCTTGTGGAACAACCTCGGCTATGGTACTGACAGTTTCTTCCATTGGCTCCACAGTCGAGGCTGGTTCTTGTGGAACAACTTCGGCTGTGGTACTCACAATTTCTTCCATATCAGCCCTTCTTGGCTCTGACTCTTTTTCCTCCATCGACTCCATAGTCAAGGATGGTTCTTATGGAACAAACTCAGCTGTGGTACTCACAGTTTCTTCCATATCAAGTCTTCCTGGCTCCAACTCTTCTTCCTCCATCGGCTCCACAGTCGAGGCTGGTTCTTATGTAACAACCTCGACTGTTTCTTCCACTTCAAGCTCCCTATTTGGCTCTCATTCTCCTTCTTCCATTTCCATCTCTTCAAGCTATTATTGGTCTACATGTTCATCCTCGGCTGGTTCCTCCTCCCTTGCTTCTGGTTCCTCTTCTCTAGCAGCTATAACAACTGTTATCTCTTCTTCTGTCGATTCCTGGAATGTTTCCCATGGGATTTGAAACTGGGCTAGTGCATGCATAACTAGTAGTTAACCAGCCCGTGGTTAGTAATGACTGTTGCAACTTGTCACAAACGCCGAGCAAACTGCGCCATCAATTGGAGGCTCTTCAACAAAAAGAAAGGCATGTTCAGTGAGAAGACCTCTGACTATGGAAATTGAAGGTGAGCTAACACCCTAAAATGATACTTAAATATAGTGGTGTACCGCCCTTCGCAAGTTATGTATTTCATTACAAAACCTGCTACCTCGCCCCTTAGATGTGGTAATGAGTTCTGGTCATACCCTCGGCCTTTTTGGACGACACTCTCCAGCCTATAGAAATACTTTAGGGAACTTTGGGAGGGAAGTTCTCTGTGAAAACTAGCTCTGTCCCTGCTAGGGCAATCCGCTAACCTCTACAATAGCTTCGTCTGTGACAGGTATTTCTATCCCTCTGACTCGAGACCTCTCTTCACCCAAATTGAGTGTGAATTCTATTGCAATCCCTTCGTCGAATCCCTACAACCTGTTAAAATAAACATCCCAACTTGCATTGATGAAAATCTGCCACACTTCTCTATTGTTGTGGACCAAGGTGTCCTCCAGCTCGTGACGCACAACAAACCCAACCATTTCTGTGGAAATAGTAACAACACTTGGATGTAATCAGCTGTTGGGGAGAGAGTAGCAACAACCACATTAACAACAATGGTGACAGCATGGTGGAGCGCAGGGTAAAAAGCAGTGAAAGTGGCTGGTAAGTTTTTGAAAAACACAAAGAATAATGGCAAATCATGGTAATACGGTGAAATGATTAAAGTGATTAATTCAGGCATATTGGAAAAGACCTAGTTGGTTATTGGGTGTACATAATTCAAATTCCAATGCATTGAGGCAATTATTACGAGATCATGGAATTTTTGGGTTACCGTTCACACCAAATTTAGTAATGATGTGTCATTATTATGGTTTTAAAGACATCGTCATTTGTTTATGACGGGATCCCCCTAACTTAAATGTGGCCGTCCATGGCACATATGTGTCCCATCAATGGAATATTTTAATTGAATCCGCAAGAGTCAATGGAGACGTACTTGGTGACCTACCTAGCTGTGGAGTAATAGCAGAGTGACCAGCAGAGTAAAAGCAGCAGTGGGGTAGCAACAGCGACAGAGTAACAACAATGGCGGAGTAACAACAACATCAGAGTAACAGCACCGACGGAGTAACGACATCCAACACTTAGAAAAATTTTCAGGAGTAACATCACTGGTGGAGTAACAACATCAGTGGAGTAACGACATCGACGGAGTAACAATAGCGACAGAGTAAAAACATCAAATATTACTTGGAAAATTTTTGTGAGCTCCTTCTTGTCAGATTTTGATTGTTATTCTTGCAAACAAGAAACAAGTAAGTAGTAACAACATATTATATTTATTTATCATTTTTTTAAGAAGAACAATAGGGAGAGGGAGCATTCTCTGCACCAACAACCATCAAACCAGATTTTTCAGAGAAATGTTTGATGAAGGCATCCTTAGAATTTGGATGGTGGTATAATTTCAGACGATGTCCATTCAATAAGAAAGTAGTACGAGTATCATCTGTTGTAACCAATCTGACTGTTCCATTGTCAAACACAACATCCACTTCATAGGGTCCCATCCAACGAGTACAAATCTTTCCTTTAAAACATTTGAAAGGGGAGTCATAAAGTAGTGCCCAATCTCATGTATGAAACACCTTGTTCTTCATAAATATATCATGCCATTTCATTCTCTGTTATTTACTAACAATAGTTTTCTGTATAGCCACTGAATGGATTTCATCTAGCTCGTTGAGTTGTTCCAACGGGTGTTTCTGGGCCTCTGATAATTCTAAACCCACTTCTAAAGCTGTCTAAGCATGTTGATCCCAAATTCTACTTGAAACAAGGGGGATTTCCGATTGACTAACTCAAATGGTGAAAACCCAATTGTATTCCGCCATGTTGTCTTGCATGCCTAGAGAGCTTCTGAAAGTTTCTGAGACCAATCCTGATGATGACTTGCTACAATTTTGTCAAGATATTTTCCAATACCTTGTTTGTACTTTCTACCTACCCATTCGCCCGGGGGTGGTAAGGATTTGTCACCATGTGTTTGACCCCATATTTGTGTAGAAGGGTACATCTAAAGTATGAAACATGGATGCTCATTAGATGAGTAATTAAATTCCACATCCAACGAGTGCTCACACTCGAAATTTGAGTAAAATTGTAGGGAGATAAATTGAAAATATGAGCTGAAAAGTAGTTTTTTCCTTTTTCCCTCTAAAATTTGATGATGTAATCTAATATTATTTTATTGTTTCCACTATTATTTTGTAATATTCCTCAGGAAGCCCATTTAAGACCTCAAAATTTCACTAATTTCAATTCCACATCACCTCGAGAGTTGTGCCCTAGAGATTCTACAATTTGCATTGCTCACAAGCTCTGGGGCCTGGGGATCCAAGGTAACGTCATCTAATGTCGCACCTTCCATGTGGATACGGTCCTACTATACTTCCAACATCATGCAACTTGCATCAAATCATGTCGTAAAGGGAGTTTTGGTTTCCATTCGCCACTTTGTGCTAGGGCATAAAACTGGCCCCCATAGTGCTAAGTCACACGATGAAAAAAATATCAGGAGTTTCTCCTTGAGGCTCCCCTCAAAATATCCATGGATAAAGTGCAGGGACATGTGTATGTCTATGACCATTCAACTCTCAACAATTTATATCTCTCCTATTCCTCTTGTGGTCATTGCACATAGTTTCTTGGCTTACAAGGTTTGGACCTCCCGAATCCTCTAAGCCCTAATCTTAAATCCCCTAGCATATATGATATATAAGAATACTTTGGCCCTTCTTCCATCAGAGCTCGGTCATAATGATTCTATTAAACGAGGGCCTATTATGGATTAGTACCTGAGCCCTTATGCCATTGAGTCTTAGCCCCCACCTGATGCATGTGCGCATAGATATACTCAGGGCTTGAACCCAGGGTTTTTTACAAAAGACCTACTCTCGGTCTTGGCCACGGTTGTTCTAATAAGAATCTAGGCTTGAGACCAACATTGGTCCTGTCATACCTATGATTTTAAGCCCCCTCAGTCCACATTCTGCAATATATATATATATATATATATATATATATATATATATATATATATATATACTAATGTTATCCCTCTTGACATTATAAATAAACATCAGCCAGATATACATGTCAAGTATGCATATCATTAAAAACACAAAGAGATCATTCTAATGATAATGATTTGCTCCTCCTTCATGCTCAAACAATATAGTTTAAATTCAAGTTCAAAGTGAACATAAGAATTGAAACATTCCTTCAACAATGCAATAAAACGATAAACACTGTAGAGATCTACCCATCTTTCAATACACAGGCCAGTTGGACCAATTTGTAGAAAAATAATTACAAAAAATTACCTTTCCTAAGAAACTATTCAGGGATTGCTTGGTACAGGAAATCACATTACTTATTGTGAACATGGACAATTTATCAACTTAATGTATTGATATTTCCCCATTCATGCAAGAAAACCACGCTCCTTAGCATTAAGATAATATTATTCAACAAAATAAAGAGAGTCATAAGAGGCACAAACTCAGAACATGGTTATATACTTACCTTATAAGATATCTGACAACTGAGAATGAGACTCTAACTCTCCACCCAACCATAGATAAGTTACAAACATTGTCACTTGTAGATGTCATCCTCGAGCCAGATTCTAGTGCTTGAGGTGGAGTGCTTGGAGATGAGTTTTAACCGACACCACAATTGAAATATGATTCACATGGTCACATTACCTTCATCCACTAGCTACACAGGCCTTCACCTAGCATTACTTGGCTTTACAAACATGATTTACCTTTATGCCCAGATATTGCAATACAAATATTATAGCTCTCTATTAAAAGAAAAGAGTTCACTTCAAGGGAGGTTCCTCCTCTTTTAGGCAATCCACTATACCAAAGTTCCTCAATTGATTAACTCTATAGATATTTCACCTATTCTCTGCCCTCTTACCCGTGCTTCTCTAGAGGAGATTTCTTTCCTCCATCCTGCTTGAGCACATGTGTCTACCCACAAACCCACTATCTCCACACATGAGAGAACATCTATTCACATTTTCCTATCTGTATATACCTGCTTGTGTGGGAATTATTTCCCCCAAATAAAATAACCATATGTCCTCATCCCGACCCTATTCCAGTCAACCCTTTAAGACAACACAACCCATGCTTCCTTTAATATTTTTTCCTTTTCCTTGCTTATGGTTGGAGCTAAAGAACACCTAGACTTGTCCTCATTTCTTCAGCTAAATTTATTTCATAGTCATCCCATTAAACTTCTCAGCTGACATGGTTGTTATTTAAAACAACAATTTCCTTAAGCAATATCCTTCCTTAAGCAATGTCCCTCCTCAAGCAATGGAAATCATGTCCCTCTTTCAATCATTTTAACTAATTATAATTTATTTGAAATGAAGGAATATTAACTAGGGGATGTCACAAAAACAATGTATTATCTATAATTATACATTCTTTTTTAAGGAGATTCCATCATTCAAAAATTGAATAATTGTCATAATGAAAACATATGCATTATATTTTGCATGAAAAATAACATTCTATTTGTAAACAAAATAAATTTCACATAGTCACACATAATTTATATAAATATTACGTGTTCAAAAAGCTAATGAAATTTCTTGTATAAAATTCATTGTCAAAATTCCTTGAATCATCCGTCCAAATTGAAAGCTATTGTTTTTTCATCTTTATATTACCATCATTATACTATGAAAGATTATCAATAACTTATAATCACCCATATTCAAATAATAATAATAAATAAATAAATATTTTAATATTAATAAAACTACCTGTGTAAAAATACAGGAAACCTTAAATATTAAAAAGAGGGTAATGTTCCTCAATATCCTCATAGTGATCAAAAGCACAACCATTTCTCTATGTGCTCTTCTTGCTTTCTCCACGGCTAGGTAAACTCTATCAACTGGATCAATTGAAATCGTTGCTTAAACATGGTCAATTTCCTTGGCAATTGTGGTTTCTATTTATTAATCATTGAAAGAAGCTAATGGTGATGCCTTTACTTTCTTGAGTGTTACTTGCAACCTTTTCTTTGGTCCCTGTGCTCTAGCAACCCATTTTAAATAAACTCCCTTTTTAATGGTGAGAATAAAACACCTTTAATCAATTGGCCTACCACCTTGGATTGTCTAACCTTTTTTCCCTCTTCAATAATAAATATTCCACCAAAGAATAAGCTTAAAAAAAAAAATTACAAGACATTCAAAAAAAACGAACATTCCCTAATCCTCCATGGGCTAAAAAGTCACTATGGCAAACACGAATGTAAGACTATCCACTCTACTCCTTAAATCAAGCACCCTTTAACTAAAATACATTGTGGTTTGGCAATAAAATACAGCTATAACCATTTTCATTTATGCATAAAAAGACACATGCACTTGTGACACATCTACGTTTCTAAAATAAATACACACATTCTTTCAAATTATGAGTGGGCACACTAGTTAGTAATATGCGTTTTTGGACACCTCTCTATCATTCGCCTTTTTTTTAATACAATAAACTGTTTATTTTAAATATGGATGCCCTTATTTAATAAGGATTTCAAATATATTAAATAATAATTTAAAAATAATATTTATAATGGTAATTATTGATAATAATTAAATATTTTTTTTTTTAAATTAATATATATATATATATATATATATATATATATATATATATATATATATTTTTATATTTCTATAAATTTATAATTATTGTTTGTGAATAACTTATTCTTATCTATTAAAAAATATATATAAAAAAATTATTATTAAATATTATTTTAAAATAATAATTTATTTATTCAATATTATCTAATAATAAAATAATAATTTATTTATTATTTATATTTTTGTATGTGACATTTTTACTTAATATTTATTATTTAACGATACTTTATAGAAAAAGAATAATGTTTTTTTATTATATTTTGATAATAAAATTACTTTATAATAATAATAATAATAATGATAATATATTTAATTATGTTTTAATTTATTAAATATATATTTTATTTGGGGTGATTATTAAACTAGTATATGCACATGTCATCTTTCCAACAACTAGAGAAACATATAACCATACCATATATATATATATATATATATATATATGGAGGTTGACATAAGTGATTTGAGTGTTATCATTATATGAATTATAAGTCTTTTTCATTCTCCATCCACTCCTCACCATGGTCGGGTTTGCAATCAATATTTGATTCGATTTCATAATGTCTCATTCAACATTAAGGTGTTTGAAGTATTATAGTTATGGGAAAACTATTTCAGTAAAGGAGACATTATTTCATTCCTTCATTCAAAAGAGATTTCACCAAGTAAGAGGTACAATTTTAAGTGGGTTAAATAGATCAATGCTTTGATTTTTCTTAGTTTCAAAATTCCACATTCCATTATGCATTTTTAGTTTTGATGCTTTTCCTTTAGGCCTTCTCTTCTTCTAGCCTCTATCACTTGATTTTTTTTGGGTTCCCAGAGGATATCTCCCTTCATCCCTTCCCAGAGCATGGATTGATAGGGCTTGCTTCTTTTGGTTGCCTATTTCCTTTTGGTTTCCCCTCGTTAACCTCCTCCCACCCTAGTGTCACTCTCAAGCTTTGAATTATGTGTTTCCTCTAGCTACCCTATTCTTCCATCCTTTTTGACCCATCCCCCTCTTATTTGACCCTAACTCCTGTGCGGTCAAGTGATGTAGCCTGTCCCCCCACTCTCTTACTATTTTTGTTGCAATGTCTTGGAAGGGGATTTGCACTCCTAGGCCCAAAAACTAGTAGATTTGACCCTTATCTATGTTTGTATGGTCAAGTTAACGCTGAGGCAATGACCTGTAGGTACAAAGAACTCACTCCTTTTTCAGTATAGGAGGAATTGTAAGGGTTGAACATGAGGCTTAGGTTGAAAGAAGGTTTTTGTCTGATATTCAAGACGAAGAAGATGCGGGGAAGTGGATTCCAGATATGGAAAACATCCATACTAAAAAAAACTAGAACATGAAAACAATGGATACATTCATTATTAAAATTGATAATGGAAAAAGAGTTGGTAAAAATAAATAAAGTCCACAAGAAGATTTTTGTTTGCAACAATACATTACAACTAGAAGAAAAGAAAAATAAAAAGAAGAAAAAAAAAGAACAAAAGAATTACGGTATTTGCAAAGAAAATTTGACAAACCTAAAATTTTATAGCAAGAAAAAAGATGATTAGCCACTACCTATCCAAGTAATCTCCTCCAATAAATAAATAAGTTTATGGTTTTCTTAGTTTTGTTTCAAATTTATGAGTGGAGATTCAATAGACATCCACGCTGTCAAATTCTTAAAATTTTGGAAGTTTTAATTAATCTTAATATCAACTATTTAATTAAAAACTATATTATTTCTAAAGTGTAAACTAAAAACTTAAATTATATATTTTTGATTTATTAATACAATTTAATCTACTTTTAATAAATTAATAAATATATAAGATATTTTTAAAAATTATATTTTATTAATTTCTGAAATATATTATTATTTAATTTAATTTAATTATATAATAAAAATTTCTATTAGATTTTGTATTTTAACTAATCTCTATATAACATATAACAGTTAGATTGTAATCGGTGAATATAGTGAGTATTTTTTTTATTGAATGTATTATATCGTGGTAGGATTAAAAATTATAATATGTTTTCTATTTAAATTTATTTTTATATATTATATTATATTTGAATTGCTGTTAGTTAAAAGACAATTTAATTATTTTTTAATAGATTTATAATATTTTATTTTATATTTTTAATTAAGGATTTAGATTGATTCTCAAAAGAATATGTTCAGTATATGTTTAGTCTTAATGCAATGACTATAGTGTATTAAAGAGATTGTTGAGATGTATTGAATTTTATTTCTTAGGGAGTCAAGACAGCCGAAACAAGCGCCAAGACGACAAACAATAGCAACTAGGACGTGGCCAGAACTGGGACAACTAGTATAAGCATTGATCAAGATTTTTAACAAGCTAAATTTTGGGTTATTCCGATCCTAGAAGTAGATTTTTTCCGATACATGTCGGGGCACAGATTCTTACCGTTCCGAATCCACACCCGACCCTGTTTCTTGTCTGTTTCTGTTTCCCCACTGAGTCGTTCCCGAGTCTCCTAGACGCCAAGAGTTGACCTTCTATTCTTGTTTTTCCTCTGTAACTGGTGAGAAGTGTCATTTAAACTTCTCTTTCTCAGGTTCATTTCTTGCTTATCCCTTTCTTAGGCCCCCGCAAATCTGCCCCGGTATAGTTCCATGGTTTTGTTCTGTCATTTATAGTTCAAAATGTTATGTTTCCACATGGGAATCGAAAGGTACTTGGTTTACTCGGCTTGGGTGGTTTAAATGGCGGTTTCAACGAGCTTGTTTTGGTGGATTCATGCCTTCTGTAATAAGGTATGCAGATGATTTCTTCATCTACTCTTAATGGATTTAGGTTAAGAAAAGGGAAATAACAAAAATATCCTTGCTTTCTTCTCGGGTAACCCTATTTTTTTATAGATTTCAAGAAGCCGTATGTCTCTATGCTTTGAAAATAAGGTTCTTGCTTCCCTGAAAGCCATTATTTATGAGATGAAATTGTTTAAGAATTTTTGTTTTCCTTTACCAAGTGTATGTATAGTTTCCCGTCCTTGTTTGGATTTCAGTTATCGAATTGCGAAATGGTGGATTAAATGTCATGGTTGTTTTTGTTGTTGCTTAGATTTTGATTAGGATTTCCTCTCTCTCAGACTCGAGCTCTATTAACTCTTGTTCTATTTATGGCCTGAAGTGCTTTCTCGAGCTTTTAGAGCTCCTGGTTGTTTTTTCTTTGAACTAGTCTGGTTATTTTTTAGGGTTCATGTTTTCTGTTTATGTTGTTTTCACTGTTATCGGTGATTTTAGCCTCCTCCTCGGTTTTCTGTCGACGGGTTTCACTTGCTCAATTTTCCTTGTTTTCCATGGGGGTGGAGGGAAGATTTTCTTGCAGCAAAATCAACTGGTGGATGATAGCATGGAAATATTTGCCCCACATCGCCATTTTCCTCGTCCATAATGGCCTGTATGTTTCCTTCTGATTCCCCATACCTATTCCCATAAGGATCGTATCAGAAATTGTACCATCTCGGATGTTTTTCTCCCTTTTGGTTGATATCGCACGTTGTTATCCTAGATTCTGTCAGTCTCTCTAAATAGCTGGTTTTTTCGCTTCACCTGAAATTTCCCATCCTTATCTAGAAGTGACTGTCTGGCCTTCCATTCCTGTAACCAGCATCTTTCAGTACATGTTCCCGCACATTTGAGCCTTTAAATATTCATTTGTGAGAGTAGCTGACGCTCTAACTTTCCTTTCTCAGTCCGATGGAGATAACATCTGACATGTCTGCCTCATCTGCGATGGTGCGGGCTACCATTGAAGCAGAGAAGCTCCATGGTGGACGATGTCACAAGGATGACTGGTAGTCCGCACTAGCAGATTTAATTATTTCTCCATCAACTCACTTGGCACGTGAGTATCATGGTGGTGAATATGAATTACCTCAATGTAAATTGAAACAACGTCCTATTAAGACCATTCCGCCACCCTCAGCCATCAACCTGGATAGTTTTTTCCTGTCTAATAGAATTGCAAGCTTACAGAAACAGGCACTTGTTGGACATTGGTATTTTCCTGACATGGATGATTCACAGATGAGGAATTGGTTGGGCTCTAAATGGAAATCCTTGCTCGGATACATTCCAATGATTATTCGTCTTATGAAGAACTGGTACAGCTTTCATTTCCTGAGTGTCGAGGATCTAGAGATATTTTGTAACATTCCTTGGGTTCACGACAAGAGTTTTTTGGCTCTTCATTATTGGTATATTGGATATAATCCATTGTACAATACCCTATATAACAAGCTTATTTGGGTTAAGCTACTTGGTCTTCCGATTGAATTATGGATGAAGGAGACCCTCACGGATATAGGGAATGCAATAGGAAAGTTTGTATATGTGGACCCGAAATGCCTAGGGGAAAAGGATAAAAGAGTCACATGAATTCTTATTGAAAATGAGTATGGGAGAGGTTTTCTAGAACATATTGATCTTCATTGGGCTGATATTTATGTTCAGCAAAGATTTTGGCGGTACCATTTCAATGCTCGTTTTGTCACAGAATTGGTCACATTAAGGAGCGATGTCCCTTTCGCCTGGAGGGCCAACATCATGGAAGGAAATTCCAGGAAAACGCATATAATTCTTTTACTGGCATCTATCAAAAGGAGGAGGGAGCTCAAAGGAGGAGGCCTGCCAGAAATTCCAATTCACCAGGTATTTTAAAAACTTCATCACCTCATGTGTCTCCTTCTAATTCCACAAGGATTTTATCTCCGAAGGCTAACTCTCCTTCACCCATTCCCCCCCGTAAACCTATAGCATCAATTGGGAAAGTTGTTACTCTTCCAGCTGCATCTCCCCCTTCGGAACCTGTTCCCTGTAAGGAAATCCCTGTCCCTTCTCCTATACTTCCACCCCATTTCTACGTTCCATCCTCCTCCCATATCACCTACTTTCCATCCTCATCATCTTCCCCTGTCAGAGTTTCCCATTCATCAAAGAGAAAGGAACCCTGCATATCGGTCACTCCTCTGAACTCTCCCACCTCATCTCCAAATAACTTTGTGGGAAGTGACCTTGAATTTCTCCTTAAAAAATCATCTCTTGAACTTCATTCGCTCACTGTCTGTAAACCATTACTGGTTTCTTCTCCTCACATTAGTCCTACCTCGGCATGAAACATAACCATTAGAAGGAAGCATAATAGAGCATCCAGGAACTTTCGAGGGAGGAAGAATTCTAATTCGAATTTAAGTATAGATTGCTCTCTTATTGATATTCCCATAATTGATCTTTCTTCAAAAGGGGCCGTTAGATCAAGTCAGCCTAATGACCGAGCATCATGACTCATATAATATCCTTGAATATTAGGGGTCTATGGGCGGACCCCAAATTTTTAGCTCTAAAGGATTTTTTCATATCTTCTCACTCCAATCTTCTTCTTATACAAGAGACTATGCATGGACGTTCTGATACCATATCATACTTCAGAAGAATGTTCCCTTGTTGGCATATTGTAGCTACAAAGTCAAATGGTCTCTCTAGAGGACTGGCTGTCTTATGGGATCCAGTATGGATATCGGAAAAAGCTTTCACTTGTTTTACTGGTATCCTGTTAAGTGCAAAGTTTCATGGTATTCCAAGATCCATTCACATCCTTAATGTTTATGGCCCCTACAAGGATCGTCTTTCTTTATGGAACCATTTCCTTTCATCGGAAATCATGAAGATGGACTCATTGTTAATTGCTAGTGATTTGAATTGTACCCTTAGCATTGATGAAGTTTGGGGTAAAGGCAGGAGGATCGGTCCTTTGGCTGGACTTATCAAAGACATTATTCTCTATCATAATTTCATCGATGTCTGCCCTTCAGAAATTTATCCCACTTGGGATAATGGAAGATCTAACTCTGCTTATTTAGCTAAAAGACTTGATCGATTCCTGCTTCATGATAAGCTGCTAGATCGCCTGGGGCTTCCAGTTTCAAAGACTGTTAATAGTTTTATCTCTGATCAAAGGCCAATTTCTCTTCAGTGGAAAAGGAATGGTATCAGAAAGGGTCTTCCCTTCAAATTCAATAGAGTCTAGCTGGAGGATTCAGACTTTAATGACCTTGTTCTAAAATCTTGGCCGAGCCATTCCCCTTTGGACTCCTCTTCCCCCTCTCTAATTTTACTGGAGAAACTAGCTTCCCTTAAGTCCATAGTCAAAGCCTGGCAAAGAAACAAGATGAGATCCAATAGGAGAGAGTTGAATGACATCCAAAAGGAATTAGATGAAATAGATTGCAAATTGTCTAAGAATGGTCCACCCCTTAATTTTCACCATCGTATAAAGGAGTTGGAATCAAAGAAAAACAGATTATTGGCTATTGAAGAAGCCTCATGGAGATTAAAAAGCAGAGCAATATGGTTAATGGAAGGAGACAGGAATACCAAATTCTTCCACATATATGCAAACAAAAGGCGAGAAATTAATTCAATTTGTGAGATAAAAGACAAGGAGGGAAATATAGTTCATTTTCAAGAAGGAATCTCAAATGTGGCTATAAGTTATTTTAAAATTCATACTCAAGGAATGAACCCGACAGGGTGGAAGATATATTATGGGGAATTGACCCTTTCCCTACCATGTTCGATGATGAACAAAATGATTTTCTTTATAAGCCTGTCACTGAGGAGGAACTTCTTTTGGTAATGAAATCTTTTAAAAAGGACAAAAGTCATGGTCCATATTGATGGACAATAGAGTTCCTTATTCACTTCTTTGAGCTTACCAAGAAGGACCTACTAGGAATGGTGGAAGAATGAAGAATATCGGGCAAGTTTCACCAGCACAATACATCAACATATATTGCCCTCATTTCAAAAAAGGAAAAACCCTCCTCCTTCCTGGATTACAGACCAATTTCTCTGTGTAATGCTATTTATAAGATCGTCTCCCAGATCATTGCTGGTAGAATCCGAGGTATCTGGTCCAAATTCATCTCTCGGGAACAACATGGGTTCCTCCAAGATAAGAATATACATGATGCGGTGGTGAACACACAAGAAGCTCTGCACTCCTTACATACAAAAAAGTTGGAAGCTGCAATTCTACAAATTGATCTCAAGAAGGCCTATGATTGTCTTGACTAGGGGTTTCTTAGATGTCTACTCTCCAAAATAGACCTGAATCATCAAGTATCAAACTGGATAATGGCATGTGTTAAAAATGTGAATTTTGCAATTCTAATCAATGGATACCCTACTGCTTTTTTCTTAGTAGAGAGGGGGTTAAGACAGGGGTGCTCCCTATCCCCTCTCCTTTTCATTCTTGCAATGGATTCCCTAAGCCTGCATTTGAAAAGAGATATTAGGGAAGAGCATTGCTGCCCCATGATGATTAGCAGAAGAAACTCCATGTCTCATAGTTTATTTGTGGATAACATACTCATTTTTGTAATGCTATGTCGTGTCACTTGGAGCTGTATTTACAATGTACTACAGAATTTTCAAAAAGCTACAGGCCTACAAGTAAATGAAAGCAAGTCCGTCTTCTATTATGGAGAACCCGATATGGGGATTATTGAATATTTGACTAATCTATCTAAAATTGATGCAAAAAGCATAAAGGAAGGCACGAAATACATTGGATATCACTTAAAGCCTTCCTGATATAAGAAATTGGATTGGAAATGGATATTTGAATGCTACTATAAAAGGATAGTAGGATGGGAAAATAAGTGCCTATCGATGGGGGGCAGGGCGGTACTAGCACAATCGGTACTAGCGCAATTAACTGTATATTGGGCCCATCTGTTTTACATCCTGGTTAGAATCATCTCTTTACTGAACAATATGATGACAAACTTCATATGGGGTGGAAGCATAGAAAAATGGAAATATCATCTGTCGAAAAATTCAAGTATTACACTCCCAAAGAAACTTGGTGGATGGGGCACTATGGACCTTCGGAAATTTGGGATGGCTCTATTATGCAAATCTCTTTGGAGGAGTATTTTTAGAGATACCTTATGGAGCAAAAATATAAGGAATAAATACATGGGAAATAATGACTTATCTTATTGGTATAGGGAAGGTACCATAAGATCCTCTTATGGTTCTGCAATTTGGAATAGTTTCCGCAAAATTGAACTATATTTTCTCCAAAATCTATCTTGGAGCTTGCAAAAAGGGAACGAGGTGTATATAGGGTATGATCCTATATTGGGAGCAGAGGATGACTCTTTTATTACACCATAGATAAATATTTCCCTCCAAAGATCTAGGGTCTTTATATGGAGTCAAGTCATAGCTGGTTGGCAAAGTCCTTCTCCCATTTGGAAAGAAGCCCATGAGTTGGGCCTTAATTGTTCACTGGCTCATCAATGACATAGGATACTAATGACCATGAGGAGTATTGGTTTCTGCTGCACAAATTTTTGTGATTTTCTCACCTAGAAAGGGAAAAGGGGGAAGAATAACATAAGTGTAAAATATATCTATTCTTCCTTGACTAGAAGGCATCCACCTCCACCAGATAACATTTTCCCTTATCGGCTATGGAAATTAGGTGCCCCAAGCAAAATTATCATTTTTTCCTGGCTGGTCTACCACAACAAAAATCTCACATGGGAAAATTTGCAGAAGAGGAAATGGATGGGCCTGAGTATATGCCTAATTTGTAAAGGCGGGGGGGGTTAAATATCATATGTTTCTAAATTGCAATCTCACTCATCAGCTATGGAAGAACCTATCCTCTTATTTTGGTTTTACCTGTATTTCTCATCCTTCTAACAAAGAGGAACTTGAATGGTGGGGTACACAAAAAAGATCATGGAGATCCATACCACAATTGGTCTTTTGGACAATATGGAAATGGAGAAACAAAATCCTGTTACAAAATACACAGGAAGATTTCCAGTCGGTTTTTGAACATATCATATCTTTGTACAATTTTATACCACAAATGACCATACATCATAAAAAAGGAGATGAAATTGTGAAAGGCAATCTCAAACAGATGATTTTCCCTAGAGCTTTTTTTGATGTAGCAGTGCAAAACGGAATGTGTGCCTACAATGTTTTCATTGTTGTAAATGAGGAACAAAATATTTCTATTCACTGGAATGATGGGCAAGGAACAAACAACAAAGCAGAAGCCATGGCACTTTCTAGCCTCCTTCACATCAGCACTTTCCTAAGCATTCTAATTCTTCAGATATATGGGGACTCAAAAATCATCATTGATCATGTCATTGGCAAATATCCCATTAAAAACACCCAGCTGGCTAGATGGATGAACAAAATCGACTATTACTGGGAAAGGAAAAAGGACTGGTCTATTCAACATGTTGAGAGGTCACAGAATACTCAAGAAGACAATCTATCAAAGAAAGGACTTCTTATTCAATCTGGTAAGCGGAAAATGGATATTTCTCTGAGGGATACTACTTACCAGATTGTGGATTTCCTCCTCCCTGGCACGTAACTTGCTTCTTCTAGTTCTCTCTGGCTTGTTGCACTTTGCAAACAAGAGTTTAGGTATCTCTCCTATCTTTTGGGTTCTATCTTACTATCGCCATTATTTTGCTATATCTTTGGATATCTTTTGAATTCTGACATACTCCTTTTGCTTTGTCATAATTTCCCTGGTTCCTTTTTAGCATACTACTGATGTAACAGTTTTTGAAGCTGACTGTTAAAATGCTTATATTTCTGTTACAAGGTTTAGATGTTGGCTTCTGCCAATTATATGTAAATATGTATAGATGCCTGTCTTGTTTTTAATATAATATCTGGCTTTTTCATACTGGAAGGAAAAAAAAAAAAATTTCTAGATATTATTTATAACATTCATTTATATAGCTTTATTTAGCAAAATGGTCCATTACTTTTAATAAATTTAAAAAATTATATTCATGCCACATGGCTTCCCACCCACCAATTTCTTAGAGATTTGAGATTATTCCAATTCTAATAATTTCCTCCATGATAAATTCTTTATTATTATTTATAACATTTATTTATAACTCCTTTTTTCTCTTAAGTTAAAGTTGACCCATAATTTTTTTATACATAATTAATGAGATAAATATGTGTATTAGTAAGATATTTTTCGTTTTGTAATATTTTTTTTGTTATATTTATAAAAAGTTTGGTTATATCAACCACATTAATATTTTTAAATATTAATATTATTTTTAAATATTAATAGTTTAATAAAATTGTAATAAATAGAATAAATTTATATTATTTAAATTGATATGGTTTAGAGTTGATGTAAATTTATACGAGACCACTTGATCTGACAATTAATTCTTCGTATTGCAAGTTTAATATAAAAATGTTAAATTATATAAAATACAATCTTCTTATACTAGATTTTAAACTAATATTATTTTTTCTATAAACCTATCATGCTTTTGACTAACGTCGATCCAAATCTATATAAATCTATCATGTTTTTTATTCACACGTCAATCCGATAGCCAAATTAGGTGATTAAGATTTCACTGTGCAATTCAAGGTATTTGAATGTCGTTTTCGATCTTTTTTTTTTCAAGCATGATAAAAAACTATATAGTTGTATTGTATTCATTTAAAACATATATATACAGCTATGTTGATATGGAAATAGAAATATCTGATATGGAAAAACAAGGGTGGCTGCATAGATACATAAAGTAATAGAGCCGAAGAAGATCAGAAACATAAAGGGTACTATGCCAAGAATATGTGTGGAGAAAAAAGACAGGAAATGAGGAATGTATTGAGGAAAATACATACCAGATTGGCAGCACCAAAATGAAAAGCTATATACCAGGCATGGAAAAGTCCTGGATCAGGTGGCTGACGCTGTCCACAGTAACCTGCATCCTCCAAAAACCTTGAGGCAGTGATAAACCCATCTTAGATAAAGCATCTGCTCTCCGATTTTTGTCCCTGACAATATGGGAAATTGAGTAGTCTTTGCTGCTGGACCACAATGCCCCAAGTCTATTCAACCATCCGGAGAGATGTATATTTTTTATAATATGTTTAGACAGCACATGGTCGATGGTGATTTTCGAGTCTCCAAAAATATGAAGGTTTTGAAGACCAAGGAAGGCAGAGATAGAGAGAAGTCCAGCCAGGGCCATAATTTCTGCTTTGTTATTTGTTCCCGGACCACCATTCCAATAGATGTCAATAGACTGACCATCTACAGGGAAAATGGAAACTCCACAGGCACAAGTATTCTGCAGAGCAACACCATCAAAAAAAGCGCAGGGGTATCCATAGAATTCACAAGTCTGTTTGTTCCTACCTTGTCTGAGAACAGATTGACGTGGCTGATCAAGCTTCTCGTATAAACAGAGGATTGATTCAAAAATAATAGAACTCGGTTCTTTTTTAGAATCAAAGATCGTCCGGTTCCGCCATTTCCATATGGCCCAGATTGTTAGTAATGGGATGGGTCTCCACTTGCAATGCATTTTTCTCCATGCTATAAATGCTTCATAGATAGAAGGGGCACTGACAAAAACGAAACCAAAATGAGCAGACAAGGTTTGCCAAATCAACTGGACCTGAGGGCATTGTAGAAAAAGATGTAAATTGTTTTCAGAATTTGTTCTGCAAAGGGAGCAAATGGCAGGTCCATGCCAATTGCGCTTCTGGAGGTTCTGCCAGGTGAGGTTCCTGTCATGAAAAACTAGCCAGGCAAAAATAATGATTTTTAAAGGGCATCCTGACTTCCAAAAAACAGGCAGAAAGATGTTACCACTTGAATCTGATTCAGATAATAGAATTTGAAGATATATGTGCTTCGCTTGAACAATCGATGAGCCACCAAGACCTTTCTAAGAAAGACTATCCCTGTCCGACGTGCAGAACAATCCAGACGATTTTAAGGAGGCGATTATGGCGTTCCATTGGGATTCCAAAGCACCATGAAATTGCAATTCTGAGGCTGATTTCCAGATTGGAATCGGACTGTCCCATTTTTGTATCACACTGGCCCAATAGAAATATCCCCTGTAGTGTAAATTTCTCAAGAGCTGTGAAGGAATATGTATCCTTTCTCCCGCACCTGCAAAAGTATCTAATCCAATGATGATATTGGAACCGGATTGGAAATTCCAAATCAAGTTTTCTCTGAAGAAAGGTTCCAATCTCTGAAAACCTCTCCATATATATGAGCCAGTGGATGATCCTGTGGATTGTTGTCTGTACCAATATGTCATGTCTAGACTCCTCATGTATTTGGCTCTGATGGTCTTGATCCAATAGGACTCACCCATAATCATTTTCCACATAGATTTGCATAATAATGCTCTTCTAAAGGAGTGAAGGTCCAATATACCCCATCCACCTAATTTTCTCAGTCGTGACAACTTCGAAAGTTTTCTCAAATGATATTTCTTCAGGCTGTCTTTCTATCCACCCCATATAAAGTTGGGAATACCGTTGTCGATCTTATTATTATTTATTTGTCAAAAGCATATAAAATTCAGAAGCCTTACTGAAAAAATATAAAATTTAGAAGCACATGAACTCGACGCTTTAGTTTATTAGAATTTCATTATAAAATTTGAAGGATTTGACTCGAGTTGTGAACCTTGCCATTATTTATTCCTAAAAGCATATAATATTAAGAGAAAAGGACGTGGAAAATATTCCATACCGACTTTTCTTTATTAGCACAACCAGTGATGTTGGACCGAAGAAAAAGGAAGAAGGACACTGGGAGAATGTCATATTGTTCTCAGTTACCTACGACCCTAGAAAAATGAGGAAATAATGTGGAAAATGTTCTAAGAATGTAGGTACGAACTTCGATCCCTTGCCATCGGATCCTAGGCTCTGTTATTTCCTGACGTGGGAGATGTTGAAGGCACTGGAGGGGAAGTATTTGGATTTGGTTGATACGAAGCTCGACGATAAGGACGTGGACATAGAGGATGTTATGAGAATAAGCAAGATTGCCTTTGGGTGTGAAGTGAATGAAATTTCCATTTTACAATGTAATGGGAGAACCATATTTGGAAAAGGTGAAATGAAGGAAAAGTATGGATCATCATTAGGTTTCAAATTACGCCTAGGTTTCCATGGTCCTACCAACACATATATGTTAGAAATATTTGAAAAATTTTAATTTTTGTGGAAAGGTAGAGGGGTAGAGAGTTATGATTTACGTGAATTTCGTGCAGCGACTTTTGCGCACCTACTTTTGCACACTGTGAAGCTATTTCACAGACTTGGATTTCGTGAATCTGGGTTTCTCAGAGCTATTACACAAACTAAAAGATAAACATAAGGTTGGAGCAACACAATAAAACTTAGTATTGAATTCTAAAACATGAAAATACATTCACATCAGGCTGCCGCTCATTCACCAAGTAAAAACCAAGGTTTATACTGACATTCACGGGGAGTAACACAGTAAAACATAGTAACTATTGTTTTCACGCACCCACCAAAATTTGCTCCACCATTTTCTCCCAGAGACCTCTTTTTCTCTCTCGCCTCTTACTTTCTAACCCCTTACAAAATGACTTTTACATTCATATATAACTCAACGTACAATTTTACATTTAATTCATGACAGAGCGAAATTAATATGATGTTGTTGAGTGTGATCAGAATGGCGCAGGTGTTTATGGAGTGTGGGCAATAGTTGTTGAATAAATGCTTGCCCATATCTATTTTCCAAAGTACATTGACTCCTTTAAATTCCTTGCTGTGTTTCAGAATGGTTCACGCCTGGCTTCAGTCATTCCATCTTCAAACAGAGACGCAACCTGCAAAAATACGTCTAACAAGTATGGTTGTTGTTAGGCTGTTTATTGTGGTGGTTGGGATTATTATTTCCGACACTCCCCCTTAATCACAATTTTCGCCATTGACAATTCCCTAAAAGCTTATGAGATAAAAAAAAACTTTCACATGCCAATGGCTTTGTGAAGATGAAAGCAAATTGTTCTTGTGACCTGCAGTGCTGAAAAACAATTTTATCATTGCTAATCAACTCTCTAATAAAATGATATTTAGCATCAATATGCTTGGTCCTCTTGTGGAAGACATAATTCTTTGACAATGCAATTGCTAAGATGTTGTCATAGAAAATAGTTGTCACACCCTCTTGGTCATGACGAAGATCCCTCAACATCCTTCTCATCCTAAATGCCTGACACGTTGCTTCTGTCACTGTGACGTATTCAGCGTCTGCTATTGACACTGACACTATTGGCTTTTTCTTAGAGGCCCTTTAAATGGCTCCAGAACCCAAATGAAAAATATCCTGACGTTCTCTTTCTGTCATCGACACTGCCTGCCCAATCATTGTCAGTGTAACCAACTAGCTTGAAATCACTTGTCGCTGTGTACAAAATGCCATACTGTTTTGTCCCATTGACATACCTTAGAATCCTTTTCGTTGCTTGCCAATGTGTCGCCTTGGGTGTCTCCATGAACCTTGACACCAAACTTACTGCATACATTATATCCGGCCTAGTTGCAGTCAAATACATCGTGCTGCCTATCATGCTTTTGTATAATGTTGGATTAACATTACTGCTGCAATCTTCTTTGCTCAACTTCAACCCTATGACAGTTGGAGTTGGTGCGGACTTGTTGTTCTGCATTTTAAACCTCTGCAAAATTTCTGCCACATACTTTGCTTAAGAGATAAAAATGCCATTTTCTGTTTGCTTCACTTCTATCCCCAAAAAATATCTTAACAATCCCAAGTCAGTCATTTCAAATTCACTCTTCATGACTTGTTTAAATCAACAATGAGGAAATCATCACTGCCTGTAAAAATGAAATCATCTATATATAAGACGACAGTGAGAATCTTTCCTTCGCTTTCTTTGATGTAGAGAGTAGGCTCACCGTCACATTTGTCCAAATCATTGTCCAACAAGTAGGCATCTATCCTGCTATACCATGCGTGAGGTGCTTGCTTCAATCCATAAAGAGCTTTCCTCAACTAATACAATTTGTCTTCTTGGCCTTCAACCTCATAACCAAGCGGTTGCGTGGCATACACTTCCTCTTTCAGCACTCCATTCAAGAACACTGATTTTATGTCCATTTGATACACTCTCCATTTGTTCTGCATGGCAATCGCCACAACTGCGTGCACTGTCTCCATTCGTGTGACTGGCGCGAACGTCTCCGCGTAATCTCTTCCATGATGTTGTTTGTATCCTTTGACAACTAGCCTTGCTTTGTGCCTTTCAATCTTTCCCTCAATTTTTCTTTTGGTCTTATAGACCCACTTCACTCCAATGACATGTTTTCCTTTTGAAAGGCTCACTAAATCCCATGTGTCATTCCTTTCTATTGCTTCTATTTCTTCTTCCATTGCCGCAACCCATTTTTCTTCTTTGACTGCATCTTGAAAATGGATTGGGTCATATACATGACAAAATAATGCAAATAAGGAATAGAGACTTGCACCACTATCCACTTCATCTTGCTCATAAATTTCATTTAAATTTATGAACTTTGGTCTTATTGTGCTTGCTGAAGATGGGCTTGACCTGTCACTTGGTGTCGCGCTTCACGATGTGCTTGGAGAAGCACTTGCTTGGTTGCGTGAAACTGTCCTATTATTTGTTGATGGTGTTGCTTTCTTCCTTCTTTTTTGTGCTTGAATAGGAGTAGAGGGAGTCACTGCTGAGGAATTAATTGTTGATGTTAATTCCTCTTTATCTTCATGTGGCATGCATGCTTTGACATTGAGTTTCTTTTCTAAACTTCCATCCCATGCTTCCTCTTCTATGAACTGCACATCTCTACTGATTATGACCTTCTTGGTTGATGGATTGTAGAGCTTATATTCCTTGGATTCATCATTGTATCTAACAAATATACATTTGTCCCCCTTGCTGTCCAACTTCTTCCTTAACTCATCAGGGACATGTGCATACACCACACATCCAAAAACTCTCATGTGAGTGACATTTTTTTTTCTTCCACTCCATGCCTCTTCAGGAACAATGTTCTAGATGCTTTTGGTTGGACATTTGTTCAAGATATATGTTGCACAAGGGACAGCTTCAGCCCAATAGTCATTTGGAAAATGCTTTGCCTTCAACATACTCCTTGCCATCTCCATAATGGTCCTATTCTTCCTTTCTGTCACACCATTTTGCTGCGATGTATATCTTGTTGTAAATTTCTCTTGAATTCCATGCTCCCTGCAAAATAGAAGGAAATCATTTGAGATATATTCGCCACCTCTGTTAGTCCTAAGGACTTTGATGTAGTATCCACTTTACTTTTCAACAAGAGGCTTGTATTGGCGAAAGCACTCAAACACTTCACTTTTTTGTTATAGGAGAAAGACCCGGTCTGCCTTGTGTAGTTATCTATGAAGGTCAATACATATTTATTTCCACCAATTGATGGTGTCTGCATTGGTCCACGTAAATCTAAGTGGACAATCTCCAAAGGTGCCTTTGCCTTCTCTGACTTTCCTACTAGAAATGTCTCTCTATGTTGCTTGCCCAAAATACATCATTCACATATGTTGTTTGGCTTTTCTATGAGTGGCAGTCCTTTCACCATGTCTTTCCTATGTAGAAAATTTAAACCTCCAAAGCTGAGATGTCCAAATCTCAAGTGCCATTACTAGTTTTCATCTTTTACCTCTGCTTGAAAGTTTACTTGTGTGACAACTGCCTCTTTTCTTCCATCTTCTTGTGAGTTCATAGATAGTTTTGCTTGTGCACCTTCTTTCTACAAACCTGATATTATTTTTAGAGGAAACATTCTATTTTTTGTCATTTGAACCTTTGCAATCAACTGTCTGCTTGGAGGCCTATCCAAAATTGCGAACACATCATTTTTAAAGAAGACATTGTAGCCTTTCTGCATGAGCTGTCCAACGCTCATGAGATTATGTTTCAGACCGAGGGCAAAGTAAACATCTAAGATGTATTTCTTCTCCCCCTTGTTAGGATATTAACTCTTCATTTTCCCATGACAGAGACTTTGCTATCAGTCCCTAATGTCACTTCAGATTTCACACTTCCATCTAGATCAGAAAACATTTGTATGTTACCTGACATGTGGTTGCTACACGCTAAATCTAGATACCATATATCACTCTGTTTTTCTTGTGCTACATTACAAGCTAAAAAACATGCTATCATGGTTATGATTTTCTCTTGTGAAATTCACACTTGGTTTGTTACTATTGTCATATTTCTTATTTCTAGATTCATTTGCTTAATGACCATACTTCTTACAGAAATGAAATTGAACTTGAGATTTATCATACCTCTGACCTTGTGCTTGATTTTGGCTTGGGCCTTGACTTGGATTTTGATTGTTTCCTTTTCCATTTGAGCTTGAAGGGCTTATTCTTCCACCTTTGTGTGGGATTCTTCATCTTCCTCTAGCATATGATCTTCCTCTGCCTCGACCTTGACCAAATGATACTTGTGTCCTGAAGGCATGCTCCAATGAGGAACTTGCTGCTCTATTCAATCTATGTTCATGAGAAATCAGTGATGCATTAAGTCCATCCACTGATAACTGTGAGAGATCCTTTGTCTCTTCTATGGCCACAATAATGGCCTTAAACATTGCTAGCAAATTTTTCAAAAATTTCTCAACTATTATTATTTCCTCAATTGTCTCACCATGAGACCTGATTTGAGTAACCATCCCACTTACATGTGTAAAAAATGAGTTTATATTCTCAGAATCTTTCATACAAAGTGTTTCAAAATCTCTCCTCAACATTTGCAGTTTTGTTGTCTTAACTTTTGCCATGCCTTCGTAGGCTATCTAGAGGGTGTCCCATGCTTGCTTGGACTTCGTTGTTGTTGCAACCCTTGGGAAATACTTTCATGAACTACTTGGAAAATATAAAACAGGGATTTAAAATCCTTCTTCTTGTTGTCCCTTAACAAATCTTTTTCTTGTTTTTTCATAAGGCATTGTATGCTGCTGCATCTGCTGGTTCTTGAAAACCATTCTCCACCAAATCCCAAATGTCTTGAGAAGAAAATAGGGCCTTCATTGTAATAGCCCAATAATCATGATTTTTGCCATTAAACTGATGTATTTTAGGATTATTCAAGCTTGTGCTTGATGTTGCCATTTTTGAGCGTAAAAAAAACTTTCTACTTGCTGGTAAATTTGCTAAAAAAACAATCTGCGCTCAAAACAATTTTCACTGTTAGTAAAAACATTTGTTTTTACACTAACAGAGTTTAACCCACTCTCATACCATGTTAGAAATATTTGAAAAAATTAATTTTCACGGAGGGGCAGAGAGTTATGATTTTTACGAAGCTACTTTCGCACAACTAGCTTCATGCATTGCGGAGCTGATTTTGTGCAGCTACCTTCGCGCACCACGAAGCTATTTCACAGACTTGGATTTCACGAACCTGGATTTCATGGAGCTATTACACAGACTCAAAGATAAACAACATAAGGTTGGAGCAACATAATAAACTTAGTATTGAATTCTAAAACATGAAAATACATTCACATGAGGTTGCAGCTCATTCACCAAGTAAAAACTAAGGTTATATTGATTTACATTCACGCGGAGTAACACAGTAAAACACAGTAACTGTTATTTTCACGCGCCCACCAAAATTTGCTCCACCATTTTCTCTTTTTCTCTCTTACCTCTTACTCTCTAACCTCTTACAAAATGACTTTTACATTCATATATAGCTGAACATAAAATTTTAAATTTAATTCATGACAGAGCGAAATTAATATGATGTTGTTGTTGAGTGTGATCAAAATCATGCAGGTGTTTCTGGAGTGTGGGTAATAGTTGCTGAATAAATGCTTGCCCATATCTATTTACCAAAGTACATTGACTCCTTTAAATTCCTTGCTACATTTCAGAATGGTTCACGCATGGATTCAGTCCTTCCATCTTCAAACAGAGATGTAACTTGCAAAAATACGTTTGACAAGTATGGTTGTTGTTAGGCAGTTTATTGTGGTGGTTGGGATTATTATTTCCAACAATATATGAAATAAAATGTGTAATCACCATTTTGATATAAGTAGGAGAAGAAGACACTTAAGGAACTCTTAACTGAGGATCAACCTATGTATGGGAAGACGACGACAAAGACTTAGTAATGGTGAGCTCATGGATGGAATTCGCCCTACATTTCTTGTGATAAGTGGCAGTTTCACACTAAATTTTTAGCTGAATTTTTATGGAACCACGACTCGTGTTAAGGGAGTCATAGGCGAAGGGTGGAGCTCCCACGTCATGAGTTGTGGAAGGAACTTTGTTGCAAGAAATATTGTTTGAGGTCGATTTTGTCCTCGAAATAGGCACGAGCTGCACCACCCAAAACAACAGCATCGCACTAGACTCTTGGACTCCCTCATCCACTGTCTCCACTGACCTTCTTGCCCCTCCACTTTCCCCACATGCTCGATTGTCTATCCTAAAGAATTTGGAAATTGTAATTCCTACTTGTCTCAATTGTGACTCATTCTATCTACAGGAGTTTGTTCATATTCCTTGGGGTTGTTATATCTAGATTTTTCATAGATTATTGTGTCGTTGAGATATTCTATCAACCAGAGAATGCATTGAGGGCGGCCTGTGCGAGATCCGTATCCATTGAAGCATATAGCGACAAAACCACCATTTCCGTCAGCACACATTTTCACTCAAATTGTCTAATTAATTTTGATATTAAATGCACCAGTAGGCATTGTATTCAACTGTATTTCTTTGCATTTCGTTACAATAAATTCGACCTCAAAGATGTGGTTTTCTTAGTAAAACTAGATGGATTTGTTCTACTTAATAGCAACTTCAATAGTGGGAATAATTTTCTTTTGTTCAAGGAGTATTTAATCAATGTGACCTCTGGTAGGTTGTCATTATGGTTTTCTCCCCTTAATAATTTGATTTCTTTTGTGAATGCAGTTGAGGTTGTTTCTAACCCAGATGAATTGACTTCTGACAAGAATTTCGACCTTAACACCCTTAAAGAATTTAATGGGATCTCTTATTATGCATTAGAAACTGCATACAGGGTCAAAATGGGTGGAGCCATTATTCATTCTGTGAGTGATATGTTGGGGAGAACACAGGAGAGATGACAGATACTTGTCTATGAGATCTATTGTTCGAATACATTGGATGTAGAATCCAACCCGTAGGGTCTGATGGCTTACATTTTGTTCCATCTGAGTGTCTGTGAGGCGTGGATATCACAACACTTCCATGCTAACTTATAGAAAAGGAGTATGTAGCAAGTTCATTTTCAACTACGGTTGGGAATCCGAACCTTTAGTTCAATTCGATTAGAGCTCGAGTCTAGCGAAATGGACAGTTTTTAAGAATTTCATTAATGGAAGCAAATTGTTCCAAGGTTGGCTCATCATCGCGACATTGGAGGTGTTGAACAAAGTTCATGTGCCTAAGTCTGGTGAGAAGGAACTGTTGCACGTGTGGCCAGGCGTGAGTCACTAATATATGCATTCATTCAGTGGGTTTTTTTTTGAGTTGTGTCATCACTCGACCGTAGAAACTTCTGCTACCATCCCAATGAATTTAATTTTCTAGTTTTGCAGCCATTCATTTTGTAGGTTGTTGAAGTGTCTAAGTTTGCGGTGCAATTTTGTGTATTAGTATGGTGTTTCATGATATTTTTGGTTGTTATTAAAGTGACATTGGTCTGACCAACTCTTGTCATAATTATGAGTGTGTGCTAGAACTGGTCATTCCAACAATACATAAATTTGTAGGATATGATAAAGACATGACACTGAAGATGGCAACAAAAGAGCTACAACGGAGATTAAAGGATGATGGACAACTTAAGTTAAAGTTTGTGTAAGTTTGTGGAATAGAATCAGATGATGGTGTATTATGTGTCACATACATTTATTAGTAAGCAAATCTATGATGTTTTGTAGTGGTCTTTGGAAAGTATGTACCTAGTAACTCCATGAGTTAGAGTGTGTAATGTAAGCCTAATGAGGCATGTGTAACTCCATAAAGTTCGTGGTAATCTTAAAACCACTTTGTAATTTTAGGTTTTGTGTCAGCCATAAACCACTACGTAAGTGCAGGTTTGTGGTAAGCCAGAAACCACTCAAGTAGGTTTTTGATAAGTAGGAAACCACTTTGCAGTGTTAGTTTGTGGTAAACCCAAAACCACATGTGAGAGTAAAGTGGACAGGGATTCCTATAGGCATGATTTAGGGTCAGCTGACAAAACCCTTGTGTTGACGGTGTTGGACCCACCAACATGTCAAGGGATCTCCCTGGTAATAAGTCCCAATTAGACCTCAGACTGTTTGGTGTAGGGGTCGGACAATATCACCTTGACCGTAGTTTCGCCCAGAGGCAAGTAAGATGTCCCCGTTGGTAGCAAGGGTGTGACATATGTAGTAAGTCATGGAAGGTGCATGAGCGGTTCTAACTCACGAAGGGTGAGGTGAGTGCAACCCTTGGAAACCTATGAAAGGATAGAGTTAAGAAGGGAACACACGAGAAAAGATGCATCACAAGTGATGGTTAAACCAACAACACATTTAAGTAAGACTCATACATACATATACAAAAAATAGCTACACATGCATGCATAAGCAAACAGATACATATATCATTTAGAGTAAACAAGATAGCTGAAATCAATACGACATATGCATGAAACGTGTTGGCTCTATGATATTAAGAAACTGTGTAAGTTCCAGTCATACAATACAACCATGACCAACCACTAGTTCCGATAGTGGAACGTTACAGTCATTGTTGCCTGCTCCTCCAAAGCGATATAGTAGCTCTGCATAGTGGAGAAGCCAAGGCTCATTACAATATTGTCCAAGCTCTCTCTAAGATACTCCTATCGCAAGCTTGGCTGACCAAAAGCATGTACAATGAGTTATGAGGGACCATATATGGAAAAGGGTGGGGTGGCCCTTGACATTCCCCTTTGTGACAGTTCATCTACCCTCATGACTCTCCATCTACTCTATGAATGTTACATCCAACTATCGACACTTGTACTTACACTTGACAAGACATTACATACAATCTACACATTTACCCATGTGAGACAAAATAGGCTTGAGCAAGCCATGTAAGACATCACTATGACTCGAACAACTGTAGGAAGACCAACTCTTTGATTTCTTCATGGTGGTTGACAATACCGAACTGATGCCAATATTGGTAGTTCGCAATGGTGTCGTGTACTCTAAGGTGACATATTTCTGGAAATGAACTCTTGCCTCCATAGCAACCGGGTACATTTCTTGAGCTCCTTGATCCAACTCGTCTGATAACATGTGGATCATTGTCTTGAGTGCAGCCGAACCAACAACATATTGATGCATGGTGTTTGCACTGATCACCAAGTCTGGGCTGGTTGCTATGCGCATCAACTCATCAAAGTACGAGTCAAGTTCCAGTCAGATCTATGCCTTTGTCTTTGCATGGGTGAATGTCCCAATATATGCTACTGCCTGTGCGCACACAACAACATCCACACTCCTAAATACCCGTGCATGGGAAGCCTGTAGACTAGTGATGAGTTGCAGGAGATATTCATAGTTTTCAATCTGACTCCGGATGTGTGCCTTCAGCTTGACCACTCTGGGCTTCATCATCTTGGGCAAGTGTAATGGGGCTCCCTTCTATCTCATTGTCCATGTTTGCATGTAATCAACAACAGCATGCAAGTTTGACAAGATATGTGCTCTCCCACGGGCGCTTCATTGGGGAAGCAATACCATACCACATGCGTTCATATTGGGGGATATATAACGAGGAAAAAACTGACATAATATATTGAGCATATATTAGGGGGTAAAGGGATTTTATATTGGAAGGTATAAAAAATGGAGCTCAAAGTTAATGAAAAAATATAAAGGGGTATAGAAAATGTTAATGAAAAAATGGATACCTACAATATCTAGTGAAGATAGGGGTTTTTTAAATTTGGAAGATGTATTGGGTTCATATAGGTAGGGGGTTAAATAATGTGATTTTTAGAGGTATTTTCCAATATGTAGTCAAATTTGAGGTATTGTTTAGTATGCCATGAATGCACGTGATATGTCATAGGTTCTTTGAGTGAAGCCCTCATGTGATCTCCTAGCAAATCGCTGTTGCGAACTGTTGAGATGGACAACTACCTTATTCATGGTACCAAACTTGGAATACAATGCCTGCATGACTGTGTCAAGGGACAATACTTCATCCTGTATTTCCTTCTTCAACTCTGCTCGAGTGGATGTTGTAACTAGTTCTCCTCCCTTCTTGGCCATTTGTAACTCCTTAGCGATTCGCTCATTCTCTGCTATCAGGAAGCGAACACTCGAGCTAATGGCTTCGGCATATGCTCTAGTAGCATCAGCCAATTTTGTTGGATTATTGGGTATGTCGGATATGATCACTCAGTCCTCAAACTGCGCAGGAGATGTGTGATCATCCAGAGTCGACACTCGGCGAGATTGCACAAATCTATGTTGGGACTCATCGAATGAGGTGTTGTACATCTCTCCCTCCAGATTGTCTCCAAGGATTTCAGTGTCTCTTTGGCCTCTTGGGACTTGCTCTGCTTCTAGATCCGATGAAGCTGGTGGGTCGACCTATTGGTGGTGAGGCATGAGGTAGATATCTTTCTCTAACTCCTGTTTCTCCATATCCGTATCCATTTTCTCAAGTGCTTCTTCAATCTCTTGAGAAAAGTCCTACTCCTGCGATTGCTCACCCTGTCTTCTTGGTCCCAACTATTCGGATGAGTCAACTACCTATACGAGCGTAGTTTCATCTATCTGTACATGTTTCACCCCCTGTTGTACCTGTTCTTGCTAGGCTTCTTTCTCCTGTCTGTGCAGCTCTTATTCCTTCCATAGTTTCTCCTTAAACTCATGCAACTCCTTCTATGTTTCCTCCATTCTCCATTTTTCTCTCTACATTTGCGCATTCCTCTTATTATGTTGTTGCCTCATCACCTCTATTGCCAAAGATGATTTCTTTACAAGTGGATCTTCTTGGAACTTGCAACTTTTTTTCCTCCTCCATGTTGTCGACAATCTTCCTCTTGCCTTTTTCGCGCGCTAGCATGTTTACCTCTATTGTTGTTGATGCTGGTGTTGTCTTGGTTGCTGCTTCACGCTACTTCGCTAACCATTCCACAGCAATGTCGACCGGTTCATTGGGCCTGAAAAAGTTGTAACAATATCTCCATGGGTCTTCCTCCACCAAATGACATGCCCATGGATCCACTGAAATCGTACTCTCGTGCAATGATATTTTACAAAACAATGTGGGTCATATGGACTGTAACTTCGAGTGTCGAAAGGATATTTCTTGATCACTTCTGCTTCGAAATCCACATGCTTGAAATTTCATTTCTTGTATAACACAATCCGAAACTGAAGAGCGGGTCAAGGTGCCTTGTTCTTCCAGTGTAGCCTAGCTAAGAGTCTTTCTGAGATGTGGTATGATACTTCTTGTATGACGAGCTTGTCCAAGGAAAAATTTGGTAGAACATGTGGAGGCTTCTCTGCATTGAACATTTGTATGAAGGTGTCGGACGGTGAGGCATACCAATCCGCTATGTCGATCAGTGCCTCCATTGCTGCCTTTGACATGCAATGTGGATTTTGTTCAAATATCGTCTTATACACCAGGGTGAAAAATGATCGGACAGCTATGTGATAACTCCTATGAAGGTGCATTCAGACAAAATTTTACAATAAGTGTTCACAAAGGTCTTCGCTGATGTCCAAGACCACTTCAAGATCGGGAACCGCTAACAGGAAAATATTGCATCCAAGATGTAAGAGGACATTTAGATTTTTGTCCGCTAACCTTTGGGGGGTTGTCAAGCTCTTGTTACCTATTCCTTCAGCCTATGAGCCAACATGTCGGGCCAGTTGCATGCTTTGCCTTCACTTTCCAGTTGGTCCAATGCGATCACCCAACTCTACCGCAAGGTCTCTGTGCTCTCTTGGCCATACAAGCAACATGAAAAGATGACCAAGTATTGATATGCCTTCTGCAGTATCTCTGTCTTGTAAGCCTAGTTGGCTGTCATCCTGAATTTGGCTGGCTCCTTCACCTTGTTCTTCAAGATATCTTTAGAGTTGGCATTACTGCTGGGTATGCTAAAGGGTGTCTTCCATGGTGACCACTGACTTCGATGTATGATACATTTGTTCATAACCCTGTGCCCTTAAGGTAGCAATCTTTGCCCCGTTGACACTGCTCAATGTCATCGTCTCGGGATCGGTGTGCGAGACGATCCAATGTATCATGTATGTGCATGGGAACACGAGATACCTGCATGCAATCTGGTATAGTCCGAACTTGTGGATGTTCACATAGACTTGGATGTCTTCGAGGTATTCCCCAACTGTGCCTGCAAATGCATCATTGACCTCTTGCCATTTCAACTTGATGTCCTTTTCTACAATTAGCTTGGTGTCTTCATAAATCAACAAACTTATAGACACTCGCTCAGCTGCTACTCCAGTTGCGCTATTATCGGTGTCCTTTGATCATGCTCTCTTGGAGGCCATTGATCTTGAACTGCTGAGTGGCAAACGAGAACCTACTAGATCTAGATACATGGAGACATGCATGGAAATAATTATGTCAGATAAAACCAAAGTAAACTTGAGGAACAACATGCAACATACCTGGGAATTGATTGGCATGGGTTGTGCAATTTTTCCTAGGAGGCCAGGAGACTGGCTGCCAGAACTGTGCAAAAGGTAGCCTAGACTACTAGGAGGCCTGGTGGCTATTGGAATTGCACAATTCACAATCCAGACTGGCCCGTTGGCCGCTGAGATTGTGCAATGCACAATTCGATCTGGCAAGGGTTGCAGGCCCAATGACTGCATTGTGCAATTTTCTGGGCTAGCAGTCACTACCTCTAAGAATTGCACAATGCAAGACTGGAGGATAGTCACTGGGTAGAAATCCGCACTTTTTGGGAGGAAGGCAGAGCCTTCCCTCTCAGGATTATGCAATGTTGTCTTGGTGAGGCAAAGTCTATGCCAAGGTTGCCTAGACCCGCCGACGGGAAACCGAAAGGAAATGTGATTGTGAATGCGTGATGATACTGAGTGTAAGTAGGAGAGAATGATCATGCATGCAAACAATGAATGCAAGATTCATAAAACAAACAACATGCATGTATGTGAAGTGAGTCACTAAATCAGCGATGATTTGTGCCAAAAAGTGTCATGCATGCAATAATAGTGAGATGCTAATGAAAAATGAAATGGTGCTAGTACAAGCTAATATGCATATAAACAACAACAAGTGTTCACAAAAATCAAGCAAACAACACTCACACAAGCCAAAACACAAAAAGCGACAGAAATGCAGGAAAAGACAAGTTAAGAGGAGATACCTGTAAATAGTTGAGCTGGATGTGTCGAAGACTCTTGGATGTGCTCTGGGATGTCATAGCTCCAAGATTGATGTGAATAAGTGAGCTCTGAAGTGTCAAATAAATGAGTTTGATGCTCATGATGCGCATGCCAAATATATAGGAAACGACGACACTTGGAGGTAAGATTCTAAAACAATCTTTGCATGTAACCTCTAGTTGCTAAAAATAACTCCTTAAAATCTAGGGATGCTTTTTTCATGTTGCTTTTTGTTATTTCGAGAAAAAGAAACCCATGCATGCAAGTTATGTTTTCTCGGTCCCAAGTGGAACCGATCAACCCGATGGCACATGCAACAGTCTGTCTGACTGAGGGTAACTTTTGCTCAGTTTCTGGGAGGAAGATGGGTTGGCTGCCCAAAGGGATTGCGCAATTTCTAGGATGAGAAGCTGACTGCTGCCCATGATTGCGCAATTTCTGGGTTGAGCAGTCCTGCTAGGTTAGATTGCACAGTTTCTTCAGAGAAGGTTAACTGACAGGATTGCACAATTCCTGAGTCCAGCACGCTGTTAGTCAAGATTGTGCAATTTCTGGAGGGAAGGTTGGTTCCCTCTAGAATTATGCAATTCCTTGAGGGAGCTGCTCAGTCTATAGCTAGAACAAGTCCAGGGAAGCAGCCTGTCAGGGGAATGCAACAAGCTATCATGCACAGGCTGTCATGTTGCTAGAAAACCAATGAAGCGTGTGTACTTGATAGTGCTAAGGCAAAATTTTGGAGGGTGGTTGTAGCTGCTACAACACCTTGGCATGGTAAAGGGTGAGCTGAGAAAGCCCTCAGCCTGGTTGAGTTGAGCCTTCGTGGTTGAATTGAGTGCCTTGGTGGCAGAGTTGAGCCTTCATGGATGAATTAAGTGCCTTGGTGGCAGAGTTGAGCCTTGGTGGCTGTGTTGAGCCTTCATGGTTGAGTTGAGATTAGTGTTTCTGTTTAACAATAATCTTTTAGGCAGCTAGTCTAATATTCAGAAGGAAACTTGGGTTAGAGTTTAGTGCTCTGAATATGTTGTGACTCTGGCGTTTAAGACAGGTTAATGCCCTATTCCACTAGAGAAGAATATCTGACTCAACTATTTTTGGACACACTGTTTCAAGATTGTTTGTGTAAGTTAAATACCAACAATTTCATTTTTCTTGAATTTAGTGGAAGGAAATCTTTAATTGCAAATAGTATTCACTGGGATAATGAATTTGAAACCATATTTTCTCAATTGTGCAAGTAACACTTTTTTCAATTCACTGTGTTGGATGCCTTTCATATCTACTCGCTGCTAGATATCATGATTCGAGTAGGACAGGGATTGGTGTTACATTTCCACATTTTATGTTCGCTATATTACTGCAATCTATTTTTCCATTACCACTCTCACCACTGTTGGATATGGAGACCTGCATGTTGAAAATACTAGAGAAATGATATTTGATATCGTCTACATGTTATTTAATCTAAGTTTGACTGCATACTTGATAGGAAACATGACAAATTTAATTGTACATGGCATAAGCTAGAGCATGAAATTTGTGTATAGAAATATATTTTTAATAGATTCGTGCATAGAAAAGTTATACTTACACATTCTCTCTTTTCAATGCAAAAATGCTATGCCACATGAGGATTTGACTTTCATTTTGATTGCAGAGGGACACAATTCAGGCAGCGTCAAGATTTTCTTTTAGGAATCAGCTGCCACTGCAATTGCAAGATCAAATGCTGGCACATATATCTTTGAAATTTAGGATAAAGGGATTGCAAGAAGAAGAAACATTAAATTATCTGCCAAAGGCCATCTGCACAAGCATTGCAAACATCTTGTTTTTTTCTATTGTTGATAAAGCGTATCTTTTCCAAGGAGTGTCACATGATTTTCTTTTCCAGCTAGTAAGTATTGCTTAATTATGGTAAGTATACCTTATTTTTTGTCTTTGCTAGTGGGCTTCAATACAACAACTTTGAGAAAAAATAACCTAATAGCCACCCCGTGCTTGGAAGGTTTCAGAGATGAAGGAAGAGTACTTTCCCCCCAAAAGGAAGATGTCATTTTAATGAATGAAGCACCCACAAATTTTTATGTGTTAGTGTCTGGTGCTATGGTAGGTATCTTTCTGAATGTTACAGAGTCTAAAATTTTAGAACTTTTAGGTGATTCACTTTAGTTATTTTGCCGAATGTGTGTCTTTAAATAGAGAACTACAATAAAATGTTGTAAATGTTGAAGTGGAGCTACAATAACATTGAAATTTTGTTTCATTTTGCAAGACATACTAGCAGACAAAGACAAGGGTAAAAAAGAGTAGGCAAGCTAATTTTCTTTAAAGGAAAGTGATTATTCATGCTCTTAGTATCTTCTTGTTAGGAGATTCATTACATAATAAGCATGAATATTAGAATGTTTGCATCTCATATACAAATAAATTTGGAACAATCATTTATTTCACTTTATGTTTTAGCCACATTGGAAAATTTGAAGTATAGAAATGACATATCTCATTCTGTAACAATCTAAAAATAAGTATCTAATTAACTTATTAAATTTAAATCAGAGTGGCACTTACCTAGCTAAATAAACATGTAATTAATTAACTAAATTCACACTATGAATAGTGCTTACCTGTGCTTACCTATGGTAGAAGCAGGCTTACCCCAACAAGGTTTTGGGGACGACTCTCCACCCAACCGTAGGTTCAATTGCGCAAGGGTTTTCTACAATTGGCCACCCCCGAGCCCTCAATCAACGTACTACTGCCAGTGACCCCTAAGTCTTAGAACACCATTCTCCCAAGAGAATGAAAGATAGAATCTTGGAATGATGGAATGCAAGAATGCCTCCATCTTCCTCACCATCTATTAAATAGAACAACATTGAAAGGGGAACCACATGCACACACTCCATGTGTCTACATGCAAATTTCTTTTGATTTTAGCTTTCTTGTTTTATTTCTTTACTTTTCTTTTGATTTTTAGCTTTACCTGTTTTATTTCCTTCTTTTTAATAGCTTTCTTGTTTTATTTCTATTTATTCTTATTTAGAGCTTTAGTATGGTTATTACTATTTTTATTTATTTTCTTTGTATATATTTTTAATATCATTTATTATTTATTATTTATATTATTTATTATTAAGTGATTTACTTATTATTTCTATTATTAATTATTATTATTATTATTTATTATTAAGGGGAGGGATATTATACTCTCCCACTTTAAGGAACTTCGTCCCGAAGTTAAGTTGAATTATTTATTATGTTTATCATTTATTATTTTATTTACTTCATGTTGCCAACACTCTCTGCTGAACTAGTATAACCAGTAGGCATCGAAAGTCCCCAACACCCCAGGAAATCTCAAGGAATCTCTGTCCTTTTTCCCACTTTTGGCACCAGGCATAAGCCTGACCCGGTCTGTATCCTAGTCCAAGTCTGGCCCCAAGACTCGCGCCTGACTCAGACCTCATCTACCCCAAGGCAGGCATCTAGTCCGGTATTCAATGACCCCGGGCATCTCGCAAGGCTGGCCCACTCCCTCCACAACTACTAAGGCGCACAGCCCAGGCATCGAAGTCCTTTACAACCCTTCCAGAATTCGACATCCCAATCCAATAACAGACACCTAGCCTAGAACATTAGGCACTTGGCCTCCTCAATATGGTCCCATAGCTCTTCAAGAGCTATACACTAGACAAAGGAACCACTAGCATATGTAGTGTTGATTGAGTTTTGTCCCTAGCCCATATGGTGTTACTTGTTCTCCCTCGTGCGTATGGGCTCGCATGAGATCATCAAATAAATCGGCCCTCTCGGCCCATTTGTGGAGTTCTATGAATCATCCCACCCAACATGCAACCAATGCATTAACCATACGATCATAGTATCATAGGGAATAATCCACTTGCCAAGTCTTGCAGATACATGTAATCTAAATGGAAATTTCAATGCAAAATTAAATTTATGAGAAGACCATATTGAGAGAGTCGTGTTCTTGCAATAATAGACCAGAGAAATGCCAAGAAACTACTATCGCTAAAGGAAAATGAGAACAGCAATCCAACCCAATTAGTGAATAGTATGATCAACATTCTAGGAATTTTATCTGTATGTTTTTAGATCAAATTGAACAGTAAAATAATGAACAGATGCTAGTGAACAATGATAATCTAAAGGTACCAAGATATTAGAGTTTACCCATTGTGAATTGGAACATATTTCACTATTTAAAAGCACTTTAATTGGTAACAGATTTCAACTTCAATTATCAAAATACTTCAAGTGCTATGTACACTGTGTTGTAAAATGAACCGGTGGTGAGTAGTTACACCAGCATTAAAGATTTGTTACAAAAAAACATGCCAGTATACCATTTCAATAGTGCAATCTTTCAGAGAATTATACATCGTCAATTATGGTAGATTATCACCATCCAAGATTATCAATGAGTCATAACAAAACAATATACTTTTAATCAGGTGAGTCATTTAGAATTTCGCTTTGTTATATGGTTGTAATGGAGAGAACCATTGTAATTGATTATAGCACTTTTTATGTTTAGAAAATGATAAGAGGATACAAGCACAAACAACTCAAGAAAATGAGATAGTGGTTTTACCATGTAATGAGATTCTAATGCGAACAGAGAACCAAGGAATCTACTGTCTATAATGATGCATGAGAAAACCAATGAGAAACTAAGGAATGCACCAGACTTTAAGTTATACCAACGTTATTCCACTGTGAAGAATTCGATTGTTGTAGCTTATTGCCACGAATATATCAGTCCTTAGATACCAAATTGGATAGATAATTAAAGAAAAACTGAAAAGTGAGGTGAGTCACTAGATGATCCAAACAATCCACTAATTCACTTTTCAAATGATCATTGAATGCAAGATAAGGAGTATTAATGATCTAGATTCAAGCTTAGTGCCAAATGTAAAGATAATATATCACGGTAATGTCAAGATTAGACCTATATCCGACCTCTAAAAATATTACATTTCTAACAGTGAAATCAAGTCACCCGCATATGCATGCAATGATAGCCAAACACTGTAATCAGTCACTCAATATCAAGATTCATCACTGAAGAAGCATAAAATAAGAGCCAAAATACTTAGATTATTGTTGTGATAATTATGCAACGATTTTTTTTTTTAAACCAGATATGTATTAACCATGCCAAATTTATTCAACAAAGTTTTGAAGATTCTTGATTCATTTCAATCTATTTTTTGTATATTTTTCCCCTATGGTATGCAATCAGACCATTGCCAAATTTGAAACTGTGTGATTGATCATGAAAATTATCAATAATCACTAATTTTGTAGTATTGAAACTTAGAGAATTGTCTCAACATAAAATCAAAATTCCAATGAATAAAGCTTAAGAATATTAGTGGCAGTATTGTTTTAAGAAGGTACCTGAATTCTGAAAGAAAATTCACCATGACTTTTGAAATTATATGTCAAGCCAATATTAAGTCTACAGATTCATGACCTTGTGTGCTAGGATAAATTGAAATTATGTGCTGTGGAGTGAAATATTTTGAGTATCTGTTTAAGCAATCATAGCTTATGTTAGAAGAGTTAAATGGACTGCTTTTAACAAAATAAATCGTTTAAACAAATTTACTGAATGTATCTTGAGATTCTTATGGCTATTAAATGATTACTTTAAGGAAATTTAAGAAATAAAACAACCAAAGAAATATTCCACACTATAAAGAAGAGACACCGCCACCCGACCCAAAACTGGATCGGATGGTTGGGAAGGTTATCCCTCCCCAACACAAAATAAAATCATTTTATTAATTATATGGCCTGCCTGCAAGTGCACCCGCAAAGGCAACACCATCCCTTCAATTACAATACATTTAGCCATATTAATTTCCCAGATAAGACATAAAATTGCCTGCATAAGACATAAGACATAAGATTGTAAGCTTGCGGACATGGCTATGCGTGTTCTTGCAAATTCCATACAATGGCGAGAAATCTTCACACACTATAATAGTACCATTTACACAATCAATAGTACCATTTCCTCATCCAATGTAGGTAATTGTTCCTTCAACAAATTATATAGAACTGGTATTTGTTTATACTCGTTTATCCAAGTATTCACACTACTAGTACTAGAAGAAGAAACTATACAACCATATTTTTTTCACGGGCTGTTGTATTGAGGGGTAAAGATGGCAATAGAATTAGTCAAGATCAGATTGCTTCCAGAGGGCAGAAAGTGACACGCTGGTTAATATATATATATGACATTACATATATGATTAATAAAAATAAAAAAATACAAATAAAATCATTGGAATGTAATAAACAGTGAAAAAAAAATGTACTTCGCATACCTGGACAGCTTATAAATCTTATCTCACTGCCAATTAATTCAATCAAGCATCGGCTAATACTGAGGCCAATTCATGTATAATCATTCTCAAAGTCACATTATAGAATTTTCAATAGTATTTCCTCCTACACTTCATGCTTGGTGCTTTTCATTAGTCATAGTGTCTTTCTTTTTCCAAAACAATCATTATCCAAATACTTTATTGTGAAAAGAGATGTTTGTTTGTTTTTGTCAAGATAGAATGAACGTAGTAGCCACATGAGCCTTAATTGGTATTTCTAGTCCCTTCGTCCCAAAAGGGGTGAACCAATCACTATGTTTGTATATCAATGTGTCCATTAAACTTTACCTAAAAATCGGTATTTATTATGTCAATTTAGCGTTGTGCATTACCAAATATCTTGATTAAAAAGGCTACTATTCAATATCATTATTCATTAAACTTTTCCTTGCCATAGTTAAGATATCCCCTTACACTAGACCAACATATACACCTTAAATCCATTTTTTTTTTTTTAATAAATTCCTATTTTATAACTCATTTAAAAACAACTTCACTACAACTTATAATCTAATAACATAACTAATTTTAAAATCACTACTCTATACTGATTAACAATTTGTATTTATATATACCAAATATTTTCAATTATTATTATATTTCAATACACAAATTTTTTCCCAATATCACATAATATATTTTATTTATTCTATTAATAAAATATTTACCATCCATCCAAAATAATTATATTTATTATTTTAATTTAATTTCACTTTGTAAAAATTATATTTTTATAACTCATATATACATAATACAAAATTACAATTGGACTTCTTCAACCAAAGCTGGATCAACCTTCTAGATCAGTGCCTCCAAATAGTGATGAATTGATAACCAATTTACTCACTACTTAGAAGACCAAGACCTCTGCAGATTTTGAATCTCAAGCTCAAAAATTGGATGAGTTTTCTGCAACAATAGTGACTTCAATTTAAGTGAAAAGGTTCTCCTTAGTACTTTTTGGTTTCAAGATCAAAGTGTAGGCTCAATATATAATGAAACTTTTACTGCAAACAAGAAGAACAGTCCTCAAACAAAAATGCAGTCATAATAAAAAATGAAGATCTAATACACCAAGGGCGAGGTTATAAACAAGTGATGGCATTTTTTTTTTATTTATGATAAACCACATGCATCAGACCTCAAATAATTTCAAATTAGCAAGGTATGCAACCCTGCCCCAAAACTTACTTAAAATTCAATTGAAAATTTTAGTTTTTTTTTAGGGATGAAAAATTTGAAATATTCTAAAAACTAAAAATAAAAACTTTCGTCGAAGAACCCTCCTCAAACAAGAAGATTTGCAAACTTCCTCAAGCTCACGTCTAGGAAGAAAAAGGCCTAAAAAAACCTGTGATTATCCTTCTAAAGATTTACAAATGAATACCAACCACCACATCCAAACTTTTGACAAATTTGTACCCCTAAAGATATGACGAACCCTTGATAAAAAATTAATTTAAAATTTGTAGGTGAATTCTTTATTATGTAAAGCTCAAATTTTGTCAACAAATTCACTTAATGAAACCCCTTTTGAGATGATTTTTGCACCAAGTCAAAAAAAAAATTAAAAGTCCGCTCTCGTCTTGAGAGGTAAAACCTTAATTTTTATTTTTATTTTTTTGCCCAGACCTGCAACCAATAAGATCAGACCTGAAGATTGTTATCATGAACCTTTCAAATATTTTTGTTCACTGAAAAAGATGAACAACTCAGAAATTAGAGGGAGCTACCATAAATGATTTTCGCTTTGCTTAAGATATGGGTATATTCAGAATTTTCATGTGGCCAAATGAAAAATAATGCCTTTTACAAATCGATCCGAAGGAATTTCCTTAAAAAAATCCTGAAGATTTTTACTTTTTTTTTTGAAAAAGAATGAACCTAAATTAGGTCTGTGACTTCCTTTCAAAATAAATCTGCAATTAAAATTGAAGCATCAGGATACAAAATTTCCTCCAAGATCAATGCTGAAAATCTCAAAAAAAAAAAAAAAAAAAATTATGGTTTTCCCTTCAAATGATCAGGGAAAAAAATTGTTTTGACGTCTCCCGGAGGATCGAGTCTTCTTTATGGCTCTCGGTTCAATGAGTTAGTGTCAAAAAAAAAATCTCTGCACTAATCAGGGAAAAAATTTTAGGCTTAAAAGGTCAAATCAAATGCAGAAAGTTTTACGTGAGACCTTCTCCAAAATTTTGATGGAAAACACCTGCAATGAATCAAGGATTAGAAAACAAATTGATTGCAAAAATATATGATGCCTTAAGGGTTGCGTCCCCCATCAAAGGCTTCAAAAATTTATTTCAAGTGACTAAATTGATGCCAAGCCCAAGAGGATGATAAGAGACAAACTCCAAGGCTAGCGGCTAGCCAAGAAGAATGCTTTTTGTTGTCAAACCTCCAATGAAAACCCCTAGAAAAACATCCAAATTTTATTACGAAGCCAAACCCTTGGAATAATTACTTTTGTGCCAAAGGTTTGTGATGAGACCCTCCAAATAATAAATGAGAAACCTGCAAAACAAAGAGGGGTTATCCCTTGAAGATAGACAAATAAAATCTGAAATTCAAGGGGCTTACGACCTTCCAAGATGAAATTACACCACAAAGGCTCTCGGCCTTGCTTAGAAAATCACTCAACTTAAGATCTTATTACAATAAAGTTTTAAAGGATAATTTACTTAACGTCAAAGCTTGAGAATTTCTCTCTGAGGCTCCTTCAATGATGCTCAAGCAAAATATCTCGGCTTCTAAGTAACAATAGCTTCCAAAGGCACAAATCGCTTGAGAAGGAAGTCTTCAAACAAGGAGTAAAATTATAAAAAAAATGCAAATAAAACCCTCTTAGATCCCTCAAAAAAATCGTTTTCCAAAAGGAAGAAAGAAAGCGATGAAGGCCTTGTCTGTTCAATGATTACTGCCACAATATTTCCTCATGAAAGTAATAAATATCAAGAAATAATCAAAATTCTCTGCATTAAAATGCCCATAGGTCCAAAGTGTTTGAACATGCTCTAATACCATATGTAACAATATAAAAATAAATATCTAATTAAATTATTAAATTTAAATCAGAGTGGCACATACCTAGCTAAATAAACATGTAATTAATTAGCTAAATTCACACTATGAATAGTGCTTACTTGTGCTTACCTATGGTAGAAGTAGGCTTACCAGAACAAGGTTTTGGGGATGACTCTCCACCCAACCGTAGGCTCAATTACGCAAGGGTTTGCTACAACTAGCCACCCCCGAGCCCTCAATCAACGTACTACTGCCAGTTACCCCTAAGTCTTAGAACACCGTTCTCCCAAGAGAATGAAAGATAAAATCTCGGAATGATGGAATACAAGAATGCCTCCCATCTTCCTCACCATCTATTAAATAGAACAACATTGGAAGGGGAACCACATGCACACACTCCATGTGTCTACATGCAACTTTCTTTTGATTTTAGCTTTCTTGTTTTATTTCTTTACTTTTCTTTTGATTTTTAGCTTTTCCTATTTTATTTCCTTCTTTTTTATAGTTGTCTTCTTTTATTTCTATTTATTCCTATTTAGAGCTTTAGTATGGTTATTACTATTTTTATTTATTTTCTTTGTATATATTTTTAATATCATTTATTATTTAACATTTATTATTTATTATTAAGGGGAGGGATATTACACATTCCAAATGACTTGTTTGTTTTACCCCATTAGTAGCACATACATTGTTTTGAAATCACAAAACTAAGTCAGCTGGTTTCTTTATTGTCAAATCATCTCCTACTGCATTCCATATTCTTTGGTAGAACCAACCCAGAGATGTTTTTGGAGAAATTGGAGTGCTCTGTTATAGACCACAACCATACACAATCCGTACAAAGAGGCTTTCTCAACTTTTGCGACTGAACTGCAATTCATTCATGAATATTGTACAATCTAATAATGTAGATGGAACGACCGTCATGAACAACCTTCTTAATGTTTACAAGAAAGAATTATGATAAATATGCCGAGTGAGCTTATCATAATAGGTTTCTCTAGGAATACGATCAAGTAAATGTATTATTGTAATGTCTTTGTTAGTATTGCAAGAAAACTTAACTTCGTGTTGATATGACTCTAGGAATTGAAGGAACTGAAGGACCCAACTTTTAGACAACTTTCAAAAGAGATAGATCAATTGCTAGTAGAAGGAAGAATGGATGTTTATGTTAGTCTTTGTTATGTTGCTTCAATAGGGAATTCCCTTCTAATGGAGCAATTATTGAAAAGAGGGATGGATCATAATGAATCAAACAACAATGTTCACACACCCTTGGTAAATTTCAAAACTAAAATTCATTTTCATCAGTAGAGTTCCATGGTCTCCACAACACTTTCTTTACGTTTTTGTGGTTCATGACTTAAGTACGTCTTTTCATTTGAAATCATACACTACTATGAGTGGGATAACTGATTAAAACTTTCCATTTTGTTTTGTTTTGTTATAAGCACATTGTTGCAGCGAATGGCTTTAAAGATTGTGTCAACTATATTTTAGAATATGGAGTAGATGTCAATAGCAAGGGTATATTCTCCCCTCCCTAGTGCACTCGTTAGTTGTTTTCCCAATCACAGAGTGTATGTATTAATACATTTGTTCTAAAATTTTCTCTAAAGCTTAGTGAAATCAATATCTTTTAAAATTTCAAACTGTTTCCATCGTTAATAAAATGAAGAATTTGACCAGATTGTATTTAACATTTCATAAACTTAACAGGTGAAGACATAAGTGTTCCTCTGTGGGAAGAAATACTAAGCCAATATAGACTGGTTGCCACATTACTTTGTGACAATGGTGCAAATCTTCAGTGTGGTATTGTTGGCAGTTTCCTTTTCATTGCTACACAAAATAAGGATTTGGATATGTTGAACGATTTACTAAGTTATGGAGTAGATATAAATGCAACAAATGGAGATGGGAACACAACCCTCCATGTTGCCATAAATGATGGATTGACAGAGATAGTGAAGTATCTTCTGGACCATTGAGAAAACATGAATAAAACAAATTGTAGTGGTCGAACACCAAAATATTTGGTAGAGCATCAAGGGCATGAAGAAATATGGGAATTATTGCAATAAAAATCTCAGTCAAAATACTCACACTTATGTTTATCTGTCAAAGATTCATCTGTCCCATCAAACCTAGATGAGAAAAATCACACAGTGATCACGAATCCCCTTCAGTATATGCAGAGGAAAATGGCATTCATCATTTTATAAATACAATTTCCACTCCACCTAATGGATTGCACAGAAAAATAGTTACTAATTTTGACAATTCTCTTTTCGATATGGTTACAATGCCTTGCAACACTAACCCTAGTGTTGGTGGCATGAGTCATGTGATTAAGTGTTCCTGTTGGAAAAGCCCTTCTCTTCCTAAAAGAGTGGCGATCCATAGGCATCATCCAATTTACATCAAAACAAATAAGCAACCAGGGAAAGTGATACTCTTGCCGAATGCAATTCAGAAGCTACTGAAAATTGGTGGTAAGTATTTATTTTATATATGAACTCGTGATTTCATGAGTTCATATTTCCTATAATATTTGAAATTAGAGTGTTGCAAAAGAATTTAAAATTAGCCATTCACAAAATTGTTCTCGCATGTGAAAATTTTGGTTATTTGCCTATGAAATTTTTGAGTGAAGATTATGCAGAAATAGATGATATTGATGTCATTAGAGAAGGGGATCATCTATTCCTTGTTGACAATCAAGAGACTTTTTAAGATATATAAGAAGGATGATCAATGATTTCTGTAGAAATTTTGTCAGTTTTCCTTAATGATAGTTGTAGAAATTTTAGGCATTATATTTTGTAATTATTTGGTTAGATTTGGGAGGTTTCACAAATATAATGAATTATTTCTAGAAGTACAAGGTTTTCAACAAATGACTAATATACTCATGAAGAAACTTGACTGTAAGGAGAAGCATATAGGAAAATATTGCAAGGTGGAGACATGGTGGTGGATTTCTTGTTTATTGTTAATGGTCATCTATCAAGACTTCTAATACTTGTTTTTGGACTTCATGCAAGTGGGACGTTGTGGACATCAAGAGAAGAATTCAATATGGCCCCTTCCCTATTCCCAAACAAGGAGTTGTAGTAAAAGCCAAGCCCAAGATTGAGAAATCTTTGGCACATGATCCTCCTTATCATATACTTCTCAGTAGTTCCAATGATAGCAATAGTGGTAGAAGGAGACACAGATATGAAAAATTTACGCACTACTACACAGGGGGTTGTTTAAGAAAATTAATTAAGATGAAATTAATATTTCCTATGAAGCATTTAATTAAATTAATTTGATATCAAACCTACCTTATTTAAAAGGAAAAACAAAATAAATAAAATGAAATCCTGAGGCATATATGAAGCCAGCTGCTCTTTATTTTCAAAGAAAGAATAACTCAATAGGTGCAAAGAAGATCAGGCAACACAAACAAAATGGTTGCAGCCAGAAAGAGAGGCAAAGGGTTTGCGGGTCGATATATGCTCGTAGAGTGACTCGGAAGATGTTTCAAGAATATGCCACATATCTTTGGCATATATAGGAAGAGGCCTGGAAGGACTATGTGTGAGCTGTGTGAGAATGTGGATGACGATCAGAATGACTCGAACAGTGTTGAAATTTGGCCGAGGAGGCAGCCGATGGAAGATAAGGGTGCTACAGAGAAGGTAAGGAGAAAGGCTCAACTGTACAGCCACTGAGTTGTGCCGAGTTTGAACCGGGATCTATTTGGCCACAGAGCCACACTTAGAATGTAGGAGGCACTAGGTTTGATGGAGGCTGCAAAGAAAAAAACGGTGGTTCAACTGTGTACGGCTTTCAAGATACACAGACGTGCTCAATTATAAATTTCAAAATGTAAAGGGGATGATTTGACGCACCGCCAACTCTGTTTGTTTAAAAAAAAAAATTACAAAAAGAAAATACAATAAACTTACTTTAAAAGAAAGCTACGATTCCTCCCCACATACTCCTATCACCATCTACTCATGCACCTCATGATAAATGAATTTTAATTCTTGCTGCTACTATTACCATTTTCAACCAAAAGGGTTCCTCCAATGCATTTACAAGGAAACCTTGAGAAAACACTAGGTAGAGAAAAGGAAGGATATGAAATATTGTGCACCTTTCTTAGAAGATAGAAGCGAGATAAGCCCCTTCAAATCATTCCAGTAATCCATCCAGCAATAGTAATCCTTCAACAATTCCAACAACACAGGCGCTAAGAAATGCATGCATCCACGAAGCCTTTTCTTATAATAGATGGAATGGTAATGAATAATAGGTACAATAAATATTTAATGACAATTTGAAATGCTGAAGTTTCTATTATTCCTCCACGTTGTAATCCCAAATGGAGTGGCGGAGTTATTCTATTATTCATAGATGGAATGGTAATGAATAATAGGTACAATAAATACTTAATGACAGTTTGAAACACTCAAGTTTCTATTATTCCTCCACGTTGTAATCCCAGATGGACTGGCAGAGTTATTCTATTATTCATCAAGGTTACAATCTGAGATGGACTGGCAAATTTATTATATAATTCCTCCATGGTACATTCAGAGATGGAGTGGCAGAGTTATTATTAAAAGCATGAATCGTGAAATTGATGGACAAGTTAATGAAACGTGTTTTGGAGTTATTATTAACAACAACAAAGGGTGAAATCAATGTACAATTTAAGCTATTATTCCTTCACATTGTAATCCCAGATGGAGTGGCAGAGTTTTATATTATTCATCAAGGTTACAATCCGATATGGAGTGGCAGAGTTATTATATTATTCCTCCATGTTACAGTTAGAGATGGAGTGTCAGAGTTATTATTAAGAGCATGAATCGTGGAATTGATGGAAAGTTAATGAAACTACAGACACTTGTGTTTTGGAGTTATTATTAACAGCAGAAAAGGGTGAAATTAATGTACAATTTAATGAAACTACGACAACTATATTTTGAATTGGACACATGTCACCAATGGTTTGAAATGGATGATCATCTTATTCGGAGATAATTAAAGCCAAAACAATATATACTATACTTTCATATCTAAATTTTCATTTGGTAAAAAAATATTTCATCACTATGACTATCAGTATCACTATCATTATTCCTCTTATCACTCAAAATTTTTAAATAATTAATAATGTATGCACTATCCCTCTTATTATTGAAAATTTTTAAATAATTAAAAATATAAACACTATTCAAAATATGAACAATTATTAAATTCCTAGGAAAATATGAACAATTATAACATTACAATGATTGTTAAAATAATTATGATATTTAGTGTAGTTCTCAATTTCATACAATGCTCCTTTTAAAGAACTTTTACCTTTTAAAATATGACATCCATCCCTTTTCTGCATTGGTCCATGTAAAGTGATGCCATGGTTGCATAAGAAATCTCAAACATAATTCTTTTGGTGGGAAAATTTTAAGTTTAGATGGTATATATTTAATCATAATAATTACAATTTACAAATAAATTGATGACATTCTTTTTTCAAAGTTTATAATTTTGCAATAATGTTATTTAAAATTTTAAATACATTATTTATAATTAGATAGGCCAACTATTGTTTAATTATCTTTTATATACCTGATTTTGTTTGTTTTTCATAGGTTTTAAGATAAAGTTATCTAAGAAGCTCAAAGAGATAATGGTTTTTCTGAATTGAGAGTTGATGTTAAACTTGGAACTACTGAGGGTTGGTTGGAAGAAATTAAATCCTATATATGAGTCAAGTAAGGGTGTCCCTTATACCTTATTTTTTTTTGGCATATACATTGATAAGCTAGAAGAATGTCGAGAAGATGTAGGTTGTGTTGGCCCCAATGCTATTAATACATTTCTGGGTAACTAATAATCCTCCAATTTTTTGCTCCAAGATGAATATGACTGTTAATAATAGAAAAATTAAATTCATGATAATTAAATCCAAAAAACATATACTATACTTTCATATCTAAATTTTAAAGTGGTAAAAAAAATCTTTCATCACTATCACTATCCCTTTTATCACTCAAATTTTTTAAATAATCAATAAAATACACATTATCCATCTTATCACTAAATTTTTTTAAATAATTAAAAATATACACACTATTACCTTAAACCTTTGTTTTCTTTTAATGTTACCCTAAATAAAAACCCCTTATCATTTTTTATTAATATATTACCTTATAACTCAAAAATTAATTTAAAAAATTAATTTTTCCTTCCTTTAAATTAAATTTTCTAACAACTTAAAAACATCATAATCATTAAATTATGATATTATATATCAATATCTACATATACATATTCAACACATTTCTTCATTATTTTATTCCAATATCTACATATTCACAATATTTCATCATTAGTTTATCTCAATATCTAATTATATTTTATATTATATTTGAAGTAATTTTATAATTACATAATTTATATGCATCAAATCTACAGATTATTTTCACAAGAATGATTCAGAATAAGTCTAATAAACTATGCAAATTCCCATGGAGAGAGAGAGAGTAATTGCTATAAATTAATATTTGGAGTATTTTAATAGTGTATCTAATTATTATCTATCCAAATCTTTTTGGACTATTTGTATATAGTATAAAGTGATTATATTTATTGGAAAATAATATAAAAGAATATTTAATTAAATGGTGAATTTAGTAATGAGGAATTATAGACAATTTGTATATAGTATAAAGTGATTATATTCATTGGAAAATAATATAATGGCATATTTAATTAAATAGTGAATTTAATAATTAGGAATAAGTTTTTCAAATTTCTTTAAATGTTAAGTTTTTCCTTTTAAAAATAGATGAAACAAAACATAGTTACTAAAGACATTATATAAAGTAAATTATGGAAACATAGTGATATTTACCTATGTGCAAATATATGAAATTTTAAGAAATATTTTGATATGGATTTAAAGTTTAAAGTAATAATTTTTTAAACCCCATTCAAACTAATATACCTAATTGATTCCAGTTCATCTCAATTTTATTTTTTTTACAGGATGCTCGAAATTTAGGCAAATTCAACATAATGATATCAAACGTACCTTATTTAAAAGGAAAAAAAAAATAAATAAAATGAAATCCTGAGACATGTATGAAGCCAGCTTCTCTTTATTTCCAAAGAACGGCTGCAGCGAGAAAAACAGGCAAAGGGTTTACGCATCGATATATGCTTGCAGAGTGACTCGGAATATGTTTCAAGAATATGCCACGTAGCTTTGGCATATATAGGAGGATGCCTAGAAGGACTGTGTGTCAGCTCTGTGAGAATGTGGATGACGATCACATTGATTCGAACAGCGTTGAAACATGGCCGAGGAGGCAGCCGATGGAAGACGAGGGTGCTGCAGAGAAAGTAAGGGGAAAGGCTCAGTTGTACAGCCACTGAGTTGTGCCGAGTTCGAACCTGGATCCATTTGTCCATAGAGCCACACATAGAATGCAGGAGGCACTACATTTTATTGAGGCTGTGGAGAAAAATACGGTGGGTCGACTGTGTACGCCTTTCAAGCTCCACAGACGTTCTCAATTATAAATTTCAAAATGTAAAGGGGGTGATTTGAGGCACAACTAACTCTTTTTGCTTAATTTTTTTTTAACAAAAAGAAAATACAATAAAGTTACTCTAAAAGAAAACTACAGTTACTCCCCACATATTCCTATTACCATCTACTCATGCACCTCATGATAAATGAATTTTAATTCTAGTTGCTACTATTATCATTTTCTATCAAAAGGGTTTCAAACCTTGAAAACACACTAGGTAGAGAAAAGGAAGGCTACGAAAGATTGTGCACCTTTCTTAGCAGATAGAAGCGAGAGAAGCCCCTTCAAATCGTTCCACTAATCCTTCCAGCAATAGTAATCCTTCAACAATTCCAACAACCCAAGCGCTAAGAAATGCATGCATCCATGAAGCCTTTGCTTATAATAGATGGAATGATTATGAATAATAGGTACAATAAATATTTAATGATAATTTGAAATGCTCAAATTTGTATTATTCCTTGGCGTTGCAATCCCAGATGGAGTGGCAGAGTTATTCTATTATTCATCAAGATTAGAATCTGAGATGGAGTGGCAAAGTTATTATATTATTCCTCCACCTTACAATTAGAGATGGAGTGGAAGAGTTATTATTAAGAGCATGAATTGTGAAATTACAATCCGAGATGGAGTGGTAGAGTTATTATATTATTCCTCCACGTTACAATCAGAGATGGAGTGGCGGATTTATTATTAAGAGCATGAATCGTGAAATTGATGGACAAGTTAATGAAACTACAGACACGTGTGTTTTGGAATTATTATTAACAGCAGGAAAGGGTGAAACTAATGTACAATTTAAGCTATTATTCCTCCACGTTGTAATCCCAGATGGAGTGGCAGAGTTATTCTATTATTCATCAAGGTTACAATCCGAGATGGAGTGGCAAAGTTATTATATTATTCTTCCATGTTACAATCAGAGATGGAGTGGCGGAGTCATTATTAAGAACATGAATCATGAAATTGATGGATAAGTTAATGAAACTACGGACACTTGTGTTTTGGAGTTATTATTAATAGTAGGAAAGGGTGAAATTAATATAAAATTTAATGAAACTACGACAACTGTATTTCGAGTTGGACACATGTCACCAATGGTTTGAAATGGATGATCATCTTATTCGGAGATAATTAAATCCAAAAAAAATATATACTATACTTCCATATCTAAATTTTAAATTGGTAAAAAAATCTTTCATCCCTATGACTATGACTATGACTATGACTATTTCTCTTATCATTCAAAATTTTTAAATAATTAATAATATAGACATTATCCCTCTTATTACTGAAAATTTTTAAATAATTAAAAATATACACACTATTCAAACTATGAACAATTATTAGATTCCTAAGAAAATATTAACAATTATAACATTACAATGATTCTTAAAATAACTATGATATTTAGTGTAGTTCTCAATTTCATACAATGCTCCTTTTGAAGAACTTTGACCTTTTAAGATACGAAATCCATCCCCTTTCTTCATTGATCCATGTAGAGTGATGCCATGGTTGGATAAGAAATCTCAAACATAATTCTTTTGGTGAGAAAATTTTTGGTTTAAATGGTATATATTTAATCATAATAATTATAATTTACAAATAAATTGATGACATTCTTTTTTCAAAGTTTATAATTTTGCAATAATGTTATTTAAAATTTTAAATACATTATTTATAATTAGATAGGTGAAGTATTGTTTAATTGTCTTTTATATACTTGATTTTGATTTTTTTAGCATAGGTTTTAACATGAAGTTATCCAAGAAGCTCAAAGGCATAATGATTTTTTCTGAATTGAGAGTTGATGTTAAACTTAGAACTACTAAGGGTTGGTTGGAAGAAATTAAATGATATATAGGAGTCAAGTAACGGTGTCCCTTATACCTTATTTTTTTGGGCATATACATTGATAAGCTAAAAGAATGTCCGGAAGATGTAGGTTGTTTTGGCCCCAATGCTATTATTATTTTGGAAAAGAGCTATTACTAGCATTTGCACCAGATGTTGCAAAGGAAACGTCGTAAGGCATAAATTGAAGAATGCAAATATTTAATTTTTTAAATAAATGAGAAATTTATATTGAAAAATATTAATTAAAGTAACATTTTAAAGCTTAATCCAATTTAAGCCATGAGATGAAAAAGCTAAAACATCGACAGTTGACAGTACTTGGTAGGTCGGGGGTGGAAATTTAAGTTTAAATGCATAGCAATGTAAATATTATTATCTAATCTCATTTTATTTTGCATCATATGTTTGTTTGTAAATTCCATGAATTCCATTGCATATGGTCGTTTGTAAATTCCATGAATTGCATTCCATCGGTTGTCTAAACCAATATTTAACTGTGGATATTATCACTTTTTGTTTTATGTACATTGTTATTATGAAATTCTCCTTCTCTCAGAGTTTGAAATGGAATTCATTCGTTCTAATTGCATGCTTCCAAAAAAAATTGATAATTTGAGTAATTTGATTACACTTACACAAAGGGGTCTTCTCTAGTTCTGTAGGATCTTCTCTAGGATGTTATTCTAGTATGGAGTTTACTTTATATCACTGTTAATACATTATTAAAAACTATCACTAATTATTTTAATGAAAATATAGAGAAACAATTAATTTCCCCTTCCTGCACCTAAAAAATTATAGAAAGTAATGCATGCATCCCAAAAATTTATGAAAACAAGCATTTCGATTAAAAATGAATGCAATGTAACTAAAAAAACCCTATTTGTCTCATCTCATTTTATTTTGCAGCGTATGTTTGTTTGTAAATTCCATGAATTCCATTGCATATGTTCGTTTGTAAAGTCCATGAATTCCATTCCATCGGTTGTTTGAACCAATATTTAACTATGCATATTATCATTTTTTGTTTTATGTACTTTTTTATTATGAACTTCTCCTTCTCTCAGAGTTTGAAATGGAATTCATTCGTTCTAATTGCATGCTTCCAAAAAAATTGATAATTTGAGTAATTTGATTAGACTTACACAAAGGGGTCTTCTCTAGTTCTGTAGGATCTTCTCTAGGATGTTATTCCAGTATGGAGTTTACTTTATATCACCATTAATACATTATTAAAAAATATCATTAATTATTTTAATGAAAATATAGAGAAACAATCAATTTCCCCTTCCTACACCTTAAAAATTATAGAAAGTAATGCATGCATCCCAAAAATTTATGAAAACAAGCATTTCGATTAAAAATGAATGCAATGTAACTAAAAAAACCCTATTTGTCTTTGAACTCATTGGCTTGAATCTGCTAGTGTTTGTATGTCCCAAGTGTGTGTATGTCCCAATTAATGAAAGTTGAAACTTTTGACAAGAGTTCATCAAACTTGTAATGGAAACAGTCAGCTTGCAATAAAATAATCCAGTTCTAAAATACAGGGACTAATAATGATTACACCTACTTCTGTTTCATCTTTGCCCTTTCTTTATGCCTATGTCACACCCCTATATACAAGGAATAATACAATATACCTAAGATAATTATTTATGGTAATTAAATATAAAAGTTCACCCTCTAATTATTCACAACAATACGCATACATTTGGTTTATTTACTGTGTCACAACTAACCATTGTAATTATGCAACAAAACCTTAGCTATTAACTTCAAAGTTGGTTGTGAATCACATAATACACGAGACCCGAGTTTCATTCATTAATAATCTATAAATAGTTTTATCTTTCGTATAGTGGAGGACAAGTCCTTATCCTCTTTGATTTATTGCCCCACCCCTCCAGCTCGGATTTGAGGTCTTATCTTGAGCTTCGCGTGATCGGGTTACCGTTGTCATACACTTCTCCGGACCAGCAGTGTTAATGCATGCAGTGGTGCTGTCAGTGAACCTCGGGATCATCTGTCTCATCTACGGTGGAGGTTGTTGGTCACTGATCTGATGGCTCTGGGATATTCTAAGTGTTTTACCCTCTACAGGGTCTAGCTATGCAGCTCATTCTGCCCATTCCTCCTTGTGCTGGCTCTGCTTCCAGTCCATCGCGGAGGTGCTTACGCTGCGAGCATGTCTCTTGTTGAGGTTGGATCATTCCGTGAGCTGCTTGAGGGTTTTGCGCTCAAGTTAGGGAGTTCTTGGGAAATTACCCAGGTGAGTTCTTGGGAAATTACCCAGGTGAGGTTACCCTGTTTTCTAAATAACGTTGTTGTTAATGTCAGCTCAGGAATTGATTTCAGTTTTCTTTTGTGTGCTAATATTTGGAATTATGCTCCACAAGTTTGGCAAGGACTCTTCACCGCATTGAGGGAAAATCCTCCTGAAGATTTCTACCTCATCCTTACAGGGCCTGCGCTTCTGGGGTTTTATCTGGGTAAGCTTGTAAGGCTTCCCTCCTGTCCTAAGTTAGATGGAATCTCCTTCTTGCCTGAGGTGTAATTTCAACGTTTTGGCATACTGGGTTCTTCTACTAGGGTTTGACTCTTGTTGAAGTTTCACGAGGAACAAAGTTTGTATTTGTTTAAGCAAGACCTATTCCGGCTTGCAAGGAACCTCTGTCTCCTATTGCGGTCAAGTTAGGGAGTTCTTGGGAAATTACCCAGGTGAGGTTACCCCATTTTCTAAAAAACATTGTTGTTAATGTCAGCTCAGGAATTGATTTCAGTTTTCTTTTGTGTGCTAATATTTGGAATTATGCTCCACAGGTTTGGCAAGGGCTCTTTGCTGCGTTGAGGGAAAAGCCTCCTGAAGATTTCTACCTCATCCTTACAGGGCTTGCACTTCTGGGGTTTTATTTGGGTAAGCTTGTAAGGTTCCCCTCCTGTCCTAAGTTCGATGGCATCTCCTTCTTTCTTGAGGTGTAATTCCAGCATTTTGGTGTACTAGGTTCTCCTACCAGGGTTTGACTCTTGTTGAAGTTTCACCAGGAACGAAGTTTGTATTTGTTTGAGCAAGACCCGTTCCGGCTTGTAAGGAACCTCTGTCTCCTGTTGCGGTTGGATCGTTCCGTGAGCTTCTTAAGGGTTTTGTGCTCAAGTTAGGGAGTTCTTGGGAAATTACCCAGGTGAGGTTACCCCATTTTCTAAATAACGTTGTTGTTCATGCCAGCTCGGGAATTGATTTTAGTTTTCTTTTGTGTGCTAATATTTGGAATTATGCTCCGCAGGTTTGGCAAGGGCTCTTGACCACATTGAGGGAAAAGCGTCTCGAAGATTTCTACCTCATCCTTACGGGGCTTGCACTTCTAGGGTTTTATCTGGGTAAGCTTGTAAGGCTCCCCTCCTGTCCTAATTTCAATGGCATCTCCTTCTTGCCTGAGGTGTAATTTCAACGTTTTGGTGTACTGGGTTCTCCTACCAGGGTTTGACTCTTGTTGAAGTTTCACCAGGAATGAAGTTTGTATTTGTTTAAGAAAGACCTATTTCGGCTTGCAAGGAACCTATGTGATTAATTTTTTGGTATTTCCATTAATACAATATAGGAAATGAAAATTCCAAGAGCATCTGAGCAAAATCCACTGTAACTCTATCATATAAATATATTACAGTCCAATATGGAGTTTACTTTATATAACCATTAATACATTATTAAAAACTATCATTAATTATTTTAATGAAAATATAGAGAAACAATTAATTTCCCCTTATTGCACCTAAAAAATTATAGAAAGTAATGCATGCATCCCAAAAATTTATGAAAACAAGCGTTTCGATTAAAAATGAATGCAATGTAACTAAAAATACCCTATTTGTCTTTGAACTCATTGGCTTGAGTCTGCTAGTGTTTGTATGTCCCAATTAATGACAGTTTAAACTTCTGACAAGAGCTCATCAAACTTGTAATGGAAACAGTCAGCTTGCAATAAAATAATCCAGTTCTAAAATGCAGGGACTAATAATGATTACGCCTGCTTCTGTTTCATCTTTGCCCTTTCTTTATGCCTGAGATATGCTTAATTCTAATAATATCTTGTTTACATAATTTTTTATATATAATTTTATTTTCTCCATGTTATTCTGAATATCAAGTATTTTGTGAGGCATTTGAATGGTTTAGTGAAAAATTTGTTTTTCCAGTTATATCTGGAAACTTATATTGTAACTAAAATAGTACTTTGTCGAGGAATCTGAATAGTTTAGTAAACAATTTGTTTTTCCAATTGCATCTAAAAATGCAGTGGAACTGAAATAATTAAATCTAGTGTTGTGACTCGTAAAATAGTTATATCTGATGTTGAGCAGAGTTTCCACCCACAGGTTATTATCATTAGAAGAGCTTGTTACAGTGTAATGGAAATAGTAAGTGATAATAAAACAAATATTGAAGATTTGGAGAAGCCAACACGTCTGATGAAGTGACTATGAATGATCGGCTTGTTGATGAGAGCAAGATTGGTGGATTGAGGAACGCAGTGAAGGATTTTCTGTTCCCTGATCTATTTCGACGATATTGGAATCAATCAAGGATGCGTAAATATATTAATGGTCTTCAGTATGCATTCCCCATCCTCAAATGTTTTCCCACATATTCTTTTGGTCTCTTCAAATCCGATATTATCTATCGCATTACCATTACCAGCTTTGCCATTCCACAGGTATAAGCTACCCAAAGCTTTGGCTTCTCTGCTTTGGTACAAGAGATACATATGTCCTAAAGGCATTATAGTATATTCACATTCTCTCATACCATGTTAGATGTTTCCTAAAAAAAAATTATTCATCTGATCTCGGCTTCAAATGAAAATGGTAAACAACTCATAATACATACTAAATCAATGGGATGATACTGCACAGAATTTATAGAAATAAACTGCAAATCTCATTCAAACTATAGCTTTTTACTGCACGTTAAAAACTCTTCCTCTACAATTGACCAGAGCTCTGGCTTGAAACGCATTGGAAGAAATAGAAACATTGGAAGAAACAGAAACGCCAATGTCCGAAATGTACACCTAGAAAGTTGCGTCATTGTACTTGTCAGGCGTCACAACTTCAGTTTTCCTCTTGCGCTCTGCGGCAATTTCTCTCCTCCTAAGCTCCGCGGACACTGCGATGCCAAAAGTAATGATATACCACGCTGTAATTGGTTATGCCTCCTACGCTTTGCAGCCACTGCTCTCCTCCTGCGCTGTGCAGACACTGCAATGCCAAAAGTAATGAGATACCACGCTAAAATCGGTTATGCTGACCAGTGCGCAAACCATTTCCCAAAAGAATTTGTAACCATTTTGTAACCATCCTCATCGAATAGTTGAAACTTTTGCAATTGTCTAACATAGGATCCTATGGCATACGAGGATGACCAGTGGGTAGAGAGGGGAGTTCATTTAAGAGGGAATGCCTTATGGCATAAAAAATAATAATGAGAAATTATAAATGAATGTTATAAATAATAATGACCAATTTATTATGGAGGAATTTATTATAATTGGAATAATGTCAAATCCCCAGAAAATTGGTGGGATTTTTAAAATTTATTAAAAGTAATGGACCATTTTGCTAAATAATATTTTCTTATATATAAATAAATATTATACATAATAACGAGGAACTAAGACATTTGTGATCCATGATGTAGAGAATAGTCTTTCGGATTAATCACATGTAAGGATTGGGTTGAAGTTTCAAACCAACTAAAGTTGTTCATCCTCAGGATAAGGTGAGAAACCAATGAATCTGAGAGAATTAATAGCAGGGATGCATCAATGTTCAGGGTAAGCTGTTCAAAAAATAGCCATTGGTGAAGAATTATTAAGTGATAAGAAGTTTATTAAAATAACAATTATTTAGTTAGAAAATAGCCGATATGTAATAATTAATTATTTCATATCGAAAATGTAAATAAAATAATATTATTAGGGTTGACCTATTCAATGTGAGTTAGGTAAAAGATATAATAATCTAAAAATCAATTAATATATTTATCGATTAAAATGACAATTATTTTATATAATATTAATATTATTTAAATAATAATATTAGGTTGAAGATAAGTTGTTATGAATGAATTGGTTAGTGATAATATTAAAAAATATAATTTATTTACCAATTCAAATAATAATATTATCATTCTAAAAAATAAAATAATTCATATGACATTATTAGGGATGACTTGTTCAATGTGAGTTAGTGATGTCATTAAACTACATCCCCAATAGCCTTCATTATTTTGTTCAATTTTGAAGCCCCTATCCAAATCTGCAACATGTCCATGTTCTCTGCCTGCATCATAAAACGGGTGCTCATCAAGAAACACAAAGGGGCCTTTCTTTAAGTTGAATACAATGAACTCATAGAGATTGCATGATGAAAGATTAATTTTCCGCCAAAATAAAATATATGGGATTCACAATCAGATTCTTCATTATGTTTACATTCACCAGTAAGACAACCCTAATAGCTTCCTCCTAGATCTGGCACATTATTATCTTCAAGATGGTGAGGGATATTTTCTTGTAGAATAGTTATCCCTAGAGCAAACAACATTGTTCAGTCCCAATTTTGAGCCTATATTATCCTTCAAAGTAGTAGATTTATCACAAGGAGGTTTTCCAATAGTCTCCTTCGAGGTGAGCAAGAAGACCTTCCTTTTCTAAGCCTCCCAATAAGTGTTGGTGGGTGTCTCCAAAATATGCATTTTCGGGCCCCAAAATTTGAGAAAACATTCAATGAGAGCTATCATAGAAGATATGCTCTTCAAGATGCATAAGTGCTTGAACCCGTCTTTTTGCTTGTACTCCAAACAAAGAAGAAATAATTTTATGATGGCATCTTCATGTCTTTCCTTAAATTTCGAAATAGACCTCATAAATGTCAAGAAATAATTTTATGATGGCATCTTCATGTCTTTCCTTCAATTTTGAAATAGAACTCATAAATGCTAAGACATGTAGAACATCGCAAAAGAATCACCATTGAAATTTAGAGGCTTCCTATCATTTTTTGGAAGAGGCTTATTTGGTATCGAGGGATATTCTCAATGTCCAACAAAAAAAACAATTCATGCAAATCCTGAGGGGCTATCTTTCACCCATACAATTTCCACCATGAAAATTTAAATTTTATAACAAATACAATTTGTACCTTTTAACAATGGAGTTGCCATGGTGACTGATCAACACATTCACAATGGTGCCAGGACTTATTGGCAGCCCTACAAAAGGAGGACTGATTATGACAAAGATGTAGTTATAGAAAAAGATCTTGTTCCACTCCTTCAGGATAGTGATGCCAACAATGAAGAGCATTTTTAGGACAACCCTAAATTTAAAGATAGTTTTGTTGCTCGTTCCATTGAAGAAAGTACCACAAATCCAGAAGAGGATAGTTTTGAGGATACTATGTTTTGATGGGCCACCATTTTTTTATGACAAACATCATTATAAGGGATATTTCTTGACAGACTTCATGTGATAGATTGTAGCCTAGGTCCCCTGAGAACTGTTGGTAGCTCTAAATTATTTAATATCCCCAACTGATAATGAAAAAAATAATAAATAAATAAATAGACAACATATGGTATTCGCCCAAAGGAACTAAACGCCTTGGTATTTGCCAGTAGTTTTCAAAGGCTTTAAAATGAGGAAGGAGTGCAAGGGCTTTAAAAGGAGGAAGGAAATCAAGAATTTTGAAGCTCCTTTCCAAATCTGCAACATGGCCATGTTCTCTGCCTACATCATAAAATGGGTGCTCATCAAGAAACACAAAGGGGCCTTTCTTTAAGTTGAATACAATGAACTCATAGAGATTGCATGATGAAAGATTAATTGTCCGTCAAAATAAAAGATATGAGATTCACAATCAGATTCTTCATTATGTTCACATTCACTAGCAAGACAACCCTAATAGCTTCCTCCTGGATCTGGCACATTATTGTCTTCAAGATGGTGAGGGATAGTTTCTTGTAGAATATTTATCCCTAGAGTAAACAACATTGTTCAGTCTCAATTTTGGGCCTATGTTATCCTTTAGAGTAGTAGATTTATCACAAGGAGGTTTTCCTATAGTCTCCTTCAAGGTGAGCAAGAAGACCTTCCTTTTCTAAGCCTCCCAATAAGTGTTGGTGGGTGTCTCCAAAATATGCATTTCTGTCCCCCAACATTTGAGAAAGCATTCAATGAGAGCTATCATAGAAGATATGCTCTTCAAGATGCATAAGTGCTTGAACCTGTCTTTCTGCTTGTACTCCAGACAAAGAAGAGATAATTTTATGATGGCATCTTCATGTCTTTCCTTAAATTTCGAAATAGACCTCATAAATGTCAAGAAATAATTTTATGATGGCACCTTCATGTCTTCAATTTTGAAATAGAACTCATAAATGCTAAGACATGTAGAACATTTCAAAAGAATCACCATTGAAATTTAGAGGCTTCTTATCATTTTTTGGAAGAGGCTTATTTGGTATCAAGGGATATTCTCAATGTCCAACAAAAAAACCAATTCATGCAAATCTTGAGGGGCTATCTTTCACCCATACAATTTCCACCATGAAAATTTAAATTTTATAATAAATACAATTTGTACCTTTTAACAATGGAGTTGCCATGGTGACTAATCAACACATTCACAATGGTGCCAAGACTTATTGGCAACCCTACAAAAGGAGGACTGATTATGAAAACAATGTAGTTATAGAAAAAGATCCTGTTCCACTCCTTGAAGATAGTGATTCCAACAACGAAGAGAATTTTTAGGACAACCCTAAATTTAAAGATAGTTTTGTTGCTCGTTCCATTGAAGAAAGTACCACAAATCCAGAAGAAGATAATTTTGAGGATACTATGTTTTGATGTGCCACCATTTTTTTATGACAAGCATCATTATAAGGGGTATTTCTTAACAGACTTCATGTGATAGATTGTAGCCCAGGTCCCCTGAGAACTATTGGCAGCTCTAAATTATTTAATATCCCCAACTGATAACAAAAAAAATAATAAATAAATAAATCGACAACATATGGTATTCGCCCAAAGGAACTAAAGGCCTTGGTATTTGCCAGTAGTTTTCAAGGGCTTTAAAATGAGGAAGGAGTGTAAGGGCATTAAGAGGAAGGAAATCAAGAAGGGAACGGGAAGAATTTTGAATCTTTCTCTCGTGATTTTGATCTATAGCTTAGGAAAGCTTTTCATCTCTGAGAATTTCAGGCAAGATCCTCTCACTAGATTCAGGGAGAGCCAATCTCACCCTAGCCAGCAACCCACAACCCAAGCCAGTCTCACCCTTGCCAGCAACCGGCAACCCATTTCTGCTGCAATTTTAATCTTCTCTAGGAAAGGGGTTTCGTGGGGATTGTTTCTGGGAACAAATTCTTGTGTTATTGCAGGTCTCATATCATCTTCGGACTAGTATTGCAAACGCTGCATAAATTTTCCACAGAGATCACATCTAACAGAGGAATCACGAGGTGGCTGCCAACAATTAGGGTGGTATATTGCCCAGCTCCAGATCGAGAAAAGAGAACCATCGTGTGGGGTCTAAGGACATGGAATTAGTGGAGGTGAAGCGCGGCACAAGAGATAGGGAGCATTGGGATAGACACAGGTTGCATACTCTGATCCCACGGCTGGAACACGTCCTCACACTCGGTAAGAGGCAAGTTTACTGATTAGCGTAAGCACGGGACGTTGAGGTGGCCTTGAGGGCAAAGGCATAGTAACACAAGCATCGATCGCAAGCATGGGACAAATCGCTATTCAGAACCTTTTAAAAATGGAGTTACCATGGTGACTAATCAACACATTCACAATGGTTCCAGGACTTATTGGCAGCCCTACAAAAGGAGGACTGATTACGACAAAGAATTAGTTATAGAAAAAGATCCTATTCCACTTCTTGAAGATAGTGATGCCAACAATGAAGAGCATTTTCAGGACAACCCTAAATTTAAAGATAGTTTTGTTGCTGGTTCCATTGAAGAAAGTACCGCAAATCCAGAAGAGGATAATTTTGAGGATACTATGTTTTGATGGGCCACCATTTTTTTATGACAAGCATCATTATAAGGGGTATTTCTTGACAGAACTCATGTGATAGATTGTAGCCTAGGTGCCCTAAGAACTGTTGGAAGCTCTAAATTATTTAATATCCCCAACTGATAACAAAAAAAAATAATAAATAAATAAATAGACAGCATATGGTATTCGCCCAAAGGAACTAAACGCCCTGGTATTTGCCAGTAGTTTTCAAGGGCTTTAAAATGAGGAAGGAGTGCAAGGGCTTTAAAAGGAGGAAGGAAATCAAGAATTTTGAAGCCCCTTTCCAAATCTGCAACATGTCCATGTTCTCTGCCTGCATCATAAAACAGGTGCTCATCAGGAAACACAAACGGGCCTTTCTTTAAGTTGAATACAATGAACTCATAGAGATTGCATGATGAAAGATTAATTGTCCATCAAAATAAAAGATATGAGATTCACAACCAGATTCTTCATTATGTTCACATTCACTAGCAAGACAACCCTAATAGCTTCATCCTGGATCTGGCACATTATTGTCTTCAAGATGGTGAAAGATAGTTTATTGTAGAATATTTATCCCTAGAGCAAACAACATTGTTCAGTCCCAATTTTGGGCCTATGTTATCCTTCAGAGTAGTAGATTTATCACACGGAGGTTTTCCAATAGTCTCCTTCAAGGTGAGCAAGAAGACCTTCCTTTTCTAAGCCTGCCAATAAGTGTTGGTGGGTGTCTCCAAAATATGCATTTTCGGGCCCCAACATTTGAGAAAACATTCAATGAGAGCTATCACAGAAGATATGCTCTTCAAGATGCATAAGTGCTTGAACTCGTCTTTCTGCTTGTACTCCAAACAAAGAAGAAATAATTTTATGATGGCATCTTCGTGTCTTTCCTTAAATTTCGAAATAGACCTCATAAATGTCAAGAAATAAATTTATGATGGCATCTTCATGTCTTTCCTTCAATTTTGAAATAGAGCTCATAAATGCTAAGACATGTAGAACATCGCAAAAGAATCACCATTGTAATTTAGAGGCTTCTTATCATTTTTCGGAAGAGGCTTATTTGGTATCGAGGTATATTCTCAATGTCCAGCAAAAATAACAATTCATGCAAATCCTGAGGGGCTATCTTTCACCCATACAATTTCCACCATGAAAATGTAAATTTTATAATAAATTCAGTTTGTACCTTTTAACAATGGAGTTGCCATGGTGACTAATCAACACATTCACAATGGTGCCAGGACTTATTGGCAGCCCTACAAAAGGAGGACTGATTATGACAAAGATGTAGTTATAGAAAAAGATCCTGTTCCACTCCTTGAAGATAGTGATGCCAACAATGAAGAGCATTTTCATGACAACCCTAAATTTAAAGATAGTTTTGTTGTTGGTTCCATTGAAGAAAGTACCACAAATCTAGAAGAGGATAATTTTGAGGATACTATGTTTTGATGGGCCACCATTTTTTTATGACAAGCATCATTGCAAGGGGTATTTCTTGACAGACTTCATGTGACAGATTGTATCCTAGGTCCCCTGAGAACTGTTGGCAGCTCTAAATTATTTAATATCCCCAACCGATAACAAAAAAAATAATAAATAAATAAATAGATAGCATATGGTATTCGCCGAAAGGAACTAAACGCCCTGGTATTTGCCAGTAGCTTTCAAGGGCTTTAAAATTAGGAAGGAGTATAAGGGCTTTAAAAAGAGGAAGGAAATCAAGAAGGGAATGGGAAGAATTTTGAATCTTTCTCTGGTGATTTTGATCCAAAGCTTAGGAAAGCTTTTCGTCTCTGAGAATTTCAGGCGAGATCCTCTCACTAGATTCGGGGAGAGCCAGTCTCACCCTAGCCAGCAACCCACAACCCAAGCCAGTCTCACCCTTGCCAGCAACCCGCAACCCATTGCTGGTGCAATTTTAATCTTCTCTGGGAAAGGGGTTTCGTGGGGATTGTTTCTGGGAACAAATTCTTGTGTTATTGCAGGTCTCATATCATCTTGGGACTAGTATTGCAAACGCTGCATAAATTATCCACAGAGATCGCATCTGGCGGAGGAATCATGAGGTGGCCGCTAACAATTAGGGTGGTATATTGTCGAGCTCCAGATCGAGAAAAGAGAACCATCGCGTGGGGTCTGAGGACAAGGAATTCGTGGAGGTGAAGCGCAGAAAAAAGGATAGCGAGCATTGGTATAGACATAGGTTGAATACTCTGATCCCACGGCTGGAGCGCGTCTTCACACCTGGGAAGAGGCAAGTTTACTGATTGGCGTAAGCACGGGATGTTGAGGTGGCCTTGAGGGCGAAGGCATAGTAACACAAGCATCGATTGCAGACATGGGACAAATCGCTATTCAGCGGTAAGTATATTCGAGGCATGGTGTTGACCAGTGGATAAATTATGGGTGCACATATTTTTTGGGGTTTGCATTCAAGCATGTTCATAAAGCTTGACATAGCAAATGAAGAAAGGGTATCCAAAATTATGATGTATCAAATTTCTGTTGAAAAATGGAATGCCCCCCAATCTAGAGGACGAAGGTGATACAATTGCCATATGTGATAGATCCTTGAGTATGTGTGATCTCCCTCCCAATCACAATATTGGTAATGCAAAATCTGAGTAGTTAGGTAAGGATAATGGTGATACAAACCAGAGATATCAACTTCATGCCAATTTTTCAATCCATTTGGAAACTATGGGTGTAGGTTTAAATCATCCACAATCCCAAAAATTGCAACAGCAAAGATATTGAAAAAATCTTGAAAAATTGCAATAGCAAAGATATTAAAAAATGCTTGCTTTAAAAAAAACAGGGAATGATGAGTACATTGATAAGCCAAAATATATATTCGTCACAAACTATCATATAAAAATGGAAATCTAGTCATATTATGAAATATGAAAACATAGAAAAAATAGCATAGCACCACTAATTTGCCATGGGTTCACAGCTCGTTTCGTCAGTGGCCTTTATGTGGTGGCATGAAACATTTTACACAACTCTGATCTTTTTTCCCCTCCATTTCTATTTTTTAAAACGGCCGTAATATGAAAGGCAAGGGATGTAAAATTTGAATTGATAATAACCATTGACATACAAAATTCCTATCTAGAGGTTTTTTGTCCCGAATGGAAGTCATGTTTTAGTTGTTGTGGCTATTGAGTTTGCTGCATTCATTGCCCACTCAGACACTGTAGCGGCCATGGCTTTGTACAAAGAACCCCCTTCTTTCAATGCACTCTCGCCCTTACCCTCATCTCGCCTTCTCCTTCCATCAACTGCCTAACAACTCTCTCCACTTCTCCTCTCTTTACGAAATCATTGCTTTCCATCTTTGCTCGGATCCCCAAATTAAACTCATCAACCAGTAGAAGCTTGTTCATCCTCTGTTTTGCAAAAAGAGGCCAACAGATCATGGGCACTCCATGTGAGATGCTCTCCAGTGTAGAATTCCAATCGCAATGAAAAAGGAAACCGCCAGTGGATGGGTGAGAGAGAACACTGAGGCGCCCATGAAGCAACAACAAGTCCTCGGTCTTGGGTTCGACTCTCGAATCCATTGGGTAAGAGTTGAGAAATCTCTGTTTCCTCGATAGACAAAAAGCTGCTCGACGGACTGCACAACACCCACAAGAAGCGATGGCCACTTGCTTCCAATCCCAAGGCGATTTCGATCACCTAAGCCCTTGGGAGACCGGTTCCGCTTCCGAAAGAAACGAAGAGAACCGACGAAGGTGGTTGCTTATCTAACCACTCGAGGCAATCCGCCCCTCCATCTTCGACAGGTTTGTCATTTTGTAACCATCCTGATCGAACGGTTGAAACTTTTGCAATCGTCTAACATAGGATCCTATGGCATACAAGGATGACAGGTGGGCAGAGAGGGGAGTTCATTTCAGAGGGAACGCTTTACGGCGTAAATATATATATAATAATTTAGACTATAAATGTCATTTGGTTTCCAATATTCATTATTTTCAATTTTTAATATTTTTTTGAAAAATATTTGTACTTTTTGATCATTAATAGAAATTCAACAATTCCAATTTCATAAGTCTATCTGCCTCTCTTTGTACCTTTTGGAACAATTTCTAGTTGAAACCCTTTTATATTTGTTATCTTATATCACATTGCAAACATTTATATTTGCTAACTTTATATTAAATTACCAAATTTATCAATAATTATATTCCATATAATTCCTATATAATTAAAATAGGTGTAAAAATTATAATAATATTTTTTTATTTCCACGTAAGAAAAAAAATACATATTCAATAAACAACATTTTCTCCTCGTCACGGAAAACCTGTTGTATTCCAACAACCTTTTCTCCTCGCCAAGGAAAAGCTATTGTATTCCAATGGCATCATCCTGCTTCAATGTTAGCGAATGGAAAAAGTTAAAATAAAACCTTCACCGCAATATTGACAAAGCTTTCTCCATATTTTTTGTACTTACTCCATACCATTATCAACATGGATCGCTAAAGGGGTTGAATTGAGCCATTTGTTTTATTGGTTTCCGCTCTGAATTTCTTGAAGAAGCCTGTCCTCCAGATCAGGAGCACCAGCAAAGCCATTAACGCTAAACGAATCCATATGGACGTTATGCATAGGAGCTTCACCTTCCAGTATTTCACACACCTGCGATATCCTCAGCCTCCACTCCTCCTCAGAAAACGTATAATGCTTAAACAATGCCCCAGCAGCACAGCCATTAACGCAAAACAAATCCATATTGACCTCAGGGAGAGTAGTTTCACCTTCCAGTATTTGACACACCTGCCATATCCCCGGCCTTAAATTTGGTTCCGTATTGGAGCACAATAATCCCAGTTTCAACACCTTCTCCATTTCAGTCTCATCGTATTCATTTCCCAGCTTCGGATCTTCCACTTCGAGCAGAATCGCATGGGCGTATAGCTCCCACACCCAGTCCACCAAAAACAGTCGTTCAGCATCCATGGATAGGTCCAGGGCTTTCCTCCCGCACGCCATTTCCAACAAAAGAACACCAAAGCTGAACATATCTGAGTTCGGCATGGCCTTTGTCGTCTTTGTGAGCTCAAGCACTATGTACCCCACCGCTGCCACCAACTGAGTTGTTCCAGGGTTCTCACTGTGTTGATACTGAGGACGAGCCCGAAGTCCCCCAGCCTCCCATTGAATTCTGAATCGAGCAGCACATTACTCGACTTGATGTCTCTGTGGATGACCCTCTTCTCCCAACCCTCGTGTAGATATGCCAAGCATGCCGCAACACCCTTCAAGATCGCGTATCGCCTAGGCCATGGCAAGATGATGGTCGGGTTCCCGAAGATGAGTATATCGAGGCTGTAGTTAGGCATGTAGTCGTAAACGATGAATAGCTGCTTCTGCATCCTGCACCACCGAGTAGAGGAACCAGGGTCCTATGCTGCATGCGCCCCATCGTCGAGATCTCCACCATGAACCCCTTCATTCCCTCGTTTAACTCCTTAGTTATAGATTTCACCACCACTTCCAGGCTGCTACCCGGGAGAACGCCCTTGTAAACTCTGCCGAACCCCCCCGCGCCCAAAATGTTTTCATCCTGGAATCCATTTGTGGCTATGTTGAGGTCCTTGTGGCAGAATCTATGGGGCCAGAACTCACTATCCCATTCTTCTATTATTTCTCTGTTCTTGAATTTTATGAAAAGCACGGCTGCGACTACCCCCGAGAAGAGAACCAGAATGGCCACTGTTACGTCGGCAATCCATCCCCGACTGGGACGCTTCCAATACATTTTAGCAAACGAAGGGAGACGTGAGATATCGAGGGGGTGCGTTGTGTATTGTGTGCTGAAGCTCCATGCCAGAATAAAATGGTCTTGAATGAAATTCCCCGTAGTTGCTGAAAAGCCAACGAACATCTTCTCTTCTAGAACTATCTGCAGATTGATTTTCCAAGATATGAGTGGCCTCTGCGGTCTGGGCAAGCTGGCCAACGTTATGGTAACTTTGATCTGGCTTTTCAAATGGTCGTAACCGATCCAAGCCTATATGTTGCGTCCGCTCTTGAGGCCAATTGTATGGAATTCCTGCCCATTCCAATAGTCGGCAGCCTTGCTTCCAATCCCAAGGTGATTTCGATCACCTGAGCCCTTGGGAGACCGGTTCCGCTTCCGAAAGAAACGAAGAGAACCGACGAAGGCGGCTGCTTATCTAACCACTTGAGGCAATCCGCCCCTCCATCTTCGACAGGTTTGTCATTTTGTAACCATCCTGATCGAACGGTTGAAACTTTTGCAATCGTCTAACATAGGATCCTATGGCGTACGAGGATGATAGGTGGGCAGAGAGGGGAGTTCATTTCAGAGGGAACGCCTTACAGTGTAAATATATTTCCAAGTAACTAATAACCCTCCAATTTTTTTGCTCCAAGATGAATATGATTGTTAATAATAGAAAAATTAAATTCATGATAATTAAATCCAAAAAAACATATACTATACTTTCATATCTAAATTTTGAAGTGGTAAGAAATCCTTTTAACACTATCACTATCCCTCCTATCTCTCAAAGTTTTTAAATAAATAATAATATATACATTATCCCTCTTATCACTGAAACTTTTTAAATAATTAAAAATATACACACTATTACTTTAAACCTTTGTTTTCTTTTAATGTTACCCTAAATTAAAATCCCTTATCATTTTTTATTAATATGTTACCTTATAAACTCAAAAATTAATTTGTCCTTCCTTTAAATTAAATTTTCTAACAACTTGAAAACTTCATAATCATTAAATTATGATATCATATATCAATATCTACATATGCATATTCAACGCATTTTTCATTATTTTATTCCAATATGTACATATTCACAATATTTCATCATTAGTTTATCTCAATACCTAATTATATTTTATATTATATTTGAAGTAATTTTATAATTACATAATTTATATGCTCCAAATCTACAAATTATTTTCACAAGAAATATTCAGAATAAGTCTAATAAACTATGTAGATTCCCATGGAGAGAGAAAGAGTAATCGCTATAAATTAATATTTGGAGTATTTTAATAGTGTATCGAATTATTGTTTATCTAAATCTTTTTGGACTACTTGTATATAGTATAAAATGATTATATTTATTGGAAAATAATATAGGAGAATATTTAATTAAATGGTGAATTTAGCAATGAGGAATTCTGGACTATTTGTATATAGTATAAAGTGATTATATTTACTGGAAAATAATATAATGTAATATTTAATTAATTACTGAATTTAATAATTAGGGATAAGCTTTTCAAGTTTCTTTAAATGTTAAATTTTCTCTTTTTAAAAATATATGAAACAAAAAAAGGTTACTAAAAACATTATATATAAAGTAAATTATGGAAAAATAGTGATATTTACCTATGTGTAAACATATGCAATTTTAATAAATCCTTTGATATGGATTTAAAGTTTAAACTAATAATTTTTAAAACCCGATTCAAACTAATATCTTTAATGGATTTCAGTTCCTGACTGATCACAATTTTTTTTTTAACAAAATACTCCAAATTTATGCAAATCCAACATAGTGATATCAAACCTACAGTATTTAAAAGGAAAAACAAAATAAATAAAATGAAATCCTGAGGCATGTATGTAGCCAACTACTCTTTTTTCCAACTCAATAGGTGTAAAGAATATCATGCAGCACAGACAAAATGGTTATAGCTAGAAAGAGAGGCAAAGGGTTTGCGGGTCGATATATGCTCGCAGAGTGACTCGGAAGATGTTTGAAGAATATACCACGTAGCTTTAGCATATATAAGAGGATACCTGGAAGGACTATGTGTCGGCTGTGTGAGAATGTGGATGATGATCACAGTGATTGTAACAACATTTAAATATGGCCGAGGAGGCAATCGATGGAAGATGAGGGTGCTATAGAGAAGAGAAGGGGAAAGGCTCAACTGTGCAGCCACTAAGTTGTGTTGAGTTTGAACCAGGATCTGTTTGGTCAGGGAGCCACACATAGAATGCAGGGGGTGCTAGGTTTTATGGAGGCTACGAAGAAAAAAATGGTGGCTTGACTGTGTACGCCTTTCAAGCTCCACAAACATGCTCAATCATAAATTTCAAAATGTAAAGGGGGGTGATTTGAGGCAAAGCCAACTTTGTTTGTTTAATTTTTTTTTAACAAAAAGAAAATACAATAAACTTATTCTAAAAGAAAACTACGGTTCCTCTCCACATCTTCTTATCACCATCTATTCGTGCAACTCATGATAAATGAATTTTAATGTCTTGCTGCTGCTATTACCATTTTCAACCAAAAGGGTTCTTCCAATGTATTTTGAAGGAAACCCTAAAAAAACACTAGGTAGAGAAAAGGAAGGCTATGAAAGATTGTGCACCTTTCTTAGCAGATAGAAGCAAGAGAAGCCCCTTCAAATCATTTCCAATAATCCTTCTAGCAATAGTAATCCTCCAGCAATTCCAACAACCCAAGCGCTAAGAAATGCATGCATCCACGAAGCCTTCGCTTATAATAGATGGAATGGTAATGAATAATAGGTACAATAAATATATAATGACAATTTGAAACACTCAAGTTTCTATTATTCCTCCACGTTGCAATCCCAGATGGAGTCGCGGAGTTATTCTATTATTCATCAAGGTTACAATCTGAGATGGAGTGGCAGAGTTATTATATTATTCCTCCACGTTACAATCAGAGATAGAGTGGCAGAGTTATTATTAATATCATTAATCGTGAAAATGATGGACAAGTTAATGAAACTATAGACCCCTATGTTTTGGAGTTATTATTAACAGCAGGAAAGGGTGAAATTAATGTACAATTTAATGAAACTACCCACAACTGTATTTCGAATTGGACACATGTCACCAATGGTTTTAAATGGATGATCATCTTATTCGGAGATAATTAAATCCAAAAAAAATATATACTATACTTTCATATCTATATTTTAAATTGGTAAAAAAATCTTTCATCACTATGACTATCACTATGACTATCACTATTCGTCTTATCACTCAAAATTTAAAATAATTAATAATATAGACACTATCCCTCTTATTACTGAAAATTTTTAAATAGTTAAAAATATACACATTGTTCAAAATATGAACAATTATTAGATTCTTAAGAAAATATGAACAATTATAACATTACAACGATTGTTAAAATAATTATAATATTTAGTGTAGTTCTCAATTTCATACAATGCTCCTTTTAAAGAACTTTGACCTTTTAAAATACTAAATCCATCCCTTTTCTTCATTGGTCCATGTAGAGTGACGCCTTGGTTGCATAAGAAATCTCAAACATAATTCTTTTGGTGGGAAAATTTTTGGTTTAAATGGTATGTATTCAATTATAATAAGTATAATTTACAAATAGATTGATGACATTCTTTTTTCAAAGTTTATAATTTTGCAGTAATGTTATTTAAAATTTCAAATACATTATTTATAATTAGATAGGTGAACTATTGTTTAATTATCTTTTATATCCCTTTTGCATAGGTTTTAAGATAAAGTTATCCAATAAGGTCAAAGAGATAATGGTTTTTTCTAAATTGAGAGTTGATGTTAAACTTAGAACTGCTAAGGGTTGGTTGGAAGAAATTAAATGCTATATAGGAGTCAAGTAAGGGTGTCCCCTATACCTTATTTTTTTTGGCATATACATTGATAAGCTAGAAGAATGTCCAGAAGATGTAGGTTGTGTTGGCCCCAATGCTATTATTCTTTTGGAAAAAAGCTATTAATACATTTCCAAGTAACTAATAATCCTGCAATTTTTTTGCTCCAAAATGAATATGACTGTTAATAATAGAAAAGTTAAATTCAGGATAATTAAATCCAAAAAAAACATATACTATACTTTCATATCTAAATTTTAAAGTGGTAAGAAAATCTTTCATCACTATCACTATCCCTCTTATCACTCAAAATTTTTAAATAATTAAAAATATACACACTATTACTTTAAACCTTTGTTTTCTTTTAATGTTACCCTAAATAAGAATCCCTTATCATTTTTTATTAATATATTAGCCCATAAACTCAAAAATTAATTTGTCCTTTCTTTAAATTAAATTTTCTAACAACTTAAAAACTTCATAATCATTAAATTATAATATTAAATATCAATATATACATATGCATATTCAACACATTTCTTCATTATTTTATTCCAATATCTACATATTCACAATATTTCATCATTAGTTTATCTCAATATCTAGTTATATTTTATATTATATTTGAAGTAATCTTATAATTACATAATTTATATGCTCCAAATCTACAGATTATTTTCACAATAACGATTCACAATAAGTCTTATGAACTATGCAGATTCCCATGGAGAGATAAAGGGTAATTGCTATAAATTAATATTTGGAATATTTTAATAGTGTATCTAATTATTGTTTATCTAAATATTTTTGGACTATTTGTATATAGTATAAAGTGATTATATTTATTGGAAAATAATATAAGATAATATTTAATTAAATGGTGAATTTAGTAAGGAGAGATTCTAGACTATTTGTATATAGTATAAAGTGATTATATTTATTAGAAAATAATATAAGAGAATATTTAATGAAATGGTGAATTTAATAATTAGGGATAAGCTTTTCAAATTTCTTTAAATGTTAAATTTTTCCTTTTAAAAATAGATGAAACAAAAAATAATTACTAAAAACATTATATATAGAGTAAATTATGGAAAATAGTGATATTTACCTATGTGTAAATATATGTAATTTTATGAAATATTTTGATATGGATTTAAAGTTTAAACTAATAATTTTTAAAACCCGATTCAGACTAAAATATATAATTGATTTTAGTTCACCAGCGATCTCAATTTTTTTTACAAAATGCTCCAAATTTATTCAATTTCAATATAGTGATATCAAACCTACCTTATTTAAAAGGAAAAACAAAATAAATAAAATGAAATCCTAGGGCATGTATGAAGCCAATGCTTTATTTCCAAGGAAAGAGTAACCCAATAGGTGCAAAGAATATCAGGCAGCGCAAACAAAATGGCTACAGCAAGAAAGAGAGGCAAAGGGTTTGCATGTCGATATATGCTCGCAGAGTGACTCGGCAAATGTTTCAAGAATATGCCACATAGCTTTTGGCATATATAGGAGGAGGCCTGGAAGGAATGTGTGTTGACTGTGTGAGAATGTGGATGACTATCATAGTGATTCGAACAGTGTTGAAATATGGCTGAAGAGGCAGCGGTGGAAGATGAGAGTGTTGCATAGAAGGTAAGGGGAAAGGCTCAACTGTGCAATCACTGGGTTATGCGCAGTTTGAACCTAGGTTCATTTGGCCGCGGAGCCACACTTAGAATGCAGGAGGTGCTAGGGTTTATGAAGGCCGCGGAGAAACGGTGGATCGACTGTGTACGTCGCTCAGGCTCCACAGGTGTGCTCAATTATAAATTTCAAAATATAAGGGGGGTGATTTGAGGCACCACCAACTCTGTTTGTTTAATTTTTTTTTTTAACAAAAAGAAAATACAATAAACTTATTCTAAAAGAAAACTATGGTTCCTCCCCACATCCCCCTATCACCATCTACTCGTACACCTCATGATAAATGAATTTTAATTCTTTCTACTACCATTACTATTTTCAACCAAAAGGGTCCTCCAATGCATTTTGAAGGAAACCCTGAAAAAACACTAGGTAGAGAAAAAGAAGGCTATGAAAAATTGTGCACTTTTCTTAGAAGATAGAAGCCAAGAGAAGCCCCTTCAAATCGTTCCAGTAATCTTTCCAGCAATAGTAATCCTTCAACAATTCCAACAACCCAAGCACTAAGAAATGCATGCATCCACTAAGCCTTTTCTTATAATAGATGGAATGGTAATGAATAATAGGTACAATAAATATTTAATTAGAATTTGAGATGCTCAAGTTGCTATTATTCCTCCACGTTGTAATCCCACATGGAGTGAAAGAGCTATTCTATTATTCCTCAAGGTTAGAATCCGAGATGGAGTGGCAGAGTTATTCTATTATTCCTCCATGTTACAATCAGAGATGGAGTGACGGAGTTATTATTAAGAGCATGAATTGTGAAATTGATGGACAAGTTAATGAAACTATAGACACCTGTTTTTTGGAGTTATTATTAACAGCAGGAAAGGGTGAAATTGATGTACAATTTAATGAAACTACTATGGAGTTATTATTAAGAGCATGAATGGTGAAATCGATGTACAATTTAATGAAACTACCGACAACGGTATTTCGAATTGGACACACGTCACCAATGGTTTGATATGGATGATCATCTTATTCGGAGATAATTAAAACCAAAAATATATATATACTATACTTTCATATCTAAATTTTAAATTGGTAAAAAAAATTTCATCACTATGACTATGACTATGACTATCACTATCCCTCTTATCACCCAAAATTTTTAAATAATTAAAAATATACACACTATTAACTTTAACCTTTGTTTTCTTTTAATCTTACTCTAAATAAAAATCCCTTATCATTTTCTATTAATATATTAGTTCATCCATAAACTCAAAAATTAATTTGTCCTTCCTTTAAATTAAATTTTCTAACAACTTAAAAGCTTCATAATCATTAAATTATTATATATTGACATCTCATTATATATCAATATCTACATATGTATATTCAACACATTTCTTCATTATTTTATTCCAATATCTACATATTCACAATATTTCATCACTAGTTTATCTCAATATCTAATTATATTTTATATTATATTTCAAATAATTTTATAATCACATAATTAATATGCTCCAAATCTATAGATTATTTTCACAAAAATGATTCAAAATAATTCTAATGAACTATGCAATGAACTATGTAGCTTCCCATGGAGAGAGAAAGAGTAATTGATATAAAGTAATATTTGGAGTGTTTTAATAGTGTATCTAATTATTGTTTATCTAAAGCTTTCTAGACTATTTGTATATAGTACAAAGTGATTATATTTATTGGAAAAGAATATAAGATAATATTTAATTAAATGGTGAATTTAGTAAGAAGGGATTCTAGACTATTTGTATATAGCATAAAATAATTATATTTATTGGAAAATAATATAAGAGAGTATTTAATTAAATGGTGATTTAATAATTAGGGATAAGCTTTTCAAATTTCTTTAAATGTTAAATTTTTCCTTTTAAACATAGATGAAACAAAAAATAGTTACTAAAAACATTATATATAAAGTTAATTATGGAAAAATAGTGAAATTTACCTAGGTGTAAATATATGTAATTTTATGAAATCTTTTGATATGGATAAAGAAAGAATTCTTTCAAGATAGGTACAAAAATATACAATAAGATAGTTTGTAATAGTTGGTACAATGAAAAATATAAATCAACACAAAAGAAATTATTAAATGCCAATTGAAATGAGGAGATTCATAAAATGAGTGAATTGCAAAAAACTTATTCATACTAGAAATAATCTTTCTTAAAAAAAATAGAAATTAATTGGCATTGTAACTTTTCATCCTAAAAGAATGTGAATATAGTTACATTCACAAAGTTTATTGCTAGGGAAAAAATTAAAAATTAAATGATAACATATGTTTTCAAGCTTAATAAGAAAGAGATTAATGAAAATTTCTCCTTTCTAACTAAACATATAATAGGTTATTTTACAAGGCAATTTAAATAAGTGTTAAACATCTTGTTAAGATAAAAGGCCTTTTACCTTCTTAAGTTAGTTTTTAACTTACCGACACATGTTATTTATAATTGGACACACGTTACCAATGGTTTGAAATGAATGATTGTCTTATTCTGAAATACACCTTTCCACTACTATGTCAAGTGTATGTGTAAGGTGTGTGTTACATTTTGTAGTCATCTCATTATGATTAGTGGCAATTAACAAATGGCATGGTAATTTTTTAATAAACTTTTATAAAAAATTGATTTAAAAAAAGTTTAATCATGCGATTTAGATATACAGGTAAGTTAGTGGTGTGAATTCAACCCATTGATATTGTGGCAACCACGAGAATATAGGAGCATCTTTAAATTTAAACCTTTGGATCAATTTTTTTAACTAGTAAAATGATTGAAGTGCATGTAAATGAATTAATTGATTTTTTTTAACTAGTAAAATGATTGAAGTGCATGTAAATGAATTAATTGATTATAAAGAAATTTATGGGCCCATCTCTTGATCACTTGTCCACCCCGCTACCAGATTTATCCTGCATTTTTTTCTAGTGCATTTTTACTGATGTGGTTCTCTACTGGTTGCCTTGTTTCATTATTTTTCTTTCAAAAACATATTCCTTTGTTTTCTCAGAAGTGGGGTTGCCATGGTGATTATGTAGAAATTCAACATCGGCATTATGTTTTCCCATATTTAGAAGTGTATTATCAGTGTGCTTCTCTTGGTGCCGCAAGCAGTTTCAAAGATCTAAAAGTCTCCCCTAGTCTTGAAATATGATGTGTCCTTTGTTAGAATAATTGTTTATGGAGGCTCTGTCATGCTGGAAATGAACATAGTTTTAGGACTTTTGTTCAACGGCTAAATCGATGCAGATAGCTATGATGTGCAGATCTATGCCCAGAATTTTGATGAAGGTGATTAAGAGGAAGAGGATGTGTATCTCGACAGAAATTTCTTTGCCAAATTTGCTGCACTAGTAGTTCGATTATAGGCTAACATATCATCACCTAGGTGGCGCTGCATGTAGTTCCTAATGCATATGCATGAAATAAGGTGTCAATATGAAGATTTGAAACTAGCCATCAACATGAAGATTTGAATGGTTTGTTTAATTTATTGTTGAATTTTCTCATGGTAACTTGCTGAGGGTGATTCATGTTTTAGAACTTGGTCAAGGCGCTAAGCTCAATTGGTGATCTTGATATTATGAAGTAATACTAAAGCGAGGAAAAAACATATTTCAAAACACAAAAAAAAAAGTAAGCATTGATAGAACAGGCATTAGGAAAAAGAAATAAGCATTCATAGAACAAGTATTAGATAAATCACTGTTGGGTTGCAAAATTGTGATCCTATAACTATTGTGAAGACCTAAACAAAATTGTTATATTCAATAATTGGAAAGAAATATTACATAAGTGAACTTGATTTGCTTGCAGCTCAAAAGATATATTTTATTTGGGCTTCTACTAGGTTGTTGTAAAATTTGCAGTATAGTTGAGATTTTTATATTTAATAATGCGAAGGGTGGTTGCAATTTTGTTGCAAAATTTGCAATATAGTTGAAATTGTTATATCTAATAATGTAAAGGGCGTTTGCAGTTCAAAAGATCTGCTTTATTTGGATGTTGCAAGATATTTTCATTACAATTGATTACTTGTTTGGAAGGGATCTCAGTAAAATTGTGTAAATTTGTTCATTTCGTTTTATTGAATGTCCAATCTCATTAGCTATATATAGGACAATAAGCTATTACACATCTCTATTCATAATCGGAAGGGAGTCTCTATGGTGCAGGTCAAAGTTGGTTTCTTATTTTCTGAATAGATATTTTCTGATTAGATATAAGGGATTCAAAAATCCTCAAAGCCTATTTTTTCTATGCCTTTGTGATGATCAAGGTCATTTAAGTAGTAGAGTAGTAACTATCACAAAATGCTAGCATATTGTTTGAAGTCGAGGCTTCCTTAACAATCACCAATAAGGAGATAGGGCATTACTTGTTTTATCAGGTGGATAAAACAATGATTCTATTTTTTCACAATTATCAAGTGGATACATAAAACAATGATTTTTGTTTTTTGTCCAAAAGCCTATGACTTAGTAAATGGAACCATGTCTCAAGAAGTAGTTTTAGTTTTCGAATTTGTTCGAACTTTTTACAAGCCTTTGATTGCGCAAACTGTTCTCGTACATTTTTCTTGATTCAACTGAATTTGTGAGTACTAGTTTTTTATTTCAAATTGGTTTTTACAGCATTTATTATCCAACACTTTTCGACTTGCTGCTTTGCAACTCTTCTTATTTTAAAGTAACCATCTAAAAATAATAAAATTGTAAATTTGTTAGAAAATCGGCACAGATGAATCTAACTAGTAAAGGTTGAACACACAGCCTTGCAGAGCAAAAACACTAAAAGAAAATCGAAAGAACAAAAGAATGATTCGTTAGAAAATAGGTTACAATGCTCATGATATAGCATTACTGGGTGAAGATCCCAAGGTAATGCACCATAGTGGTGATCAATGAGAAGACTCAACGCCTACAACAAGTTCCGGGGAGAACTAGCCAGTTGCGGAGTGAAAGAAGGAACAAATTAGGGAGTAAATCATGCAGAAGAACTAACTAGTTGCAGAGTTAAAGAAGGAGAAAATCAGGGAGTAAATCATGCAGAAGAACTAACCAGTTGCGGAGTTAAAGAAGGAGCAAATCAAGGAGTAAATCATGCAGAAGGAATCTTGCATGTAGTCCCATGCTCTAGCTAAGAGTCCGCATGTAGGTGTGTAGTAGTTCCAACACCCCCCCTGGACACCACTATGGGGAAAAATAGAAAATGGGCTCTGGAAACTACGGCCAATGGTCACCCAAAATACAGTGCAACTTGTACTAAAATTAAGGAAAGAGGGAAAACCTCGTGGGAAAAGCCCCCCCTCAAAATACAATGTAATCAAAAGAAAAGAGGAAGAAAAGACAGTTGCTAAGCAACTGTGTCCTTCACTCCAAGACGATCGTGCTGAGAGCGAAACTTTTGCTCAGTGAATGTCTTGGTGAAGATGTCTGCAGTCTGTTCTGTTGAAGGATAGAACTGCAAATTAATGACCCGATCATGTACTAAGTCTCTGATGTAGTGCATATAGATCTCTATGTGCTTTGTTTGTTGTCGCTGTACTGGATGCTTGCAAAATTTGAGAGTGCTCTGGTTGTCACACCATATGACAATGGGTTGCTGGAACTGGACGCCCAGATCAGTGAGGAAGTGTTGTAGCCAGAGAGCCTAAATGGTGATGTTGATTGCTCCTCTGTAGTCGGCCTTGGTTGAAGAGAGAGAAATAGCAGCCTGCTTCTTGCTCGACCAACAAATAGGGCTAGACCCTAGACTGAGAGAATATCCAGAGGTGGACTTGCGATGAATAATGTTGCCTGCCCAAACAGAATCAGTGAAGCCAAGGAGATTCAATGCAATGCCTACTGCATAGTGAATCCTGAAGGTGATGGTGCCTTGCACATATCGGAGGATGCACTTGACAGCATTCCAGTGTAGCTCTATGGCTCCTGCATGTATCTGGAAACTGCCCCTACTGCATATGAGAGATCTGGTCTGGAGTGGGTGAGGTACAATAAGCTCCCCACTAGCTGTCGGTAGAGAGTGCTGTCAACTAATGGATTTTCACCTCCATCCTCAAGGTCGACCCCAGACAGAAAAAAAGTTGGTGCTGGCTTGCAGTCAGTCATGTGAAATCTCTCGAGGAGATCCTGTGCATACTTAGCCTGAGAGAATTTGATGCCTGTGGCATCCTGGCTGATCTTAAGACCAATAAAAAAGTGTAATGGACCCATGTCCGTCATCAATAACCTATCATGCAAGGCCCTCTTGACTGCAACAATGGCTAAAACTGAGTTGCCGGTGATCAGGAGATCATCCACATACAAAACTAAGATAAGAAGAGAATCATGTGTCCTAAGCTTGTAAACATTTGGATCAGACTTACATCTTTCAAAGTTTTGTGATAAGAGAAAAGAATCCATCTTTGCATACCAAGCTCTCGGGGCCTACTTAAGGCCATAGAGAGATTTCTTCAGTCTGCAAACCAAAGATGAATCTTGAATGAAACCATGTGGCTGATCCATGTAGATCTCTTCAGATAGGTGTCCATGAAGAAAGGCTTTCTTCACATCCATCTAATGTACTTCCCACCCCTGGGCAGCTGCAATGGCAAGTGTAAGGCATATGGAATCCATCTTTGCTACGGGAGCAAAGGATTCATCATAATCAATGCCATGCACTTGTTGGAAGCCTTTGGCTACTAGCCTTTCTTTCCATCTGGTGATTTTCCCATCTCCAGCACTCTTGGTCCTGTAGACCCATTTTCATTGGAAAAGTTTCCTTCCTGAAGGAAGGGGGACCAGATCCCGGGTCTGGTTCTCGAGGAGGGAGTTATACTCCTCCTCCATGGCAGACTCCCAAGATGGATGCCCAACAGCCTCATCATAAGACTTTGGATCAGAAGACTGAACCAAATGGCAATCCCAGGATGGCGATGGTTTAGTGGCAGTGAGGACAAGAGGAGGCTCAATAAACTCTGAGCTAGTCCTCTACAGATCAGAATTAGCCCCCACAAGACCATTTCTAGCAGCTAGGTGGTCTCGTGCATATATCTCATGTAAGCTCCTTGTTCTCTTATTTATGATAGGGGAATTTGATTCACTGCTAGAAGCTCGATCTGGGCTTAGATGTGGATCATAATATGCATGCACTGGATTTGTATCTGAAGACTCTGTCTCTGCATCAGCATGCTCTATCGCGGCATCTGCATTCTCTGTATCTACATTTGAGTGTATTGAGTCATCATCTTGGACATGAGGTAGATAAAAGGTTTCTGCATGCAGCAATTGAGGTGCATGCGAGATACTTTCCTCAAATTTGACACTTTTCTCAATAATGAGCTTGTTCGTAGAGGAAATTAGGAGTCAGTATCCCTTCACACCATCAGGTATCCAACAAATATGCACTCAATGCTTTGTGGATTAGGATCTTTCTTCTTTTAAGAGGGGATCCTGGCCCATGCTCGGGAGCCGAAAACACGGAAGTGGGTGACCTTTGGTTTAGTGCCACTCCAAGCCTCAAAGGGGGTTTGATCCTTGAAAGACCTATGAGGAGATCTGTTCTGGATGTAGTTAGCACAATTAAGTGCTTCAGCCCATAGCTTATGAGGTAGTGACTTAGCATGCAACATGCAGGAAGCCATCTCTTTGAGAGATCGGTTCTTTCTCTCAGCAACTTTGTTCTGCTGCGGAGTGTATGGAACTATGTATTGCAACTGTATGCCAGACTCAAGGCAAAGGTTCTGAAGTGTTGTGTTAACATATTCCCCCCCATTATCTGTATGGAGGGCTTTGATCTCTCTCTCTGACTGTGTCTCAACTAGTGCTTTGAAATCTTAAAAGTGCGCAAAAACTTCAGATTTATTCATGAGAAGATACACCCGAGTATACCGTGAGAAATAATCAATAAATGTAAGCACATACCTTGCTTTTTTGATGGAAGGATGAGGTAAAGGCCCCATGAGATCACAATGGATCAGATCTAGAGGAGAGGATGCTTTGTGAGTCTTGCCAGTGTCAAACTTTTCTCCAGGATGTTTTCCAAGGACACACCCTTCACAAACTCCTTTGGAGAAACTGATATTTGGCAAGCCTTCCACCATCTCATGCTTGATTAGCTGCTACATATACCTGTAATTTAAGTGACCAAACCTCTCATGCCAAAGCCTACTACTATCATCAGCATGTGTAAGCAATAAGGAGGATTCAGATTCAATAAATTCAAAAAATGTATACAGTCTGGCTCCATTGTTTACCTCACCGATTGCAATTTTGGAGCTGTTATGTAGGTCATATATGTTCACTGCATCTGGAGTGAATTCCACCCTCTTTAGGTTTACTGAAAGTTTTGGAACATGAAGCACATCTTCAAGGCTTCCATGTAAAAGTTCCACTCTACCTTTTCCGGTGACCTCAATAGGTGAGTCATCTCCCATGAGGATGGGAGGTCCTTTACATGCATCCAAAGAGGAATAGACTTCCTTTTCAGTAGCCATATGATGTGATGCACCAGAATCTATAATCCATGCATCAGGGGAAGAATTAATTGCAACTAAAGCATAAAAATTGTTACCTTTCCCGTGTGGCGGACCCTCGGTTTTATTCTTGGGGCCCTGAGGGATGTGGTCCCCAAGGTTTTTCTTCTGAAGGATTTCTGCCATTTGGTCAATTTGCTTCTTCATGCAAGAGGATTTTGGATGGAATCCTCTTTGACAGTAGACGCATCTATTTCCTTTCTTCCCTTTCTCATTTCTCGAGCCGGAGGAGTCATTGAAGGGCTTGGTGTACCCTTCCTTCTTTGGATGGGAATGCGCTTTTCCTTTGCCTTTTTGTTGCTGATTTTTCTTATTTGAATCAGATCTATGATTTTTATTATGGTTGCCATCATGCACAGCAAGTGCATGCACTTTTGGAAGTTTGATTTTCCCCATGCCAATGAGTTTATCTTGCTCAAAAGTAAGGGACTCCATGAACTCTTTAAGGCATAGTGTAGGATTTACCTATTGCAAGCCTTACTGAATGAAATGTAGACACAAAGATGGAGTATTCTGGCCCGAGCTTTGACATAATAGAGATAATTTGGTGACTCTCCTCCTTTGATTTGTCAATTCCACAACCCTTGAGTTGCAACAATAGATCATTATATTTGGTGAAGAAGTCTTGAATTCTATCATAGTTTCATGGATATAATGACAACAGCTCCACTTCAAGCAGATGTCCTTTCATCTCATCCTATTTCCCGTAGAGTTCTTCAACCTTTTTCCAAATCTCATTGGGAGTATTTCGGGCAAATAAATGAAACTGCAACTCTGGAGAGATGCACATGCATATGGATCCATGGGCCTCATCCATATGGTTGAGGTACTTGAATTTCTCTATGGCTGAAGTGGGTTCCACTTCTGCAGCCATGGTAATCTTGTACAACCCTTTTTGACAAAGGTATCAAGCCATTTGGTCCTTCCATTCACGATAGTTGTACGATGTTAGGATCGATGCTTTGGGAAACTCCATTTTTCTGTCGATCTTCGATCTCCAAGCTATAATACTTGCAAAATAAAGTACTGGTGTTCCTTTTATCTAGCAACCTGTGGGATTTGATACCATGTAAATGTGTTAGAAAACCTACACAAATGACTCTAGCTAGTAAAGGTTGAACACACAACTTTGCAGAGAAAAAACACTAAAAGAAAATCGAAAGAACAAAAGAATGATTCGTTAGAAAATAGGTTACAATGCTCATGGTATAGCATTACTGGGTGAATATCCCAAGGTAATGCACCATAGTGGTGATCAATGAGAAGACTCGACACCTACAACAAGTTCCGAAGAGAACTAGCGAGTTGCAGAGTGAAAGAAGGAGCAAATCAGGGAATAAATCATGCAGAAGAAGTAACCAGTTGCCGAGTTAAAGAAGGAGCAAATCAGGGAGTAAATCATGTAGAAGTACTAACTAGTTGCGAAGTTAAAGAAGGAGCAAATCAAGGAGTAAATCATGCAGAAGGAATCTTGCATGTAGTCCCATGCTCTAACTAAGAGTCTGCATGTAGGTGTGTAGTAGTTCCAACAAAAATAAGTTAATTTCATAACATTAATCAAAATTATATTACAAATATTGAGAAAAATACATTCAATATAAAGATGATTTCAAGAGACTTGTTGCTTTGTAGCTCTTTTTATTATTTTAAAGCAACCATCTAAAAACAATAAAACAAATTAATTTCATAACATTAATAAAACGTCGAGTATTGAGAAAAATACATTTAATATCTAAAAAACATTCAATATATTAAATATCATTTTTTTGGAATTCAATATATGTCATAATCATTAAAAATCCAATATACCTTTTTGAAATGGCTATCCATCCTCATCTCTAGCGAAATGATAAAATTAAAATAAAAACTTAGTACTATTACGCGAATAACAAACAATAAAAATTAGATATGAAGTAAAGATTAAAATAAAATATAAAAACACAACATACATGCATGCATTAAGGCTCAATTTAAAAAACGAGTACATTTTTTATTTAAATATAAGCTTTTAATGTGAACTCTCGAGAACCGCATTATATCGCCAAATGGCTAATCCTTTTCTCGCTAACGGTGCGCCCAAATCATCGGCTCTTGTGCCTTAAGGTTTGACAGATGACCAGATCTGATTTTAGATTGGTAGAGGAAAGCACATATAACCTCTCGCACTGCTTCGAGGTCATTCTTGCTCCCCACCCGTTCGGCCACCGCTCTACAACTTGAACTAGTAGGTTGCTTCCTTCTTCTGTCGATTTCAAATCTAGGTTTCTCCTCCATTTTACATAGCAACTCTGTCATTACATTTGACAAAGCACCTCACTCAATGTCTGTCAAAACAAAAGGTTTCCCCTCCAAACACTCTACTCTGCTGACCCTTTTTGCAATAGTTTTGATAAGGTGTTATCACAAAATCTGACCTTGATAGGCTATTGATCAAGTAGACTCTGAGTAACTCTTTCAAACCAATCTTTTGGTTGAGGCTTAGCCTCCTCAACCTGAGAGGGCTCTCTCAATAGGTTTAAGATTTTTGATTAATGATTAGATGGCTAACTCTAGGAATAAAAATGGACAAAAATGTATAACTGGTTGAATCAAAGATTAGCAAACATCTATTGGGCTATGGAGTCAAGATAGTCTTCAACAAAACATCATAATCAACTAAACATGGAAGTCAAGGCACTTGGAGTTTAGGTTTATAAGTAAAACAATAACACAGTGAATGAACACAGTCTACAAGCATGTGAAGGAAGTTAGAGCATTTACGAATGAATTCTAAGTAAGACATGCTCATACCACTGCAAATAAATAATTGGAAAATGCAATAGAAACATCTAACACATAAACCCCTTGTGAATCTTGAGTAGTAAAACTGATCTCTGTATTAAGTTGAAAAAGCACACAATCTGCTCCCATAACACAACTTGTTTTGCTAATACAAATGCCAACCCTGAGGAATTCGACCTCATGCTTCATATAGAGTCTTTACAACTTTGGATTCTACGATCCATCCTTAGGAGAATTCAAATTTCTAAAATTGATACCTATCTACTCATAAAACAAACTCTTAATTACAAACTAACAACAAACTGTGTTTTAGGAGTCCTAATACAAATAGGAGTAAAACTCCTAAAACATGTTTCAGCAACCTTATCTAAGACTTAAATATATTCTTTGATAGCTGCTAATCCATGTATTCGACCTTTATGATGCCTCCAAAATTATCACCAACCCTGTTGATCCATGACCTAACTGTCCAGAAATTGTCTTTGAACAACATGTGTACAACTGGAAAATTCTGATCTCTGAAAATATGGCTTCAAAGAAAGCCTTGTTTCTCTCAACTGGTAACACTTTTGAGGAAAGTGAGAGAGGTTATTGTATATGGCGATTTCGTGAAGAGAAACCTCTTTCTAAATTCTAAAATACTTTTTCATTTGGTCAGAAATTGATCATGAAGTGAACTACTAAAACTAGAAAACAAAGTTTTTCTCTCAATGACTTTCAGCAGTTTCGTAGTGCAAGTTGAGTCATAAATTTCTCCCACCTCATAATGAATTTATTGAAATAGAGAGAGGTTTTTGTAGTTAAGTATGTGAGGAAGAAATACGTCTTTAATTTTTTAAAAATGAGTTTTCAATTGCTCAGGAACCCCCATGGAAGTTGACTACTAAAAACAGAAAAAAAAAAGTGCTAAAAGTTCACCTTCAGCAGTTTCATAGCGGGCTACGAAACTATTGTGTATGCTCTTTTTTCAACACAGTTTTCAAAAATTTGAAGTTTGGGGATTTTCAAAATTTCATAAGGACTGATATGATCACCAAGAACCAAAACAAATTAACTTTATACGATGTTCCTCTTCAAAAATGATCTTCTTTTTAATATCAAAACTGATTTAAGATATATCTTTTACTGCCCTTTTTCATCACCCTATTTCATTGTTGTTATAGATTCTCTTCATATTTTGTTAACTATATTTCTAGGTCTTCAACCTGTCTCTTAAATCTCCTGTTAGCAGCTCTCACTTGAACATTCATCATCCTTACAAATCTGGCTTCATTAATTGCAAGTATGATTGCAAAAATTTAATCCTAAACTTAATGGAGTGACTTCTAAATGGAAAATGTGACCTATTTGACCATGAAGTGAACCTAAAGGACTTTATTTGGAAATGAAAGATGACATTTTAAGACTTCAAACCCTATCACTTACTCTTTTATCAAGACTAAATGACCTTTAAACCTCCTTGAAATCATGACCAAAAGAAAAGTTGACACAATGATGTTTTGAGAATTTTTCGGTGGTAACAGTGGCTCCACTAGGGATAGTGTGCCCCAGTGGTACACTAAGAACTGATAGCTCCAGTGTTGTTATCCATCCTTTTGAATAAAACTCTGAAATTTTTCCAAGCTTCTCCTCAAGCTTTAATGGCCTTCACCTCCGGCTCAAGCTTGATGATCACTGTAGAAGAAACAAATTTGTATCTACTGAAAAGATGCTCAGTCAATTTTGAGCTTATTCGCGCACTCCTACCTACCCTATCAGTGGCAATCTCCATTTGTATCTCAAGGAACATGAAACTTCCAATGAAGCCAGTCATTGATCTGATCTGACACTTGAATCTCTTGACTGTGCTTGAAGCAAAAATAAACATGATAATGAAATAACCAAGTCAGTTTGAGATGTAACTGATCTTAAAGATGAAAATATAATTGGAAATCTGAACAGTAAATCTTTTCCATGTAATCAGCTATAGGATAAAAAAAGACATGATTAGTTTGATGATTCTCATAACATTCTATATCTTTAGAACACTGATTCTCAATGACACAAAATTCCTTTGATATGCTATCCAACTGCTTTTCTGAATGATTCCCACAAACAATTTGATTTTCCTCATTATTATGATCATTCTTTAATGTACACTGTTGCAAAATATGACATATAAAATCAACATTTTCCTCTGCCTGAGGGTTATAAAAGCTATCTTCCAGTATTTCTTCTTGGTGTTTGCAATGAGTTTCATACTCTTTATAATCAAAACACTGGCAAGTTTGCTACATATTTACATTAATCTCAGAGGATGTAACATGGTGTTCATAAGTAAACCCCTGCTGATTTTCATGTTGCTTTTTATGGGATGTTATCCTTTCTTCTTGGTGTAAAAATGTATTGTTATGAAGAGCTTCTAAAATTTCTTCATCCATGAATTCATCATCATCATAACAATCTTCCAAATATTGAATAAAACTCACAGAATGTTTACAACAATGTTTGACCAGCAATAAGGAGGGATGACACTCTTTATACATCTCATAGAATACAACATGGAAATTATCAAAAGAATATAATGAACCATTTCCCAAGCCTTTATATCATGACCATGCTTTTCTTTCTAAAGTGGTCATAAACATCTTCATGAGACAATCTTCAGGGAACTGAACCTTAAGACTGTGTACATGCATATGGAACCTAACCAAATGACGAGCATAATTGTCTTTCTTTTCATCTTCGAATATTGGAAGATCATCTAACCATTCGACCTTTGGCATAGGATTTGGAAAACCAGGGACATGAGACTAATTCATAGGGGCATACCTGACATTCATTCTTGCAATGGCACTCATCTTGAAACTACATCAAGCTACTAATCTTCTAGTAGTGGTGTCACCTTATAATTTGTTATTTGATGTCTGGACTCACGAAGGTAGATGCATCCTCGAACAGCTTCCTCAGCTCCTGCTATCTTCAGAAGTTCAGCTTCTTGATCTCAAGAATGAGTAATCTTCAGGCTCCTGGCAGATGCACCAAAATGTGATCACAAAATCTAACTTTGATAGGCTACTGATTAAGTAGACTTTGAGTAACTCTTTCAAACCAATCTTTTGGTTGAGGCTTAGCCTCCTCAAACTGAGAGGGCTCTCTCAATAGGTTTAATATTTTTGATTAATGATTAGATGGCTAACTCTAGGAATAAAAATGGACAAAAATGTACAACTGGTTGAATCAAAGATTAGAAAACATCTATTGCGCTATGGAGTCAAGAAAGTCTTCAACAAAACATCATAATCAACTAAACATGGAAGTCAAGGCACTTGGAGTTTAGGTTTATAAGTAAAATAGTAACACAGTGAATGAACACAGTTTACAAGCATGTGAAGGAAGTTAGAGCATTTACCAATGAATTCTAAGTAACACATGCTCATACCACTGCAAATAAATAATTTGAAAAGGCCATAGAAACATCTAACACATAAACCCTTTATGAATCTTGAGTAGTAAAACTGATCTCTGTATTAAGTTGAAAAAACACACAGTCTGCTCCCATAACACAACTTCTTTTGCTAATACAAATGCCAACCCTGAGGAATTCGACCTCATGCTTCATATAGAGTCTTTACAACCTTGGGTTCTATGATCCATTCTTAGGAGAATTCAAATTTCTAAAATTGACACCTATCTACTCATAAAACAAACTCTTAATTACAAACTGACAGCTAACTGTGATTTAGGAGTCCTAATACAAATAGGAGTAAAACTCCTAAAACATGTTTCAACAAACCTTATCTAAGACTTAAATACATTCTTTGACAGTATCTAATCCATGTCTTCAACCTTTATGATGCCTCCGACATTATCACCAACCCTGCTGATCTATGACCTAACTGTCCAGAAACTGTCTTTGAACAATGTGTACAGCTGGAAAATTCTGATCTCTCAAAATATGGCTTCAAAGAAATCCTTGTTTCTCTCAATTGGTAACACGTTTGAGGAAAGTGACAGAGGTTATTGTATATGGAGATTTTATGAAGAGAAACCTCTTTCCGAATTCTAAAAGACTTTTTAATTTGGTCAGAAATTGATCATGAAGTGAACTACTAAAACTAGAAAACAAAGCTTTTCTCTCAATGACTTTCAGCAGTTTCGTAGTGCAAGTTGAGTCATCAATTTCTCCCACCTCATAATGAATTTAAAGAAATGGAGAGAGGTTTTTGTAGTTAAGTATGTTAGGAAGAAAAACCTCTTGCAGTTTTTAAAAATGAGTTTTCAAATATGAATGTTAAGATTTCACTCCACAACTAACTTCACCGCAAAGTTACTAATGACAGTTAGTAGTTAATAATGAAAATTAGTGTGTTAGGCCGATAGTTAAGTTAATAATGAAAATTAGTGTGTTACTAACTAGGTTAGGTTAGTTAAATAGATAGGTGTTCTATTTTGCAATTTTTATTAAATTTTTGTAATAAATAATTTAGAATTAACCAGTATAGATTTATTTCAAGTATGGATTTAATATGATTTCAGGAGATTAAATTTTTTCAAAGTGTAAAATATAATGTGTTATTTTTCATTGTTTAAATTATATTGTTCAATTCTATATAAAATATATATATGACCAAATATATCATTCAAACATTAAATTTTAATTTTTCACCTCATATACATAAATAAATAAATAAATAATGATATATAATATATACATGGTTGGCATTAAAATATTTTACATGAGATATACATCGAGACAGTTTATAATGCAATTTTTTTTAATATTAATATATCTTTAACTATATGTCAATATTAATCTATATTAAAATATTTTATTGATAACCCACATTGAATATTTTTTATATACAACATTAAAATATTTTGTTTTAACATTTTTCTATATATATAGATATAAATGAAGTTGATATCGACATAAATTAATTAACATAGATTTTCAAATAGTATATTTCAATCTATTGTTGACATATTTTTTTAAAAGTATAAGATTTAAACATTTCACTGACACACTTCTTTTACTTCTAATTACTTTACAGAACATACATTTTTTTTATTATACCTGACATTAGTTTTATGTATAATTTTTATTTTAATTTTAAAGGGGCCCATGCGCACGGAAAAACTTACACATCCCCTCATACTGAGTTGTAAAATAAGTCTCTAGGCTCAATAATATGAGAATATTATTCTTCATATACATAATCCAATAAATAAATAAATAAATTATAAACATTTTTTTTCAATAAATAAGAATTTATAAACCATTTCTCTTTTTCAATGGTCACTTCTAACTTAACCTTACAAATTTTCAATATTTTTAATTAATTGATGATGATGATGATGATGGTTAACGTCCGTTTCGAACCTAAAGAAACAAATTATGTAGTTTGATTTAAGATTTTATTCATATGCTCAAAAAGCTTGGAGAGAAGCCTCCCGAGCTGGCCATAATTTTGACATCATAAAAGACTAGGATGGTCAGTATTGCAACAAAGATTATGAAACTGCGATCTAATTTGGTTGTATGCAAGGCATTCTAAGAGGAAGTGATTTTCATCCTCGATGTTCATATTCTCACAGAGATGGCAGATCCTTTCCATCCATGGTGTTTTAGGAACTACCCAATGACCTGTTTCACTATGGAGCTCATGAGAGTTCGTTATAATCTTGGCCATATTAATTTTCTTCTTTGAGCTAGTTAAAACAGAGAGATACCTTTGATGTTCTAGGGTGGGGTTGATGACCTCCTTATAATATCTTAATTTTCTTTTAGCTGCTAAATCTTTCTCACACCACATTTTTTCTTTGAACTTAGAAGTAACAATATTTTTAATGTTATTAATGTTTTGCAATGCAACATTATCTTCGGTCTCCCAATGGTTTAACCAGGCCCTAGTGTCTTTATACCAACCTCGTTTCAGCCTTAGGTGGTTTTGGCCAGAATTTAAAGCTAGCTTAGGAAGTGTATGGTCTCCTATGTTGTTGAGTTTGTGCTTGTACAACAAAATCCTAGTCATAGCTAGGCTCTTGATAGGGGAAAGACCCACTTCTATAAGGAGAATAGGATAGGGTGTATTGCTTTTATTTTTGAGGTTATATGTTATAAAACGCTTTTGGATTTGCTCAATCTTTCTCCAGGATTCTCTATAGATGCTGCAACCCCAAACCTCACATCCATATAAGATAACAGGAGTGACTGAAGTTCCAAAGAGGAACTTCTTTCTATCCACATTGCGAGGTTTGTCATTTTAAAATTATTTTCGAGACCAAAATAAGCTTTCCAACCCCCATTAATCCTTTTCTCAATTCTATAGTTCTAGTTGAGCTTGTTATGAATAGCAATTCCTAGGTACTTGTAAGAAGACACTTCCTCCAAGTTACTATTATCATACATAAAATTAGCGTAAGTGTCCTTCTTGGATTTGATAATCATAACTTTTGTTTTGTCGGTGTTAACAGTGATACCCATGGTAGAGTAGAAATCCTTAAGAAGTCTAAGTTTCTTATCAAGATCAAATGGGCACCTTGCAAGAAGAAAAATATCATCAGCATAGAGAAGAAGGATGATGACTATCCCAGCTAAGTGTAGAAATTCCCACTGTAGATCAACAGATTATGCAATATACTAAAACGCAATACAAGATCTACTTCTACAACACTTTGCAGAAGTTTAATCGAATTGAGCAAGATCAATGAGAACACATATAACTAAGAATGAGAAATCAATCACACTTAACACAAAAGAAATAACCTAGGGAAAGCCTCAACCTAAATTGCCAATCTCTGTATTATCATACAAGTGGAAATATCTCTAGATTACACAAAACTTTAGCTCACAAGCTATCCAGCTCTCAGTACAATCCCTTTGCTGCTCATAAACAGTCAAAGGCTTCTCACAAACCTTCTCCTCTGCCCTCCAAGCCTCCTATTTCCTTGGGCAGTTTCTCCTGGGGTCTAATGCTGCCACCTATGCATAATAATCTCTCACACACTGCTCTGACCTCTGAAATAACTGTACAAACCTGAAGGAGATGATTCCTTCTACATGGTTGAGTTTCCTTTATAGGAAAAATCCTCCAATTGATAGTACACTATCCCTTCCTCTGATCTCAATTAGGTCTCTGACTGAACTGACATGCATGTGTTATTTATGAGAGAATATTTAGTTATCGGGAGAGCAACAGTTACATGCATGCAAGCATTAACTAACTGAACTCACAATTAATTCAACAAACTGTTTGAATTAATCTAACTGGACTTGACTCAGTTAACTGAATCAACTAATTACAGCTCAAATTACAACTCATCCTTATCTCTTTAACTGATGGATAAATTTCTCAATTAATGGAGAAACTGTTGCATGTCCCCACATAGACTTCATGTTCTATTTTCCTTAACTAATTAACTCAAGATGAATTAATTAATTAATTTACAAACAACTGCTAAGATCAAATTCGAATTTTACTTCACCATTTTAGTTTAGGGACTAACTAAAATAGGAATCTAACCCGAAATTTTATTTATAGCAATGTTATTTTTAGCACTTCCATTTTTCATTCCTTGCTGCTATGTCCAACACTGGTACCCGAACTGCTATTTATAGCAGTGCTATTTTTAGCACTTCTATTTTTAGCATTTCTTATTGCCATTTTCAACACTCCCTCTCAACAAGAAAGGCATTCAACTTGAACCCGATCCTGAACCTTTGGAATGTTCTGCATGCAACACTTCTCCCAAGTGTGGTTGCTCCAACAACTCTAGAAACAAAAAATCTCGCAACTGACCTCTCTATTGGGCTAGAAACATACTCTGATGCTGAAGCTCCCTTTGTTGCTGACAAGTGCTCCCTCTATGACCTCTGAGTTGCTGCAACACTCCATGCATCTCGCACCATTGCACACCTCTCTGTGCTATCCTACACTGGTGCAACACTCCTGTGCCTCTCGCATTGCTATAGCTTACTAGCTCTACACAGTCTTGGGACTCCTACACTGTAGCTCTCTCTATTGCTCCATCCACATCTGTCTTTACCCACACAGCCAGTGCTACTACTCCTCGTTGGGGCTCCTCTAGCAAGTTCTAATCAAAGAGGTTGGGTACCTCAATGATCCTACCCCTATTCTAGCCTTCTTGGGACTGTCACTCGACATCGACCCACCTCCGACCTGGAGGTATGGATGCATGTGATCCCTATGCCCATTTGGCTCAAAATCCCCCCCTATTGGAGGTCTCTGCATGAGTGGATGTCTCCACTTGATCTCCTTTCAGATTCTCTAGTTGTGGCTACTCCACAACCTCCTGAAGCTACTTCACCAATTGTGGCTCCTCCACAATTGTCCGAGACTTCTGCTGACGCTGCATGTTGAGAGGTAATGTACTCTCCCTGTCAAACACCAAGTATCTAACCTTTGCCTTGCTCCTCAAGGATTTTTATGCATCTTGAACCTCAAGAGCATACAGGTTCTTGGCTAGCACACCAATATGTTTCATCTTTCTCGTTGTCACGAAATTTTCTAGAAAAAGAGCTGATTTTAAATCAGCGATATCTCCCTCATCCAAACTTTGATTCAGCCAATTTGCTTTTTTAATTTGGGTCTTTTTCCACAAGGAATCCAGATCTTCTATTTGCTTCTAAAAATTTTGTACAAAATTGTTCAGATATGCTCTGAAAACGCGAAACCCAGTTTTTTTTTTTTTACTTTCTTTTTTTTACTTCGAATTCTCTTGTTCGTATACTGTTCACTGCTTCAATAAACTTTTCTCTGATAAACTTGGTTCTGATACCACGTATAAATTCTCGGTGTGGATCACCTGATAATGCAATATACTAAAGAAAAATACTTTATCTACTTCTACAAACAAACTTGCGGAAGCTTAATCAATTTTGAGCAAGATCAAATAGAACACATATAAGAGAGAATGAGAAATCAATCAAACATGAACACAGAAGAATACTCTGCGAAAGCCTCAGCCTAAAACCCCAATCTCCGTATTATCATACAAGTGGAATTATCTCTAGATTACACAAAGCTTTAGCTCACAAGCTATCAAGCTCTCAGTACAATTCCTCTATTACTCATAGACAGTCAAAGGCTTCTCACAAACCTTCTCCTCTGCCCTCCAAGCCTCCTATTTCCTTGCGCAATTTCTCCTGGGGTCCAATGTTGCCACCTGTGTGTAATAATCCCTCACACACTGCTTTGATCTCTGAAATAACTACACAAACCTGAAGGAGATGATTCCTTTTGCATGGATGAGTTTACTTTATAGGAAAAACCTCCAACTGATAGTACACTGTCCCTTCCTCTGATCTCAATTGTGTCTCTGACTGAACTTGTTATGAAACCAACTCACAAAAAGATAGAAAAGATAAATCAACACCTTAGAATTCAGCCTCTCCAAGGGGGCAACCTCCTTTACATTACATAAATAAACAATTCTTAGATGATTCAAATGACAAAACCTCCTCTCTATATATAGGAGTCTAAGGAGTCACAATATAACCAAGCCAACCTAATAATAATAATATAAAGGCACAAAAAAAACAATAGAGGGATTCTATGGGGCATAATAATAACAATATGGGGACAATAGGGGCACAACAATATTAATAAGGGATACAACTACAATAGTAATGGGGGCATAATTACTATTATAGGGACCTAACATGCCCCTCTCCTTCAAAAAAGTGTTGTCCTCAACACTTGAGTAGTTCTGGATGCTTCTGTATAAAATTCTCATCCTCCCATGTGGAATATTCAGTGGATAAGTTCTTCCACTTGATGAGATACTCTGAAATGGATCGATTTCATAGCTATCGAGTTCTTGTTTCTATGACTGCTTCCAGTTCCAATATAATTTTTCCTTCCTCGTCAAGTTCTGGCAATATTGTTTGAACTGGGAGCTTGTCGCCTATAACCTTCTTTAAACATGAAACATGGAAAACTGAGTGCACTCGAGAAGTTGCAGGAAGCTCCAATTTGTATGCCATCTTTTGCAACACCTTGTACGGACCATAATACTTTGGTGATAATTTATTATCCTTCTTAGCTTGCTTGAGAGACATTTATCTATATGGTTGTAGTCGTAGGAATACCCAGTCACCTACATCAAAAATTATTTTGCTACTATGTTGATCTACTTGTTGTTTCATTCTATTATGTGCTATCACAAGGTTATCCTTTAAGAGTTGGAGAACTTGTTGTTGATGCTCGATGCGATGTTCCACTGATTGAACATTAGAATTTCCTCTTAAATATGATGTGATGGATGGTGGCTGATATCCATAAAGTGCCATAAATGGGGTCATTTTTGTTGCAGTATGGAAGGAACTGTTATACCACCATTCAACCAGAGGCAACCATTTGACCCATTGTGTCTATTTATCAGATACAAAACAACGAATATATCCTTCCAAACATTTGTTTACTATCTCATTTTTCCCATCAGATTAAGGATGATAAGATGAGCTATGAGCTAATTGAGTACCAAGAGAAGAAAATAATTCTGTCCAAAAATTTCCAATGAAAATGGGATCTCTGTCACTTACAATAATATTTGGGTTTCCATATAGCTTTTGAATTGTTTCCATAAATGCAGTAGAAACTGTACTGTCTTTAAATGGATGTGATAATGCACAAAAGTGTGCATACTTGGTAAGTCTGTCAACTACCACCATGATGACACTCTTTCCCTCAGACTTGGGTAAACCTATGATAAAATCCATCGAAGCCTCCTCCCAACATTGGCTTGGAATGGATAAAGTTTGTAATAGACCTGGTGTCTTAATTGTTTCAACTTTATTTTGTTGGCAAACCAAACATTCTGCCACAAACTTTTGAATATCTGATTTAAGGCCATCCAAAAAAAATTCCTTCTTAACCCCATGGTAAGTTTTTAAAAATCCTGAGTGCCCTCCTAAGGGAGAAGTGTGTAATTCCAGAAGAATATTTTGTTTGAGTTGGGAATTGTTACAGAGGTATAAGCGATCTTTGTACCATAACGAATCATTTTTCCAGCTAAATGTATCAGATGTATTGGAATCTTGTTGTAACTTTCAAATAAGTGCCCACACTTCTTCATCATTCTTCCATTCCCCCCTTGCTTCGTTTATCCAATCTAGTGGGATAATAGAAATGGTGAACAAAAATGCTTCCACATCCTCATCCTTTCTTGAGAGTGCATCTGCCACAACATTTTGCTTCCCCGTTTTGTAGATGATTTCAAAGTCATAACCCAACATCTTTGTGACCCAATTTTTTTGTTCTTCAGAGGATAATCTTTGTTCTAAAAAGTATTTAATGCTGTCATGATCATTTTTTACCTTGAAGTGTCTTCCCATTAGGTAGGGTCGCCATTTCTTAAGTGCATGTAGTATTGCCAACATTTCCTTCTTATAAATAGCTTTGTGTAAATGCTTTCCCTTGATTGGACGACTTTCAAAAGCAATGGGTCTTTCATCTTGCATTAAAACAGCACCAATTCCATTTCCTGAAGCATCGCATTCCACAATAAAGGTTTTTGTGAAGTCTGGTGTAGCTAAGACTGGTGCTTGGCACATTGCCTCTTTAAGATGTTCGAAGGCTTTTGTTGCTTCTGGAGTCCATGAAAATGCATATTTCTTCAATAATGTTGTTAGAGGTGCTGCTATTTTCCCATAATTCTTAACGAACTTGCGATAATACCCTGTCAGCCCGAGAAATCCTTGCAAATGCTTTATGGATGTGGGGACTTTCCATTCCTTAATGGATTTAATTTTGCTAGGGTCTACCTTACCTCCTTCATGAGATACAATATGACCCAGATATTCCACCTCTTGTACTCCAAAGAAACATTTGGATCTTTTTGCATATAATTGTTTCTCCTCCAGTAGTTGTAGCACCCTGTCAACATGTTCAACATGATCCTTCCAAGACTCGCTATGGATTAGTATATCATCAAAAAATACTAACACATATTTTCTAAGGAAGGGTTTGAAAATGAAATTCATCAAACCTTGAAATGTAGAAGGTGCATTGGTAAGGCCAAAAGGCATGACCAAAAATTCATAATGACCCTCATGAGTTCTAAATGTTGTTTTCAGAATGTCTTCAGTCTTCATTCTCATTTGATGATATCCTGAATGAAGATCCATCTTGGTGAAGTAAATTGATCCATGCAATTCATCCAATAATTCGTTAATGAAAGGAATGGGAAACTTATCTTTAATAGTGAGCTAGTTGAGCTCCCTATAATCCGGACGCATGCACCATGATCCATCCTTCTTGTGCACCAATACTAATGGAGCAGAGAAAGAACTTTGGCTAGGTTGAATTATACTAGCCTCTAGCATTTCTGCAACCATACGTTCAATTTCACTCTTTTGGGAATAGGGATATCTGTATGGCCTGATGTTTGGAGGAACATTTCCTGGAATCAAATGAATAGAATGATCGTGATCCCGAATAGGAGGGAGACCTTTGGGAGTCTCAAATACCTTGGAATGGTTGTCCAAGAATTTTTGGAGATCTAGAGAAATAGATGATTTCAATGTGGAAACATCTAGCGAACATAATTGTCCAATTACACCTCGTTGTTCCTTTTTTAGAAGCTTTGTCATATCGTTAGAGCTGATTATCTTTCTTGGTTTCCCTGCAATGCCCCTTAATTCAATTTCCTTTCCTTCCGCATAAAATTTCATGAAAAGTTCTTGAAAGTTAAAAGCTATTGTACCCAAGGATTGTAGTCATTGAACTCCTAGTACAACATCAGCACCTCCCATTGGAACGGAAAGCATTGGGCTATTCAATACATATTCTCCCATGGATAGCTTGATATTATGGCACTTTCCAAAGCAATTTATCGTTCCTCCACTTGCAACCATCACTTGACACCTTGGTGCTTGATATAGGAAGCAATTCAATTCTTTTGCTATCTTAGAATGAATAAAATTATGGGTACTTCCTGAATCAATTAAAACTATTACCTTTTTCTTCTTGATATGTCCTTCTATCTTGATGGTTTGAGGAGTGGTAATTCTAGCCAATGCATTACAAGATATGGTCAAATTCATTTCTTCTTTATCTAGGCTTTGTTCCTGGAGTATATCCTCTTCTTTTGACGTTTCTTGTTCCTTTTCTTCTTTGTCTTCACAATCTATGTAGAATAATTTCTTCTCAGCACACTTATGACCTTTAGTGTATTTGATATCACAACTGTAACAAAGCCTTTTTGCTCTTTTTTCTTCCAATTGTTGTGGTCTCAACCTTATAGGTTGTGGAAGGCTAGGGGCAACAACATTTCCATCTTTATAGTTGTGAGTGGTAGGCTTCTTGGTTGCCATAATTTTGCTTTCCATTTTTCTTGCTAACCTGAATGCCTTCTCCAATGAATCAGGTTCCCAAAGGTGAACATCATGTTGGATATTCTCCTTTAAAGTCCCTATGAACACATCAATCCTATGCTCCTCTGGAATACTTTTTACCCTTATGTTCATTTTTTGGAACTCAATGTGCTCCATCATTGAACCCTTTTGTTTGAGACTTATCAATTGGCTAAAAAAAAGTGTTGCTTTTCGTATCCTCATAATTTGCTGTCATTTCTTCCGTAAAATTTCCCAAGTGATAATTTGTTTACGAGAGCCAAGTCATTGATACCATACAAACTGATTTGGTTCCAAATATAAAGTTGCAATACGTACCTTTTGTGTGTTTTGCACATTATTGAGATCGAAAAATTGCTCCATATGTAGTATCCATGTTGCGGGATCCTTGCCATCAAAATTCCTCATATCGATTTTTGGAATATGGTGGGTCTTCGATCCAACATTAGAGTCTATGAAATCATGATTAACATTTCTTTTGTTCTCATCATGAGTTTCCTTTACTACCCTTTCACCATTAGTGACCATTTCTTGTAGCAACTTATTCAAATTTATCTTCAATTCTTCCATCTTATCATCCATGCCATCCATCTTAGCTTCCACACCATTCATCTTAGCTGCCTCGCCCTTTATCTTAGATTCCACTCCATTTATCTTAGCTTCTGTTAGCTTTTGTGAGAGTGGCATTTGTTGTACTTGGTCTTGTAATTTTGATATATCATGTAGCATTTCTTCCTCTTCTTCATGAGTCATGCTAGAGATTTTAGGTTGTTTACTAGGTGTTTCCATTTTCTTTCTTCGGGGCATCAATTAATGATAATAATTCTTCACCAGTCTGATCAAATTTAGATTCTCCAAGAAAGAGTTATGCACAATCTCCCAAGATGACCTGATTATATACCTTTTCAGAAGAGCGAACTTGTATGAGGTGACACGTGTCACTATTTTGACCTTCAAGTGTAAAAAATATACAAAGGGAACTAAAGTCTGTCCTCTTTCTGTAACTTCTTACGAAATTGCAATCTGATGCTCAAAACAAAAGTTATGAAGATTTTACCAACGTCACCTGTTTGGAATGTAATTCAGGAGTTTGTAAAAAGACCAACTTCTTCAAATCATATCTCTGCAAATATAGCGTGAAAAGCTCTGAAATTTTGACTTGAGGTTCAAAGTGATTTCGTCTCAAATGGGTTTTTCTTTTCACTTCTAAAAAATCTCAGAAAAATAGTTATAGCGAAAATGCCACGATGACCTATTTGGAGCAGTGAAACCCTAGAATCCAAAGCTCTGATACCAAATGTTATGAAACTAGCTCACAAAAAGATAGAAAAGATAGATCAACACCTTAGAATACAGCCTCTTTGAGGGGAAACCTCCTTTACATTACATAAATGAACAATTCTTGGATGATTCAAATGACAAAACCTCCTTTCTATATATAGGAGTCTAAGGAGTCACAATATAACCAAGCCAAACTAACAATAATAATATAAAGGCACAAAAATAACAATAGAGGGATTTTGTGGGGCACAGTGATAACAATATGGGGACAATAGGGGCACAACAATATTAATAAGGGATACAACTACAATAGTAATGGGGGCATCATTAGTATTATAGGGACCTAATAGAACTGACATGCATGAGTTATTTATGAGAGAATATTCAGTTATCTGGAGAGTAGTAGTTACATGCATGCAAGCATTAACTAACTGAACTAACAATTAATTCAAAAAATTGTTTGAATTAATCTAACTGGACTTGACTCAGTTAACTAAGTCAAGTAAGTACAACTCAAATTACAACTCATCCTTATCTCTTTAATATATGGATAAATTCCTAAATTAATGGAGAAACTGTTGCATGTCCCCACATAGACGTCATGTTTGATTTTACTTAACTAATTAACTCAAGATGAGTTAATTAATTATTTTACAAACAACTGGTAAGATCAAATTCGAATTTTACTTCACTATTTTAGTTCAGGGACTAACTAAAATAGGAATCTAACCAGAAATGCTATTTATAGCAATGTTATTTTTAGCACTTCCATTTTTCATTCCTTGCTGCTATGTCAAACATTGGTACCCGAACTGCTATTTATAGCAGTGCTATTTTTAGAACTTCTATTTTTAGCATTTCTTGTTGGCATTTTAAACACTAAGATCGTGCTAGCACAGCCTCCTTCCTCTAAACAACCTTCTAGCTTGTCGATGTAAATGCCAAATAGGGTAGGGGAGAGGGGGAAACCTTGTTTAACTTTGATATTACACTTATTATCTTTCGACCACCCCTCATTTCTCTTTAACATGGCAATTACATTCTCACATAACCTTATAGTGGTAGTGGAAGTGTGGTTCACTGAGGATAATATAGAGGATGACTTGAGTTAAGGGGGATTCTTGGTAGTTTTCTTTAGAGATTAGAATGACTTGAATTAGGATGAGGATTTTTTTGCAAATAATAGGACCTTTGTTTTCACTACAAAAAGAGAAAATCATGCTCAGTAGGAAAACCATAAGAGTGGGCTTGTAATTATAATGGAATCTCTAATGTAGTAGAAGGGACAGATTGAAAACTCAAGAGGCCGAGTTTGGTGTTTTGCATCAACATGTTTCAAATTTGTCTAGGAGCCCTCAGTTAGCCACCTCCAAAATCAGAATGTCTATTAGTTCAGGTGATGAAGAAAACAATGAGTAGGAATTCCCTTTATTAACTTTTGGTCTTCTCATGTTTTGCAAAGCTAGTCTTCTTTTAGGTGTCCTTTTCAATCTTTATACAAGAAGAAAATTTTGGACCCCCCTTGCAAAGGATATTATCACCTTTTGTATAACTATTTTGCAAGATTTGTAACAAATATTAAACTGATTTTGGAACAATCCTCTTTAATCATTTTTCTAAAAATGGTAAGGAAATATTTCCAATGCACAACGGAAGAAAATGGGTGGTTATGAAATAGTTCTACGGCGTTTTCCAAAATTTGTGTTCTTGCAAAAGTATCATAGTAGAAAATATGGGGTCTGAGAGTAGTTTCCACCAACACAACCTAATAGGTGTAAATGTAAAGAAATTTAGAACCAGAAAAAGATAAACTAAATGAGATAAATATCATAATGCAACCACTTTATCTACTCGGACCATAACAAGTTTAAACTATCTGATGATTTTAGAATCTTGAAATATTCTACAAGATATAACCAATTGGTAACCTTATTAGATGATTATACACTACATCCTGGTAAATATTTCGAATGTCAATTATGCTAGTATCGTTCCTTGTTGCAAGTTGATAACTAGTTGTGGTGATAATTTGTTTCAATTACGTGGTTCACAAAGTAACATCCGCCACTCCATGAGATATATTATATTTATGTTCATCAGGTAAGATCATTTGCAAATGGTATTGATCAATATGAACTGCAATGGTATTAGCAAGAAAGATATCAATAATAGTGTGACATAATGTTAAAAATATGTTGAGGTCTAAAATTTGAAGTGAAATTTCTGATTCAGTTGTTGATAGTAGTCATTTGTTTGTTTATAGCAGTCATATTAGATTGGTGTTGACTGTTTTCTCTAGATACTTTAGAACACTTTTTCATCTTTTGACTCTTTTTAAATTCAATGAGCAATAAGAATAATAAGAGAAGTAATAGGAAATGACTAAGAACGACGATTAATCAATATATAAATTTGAAATAAATATTGGTAAGCTTCAATAAGTTTGGACAAAGATTCACCATTATGAGAAACTGAAAACAAAACTGTGATAATTACCCTAATTAAAATTTGCACAAATTGAAATAAATAACTTGAATATACTGTGAAATGTTCTATGATGGTGTATCTCTAAGGCTGGTGAATAGTTTGAATGTTACAAATGCAACTTCAACAAGGGTTGAGCTTATTTTATAATTTTTTGGAATTGAATTTGATTGGTAACAAGGATTGACATGGATTGAAATATCTCAGTTTTGAATGTGCGATCTGGATTGATTTGGATGTGATCCAATGGTTGGGAATTTGTTATGGTTGATCCATGTGCTTTAATCTGATCTGTTTTACTGGGAAATTTAATGGGTTGGGTTTCATTTATTGAACACAATGGGTTGAATTGTTGAATAATACAACAATTATGGTTGCCATAAATCACCAATTTACATGTGGAAGTATGAATGTGCATTTGTGATACATAGCTTCAGGTCAGTTCAATGGGCGTTGAAGTGATGGGTACTTTTTACTTTTGGAATAGACAGTTTTGGAAGGATTTATAGTGTTATTTATTTCATAGTTGGGACAAGATTTTTTGTACTCTTGGTATTTAAAAGACTATTTATGGATAGTTCTGGTCCCACTCTATATTTTGAGAAATTTCGGACATAATTAAAAGATATTTTCACTTAATGTTATATATTTTTGTTTAAAAGGTGGTTGACATGTCTCAATTTCTGATGGCATGGGGGGACCAATACCATAACAACTACTAGTCCCTGCATAGCATTAGACATCTCTCCCCTAGTTTATTAAAATTTCATTCTAAAATTTGAAGCATTTGATAGGAGTTGTAAACCTTACCATTATATATGTGTGAAAAGTACATCATATTGTGAGGAAAGGATGTGGAAAACATTCCACGCAGACTTTTCTTTATTATCATAATCAATGATGTTCGACCGAAGAGAAATGAAGGAAACCAATGGGAAAATGTTCTATTATTCTCAGCTAGTTGCGACCCAAGAAAAATGAGGAAATTGTGTGGAAAATGTTATACGGAAGTACGTATGTTGATGTCCATTCTGGTATTTACCAACATTGAGAAAGCATCGTAGTTATAAACAAAGAGGGTACTGAGAATAGTCATTAATTCAAAGCAGAAAGGTGTATTTTTTTACACACCATGGTGTCATCTAATGCTCGGTACATCTAGATGACAATTTCAGAAGTTGTCATCATAGTTCTAGAGATAAATTTGCACAACTAAGTGGATATATAGTTTCTGCCATCACTTTTTCATAATCATTGTTTCAATCATATTGATCATCAAATCAAGTTTTCAATTCAGTTAGTCATTTGTTTCGTCATGATTAGATATTTGAAGGTTAAGGTTTCACTCCACACCTAACTAATTCTTCGCAAAGTTACTAATGGTAGTTGTGTTAGGCTTTTTAGGCGGATAGTTAGTGTACTATGGTTGTTAGGTGGAAAGGGCGTGATAGTTAGTATGTTAGGCTTGTTAGGTGGACAAGGTGTGACAGTTGGTGTGTTAGTGTTATTAGGCAGATTGTGTTAGGCTTGTTAGGCGGACATGGTGTGACAATTAGTTTGTTAGTGTTGTTAGGAAAACAGGGTGTGGTCTATTTTGAAATAGAGTTTTTAATATTTTTATTTTAAAAAAAAGTTATAACTAGTTTAGACTGAGAATATTTTTTTTCATATACATAATCTATCAAATAAAATAAAAGTTTATAAACAATTTTTCTTGTTCTATGTTAATATTACAAATTTTCAATATTGCTGATAAAATATACATTTTTAAATGAATATTATATATATATATATATATATATATATATATATATATATATATATATATATATATATATATATATGAGAAAAAAATAGAACACTTTCCATTAGAGAAAAATGTTTTACATGTTTTCCTCATTATTATTTATTCTTTCTAAGAAGCTCTTCTTTTATCATCATTCTTTAGTCCTGATGATGGATCCCATTTGGGATTTGAAACGTTGGTATAAAAATGTTCATACTGTGGATTCTCCGGTCACTGATTCAAAAGATACAAACCACAGATCTCTTAAATCCAAAATCTTGTCCCTGTACGGAGGGGATACTTGGAGTGAAATCCTTTTACTCGAAAGATTTAGAGTGAGGATAGCAAGAAGAGCTGCAGATCTGCATTTTCTTAAAAACTGTCAGGACAATAATCCTCATTATTATTTATTCTTTCTAAGAAGCTCTTCTTTTATCATCATTCTTTAGTCCTGATGATGGATCCCATTTGGGATTTGAAACATTGGTATAAAAATGTTCATACTGTGGATTCTCCGGTCACTGATTCAAAAAAAAAAAAAAAAGTTTTACATGTTCTTAGTTCTTGTCCATAGTATTCAACTGTCATTCAAAAGGAAACCAAATGCCATAATTGCTAGACTAAATACCCCCTGTTGCTACGCAAGGTAGCAATCACAATGATTCCAAATGAATTAGTCAATGTATTACCACCTATTGTCAAGAACAACAGAGAAAATAAACATCAAAATAATAAAAAGAGATATATCCTTCTATTAAACAAATGCTTTATGATAACCTTTGGAACATAAGAAAACAAAATAAAAATACTAACTAATAAAAAAAAAGCTTATATGGTAGGATACTTCATTGTTTTTCAATTAATGTTTTGAGGTGCCAGTTTCAAGGTAGAGTTTTGTGTACAAATGTTTTTGTTTATTTATAAATTACATCACATATCTTCATAAAAAGAACCACCAGGTAGCAATATCACTACTTTTGCTTCTTTATATAGATGTATTTTTTGCATATAAACTACATGCAAAAAATATAAAGGTAATGACATTAACACCACATGGCTATATTTATAGTAGAATAATTTAAATAATTAAATGTATATAAATTTCATAACTGATTTTTTATACTACTTATGTCAGTCATATCAATCACTTAATGTTTCTCTCATATCAAATATTATAATTAATGTTGAAAAATATTATAAAAATATATATTTTAAAAAAATATTTAATTATTTATATTTATCCTATGTTAAAAGTAGTATATATAATATAGGCAGTTCCTATTTCCAACCTTATTGAAATATAAATGCGGAGGAGTTGCCTTGCATTTATATTTCCCTCAAAATTGACTTTGGCATGTTAGGAGCAAGACAACTCCTATTCCCCTCGTATGTCAGACGCATTTATATTTCAATAGGATTGGAAATAGGAACTGCCTATATATATATACCTACCGTGTCAACTTAATTCTTAGAAAAATTTAGTCAATTACATCAAAAATAGCATTTTCCTTTATCTTCTTTATGACACCACTTTAGACACTGTGGATCACACCGCTTAGAATGATTTGACCATTTTGTTTCCTTCAACACAACTTGCAATCCATATATTTTAGTCGAATGGGAGAACCATATTTAGAAAAGGTCAAATTAATGAATCCATTTTTCAATGCAATGGGAGAACCACATTTGGAAAAGGTGAAATGAACGAAAAGGATTGACCATGGTTAGGTTTCCAATTACCCGTAAGTCATCCATGGTCCTACCAACACATAAATGAAATAAAATGAAGATTAAGATCTGCAAAGTTGATTTAGTAAAGTGAAAGTTGATTTAAGCAAAGATGTCTTAATTAAACTGCACATAGACTGCTACTTCCAGTCAACGTCTTTAGCCACGAATAAGCCACGAGGAAAGGTGACATATTCGTACCATAATTACTATTTGATACTCTTGTTGTTTATTGGTGTGGGAGGCACCCAACCTTCGGCATTTACGGTCAGTCAATGCCCACGTCATACATATGTAAGCAAATGATTCGGATTTCCGTGGGATGACGTGGCCTAAATATTTTAGTGCTTATAACAAAGCTTGCATAGATTAAGGTATGTTGTAGCCGTCTTTCTTGTCTTTCTTTATTTTACATTTTTTCACATCCAAAACCTCCCTTATTTATTTTACATTTTTTCACATCCAAAACCTCCTTTAGAAAGTATTTAACACTGGTTTGTCCTGCAAGAACCAACAAGTTGGTGGTACAGTTCACACAATCCAATCTACAGTTAGAAAGTTGCCGTTCTATCACTGTCAGGATAACTCTAAATGACTTTTATATTCTAAAGAAAACATTAAGCCACCATTAAAGCTTAAGTTTCCACGTCAGCAATCGATAGGAAGACCTTGTCTCTGCGACGCATAGATGTTCAGTCAATGGCGCCATAAGGACCGTATACACGTTTAAGTGATCAATCATTTCACTGCTAGCCATTTCACTGCTAGCCAGAGTACCGTATACACAAGTGTTTAGTTATTTAATACACGTGTAACCCGTATTGATATATTTTTAAACCCCAAAGCAGAATTTGCAGTCGTATCATAAGAAATATCAAGATTAATTAATCTTGGGAATGTATTTATTTTAATAGTGAGATTTTAGGTTATAAATTATTTTTGGATTTATTTATTTTTTTTCATGGTTTTTTTAAGATTTTGTAAATCTAAATCTCACATCCATATAAAATAATAGAAGTGATGAAAGTATCAAAGAAGTTTTTCGAAATCTTATATCCAATTGTCTGCGAACTTATATTGGTTTTCAAGTACTTAATAAGTTTTCCATTTTCATTTATCCTTTTCTCAATTTTATGATTCGAATTGAGCTTATGATGGATATCGATTCCAAGATATTTTGTATGAAAGAACTTTTTTCAAGTTTTTGTTGCCCTATATGAAAGTATCATAAGTGATTTTTCTAGATTTAATTATCATGACTTTAATTTTGTGAGTATTAACAATCATACTCATATTGGGGCATTCTTAGTTTCTAGCCGACATCATAATGGCTACTCACAAAAAGAAAAATATCTTTAGCATAAAGGTGAAGATTTATGACTATACCAATGATCATGGGGCCAATGAAACCTGGATCTTCCAAACACTCTTCTAGCTTATCAATGCATGTACCAAAAAGGGTAGTGATCCATACTTATGTAGGAACGCAACATAATACATATATAAACATAAACACAGAGATGAAACAAGAATAAAACTTCATTTCATTAATATCAAAAATTGAAGTATGCTTACATACAGAATGGAAATAAAGTAGCTCGGGCGATGGCAGCTTATCTTTGAGAAGGGATGTGGCAGTTATATGGCCTATTTTTTTTGGTGTGTGTTATATTCTTTCCACGACTAGCCCCACCTTTCGTTGCACAGAGCACAATGCCCCATAATTTTTTTTTGGACCCTATATTAGGTGCTCAGACCTACCTATGGTTGTGGGCATGATGGTTTTTTCCCATGGTATTTTATAGATCCGGTCAAGGGAACTATGATTATGTTCTAATCCAGGGTTAATGGATAGTGGTTTATGAATGCTTCGGCATGTATATATATGTGTTGTAACATTGAAAGGAATATAATGAAAAATCGATCTGGTAGTCCCAGTTTTGGGATCCAGGGGAAAATCTCTATGTATTTGTTTTGTGTTTCTCGCCATTGTATATTTTCTATATTTTAAGAATTCATTTACAGGTAATTTTTGTATAGGGTTAAAAGCTACATTTGGTATCAGAGTTGTTTCGTCTTCAAGGGGATGCCTTTGCTATTGAGAGGTTTTGCTTAGGTATGTGGTAGACCATGTTCAGTGGGAGATCTGCGAGATCGATTCTTGCGGTGAAAGAAGATGGCGAGCAGTAGAAAGATAGAGATTGAGAAATTTAATGGTCATAGTTTTGAATTGTGGAAACTCAAGATAGAGGATTTGTTGGTGGATAAAGATCAGTGGATCGCGGTAGATCTAGGTACTAAACCAACGAAAATGTCACTGGAAGACTGGGTGAAGTTGGATCGAAAAGCAAAGAGCACAATACGGTTGTGTATCTCAGATTCATTATTGTTGAATGTATTAGGGGAAGCTACGATGAAGGTTTTGTGGGACAAGTTAGGGAATTTGTACCAATCTAAGTCTCTAGTGAACAAATTATTCCTATGAAAAAAGTTGTATAACATGAGGATGAAGGATGCAGACTCGGTGACAGAGCATCTGAATGTCTTTAATATTGTGGTATGCCAATTGTTATCTATTGATATTAAAATTTTAAATGAAGATAAGTGCATCAATTTTTTGTATTCTCTACCAGATTCGTGGGATAGACTAGTTGTTGCAATAGGTAGCAATACAACAACCTTGAAGTTTGATGAAATAGTCTCATCCTTGCTGCCAGAGGAGATGAGATGGAAAAATATGGAGGGACAGAATGGAGATGCCTTGTCTGTACGAGGATGGTCCCAGAATATAAACAAAAATATGTTCTTTAGTGGGAGATCTAAATCTCCAGGAAAACCTGTATAGGTATTTTAGAAATGTAGAAAGGAAAGACACTTCAAAAAGGACTCTAGATCTAAAGCTCCTGAGAAAGGAAAGAGATCTGATGATTCTCCTTATGCAAAGGTGAAAACCACCTCAGATCAGGGAGAATTTTAAGAACCACCCTAAATTTATATGTATAATAAGTGGGTTAATCCCCATGATACATAAGAAAATGGGAGGCGATTTTATCAATAATATAATATGTATATATAATTTTTTTGGCGAATCTCTCACCATATTTTATTATCTTGTACCGTGATGGAGAATCATTCACTGAATTATAAAATTTTGTAAGATCTTGACAAGTCTTTTATTGAATAATAAAACATTGTGAAGTCTTGGCGAATGTTATGTTAAAGTATGAAACCACATATGATAATAAGAAAACATATTCATTAAACTGTAATATACTAACATACATGTTTGGAAAAAAGAAACATAATTTTCTCTTCCTACAAACAATGTTCCAAGTTTCAGTGGTCGTGTTTGTCAAGGTTTTTACAATACACTCTTTCATATGCTTCTATTAGTTTTGATAATATTCCACAACAAAGTTCTTGTAGGTGTTGATATTGACAACATACATGTTTGGAAAAAATAAACATAATTTTCTCTTCCTACAAACAATTTTCCAAGTTTCAGTGGCTATGTTTGTCAAGGTTCTTACAATACACTCTTTCATATGCTTCTATTAGTTTTGATAATATTCCACAACAAAGTTCTTGTAGGTGTTGATATTGACAATGAGTTTTGTAAGGTAGGAGAGATTAATCTTTTCTCTACAACTTTTGTCAAGCTACCAATTTTTTCAAGTTATCAAATTTCTTTCTTATTCCATAGACTCCAAATGCGAGATAAAAAAAAAAAAAATGCATTAAGTTTGTTTACCCCAACACACCAACATGTAGCAAGCCCGAACTATATTATATAAGAAAGTATTAGGTATCCCAAAGGCTTGAAGGGGGTATAATTGAAAGAAGTGACCATTGTGAGAATCCTTCTAATCAATATATGAATATATAAATTTAGATTTATTATTATTTTAATTGGAAATCTTCAATTAAATAATAAAATTTAAATACGTCTCTCCCAATCTAAATTTCTTATTAGCATAATTCACTACCCTCATAGGTCTCACATTTTTTAACAACATTGTAACATGTAGATTAATTTCCTTTTTGGTGAACAATCTCCACCTTTTAGGAAAATATGGGGCAGTGGCTCCGACCCCTACAGATCATTAGGACAAACTAAGAATAGCACAGAAGATAAAAGGTTGTACAAACTAGCTTATTTTCCAAACAACTAATCCAACATCAGTACCTAAACTTTTTCATTAAGATATCATATTGAGAATGTTTGAAAAATGGTGAGAAATCTTCTGCGAGGGTGATGCAGAAAGAGTGATAAGATTTCATTGTTTTGAATTCTTTTTGATAAATTAGAAAAAGTTAAAAACCAATATTAACGGAGATATTGGTATTTTTTACTAAATTTTGTGAAGTGACTAAATGTAGCTTTAACGATTCACCTTAAGATGTTTTTACAATATAATTTCCTAAGTCTGTTTAATATCTTTGTTATCATAAAAACCAACCTATATCAATCTTAACTCCACATCTACCATTCTTAGGGGGATGAAATCTATTTATCCCTCTGAGCACTTGGTAGACCCATAATTAAGATGTATCTAAGATGATAGAATTTCCCCTTTAAATAGTCTATGCTCACATGAATACCATGGGTTATCATAAACCTGGAGGTTAAAAATTACTATTAGTAATTTATAAAAAATAATAAAATTAATAATTGTTTTTTATTTTATTTTTTATTTTAACCAAGTTAAAATGTTTAACATACATTAAATTACAACATCCATTTTTACTCTTGATCCACCAAGCCCCAAGAGGGATCAAATATTTTTTCACTCTATGCTAGTTTGCATATCACGATATTTGATCCCTCTCGGGGCTTAGTAGATCCAGAGTAAAGATGGATCTATGTTGGTTTAATTCCCCCATTTAAATAGACTACATTCCATGTGAATACCATGGGTCAATACCATGTGCCATTTTTATTTTTATTAATACTAATATTAGGGTTAATAATGTTTTTTTGCATGGTATTAATAATAATCTAGCCCATGGTATTTGGCCCATAGTATTTTTCCCATAGGTTTCACCTAAATATAACGCATTTTTTGAGTGTTCGTAAATATTTTTGAGTGTTCGTAAGTATAAGGTGACTTATGGGGTAAATATAAAAAATGTTTTATTTGTTTACCATACCTCTCGTTTATTTATATTTTTATTAATTTACCATACCTCTTTTACAAATATGGTATTTGGCCCATAGGATTCACTTAAATAAAACCCCTTTTTTGAGCCTTCATAAATAGAAAGGGTTATGGACTAAATATAAAAAGAGGTTTTATTTATTTACCATACGTCTAGTTTATTTATAATTTTATTTATTTACCATACCTTATGAGTAATTATAAAAAGAGGTTTTATTTATTTACCATACCTCCACTTTATTTATATTTTTATTTGTTTACACCCTTGCATGTATATAAGGTGACTTATGGAGTAAATATAAAAAATGTTTTATTTATTTACCATACCTCTCTTTTATTTATATTTTTATTAATTGACCATACCTCTTTTATAAATATGGTATTTGGCCCATAGGATTCACTTAAATAAAACCTATTCTTGAAAATTAGGGCAAATGGAAGGTTGTAACTCCTAATTTCAAGGGCTAAATTTACCTTTTTTACCCTCTCCCTTAAAATAGGGTGGGCTATTTGAGGCGATTTGTAAAAATGTACTATGATACAAAATATTCGCCCACAAAAAATTTAAAACCCATTAATTTCGTGTAAGGGCGAACATTCGCCCCTAAAATTTTCCATGCCTCAGATGAAGGTGGGGATGTGTACTTGGCTTCTTCTTCAAGTACACATATAGATCATGAGGCATGGTTGATTGACTTAGGTGCATCCTTTCACTTCACTCCGCATGGGGAGTGGTTCTGTGAATATGAGAAATATGATGGTGGTGATGTCTTCTTAGGGGATGTCAAGAAGGCTAGAATTATCAGATGCTGAAAAATCAAGTTCAAGTTGTAAGGTGGAAGGATTAGAACACTTTCGGGTGCTATGCATATTCTTGCATTGGCCACAAATCTGATTTTTGTAAGCAAGATGGATTATACAGGTGTAAAAACAGTGCTCGAGAAAGATAACTGCAAGATGGTTCATGGAGCACTGGTATTAATGCGGGGAGTTTGGATTGGAACATTGTATAAGCTTTTGGGTAGTACTGTTATTGATGGGTGCAACAGTTCCGTGGTTTCTGAAAGTGGAGCAAAAATCTAGTCGTTTCTAGAGAAAAGACCATGTTATGGCCTCAAAGGCTTGGACATATTAGAGAGAAGCGACTTTGAATACTTCATGGTAATGGTATTGTAGAAGGTATGTCTAATTTCTCTCTAGATTTTGATTTCTGTGAACATTGTGTATAGGGGAAGAAGAATCAAGTGAGCTTTCCCTCAGTGCTAAGAGGATGAAATGGATATTAGAGCTTGTGCACAGTGATGTGTTTGAACCTGTGTCGGTTCCATCACTTGATAAGTTTGTATACTATGTATCATTTATAGATGACTTCTCAACGAATACATGGATATATTTCCTCATGAAGAAATATTAAGTCTTTGACAGGTTTAAAGAATTTAAGGCTCCGATGGAGAACTAGACAGAGAAGAAGATAATGGTCGAGAGTTCTACAAGAAAGAATTTGAAGAGTTCTATAAGAAGTGTGGTATAGCACGAAAGAAGACTACACAGCTCAACAAAACAAAGTTGTAGAAAGAATGAACAGGATGTTGATCGAAAAGGAAAGAAGCAAGCTCAGTGGTATCAGGTTAGGACAGGAATTCTAGGCAAAGGTGGTGGAGACTGCATGTTACTTGGTTAATAGATCACCTTCATCAGCATTGGCAGATAAGTCTCCACATGAGGTATGGACTTGTAAGAAACACTTTATTTCCGATATGAGGGTATTTGAATATGATGCATATGTACATGTTCCAAGGGGGAAAAGAACCAAGTTGGATAGTAAATTTGAAAGGTGCAATCTTTATTGGGTATAAGGATGGTTTAAAAAGTTATAAGCTTTGGAACCCAAAAAAAAGGAAGATTGTGTACAACCATGATGTAGTGTTTAGAGAGGTGAAATATGTTATTAAAAATGAAGTCCTACCAAAGGAACCTAAGAAGATAGAGTTTGAGCTAAAGGAGGAAGAATCAGACTTTACAGTAGAAGAGGAATCAAAAGATGAAGAGCCACAAACTCTGTTTGTGAGAAGATCATATCAAGATAGAAGGAAACCAAAAAGGTATAGTCCATCTGATTTCTATTCAAATTTTTCTTTATCTATTACTGATGATGATTCTTGAACTGTCAGGGAAGCAATAGATTCAGAGGATGGAAAACTATGGAAAGAGGTCATGGTTGACGAAATGGTATCTTTGGACAAAAATGAGGCTTGGGATATGGTGGAGTTGTCGGCTGGAAGGAAACCCTTTGGAAGAAAATGGGTGTTGAAGAAGAACATGAATGCAGAATGCAAGGTGGAGAAACACAAAGCTCGATTGGTAGCAAAAGGTTATTCCTAGGTTCTAGGAAGTGATTTTCATGATATTTTTTCTCCTGTTACCAAGGTATCTTCTATTATATTACTTTTATCTATTGTTGCTGCTTTTAATTTTGAAGTAGAACAAATGGATGTGAAGACAATATTTATTCACGGGGATATGGAAGAATAGATCTATATGAAGCAACCTGAAGGCTTGTGGTAAAGGGAAAGAAAGAATTGGTATGCAGGTTAAAAAAGTCTCTATATGGGTTAAAGTAGTCACCAAAGATGTGAAATCAAAAATTTGATACATTTATACGAGGACTTGTCTTCACCAGAATAAAAGTGGATCACTGTGTGTATTTTAAATTAATTGGTGACCATGTTATTTATATGGTCCTGTATGTGGATGATATGTTGTTAACTGGAAATGAAGAAGAAATTATCTAGGATTTGAAGACCCAATTGTCCTCAAAATTTGACATGAAGGATCTTGGTGTTACAAACTATATTCTGGGCATGGAAATTAAATGAGATTGGGAAAAAAAGGAAGCTCTAGTTAAACCAAAGGAAGTATGTTGGGACAATATTGCAAAGGTTTAATATGCATGATAGTAAACCAGCGAAGGTTCCTATTCGTGTAGGTGTAAAGTTATCTATTGAAAATTGTCCCAAGACATAAGAATAGGAATAGGACAAGTCTCGTGTTCCATACGCAAGTGCAATCGAGAGTTTGGTGTATACAATGGTATGTACTAGAGCAGACATTTCACATGCAGTGGGAGTATTGAGCAGGTTTATGTAAAAGTTAGGGAAGGAGCACTGGACAACAGTGAAGCAGGTTTTCAAGTATTTTCATGGAACTAGTGATTATGGTTTATGCTACCAAGGAAGACCAAGATTGGACATATTTTTGGACATCCGTGGTTTTGTTGATGCAGATTGGGCTGGAGATCTAGACCAAAGAAGATCTACAAGTGGGTATGTGTTTAACCTACTTGGAGGTGTAGTCAGTTGGATGAGAAAGAGATAGTTTGTAGTGACACTTTCAACTAAAGAAGCAGAATAAATGGAAACCACTCATGCAAGAAAGGAAGTAGTTTGGTTGCAGAGATTGTGTTAAAGTATGGGGTTAGTACAGTGAGCTATAAAGATAGACTGTGACAACAAAAGTGCAATTTTCTTGGCAAAGAAGCTTGCTTATCATTCAAAGACAAAGGACATTGATGTTTAGTATCACTTTATGAGGGATATGGTTGAGGAAAGAAAGGTGTTGTTGGTAAATATGGTCACTTTGAAGAATGTCACAGATGCATTGATGAAGTCTGTGAGCATTGGGAGGTTTTCATGGTGTAGAGAAACAATGGGCCTTGTAGGGCCAAACCAATGACCAAGTTCTCATGTGACCCCCTATGTGGAAAAGAAAACAAAAAAGTGGGATAATTTTGGGTGTGTATTATATTCTTTCCATGACTAGCCCTAGGTGCGGACCTACCTATGGTTTTGTGCATGGGTTTTTCACATGGTTTTGGGTATGATGGTTTTCTGCCCATAGTATCTTATAGATCTGATCAAGAGAACTACAATTATGTTCTAATCCAGGGTTAATGGATTGGGGTTTATGAATGATTCGGTATATATATATATGTGTTATAACATTGAGAAGAATATAATGAAAAATCAATTTGGTAGTCCCGGTTTTGGGATCTAGGGGAAATCTTTGTGTATTTGTTTTTTGTTTCTCACCATTGTATATTTTCTGTCTTTTAAGAATTTGTTTGTAGGTAATTTATGTATAGGTTTAAAACCTACATATTTATTATTAAGAAATAATGGAAAACACTAAACAACCAAAAATCTAACCCTAGGAGATGAAGCGCCAAAACTATGGGCCCCATTGAGGTAAATTAGTACATCAATTTCCTGGGGTCGTATCTTTGGCATACAATTTCTGTTTGATGTGCACGATACCTCGTTGGAAATATCTACTTGAGGACTATAAATTTCAACTAAAATGTTTCTCTAATCCTTATGTTTACCTGTTTTCAAAAAAAAAATCGTTTAGGACCTCAAAACCACTCCGGAAGTTCAGGACTTGAAAATTTTCCAAAAATAGTAAATTGTGCTACAATTAAGGAAATTAAATATATGAAAGAAACAATGGTGGGGGTCCATGTGGAATAGGTAGGTGGCCACAAATATCTAGTTGGATCAATCCTCCCCCCTTAGGAAACAATGCTCCTCATTGCATTGAGTGCCTCCATGAGATAGGGAAACTTCTGCTAAACTTGGTCCTTGGTGAGCGAGTTGCCTTGGTGCAAGAGTTGGTCAACTTTGACAACCCAATATAGTTGGATATTTTGTTGGTGAGTGTTCTTGATTTGTGTGCCCATGATTATATGAGTTTTGGCTTGTTCGATGCAGCTTGGGTTGAGCTATGTTGGTGTCAACTTCTCCGCTATGTTTGATTTGTCCAGCAGTGGGGGAAAGTGTGGACGCAACCGGTCCACATTGAATAATGGGTGCAGGCTAAGGAATGGTGGAATGTTGAGATCGAAATCATTTTCCCCCATAGCCTTAGTGATGTTGTAAGGCCCATATTAGAGCAGGCAAAGCTTCCAATAGGCCCCAACGAGGCACTACTTCTACTATTGGGTCCCTATAATACTAGTGATTACCCCATTACTATTGTAGTTATACGCCTTATTAATATTGTTGTGCCCCTATTTCCCCTATATTGTTATTATTGTGCCCCATAGAATCCCTCTATTGTTATTTTTGTGGCTTTATATTATTATTGTTAGGTCGGCTAGATTATATTGTGAATCCTTAGACTCCTATATATAGAAAGGAGGTTTTGTCATTTGAATCATCCAAGAATTTTTCATTTATGTAATGTAAAGGAGGTTGCCCCCTCGAAGATGCCGAATTATAAGGCACTGATCTATCTTTTCTATCTTTTCTTGAGCTGGTTTCATAACATTTAGTATCAGAGCTTTGGATTCTAGGGTTTCGCTGCTCCAAACAGGTCATCGTGGCATTTTTGCTATAAATTTTTTTCTACGATGTTTCAGAAGTTTCAAACAAAACCCATTTGAGAAGAAATCACGCTACACCTCGGGTCCGAATTTCAGAGCTTTTCGCTCTATATTTTTAGAGACATGATCTGAGGAAGTTGGTCTTTTTGCAGACTCCTAAATTACATTCCAGACAGGTGACCTGGGGAAAATCGTCATAACTTTCTCTCTGGGGATCGGATTGAAATTTCGTAAGAAGGTAAGGAAAGAGGATGGACTGTAGTTTCTTGTATACATTTTTCAGATCCAAAGGTAGAAACAGTGACTCGTGGCATGTCGTACATTTTCGCTCTAATGAACTAGTCTATAATTGACAAGTTACTGTGGGAGATTTCACATAACTCTTCCTTGGAGAATCCAATTTGGGTCAAACTTGTGGCATTGGAAAGAGGATGCAAAAGGATTCTACAGGTCGCAATTTGAGAACTGGAGGATCTTAACTTAAAGAGATACATCAGATTCAATATCAGGCTTCTACAAAGTGAAAAAAGGTGTGTAATTTTTTTAAAGTTTTTTCGTAAGCTTGGTTTGAAGGAATTCAAAGGGAATAGTAAAGCATTATTATCAGTAACTGATGCCCCGAGGAAAGAAAATGCAAACACCTAGTAAGGAACCTGAAAGCTCTAGCATGACTCATGAAGAAGAGGAAGAAATGTTACATGATGTATCAAAATTACAAGAACAAGTGCAACAAATGTCACACTCACAAAAGCTAACAGAAGCTAAGATAAATGGCGTGGAATCTAAGATAAATGGCATGGAAGATAAGATGGATGATTCAAAGATAGATTTGAAGAGAGACATGACAGATTTGAAGACAGATTTGAAGACAAACATGGCAGATTTGAAGACAGATTTGACAAATTTTCTACAGGAAATACTTACTAATGGTGAAAAGGTTGTAAAGGAAACTCATGATGTGAACAAAAGAAATGTTAATCATGATTCCATAGACTCTAATGTTGGATCAAAGACCCACCATATTCCAAAAATCGATATGAGGAAGTTTGATGGCAAGGATCCGGCCACATGGATATTACAGATGGAGCAATTCTTTGATCTCAATAATGTGCAAAACACACAAAAGGTACGTATGGAAACTTTATATTTGGAACCAAATCAGTTTGTATGGTATCAATGGCTTTGCTATCGTAAACAATTTATCACTTGGGCAATTTTTACGGAAGAATTGATAGCACATTATGAGGATACAAAAAGCAACACCTTTTTTAGCCAATTGATAAGTCTCAAACAAAAGGGTTCAATAATGGAGCACATTGAGGAATTCCAAAAATTTAGCATAAGGGTAAAATATATTCTAGAGGAGCATAGGATTGTTGTGTTCATAGGGTCTTTAAAGGATAATATCCAACATGATGTTCGCCTTTGGGAACCTGATTCATTAGAGAAGGCATTCAGGTTAGCAAGAAAAATGGAAAGCAAAATTATGGCAACCAGGAAGCATACCACTCACAACTGTAAAGATGAAAGTTTTGTTGCCCCTAGTCTTCCACAACTTATAAGGTTGACACCACAATAATTGGAAGAAAAAAAAGCAAAAGGGCTTTGTTACAGTTGCAATAGCAAATACACTAAAGGTCATAAGTGTGCTGAGAAGAAATTATTCTACATAGATTGTGAAGAGGAAGAAGAAAAGGAGCAAGAAAGGTCAAAAGAAGAGGATATACTCCAGGAACAAATCCTAGATGAAGAACAAATAAATCCGACCATATCTTGTAATGCATTGGTGGGAATTACCACTCCTCAAACCATCAAGATAGAAGGAAAAATCAAGGAGAAAAAGGTAATAATGTTGATTGATTCAGGAAGCACCCACAATTTTATTCATTGTAAGGTAGCAAAAGAATTGAATTGCTTCCTCTATCCAGCACCAGAATGTCAAGTGATGATTGCAAATGGAGGAACAATAAATTTCTCTGGAAAGTGCCATAATATCAAGCTATCCATGGGAGAATATGTATTGATGAGCCCAATGCTTTCCATTCCAATGGGAGGTGCTGATGTTGTACTAGGAATCCAATGGCTACAATCCTTGGGTACAATAGCTTTTAATTTTCAAGAACTTTCATCAAATTTTCTACGGAAGGAAAGGAATTTGAATTAAGGGGTATTGCAGGGAAACCAGGATAGATAATCAGCTATAATGGTATGACAAAGCTTCTAAAAAAGGATCAAAGAGGTGTAATTGCACAATTATGTTCACTAGATGTTTCCAAATCGGAATCATCTATTTCTCCAGATCTCCAAAAATTCTTGGACAATCATTCCAAGGTCTTTGAGACTCCCAATGGTCTCCCACCTATGCATGATCATGATCATGCTATTCATCTGATTCTAGGAAGTGTTCCTCCAAACATCAGGCCATACAGATATCCCTATGTCCAAAAGAGTGAAATTGAACATATGGTTGCAGAAATGCTAGAGGCTGGTATAATTCAACCGAGTCAAAGTTCTTTCTTTGCTCCAGCAGTATTGGTGCACAAGAAGGATGGATCATGGCACTTGTGTCTAGATTATAGGGAGCTCAACAAGCTCACTATTAAAGATAAGTTCCCCATTCCTGTCATTGATGAATTACTGGATGAATTGCATGGATCAATTTACTTCACCAAGTTGGATCTTCGTTCAGGATATCATCAAATCAGAATGAAGACTAAAGACATTCCAAAAACAACATTTAGAACTCATGAGGGTCATTATGAATTTTTGGTCATGCCTTTTGGCCTTACCAATGCACCTTCAACATTTCAAGGTTTGATGAATTCAATTTTCAAACCATTCCTTAGAAAATTTGTGTTAGTATTTTTTGATGATATACTAATCTACAACAAGTCTTGGAAGGATCATGTTGAACATGTTGACAGGGTGCTACAACTATTGGAGGAGAAATAATTATATGAAAAAAGATCCAAATGTTTCTTTGGAGTCCAGGAGGTGGAATATCTGGGTCATATTGTATCTCATGAAGGAGTTAAGGTAGACCTTAGCAAAATTAAAGCCCTTAAGGAATGGAAAATCCCCACATCCATAAAGCATATGCGAGGATTTCACAGGTGGACAGGGTATTATCGCAAGTTTGTAAAGAATTATGGGAGAATAGCAGCACATCTAACAACATTATTGAAGAAAGCTGCATTTTCATGGACTCCAGAAGCAACAAAGGCCTTTGAACATCTTAAAGAGGCAATGTGTCAAGCACCGGTCTTAGCTACACCAGACTTCACGAAAACCTTTATTGTGGAATGTGATGCTTCAGGAAATGGAATTGGTGTTGTTCTAATGCAAGATTAAAGACCCATTGCTTTTGAAAGTCGTCCAATCAAGGGAAAGTTTTTAAGCAAAGCTATTTATGAGAAGGAAATGTTGGCAATACTCCATGCACTTAAGAAATGGCGACCCTACCTAATGGGAAGACACTTCAAGGTAAAAACGGATCATGATAGCCTTAAATACTTTTTAGAAAAAAGATTATCCTCTGAAGAGCAAGTAAAAAAGGATCATGATAGCCTTAAATACTTTTTAGAACAAATATTATCCTCTGAAGAGCAACAAAAGTGGGTCACAAAGATGTTGGGTTATGACTTTGAAATCATCTACAAAAAAGGGAAGCAAAATGTGGTGGCAGATGCACTCTCAAGAAAGGATGAAGATGTGGAAGCATTGTTGTGCACCATTTCTATTATCCAACCTGATTAGATAAACGAAGCAAGGGAGGAATGGAAGAATGACGAAGAAGTGTGGGCACTTATTCAAAAGTTACAACAAGATTCCAGTACGTCTTATACATTTAGCTGGCAAAATGATTCGTTATGGTACAAAGATCGCTTATACCTCTGTAAGAATTCCCAGTTAAAACAAAAGATTCTTATGGAATTGCACACTTCTCCCTTAGGAGGGCACTCAGGATTTTTAAAAACTTACCACAGGGTTAAGAAGGAATTTTTTTGGGATGGCCTTAAATCAGATATTCAAAATTTTGTGGCGGAATGTTTGGTTTGCCAAAAAAATAAAGTTGAAACAATTAAGACACTGGGTCTATTACAACCTTTATCCATTCCAAGCCAACGTTGGGAGGAGGTTTCAATGGATTTTATCACAGGTTTACCCAAGTCTGAGGGAAAGAGTGTCATCATGGTGGTAGTTGACAGACTTACAAAGTATGCACACTTTTGTGCATTATCACATCCATTTAAAGCCAGTATAGTTTCTACTGCATTTATGGAAACAATTCAAAAGCTACATGGAAACCCAAAGATTATTGTAAGTGACAAAGATCCCATTTTCACGGGAAAGTTTTGGACAAAATTATTTTCTTGTCTTGGTACTCAGTTAGCTCATAGCTCATCTTATCATCCTCAATCTGATTGGAAAACTGAGATAGTAAACAAATGTTTGGAAGGATATCTTCGTTGCTTTGTATCTGATAAATAGACACAATGGGTCAAATGGTTGCCTCTAGCTGAATGGTGGTATAACACTTCCTCCCATACAACAACAAAAATGACCCCATTTATGGCACTTTATGGGTATCAACCACCATCCGTCACATCATATTTAAGAGAAAATTCTAAGGTTTAGGCAGTGGAACATCACATCGAACATCAACAACAAGTCCTCCAACTCCTAAAGGATAACCTCGTGTTGGCACATAATAGAATGAAACAATAGGCAGATCAACATCGTAGTGAAAGAAGTTTTGATGTAGGTGATTGGGTATTCCTACGGCTACAACCATATAAGAAAATGTCCCTCAAGCAAGCTAATAAGGATAATAAATTATCGCCAAAGTATTATGGTCCGTACAAGGTGTTGCAAAAGATTGGTACTATGGCATACAAATTGGAGCTTCCTGCAGCTTCTCAATTGCAACCAGTTTTCCATGTTTCATGTTTAAAGAAGGTTATAGGCGACAAGCTCCTAGTTCAAGCAATATTGCCAGAACTTGACGAGGAAGGAAAAATTATATTGGAACCGGAAGCAGTCACAAAAACAAGAACTCGACAGCTACGAAATCGATCAATTTTAGAGTATCTTATCAAGTGGAAGAACTTATCCGCTAAAGATTCCACATGGGAGGATGAGAATTTTATGCAGAAGTATCCAGAACTACTTAAGCGTTGAGTACAATACTTTTTTGAAGGAGAGGGGCATGGTGGGTCCCTATAATACTAGTGATTACCCCATTACTATTGTAGTTATACCCCTTATTAATATTGTTGTGCCCCTATTGCCCCCATATTGTTATTATTGTGCCCCATAGAATCCCTCTATTGTTATTTTTGTGGCTTTATATTATTATTGTTAGGTCGGCTAGATTATATTGTGACTCCTTAGACTCCTATATATAGAAAGGAGGTTTTGTCATTTGAATCATCCAAGAATTGTTCATTTATGTAATGTAAAGGAGGTTGCCCCCTCGAAGAGGCTGAATTATAAGGCATTGATATATCTTTTCTATCTTTTCTTGAGTTGGTTTCATAACATCTACAAATGTAACCAAACTTTGTCACCCACTTGAAACTTGTGTGGCACTCGATGCTGGTCATGATGTTCTTTGTACTTAGCCTTTTCTCTATTTGATATGTCATGGACCTACTGGCAGATGTGTTGAATGCGCTCAATGAAGTTGTTAGATCTAACGACTTCGGACTTGACATGAGAAGAATCTACCTGAGTAGATGCAAGTGGTATGGCATCATCAATGAGACATAGTGGCTAGAATCCTAGTCCCACCTGAAAGGGTTTGTCGCTAGTTGAGCTGTGGAGAGCTATGTTGTAGTTGTACTAGATATAGGGGAGGCCTTTGTCCCATGTGCATGGATGCTTCAATTTGTACATGCGCAGGATATGCACGATCATCCTATTGACAACCTTTATCTGGCCATCAATTTGGGGCTGGAAGGTCGCAGGCTTAGTGAGCTTGGTATCTAACAATGACTAGAGGCCTGACTAGAATGCACTTAGGAACTAGCTGTCCCGATTTGAGATAATGGATTGTGGGATCCCAAAGTGTACCCACATGTTCAAAGAAGAGTTTGGCAGTGGCTTCTATTGTGATATGCTTCTTACAGGCCATCGGAATGGCCATCTTGGAGAATCCGTTGACGACCATGAAAGAACAGTCATTGCCATGATTGGTAGAAGGAAGGCCCAACATGTAATCCATGGAGACGGATTCGGGGTCGGTTAAGAGTAGGAAAAGGAGTATACAAACCTTTGTTCTTGACTGTAGGTTTGGAAATGGCATAAGAAATGCAGGATCTGATGCACTTACCAACATCCTATCGAAGGTTTGGCCAATAAAAATACTTCTGCAACACTGCCACTATATTTTCTATCCCAAAATGTCGAGTGTCTTGGTTGTAGTTCACCTCCCAAATAATCTTGGAATGCTTGCTTGAAGGAACATAGAGGTGTCCTAGGTGGAAAAATAATGCGCCTTGGAGGTGAAATTCTGGAACTTACTTACCTTCTAGGAGCATCTGATATATGGTTTTTAATTCTGGACCACTCTTGTAAATATCTGTCCATTTCGAAGTCTCGTGTCCACAAGAGTCGAGCACAGTGGTCAGCACCATGACCGATGGTCGATTGAGCCAGTTTGCAACATTATTGGTGCTTCCCTTCTTGTAATTAATGTTCAAATAGAATTGTTGCAAGTATGTGGACCATTTTAGATGGCAATCGTTCTACAACTTTCCTTCTATATGTATGAACTGTAGGGGTTGGTGGTTTGTGTGGATGACCATTTCCTTCCCTAGAATGTAATGCTTCCATTGTCAGTAGGCCTGCATAATGGAATACATTCTTTTTCATAGGTGGGATACTTCCAGATTGTGTCTGAAAGTGTATCACTGTGATATACCACTGAATGCCCCTATTGAGTAAGAAATGCACCAATAGCATAGTCGGAGGCATCTGTCTCAATCTCAAATGGTTGTTGCAGCTCTGGTAATGTGAGCACTAGTGTAGAGTAGAGGAAATGCTTCAACTCAACAAACGCCTTCTATTTGGATTCAAACCAAAATAAATTTTCTTTTGTTCCACTCTTGGTGACTTGAATGAAAGGCCAAGTGATATGAGAGAACCCTGACGTGAACCTGCGATAGAAATTGGAAAGATGCTGAAAGATATGGAGCTCTATTAAAATGAACTGAAAAATAACCTTCCAACATATTTAACCATTTATCTACGATGTCTAGATCTATCTAGCCTTCAAATATGGGAATGTCAAAGTTGGCTTCTATCTTGAAGGGAGTGGTGCCTCTAGAGTGGATGTTGGATGAAGATTTGCTGCCTGTGGGCATTTTCCAAAGGATCTGGGCAAAGTGTTCCATCATCACGTTCCTCTGTTGCTTGAGGACTTCTTCAAGCAATATTTTGAAGGGATCTCCTGCTCCCTCATATTTATTTTCTTTTTCCATGGGAGGTCATTGGGGTTTGCGAGGTTGGCCTTGCAAAGGTTAAACTAGTTCGAGCCCTAACTCCTTACACCCTGACCTCGTTGGGGACATGTAAAGAAAAACATAGAAAGAGTAGACTGCTCTAATACCACTTATCCAGACTTATGAAAGAACACAACATAATACATATATAAACATAAACACAAAGATGCAACAGAAATAAAACTTCGTTTCATTAATATCAAGAACTGAAATATGCTTGCATACAGAATGGAAATAAACTAGCTTGAGCGATGGTAATTTATCTCTTAGAAGAGATGTGGCGGCTACATGCCTCTGAACTGTGTCACAATGAGGCTCAAAGGCCTATTTATTATTGAGAAACAATGAAAATCCCTAAACAACCAAAAACCTAACCCTAGGAGATGAAGCTCCAAAACTATGGGCCATGTTGGGGTAAATTGGTACATCAATTTCCTAGGGTCGTGACTTTGGCATACGATCTCCATTTGATGCACATGATACCTCGTTATAAATATCTATCTAAGGACTATAAATTTTGACTGCAAATGTGCATTTGACTCACATTTGCTTGTTTTCCAAAAAAATGTCATTTAGAGCCTCAAAACGGCTTCGAAATTTTAGGATCCAAAAAACTGCCAAAAATAGTAAACTCTGCTACAATTAAGGAAAATAAAAAACTAAAATAAACAATGGTGGGGGTCCAAGTGGAATAAGCAGGTGGCCACCAATATCCACCTGGATCAGGTATGGGATGAGGGGCACCCTTGCTTGACTCTAATATTGCATTTATTTCTTCTAACCAAGCCTTAGTGGTCCCAAACTTGGAAATAAAATTCTCACACAACATTATCACAACAACCCTCAACAAGAGAGGAACCATTACCTTTTCCAACGTATTTCACTATTTTGTCCTGGGAGCAATGTCCAAAAAAATTCTAAAGTCAATAAAACAATAGAAGAGAAATTTTTTATTATTGGAGCATTCCTTTGCAATGATCCTCAGAGAAGAAAGGTGGCCCACAACTGAATGAGTTCTCCTAAATCTAGGTTACCCATTAGCTCTTTTACAATTTCTTTTTAGCCATAGGCCAATATTCTTTTCCAAAATAATTTTACATAGTTTAGCTAAAATCTGGCTAATCATAATGTTCCTATAATTAGGGGGAATGCTTTTGTCCTCACTTTTTCAAGATAGGAACAATAAGGCTTTGTGTCAAAGGCTTAGGGAAGCCTTGCTTCATTTCCAAATTGAAGAGCTTGTTTATGTGTGGGATGAAGATACACCATCCCATTTTAAAAAAACTTAGCTTGGTAGCCTTCAACATCCTTATCTTTCCCATTAGTGATCCCCTTAACCCTAATCCCATTGTCTTCTAGAAAAAACATATCAATCTCCACAGGGGAATTCAAAATGGTGTGCATGGTATTAGGGGATTCATAAAGGATTTTAAGATAAAAATTATAGTTCTTCAAGGGAATCAAATTATTTTCTTTAGTTTATGAATTAAAATTTACATCAAAAACTTTCTAGGATCAAATTTAGATAAGTTTAGCGGTTGTTTTTACTTTCTATTTATATAATACATTTCCTTCCTTTTAACAAGAGCTTTGTTTTTATTTATATTATCAAGTTTTAAATATTCATTAGAAGTACCCTTAGTTTCCTTTATAGTGATTCTACAATTATTATCATATTGAAGGTTGGTAGTTCTATTATTATTTTTATATGACATCTCGATAGAGAACCTACTAATAGAAGTGAAGAGGGTTGTAGTAAAATTATGATAAAGGTTTTTGATGTTATACTTATAATTTAAGAGGTTTAAATCCCTATTTAGATCCTTTAAGAAGATATCACTTTTACTTTTATCGAAAAATAGGTGCCTTTGATTCTCACAATTCTCTTGCAAGTTTCTTTTGTGCATGTAAAAGTTTAGAGTTAAGGTTAAATGTATATGATTAAAGTCAAGCTCATGGCCATTTAAAAGGTCAAAATTTACCATTTAGTTGGAAAAAAGGATAGCATATATGACATAATCCATGACACTACTATCGATCCCATGAATACAAGTCATCTAGTTTGAGTATGGCCTTGGATTATGCTATTGCAAATTATAATGACTTGAGAACTATACAACTTAACTAGCTTGGCAAAAAATAAATTCTTCGTCAAGTCTTTAGAGTTTCGTTTGTATCTACTAGATAAGATAATGTCCCTATTGAACCAAAGAGGAATAGGATTGGAATCATTGCTTAGAAGAATAGCTCAGTAGTTGTGGTTCTAACATTAAACTCTCCTAACAAGAGAATATCACCTTCATTCCTCGTATTGTGAATAACTTGTTCTAGGGTATTATAAGATAATTTTTTATTTAGATTATTTTTCTTATAAAAGGTAAAGTTAATATTTACAAAATAATAAATTTCAATGTAAATTTTCTTAGCATCAATTTAAGGGATTTCGTTCTAAATGTGTTGTTTGAGAGGGTTTATATTATAAATATGAATGTAAGAAGAAAAAATTATATAACACGTGATTCCTCTAATCCCTTTTTGAGAGGATTTGTTGTTCCATGTTAACCACAAAATGAATTGATCTATGTGAGGGACCTTAGGCTCATCATGCTCCCAAGTTTTGACTAAACGATAATATGAATGTCACTTGGGATCCAACTTAGCATAAGAACTTAACATCGTGGAAATTCATGGTAGTTCCATAAAAGGATCCAAATTGTTTCACATTCCTACTTATTACTCTCATTTTTCTCTCTATCCTCGATAATAGATTTCCTATTTGTAATGATAACCCATTTTCCTTCCTTTCTCAAACCCTTTACCTTTTGAACATCCTACCTTAACTTAGCTTGTTCTTTTGGAATGAGGTCATCATTTATAAATATTCCTATCCCTTTAAAGTTTGGAGATTTAATGAGTATGTTAAATTTATGATTTCTAGAACTTACACTAACTGCTAGATCAATATATATTCATGCTCAAGTATGTTTCCCGGCCTCTTACTTCCATGAGATAATTTGTTTCAATTTGTGACTTATATTTTAATTCTTCTTTTACCATTGCTAGCATTTCCTCATCTTTCTACTCTTTTATACCAACAATTATAATATTCAAGGCTCATTTATTGGGCTCATGATCCAATTCAATTAGCTTATTATTTTCCTATTTCATGGGTTTGATGTCTAATTTATTTTCTACACTACTAAATAAAAATTATTATTTAGTTTTTCTTTTCAACTCTTTAATCTAATATTTCAATGTGCATTTTTCTTCAAATGTTGATTGTTTTTTATTTCCATTTCATATAGCCTATCTTTCGTTCTTTTGCAATTTAGTTTTAGATCCTGATATTTTATTCTCTGACTTCTCTATTAATAGTTTGAATATGTTGTCAAGCATTGCAACTAACTCTATTTTATATTATGCTACTCTCTCTTCTCTCATTTTTTCTAATGAATATATATAATCATGGGAACTTTCTAGAGTGACTTTCCTCACTTCCCCTTGCTAGGACGAAGCTTTGTGATATGTGGTGAAGTGCTGGTAATTAAAAATAATAAGTAAGAAAAAATAAAATATATAAAATAAAATTATGTACATGGCATATGAACAACCAAGTATATTTCCATGCAATATATTCCCACAAATTTCTTGTCGGTATCATGTTGTGGCGTTCTTACCGATGCAATGATGTAGAACACAGAGTACACATATGACTAGATAAATGTTCATGGCATGTCAAATATTCATCGCAGGATGTATGCTCAGAAAAATCTCTACAAAGATTCACCCCATATATATATATATATATATATATATATATATATATATATATCTCATGGTGAATTAATTTTATATGAAGTGAGTTTTTTAATTTAAATTTAATGATTTTTTTTATAAGTATTGTAATTTTATAATAATTTGAAAATTTTCATAGAAAATTTCTATCCTTGAATTTTGGGATTCTTTAAATAGACTTCACATTTTAGAAATCTAAGAAATGATTAAATTAAGTGGGAAATTATCAAGTTGAGATATGAAAGGTGGGCATTAGAGTATTTCTTCCAAAGAAAAATCCCTTTGGGACATGAATGATGGGTAATATTTCGATGCACATAAATACTATCCCCAATAAATGTGAGCCAAGATGTTTGTAACGACATAGTTTGACATGGTTGCAAGATTATTTCTAAATACATTCTTTGTGCATTCGTTTTCTAGTAACGAAAAATAATCTAGCAAGTTTACAACATTGAAATATTATTTCTAAATACATTCTTTGTGGGTAGGTTTTCTAGCAATTAAAAACAATCTAGCATTTGACATGAGAGTGAGAGAGAGAAGGATGAGAAACTCATTTAGAGGTTGTGGAAGACTATAAAGAAGCCAGATCAGTGAAATGGACTCTGTTACGATTGAGCAGAACAAAGAACAAATGCTCGACTCTGTCAGGAGTAAAAATAATAAGGATTATAAACTTTCTTTTTGGCCAAGTGTCTATCTTAAGGACTCGGAGTCGGTGTAAATGTAAGGTTAATTTTAATATCTACTTCTCCTATAATAATGAGAAATGAGCAGGGAGGCACTGACATATATGGGATTAGTGGTTTTTACCAGGATTCAAGCGAGAGAGGATTTTTGAATGGTCATCCTGGCATAGATAGGAAAGGGTTCATGATAGGCTAACGAATCGATACCCCTAAGTATCAGTGAAGGTCAAGGTAGAGCCCCGTATCAAAGCGCCAAGGTGAATAATGCAAATTCTTGTTTTGCTTCACAGTAGTCCCAAGGTTTCCCAAATTGCAAGGTAGTGTTAGGCTCATAAATGATAGTTTTGCATTGGATTTTGAATTTGGATTTAGGTTTTGTAGGTGAACTGAGAGTTGCCACCATTAAAATTTAGGTTCAAAGTATTTTTTTAGGCATTTGAGTTAGGGGCATTGGTAAAATATATGGGAAGGATCCCCACGATCTAGACACCCTGAAAATTTTCTGACTCCAAACACATAGGATCCTCTCTTTCCTGCCGCAATTAGAGCCTTGCACATTGGAAGTTGTCTTCAATTTTCACTAAAAATCGTTGCCTCTATTAAATGTTTTAGATTCAGAATATATTTTTTCACAATTACTCTATTGGATACAGTTAAATGTTATTTGCAGGTGGTTAATTGTTTGATAGAGTTAGTTGCTCTCACAATATGGTTAACTGTTCTTTGGATAGGGTTAACTATTATCTTTTTTCTCAGCTGAATAACGATTCTACAATGCAGAATAAACACTTAAAAGAATTGGAAAACTTTAACACCCAAGAAATCATACCTCCAGCCATTGATGTTGCTCACACTCCAAAACCAAACTTTCTGCTACGCTTGAGACAGTCCACTTCTTTTTGTTTTCTGCAACTCAAATATGAACTGTGGAGATTTATGCTGATGCGGAGAACCTATAACTGAACCTCAGCCAAAGCTTACGCAGGACTGTCACCATCAAAGAACTTGCGAGCATTCAAGAACGATAATGAAGGCACTACACTCAAACCAGAGACTCTGGCCCACCATTTTCAAGCACAACAAGAAATCATAGCGTGGTGGCATTGGAAATATTTAAATGCACATAACAATCCTTCATAATGATCATCCATATGGTCATTCAGGGGAGGATCAATGCTGATGGACAAAGAAAATATTAAACTAGGTTGAGTAAAAAAGACGCTACGGTTGCATGCCTCCAAATATTTTCCCTATGATCGATGGAGAATTGAATGAATAATTTCAACAATGGTTCTTACTTTCACACTTCTAGGCATGACATGAAAAGACAACTAGCAAACAACTCTGTAATTACGCCATTTTCGAGCCACTGCATGAGAGAACATTAACCGTATGGAATTTCCAAGCTTTGCTCACTCTAACTTGATCGTGTAAGCCTGAAGGGGATTGAGTTGAGTGAGCTTGGGGACCAAATAGAAGTATTTATAGCCAAGCTTCTGTTGGTTATGTGTCAAGTGTTCCATAGATCATGGTAGAGAACTGCAGAGGGAGTAATGGACCAGTCCACGAGCTTCCAACCAGAAATTAATTTAACTGTAGATGGTTTCCTTAATTATCGGTAGCTGGAAAGAGAAGATCTCCAATAGATAGTTCGGCGGCAGACAATTTTCCTGATAGTCGACGGTCGTTGAGCTATCTCCTACTTGGTCCATACTTCCAATCTTAATGTCTCATCTTAAAACCCATTGATAATCTGTATTAAGTAATAGATACATGAATCATGGCGATAAGTCCTCTAATGATGAGTATTATCTTCCATGTATTACTATGTATTTATTTCTATTAAAACTTATGTGGAAACAATTTCTTAATGAATAAACCTTATGTTTATTCTTGGTCCTACACAGATGAATTCTCTCAAATCAAATTAATGTGCACATAAATATGAGGAAAACATCACAATAATTAAGAATTTCATTAAAATAACATTGTCCATACAATGAGAAACTACATAATAGAACCAAGTCCCATATTCATTACATGATCCTTGAATTTAAATGGTAACATGCCCTTATTCAAAGGATCAGCGATCATCAATTCAGTGCTGATGTGCTCAATGACCACTTTCTTTTCTTTAACACGTTCTCTTATAGCTAAATACTTAATGTAGATGTGTTTATTTCGACTCCCACTTTTGTTGTTTTTAGCCATAAAACAACAACTGAATTGTCGCAATACATTCTCAATGGCTTAGAGATAGAATCCATAATTCTAAGCCCATAAATGAAACTCTTAAGCCATACACCATGTAAAGTAGCCTCAAAGCAGGAGACGAACTTGGCTTCCATAGTGAAAGTGGCAATCAAGGTCTGCTTGGCACTCCTCCATGATACAACTGCACCGACCATCATAAAAATGTATCCTAATGTTGATTTGCGTGAATCAACACATCCAGCAAAGTCAGAATCTGAGTAGCCAATTACTTCCAAATTTTCCATCTGTCTATACATAAGCATGTAGTTTTTGGTTCCTTGAAGGTACCTCATTACTTTCTTTGCAGCTCTCCAGTGGTCTAAACCCGGATCACTCTGATATCGTCCCAACATTCCCACAACAAATGCAATGTCAGTTCTTGTGCAGACTTGAGCATACATTAGGCTTCCGACAGCAGAAGCATATGGAATGTTCTTTATTTGTTAACCTTAAAAATTGTTCTTTGGGCATTGGTTCAAATTGAATCTATCACCCTTCACAATGGGAGCTACACTTGGTGAACAATCCTTCATCCGAAATCTCTCTAAAATTTTATTAATATAGGTTTCCTGAGACAGACCCAAGATTCCTCGAAATCTGTCTCTATGGATCTTAATGCCAATGACATAAGATGCCCCACCCATATACTTCATATCAAAATTCTTAGAGAGGAATTGTTTCACCTCATGCAACAAACCCTTATCATTGGTCGCTAGCAAAATGTCATCCACATATAAAACAAGAAAACAAATTTTACTCCCACTGACTTTCAGGTATATACATTGATCCATAATGTTTTCTACAAAACCGAAAGAAGAAATTACATTATGGAATTTCAAATACCATTGGCGGGATGCTTTTTTTAAATCGTATAAGGATTTCTTGAGCTTGCAAACCAATTGCTCACTATCCCTGGAGGGAAATCCTTCAGGTTGTTTCATGTAAACCTCCTCCTCTAGATCTCCATTGAGAAATGTTGTTTTCACATCCATTTGTTGCAAATCCAAGTCAAAATGGGCTACTAATTCCAAAATAATGCGCAAGGAATCTTTCTTAGATACAGGAGAGAAAGTCTCTGTGCAATCAATTCCTTCTTTCTGAGTGAATCCCTTAGCAACAAGTCTTGCCTTGTATCTCTCAGTGTTGCCCAATGAGTCTTTCTTTGTCTTAAAGACCCATTTACATCCAATGGCTTTTGCACCATTAGGCAACTCAACAAGATCCCAAACTTCGTTACTCTTTATAGAATTCATCTCTTCCTTCATGGCATCGTACCATAATTCTGATTCTTTGCAACTCATGGCTTGTGAAAAAGACTCGAGATCATTTTCGACTCCAATGTTGTAGTCATATTCTTACAGATACACAACATAATCATTAGGAATTTCTGATCTCTTTGGTCTAGTATATCTTCTTAATGTTGTACCATCATCTTCCTAAGAAGTATGTGGTTCAACTCGTTGTTCAAAATTTCTTGGCAACTCTTGAACTACCTAATCTACTGGAATGTCGTCAGCATCTTGTGGAACTTCAACAATTTGTTGTTCAACACCAGTTTGTACTTGAGGGGTGCCGTTAACAATGAACAATCTATCACCTGAGGTGGAAGGTTGAGATTCTGAATGATCCTTCTCAAAAACTATGTTCCTGGTTTGATCGCTCTCACTAATCAAGTCATTTTCAAGCAACTTTGCATTTCTTGATTCCATAATACTAGTGCTGTGAGATGGACAATAAAATCTGTAACCTTTATACCTTTCAGAATATCCAATGAAATACCCACTAATGGTCCTTGGGTCTAGCTTCTTCTCTTGTGGATTATATATTCTCACTTCAGACGGGCATCCCCAAACACGCATATGTTCTAAACTCGGTTTCCAACCTTTCCATAATTCAAATGGCATTTTAGGAACAGCCTTGGTTAGAACTCGGTTTAATATATACACTGTCGTCTTAAGTGCTTTAGTCCACAATGATTTAGGAAGTTTGGAGCCGCTAAGCATACTCCTCACCATGTCCAATAATGTTCAGTTTCTTCTTTCTGCTACACCATTCTGGTCGGATGAACCAGTTATGGTGTATTGGGCAACAATCCCATGCTCTTGAAGAAATTTTGTGAATGGCCCATGTGCTTGTCCATCTTTTGTGTATCTACCATAAAATTCTCCACCTCTATCTGATCTTACGATCTTAATTTGCTTGTCGCATTGTTTCTCTACTTCAGCCTTAAAGATCTTAAAGGAATCTAATGCTTCGTTCTTTTTATGAAGCATGTAGAGACACATATATCGTGAGTAATCATCTATAAAAGAGATGAAGTATTTCTGACCATGTGAGTCCATGTCTAGACTACATATATCAGTATGTATGATCTCTAATATGTCTGAACTCCTATTGGCACCTTCCTTTGACTTGTTGGTCTACTTTCCCTTTATGCAGTCCACACAAGTCTCAAAATCAGTAAAATCAAGAGTATTAAGTACCCCTTCATTTACTAATCTTTTAATTCTTTCTATGGAGATATGACCTAATCTCTGGTGCCATAATTTAGAGGAATCTTCATTAATAACACATCTTTTAGTGCCAGTGTGAACATGCATTGAATCATAAGTGACATTTTTTTGTAAATTAATGCAGTAAAGACCATTAGACAAAATACCATTCCCAACACAATCAGATTTATAAAATAAACTAAAAGATGTTTCTGAAAAGTTAAAGGAATATACAAAAGGTACAAGCCTTGAAACTAAAATCAAGTTTCTAGAAAACTTGGAACATAAGAGGTCTTTTCTAATTCTAAAACAAAGCCACCACTTAAAGTTAAATAGCATGCTCCTATAGCTTCCACATGCAAGCCCATATTGTTTCCTGATAAGATGCTTTGCTCACTTCCCACTGGCTTCCTTAGGTTTTGCAAATCCTGCAAGGAATTCGAAATGTGAATTGTTGATCCAGAATCAATCCACCAGGTGTTGATATTGACATTAACCATCTTAGATTCATAACAAACAAACAATATTGGATTACCTTTGTCTGCAAGCCATTTCTGAAATTTGGCGCATTCCTTCTTCATGTGTCCCTTCCTTTTACAGAAGAAACACTTGGAATCCTTCTTGATATCGGCTTGGAGAGGTACTTTACCTTTCCCTTTCCGATTGGCTTGAGATTTTCCCTTTCCACGCATTTCCGACATTGCACTTTCTCCTAGTTTCACCACCAATCACTCTTCCTCTTGAACACACATGGTCATGAGTTCATTAATTGATCATTTATACTTATGTGTTGTATGAGATTTTGAAGGGTCCGTATTGGTGCAGAAGGGTGTTTAGAATGTAGTGCACCAGGAAGGACTCCGATATTTCAACCTCAAGTTTCTTTAATTGAGCCACAGTGTCCCTCATTTGCATGATGTGCTCATGCACACCTTTCACATTGGTGAGCCTTAGGGATGAGAACATCATGATTAGGGTGCTTGCTAGTGCCTTGTCTGAAGTGACGAATTGATCATCAATGGCTTTCAGCAAGTCTCGGCCCTTTTCATGCTGATCAACGGAACCACGAATACCAGCTAAAATATTAGTCTTAATGAACATCATTCTTAAGTGATTAGATCACTCCCAACGTTCATAAAGCATGATGTCCACTGCAGTGCTGGTATTAGTGAGCGATGGTGGTTCATCTTTCCTAATAACATAGTCTATGTCCATCCACCCCAAATGAAGGAGAATTCTCTCCTTCCATACCTTATAGTTATCTCCCTTAAGTTCAGGGATATCACAACGAATTTTAGAGAAATTTTCAAGTTGTACAACTGCATAAAACTAAATATCACATGCTTATGTTAAAAAATTGAAGCCTAAATAAAATTTCATGCTTTACCAATGTAAATCATGCTTAAAATTGAATCTAATGACATAAAAATTGTTTGTGGACTAAATTTTCAATTCAAGCAGATTCAATTATTCTTTATGATAGAATTTATCAAATTATTCACTTAAATCATAATTCTAAAGGGTATATTATGATTATAATTTGATATAAATTCTATCTTAGATTTGAACTTTATGATAAAACTATTAATTCATAATTCATATGGGTAAGTTATGAATAATTTGATATTTTATCCTAATTAATTATATAAATATAATAAAAAATTCTGTGGGAAAAAATTATTATATTTAGTATAATTAATTACAATTAATGTCTAAATATTCTTTATGTGATCCTAATCAATCATAATATATAATATTATTTAATTAGAGATGTTGTGGCTATTCTCTAATCAATTAAAAATTCTATGGATCACTTAGACATTATTTCTCTTATGCATAAAAATTAACTTGATATGAGAATAATTATAAATTGCATAAATAAAACTATAATATTCATGCATATCATTCAACGATGGGTCTCGTATATTCATCCAAAATAGCATGTTTTAATTAGAGCAGAAATAATCAGTTCATGCAAATTAAATATGAGCATAGTTAATAAATTTACACAACAATTATCCAAATTGCATATAATTAAACCAAACTAAATATTATAAGCATAAAAAGTGGAGCAAAAAATTTAGATATATTTCCAAATAAATTCCTTAATTCAGAAAATTCTTCAATATGGCATTAACCCAGACAGAGCATGTCTATAAACACCAAGGCAGAGATAAAAATTGCTCTGATACCAAATGTCAGCTGAATAACAATTCTATAATGCGGAATAAACACTTAAAATAGTCAGAAAACTTTAACACCCAAGAAATCATACCCTCGGCCATTGATGCTGCTCACACTCCAAAACCAAACTTTCTGCTATGCTTGAGGCAGTCCACTTCCTTTTGTTTTCTGCAACTCAAATATGAACTGTGGAGATTTATGCTGATGCAGAGAACCTATAACTAAACCTCAGCCAAAGCTTATGCAGGACTACCACCATCAAAGAACTTGCGAGCATTCAAGAATGATAATGAAGGCACTACACTCAAACCAGAGACTCTGGCCCACCAGTTTCAATCATAGCAAGAAATCATAGCGTGGTGGTATTGGAAATATTTAAATGCACATAACAATCCTTCATAATGATCAGCGATAGGCTCACTCAGGGGAGGATCAATGCTGGATGACAAAGAAAATAGTAAACTAGGGTGAGTCAAAAAGACGCTACAGCTGCATGCCTCCAAATATTCTCCCTATGCTCTTTTCCCTATAATCGATGGAGAATTGAATGAATAATTTCAACAATGGCTCTTTCTTTCACATTTCCATGCATGACATGAAAGCTGTAATTACGCCATTTTCGAGCCACTGCGTGAGAGAACATTAACCGTATGGCACTTCCAAGCTCTGCTCACTCTAACTTGATGGTGTAAGCCTGAAGGGGATTGACTTGAGTGAGCTTGGGGACCAAATAGAAGTATTTATAGCCAAGCTTCCATCAAGCTTCTGTTGGCTATGTGTCAAGTGTTTCACAGATTATGGTAGAGAACTGCAAAGGGAGTAATGGACCACTCCAGGAGCTTCCAAATAGAAATTAATTTAACTACAGATGGTTTCCTTAATTATTGACAGCTGGAAAGAGAAGCTCTTTGATAGACAGTTTGGCGGCAGACAATCTTCCTGATAGTTGGCGGCTGTTGAGCTAACTGACTCGGTGGCAGACAATTTTCCTGATAGTCGGTGACCGTTGAGCTAACCATTTTTAGATACTATTTCTTACTTCAAAAAGTTCCATTCTTTCCCCTAACTATTTTGTGTGAATGATAACTTCCATTCGCGACCACATAACACAAAACAACCACCTTTGCTTAATAAACAAATTTTTTTGCAGAGAAAAAATGGGACTGAACCTTAATTACCAATCTGCTCAGCTTGCCTCGGGTTCTAACCCTCAAATTTCGTTGACACGAACCGACTTTTTTAATTAATTTTCAATCTTCAATATGCCCCATCTGGTTTTTAAAATGGTTATCTTGAATATTGGATCCTTTTTCATTGTGAGTCTTGATTGTTCAACAAATGAATTACGAAGGCAATGACGGACCTTCCCAAGTCAACAATCAGTTTTGTTTCCAGAAATGTATATCTATAGATATAAATGTGAACAAACATATTTAGAAACAAAAAAAAATAATTATTAATTTATTTTGTCATATTGTTTAGCACATGATCCTAAAGTCTATGTTTCTTTCTACAAGACTTCCATTGGCTCTCCAGTTCAGGATTTTAGGTTACACCTTATCAACAATGCTTCCTTGGCTGGAGCTGCAATGCTACCTGACATTCTTATCTTGAACTTGTATAGCAACTTGAAAAACCTAAAGCATCCTTCTATTTTGTTCGCTACCTCCCATATTACCTTGTCTAGGAGAAGTTTGCTTTGTATTTGATGTTACATAACAAGTAAATAAGTCCACTTGGTGTATCAAGCTGGATTGTTTAAATCAACTCATTTAGTGTATCAAGTCATACCATTTGAAGATATCAAATTGATCGTTTTGATATTTTGAAATCATTTCAATGACAAGAGTATCAAGTTGGTTCTTTTGATGATATCAATTTGGTTCATTTGGAGACGCCCGAAGTACTCATAAAAACCCAATGCTTTTGACTAAACTGTTTTAAACAACCTTGATTAGATTTGATTAGATTGATTTTCTTTATCACAAAGAAAATGTCCTTGGACTCCAAGGTTCCTTTCGTTCATGTTTTCTTGTAATATCCTTGAGACCTACCTGGTCTATGGGACGTCTTCTCTTAGAATCAAAATGGATACTAGTCTGTAATCAGTATTTGGTCACAATTTTATCAAGATTTTAAAAGAGATTTGATAAGTTCTCATTTATAGTCGGATAGCTCAGTTATGAAATTTCTTGTTCCTCTCAATTTTGGCTTGTATGATATCAAATGTTTCGTATCTAATTTTAATAGCTTCCGAGGCATTGAAGGCTTTAAAAAGATAGATGTTAATATAAACGAAAATTTTGATACAGAATTTGTCTCTAAAATATTTCTGTTTGAATGATATTAACTTGTAAGATTTCGCCTCTTCATTGTCCAAAAAAGTATCTTGCACGGTATTTCATGGACTTCACTCACAAAAACTCCATCGACAACAAACAATCTTAATCTTCATTTTGATTTTAGATAGAATCCTAGCCTACTTGCAGTATGAGACAAAGGGCATCTTGCTTTTTTTTTCTCTTTATCTCCTAATTCTGTTCTAGCTTTCAATTACCCTGCAACAACTTCATGTTTCCTTCAGAGATCAACAATCAATCCTCTAGTGCTTTTGAAATAACCTCACTCTAGGCAACTTAGAACACTAGTTTCTTAAGCTGGAGAACACTAGTTTCTGGTTTGGTTTTTGGCACTGCTCAGCATTTGGGAAATTTTATAAATCGGAGAGAGCAATATTCTACAGGATTACAACTCGTTATTCTTTAGGAATTTTGGGGACTAAGACCTGAGATGCAAGGATCAACTTATCGCTGGTTCAGTTTTTAGGAATTATATATGGGGAGGACTAGGACCTGATATGCGAGTGAGTAGCAAGGAGTGAGTAGTTGCAAAGTGACATAGATCTATTATGCCATCCTCATTGTAAGAAATACACTATTTTATTTTGTTTGAACCAACTTAGTACATCATAATTTATGAACAACTTGTTTCAAAATTTAATAAATAAATATCATAACTAGGTCCAAATGACTAGTTCCAATGATTTTTTTTCTGCACTTGTTGTTCCAAGTTCTGTAAATGGATTCCTATCGAAAAGTCAACGGTGTTTATAACTCTACAAATAATATTTTGATCTTAGATTTGCACTGCCCTAAGAACTATTCATAGATGATCTACATGAAAATAGCAAGTATCAACTTCAGTAGGCAATCTCAATGATTCTATCAAGGCATCTTCACTATTCTATTATCAACTAGCACAACCACATTTACCAATGTGGTTGATATACGCCGATAGGCTTATATCAACCACATTAATAATTATTATGGGTATCTTTTTAACACCAACTATTTATGATTATTATAACTATATAAATAATAAGAACAACATAAATATTTATATATATTATTATATGATTATTATATTAATATTATAATAATAATATAAACTCGTAATAATATTAGTAATATTAATTAATAATAATAATAACTCATAACAATATTAGATTATCATTATATTATCATAATAATATAATTATTATTATATTATTATAATAATAATCTTATATTATATTATCATTATATTATTATAATAATATAAAAATATAATAAATATTAGTTGTTGGATTCTAGCCCTCTCTTCTTAATTCTCTCCATCCTTTTCTTCCCTTTTTTTTTTCTTTTTGTATATATATATATATATATATATATATATAAACAATATGTATTATCATTGTGACAGAATTAATACTTGCATTATAAATATTTTTGTGGAAATATTATAAATTCATTATTTCTTTTAATCTTCATTAGGTATATAAAATAAAATAAAAAGAATGGAATTTTATTAAGACCCTAATCCCGTTAAGTTGATTAATATAATATATAAATACTAGTAATTCTAATATTAATATAAATGTTTAGTTTTTAATATATAGTGATTTATATATGTATTGTTATTATATATATTCAGTATAATATTAATATTATTTATTAGTATGGATATGTGTTTTACTAAGAACCCTTTTTATTATATATATATGTGTGTGTGTGTGTGTGTGTGTATTATATTTAATCTCTATTATCAGTTTTAATCTTTAGTTATTATATATATATATATATATATATATATATATATATATATATATATATATATATATATATATATATATATATATATATATATATATATATATATATATATATATATATAAGCCCATCCCCTCTCCCTCCCAGAGTCAAACATAGCCGTTTTCTTCTAGCTGTTAGGTTGACTATCTTCCTATTTAACCGTCTTCTTGGATCTATTTCTTCATCGTGTCCTGAAGATGAACCACACTTGTTGGTTCAAAACCCGTCGACCCAAATCTTCAATATGACGTCTTCTGAAAAACTCTTCATACAATATAATAGCTATTATTATTATTATTATTATTATTATAATATAAAATAATATTCATAAAAATAATGACAATTATATTGAATTATTATTATAATAATATTAACTCATAATAACAACCATGATCCAATAATAATTAGAATTGTGATAAGGGAATTATTATGTGTAATTTTTTAAAGACCAACTATTTATGATTATTAATAACTTTATAAATAATAACAATGATATTCTTATATATTTATATATTTAGGACTATTATATTAATATTATTATAATAATATAAACTCATAATAATATTAGTAATATTAATTAATTAAGTAATTAATTAATTAATAATGATAATATAAATAATATAAATATATTATATTATTATTATAATAATATTATTATATATTATTACCCAAGGGATTAATACTAAACACCCAAGGGATTATGAACCCAAGGGAATAATATTAAACAAAAGGGACTAATATTATAAACACAAGGAACTAATAAACCCAACTGTTTAATATTATAAACCCAAGGAATTAGTGAACCCAATGGATAAATATTAAAAACCTAAGGGATGAAGAAGCGGAAGGGATTGATATTACAAACACAAGAGATTAATAAAGCTCACCATGATTGATATTATAAACCCAAGTTAATAATAAACCCAAAGGATTAATACTAAAACCCCAAGGGATTATGAACATAAGCAAATAATTTAAACCCAAAGGACTAATATTATAAACCCAACATTGGTAAACTCTAATATAAATATTAGTAAGACTAAAATAAGCATGGTTTATTTTCATGGTGAGACAATCCTTGTCACAATGTGACATTCAAACATGGCTAACCATGGCTTGCTATGATTGTCAATGGTTGAATATGATTAATATTATAAACCTAAGGGAATAATAAAACCAATCGATTGATATTATAAACCCAAAGGAATAATAAACCCGAGGGATTAATACTAAAACCCTAAGGGATTATGAAGCTCAGGGAATAATATTAAACCCAAGGGACTAATATTATAAACCCAATGTATATAAACCCTGAGATAAATATTATAAACACTAAAATAAACATGATTGACCATCATTTATTTTCATATTGAGACAATCATTATCACAATTCCATGTTGGACCATGGTTGACTATGGTTGAATGCGGTATTATTATTATTATTATTATAAATATATTATATTATTGTAATAATAATAATAAAAATTATATTGTATTATTTTTATAATAATATAATATATTTATTATATTATTATAATAATAACATTATATATTATTACCCAAGGGATTAATACTAAACTCCCAAAGGATTATGAACCAGAGGGAATAATATTAAACAAAAGGGACTAATATTATAAAGCAAAGGAACTAATAAACCCAAAAATTTAATATTATAAACCCAAGGCATTAGTGCACCCAAGGGATAAATATTAAAAGCTTAAGGGATCAAGAAGTGCAAGGGATTGATATTACAAACACAAGAGAGTAATAAAGCTCACCATGATAAATATTATAAACGCAAGTTTATAATAAACCCTAAGGCTTAATACTAAATCCCCAAGGGATTATGAACCCAAGGAAATAATATTAAACACAAGGGACTAACACTATAAGCCAACATTGGTAAACCCTAATATAAAAATTAGAAAGACTAAAATAAACATGGTTTATTTTCATGGTGAGACAATCCTTGTCACAATGTGACATTCAAACATTGCTAACCATGGTTGGCTATTATTTTCAATGGTTGACCATGATTTATATTATAAACCTAAGGGAATAATAAACCCAAGTGATTAATATTATAAACCCAAAGGTATAATAAGCCTGAGGGAGTAATACTAAAAACCCAAGGGATTATGAACCTTAGGGAATAGTATTAAATCCAAGGGAATAATATTATAAACCCAACGTATATAAACCCTAATATAAATATTATAAACACTAAAATAAACATGATTGACCATCATTAATTTTCGTATTGAGACAATCATTATCACAATTCCATGTTGGACCATGGTTGACTATGGTTGACTTCATAATAAACCATGGTTGGTTTCAGAATAATAAACCCAAGCAATTGATATTATAAACCAAAAGGAACAATAAACCCAAGGGATTAATACTAAAACCCCAAGGGATTATGAACCTAAGGGAATAATATTAAACTCAAGGGGCTAATATTAAAAAACGAAGGTATATAAACCCTAAGTGGAGACAATTTGTTTCATAATGTGAGATCGGACAATGATTGACCACAGTTGACCATGGTTGGTTGTGGTTAACCATGATTGATGTTATAAACCAAGTTATTAATAAACCCAAGGGATTGATATTATGAACCCAAGACAAACATAAACCCAAGGGATTATGAACCCAAGGGAATAACATTAAACCCAAGTGACTAATATTAGAAACCCAACATTGGTAAACCCAAATATAAATATTACAAACACCAAAATAAACATGGTTTATTTTCATGGTGAGACAATATTTGTCAAAATGCGATGTTCAGCCATGGTTGACCAAGGTTGGATATAACTGACAATGGTTGACCATCATTGATATTATAAACCTAAGGAAATAATAAACCCGAGGGATTGATATTATAAACCCAAAGGAATAATAAAACTAAGGGATTAATACTAAAATCCAAAGGGATTATGAACCCAAGGGAATAATATTAAACCCATGGGACCAATATTATAAACCCAACATTGGTAAACCCAAATATAAATACTACAAACACTAAAATAAACATGGTTTATTTTGATGGTGAGATAATCCTTGTCACAATGCGACATTCAAAGATGGTTGAACATGGTTGGCTATGATTGAAAATGGTTGACCATGATTGATATTATAAACCTAAGGGAATAATACACCCAAAACCAACATTCGTAAACCCAAATATAAATATTACAAACACTAAAATAAACATGGTTTATTTTCATGGCGAGACAATCCTTGTCACCACGTGACATTCAACCATGGTTGACCATGGTTAGCTATGATTGACAATGGTTGACCATGATTGATATTATAAACCTAAGGGAATAATAAACCCAAGGGATTGATATCAGAAACCCAAAGCAATAATAAACCCAACAGATTAATACTAAAACCCCAAGGGATTATGAACCCGAGGGAATAATATTAAACCTAAGGGACTAATATTATAAATCCAACGTATATAAACCCTAAGATAAATATTATAAACACTAAAATAAACATGATTGACCATCATTGATTTTCATATTGAGACAATCCTTATCACAATTCCATGTTGGACCATGGTTGACATCATAATAAACCATGGTTAACTGGGGAATAATAAACCCAAGTGATTGATATTATAAACCCAAAGAACAATAAACCCAAAGGATTAATACTAAAATCCCAAGGGATTATGAACCCAAGGGAATAATATTAAACAAAAGGGACTAATATTATAAACCCAAGGTATAAAAACCCTAAGATAAATATTAAAAATACTAAAATAAACATTGTTGAATTAATAAACCCTAACAATTAATATATTAAACTCAAGGGATTAATAAACCAAAGGGATTATTAATATTATAAACACAAGGAACAATAAACCCAAGGGATTAATACTAAAGCCCCAATGGATTATGAACCTAAGGGAATAATATTAAAGCCAAGGGACTAATATTATAAACCCAAGGTATATAAACCCTAAGTGGAGATAATTTTTTTCATAATGTGAGATCGAACCATGATTGACCACAGTTGACCATGGTTGGTTATGGTTGACCATGATTGATATTATTAAACCCAAGTGACTAATATTAAAAACCTAACATTGGTAAACCAAGATATAAATATTACAAACACTAAAATAAATAAGGTATATTTTCATGGTGAGACAATCCGTGTCACAATGTGACATTCAACCATGGTTGGCTATAATTGACAATGGTTGACCATCATTGATATTATAAACCTAAGGGAATAATAAACCCAAGGAATTGATATTATAAACCGAAAGGAACAATAAACAAAAGGGATTAATACTAAAACCCCAAGGGATTATGAACCAAAGGGAATAATATTAAACCCAAGGGCCAAATATTATAAACCCAACATTGGTAAACCCAAATATAAATACTACAAACACTAAAATAAACATGGTTTATTTTCATGGTGAGACAATCATTGTCACAATGCAACATTCAACCATGGTTGACAATGGTTGGCTATGATTGACAATGGTTGAACATGATTGATATTGTAAACCTAAGGGAATAATAAATCCAAGGGATTGATATTATAAACCTAAAGAAATAATAAACCCAAGGGATTAATATTAAAACCCCAAGAGATTATAAACCCAAGGGAATAATATTAAACCCATGGGACTAATATTATAAACATAACATTGGTAAACCCAAATATAAATATTACAAACACTAAAATAAACATGTTTTATTTTCATGGTGAGACAATCCTTGTCACAATACGACATTCAACCATGGTTGACCATTGTTGGCTATGATTGACAATGATGGACCATGATTGATATTATAAACCTAAGGTAATATAAAACCAAAGGATTAATATAAGAAACCCAAAGGAATAATAAGCCAAAAGGATTAATACTAAAACCCCAAGGGACTACGAACCGAAGGGAATAATATTAAACCCAAGGGACTAATATTATAAACTCAATGTATATAAACCCTAAGATAAATATTATAAACATTAAAATAAACATTATTGACCATCATTGACTTTCATGTTGAGACAATCCTTATCACAATTCCATGTTGGACCATGGTCGACATCATAACAAACCATGTTTGACTCGGGAATAATAAACCCAAGAGATTGATATTATAAAGACAAAGGAACAATAAACCCAAGGATTAATACTAAAACCCCAATGGATTATGAAACTAAGGGAATAATATTAAACAAAAGGGATTAATAATATAAACCCATGGTATACAAACCCTAAGATAAATATTAAAAATACTAAAATAAACATGGTTGAATTGATAAACCCTAAGAATTAAAATTTTAAACTCAAGGGATTAATAAACCAAAGGGATTATTAATACTACAAACCAAAGGAACTAATAAACCCAACCGTTTAATATTAAAAACCCAACGAATTAGTGAACGCAAGGAATAAATATTAAAAACCTATGGGATCAAAAAGTGCAAGGGATCGATATTACAAGCACAAGAGATTAATAAAGTTGACCATGATTGATATTATAAAACCAACCTAATAATAAACCCAAGGGAATAATATTAAACCCAAGGTACTAATATTATAAACCCAACATTGGTAAACCCCAATATACATATTACAAACACTAAAATAAACATGGCTTATTTTCATGGTTAGACAATCCTTGTCACAATGTGACATTCAACCATGGTTGGCCATAGTTGGATATGATTGATAATGGTTGAACATGATTGATATTGTAAACCTAAGGGAATAATAAACCCAAGGGATTGATATTATAAACCCAAAGGAATAATAAACCCAAGGGACTAACACTAAAACCCCAAGGGATTATGAACCCAGGGGAATAATATTAAACCCAAGGGACTAATATTATAAACACAACGTATATAAACCTTAATACAAATATTATAAGCACTAAAATGAACATGACTCACCATAATTTTTTTCATATTGAGACAATCCTTATCACAATTCCATGTTGGACCATGGTTGACCATGGTTGACATCATAATAAACCAACGTTGACCAGGGAATAATAAACCCAAGCGATTGATGTTGGAAAATGGTTGATCATGGTCGAACATGGTTGTTTATTGTTGACTATTTTTGAATAATATTAAACCCTAGGAACATGAACCCTTAGATCAATAAACCGAAAAGATTGATATTATAAACCCAAGGGAATAATAAACCTAAGGGATAAAAATTATAAACTCAACACATATAAACCCTACCATGACTATTATAAACCCTAAAATAAACATGGTTGACCATGGTTGATTTCCATATCAGATTAATCTATTGTGATATTGACACAATCATAAATAGTTGGACAAATATTTAACCCTTAATATTGGGGTTTTATAAAACGAAAGGATTATTAATATTACAAACCCAAGGAATCAATATTATAAAAACAAATGATTAATAAATGCAAGGGATCAATATACCCAACGAATCAATAAACCCAACGAGTTAATATTAAAGACCCAAACGATTAATTAACCCTAGTAATTAATATTTTAACGTCGCAGGATTAATAAAACCAAGAGATTAAATGATATACCAAAGGAATTATTAATATTAAAAACTTGAAGAATGAATAAACCCAAGCATTTGATATTATAAACCTAAGGAATTAATAAACCCAAGGGAAAATATTAAAAACCCAAGGGATAAAAAATGGCAAGGGATCAATATTAAAAACAGAAGGGATTAATAAAACATAGGAATAAATATTTTATACCCAATGGATTGATCAACCCATGTGACTATGAATATTATAAACCTAAGGGATCAATAAACCCTAGGGATCATTAATACTATAAAAGAAACGCGTTAATAAATTGAAGGGATAAACATTATAAACGTAAGGTATTAATATTAAACCTTAGGACTATTATTTAAACCTTAATTTTGGGGATTAATAAACCAAAGGGAATAAATGATAACCCAAGGAATTATTAATATTACAAAATTAAACAACAAATAAACCTAATAATTTAATGTTATAAACCGAAGGAAATAGTAAACTGAAGGGAAATAGTAAACCCAACAAGGTAATATTATAAACACAAAGGATTAATAAACCCGATGAATTAATAAACCCAACAAACCAATATAAGAACTGAAGAGATTAATAAACCCTAAGAATTAATATTTTAAACTCAATGGATTAATAAACCAAAGGGATTATTAATTTTATAAACCCAAGGAACTAATAAACCTAAGGGATCAAAAAATGCAAGGGATGAATATTAAAAATGGAAAGGATTGATATTTTAACCCCAATGGATTAATCTTATAAATCAAAGTTGTTTAAACCCCACGATAAATATTATAAATTGAAAAATAAATATCAATGACCATCCTTAACCATCGTTGATTTTCATATTGAGACAATATTTGTTACAATGCAGCGTTGGACCATGCTTGACCATGATTCACAATAGTTGATTATGGTTTTCATCTGAAGACAATATTTGGTATAACGCAATGTTCGACAATGCTCACGATGATTGGTTTTGAAAATGAGAGAATATATGTCATATTAAATATTCTAAAACCTCTAAGCCCTAAATCCATGGAATCAATATTATAAACATAAAGAATGCTATACCACAAAACAATAATAAAAAACATAAACCACAACCAATATAAGAACCACATTGTAAACCATAAAGCATAAAAACATGATAAATCATCATCACATTAATAATAACAAATTTATATCACCACATTATAAATATAAATAAATTTTAAGCCATAAATACATTGATATCAATACATGAATGTATTAATAGTATAAATCTCAAGAATATTGATATAAATAGCTAGAACATGAAAGCCCAACAATAATATTATAAATGTAAACAATATTTTCATTTATGAAAGCCATGAACAAAGTGAAGGGATCCACACAAAATACCACAACAATCACAAATGCAAGAAAAAAAAATAGTAACACCGCCATTGGAGCAAAGGAATATAAATGCAAAAAACACATCTAAATTGCACACATTGGATTTAAATAAGAACAACATAATAGTACATTCTAAGACCAGAGATATACATTTTTCTACATAAAAAAAATAACGAGAAAAAAAATTCAATTTCACCAACATTGCAACTATAGAAATAACATTAAGTCTTAACATATATTTTTAGTTTTCTTTACATCAAATAATTCCACTACAAAATTGAACTTAAACACTCCATCAAAATTCATCTATGGAGTGGCCTCTTCAAAAACACAATTAGACCGATGACAAAAGCAGCACCAATTCAAATCAACTGGATAACGATCATGATACTTGATGCTTTCCAACCAATTCCTTCTTGTGCTCCTCCTAGACTCCCTCTAGTGCGCATGTAACAAGTATTTTATATGTGTTTCTGTTTCATCTAGCTCACGAATATGAGAATCAATAAAAGCATGATGGAACCTATTAGTGTCAGTCTTTGCAACCTTCCTACAGTGATCAAACATGCTCTTACAAAGTGATTTTAAGGTGTCAAGGTCAAATTTTGTCATTTCAGTGAGTCTTCGAGTAAAATTTGGTCACTAGGTATTAGGTTTAGGGTTTGCTTTTACTCCTTTCAAAGTTTTCCAAATTTCGGTCCATGTCACCATTCAACTGAGTGTACCATCATTCAGAGGGTTTTCATTATCAAGTCAAGTTCCAATGGGTCATTTTACACCTTGTTCATGCTTCAGTTTCACCTAGGTAAGGTTCATTTCCCTCTCCTAGGGTTTTGAAGGTAATTTCTTTTGGATGGTCAAATCATCAGTAAAACTTGTATCTTGATGTTCGTATACCTTCCCCTATCCTTAATGTACCTTATTAAACACTTCCCATCAATGAGATCCCCCAAATTCCTCATTTTCCCACAAACCCTAGTTTCTTGCTACAACTTGACAATTTTCTAGGTTGGGCCTGTGTTTACCCCTTTTGGACCCTTTCCCCTCACTCAATCTTTGAAATTCCACTTTCCCCTGCTTCCTAACATCCCTCCCTACTTCCAAAAATTTTCTCAAGAATTTAGAAGCCCCTTATCCCCTTCATTTCACTTCATTTCGACAAATCCCTTGTTCCACACATCGAGATAGGTTTTACTCCAATGATGTTTCCGAGCAAGAAAAGATGAATTTGGGAAACTGAGAGATTTTTTTTGCACAATATTCCAAGGAAGAAAAACCTCCTTCACTTTTTACACAGGTGTCATGGTTTTAGAGAAATTTCAAAAATACAGTTGCCTCGGGAGAATTGGTGCACCTCTAAAGTGACCTTGGGAAAATCAAGCTTTATCCTAGCTTGGTTGGAAAAATGACTTGCTAGATAAGTCCAATGATAACTAGACACAAAGATATTTCCAATGAGCTATCATGAGCTCAATTTGGAGTTGAGGAAGACCTTCAAAAGTTGACTGCAACAGCACTCTTCCTTTAGGCAGCCTCATTTTGCACATTTTGAATAGTCTTGGGAGATTTGATTTTTGATAGGGAAAATGAACTCCAAATTGAAAAATTCTAGTTGTTTTGGAATGTACACTCAATAAAATTTCCAACGAGCTATCCCGTACCCAATTTGGACACTAGGAAGGCCTCCAAAAGTCTCCTGCAAAAAGGTGCTATGAATTGAAATGGCGCTATGCATTGGGCAACCCTCTGCAGTGTAAAAAATGAACTGGTGTGGTACATTGGGCTACAAAGCCTGAAATCCATTCAAATCTCCCTCCAAATTGAAAATTATTCATTCCAAAAGTAAGTTAACACCTCCATATTGCCAATGTATGAGTTTCCATCAAAGTTTATGGTGTTTCAATCGGTTAAAAACAAAACCTTATTTCCTTGCAAATTTGTGTTGAGAAAATTGCCTAGGGTTTGAAAAATTGTAGTTTTGCTGTTGTATCCCCATTTTCATTTTTCTCTCTGATGTGGGAGCATGTGACTCAGAGGGGAAAAATCTTCCAAATTATTCAAAAAATCCAAAAAAAAATTTAGGCAATGGAGTGGGGTCCTTTAGCCTGCAATTTCTATGCTTTCTTAGTTAAAAATAGAATAAATTCTAGCAATAAATCATGCTATTTGTAACAGAGCTTATCAAGCTTTAAATCATCCTGTAAAGCATGCTTTTCTTTGTACGGATAAGGACCGAGAGGGCCTATCCTTAGTTATAAATAAAGAGGCAGCAAAGCTCTCATCAGACAGAAGAGAGGGGCGAGCGCCATAGTATTATTTTGGGAAAATTTGTTCTCTCGGTGTCTCTTATTAAATGACTCTGTGATATGCATGTGTAGAGTAATATGTACTTGTCGATTATTAGATAGTGCGACGGTGTTGAAAGGTTCCTATTTCCTCACACTGCAAATGTTGTATGTTAATCATTGAATCGTTTCCCTTTTCATTTTATGGTTTATACAGGCTCGATTTTATAATAGCGCATATGTCTCTGCTTATAGCAAGAACTCTTGCACAATTTCATTAAGTGGCCGTGGTATATTTGAAATCTTATAACTGTAATTTCTTACCCACGTTGATCCGAGACCATATCGGCGTCAAGAGGTTCGTTGGAATTGATAGTTGAATGCCCGATTTACAAAGCCTTCTGGTCCGAAAGGAGCCATAGCGTGACAAAGGGCCGAGTTCCGAATTTGGAATTAATATAAATTGCAACATATATGTATCGCTAGGTCTGTTATCTCGGAGGTAGAAGAGTTGTTAAGTGAGTCGACTGCCGAAAAGCGGAACCATCGATTTATTAAAGACCGTGTATTAGTGCATCGGATCCATTGATTTGAAGGGAAGAAGACCATCACTTTGGCGATTGCGACTTATATATATATATATTGGCGAAACTAGCATAGAGGGCGGCGATACATAACTATCACCGATGCGATACATATACACAAGCCTTTGCCCATGGTAAACTTCTGTCTATAAACGTCGCCGATGCAAGAGAAATATATAACGTGAATATATATTTGTTGTATGCGTAAGTCCACAAAAAGGGATATTTCTTTTAAGAATTCCCGAAGCCACTGTTTGATAATAAAACATGACTGTGGTGTTTTTTTAAAAGAAATGAAATATCAGTTTAATGATTGATGCACCAACAACTGAAGAAAGGGAAATTGATCAAGATATAGAAGAACTTGCAGGTAGATTAGGGAGATTGTCTTTAACGCCTGCACCCAAGCCATCATTAGTGGTATCAGAGCCAACAACTGACACTGAATTGAATCTCAGGAGCAGAAGAAGGATGGCTTTCAGAGTTGGAAGAGGACGAGGACGTGGTGGAAGAGGACGACCTGCTGCAAATGCTGAACTAATGGGAACAGTAGAAGAGCTACGAGCTAGAGTGGATGCATTAACTTCGGATAGTAATATAGATGATGGAGATGTCAGTGAGCCCAAAATTGAAGCTGCTGAAGAGGAGGAAGTTGTACAGGTTACCCTTGAGATGAGATTCTTTCAGTCCGTGTTGAAATCCATAGCTAGGCCATGGAACCAATTAGTACCGATATATCAAGGAGGACTGAATCCAGAAGAATTGATCGACTGGATTAATAGCATGGAGAAATTCTTCGATTACGAGGAAACAGAGGATGAGAAGAAAGTAAAGTTTACTGTCACCAAGTTAAAAGGCCATGCAGCACTCTGGTGGGATGGTGTGCAGGTGGAAAGGAAGAGACTTGGTAAACATCCTATCAAGAACTGGAGCCGAATGGTAGAAAAGTTAAGAGGTAAGTTCTTGCCAAGTAATTATCAGCAAACATTGTTTAGACAAATGCAAAATCTTAGACAGAGAGCTTTAACAGTAAAAGAATATACATAAGAGTTTTATAAAGTAAGCATAAGAGCTGGAGAAGCCCAAGACACAGATGAGAAGGTAGCTAGATATATGAATGGCCTCACGATGGACATTCAGGATGAGATAAGTCTGTTGTCTCCTAAAACAATAGAGGAAGCTTATCAGATAGCGCTGAAAGCTGAGGAAAAACTCATAAGGAAGCAGTCTGCCAAAGGGAGAGGGACTTTCAAAGGAAAAGGAAGTGAAGGTGGTAGAGGAAGATCTACATCACCTAGAGATGGAGCTAGTAGTAGCTCAACCCAGCATGCACCCAGAGAAGGTGATGCAAGAGGCAGAGGGAGTTTTTCCAGAGGAAGAGGAGGCAGACGAAGAGGTAGAGAAATAAGATGTTACAGATGTAACAAGCTGGGACACAAAGCTTTTGAGTGCCCAGAGAATGCAGACATAAAGCAGAGGAATGCAATTGTTGCTGCAACTGAAGAAGAAGCACCAGCGGCAACGGTAGCAGAAGAAGAAAATACACCAGAAAGAGGAGAATCTCTGGTGGTTAATAAAGTCTTACTTAAGCCAATGAAGGAGGTGGCTGCTGAACCGCCACAAAGAAAAACTTTATTCAGGACAATGTGCAAAGTCCAAGGAAAATGTTGCCAGATGATCATTGATAGTGGCAACACTGATAATTTGGTCTCTACAGAAGTAGTGGAGAAATTGAAGCTGAAGACAATGAAGCACCCAACACCTTATAAGGTGTCATGGTTACAAAAGGGACATCAACTGTTGGTAAGTGAACAGTGTGAAGTGGAATTTGAAGTGGGCAAGTATAAAGATAAAATTGTTTGTGATGTGATGCCTATGGACGTGTGTCACATATTTCTTGGGAGGCCTTGGCAATACGACAGAGGAGCCATACATGACGGGAAGAGAAACACCTAAAAGTTTGGAAAAGATGGTGTTAATCATACATTGTTGCCTTTGCAAGAAGAAGATGTACCGGGACAGAAGACTGATTCAAAAACTCTCTTACTTGGAGGGAAGGAATACTTGAAGCAGATTGAAGAAAATGAGGTAAATTTTGCCGTAATTTGCAAGCCCAAGGTAATATTGACTTCTACTAAAATTTCTGAATTACCCATTGAAATTCAAGAAATGCTGGAGAATTATTATGATATTACTGTTGATGATTTGCCTAATGAATTACCGCCAATTCGAAAAATCAGTCATCATATAGACTTGATTCCTGGAGCAAGTCTACATAACAAAGTAGCGTATAGAATGACTCCTGCAGAAAATGAAGAAGTTAAGAAACAGGTGCAAGAATTGCTTGACAAGGGGTTAATCAAAGAAAGCCTGAGTCCTTGTGCAGTGCCAACAGTGCTGAGCCCGAAGAAAGATGGAGGCTGGAGAATGTGTACAGATTCAAGAGCCATCAATAAGATTACAATCAGATACAAATTTCCATTACCCAGAATTGAAGATTTAATGGATTGCTTGTCTGGCGCAAAATATTTTTCAAAGTTAGATCTTAAAAGTGGCTATCATCAGATAAGGGTAAAAGAAGGGGATGAATGGAAAACTGCTTTTAAGACCAATGGAGGATTATATGAATGGAGAGTGATGCCTTTTGGGTTTTCCAATGCACCAAGTACATTCATGAGGCTTATGAATGAATTTCTTAAAGAATTCATTGGTAAATTTGTAATAGTATATCTAGACGACATATTAGTTTATAGCAGATCCAAGGAGGAACACTTGAGGCATTTAAATTATGTTCTACAGAATCTGCAGCAAGAAAAATTATTGTTGAATCTGAAGAAGTGTTTATTTACGAAAGAGGAGCTGGTGTACTTGGGATTTGTTATCTCAGCTGAAGGATTGAAGATGGATCCATAAAAGATCAAAGAAATTGTGGAGTGGCCTTCACCCAAGAGTATTTTTGAGGTAAGGAGTTTTCATGGTCTTGCTAGTTTTTACAGAAAAATCATTAAGAATTTTAGTAAGATTAATGAACCTATTATTGAGACCATAAAGAAAGATAAACAACCATTTAAGTGGACTGCTGAAGCAGAGAGGAATTTTCAGCTGTTAAAGAAGAAAATAACTGAAAAGCCTGTTTTGGTTCTTCCTGATTTTAACAAAACTTTTCAAGTTAAGTGTGATGCCAGCGCATAAGCAATTGGAGGAGTTTTAAGCCAAGAAGATAGACCAATAGCTTATTTCAGTGAAAAGCTAAATGATGCAAAAAGGAATTATTCTTCTTATGATAAGGAGTTTTATGCAGTTGTGCAGGCACTAAAGAAGTGGAGGCATTATTTAATGTCGAAATAATTTATTCTTTATTCAGATAACCATGCATTGCAGTTTATAATGCAGCAGCCCAAACTCAGCCAGAGACATGCTAAATGGGTAGAATATCTTCAAGGCTTTCATTTTGTGTTGAAGCATATAACTGGACAGTCAAACAAAGTCGCAGATGCCTTAAGTAGGAGAAGTGTATTGCTGCAAGAAAGTTTTGATTTTCTTAAGGAATTATATGAGACCAATTCAGATTTTAAGGAGGCATTTGAGGCTTGTAAAAATCCTGTTTTGGTAGACAGGAGCAAGTGGTTGGATTATTTTATACAAGATGGATTGTTATTTAAGAAAAATCAGCTGTGCATACCCAATTGTTCAATGAGAGAGAATTTAATCAAAGAGAAGCATAGTGGAGGACTTGCAGGACATTTTGGTAGAGAGAAGACCTTTGAACAGCTCAACAGATTTTACTTCTGGCCGAAAATGAAATCTGAAGTAGAGAAATATGTAAGAAATTGTAAAGTCTGCCAGTATCCAAAGGGAAGGAGCCAGAACACAGGGTTGTATAATCCATTGCCAATTCCAGATAGGCCTTGGGATATGGTAAGTATGGATTTTGTGCTAGGATTTCCAAAGACTCAAAGAGGCTATGATTCAATTTTTGTGGTAGTGGACAGATTTTCAAAAATGGCACACTTTATTCCATGTTATAAAACTAGTTATGCTTCTCATATTGCTAACTTGTTTTTTAGAGAAATTGTAAGATTACATGGATTGCCCAAAAGCATTGTTTTAGACAGGGATTCAAAGTTTGTTGGACATTTCTGGAGAACACTATGGAAGAATCTGGGAACTAAATTAAGTTTCAGTTCTACCTATCATCCACAAACTGATGGATAGACTGAAGTTGTGAATAGAAGTTTAGGCAATCTTTTGAGGAGCTTTACTGCAGAACATCCAAAGCAATGGGATCAAGTGTTACCACAAGTTGAATATGCATATAATGACTCACCAAACAGGAGCACAGGACAGAGCCCATTCTATATTGTTTATGGAATGCACCCAAGGGGAATATCTGAATTAAGGAATTTCGGAAAAGAAGAAATGAGAAGTGCAGAAGGTGAAGACTTTGCTTCAAGAATGCAGGCGATACATGAACAAGTGAAACAGCAGCTACAGGACAACAAGATTCAATATAAAACCAGAGAATACATGAGGAGAAGAGAAATGAACTTTGAAGTTGGAGACCTGGTTTTAGCGCACCTCAGAAAGGAGAGATTTCGAAAGGGAAAGTATAATAAGTTAAAATCCAAGAAAATTGGACCATGTAGGATACTGAGGAAATTCTCTGCAAATGCCTATGAAATTGAATTACCACCTGGTGTGGGAATATCACCAATTTTTAATGTTGCAGACCTGTACAAGTATGGGAATGAAGTTGTAGATGATACAACACAGAATCAAGAGACTCCAGAGATTGACTGGGTAAAACAGTTACCCACAGCCAAGAATTTACAACCAGAAAGAATTCTAGACAAGAAAGTGTATAAGAAGACAAGGGCACGAGAGTATTTCTAGTATCTGGTGAAACAGAAGGGACAGCCGATCGCTAAAGCTACTTGGGTTACAGAAGACATTCTACAGAAATTGGGCAAATCTGTAGATGAGCTCATGGACAGGAGCCCATGAAGAATTTTTTCCTCAATTTTCTGATGTGGGAGCATGTGACTCAGAGGGGAAAAATCTTCCAAATTATTCAAAAAATCCAAAAAAAATTTACACGCAAGGGAGTGGGGTCCTTTAGCCTGCAATTTCTATGCTTTCTTAGTTAAAAATAGAATAAATTCTAGCAACAAATCATGCTATTTGTAACAGAGCTTATCAAGCTTTAAATCATCCTGTAAATCATGCTTTTCTTTGTATCGGATAAGGACCGAGAGGGCCTATCCTTAGTTATAAATAAAGAGGCAGCAAAGCTCTCATCAGACATAAGAGAGGGGCGAGCGCCATAGTATTATTTTGGGAAAATTTGTTCTCTCGGTGTCTCTTATTAAACAACTCTGTGATATGCATGTGTAGAGTAATATGTACTTGTCGATTATTGGATAGTGCGACGGTGTTGAAAGGTTCCTATTTCCTCACACTGCAAATGTTGTATGTTAATCATTGAATCGTTTCCCTTTTCATTTTATGGTTTATACAGGCTCGATTTTATAATAGTGCATATGTCTCTGCTTATAGAAAGAACTCTTGCATAATTTCATTAAGTGGCCGTGGTATATTTGAAATCTTATAACTGTAATTTCTTACCCACGTTGATCCGAGACCATATCGGCGTCAAGAGGTTCATTGGAACTGATAGTTGAATGCCTTATTTACAAAGCCTTCTGGTCCGAAAAGAGCCATAGCGTGACAAAGGGCCGAGTTCCGAATTTGGAGCCGAATTAATATAAATTGCAACATATATGTATCGCTAGGTCCATTATCTCAGAGGTAGAAGAGTTGTTAAGTGAGTCGACTGCCGAAAAGCGGAACCATCGATTTATTAAAGATCGTGTATTAGTGCATCGGATCCGCTGATTCGAAGGGAAGAAGTCCATCGCTTTGGCGATTGCGACTTATATATATATTGGCAAAACTAGCATAGAGGGCGACGATACATAACTATCACCGATGCGATACATATACACAAGCCTTTGCCCATGGTAAAATTCTGTTTATAAACGTCACCGATGCAAGAGGAATATATAATGTGAATATATATTTGTTGTATGCGTAAGTCCATAAAAAGGGATATTTCTTTTAAGAATTCCTGAAAGCCACTGTTTGATAATAAAACATGACCGTGGTGTTCTTTTAAAAGAAATGAAATATCAGTTTAATGACTGACGCGCCAAGAACTAAGGAAAGGGAAATTGATCAAGATATAGAAGAACTTGCAAGTAGATTAGGGAGATTTTCTTTAACGCCTGCACCCAAGCCATCACTCTCACTACACTTCACTCACATAGCTCTTCCTCCCTTTTCATTCTTATTTACCCACTCCCTAATCCCAAACCCTAGTCAAATATCCCAAAACCCTAATTTCTATTCCCCAAATCTAAATATCATCCCCTAAAACCCTTCTATCTCCCAAACACCTATCAGCAACATTCCTAAACCCCTCATACACACTCTCTCCACAGTCCCTCATACATTCTTACCCTTGGTGGCAGAAAACTAAAATCACCATAAATCTCTTCATACTCATCAAGAAAACTCACACATTAGCAAGCATTGTGACTCTTGGTTGGAGAGGACTAATATGCACTTGGAGAGGAGGTTGGAGAAAGCCATCAATGAGAAGAATATGTTAAGAAACATGGCATATCATTATTTGACAAAGAATATGGTGTGCCGAGCTAGAATAAGGAGCTTGAAGGCAAAATTGAAGAAGATATCGAGGAGGAAAAAAGCGCAAGATAAACTTCAGATCATGGCTGAGGCTTCCTTGGCCCATCACAACACTTGATGGAGAAGACTCAGCCTAAATTTCAAAAAAATTGGGACACTTTTTGCATTTTTGAAAATTTTGGGCTAAAACACAGATCTGCCCTATGCGCTGCACCACCTGGTGCTCGCTTTTGATTGGAGCCTCCAAATGACAAAAAATCAGTATTTTTGGATTTGGCATGGAAAAATATTCTTGCCTACCAATGGCCAAGAAATTTTGACAAGTTTTGAGCCCTCAAAACAACACTCAAAAAATGACCTCACTGCCCCTATTTTGACACACAGGAAGCAGTGTTGGGAGAACTAAATTTTGGAGGGGAAAATGGAGGAAAAATTGAAAAATTCCACTTGGGTTGGATAGTAGATAGGAAGACCTTTCCAATAAGTACACTTGGAGTGAATTTGGATACCAGAAAGGCCTTCAAAAGTGGCTCCAAACAGGCGCTATGCATAGAGAATCAGGCGCGACGCATAGGGAAAATTTTGCCAGTTTGACCAAGTATGCTCTGTTTTTCGCCTAGCTTTTGCCAGTTTGACATTTTTACCTTCTTAATGTCAAATTTGTGATGTAATTTAATGTACATTGATGGATCATGATGTAAATATGTCAAATTTTCACTTATGGAGGTAGATTCATCCATGAAAAGGTAGTTTGCAACTGAATGAATCAGTTCCCTAGTTTATAGAGGCAAGCTGTTCCACTGCCTAATTTGTAGTTCTTAGTTTAGAATTAGTTAGAACAGCTCCTAAACTCATGAGCTCGACCCCTAGAGGCTAGGATGAGTTTTTGTTTGCCTATATCTTATGTTTTTTCAGTCATTAGCATGGTTGGACTTTTGAGAAAGCCTTGAGCTTCATTGTACACTCATATCAGCATTTTGGCTAAGGAATTGAGGTTAGGATTTGCAGCACTCTTTGGGATCCATGTGGAAATTTGTCTTGGTACAATGCTTTCCTTTGTAATTGTGAATTTATTTATGTTATTGTATGCCATTGTCTCTCTTATTTCTTCTCAGCTAAATCAAACAAGAGTGTAAGTAGAATCCATTGAAATTGTAGTGCTCTACTTGAGGTTTGCTTTAGTCTTTGATGTTTTCAGTTGTTTGGAGAGGATCCATGATTTTTCTTGCCCTCTTCAGCTCCTGACCTATCTAATCCTTCCATCTCATTCAATTTTAAGTGCCAAAAACAATTAACTACCTTGCCCCATTGAGATCTCTGCAAGACTGAGCCTCATTCCTTGCACCCAAAATCTACCTTTCCATCTGAGCCAACAAAAACATCATTTTATTCAATCAAACTATTCACACATATACCTAGCCTAAGATCAGTATTTCTATCAGTCATCTCAAGCCCTCATCGATCATAATTTGCTAAGATTGACCCGGAGAGAGCCCTCTCCCGACCTAGTAGGGCTAGCTACCAGGTTAAGCGTGGTTTGATGTTGGCCCTGGATCCTACCTTTCTCAGCCTAAGGTAAATCTAGGAACTAACAGAACCCATGTTTTCTATCAAACTTGTTCTGAATATAGGAAAGAAAACTTATAGATCCAACAATATTGCGCATTGTTCTGGAATAATAGATAACATCATTATTGTCCATATTTGCATTTGAAAGACAAAAAAACAAAAGAAAAATCAATAAAGACATGAACAAATAAATAAGAATACACACACACACACACACACACACACACACACACACACACACACACACATATATACATAAAACATAACACCCCATTCGTATTTATGTTAAAAAACTTAATGTTATAATGTTACGTGAAAAAAACAATCTAGTGTTACATGAACCAAATGATATAAAAATTTCTACAAATATAAGCCTCATTTCACAATACAAAAGAAAAAAACCGTGGAAATAGAATAAAATCATGGCCAATATTAAAAAAATGAATATTGGTCATGGTGATGGCAAGTATTCAAAACCTCCATTTTTGCATTTCATGATGTAATATCAATCCACAATATTAATATCAATATGAACCAGTTATAAAAATGATTTTGAATGATTCGTTCATATAACTCGTTGTTTATGTCTGAATGGTATATTGCAAAGAAAATAACAATAGGCACTTAAAAAAAAAGAAGTAAATTGAACAACATGAAAAACGATGTAAACAACTTTCTCAAATATTACTATGAATATGATGAATTTATTAATCTCATAAATATATGAAAATGATTATTATATTAAAAGTAAATCAAGAGGACAATAAAATCAATTCAAAAAACATACTATAAATAAGGTCACAATGTTATTAGTTGTATGTCATAGTGATATGGACTTCAATCGCTCCTCTTCTTTCTTCCTAATTGTAACATATGCACTATCTTTCATCTTGGCATAATGTTGAAAAGAGAAAGGTGGTGCAATGTGTAAACCATCTATTGATTTCACTCTTGATATGGCTGTGAAGGTAAGGCCTTGGTGCTCTTTATTCTCGATATCAACTGATGGTCATTATAAAGTCAATCCCTATGACTTGTGGATTATAAGAGCCCATGTCATCTTCAAAGGAATTTGTTTTCGATTTCCTCTTATCACTGGTGTGATAGGGACAATGTTTGGATTGCTTGCATCAAAGGGAACACCAACATACTTATCAAAAACAACAGTTGTGAACATTAGAAGTTGAGGTGGCTTAGAGGTAGGCATATAAAATATATCCTTAACATAAACAAGTGCACCATTCACCAATCCAGCTTCAACCCATAAATGACATGTCAACATAACACGCTGACCACGACAAAACAAAACTTCACGGTCCAATTGATCATCAGCAACACCAATGATTTCTGAATGCCTTGAATGCTCTGTAACACATCGTGCAATTGGATACTTTAATGATTTTAACATATTACTATTATGAAAGGAGACCAAATTCTTTGTTGGAAACATGTGAACTATTGCATTAAATAAATCTCTTTCTCTAGGATGCAACCTCATATCAGCCTGTGACATAAGAAACTCCCAATCTTCAAGAACAAGTTCTACATTTCTTATGTTATTTAGGACTCTACGAAAACAAGATTATTTCTCATTATTCCCTTGTTGGCTAAATTTTGTGTCAAGAGTGACAACAATGTTGAATTTATTCCAAAAGACTTTCCCTATTGTATTACCCTCATACAAAGGATTATCTCTCACAGGAGGCAGTTGGCCAAGGTCACCCATAAGGATGATGGATCTACCACCAAAAGGACAATTTTTTTTCTCTGGAAATGCTTCTCGTAATCGAGCATCTATTTGCATAAAAAACCTTGATCCTAGAAAGCTCATTTCATCAATCAATATATATCTAACATGTCACATTTCTTCTTGGAATACTGCAAGTGACTGCCCCTGTAGTGGCTGCATATCTTTAATTGGATTTTTAGAGCTGAGTGTATTGTTTTTGCATGTATATTAAAAGCATCTATTCTTATTGGGGCAAGAAGAAACGACGGGCTTCTTCCATTACTTGATGAATTTGAAAGAGCTTCAAAAATTCAATGGATAAGGAAAGACTTCCCAGTGCCCACAATGCCTTGAACAATCATAAGAATAGCTTCACGAACCTCATATTGAACAAAGTGCCTTAAAAAAATTTCAAAATCAAGTTGTTGTTTTTCTAACAAAGAATCTAGAGATGCAAATGTTTTTTTTGAAAGGTCAACAATATCACCCCTTGACTTTTCATTCCTTATAAAATTAATATCTTCTTCTACAACATCATCAGAAATAGTTGTACTTTCCTAGTCAAAGGATATATCAAAGTCCCTTCGACCAAGGGTGTGAAGATCAGAAACATTCACATCATTTGGTGGAACCAAGCGAGAGAAAATCTGCCATTCTTAAAAATCATCTTCAAGATTGATTTCCTGGTTATAAAAATTGTCATCTTCTTCATCTTCAATATTTCCTATAATTGATAGATGTCAATCAAGATGACATGCTTGATATCGAAAATTCCTCCAATTTTCAATAATAATTTTAGTTGAAAGGCCAATTTCTGTAGGAATGTCACAAAATAGCTTGTACAAGAGCAATTATGTCCAAAAAAAGGTTTCAAATTCCTCTAAAGCCTCACCAGGAATAGAATAAAACCGTGGCCAAACCTGAACAATAGCATGAACATCTATAGGCTTCCATGGATCTTCTTTACGCTTGCTATCAAATGTCCAAGATCTTGTTGTTTCTATCAAAGATAGATGTTCAAGGAAAAAGGTCTCTTCTGATAATGTTGAACAAAAGTATTCTTGGATGAACACTGCAAGCCATCCCTTGAGATTTTCCTAAAAACATTTCTTCCAACATTTAAGGAAACAAATTTTCGACTACAAACAACAAGAGGTAGCTTAAGCAACATATGGCACATTTCTTGCACTCTAATGTCACGGTCAACAATAATTTCTACAAGAAACCTTGTATATGCACATAAAGCATAATCCTAAGAGCCAACAAAATTTGAAATTCTAGTTAACATATGATGATAACTTTCAGACCTTTTTTTTGCTTTTGATGCCTACTTAGCAATATATTTGAAGACAACATAACGAGAAAGCACTGGTTGGCAATCAACATTTGCACGCCACATTGTTATAAGGTCAATGTTATGTACATTAAGTCTATCATCATTTCTTGCTGGCTCATATTTTTTTCTTCCTTGATCATCTATTAACAATCTTGATTCATCACAAAGATCCCATGGAGCATTGTACTGACATGTTAGAATAGTGCCCTTTTTCTGCAAACAAGAATCTACAGTAAACTTTGTGTGCCTTTGGACATAGTTTAACAATCCTTCGTAATCATTATGAGGATTACAAGAGAAAATATGACCAATATTCAATAGGCAAGGGTCATCATTGAGGCATTGTGGAACCATTATGTTGCGATGATTTATGTCACGTGGATTCCATGCAGATACATATTTGTCAAAGAATATCTTTCCAAATTCAACAACACAAACCTGTACCATAAGTCTTTAGCTTTAAGATATTTTTGGATAACTTCCTCTCGAAAAATATTGAATCTGTGGTGCATAAATGTGGCAACAATATGAGGGTACTGGATAACATTATCAATTTTGATACGATGCACATTTGAAGAACGAGAATGTGAATGTATGGGCATGAGGTTATGCAACTGTGTCCACTTTGTGTCAGCTGCACTCAAAGTAAAAAATAAAGATGGACATCCTAACTGAGTAATCATGTCAATCAATTCATCTCGACACTTAGTCTAGTATGCCCTTGTACCTCTTAGAGAAGAACCAGACCGGATAAGATGCTCAGGCAACTTATTATCTCGTAAATCAGATAGTTGGTGATGCAACTCTTCAATTGTTGTAGGTGAGTTATCATGTAAATGTTTCTTTGCAAAAACTACAACAGTTGCTTGGCTCCAATGCTGCATTATCATGTTCAATAGGTAATATTGAAAGTGAGGATGGATTCAAAATCTATGATCATAGTACCTAAGAAAATGCAATGCATACCGATGAAGTTCAACACTACAAATACGTGATTGCAACCAATCAGCACCACTAGTGGGAGCAATGTTGGGAATTCCATTTCTAATAAGTCCTCAGTATTATATTCATTCACTGGAGAGGTTCCAATACTAGGCCAATCCATGTCTTGAACATTTGAAGAATCAACCTCATCAAGAATTGCTCTAATTTCTTCCACTTCTCTTCATTCGTTTGGTAAGCGAGTAACAAAAGAAGAAGGATGAGACGGAAAATGCTCAGCAGACAACCCTTCATTATTAGTTTCATTGATCTCATATTCTTCAATATCATAATCAACAAATTTAAGCATGGAGGAGACCTCTGTTGATCTTTCAGGCAGAGCATTCACTGAATCATAGTCAGTTACAACATCTCGATAATATTGATCATGTTGGATTTTGAAAAGAAATGCAGCCATCACTAGAGATCTTTTGACTTAACATTCATAATATTTATACTGAGTGGCATGTCTCCTCACAATTAGAAAGTCAATATCTTCAACATGTCGGGGAATACTTTGTACAATTGTAGAACTATATTGAGGAAAGCTAATTGTATGACCACTATACTTATATTTCCCACCATGAGCATGTGTCACTTGCAAAATAAGATTCAAACGTGCTATTAGCATTTCTTCAACTTGAGTAAGAAACCTTAAAATATGAGGTTGCTCACCAGGATCCATGTTATTATATTGACCAAAACGATGGGCTCCTCTTTCACTCTTACACCGTCTAAAACAGGTCCTTCAGAATGTTTCAAAACTTGGATTCTGGGATATGATTCTTGGCAAATGTGGCACATTTGGACAACTGACAAGCTATCTATCTTTGCTTGAAATATTTTATGCACTGCAATCATGTTTTCATCAAAATGAATATGATCTCTACTGGACGAACCATGTTGAAAACCATTTGGAAGAGTAAAATTTCTTCTAACATGTACTTCATCTTCAGGAACATGAGATTCCCTTTGCAAATTTGAAGCATGTGGAATGGATCTATGAGAAGGTATTTCCAAATTTATGGTGTGCATTTCGCAAATGTGAGAGGATGTAAAGGTCTCTTTGTCATAAAAGACTATAAAATTTAATTTCTAACTAATTATAAATGAAAAAAATGAAAAAGAATCAAATGCATTCAAAATTTACATTTGTGTCTTGATGTGGATGAGGGTTATGAGACAGTTTCTCTTGGCTTATAACATCAGTGGATGGAACATTTTGGGATGTAGTTTATATGCCTCTATTCAAATGAGTTGTTTCCTATTTCAAAAAAATGAAGTACATTATAAAACTAAATGTCCAAAAAAGAAAGATTCAAAAATGGAAAAGAAATCAAATACATTGAACATCTACACTAGTTTTACAATTTTATGTTTTGGATTCCAATTCTCCAACCTAATGAGATGAAATCATGGTTTCTCCTTAAAAGGTTACAAAATACAATGTCCAAGCAACTGTAAATGAAAGAATGAGAAAAATATCAAATTCACTCAACATTTACATTTGTTTGGCGATGTGGATGAACGCTATGAGATGATTCCTCTTCACTTCTGACATCAGTAGATGGAACATCTATGAAGTTAATTTGTATGCCTCTATTGAAATGAGTTGTGTCATGTTTGAAGAAAAAAAAAACATAAAATTCAATGTCCAACCAACTAGAAATTTAAAAAAGGAAAAGAAAATCAAAAACATTCAAAATTTACATTAGTCTGGAAATATGATCGTCGAGGAGAATGCACAAGAAGGTTATGAAATGCTTCATCTTCACTTCTCAGATTAGTAGATGGAACAATTTGGTAATTAATTTCTAGACCTCTATTAAAACGAGTTGTATCCTATTCCAAGAGAATAAAATAACTTATAAGTTTAGTAAACAAAACTTTGTAAATATAGGAATGTAATAAAACAACCACTATTGTAGCAAAAATAAAAATATCATTGTGTTACCTCCATTGTTCCACATGAAATGCTATGAGGGATGATCGATTCTCTTTGTGGGACCACATTACTTTGAGAGGAGGGATTTGAAGATTCGATGTTTCGAACAACTGGCTCCAAATTATCAAACAAATGGCCAAGTAAACTATCATCCAAACCATCACACACAATGTCATCATTACCTCCACCATGGATGTTTTACAACCTTTGGCCATCAAAACATGAAATTGGACACAAGGAAGGGTTAGGGTGGACATTTGCATCCACATTATCGATATGGAGTTCTTCCCGATTGCAAGATGTTTCCCCAATGTTATGAACATTTTCAGGAGAGCATTGAACAACACGATTATGCTAATGAGGAGCATATCCTAATAATGAACTATCAACATGAAATTTTCTTTCCATTATATCATCCATAATACCTTACTTACGAGGAATTATAAAATCATTTTCAAGAGTGCCTTCACTCATTTTTCTATGATATGTAGCTCTCCTATACTCATTTAAGGCATCCTTATTTTGTTGATACCGTAAACGATGACTTTCATTAGACCCCTCACGTGATTCTGGTGACAAATTTCATTTTCTTGTACACTTGCTTGTGCCTTCAGATGACATGTATACAATGAATAAAAAAACATTCATTATGGAATCATAAACATGGAACATAACAAATATCTAATATAAACAAACAAAAAAGAATGAAAAAGGAACAACTTTTTTTTGGAAATCGTAAAAAAACATAAAAAGTGTATATGTTATTTTTTTCCAACCATATAAGCTTATCAAAATGTAAAAGGCTTTTTCCAAATGGCTGAAAACAAAAATGAATTTTTCAAAATGGCAAAAAAAAGATATGAATTCTTCCAAATGGATTAAACAAAAAAGTCTAAATTTCCATGTATCATATTAGAATCAAAACAAATCCCATACTATTGGGACACAGTACTCTAAGAATTATATGAATTGGAATTATATCTAAAAATTTGGAATTATATGCTATCAAAATATAAATGCAAATATTAAAATGTACATAAACATATAACATTGTTTCAGAATCAATGACAAAAACCCATACAAATAACATGTATAAAATAACTCATAGAAATTATAATTATGTAAGCAAAGAAAAATTCATAACATTGAAACACATTTAGATGTAAATAAGAAAACTTTAGGGGAAAAAATATGAAATATTTTACATCATAAAGATCGATACAAACATAATTTTAAAGTATTACCATAAAGACCCATAGTACATATAGAGACAAAAATGGAAATATTTTCCACAACCATAGAGAGTATATAAAATGGAAATATTTATAGGAACTCCTAAGAATACTAATATCCTAAGAACGCATATCCATATCCAATGGTGGAATCTCATCAATAGAATCCATATGGGGAGCAATTGCAAAAACATTTTCGTACTCAATCAAATCATTGCAATCCTCGAATGTTGGGTACCAAAAACGAGACATTTGTTTTTTTTTTTTTTTCTAAGTAAAACTAAACTATTATATTACAGCAAGAGCAGAGTTACATTGTGAAAATTACAACGGGGCCGCGGCCCTGTAAAATTTGTCCGAGGACAGACAGTAGATGCCTGAGAATTCATGCCAGAATTACATAGGACACATGGACATAGGACACATGGATAAAGACTTAGAGCCACACTCATGCAGCTGACACATGGACATAAACACTTGAAGAACATCGACACAGAACCGAGATAACATAAAACCGACACCATTACATAGAGACAGAGTGACAGACTCATATATAACCGCGTAGGAAGCTGACTGAGAAAAATTCTTGCTGTAAAACCTGGAGCGTGAGCTGGGCATGTCAATCTTCATCAGTGGTCTGCGGATCATCTTCTGCCTTGCAGCGTGGAGGCTGTAGGATAGCTTTACCAAGGTTGCGCGCTCCACGGTCGCTTGGGCCAGCGCCTGAGTCACAAACAGGCTCTCTCAGGCTCGCTCTCGGGTCATGTAAGGGCCGCATCATCTCAACAGCAGGGAATTCCATATCCACCATGGGTACAATCCCGGGAACACGCGGAGGGTTGGCCCGAGGGTTGTCATCCTCATCTTCCCAGGGATTGCTGCAATGCTCCACAGAGACAGTCACAAAGAAAGTAGAATTGGCTAAGGTGCAGGGGAGGCGGTATCTCACCATTGGGTGTTCCGTATGCCCACAATCCATGCGCGCAGGAGGTTCCCCCAATCTGCCTCTGCCCGGAGGCCTTCCCCTCGGCCTTCTGCATTCAGAGGTTTCCTCAATTGAGGAAGAAGTCGAGGGGGCTCTGCCACTATAACCTCCCCTTCCACTGCTGCCCCTTCCGCGATTGCGATGCATGCTGGTCTTATGAGCAGAGCGCTCAATTCCACAATGTAACAACGTTGTCGGCCCAGAAATACTCCCAGACCAGGTCTGAGTTTCCCAATTGCCAAGAGCAGTGGCCGCAGAGCCTTGACCCTCTTTCTTAATGCTTGATTGAGAGCTGAGACTCTGTGCCTCCACACCTTCTAACGAAGCCAGAACAGGAGCTGACAAAAGACGCGGATACGAGCTGAAACTCTGTGCCCCTTTACCTTCTAACGAAGCCAGAACAGGAGCGAACGAACGACGCAGACAGATAGGCGTTACCAAATTCTCAGAGGCGCAATTGGCTTGCTTGTGAGCTTGCCAATTGCCCCACTCTTCAGCAGCAACACACCCACATTCACATTCTGGGCAAGAATGGCAGGCGAAGTTCAGAACCTCCGTCACCTCCGGCGAGAACGAAACAGTTGCAGAAAGGAATGGCGGAAGAATGTCCGAGAGAATGCTGTTATGAAGCGCCATGATGCGCTTCTCAAGACTCGCCTTGAATGTCGACAGGACGCCTCTGTCAACCTCCTTTACTCCCCTCCTTAAATGCTGCAGGTTGGTGGATTGATGGTGTGTCCTTCCGTCATGCTTGGCTCGTCCGGGCGGACACCTGCCCTTTGGACGAGCCTTGTATGCCAAGTGTCTAGCGACCACCCGCATCCGGGGGAGAGAGATCTTGTTGCACCAGGGTGATGCATTCTTTTTTGAGATGTTCATCTTCAACTGTGTCCAGGGGTCCTGAGAAGTGAGTTGAAGTCTGGGAAACGCCTTGGTTAGCCAGTCTATCGGCTACCTTGTTAGCTGTTCTTCGCACATGCTGAAAGGTGAGGCTATGTGGATTTGTAAGCTTTGTTTCCAGGGCTTCCAACCTACTCAAGAGTCTCCAGCTGGTTGCTACCTTGTCTGCTGCTTTTCCTGCTTGGATTTTCTTGGCTGCATTGATAAGGATGAGGGAATCGCCTTCAACCTCCAGAGGGAGGAAATGAAGTTGCTCTGCGAAGCAGATCCCATGCCAAAGTCCTTCCATTTCTGCAACATTATTGGTGTCTTTGCCTAGAGAGCCATAGTATATGTGCACGGGTTTACCTGTGTGACTTCTAATGATTCCTCCATAGCCTGCCGGACCAGGATTACCCTTGGCCGCCCCATCAAAGTTGAGCTTGAAAGAGTTGAGAGCCGGAGGGGACCAAGAGGAAGGAGAGGTGGGGCCACGGGTGGGACGCGTGGTGACCTTTGCAAAGGCTGAAAGGTCAAGATTCCAAGCTTTTAAGATATCCTTTTCTTGTTGCGTTGCTGGCATATCAGTGTCATACCAGGTTCGAATGGCAAGGGTTTCCTGGACATTTCTTTTGTATATGAGCCACAGGGCATCTATTGATCTGGAGGAGCTGTTGAAGATGCGAGAGTTGCGCTCTTTCCAGAGCAGCCAGTACATGAAACCCGGAGTGAGATCCCATAAGGAGTTGAGTATTTGGCATTGAAACGGATTCTTGGCCCAGTTCCTTATATTGTCCGTCACATCTTCGCTCCGTGGAGCTGCTCTTTTGTTGCAGTGCTCCACCCGCTTCCAAAGTTGCTTTGCTAGTGGGCAGGACTCCATTAAATGGCCGATTGTTTCAGTGTGGAGGTTACAGTTCGGGCATCTAGAGGGCCCGACGAATCCTCTCTTTAGCAAGTTGTCCCAAGTGAGAATACGCCTCTTGCTGAGCAGCCAAAGGAATGTTGAGATTTTGGGCCAGAGCCCAGGATGCCAGACCCGTGCCCAGATTTGGTCTTGAACCTCTTGGCTATTAGAGTAGCGCAGCTGATGCGCCTCTTGCGTGGTAAAAGTGCCCTTGTGCCTGTGACCCCATCTGAGCTTGTCCTGCTGGTCAGAGTGGCGTATTTTCCGTTGCACCAGTTCCTGGTCCAAGTCTGAGAATGTTTCCCCTGCCCAGTCTCTTTGCCAGCTGTTGGCAGATCTCCAAGTTCGGTATTCTTGATGGGGCATTTGCTGCCAGAAGTGATGCACGTGAATGAGGTTTTCGTGATGCATATACAATTGCCAAAGTGGCATCTGGAATAGATTAGTCAGCTTGGGGAGTTGCTGCCACGAATCCTCCCAGAACCTGGCTGACGTTCCTGAGTGTATTTCCCAAAAGCTATGATCCTGTATGAAGCTGCTGTGTATCTTTGCCGCATTCCAGATTGGAGAGCCTTTGGCACTGGGATTGATTCTGATTAGTTCTTGCCATTGACTGCCCATTGCGTATTTTGCTTGCCATAAGCGAGCCCAAGGTGTGTGAGGCTTGGAGAGCCAATTCCACCACATGCGGGCTCCCATAGTATTGTTGCTTTGAAGAGGATCTCGAAGCCCAAGGCCTCCCTCTGTTTTGGGTTTACAGACATCTTTCCAGTTCACGAGGGCCCATTTGCGGTTTTTGCCCGAGGAGCCCCAGAGGAAGTTTCGTTGAAGGTTGCGAATAGCTTTTAGGACCCATTTTGGAGCTGCCAGAGTGGAGAAGAGATACAGCGGCATAGCTTGAAGGACAGACTTGATGAGGACCAGTCTGCCAGCCATATTGAGAGCACGAAAGGTCCACGAAGAGAGTTTTGATTCCAGCTTATCAAGGAGGGATTGCCATGAGGTATTTTTAATAGCAGAGGCCGAAAGAGGCGCGCCAAGATATTTGGAGGGCAGATGAGAGATGGTGAATCCCAGGATTCTTGCTATGTTCCTTTGAGTGGAGGGGGGGGTATTGAAAAAGAAGAGCTGCGATTTGGAGGCGTTAATGGAGGTGCCGGATGCTTCAGAGTAGAGGGAGAGGAGCGATTTAAACATGGAAGCTTCTTTTGAGGATGGGTGGCCAAATAACATGGTGTCATCCACGAATTGTTGATGGGTCTGCGGATTGAGGCCATGAATGGAGATGCCCTTAAGCTTGCGAGAGGCTGTGGCTGCTTTGAGTAGTCTACTAAGCCCCTCAGCCATTAAAACAAAAAGAAAAGGGGAGAGAGGATCCCCTTGTCTTATGCCACGAGAGGGTCGAAAAGGAGGAGAGGGGGATCCATTCAGAAGGACTGAGAAGCTAGGGGAGGTGATAAGGTTCATTATCCACCTGGTCCATGTGGCATTAAATCCAAAGGCTAGAAGCATTTTTTGGATGAAATTCCAACTAAGCTTATCAAATGCTTTGGAGAGGTCGAGTTTTAAAATCATACCTGGTTTCTTGAGGATCTTTAGAGAATGTATGACCTCGTTGGAAAGAATGATTCCATCCATAATTTGCCGTCCTTCCACATAGCCTGTCTGCTCCTGAGATATGAGAAGAGGGAGGAGAGGCTTAAGCCTATTTGCAATGACCTTTGAGATGAGCTTGTATATCACATTGCAGAGAGCGATGGGTCTGAAGTTCTCCGGTCTGTTGGGTTCTTCGCCTTTGGGGACCAGAGCTAGAAAAGTTGTATTGAGAGACGGAAGAATCCAATGCATGCTTCTGGATTCTTCAACCAGATTCCAGACTTCCTGCTTGATGAGGTCCCAGAATTCATGGAAAAAGTTAGCCGTGAAACCGTCAGGACCTGGCGCTTTTCCATCTTTGAGTTGAGCCATGGCTTCTTCGACTTCTTGCATGGTGGTGGGCTGTAGTAATCTGTTGTTATGATCCTCAGTAATTATGCTTGGAATGTGCTGTGTGATGGCGCGGATGGCTGCTTCTCTGTTTTCAATGGGCTCTGTTAATATTTCCTTAAAATACCCTGTGAATTCCTTTTCCATATCCTCATGCTTTTCAATCCTTTCACCTTGTTGGTTGTTGATGAATGCTATGTTATTATGCATTCGCCGTTGAATGGTGGTCTTATGGAAGAATTTTGTGTTCTTCTCCCCTTCTTTGAGCCAGTTGATTCTGGATTTTTGCCGCCAGAGTATTTCTTCTTGCTTCCTGCGCTCTTCGATTTGGTTCCATAATTCCTGTTCTTGTTGTGCTTGTTCTTCTGTTCTGCCTTGGAGGATGAGGGTTTGTTGGAGTTTATTCATTTGCTGTTCTAGTTGTAAGCGCTTCTCCTGAATGTTGCCAAAACTTGTGCGATTCCATATTTTAAGGACATGTTTCAGGTTCTTTAATTTTTGCTGAAATTGATACATCTTGGCACCCTCCGGCGGAATGTAGGCTGCCCATGCATCGTGGACCACCTTTTTGAAAGTGGCGTTTGTGAACCAGAATGCCTCGAATCTGAAGGGTCTGTTGCTTTGATTGCCTGGTCTGGTCCATTGTAGCAGAATTGGCCAGTGATCCGACCCTCCTTGAGGAAGAATGGAAGCATGAAAATCCCCTCCAAGATGGATTGCATTGTCAGAGAGGAAGAATCTGTCAAGGCGGGAGGCTATGTGTTGTATGCCTCGTCGCTTGTTTGTCCAGGTGAAAATTCCATTAGAGGTGGGGATGTCCATGAGATGGTTGGTTCGAATGAAATCTTTGAGGCTTTCGCTGTCGCTGTCGAGCCCGATTCGGCCTCCCTGTTTCTCCGTCAGTGAAGTGATTATGTTGAAGTCGCCACCCCCTATCCATAGTGGGAATTGTCTGCTTTCATTGAGGTGAGCAATCGTTTCCAGGAGTTCTATCTTTTGCTGAACTAATTGAGGGAAATAGACGTTTGTGAGGTGGCCATGTATGCCAGTGCCAATGAGATGGAATGAGGCTTGAATGAAATGAAGTGTAGCATGAAAGTCGTATAATGTGACTATCTGAGGGTTCCAAAAGATGGCTAAGCCTCCTGAGGCTCCAGAAGCATCAACAGAGATGGCTCTGCTTCCTGCCCAGACTTTGCCTCGGATTCGTTCAATAGCATCCGTGGTGCTTTTAGTTTCTTGCATAAAAACTATGGTTGGTTTTTCTTGCTGAATCAGGTGTTTGATCATTCTGTGTTTTGAGGGACTGTTGAATCCTCTCACATTCCATGATATTAACTTCATGGAAACTATTGTTTGGGTTTGTAGAATTTAGTCAACTTAGGGAATCGCCCCGATTCCATAAGTATTTCCCCCAATGCTATTGTGCGCTGGAGTTCTGTCTTCCGTCCTCTTTTCTTGAGGTCTTTGAGAAGCTTTTTTCCATCCCATGGGCTACCTCCCTGGATTCCCAGGCTTTTGTTATGCTGCGCCTTGGCTAGAACTCCTTCCAGCTTGTCGATCTGCCAGGGTTGAATGGAGTTGTATTCCTTTTGTTTGCATGCCGTTTCAAGTGTGAAGATGTCTAATCCATCAATATTGACTTCCGCTTGATCTTCTACCATATCAACGTTGTCATCTAGAGCTTCCTCATCCTCTTCTTGCTGAAGCCTGAGGGCAAGAGAGACATCGGTTTCCATATCGGTGTCCTGCTGCTGGCTAGCCTCTGGGGAATGTTCTTTGGAGAACGAGGAGGGACTGAAATTGGAAATGGATTTGCCTTTCTCCATGGCAGGACTGGGTGTGGGTTTCATTGGATCAGGGACGGATTCTTGCATGGGATCTGGGCGAGAGTGAGGTGGAGAGGGCGGGGAGGGAAAGTGAGGGGGATCAGAACTGGGTTGGCCTATATTTTCTTGCGTTGCAAGAACGGAGAATTTGTTCTGGTGGTTCACTTTGGGAGTGCTTTCAATGGCTGGCTGGCTCTTTTTGGCATGCCTGCGGCGGTTAGGTATTTTAATGAAACCTTCTGAGTCCATTTCAGAGCCAGCAGCAGCTGCTTTGGTCTGTACATTTAAGGGGCAATCACGAAAAAGGTGACCGTGCTCATGACACTTGCGACAACGAAAGGGAATGTGTTCATAATCTAAAGATTGAGTCCATTCATAATCATCATGGTAGAGCTTTACCGTATCCGCGAGAGCATTGGTGAGGTGCATCTGGACGCAGATCCTGGCGTAAGAGGTGTACTTGCGAGTCTTTGTCTCAGCTGCCACTCTGATGAAGGTGCCAAGTTTGTTGCCTATGTCTGCAAGTGTTTCTTCTTTCCAGTATTCTGCAGGGAGGGAGTACATCCTGATCCAGACTGGCGCCCAGCTGAAGTCCTCCTTGTCAGGATTGAATCTGGGCTTCCATTCAGTGAGATAGAGGCCTGAAGAATTGAAGAAGTACGGCCCTCCTTCAAATATTCTCACTCTGTCCTCCACACAGTGGAATATAGCAGTGAAGAAGCCCTTTGGTCCTAGTTGCAGAGTTATTTGACCTTTGGGTTTCCATTTGGAGGCTATCCAGCCTTGTAAAGCCCTTTCCGTTGGCCAGAAGCCTAAAAATTTTCCGATGAGTGCATGGTCTTGCATGTACTGGATCTCACCATTGATGCGATGGCTGGGCAGGTCCACTTTGATGGGTTCAGCTGCTTTTGGGATGCAGGTGGCTGATGTAACCTTATGCTGATTCGTTTTGGCTTTAGCAGGCGTCTCTTTGTCATCTTCTGCTTCTTCTGTAGGGGCCGTATGGGTCCTTGCTTCCTCTTTCTGATTTGCACCTTGTCCTGGTTCTGGATCGGCGTCAGAAGGGGGCGTATGCTGAGTGTGCCTGGTGGCGTCAGAGTGCTCAGAATGTTTTGGAGGGGGAGCAGAGCTCTCCCCTCCTCCCGCCATATCCATTGCTAACGACCAGCAAGGACTCGACGGCTGTAGCAGGGCGCAAAAACAGGGCGGCGGCTGGTTAGGGTTTGGATGCAGTTGCAGAGCTCTTCATCGGCTCATCGATCGCAAAAAATTCCATCTGAGACATTTGTTTATTAGTTGAATTATCAATATCTATTGGAAAACAGATGCGAGCCATCATGTCATATAATAGGAGAGGAACTTCATTGTAGTTGCACATAAGAACTAGACCATGGGCTGTTCAAAATGGAAGATAAGTGCCACCAAATAGAACAAAAACCCTTTTTCATACCCTATCAAGACTACTGCAAACATAAAATTTAGACTGCATTCTATTATACATGTGTTTTAGAACAACCGAGTCATATTTCCTATTCCTTACATTTTCCAATAATGAAAAGAATCCCCAGTCTCCAATTTGTATTGGCCCTATGTTTTTAAATGCCTTTGTAAATGGATTCATTACAAAATAGTTGTGTGTATGGGAGCATTTTGTTGGTAAGGATAAAACCACCATTGGTTCAACAATACACTCTACTCTATATCTTGAATCTATGAATCGCAAATGAAACTGAGATATGTGCCCATTCTGATTAAGGTATTGAGCAACAAAACAATTGTCTTCACTATTGAGGAAAGGAATGAGAAATCCAAATTCATTCATAGAGACATTCTTGCAATGTAACAAGAAAGAAGGGTTTTGAAAAACATTCTTCCATTTCTTACAAACAGTGCTAAACTTTATCACAATCGATGAAGGGAGCCACAGGAAGATAATTCAAGAACTACGAATGGAAGACAACTCCAAATAGCTCGATCCATGATTAAACAATGAAATCACCTAACAATAAAAAAAACACATTTGATATCAAAAAAACAATTTAATGTTGAATAAACTTAAAAGTAACATACATACATAATTTACCATTTACACATACAAAAACACTTCACATATACACATTGCATAAAATCAAATGAGTGATCATAACATTGTTACAACACCAAACACAATTCCACAATTTTTTAAACCTAATCTCTATAATCCAAGATTATTAATGTTAGTAAACCTATAATTATGTTTATATTAAGGTCTATGTTTAATATCGATGCTATAATGTTTCTACAAATATATTTATAATATCAAATAAGAACAACTCATTAGGTAGGTTGCCATGAAGGACAACACCTAATTCATAATGCCAACAAAAAATTGCCTAGAAAACACCATGTTATCTTTTTGTTGGACTACACAATTTTCCATTGTGTTAAGGATAAAAAATGTTAATGGTTGTGTAAGAGTGAAATTTTAACTAATAAAAAATAGTTGGGGAACAACTTGGTTTTTTTTCTAGATTCAAGATCACATGGCTACTTGTTTTGTATAGTAGTGAATTTATTTTAGTTATATGTTTTAATTATGTATGTAATGTGAATCATAATTAACTATTGTGAATTGTGATTAGGTCTAAGGACCACCTAAGTAAGGAGTAGCCTTTAAGGTGTAATAACCACCTAAATAATTTTTGGTTGGAATTTGACAAATTTTTGTTGACTCAATCATAATGAATCCAGAAATATCAAATTAAAATTATATTACTAAATTTCTAAAACAACACATTCTTATATATTAATTTTTTTCATATTTAGAATTAATCTAAAATCATTTTACTTATTTATTAATAAAACAATAGATTGTTAATATCATAAGATAATCCTTGTAATGGACTGCATTAATATCACAACTTAATCATTCTAATGGACTACATTAATATCTACATGATTATGATTATGTGGTATATGGAGGTTAAATTAATAAATATTAGGAAATTTAAATAATAAAAAATTTAGTATGTTTTATGTCTGTAAGATTTTTCAACATAAATTTATATATTTATAACTTTTTTTTAATTATTTGAATTTCTTAATATCTATTAAGATAATATTTCTTATTTAATAATGTAATTTTTAATCGTACACTAATCATAATAATTATAATTTAAATGTTCTTAAAAATTAAGAAAATGTGTTTCTAGAACAATTAATTATATATGTCTCCATTGTTTTAAAAAAATAATGATATATAAGTTGATCTTAATCTTAAAACTGAATTATTATTTTTATCTTATGTATTTATAAATATTTTTAATGGGTTGTCTAAAACCTAGATGTTTAAGAATTTTTGGTTAGAATTTGACAATTTTTTGTTGAGTCAATCTTAATTTTTATTGTTTAGAATGGGGTTTTGGGTGCATACACTCTTATCGTGAAGAGTTTACAACTCAAATTTACTTGTAATTCCAAACAATATTTGCCAAATTATAAACAATATAAAATCTAACAACACATGAATTTAAACATATATTAGGTAAGGTATTTAAAGTTTATTTGAAAAAAATTGAAAAGAATTTTTTTATTTAATTAATCTATTTTGATACATATTTTTATTATACAATGTTTTTTTTTTTTTTAATTTATGCAACAATTAGAAAAAAACATACACTAAGAGATTTAATATAACTTTTTATAATATAGTTTTATGAAATCCATATCTTATTTAATATGTATGTAATATAATGAGAAGATTTTTTTCATTATTCTCTTATATAATTATATAATTCTATTTCTTTCATAAAAGTTAAAAAAATGTTTAAACAATTCTCAATAACATATTAAATACATTTAATTATTTAAATTAACACATTCTATCTAAACACATATACATTATCCAAATTCCTATAATATTAATAGCAACTAATTACATTTAAAACCCATATTACACATATCCATTATCCAAATTCCTATAATATTAATAACAACCAATTACATTTAAAACCAGTATTTGTTGTTTACTCAATGAAATTTTTATTCAACAATATACATGTAAATATTCATAATTATACCTCACACACTTTTATTGAAGCCCACGAAATTTCCTCACTCAAGCAGCCACACACACATAAGATTTGACATTACCAATTAGTAGGAAACTTGGATTTTGTTATCCACATGATTATGATTATGGGGTATATGGAGGTTAAATTAATAAATATTGGGAAATTTGAATAATAAAAAATGTAATTTGTTGTAAGTTTGTGAGAATTTTCAACATTATTTTATATATTTATAATTCTTTTTAATTATTTGAATTTCTTAATATTTATTAAGATAGTGTTTCTTATTTAATAATGTAATTTTTAATAATACAATAATCATAATAATTACAATTTAATGTTCTTAACCATTAACAAAATGTGTTTCTAAAACAATTAAGTCTGTATGTCTTCATTGTTTAAAAAAAATAATGATATATAGGTTGATCTTAATCTTAAAACTGTGTTATTATCTTTATTTTATATATTTATAAATAGTTTTAATGGGTTGTCTAAAACCTAGATGTTTTAGAAATTTTTGTTGGAATTTGACAATTTTTTGTTGAGTCAATCATAATGAATCCAGATATATCAAGTTAAAATTATATTATTAAATTTCTAAAACAATACATTCTTATTTATTAATTTTCTTTTCATATTTAAAATTAATCTAAAATCATTTTACTTATTTATTAATAAAACAATAGATTGTGCCCACGGGGCTTTGGATTGACGGTGAATGGGTGCGCTGTTAAGGCACTCCTTGCGATAGGTAACCGGTTCAAATCCCCCGTGGGTACTTAGGTTAGTCTTAACTAGAAAAAAAAAAAAACAATAGATTGTTATATCATAAGATAATCCTTGTAATGTACTGCATTAATACCACAACTTAATCATTGTATTGAACTAATTAATATATACATGAATATGATTATGCCATATATGGAGGTTAAATTAATAAATATTAGGAAATTTAATGCCACTTATGTTAAATTTCCCAATTCACAGCACATTTAATATATTTGTCCATGCACTCCTTTCATATCCATCCACCAAATTTGATATATTCCTCCAATCCATCACAATTAAATGCAACAACAAAATGTGTTTATATAATATATAAGCACACTTTGGTATCCATCCACCAAATTTGATATATTCCTCCAATCCACTTCAATTAAATGCAACAACAAAACGTATTTGGATATAATCTATAAGCACACTTTTATTAGCTTTTAGCCTTTGTATTCATTTTAATGATGCTCTTCAAATGATTTCTTAATGCTACCTTTCTATGGTTTTCAACCCAATTTATTATGATGTAATCACCAAATATCCTCTTCAAAATATTGCTATCTTATATATTCACTAGAACACATTGCTTTAATATACTATCCCTTCATTAGTATATCATCCCAATGCAATGCTTTTCTTGAAGTACTTTTCTTGCAATTCCTTTTCAGTGTAACACTCCTTAACTCTATGGAATAAATTTTAAAATTAGATTTACACTATTTATTGAACATATTTTGTGATTGTTTTAATATTGTCTTTGAATGGTTTCAAATACACAATTATTCAAAATATGAACAACTATTAGATTTCTAAGAAAATATGAACAATTATAACATTACAACGATTGTTAAAATAATTATGATATTTAGTGTAGTTCTCAATTTCATACAATGCTCCCTTTAAAGAACTTTGACCTTTTAAAATATAAAATCCATCCCTTTTCTTCAGTGGTCCATGTAGAGTGATGCCATGGTTGCATAAGAAATCTCAAACATAATTCTTTTGGTGGGAAAAAATTAGGTTTAAATGGTATATATTTAATCATAATAATTATAATTTACAAATAAATTGATGACATTCATTTTTCAAAGTTTATAATTTTGCAATAATGTTATTTAAAATTTCAAATACATTATTTATAATTACATAAGTGAACTATTGTTTAATTATCTTTTATATACCTAATTTTTATTTTTTTGCATAGGTTTTAAGATGAAGTTATCCAAGAAGCTCAAAGAGATAATGATTTTTTCTAAATTGAGAGTTGATGTTAAACTTAGGACTACTAAGGATTGGTTGGAAGAAATTGAATGCTATATAGGAATCAAGTAAGGGTGTACCTTATACCTTAATTTTTTTGGCATATACATTGATAAGCTAGAAGAATGTATGGAAGATGTAGGTTGTGTTGGCCCTTATTCTTTTGGAAAAGAGCTATTAATACATTTCCAAGTAACTAATAATCCTACATTTTTTTTGCTCCACGATGAATATGACTGTTAATAATAGAAAAATTAAATTCATGATAATTAAATAAAAAAAAAATATAGTATACATTCATATCTAAATTCTAAATTGGTAAAAAAATATTTCATCACTATCACTATCCCTCTTATCGCTCAAAATTTTTAAATAATTAATAATACACACACTATCCCTCTTATCGCTGAAAACTTTTAAATAATTAAAAATATACACAACTTTGTTTTCTTTCAATGTTACCCTAAATAAGAATCCCTTATCATTTTTTATTAATATATTAGCTCAGCCATAAACTCAAAAATTAATTTGTCATTCCTTTAAATTAAATTTTCTAACAACTTAAAAACTTCATAATCATTAAATTATGATATTATATATCTATATCTACATATGCATATTCAACACATTTCTTCATTATTTTATTCTACTATCTACATGTTCACAATATTCCATCATTAGTTTATCTCAATATCTAATTATATTTTATATTATATTTGAAGTAATTTTATAATTACATAATTTATATGCTCCAAATCTACAGATTATTTTGACAAGAACGATTCGGAATAAGTCTAATGAACTATGTAGATTCCCATGGAGAGGGAAAGAGTAATTGTTATAAATTAATATTTGGAGAATTTTAATAGTGTATCTAATTATTGTTTATCTAAATCTTTCTGGACTATTTGTATGTAGTATAAAGTGATTATATTTATTGGAAAATAATATAAGAGAATATTTAATTAAATGGTTAATTTAATAATTAGGGATAAGCTTTTCAAATATCTTTAAATGCTAATTTTTTCCTTTTAAAAATAGATGAAACAAGAAATAGTTACTAAGAACATTATATATAAAGTAAATTACGGGAAAATAGTGATATATACCCATGTGTAAATATATGAAATATTTTGATATGGATTTAAAGTTTAAACTAATAATTTTTAAAACCTAATTCAAACTAAAATCTGTAATTGATTTCAGTTCGCTAGCGATCTCAAATTTTTTTTTACAGAATGCTCCAAATTTATGCAAATTCAACATAGTGATATTAAACCTACCTTATTTAAAAGGAAAAACAAAATAAATAAAATGAAATCCTAGGGCATGTATGAAGCCAGCTGCTCTTTATTTCCAAGGAAAGAGTAACTCAATAGGTGCAAAGAATATCAGGCAACACAAAAAAAATGGCTGCAGCCAGAAAGAGAGGCAAAGGGTTTGCGGGTCGATATATGCTTGCAGAGTGACTCGGAAGATATAGGAGGAGGCCTGGAAGGACTGTGTGCCGACTGTGTGAGAATGTGGATGACGATCAGAGTGATTCGAATAGTGTTGAAATTTGGGCGAGGAGGCAGCCAATGGAAGATGAGGGTGCTACAGAGAACGTAAGGGGAAAGGCTCAATTGTACAACCACTGGGTTGTGTCGAGTTTGAACCCGGGTCCATTTGGCCATGGAGCCACACTTAGAATGGAGGAGGCGTTAGGGTTTATGGATGCCACTCAGAAAAAAAACAGTGGCTCAACTGTGTTTGCCTCTCATGCTCCAAAGACGTGCTCAATTATAAATTTCAAAATGTAAAGGGGGAGATTTGAGGCATTGCCAACTCTGTTCGTTTAATTTTTTTTTTTAACAACAAGAAAATACAATAAACTTACTCTAAAATAAAACTACGATTCCTCCCCACATCCCCCTATCACCATCTACTCGTGCACCTCATGATAAATGAATTTTAATTCATGCTGCTACCATTACCATTTTCAACCAAAATGGTTCCTCCAATGCATCTTGAAGGAAACACTGAAAAAGCACTAGGTAGAGAAAAGGAAGGCTATGAAAGATTGTGCACATTTCTTAGCAGATAGAATCCAAGAGAAGCCCCTTCAAATCATTCCAGTAATCCTTCGAACAATAGTAATCCTTCAACAATTCCAACAACCCAAGCGCTAAGAAATTCATGCATCCACGGAGCCTTTGCTTATAATAGATGGAATGGTAATGAATAATAAGTAAAATAAATATTTAATGACAATTTGAAACTCTCAAGTTGCTATTATTCCTCCATGTTGTAATCCCAGATGGAGTGGCAGAGTTATTCTATTATTCCTCAAGGTTATAATCCGAGATGGAGTGGCAGAGTTATTCTATTATTCCTCCATGTTATAATCAGAGATGGAGTGGCAGAGTTATTATTAAGAGCATGAATGGTGAAATTGATGGACAAGTTAATGAAACTACAGACACCTATTTTTTGGAGTTATTATTAACAGCAGGAAAGGGTGAAATTGATGTACAATTTAATGAAACTACTGACCAGTGTTATTTCAAATTGGACACATGTCACCAATGGTTTGAAACGAATGATAATCTTACTCGGAGATAATTAAATCCAAAAAATATATATACTATACTTTCATATCTAAATTTTAAATTGGTAAAACAATCTTTCATCACTATGACTATCACTATCACTATCACTATCCCTCTTATCACTCAATTTTTTTAAATAATTAATAATATACACACTATCCCTCTTATCACTGAAATTTCTTAAATAATTAAAAATATACACACTATTAACTTTAACCTTTCTTTAAGAATGCAACAATGTCTTTGAGAGGAAGAGAGGAGCGATGGAGGCGGTTCGCGGAGCTAGGGTTTCAGAAGTTTTGATCTGCGCCGCCGCGGCTACTGTAGATCTGCGCTGGTTTGGAACGGATGGAAGCTGGATCGTTGAAGACCCAAAACATGAAGCATCTCCTTGGTACTGGGCCGGATTGCTGCGTCCAAAGCTGCCCGAGGCCAGCGATCTGCATATTTTCTCTGCCCTAGATCCAAGTGCTAGTTATTGTTTATGCAGAGATCTGTGCTGGTTTGGAACGGATGGAAGCTGGATCGTTGAAGACCCAAAACATGAAGCCTCTACTTGGTACTGGGCCAGATTGCTGCGTCCAAAGCTGCTCGAGGCCAGCGATCTGCATATTTTCTCTGCCCTAGATCCAAGTGCTAGTTATTGTTTATGCAGAGATCTACTAGCAGCCGCAGCTGGTTCAACGATTCTTGCATGGGCCGAAGGGAAACCAGGGTATGGAGCCACAGTAAGAGCTGACCCTTACGACGCTGGAAAGGAATACTCTGTGAAACGGCGCAGACAATCGACCCAAAACTTTCCAAATCAACGCGGCAGCGTATCTGTGGAGTTTGCAGTCTCAAGGATCTATGCGTTTTGTCAAAATGACACACTGCTCTTAGAGACCAGGACATGCCAGGCTCAGATCGCATGGAGCAAAGGTAGGAGGGGTCTGTAGGCTGCAGATCTGCGCCCTCTCTCAGATCCGGGATTTTTTGTTGTAGATCTCGTTGAAAATGTGTCTTGTCACCCAGATCGAGTTTTTTTCTCCCTGATCCATGGCAATGAGCTGAGATTTAGACATGGGATCTTAGTCCTGAAGCTTGAGATCCCCCCTGCGTAGGAAGGATTTGGGGAACTTCAGAAGAGAGGGCAGAAGCAAAAGGAAGCTTCGCCAGATCCAGAATACCAACCCGAAAAATGGGATCTGATCAAGGCAGACACAGCGGATCTGAAACAAATCTTCATCAGATCAACAGAAGGCAGACACGTTTGTGTGCAGATCTGGGAACGGATGAGTGTCTTGGAGCTAAAAGAAGAGATTCAGGACAAACTGGGAATTCCAGTTGCTTTTCAAATTCTAATATTTTCTGGGATATGTTTGCAGGATCATCAAACCCTTCTGCATTACAAGGTTGCAAAAGACTCAACTATTATACTCAATCACCGATTGCGAGGCGGATCTAAAGGATCTACCTCAAAATCTACAGGCAACTATCGCGATGCAGCCAAAGGGAAAGAACCCCCAAAAGGGGAAGCACCCAAAGCAGTTAATATACCTCCAGGGCAGTATATCGTGGATCAAATGCCAGAGAGCCCCTCCATCTTGCTGGATACTCCAGAGGTAAAATGCATATTCTCAGATCTACAAAATAAAGCTGTTATTTGTAGATTTAACGGTTTCTGGCCTAGAACAGATGCTTTGTACCAATGGATTCACACGGTCTGGACAAAAAACTGCCAGATCCATCTATGCTCGAAGGGTTTCTTCATAGTCATCTTCCTCGGAGAAGGAGAAAAGGAAAAAATTCTCAGTGAAGGACCATGGTTCTGGGGCAGTGCGGGATTGTTTGTTACCCCATGGTTCCCGGAGTTTGACGCCAATACTATGGTAGTATCAAGGATGCCAGTATGGGTAAGGTTGCATAATCTTCCGATACATTTTTGGCACTTCAAGACCTTAACAGCCATAGGGAATACTCTTGGAAGAATGTTAAAGATTGATTCTGAGAGACATTTAAAAGGAATCTTTACCTTTGCTAGGATATGTGTCGAGATAGATCTTAGCCAAGGATTACCGGAAAACATCATCCTGAATTTTAACAATTCTCAGTGGAAACAACCATTGGACTATGAGAATACAGCATTCAGATGCAGGGGATGTCAACAAACAGGACACCTGTTCAACGCATGCAGAAGCCCCAACAAGAGCAAGCCACAACAAAGGAGGCCCAAAGGATGGCAGAACATAGACGATGTCATAAAGAAGAGAGCCGCGGAAAAGAAAGCCTCGTCGGTAACAGAAGAAGAAGGAACAGAAACAGAAGAGGATGATACCACCATAGAGGAATTTGAAATAGAGAACCAGAAGGAAAAAATAGCAGTCAACAAGGATTCACAGTCCCACTCAAATCAGGCAGAGACCCAGCAAAATCAGGCAGAGATGATAAGCGTGGATCAAAGTATGGGAGGCATCAAACGACAGCATCATTCAGACACATCAGACTCAGACAAAGAAATAGGGTCGCCAAATGAAACAACACAGATAGTTATTGCCTCGATTAAGCCCACTCTGGGAGAGTGGCGCAAGGTCGAAAAGAAAAAGGGGAGAAAAACTTGAAGTGCGAGTTTTACTCACAACTGGAATTCAAGTTTTCACCCCTTTTTTTCTTTCTCTCTTCTCTTTTCTTCTCTTATTCTTTGTGCACGTTAGTCCTCTAACGTTGCGAGCCCATGTGGCAATTACTGAATGCTTCATTGCATCTGCTAGTGTAACTTTTCATTAATTTTTTAATAAAAGGTTACCGTTTTTTTCCTTGGAAAAAAAAAAAACTTTAACCTTTCTTTTTTTTTAATCTTACCTTAAATTAAAATCCCTTATCATTTTTTATTAATATATTAGTTCATCCATAAACTTAAAAATTAATTTGTCCTTCCTTTAAATTAAATTTTCGAACAACTTAAAAACTTCATAGTCATTAAATTATTATATATTGACATATCATTATATATCAATATCTACATATGCATGTTCAACACATTTCTTCATTATTTTATTCCAATATCTACATATTCAAAATATTTCATCATTAGTTTATCTCAATATCTAATGATATTTTATATTATATTTGAAGTAATTTTATAGTTACATAATTTATATGCTCCAAATATACAGATTATTTTCACAATAACGATTTAGAATAAGTGTAATGAACTATGCATATTCCCATGGAGAGAGAAAGAGTAATTGCTATAAATTAATATTTGGAGTGTTTTGATAGTGCATCTAATAATTGTTTATCTAAAGCTTTATGGACTATTTGTATATAGTATAAAGTGATTATATTTATTGGAAAATAATATAAGATAATATTTAATAAATGGTGAATTTAGTAATGAGGGACTCTGGGCTATTTGTATATAGTATAAAGTGATTATATTTATTGGAAAATAATATAAGAGAATATTTAATTAAATTGTGAATTTAATAATTAAGGATAAGCTTTTCAAATTTCTTTAAATGTTAAATTTCTCCTTTTAAACATAGATGAAACACAAAATAGTTACTAAAAACATTATATATAAAGTAAATTATGGAAAAATAGTGAAATTTACCTATGTGTAAATATATGCAATTTTATGAAATCTTTTGATATGGATAAGGAAGGAATGCTTTCATGATAGGTACAAAAATATACAATAAGATAGTTTGTAATAGTTGGTACAATGAAAAATATAAATCAACACAAAAGAAATTATTAAATGTCAATTGAAATGAGGAGATTCATAAAATGAGTGAATGCCAAAAAAACTTATGCATACTGGAAATAATCTTTCTTAAAAAAAATACAAATTAATTGGCATTGTAACTTTTCATCCTAAAAGAATGTGAATATAGTTACATTCACAAAGTTTATTGCTAGGGAAAAAATTAAAGATTAAATGATAACATATGTTTTCGAGCTTAATAAGAAAGAGATTAAGGAAAATTTCTCCTTTTTAACTAAATGTATAATAGTGTATTTTGCAAAGAAATTTAAAGAAGTGTTAAACATCTTGTTAATAGAAAAGGCCTTTTACCTTCCTATGTTAGTTTTTAACTTACCGACACCTGTTACTTATAACTGGACACACGTTACCAACAGTTTGAAAATGATGATTATCTTATTTGGAAATACACCTTTCCACTACTATGCCAAGTGTATGTGTAAGGTGTGTGTTACATTTTGTAGTCTTCCCATTATGGTTAATCTTGGTAGGTGTCAATTAAAAAATGGTATGGTAAATTTTTAATGAAGCTTTGTAAAAAATTAATTTAAAAAAGGTTTAATCATGCGATTTAGATATGCAGGGAAGTTAGTGGTGTGAATTCAACCCATTGATATTGTGGCAATGACGAGAATATACTGGCATCTTTAAATTTAAATTGCGAGATCAATTTTTTTTAATTAGTAAAATGATTGAAGTGCTCAATTCCAATAAGAGGGACACCTATCTGTGTCCATTTATGCTAACATATTAGGCCCGAACATTAACTTATCTTACGGACCACCCTAGTTTGAGGGAGTCCTGCATTTACGCCCATAAAAAGCTTCAAAACGGCTCACTTGTGTAGAAATGTGATAACTGTTGTTATAAGAGAATTCTACAAGATGCAAGTATTCTTCCCACTTAGATGGATTTTGTATTACATAAGACTGTAACATATCCTCCACCACCTGGTTTACTCGCTCTATCTTCCCATCCGTTTGAGGATGTAAGAAGTACTAAAATGTAGTTGAGTACCCAACCCTTCAAACAAGGCTTTCCAGAATGCTGATGTAAATTTTACATCACGATCTGAAATTATAACCTTCGGTATTCCATGCAACCTGAAAATATTCTGCATAAATATATTAGCAATCTATACTGCCTTATAAGTAGATTGTACCGGTATGAAGTGGGCATATTTTCTCAGCTTATCCATGACCACCATGATTGAGTCATTCTGTTTTCTTGACCTGGGTAGGCCTGTTATAAAATTGATGGAAATAACTTCCCACTTCCATTCCGGAATGGGTAATGGGTGGAGTAAACCAGCTAGATGTCAGTGTTCTATTTTAACTTGCTGGCATTCCAAACAGTGGGCCAAAAATTCAGCCACCTCCTTCTTCATGCCGGGCCAAAACTATTATTTTCTAAGAGTTGTTATCAACTTCTGATATCTAGGATGGCCGACATATGGAACCTTGTGATACTCATCTAAAATTAAATCCTTAATGGTTTTTATATTGGGTACATACATTCTTATTTTATAAATCAGCAAACCCTCTTGGTTTACTTCATACCCAAGTTGTTGTGCTTTGTTGTTCAGAATTTTTGTTTGCTGCCACAAAGTTTGATACTCTAGGTCATGCATTGCTGCCTCCTTAATTTTCTCCTTAAATGTGTTTTGTGCTTCACTAAATGATATTTCATATAAACAGTTAGCTTTTCTACTTAGTGCATCTACAACATGATTTTCTTTTCCTTTTAGATATTTAATTTCAAAATCGAACCCACTCAGAAAATCAACCCAGCATGCTTGTCTCGTGTTCAAGGTGGGCTGTTTAAAATAATTAGTCAAGCTATGATGGTCAGTCATTAGCAAAAATTTCTTACTGAATAGGTAATGCCACCACATTTTTAAGGCATGAATAACTGTTGTTAGTTCCAAATCGTAGGCAGAGTACCTCTGCTCATGCTCTTTAAGCTTTCTGGATTTGTAAGCATTGACTCTAACTTCTTGCATTAGTGCACCACCTACACCTTCTTTGCTAGCATCAGTACACACCACATAATATTTCTTTGGATCAGCGATGCTTAATATAGGTGAGGTGGTGAGTAAATGTTTAAGTCAGTCAAAGCTGTTTTGGCATTCTATACTCCATTTAAATATCTTACCTTTCATTTGCAATGAGGTAATATGGTACGCTACCAATGAAAAACCTTCAATGAAGTGCTTGTAATACCCATCTAGGCCCATAAATTACCTTATATCAGCCACATCCTTTGGTACTAGCCACTCCATTCTGGTCTTTATTTTCTCTAGGTCCATAACTATTCCTTCTTTAGTAATGACATGACCGAGATATTGGATTTGTTCCCTAGAAAAGTCGCATTTTTTGTATTTGGCATACAGCTGGTGTTCTCTCAAAACTTGTAAAACAATCCGGAGGTGTTCCTTGTGTTCCTCCACCATCTGTGAGTAAATTAAAATATCATCAATGAAAATTAACACAAACTTGTCTAAATATTGATGGAATATGTTGTTCATAAGGCACATGATAGTTGCTGATGCATTGGTTAGCCCAAAAGGTAACACCGCAAACTCGTAATTCCCATAACGAGTTCTAAAAGCATTTTTCACTATATCTTCTTCCTTGATTCTAATTTGATGATAGCTCGATCGAAGGTCAATCTTGGAGAACACGGTTTCCCCCTTTACTTGGTCAAATAATTCATCTATACAAGGTAGGGGATACTTGTTTTTGATGGTTAACTTATTCAATTGATGGTAGTCCATACATATTCGCATGGTTCCATCCTTCTTTTTAACAAAAAGTATTGGGCTCCCTAAGGTGATACACTGTGTCGGATGTATTTCTTGTCAAGGAATTCTTGAAATTGCATTTTTAGCTCTGTTCATTCAGGTATGTTCATATGATAAGGAGGTTGAGATACAGGTGTAGCTCCTGGCACTAATTCAATTGTAAAATCTATATCGCTTTTTGGTGGAAGTCCTGGGATTTCCTCTGGAAATACATCTAGGTAATTCTATACTATTGGTATATCCTTTATGGCGGCATATTTTTCTTTGGAATCAAAATACCCTACTTGAATGGCATAAATTTGGCACCCTTTTTAGATACGTTTGGCCAATTTGGAAGCTGTCATGGGACTCGGCTTTACAAGTCTTATGATCCCTTGAATTTCCTGCCTTATCCCATCCTCATCCATATAATTAATGGTTTTAGTTTTACAGTTAAGGAGAGACTAGTGTTTCTCCAACTAGTCCATACTGATGAGGACATTGTATGACCCTAAGGGTAGCTCATTTAAGTCTGCCATAATATGTTGTCCTCCTATTTGTAGAAGACAATTACTGACCTTGGCCAACAGTCTTCTTTTGGTGCCAGTAGCCAATTGTGCTAGCTAGGAATTCTTAATCTTAACAGTCTGAAGATTGCATTGTTCTATTATTTTGGGGCTAACATAACTTAAGATAGCTCCAGGGTAAATTAAAATAGACACAGTTTGGTTGAAGATCTTACCATCAAACTCTATCATAGTTGGCTGGTACTCTGCTTGGTGGTCCTCAAGAGCAGCATTGATTTTTTGCATGCTTCTTACCACTTCTTCGACTGTTGATGCCTCTTGAACCTGTGCTACCTGATTAGTTCCCCTTGATGTGGGTATTTTTTAAAATAATGAGGCCCTCCGCATCCCTAGCACTATACTGGTGGTCTGGCTGCCATATCCACTTCAGTCCTTACTAATTGTTCATTAGTCTTGGTTTCACTGGGGATTTTGAATATGGGTGGATTTCTATTCATCTGTCCTCTAGGAATCTTATTGATCACAATTTTATTTATTTTATGACCATAGGAGAATTTATTCCCTTTCTTTTCATTCCATTTCTTTCCTCTTTCCCTTTTCTACTTATTTTGCTGATAGCATACCCGAGCCTTGCGTATGACCTCATCCATATTTTTTGGGTTATCGAACTCAAGGATTTCCTTCATAAATAGTGGCAAACTGCTGACAAACTACTATACCTTAGCCTTTTCTTCCCATATGTATGGGACGTATCACAGCAAGGAGGTGACCTTGGTTATGAATTCATCTATGGATAATTGTCCCAAACGAAGGTTGTGAAACTCCTTTGCCTTCTCATCATAAAATATTTCAATTAGATACTTTTCTTTGAAATATTCTGAAACTCATTCCAAGTTATGATTTGTTCGTTTACACCACGAACTGTCTTTACCTCCTCCCACCATAAGGTGGCCTTTCCCTGCAACTGGAAGATTGCCAATCAAGCTTTAAGATTGTGATCATATTCATACAGCTGGAAATACTTGTTCATGTTAATGAGCCAAGATTCCGCTACCTCCTCCTGTTCGCCATCAAAAGTGGATGCTTAATCTTTCGGAATTCCCCCTGAAGTTCTACTTTTTGTCTCTTGTGCTTGTTGTGTTCTGATGCATTTCCAAATTCTTCTTCTCGGTTTTCTTTACCACCTTCAGTTTATGATCTTTCTGTATGGTACTTGTGTTCTTCAGTCATATTTCCATGTTCAGGACTAGGAATTGAGTGTCTCTGGTTCTGTTTATTTGACAGGCTTTTCATGGTCTTTTCTTGTTCCTGCATCAGTCGCTCATTATCTACCCGAAGTTGAGCCATTTCTGCCTTTAATTCTTGCACAATTTCTAAGATCATGGGATTAGTGTTTCACGGTTCTTCTCCCAGCTGCACCCATACTTCAGGATTCGTCTCCTAAAATGTTGATGCTCTTGGTCCTCTCACAGTCCAATGCGGTATGGTTCCCATTCTTCTCATAGTAGCTATGCCTGTTCCTGGTTCTTTGTTGTGCACATTACACAAATACTATCAATTCTTGTCTTTCCAGAGGCCTCAGTTTTGGTAACCTAAGTGCTCTGATACCACATGTCACACACCCAAAATTAGAATAACCCATAGTAAAAAAAAATCTATTTACAATATGAATGTTACAACCCTTGAATATTTATGAAGTACTAATATCATAAAACAATTTTAAATTATCAATACAGTTGGCATCAAAATGATATATAACTAATCTATGGTTTTCAATTTACAATAATTACATATTTGTTTTAAATGTCAGTGAACCCTGAGGATTGGAGTTATTTAAATTCATATATGAGCCTTTATGGTACCAATACTTGGTTTTACTGCAATTCGCAGTCCTTCCATATCTTGTTCGTATTAACTATGCAAACTTCCATAACTCAACATTACGGTGGAATTAATGGTTCTCGGGCTGTTGATCGCCCTAGGGCTATGGTTTGCTTCTGAGGTGAATGTCTTGGTGCCTCCAGTTGTAGTCCTCATGCGGGAAATTGTGTCTGATCTACAGCCTCTGGTCCTCCTCCAGATCAAACGGCCAGAACTCCGTCTTGATGGACATAGTGTGGTCTGTAAAGGAAAATTTGTCATTTGGTATCACTACTGAGTGCTCGCCTAGTCTACGGGCTGGATGGGTAGCCTCCTTTCTGGTAAGGGAAATCTTACCTATGGATTTCTTTTCATGGTTACAAGTTCGACTTCAGACTCTTCAGGGTTTGTTACTAGAGTGAACTACATTTTCGGGTTGCTGTAGCCTGTCGTCAGTTTGCATCTTGCTATGGAGAGTATTGCCTTGCTTGGTTCGACACTCAAACAAGTACCCATCATTGGTGACATCCTCTATCAAACCCCTCCCTGTTCTTTTCCATGAAAATTGTTTTCGAAATGCAAAGATTCCTTAGTCTAATTTCTATGCTTGTTTTAATGCAGGATGGTTCAGCTCTTGGACAGAACGCTCGGGATCTTTTCAATTCACCATTGTGACAACAGAGTCCTCGACATTTTACCGGCTATGTGAGTTTCACCGTGATGACCGTAAGTTGTTACAGACTCTGTGGTTATTTTGATTTTAAAATCCATCAACTTGAAGCGGAGAACTCATGGTGTAATGTTTTTAAGGTGAATGCATAACTTTGTAAATCCCTTTCTGGGTATCAGACTCTATTTAGCGGTAAAGCTTCGCATTCATTAATTTTATTTGTTGGACTGATTGTATTTGTTAGCTACCTTTGGCACAAATATTTTATTTGAAATTCTACTATTTCACAAGCTATAAATGTTGATAGTTGCTACTCTTCTATTGCGTAGTATGTATATAGTTGTATTGCCTATTTTCTTTTTCGAAAACCGCAATGTAATTTTCTATTGTTCTTGTGTTGGAGGGGATTCTGGAAACCCTTCTATCAAATTCATTCGAGCGTGTTTTTATGAATGTTTACCTGCTTAGACAACACTAGAAACCTTCTATTGGTTTTCGTAACATGGACATTATCAATGTTTTTCTTTATAAATTACTTTCCAGTGCTAATATTGTCTCTTATCTTTAAATTAATTCTTTGATAACACAATCCCTTGCTCTTCTGGGATTTATGCAAGTTTTAATGGTTGTTTCGCTATCACAAGGCTTTCAGTGGGTCTTGCACTGGAATAAAATATAGCAGGCCCTATTTTTGAGGTGATTTGTCATGACTGTTCCACTATTTTATTGTTATTTCTTGAAATTGTGGTCTATTCGTTTCTCCTATGTTCCTTAACTATAATAGTTCTCTGCTATGTTTGCTTTTAGAATCATTGTAGTAGAATGAAATTACTTACAGATTAATTAATAATATTTATTAAAGTTAATAATAATAACAATAACAATAATGAATTATTAAAGTTAATAATAATAATAATATTGAAGATTTATTAAGATTAATAATAAATTTTAACATTGTTATTAAAGTTAATATTAATAACTATTAATATTAATGTGAATATTAATATTAATATTAATTAAATGTTATTAATATTAATACTAATTAAATTTTATGATTAATATTAATAAATATTTGTATTAAATATTAGTATACTCATAGTATTAATATGTTAAATATTATTATACTTTGTTATATAAATATTTCTATACTCATACTTCATATTAGCATTTAATATTTAATATATATTAGTATGTGAATATTAATAAATATTTAATATATTATTATGTTAAATAATAATATTAGTATATTGTATTAATATTAAAAATTAAAAATATATTAATATTAATATTATAATCAATAATAATTATAGTAATATAATAATATTTGTTGTTGTTGTTGTTGTTGTTGTTGTTGTTGTTGTTGTTGTTGTTGTTGTTGTTGTTGTTGTTTATAATAAAGTTTCACAATTAAAATTTATATTAGTTATTATTAAAATTAACAATAATAATAAAATGATAATAATATTAAAGATTAGAATGATCGAACATCATCAACAAATGTATTTTATGATTGAATGTGGTAAATCATTATCAAAATCCACAATCATAATCTATGATAGAAAAGTATGGTGTGAAACAATGGGTAATCGTTTATGGTCAACCATGGTGAAACAATTGTAAAACATAACCATTCATAATCATATAATAATAATACTTATTAAAGTTAATAATAACACTAATAATAAAGATTTATTTAAATTAATAATAAATTTTAACATTGTTATTAAAATTAATATTAATATTAATTAAATGTTATTAATATTAATACTAATTAAATCTTATTATTAATATTAATATATAATAATAATTACTATTAAATTTATTAATAATAATAATAATAATAATATTTTTTAAAGTTAATATTAATAAATATTTATATTAAATATTAGTATACTCATAGTATTAATATGTTAAGTATTATTATACTTTGTTATATAAATATGTCTCTACTCATACCTCATATTAGAATTTAATATATATTAGTATGTGAATATTAATAAATATTTAATATATTATTATATTAAATAGTAATATTAGTATATTGTATTAATATTAATATTGTAATTAATAATAATTATAGTAATAACAAATAAGTTAATATTATTATTATTAAAGGTTTATTGATATTTATAATAAAGTTTAACAATTAAAATTAATATTGATTAATATTAAAATTAACAATAATAATAAAGTTATTAAAGTTAATGATAATAATATTAAATATTAGAATGATTGAACATGATCAACTAATGTATTTTATGATTGAATGTGGTAAACCATTGTCAAAATTCATAATCATAATCTATGATAGAAAAGTATGGTGTGAAACAATGGGTAATTGTGTTTAGCCATGGAAAATGTAGGTCAACCATGGTCAATCAAGATCAACCATAATCACACAATTGTAAACCATAGACATATAATTGTCAACCATACTTAAAACATAGTTTGTGATGTTTAGACATGGTGAACATGGACAAATATAATCAACTATGGTTAGCCATAGTGAAACAATGGGTTCATTATCCTTTCAGTTTATAATACTAATCCTTTAGGTTTATTAATCCCTTCAATTTATAATATTATTAGTCCCTTGTGTTTACTAATATGTTAGGTTTAATATTCTCACATTGGAATGGTACAAAAATTTATCGAATGTCATAGCCTCACAAACATCGTCGCAATAAGTCAAGCATAGTGACATGCATCATTGCAATAAGACAAGCACTCTCACAATCATTGTCATAATTATACATTAAATTGTAATTTATTCAATGTTAACCACTCATTATGATTATGGGGTATATGGAGGTTAAATTAATAAATATTGGGAAATTTGAATAATAAAAAATGTAGTATGTTTTAAGTTTGTGAGATTTTTCAACATAATTTTATATATTTATATTTTTTTTAATTATTTGAATTTCTTAATATTTATTAAGATGGTGTTTCTTATTTAATAATGTAATTTTTAATCATAGAGTAATCATAATAATTATAATTTAAATGTTCTTCACCATTAAGAAAATGCGTTTCTAAAACAATTAAGTCTATATGTCTTCACTGCTTTTAAAAAAATAATGATATATAGGTTGATATTAATCTTAAAACTATATTACTATCTTTGCTCTATATATTTATAAATATTTCTAATGGGTTGTCTAAAACCTAGATGTTTTAGAAATTTTGGTTGGAATTTGACAAATTTTTGTTGAGTCAATCATAATGAATCCAGAAATATCAAATTAAAATTATATTATTAAATTTCTAAAACAACACATTCTTATATATTAATTTTTTTCATATTTAAAATTAATCTAAAATCATTTTACTTATTTATTAATAAAACAACAGATTGTTATATCATAAGATAATCCTTGCAATGTACTTCATTAATACCACAACTTAATCATTATAATAGACTACATTAATATCTACATGAATATGATTATGTGGTATATGGAGGTTAAATTAATAAATATTAGGAAATTTAATGCTACTTATGTTAAATTTCCCAATTCACAACACATTTAATATATTTGTCCATGCACTCCTTTCATATCCATCCACCAAATTTGATATATTCATCCAATCCATCACAATTAAATGCAACAAAAAAATGTGTTTGGATATAATCTATAAGCACACTTTGATATCCATCCACCAAATTTGATATATTCCTCCAATCCACTACAATTAAATGCAAAAACAAAATGTATTTGGATATAGTCTATAAGCACACTTTAATTAGATGTTAGCCTTTGTATTCGTTTTAATGCTACTCCTCAAATGACTTCTTAATGCTACCTTTCTATGGTTTTCAACCCAATTTATTATGATGTAATCACCAAATATTCTCTTCAAGATATTGTTATCTTATATATTCACTAGAACACACTGCTTTAATATACTATCCCTTCATTAATATATCATCCCAATGCAATGCTTTGCTTGAAGTTCTCTTCTTGCAATTCCTTTTCAGTGTAACACTCCTTAATTCTATGGAATAAATCATCCAATTGATCACTCAATCTACAAGGCTTCAAGTGGATTTCTGCATTACTCCCAAGTTCTCTAATGAAGTTATATCTTGTATTAATATGCTTGTACTTTTGGCAAAACACACTATTCTTGGATAGTGCAATGGTTGAGGTGTTGTCACAATATATTGTTGTTGATACTTGTTGTTTCTGCATGAGTCCATCCAATACTCTTCTTAACCATATTGATTGACATGTTGCTGATGTTTCTGCTACATATTCTTCTTTTGTTGACGAAAGTGTCACAATAGGATACCTCTTATATGCCCATGAAATCACACCTCAACCAAGATGGAACACATAACTAGAGGTGCTCTTCCTGTCATCCAAATTGGCTGCAAAATCACTATTTGTATATTTAATCAAATCCTTCTTCTTTGTACTTGCATACATTTTGCCACAATATATTGTCCTTGGTATGTATCTAAAACATATTTTTTCTGTTTTCCAATGTGAGCCTTTTGGAGTCTTCATAAATCTAGAAATCAAACTCACTCCTTTCATAATATATGGTCTTATAGCTGTGAGATACATGAGGCTGCCAACCAATATTTTGAATATAGTTGTATTTACATTTGATCCTTCATCATCCTTTCTTAATTTTGTACCTGTTGCAACTGGTGTAGGGATAGACTTGCAATTTTCCATCCTAAATCTTTTCAGCAAATCTTTGGCATGTTTATTGTGGCAAATAAAATTTCCTTTTTTAGATTTCTCAACTTCTATGCCAAGAAAATATTTCATGAGACCAAGATCTTTTATCTCAAATTCTTTCTTCATGGTTGCTTTAAATTCATCTAAATCAAGATCAACATTATAAATCATGTCATCAACATATAAGAAAACAATCAAAATCTGTCCATGCTTATTTACCTTTGTGTAGAAGGGATGCTCAATGTTGCTTCTGAAAAATCCATTCTTGATCATGTAACTTCCAATTATGTTATACCAAGCTCTAGGCGATTGCTTGAGTCTAGATAGCACTTTCTTCAACTTGTAAATTTTATCTTCTTTTCCTTCAACTTCATATCCTAGAGGATGCTACACATAAATTTCTTCTTCTAGAATTCCATTCAAGAAGGTTTATTTCACATCCATATAATATAATTTCCACTTTTTGTGAGCTATTGTGGTTAAGACTACTCTTACAATATCCAATTTGGTTACCAAAGCAAAAGTTTCTTTAAAAGCTATTCCTGGTTGTTGTGAGAATCCTTTTCTACAAGTCTTGCTTTAAATATGTCAATTTCACGTTTTTCATTTAAATTTGTCTTGTACACCCATTTTACAACAATGGGATTTTTTTTTATGTTAATTTTCTTTTTTAATTTTTTTTTTTTTTTGGAAAATCAACAAAATCCCAAGTATCATTCATTTCAGTAGCTTCAATTTCTTCATCTATGGCTTCCACCCAATTTTCATCTCTAATTTCCTCTTCAAACAAAGAAGTTGGAATGACAACAATGCAAAGTTTGAACTAACATTCAAATCATCATAAATATATTTCAGACTTCTCATCTTTCTCTTACCATTGTTTGATTCATCACCTGATTGATTTGTAGGAGAATTTTGATCTTTTGATCAACTGAAAGATCCATGTTGTTCAGAATACCTTGGAGTCCTTATTGGCATGACTCTATTTGGTGTATGCTCTTGTGATCCGCGCTACTCATTTTCTGCTACATCCTCTTCTTCCAATAGTGGCACTCTTGAATCAATTTTCTTGTCTATAGTCTCATTCCATGACTCTTTTTCTTTGAAAAAACATCTCTATTGATTATGGTCTTCTTGGTGACATGGTTATACAATTTGTAGGTTTTTAATTTCTCACTATAACCAGTAAATATGCATTTTAACTTTTTTCATTCAACTTGTTTCTTATCTCTTTACGAACATGTACATAAGATACACATCCAAACACTCTAAGATGATATAGACTACAAGATATACCTGACCATGATTCTTCTGGTACTTTGTTCATCACACTCTTGGTAAGGGATCTATTTATCACATAAACACCACAAGCAATTGCTTCTGCCCAATACTCATTAGACAAGTTTCTTCATTTCAACATGCTCATTTCCATGTTCACAATTGTCATGTTCTTTCTCTTTGCTACACCATTTTTTGTGGTGTGTATCTAGTTGTAAACTTCCTTCTAATTCCATGTTGTTTGCAGTAATCATGGAATGCATTCGAGTCATATTCTTCACCACTATTTGATCTCAATACCTTGATCTTTCTTTCACTCTCGTTCTCTGCTAAGGATTTGAATTCTCTAAAATTTGCAAAAGTTTCATACTTCTGCTTCGAGAAGTAAAACCCAAGCCTTTATTTTATAATCATCAATGGAAGTGAGGAATTAACAAATTCCACCAATCGACTATGTCCTAATAGGTCCACAAAAGTCTGTATGAACCAACTATAGAGGCTGCTTTGCTTTGTATGCAACTCCCTTTGGAAAATTCTCATGGTGTTTCTTTCCCAAGATGCAAAAATCACAAGTACTAGAAGGGTATTTGATGGGAGGTAAACCTCTAATCATGTAACTCTACTAGAAAAATCTTAAGCCAGAGAAGTGCAAGTGTCCAAAACGAAGGTGCCATAATTAGTAATCATTAGAACAAGCAACTATAAAATAACTGGCTTGATCACTGTAATTCATGACAAGAGGAAAGATTTTATTCCTCATCATCTTCACCTTTGCTATCAACTACTTTCTTGGGGGATTTTCATATATAACACACTCTTGTCCTTGGATTGTCATATATAACACACTCTTGTACTTGAAAAGTAACTATGTATCCCTTCTACATCAAATGATCAACACTAATCATATTTTGTTTGAGACCACGAACATAATATACCTTTGAAATTGTCTTCGACTCCCACTTCTTGGACATAATGTTTCCCACTCCTTTCCCATCTACATCCACAGTCTTGTCAATTCCCAACTTTACCTTTGTCTTCACAGATTGATCTAGGTTTGCAACCAAATTCTTGTCGTCTATCATGTGGTTATTACAACCACTATCTAATAGCCACACATTATCAGAAGGCTCATGCATGGCGTGGAAAGATCTGAACATAGAGTCAATATTCTCTATAGTAAAATTATCTCTCTGCTTTCCTTGTTCAACTATATTCTTCCTGCAATCAAGAGCATATCGGCCAAATTTATTGCAATAATAACATCTCACATTTGATTTCTCAACTCTTTTATTATTGTTGAAGCTTCTATTATTTCTTCCACTTTTATGTTCCTTCTCCTCTGCCATCTCTCTCACCACCATGTCTTCCGGCTCATCCTCTGCCTCTCGATCTACCTCTTCCTTGACCTCTATCTTTTGAAATAGAAACCCGGCTTTCAAAAGTATTTTCCAAGGTGGAATATTTATTTTTGTCTATCCTTGCCTCATGGGATAGAAGTGATCCCATAAACTCATCAACTTTCAATGTTCCAAATATTTGGCTTCTTCTATGGACACTACCACAACATCAAATTTAGTAGACAAAGATCTGAGGACCTTCTCAACCACTATTTGATCTTTAATATCATCACCATAAATTTTTAACTGATTTACAGCAGTCATCACCCGATTCATGAATGAATCAATGTCCTCTGTCTTCTTCATCTATAGACTTTCAAAATCTCTTCTAGTATTCTGCAACTTAACAATATTGACTTTGGTCATACCTTTATAGCTTGTCACCAAATTATCTCATGACATCTTTGCTGAAGACGTGATCATAATATTCTGAACACTTCTCGGTCCACTCCTTGCTCAATAAGTTGCAACACTTGTGCATTCTTCTTTTTGTATTTCTTCCATTGTTCCCTCTCTACATTACTGAGGGCTCATTTAGCTTCTTGATCTTTAGGTTTTGGAAATTCATCCATGACATATTCCCAAACATCATGAGTCTTCAATGTGGTCTCCATCTTAGTGGCCCACACATCATAATCCTTCCTTGTAAATGGAGGAAATTGTGGTTGGAAGTTTGATAAAACAATATTCTTCAAAAAAACTCTTCTCTTCCAATAATAATGAAAACGCTTCCTTTAATTTTTTTTTTTAATCTCTTAACAAAGCCCTCTTATAAATACTTTTATAATAAGCCCTTTCAAAAAATGCCTTTTTTAATAAAAAAAAACCTTTAATATACCCTTTCACAAGTCTTTATAAAATCCTTTTTAATAAGGCTTACAAAACCCCTTTTGAAAAGACTTTAACAAACCCTTTTTTAATGTACTCCCTTTTAAAAAGAATCTTTTCAAAAAAAAACATTCACGTATTTAATAAGAATTCAATTTAACACATGACTATTAACTTGCCATATGATATGCTTTCAGCTTGGTATTTTAAAAAATAATGATCTCTTCTTTATTGATGTGGCTTGTGATGTATTGAGGCCACATATTATTGTTTGATATGATAAGAAGACCTGTGTTAGTTCTCTCACGCCATTGATGACAAAGGAAACTTGTGTGATTGCAAAGTGTAGTAAGTTTACAGTTTGTAATGCAACTCACTGTTGAGCCCTTGTGCATTACAACGCCCTATGTACCATTGCAAGGTGAATTATAGATCAAACAAGACAAAAAATATTTCTCTTCTCTCACTCACAAATTACTACTAATTTGCTCTTCATAGCTCTTTATAACCTCACTCTGATACTATTGGGTAGGGTCCCCCTAGGTTAATGTTTTGTCAAATGTTTGTAAAGAGCTCGCATTTTGAGGAGAGGAATGTGTTTCGCATAGTGTTTTAGGAGTCATAGGGGATTTAGGGAGGGTCAAAGCCCATTATTTTGCAAAATTATGGGATTAACTTGTATGTTTTGAGTTTCACCCATGGTTTGCAGACCATGGTATTGTAAGAGGAAAATATATATAAAGGATTGTCTTATTAAGTCAAAGATCATAAACTTGATTGTGTTTATAGGTCTGTAATTGTCATATCTCTCAATGTTATAGCAAAGAGGAGGCCTCCTGCAGCTGTGTCCGTAGAGACCTTGGTAAGTCCACAGTTGTGTGCGCAGGCCCCTGCAGTTGTGTGTGCAAGGTAAGAAGGATTGTAATTGTGAAAATATGAAGACTATAAAGAATATTTTGAACGGGAAGGCTCTTGCAGATGGGCGTGTGGATACTTTGGTAAGTTTTCAGCTGTGTGTGCAGGGTAAGAAGGATTGTAATTGTGAATATCTCAAGATAATAAAGAAGATTTTGAAGGTAGATTTTTGTACTTGCATTTTATACTTTACTTTATGCAAATACTATTTACTTTTGTGCTGCGCAAGTAAGATATAAGATTAGAATTAATATATGAATGTTGTTACCGTTAATTACAATTAAGGTCCATTGATTTATGCATAGTCGATAGAGTGTTAGATCTGCAAATTGGTATTTTTGTATGAATAGATCAGATACAGTATAATATTAAGTAGGATCGCATAGCGCAGGAATAGATCTATAAGACAAGAACCACACTTCATAATCCTTATAGATGCAGAAACCTCGTTCCAACATCCCCTAATATCTCTTCGAGTGACACTGTGGTCTGTGCGAGAAGATCATTGCCGAAAGGGCCAGTGATAAAGGGTTTCGTTGGTTAGTGTAGCTAACTCTGAACCTGGGGTTGAGTTGTTCAAGCCAACAAATACCAATTTGTTGGAAAGGTAGAGGATGAAAGGCACAAAATTTCACACACACACGAGTTGCAACTCTTCTATTGATCACACAAAACTTGATGACTACAATGAACCCAACGAGGGGTATTTAAATTTTTTCGACTAGTGACACGCCCAAAATAACTCAACATGCAAACACACACTAAATTTGACTTTACCCAAAATATGACTTAACTCGACTTGACTCAACTTGAATAAGTTAACTGACTCTCTAATTTTAGATAACTATCTATGCAGGAGTAATTAGCTATCTTTAACAATGTAGATATCCATTCTAGGAACACCCTAATATCATAACATTCAAAGTTATCGAGTCTAGCTTTATGCTTTATACTTTCATTTAATCAAAAAATTTGAACGCCTCAATGCAATTCCCATTTTGGTATAACTACAATCATAGAATTCCACGAGCTTAAATTTCATTTTGACATTTTGTCAAACAATTGTTGCACAAATCCAATGTTGCAGCATTTAGCATACAAGCCTAGCAAGGAATTCCTAACAAGGATATCAAACCCAAGCCTATATTTTTTCATGTAGCTATGGAATTCTTTTCCTAGATGTATTGCTGATAAGATGGTATATGCAAGAAGAACTCTTGTCATAGCAACAAATTTGGGTTTCATGCCAGCCACTTGCATCTATGGAATAAGTTGCAACACTTTCACTGGCTTCCCCATTTTGAGCATATCTAGCAATGATGGCATTCCATGACACAACATTTCTTTGTGAAATTATGTCAAACACTTAGCATGCATCATCTTAAATTCCACATTTTGTACAAATGTCTACAAAATTATTTCCCACATAAATATTAGATTCTCTCTAACTTTTAATAATGCAATCATTGATGTCCTGCCCTATTGCAGAGCTACCATGCCAACATAGGCTTTGATAACAAAGGGAAAGGTGAAATAATTTGGTTGGAGGATTTCCTATGATCACATTTGGTAATAGATTCCAAGGGCATTGCCATAGCGATCGTGCATGGGATATCCTTTGATCAAGGCATTCCATGGAGAAATATTTAATTTTGATTATGGTATTTTGTCAAACAACTGGCATGCATCTATAACATGGCCATAATTTGCAGAAGTACTAATAAGTTTAATCCCGAAAAATACTTTTTCTCATTTCCGATTAAGATAATTTTTTAATGAAGTTTCTAGGCTTATGTTAGGGTTTTCACATTGGTGGAAAACTCCTCAAGAAAATAAAAATATGAGTAGTTGTGGTTTTGAGTTGTCAAGACATTGGATGGTATTGATGTTATGATAGTTTATGTAGCAACAATGTTAGGTATGAAACTAAAGCTCTTAACAAATGAGATTGTCTTGTTACGAAAACCTCCTACATGACATAATGTTATTCCATGAGAGGCTGATGGTGAGAATGCCATCACTCAAACTCCATTTCAAACCCATGAAATCAATAAAGGACTCACCTAATTTAACATAACTTTGTGTGTTGTGGAATGTCAAGTGATCATATTGTGTGCACTTATGTGAATAAGAGAATTACAGTCGTTAAGAAGTAACTTCATTGATCAAATAAACCAAGGAAAATATTTCTGTATCTCTCAAGAACATTGAACAAATAAATGTGTTGGACTGTAGTAGAGTGTAGCGAGTTGCTAGTGCCATTTTTTCAACTATTAGGATCAAACACTCCTATGACGTGCCATTGTTAAATGATCTGTTTAAACTTAGAGATCATGTAGACTAGATTTGAAAACTTGAAATGACATTTTCATTGTTCCAACTTCCACGTAGGACATTATGACGTAGGATAGGAACATGTCCAGGTGGTGGTACCCTTCAGGGGCTTGACATATGATATTAAATATGTTTTTTTATTTAAAAAACAGAACGGTCAAAAATATGTTTTACACATTTTTAAACACATGACAATCGATCATGAAATTTTTTTAAACATATTTGATAGGAAAAATGCCCCATGACAAACAAAATGCCCCATGAAAAGAAAAATGCCCCTCAAATTCCAACCCTTGTACCGAACATTCCCATTCATAAATCAATGTCTACACAAGTTAAGTGCACAAATTTCAAAAAGAAATATTCTATGTTGATTGTAATAAATTAACTTTAAATTTTTCTAATTATAAAAATTGAATTACATTTGAAATATATTTAGAGAATACAAAATAAGTAGCAAAGTGACGTTTGCTTTCAAAATTCACCAACTATCATCTTAGATAATTTAAAGTGATTTTAGGTGATATGGTTTCTTTTAATAGTCATGTTAATGGTTATTTTGTATTTAATATTAAAAGAAACATGATTATTTAAAAAATAATCTAAAAATAAAATGACAATAAGAAATAAGTAGAAATCGAGTATAGAGAAGATGCATTAACATTATATTTAAAAATTAGCATAGTCATATAAATTAAATGGATAGTAAATGTTGATATTCATCAAAACATTTACTTATGAGACATCTCACATATTCTAAGATTTATAAACTAGAAATTGCACCAGATGTTGCAAATAAAACGTCATAAGTCGATAGCATATGGAGAAAGAACATAGATGAAGACAAATGTGATATGTTACAATTTGAGTGAGACAAATCTTACTATTGTTCAGGAAGGCCTTGAAATCTAATGTTAAAAAATAGAGAATTGTCACAATGTAAGTGATATGATACCTGAACATGTTAGAATAGAGATTGGTTAAGCTAGATTATCTGTTAGCAGCCACAGATATTGCAATGGTTAGCTCATCAGAATAGATCTTAAAATTTGTACTACTACAATCAAGTTATGCTTGACTTAGTGAGTGTTAAAAAAATGAGAAAACATGACATAAATCCCATGAAATTAATATGGAACAACAATAGAAAAGGCATAGAAAGAAGCACCATGTAAGAAACATTTACCCTGGAGAATCCATATGTGGGTAATAAGAACATGAAGGATTGTATATTACAAGTTCTTCTCAATCAACAGTAACGGAAAAAATAGAATAAGGAAATGATTGAAGATATTTGGGCATATAGAGACATGAATGAGAATAACCCTCCATCATATTCTTAAATATTTCAAGTACATATGTTAAAAATACATCAGAATAACCCCACACAAGAAACATAATTTTCATTGTCCTTTCAGAGAAGTCAACTATCCAAATATAAAATCAACTTCCAAAAATTTCCAATAAGATAGACAGAGCAACTAATAATCTTCTTGTAGTCTACTCCTATTAGGGTAAGGGTTAGTCAATCTTCTCTTTGTTGTTTAAAATGTCCAAATATATATTAAAGGATTTTACTTCTGATGATAAACTCAAAAGCATGAAATCTAGATGTATAAGAGACGATTATATGTGTAAACAATCGAACATATATACATTTTCATGAGTTCATTCTATAATAAATATGAACAGTAGAGAATATTACCAATGTTTTACGCCTCACAATGCATGAACAACATTAAAAATGTAGGTGGAAATATATCATCTATACAATAGTGGACATTCCCAGCTCTCCCTTCAGTCTATTGGTAGTTTCATCGAATCTCCAAACATTGCTAAATTCCTAATTTTTTTTGAGATAGCCAATTATAGCTCTTGCCACAAAAAATTGGACTTGGTTATTAGTATCACTCCCTAAGCCCCATGCATATTGAATCTCACCTACCCAACTCTCTCTTCAGTCTATTGGTAGTTTCATCGAATCTCCAAACATTGTTAAATTACTATTTTTTCTTGAGATAGCCAATTCTAACTCTTGCCACAAAGCTAAAAATTGGGCTTGGTTATTAGTATTACTCCCCAATCTCTATTTCTTCATTGGGATGATAAATAAACCCTCTGTCTCCAACCTCCCCTGGATTACCTTCCAATGCTCCATCAAAGAATGGAGAATCCTTTATTGATCCTCCAATTTTGGAATTCTTTGGAATTCATCTCAATTTTTTTTTATTAAATAAATGTATCCAATATATTCTAGTGCTTTCCTAAACCCATAAAATATATTGATGGATGAGGAGATTCAACAATTTCATCCAGATTAGAGTTGTTAGAATAATGTTATTAGTTGGCTTGAATCCTAGAGACATGGTTTAACAAAGAGGCCACTTTTTTTCTAATAACATTATGTGATCTTTAAGTATTGTTGTGATTTTTGAGGTTGGAAAAAAATTAATAAATTATGATTTAAATCTTAAGCTTTTGGATGTTTTATGGTCTAGGTGAAATTAATTCACTTGAAAACATTTGTTACTAATAAAATTAACAAATAAATGAAGAACATCTATAATTAATCCCCTTTGAATTCTCTTAAATTGTTAGGATAAAGGTTATTAATTTCTATCATGGATGTCTTGATAATTATGGTGTTTCCATAACCTACCTCTACGTTATTAGATTAATTTTGTCTCTTAACTTTTATAGTCACACTAAGACTGTCTAAAGCAAGAAAATGAGGCTAAATAATCATAAGGAGCCCCATTTTCATGTCACACTTGAAATTATGTCAAAGGCTCCAATAACTAAAGCATGTACTACATGCCTATGTCCATCTTTTAAGCTTCTTCATAATAATATATTAACACATATTAATAAACTATTATACCATTTTTTCTATTTCTTTTATTTGAGCTTTAATTGAAGAAAACTTATTGAAAACCAAGCATTACTTCTAATGGGATAATCAATATGATTTTAATTCCAAAAACAGGTTGTCTACTAACCAATAAACTTCTAAAAACAAAATGACTTTATTACTTTTTATATTTTACAATAAAATGCTCCTGAGGTTTATAAAAGTCAACTAATCATATTTTTTTATAAACATCTTTCTTATATTTTTTATTATATTATAATAAAGTAATATAATATATAAGATGCATCTGGACTCTATCTTTATAATTATTTATTTTTTGCCAAAATGTTTATAACATTCTATATTTTTAGCCTTTTTCCATTTTCCCATCAACAAAATCCAAATAAACAATATTTGACATAATTTGCAATTTTGAATTTAATAAACTTGTTGTTGTCAATGTACACCTTTGAATTCTTAGATTACAATAAGGGTGTGCAATATTAATATTAAATATTTGCAATTCTATTAATTCAAAGTGATTCTTGTCATTTGAAAATAAATATATTTAATTATATTTATTTCCCTTACAATTATTTTGAGTAATTAAAAAATACCAATTTCTATCATTAAGGAAAAAAAATCAAATTTTGAATTTAACTTTAACTTATTCAAGAAATGGTATATTCAAATTTATTCAAAATTAGATTAGGCTTGGATTAACGGAGATGACAATTTCAGGTGCTCTTGGGTCAGCCCTCAACATCTATTATATCCTTTTTATCTCCGGCTAGGGTAGTGAATAGTTATTTTTTATTGTTATTATATGATAATCTATTATCATCTTGACACGAGCCTTTTTTAATGCTAATATATGAACATGCATAGGATAAGGAATACTCTTTTTTCTGAATTATATATGGGTGTTTCCATTTGGGATAGTTGGATTTTTTTATAATCTTTTAGATTTAGGTTTTCATAATAAAATATAAAATGAAGAAATATATATATATATATATATTCCAAAATTTAAATACAATATGTTATTTGAAAAACGGTTATGTTATATTTGATATTTCTATATTTGAATATTATATTTTAATAATTCTAAAAACAATAAATTAATTAAAAAAATTGTATGAACAACAGTTATTCAATTTAACAATTGTATTATTTTCATATTAGTTTTTGAATTCAACAATCATGGCCATCAAAAAAAGCAAAGAATTTGATAATTGTATCATTTTTCCATTAATTTCTGAATTCCATAATCACTTTCTTCAATAGAAACAAATATCATAATTTTAAAGGTGGGAAAAAAAATAGTCTGCCCCTCACAACCAGAACGAAGTTGATGGGAAAAAAGGGAAATCCTAAAATGATAGAAAATAAAAAAGATTGCCTTCCCCTTTGAAATTTATATGTTTTCGATAGTAAAGAAAACCATTCATAAGCTGATCATTGATAGGCCTATTCTATTTTATCTATTCATATTTTTTCCTACTAGTGTTTTATATATGACTTGGAAAATCTTAACTATAGAACAAATAAGCCTGTGCACATTCTAATTTATCTATTCATATTTTGGACTGTTTTTAATATGACATGAAAATCTCAACTATAAACCAAATAGGTCTGTACTCAAAATTTATATGAATCATGTGTGTTTTCTTATGGTGAAAGAATATGCCCATTCTAATTTATCCATTCATATTTTAGACAGTGTATATGACAGGAAAATCTCAACCATAAACCAAATGGGTTTGTCCTCAGAATCATGTAAGAAAAGGTCTGTCCTCAGAATCATGTGTGTTTTCTTACAGTGAAAGAATATGCCCATTCTAATTTATCTATTTATATTTTAGACAGTATTTTTAATATGACAGGAAGTGGGTCTGTCCTCAAAATTTATATGAATCAGGTGTGTTTTCGTACAGTGCAAGAATGCACTGCATGGGAAAAGTATATCAAAGAAGAATGAAAAGGGCACCAACAAACCAGTATTTTGGAGAGTGCTTGTTAAGAAAATGGTGTGCCCGGTTAATCTCCCTCAACCGTAAAACAAAAAATAAATAATTGGAAAACTCGCCACATATACCTCAAATAATTAAATAAAAGAAACTAAAATGCTAAATGTGAGGTGATTAATTATTATAATAAGCATTGTAAATTCACAAACTCTCGACCAAAATAAGCCTGGTGAAGAACACTACACTTATCATTGAAATTTAAAAATATATAAAATATCTAATTTCAAGCCACGTTGTACCTATAAAGAAATAGTTTGTATAGATATATATAAGTGGGCCTCAAATATATATAGCATGGTGCTGTAAAAATAAAACTTATAGCTTCGATTTTCTACATTAGCTTTTCAGCGTTCTAATTCTCGCAAGTCCAAGCACTGCCTGATCTGTACTTCCTTAATACAAAATGACATGTGCATGCTCTGCAAACGTTCTGTATTGGAGGCCAACCATGGAAGTTATCCTCACAAAACAGATTAAAAAGAAAATTTTGAGAATCTGTCCGAAATTCTGTAAAAAATAAATGATAATGCAGAAACTCAGAAAATGAAGAATAATGAACAGTTCTCCATGATACGCAGACCTTAAAATTTGAAAACCAGTGCTCTGGAAAGTAGGTAGGAAATTGTAAACGAGTGCTCCGGAATGCAGGTAGGAAATTGTGGGGCTTGTACAGTTGCTTCACATAGCCGACGGGAACCTGATATGTTCGTTGAATCTCCAGATTGGTTGCCCAAAGGATGACTTACTGAAGTCAGAGTTAGAAAGAAAGGCATCACCCGCAGGTAACATAGATAAGGCACTGATGCCAACTCGCTCTTCACTGATAAGTAATATCATCTGGTGCTCAAGCTCATCGATCAATAAATGACTGATTCAATTGAGATCTAAAATACAAACAATTTACTTTATATAAATGTAACCACGTTTGTAACAATGTATCAGAAGTTACCTAATTTTAGCGAAGTGTATCTGGTGTTTCGATGAGACATATAGGGCGCATCTACAAATGAGTCTTGGAGTGTTGCTGATCTTTCACATTTTCTTCAAAACATTGTAATTCCACTAAGAATGACCTAAACTCTGGTTAGGAAATCCTACGTAATAATGAAAAGTGTATGAAGTCATTTCAATGCTCGGAACTTTTTCATCAAATGCTTTTTAAACCAATTTTTGCATTATCAAGAAAGAGAGTACATTTTTGTTATGACCAGCTTTGAATACGAAGGGAGAGAAAGAAAATGGTTAAAATGATTTTCTCATGAGTTAAAGTTCTAATTTTTTTGGTTAACTATTATTAATTATTAACCTGAAAATATTATTAACTATTAATTGAGTATTTATTTGACTGCTGATTTTTGCTCAATTGTTTAACATTAAATCTTTTAACATTAAATCCAAAGGTGCAGATTTGTGCAAAGTGGCACCTAGGAGAGTCTTTCTCAAAGAACAACTTACAGCCTAAAAATGTAAAATTAATTAAATTATAAATTTATTTTAAATTATTATTATTAATCATAAAAATGTCAAGGCCTAAAAATATAAAATTAATAAAATTATAATTTTATTTTAAATTATTATTATCAATCATAAAAATAATTAATATATGAGTTAAACATATGTACATTTAACAAATATGTAACAAGATTATCAACGAAGAAGATTCACTCCCACTTTACGATGGAAATTTTAAACATGTAAAGAGGTTTTGTTCCAATATCATGGGCCAATATATCCATATGACATTTTTTTTAATTAATCAATTTAATTAAAAGGGTAAAAATGACATAAATACTTTGAAAATAAATCTCAACCCTGATCTGTGACTGCTACTAATAAGAATATTTTAGAATATTTTATGGAGATTAAATCCTTACCATCCACCTAATAATTATTAGGTTGATAGAGGTTTTTATTTTGAAATAGGGCTTTAAGAATTTAAATTTAATTATATATAATTATTAGGTGGATGGTAGGGACTCAATCTCCATGGACTATTATATAATATTCTTAATAATAGTCACAAATCAAATGTTATCCATTTTAATTAAATTGATTAATTAAAAAAATGTCATATGAAATGAGTTATGATTTTTTTGAGCATTTGGTGTTGATAAGCCATGGTATTGGCCCATGGTATTGTAACAAAGTGTGTTTACAAGTTAAGACTTGCTATAATAAAATGAACATGGTAAATGGGGTGAATCTTCATAAGTTGAGAATCTTGTTACATTTTTATTTTAATTGTATATATGATTAACATAAATGTTAATTATTTTTATAACTAGGGTAACAACATAAATTACATAGTTGCCAAGCACCCATAGGAATCAATCCATGATAAACATCAAAATGCTTCATGATCAGGGAAAGTTTTAAAGTTGGAAAATTATCTTGAAGTTTAAAAACAATGGCTAATCTCACTACTCCTTAATATACAAACTATAAAATGTTTATTGATGTATTTGTAAAATTATCCAAATTTATAATGATTTTATATACACTCTCTATATAATGTTGATGATTTTTAAGGTCAAATAATTTTATATTGTAAAACTTGGGTGAATCATTTTTGTAAAAAAATTTAATTATCGAACCTTTTCTTCTGGAAAACTCATGGAAAATTAACCCACCTACGAATATTAGACCCTAAAATTTTCCATGTTCTTGATACATCTCATGTTGTTAAAATTAAAAAAAATCGTAAAAATTAACTAAATTCTAAATCTATTTTAAATTATTATTGTTAATTATAAAAATAAATAATATGTAAGTGTTGGCAATGATGAACCCGCCAACATGTAAGGGCATCTCCCCAGTAAGAAGTCCCAGTTAGACCTCCATTCTTTTGGTGTAGGAGTCCCAACAGTGGTTCGTGTACAACATGTAAGGGGATCTCCCTGGTAAGAAGTCCCAGTTAGACCTCCATTTGTTTGGTGTAGGAGTCCCAACAATGGTTCGTGTAGTAATGCCTTGACCGCGATTTTGCACAGAGGCAAGTAAGATAATTCTATTAGTAGCAAGGGTGTGACCGCTACGATGAGTCAAGGAAGGTGCATGGGAGGGTCTAATACATGTGGGTTGAGATGAGTGCACCCCTTGGTAACCTGTAACAATCCTCAGATGGGAGGGGAACACAAGAGTGAAGATGCATCACAAGCTGGAAAGCAAGTCAGCTGACAATCCAAAGTGATGGTTAAACCACTCAAGACATTTTAGAAAGATTCATACATAATATTCCATACATGTGTGCATAAGAAAGCAAATACATATGCCATTTAGAGTAAACAAAAAGCTGGAATACAATACAACATATGCATGAAACGTGTTGGCTCTTATTATATAAAGAAGTGTAAGTTCCAGTCATACAATACATCCATGTACACCCATTAGCCCCAACAACGGAACGTTACAACCACATCCACCTATTCCTCCATAGAGATGTACTAACTCCGTGTAGTGGAGAAGCCAAGGTGCATTACAATACTATCCAAGCTCTCTCCAAGATAGTCTTATCAAAAGCTTGGCTGACCAAAATCCTAGACAATGAGTTATGAGGCTCTATTTATAGCAAAGGGTGGGGTGACCCTTGATATTCCCCTTTATGGCAATTCATCTACCCTCATGAATCTTCATCTACTCTATGGCTGCTACATCAAACTATTGACACTTGAACTTCCACTTGACATGACATTACATTACAATGCACATGTGCTCATGTGAGATGAAACGGCTTGAGAAAGCCATGCAAGAAATCACTGGCACTTGGTCCGTTGAGGTGAGACCAACTCTTTGACATGCTTGTGATGGTGAAGGTGGTGAGATAATGCCAATCTTGGTCATCAGTGATGGTGTGCATGCACCCCATGGTGACATCTTGCTGAAGCGAACTCTTGCCTCCACTGCAACTGGTGCATTGGTTCGGCTCTTTCATCTAACTCGTCTGCTAACATGCACATGGTATTCTTGGGTGTGTTTGAACTAGGAACACATTGATGAATAGTGTATGTGGTGATCTTCAACTATGTGTTGGTGGTCATGCACATCAACTTGTCGAGGTACATGTTCAACTCCAGTTGGACTTGCTTCTTGTCTTCGCCTTGGTGAGTGTGTTGAATGGGTTGGATCAAATGCATGTGTACAATGACATGTATGCTGCTGAATCCCTTGCATGCGATCAACAACACTACTCACCATGTCTGCTTTGTGCGAGCTTCTAGGATGGATCTTTAACATGTACGAGCGCAGTTTCATCCGTGAGTGCATATTGCGCCCACTGTTATTCCTGCTCCTGCTTCAACTCATTCATATGTCTATGAACCTTCATGTTCTTCCCTAAGTTGATGCTTTAGCACATGCAAGTCCTTCTTTTTTCCATTCTTTGTCTTCACGCGATCTTCATGTCATGTCGTTACCTCATAGCCTGAGTCTCCAAAGTTACTTTCATCATCAGTGGATCTCCTTGAGCTCACAACTTTGTTCTGCCTCTATGTTGTCAACAACCTTCCTCTTGCATTGATTGCATTCATTGCGTTTGTTGCGTTCGTTGCATTCATTGCATTCATTGCATTTGGTATGCTTCCTTTAGCTGTTGTTCATGATGCTGCTCGCTGTGATGCTGCTATTGTTATATCTTGATGTCATTGTTTATGAAGAACTTGATATCTTCGTGAGTAGGCAAGCTCATAGACATTTGATCGACTGCATCTTCAGGTGTGTTCTAAATGGTTTCTTCAATTCTGCTCTCTTGAAAACCATTGTACTTGCACTGCTGAGAGATAGATGAACACCTGCAATATCTGGAGACATGGCAACACTCATGGCAAGAAATCTGTCAGTCGAAAACCAAAATGAACTTGAGAACTAACTTGTGACATACCTGTGTGACTGATCATGAAGGTTGTGCAATTTCGGTCAGGAGGTCGAGAGACTGACTGCCAAGACTACGCAAGGCACATTCTGGGCTGTTGGGAGACTGACTGGATACTGGAACTACGCAATGCACAGTCCATTTTGGTTGCTGACTGTTGGAATTGCTCAATGCAAAATCTAAGCTAACAATGGTTGTAAGCTCAGTGACTGCATTGCGCAATTTTCTGGGCCAAGAGTCACTGTCCGTCATAAACGTGCAAAACAGTCATGGAGGACAGTCACTAGGTAGAAATGTGCATTTCTTGAGAGGAATATAGAGCCTTCCCACTCAGGATTTCGCAATACTGTCTTGGTGAGGTAGAGTCTGGGCTAAGGCTGCCATATTATATACCTAGGGGGGTTAATATGGGGTACAAAGGGAGGTACCCAAGGTAATAATGTAATAATGGGATGGGCCATAGTAATAAATAAGGTGGTTAACCCATATCATGTAAGGGACCACAAGTAGTTAGTAATAATGTAATGGGCCCATGGTATTAATTCGATGGTATGAGGGAACCATGGTAATGACCCATGGTATTGTATGTATGAGGCCTATATAGAGGCTAGAGACTCCACATGGAGAGATGTCAAGGAATATTGTATGAACATGCATATGGCTTGTGGAGTGTTCTCCTTCCTTAAGGAGTGAATGTATGGTGTTGCCCTACCTTAAGGGTTTTGATCAATAAAGAAGCATTTCTATCTATTACTATCTTATTATTTTTGGGTGCATTTGCATTGTCTTATATTTTCAGATCAGATCTATAACAAGTGGTATCAGAGCTATAACAAGTGGTATTAGAGCATTTTCTTGGGAAAAAAAGTGGAGTCTATCTATTTCGATCTTATTATTCTTGGGTTTATTTCTATTATCATATATTTTTGGGTTAGATCTATAACAAGTGGTATTAGAGCTATAACATGCCCAGACTTGCCGACGGGCAACTAAAAGAAAATGTGGAAGTGAATGCACGGCGACACAAAGTGAAAGTAGAATTTCTTAATCGTGCATGTAAACATTGAATGAAATATTCAGTAAACATATCAATAGGCATGTGGGTGAAGTGATTCGCCGAATTGGCGACCGTTCGTGCAAAACAGTTTCATGCATGCAACAGCAGTGAGATAGCAACGAAAACTAAAATGGTGCTAGTACAAGCTAATATATATCAAAATGATAACAAGCGTTAATTGAAATCAAGAAGATAGTGCTCATACAAAACGAAATGCAAAAAGGGCTAGAAATGCAGCACAAGTCATGGAAAGCGGACATACCCCAAAACAACTGATTTGAATGTCCTGACAGCTCCTAGATGTGATGTGGAATGTTAGAGCTACAAGGTTAATGTGAAGAATGAGCTCTGTGGCATCCAGTTGATGAGTTTTGATAAGATCAAGGTTGTGACGCGCATGCCCCAAATCTAGGGAAAGCGACACTTGGTGGGAGGTTTATGGAATGATCCTTACATGTAACCTCCAACTACCAAAAATGGATCCCTGAAACAAGGGATTCCTTTGCATTTTTCCTTGGGAGAAGTAGCTCATGCATGTAATTCAATGTTGCTCGGTCCCGAAGGGAACCGGTCAACTCAGTTGCACATGCAAGAGGTTGCTCGACTGCTGTGAGAAAATGCACATTTTTGGCTGGGAGATGGGTTGGCTTCCTAAGATATTTGTGCAATTTCTAGGCAGAGCAACTGACTGCTGCCCAGATTTGTGAAAATTTTGGGTTGAGCAGCCCTGCTATGGATAATTGAACAATTTTCATTGTGAGTGTTGACTGCTAGAATCGTGCAATTATGGAGCGTAGCAGGCTGCCAGTCAGGATTGCATAATTTTTGGAGGGAAGGATGGTTTCCCTCAAGAATTGCTCAATTTCTTGGGGGAGCTGCTCAACTTACAACTGGACCCAGTATGGGTGATCAGCCTGTTAGGGTCCTATAATAATAGGATTCATAATTTGGAATTGGCTATGGTTAGTCTTGTAGTATTGTACGTACTTTTTCTTTCTGCAAAACATTTTCCCATATTAAAAATAAAAAATGTAAATAGGGTAAGTCCTAAAAGAATAATCAAAGGACTAAAAGAAAGAAAAATATCAAAAAAGTATAACATATGAACCCCACAAAAAGAGATCATAATAGATTTTGAAAGTGTGCAAATTCAAATGCCACTCCTCTTTTACTTTACTTTGCAAAATAATATTGTGTGCAGCTTGTCAAAACTGGCACAAATCCATGATGGTCAAAGTAGTTTAAACTTGATTCATTCATGCTTTAAGTTTCATGTTAATATATAGAGAATAAAGATCTAGCCAAACTATTTAATCTTGGCAGATTAGTGGTTAGGTGGAGAATAATAATGAGCTCGTCAGTTTAATCTGAGCCATTGGAAGTTGTAAGGCTAGAATTAGATAGTTTGTTTATCAAAGAAAAATAAATGAAGGGTTAGCAAGCTCAAATGCACCCAATGAATGAAGAGAAAATGCTAGGGTAAATAAAGAGTAGGTAGAAGAAGTTTTGGAAATGCACAAGGTTGCTAGCTCAAATGCACCTTCATCATACTTCATCCTATGTTTCATGTGCAGGAGGAATTATTAAAGGCAAAGGTCAACTCACTAAATCTTATTCACTGATTTCCCCTCATTTCATTAAACCCCTTTATTAATTTCCCTTCATTTTCCCGTTCATTATTTTTCATTTTCAAAAGAGGTACTTTCCCTTGTAAAAATATTCCCTCCCCTTCATTCCACTTTCCCCCTTATTTCATTCCATTTCCCCTTCTCAAAACCCCTTTCCCTAGTCTAAAACGCATTCCCATCACAAATAATACCCCCCCTTTGTTAATTTCCCTTTTTCCCTTAAAAACACACTAAAACCCCTTTATCCTAAGTTTGAAAGGTTAAATGTGTCGGGCCCCATTAAAAACTCTCCCTGATACCCTTTAAACTTAAACCCTATGTTATTTTTCTAACCCATAGTCCCGTTGTATATATTTAACCCCCCATTTTTATAATTCCCCGATACCCTATTAACCCATCTGAGATATCTAAATCCCCTAATTAATTTCTAATTAATTACATTTCATTGTAATCAAACCCGACCCCACTCCCCAACTCTGCCCTCGCAATTCTGCCACATCATAGCCCTCTGATTTCCCACCTCTAGATATGACGGCCCATATCCATATCGCGCACTTCAGGTTAATTTATTAAATTAATTAAAAGACCGTGCCAAACTAGAATAGACCCACTGTGCATCCAAATTCCCTTTTTCTACAGATTATATTCACCCTTCTTACTATTCCAAAGCCCTTAAGCTTAATCCTAAGCAAAAAAAAAAAAAAAAAAAAATCAATATAGAAAACCAAATTATGGCTTCCCAAAGCATTTTGAGTGAAAAACCCTTGCAAACCCCTCACCTGGACATTGGCCACCTCCCATTGGTAGACAAAGATTTCCAAATTAAAGACACATCTACCTCTAGCCACCTATTAAAGCTCCACTGCTGGAGTAAAGATAAATTCCTGAACCATAATGATGACATTCATCAATGGGAATCAGATTTGCCCAAATACTTGTTCCCACAGGTATAATTGTTCCCAGAAATCATCTGCTTCTACCAAGCTTGCTATATCGCAAGTCAAAGAGCCATAGTCTCTCCTGACCAACAAATTTTATTTACAATCACTGCTGAGTCCATAAATCAAATACTGCAGATCCAGCCAAGCCCAAATGAGACCCCATTTTCCATTGAAGCCTTACTTGAACTTTACATCAAGCTGGGCCTTCCAAAGAGGGCTCAAATATTTCAAAATTTCATCCTAGAAGAGTCTCATACTCCTACAGAAAATCCTCCATACTCTACTAGCATTTTCTCCGAAAAGGCCAGACAAATTATAACCATGTTGTCTTATATCCTTGGGTATACTACCGATGAATTTGTATATGAACTTGTACTTGCTTTCCTTTCTATTTTTTTCCCAGGCAAGCCTCCAGCAGCAGTCTTCAATTTTTCCCAATTCTTGGTAGACAGAATCCATGATCAATTGATCAGGTTTCCAAATGAATGAGTATTTAAATACTCTTTAGTGTTGTTCCACATGTTTTTATATTTTTAGTCAGATAGGTTCCAGTCAATATCCAGAAGTTTGATACTAAGGACCATCCAAGATCTGTCATATTTTGGACACCCTTAATCCAAAAATAGTCCATTGTTTTCAGTTATAAAGAGTTCATTGATTCCTTATTCATCCAGCTGTAAACATGCTAACCACTAGCAATCAACCCATAATCAATGTTGAGATAAAAAGAATTTTGCAGTTGTCTAAGAACAGTAGAGTAGGAGACTGGTATCTATACCAGGACCACACTGAAATCAGGATATATGGATTCTAGCTCACTCCTTACAAGATGCCCAAATACCTCCCCATGAGGATATTTTCATTAGAGTATTTCAAGGAGATCATAAAATCAGATGAGATTGATTTTCTGTCAGCTAGGAAGAAAACACAATTCAAAATAAAAAACCAACTGGGCCCTTTTATTTGTAATAATAGGGAAGCTGGACAAGAAGCAGATAAAATTTTATAACAAATGAAGTTCAACAGCAGTTTTATGTGGCAGTATGACCCTAATGGAGTCATAAACAAGTTAAGACTCAAGTTCAAATTAAGCCCTTTTATGCATGAGTCCAGGCCACACATTGATGGATATGACAACCAGTCAGATTGGTTGAAAAATACCTTAATATATGTGGAAATAGCTTATTAGATGTGGAAAAGCAGATAGATACTAGTTCCTTTTTGCAGGTTCCAACCCTACAAGAAGAGATGGGTATTAGTCCCATTCTATAGACTCAAACCATGCAAGATAGAAATGTAAAAACAAATAGGGAAGAAGGTTCTAGCTCTAAAAAGGATACTACAGATGACAGGTTTGAAATCAGTTATAGAAAGAAGCCCAAGCCTAATATTGAAACTGAGTAAGAAGACACCATTGAGACAGTTGAAATCATTGATACTGTCACAGTGGTTGAAAAGAGTAAAGCTCTAGCAGTTTCAGAGGAAACTCATCAACATTCCACTCAAATACTTAGATTATTGAAAAACAGCTTAGTATTGAAGTCTCTTCATCTAGTAAACGAGCAGATAAAGAGAAAGATATAAAAGAGAAGTACAAAGAAATCAAGTTGAGGAATGAGGCATTGAAGGCTGAAACATATGCCCAATACTTCAAACAGACACCTAGAAATCAGAATAGATTAATATCATCCTTTGACATTAAAACTGGTAATATGAAAATGACCTTTTTGCAGCCTACAGTCTAGTAGCCTAGATTGTCAACATACTACAGGAAGACAAAGTTTGAAGTTTTAGCCTGGGATGTTCAGCCTATTGATCAAATTGAATTCCATAAGTAGGCAGGTGAAATGATATACTCAACAATGACCAGCAAGGCCATGAGTGTTCAGAAGCTTCAAAACTCTCTAGACAACAACATAACACAATTTAAGCTAGAGAAAGCATCATCAAACACAAAATATAACTGAATCAAGTCATTAGAAGACTTGGTAATTGAAATTGGATATAATCCAAATGATATCAAGGCTGCAGAAAAACTAATAAAGAAGAAAAATGACGATATTGTTGCTTTAAAGAAGTAACTGAAGTTACCCTCTTCTGAACATCCACAAACCAAGGAGATCCTATAAAGCCAAACCCAGAAAGATGAGATGTTGGACCTCATTCTCCAGCTAAATGCTCAATTAAAATAAATGGAGAAGGAATTGGATGAGTTAATACAACTGAAACAAGCCAGTCTTGAGACAGCCACTTCCATTGCTATTTTTACAGTTAATACAACAGTTCCTTCAAATTTGGCAGCTTCATTGGCCCCAACAGCTCCACTAGATACAACACTTCCAACTACAACAAAAACTACATCAGCAACATGTTCAACAATAGCAACAGCTCATCCAAGTGATGAAGCAAGTAAACTAGTCAAAGCCATGGAGGACATGTCCATTCAGACCATTGAAATAAATAGGCTTAAAGAACAATTAAAATGTCTAGAGGATGAGAAGAAACTTGCTCAAATCATGCATAAAAATGAAGCATAGAAGTCAAACAGTTTGACGGAGAGGATAAAGAACCTAGAAAAGGAATTAGCATTGAAGGAGCCACTTGCCCAAGCAAAAGAGCAACTATGGGCCAATATCATTGACTCTGCGAATGAGATTTGGCCATCTATACAAGTTATCTTTGAAAAAAATGATTTAGTCAAATAAGTTGGTGAAGCAATTGAAAGGGTTAAGGCCGAACATGGAAATATGCCAGAAGAAGCTTCAACGATAATCCAATTCCCTTACTCAAAGAATAAATATGAATTGCAGGAACTTGGCATAGCTGAGAGAACTGGAACTATACCAGAGGTGAAGAAGGTAATCACCAAGAGGAACTTAATGATGCAAATTGAGGACAAATGCCAAACCATGGAGCTAGCTATAGGCGGGTTCATGGTCAAATTTGATGTTTTGAGGGAGAAAGGTCTGCCTAATCCATTGGTAATAAATGATAGGTTAATGCCACATGAAGACTATGATAAAAGAATCAGAGAAGTGGCAAAGGAGCAAGCCAATAGTTCCTCTATGAAAGGGATGCCTACAGGAAAGGTTCTTTACTAGACTTTTGGGAACCTCTTTTACCTCCAGCATGAGGTAAAACATATTTTTGTAAACAAGCCCACCTTTGAAAAATACACAGAAGTTGATGAAGTGTAGAGAAGAATGGTAAATATTATATTACCAGATACAAAGACATGGGAAAAATTAATTGATTTACTATGAAAATGCAAGGTAAACAGTGGATATAGAGCAGTGAAAGAAAAGCAGCAGATCAGCTAAGTCAAAGAGTATCATATGAAAGAGTAATAATCAAAAGGAAAAGTAAAAGAATAGTTAGCATGGAAGACAAACAACCAAAGAGAAAAAGTAGTGTAATATCAAAGAAGAACGAGCAGCAAACAATAAAAGAGGGACATCTTGCATCAGTTACATATTTGTCTCTATCTTCTTGCATGAAGATATTTCTGTTTCCTTGAATAATTCCTAATTCAGTTTAAGATATTTTGTAATAATTTTTTGTATAGATACTTCATAAATTCGAAGTATATGATGTGGATTGCTAAACACTTCTATAGTTGTATTGATCTGAAACCTAAGGGTTTATTGTACCATTTTTCATTTCAGAAGACTGGACTGAATAATAAAGGAATTTCATTACATGATTCATGAGTTGGGCCACTTCAGTGAAGTATTTTCTATTTGTCAAATTGTTATCTTCTTAAATGTTTCACATACTTGCATGTTATCTAAATTGAATGAAATAACTGGAATATTATTACAGAATTTTTTTAAGTACACTTTGTCTTGAACAGTTATTCATTTTCATGTTTTCTTCTGATATCCAGAGTAGGGAATACTTCATTGCTCCCTAGTTTCGATTGACTTCTATCATTTCCCTCATTATCCAGTTTAAGGAATCCTCAATTGCTCCTTGACCCCGATTGAAAACCATTTCACCATCCAGCCTGAAATATTTGAATTTACTTAGCTACCTTGCCCTGTGAACACTATCTTTAGAACCTGATTCAGTCATGTTTTCTTGAAAGTTGACCCCATATTCCAATGGTAAAGGACATCCCTCTATCCTTCTAAGTTAGTAATTCCACCACCAAATCAAACTCAAAAGCCAATCAAGCTTGAATAACTAGCCTAAAATCAATTAACTCAACAGAGTTAAATCATAAAGAGAGAGCCCTCTCTGAGCATTAGGAAGGCTAGATCCTGATCTCAAAAGTAGGTTTGTGGTTACCTCTAATATTTATTTTGACCCAATATAACAACCTTATGGAAATTTTAGAGTGATAACATAGTGGCAACCATACTGGGGAAAGTCCTCAATATAATAAACCTTAAAGGAAATCTTAAAATCTAATCTCTTCGTCTTAAGGTAATTTTAGGGTTGTTAAAAAGTTGCATTAAAAAATTAAAAAATTAAAATTCTGGCTTCCAAAAGAACACACTATACGAAGGCACACCCAGATCCAAACCCTTCTTTAATAGTTGATGATCCTAACCAAATTTTAAGAAAACGAAAAAAGGTAGAAATCCAAGGAAGTAATAGTCAGTTAGTTAAAGCAAATTCACTTCTTAAACACTTATCAAGTTTAGAGGATATTCAATTTGATTTATCATTTGAGCTTTCTTTGTTTCGTACCAAATCTAAAAATTCAATTCATGATACTGTAATAGACCCCAATTTTATTCAATTTATTGAATCAAAAAGGTTCCTATACATCCTAATTTAGATCAACATATTTTCGATACTTTTGACAAGCTAGAAGCTTTAACCTCAACTTTGATAAGGCATATAGATGAAGCCTATCTTCAAAAATCATTTGAATTAGCTACCCTAACTACTACTACCCCTGAAAATTCTATAGAGTCTTCAAAAACTGTAAATACAGCTTCATTTACTACCACCTCACCTATAATATCCACTACAGTTCATTCCCCGAAACCATTCATGCTTCAACTTTCTTTCCAACCAAACATCTCAAGTTCATCTACAGCGATCTCAAGCTCTTCTTCAAGCACCACTACTTTACCCCCTAGTCAAACCAAAGCCTTAGCCATGGCAGACATATATTCACCTTTGGTCTTACTAGCTCAACTACATGCCATGCCCCAAGACTACCAAAGTAAAATCTTTTTTTTTTAATGCTACTAGTCAGTATAATGCCCAACAACATGTGAATAAAATGACTTATTATTTTGAGTTACATGAGATTGATGAGTCTGATGTGCAAATGAGATTATTTGCCCAAACACTAGTAGGAGATGTCAAAAAATGGTTTAAAGGTTTACCTACTAATCATATTGCTAATTTAGTTGCTTTCCATAGATTATTTATCAATAGATGGGAAAGAAAGAAAAACCCTTTGCAAATATTGTATGAATATGAAAATATTAGAAGAGCTCCTAGATAATCTGTTTAGGACTATTATACTAGGTTCAACAATATCTATAATGCAATCCCTGCAAATATCAAATTTCCACTAGACTTAGCGCTAATCAAACTTCCTTATGGTTTTGACACTGATATGTCTTACCAATTGAGAGAAAGAAACCCTGAAACATTGGAACAAATGCAAAGTAATGCTATTAGCGTAGAATCCAATTTATTAGCTAAGAGAGCTAGGATGAGAAATGAGAAAAGAGTTACCATTAAAGAGGAACCATGCACTTCAGATGGTAAAATAGACAATTTAGCTAAAAGTGTAGAAAGGATAATGGATAGATTAGAAAATATGGAAAGAAAATATCAGTGGGAAAATCAACAGGGACCCCCAATTAGAAACCCCAACTTTAGGAAAAATCCTAATACTGGAAAAATAAGATATGCTATATCTGAAAAACAGGTTACACCACCTTTCCAAGAAAATTATGCTGAAGGTTCACGAAACCATGAAGAAGAGAATGACACCCAGATAAACTTATTGGGGATTAAAAATGAAGATGTTGTTTTTCTTACTCAGGAAGAACAGGAATTGTATATGTTACAGCAGTTACAATTAGAATCTAGAATCTAGAGAGTCCTTTGAATCTACTATCTATGAAGTTCACAAATAGTATAGCCTTAGAAGCAAAAAGAATACAAAAGTTCCCACTAAGAAATCAATCCAAACACAAGCTAAAAAAATAGCAAAAGCTCTGGTGACCAAAGTTCTACAAATTCTCCCTAGAGGAACTCAGGAGACTTCCAACCCAAAAATTGTAGACATAACTTCAGTTGAAAGTCAAATTTCAACTGTTACTCAAACTATTACAAATAAGAAAATTCAAAACAAAACTACTGGTACACAAACTGAGTTACCAAGTGTTCATAAAGAAGATAAAAGTACACAGGCCATAATTGGTAAGGAAGATCTCATAGAATTAGGAAAAACTCATTTGCCACTGAACATTAAGACTGAGATGACCAAATTGAAAATATTAGTTCATTTGATAGAGCTAGTGAAAAATGAATCATACAAAGCATAAATCACTAAAACACTAAATATAGGTGAAGATGAAGATGCTGTAAACCTTAATGATGATCAACCTAAGTTATTATTTGGTCCAAAAGTAAATGGCAAACATCAACAAGGGGGTATCCCTCCATTCTACATTAGCTTAAATGTTCATGATAAAATCTTACATAATGCTATGCTAGATTCAAGGGCATCCCATAACCTAATTCCTAAAGCAATCATGGAAAGATTAAATTTAGATATCACCAAACGCTACAAGGACTTGTTTTCCTTTGATTCCATGCAAGTCAAATGCCTTGGCCTGATTAAATATTTATGTGTAACTCTAGTCTAGTTCCCAACAAAAAGTATTGTTATGGACATAGTAGTTGTTGATATGCCACACTAATATGGAATGCTATTATCTCACTCATGTGGAGAAAAAACGTAGGGATCTCTATAGTTAGACATGTCATATGCTACCATCTCTGTATTTGTTCAGCGAACAAAGCTTTACAGAGAAACCTTGATGAAATACATGGTAAGTAGTTCAGGAAAACCATAGAATTACCCTATATACTTCATGCATTATGATATGGACTCATTTATCTTGTATAATTCAGACAATGGCAAAAATGAAATTACAGCTGTAGAATAAAAATACAAAGTACTTGATAGTGAAAACATAACACATGAGTCTCTTTGGAATTTAGATTTTGATGGCTCTGTAAATAGATTAGGAGCAAGTGTAGGAGTTTGGATTCATAGCATGGAAAATAATCATTTTGAAGGTCATGCCTTTAGATTAAAATTTAAATGCAGAAACAACATGGCAGAGTATGAAGCTTTAATCTTAGGACTGCAAATTGTAAGAAAACTTAGAGCCAAGAGAGTTTCTATCATGGGAGACTCAGAATTAATCATAAAACAAATTAAAGGAGAGTATTCTGTGAATAATCCTAGACTTAGCCAATATAGAGAAACTGTTCTAGATCTGATTAAGGAACTTCTTGAAACTAATTTTGTTGCTATTCCTAGGAAACAGAACATGCAAGCTCACAGTTTGGCTACTTTTTCTAGCACTTGCAGATTACCTTTTCAGCCCAACCACCAGTACATTATAGAAGTAAGACACAAACTTGTTATACCTGATAATCTAAAATATTGGCAGATTTTTTCACAAGATTCTCAAATCTATTATTTCATGAATACTGAGGGAGAATTCCAAAACTGTAACATAGATGTTGATTCTACAGTAGACAACATCATAAATAGTGAGATAGATATAAATGCTTTAGATGTAAATAAACCCACTAAATTCACTGAAGTAGAAATAGATAAATTAGAAATAGTAGAAATAGAAGAAATAATCAATGATGATTCTGAGATTTTAAACCTTAAAAATAACTTTTTTCCTAAGGGATTAGTCCCATTAGAAGATTTATTTGATTCAAATGATGTATCTAGAAAACCAAAAATGGAGCCTTTAAGATCAGACATAGAAGAATGTAACATAGGAATCGAAGTAAAACCTAAGCTTATTAAAATATCCAAAGCATTATCTCCAGATGAAAAGCTGAAATACATAAGTTCTTTTAAAGAATTTCATGATGTCTTTGCCTGGAATTATGAAGACCTCAAACCTTATGAAACCAACATTATTCAACATAAGATACCCATCAAAGAATATCAAAAACCTTAAAAGAAAAAAGCTTAGGAGAATTAATGCAGTTCTTATGCCATTAATTGAAAAAGAATTAAAAAGGATGTATGAGGCAAACATCATAGAACCAATTAGATATTCATATTGGGTCTCTAATTTAGTCACCACAAGAAAGAAAACAGGAGAAATCAGACTCCGTAATGATTTTAGAAACTTGAACAAAGTACCACTAAAAGATAACTATCCCCTCCCTAAGATGGACCATATTCTACAGAGAGTAGTAGGGTCATCCAGAATTTCATTACTGGATGTATTTTCTAGATACAACCAAGTCTTAGTCCAACCAGAGGATCAAAGAAATAATGCATTTACCACTCCCTGGGGTACTTTCATGTATTTGAAAATGCCTTTTGGATGGATGAATGCTGGAGAAACATTCGAAAGAGCAATGTACATAGCCTTTGCAAAAGAAATCCATGACTTTTTCGTTGTTTACCAAGACGATATCACAATGTATTACAAATCAAACAATGAACATCTAGATAATTTAAGAAGAGTTATTATTAAATGTAGAAAATTTGGCATATCCTTAAATCCTAAAAAATCACTTTTTGGATTAGAAGAAGGTAAACTCTTGGGACACATAATATCAAAATATGGAATTAGAATAGATCTAGCCAGAATAGAGGCAATCCTAAATATCAGTCATCCTAGGAACATTAAAGAATTGTAATCATTCTTAGGTAAAATAAATTTTCTTAGAAGATTCATTTCTAACTTGGAAGAATTAATCAGAGAATTAAATAACATGTTAAAGAAAGATTCAACACTTAAGTGAACAGTAGAGGCTAAACAGACTTTTGAGGCAATGAAAGAAGCCCATACTAAAACACTAGTTCTCATAAGTTCTGATTTCAAAAAGGATTTTATAATTTTTTCTTTTTCTTCAGAACATACTATTGCAGTATTCTCATTGCAAAAGAATGATCAATGTTATGAGCAGCCTATTGCATTTTTTAGCAAATCTTTGAGAGATTCTACACTAAAGTACAACACAATGGAAAAACAAGCACTTGCTTTAGTGAAAGCTATTAAATATTTCAGAGTGTACATCTTATACTCACACATCATTGCACATGTTCCAAATTCAGTAGTAAAGGACATCATATTTACATAGAATGAGCCTGAAGGAAAGAAAGGCAAATGGATTGCCACCATTTTGGAATATGACATTGAAATAAATCCTACAAAAGTTATCAAGGGACAAGGTTTAGCTAAAATCATGGCTGAATCGATTTGTCACTCCTTAGATATAAATTTCATTGGTGCCCTAAATGATCAGGAAGAAATGGCGACTCCACAGATCAATGAAGCTTTCATAGATTGACCTTGGTATGCAGATATCATATTTGTTTTACTAAACCTACAAGCTCCTCCTAGTTTATCTAGGACTAAAGGTAGATTCTTGAAAATGAAATCAATGAAATGTTGTATCATAGATAATGCTTTATTTTGGAAAGATAATGGTGGCATTTTGTTGAATTGTTTATTAAAAGATGAAGCAGACAAGGTTATGCAATAATTTCATGCCGAAGATTGTGGAGGCCACCTATACTGGAAAACAACTGCTGATAAGATTTTAAGGGAAGCTTTTTATTGGCCCACTCTTTTTGTAAATATCCGAAAATATGTGACCTCCTGTTATAAATGCTAAATATTTGAAGGCAAGAAGAAACTCTTCCCTTTACCCCTCAAACCCATCTCAACAGAAATCCCTTTTCAATAACGGGGTTTAGACTTCATTGGGGAAATTCACCGACCCTCCTCAGCCTAGTATAAATGGATTTTGACAGCCACTGATTACTTTACTAAATGGATAGAAGCCATCCCTTTTAGATAAGAAACTGATTCTGTCATCATCTCATTCCTTGAAAACAATATCCTTTCAAGATTTGGATGCCCCCAAAAGCTCATCACTGATAATGTAGTTGCTTTCAAATCTAAGAAAATGGTAGACTTTTGTAACAGATATTACATTACCCTTGGCCATTCCACTACCTATTACTCTCAAGGTAATGGAATTACAGAATCCTCAAACAAAAGCCTTGTTAGTATCATCAAGAAACTGCTAGAAGACAACAAGAAGACATAGAACAAAAAGTTGGTTAATGCCTTATGGGGAGATAGACTAACTACCAAAAAATCCATTGGTACATCTCTTTCCCAGCTAGTATACGGAATGGATGTTGTTTCCCCATCTTGTTTAGGAGTACCAGTGATGAAAGTGATTCAAGAACTGCAGGTAGAGTCCAATGATATCCAAAGGAGGATAAATCAGACACTACATTTGTAGCAAATCAGAGAAGAAGTCTATGTCAAATCACAAGTGATCCAGGATAAAATCAAAATGATTTTTGACAAGAAAACCAAAGATGATGATTTTTACATAGGTGATAAATTACTCAAATGGGATTCTAGAAGAGAAGAAAAGGGTAAACATGGTAAATTTTATTTCCTATGGGAATGCCTTTATATCATTTATGGTTACAGAGGTGACAATGCATTTTTCTTGAGACTGCTAGATGGAGCAGATCTACTGCGTGGACCAGTCAATGGTAGAATGCTGAAGCATTACTTGTCCCCAGATTAACATTAGTTCATTTGTTTACTTTTCTCATTGTACATAACATTGCAAAGTTTAGATTAGATTGGATGACAACCTTTTGAGGTTGAAGCCCGAAGAGAAGGCTCTGAGCTTTGAAAGGTGTAGCATCATATGTATGAATAAAGCAAATCATAGAGAAGCAATTAAAAGGCAACCACAGTGAAATTTTCAAAGGCTAGTGATCTTAAATTTCTTAACATTTAACCAAGAAATTCCATCCCCATGTGGAGCCACTGTTAGGGTCCTATAATAATAGGATTCATAATTTTGAATTGGCTATGGTTAGTCTTGTAACATTGTACATACTTTTGCTTTCTGCAAAATGTTTTCCCATATTAAAAATAAAAAATGTACATATGGTAAGTCCTAAGAGAAAGAAAAATATCAAAAAAGTATAAGATATGAACCCCACAAAAAAGAGATCAAAATAGATTCTGAAAGTGTGAAAATTCAAATGACACCCCTTTTTAACTTTACTTTGCAAAATAATATTGTGTGTAGCTTGTAAAAAATGCCACAAACCCATGATGGTCAAAGTAGTTTAAACTTGATTCATTCATTCTTTAAGTTTCATATTAATAGATAGAGAATAAAGTTCTAGCCAAATTGTTTAATCTTGGCATATCAGTATTTAGGTAGATAATAATAATGAGCTCATCATTTTAATCTGATCCATTAGAAGCTATAAGGTTAGAATTAGATAGTTTTTTTATCAAAGAAAAAGAAATTAAGGGTCAGCAAGCTCAAATGCACCCACTGAATGAAGAGAAAATGGTAGGGTAAATAAAGAGTATGTAGAAGAAGTTTTGGAAATGCACAAGGTTGCTAGCTCAAATTTACCTTCATCATACTTGATCCTATGTTTCATGTGCAGGAGGAATTATTAAAGGCAAAGGTCAATTCACTAAAGCGTTTTGACTAATTTCCCCTCATTTCACTAAACCCCTTTATTAATTTCCCTTCATTTTCCCGTTCATTATTTTTCATTTTCAAAAGAGGTATTTTCCCCTGTAAAAATATTCCCTCCCCTTCATTCCACTTTCCCCCTTATTTCATTCCATTTCCCCTTCCCAAAACCCCTTTCCCTAGTGTGAAACCCATTGCCCCCAACACCCCCGCCCCCCCAACCCCCTTATTAATTTCCCCTTTTCCCTTAAAAACCCACTAAATCCCCTTTATCTTAATTTTTAAAGGTTAAATGTGTCAAGCCCCATTAAAAACCCTCCTCGATACCCTTTAAATTTAACCCCTATGTTATTTTTCTAACCCATAGTCCTGTTGTATATATTTAACCCCCCATTTTTATAATTCCCCGATACCCTATTAACCCATCTCATATATCAAAATCCCCTAATTACTTTATAATTAATTACATTTCATTGTAATTAAACCTGACCCCACTCCCCAACTCTGCCCTCACACTCTGGCATGTGATAGTCCTCCAATCTCCCACCTGCAGATCTGATGGCCCATATGCATATCACATGCTCCCATCGTTCGACACTTAAAATCCCAAAAGCATGCGAGATTCGCAGTTTTGGCCGTTCACTGTTTTGCTACGTGGTAGCACCATGTTGTATCGCGTGCTCTTGAAAAATAATGTCGTCCACCCAAAAGCTTGCGATATGGCATAAAGTTGCCTCCTAGCGTAAAAGCAAACTTCTCACTGTTCATTCATTAATCCCATGCCAAAATTTAACCATTGTTAGTTAAAAGCCAAAAAAGGCCCCTTTTCACTCTTTTCACTGATTTTTCGTTGCAAATGCCTCTGTCAACCAATTCCAATGCCCGGAAACCCTGTTAAACCATTTTCAACCCATTTACAACCTAAAGACCCTGTAGATTCCAAATTGAACCATCACATAGACAATTCAATCTTTAGAAACCTCTGTTGCTACCATACAACCCTGATTGCACACCAAATCTCCGTTTTCCAGGTATTCTTGAAAGAACCAGAACGACCCTCTGTTTAAAGGTCTACACAGTGATTAATGAAAGGTTAATTCATTAAATTAATTAAAAGACCCTACCAAACTAGAATAAACTCATTGTGCATCCAAATGCTCTTTTTCTGCAGATTATATTCGCCCTTCCTACTGTTCCAGAGCCCTTAAGCTTACTCCTAAGCCACAAAAAGAATAATTCAATAGAATAAACCAAATTATGGCTTCCCAAAGCATTATGAGTGAAAAACCCCTGCAAACCCCTCACCTGGACATTGACCACCTCCCATTGGCAAACAAAGATGTCCAAATTAAAGACACATCTACCTCTAGCCACCTATTAAAGCTCCACTACTGGAGTAAAGATAAATTCCTGAACCAGAATGATGACATTCATCTATGGGAGTCAAATTTGCCCAAATACTTGTTCCCACAGGTATACTTGTTCCCAGGAATCATCCACTTCCGCCAAACGTGCTATATCCCAAGTCAAAGCGCCATAGTCTCTCCTAACCAATAGATTTTATTTACAATCACTACTGAGTCCATAAATCAAACGTTGCAGATCTAGCCAAGCCCAAATGAGGCCCCATTTTCCATTGAAGCCTTACTTGAACTTTACAATAAGCTGGACCTTCCCAAGAGGGCTCAAATCTTTCAGACTTTCATCCTAGAAGAGTCTCATACTCCTACAGACAATCCTCCATACTCTGCCACCATTTTCTCTGAAGAGGCCAGACAAATTATAACCATGCTATCTTGTATCCTTGGGTATACTACCGATGAATTTGTAGATGAACCTGTACTTGCTTTCATTTCTATTTTTTTGCCCATGCAAGCCTCCAACATCAGTCTTCAATTTTTCCTAGTTCTTAGCAAACATAATCCATGATCAATTGATCAAGGTTCCGAATGAAAGAGTATTTAAATACTCTTCAGTGCTATTCCACATGTTTTTATATTTTCAGTCAGATATGTTTCCATTCAATATCCAGAAGTTGGATACTAAGGGCCATTCAAGATCTGTCATCTTTTGGACACCCTTAATCCAAAAATATTCCATTGTTTTCAGTTATAAAGAGTTCATTGATTCCTTCATTCATCCAGTTGTAAACATGCTAACCAGTAGCAATCAACCCAGAATCAATGACGAAATAAAAAGAGTTTTGTAGTTGTCTAAGAACAGTAGACTAGGAGACTAGTATCTATACCAGGACCACACTAAAATCAGAATATATGGATGCCAGCTCACTCCTTACAAGCTGCTCAAATACCTCCCCATGAGGATATTTGCATTAGAGTATTTCAGGAAGATCATAAACTCATATGAGGTCAATTTTTTGGGAGATATGAAGAAAACACAGTTCAAAATCGAAAACCAACTGGGCCCTTTTATTTGAAATAATAGGGAGGCTGGACAAGAAGCAGATAAAATTTTACAGCAAATGAAGTTCAATAGCAGTTTTGTGTGGCAGTATGACCCTAATAGAGTCATAAACAAGTTAAGACTCAAGTTCAAATTAAGCCCTTTTATGAATGAGTCTAGGCCAGACATTGAGAGATATGCCAACTAGTCAGAGTGGTTGGAAAATACCTTAATAGATGTGGGAACGCAGATAGATACTAGTTCCTTTTTGCAGGTTCCAACCCTACAGGAACAGATGGGTATTAGTCCCATTCTATAGACTCTAGCCATGCAGAATATAAATGTAAAAAGAACCAGGGAAGAAGGTTCTAGCACTAAAATGGATACTACAGATGATAGGTTTGAAATCAGACACAGGAAGAAGCCCAAGCCTAATCCTGAAATTGAGTGAGAAGACACCATTGGGACAGTTGAAATCATTGATACTGACACAGTGGTTGAAAAGAGTAAAGCTCCAGCAGTTTCAGAGAAAACTCATCAACCTTCCAGCTCAAATACTCAGATTATTGAAAAACATCTTAGTATTGAAGTCTCTTCATCGAGTAAACTAGTGGATAAAGAGAAAGATATAAAAGAGAAGTACAAAGAAATCAAGTTGAGGAATGAGGCATTGAAGGCTGAAACATATGCCTAGTACTTCAAATAGACACCTGGGAACCAAAATAGATTAATGTAAGCCTTTGACATTAAAACTAGTAAAATGCAAATGACCTTTTTGCAGCCTACAGTCGAACGGACTACAAGAAGACAGAGTTTGAAGTTTTGGCCAGGGACGTTCACCCTATTGATCAAATTGAATTCCATAAGAAAACAGGCGAAATGATATACTCAACAATGACCAAGAAGGTCATGAGTGTTCAGAACCTTCAAAACACTCAAGACAACATCACAACATAGTTTAAGCTAGAGAAATCACCATCACAGGAAAAAGATAACAAAATCAAGTCATTAGAAGACTTGGTAAATGAAATTGGGTGTAATCCAAATGATATCAAGGCTGAAGAAAAACTAATAAAGAAGAAAAATGAGGATATTGCTGCTTTAAAGAAGCAACTAAAGTTACCCTCTTCTAAACATCCACATAACAAGGAGGTCCTAGAAATCCAAACCCAGAAAGATGAGATGATGGACCTCATTCTCTAGCTAAGTGCTCAATTAAAATAAATGTAGAAGGAATTGGACAAGTTAATAGAGCTGAAACAAGCCAATCTTGAGACAACCACTTCCACTGCTATTCCTACAATTACTACAATAGTTCCTTCAACTTTCATAGCTTCATTGGCCCCAACAGCTCCACTAGCTACAACACTTCCAGCTACAACAACAACTAAATCGGCTACAGCTTCAACAATAGCAGCAGCTCATCCAAGTGATGAAGCAAGTAAACTGGTCAAAGCCATGGAGGACATGTCCATTCAGACCACTGAAATAAATAGACTTAAACAACAGATAAAAATTCTAGAGGATGAGAAGAAACTGGCTCAAATCATGCATAAAAATGAAATATAGAAGTCAAATAGGTTGAGTGAGAGGATAGAGAACTTCAAAAAGGAATTAGCGCTGAAGGAGCCACTTGGCCAAGAAAAATAGCAGCTATGGGCCAATATCATTGACTTTGTCAATGATATTTGGCCATATATACAAGTTATCTTTGAACAAAATGATTTAGCCAAAGACGTTGGTGAAGAAATTCAAAGGGTTAAGGCCGAACTTGGAAATATGCTAAAAGAAGCTTCAAGGATAATCGAATTCCTTAACTCAAAGAATAAATATGAATTGCAGGAACTTGGCATAGTTGACAGAACTGGCACTATACTAGAGGTGAAGAAGGTAATCACCAAGAGTAACTTAATGATGCAGCTTGAGGACAAATGCCAAACCATGGAGCTAGCTATAGGCAAGTTTATGGTCAAATTCGATGTTTTGAGGCAGAAAGGTCTGCATAATCTATTGATAATAAATTACAGGTTAATGGCACATGAAGACTATGATAAAAGAATCAGAGAAGTGCAAGCCAATAGTTCCTCTATGAAAGGGATGCCTACAAGAAAGGTTCTTTACCAGAATTTTGAGAACTTCTTTTACCTCTAGCATGAGGTAAAACATCTTTTTGTAAAGAAGTCCACCTTTCCAAAATACACAAAAGCTAATGAAGTCTAGAGAAGAATGGTAAATATTAAATTACCAGATACATAGACTTGAGAAAAATTAAATGATTTACTATGAAAATGCAAGGTAAACAGTGGATACAGAGTAGCGAAAGAAATGCAGTAGATCAGCTAAGTCAATGAGTATCAGATGAAAGAGTATCAGTCAAAAGGAAAAGTAAAAGAATAGTCAGTGTGGAAGACAAACAACCAAGGAGAAAAAGTAGCCTAATATCAAAGAAGAGCCAGTAGCAAACAATAAAAGAGTGGCAACTTGCATTAGCTACATATATGTCTCTATCTTCTTGCATGAAGATATTTATGTTTCCTTAAATAATTAATAAATAAGTTTAGGATATTTTGTAATAATTTTTTGTATAAATAATTCATAAATTTGAAGTATAGGGCATGGATTGCTAAACATTTCTATAGTTCTATTGATCTAAAACCTAAGGGTTCATTGTACCATTTTTCAAGTCAGCAGACTGGACTAAGTAATAAAGGCATTGCATTACAGGATTCATGCGTTGGGCCACTTCAGTGAAGTATTTCGTGTTTGTCAAATTTTTATCTTCTTAAATGTTTCACATACTTCAATGTTATCTGAATTGAATGAAATAACTGGAATATTATTACATAAATTGTTTAAGTACACTCTGTCTTGAACAATTTTTCATTTTCATGTTTTCTTCTAATATCCAGAGTAGGGAATCCTTCATTTATCCGTAGTTTCAATTGGCTTTTATCATTTCCCTCATTATCCGTTTTGAGGAATCCTCAATTGCTCCTTGACATCAATTGTAAACCACTTCACCATCCAGCCTAAAAAATCTAAATTTACTTAGCTACCTTTTCCTGTGAACACTATCTTTAGAACCTGATTCAGTCCTGTTTTCTTGACACTTGACCCCATAGTCCAATGGTAAAAGACATCCCTCTATCCATCTAAGTCAGTAATTCCATCACCAAATAAAACTCAAAACCCAATCAAGCTTGAATAAATAGCCTAAAATCAATTAACTCAACAAAGTTAAATCATAAAGAGAGAGCCCTCTCTGAGCATTAGGAAGGCTAGATCCTGATCTCAAAAGTAGGTTTGTGGTTACCTCTAATATTTCTTTTGACACAAGATAACAACCCTATGGAAATTTTAGAGTGATAACATAGTGACAACCATACTGGGGAAAGTCCTCAGTCTAGTAAACCTTAAAGGAAATATTAAAATCTAATCTATTTGTCTTAAGTTCATTTTAGGGTTGTTAAAAAGTTTCATTAAAAAATAAAAAAAATAAAATTTTGGCTTCCAAAAGAACACACTATACCAGGGCACATCCAGAACCAAACCTTGCTTTAATAGTTGATGATCCTGACAGAATTTTAAGAAAACCAAAAAAGGTAGAAATCCAAGGAAGTAATAGTCAGTTAGTTAAAGCAAATTCACTTCCTAAACACTTATCAAGTTTAGAGGATATTAAATTTGATTTATCATTTGAGCTTTCTTTGTTTCGTACCAAATATGAAAATTCAATTCATGATACTATAATAGATCCCAATTTTATTCAATTTATTGAATCAAAGAAGGTTCCTATACATCCTGATTTAGATCAACATGTTTTGGATACTTTTACAAGCTAGAAGCTTTAACCTCAACATTGATAAGGCATATAGATGAGGCCTATCATCAATAATCAGTTGAATTGGTTTCCCTAACTGCTGCTACCCCTGAAATTTCTACGAAGTCTTCAAAAACTGCAAATACAACTTCATTTGCTATTGCCTCACCTATAATACCCACTACAGTTCATTCCCCAAAATCATTCATACCTCAACTTCCTTTCCAACCAAACATCTCAAGTTCATATAGTTCATCTATAACCATCTCAAGTTCTTCTTCAAGCACCATTTCATTACCCCCCAGTCAAACCAAAGCCTTAGCCATGGCAAATAGATATGCACCTTTGGTCTTACCAGCTCAACTACATGCCATGCCCCAAGAATACCAAAGTAAAATCTTTCTGTTTGATGCTACTGGTCAGTATACTGCCCAATAACATGTGAATAAAATGACTGATTATTTTGAGTTACATGAGATTGATGATTCTGATGTGCAAATGAGATTATTTTCCCAAGGACTAGTAGGAGATGTCAAAAACTGGTTTAATGGTTTACCTGCTAATTATATTGTTGATTTAGATACTTTCTGTAGATTGTATATCAATAGATGGGAAAGAAAGAAAAACCCTTTGCAAATATTGTCTGAATATGAAAACATTAGAAGAGCTCCTAATGAATCTTTTTAGGACTATTGTACTAGGTTCAATAGTATCTATAACGCAATCCCTGCAAATATCAAACCTCCACCACACTTGGCACTAACCAAATTTCCTTATGGTTTTGACACTGATATATCTTACCAATTGAGAGAAAGAAACCCTGAAACATTGGAACAAATGCAAAGTAATGTTTCTAGTGTAGAAGCCAATTTATTAGCTAAGAGAGCTAAGATGAGAAATGAGAAAAGGGTTACAATTAAATAGGAACCATCCAGTTCAGATGGTAAGATAGATAATTTAGCTAAAAGTGTAGAGAGGATAATGGATAGGTTAGAAAATATGGAAAGAAAATCTTAGTGGGAAAATCAACAAGGACCCCCAATTAGAAACCCCAACTTTAGGAAAAATCCAAATACTGGAAGAGAAAGAGATGCTATACCTGATCAATAGGTTAGACCACCTTTCCAGGAAAATTATGTTGAAGGTTCACAAAACCATGAAGTAGAGGAGGCCACCCAAATAAATCTATTGGGGATTAAAAATGAAGATGTTGTTTTTCTTAGTCAGGAAGAACATGAATTGTATATGCTACAACAATTACAATTAGAGTCTGGAGAGCCCTTTGACCACAAACAAGGCTATGAATCTACTATTTATGAAGTTCACAAACAGTATAACCTTAGAAGAAAAAACAATACAGAAGTTCCCACTAAGAAATCAATCCAAACGCAAGCTAAAAAAAATAGCAGAAGCTCCGGTGACCAAAGTTCTACAAATTCTCCGTAGAGGAACTCAGGGGACTTCTGTTATGAAACCAGCTCAAGAATAAATAGAAAAGATAGATCAACGCCTTAGAATTCAACCTCTTCAAGGGGGCAACCTCCTTTACATTACATAAATGAAAAATTCTTGGTTGATACAAATGAAAAGACCTCCTTTCTATATATAGGAGTCTAAGGGGTTATAACATTATCAGAGCCGACATAACAATAATAATTTAAGGGCACAATAATAACAATAGTGGGCTTCTATGGGGCACAATAGTAACAATATGGGCATTACATGGGTACATCAATATAATAAGTGGGTTATACTAATAAAAATAAGGGGTTACACTAGTAGTATAGGGGCCTAACATGCCCCTCTCCTTCAAAAAGCGTTTTCCTCAACGCTTGAGTAGTTCTTGATGCTTCTGTATAAAATTCTTGTCCTCCCATGTGGAATATTCAGCGGGTAAGTTCTTCCAGTTGATGAGATACTCTGAAATTGATCGATTTTGTAGCTGTCGGGTTCTTGTTTCTGTGACTGCTCCAAGTTCCAATATGATTTTTCCTTCCTCTTTAATTTCTGGCAATATTGTTTGAATTGGGATCTTTTGCAACTTTTGAATTAGTGGCCATACTTCTTCGTCCTTCTTCCATTCATCCCTTGCTTCGTTTATACAATCTGGTTGGATAATATAAATAGCACAAAACAATGCTTCCACATCCTCATCCTTGAAGAGTCTTCCCATTTGGTAAGGTCGCCATTTTTTAAGTTCCTGTTGTTTCGTTTGATTTTGCACCGAAGTGGCGTTATCCTTTAAAAGTTGGAGAACTTGTTGTTGATGCTCGATGTGATCTTTCACTGCTTGAACCTTTTTCTTCTTGATATGTCCTTCTATCTCTAGAGTTTGAGGAGTGGTAATTTCTTTCAATCCTTTACAAGATATGGTCGGATTTATTTTTTGATGCTCGATGTGATCTTTCACTTCTTGAACATTTTTCTTCTTTATATGTCCTTCTATCTTGATAGTTTGAGGAGTGGTAATTTCGAACAATGAATTACAAGATATGGTTGGATTCATTTCTTCTTTCTCAATGTGATCTTTCACTTCTTGCACCTTTTTCTTCTTGATATGTCCTTCTATCTTGAGAGTTTGAGGAGTGGTAATTCTTGCTAATGTTTTACAAGATATGGTCTGATTCATTTCTTCTTTCTCTGGGGTGGGGTCCTGGCATATATCTTCTTCTTTTGTTGTTTCTTGATCCTTTTCTTCCTCCTCTTCATATTCTATGTAAAATAATTTCTTCTCAGCACACTTATGACCTTTAGTGCATTTGCTATCACAATTGTAACAAAGCCCTTTTTCTCTTTTTTCTTCCAATTGTTGTGGTGTAACCCTTGTAGGTTGTGGAAGGCTAGGAGAAACAACACTTCCATCTTTATAGTTGTGAGGGGTACACTTCCTGGTTTCAATAATTTTTCTTTCCACTATGTCACAAAGCCCTTTTACTCTTTCCAATTGTTGTGGTGTTGCTCTAAAGAAGGTGTTGATCTTTGTATCCTCATAATGTGCTATCATTTCCTCCGTGAAAATTGACCACGTAACAAGTTTTTTATGCGAACAAAGCCCTTTGTACCATAAAAATTGATCTGGTTCTAAATATGAAGATGCAATACATACCTTTTGTAATAGTTGTACACCATGTATATCAAAATATTGCTCCATCTGAAGTATCCAATTTACCGGATCCTTGCCATCAAACTTCCTCATCTTGCTTTTTCTTGATTTTAGGAGCTCTACCTTGAAACGACTGTAACTTTGTACTTTCAGATCTTTAAGTTCTAAAATTGTGATCTGTAGTATCCCTCTGTGTCCTCTTTCCAATGCCACCAGTCTGATCCAAATTGGATTCACCAAGGAAGAGTTATGTGAAATCTCCCACATTGACTTGCTTTTAGACTGGTTCAGTGGAGCGAACTTGTATGACGTGCCATGAATCACTGTTTCAACCTTTGAATCTGAAACATACACACAAGAAACTAATGTCCGTCCTCTTTCTGTACCTTCTTACGAAATTTCAATCCGATCCCCAGAGAGAAAGTTATGACGATTTTCCCCAGGTCACCTGTTTTGAAGGTAATTCCGGAGTCTGCAAAAAGACCAACTTCCTCAGATCATATCTCCGCAAATATCGCGCGAAAAGCTCTGAAATTTGGACCCAAGGTTCAGCACGATTTATTCTCAAATGGGTTTTTTTTGCGACTTCCGAAACATCACAGAAAAAAAGTTATAGCGAAAATTCCACAATGATCTGTTTGGAGCAGCGAAACCCTAGAATCCAAAGCTCTGGTACCAAATGTTATGAAACCAACTCAAGAATAGATAGAAAAGATGGATCAACGCCTTAGAATTCAGCCTCTTCGAGGGAGCAACCTCCTTTACATTACATAAATGAACAATTCTTGGATGATACAAATGAAAAGACCTCCTTTCTATATATAGGAGTCTAAGGGGTTATAACATAATCAGAGCCGACGTAACAATAATAATGTAAGGGCACAATAATAACAATAGTGGGCTTCTATGGGGCACAATAGTAACAATATGGGCACTAAATGGGTACATCAATATAATAAGTGGGTTATACTAATAACAATAAGGGGTTACACTAGTATTATAGGGGCCTAACAACTTCCAACCCAAAAATTGTAGACATAACTTTAGCTGAAACTCAAATTTCAACTGTTGCTCAAACTATTCTGAATAAGAAAATTCAAAACAAAACTGTTGGTACACAAATTGAGTCACCAAGTGCTGAGAAAGAAGATAAAAGTACATAGGCCACAATTGGTAAGGAAGATCTCATACAATCAGGAAAAACTCAATTGACATTCAACATTAAGACTGAAATAGCCAAATTGAAAATATCAGTTCCTTTGATAGAGCTAGTGAAAAATGAATTATACAAAGAACAAATCACTGAAACACTAAATATAGGTGAAGGCGAAGATGTTGTAAACCTTAATGATGATCAACATGAGTTATTATTTGGTCTAGAAGTAAATGACAATCATCAACAAGGGGGTATCCCTCCATTCTACATTAGCTTAAATGTTCATGATAAAATCGTACATAATGCTATACTAGATTCAGGGGCATCCCATAACCTAATGCCTAAAGCAATCATGGAAAGATTAAATTTAGATATCACCAGACCCTACATGGACCAGTTTTCCTTTGATTCTAGCCAAGTCAAATGCCTTGGCTTGATTAAATATTTGTGTATAACTCTAGTCTAGTGCCCAAAAAAGAGTATTGTTATGGATATAGTAGTTGCTGATATCCCACCCAAGTATGGAATGTTATTATCTCACTCATGGGGAGAAAATTTGTAGGGATCTCTACAGTTAGACATGCCATATGCTACCATCTCTGAATTTGGTGAGCAAAGAAATCTTTACAGAGAAACCTTGATGAAATACATGGTAAGTAGTTCAGAAAATCATAGAATTACCCTATATACCCCATGCATTCTGATACAGACTCATTTATCTTGTATAATTCAGACAATGGAATAAATGAAATCACAGTTGTAGAAGAAAAATACAAAGTACCTGATAGTGAAAACATAAGAAATGAGTCTCTATGGAATTTAGATTTTGATGGCTCTATAAATAGATTAGGAGCAGGCGCAGGAGTTTGGATTCATAACATGGAAAATAATCATTCTGAAGGTCATGCCTTTAGATTAAACTTTAAATGCACAAACAACATGGTAGAGTATGAAGCATTAATCTTAGGTCTACAAATCGTAAGAAAACTTGGATCCGAGAGAGTTTCTATCATGGGAGACTAGAAATTAATCATAAAACAAATTAAAGGACAGTATTCTGTGAATAATCCTAGACTTAGCCAATATAGAAAAACTGTTCTAGATCTGATTAAGGAACTTCTTGAAACTGATTTTGTTGCTATTCCTAGGAATCAGAACATGCAAGCTCACTGTTTGGTTAGTTTTTCTAGCACTTGCATATTACTTTTTCAACCCAACCACCAGTACACTACAGAAGTAAGACACAAATCAGTTATACTTGATAATCTGAAATATTGGCAGATTTTTTCAGAAGATTCTCAAATCTATGATTTCATGAATACTGAGGGAAAATTCCAAAACTATAACATAGATACTGATTCTACAGTAGATAACATCATAAATAGTGAGATAGATATAAATTCTTTAGATGTAAATAAACCCACTAAATTCACTGAAGTAGAAATAGATAACTTTGAAAAGTAGAAATAGAAGAAATAATCAATGATGATTCTGAGATTTTAAACCTTAAAAATAACTTTTTGCCTAAGGGATTAGTCACATTAGAAGATTTGTTTGATTGAATCAAATGATGTAGCTAGAAAACCAAAAATGGAGCCTTTAAGATCAGACATAGAAGAATGTAACATAGGAAAAGAAGTAAAACCTAAACTTATTAAAATATCCAAAGCATTACCTCCAGATGAAAAGTTGAAATACATAAGTTTGTTTAAAGAATTTCAAGATGTCTTTGCCTGGAGTTATGTAGATGCCAATTCTTATGAAACCAGTATTATTCAACATAAGATACCCATCAAAGAAGATCAAAAACCCTTTAAACAAAAGCTTAGGAGAATTAATCCAGTTCTTATGCCATTAATTGAAAAAGAAGTAAAAAGGATGTATGATGCACAAATCATAGCACCAATTAGATATTCAGATTGGGTCTCTAATTTAATCACCACAAGAAATAAAAAAGGAGAAATCAGACTCCATGTTGATTTCAGAAACTTGAACAATAAAAGATAACTATCCCCTCCCTAAAATGGACCATATTGTACAGAGGATAGTAGGGTCATTCAGAATTTCTTTATTGGATGGATTTTCTGGATACAACCAAGTCTTAGTCCAACCAAAGGATCAAAGAAAGACTACATTTACCACTCCCTCATGTACTTTCATGTATTTGAAAATTCCTTTTGGATGGATGAATGCTGGAGCAACATTCCAAAGAGCAATGGGCATAGCCTTTGCGAAAGAAATCCATGACTTTTTAGTTGTTTACCAAGATGATATCACACTGTATTCCAAATCAGACAATGAACATCTAGATCATTAAAGAAGAGTTCTTATTAAATGTAGAAAATTTGGCATATCCTTAAATCCTAAAAAATCACTTTTTGGATTAGAAGAAGGTAAACTCTTGGACACATAATATCAAAAGATGGAATTAGAATAGATCCAGCAAGAATAGAGGCAATCCTAAACATAAATCATCCTAGGAACATTAAAGAATTGCAATCATTCCTAGGTAAAATCAATTTTCTTAGAAGATTCATTTCTAACTTGGCAGAATTAATCAGAGAATTAAATAACATGTGAAAGAAATATTCAACACTTAAAGTGGAAAGTAGAAGCTAAACAGTTTTTTCAGGCAATCAACGAAGCCCTTACTAAAATACCAGTCCTCATAAGTCTTAATTTCAAAAAATATTTTATAATTTTTTATTTTCCTTCAGAACATACTATTGCAGCAGTCTTTTTGCAAAAGAATGATCAAGGTTATGAGTAGCCTATTGCATTTTTCAGCAAATCTTTGAGAGATTCTATACTAAAGTACAACATAATGGAAAAACAAGCACTAGCTTTAGTGAAATCTATTAAATATTTCAAAGTGTACATCTTATACTCAGACATCATTGCATATGTTCCAAATTCAGTAGTAAAGGACATCATCTTAACGCAGAATGGGCCTGAAGGAAAGAGAGGCAAATGGATTGCCACCATTTTGGAATATGACATTGGAATAAAGCCTAAAAAACTTATCAAAGGCCAAGGTTTAGCTAAACTCATGGCTGAATCGAATTGTTAGGCCTTAGATATAAATTTCATTGGTTCCCTAGATGATCAGAAATAAATGGCGACTCCACAGATTAGTGAAGCTTTCATAGATTCACCTTGGTATGCAGATATCATATTTGTTTTAGTAAACCTACAAGCTCGTCCTGGTTTCTCTAGGACTAAATGTAGATTCTTGAAAATGAAATCAATGAAATACTGTATCATAGATAATTCTTTCTTTAGGAAGATAATGGTGGTATTTTTTTGAATTGTTTATTAAAAGATGTAGCTAACAAGGTTATGCAAGAATTTCATGTAGGAGATTGTGGAGGACACCTATACTGGAAAATAACTACTGATAAGATTTTAAGGGCAACTTTTTACTGGCCCGCCATTTTTGCAGATGTCCGAAAATATGTGACCTCTTGTCATAAATTCCAAATATTTAAAGGCAAGAAGAAACTCTTGCCTTTACCCCTCAAACCCATCTCAATAGAAATCCCTTTTCATTAATGGGGTTTAGCCTTCGCTGGGGAAATTCACCCACCCTCCTCACCCCAGCGTAAATGGATTTTAACAGCCATTGATTACTTTACTAAATGGATAGAAGCCATCCCTTCTAGACAAGCCACTGATTCTGTCATCATCTCATTCCTTGAAAACAATATCCTTTCAAGATTTGGATGCCCCCAAAAGTTCATTATTGATAATGCAGTTGCTTTCAAATCTTAGAAAATGGTAGAATTTTGTAACAGATATCACATTACCCTTGGCCATTCCAATACCTATTACCCTCAAGGTAATGGAATTACAGAATCCTCAAACAAAAGCCTTGTTATTATCATCAAGAAACTGCTAGAAGACAAGAAGAAGACCAGAAAATCCATTCATACATCTCCTTACCAGCTATTATATGGAATGGATGTTGTTTTTCCATTTTCTTTAGGAGTACCAATGTTGAAAATGATTCAAGAACTATAGGTAGAGTCCAATGATATCCAAAGGAGTATAAATCAGATAATACATTTGTAGCAAACCAAAGAAGAAGTCTATGTCAAATCATAAGTGATCTAGGATAAAATTAAAAATATTTTTGACAAGAAAACCAAAGCTGATGATTTTTATGTAGGTGATAAAGTACTCGAATGGGATTCTAGAAGAGAAGAAAAGTGTAAACATGGTAAATTTGATTTCCTATGGAAAGGCCCTTATATCATTTATGGTTACAAAGGTAACAATGCATTTTTCTTGAGACAATTAGAAGGAACAGATCTACTAGGTGGACTAGTCAATGGTAGAATGTTGAAGCATTACTTGTCCCCAAATTAACATTAGTTCATTTGTTTACTTTTCTCATTCTACATAACATTGCAAAGTTTAGATTAGATTGGATGATAATATTTTGAGGTTGAAGCCCGAAGAGAAGGCCATGAGCTTTGAAAGGTGTAGCATCATATGTATGAATAAAGCAAATCATAGAGGAGTAGCTACAAGGCAATCACAATCAAAGTTTCAAAGGATACTGATCTTAAAGTTCTTGATGTTTAACCAGGGAAAATTCTAAGAACCCCCCCTAAATTTACATGTATAATAAATGGGCGAATCTCCATGGTATATAGGAAAAATGGAAGGCGATTTTATCAATAATATGATATGTATATATAATTTTTTGGCGAATCCCTCACCAGGCATGGCGAATATTTTACTCAATTATAAAATCTTGTGTTTATTGAATACACAAATGAAATCATTGCATTTATTTAAAATATCTTTTGAAAACAAAATTGCCGAAATTACATATCGATAACCTAGTGGGTGTAGGATAAAATTCACCTGTGCCATTCACAGAAAGCATGAGAAAAAACCTAATATTATATATAAAACCAAGAGAAATTCAAATTCATCACTTCTAGGGACCTCGTAACCACCCTGCCAATACATAAGTATGTTCCTGTTTGCAATTAGAAAAATTACCCAAATTACAATCTGTTTACTCCAGCATATGTTGGAAAGTTATAGAAGGATGACTAGTGCAATCAATCCATTCCTTTTAGCCCTGGATTTGTTGCAATTTAAAACAGAAGTATACAAATATACTTGTCCAATGTCTATGCTTTAACCATTCACCTTAAGATGTTTTTACAATATAATTTCCTAAGTCTATTTAATATCTTCATTATCATAAAAACCAACCTATATCCATCTTAACTCCACATCTACCACTCTTAGGGGGATGAGCTCTATTTATCCCTCTGAGCACTTGGTAGACCCAGAATTAAGATGGATCTAAGATGATAGAATTTCCCCTTTAAATAGTCTATGCTCACATGAATACCATGGTATTACCATGGGTCAATACCATGGGTTATCATAAACCTAGAGCTTAAAAATTACTATTAGTAATTTATAAAAATTAATAAAATTAATAGTTGATTTTTATTTTATTTTTTATTTTAACCAAGCTAAAATGTTTAACATACATTATATTTCAACATCCATTTTTACTCTTGATCGGATCAAATATTTTTTCACTCTATGCTAGTTTGCATATCACGATATTTAATACCTCTCGGGGGTTAGTAGATTCAGAGTAAAGATGGATCTATGCTAGTTTAATTCCCCCATTTAAATAGGCTACATTCCAGGTAAATACCAAGTGTCAATACCATGTGCCATTTTGGTGAATACCATGGGTCAATACCATGTGCCATTTTTATTTTTATTAATACTAATATTAGGGTTAATAATGTTTTTTTGCATGGTATTAATAACAATCTAGTCCATGGTATTTGTCCCATAGTATTTTTCCCATAGGTTTCACCTAAATATAAGGCATTTTTTCGAGTGTTCATAAATATAAGGTGACTTATGGAGTAAATATAAAAAAATGTTTTATTTGTTTACCATACCTCTCGTTTATTTATATTTTTAATAATTTACCATACCTCTTTTACAAATATGGTATTTGGCCCATAGGATTCACTTAAATAAAACCTCTTTCTTGAGCCTTCTTTCATAAATACAACGAGGGTTATGGACTAAATATAAAAAGAGGTTTTATTTATTTACCATGCATCTAGTTTATTTATATTTTTATTTAGTTACCATACCCTTTGAGTAAGTATAAAAAGACGTTTTATTTATTTACCATACCTCAACTTTACTTATATTTTTATTTGTTTACACCCTTGCATGTATATAAGGTGATTTATGGAGTAAATATAAAAATGTTTTATTTATTTACCATACCTCTCATTTATTTATATTTTTATAAATTTACCATACCTCTTTTATAAATATGGTATTTGGGCCTTTGGCCCATAGGATTCACTTAAATAAAACCTATTCTTGAAAATAGGTGAATGGAAGGTTGTAACTCCTAATTTCAAGGGCTAACTTTACCTTTTTTACCCTCTCCCTTAAAATAAGGTGGGCTATTTGAGGTGACTTGTAAAAATGTACTATGATACAAAATATTCACCCACTAAAAATTTAAAACCCCTTAATTTCGCCAAAGGGCGAACATTCGCCCCTAAAATTTTCTATCTGTTTAACCAGGAAATGCAATCCCCATGTGAAGCCACAGTGAGGGTCCTATATTAATAGGATTCATAGTTTTGAATTGGCTATGGTTAGTATTGTAATATTGTACATACTTATGCTTTCTGCAAAAAAATTTCCCATATTAAAAATAAAAAATGTAAAGAGGGTATGTCCTAAAAGAAGGAAAAATATCAAAAAAGTATAAGATATGAACCCAAAAAAAAAGAGATCAAAATAGATTCTGAAAATGTGTAAATTCAAATGCCACTCCTTTTTTACTTTACTTTGCAAAATAATATTGTGTGCAGCTTGTAGAAAATGGCACAAATCCATGACGGTCAAAGTAGTTTAAACTTGATTCATTCATGCTTTAAATTTCATGTTAATAGATAGAGAATAAATATCTAGCCAAACTGTTTAATCTTGGTAGATCAGTAGCTAGATAGATAATAATAATGAGCTCATCATTTTAGTCTAATCCATTGGAAGTTATAAGGTTAGAATCAGATAGTTTGTTTATCAAAGAAAAAGAAATGAAGGGTCAGCAAGCTCAAATGCACCCAATGAATGAAGAGAAAATGCTAGGGCAAATAAAGAGTAGGTAGAAGAAGTTTTGGAAATTCACAAGGTTGCTAGCTCAAATGCACCTTCATCATACTTGATCCTATGTTTCATGTGCAGGAGGAATTATCAAAGGCAAAGGTCAATTCACTAAAGCTTATTCACTAATTTCCCCTCATTTCACTAAACCCCTTTATTAATTTCCCTTCATTTTCCCTTTCATTATTTTTCATTTTCAAAAGAGGCCTTTTCCCTTGTAAAAATATCCCCTCCCCTTCATTCCACTTTCCCCATTATTTCATTCCATTCCCCTTCGCAAAACCCCTTTCCCTAGAGTGAAACCCATTCCCATCAAAAATAATACAACCCCCCTATTAATTTCCCTTTTTCCCTTAAAAACCCACTAAAACCTCTTTATCCTAAGTTTGAAAGGTTAAATGTGTCGGGCCCCATTAGAAACCCTCCCCTACACCCTTTAAACTTAACCCCTATGTTATTTTTCTAACCCATTGTCCCATTGTATATATTTAACCCCCCATTTTTATAATTCCTCGATACCCTATTAACCCATATCATATATCAAAATCCCCTAATTAGTTTCTAATTAATTACATTTCACTGTAATTCAACCCGACCCCACTCCCCAGTTCCGCCCTCACAACTCCGTCGCGCAGTAGCCCTCCGATATCCCACCTCCATATCTGACGACCCATATCCATATCTCGCACTCCCATTGTTTGACACTTAAAATCCCAAAAGCACCCAAGATTCACGGTTTTGGCCGATCACTGTTCCGCTACGTGGTAGCACCACGGTGTATCGTATGCTCATGAAAACTACCACCCTCCACCCAAAAGTGGTGTGATATGACATAAAATCGCCTCTCTGCATAAAAGTAAACTGCTCACTATTCATTCGTTAATCCCACGCCAAAGTTTAACCATTGTTAGTTAAAAGTCGAAAAGGCCCCCTTTTCACTGTTTTCAATGATTTTTCGTTGCAAACGCCTCTATCAACAAATTCCAACGCCTAAAAATCCTATTCAACTGTTTTCAAACCTTTACAACCTAAAGACCCCGCAAATTCCAAATTCAAGTAGCACACAGACAATTCAAGCTTTGGAAACCTCTGTTGCTACCATACAACCCTGATTGCACACCAAATCTTTGTTTTCTAGGTATTCTTGAAAGACCCAGAACGACCCTATGTTTAAAGCTCTGCACAATAATTAATGAAAGGTTAATTAATTAAATTAATTCAAAGACCCTGCCAAACTAGAATAAACCCATTGTGCATCCAAATGCCCTTTTTCTGTAGATTATATTTTCCCTTCCTACTGCTCCAAAGCCCTTAAGCTTACTCTAAGCCACAGAAGGAATAATTCAATAGAATAAACCAAATTATGGCTTCCCAAAGCATTCTGACTGAAAAACCCCCGCAAACCCCTCACCTGGACATTGACGACCTCTCATTGGTAGACAAATATTTCAAAATTAAAGACACATCTACCTCTAGCCACCTATTAAAGCTCCAATGTTGGTGTAAAGATAAATTCGTGAACTAGAATGATGACATTCATCTATGGGAATCAAATTTTCCCAAATACTTGTTCCCACAGGTATACTTGTTCCCAGAAATCATCCACTTCTACCAAGCTTGCTATATCTCAAGTCAAAGAGCCATAGTATCTCCTGACCAATAGATTTTATTTACAATCACTACTGAGTCCATAAATCCAATGTTGTAGATCCATCCAAGCCCAAATGATACCACATTTTCCATTGAAGCGTTACTTGAACTTTACATCAGGTTGGACCTTCCCAAGAGGGCTCAAATATTTCAGAATTTCATCCTAGAAGAGTCTCATACTCCTACAGACAGTCCTCCATACTCTGCCACCATTTTCTCTGAGGAGGCCAGACAAATTATAACAATGTTGTCTTGTATCCTTGGGTATACTACCGATGAATTTGTAGATGAACTTGTACTTGCTTTCATTTCTACTTTTTGCCCATGCAAGCCTCCAACAACAGTCTTTAATTTTTCCCAGTTCTTTGCAGACATAATCCATGATCAATTGATCAGGTTGCCAAATGAAAGAGTATTTAAATACTCTTCAGTGTTGTTCCACATGTTTTTATATTTTCAGTCAGATATGTTTCTAGTCAATATCCAGAAGTTGGATACTAAGGGCCATCCAAGATTTGTCATCTTTTGGACACCCTTAATCCAAAAATATTCCATTGTTTTCATTTATAAAGAGTTCATTGATTCTTTTGTTCATCCAGTTGTAAACATGCTAACTAGTAGCAATCAACCCAAAATCAATGATGAGATAAAAAGCGTTTTGTAGTTGTCTAAGAATAGTAGAGTAGGAGACTAGTATCTATACCAGGACCCAACTGAAATTAGGATATATGGATGCCAGCTCACTCCTTACAAGCTACTCAAATACCTCCCCATGAGGATATTTGCATTAGAGTATTTCAGGAAGTTCATAAACTCAAATGAGGTCAATTTTATGTTAGCTAGGAAGAAAACACAGTTCAAAATCAAAAACCAAGTAGGCCCTTTTATTTGTTATAATAGGGAAGTTGGACAAGAAGCAGATAAAATTTTACAGCAAATAAAGTTCAACAACAGTTTTATGTGGCAGTATGAGCCTAATAGATTCATAAACAAGTTAAGGCTCAAGTTCAAATTAATCCCTTTTATGCATGAGTCCATGACAGACATTGAGCGATATGCCAACCAGTCAAAGTGGTTGGAAAATACCTTAATAGATGTGGAAAATACCTTATTAGATGTGGAAAATACCTTATTAGATGTGGAAAAGTAGATAGATACTAGTTCCTTTCTGCAGGTTCCTACCCTATAGGAACAGATGGGTATTAGTCCCATTCTATAGACTCCAGCGATGCAGGATAGAAACATAAAAAGAACCAGGGAGGAAGGTTCTAGCACTAAAAAGGATACTACAAATGACAGGTTTGAAGTTAGTTACAGGAAGAAGCCCAATCCTAATCCTGAAACTTAATAAGAAGACACCATTGAGATAGTTGAAATCATTGATACTGACACAATGGTTGAAAATATTAAAGCTCCAGCAGTTTCAGAGGAAACTCATCAACCTTCCACTCAAATACTCAGATTATTGAAAAACAACTTAGTATTGAAGTCTCTTCATCTTGTAAACCAGTGGATAAATAGAAAGATATAAAGGAGAAGTACAAAGAAATCAAGTTGAGGAATGAGTAATTGAAGGCTAAAACATATGCCCAGTGTTTCAAACAGACACTAGGCAATCAAAATAGATTAATTTCAGCCTTTGACATTAAAACTGGTAAAATGCAAATGATATTTTTGCAGCGTACAATCTAGTAGCCTAGATCATTAGCAGACTACAAGAAGATAGAGTTTGAAGTTTTGGCCAGGGATGTTCACCCTATTAATCAAATTGAATTCCATAAGAAGGCAGGTGAAATGATATAGTCAACAATGACCAACAAGGCCATGAGTGTTCAAAAGCTTCAAAACTCTCTAGACCACATCACAACACAGTTTAAGCTAGAGAAAGCATCATCACAGGCAAAAGATAACAGAATCAAGTCATTAGAAGACTTGGTAACTGAAATTGGATATAATCCAAATGATATCAAGGCTACAGAAAAACTAATAAACAAGAAAAATGAGGATATTGCTACTTTAAAGAAGCAACTGAAGTTACCCTCTTCTGAACATCCACAGACCAAGGAGGTCCTAGAAAGCCAAACCCAGAAAGATGAGGTGATGGACCTCATTCTCTAGCTAAATGCTCAATTAAAATAAATGGAGAAGGAATTGGATGAGTTAATACAGCTAAAACAAGCCAGTCTTGAGACAACCACTTCCACTGCTATTCCTACATTTACTACAATAGTTCCTTCAACTTTCATAGTTTCATTGACCCCAATAGCTCCTCTAGCTACAACACTTCTAGCTGCAACAGCAACTACATCAACAACAAGTTCAACAGTAATAGAAACTCATTCAAGTGATGAAGCAAGTAAACTGGTCAAAGCCATGGAGGACATGTCCATTTAGACCACTGAAATAAATAGACTTAAAGAATAGATAAAAACTCTAGAGGATGAGAAGAAAGTGGATCAAATCATGTATAAAAATGAAGTACATAAGTCAAATAGGTTGACTGAGAGGATAAAGAAATTAGAAAGGGAATTAACATTGAAGGAGCCACTTGCCCAAGCAAAAGAGTAGCTATGGGCCAATATCATTGACTCTGTCAATGATATTTGTCCATCTATATAAGTTATCTTTGAACAAAATGATTTAGTTAAAGAGGCTATTGAAGAAATTCAAAGGGTTAAGGCCAACCTAGGAAATATGCCAGAAGAAGGATAATCGAATTCCTTAACTCAAAGAATAAATATGAATTGCAGGGACTTGGCATAGCTGACAGAATTGGAACTATACTAGAGGTGAAGAAGGTAATCACCAAGAGGAACTTAATGATGCATCTTGAGGGAAAATGCCAAACCATGGAGCTAGCTATAGGCAAGTTCATGGTCAAATTTGATGTTTTAAGGCAGAATGGTCTGCCTAATCCATTGGTAATAAATGACGGGTTAATGCCACATGAAGACTATGATAAAAGAATCAGAGAAGTGGCAAAGGAGAAAGCCAATAGTTCCTCTATGAAAGGGATTCCTACAGGAAATGTTCTTTACCAGACTTTTGAGAACTTTTTTTGCCTCTAGCATGAAGTAAAACATATTTTTGTAAACAAGCCCACCTTTGAAAAATACACGGAAGTTGATGAAGTATACAGAATAATGGTAAATATTAAATTACGAGATACAAAGACTTGGGAAAAATTAAATGATTTACTGTGAAAATGCAAGGTAAAGAGTGGATACAGAGCAATGAAAGAAAAGTAGCATATGAGCTAAGTCAAAGAGTATCAAATGAAAGAGTATCAGTCAAAAGGAAATGTAAAAGAATAGTCAACGTGGAAGATAAACAACCAAAAAAAAAAAGCAGCGTAATATCAAAGAAGAGCGAGTAGCAAACAATAAAAGAGGGACGACTTGAATCAGTTACATATCTATCTCTATCTTCTTGCATGAAGATATTTCTGTTTCCTTGAATAATTCCTAAATCAATTTAGGATATTTTGTAATAATTTTTTGTATAAATACTTCATATATTTGAAGTATAGGGTGAAGATTGCTAAACATTTCTATAGTTGTATTGATTTGAAACCTAAGGGTTCATTGTACCATTTTTCAAGTCAGCAGACTGGACTAAGTAATAAAGGCATTGTATTACAGGTTTCATGTGTTGGGCCACTCCAATGAAGTATTTTCTATTTGTCAAATTGTTAGCTTCTTAAATGTTTCACATACTTGCATGTTATCTAAATTGAATGAAATAACTGGAATATTATTACAAAATTTGTTTAAGTACACTCTGTCTTGAATAGTTATTCATTTACATGTTTTCTTCTGATGTCCAGAGTAGGGAATCCTTCATTTCTCCCTAGTTTCAATTGACTTCTACCATTTCCCTCATTATTTGGTTTGGGGAAACCTCAATTTATCCTTGACCCTGATTGAAAACCACTTCACCATCCAGCCTAAACGATTTGAATTTACTCAGCTACCTTGCCCTATGAACACTATCTTTAGAACTTGATCCAGTCCTATTTTCTTGACACTTGACCCCATAGCCCAATGGTAGAAGACATCCCTCTATCCATCTAAGTCAGTAATTCCACAACCGAATCAAACTCAAAACCCAATAAAGCTTGAATAACTAGCCTAAGATCAATTAACTAAACATAGTTAAATCATAAAGAGAGAGCCTTCTCTAAGCATTAGGAAGGCTAGATCCTGATCTCAAAAGTAGGTTTGTGGTTACCTCTAATATTTCTTTTGAGATAAGATAACAACCCTACGGAAATTTTACAGTGATAACACAACCTATGAGGGGAATGCATCAATTTTTTATCAACACGCTACCTTTGTGCAAGGAAAACACTGAAGCTTGTGAACTTGACGAAGCAAGGCAAGATGCTGTGAAAAATTGGAAGGGAGGCTCCAAAACGAAGCCAAGGAAAAATTTTGCATGGTGGTTGTAGCTGCTACAACACTTGGTGACACACTGGTAGAACTCCATCTCTATCAATGGACCTTTCTCATGAAAAGAAATTCTAATGCCTCTAGAAGTATTATTCAGTTCTCAACTCCTCTTGGTTTCCACACTAGCTTAATTATAGGATGTAGTATCTGCCAAGCTCTTGGTTGATTGACACACATTCAAAGCAAGGGCAACATAGTTGTTTCGATTGGGGTTGAGAGGTATATTTATGCATAAGAAGTATAGTCTTCAGAGTCTTAGTTTCATCTTTAGTGTTGCTCCGCTACCAGCAGGCTTGGATAATACCTTGACAGAGTCACATAGGAACACAAGCATGGCTCTACTGCTAGCGAGCTTGCTCAGTACCTCGGTGGAGTTACTTCATCACCTCTCCGCACAAGAAGCCTTTCTCTTCTTTCACCTTATTCCTTTTCATTTTTTTCAAGATTTTTTCACTTTTTCATTTTTTCATTTTCATCTTCGTAACTGTGCATATCACTTATTCATTTCAGAGGTGGAAGAGGGATCCCAACTTATTGAGAGAAGAAGAGGTTGTTCCAACAGAGAAGTATTTTATTATACCTCTAACATGCCTGTTAAGTTTTTTCCCCTTACCTTACTCTACCTGACTGAGATGACAAGGGTTAACCCAAAAACAACCAACTAGAGCAGGTGACACTAGTTTGCATGCAAGCATTGTGTTTTCACCAAGGTTCACTTCGAACAGTACATATTTTCCTTCGACATTTCATGGACTAAAAGTAACAAGTTCTTCATAGAGAGGGAGGATGATAAATAACCAAGTAGTGATAGTAGCACAAGGCCTCTTGTACTTTACCCAGCTTGCTTCAAGAGTCATACATGGTTTCATGTGAAACTTTCCTCTGAAGCGAAAGAAGTGAACTAACAAACAACAAAGCAAAGCAAGAGTGGAAGCAAAAGTGAATGCAAAGCAAGTAAGAAGACAAGCCAGCAGATAAACAAACAAACAAACAAAGCAAGTAAGCAAACAATCATGCAAGCAAACAACTCAAAAGAAAACACTACTCCTACTCCTAAGCTAATAGTTCATGGGTCATCTCATGTGAAGTGATACTTCCAATGTGGCCACCGGTGCATTGGTTAACCAATGTTGGTGAAGGCATGGTTCGTGAACAACAGAATTGTGTGAACTAGCAAACAAGAAAGATGTAATAGTGAAGACAAACACACTCCGAGCATACAAGCAACCACAAAAAAAAGATGAGTGAGAGCGCATGACATGCATTCTGTGGAGCTACCATGATGTTGTGCTACACTACATGCAGATGTTGAGTGTATGCATTCTCTTGACTATGACATGCAAGTAAATGTGAGAAATGTATACCACTTGTGTTGTGCATGTGTGCTTGTTGTGTAAGATTCCTCCAACGCATGAGTGATGGGATCATGTAGCTCGAGTGGGGCAAGAGAAATCTAGGTGTTTGGTTGATCTTCAATGTAAAGCAGACAGTGATGAGGAGCCTTAAGTGTTTCAACAATTTCCTAACCGGAAGTGAAACCAACCACAGGATAGTGAGGGCCTGACATAACCATCAGCTCGGGCTGAAGTGCCTCGACAGTCTGGGGGGTTTCGACCTCATTGACAGATAGATCATCATAGACCAGTGTCTTGGATAGATTAACAATGGTTGAATCAACATCGTGATCAGATGAGGAAGTGAATAGATCATGACAACCAAGATTAGAAAATTCAGGATGTTTGTCGACATCCTCATGATTTGATGAATCGGGTAGAGGGGTAGATGAGAAGCAAATATTTTCAATGTGTTTTCAAGAAAGATAAATGATAGATTGAATGGATTTTCTGAGGAAGATGTGTCCTCTTTGCACTGTAATGACAGACTGACATTCTACGTGTCCTGTGAATGATCCAAAGTAGAAACATCTAGAAATGGGGTTTCACAAGGGAAATCAATAGTGGAAGAATCACAGGGGATGTGAGGATGAAGTGGATGAGGCACGGCTAAAAAGGAGTCATCCTTCACCACAATTTCTTCTTTAGATTACCGCACACACCCATCATAAACGATGGTGCAGGTTGGCTACATAACACCAACTTCATCGATAACTTGATCCTCTTTCACAACAGGTGAGGAGTCTGGAATTGAAGAACACAAGACAATACAATTCGAAAGATCAACAGAATGCGAGGACAGAGGTCGAGGGAATGAATCCACGTGACAACCAAGAGCCTTGCTATCCAAATCTACGTAAATCTCAAGAGCAGGTGGGGTGGGAGAGCGTGACAGTTCAGTAGAGGCATGTGCATGATCTCCCACATCACTCCGCAGTGATGGAGTTGTTTGATTAGGTGAAGATGGACAATCACTTGTGACAGTGAGATTTGCCTGCCTGTGATTGCATAGCTCCATCACCGAAGTGTGTTGTGCAGGGTTTGGATATCTGAAGAAGATACTCAAATCTTCCATAAAGAAATTACTAATCAATTTCATCTTTAGGGAATTGGTATGAAAGATTACAAAAGCGTGTATAAAATTGATCAACGGATTTATGGGGTGCTTTTCGTAATTTTAGAATTTCTTGATCAAGTGCTTTCCAGTTAAAGTGATTGAAAGCATGGTCTATCCCTATGACCAGATGAGCAAGAGAATGAATAAATTTTCTAGGCAGCGTGGCACACCAATGCATTGGGTGCCCTCAAAGCATGTAAATGAACAGCGCACATCTCATTTATTCTTCAAATAATCGATGTCTTTTGCATGAGCCTACAATGCTGATTGCGTGCCTTACCAAGGCTACGTAGCCTCCACCATCAAATGTTTTATGAGACAATTTATCTGAGATCTTTTTTTAGATGATGAAATCATTTCCATAAGATATACATTCCAGAAGAGGAGCTTGGTAGTGAGTCATGAGAGATGTGTAGAGATTCAAAACAAATGTGAGAACTCATCTTGTCATCTGGCCCTCCTTCTAGCGCCAAAATGTTGACAGTGTTGGACCCGCCATCATGTAAGGGGATCTCCCTGGTAAGAAGTCCCAATTATACCTCAGACCGTTTGGTGTAGGAGTCCGAGTAGTGGGTCGTGTAGCAATGCCTTGACCGCAATTTCACAAAGAGGCAAGTAAGATAACTCTGTTAGTAGGAAGGGTGTGATCACTGTGGTGAGTCAAGGAAGGTGCTTGAGATGTTCTAACACATGTGGGTTGAGATGAGTGCACCCCTTGGAATCCTGTAAGGGAACACATGAGCGAAGATGCATCACAAGCTGGAAAGTAAGTCAGCTGGCAATCCAAAGTGATGGTTAAACCACTCAACGCATTTCAGAAAGATTCATACATGCTCATATAGAATAGTCCATACATGTTTGCATAAGAAATCAAATACATATGCCATTTAGAGTAAACAAGACAGCTAGAATTCCATACAACATATGCATGAAACATGTTGGCTCTTATTATGTAAATAAGTGTAAGTTCCAGTCATACAATACATTCATGTACACCCGCTAGCCCCAACATTAGAATGTTACATCCACATCCGCCTGCTCCTCCAAAGAGATGTACTAGCTCCATGTAGTGGAGAAGCCAAGGCACGTTACAATACTATCCAAGTTGTCTCCAAGATAGTCTTATCGGAAGCTTGGCTGACCAAAATCCTATACAATGAGTTATGAGGTTCTATTTATAGCAAAAGATGGGGTGACCCTTGACATTCCCCTTTGTGACAACTCATCTACCCTCGTGACTCTTCATCTACTTTATGACTGTTACATCCAACTATTGACACTTGAACTTCCACTTGACATGACGTTACATTACAGTGCACATGTGCTCATGTGAGACGAAATGGCTTGAGTAAGCCATGCAAGACATCACTGACACTCGGTCTGTTGAGGTGAGACCAACTTTTTGACATGGTTGTGATGGTGAAGGTTGTGAGATGATGCCAAGATTGGTCGTCTATGATGGTGTGTATGCACCCTGTTTGGTCAATTTAGTCGTAAATTGCTCTACATAAATTATCAATCTGGGTATCGTAAACTGATGAAGTGTAGTGCACTGTTTATGCTCGATAACCCTTCTTACTTCGTTGTTTTTATGTTTTATGTTGTTTTAAGGGGTTTTTGGTCTTTTAATCCCTAATGGTTTATGATGTAATTATGAAAAACTTAAATCTAACTTTTGTAGAGACTACTCAAAATCTAAAAATGAAAACAAAGCTTTAAGAAAGAAATGAAAACAGAGCTGAGAAAGACTTGGAAGTAAAGCTTAAGCAAGAAATGAAAACAAAGTTTCTATTCTTGTTTTACCATTATTTACAAATCATGAATTAAAAATAAAAGTGAAACTTGCAACTGATGTCTAACTAATTACAGAAATAAAACTAGATGAAATACTTAGTTACTCTACCTCTCAATTTTGGGAGAAAGTCTCCTTGGGATGACATTTGAGTAATTCTGTACTTCATTAATCTAAAAGAAAGCAAATACAGAGATACAACAACAACTCATTGTCTAAATGAAATGTTCAACCACTTAGTTTAAGGATGAATTATCAACTTGAACGGTTTTTCATTAACATTCATTAACACCATGAGTTAGTAAACTAAAACTAAAATGGTAAAGACAGTAAATGGCACTGATCAGTCTAAATGAGAACTTAAATTAGCAAAATAGTTAATGAAGTAAACTAGATTACATTACTAAGTTTCATCTTCTAACTATTGAAAAAAACTAAATAGAGATCAAGAAAATGGAAGCTACTCTAAATTATGAACACTGTTAATAAGAAAATGATGGAAATTGCGTTATAAACATTGTCAGTAAGAAAATGACTATAAACATTGTGAAAGAAAATGTTAAATTTACAGTTAACAAGAAGAAGAAAATAAAATGAAATGAAACCTTCTTCAGTGCAGGGGCCCTGTGCAACTGATTAGGCTACGCTTGCTCAATCAACTCCAATGAAACTCCTTCAGATTTTCATAAAACATGCAGTCTTCATATTAAAAATAGGGACACAAAATGCCCAGAAATTACAGAGTTTAGAACTTCAATTCCACAATAAAACTATTACTATCGCTAATAACTTCTACAGTCCTTTAAGCAGGTATTTATAAGAAAAACCATGTAACTATTTGTGGAGAAAAACATGCTACCGTCAAACACGTAGAATTTCTTCCTCGGCTACTGGAGACATAAATCCAAGACATGGTGGCTATTGGATTCGGTTGTATAGGTGGCTGTTGGAGTCCGTAAGTACATGTAGTTGTTTTGGATAATTCTTCCCATCACTGTGAAACGTGTTAATTAACCATGAAACAGAGTCTTGTTACCTTCAGTCTCTATGTTTGACTTATCCATTGACCGTAGTCTTATGTCATCTTCTTTGTCGACCTGGGCTAAGTGAATAGGACAAGGTCCATGTCACGATGATTTCCAAGCTGCCCATGTAGCTAGCTTCTCCTTCTAACACTTGGAACCCGTTAGAGCATGAAGGTAGTTGCAGAATAGTCGATTAGCTGCAGAATAGGCTGTGTTCTGCAGCAAATATACAAAAATTTATTCAAACAGCTAAACATAAAAGCATAACATGTAAATCACTAAATGTCCTCCTCAAGACAGTAAATATCGGTCATTGGTTATGAGAATGCATCTTTCTTATGGAAAAGCAAAGAAAAGGAATGAGAAGAGTTGCTAGGGAAAGAGTAATTTTGAGGCTCAACATACCCCCACTGCAAAATCATTGCATGTCCCCATGCAATTTTGCCAAAACTATGAACTCTTTTCCTTATTGCATCTATTTAGATACCTCTACTAATACATCTAACTTTCTTCTCATGATTTTCTTTGAAGTAACAACCATCCTTGTTTTTTTCATGAGAAGTCTGTATTTAAGGTTGACCACTGTTTTTTTCAAGTTTTTGTTCTTCCTCTTGAACTTCCTATTTTTCTTGTACCATAGGCCTAAGTGCAGTATGGTATTGTCATGAATGGCTTTATCCAATTTGCTTTGTTCCTTTAGGGATTCATTTTCTTTCTTGATATGCCCATTCAATATCTCCAACTCATGGATTTCTTGTTTGAGTGAGTCAGTCAGAGGTTCTTGTGGATTGACAGGTTGTTCTGGATTGACTGAGGAACTTGGGTCCATTGAGGTATTAGTTTTCTCTAATGACTCTATGTAGTCATAGATTTGTTGTTGTACTAGATCTATGCCAGGAGAAGCTCTACTTGGGCTGCCTTCAAAATTTTGTGGAGGGGAGTTTTGTGGACTGTGTTCAGATGTAATACTATCAAGAGACTAAACAGGGGTTTCTTCTACTAAGTTTATGAACTAGGCTTCTTTTGATGCTACCTTCCTAACCTTACCTCGGAGTCTAGAGCTCCTTCTTAGGTTTTGGAAGCTTATGGTTTCTTCTCTTCTATCCTTCTTCCTCTTTCCTATGCCCTTATCTTTCTTGATTTGTTCCTTAATATTGGTCAATCTTTCGGAGAGTAATTGTTCATCTTCTTGTGGTGATGAAGGTTCAAGAATGTCTTCATCGATTTCTTCAGCTCTCTCTTTCATTTTTCCTTTCTGCTTCCTATCCTTTGGTTTAGAAGTTGTCTCTGCATCATTCTTTTGTGAGGAGGTTTGAATATTAATGTTGATCTTCCTTCTCCTACTTTTCTTACCATGACTCTCCTTAGGTGACTCTGTAGCATCCTGGAAAAAAATTCTTACCAAGAAATCTTTCCATGTATCCCTATACTTCTCAAATGGAATTCAACTAGTATTTTCACTAATCCATGATGATAAATAGTTGATTCTATGGATTCAATTTCTTTTGAACATTTGTAGCCATCCTTCTCAGACTATTTAGAAGGAAGAAGGGAAGGTTGATGGTTCCATTTTCTAGAAAATTCATTAACAAGCATATATGGTAAACATATATAGACCCAAATCTTCCTTCACATGTAATGAATTTTTGCAATATTAACAACATATTACTCCATTTGTTCTTGAGTGTTGAAATAGGAATTCCCTTTCTAAATATTGTAACACCCATACCTAGGTTTCTAAGGATCACCTTCCAAGATTCACCATAAAATTCCTTGTTTTTAAACCATCTTTCTCCTTGTCTCAACAGCTTTGTTGCTTCTGCCATGAACGATTATGTGACTGCAAATTTGATATATCCTATCTCCACTTCTGTGCCATCAATGACCTTGCAAAAGACTTGGTAATTTCCTTGTGGTAGCCGTCAAATTTTTCAATAAAATTTAACCATCTGACGTTCTATAGCATCCCTTTAAGCTGTGGATACCCCTCCATATACTTTACCCCTACAAGCTCTCTTCTGACAATAAGCCCCATATCCCCTGTTTTCGGTTAACCTTCAAAATCACTCTCACTTTCTATAAATCAAGTGTTGTGTGTATGGAAACGGAATGACTGTGTATACATGAGAATGGAAAGACTGTGTATATGAAATGGCTACGTGGATATAAGAGAAAAAATTAAGAGTTGGCATGTAATAAATATACAGTAAGGGTTTAGAGAGTCGTAGATAGGTAGGTCACATCGTCATCCTAACCGTTAACAGGTGTAGTTGTGGAGGACCGTTTGAATACAGTTTATGGAGTTTGAAGCGGTGATTTGTTATGAAAGAATCATTGAGACTATTTGTCATTAAAGTTGGAAGATATGGCGGAGACATTGTGGCGGTCAAATCAAATGATGGTTGGTTAAGGAGACATGTGATTATACATACTATACAAACTTATGTTTTCAAATTGCTTTTTGAAATAAATTTTTGCATTTACCTTTGGAACCTTTACCTTTTTCTTGCTAATTTTTTTGATGTTGATCCAAAGGTACCTTGAGTATAATTGGTCTTCAAAATTGATTTTTCTTCAATTCCCTACATACATGATTTTATTATGAACTGTACACTTGTGCCTGAATCGATAAACAAATTGTAGCTACAGAATTAGATTAGCTGTAGAACAGAATCATCTGCAAAACAGAATCGGTTGCAAAACGTGAAACAGAAAGTAAAATATAGCTTATGGATCATGAATGAAATGGAAATTTCTATGTAAGTGAAATGAAATGAGATGTAAGACAAGATAATAAATGAAATGGAGATGGAATGAATACTGAGAAAAGGAAAAAATTATTGATGAAATATGACAATGGGATGAAGTGAAACTGTAAAAATAAAACGGAGTGAGATGAGATGATGAATTTTGTAGAATCTAAACTACAGAGTGACTGTGGCTTATTGTCACTACTTATTACAGAAATAAAATGGAAAATATAGAGTGTCAAAAACCTCTGATTCTCACCCTGTATTTTCTATATAAGTATGCCAATCAATGATTGGTTTTAAACCTTATACAATTTATTATCTATTTTTCATAGGAAAAATAAAGACTAAGTTAGTGGAGAAGAAGAATTTTTCCTCACTAGCTTCATTTCAGAATTGTCTTGGAAAATCTTAATAAACTTCTCTTTTGAAATGGGTTTCTAATATATCTTTAATCTATGACCATTCACAAGAAGAGGAGTTTTACTTTTATCTATTGTTTAGATCCTCACTACTCCATTACTAAAGACTTTTTCAATCTCATATGGACCAAGCCAATGAGTTTGAAACTTCCCTTGAAAATATTTAAACTTTGAATCAAATAACAATGACCAATCTCCCACTTGAAACTTCTTGTCCTTGATATATTTTTCATGCCATTTAGGCCTCTGTTGTTGGACTATACCACTCCATTGAACTGCTTCTTGCCTAATTTCATCAAGCTCATTTAATTGCTCCAGCCTATGCTTTTGTGCCTCTGATAAATCTAGTCCTAGTTGGACTGCCATCTTGAAAGTTCTGATTTGGAACTCTATAGGGAACAAAACTTGTTTCCGATAAGCAAGTTCATAGGGTGTATTTCCCATTGTGTTCCTCCATGTAGTTCTATAGGCCCATAAGGTTTCAGGAAGCCTTTCTACCCAATCTCTTCTATGTAGATGCATAGTCTTGGTGAGGATTCCTTCAATCACTCTATTTGTAGATTTCACTTGACCATTTGCTTGTGGATGATAGGGGGTAGATTTCCTATGCTTGATCTTGTATTCTTCCACAAGCCCTTCCACCATGTTAGATGTGAATTGAGATCCCTGATCTGTCACAATTTCTCTTGGAACACCAAAACAAGTGAAGGTGTCCTCAAAAAGAAAATTAACTACAGATTTCTCATTAGCAAAAGGTAATGCTTTGGCTTCTACCCATTTAATGACATAATAAGTGCATACCAATATATACTTTTTCTGCTTAGATGGAGGATTAATTGGTCCAACAAAATCTAAGGCCCACTTTTCAAAAGGTTCAATGAGTACCTGAATTTGTAATGGCATTTCATTTGAGGGAGCATGTTTCCCTACCCTTTGGTAGCTGTCACATCTCTTGACATATTCTTTAGCATCTTTGGAGATGGATGGCCAATAATATCCTAAAGAAAGGATTTTATAGGTTGTCCTCTTGTCAGTAAAGTGTCCACCACACGGCTCATCATGACATGCCTTAATAATCTCGGGCATTTCATCTTCCCTAACACATCTTCTGATCATAAGATATGGCCCTGTTTTATACAATTTGTTAGTGATCCATGAATATCTTGCACTTTCCTGAATAATTTTTCTTTTCTCTCTAGGAAACAAATGTGAAGGTAACTTCCCTGTGGCCAAGTAGTTAGCAATATATGCAAACCAAGGAGTTTGAGTAGTTACTACAAAAAGATATTCATCAGGAAACTTATCTTCAACCAGAGAATCTTCTTTGATATTCTGAATCCTGGACAAGAAATCAGCAACTGTGTTTTGTTTTCCAGGTCTATCTAGCACAGTAATGTTGAATTCTTGTAAAAGTAAAAGCCATCTTGTAACTTTTCCATTAGTAATAGGTTTATTCATCAAATATCTAATTGCAGAGTGATATGTATGAACAAAGGTTTCATAGCCTATTATATAGTGTCTGAACTTGTTAATTGCATGAAAAACAACTAAAAATTCATTTTCAGTCATAGTATAATTCAACTCAGTGGAAGTCAGCTTCTTACTTGTATAGTAAATGGCATAAGGAATCAAATCTTTTTGTCCCAATACAGCTCCCAGGGCTGTATCTGAAGCATCTATTGAAATATGGAAAGGGAGTTTCCAATTTGGACCTCTTAAAATGGGTGCTTAAGAAATTTTTGTTTTCAAGGTTTCAAATGCCAATTGGCAATCTGAATTCCAATTGAATTCACAATATTTGGTAAGCAATTGGAAGAGTGGGGATGATATTTTAGTGCAGCTTTCTATAAATCTTCTATAGTACCCTGTAAATCCCATAAAACTTCTAACATCCTTTTGGCATTTGGAATTGATAATTTCGAGATGATTTCAACTTTAGATTTGTCAACTCTAATCCCATCTCCTGAAATGTGATTTCCCAAAACAATACCTTCTATGAACATCATAAGACATTTTTCATGGCTTAGTGAAAGGTTTGTTTCCTTACATATTTTAAGAACTTTTTCCAAATTTTCCTAAGCTTCTTCAAATGTATTTCCATAGACTGTAAACTCATCCATATATACCTCTACACAATCATGTATTATATCAGGAAAAAAATTCCCAGTACTGCTCTTTGGAATGTTGCAGGTGCATTACAAAAGCCAAAAGGAAGTACTCAGTAGGCATAAGTTCCCCATGGACAAGTAAATGTGGTCTTATCCTGATCTTCAGGTGCTACCTGAATTTGATTATAACCACTAAAACCATCCAAGAATGGGAAATACTTCTTACTTGCTAACGTACCTAACACTCGATCTATAAAAGGCAAAGGGAAATGATCTTTAAGGATTCCTTTATTCAGTTCTCGATAGTCAATGCACACCCTCCATTTACCATTCTTTTTAGGCACAATTACCAAAGGAGAAACTCATTGGCTATCTAAAATTGGGTAAATGAAGTTTACATTTAGTAATTTTTGAAGCTCTTCTCTCACAATCTCCCTAAGATTTGGATTCATCCTTCTTTGAGGTTGTCTGATAGGTCTACTATTTTCCTCAATGTAGATGTGATGGATAAAAGTCTTAGGTTCAATGCCTTTCATGTCGGTGTATTCCCATGCAAATGCAGCAAAATGTTTTTGTAATGTTTTGATTAGCTCTTCTTGTTGTAGTTTCTCCAAGTTTTTGTTTATGTTCAATGTCCTACCTGGAAAAATTTCAATTGTAGAGCTACCAAACTCTTCCATAGAATAGAGAGACATCTGCCTAGATGAAAAATATTCAACATTAGATTTTTCTTGAAATTGTTCATGGTCATATTCTGAAGATGATTCAAAATTTTCCAATGTATTTAAAATTTTACTATCTTCACTAATATCTGAAATAGTAAAGAGAGGTTGAATATCATCGTCATCATCAATCCATTCTTTTTCATATATTTCTGTGATTTCTTTTGCTAGAGGATATAAAGAAAATTTCTTTATTGAATTACCATCAGAAATATACATGTCACCAAATCTACAACTAATAAAAGCATCAGTTGTGGCCAACCAAGGTCTTCCTAATATGAGTGGATGTCCTCCTAGATTATTCTTGGGAGTTAAGAACATGAAATCAACAAGATATTCCCAATAATCTAAGGACACTGAAATATCTTCTAGCACACCATCTGGTTTTTCATTAACATTCATTAACACCATGAGTGGGTAAACTAAAAATAAAATGGCAAAAACAGTAAATGGCACTAATTAGTCTAATTGAGAACTTAAACTAGCAAAACAGTGAATGAAGTAAACTAGATTACATTACTGAGTTTCATATTCTAACTACTGATAAAAACTAAAAAGAGATCAAGAAAATGGAAGCTACTCTAAATTATGAACACTGTTAATAAGAAAATGATGGAAATTGATTATAAACATTGTCAGTAAGAAAATGACTATAAACACTGTGAAAGAAAATGATGAATTTATAGTTAACAAGAAGAAGAAAAATAAAATGAAATGAAACCTTCTTCAATGCAAGGGCCCTCTGCAACTGATTAGGCTATGCTTGCTCAATCAACTCCAAGGAAACTCCTTCAGATTTTCAGAAAACATGTGGTCTTCATATTAAAAATAGGGACACAAATTGCCCAAAAATTACAGAGTTTAGAACTTCGATTCCACAATAAAACTATTACTATCACTACTAACTCCTACAGTCCTTTACATAGGTATTTATAAGAAAAACCATGTAACTATTTGTGGAGAAAAACATGCCACAGTCAAACACGTAGAAGACAGATATGCAGAATTTCTTCCTCAGCTGTTGGAGACATAAATCCAAGACACGGTGGTTGTTGGATTTGGTTGTACAGGTGGCTACTGGAGTCCGTAGGTATAGGTGGTTGTTTCGGATAACACTTCCCATCACTGTGAAACGTGTTAATTAACCATGAAATAGGGTCCTGTTACCTTTGGTCTCTGTGTTTGACTTATCCATTGACCGTAGTCTTATGCCATCTTATTTGTCGACCTAGGCTAAGTGAATAGGACAGGGTCCATGTAACGATGATTTCCAAGATGCCCATGTAGCTAGTTTCTCCTTCTGACACCTAGAACCTGTTAGAGCATGAAGGTAGCTGTGGAATAGTCGATTAGCTGCAAAATAGGCTGCGTTCCATAGCTAATATACAAAAATTTATTCAAACAACAAAACATAAAAGCATAATATGTAAATCACTAAATCTCCTCCTCAAGATAGTATATACCGGTCATTGGTGATGAGAATGTATCTTTCTTATGGAAAAACAAAGAAAAGGAATGAGAAGAGTTTCTAGGGAAAGAGTAATTTTGAGGCTCAACACACCCCATGGTGACATCTTGCTGAAGCAAACTCTTGGTGCATTGGTTCAACTCCTTCATCCAACTCATCTACTAAAATGTGTATGGTCTTCTTTGGTGCGGTTGAACTGGAAACGCACTGATGCATAGTGTTTGTGCTGATCTTCAAGTGTGTGCTAGTGTTCATGCACATCAACTTGCCGAAGTACATGTTCATCTCCAGTTGGACTTGCTTCTTTTCTTCGCCTTGGTGAGTGTGTTGAATGGGTTGGATCGAATGCGTGCACACAATGACATGCAAGCTATTGAATCCCTTACATGAGATCAACAACATTGCTCACCATGTCTGCTCCATGCCAGCTGCTGGGATGAATCTTTAACATGTACGGGCATAGTTTCATCCGTGAGTGCATGTTCCACCCATTGTTGTTCATGTTACTGCTTCAACTCATTCGTTTGTCTGTGCAGCTTCATGTTCTTCCCTAAGTTATTGCTTCAACTCATGCAACTCCTTCTTTGTTCAATTCTTTATCTTCACGTGATCTTCATGTTGTGTCATTACCTCATAGTCTGAGTCTCCAAATTTTCTTTCATCATCAGTGCATCTGCTTGAGCTTGCAACATTTTTCCGACTCTGTGTTGTCAACAACCTTCCTCTTTCATTTGTTCCATTTGTACCATTCGTTGTGTTCGTTGTGTTCATTGTGTTCATTGTGTTCTTTGAATTCGTTGCATTTGGTATTCTGCCTTCATCTATTGTTCATGATGCTACTCGCTCTGATGCTTCTGCTATCATATCTTGATTTCCTTGTCTACGAACAACTTGATATCTTTGTGAGTAGGCAAGCTCATAGACATTTGATCGACTGCATCTCTAAGTGTGTTTTGAATGGTGTCTTCGACTATGCTCTCTTGGAAACCATTGTAATTACACTACTAAGAGGTAGATGAACACCTAAAATACCTGGATACATTGAAATGCTCATGGCAAGCATTATGTCAGTCGAAAACCAAAATGAACTTGATAACTGACTTGTGACATACCTGTGTGACTGCTCATGAAGGTTGTGCATTTTCGGTTGGGAGGTTGGGAGACTGACTGCGAAGACTGTGCAAGGCACAGTCTAGGCTACTGGGAGACTGAATGACTATTAGAACTATGCATTGCACAGTCCAGTCTGGTTGTTGACTGCTGGAATTGCGCAATGCACAATCTCAACTGGCAATGGCTGTAGGCTGAGTGACTACATTGCATAATTTTCTGGGCCAATAGTCACTGTCCCTCAGAAATGTGCAAATCAGTCCTAGAGGATAGTCACTAGGAAAAATGCGCATTTCCTGGGAGGTAGACAGAGCCTTCCCTCTCAGGATTACATAATGCCATCTTAGTGAGGTAGATTCTGGGCCAAGGGTGCCCAGACTCGCCACTGGGAAACTGAAAAAAAATGTGGAAGTGAATGCATGGAAGCACTAAGTGAAAGTAGAATTGCTTGATCATGCATGTACACATTGATTGAAATATTCAGTAAACAGATCAACGGGCATGTGGGTGAAGCAAGTTGTCCAATTGGTGACTGTTCGTGAAAAATAGTTTCATGCATGCGACAACAGTGAGATAGCAACGAAAACTGAAACAGTGTTATTACAACATAGTATGTATCAAAATGACAACAAGAATTCACTGAAATCAAGTAGACAGTGTTCCTATGGAGTGAAATGCAAAAAGCGTGAAAAATTCAACACAAGTCATGGAAATCGGGCTTACGCCAAAACAACTGAGCTGAATATGCCGATAACTCCTAGATGTGATGTGGGATGTTAATGTTACAAGTTTTATGTGAAGAATGAGCTCCACGGTGTCCGGTTGATGAGTTTTGATAGCATCGAGGTTGTGATGTGCATGCCACAAATCTAGGGAAAGTGACACTTAGTGGGAGGTTTATGAAATGATACTTACATGCAACCTCCAACTGCCAAAAGTAGATCCCTGAAACAAGGGATTCCTTTGCATGCTACCTTGGGAGAAGTAGCCCATGCATGCAAGTCAACGTTGCTCTGTTCCAGAGGGAATTGGTCAACTTAGCTGCACATGCAAGAGGCTGCTCAACTGCTGGGAGAAAATGTGCATTTTTGGCTGGGAGTTGGGTTGGGTGCCTAGGATATTTGCACAGTTTCAGGGCAGAGTAGCTGTTTGCTACCTAAATTTTCACAAATTTTGGGCTGAGCAGCCCTTTTGGAGAAAATTGCACAATTTTCACTGTGAGTGTTGACTGCCCTAATTGCACAATTATGGAGCCCAGTAGGCTTCCAGTCAAGATTGTGTAATTTCTAGAGGGAAGGTTGGTTTCCCTCTAGAATTGTGCAATTTCTTGGGGGATTTTCTCAACCTGAAACTTGACCAAGTCTGGGTGATCAGCCTATGAGGGGAATGCATCGAGCTATGATCAACAGGCTGCCTTTATGCAAGCAAAACATTGAAGCTTCTGAACTTGATGAAGCAAGGCAAGCTGCTGTGAAAACATGTAACATGATTGTAGATAAACTTCTAGAGATAATTTGTGTTAATAGGGTGAAACTTTAGACATTTTGGCTAGACACTTGTCATCCTAAGGGAAAAAAAAGTTTGTTTTCTTTCTATATCTCTCTTTTTCTCTTTTCCCTTAAATCTCTCTTTGTCTTTTATCAATTTTTCATTTTATTCCTATATCTAATTTTTCATCTTCTATGTTGGGTTCCTTTTTCCAAAAGATACATTTTTTTCTAATCTCGTGATACTCTTTGCCCTCCTTCACAAATCTTCCCCTTTCTTCTCTTATTTTTTTATTTTTTCTCTGTATTCTCTATCCAATGCTCCTTCTTTATAATTTTCTATTTATTTCTTTCCATTATTTTCCTTTGTTTATTTTCTAATTTTTTTTAATTTTTATCCTAAATCTTTTTGTACTTTTCAAACCTTATTTAATCTTTAGTTACTATCTCCCCTCTCTAGTGTATTCTAATTTAATTTCCTTTTTTATTTAAACCAATTAGATAATTTAATTTACTTTTTCTTAAGATAATTTACTAATTTAATTGTTATAATTTACTTCTTAGCCCTTTACCTTATTTATTTTAGGTAATTACACACACACACACACACTAATGGGTAACTTTCACCATGGTTTAAGAAATTTTGTTTCTCTCATTATTCTTTTCCATTTTTTATATATTTTCCTTGGCAATCTCACATCATTATTTAAAAATCTTCTTTTTGTCCCTGAGGACCAAGAGAGTTTCTATTCCAGGACATTTCAACCTACTTACATAGTTCAACTTGAGAAGTCTGTACAATATGAGCATCTCTGAAAATCTGCTTTCAAACATGTAAAAAAGCTTAACCTTGGAGATTTTCCCCCACTTTACCCTATATGTAAATATAATTTGTGACAACACCATGGCCTATTTTAAAACCCCTAGTTGTTATAGACATATGTTTGTTTATTTTCATTTACTTTTACTACAGACCTAATAACCTATGGGCTTAGTGAAAAGCCTAGTGAAACTTTAATGCTTTAAAGTTTGTTAAATATTTTTGTTTAATAGAAAATTATGATGAGTCTTGGAATTCATGAGAAATACCCTAAACGAATCTTCAACTCCTAGACAATTAGAGACAATTATCTTCTCTCATTCCCTAGAGATAAAAACATCTCAGTGGGAAACCAAGGGGGCTAGCAAAAATTAGGAAAAAGGCTGAAGACACTTTAAGAGAGAGAAGAAGGAAGTATGTAAATATGAACATGACATTGCGAAGATGAGGAAGGAAACTGCCTTACGAGTATTTCTTGAGTTGGAATCGAGCTAGTGGAAAACTCCAAGATAGATGAAACTCTATAAGTTCTAGGCTGGAGTGTGTGGTTTTGATGCCTATGAACTAATGTTGTATTACTCATTGATGAATTGTTTGTTTTGGGTTTGAAAGGCTCGGGGGAAGAATTAGACATAATTTTCGTTCTCATTGGTTGGGTGGAAAGGTCTTTACCCAATTGAATTCCTAGATGAACTTGAGTAACATATACATATAATTTTTATTCCATAACTAAAATGGTTTCATTTTTTAACAGTGTGTATCCAACTGATATGGTTTTAGTAAACAACATGTATTCGACTAATATGTTTTCTGTAAACAATGTGAATTTGAATGATACATAAATTTTTTAGTGTAAGCAAGAAGAAAACCCTGTAATACATTCATTGCTAAAGAAAGGTGGTTAATAGACATCACACATTACAAGGGTAATGGCTTTTTATGTTGTCGATATTGTTTTTTTGTGTATATAATTTTGGCATAAGAGACATTAAAATTTATAATGGATCAAAGAATAAAATAGGACGATGATGTATGTAACTATATATATACATATATATGTTGATACGAAACAAAATGTTATTAAATTGTGACAATAAGGGTTGGGTAGACCACAAGAGGGTCAAATGAGTAATCCTTAAAGGTTACAATTAGCCATGGATTAGGGTGGTTAGTCCCAACCATGAGTTGAGGCTCCAAACTAGAATAGTCCAGACCCTGTCGGTATAACGCTAGTGAGTGGGTCAAGACGGGTCCACAACGAGAAAGAGCAAGCGCTATTATCCCTGGAAGATTAGTGAATGATACAAAAAAAAGGCTCAGATGAGAGAAAAATTAACTCGTAGGGAGTATTCCCTCCTTCCCCTAAAAAATAGAAAAATAACATTAAAAATTACAGACAAGATATTGGGATTTATCGTTCATGCAAAGATTCTATAATGTTAAGGATTTCCTTAAAATAAATCACTTTTAAATTTGCAAAAAATCATACTGAATTAAGGACACAAGTCACCCTAGTACATGCATTAATAACTGAAGGTTTTATGATAGGTTTAGTTCTAGGCTATCCAATGTGAGACTAGTAGCCTAGACCCCTTCCAGCACTACAAACTCTCTAGAACTCTTAATTGAAAGGGATTTTTCATCTGTAATACATGAAATAACTAATAAAGGAAGAGAGGAATTTAACGAGCCATTACATAAGCCTTTCAAATTTAAATAGGGGACAAAAAATGCATTTATAATAACCATCATAAATAAAACGATAATTTCAAAATTAAAAATAGGTAATAATTATAAATATACATTATAGTACATGTTTTTCATAAATTCTTAAAGTTGAAACAAAAGGAAATTTCAAAAATTGTCCATGGATTAGAAACCCCAATTGTGGGTTATTAATATAGTCGAATTACAATAGTATTTCACTTAAACTTTTCCGACAATTCATTTACAAACAACATGGAACCCTGGCGATGGCCTAGAGCCATAATATAATCCAGAATAATTTCCTAAAAAAAGTCTCAAAGAATACAAACTTCCTAATGGTCAGCGACAACATAGGATAAGCCTCACAGGTCTCATGTTCGGTCAAGACATTGAATAACTCAAACCCTAGAAGGAAGAAGAGAGAGATTTCAAAAAAGAAGAACATGGAGGTGCCGATAGGAAAAATTTCCAAATATGGCTCAAAAATAGGTTATCAGCATAGAAACCTTACCTGCAACCAAAGATTTGGGGAAATTTATTCTCAGGAAATACTATGCGCAAATAAAGTAGTTTAGAGTTAAACAAAACATTCACAGAGAGAGACAGAGTACTTGGGTATTTTTCCTAGAAGTGTTGAGAGCTCCTTTACTCTGAGTTCACACAAGTTGAACCAGTGGATAGTTACAACCACTACACCAACACCCTTGTGGGTTGGTATTTCGTCAAATGTAGAATGGGTAAGAATGCGAGCAAAGGAAAAAAAATAATACAATACCTTTGGGTGACATTGTAGTAAACTCAGACTTGAACTGTGGTCACAATTGCTTCACTAGTGAAATGGGAGGGTTAGGGTTTCCTCCATGGTTGTAGATCCCATCATTGGGACCCAATAAAGTGAATGACTAGACTGGGTGGCAGAGGGAGTACAGACCAGTTACCCTAACCACCTCGTGTGAGGTGTTGAGCCACAAAATTACTCTTTCCCTAACAACTCTTCTCATTCCTTTTCTTTGTTTTTCCATAAGAAAGATGCATTCTCATCACCAATGACTGGTATATACTATCTTGAGAAGAAAATTTAGTGATTTACATGTTATTCTTTTATGTTTTGCTATTTGAATAAATTTTTGTATAGTAGATACAGAACGCAGCCTATTCTGCAGCTAATCAGCTATTCCGCAACTACCTTCATGCTCTAACAGGTTCCAGGTGTCAGAAGGAGAAAATAGGTACACGGGCAGCTTGGAAATCATCGTGACATGGACCCTGTCCTATTCACTTAGCCCAGATCGACAAAGAAGATGGCATAAGACTATGGTCAATGGATAAGTCAAATGCAGAGACCAAAGGTAACAGTACTCTGTTTCATGGTTAATTAACACATTTCACAGTGATGGGAAGATTTATCCGAAACAACCACCTGTACCTACAGACTCTAGCAGCCACCTGTACAACAGAATCCAACGGCCACCATGTATTGGATTTATGTCTCCAGCAGCCGAGGAAGAAATTCTGCATATTTGTCTTCTATGTGTTTGACTGTAGCATGTTTTTCTCCACAAATAGTTACATGGTTTTTCTTATAAATACCTATGTAAAGGATTGTAGAAGTTAGTAGTGATAGTAATATTTTTATTGTGGAATCAAAGTTCTAAACTCTTTAATTTCTGGGCATTTTGTGTCCCTATTTTTAATATGAAGACTGCATGTTTTATGAAAATATGAAGGAGTTTCCTTGGAGTTGATTGAGCAAGCGTAGCCTAATCAGTTGTAGAGGGCCCCTGCCGTGATTAAGGTCATAGTCATTTTCTTACTGACAATGTTTATAATGCAATTTCCATCATTTTCTTATTAACAGTGTTCATTATTTAGAGTAGCTTCCATTTGCTTGATATCTTTTTAGTTCTTATCAGTAGTTAGAAGATGAAACTCAGTAGTATAATCTAGTTCACTTCATTCACTATTTTGCTAGTTTAAGTTCTCAATTAGACTGATCGGTGCCATTTACTGTCTTTGCCATTTTATTTTTAGTTTAATGACTCATGGTGTTAATGAATGTTTATGAAAAACCCTTCAAGTTGATAATTCATCCTTAAATTAAGTGGTTTAACATTTCATTTATGCAATGAGTTTTTGTTGCATCTCTGTATTTTCTTTCTCTTAGATTAATGAAGTACAAAATTACTCAAATGTCATCCCAAGGAGACTTTCTCCCAAAATTGAAAGGCATAGTAATTAAGTATTTCATTTAGTTTTATTTTTGTAATTAGTTAGACATCAGTCACAAGTTTCACTTTCAGTTTTAATTCATGATTTGGAAATAATGGTAAAACAAGAATAGAAACTTTGTTTTCATTTCTTGCTTAAGCTTTACTTCCAAGTCTTTCTCAGCTCTATTTTCATTTCCTTCTTAAAGCTCTGTTTTCATTTTTCGATTTTGAGTAGTCTCTACAAAAGTTAGATTTAAGTTTTTGATAATTACATCGTAAATCATTAGGGATTAAAAGACCAGAAACCTCCCAAAACAACATAAAACACAAAAACAACGAAGTAAGAAGGGTTATCTAGCACAAACATTGCACTACACTTCATCAGTTTACGTTACCCAGATTGATAATTTATGTAAAGCAATTTAGGACACTAAATTGACCAAACATGAGGTGTGAGCCATCAGATCATATCTCATCATATCAATGACAACAAAACAAACACCTCGTTGTTTGCTTCCAGTAATTCTCTCTCTTATCCCGACAAATGTGGGTTGAACCCTTTGAGAACCATCCTCCCAACAACATCATTATACTAGAATCATCATGTATAATAATAAAGTTCTATGAAATTATCAAATAACTAAGGTGAGGTTAACATAAATTAATTTGAGCACATAATTTACCAGTTTATTGAATTTATATACAATAATAAGTGATTCTTTGTCCAGATGTGCCTCCCATCAAATAACATGGTGATGTATCTATCAATTGAATCAAACATATATCTATGAGAAAAATAACTCAAAAACTTGGTACAATAATCTTATAAAGTTAAAAAAAAAATCATTTTTGGGTTTGATAGCTTGGTATGTTACAAGTGGTATCAGAGCATCATGGTTTCAACATTATGGCATGTTCGGGAAATTGTGAAATAAAAAAAGTGTTAATGATGCATAGAGAGCAGAAGCAACATGAGGAGAGGAACTGGAATCACTCCACTTGGCAGTCAATCATTAGAATTCAGACCAGTGCCATTTCTTGATGCTAATCCAAAGATGTGGGTTCAGTTGGGAGAGGAAACTTACAATACAAACACTATCTTGCTTGATACAATTCAATAGTTATGAGATGATATGACAAATTTAAGAGTCGATAACGAGAGGTTGGGGCAAGAATAGGAAAGGATCATGAAGATTCTTTCTAATAGATAGAACCAAAGAGCACCAAATCCAAGGCTTGGTGAAGAAAATAGGCCTGAAATACACCGACAGAGGGAGGACAATCTATAATTTTAGGGAGGCCAAATTGATAATGAAGAAAAATACATGATTCTTTTTTCTAGTGGAAAAGGTACCAAGAGGCGAAACCTTGAATTGCAAGGGGAGTTCAAAAAAATCAAACCCCCAATGTTTGATGGAGAAGTGAAGAAGTCATTGAAGATTTTATAATCAACATGAAAAAATACTTTCAGATTTATGAATACAACAACAATTTAAAAGCCAGGTTGGTAATTTATCAGTTGAAAGGTAAAACCACCCTATGGTGGGAATGATAAATTTTCATAGGGCTACATTGTTCTTTTCTTTGATAATTTTATTTCATCATTAATATATGAATTTCTCCCCATATCATCATTACATTATTTAGATCTAAACCATTATTCATCAACATATGCAATTATATAGAAAGAACATCATCATCATCAATGTAGCAAAACATAAAAGGAATAGTAGAAGAAATCATGCACATGCATAGAGACACTAGGGTTGATCTGAGACCAGGGAAAAACCACTATGGGGAAACCCTTGCAAATATTCTTCTTCTTAGATCATCATCAAATGATTCAAAGAAAGATAGTACAGTGATCCATAACTTTATGTATGCAAAAAAAAGCCTATGATATCCATGAAACATATCTAATCATGATTGAAAACAAAACCCTGATGACTGTAATATGTTGTCACTGACTGTAGATAACTGTTGGATACTATTGTCACTATGCCGAACATTGTTGAACACTAAGTGAAAACTTCAGAATATAGAAATCTCATCCAAGAGTCTCATATGCAGGGAGGAGGAGTTGTGTGAGCGTCTATGGCATCCCGAACACTCCCAGGCCATTCAATGCATGCACTTGAGGACCAACTTACCAGATCTTCCCAAAACCCCTTGGATGCTCCCATGTAGTTATTGTGCATGAATCTGAGACAACTTGGACATTCTTAGGACCACTCACTGCAAACATTTGGGGATCGACACCTCCAGATATTCCTCTGAAGCCCTGGACACTCCCATAAGCATTTATGCCAGAATCCAAGGCTCTCTGGACGTTGTCATGACCATTGTGTGCCAACATCCAGGGACTAAAATGCGATGTTCTATGCTAGAGTCTATAAAATAGAAAACCATAACTCAAATTGAACCTCATGCCTATGATTTTGGACTGTTGATTAGTGTCCTCGATCAGCGTTACTCTCATCATACTCATATCTGGTATCAACTTGTCTCAATAGAAGCTTTTTCCTGTTCATACAAAACATCAAATCAAATATCATGTCATATCATAAATAAACATATAAATCACAAAAGGGTACCATAATCATCCTCCCTCTCAAGGAGGTGTTGTGCAAGCAATCCTTTATGCGAATAGAAATTATCCCTCTAGTCCTATGGGAGGATCTAGCAACAAACTAGACAAATGTGTGCAAACTTTCCTAGCTTCTATCAGAAAACGAAAAGGAGGATAGATTACCTACCTCACTTTGATGCTAAAACCCGTTGATGTCATCCTCGATATTCTCACTTCTAAGTTCAATCCTCTCTACATCATTGTGGATGAATACCTGCAAGGAAGATCAAATGGATATGAAAAAGACATACATAACATAATTCATTTTAACATAATCTATGTGACAGATCAAGGAGTATCACACTAAATGAGTAATGATGTACACACTTATGGAAAGAAAACACATAATGTACTATAAATAGAAAGTAAGGGAAACATACAACCACTTAAGCCTTGATGTTGGAAGCCTCCTTTCGATGAGTTTCCAAGTCCTAGCCAAGAACTTCAAGCACTCCTTTCTCCTTAGAAAAATGGGCAACATTTAGGCATAGTTTCAGCATAGGAGGGCAACCAAGTGATAGCCAACCAGTTATGGATAGTAGGAATCTAATTTATAGGGAAGGAAAGGGAGTTAATGATCCATAAAAGGAGGGATAGGTTCCACAAATCAAGGAAAATATTCATGAAAGTAGGATCAAGGACCAAGAATGGTAGATCTGACTCTAATACTTATTCACCTGTAACCAACTCACCATTCTCGAGACTTCTAGTAAGAAATGCTTCTCCTCCACATTAGGAAAATTTCTGAAGAGGTTCAACGTGGGTTCTCCTTATAAAATTTGTGTTGATATCGCTAGTTCAGAATAGTGCAACAAGTTATCAGCATGGGTCACTAGTGGTGCAAAACGTGTTGATCATGAAAACTAAGTTTTTGACAAGTTTTCTCAGAAATCTTTCAGGGCAAAATTTTTCTTTTGTTTTCTTAGGGATGCTTCTGAATATATTTCATGGTGAATACACTGATATATTTCTTAATTGTTACGCTTAAGGATATGGGAAGGGAAGTGTGACCAAATAATGTGTAACAGATTCCCCCTAAAGCATGAAGGCAGAATGGGAAGTGATGGGTGAAATTATTTACAAGTCAAGGAAACGACCTGGAGAAACACCGTCAGGAGACCTGCAAATCAAGCATGATACAATATATCTGACATCTTTGATGTAAGTATACCTAATAATACATCTCTGAATAGGTTTCTAACAATGCATGAATCCAAGGCATGGAAGCAGCTATCTGGATAGAAGGGATCATGTGTATGGATCCATGACATGGATGCAACCATTTAAATAGAAGGGATCATATGTATGGACACATGACATCTATGTAGCCATCTATATAGAAGGAATCATGTGTACAATCATGAATAACTAATAACTCCATGCAACCTGGATTTATCAGACGAAACCCAGGGTCTTCATCTCTGTCTCGACCCAAACAAAGTATGAATCCCACCATGTGAATAGACATGTTGGAGTCAAACATGGTAGAAAACCACCTGATTACCGGTCAATGATGTGAACCGTTAATAGGCACGAGAGAGACCACCAATAATGATGATGGCTCTCAAGGTACAACAATACAATCCACAAGTGTGAACAATGAAGTTGAAGTTGAACACTTGTAGAATCATTCAACCAATGGGAGTTGATGTGAACCTATCGTCGAATGCAAAGAGCCTTCCTTTGAGGCATGCAAGCTCCAAGGTACTGAAAGGAATTTTCTAGATCATCTTCCTGGATAATGAGTTAGGGTTGACAGGAAGTGATCCATCAAAGGAGGACCATAATATTTCCCACATCATCTACATGAAACATAGGATTTTGTAGAGTTGGTAAGAGTGATTAAGGACTGTTGTAGAAAAGCCAAACAAGGTATAAGTGGTTTGAAGTGAATTTGAGACTTCTCTTGAACATATCAATGACACGAGTCCAGACTTTGGCAGCATTTGACTCAACATAGGATCATAGGTCAAGATGAAAATATGATATAATCGGATGAGATGAAAATGGATTCCCACAACCCAATAAGGCAAGTGATGAAGTGAGGATAACCCAAACCCAACATGAGAAACATATAAGTGTCATGTTCAAGAGCAACATGTTGTCTTTACACAAAATACAAGACATGTTTACTTCCATTTTCCCCCACTATTTCTAGTGAGTACCTCATTATTTTTTATCTCAAGCTTGAAGAGGATATCATATGCTTGTCGTATAAGTTCATCCTTTGGATGAATCCATCCTAGTATTTTTAACGAGCCCTAATAAGGAGTGGCTCGGTCTTGTCATGGTGACAAGTCCTTCATCATTTTTTTTATGAGTCTGACAAAGGGGTTGCTCGACATCCTTTTCATGTTTAGAGAGTTTGAAAAAGAGGCAAACAAGAAACTCTAGGGCTCTCCTTTCGTAAATAGTCTCTCGAATACGAAAAGGTAGAAAACAATATTCAAGAGAACCTCTTAGCCACGTGTGACAAAGGTACTCCTTTTTCGTACATTAGTCTATCTCAGTTCGGAAAAGGGTTAAACTTACACTGAGTATATGTCATTTCATTTACTTTAACAAGGTCAAAATGACAAGTACTCGACAATCTTTTCATATTTTGAGAGTCATAAAAGAGCTGAAATATGACACCAAGGGGGTTCCTTTTTCGTTTATTTTTTACGAGTCCAAAAAAGAGATAAAATAAAACTCAATATTTCATCCCAAATCTATTACCGCCATGAATAAGCCATAACCTATCGCTACACATGTGAATAAATGTTACCTGTTTTGAGAAAATTATTAAAATATAGGTAAAAACATGCCCTAAATGGTAAAATTAATTTTAAACAATTATATAAAGTCGAAAAGTAAATTTTTTTTTTACCATTTGTAATTTGGTAATTTGGAGAGCACATTTTACCCCAAATCTTTAGGTGGAAGCATGATTGATCCAGTGCACCGTTCGATGAACCATTTGTTGCACGTAAGAGATATGTCCTTCCTCTGCAATTTGATAGTATTTTTAAGTGATTTCAATACTGGATAGGTGGTTATGAGGGTTTGAATTTTTTTTATGTCGAGGATGATCAGTGCAAGTTTTACGCATCAGACCCACACTGCTTTCCCTGATCTCAACAGTGCCATCCCGTTGGAAGCATGGAAAAAATTACAAACAGGCAAGTTGGCACTGTGAAACAATACTTTTCCAGAGGTCTCTTAAATTACTAGTTGTTTCACAAATTTTATTCCATAAAATCTAATTAAAACCTTGTTCATTGATGTTTCATAGGTATTTTGTTGGAGAAAATGGTTATTGAGTGGAAGGAAAGAGGTCATGAAGTGGAAGACCATCAAGCAACACAAGATCCAAATTGCATAAGGGATCTTTAGGCATGTGGATTGATCAAATTCTTTAGTATACCTTGGATCATGTTATGAAACCAACTCACAAAAGGATAGAAAAGAAAGATCAATGCCTTAGAATTCAACCTCTTCGAGGGGGAAACCTCCTTTAAATTACACAAATGAACAATTCTTGGATGATACAAATGACAAAACCTCCTTTATATATATAGGAGTCTAAGGGGTCACAATATAATCAAAGCCGACATAACAATAATAATATAAGGGCACAATAATAACAATAACGAGATTCTATGGGGCACAATAATAACAATATGGGGACAATAGGGGCACAACAATAACAACAAGGACTACAATGACAATAATAATGGGGGAATCATTAGTATTATGGGGACCTAACATGCCCCTCTCCTTCAAAAAAGTGTTGTCCTCAACGCTTGATTAGTTCTGGATGCTTCTATAGAAAATTCTCATCTTCCCATGTGGAATATTTAGCGGGTAAGTTCTTCCACTTTACAAGATACTATGAAATTGATTGATTCCATAGCTGTTGAGTTCTTGTTTCTGTGACTACTTCAGGTTCTAATATGATTTTTCCTTCCTCGTCAAGTTTTGAAAATATTGTTCGAGCTGGGAGCTTGTCACCAATAACCTTCTTTAAGCATGAAACATGGAAATCTGGGTGCACTTGGGAAGCTGCAGGAAGCTCCAATTTGTATTCCATAGTACCAATCTTTTGCAACACCTTGTATGGACCACAATACTTTGGTGATAATTTATTATTCTTCTTAGCTTGCTTGAGGGACATTCGTTTATATGGTTGTAGCTATAGAAATGCCCAGTCACCTATATCAAAACTTCTTTCACTGCGATGTTGATCTGCGTGTTGTTTCATTCTATTCTGTGCCAAAGTTAGGTTATCCTTTAAGAGTTGGAGAACTTGTTGTTGATGTTCGATGTGATCTTCCACTGCTTGAACCTTAGAATTTTCTCTTAAATATGATGTGATGGATAGTGGGTGATATCCATAAAGTGCCATAATGGGGTCATTTTTGCTGCAGTATGGAAGGAAGTGTTATACCACCATTCAGCCAAAGGCAACCATTTAACCCATTATGTTTATTTATCATATACAAAGCAACGAAGATATCCTTCCAAACATTTTTTTTACTCTCATTTTTTCCATCAGATTGAGGATGATAAGATGGGCTATGAGCTAACTGAGTACCAAGACAAGACAATAATTTTTACCAAAAATTTCCAGTGAAAGTGGGATCTCTGTCGCCTACAATAATCTTTGGGTTTCCATGTAGCTTTTGAATTGTTTCCATAAATGTGATAGAAACTATACTAGCTTTAAATGGGTGAGATAATGCAAAAAAGCGTGCATACTTGGTAAGTTTGTCAACTACCACCATGATGACACTCTTTCCTTCAGACTTGGGTAAACCTGTGATGAAATCCATTGAAACCTCCTCCGAACATTGACTTGGAATGGATAAATATTGTAATAGACCCAGGGTCTTAATTGTTTCAACTTTATTTTTTTGGTAAACCAAACATTCCTCCACAAACTTTTGAATATTAGATTTAAGGCCATCCCAAAAAAACTCCTTCTTAACCCTGTGGTAAGTTTTTGAAAATCTCGAGTTCCCTCCTAAGGGAGAGGCATGCAATTCCACAAGAATCTTTTGTTTGAGTTGGGAACTTTGACATAGGTATAAGCACTCTTTGTACCATAATGAATCATTTCTCCAAGTAAATGTATCAGATGTACTGGGATATTGTTGTAATTTTTGAATGGGTGCCCATACTTCTTCGTCATTCTTCTATTCATCCCTTGCTTCGTTTATCCAATCTGGTTGGATAATAGAACTGGAACAAAGTAATGATTCCACATCCTCATCCTTTCTTGAGAGTGCATCTGATTTTTCTTCCCTTTCTTATATATGATTTCAAAGTCATAAGCCAACATATTTCTGACCCATTTTTGTTCCTCTTCTAAAGATAATATTTGTTCTAAAATGTATTTAAGACTATCATGATCATAACCTAGATGGAATTACTGCAACACTTGGTAGGATGGTGGGATGTAAACTGCCAGATGTCCATAATAGGAGACCAAGAGCTTGAAATAGAAATTGAAGACATGTAATTCATCATAGGTTTTTCCAAGAGAGGACAATGAGTTTAGTTGTCTGGTTCTCGTGTTAGAGGAGAGAGCATGAACATGTTGACAGCTAGACATTTCCCAGGTTCCCACAAGACAAATATAGGGAATATTTATATCAAAACTATCAAAAACCTTTCATTGAGAAAAAATCTACATACTATAGTCTAAGTAGCTAGGGCCCAGGCACTGCACGAAGTGAGCAAGTCTCACTTCCATTATGCAGTAGATTGTCTTAGTCCTACATTGCTCAACTGGTGCAAAGGATTACTGGTCAACATGAAGGACCAGCTCACCAAATGCAGGACAAGGAAACTTAAGAAGTTTGGCTATGGATCGATCTTGGTGAAGTTCTTCCTAGAACGCATCCCATTGTTCAAGTACCAATGGGTAGAGGTGGAAGATCTTGGACCTAGGGATCCACGTCTGCTGAGGTGGGGTGAGTTGATGCCTCGTCATGGGGGTGGTCAACATATTTCCTTCCCCCATCATTATTTGGATGGCTATGATAGCAACTCATTATGGTAGATGATTGGGCCTATGATGGTATAGATTTCTGAGGAGATCCTGATCTCCCACTACCACCTAAAGCATAGTGGAATGACTTGGGTAAAGATATATTTTTTTAAGTTTTTAAAATTTTTTTGTTGTTTTTTTATTATGTGAACTGAGATTGAAACTTATGATATTTTTCTGATTTGGGACCAGAGAGACCTTTAGGTGTTTCTTGAATAGCGAGGAGGGTGGAACGATAGGTCAAGGATGCACCCTATGAGGAGGGATTCGATCTTGTGGTATAGGTGGAATGCAATCTTGAGGCCTTGACGAGATGCATTCCAGAGTATGCTACGGTTGATGAGGCACCACTTTGGTATCATAGGCATACCGTAGGAGTATCAGATAGACTGCGTCAGATGTTGGGCAGAGTTATTAGAGTTGTTTCATGCTATCATGAGCACCATGTTGGTGGATAGCCATGTCTCTAGTTTTATTTTCCACACTTATGTAGGCTCGAGAAGCCATGTGTCTCAGAACACAATTTTTTTTTATGTAATAACATTTTGCAAACCTTATATATTTATATACATGTTTTACCCTATGTATTTAATGTTCCTATTATGCTATGGTTTTTTATTACATATGCTGAAAATGTCGATCTAAAGAATAGTTAGGTAATGCATTTGCAAATGTATTTAGATGTCTTAGAATGTGTTGATATGTGATGTAATCAAAATTTATTTCCAAGAGACGAACACGCAAATACATCCTTAAAATGTCAGGGTTTCTGATGGAATATTGTCTATTTAATTATAGAAAAATGAGTTGAAAATCAAGTTTAACAATTAACAATCTAGTACCAAGAGCAATAACTTCTAACAACAATTTGATGACCTCACTATATTCAACTATGCTATTAGTTGTACATCCTAAACCTATTCCTTGTAAACTCACTAACTCATCATTAGGGGAAAAGAGTGCCAACACAACAAAAGACAGATTCTGTGTACTACGACAAGCGCCATTAGCAAAACCGACATAAGGAAGAGGATTTGTCGACATTTCTAAACCAAATGGAACACACGGTAAGTAGGGGAAAACATGTTTTCAAAAAATGCAAACAATTAAACCCAAAGACTGCACACTAATGAAACACATGCTTAATGTACAAAGTATATACAAGATTAAGTATGATTTCCATCATAAAATTGAATGTTTTCGAATATCCATGGTCCTACAGAGACGTTGATGGGCATATTTGCTGAGATGTTTCCCAAATTTCCTTTGGACAACACCCTATGATCTAAGATGGGCATCTAAAAAGGAGAAGTCGTTGCAGGAGAAACTAAAGGATCTAGACAAGTAGGAATCGTACCAAGGCTAGGAAGAAATGAGGAACAATGATTATTACCATCCCAAGGGGTTTCTTCAAGGGACATGATTTCAACGATGCTTCCATAAGTAAGGAAAGTCTCATTCAAAGGATCATTGGAATCTGAACAACCAAGCCGAAAATGTGGTGAATACGAGTCTAGAGCCATACTCAATTGGCCATTAATTTCAGATGCAGCCAGGGAGGCCATAAGGATGAGGAAGGGAAAAAGTTCCCATTAAGGAAGAGTCTTTCAAAAGACCCGCTCCGACACTTTCATAAGGAATGCTGGTTTTCCCAACATAAGGTACATTGTCAGTTGAAGAACCAGAGGAAAAGAATGCCAATTGGTCTACTTTGAGAATTTTCCCTTGGTGGGGAAAATGAAGCACATGGAAAAGAGAAGATACCACACAAAATATTGCATGAGTCCAGCTTCGGCCAAGTAGAAGGTTATAATTGAGATTTGCATAAACAACCTCTAACTGAATGGGTAAAGATTTGAGAATACCATACAGTCGGAAACCTCTACCATCAAAAGCTTCCAAAGTATTTGGGGACTGGTTAAGGGGAGGGGAGCCAATGGATTTCCAACATGATAAGGACATAATGCATGTAGACTCCCCTTCATCAAAAACTATTCAATGAATGGTTTTTCCCATAACAAAAACTTCTATGATAAAATAAAGTTGTGGTGGTAGGCGAGGGACATGATTTTCAAGATCAAAAGTGATCAAGTTGGAATCCATGGGATCAATTCCTCCAATGGCGGATAGAAAATCCTTTCGTTGTGAAGGACATGTTTGAAGGACTTCCAAAGCCAACATCTCCGAGGGTGCTTCAGATAAATATTCTACAATATTATAGTGTTGGGCAACTCACACATTGGGATTGTAAGATGATTCATGAAGAACACCTTTAGGGGCTGGTTGGATTATGGAATCAATGGTAGGTTTCTTGATATGGAGAGGACTGGAATTAGGTGAAGTGGAGGAAGAGGGTATATCAGTGGCATCTTTCTCCACCATGGGTCTTTCAGGAGGTGGATAATATTTTGATCTGGTGGCTATGAAAATAGGTTCCAAGCCGCTAATGAAAACTTGAGAGCTTCCAGAGGTTTGAGCGTGGGGTTGGTCTACCATTTCTGTCTGCTGAGATGGGAAATGTTCCTTCAGCAAAACTAGAATCCATGTGGTTCCTTTCAGAATATGACTTACTTCAGCATATTGGGGCCAATCCTTAACATAATGATCTTCATCACAAATAAGGCAAGGATATTTAGGCTTTGACTTTGTGAATTGTCAGATGACAATTTTTGGGAATCCTATTTGGGGGTATCCTGCTTAGCTTTTCCTTTACCCTTTTTATTTCCTTTTGATGATTTATCTCCTACGATAGACTCGAAAACATTTAACTCTAAGGTTTTACCAGGATTCTTTGAGTTGTCTCTAGTATTGGTGGTTGCAGCAGCTTGAGTAGATTTAGGTTTTGTAAAAGCAACCAAGGTACTACCAGACTGTTGGGTCATAGATCCAATGATACCATCAATGGGTGGTGTGTCTATGGGTGTGGAAGATGCAGGACCAGTCAAAGGTTGTTGGGAACTAGGTAGGATTTCATACAACGTTCCAGATTGTGAATAAACAAGATCCAAATATTGGGCACGGGCACTGGCTTGTTCTTTAGTTACACAACCACCCATGGATATATCTTTAACGATAGGAGGGATGAATGATTTGGTAAACCATTAAGTCAAAATCTAATCCGAAACGTTAAATTTGATGACACGACATCTATGTCTCCATTCATGGATATGATCGGAGATAATGAATGGAAGTCGTCTATTGTAAAGATGTTAAGAGATGGGTTTCAGTCTTGTAGCAGACAAGAAATTTGAAATGGGTGAGGAAATTCATGGCCAAAGTGTTGAAATATTTGAAGGAACCTCGAGTGAGCTCGATGTACTGTTTAGCGGAATCACCCATTAAAGTGCACTGGAAAAGACACAATTAGATTGAATCATCAACCCAAGAGTTAGAGGAACACCAGGGGTGGTAATTCATAACATGCGCTTTAGGTTCTTCTCCAGATTTACCTTCGAACTTAAGAAAATCACTTGGTATTTTAGTTGTACCAGAGGCCAATACAGTGAGTGAAATATTGGGTCGTTTGTAAATCGTGAAATATTCTCCGTTGCATCTTCTACAAATGTGGTGGTGGTTGTTGGTTTGGCCCCTGTCGTGATTGCAAGGGAATCGGTGGCAGTGGTTGCTGGTATGGTCCCTTTTGGGATTGGTAGGAAACATGTTGCTACGGCTGTGAGTAAGGTCCCTGCTAGGGTTAGTTAGGAACTTGCGGCCGTGTCTGCTGGTAAGGTCCCTGTTGGGATTTGTAGGAAACCTATGGTTGTAGTTGCAGGCAAGAAACTTGTAGCTATGGCTTTGGGTAAGGTCCTTGCTGCCGTTGGATAGGAATCTGTGGCTACAGAGGTGGATTACCAGTCCCGTAAGCACACTACATTTGAGGACCTGTCTATTGATAAGGAGTTTGGAGTTGTTGAGAGCTAGTAGGAACATAAGGTTGTTGGTAGGAAGGTTGAGTCAAAGGGACTTGGTGACCTTGTAAAGGGGTCCCCATGACATTACCTGATACAGGTGGAACTAGCATTCCACCTGGGTTAGAAACAACACCAGTGGGTTGATTTTACCCTGATGTGGGAGGAGGGGGTGCATAATTTCCACTAGAAGTAGGAGGTACATAGGGTGGAGGTAGTTAACCCCCAAACAGTGGAACAGATGATTTTTTAGGCTTTCCACTCACATTCAAGACCACAGTTACCATGGCTATAGTAGAAGGAGCAAAAAGATTAAGAGGAACATGTGTTTCACCTACTATCACTACAAGTTGCGAAGTCAATGAAGGTTGAGTAGGGGTTTGCGTGTTTGGAACAAACGAGCTAGTAGTAGGAGTGACACCAGATGACCAAATAGGATTATGAAATAGTGAAGTTGCACTAGAATTTTTGGAAAAAGCATCGTCGAGAGAGTTATAATGTGGTGGGACCAAGGGTGCACTATAAGCAGGAGGTGTACTTGGCCCACTCATCATGTAGGGAGCAGAAACATAAGGAAATGTTTTAAGAGGAAGAAGTAATATAAGATCAATCTGTGTACTTGGGATATGAGTTCAAGAAGTTCCCACATAAACATCGTGGGGTGCTGACCCTACAGGCAGTTTATCATATTTTGTTTCCATGGTTGGGAACAGTTCTCGGTTTGGAACTTAAGTCTCTTTGGGAGAAGGACTAAAAGGTACATTAGGAGTATCAAAATGAATATACATATGCGGAGGTGAAAAATAAACAAGATCTACAGGGTGTGATTCAAAGAGTGGATTAGGAAGAAAAAGAAAGAACTCTGAAGTAGGTTGAGGACTAGCCAGAGGAGAGTCATGAGATGAGCTTTTCGACTCTAGAGGTGGTGGGGAAACAAGGGGTTGGACACTTAGGATGATACCAAGTTCAACGCCTTGGTTTTCAAGGGATTTAAGCTCAGTAGTATCAAAACCTACAACTCTAGGTGAATTAGGTGCATTAGCATTTCCATTGATATTATGTGATGTATCTAGGGTCTCATTTTGGACTCCTTGTGGTTCTGCCACGATGCATTTTTTAGGAAATCAATCACTAATGTGTGTTGGTGAATTCTTTGGGCTTAATTAAAATTTTACAATTAACCATTAATGATGAGGACAAAATTATTTTTCATTTCACAGGTATGATGTTATTCCATGGATGATTGATTTTAGAAATTAATAAAATTAAATAAATCAAAAAGGGGTAAACTAGGCATTATGTTTTACCAAGCAACCATGTACTGCAATATACAGATTAGAAAACCAAGGACTTAACATACAACAACCAATCTCCCTGAATGCTATGTTCAGTGTATCATAGTATACAAGGCGACATACTTAGTTACCTATGGATGGATAGAAACCTATTGGGGACGCCCAAAATATATGCGACAACGCGTGGGAGTGCAGTCTGTAGTAGTGTTTTCTAATTCAGAACCATTTGATGAGAGCATTCCCATATACTTATCATGAATGGAGCACCTTCGATATACCAGAAAGTACTGGAGAACGTTCTTATACACTTTCGTACGTGGAATGAGATTTCACCCTTGGGATACAACGCTAGAAAATAATGACAACTCCTATTTTTAACGACACCAGAACACATCTCTAAACTAGACCTCTAAATGTTTTCGTTAATGAAAAATTCTTCTTAGGTTAATTGAGATAGATTTTAAGTTAATCTTCAATTAAGTTTCAGTTTTAAGGCTCAAAGATCGATGTCACTTGAACACATCTATGATGCAAATACTATGAAAAAATGATTATTTTCACTTCAATGAAAGTTATCTAACATACAAAAGAAGTTCACACACTGATACAACAACCAAGTATGCAAAAAACAAATCTTCCTAACTAGATATTTCACTTTCACTATTCCAATGTATCCACCAAAAATAAAAATGAAATTTGATTCACAAACATGCAACTACATGAATTTTTCACTTTCCTTTTTTAATGCACTCACCAAAAGTAAAATGAAATTCAATTCAAATGAACCTACATCAATTTTTCGCTTTTATTTTCCATGAATGAGAATGCACTTCCATCTTCCAAAACTAAGCAATGTAATCTATGCTCAATTATAATCCCAGAAAAAACTTTTCAATGCAATGTGACCTAATGCAATTTGAAAAGTAAACTTTTATATGAAAGTTAAGCAAATGAAAATGTGATTTCTTTTATGATTTTCAAAAGAACTAACAATGCTTTAATCAACAACAAATCAATATTCCTTCCACACATGCACACAACAAATAGTAAATCCAATTGACCTAAAGACCTAAAGACTCAATCAAGATTCACTTTCACTACTTCAAACAATAATATGGACTTTTGAAAATCAATACGAAATCAACCAAGATACTGACAAATCCAAAGCACGCAGAGTAGAAGGATACTTCAGAGATCAAGACACACTAGATATTTCTAGGAGAAACCCTAAAAATTCTCAGGTTTTAAGGATCAGCACTACTGTAACAGTGAAAATCCATGTTGATAGGGATTTCAACACTACTGTAACTGAAAAAACTGTGCTCACAACGCTGTTGTCCCTGGATAGAATGTGTTGGGTTAGAAAAACTTGGAAAAATGAAGATAAATTCAAAGACAAATCTAGCTTGACACTCTAAAGGACAAAATACTGAGAATGTAAACCCATAATGAACCTAAATTACAGATACTAGGAGGTTGGACGAATTAATAAAAAATACCAAACATAAAAAGGAGTTTTGAAGGGCTATAAGCTCCCTAGTATGGTCTCCATTTTGTTGTTCATTCAATCCTTTTTGCAGACAAAAATGATCCCTCTAGTCCTATGGGAGGATCTAACAACAAAGCAGACAAATATGTGCAAATTTTCCTAGCTTATATCAGAAAACACAAAGAAGGATAAATGACCTACCTCACTTTGATGCTAAAACCCATCGATGTCGTCCTCGATCTTCTCACTTCCAAGTTCAATCCTCTCTATGTCGTTGTTGATGAATACCTGCAAGGAAGATCAAACAAAGACGACAAAGGCACACATAACATAATTCATTCTAACATAAACTATGTGACAGATCAAAGAGTATCACACTAAATGAGTAATGAGTTACACACTTATGGAAAGCAAACACATAATGTATTATTAATAGAAAGTAAGGGAAGCATACAACCACTTAAGCCTTGATGTTAGAAGCCTCCTTTGGATGAGTTTCAAAGACCTAGCCAATACCTTCAAGCACTCCTTTCTCCTTGGAAAAATGGGCAACATTTAGGCATATTTTCAGCATAGGAGGCCAACCAAACAATAACCAACCAATTTTGTATAGTAGGGATCTCATTTATAGGGAAGGAGAGGATTTCAAGGATCCATAAAATGAGGGATAGATTCCAAAAATCAACGGAAACATCCATGAAAGTAGGATCAATGACCAAGAATGGGAGATCTCTCTCTAATCCTTATTCACCTGTAACCAGCTCACCATTCTCGAGACTTCTAGTAAGAGAAGCTTCTCCTCCACTTTAGGAAAAAATCACTAAAGAGGGTCAGCATGGGTTTTCCTTATAAAATCCACCTTGCAGCATTAGGTCTTCATAGTGCAACAAGTTACTAGCATGAGTCACCATTGGTGCAAAACACACTGATACTGGAAACTATGTTTTTGACAAGTTTTCTCAGAAGTCTTTGAGGGCAAGTTTTTCTCCTGTTCTTCACGGATGCTTCTAAACATGCTTCATGGTGAATACATTGACATATTTCGTCATTCTGATGCTTCAGGATACGAGATGGGAGGTGTGACAAATACTGTGTAATAGGAGGTTCTAACTATAAGCCTAAGCTTATTTCAAACAACTGCATTATATCAATATATGAGAGTGTCTCGGGCCCAGCTATATATTCATGGGATTCTTTGTCATCACAAAGTATCCATATGATGTCTAGATCATGCTCAGACAACTCTCTAAGGAGCTTCTTCATCCGCCTCACAACTAGCCATGAAAGTAACATCGTACTATGGACCTCTCGTCTAATATATAATGGAATATCTCATACTAAAGAAACATCAAAATGTGCTTAACAATAATCTCTATTAACAACAGTATATTTATGCATTCACATATATTAGGAGAACTATATCAATCTCAAAAATAGAACACCTCATGCAGATACTTCAAAGGATGCTCGGTGGAAACTCATTCATTCAGGTTCTATGCACATCATATATATACATATGGATGTTCAAAATGGAACATCAATGCCTCAATCAACAGTCGGATTCCATGACAGGTTCAACAAAATTTAGAACTTCAATTAGGAGTATCCAAGGATTTGCATTTCAATTATTCAAAAACATTTTCGATATCTATGCAATATATAATTTCTTTTCCAATTCTAGAAATCGATTCATCAGGCCTTGATACATCATTTCAAGCTTCAAAATCTATCTCTCTCATTTAGATCATCATAGGCTTGCCACTTGTCAAGAGTATACCATTAGGTTATAAAACCAAAATCATAATCAAAATCAAAGCCATACCTTGCAACTCATCATCCTCACTTCATCAGATAACTTCAAATATTGACATTTCTGAATGAGGGAGCTTGCTTCATGCAATGCTCTAAGAAAAATGTCTTACTAAGCCAACATAATCAACCTTACATAAATCAATGTCATGCCATCACAACAAAAAAGTTAGCTCATGAGAGTTTAGAAGTTAGATCACAACCATTATCAATGTCATCATTATAACCATCTCAATACTTTCAATACGGAGAGCTCATATCAAGTTCCGACTTCATTTTATGATCATGCCAAAAATTTGTAATCAGCCATGCAATATCAATCTAAAACTTCATCGAGTCATTTATAAACGTAAGTCATTTCTGTCGCTAGGTGAAAAATGCATACACTAAGGATGAGTCATGCAGGTTCCAATTTCATGTTGAATCATAACTATCAATACCTTTATCATTTTTCTGAATACCCACATAAGTCATCATGCCCACATAGCATTGATATCAGGGAAAATAAAAAATCATCAAATCAAATCATTAGACATAAGGTTAAGTCTAGATTTTCTATTGTAGTGAGATCTATATTCAAATCATATCTCAATCATCAATCCAAATTTATTGTCAAGTATTGTGACAAAAAAAAATTCATCTATATCAATCAGCCAAATCATGCCAACCTCTTGTAGCACAAACATAGTGACATATCTATATGTATGTCCCAGTCACCTACAAACATAAGTTCAATCTGCATGTTTATGTTATTGCAAATATTCAACCTTTTCCTGCTTACATATCTTGATGTTATCTTCCACACATCTGTAGGATTGACATCTCCCCGTTGAACATCTAATTTCATGCACAATGGTCAACAATTTAACCCAACAACTTCAGAAATAAGATTACAGTGGTAGAATATGTCATAAACATCTTGATTCAAAGTTCAGATAGCTTCAGAAAGCTTCAAATGACGGTCAAAAATAGGGAAACCCCTGTATGCTCTTTGCAGGTTAGCATGGGAGCATCGTTAGTATCCCAGACGCTATATGGGCCTTAATGCATGTGTCCAGGGACAAAATATCCCAGTTGTATGCTTGCATTTGGAGAAGAAACCCTAATTTCTATATAGGATTTATATTTGAGAGTTTGTTGCAGATCAATAATGTCAGATGCATATAAATCATACTTCAATGGCACAGAATGAAAATATGAGGAATCTTGAGAAGAGATTCTCCCTTTGACTGGGAATCTACTTCATCCATCTTCATCGATGTCATCAACCTGTCTCTACTATAGTCAAGCAACAACAAATTTGTTAGATCATAAACATATATCTATCATGGATATTAGCATCATGAAATAAATCTTTCATCAATGGTTAGACTCAAAGCAGCAAATAGACGCAACATCATATCTTAAATATTATGAACACAATAACACTTTCTATCAAGTCACTCCATCAGGTTAGGGAAGCCATATTTACTCATCTCATCAAGACATGTCCATAGTTAGTAAGAGACCTAGATATCAATCTTACACTTATACTTCTAACATCAAGGTTACCATGCTCTTCATGATCAATTAGTCATTCAATAAAACTTTATCAAAGTAGAAAGAGTGTCAATCTCTATATGCTTTCATCATGATTATCACAAGCAACATCAATAGACTCATGTATAGGAGTCAATGAGCTATGCTTCTATATGAAATCCATCATAAATAGAGTCAAGGGTATCATTTACTAGAGCCAAGGTGCTAGCCTTATTTATAGGATAGATATGTCCAACAGATGGATGTTAGTCAATCATCAAGTGTACCAATGTATCAACATTAGATAGCCTCATAGAATTCAAGAAGATCAAAATTTTCAACACCAGGTGCATCATTTCATCATAGGAAACATAGATTCAACTAACTTTCATATGCATGTATGAGCAATTAAATAAAAGGACATTCTCATCATTCCTTAGGGCTTGCCGAGCCAATAGCTGAAACACAACATACCATGCATACCTTGTGGTATTCAAATACCTGTGCACCTTCTCATTAGACATCGGCTGCTTGAAGCACTTTTTCATCTTTTCATCAATTACCTCTTTATCTCTTTCCATATCTGCATCTCAAAATGATCCTCAAGAAGGATCTACAATTCACATCTCATTAAGGAGCTTAGAAACATCCATATACTCAAATACATATGCAGGAAGTACAAGCAATAAACATAATCATCAAATCTATAAGTCTAACAAGTACGAAGCATCATAAGTCAAGAAATACTTATCTTCAATGAGAGGTGATCCTCTTCCTCTTGAACCAATCTTCAAGAGCCATCAATGTCCATGGTCAAATATCAATGTTTCTTTCAAGTATCCAACTAGGTTTGTTAAGGATTATCCCGTCTAGGACTTCATCAATCTCCCACAAGTGCTTGAGCATCTACACATTGACCAACTAGGTTCCATATCTCATATAGTTTTCATAAACAAGGGTTTTCACTCCAACCCTAACCTCATAGAATCCATCAAACCCAAATAATCAAGTTTCCTAGGGTTTTCTTCAAACCCTATAATTTTTTTAGGTGTCCACCATCCTCTTCTTGCATCCATCAAAGGTGTCATTCTAGGGGTGATCTCCATGGCTTTTCTTCATCCCAACTCTGATACTATGTTAATTTTTCAATAGGCTATGATCATGATACTATGTTAAGTTCACCCCATATCATCATTACATTATTCATCATCATATACAATTATATAGAAAGAACAATATCATCATCAACATTACTGCAGTGGAACATAAAAAGGAATAATAGAATAAAAGTATACACACGCATAGAGACACTAGAATTGGTATGAGACCAGGGAAAAACCCACTATGGGGAAATCCTTTGAAAATCTTCTTCTTCTTAGATCTTCATCAAATGATTAAACAAAAGAGAGTGCAATGATCCATAACTTTATCTCTGCAACAAAACAACTATAATAACCATGAAACAGATCTAATCATGCGTTAAAACAAAACCATGATTCTGATGACTGTAATATGTTGTCACCGATTGTAGACAAATGCTAGATATTGATTTCACTATTTCAAACATTGCTAAACACTGAGCGAAAACTTTGGAATACAAAAATCTCATCTAGGAGTCTCGGACGCAGGGAGGAAGAGCTGTGTGAGTGTCTATGGCAGCGTGGATGCTCCCACGCCATTCTCTACATGTGCTCGAGGACCAACTTATCAGATCTGCCTAAAAACCCTTGGACGCTCCCATGTAGTTATTTTGCATGCATTTAAGACAACCTAGATGCTTTCTGGACCACTCTATGTGAGCGTGGGGGGATCGACACGTCCAGATATTTCCTCTGAAGCCGTGGACACCCCCATAAGCCTTTGTGACAGTGTCCAAGGCTCTCTGGACATTGTCATGACCAATGTGTGCCAATGTACAGGGACTAAAATGCCCTGTTCTGTGCTAGCATCCAGAAACTAGAAAACCCTAACTCGGAGCGAACCTCACGCCCGTGATTTCAGATCCTTGTACGAACTCCTTCCGTCGAATCTGTGTGAACCAAGAAAAAAGAGAAGAGATGATAGCTTGATCGAATGTGTCCAAATGAGCTTGAGGTCTCTTCTATTTATAGGATTTCCTGAGGGTCCACTTGGGTTAAGGATGACCCAAGCAATTACGAATCTGGTTAGGGCTGACCCATTCCATAATGTATGTATGAATAAAATAATTCAAAACTCAACTTCCTCTTGACCAAATTGAGTGATCTTTAGGTCGATTTTGGTCATCTCAAAAAGAGGAATCTAATGAAATCATCATCTTGGTAATTTGAGTTGTCGAGGGTGGAATTTGACCGCAGTTGCAAAAATTAACAGGTATTGACAAACAAGAAGTAACTTGGGGTAATTTCAAAAACATTTCAAGTATTTAACATAATGGTTCTATGATAGAAAAGAAAAAGAATTCCATGATCTAAAATTAGGACAAAATTCCATGAATGAATTTGTAACCAAGTTTACATCTCTACTGAGATATGTTCCTTATATCCATGAAGAGAAAGTTAAGGTGCAATGTTCTATCAGTATTTTATCAGCTTTCATGAAGGAAAGGCTAGAATTTGATAATATGAAGATGATAGATGAAACTATTCAGAAAGCCCAAATCTGCTACCAACAAATGAAGAAAAAAGGGGAAAATAAAAAGGGACAATTTGCTTTTCATGATACTAAGAATACAAAAGCTACTGGTTTTAAGAAAGCACACAAAAAACTATAGAATATACCTCTGGGGAAGAATCAACAACAAAAAATTAGGTTGCAAAGTGAAATCAGACAAGTTGAAGGGTCAAGCAAACTAGAGCCTAGTTAATCACAAAAAACCCCCTTTAAAGTGCTAGGGATGTGGAGAGCCCCACTATTAATATTGTTGAAACTATGCTACTAATATTTCAGGATCAAATAATGCAGTGGGATATACTCTCTACCAGCGAAGCAAAGCAGGAAATAACCTAGATTGTGAAGGGACAAGATCATCGGAACAGTGTTAGCCTCCTCGGATCAAATGTAAGTGTTGGAGCTTCATGCTGCACAAAAGTATAGACGTCCCATAACACTTTTGTATATTGACTTATTCCATATATGTATATGTAAATGAATAAAGAGAGAAACATGAGTTTGTCCTGAAATCAAAGCCATGAATCTTTACATTCCATAACATGAATCTTTTACCCTATTATTACTATCTCAATTTGTTTATTTCAATATTTTCAGGGTATCAATACAAGTAAGAGTACATTCATTTTACAGGAGTGTTGTACAGATGCTTCGAGGTCTATTATTGTTTATTCTCATTTTGATAAGGCTTCCCTGCATGCAATTATGCATGGAAGTGAATCTGATTATGTTTCTGTTTTCTATCTGGCTTTGTAATTCTCCGAGATGGGATTGGTACACAAACTGAAAGTGGAAGTAGATTAAGCAGCATACATAAGGGGGATCTATTTTAACAGTTTCACTCCAGATATTGTTAGCCAATATGGAAACACCCAAACCTGCCATGGAAGATGTGCAAGCGGTGCAACGATTGATCTCCCAAACACTACAAAAAATCATATCAACATTGACTTTGGAAAATTATTGACATAATCGGGCTATTATATTCTTAATGTTTCACAATTTTGATGTGATTTATATTTCATTGTTTACTTATTTATATGTTCCAATCTTACACTACTTGCAAAACAATATCAAAGGATGGATGATGAGGTGATGATGGATATCAGTAAAGTTTGATTGAAATAGGCCACGTAGCTAGCATTAAGGTTTTGAGAAGGAGATTCTCTGTGATGGAGGTTTTGAGAAGGAGATTCTCTGTGATGGACGTTGATAACACGATGAATCACCAAAAGCAGTTGGTAATCGTTGATACGGTTATGGCATTTGAAAGTGTTAAAAGACTAATTATATGCCAAAAATCCCCTATGAAAGGATGGTTGATGAGGTGATAATGGATATAAATATTATTTGGTTGACATAGGCCATGGTAAGTCGGCATTAGCGTTTTCAGAAAGAGATTCTCTGTGATCGAAACCTATAGCAAAATGAATTGCTTCGGTTATGCGTTCGACAGTTAAGAGCATACCAAGTATATTATTTCTAAGTGGTAAAGCAGAATTATACATATAAAAAAAAAAAAATCCCTAACGTCTCCAGGATAATAAAAAACTTTTGTTATGGGGATTGCATCAAATGTTCATGAACTTCCATCTAAACTGGAATAGTGTATCGAACTCTGAACAAATTAAATTTCATCTGGAGATTTTAAATGCCATTAAATGCCTTAATTATGTTCTAAGAGATTCTTATGTGGTAATTAAATTTTCATTTTATTTTATGTTTATAGTGTTTTCATTTATTAAATCTGGTGAATGGTTTGGAGAATCTTTGGCAACAATTACTTTCTTAATTGTGAAAAGAATTATTTTCAATCGATTGGTGAATGGTTTGGAGAATCTTTGGCAACAATTACTTTCTTAATTATGAAAAGAATTATTTTCAATCGATTGGTTTGTTGGCATTATGTAATATTTTAACCAGTATTATTTATTTTTCTGAAATGTTAATAGTATTATAGATTTTTATTTTTATTATTATTTTAGTTATAGGATTTTATTATTATTATAATTTTTTTTTATTAATTTATTATATATTTTTATACTATTTAGTTTTATTTCAATTTATATTAATATTAATATTATTTATTTATTTTTGATATTTTTGTCTTAATAATTTTTTTTTAAACAGAACTTGTACTTTATAAAAATATATACAAATTTATCTCATACCCCAAATATTTATAACTTTCTATTTCATAACAAAAAATTATATAACAATTTATAAACCATTTAATTTCAATTAACCATTACATTATAATTTCTATCTACATCTCATATCTAAATAAGTTAATAAGAATTAATTAAATCATAATTTTTGTTTGCTCCATCCTTAGATATTTATGGATGGATATTTGAATTAATAGAAAATAATTAAATCATAATTTTGATTTTTCCCATCCTTACATCTTTGAATTATTTGTTATCTTTTTTATTTATTTAAAAAATAAATTTGACATTTAATTTAAGTTAGAACAAAACTATTCTTAATTTATATCAAATTACATTAAAATACTTCCAAAATAGTTCACTTTTTTAATAATATTATAATTTCTATATACGCTTTATTCATCTTTTCTTTTTAAGTTTTAAATGTTGTGTTTATGTTTCCTTAAATATAAATATTTATAAATTTGTGACTCAAACATATTGGCCAACTTTCGTGATTCATAATGACAAATCACATGAAAATGGTGCTTTACAAAATTGATTCTAGTTGAAAATTTCCACTAGTATGCCAAGATTTCCATAGAATTTTATTGTCAAAATGTGCATAATGTTTTAAAACCAGTATAGATCCATCTTAATTACAGATCTAACATGAGCAACAGGGATCCAATTTCTTCACAGACAATCAATGAAAAAATTTCTTTTTTAAAATATATGATATTGTAATAATAAGTGTATATAATTATAATTATTTAAATAATAAAAGTAGGTTAGAAACGCGATTCATCATTCAAAGAGATTATAGGGATAATCATTACATTATCATGGGTTATAATTGTATTGATTTTTAATGTAATTCTTAATTGAGGAGACAAGTAACTTGATTTTTTGGGGATAAATTTAATGAATTTTACTATATTAAGCTTCTTGAATTTGATTACCAGTTTTTTAGATGTGGCAAAGTAACTTTATTACATTTGAATGTTTATAATTGAATATACATAATGATTGAATCACAATGAAATTTGCTACCTCAATTGATCCATTATCATGTGAATGGAAGGAAACACTTTCATTTGTTAGGCATAAACCAATTCTATAACAATTGCCAAAAGTAGTAGACAAATTTATTGTTTTGGTTATAGATGATTTTTGGAGGATAAAATCTTATAAGTCTTAAGAACTATCCATTTAAATATGGATTGTTGAAGATAAATGTTGAGTAAGGTTTTTTTTTTAACTTTTTGTTTGTTTTCGTACCCTCTTTGCCTTTATCAGTGTTCAAAACCATTTGAAAGATTGTGAGCATCATCAAATTTCATATACATGGTCTCCCTCCATTAGAAGCCCCACATTGTACATATTCAAACAGAACCAAAAATGTATGTTAGCTATTGTGTATGACCCAAATAATGTAGCCTTTTTATTTCATGTGAACTGTAAACTGGTTATAGAGAAAATGCCCAAATTTGTGCAGACTATATTATAAAGAATTCGACAATGACAAAAACATTCATCTATTCTCCTCGAGTCCACAATAACAAAGTAGTGCTAGATTATGGTTAAACAAACCATCATTTTCAACTAGTGCTTCTCTATGCCATCGTCAGGTCCAAGGAGATCGGTAGTGTGTGGAATGTCCAACTTGGAGTCGAAATTTTTCCTGGTGAATCCAATGCACTAAAAAAATTAAATGATTGAACCAGTTGACAATATAAAAATAGATAAATTATTGAACGTTGTTGGCAGTGGGTGTGGATGGAAGGAAGTAACGGACCTGCGCTCGTTTCTTTGCTATTTTTTTTTTTTTATGAAAGTGAAAATGACAGTTGGATGAGTTGGAAATTCAAAATGTGAGGATGGGAAAAACTGCGGAGTGATTGGTTGGAATGTGCAAATAGAGAAATATTGGTTTTCTTAACACCAAACGCAAAGAGCCGGGAATCAACTGGCTACCTCTTTTTTCGAAGTTTCCTTCCTCCCTTCCCCATACAGACGTGATACACCCTTCCCTCCGCACGCGAAGAGAGACATAATGAGAATCAGCTGGTTGGATTTTCCCTTCCTCCATCCCTTCCCACGAAGAAGTTGTACGACCTTCCGTCCCACCCCTGTATATAAACCCACTCACCCAAAACCCATCCATCATCTACACCCACAATCCACATTTATCCTCTGCACACATTGATTCAACTTCTCTTTTCTGATTTCTTGATTCACTGCTCTGCTTCACAAACTCTTCACCTAATCCATAATCAACATGGACACACCCCTTAACCTCCTCTTTCTTTTATTAGCCTCCTTGGTAGCTCCTGTTTTTGCAGTTTACTCTTAGACCTCTCTTCAGGTAATATTTGAAGATCTCATGCCATCACACTTTGTTCTTCTTCTGCACTTATTCTGCTAGCTACGCCTTATATTTTGTTTCACATGAAACCAAATTGTTCTGTTATTGGTGTTTATGTTTGTATAAATATTTACTACTTATTGTGAATATTCTCCAACCAATATTTTATTTTCTACTCTCAGATTCGGGGTAAAAATGAATCAATAATAGTTCCAATATTTTATTTTCTACTCCCAGATCCATGGTAAAAATTAATCAATAATAGTTTAAGTGAAAGCCCAGGCCAAAAGATCCAAGAAATTAGTAGTAACCATGTTGTAATCATGGGATGTTGATGTTCGTTTTTTTTTTTTTTAATGTTACTAATTGAATATACAGAATGATTGAATCATAGTGCAATTTTCTATCTCAATTGATCCATTATCATGTGAGTGAAAGAAAATATTTTCCTTTCTTTGGTATAAACCAATTCCATAACAATGGTCAAAAGTAATAGAGAAATTTATTGTTTTGGCAATATATGATTTTTGAAGGATCAAATTGGATGCAAAACTCTATCTAAGAATAATGACATAACCTACCATGCTAAATCATTTTCTCCCAAGGTATCCTAAGCAATCCATAAATTATTTTGTGGTTCCTTTTTGATATTTTATGGAAATTTCAAACTATTACACATATGTTATTGCTCCATGTGGTATGCATTCTTCATCTTCATTCAAGCCTATTACACTTCAAATTGTATTGGATGATGAAATCTCTTATCCACAAGGAACAACACCATAGGGAACTACTATGACAGTCACCACTGTGGCTCAATAAAGGTATAGTTAAATGTCATCTATATTCATTAACAACAAATTAAATTTGAATAATCACACTTTGATCATTTCAAATTTTTTTGGTTCAATTTGGAATTAAATTATTTTTGAAATAAAGTTTAGCTAAATACAATATATATGATTGATTTATGTTTATTTGAATTTCAAATCCTAAATTTAATTATAACTCTCTTTTTGTTATAACATTTAAATTTAATTTCATCAAATATGGAAAATTTTAAAGTAATATAAATTGTTTTCAAAAAAGGTATAGGTTGAGAAAGTATTAAAGTCCACCTTTATAAATCTCATCAAAATTTTCAAAGAAGTGTTTCTCTTTAAATTCATTCAACAATTTTTGAGGTACCTTTATTTTACATGGAGTGCTTTGAAAAGAAAATTAGAACCAAGGAGCATGACGTAACTAATTAGTATCTTTTTTGAAGGATGTTTCGTGTTAAAACTTTATTAGTTAAAAGTGAACTCATGAAGATTTTTATTTGGACAGACATTTGAATTTCCAAAGAAAAATTAATCACTTGTTCTTGGGTTGTTGATATCAACAATTGAAAGGGCTTTGGTATCCTACTCTAGGCTCATAATCCTTTCTACAATTCAAAGACCAAATGTATTGATCTTCATTGTTCAAATTTACCATACTTGCGGTAGAGTATGGTAATTTGAGATTTCCAACATTGTTGAGTTCAAAAGATTCATATTTTGGCTTCATATATCCAAGGAAAATTTTAAGGATGGAAGTTTATCTTAAATTTTATAAACTTTGACGAATCTTAATAATCTCTAATATGTGAATTGTAAAATGTTTGATGATAATTATATTAAAAAAATTATATTTATAATTCTTTCATATCTGTCTATGTAAAATTTTGGCGATTTCTAAGGTAAGATAATTTTAGACTATAAAATTTGGGAAAATCTTCTTTAGAAAAAATGGAAATTGGAAAATCTTTATTTTGGAAAAAGCATGGAAAATTAACCCACCTCTGAATATTAGCCCCTAAATTTTTCCTTCAATTGATCTTCTTATAATTTATCCAAAATAATTTGATGCAAGTCACTATGATCTCGTCGACAGACCGCTCAAAAAGAGATTGATACAAATGTTTGCTAGAGTTTCAATTGGGAGAACAATGTAATTGGATCTCAATGAAACCTAAGAGATCTATATCAATTGCAAGAAACAATAAATTTGTCATATACAAATAGGGTGTGGATAAATTCCAACAATTCAAGTGGGAAAATACTTCAAACACAAGTGTTTCCACTGCAAATACATATGAATGTTTAACCAAAAGACCAAATCAAGGGATTCTTGTCAATAATTCCTAAGGATAGAGATCTTTTCTATACCTACAATGAATTCTTTGGAAACTACACTAAATGACCAAAAAGAGAGAACCTGATACTGTGGATACTCTTGTCATGTCAATTATGCAATTCCCAAGACCCCCCCCGCTTTAGCTAAGATTCAAAATTCTACTTACATCCTTTGGCAACATCTGGTGAAACTTTCATTGCCATAATGGAAGAGTAATAGTTTAATGCTACTCTTTCCTGCACTACTGCCTTACGACGTTTCCTTTGCAACATCTGGTATAATTACTAGTTACTCACCTATCCACCCCCAAGTAACCTCCATTTTGGGTAGTCTACTTGCCACAAGGTTTTCTTGCATGGCCCCCCATCAAATATTTTCCCATCCATGCTTAGGAAACCACTAGGCTAGACAATCTACCTATCCCAAGGTTTTCCTACATGAGGTAGTCATTAAAGTCTTACAATGCAATAACCATTTGGATTTCTCTAATAACATGTGCATGGATTCCATGGCTAAGTACCCATATGACATTCTCCATTACACTACTTATGGAGTCTCATAGTCAAAGTATTGGTTATGACTTTCTGCCGTGTGACAACCAAAGTGCCACATGACTCAATTCCATCACTACAGTCTTCTTCCTAAGCTCCCAACTCCATAATTTCACCTTTGTCACAACTTTTTGTTTACCATGATATATGCTCAAAAGTTTCAACCTAGAAATTTTAATTGCCAAATCCTTCCATCACTCAGAAGTATATTCTCATAGGCATGAGATCTGTAGTCATATCATTTGGCCCCCTTGCAACGATTGTTGATTTTTCATGTTGGCTTGGTCTTACACACCACCCAACACTTTGCCTGCAACCTATATTTCAATCAACCAACACTTTTCATTGTTTATATACATATATATGCAATCTGTTTTATTATAAAATTTATAACAGCTTGAAGTGACTACGAAATTATTATACTCATAACAATTCCATCACTCCAATTAATTTCAATCGTATTGAAATGATATAGTCATTGGACTATATAGGTGCATCACATTTATTCCAAGCATTTCATAATGCAATTTAATATTTATTCAAGTAAACCAATATTTAGAAATGAGAAATGCATATCTCTAACATCATTAACATTTTAGCTCTTCATTTCACTCAACATGCCTTACAAGAATTATTGCAATGTTTCATAACAAAAGCTTCTTGCCTTCACAATACCACTTCGTGGCATTCATGCAAAGTATGCATTAATTTGAAATAATAGTTTTCAAATTCAATTGAAGGAATTCTTATACAATTCCTTTTATCACTCCTTTTTACCTTGGCATGCACATGCCTCATTTACTTGGTTGTGATTACTAGCACTTCCAATGGAAGCCTTTTGAAAGATCTAGTTTGGGATAACAATCATGTTGTTGCAATACCTAATGATAACATTCTTGTTGTTGCAATTCCCAACAATTCCCGAAATAATTTCATCTTCACACATTAATCATAAATTCATCAACTTAACTATTCATAAATTTCAATGAAAACAGCATAGGGTAGTCTTCATATATATTCAATTACAACATATCCTCATCCATGTTAAATATAAACTATCATTTTATTTTTTATCATTTTTAATTCATCCTCACAACAAATATAAAAATCATAAACCTAACATATTAATAATGATATTCATAAGCCATAAGTCATTCCTGCCCACATTCCCTGTTGAAATATACATGAGCATGACTCTCTTCTTGAATTTTAAATGTCATCATACTTTTAAAAAAATATTGTCTCTTGAAACAATGAGTTTATATGAATGGGTTAGTGCTTGAATCCATTATCTATTAACAAGGACGCATAGCTAGTGTTCTTGCATCTTAGTTTAGTTATTGAATTTTGAAAAGTATGAATTAGCTCCCATATTTGAACAAGGGCTACAAAGTAGCTATTATCACTTACTTTAAATATAGTTAAAAAAAATTAATAAAAATAATACTAGGATCTATGGGCTCCCTAAAATTCACAAGGAAGGAGCTCCCCTAAGGCCCATTATCAACACCATTGGAGGTCCTACCTATATTCTTGCTAAGTTCCTTTCCTTAAAGCTTAAACTCTTAGTTGGCCATACAGAGTCCTTCATCAAAGACTCTACTTCCTTTATTGAGGAGCTCAAGGACATTAAGCTTGTACACTTTGAGCAAACCTGTGGGGTTGCCATGGGCTCACCCCTATCCCCTATCATTGCAAATATTTTTATGGAATATTTTGAATCCAAGGCTCTAAACTTAGCCCACCCCCTACCTAAGCTTTGGAAAAGGTATGTAGATGACACCAATGTCATCTGGTCTCACGGCCAAGAAGAGTTAGATCTCTTCTTCGTTCATCTCAACAGTCAATCCTCGGCCATTAAGTTCACCAAGGAACAAGAAGTCGATGGTTGTCTCCCTTTCCTTGATATTCTTATTTCTAAGAATAGTGATGGTTCCCTCTCCCACCAAGTGTTTCGTAAGAAAACACATACGAAGCAGTATCTTCATGCCAGTTCCCACCATTTCCTGGCTCAAAAGTTGGGTGTTCTCAACACCCTTGCTACTCGTGCCCTAAGGATCTCTGATGAAAAGAGCTTCGAGAAGGAGAAATCCCATCTCCTTAATGTCTTTGTTGAGAATGGTTATAGTAGATACATGGGTCAGAAATCTTTCCTCAAAACTGCCAAGAATTCATTAACTAAAAGAGAATCGAAAGAGCGGATTCCAGGTGTACATCTTCCATTTGTTCAGGGGACCACTGATAAGATTGTGAGGATTCTTAAGAAGCATAATGTCCCCTCAACTTTTAGACCCCTTAACACCATTCGTAAGTCCCTCGAATTAGTGAAGGATCCTATCGACCCTAAGGACATGAAAGGGGTATATATTATCCCTTGTTCGTGTGGGAACCCCTATATTGGTGAGACTGGTCACTCCATTAATCGAAGGATTAGTGAGCACACAGCTGACCTTAAACATAGGAGAACCAAGTCTTCCGCTTTAGCAGAGCATGCAGAGAAAACCAAACATTTTGTTTGTATTGAGGAGGCTAGTGTTATTGCTAGAGTTTCGCAGTTCCATCACTGGAAATTTAGGGAAGCCCTTGAGATTGAGAAAAAGCCGAGCAATCTCAATAGAGAGGATGGCTGGAAGATCAGTAGTTTCTCGGTCCCAGCCCTCTCTTCCTAGTCATTTTCTTCCCTTCCTCCCCTCCCTCATTTATTGCATGTTCTTGTTTTCTTATTAGTAAGTTTCCCATTGTTATCCCGTATCCTTTGGCCTTTGTTCTTTGATGAATTGTTGATATAGTATGAGGTATTTTAATAGCATTTAGTTTATGCTATTAGTTATATACTAATAATTTTAATTTAATTAAAATAAGAAAAATAATTACTTTAATATTGAAATCGATCTATGATAATATGTTAATTTAACAATTAAATAAAAAAATAATTAAATCTAAATATTTAAAATATTATAGTTTTATTCTTTCTAACACTTAAATAATTCTAATATTTATATATTTATATATATTTATTAAATAGTTAATACCTTTTATAACTAACTATTAATTTAATAATCATTTAAATTAATTTATATATATATATATATATATATGATTAAAAAAATTATAAAATAGCTAAAACCTCTATGTAAATTCATATGTCCCTTTAACTTCTAATTTAATAATAATATAACTAACTATAAATTTAGTAATCAATTAGATTAAATTATTTTAATTAAATATGGTTATGCCCCAGGTCCAATCCAACTAACCATTTCCCAGTCAAATTTAGTCGTTAGTCAATATTATCGTTTCCTAGTCAAGAATTATAGCCATTGGAGGTTCTGCTCTGACTATTTAACATGCAAAGCTGGATCTGATTCTTCAATTTGTCCTCACGATGAACCACACTGGTTGGTTCAAAACGCGTTGACAAATGAAATATCATGTGATTTACGCTGAAAAATCTCTCATAAAAATAATACATTTTTATTTTGTCAAGTGAGGTAACTTAATTGGTGATTACCTTGTTATGAGGTACTGATGCAGGAGCATCTTGACTTAACTAGCAATGTGATGGTTTGTTCACATGTTGTGGCTAAATGAGTTGAATTTCATTGACCTGAGTGGTAAAAAGTCAGTTTTGGTAGAGGGTTGGATCTCTCGAAGATGAGCTTTACTTCATTATTGTAATAATTAGGAAATTGTATTATTTTAGACTAAGGGATAAGTTGTTAGCATAGGTGTGTAATAGAGCTTAAGAATAGAGATTTTATTGTTAGATTGATTAAAATAGAGATCGAGTTGTTAGTGTAGTTAGAATAGGATTTGAATCATAAAAGAGAAGAAAATGTAATGGAAAGGGATTAGCTGAGATGATTGAGAATTGAGTGAGAGGCAAGAGTTTGAGTGATAGATAAGGTTTTGAGACAGAGGTCAAATAAATTTTTGTAATTGAGCCGAGAGGGCCAAGACTTTGTAACTTCTATTATATTGAATAAATTTATTTAGTGTGCAATTGTGTGTAATTCGAGTGAAGACTCTCATTTACCTCTGTGTATCCACGTTCTGAAATGTAACCAGGTATTTTCTCTATTTTCACACTTTAATCATAAATCTCAATGTTTATGGGTTTTATCACTAAATCGCGGTCATTTAGTGTTAATGGGTAATCTTGGAATTAAGCACTAAAAGACTTATTAAGCGCTTTATTTAAGTTTGATTTATAGCACGTGGTTGTATTGGAAAAGTGGGTTTGATCAACTAAGGTGGTTATCAGGCGAAGAAAAAGTTGTAAGTGGTAATTCGGGGTAGTCACCCGATTCCACTAACCAAGCAAAACGTAACACTCAAGTGGAGAGAGAAAACTGCTTTATCGAGTAGGTAATCCCCGTGCAATTATCTCACTCGATATTGCTATTAACCGTTGGATCAGGAGTGATTTGATCAATGGTAGATGAAGATCGAATTGTTTTATTGATCGGGTTGAGTGATGACCATTAGATCTGGAAAGAAGAGATCAACGGTGTAGAGTGATCACCGAATTGTTTTGGTTGATCGGGGTGAGTGATGACCATTAGATTTGGAGAGAGGAGATCAACGGCGTAGAGTGAAGCGCCTATTAAAAAGAAAAAGTCAATGTGGGACTAACGTGTTTAGGGGAAAAGTGGGACCCTCAGTGTAAAGTAAGCCGCGTACAAAATCCACTTGAACGCATCTTATTGGTTATAAAGTAACCAATAGTATAGTTTAAAGACTACCACCTTGTTTTTCATCAGCCTCTTGCATCATTTTGGTATCAGAGCACAGAGATTGAGTTTGACTGCAGTAAGCATGCCACCGAGGAGAGGAGCTGGCATAGGTCGAGGAAGACCTGAAGCAAATGCAGTTCTGCTAGAAGAGATCTGGAGTCTGGGTACAGGGATGGACATAATGGAGATTGCTCATAGTATAACACCTGATGAAGGAGTTGACAGTGCTACATAAGAATCTTATGAGGAAGAAGAAGAGGAGGAAAATGAAACTACCAAAGTTATCAAGATGTTGCCTAAAGTGGGTGGAAAACCAAAGGTGGAAATTCCTGCATATGAAGGGAGTCTCAATGTAGAAGATCTAATGGGTTGGATTAGTTCATTAGACAAATATTTTGACTATGAGGAGGTCAATGACAAAAAGAAGGTGAAATTTGCAGTTACCAGATTGAAGGGTCATGTAGCTATTTGGTGGGATGAACTAAAAACATCTAGAACAAGAAAAGGGAAGTCCAAGATCAGGCAATGCGACAAAATGGTGAGTAAAATGAAAGCTAAATTTATGCAAAAAGATTATTAGTTAAATCTTTTCAAATAGTTACAAAATTTAAGGCAAAAAGGAATGTATGTTAAAGAATATACAAAAGATTTTTATAGATTGAGTATTAGAGCAAGACATGCAGAGGACAACATGGAGAAGGTAGCCAAATATATCAATGGCTTAAGATATGACATACAGGATGAGATCAGCTTGCTGAATCTGAAGACCATTGAAGATGCCTACCAAGCAGGTTTGAAGGTAGAAGAGAAGATGTTGAGAAAAAAAATCAGAGGAATAGAGAGAAAAGTTCAGTAAGAGATAGAGGAACTACCAGACCAAGGTTACAACAACATCAGAATGAAGTAGGAAGTTCAAGTAGTAGACCACCACAGAGGGGAGATTTTAATAGAGGAATATTTTCACCTAGAGGAAGGGGTCGAGGAAGAGATATTCAATGTTACACATGTGGAGAATGGGGACATGGATCATGGTACTGTCCTCATAATAGAACAACAAGTTAGAGGAATGTGAATGTCACTAAGGCAAAGGAAGAAAAACCTCAAATTACAGACAAGGAAGAATCCCCTGAAGTAGGAGAATCCTTGTTGTTGAAAAGGGCATTGCTTAAGTCAGAGAAAGAGACTATAGAACCAGATCATAGGAAGAGTTTATTCAGAACTACATGAAAATCCAAAGGTAAATGTTGTAAAGTGATAATTGATAATGGAAGAACTGATAACCTTATTTCTACATAGATGGTGGACAAGCTAGGATTAGTGAAGACAGTACACCCTACTCCTTACAAAGTGTCATGGTTGCAGAAAGGACATCATATTATTATGATAGAGCAATGAAAGGTAGAGATACAGATTGGTACTTATAAAGATGTGATATTGTGTGATGTAATACCAATGGATGTATGCCATGTATTGCTGGGAAGACCTTGGCAATTTGATCAGAAAGCTATTCATGATGGTAGGAAAAATACTTATACTTTGGAGAAGGATGGAAATAAACATACACTACTGCCATTGAAGGATGAAGATGACAAAGGAGCATCTGGAAACAGTGTTATGCTGATGAGTGGAAAGGAGTTGTTGTAAGAGGTTGGAAAAGGTGAAGAAATGCACTTTGTTGTCATAGGGAGACCTAAGGTAATTTTGACTTCCACAAACTTAGATGATTTACTTGAAGAAAACAAAACTCTGTTGAATGATTTCGCTGATATTATTGTGGATGAGTTTCCAAGTGCATTGCCACCAATTAGGAGTATTGGTCATCATATTGATCTAATACCAGGAGAAAGTTTTCCAAACAAAGCAGTTTATAGATTAACTCCTCAAGGGAATGCAGAAGTTGGAAGACAAGTGCAAGAACTGATGGATAAGGAACTAATCAGAGACAATCTTAGTCCATGTGTTGTACCAACGGTACTCGGTTCAAAGAAAGTAGGTGAATGGCATATGTGTACAAATTCCATAGCCATAAACAAGATCACTATCAGGTATAGATTTCCTTTACCACACATGGATGATTTGATGAATTGTTTGAGTGGGTCAAAGTATTTTACTAAAATAGATCTGAAGAGTGGATATCATCAAATAAGAATTAGAGAAGGAGATGAATGGAAGACTGCATTTAAAACATACAATGGGTTGTATGAGTGGTTAGTGATGCCTTTTGGATTCACTAATGCACCTATCACGTTCATGAGATTGATGAATGAAGTCTTGAAGGAATATGTTGGAAAGCTTGTTATTGTTTATCTTGATGGTATTCTAGTTTTTAGTATAATTAAAGAAGAACATCTAGAGCATCTTAAATTGGTTTTAAGAACTCTGCAGAAAGAGAAACTACTGATAAATATGAAGAAATGTAGTTTCATGAAAGAAGAATTAATTTACTTGGGATTTGTAGTTTCTAAAAAGGGTTGAAAATGGATCCAGAAAAAGTCCAAGCAATTTGGAACTGGCCTATTCCAAGGAATATATTTGAGGTAAGAATTTTTCATGGTCTTGCAAGCTTTTATACGAACTTTATCAGAGGTTTTAGTCAGATTTGTGCACCAATTCTTGAAACAATCAAGGAGACTAATCAACCATTCAAGTGGACAGAAGCACCAGACAGGAATTTTAAGTTTCTGAAGAGGAAAATCATAAAGAAACTAGTTTTAGCCTTACCTGATTTTGAAAAAGCATTTCAAGTTGAAACAGATGCTAGTGGAGTTGCAATTGGAGCAGTTTTGAGTCAGGAACAAAGACCAATAACATAATTCAATGAGAAATTAAATGAAGCTAAGAAGAAGTATTCTTCTTATGATAAACAATTTTATGCTATTGTACAAGCCTTAAAAAATGGAGACATTATTTTCTACCAAAGGAGTTTATATTGTATTATGAAAATCATGCATTACAGTTCATAAACAACTAGCCAAAATTGAACCAGAAACATGCCAAGTGGGTAGAGTTTTTGCAAAGCTTTACTTTTGTGATAAAACACACAAGTGGTAAGTTGAACAAAGTTGTTGATGCTTTAAGAAAGGTAAATTTCATTGTGCAAAAATTAAAAGTTGGTGTTGTAGGATTTGAAGAAATGGTTGAAATGTATAAAGATGATGTAGATTTCAAAGATATTTATACAACAGTACAAAATCCAATAGTTCATAACAAAATTCAGTGGTTAGATTATCTTATCCAAGGAGGTTTATTGTTTAAAGGCAACAAGTTATGCATTCCCAAATGTTCTATGAGGGAAAACATAATAAAGGAGAAGCATAGTGGAGGATTATCTGGTCACTTTGGACAAGACAAAACCTTTGCTCAGGTAAATTCTTTTTGCTATTGGCCAAAGATGCAGGCTGATGTTAAGAGATTTGTTGAGAAGTGCAGTAAATGTCAGCATGCTAAAGGGAGAAGCTAGAATACAGGATTGTACCAACCATTGCCAATACCAGACCGACCATGGGATGCAATTAGCATGGATTTTGTTTTGGGGTTACCTAAAACTCATAGGGGGAATGGTTCCATTTATGTTGTGGTAGGTAGATTTTCCAAGATGGCACATTTCATTGCATTTAAGGAGACTAGTGATGCAACACATATTGCTAATCTATTTTTTCAGAAATTGTAAGATTACATGGATTGTCTGTAAGTATTGTGTCTGATAGAGATACAAAGTTTGTAGGGAATTTCTGGAGAACTCTTTGGAAGAAACTAGGTGCTAACCTAAGTTTTAGTTCAGCATACCATCCTCAAATAGATGGACAGACCGAGGTGGTAAACAGAAGCTTGGGAAACATATTGACAAGTTTAGTGTATCAAAATCCTAAGCAGTGGGATTTAGCACTAGCTCAGGCTGAGTTTTCTTATAATGACACTCCAAACCGAAGTACTGGAATGAGTCCATTTCAAATTGTTTTTGGTATGAAACTAAGAGGTGTGTATGAGCTCAAAAATTTGGGTAAATAGGAGACAAGAAGTGCAAAAGCTGAAGAGATTGTAGAGCAGATGTAGAGACTACAAGAAGATGTCAAAGGTAGATTACAGGAAAGCAGTGGGAAATAAAAATACAGATTAGATATGGGAAGAAGAGAGAAAGAATTCCAAGTGGGAGATTTGGTGATGGTGTATTTGAGAAAAGAAAGATTTCCTGCTAAGACTTACAATAAACTAAAAATGGAAAAGATAAGACCATGTAGAATTGTAAGAAAGTTTTCAACTAATGCTTATGAAATTGAATTACCGAAAGGGATTGGAATATCGCCTATATTCAATGTTGCAGATTTGTATCCATACAAAGAGACAGAGACAAAGCTACAGGAGGAAACTACAGAAGATGAAGTTCAAATTTTGAACTGGAAGAACAAATGCCAAAGACAGTTAAGAAAAAGGTGGAAGCTGTTTTGGAGAAAAGAGTATCCAAAAGAACGAGAGGACATGTTTATTTTCTATATCTAGTCAAATGGAAAGGACAACCAGTGGAGGATGCTAGTTGGTTGACAACAACAGAGCTGTAGAAGTATGGAGTAAACCCTGAAAGTCTGAGGGATGATTCTTTTCTTCTCCGAGAGTCTGATGCAGGAGCATATGGACTTAGCCAGCAATGTGATGGCTTGTTCACATGTTGTGGCTAAATGAGTTGAATTTCACTGACCTGAGTGGTCAAAAGTCAGTTTTGGTAGAGAGGGTTGGATCTCTCGAAGATGAGCTTTACTTCATTATTGTAATAATTAGAAAATTGTATTATTTTAGACTAAGGGATAAGTTGTTAGCATAGGTGTGTAATAGAGCTTAAGAATAGAGTCTTGATTGTTAGATTGATTAAAATAGAGATCGAGTTGTTAGTGCAATTAGAATAGGATTTGACTCATAAAAGAGAAGAAAATGTAATGGAAAGGGATTAGCTAAGATGATTGAGAACTGAGTGAGAGGCGAGAGTTTGAGTGATAGATAAGGTTTTGAAACAGAGGTCAAATAAATTGTTGTAATTGAGCCGAGAGGGCCAAGACTCTGTAACTTCTATTATATTGAAATTGATATAGTGTGCAAATGTGTGTAATCCAGGTGAAGACTCTCGTTTACCTCTGTGTCTGCGTTTTGAAACGTAACCAGGTATTTTCTCTGTTTTCACACTTTAATTGTAAATCTCAGTTTTTATGGGTTTTATCACTAAATCGCGATCATTTAGCATTAAGGGTAATCATGGAATTAAGCGCTAAGCGATTTATTTAAGTTTGGTTTAATACACATGGTTGTAATGGAAAAGCGGGTTTGATGAGCAAAGGTGGTTATCGAGCGAAGGAAAAGTTGTAAGTGGTAATTCGGGGTAGTCACCTAATTCCACTAACTAGGCGACAGATAACACTCGGTAGAGAGAGAAAACTGCTTTATCGAGTGGGTAATCCCCGTGCAAGTGGCTTACCCGATATTTCTATTAATTTTTGGATCAAGAGCGCTTTGATCAATGGTGGAGGAAGACCGGATTGTTTTATTGATCAGGTTGAGTGATGACCGTTAGATTTGGAAAGAGGAGATCAACGACGTAGAGTGATCACTGAATTGTTTTGGTTGATCGGGGTGAGTGATGACCATTAGATTTGGAGAGAGGAGATCAACGGTGTAGAGTGAAGCGCCTATTAAAAAGGGAAAGTTAATGCGGGACCGACATGTTTAGGGGAAAAGCGTGACCCTCAGTGTAAAGTAAGCAATGTACAAAATCTTCTTGAATGCATCTTATTGGTTATAAAGTAACCAATAGTCTATTTTAAAGACTACCACCTTGTTTTTTATCAGCCTCCTGCATCAAGTACTATGTAAACGATGAGATTCAAAGCCCTGTGGGCCAAACCAACAAGGAAAATAAACACTCTTAATTCATAAAATTTATATATGTCATTACTTAGACGCATCAATTAAGCATGCAAATTTTGGATTCCTTATATTGAAAATTTGTTCTTAGTTTCTATATGTATGAATTAATAATATATAGGATAATTGTTAAAATAATGTTTTTAATTTCTCAGTTAAGATTATATTTGCTTTTGAAAGAAAACATTTAGTTAGTATAATAAATATTTTTATTTATAGTATTTTTGTGAACAATAGTGTGGAAATATGTTCTTATTCATTAAAAACTAAAAAGATATTTTTATTCATTAAAAATAAAATTAAAATAAGAAAGTTATTTAATATTCAAAATAAAAAAAAATATAATAATATTTTAATTTTAAAATTGAAATCTAGTTATAAATCAAATTGATGTATAGTATTCTTGTATTCCCAAAAAACAATGATATTTTCATAAGAATTTCACTAAAAACAGTTTGAGCAAATGTATAAAACCACTTTATTATAGAATAAGAAACTACACTAAGTTTTCCTACCCTAACAAAATGGAGTTTTTAATACTCAAAATGAAGTCGATACTTTTACAAGGGTATAGTAAGAAGAAGCAAATCATATATGGATAAATATATAAGTAACATATATTTATGCATATAAGGTTGTATGTGATCAAGAAATGTTAAATGATGAGAAGATTCCATCCTAATGTTAAAGGAATCAGAGAAGGTATAGATAACTGACCTTAGTAAAAGTCAAGTCAAAATAATCAAAATTATAAATTATAAATTAAGATTATTATCAAAATTGCATATTAAACAAGTTGTAAGAAAATTTCCATGCTAAATAAATTTATATATTTAAAATTTAAACTTACAATTTTCACAATGATGAGTCTGTTAATTAGATTTGAAGGATGATAAAAATAGATAAATAAACACACTTTTAATTCTTAGTGCACTGACAATGCCAAATATGTTTAGTATAAAAACAAATTCCCATCAACACCATAGCAACCACAATTCAATAACAGGTTAAATATTTAAAAAAATTAATTAATAAATTTACACTAAATTCATATCAATTAGACTACAAAACAACATTGAAAAATATTTAACCAAATTAACATTTAGATTACAATGTTCTCTAAATCTCAACCAATAATAATAATAACCTTGAAAAATATTTAGTCATTTTATCATTTTAGCTAACTATTTAGCAAACTAAATTAAAACCATTATCATTATATGACTATTATTATATTTTGTAATTAACCCAATAAATAAATTTATAAAAACTAACCATTTACAATTTTTTCCTTCACTGCATTCATTTATTTGACTCATTTGCCATTTGTTCCTTCAGTGTTCATTTATTTGACTTATAAGTTGGAGACGAGAGTAACCATAGGTTTCAAAAATACAACACCGCCACATAATGACAAGTCAAAATTAAACAAGGCCACCTTAAGGATTAGGCCAAATTGACCTGACATGTTGTAAGCTGTATGCAAGCTTTCAAAAATACAACACCGCCACATAATGACAAGTCAAAATTAAACAAGGCCACCTTAAGGATTAGGCCAAATTGTCCTGACATGTTGTAAGATGTATGCAAGCCAAACTGACATGACAAAGAAAGTTACACTTGTTATTATGTTGCAGGTTGTACAAATTCGTTATTGCCAAATAAGAATAAAATGAACTGAACCAATTGCATGTTAAATAAATAAGTTTAATATATTTAAAAAAAAAATTAGTTTTACAATGACTTAATAAAAATATACATTCATACTAACATTAATGAAAGGTTGAAGAATCCAAACTTACCATGTTCAAAATGATGGTGAGAAAAAATACAAATTTATGAGAAACCTAACGCTTTATTATAATAAACACATAAGTAAAAGTTACTTTGCAATAATGTTACCATACAATATTAAAGTAATAGTTCTCTATTCAAAAGGAAGATTTAGGTCTTCTAATATATTCCAAAAATTAGTCATATGTATTATCAACAAAAATCTCTTTAATAACAACAAAACATCATAGGACATTGAGTTTCTTTGAACAAAGCTGCTGAAAAAAATGATTGTAAATTTAATATAGTGGTCTTCAATTGAGCTAAATCCAGCCTAGCCATGATCTCTTTTTCTATATTATTTATCTTCTGTTTATATATATATATATATATATATATATATATATTACAATACAAAATTAAATTAGTTTAAAAAAATCAATATAAAAATTTATATAAAATTAAATATTAAAATAATCAATTTATCAATTTTGTTTTTTTAATGAGTTGTATTTAATTTTTTTTATAAATTAGTTTAATAAATAAATATTATAGTAGATTAATTATTTCTATTTTTTCAAATATAAAAATATTAATAATATAATATAATATAAATTTAATAATAATAATAATAATTTTATTTAAAATTTTAATAAAATATATAGTTTTGTTTATCGTGGAGGGGTAGATTTAAGAGCATATATACTTAAGCATAGATACAAGTCATTTTGTTATCAATGTGTAATTTAAGATTAGACATGTCCTTCACATATTGATAGTTTTAATGATGTGTACATTAAGTTTAAACATGACTTGTGCATATTGATGGTTTTCATGAGTATTATATCAATTCTAAAAATGGTTTAAAGGAAATCTGTGGAGGCTCAAATATATTGACATGTCATGATATGTTGTAGGCCTTACACATTGACATGACATGTCGCAGGGCTTTACAGATACATGGCTTTGCATGGCTCGAATATGGCAAATAAGAGTAAAATAAAGTTAGCCAATTATATATTAAATAAATAAATCTAATATATTTTAAAAAATAAATATAATGTAAATCTTATATATTATAATTCATTTTTTTTAATCAATGTTAATTAAGAGTCAACACAATATTTATTATATTGTATCAAAAACATGAACTCATATTATCAAATATTTTTAATAAATGTATTTTTAGGCCGATAGGCCTTTCTTATTGAAAAAGACTTTCGTCGTACTTTTCAATCTCACGTTGACACCTGGACCGATCTCCATATGACATTTGTGCACAGTTTTTAGCGCGACCCGTCTGCTTTCCACTGACATCTGTAACGCATCTTCAGGTTTTTAGCGCCACCCGTCTCGTCATGGTCTTCATCATCCTGTCTCGTCATGCTCTTCATCATCCTTCAGACGAAATGGTAGGAATTTCTGTTACGGTCTTCATCCTTCATAGGTATTTCTGTTATGGTCTTCGTCCTTCATGCAGAATGATATGGATTTGTGTTATGGGCGCCAAAAACCGATGGATTCCTTCCTCTCAATGCAGAGATGGTAAATTGCCCTTCTCTCTCAAAATCCAGTCACTTCAGCTGCGGAAATGGGAGTCAAGCCACTACTCTTCCAAAGGCATGCGAATTCGAATAACTGCCCAAGAAGCTGCTGGTATGGTGCGAGGACTTTTCTGAAGAAGCTGAGTTTGCATTGCATGCCACAATCGCCTCGCTTTAATGGCAAAGCGTAGAGATCAACGTTTCAAGGAAAAGCGTAGAGATCAGTTGCCATTACCTTTTAACCCTCTCAATTCAGGTAATTCTTGTCTGCTTCAGATATGCATGTTTTTAATGTTTAAAGAACACGTTCTTGCTGAAGGAAAATTGACAGAATTCATTGTATTTAGTTAAGTTGCAGTAACAGCTTTAGTTTCTCCAATTCGGATTAATTTGATAATATTTGGTTCAAATGTTGGTGCGTGAGCATTTCTGTGTTTAGTATTTGGGGAATCATCTGCTGAAAGAAAGCTCTAGGGAAAGGCAATCTGTTCAGCACATTCGTAGAAAATTTTCTTGAACGTTGTGGTCTTGATGTACACTGCAATAATCCGTAGGTTCTGTTTGTTCGTAGATTTAGGTTTATTTCTAAGAACGAATATCCAGTGGCGTTCTTGAATTTTTCATTAGGTAAAGAAATTAAGAATTCGCGGATTCTTGCTACATTCGACCTGACTGACGGGTTTTTGTATAAAGACTCTTATTCAGGGTAAATATATTGGAATTTGCCACAGCATAGGAATCTGCGCACGCGTTTAGAGCCTCATTTTTTCGGTCTCCTCATGGCTACCACACAGCTGATCTGCCTGCAAGGCACTTATTTCTATCTCCTGGAGGTCTTATGTTCTTGTTTTTTCCTCACATCAGAGTTACCCATGGATCAAAATGCTGTGTATTTTTCATGATGTATTTTTTTTGGACAATCATAATATAACTATAAAGCTTTTTTTTTCGTGCTGAAAAAAAAGGGCTTGGAAAAAATGCAGATAGATGAAGAGTGGGCGCGTTTGAATAAAACGCTGAAGGAAAAGGCTGAAGAGAATTTAAGGAGAATGATGCAGCGTTCGGATGATGGAAGGATAAAATCGGAGGAGCTCAATACTTCAAAGACTGTAAGTGACATTAGACGCGTTCAATTTGAACCCAGTCACTGTCCAGAGGGCACAGTGGCGGTTAGGGAAATAAAACGGGAAGTTGTTGAACGATTTGGAAGTGTGCGCAATTATTTAAGAAAATATCCCCATCCATTTCCAGATCCAGATCCTCGTCTACAGGAGGTACTGCAACTGAGCTTTTATATGAATCTATGGTTTTCAATTATCTATTGTTGTTTATATGACCAGTAACATTTTCGTTGCTGATGCTGATGTTAATTTATATGCAGCAACGCGCGACCCCGCTGGATTTTGGAGGTGAAGCTGGTTGCTCCAGCTACGCCCTTAACTAACATACATATGGGTAGCAGCTGATTCCCCTGCAGAGGCTTCTGCTCCAAACTTCATGTACACAGGGCATATGGGGACGAACTGTTATTATGTGAGCTACTCTTTATGTAATGATATTCTGTGGAATTAGACTGCGATAATCTTAGCTACCTAGCATAAGCAAGAGCTCTCATTATGTATTGAAGTAAGTTTATGTAAATATGAAATAAACATAAATTAGCCATGGTAATGGTTGGTGTAAGTTAATGTAAATAAGAAATAAACATAAATTAGTTATTGTAATGGTTGGTGTAGAGGTACATCATTAAAAATCAGTATGGCAAAAATTTCTACAGTTTAAACTTTTCATATATTTGGTTTATTTTGGATATTTTTCTTAATTATTTTTGTTAAAATCTAATAGGAATTAGTTGGAATTATAAGCTTAAGATTTGAAATTTGTAAAATTTGTGTGTTTCATGAAGGTTAAATACTTTTTGTTATATTATGATTTATTATGTAAATCAAAATCTAGAAAAATGTTAGGATTATAGAGTACCGATAGAAATTGTGGGGTTTAAAAATACTGTTATTTGGTTATAGAGTACCGACAGAAATTGTGGGGTTTAAAAATACTGTTATTTGTTCCCACTAACCAAAAGATAATTTAATATGGATTTTTTGGAATATAAATAGCCTTTCTCGTAAATAAATACCATGGGAAAAACCATAGCTGGAACCGGAAGCCACAAAACAACCTTAACAAAAATTAGCAAAACAAAGTATCCTATGCTTTTTTTTTGTTGTAATGAGAATCTAGAAATTATTTGGATAGTGTGACAGGGATTGGTTGTATTTATAAGTGCAATTTGAAATTTACATAATTTAAGTGCTACAAAGATTTTTCAGCAAACAAAATACGTTTTGTTCTTTTGTTATATTATAAATATTTTTGTACTATAATTAATTATGTAAACTAAATCTTTAAAAAATGGCAGAGCAAAGCATCCTCAAATGTTTCTTAACTAGGTTTATTTTGTAATGAGACTTCCGAAATCATGTTAATAAACCTCAGGGAAGAAGGTTACAACTTCCAACTTCTAGAGGTTGAAAAGTTCGCTTAATCTCTGTTTTTGTTGTTAAAAAACCTTTCTATCTTTTGAAAGCCTAATCTCTGTTTTTGTTGTTCAAAAACATTTCTATCTTTTGAAAAGTGTATCGATGGAAATTCAATTAATCATCCAAGGCACTGATCCAAACTGGGTAAGCACTTAATCTCTGAGATATAGCTATTAGATATGAAGCTTATCTACAAGATCCATTCAGTGGGATACAATGGGCTAAATAATGGCAGGGTTGCATGCATCAGACATAATCCACAAAACTAGGGAGGGTTTCGCTTGCAATGTTGATTAGAGAGAATCATTCCTGTAGTCCTTCATACCAAGAAGTTAGTCTACTAGATCCTTTTCAATTCAATATAATTTGCTTATGTGCTACAAAAATTAGTGACAAAATCGGTATAAATTTAGGTTTGCAACCGTGGAGTTGTTGTTAATCTTGTTCAGAAAGAAATCTTGCAAAGTGCGTCGACTGAGAAGTTCGGCTCTGTTATCTTTTCAGATGGTAGAATTTTATAAAGCTTCTTGTTGTCCCGTGTGTTGAAATTGGATCCCCAAAAGCCACTCGAACCGTGTTTCTGCAAAATAACCATCATGTTTTGATTGATTGAGCGGTTGTAGAATTAGGTTTATAAAATGAACCCAGATTGTCAAAATATCAATCATAGTACTGAATTGTGAACTCTAACACTTTGTATCCTCGGATTTTGGCAACTTTAGAGGGATTTGTTGCAAAACTTCAGTTCTTCATGGAACTATGACTAACACATCATTTCCTCCCAAATTTTACCGTATCAATCAAAAACTTGTTAGTTCGGGATGATATTTAGTGCACACCTCCCGTGTGTGCTTGTTGTCACGTTTAACTGCAATGGCATACCTAACAAACATCTTCTCACAAGGTAGAGCCAATATATTTGACTATTATATTTTTGAGTAAGTAGATAAATTCAACTTCTTTTGGCAGAAATTATTCTTCAAATTTAGTAAGAATTCTGTTTCACGTTGGAGCTCTAGATGATTGATGGGAATTATGATCCCGAAACTCTTCCTTCCAGGGTTTTGGTCTGTTTTAAGATGATCTATATTGTTTTTTGTGAAATCAGAATATTTATATTATGAAAACATGAGCATACATTAGGTAAATGCATTTTTATGAGCTGAATACATATCTATAAATGCATTTTTTTATCATTTTTCCAATTTCCATACTATTTTTCTAATTTAAAAAATCTATCGGCCTCTTCTTGCACTTTTTAGGGCAATTGCTAGTTATTATAAATAGATACTCTCAAAATAAAAAATAAAACCATGGTCATTATCAAAAATCTATTAAAACTCCTATCATGTTGTTATTATCTAAAATCAATTATAAATACCATCATAGTTAATGTTTCAAAGATATTATTATGGTCCATTGAAATACCTATCATATTTTTTTAAACAACTTACAAAGTGAACATCTATTTTAAACCACTAATCAGTTCAGATGTTACGGTTAAATAGTCATGTGTAAGGTTTGGTTTTCACAGGTCAGACAATCCAATTGTGAATAAGACTATATACACCTGAAATAATTTTCAGACCAAAATTATTCAAAAACCACACAGATTTAAGCATTCAAATTAGATATGAAACTTTTCCCCGATCAATTGTTACACCCTCGACCATTTTCCCGCATAATTGACCACCTTGTTTATTTAAATATGCTCAGTTTTCCATGAATCTAGACAGAGCAGTTAGTTCACAGTGTTTTGCTCCAAACTAGATAGCCATTTGTTGTAGTTCACTGTTTTTCTGATATATGTTTTCAAATTAATAACATATATCAAATTAATAAATCTCTCAGCCACATAAGCAATTTTTTATTTTTGAAAATTCAGCATATGGATTTTTTTTGTTGAACCGTGGAGTTGCTCAACAACCTTTGTGGAAAAGGTTCCAATTTAAATGTCTAGTCGTAGAGATTCATTTTAATTTTACTTTTTAACAACATTTAATAATAATGATTGACCGTGAAAAAGTTATATCTAATAATAATATTTTGCACGATAGATATAAAAGTACTCTTTGTTTCAGATAAGTTCAATTTTTAAATCATGTTATCTTTTGAATTTAAAGATCGTTATTATTATTTATGAAGGATTATATATTTTAAAATGAATGATTGAATAAAAAATTGAATAAAGAACGAGTCATGTTTCTTTCATTGCAATGTTTCACTGTACGAAGTTTCCAATCCCATTTCCAATTCTGTGTTCTGGGGACGGTGCCTTTCAATCATACAACACCAACTCCATTTAACGCAAAATAGAGTGACTAATAAGTCGGGCGACCATTATTATTTAAATATTAAATTTTATTAAAAAGTATGTATATATTATTATATTATTATCATTAATAATGTTATGATATATATTTATTCATTGTAATAATCCAATGAAACATATTCACTTACGGTGATAATTTGATGATACATATATTTACCATCGCACGATATTTAATAATAACAATAACACTGTATGCCAAATTAATTATAAATATTTAATAATAACAATAACACTGTATGCTAAATTAATTATAAATAGTATATAATTTTGACAAAGGAAAAATAAGATGTAGTATAATAATTAAGCGAGTAATTAGGTAAAGAGATTTAGTTTCTACAAGTTAGGTGAGTAGTTAGTAAAGAGATTTAGTCCTCACAAACGTGGTCCAATCTCATGCAAAATTATACATTCTTGAGAGCTACTCCAAACAACACTATATATATATATAAATGGCTAAATTAATTATAAATACTATATAATTTTGAGAAAGGAAAAATAAATAAGATGTAGTCTAATAATTAAGTGAAAAGTTAGGTAAAGAGATTTAGTTTCCACAAGTTAGGTGAGTAGCTAGGTAAAGAGATTTAGTCCCCACAAACGTGGTCCAATCTCATGCAAGATTATACATGCTTGTGAGCTACTCCAAACAACAATGTATAGATATTAATGGCTAAAATTTTGAGAAAGGAAAAATAAATAAGATGTAGTCTAATAATTAAGTGAGTAGTTAGGTAAAGAGATTTAGTTTCCACAAGTTAGGTGAGTAGCTAGGTAAAGAGATTTAGTCCCCACAAACGTGGTTCAATCTCACGCAAAATTATACATGCTTGAGAGCTACTCCAAACAACACTGTATAAATATTAATGGCTAAATTAATTATAAATAGTATATAATTTTGGGGAAGGAAAAATAAATAAGATGTAGTCTAATAATTAAGTGAGTAGTTAGGTAAAGAGATTTAGTTTCCACAAGTTAGGTGAGTAGCTAGGTAAAGAGATTTAGTCCCCAAAAACGTGGTCCAATCTCATACAAAATTATACATGCTTGACAGCCACTCCAAACATAATAATATATTTCAATTATAAATAGTATATAATTTTGAGAAAGGAAAAATAAATAAAATGTAGTATAATAATTAAGTGAGTAGTTAGGTAAAGAGATTTAGTTTCCACAAATTAGGTGAATACCTAGGTCAAGAAATTTAGTTCCCACAAACATAACTCAATTTCATGCAAAATTATACATGCCTGAGAGCCACTCCAAACATAATAATATATTTCAATTATCCCATACTCGAAGTGGGGTGGGCTGGCCACACGGTCTCTGTTCAAATCAATCACAGCTACGTTTTCGAATTAACATGTTGGAAAACGACGCGACAGATCCGGGTTGATGGTTCCTCCTAATTTGGTCACGCAACTTGCATGTTTTAAAAAGAAGAAAGGAATGAAGAACGGAGATAGTGGCATTGGTGGGTCATGAGTGATGACACCATATTATTTCACTGACCAACGGATTGGGGCGTTTCACATCACTGTGATATGTGACGCGTCATCGTCTATTCTGCACGAGGTTTCCAATCCGATGGGACACTGTAACGCCTTAATGGTGTCACCCGACGCCATAAGATCTCAGGTTTCATGTTCATGTCCATGTCACATATGCTAGCGTGATTTGTCTTTTGTCTATATTTGAGGAGTGTTTTGGTTTAGCAAGAAAGTTTGTCTAGGTTTGTGGAGTGTTTTGGTTTTGCAAATATTTTTTATTAAATATAGTTTTTTTTGTTATTTAAAATGTATTTTTGGATGTATAAATAAATTTAATTTTTTAAATATATTAGAGATATTAGATTGTGTGGAGTTTAGAGATTATTTTTCTAATTTCAACAAATTTTTACAAAGAATAAATTTCACTTAAAAATATGTCTAAAAAAATTCCAAAATATAAAATAGTTAATTTGCAACTTAGGCTTGCATGTAGATATGTTTATTTTGATTTTTTTAATCATCATTATTTGATTTTGATTATAAAATAGTTGATAAAAATAATATTTTGATTATTTAAATTGTATTTTAAAATGTATAAATTTTGATTTTTTTAAATATTTATTATTTGAATTTGATTATAAAATAGTTGATACAATGATATTTTTATTATTTAAATTATATTTTTGAATATATAAATTAATTTTAAATTTTAAATTTATATAATTTTAAATCATATTTTTTTTAAATTATTAGTCTACTAAACATAGAGTAGATGGTGATAGGATATACAGTTAAGTCACTCAATGATGTGAATCCAGCCATGTTAAAACCTGATGTAGATCCTAGAATCATTTTGACAACTTAAAACTCATGAGTAGCATTTTCTCAAACAGAAAATTAAACATACTTTCATTTCAAAACTCACACAAATTAACAATTTTTTTTAAATTATTAATTAAAATTTAAATCACAAAAATATAAAATTTAAACCTAAAATAATATATATATATATTTTATATATATATATAATTCAATACATTGTTGTTAGTTATTAAATAGTTCAAGTGGTAATATTTGATATCTCATCATTATTTGATATTTTGAAAATTTTATCTCGATGTTAAAGATTTTAGTGTTTTTGAACTTCAATTTTCTACACATTATTAAAAAATCTAGACCATAGTTTTTTTTATATGTTTTGTTAAAAATATAGAAATAATTTTTTTATTCGTGAAATATTTATAAAAGATTTTATTTTTTTAAAATATATATCAAATATTTTAGATAAATGGGTAGTTTGATGAGATCGTAAAGTAAAATTTGTTTGTTTGTATTAGTGTTGAACTTTTAGGAAACGTTATGAGATTACCATATATCTAACTTAATGAGTAAACATTTTATTTTTAGATAATTAAAAAGAATATTAGGTTAAGAATTTATTGAGTTAAATAATGAATAAGTAATATAAGAAAAGAAATTTTCATATTTTTTTTTTGGAAAAGTTGTAATATTTCTAAAACTTATTATCTAACATTTATTTATTTACTGGTTGGGAAAAATTAAAGGATATGTGATGTAAATATTATTTTTAATATTAATAATGAAATATGAAATTATGTTAACATAATTAATTTTCTCAGGAATATATTCAAGGCGATTAATATGAGAGATTAGCTTTAACTCTCACGAAAATAGTTGGAGTCGGTCTAGAGGGGTAGAAACAAAAACAAAAGAAAAATCCTCATCATTCTTATGGATCTCGGTAGAGGTAAAGAGAGAAAAGATAAAAAATTGATATAGAAACAAGCCACTAAATAATGAACATGACTAGAGAAAAATGTCATGCAGTGAATTCTGTAAAAAGGAATCATGGGAGATAAAGACAAATAGTTTCCTTGAAAGAGATTACTAGTGGGAGAGAAATACTAGAACCTAGAAAATTAGGAGGACCAAGGATAATTTTAGGGGCGAATGTTCGCCCTTTGGCGAAATTAAGGGGTTTTAAATTTTTAGTGGGCGAATATTTTGTATCATAGTACATTTTTACAAATCACCTCAAATAGCCCACCTTATTTTAAGGGAGAGGGTAAAAAAAGTAAATTTAGCCCCTGAAATTAGGACTTACAACCTTCCATTCATCCATTTTCAAGAATAGGTTTTATTTAAGTGAATCCATTCGCCCATTTTCAAGAATAGGTTTTATTTAAGTGAATCCTATGGGCCAAATACCATATTTATAAAAGAGGTATGGTAAATTAATAAAAATATAAATAAATGAGAGGTATGGTAAATAAATAAAACATTTTTTATATTTACTCCATAAGTCACCTTATATACATGTAAGGGTGTAAACAAATAAAAATATAAGTAAAGTGGAGGTATGGTAAATAAATAAAACGTCTTTTTATACTTACTCAAAAGGTATCGTAAATAAATAAAAATATAAATAAACTATTCGTATCTTAAATAAATAAAACCTCTTTTTATATTTAGTCCATAACCCTCGTTCTATTTATGAAGGCTCAAGAAAGAGGTTTTATTTAAGTGAATCCTATGGGCCAAATACCATATTTGTAAAAGAGGTATGGTAAATTAATAAAAATATAAATAAACGAAAGGTATGGTAAAATATGGTATATTTACGAACACTCAAAAAATGGGTTATATTTAGGTGAAACCTATGGCCAAAATGCAAAAAACCATTATTAACCCTAATACTAGAATTAATAAAAATAAAAATGGCACATGGTATTGACCCATGGTATTCACCAAAATGGCACATGGTATTGACCCATGGTATTCACCTGTAGCCTATTTAAATGGGGGAATTAAACCAGCATGTAGCCTATGCTAAGATTCACTAGGACTTTACAAAGTTTTATTATTTAGTGAAAGACTCACCAAGATCTTACAAGATTTTATAATTGAGTGGAGAGATTCTCCAAAAAAATTATATATACATATTATTTAATTGATAAAATCGCCTTCCATTTTTCCTATATACCATGGAGATTCGCCCATTTATTATATTTATAAATTTAGGGGGGGTTCTTAAAATTTTCCCTGAGGAGGACGTTGCTAAGGGTTCAGGGGGTGAATCTCGACAAATACTTCTGAATAATTTTCTTGACAACTAAGGCTGGAGTTCAGGGGGAATGACAAAGAATTGGTTCAAGGTTGGGAGGATTGTGGAATCCTTCAACCTATCCATAAAAGGAACTATATAAGTATGTATTTGATTACTTGGTGAATTATAGAATGTAGTGATAGAGAAATGGATTATAGATTTTATGGATTGATAGAATGAAAAAACATAAATTGCTAATGATGGATGTATTGTTGTTGATTATCATTATTAATATCTAGAAAAAAATAGTTGTAGTTTTCGTAATTTTATCGTTATAGGTACAATATATCTACAGGTGTTAAAATTATCGTCTTCTTGACCTTGTTAGTAAATAGAGAGGAATTAGTAGACCTTGTTCAGATTTTCTTTAGTGATATCTACAAAAAAAGAGAATTGAGTAGATTAACTACTATACAAATCTTTTTTGGATAAAATTGAACTATGGGTAAAATAAACCATGTATACCGAGTCTATATTTATTATGGAAACCTTTAAAAAATAGTAAATGTGTTCCAGAAACCTATAGGTTACAAAGAGAGTTTTCAGAGATACTTGTAGATGTATATATAGTTAGGTAAAAGTATTTTATATAATAAAGGGGTTAGAATATGGGCTTCTGTAGAGATTAGAAGTACATGCCTATATAACAATTATTTTGTTCTACAACTCATACCACCAAGTCTCAGACACGAGTGGAATAGAGCTCAAAATACCAATGAAGAGCCCCCAATGTAGGGGTTCACTTGGCCTATAGCTTATATATATGTGTGTGTATGTGAAGAAATGTCATAACTCTAAAAAAAACAAAAAGTGTGCAAAGGTAGTCAACTTTAATATTGCAATGGTGTAAATACCAAAGAAGTAACTTGTATATTCAAAAAGATGTAGTGCTGACGTAAATAATCATTCACACAATGTTTTTAGGTTAAGAAAGAGAGATAAAGCCTTAATACAAAACCCTCTTCCAACAATTATCAATACAACAATTAAGTACAAAGAGCATCATTGAGAAACCAACACTACATCCTCAATTTTAAATGAAAAATACAATAATACTCTTAATCAAATAGAAACACCCAAGTCTAGCCTAAGGTTAAATCTCTGTAACCCTATCACATTTTTTCTTAAGGAAATCAAAAGTAGGTTCATAGACCTTCAACACAACTAACCTGACAAAGAAATTAGAAAGATAATGTGAGCACATGTGGCCTGGAGTTAGAAGAGAGTTTGAGAAGTGGCTTAGTCCAACTACCTATAAAATTCATAAATCCAATCCTCCACAAAAGTATACATGTAAAAGGAAACAAAATATAGTAAAAACATGTGCAAAATATTTATGAGAACAAGAACGAAAAGGAGAACAATGCCACAAGGATTTTAAGTAAATTGAATACCTAGAAGTGAGCAAGTAAGGACACCACTCCTCCTACCAAGGGGATGAAATTTAACCTTAAAGTTATAAACCCTCAAAAAGGAGGTAAGAATTGGAGAAAAAATAGTTAAAGGAATTTACACTTAAGAGTTAAGTGAGTTAGACTTTAAAAAATATTACCCTGGAAATGGTACACGATGGTCATCTCTAGAATAACTAGGAAACCCCTTTTTTGAGCAACCTGAAGGGGAAATGGAGTTACTGCTATGGAACCCTATTGAGAAAAATTACAACACCTGAAAAACAGGTTAGCATATGTTAGCAACTGCCATGAAAATGACTTTAGGTTGAAAATAAATCACAAGCAATGCACAAGAATAACCACATAAAAAATTTCAGCAATCCTTACCCATCCTTACCCATGACATGTATGTCATTGTCTTTTCGACATTTGCAGTCTCCTCATATTTTGAAGGTTAGACTAAGCAGAGCCACCATGAAAATTTGATAGAAAAACCTCTAGGAAATCAAAGGAAAAACCCTTCTATGTGGTAGGGTTTTAGCAAAGTTGCAGAGCTCCTTTGCACCACTTGATCATCATCACAATGAAATTATGTTGGCATGATTGGGTAGGGTAGTTATTCTATCTACGCTACTCTACCTATGTTAGCATGATTGGGTAGGGTTTGATCGAAGTTGCAGAGCTCCTTCATACCACCCAATCACCATGACAATGAAACTATGTAATTACTATAACTACCCAACTCTAACTATGTTGGCACGATTGGGTAGGGTTTGAGTGAAGTTGCAGAGCTCCTTCGCACCGCCCAATCATCATCACAATGAAACTATGTTGGCACGATTGGGTAGGGTAGTTGCTCTAACTCCCACCCAACAATCCTCATTATCCATCTAATGTGAAATGATCCACACTATCTAAGATTACACCTAGCTAGGGTTCCATAAGAGTAATGGGGACCCAACAACATGTCTGTAATCATGTGACAATGGTATAGGTAGTGTCCATCTCAGAGGGATATATATATATATATATATATATATATATATATATATATATATATATATATATATATATATATATATATATATATATATATATATATATATGTATGTATATGTATGTATGTATATATGTATATATAATTTGTTGTGGTGTTATTCAATGTCTCAATATATTTGTACTCTAACCATAGGTAAACTAGAACCCATGTATTTTCGTATGTGTGTGTGTGTGAACATATGTGTAAGTTTGAGAGTTATGTGCTAACACTTGGAGCCTTTGTAAATGTATAAATGCAAAAGTTGAGAGATGAGGGCATAAAATCTCTCTCTCTCCCTTTCTATCCACACACACACACACACACACACACATATATATATATATATTTGATGTATGTAGAGTAATGTGTGTGTCTATACACACACACACACACATAGATATGTATTTAGAAATGTATAAATAGATGTACATGTTTATGTATGTAAGCTCAAGTGCAGTTTATATGTATAAAGACATAAATAAAAGGATAATAAACATATCGTGGAAAGGGAAACATAGAGAGATAAGAGTAGTTCAAAGAAAAGAAAAGAAAAGAAAATATAAGCTATAATACTCACAGTTCCATTATAATCCCAACATAAGGAACAATGCTAAGGACTTGGTATTTATACATTCAAATGGTGAATGATTATGCACGATTGTATATAAGAGACAATAGATAATGTACATTTTATGTGAGAACAATAAGCATATAAAAAAGTCAACAGGAAGTCATGTAGCAAAATGAATTTAAGATTAGGTGCTACTTTACCTTATTGTTTTAGAAAAAAATGTTCTTTCTTTTTCTATGTAAATACATAATTTTTTCCTATATATAAAGAGGGAGATCTAGGTAGCATCAGAGCTGCCAAGTTGCAATATTGTGGCCTTTGCACTGACTATGCTTTTATTAATTATTAAATGTTTGTGCTTACACAGATTAAGGAAGAATTATATATGCCAAGAAGAGGAACAAAAAATTAAAATCCTAGTTTAATAAGAATAAGGACATGATGGTTTAGGGTGGGAAAAGAGGGGAATATAGGCCATTTAAACACGTTAAAAAGATAATCAAAACCGAAATTTTAGTAGAAACAATAACCAAGCATAAAGGGCACAAAACCAACCCCAAGTTGGGTCGAAGCAGGCTGAAATCGACTATAGAGGAGGTAACGGTAAAAATAGGGAAGCTTTAAAATGTTGGGGTTGTGAAGAGCCCTATACGTTGTAGAGTTTTCCCTATAACACCTAGTTTGTGAAAATTCTATGGAACCTATAAGAAGCCTTTATTGTTAATGACGTGGATAGGAATATATTGTAAAAGCCCTAATTAAAAATACATGTAAACATATAAGACCGCGGTTGAAGGGACATGTATTCCAAGTTGAATGGTGGGCAAAAAAGTCCTAGTGGGTGTTCATTTCGATTAATATGGCTAAAGGAAATTGGCAAAGGCATTCGAAAAGGATTTGGAAAGGCAAAATAGCATTTTGGAACATTTATTTATGAAATTAAAGGAAATTAGGAGAAAATGGAGATGAAAGGTCACATGTTTCATGTGAGGAGGAAAATGAAGGAAAATAATGGTAAATGAAGAAAATAGAGGCCTAATTGATAAAAAATCTTATGGGGATTAGTTGGCAAGATCTTGACAGGTTTTTGGTGGAGCTCTCTTCTACTTCCTCTCTCTCTCACTCTTGGACCCTTAGAGTTTCCTTGGGGCACTTAGAATTGGAGCAAGAAAGGAAAAAGAAGGCAAGAAGAAGGAAGGAGAAAGAAAGGAATAACGAGATCAAGCAACTACAACACGATTCTTTGTAGGTATTGATTTGCATGTGTGATTCCCTTACTAGATTTGGCATGCATGGTATTGCATGTGGTTAATTTTTGTCATGGCATGGGTTTTGCTAGGTGTGACAGTGTTTTCAGTGTAGCCTTTCCATTTCGGTATAGCCTTCATGAGATGGGTTCTCATACTTCGGTTGAGCTAGATTACTAGCTGGATTCGAATATGAGTGAGGTGGATCTCCGAAATGAAAAACACATGGCCTAATGGTCCCTGAACTAGAATGTGGATCATGGTAAAGCCACTGGCCTAGTAACCCCTAAGCTAGACTGTGGGTTGCAGTAAAGCGAAGATTGTGTGCCTCAGTGGGCCTAGGAATCCTTGCTAGTGAATGGCAAGATATATGGTCCAAGAGGTGGATTTCTCTTTGTTGGGCCTAGTAGTCCCGGGATGGGATGTACAGTAAAGCCTGGAGAGTGGGTATCGGTGTAGGGCCTAGTGATCCCTGGATCAGACTATGGAAAACTGTATAGGCTAAGAGTCTAGGAGGCACTAAAATTCATCACGGTGTAGGTGGAGAACTCCAGTAGCATACATGCCTGTTTGGCTCTTTTTGGTTGGTTATGAGTCCCACATTCATGCTTGGAATATGGCACGGGGTGATTGGCTAAAGAGATATTTGACTCAGCCAATCTATGATTGAGTGGAACGTGGTAGTCCCTTTCCCAGTTGGTTTCTACATTCATTAATGAGAAATTCATTCCCTTGGTTTTTCATGTGTAAATGTACTGGTTTATATGTGGATTCTATGGCTGATGTATTCATGGGATTTCTATTATTAGGTTTTTGTTTATGAACATGTATTCTAACAATGATAATGTATGGATCTCCTCATGTTTCTATTTATAAATGAATAAACGATGTATCTATGTCCTAATAAATGATAATGCAACAAATGATATAAGGGAACAATGCTTCTTAGTGATTCTCAGGTAAGTATGAGCCCCTATGCTTAAATATGTTTTTTACACCCGTAGATTGCATTGATGCAAAGTGTTTGACAAAATGCCAATCCTGATTGGGGATGGTTAGGCCTGTCCTGGAGTTATTTTTGGTTTATTAGTCTTGTCATCATGTGTCTAATGGATTCCGGAAGTTATAGCAAGTTTCGAGTAGTGGTGTTGGGGAAATTATATGTGTTATAATTCCAACATTAAATTATCAATATGTGACTCGTAAGTTTTGAGGCATAAGTGCAGGTAACACATGATCAGAGTGTCTAGCCTAAACTAGCGTCATGAAATACATAATGAAGAAACCTATTAAATATAATTTCTATTTCTTAAAACTTTAACTAAATTGACCTATTTTAAGAACACAATAATAAGTAAGGCAAACAACTAATTGATACAAGAAACTATTCTACACATTATTCCAAATCCTATAGTTCAGATCACACTTAATCACTCTTATGAAAGAACACACCATTCACTTGATGTAAAAGAGCACCTATCTGAGCTATGATAGAAATTCTAACCCTGTGAATAAAAGGTCATATTCATTAAAAGAAACTAATTACAACTAATATGCAAAAACCTTCAATTTGAAACTCTTAATCTAGATGAAATAAATCACTTGAAACAAAACTCATTCTTCATAATCATGAAACTCATAATTGAAATTTAGAATTAAATGAAAACCATATCAAACTTATACTAAACTGATTTATCTAATACGAAAGTAAATTCACACTCAAATTTACTCTATAGAGAAATGTTTACACTATGAAAAATAAGAAGGCTTTAAAAGGAATCTATTTGTTGAACTAAATCCTGGGTTATGAAAATTTTGCTTTACAAACATTTCAAAAGGACTTCACACCATCCACACTCATTTTTCAAACTGACAGCATCAAATATACAATCCAAAATCTAATTTTTTTTCTAACTCAGAACGATATCAATCAAACCTTCAGGAAATCTTTAACTTAGTCTTGCTCTCAAACAAATTAACTCCAAAACCAATTAAATTTAAGTGCATTCAATTTTTCATCCTAAAACATTCCCCACAGCAATGTAACGTTATGGACTTCAGATAAAATGGACAGAGTATTAATATTTTTCATTCTCGACTTATGGAAATTACTCCTGAGTCATTTCCAGCTCAAAAGTATTTTCCGATAGCCTGTATTTCTGAAGGAAATCATTCATATCATGATCTTAGCATAATTTCTCATCAATACTGAACATTTGAAGAGTGATTTCTAGGGTATTTAATCTTCAGATTTACAAAAAAAGAGTTCTAAGTACATAATACAAATGAGCACTTTAAATACAAATCCACACTTTGAATACAAATCCTACGATCTAAATAAGTTAAAGAACTTGTTTCCAGGTGGTGGTGGGACCTTGCCACTCCTGGAGCAAGTTTAAGTTAATCCAATGCTTGTTAAAGACTGAACAAAACCATAACACTTATAGGAAACTCATTGCCAAATCAAAATTGTATTAAAGTTCAAAACATAAATTCATATGCATACATCCTTGCTGGTCCTTCTGAGGCAAAGCCAAAACTTATTACAATAGTCCTTTCGCTCAGCTCTCCCATGTAGCAAACCACGCAGATTCGTATCCTGCAACCTCTACAAGTGTTGCTACCATGTACATTCAGAAAGCATCTAGCTTTATACAGTTCAATTGTTGTAATAAAATCAACAAATAAAGCAAGGATTGGATCAAGGATACGTATAGTAGAAAAGCTTTGGAGCTAAGACAAAAATAAACCTTCTGTAACATGAAACCAACTAGCCCAATCATGGTTGACCCATGTGGCTAGCCCGAAACCATTTAGACCCGTTCAGACCTGAATCTGAGTCATTCAATTATTTTGTACTTACGCAAGCACTAATTCTGTACTTAAAATTGTTTTGAACCTAATTTCTTGTTGGTTATGAATTTTGACAAATAATTTTTGAGGTTACATGAATGAGGGTATTTTGAACAAAACCCATGTGTCAGAATCTCAATATTCTTCTCCATTTGATCACAAATTTGATATTTTCACCTACAAGAATTTTGCATTCCATACTTAACCTATAGCAGCAAGTTTAATTTACTTGTGAGGAATTTCGGCAATGGAACCCTGTGACAAATGAACTTAGCAAAAACGTCATTAGAAAATCATGGAAAAATAATCTCTAATCATTGAAAATTCAAGAAAACTAATGATAATTAACCACAAAGTGTAAGAAGTGAATTGGCAGCAAGTTGTGGAATTATAGTATGAAATGAGTTAAAAATTTCAGAATTTAGGTTATGAAATAGTGGTATTGTATGATGGAAAAATGGGCATATTCGAGGCCTAACAAGTGATTGAAATTTTGGGCTTGAAAAGTGCCTTAAATCCCATGGACTGTGGGACAGGTCTGTTGGAACAATTCCCTGGATGCAAACATGTAGGCTTATGGGAGTGTCCATAGATCTCTGGACGTTGACATTGCCATAGCATGGGAGCGTCCTTAGAAACTTAGTGGGACCCAAGGGCATGATACCTGTAGGGTTGGGATAACTCTTGGGAGTGTTGTTGTTTATGTGGGAGTTATGTTTGATGTGTTTCCATTGATTCCACTTCCTTCAAGTCACCTAGGAGATTGAATCATATCATAGTATCATCTTGTCACATGTTTACCCCCGTTGGCTAGTTACTTGGGTATATGTGGGAGGAGGGTGTTATAGAGTGGTATCAAACCATGGTTGTTATAGACATTTTTGTGCCTTACAGCATGAAGCATGAAATGTCCATAATCTAAGGGATCCAAAGTCCCTAAACATGTTGTTCCTACCCCTAGAGGAGTAAGGTCAGCAAACCACAGCACTAAATATCAGTTCTCCACCTGAAAACACTCAAAAACAAGCAAATTCTGGATCATGTCAACTGCTCCACTGAGCATCTACTCTGAATGTCAAGTGCTCCACTCTGTACCTGCGTTGAATGTCAACTCCAACAAAGGCTACCTGCGCTGAGCGAGATTTGACATGTGGAAGTCTCATTCCTCAATGTGTCAGTGCCCAGGAAGCTTCCAAAGTGACACTTGGATCAAGGAATTCGCCTAGTGATGAGTAAGAGGTTCTTAATCTCCAAGTGGAAGCAAGGATCTCCAAGTGGACTCAAGGACTGAAGAATAACTGAAGTGGGAGAGGACACTAGTCAGCTCTCAAGCTGACTCATCCTTTCTCCAAAACTCCTATATATAGAGCTCTCTCATGAGGTCTAGGGGGGCTGGAATATTGTGAATGTAAGGAAGTGCTGTTGGTTTGAGTTTAGAGCTATTGGGTGATTGCTTTGAAGGAGGTGAAGAGGAGATTTCTTTCTGCTGGGAGGTGTTTCTGGATTGGGCCTCTTATGGTTGTAACACTTCCTGAACTTTACTTCTTCCATTAATAAAGCATTTGAGGTTCTTCTATATGCATGTGTCTCAATGGTGTATTGTTATACTTGTGTATTTGATTTATTCTAATCCTTGAATCAATTACGAATGTATGCTTCTTGTAGTTTCCCTCTCTTGCCTTTTTGCAGGATCTTTGTGTAGCTGGGCCAGTGAAAGAGCAAGGAGTTGGGAGCAAGCAGCAAGGAGAGAATATTGGATCAATCATTAGCGAAAGACATCGGTTAGTGGATCCCTTTCTCCCCTATTTTACTTTCATAAAGAAGAAATCTTAGATAGCTTTGCTTCGGTTGTTGCTGAGGTACTATCACCCTTAGAGTGGGATAGGGTCATTCCGTATTGGATACTTTTCCCAACAACAAATTGGCGACTCCGCTGGGGATCGTATCTTGTTGGTTGTTTGTGTTTTTGCTATTCATTTCATAAACACAGGGAGTACCGAATCGAACTGCATTTGAATCTTTCAAATGCAAAGTAGAGGACAGCTACTCTAGCTCAATTTCTGGGCATGTTTATGATTTGAAGAGCTGATCCACAAGGACTCTGAACAGCTCTTAGTGATAGCTTTTCATCCTCCTAATTACCCTTTAGTGTGTACTTGATTGATAGCTTTTGATTTGGCCAAAAACTGTGAATTTTTGAGCAATCTGTGACCCGGAAACCAAGAGAAACGAGAGTTTCTCTCTTCAGTGCAGGCACTGTGAAGGCAGTCTGCATTTCAGCGCAGTTCCCGAAGGGGCTACCTGCGCTGAATGTCAAACTGACAGTGTACTACCTGCGCTGAACCAGTCTTGCCTTGTGCTACTGGGGTTCCCTGCTGTTTCTTGCCCTGTTTTCATCCTTGTTTTTGCACCCTGTTATCAGTCAATGTACCTATCTGAAACCAACTTTCCTTGCCACTATTCCGCCTCGGTTGTATAAAGAAACTGTGATTGTTCTTTGTGTATTTCTTACATCATTTGCAGTTTCCCATAACGAAAAGTGAAACTAGTCTTGCTGTGGCCTCTTAGATCTAGACCTGTGATAAGTGTCGTATTGATCTTAAGAGTTAGTTTGTTTGCTGTTCATAGCTGATTGAGCTTTTGCTTTCATCATATGGTTTGAATTTATGTATTTCTAGTGTTGAAACAAGTAAATCTTAAGGTGTCTTTTGATTTTGGACAAGCTTGTTTGCTTTCACTTGAAATTGAATTCAAAATTATACAACAGCTTTCTTTTTGTAATACATCAACATTAAGAAAGAGAAAAGAAATACCTGCATTTTGCATTTTGCATTTGTAAGTTTGCATGTTGATTTAGGAGAAAGTGCATTAGTGTGTGCTTTGTGATCTGTGTGAAAAGATGATGTCTTTCTTTTCCCTCAGTAGTTAAGATTTTCATAAGTCGAAAAGATTGAATAAAGCTTGCTTATCATCTTAGACTGCATTTAGGAATTTGTACCAATACATCTCGTGGTGATCCTGAAAGGCAAACTTTAAAAAGATCAACTTAAAATATATTGAATGAACCTAACAACGCTTTGCAACATAACGCTCACAGTAGAGGTCTAGGTAGAGACGTGTTCCGGCGTCGTTAAACGTAGTGACTGTCGATCTCTACGAAGGTGGGTGATTCCTCCTGAGAGACGATAGCACTAATACGGACTTGTGCTCCCACGTACCGTCGCGTATATATTGGGAGACCCCTATAGGCATTTATCCTTTATCCTTAGGAAGCCGTGTCGGCCGCCCTACTGATTGCGATGCAGTGAACACAGCATTCACGAAGATTGACCACCCGTACCGTAAAACGTATTCTGTGGTTTCGCGAAAGGTTTGGCACACCCTCTGCCTAGATCTCCAGAGCAGTTTCTTTTGGCCTTTTTCAAACTCTATAACTGAAAAAGTCCATCCGAGCATTTGTCACTTCGGGCTCGTTAAAACATCGAAGGAGACTAGAGTCATCTTTAGCTTTTTCTCGACTCTTTAAAACTGAAAAAGCAAGTTGTATCTAAAAGCGTCTAATAAAATTCATTCAATTCGGAAATATAATTCCCCTTTTGTATTTTAGTTGATCGAGTAATCCGCAACCGTGGAAGAAAGTCAATTGAAACCCCGTCGTTCGCGGAGGCTTGCGAGTCAACCGTCTTTGTCTCCGGAATCGAAAGTAGTACGGACAAAGCGAACTCGCTTGACCGGGTCAAAATCTCCCATCAAAGTTAGAACGACAGTTCCAACAACATCAGAGATCCCGGTCACTCCAAGCATTTCTGGAACCCCTGCCTCTATTGAAGAAGTTCAACCGCCACAGAGGGACAGTAACACTGATCCTGGTCTGGGAACAAGTACTTGCATAACTGAACCAGTTCCATCTGTAACCGGTCCAGAGAGTCTTGTTGCTCAAACAACTGTCGCTGTCGAAACAACCCCTTCTTCGGCACCAGAAATCTTTTACGGACCTGACGGTCTTCCTCTTCCACCTGGTTTGATTGCAATAGAGGAAATCGTAGAGGACTCGCAAGCAAATACTCCAACTCATTTTGGAGTAGGTGTCACTCTTTTTCCTTCTACATCAGAAGTTTGTCCATCACCAGCGGAAGTTCCTGTAGAATCGCTAGGCAGTCTATTGGATAGACTTAAAATGTCTGAGCAACCGTCGACATCTAGGACTGTGTCGAACGACACAGTGACGGCAGAGCTCCCTGCCGCCACTCCGACGATGTTTGTCGGCGTACCATCTGTCCCAACTAGCTCTCAACAGCTAGAAGGAGTCCACCCAGGGACTATTTCGACAGTGTGGTCTGTTCCAGTTTGTTCTTCCGGTATAATACCCGGTAATTCTTATGTTGAAACTAGAAAAATTGATCCCTATGGAGGTCAATTTGGGCCATCTAGTCCTCAAAGGCAAGCCATACCCTTGAGTTCCGGATTGCTACCGTATGGGGGGCAATATGCCCTTTCATTACCCCCTTCGGGAGGATACCCATACGGCAGTTCTCAACAGTGTTTAGGTTTGACTGGAGTTACGACAAGTGGTTGGGTACCTATGTTACCCCAACAGCCAAGAGTTGTGTATTCTATGCAACAATGTGTACCTATGTCTAGCATCCCGACGACGCCAGCTATTGTAACCGTGTCGCAGGTTCAAACGATGCCTGTTGTATGTCAACCCCAGGTTGTAATGCAACAGCCCCTTGACCCTGCAACACAACCACAATCGCCAACTGTCGGGACGACACAGGTCCAAACGGGTACAATTACCCCGCATCTTGGTCCGTCGGTTAGTATAGCACAGCAAAACATGGCTTCACAGCCATGGATGGTGCAGTACCAACAACCACAGTTCCAGCAGGTGTACCAAGGATCTGAGCAACAGATCTTTGCGAATAGTGGACAACCCTATATTCAAAACGGGTTAAATCAACCACTTTACAGTGGTCAAGTCCACCAGCCGTATCAGTCATACCAGCATCAATTGCATTATGCTGGTATGCAAAGGCCTACTGCTTAGGCGATTCCATCGTATCCTGGGTACGCCTCGCCAAACCTGAATCAACAGTTACCATTCGTGGCAACTTTAGAATTACCAGATTTACATCGATTGACGAACGATCCAATTGCCTATGCCCATTGGTGGCCAGCGATTCCTCATAAGCTTCCATCGGACATTCCTAAATTCAATGGAAATCCTGGCCAAGACCCGTCGAATCATGTGATGACTTTTCATCTGTGGTGTTCGTCGAACACCTTGAATGATGATTCGATAAGGCTTCGCCTCTTTCAGAGGACATTGACAGGTCCGGCGGCTAAATGGTATATTGAATTACCTAGAGCCTCTTTCGACAATTTCAGTTCCCTAGCCACGACTTTCTTAACCCACTTTCAGTTACCTATAAGGTACGAAACTGGAACAGAGATCTTAACCAATTTCAAGCAGACAACGGCCACACATATATCCGATCATATACATGAGTGGCGTCGTCGTCGCAGAATGGTAAAGACTTATGTACCAGATCAGCTATTAGCTGAGTGGTTTATAAAGTCACTTCTTCCTGCTATAACAGAAGATGTGGCCAAGGGAGGGGTTGTAACAGAGGAGCAGGTTATTGCTCGTGCCCAGTATTTAGACTTGGTATACACTCAGTCTGGCACGCTCTATGACAAGATACCTGACGCCCCCAGACCGAAATTTTCAATTCCTCCTCCTCCTGGATCAAATAGTGACTCTCACGCCGGTGACGGTGTGATTGGCACCGCAAACACAAAGTCGACAAGGGATTCGAATAAGAAAGCCCGTAAGACTTCGAATCAAAATGCAAATCAAGAAATTCTTGCTTCGGAAATAAATGCCATATCTGCAAAAAAAAATTCCAATCAACCAGGAAGCAAGAAAAAGCAAAACAAAGGGAAGAAGAAGAAACAGGGTGAGTCATCCCCTCAAAAAACTTCTTCAAACCCTCCTGGAAATAGGAAATCTCTTTGTCAAATATGCGATGAGGAGGATCATAACACAAAGAATTTCCCATTCAAAGCTGAGTTAAAGAGGTTCTTTAAGAGTTCCCAAACCTCAGCTGTGTTAACTGATCCGTTTCCTAATCCGGGTCAAAATATGGTTGATAGTGGAAATGCTTCCCCGTCGCAAGTACTAATGTTATCGATCTCTAAGCAACAAAATGATGCTTTGATTTCGACAAGGAGTAAAGATTACGGGAATCCACAGGCGTCGAACGACAAAGGTAAAGATCAACCTAGTAGTTCGACAGCTTTGGATTCCATCACACATGAGTTAACAATAAAACCGCCAAAGGGAGTGGATCCTAAGGATTCCAATCTTGTATCCTTTGATCACAAAGGATATGATCCTAAGTTACCAGCTCAACTAGCTTTCCTTATTCAAGTGAAGGCACTCAAAAAAACTGTTCACAGAACAATTATTGATGAGGGGGCATCGACATGTATCATGTCGATGAGTTGCTGGAAAACTCTCGGATCTCCAACCTTGTCGCGATCTTCGACGACATTAAAAGCATTCGACGGAAGGACGTACACCCCGTACGGCATCCTAAATAACTTGAAGGTTGAACTAGGAGGAAAAACAGTGGAAATTGATGTTGAAGTCATCGATGGCAATCTTGACTATAACATCCTACTGGGAAGACCATGGATATATGCCATGGCAGCTGTAGTGTCGACTTATTTTAGGAAGATCGCATTCCCATTTGAAGGAGGGATTACGGTCGTCGACCAACAGAACTTCCTCCCTAATGGTTCACAAGTTACAGGAAGCATTCCCATGATCCATGGGAGCGACCATTCAATTCAAGATATCGGAGTAGGCCTATTGAAAGACCCCACAATGATGGGAGCTTTCGCGTTGCCACCTCCTATCCATATAGGAAATATCCCGTTTGTAGCAACATGCAACATGATATCTTCCTTGAAGGTCGCAGAAGACAAAGTCGTCATGGATCATTCGATGGTTTTGCCACCAAGCCCTATAGAAATATTGTAGCAATCAATGTTTCGGGCATGGGAGGCGAACCCAAGTCAACGCTCGTCAAGCGTTTGGGTAGATAGGTCTGGAGAATATGGTACCCCATTAGATCCTTGGTCGAAAGTGCATGGGACTGACGAAGGAATCTTACAATCAATGTTGATTGAGGGGGCACCATGGAATGATCACCACCATCGTTCCCTTCTTCCGGAATGTGAAGAAGATACTCAACATGACCTTTACCACCCTTCAGTTTTTGAATTCCTAACAAATACTGTAAATACGGTGGATTCCGAGCGAAACTTATCCAATATTGAAGAGACTATAGCCATAAATATCTCGACAAAACCTGATGTTGTAGAGAATATTCATGTCGGCAAAAGTTGTTCCCCTTCAGAACTGGAAATATATGGCGCTCTTTTTCGCGAGTTTAGAGATGTCTTTGCGTGGTCATATGATGAAATGCCAGGCATTGACTCGAGTATCGTTGAACATGAAATTAAAATGTATCCTGATGTCAAACCGGTAAGACAACGGCTTCGACAGGTTCACCCGAAGAAAGCCGCTGCCATTAAGGCAGAAGTTGAAAAACTTCTCCATGCTGGATTCATCTACCTGGTTCCTCTAACCGATTGGGTATCGAATATTGTCCCTGTTATGAAGAAACAAGGGACGATAAGAGTGTGTGTCGACTATAGGGATGTAAACCAAGCTTGTCCAAAGGACAACTACCCTACACCCTTCATCGACCAGATAATTGATGAATACGCCAGATGTGAGATCTTTTCCTTTATGGATGGATTTTTCGGGTATAATCAAATAAATATCCGCCCACAGGACCAGTCAAAGACTGCATTTATCTGTCCGTGGGGCACATTCACTTATCGAAAATTACCCTTTGGTTTGAAGAACGCAGGGGCGACGTTTCAGAGGGCAATGAATTATGCCTTCCATGACATCAAAAACATCGTTCAACCATATCTCGACGACCTTCCGGCTCATTCGCGAAAGCGGACTGATCATCCGCAGCATTTGAGAGTGATATTTCTACGTTGCCGACACTACAAGATAAGACTCAATCCGCACAAGTGTGTGTTTTGCGTCGGTTCTGGTCGTTTACTTGGCTTTGTAGTCTCTAAGGATGGGATTCGTCTCGACCCCTGTAAGGTTCAGGCAATCATTAATTTGCCTCCACCTTCAAATGTGCTTCAGATTCAGAAACTCCAAGGGAAAGCAAACTTTCTGAGGAGGTTCATTCCAAATTACGCAAAACTTGCTAAAGGTTACACTCGTCTTTTGAAAAAGGATGTACCTTTTGTCTGGGACCAGGTCGCGCAAGCTTCCTTTGATGCTCTGAAAGATTCTCTAGTAAGAGCATCATTAATGTACGCCCCAGACTATCAAAGGGATTTTAACCTGTATCTAGCTGCAGCGGATACGACCATTGCGATGGTTTTAGTGCAAGAAGTCGATGGAATTGAACATCCTATTTATTATTTAAGTAAAAACTTAAACGATACAGAAAGAAAATATTCCTATGTTGAAAAACTAGCGCTTGCAGCTGTTCAAGCGATTCAAAGGTTTTGACATTATGTCCTCTTTCGGAAAACTACCATTTTATCAGATTGCAACCCCATGATGTATATACTGTCGCGACAGTTGCTGGGGGGCAAATATTCAAAATGGATAGCAATCCTTCAAGAGTTTGACCTGGAATTTGTAAAATCCAAGTCAAAGAAAGCTCTAGTTTTTGCGGAATTATTGTGCGATCTCCCATCGTCGTCCAACGATGAAACATCGGAAGAGTCAATCGTGGATGAAAATTTGTTTCTGATATCTACAAGCGATGAGTGGTATGGAGATATCATAGTTTATCTCCAAACCCAAAAATTCAGGCCTAACACCTCTCACTCTGAACAAAAACGTATACGATACCAATCCAAAGACTACATGATCGTCGGTGATACGCTTTACCGTCGTGGTATCGATACAGTTCTGAGGAGGTGCCTTACCCATGAGGAGGCCGAGAAAGCCCTGAATGATTGTCATTCAGGCGCGTGTGGGGGGCATCAATCTGGATATGCAACAGCACAAAAAATCTTACGAGCAGGATACTTCTGGCCAACCATGTTCAAAGATTGCATAATCGCAGTCAGAAGTTGCCATGCATGTCAGATTTTCGATAGCAAAACCAGAAGACCACCCGCACCTTTACAGCCAATAGTTGCTGTTGGGCCTTTCGCCAAATGGGGCATCGATTTCATGCAATGTAACCCCACCTCGACCGGGGGGCATGGGTATATTATAGTCGCCGTTGACTATTTTACCAAATGGGCCGAGGCGATGCCTACATTGGATAACACTGGTGAAACAGCTGCCCTTTTCTTTTTCAATCATGTAGTCGCCAGGTTCGGCGTACCACAAGCTATAGTTACAGATCATGGATCGCATTTTCGCAATCACATGATGGTTGAATTAGCTGCCAAACTAGGGCTATCTCACGACAGCTCTACCCCGTATTATCCGCAAGCCAATGGACAAGTTGAGGCAATCAACAAGGTCCTGAAGCGTATGTTGCAAAGGATGATCGGGGTTCACAAAAGAAGGTGGCACCTAATCCTGTACTCAGCCTTGTGGGCTTACCGAACGTCGGTAAAAAATGCCACTGGGTTCACACCGTTTCAACTGGTGTATGGCCTGGAGGCAGTCTTACCAATCCAGTGCGAAATTTTGTCTCTTAAACTCGCGATTGACCTCCTCCCCGGAACTTCGGAAGAAGAGGCCCGTTTCTTGGAATTAATCCAGTTGGATGAAACCCGTCGTGACGCCACTCTGGCTAACGAAGCCCATAAGAAACGAGTCAAGGCGCAGTTCGACAAGAATGTCAAACCTCGTGTCTTCTCTGAAGGTGACTTGGTCTTGCTTTACGACCAAGAATCCGACAAATTGGGAGCAGGAAAATTCAATTCTTTATGGATGGGTCCCTACATTGTTAAACGAGTGTTAGCAAAAGGAGCCTACGAGTTAATGGATTATGACGGAATACCACTGGCGCAACCCCGCAATGGGTTGTACCTCAAGCGTTACTATGCCTAAGTAGTAACCTGAGTGCTTTTGTTGTATTTTGTTTTCACTGAAGTGTTTGTTTCGGTTGAGTAATCCGCCTTTTTCATTTGTTGCAGATGTCGAACTTTTCTGAGACATATGTGGGATATGCCGACGGAGCGAGTCGTAGTTCGCGGAATTTATCCTCCGCAGCCTGGGCCATTTTTGATCCAAGTGGCGAGTTAGTGAGTTTCAGAGGTGTGTGTATTGGGCAATCAACGAATAACATCGCTGAATATAGCGCGTTGATAGAACTCCTCTCTGATACCATCGCCCATGGTATACGTCGACTAATTGTCAGGCTAGACTCACAACTTGTGATACTACAACTCAATGGTATATATTCAGTCCGCAATCCAGCTATTTATCGAATGTTTCTAAGAGTTAAGATTTTGGAAAGACAGTTTGATTCAATTCAATACCAGCATATTTCCAGGAACTTAAACACATTAACCGATTCATTAGCAAACTATGTGTTAGATAGACATTTACGACATTTATAAAAAGAAATGCATCAGTGCTATGCAAGTGGATCACATGAATCAACCAGAATAAACCTCGAAAATCAAAATATATAAAGCTGTTTATAGTTTGTACATAATGTTCTGTAACCAAGACAAAAATTGGTCATATGACCCAAAAAAAAAACTCAAAAGTGCTAGGGGGCACCCTAGCCTAATGGTGCTCATGATAGCACGTCACGGCCTGTGCAATCATGCGCAAGAGACGAGTCCATCGTCTAGGTACGCCAGTAGTATGCCGCTGCAACTGTAAAGGTAACTCATCGATCCGTACATCCGGAATACCGAGAGTAAGGCTCTCCACCTGCTCCTGCACAGCTGTAAGGGTCTCAGTGTCGTCAAGATCGCGAAGAATAACTCTCCTAGCAGGCTCCGCTGCCGGGGCAGCAATGGGCGATCGCGGACGAACTGCTGGACGAACAGGACCAACATCTGCATGCACCCAAGAGTGATTAAAAGTCTTGATAGAATAAAGCACAGCAACATTATGAATAAAAACAGTAAACAGTGATATGGTCAGAGATTTTACCAATAGCGCCCCACTGCTCGCCATCCGGTAACACCAAATCCGGATCACCTCGGAAATCCATACCCACATATGGATACTCGGAAAAGACCATCTCCTGGCGCTCGAACCACCTAAAGAAGGCATCAGTAAAAGTAATCTGAGGTTGACCTGCATGCCTAGACATGTGATCGACCCACCTCTGCATGCGTGGCTCGGTCGGAGAAGGCAAGTCGAGTATGATATACTGAGGCTGCATCAGTGGGATTTTCTCCAAGGCGAAGGCAGTCAGAATAGAACCAAATCCAAAGTTCTTCAGCTTCCCGTCCTTCACCTTGGTCAACTGACTTTTCATCTGAACAAGTACTGCATCACACCAGTTGAATACTTTCGGTTGGAGACACTCCAAGGCGTGCTGCACATAAGACCTGTTGGCAACATGTAGAGATGCGCTACCGGCCATCCTACCAATGGTATACAGAATGGACCTGAGAGACCTATCAGTAATCTCACGGATAACAACCTTGCCGTCTCTGCTCGGCTGGGAACCTTCCCTACAGTACTGGCGAACATAGTCTCTCACGGAGTCATTCCCCTGGGCCGAACCTGACAAAGAAATGGGGGCACCCCGCCTTGACAACCCAGTCAAGAAGTAAATGTCTACTATGGTCAAGGGGATGGTTTTTCCCCTAATCTGGAACACTTGGTTAATAGGATCCCAAGCATCAAGCATATACTGCAGCAAAGTGATCTGTGCTCTCATACTAGAGATACGGAAAAACTTCAGCAGGCCACAGTTCCGCAGAGCGTTCACCGTGACTGGGTCATGGAGAGCAATCATATCTTCTTCTTCATGTTCTCGTTCTCGCCATGTAAGGGACATTTTCTCAAAGGTTCCTGCAAAACAACCAAGAGAATGAGTAAGATCCTGAATTTGATGAGAAACTGGCGAAAATTCATCAAAAAATGTGCCAAGAACCCAGGTTTTTGAGATCAACGCAGGCAGACAGTGTCCTACCTGCGTTGAAGGTCAGGCTGCCTTAAGGCAGCTTGACATTCAACGCAGGTTTCGAATGAGGAACCTGCGCTGAAGCTAGGGCGCCCTGGCAAAACCCCTGAGGCTCAGAGGAATGGGAAAACAGGCACAAAACAGGAAAAGGAAACCATGAAAAGAAAGAGCTAGTGTTTAGCTCCTACCTGGTCCAGACGGCGCCGAGAATCGTCCACAGAATCTCCTGAAATCAGCTGGTGAAAATCAAGGGGAAGAGGCACCTCAAGAGCTCCAACAAACAAAATGCAAATGAAATGGTAAAATGAGAGGTAAAAACTCTTTTTAATGACTTTTTACGTAGTTCAAAGAAAAATATTAGGGTTTTCATCTCACGTTTATATATTTCTAACTAAGTTTGATGCAGCAATTGAAAATGCAGTACTATCTTTGAGAAGAGAAAAGCTAGTAATGGTAAAAAATCAAAATTTGACCATATATTCGAGCAGTTTTAGCACATAGTTCATGCTCGTTAAAAAATAAACGCAAGATCTGAGCAGTTTTAGCACATAGTTCATGCTCGTTAAAAAATAAATATAAGATTGTGAGCAGGCTTTCCCTTAGAGTTCAAGCTCATCCAGAAAAAATGAACCGGTAAATAACCATTGTGATCGTAAATTCATCAGCCATAAAAAGCCTTGGTCGTGTTTGCACCTATCACCTCCACCGTCATTTGGCCGATCGTTCACCTCCATATGATTGTTTACCCATTTTGAGGAACAGCTGCGAAGAGTGATTTCACCTAGCCATCCTCGTGACACTGCCGTGATTGGAAAATTCCAACCTGTACCTGGAATCAGTTGCTATCCCTGTTCATCACTCGTTCCTCAAAAGACGAGTCTTCTTTGAGCTCTTTTCATCTGACTCGTAAAATATGAAAAGTTCGCCGAGTTTTGGCCTTCCAGCTCATTAAACGACCGGAAGAGCTATCCCTCCTCTAGATTTTAATCTTTTTGGACCTGAGGGATTATTGCACAAAAAGATCGAGCGCTTGTTTTGTTCGGCTCGTTAAAAGTACCGAAAACTCATCCCTTCTGTATTGTTTTATACTTTTTCGGACTTAAGGGATTTGATGACGAAAAAGGAATTTTGGAGTTAACTTTCTGTACCTTTTCAGACTCTCTAAAAATGAAAAGGACCGAGTTTTCCTTGTCGTTAGACTCGTTAAAATGATTAAATAGCGACAAACTTGTCTTTAGACGAGAACGAGTTTCCCTATCGCTAGGCTCGTTAAAACATAGCGATGGGCTTGCCCGAAGGGCAGGTTATAGAACAAGCATATGTTATCCTCCTCAAGCTTGACAAAAATAAAGAGGTACTGGTCAGAAATGACTAGGGAAAAATTGGGAGAACCTCAAAGCTTTAATGGTAGCAAGTCGCTCTTGAACATGACACTTTTCCTCCGTACCACATTGGGTTGGGTTGTTTCATTCACCGGTCTCATCACCATGGTCTTCGCCAAACCATCCACATTTGGGGTAATGCTACCGATCCATCGCATCAGTGTCGTTATATGTTCAAGAGATGTCGTTCAGAAAGAGTCAACCGTGTCCCATCCACTACCATACATTATCCTTCATCCATTCATGACCGCCACCCTGAATCATATGTCACAGATTGTTTTCACCTCCACTAAAATCATTAGCTCCGTTCCGTGTCACTGATGTGGGATTCATTAAGGCCCTCCTTTGACGGATCGCTTCTTGTCGACTTCAGCTCATTATCCAAGAAGTTGATCTAGGAACAACCCCTTCAGTACTTTGAAGCTTGCATGCCTCAATGGCAAGTTTCTCACTTCCGGCGACAGGTATACATCAATGACCTTCGACCAGAAGATTTTGCGTGGTGTTCGACGCCAAGTCCTTTATTCACATCACGTGAATTGTACTGCAGTACCTTGAGGGTCATTATCATTATCGGTGATTCCTCTCGCGCTTGTTAACGGTTTACATCATTGACAGGTAATCAAGCGATGTCTTTCCATGTTCGACTTCAGCGCAGTTCTCACATGGATCGACTTGTACTTAGAGTGAAGATCGAACGAGTTTGAAGACCCCGGATCTAGTTTCATCCATCCGGGCTGCGATATATATTCAGGAGATATAAAGACATTTGTCATGTACATCATTGCAGCAGATGATCATCCTACTCAAAGGATGATAATTTCAGCAGAGAATTATCAGTCTACCATCAGACGATCGTCTGTTCTATGTACCAAAATGAATTTATAAAGCTGAGCATGGGAATGCCCGCCTTAGCTAGATCATGAAAGCAGAATGAAAAATAATGTATTGTATTGTATTTTATTACAGGTCACCTCTCAGCGATTGAATGAACTTCGGATCCTCCTGATAAAGCATTTCACCCGATAAACGACCTCATACTTTAGGGGGCAACTGTTATAGACATTTTTGTGCCTTACAGCATGAAGCATGAAATGTCCATAATCTAAGGGATCCAAAGTCCCTAAACATGTTGTTCCTACCCCTAGAGGAGCAAGGTCAGCAAACCACAGCACTAAATATCAGTTCTCCACCTGAAAACACTCAAAAACAAGCAAATTCTGGATCATGTCAACTGCTCCACTGAGCATCTGCGCTGAATGTCAAGTACTCCACTCTGTACCTGCGTTGAATGTCAACTCCAACAAAGGCTACCTGCGCTGAGCGAGATTTGACATGTGGAAGTCTCATTCCTCAATGTGTCAGTGCCCAGGAAGCTTCCAAAGTGACACTTGGATCAAGGAATTCGCCTAGTGATGAGTAAGAGGTTCTTAATCTCCAAGTGGAAGCAAGGATCTCCAAGTGGACTCAAGGACTGAAGAATAACTGAAGTGGGAGAGGACACTAGTCAGCTCTCAAGCTGACTCATCCTTTCTCCAAAACTCCTATATATAGAGCTCTCTCATGAGGTCTAGGGGGGCTGGAATATTGTGAATGTAAGGAAGTGCTGTTGGTTTGAGTTTAGAGCTACTGGGTGATTGCTTTGAAGGAGGTGAAGAGGAGATTTCTTTCTGCTGGGAGGTGTTGCTGGATTGGGCCTCTTATGGTTGTAACACTTCCTGAACTTTACTTCTTCCATTAATAAAGCATTTGAGGTTCTTCTATATGCATGTGTCTCAATGGTGTATTGTTATACTTGTGTATTTGATTTATTCTAATCCTTGAATCAATTATGAATGTATGCTTCTTGTAGTTTCCCTCTCTTGCCTTTTTGCAGGATCTTTGTGTAGCTGGGCCAGTGAAAGAGCAAGGAGCTGGGAGCAAGCAGCAAGGAGAGAAGATTGGATCAATCATTAGCGAAAGACATCGGTTAGTGGATCCCTTTCTCCCCTATTTTACTTTCATAAAGAAGAAATCTTAGATAGCTTTGCTTCGGTTGTTGCTGAGGTACTATCACCCTTAGAGTGGGATAGGGTCATTCTGTATTGGATACTTTTCCCAACAACAATGGTTCACCCCTCAAACTGGATGGTTAGTGTGTTGGTCATGCATTCATGTCGATTGCATATGTGTTGCTTACCCGTGTAGTCTATTTTCTTGTTGCATTTGCATGGTGTTTATCATGGTTGTAGTGATGTCACCATGTGAAGGTTGATGGTGTTGTTGTGGGATGTGTCGTCATGAGTGTATGGTTGTATATGCATCTGCTTTTCATGTCGGTGTCTATATGTTGTTATGCATGCATCAACATGATGAAGGTTGTTGTGCATAAGGTCATTGTATGTAATTAGGTCATCATGATGAGATTAGTATGTTATTATGCTAATGTGTTGACTGAGGTGAAGCAAGAGATAGAAATCATTAATGTGAGGTTGCGGCACTAGAATTTCGCGTAAGAGAAGATCATCATACATGTATTGTATGTTTGGCATGTAGGTATGTTAGTTAATGGATTGTTATATGCATTAGAGTTATATACATTAGGTTTATATATGTCTATTGATGTTATGGTTATATACATGATAGATGCTAGTTGATTAGTGTAGTCATATGCACATGCGTCAGATAGTCATGAGTGGTAGTAACTTGTGGTTGCATGCATTTCTCTTGTTGTTTTATGTTAGGTAACTTGATGATTATGTTATATTTTGTTGATGAGCATGTTATAAGTTAAATTTTTGTTGTTATATGATAGTTAAATTGATGATTAGGTTATATGTTGTTGATACATGATATATAACTTCTTGTTGTTATATGCTAGCAATTTGATGATTAGGGTTATTAAATTAAGATCTTGATGTCATATGTATCATACTAATTTGGATTGGTCTATGCAAATTGTTAGGGTTATGAAATTAAGGTATGAGTTAATACGTTGTGATATTATTTCATTCTAATCTACACTGACTATGTAGATGTGATTATTATGTATTAAGGAAAATTGTCTATGAGTTTATGATGTGACCATGTAGCTATTTAATGTTATGGATATCATGACCTTATTTATGGTTGAGTTGATATGTTGTGAAGTTATATCGTGTTAATCTAGCTTGATTTTGTAGACAAGATAGCCTCCCCTGAGATACATTAAGGTATGAGTTTGCTTATGTCGTATATTTGGTGCTTGACTATTTGATTATATCATCTATTTGGGGTTTGAGTGTTTGGTGTCTATTATGTTGTATAGTTGATTTATTTAACATGGTATGTTGCAAGTTGGTTGAATGTCTGATGAATTGCTAATATGAATATGTGTTCAAATGATCTTGTTTTAAGATGGTCGTACTAACACATATGTGTTGAGACAATTGATATGTGCTTGAGAGTAGTAGATGACAATTGTAGCACTATGTCTAATGATTATAGGTTGACTATGGATTATGACATGATTGTTAGTCTTGGTAAAGTTGATTTCAAATTGATATATATGATTGTCTTGATATTTGGAACATGTGGTTAACATGTGTAAACAGTTGCAGGAAACATGCTTGGTATTAGCGTGACAAGGTAATAATTGATGTGTTTATATAACTAACAGTTGGGTGATGTGACAATGCATAGTAAGACTCAATTGCAACAAAGTAAAAAGGTAAAAGAAAGGAATTGGGCAAGAATTCCTTTGGCTATGTTTGGAAACCCGAATTCCAAACGAACAAGTGCTTTGCAACATGAATTCTTCTTAACCTTGACTTTGTTTGACATTATCTAGATATATGCTTTATTCATGAACATGTATTTGAAAGGTGTGATGACTAGGTTCCAACAATGGCTGGACTCATCAAGGAATTAGAGTTCCTTGAGAGGTGTACGTGTTTAGTTACAAGGAAACATTCTTGGCACAAAAAGGTAAGGTAACTGGTGTATTGTTATTTTTAATTATGCATTGATCGTTATGTGTTTATGGAAGTATGATGCAGGGGATTTCATGGTAAAAGAGATTTCCATGAAATCATAAAGAAGGCTCTAGTTGAGCTTTCACTTGGATGCACTGGAAACCATTGGGATTGAGTCATGGTGTTTGTTGCTAGCCTTTTTCTTTTGGTCTTTTGTGATTTTTTGTGCTAGATTGCAGCTTTGTTTACATCTGGTGTATGGCCATACCAATTTGTTCGTGATGTCAGATTTTTATTGGCTTTCATTGTTTTCTTCTTCTTTTCATTTGTTCTTACCTTTTATGATTTGAGTCTTGGGAATTGGTTGGGGAAGGAGGAAGTTAATGGAGCACAAGGAGAGCTATGTGGTACCCGACAGGTAAGGTAGGACCTGGATGAAGCTCAATGCATGTATAAGCGAAGTTGAAGGCAAGAGTATGACAACTAGTTGGACTGGTTGGTGATATGAAAATCACCCTTGAGTGACCTTAGTTAGTTGATTAATGAATGAGGGTATTACAGACTCATGTGTCGGTTCGTGTCTATGTTATTTTAGGCAACAAATCGATCAGATTGCAAAATACATAGACACTGGAAAATGGAAAACAATAGCGAAACACAGTAAGCAAATACAAGAACACAACAAATTAATAAGGAGTTCACCCTATCCTCTAGTGCTACGTCTCCAATATAGATTTCAGTGGTGGCCTTCTTTTATTGTGTCTTAAAGTAGAGAATTACAATGAGGAGCTCAATTTGAGTCTGCTGAAATAGAAATGGTGCTTGGTAGGGTGGTTCTTGGATTCCCCAAGCCACTAGAGTAGACAGACTCTTTTCCTTACCAGCCCTTGACCTCTTGGTCTTTAATGGAAGGAGCCCAATGTGGTGCTCAGTCCTGAGAGATCCTCTCAGGGATTGCTCGATGCTGCCTTATGTTGCGGGTCAGCATGGCTCTCTGTCTTTCTACTTTTTGCTTCACTATCTCTTCTTTCTGGTTTTTCCTCTCGATGTTCTCTCTGTTCTCTGTCTTTTTTCATGGTGTTAAACCAATCGATCTCACCACTGTTCGATTCCCCTTCCACCTCCGTCGGATCACCTACTGCTGTTCACTTGGAATTCCCTATCTCTACGTCATGGTCATCGGCTCACAGGGAGTGGCCACTTGTCCCCTCGTGAACTGCGCCAGCTCTTCCTCGTCGGTTTAGTTCTTCGGTTACGTCTGGAAATGAATCATCCACCACCTTAGCGATCAAATCGGACCTCAAATCCTTATAGATCACGGCTTGATCCCTGTCTGATCTAGTTCTTTCATTGGGCGCGATCTCCACCATTAGATCTGGAGCCCCCAAATCCAACGTCATTCACTCATTTCACGTAGTTGACTTGCTCGATCGTTAGTATGCGATGAGTGGCAGTTTTCTCTCTCCTCCACCTGTCATGTGTCGGGTGCTGAATGGCACTGCTAGGTTTCAGCCAAATCCGCTTACCGCCCAAGGGTGCCCCTAATATATTCCACCGGTTTTTGGAGCTCGAGTCTTGCCTTTAGCCTTTTGTACTTTTCCCCACGGTTCCTCTAGCTTCCATGTGACTGAGCACTTTAGGGCCTTTCCATTTCGAGGAGTTTTACCCAGCGATCAAAAACTGCCTCCTTTTCCTGATCCAGGCTTCCCAGGTGCCAGTTTCGCCTCCTGCGCAGTCTCCATGGGCCTCGGTCAGCACGCTTTGACCGAGGTCCTCGTCATTCCACTCTGGCTTCCAACTACCACTATTCAAAGGTTTTTCTAATCACTTTGTGCTCTTGAATTCGAAGTTTGTCCTGATTTGATATAGTCATCGTGTTGTGATAATCTTCATGGATCCAATTCGGATCATGGCCTTCCCACTGAAAAAGCTTTTGGACCACCAAAAGTTGGTTTTCAAGCATCGACTAAGTGAGGGTACTTTGGTCTCACTTGTCCAATCTCAATCCACTTTGCACTGCTCGGCTTTGAACCCTTGAGCCCTACTCTGAGGTACTCAACATCTCCTCTGCACGTCATCCACACCTTCCTGTCCCAAACTGTGTCTTCCTGCAATTCATTAAGATATTCAGGTAGCAGGTCATCAATAGAAGGCAATTGACTCTACTCTTCGGGATCCTCATTAGAGAGGGTTCAAACAATCTCAAGTAATATGCATTTACGACTAAGTAGATGTGCATGTAAGCTGGTAGATCAAGGTGAAAAGCATTTTCACTAATCTTCTCAAGTATTTTGAAAGGTCGATACCTAATAGGCTTTAGCTTTTTACCTTCACCTTGCATCCTGTCCTTGCTAATATATAGCCAGACTTGGTCACCAACTTGGAAACTATGCTCCATCTGATGCTTGTCATGCCTAGCCTTGTACTTGGTTTGGCTCTTTTCCAGTTGTTCCTGTACTGCCTAGTGGATCTCCTGGATTTGTTCAATGAACCTAGTTTCCCTGTCCACATCACTATGTCCATCGACTGTGGTATCTTTACCAAAGACAAAATTCAAAGGAGAACTTGGTGTGAAACCAAAATAGGTCTCAAAAGGAGATCTCTGGGTAGAAGAATGTTTTACTCTGTTGTAAGCATGTTGGACATAACATAAATGTTCATCCCAAAGCTTAGGATGTTTGCTGCAATATCCTCTAAGTAACTGGATCACTGTCCTATCACCTACTTCTGTCTGGCCATCAATTTGTGGATGAAAAGTTGTGATTTTCTTCATTTTGGTTTCCATCAGTTCCCACATACTTGACCAAAACTTCCCCACAAATCGGGTGTCTTGATCAGATACAATGGAAGTAGGTAACCCAAAATGAACCCATACATGTTCAAAGAACAGTTTTGCAGTTTGTTCAGCTGTAATTTGTTTATTTCAAGGTATCAAAATACACATTTTTCTGAACCTATCCATGTCAACATATAGATAATCATGACCTTTCCTAGATTTAGGCAGTCCCCCAAAAAAATCCATGGAAACACTTTCCCAAGGGTGAGAAGGAACTGGTAATGGAGTGTACAAACCTAGTTTTCTGTTGCTAGGCTTTCTTTTAGCACACATAGTACACCCTCTTACATATCTAGAAAATGTCTCATTCATTTTTGGCCAATAACGAAATCTTTGCAGCTGTGCAACTGTTTTACTTACCCCAAAGTGCCCTGATATCAGAGAAGTGTCTGCTTCTCTAATTATCTTTACTCTCTCAGTTTGTGGAATGCAAAGTTTCCCACAATGGTACAAGAGTTGATCCTTTACATGATAATCCAATTCTTCTACTCGTTTGCCTTGACTTAAAGTTGCATATACATCTTTAAAGTCTATATCTTGAGCATATTGTTCAATGTAGCTTTCATGTAGCATAGAATTATGCTTAAGTATAGTAGATGCATTTATAATAGGTCTAGATAGCATGTCTGCAACTTTATTATGTATGCCCTTTTTATATCTAATGACTAAATGAAACTGTTGTAGAAAACCCATCCATCTATAGTGTCTTGATTGTTGCAACTTAGTTTGGGAGTGTCGATATTGAAGTGGTTATGATCAGTATGTATTACTGTCTCTTTTCTCATTAAGTAATGTTTCCACTTTTTCACACTTTGAACTAATGCATACAATTCTTTATCATATGTAGGATAGTTAACTACTGCAGGATTAAAAGTATCAGAATGATAACATATGGGTTTATTGTGCTATGTCAACACTGCTCCCATGGCATAGTCACTGGCATCTGTTTGGACCTCAAATGGTCTTTGAAGATCAGGCGGTGCTAATATAGGTGTTGTACTAATCTTTTCTTTCAAGGTGTTGAAGGCTTTCTGATGTTTGCCTCCCCACTGAAACACCTTGTTCAATCCTGTTAAAGCATGTAAGGGAGTTGCAATTAAGGAAAAGTTAGAAATGAACTTCCTCCAATATCATGCTGCCCCTTGGAAGCTTCTTACCTCTGTAGTAGACTTGGGTTTTGGCCAGTTTATAATGACTGCCACTTTAGAGGGATCTATCTTCAATTCACCACCCCCTACTATATGACCCAAATAATTTAGAGATGTTTTGCCAAATTCACATTTTGAGAGTTTAACATGAAGTTTTTCTCCTTTCAAAACATCTAGTATTTGCTTAACATGCTTTAAGTGTTCTTCCCACATTTTACTAAAAATCAGAATGTCATCCAGATACACAATAACAAAATCATCAAGAAAAGTTCTGAGTACATCATTCGTTAATCTCATGAAAGTAGCAGGAGCATTAGTTAAGCCAAAAGGCATAACCAGCCACTCATACAATCCCTACTTTGTTTTGAAAGCAGCCTTCCATGCATCTTGTTCCACCACTCTGACCTGATGGTATCCACAGTGCAAGTCTAGCTTCATGAAATAAACAACTTCCTTCAATTGATCTAAAAGATCATCTATGTGAGGAAGGGGATAACAATTTTTTATTGTTATCTTATTCAGTGCTCGGTAATCAATGCATATTCTCCGCAAGCTATCTTTCTTTCTCACCAAGACGATTGGTGACCCACATGGTGATGTGCTAGGCCTGATGAACCCTTTCTTGAGCAACTTTTGCACCTACTTCCTGATTTCAGCATTCTCTAAAGCAGACAACCTGTACATTCCAATGTTAGGCAATGGAGCATCTTGCTGCAAAATAATATCATGTACTATTTCCTTTTTGGGTGGCAAACCTTTAGGTTCTTGAAACAAGATATCATACTTTGAAACAACCTTTTCTAAATCAGCTTGTTGTTTAGCATTACAGCCCTCAAATACATTTGTTTTATCGTGTTTCTTCTCCTTTACAACCATCAGTGAGAATTGTTTGCATGAATTTATCATTCTTTTCATCTGCCCTGAGTTTATGAGAGTATAATTATTCTTAAGCTTATGAGCTCTCACAAAGTATTCGATTCCATCTTTAACAAGTAGATACTTGTTCTCATCTATATAGAAAATAGCTTTTCTATCATACAAGTAAGGACTTCCTAAAAAAATTCCACATATATCCAAAGGAATTATGTCTAACTCAACCTCATCTACAAATGCTGACCCAAAAGAAAACTTGAGTTTGCACTGTCTAGTCACTTGTAGTTGTGCTTTATCATTCAACCATCCTAATGGGTATGGTTTCTTGTGAGATGTAGTTGCTAATCCCAATTTTTTTTCAATTGCTTCAGAAATTAAATTTATTTGTGAGCCACTATCAAACAAAGTATCAATCTTTTGATGTTTGGAAATAACTCGAATATGGAAAAGCTCATGTCTTTTTCTCTCATTTTCTTCATCAGTAATAGATTGTGCAGAATTACTAGTAGATGCTTCAAAATTCTTACCTTTTATACCTGTGGCTGCAATGGTTGTTTCATCTCCCGAGTCTGACCCCAAATATTTTTGAATAGCTGCAACAGTCTTCTTCTTCTTGCCCTCAAACTTCTTAGGTCTCAGCTCTAGATGCAGAATCCAACAATGCTCATCATCATGCCCATCCTTTTTACAGTGAGTGCATGAAGCTTTGCTTTTCTGTGCACCGTTAGCCTTCCTTGCTTTCCACTTCTACTTTCTTTTCTCCTTGCTCTTGCTTACAATGGGTTGGTATGGTCCCCCAACTTCTATATTTCCATTCTTTCCTCTAGCTTCTAGATGAGTAGCTTGTACAAATACCTCATCTATACTAGTGGGATTAAACATGAGGATGGTATGCCTCATGTAGCTGTGTAGACCACCAATGTACTTTAAAAGAGTCTCTGGTGAGTCTAATGAGATTCCTAGAATCAATGCTCTCTTTCTAAACTCTTGAGTGTACCCTTACACACTTTTCCCTTTCAACTGTCGAATAGTTTGCCAACTCATCATGGCTTGTTGCATGTAGGCCAATCGATAGAACTGCTTTTTGATTGCAACAACAAATTCACTCCAGAAAGAGATGGTATTACCATGTCTTTTCATGTCAGCTTGGGTTCTGCCTTCCCACCAAACCAAGGCAGTGCTTCCAAGGTGTAGGCTTGCCAGTTGAATCTTGCTCTTGGCTAAGTTGATGTTCTGCACTCTGCAATAAACATCAATTTGTCTAATCCAATTGTCCAACTTTTTTGCATTTAGCTCTCCATCATATATAGGAAAATCAAATTCAACATCTAACTTGATCAAAGATGCTACAGGGCTATTAGGATGTGTGAGAAAGCTTTCTTCTTTCCCTTTTCCTTTTGAGTGTTCATGGAAATGTGATTCATCTTCTCCTTTGTCTTGTTTAGAGCCTGATGAATATTCATCCTTGTGTTTTCTAAATTCTTTATACATTTCTTCTACCATGGACTTTATGGCTAGGAAACTATCTATGAATTGAGGGTCTAGACCCATAGGACCTTCCTCTAACATTGTCTTCTGAGGATAGACTCTCCCAATTTCAGGATTAGTTTCGACCAACACTCCTTCTCCTAATTTGAGCTTTGATCTAGTGAGCATTCACAACTAAACTAGCACAAGCTTGTCTAACCTTACAGCCTAAAGCTCTGATACCACTTGACCTGAAAATCACCCTTGAGTGACCTCAATTAGTTAATTAATGAATGAAGGTATTACATACTCATGTGCTGGTGTGTGTTTATGCTATTTTAGGCAACGGGTCGATCAGATTGCAAAATACATAGACACTGGAAAAGGAAAACAGTAGAGAAACATAGTAAGCAAATACAAGAACACAACAAATTAATAAGGAGTTCACCCTATCCTTTGGGGCTATGCCTCGGTCTAGCTTTCAGTGGTGGCCTTATTTTATTGTGTCTTAAAGCAGAGAATTACAATGAGGAGCTCAATTTGAGTCTACTGAAACAAAAATGGTGCTTAGCAGGGTGGTTCTTAGATTCCCCAAGCCACTAGAGTACACAGACTCTTTTCCTTACCAGCCCTTGACCTCTTTGGTCTTTAATGGAAGGAGCCCAATGTGGTTCTCAGTCCTGACAAATCCTCTCAAGGATTGCTCGATGCTGCCTTATGCTGCAGGTTAGCTCGACTCTCTGTCTTTCTACTTTTTTCTTCAGTGTCTCTTCTTTTTGGTTTTTCCTCTCGGTGTTCTCTCTGTTCTCTGTCTTTGTTCATGGCTTTAAACCAATCGATCTCATGACTATTCAATTCCCCTTCCACCTCCGTCAGATCACCTGCTACTGTTCACTTGGAATTCCCTGTCTCTGAGTCATGGTCATCAGCTCACAAGGAGTGGCCACTTGTCCCCTCGTGAACTGTGCCAGCTCTTCCTCGTCGGTTTGATTCTTCGATTATGTTGGGAAATGACTTGTCGGCCACCTTAGCGGTCAAATTAGACCTCAAATCCTTATAGAGTGCGGCTTGATCCCCTGTCAGATCTAATTCTTTCATTGAGCATGATCTCCACCGTTAGATCTGGAGCCCCCAAATCCAACGTCATTCGCTCATTTTGCACAGTTGACTTGTTCAACTGCTAGCATGCGATGAGTAGCAGTTTTCTCTCTCCTCCACCTGCCAGGTGTTGGGTGCTGAATGGAATCGCTAGTTTTCACCCAAATCCGCTTACTGCCCAAGGGTGCCCCCGATATATACCACCGGCTTTTGGAGTGCGGGTCTCGCCTTTAGCCTTTTGCGCTTTTCCCTACGGTTCTCCAGGCTTCCATGTGACCGAGCGCTTCGGGGCCTTTCCATTTCAAGGGGTTTTGCCCAAAGATGCATGATTAATGCTAATCATGCATCACAAACTACCTCCTTTTCCCAATCCAGGCTTCCCATGTGCCAGTTTCGCCTCCTACGCGGTCTCCATGGGCCTCGGTCAGCGCACTTTGACCGAGGTCCTTGTCATTCCATGCAGGCTACCAATTGCCACTGTTCAGAGGTTTTTTTTATCGCTTTGTGCTCTTGAATTCGAAGTTTGTACCGATTTGATACAGTCATGGTGTTATGATAATCTTCATGGATCCAATTCGGATTAGTTGGGTCCATTATTATAAAGGGATGATGGTAGGACAATCACGAGAAAAGTAATCAAGAAAGGTAAAGTGAATGGATTTGAGGCGTCATATGCCTTGGCTATGTTGGGAACTGTTTTTCTCGATGTTGCACATGTGTTGCATACATAAATGGAGTTCTCTTAACCTTGACCTTATGATATTTGGTTTACACTAATGTCTATATATTTATACATGTATGTGTGTAGATATGTCATTGTGTGACTAGATCATTATTATTTTATGGTAATGTTTATATGTATATATGTGTATGTATGCATATCATTGTTTGATAGGATCATGATCGTTTATGATAATGTTTATATATACGTATGTATCTATGTATGTATGTCATGTCTGATAGGATAACGAGGGATCATTCTTGTGGAAGAATGATTGCTTATGTAGGTGAATGTCATGAAGAAGTACGAGGAATCAATTGGGAAGAGTAGCCCTGAAAAATCTATGAGGTCAGTATCATGTCGTTATGAGTTGATATTATGTGATTATATTATGTATATGTTATGGGTAGGCTATACTGAGGGATACATCAACGAAATGAAATCAGTGTGCTCTGCAGGATGTTGGGATAAGCATGGATGGCGAAGAGACACTGGAAGCAAGGTTTCTTGGTAGAGACAATGTGGTTTTCAATGTGTGGTACTAGTGTTGTGCATATCTTGCATGTGTTGTATATGTTGCATCTGTGATGTTGTGCACGTGCAATGTTGTGTATATATAGTGTGTGTACATGTTGTTTATGTAATGTTATGCACAAGGTGGTACAAATAGCAGTGTGTGAATATTTCATATGTATTGATGGGTATAGATAGTGCTATGTACATGTTGGATATGTAGTGTTGTGTACATATTGTATTTTATTCATGATGGATATGCGGTGTTGTGTGAATATGGTGTTGCGTGCATGTTGGATATGTAGTGTTGTGTACATATGGTTCTATGTACAAGTTGTATATGCAGTTCTATGTACATACGATTTTGTGTACATGTTGTACATGTGGTGCTATGTACATATGGTGTTGTGTGCATGATTATACAAATGGTGTTGTGTGCATGTGGTATTGTGTGCAGGTGGTGTTGTGTACTGTCGTGCATGTGGTGCATGTGGCGTAGTGTGCATGTGGTAGTGTGTACACGTTGTATAGGTGGTGCAATGTACATGTGGCAATGTGTACACATTGTGTAGGTGATGCCATGTGTTAGGGTCCTATAATTTAGAGGATCTCAAGGTGATTGAGTATCTCATATTCTGCAGATTTCATATTGTTCATAGAGTTCAATATTCAATTGATTTCACAAAAAAGAAGAAAGGAAGAAAAATGGGTATCAAAAAGAAAAAGAGAGAAAAAGAACAAAAGAGAAAGAAAAAAATGAAAAGAAAAGAAAACCAAAAATATTGTTCAATTCATACAGTCTAAGCATGATTGAACAAATTTCAATTTATGTTGATAGAATGGAAAATAAAGATCTGCCAAACAATTTAAGCTTGGTAAATTAGTAGCTAGGTAGAAAATAAAATTGGTTCAACTGTTCAATCTAAACCAATGGGAGAGATAAGTGATAGAGTAGGTTAGAAAAAAAAGAGAGAAAGTGAAAAAGGGTCCGCAAGTCCAAATGCACCTTGTAAATGAAAAAAGGAAAAAAATGTTAGATTAGAAAAATAAAGGGTAGGTAGGTTGAAAAGAATTACAAAGGGAAAAGACATGAAAATTCCTTTAATATTTTATTATATGGTTCATGTGTTTTCCCTAATGTGAAAAAAAAAAGAAATAAAAAAGGGAGTTAGGGGTCTCATATTATTACTCCTATCCTATATTCCTATACTCCGCCTCCACTCATGTACATGTCACATCAACTATTACCTACCCTTCACCTCTCATCCAATCTCTGCATGCACTATTCAATCCAATGACATGTATGATTTTTCGGCCCTCCCTCACCCTCCCAATGTTAATGCCGGGGGGGTATGAAATTAGTGTTTTTGGACCACTTACGTGTCACACTGTCACAATTTATCACCCCCCCCCCCCCTTCATTACACTTACTGCTCCAAGGGCCCCCTGAAAACTGGTTTCTCTATTCCACTAAACCACCTCCTCCGCCATGACCGTTCACACATCCTGCCACCCTATCCCATCTGCCTATCACCTTCATTCCCATGCCTTAACATTGTGCATTTAATTGGCTGGACCATTAACCAACAGACCTACGCCACTTTAGGCCTATCCAACGTGAATGCTCCAAAAACTACAAATACAATGTCTCCCACCGATTACAAAATTTTAATGTGTTCTCTTTACTTACAGGTGAAAGACAAGAGTTCTTCAGGCATAAACAGAGAAGCAGCGAACACATTGAAACAACAACACAGTTGCAGAAAGCTTCACTTTTCTACTATTATCAGACATCACCCTTCTTCAATCCCACTTTATATTCATCCCCTTTCTTTTTCCCTCTCTGAGTTCCCTGTTATTTTCACTCCTTTTCTATTGCAGTTCACCTGCAAGTTCAATGCAATCCAGGTTTAAAAATTTGCAGAAGACATCCATGCCACAAAAGAGGAAAGAACAAGAGATCTTCAATCTAATGGTGCATCCACCAGTGGATTTGGACCACATTCCACTGGCAGACATAGACTTCAAAATACATGAGACACTGTCAAAATTTGATCTCTTTAATATCTATTGCTGGTGGGAGGAAAAATTTGTTGATAAAGTGGATGACATAGGGCTCTCGGATTCCAATTTGCCTTTCTACATTTTTCCAAAAACCCATAGCTTCCCAGAACTAATCAGAAAATGCCACTCATGCTATAATCCACAACAAAGGGCAATGATAGCCCCAACAGGAGACATATTGTTTACCATTGATGCTAAATCTATAATGTAGATGATGCAGGCTCCTATCATTGAAGGAAACACTCCTTTTTCCCATGAAATCCTCACTGAAATGTATCAGAGGCTAGACTTTACCAAAAGAGCTAAAACCTTGGAACTTTTCATGACTGAAAAAACCCCACTGCCTAGCAAGAATCCTCCTTATTCGTCCTCTGCTTTCCCTGATAGAACCAGGCATATAGTCGCTATACTTTCATATTTGTTGGGCTATTATTTAGATCAATGGCTTGATGAGGCTATAATAGGTTTTCTATCCATCTTATCAGTGGAGTCAAAGCCTTCCGTTCTATTTAATTTCAGTCAATTCCTGGCAGATGCTATCCATGAGAAATTTGTAAATTTCATCACAAAGGAAGTGTTTCAGTACTCTTTAGTGTTGGTATATACGTTTTTTTACTTTCAGGCACACAGATTTCAGTTTACAATGAGCAAGTTAAATGAAGAAGGTGAACCCCAATCTGTCATTTTTTGGACGTGTTAGCTCTGCTATAAGACTAAGATTTTGATGGGAAAAAAGTAGGTTTAGCAGCACTGGTTTGATTGTATAAGGCTTGCAGCAGTTTTTCATGCTTTCTCCATCATTTTCCCTTTTCTCCTATAACCCTGCTAGCTCCATTTCCTTCTTTCCTTTCATTCTCCTTATTCTCTTAACTCCATTATTTCTTTTTGTATTTTATAAACCCTATAAAACCCTCGATAATGTTACCTCATACCATAACTTGCCTTTTCTCTTATCCCTCCGCTTGCACCCTTATGGCTCCCCATTCCTCTGTTTTACGTTAAACTTCCTCACAAACCCTTATTTACTTAGCTCTTGGGCATTTTTGTTTATAAACCTTATAAACCCCGATGACCCGTTAATAACCTCGTATAAACCCATTCTTCATTTTGTCTACGGCACTAAAGTCCTAACCCTTTATAACGCGCACATATAATAAAAATCATTACCCGTCGGGCCCTCACCTGTCACATCATATAATAAATGTGTGCGTTAACCATGACCGTTTGATGATCCATCGCTTGACCCAACGCTTTACGCAACCCCCGATCCTGTAATTTTCTTGTTTGTTAACCTGTGGGAAAGTGGTTTCCCGCAGACCCTACAACCATGTGTCATGATTTAACTGGATCGCACCCCGCGGTACGAATACCGCCCACTCCCGAAACGTCGTGTGGGGAAACCGCTTACCGCCCTTCCCGTACGGCCCCCCGCTCGTTAACCCGAGATCATATCTGCCACCCGTCAGTCGTCCGATCATCCATCCCGCGATCTGATGACCCACGTCCCTCCATTCTCTTTTGCTCCCGATAGCCCCTCAGATCTAATCCCCGTTGTCCGATTTGCCAGATCTAATGGCTAATAATCAATTGCACCTTTGTGTCTTTCATCACCTCCTGCCATCAGATCTAGGCCAGCCATCTGAGCTATCCAACGGCCGACATTCATGCCCAGTTCATCGTTCATTTTCAATGCATTTTTCATTGTTTTTGGCTTGTCCCATGCACACGAAGAAGGAAGAGATGATCTGGAAATCTGCACATGAATTCCTCAGTTACCACATTTAAAGAACAACACGGTCAAGGACGAGAAGGACGATCCTCGTGCAGCTCAATGACTGCAGCAATTATTGAAATTCATTCAGATAGTACTTCACCTATTCAGGAAGGACATCAAAGTACCAAAAAGGCCGATTTTGTTCATTTAAACACTCAGCTTATAGCAGAAACCCATATCTAATTGTAAATGTGGTTGGTGGTCAGTTATGACTCCTCCACGCTTAGGGCAGCAAATATTTTTTGTGAACAAATTGTATATATACCAAAAAGGAAGATGGAATGAGGTTGATGAATGTTATCTTGATGTAAAATTAAAATTCTGGAGACTGCAACTATTGTGACACCTGCAGCTTCTGGTCTTCATTTCCAACTAATACAAGCTTCTTTTGCTGTTGATTGCTCACTTTCGACTTCTTATTCTTTGTTCCAGACTGTTCCTTTATGCATTTTTCATTTGCTTTTGATGCTTAGTAGTAGAGGGGCTGTCATCCCACCTCTCTGCTAGAACCTAGTTAGTATTATCAAAAATGTATGCAGGTTTTTGTTGTTTTAATGCCAGAGAGATGTCATCCTGTCTGTGTATTAGGAAATAGAATTTACAAACCTTTTAATTGGTTGCAGCTGGCCATCATAGGGTCCTGTGCATCTGCTGGTGTGATCAGTCTTCTCCATTATCACATTTTCCTTTAAACTATGAGTAATTGGTGGTCTAAAGCCTTGTAGTCTGGGGTTGTTCACCCATGTCTGGGGTTAAGCATAGTAGAAGTGGTTATCTGGCTTGAATATGTAGCATTTATTTCATTCATCCACCATTTATCCAACATTTTGTTGAGTTTGTAATGTTACCAAGAATCACTGAGATACAACCTAGGATAGTTTCTTGGAGTGATAACATTAATTGGTGTTGTTGCCAGGGAGAGGAGAATTGAAGCCCAGCTTCCCTGGGAAAACGACACAGTTTCAAGCTTTGATGATAGACAAGGTTTGAACATAGTTTCTAGTTGTAATCATCTATCTGGAACTCCATTGGAGGAAGACCAGCCTTTGGCAACTCCACTTTGAAGTTCTAGCTCAGTTTGTGAGACATACTCGAAGAAATCCTCAAAAATCACTAGCTGAACCAGTGCTTGACCCTGAGAGGACTGCTAAATCAAAGAAAGCATCATAGAAAGGGGAATCAGGATCACGTAAGCCTAAGAAATCTCAATCATCTATGAAATATAAAGTTGTAGCTGAAGATATACAGTTTGAAAATTTAGAGCCTAGCACTGTTAATCAGGAAATTCTTTCAGAGATTAATTCAGCCCATTGTTTAGTTAGTTCCCCTTTGAATCTCAGTCCAAAGAAAGGGTCCCATTTAGTCCAAAACATCCCTTTATCTCTGCCATCCATCACATTACTTCCTACCATTCAATCTGCTAGTGTTCCTGCACATTTCCCAATCATGGCAGAACAACAAGCACCTACGAAGATAGAAAGAATTATTGCTGCTAGATATGGACCTCTAGTTTTTCCTGTTCCTTTAAATCTGATGCCTATGGCAGAATATCAGAAATATATGCCTAAATTCATTGTTACAGAGGGAGTAACAACAGAAGAACACCTAAAAGCTTTTTACAGTTATGCTAATAATTTGGATATAAGTGAAAATGATGTATGGATGAAAGTTTTTGTTCAGAGCCTTGATGGAGAGGCCAGGAAGTGGTTTAGAGAATTACCCCAGAAATCAATAACAGATATTGAAGCATTAGATGATGCATTTTTGAAGCAATGGGGAGATAAAAAAGACTTGTTGTATTATCATACTGAGTTTGGTAATCTGAAGAGGGAAAATGGTGAATCTTTGCCTGATTTTAATAAAAGATTCAATCGAATGTATAGTAAGATACCAGTTGAGGTAAAGCCTACTCCTACCTCTGCCAAACTAACTTATACCAATGCTTTTGACTCTGATTTATGCTTGTTGTTGAGAGAAAGAAGATGTGCTACTCTAGCTGATATGTAGGATGCAACCCTAGAAGTAGAGTCTAATAGCATGGCTGCAGAAAAGCTCAAAGGTCAATCTGATAGGAGGAGACAGAGAAATCAGGCTTCTACTTCTTCTTCATCATCTTCAGAGCCTAAATTATACAAAATGACTAAGATGATAGAGTCATTGGCTGCTGAAATTTCTAAGCTAAAGGTCGAATAGAGTTCAGGGAAAACAAGGCAGCAGAATACATTTGCTCCAAGAAACCCCAATCCATTCAGAAGAGCAAATGAGTAGTTACAAATAATGCATAGGGGTGAGGATTCAAAAGAAGATCAAAAATTTAAAGCTCCTTTCCAAAATGTAGTCATGGAGGAGGAACAATTTGAAGAAGATGAGGATGAAATTCACTGCATGGAAGATAAAGGCAGTGCTGCATTTTTGAATTTGGCTACTTATGAAGAATCATTGTTGCAGCAACAAAACAGTCAAGAATGGGAAAGGGAAGATGTTCTACAAACTGAACAGCAGCAGAGATATAACTTGAGGTCAAATGTAAAGAATGTTAAAGAAAATTCTTCCCAAAGAGCTGCTGTCCAAACAGAGTAACAGAATAGCAGGCAGAGAAGACCAGTAGTTGATCCAGTCATCCTCAAAGCTCTAGTTCAAGAGGTAAAAAGTTCTGATAAGTCATCTTTTTCTTTCATCTTTGAGTCAGAAGTTCAGAAATTGAAAATATATGTGCTTCTGGTAGAGTTGGTGAAGAGTGAAGTATTTAGAAAGCCTATTCTTGAAGCCATTGAGCTAGAAACCACACAAACCTCTACTGACTCTGTCAATTTGCAAGATGACAAGTCTGCCATTGTGCTCAGCCCCATGATTGAACCTGCTAATAATAATTCTCCATCTTTTTATGTCTCCTTGACCATTCATGACAAAATCCTCCACAATTGCTTGCTAGATACAGGGGCCAACCATAATCTGATGCCTAAAGCTGTCATGGAAGAGTTAGGCCTTGATATCACCAGACCCTATCATGATTTATTCTCATTTGATTCAAGGAAAGTAAAATGTTTGGGATTGATTAAAGATTTAGTCATTACCCTAACCCAGTTTCCCATGAAGAGTATAATGATGGATATTGTGGTAGCAAATGTGCCTCCTAATTTTGGCATGCTGTTGTCAAGAGGGTGGATTAAGAGACTAGGTGGGACATTACAAAATGATCTATCTTATGCCACTGTCCCAGTTTTTGGAGGAGAAAACAGGAGATTGTATAGAGAATCACAGTTGGCATACATCATTAGCGATGAGAAGAATCCTACAAATCATCCCATTTATGCAGTGGACACTGATTTTGGAGCATGTATTCTCCAAATAGAAGAATCTCAAAAGGACGCAATGTAGATCAGGAAATCAACAATTCAAGCTGAGGAAGAGCAAGGAAGTCAGGTTTGGGAGATGTTTTTTGATAGAGCATGTTCCAGGGAGACTGCAGGAGTAGGGGTGGTGCTGATATCTCCACAACAAGAAAGCATTGAGTTGTCTTTTAAGCTAGTATTTCAAGTCACAAACAACATAGCAGAATATGAAGCTCTATTGTTAGGCCTTAATGCAGCAAAAGACAGAGGAATCAAGAGTCTGAAGGTATTTGGAGATGCTGATTTGATCATTAAGAAAGTGAATAAAATATTTCAAACAAAGCATCCAAGGCTGAAAGCATACAGAGATGAGGTATGGAGAATCAGAGATTCTTTTGATTATTTATGTATTTCATACATTCCTAGAGCCCAAAATCAGCTTGTTGATTCCCTTGTTGTGTCTGCTAGTCTATTTATTCCTCCTATGCCTCCGTGACTAGTTTATGAAGTCCAAATGAAATACAGACCATCCTTGCCTGATAATGTCCAACATTGGAAAGTTTTTGAAGATGATGATGAATTGAATAGGTTCCTTCAAGTAATTGATGAGTTTTCCGAAATGAAAATTGACCAAGAAAATGAAGCCTTGGAAGAAAGCCACCAGCCCCAGCTTAGAAATAAAATTGGTAAATACAGCATTTTCCAACGTCTTAGTAACCATATTCCTAAGGGTTTAATTCCTCTCGAAAGACTTTTTGACCATAATGATGTGCCTTACAAAGCTGCCCAAAAAGAAGACCAATCTGCAGTCTGTAAGCATGATATAGGAAGTCCAGGTCAGCCTATATATGTAAATTTGTCCACTCATTTGTCTGTTGATCAAAGTGTTGAATACACAATTTAATGAGGCAATTTTCTAATGTGTTTGCATGGGAATATAGTGATCTGAAAACGTATGATAAGGACATAATTCAACATAAAATTCATCTAGAGAAAGACACCATTCCTTTCAAACAAAAGCTGAGACCAATAAATCCTATGCTTCTTCCTCTAATCGAAAAAGAAATTAAAAAATCACTGGCTGCCAAGATCATAGTTTCTCTCATATATTCAAAATTGGTAGCCAAATTGGTGGTGGTTAGGAAGAAGAGTGGAGAAATCAGATTGTGTGTTGATTTCAGAAATTTAAACAAATTCTCAAAGAAAGACAACTATTCTCTACCTAAGATGGAGCATTTGTTGTAGAGGGTCTCAGGAGCCAAAGTAATGTCTTTATTGGATGCTTTTTCAGGGTTTAATCAGATTTTTGTACACCCGGATGATCAAGAAAATACTGCATTCACCACTCCTTGGGGCACTTTTATGTATGCTAAAATGCCTTTTGGGTTGATGAATGTTGGAGCCACCTTTCAGAGAGCTATGGATATAACATTTGTGGGAGAGAAGGATAAATTTGTCCTTATCTACCTTGATGACATAACGGTTTACTCTGACAGCCATAAAAATCATTTGCAGCATTTGAAAAAGTGTTTCTGATGTGCAGGAGGTTTGGAATATCAGTCAATCCAAAAAAATCTCAATTTGCTTTAAATGAAGGCAAGCTGTTAGGACATATTGTGTTTGCTGCAGGTGTTCAGATTGACCCAGAAAGAGTCAAAGCAATACAAACTTTGTCTATTCCTAGATCAAAGAAGGATATCTAATCCTTTTTGGGAAAAATAAGTTTTGTGAGGTTTATTCAAAATTTTGCAGAATTAGTGAAACATATTACCTCCATGTTGAAGAAAAGAGCAGAGGTTAAATGGACTGATGCAGCAAGAAAATCATTTGAGTCTATTAAAAAGGCTATTATGGAAGCTCCCACATTAATAAGTCCAGATTACAACAAGGAGTTCGATATATTTTCATTTACCTCTAAAGGTACCATTGCAGCAATTTTATTGCATGTAGATGAAGAAGATTCAGAACATCCAGTAGCATTTTTCAACAAGAATTTGAGGGATGTTGAACTGAGGTATGATATTATTGAGAAACAGGCATATGCTCTCATCAAATCCTTGAAGGCTTTTAGAGTTTATATCTTGCATTCAAAGATAATTGCATATGTGCCCTCTGCTGCAATAAAAGATGTCTTAACACAACCTAATGCTGATGGAAGAAGGGCTAAATGGATTGCAAAAATGATAGAATTTAATATAAAGTTGAAGCCCACTAAGCTTGTCAAAGGTCAGGGGCTTGCCAAGTTATCGGCTGAGGAAATTTGCAAATCTTTGGATATTTATTTTTTGTGCACCGTTGCAGAAAATGATCAGGCGGAAAAGGAGGAAGAAACAACTAAAACAGAAAGAAAGCAGTCAGTGGCCAAGAATCTAGCTTCTTGTAATTGGTATGCTAAAATAATTAATCTCTTGCTGAAGCTAGAAATCCCTTCAGGCTTAAGCACAAGTCAAGCCATAACTTTAAAACTCAGGGCAGCTAAATATTGCATCAATAAAAATCTGCTCTACTTAAGGGATCCATCTAGAATATTTTTGAGGTGTCTGGACAAAGAACAGTCAAAAGAAGTTATGCAGTCCACCATTATTGGAAAACTACAGCCCATAAAATTCTCAGAGATGGGTACTATTGGCCCACTTTATTTTCTGATGTATTTGTTTTTATTAAATCTTGTGACAGGTGCCAAAAATTTGAAGGAAAACAACAGTTGAAGTCCCTGCCCCTAAAACCAATTCAAGAAAAAGGACCTTTTCAGCAGTGGGGTTTGGATTTCATTGGAGAAATCAATCCACATTCCAGTGGCTAGCATAAATGGATATTAGTAGCCACTAACTATTTTACTAAGTGGATTGAAGTAGTCCCTACCAGGAAGGCTGATCATAATGTGGTCATGAAGTTTTTGACAGAGAATATTTTAGGAGCTTTGGTTGTCCACCTAAACTAGTCATAGATAATGCAGCAGCTTTCAGGGCAAAGGAATTGGTGGAAATGTGTGATTCAATGGGGATTAAAATTGTTCATTCCACCTCATATTATCCTCAAGGAAATGGTCTAGTAGAATTCTCTAATAAAATCCTGATAAGGATAATTAAGAAGTTGTTAGAGGACAATAAAAAGAATTGGGATTCAAAGCTCAAGTATGCACTGTGGGTTGACAGAGTGACCATTAAAAAATCCACAGGTAATTCTCCTTTCAAGCTAGTTTATGGTGCTGAAGCTGTATTCCCCATTCAATTAACTCTCCCTATGGAAAAATTCCTTCAAACAGAGCAGGATGAGGAAGAGGAAATGGCAAAGAGGATCACTGATTTAGCAGAATTACATCAGATTAGAGAACAACTAGTTGAAAAGGTTGCAGCACATCAGAGAAAGATCAAGGAAGCCTTTGACAAGAAGGAAAAAATAAATAATTTTCAGGTTGGTGATTTGGTTTTGAAATGGGATGCACTAAAAGAAAAGACAGGCAATCATGGGAAGTTTGATGCTCTCTAGACAGGGCCTTTCATCATTTCACAGATTCAAGGGAACAACACCTTCATACTAAAAAGTATGGGAGGAGAGGCAGTTTTTGATGACCCAGTCAATGGGCGTTTTCTGAAAATTTATGTGTTTTAGGGTCTTTGGGCCTTAAAAGTTGTAAATATTGTGTTTTATTCAGCTTTAGTATAGTTGCAGTAGACTCCATGCCCAATGGATACTAGGCAAATGTTTTTTAAGTTGGTTTTGTACGAATGCATTGGTCTGTAGGTTCTTGAGACCTTGCAGGGAGGATCTCATCCCCAGAAGGAGCCAGTGCTAGCTTTGCTATAATACTAAGCTTTTGATGGGCAAAAAGCAGGTTTGGCAGTGCTGGTTTGATTGTATAAGGCTTGCAATAGTTTTTCATGCTTTCTCCATCATTTTCCCTTTTCTCCTATAACCCCACTACCTCCATTTCCTTCTTTCCTTTCATTCTCCTTATTCTCTTAACTCCATTATTTCTTTTTGTCTTTTATAAACCCTATAAAACCCCCGATAATGTTACCCCACACCATAACTTGCCTTTTCCCTTATCACTCTGCTTGCACCCTTATGGCTCCCCATTGCTCCGTTTTACACTAAACTTCCTCACAAACCCTTATTTACTTAGCTCCTGGGTATTTTTTTTATAAACCTTATAAACCCCAATAACCCATTAATAACCTCGTATAAACCCATTCTTCATTTTGTCTACGGCGATAAAGTGCTAACCCTTTATAACGCGCGCATATAATAAAAATCATTACCTGCCATGCCCTCACCTGTCACATCATATAATAAATGTGTGTGTTAACCGTGACCATCTGATGATCCATCGCTTGATCCAACGCTTTACGCAACCCCCGCTCTCGTAACTTGCTCATCTGTTAACCCGCGGGGAACTGGCTTCCCGCTGGACCCTACAGCCAAGTGTCATGATTTAACTGGATTGCACCTCATGGTACAAATACAGCCCACTCCCGAAAGGCGGTGCAGGGAAACCACTTACCTCCCTTCCGTTATGGCCCCCCGCTCGTTAACTTGCAATCATCTCTACTGCCTGTTAGCTGTCTGATCGTCCATCTCGCGATCTGACGGCCCACATCCCTCCATTCCCATTTGCTCCCGATAGCCCCTCAAATCCAATCCCCGCCATCCGATTTGCCAAATCTAATGGGTAATAATCAACTGCGCCTCTGTGTCTTCCATCACCTCCCGCCATCAGATCTAGGTTGTCCATCTGAGCTATCCAATAGTCAACATTCATGCCCATTTCATCATTCATTTTCAATGTGTTTTTCAATGTTTTTGGCTTGTCCCATGCACGTAAAGAAGGAAGAGATGATCTGGCAATCTGCACATGAATTCCTCAGCTACCACATTTAAAGAACAGCATGGTCAAGGACGAGAAGGAAGATCCTCGAGCAGCTCAATGACTGCAGGAGTTTTTGAAATTCATTCAAATAATACTTCACCTATTCAGGAAGGACATCAAAGTACCAAAAAGGCTGATTTTATTCATTTAAACACTCAGCTTTTAGCAGAAACCCATATCTAATTGTAAATGCAGTTGGTGGTCAGTTATGACTCCTCCACGCTTAGGGCAGCAAAGATTTTTTGTGAACAAACTGTATATATACCAAAAAGAAAGATGGAATGAGGTTGATGAATGTTATCTTGATGTAAACTTCAAATTCTGGAGACTGCAACTATTGTGACACCTGCAGCTTCTGGTCTTCATTTCCAGCTAATACAAGCTTCTTTTGTTGTTGATTGCTCACTTTCCACTTCTTCTTCTTTGTTCCAGGCTGTGCTTGTATGGATTTTTCATTTGCTTTTGATGCTTAGCAGTAGAGGGGCTGTCATCCCACCTCTCTGCTAGAATCTAGTTAGTATTATCAAATATGTATGATGGTTTCTGTTGTTTTAATGCCAAAGAGTTGTCATCATGTTTATGTATTAGGAAATAGAATTTAAAAAACTTTTAACTGGTTGCAGCTAGCCATCACAGGGTCCTGTGCATCTACTAGTGTGATCAGTGTTCTCCATTATCACATTTTCCTTAAAAATGTGAGTAATTGGTGGTCTAAAGCCTTGTAGTCTGGGGGTGTTCACCCATGTCTAGGGTTAAGCATAGTAGAAGTGGTTATCTGGCTTAAATATGTAGCATTTCTTTCATTCATCTACCATTTATCCAACATTTTGTTGAGTTTGTAATGTTCCCGAGCATCTCTGAGATACAACCTAGGAGAGTTTCTTGTGGTGATAACAGGACGACCTTAGTGATGAAGGATCAAAAGGACTTTGCCTACAAGACATTTATAGAAATATTTGTTCATCCAACTATGAGACTCCTTAGTGGAACTGCAGAACCCAAATTCAGTGAAGAAATTAAAAGGATTATGCAGTTGACAGATTAAGCAAGAACAGGAGATTGGTACTTGTACCAAAATTACACAAAATTAAGGGTATATGGATGTGAGTTGGCCCCTTACAAGCTTCCAAATTTCCTCCCCATGAGGATCTTTTCACTTGAATACATCAGGTAGATGATCAATGCAGATGAAGTACATTTTGTGGTAGCAAAGAAGAAATCACAATTTAGGATCAAATCCCAGATTGGTCCTTTTATTTGCAACAGTAGGGAAAAAAGTGAGGAGGCATACAAGAAATTGAAGGAAATGAACTTCACTCAGAGTTTCACATGGTCCTATGACCCATGGGGCATCATATCCAAGAAAAGAGTGGAGAACAGATCAGCACCCTACGTTCACACTCAAAGGCCTGAAACAGAGAAATTTATTAACCAGATTGAGTGGATGCTTGACACACTACAAGAGGTTGATGAATAAGTAATTTCTTCTTCAAGTGCACAAACTCCTAGGCAGCACGAAAGACAAAGTACATAAAGCAGAATAGACAAGTGAAAGGAACATGAAAAGGGAACAACTGGGAAAAGGCCGAGAGAAGATCAGACACTAGGGACTGACACTTCTATGAAGGAATTCAAATTGAAATATAGGAAAAAGGCTAGGATTCACATGGGCTTAGGAAAGGAATCACCGCATTAAACAATCATTAATCTGAGTGATATTCCTAATTCATCTCCAGCTGGAGGTCAATCTCGTCCTACCAATCCAATCTCAGAAAGCCAGCAAACTCTCCAAGTCTCCACATCTACCAATGGTACTAGAGAAAGGAAGGAGACTATCTTTGACACCTTCAAAGAGATAAAGATCAGGAATGAAATGTTAAAAAAGAGTACTTATGCTCAATTCTAGAAACAAAGTTCTTCTTCTCAAGGAAGACTTCTCTCATCTTTTGATTTAGAAAAAGGAAAAATGCATATGGCATTTTTGGAAGCACAAACAGTTGAACCTAAAAATCCAACTGATTACAAACAAACCTCTTTTGAGTTTGATGACAAGAGTTTTCATCCTATTGATCAACTAGAAATGCAAAAACAAATAGGTGAAATGATCTCATCTAATCTAACTAGTACCTATATGAGTCTGTTTAAAATGCAGGTGGCATTATCAAATGCTCAATATTAGCTAAAGATGGAAAAGATTTCATCTCAATTAAAATACAACAAAATTAAGTCTTTGGAAGACTTAGTAGTGAAAATTGGATATGACCCCTCAGATGTAAAAGTATGAGAATAGATAATTAAGAAGAAGGAGATTGATATAGCACCATTAAAGAAGTAGCTAAAAATTCCTGCAACCCATGATCCCTTTACCAAAGAGATGGAGGAAACATAAAGTTAGAAAGCCGAAATGATGAAATTAAAAATGGAGCTATCACTCCAAATAAAAAAAATAGAGGAAGAGATGTAGAAGATGGTATAAGAGAAGGAAAGGGCAGCAAAGTCAACCAACGCCACTATGGAGGCTCTTCCTCTTGCATCTATTCCTATAGCCACTCCAGCAACAACAGCTACAGGAACAGGAAGCAGTATAGAACAACTAACCAGGTCCATGGAAAGCATGAATCTTTAGACTGAGAAGATCAAGAGACTATAAACCCAAGTCAGCATTCTGCAAGACCAAATCAAAAGAGCTGAAAGTACACACTCAGTGGAGATGTAGAGGGCACATACCTTAATCGAAAAGTTGCAGAAATATGAAAAGGAATCATCCATTGGTAACACTCTAGGAAGGGTGAAAGAGATCATCTAGCATAACATCATCAATGGCATGAATGAAATCTGGCCCAACATCCAAATTATATTTGAAAAAAAGGAGTTAGTTGAAAAATCTAAAGAATCTATTTCATCTACTAATCTAAAGCTGGGAGACATGCCAGCAACAACCAACATAATTATTAAATTTCTCAATTCAAGGAATAGGTATGAGCTAGAAGAGATGGGAGTAGCAGACAGGACATAAAATATTCTACAGGTGAAAAAGGTATTGACTAAGAAGAACCTGAATGTACAACTTGAGGAAAAATGTCAAAATTTGGAGCTTACAGTGAACAGATTTTTGAACAGAATTGAGCCTTTAACACAGAAAGGTCTCCCTTCTCTATTTGTCATTAATGAAAAACTCCTGGCCAAAGAATATTATGTCAAGAGGCTCCAAGGCATAGCCTAGGATGTTGTGAATCTCTCCAACATTAAAGGCAGCATTACAGGAAAAGCATTACTGGAAGCTATCAACAATCCAATCTATATCGAGCATGAACTAAAGCAAGTTTTTACAGTGAAGACCAACATTGTCAAGATATTAAGGCCTTAAATTGATAAGATCTTCTTATATCAGAGAATAATGTTGGGAGGATTTACCTGAGATACTACACTACCTCTTCAAGGTGTAAGCCCCATCCGAATGTTCACTAGGTATGTGCTTTTAGGACTATTTTTATCTTGGAATCCCAATCCTTAAATAATATTAGTCCTATTCGACCACTTTTATCTTGGATACTTGTCGAATCCTATAAGATTTTTGGTCAACAAGAATACTTCCTATCTTGGATATTCTATCCTCAAGGACGTACCATATTCTTATCCCATCCTCCATGCACCCTACCATGACCTTCACTTAGATGTACGACTATTAGTCCTAGCCTAGTGCATGACACATGATAGAAGTGAATACAATGTCCATCATCACTCCCTCTCAACCTAGGAGGACGTCGTTATTCCCACTTGATCAAGGAATGTCCATCATCACTCCTCTCATCCTGGGAGGATGTCCTCATTCCCACTTGATCAAGGAATAGATCCTTTCTCCTAGTTAAGGAGAATTATTACTCCCTCTAAAACATAGAGGAAATTATTTCACTTCCTTTCAATTTGGAAGTAATAACCAAAAGAACTCTAGCTTGTTTTCATAAGTGTATTAATTACCAATTCTTTGTGGAGATAGTAGTTGCATGGATCCTTCCTTCTTTTGTATCTCATCATATTGAGATTCTTTCTTCCTAGATGTTTTGATCCACCTCCTTCCTTCAATCTTGTGAAAGTATTTAGGCCATAAACCTTTCATATCACTTTCCTTTAGTTATCTCCATCAACAAAGGCATTATATTGAACCTTATCACATCTCCATCTGAAAGTGATCTTCGTGAACATTAGGTTATCCTATTATACTGCTACCTTTCAGTCCCAAGGTGATGATGTGAACACCTTGAATACATAACCTTACATTTACTCAATCCATATGTTCTTTTAATTGAGTACAATACCAACAGTTGAACTTGACTCAACTGTCATTATGTAATCCTGCAATATCTTTCTAGATAGAAAAACAATGTGTTAACCAAACAACCAACATGAAAATTTGAATATTAGACTTACCTTATCATGATGACCTCTTTCATCAAAGTATTTTCTAACTTGAATCCTTTGATATCAACATCCTTTTTCATGAACCAAATCCATAAGAGTATTTCTCCACGCATTTATTTTAATTAGGGTTCCTATTGATCGAGCTTGATTACCAAGCTACATATCTTCCTAGGAGTTATAATTGTTAACTCCCTTTCTTTCCTTCAGAGACCAGACTTGATGTTGATCAGTTTATGCCATGCAATCATGTGTGAAATTCTTGATATCTATCCATTCAAACTTCTTCTTTCAAGCATCATGTAGACATATGGAAGAATTACAAAGAACATTCTCATAAACAAATCTTCTTGCATGCTTCTTGTACATATGAACCTTACCCTAGAGAAGAGTTATGCACTCCTTTTCTTCCATACAACCATCTAGCCATTATTTCTTGAATGATTTTTCTTCTTATACCTATCGAAGATAGTTTTATTTTCCCAGGAGTAGAAAGACTTTTGTTATGCCCTTCACACTGCAACTCGACCATTTCATTCCTTCATCCTTCAATATTATTGTTTCCATACTGGATGGAATATATACTAGTCATAATGCTTCTTCCAAGAACCTTTATAAATGATAGTTCTTATAGGAGGATCTTTAAAGATCATTCTTGCAAAATGACTAACTTTAACAATATGTTAGAAAATGTTAGGATGAACTATAATGTGCAATATGGTCCAATATTCTCATTCTTTGTTAGTTAAATGAATTTCTAAGAAACTTGATTATGTAGACTCTAATTTTGCTATTATCATATGCTTCTATCTATGATGCCATGCTTTTGAAAAAATCAAGTCTCTTCTAGAGAATGCAACAATGCATGCTACTCTACTTTCTACTTAATAAAAGAAAGACAAATTGCATAAAGAACCTAGTAGGATAGAGCTTCCTTCAATAGTAAATATCATTGGGATATTCTCCTTTTAGCTTCTTCTCAAGTTCTCCCTTTCTTTAGTTATGTGAGCTTCACTTATTTCCTTTGCTTTGTCATTCATATTATTTGGACAATCCTTCTTGAAGTGTCCATATCATTGCATCCAAATCATTGAATCTTGGACATATTTGTTTGTCTTTTGGGATTTCCAAACTTCCCTTTCTTCATCTTATTATATCTTTCAACAAAGGCTTGAAAACTTTCATTTGATTCAGTTTCATCATTTTCCTTTATTCTAGATTCTTCCAAGACAAATTGATCCCATAACTCATCAAAATGTGTAGTATCCTTCTTAGAGTAGATACTAGTTGTAAAACTGCTCCAATAAGGTGGCAAAGAATTTTAACACACAAGTAGTCATTTTAGAGTCAAAAATAGTTTCCCCAAGCTCTTGCAATTTGTCCCTTATTTGTGAGATCTTCATGAGATAGGTAGCCACATATTCATGTTTTGACTGCATTCTTCTATATAGTTGATTTCTCAAGGAAATATTTTGACCGGATATACTTATAAAGTACAACTTGACCAACTTATCATATATATCCTTGGATGTCTTCAAATCAGTAACAAACAAAACAATATGATCTTTAATGGATTCAACAATGATCCTGTGTGCCCTCACTTCTCCCTTGTTATACTTTTCCAGCTCTTTAGTCTTTTCTTTTTCTAGTACAACTAATTCACCAAGGACATATTCCATGACTTCATTTTCGGTGAATGCTAAGTCAATCATTTTCTTCCATGCTAGGAAATTTGTTGATCCAATGAGATTGTTTCTCTCCTTGCAAAATGTAGCCATATGATCTGTATATTGAGACATAGAAGATAATATAACAATTAATTGTTAACCAAGACTCCTCCTCCTTGATGATGTCTCCAATTATCCTGATGTTTTCAAGACCTTCAAAGAGGCTTCAAATATTCCCTGGAATGATGACTTCAAATAGCTTCAAAGATGCTTTGATGCTTATTCTTATTCAAGATGATGGAGTGTACTAGAGAGCTTCCAACGAGAACTTTTCCTTCATTCTTTAAATGAGAACTTGAACATTTTTAAGATGATGAAATCCTTCATGTAATAACCATCCTTCTAGATCAATAGGTATTCTTCTTCTTTCCTTGTGTCCTTTTGCAAATGATTTCATGTAACAAGAAAATTCTTCAAGATGATCTTCCAACTTCCTTCTCTTGTTCACCTTAGCTCTGAAACCATGTTGGAGAATGTAGTAGGCAAGCTATTAATTCAAATTTTCGTTAACCTTAATAATTGCTTGTGAAATTTAGTTATATTATTATTTTTCTTTATTATATATTTTCATTAAACAATTATCAAGATGAAAAACAATAAAGACAATGGACACAAATATAGGCCCCAATCTAGGGAAAAACCCCTCCAAGGGTAAAACGCGGAAAAAATCTATTCTCTTCTTATAGAATCAGTTCAAATGAGAAAACCAAGACCCAAGACCCTAGATGAAGTCCTCCTCCAAGGACCAAGTCAACCATCTAACAAATCCCTTGCAATAAGTAAAAGTATTCCAAAGTCAACAAGAGTCCACATCCTTCAAATTATCCCTAATCCAGCTCTTAGCCCTCCAATTTGAGTTTGCAATTTGACTTGCAACTTTTCAGCCCTAAAGCAACACAAAATTCATAATTCACTTCACTTGTGTGAGCATAAAAGTCTAAATTTTTAGTCTCTTTCCTTCTCTATTAAGGTTTCCTCCTTTGCAGCTAGCATTTTTGGCTTCAAATCTTGAACTTATTGCAATAAGGTTTCGAGCATGCAACTAGATCTGAAATCTCGACTTTTGCAGCAACAAAAACCCAAGATCCTTCACACATGTGAGAGAAATATGGTGACAAAAATCAGATTTTGGTTTCTCCTCTAGATACTCTCTTCTTCTAGATATTTTCTACTTCTTGTCCTCCTTTTTCTTGCTTGACATCAAACTCCATATATGTGTCTCAAATGAGGTCGAGTTCTTCTTATATATAGCCTTCTCATAACGTTAAATATCCTCAAACTGGGTCGACTTCTTCGGGCAAGGCTAACTTGTGCTCGGAGGCTCATATGGACTTTCTAGACTCAAAATAATATCTTTTGCATGTTAAGACATTCCCAAGAGGGTCTTATATGATTGACAAGGGCTCTCTTGACTCAAGAAAAATATTCTTTTGACATGACAGATGCTAGGAGGAATGAAATGCATGCTTTGACCTATATGACCAATAAAATGAAGCATGAAACCCATGCTTAAAAATAATATTTTTCTTTCTTCTTTTTCTTGTAACGTAAGATATACATAATGACCTGAGTAAAATAACATTTTGAAGATCAAAACTAGTTTCATTTTCCAACACTTAATACTACATTCATTCAAATATATATATATATATATATATATATATATATATAACACTAGTGATAATAATTTATGTTTTCCTCGTGGTGGTCAAAAGAAAAACCATTTCTCCTTGTGCTCTTGTTGCTTTCTCTTATGCAAGGTAAACATTAATAATTGGATCAACTAAAGTTGCTACTTAATCATGAACAATTTCCTCGAAAACTATGGTTTTTGTTTAGTCGTCACCAAAATAAACCAATGGTGATGCCTTTATTTTCCTCAATGTGACTTGTGCACTTTTTAGGTGTTTGTGCTCTAACTATTTCTTGTAAGTAAAATTACTATTTTATTGTGAAAATTAACCAATTCGATTAATTGGTCTACGACCCTGTATTGCCTAACTTTCTCCCCTATTCAAAGGAAAATATTCCATTAAAAATGAGGATAAAGAAAATGAATTAAATTTGATAAAACATTCGAAAGAGAGAGTGTTCCCTATTGCTCCCTAGGCCAAGAAGGACCTATGACATAAACCAGATGTAAGTCTATCTAGTTTAGTCCTTAGATCATGCACCTTTTAGCGACAAATACATTATGTGATTTGGTAATAGAATACAAGCTATAAGAATGTTTATTTAAATATAAATAAGCACACATGCATTTTTAAACATCCATATTTCAAAAATAAATGAACATATTCTTTTAGATTATGAGTTAGCACACTAGTTGGTAATGTGTGGTTTGGATTTCCATTGGTGTGTTTTTGTTTTTTTTAATTTATTTATTTATTATGGTGAATTAGTAGCTTGTTAAAGTAATATGGATAAGGTATAAAATCATGTAACAACGCTAGTGAAAATTCCATGTAAATAAGTTAATAAAGGAAAATAATAACCACGGTTATGGGACACTTATTCCAAGATGAATATTGGGTAAAACATCCTAGTGTCGGGGTTCCTTTGGTTTTTTATGGCTAAGGAAATTGGAAAAGGCTTTGGAAAGGAATGAGGCATTAATTGGCATTTTATTTATGAAAATAATGGAAATTATGAGAAAAGGAAGGTGAAAGGTCACAAGTTGCATGTGAGGAGGAAAATGAAGGAAAATAATGGAAAACAAAGAAAATAGAGGCCTCATTAATAAAAAGGCTTCCAGTTGGTACCTTTTGTCAGTTCAGTTTTTGGGCTCTCTCTCTATTCTCTCTCCCCCACACTCTTAGACTCAAATTTTTGTTGCACTTCAACATTGGATCAAGGAAAGCAAAGAAGGAAAGAAGAAGCAAAGATCAAGCAAAGAAGAGCAAGATCAAGCAGCTACAACGGGATTATTTGCAGTTATTGATTTTCATGTATGATTTCCTTTCTAGTTTTTTAATGCATGGTTATGCATGTGTGTTCTTAGTTTTCTTGTTGTTATTGAAATGGGTTTTTCAAGGTGTGATAGTGTTCTTCAACCTTTCCTTGCCATTTCTGGATAACCATGGTGTTATGGGGTTATCATGTTTTGGTTGAGCTCGATTGTTGGATGGATTCAAAACTAAGTGAGGTGGTCTCTGAAAGAAAGAACACATCGCCTAGTGATCCCTAAATCAGACTGTGGATTATAGTAAAGCCTTGGCCTAATAGCCCCTGAACATGAATGTGGGTTGTGGTAAATCCAAATTTTGTGTTACCTCGGTGGGCCTAGGAATCCTTGACCGGTGAATGCAGGGATATACGGTAAATCCAAGAGGTAGGTACCCTGAATCAGGCCTATGAATTCTTGGTCGGTGAATGGAAAGATACACGGTAAAGCCTGGAGGGTGGCATCTCAATCAGGTACTAGTGATCTGACATGGATTGTGGTAAACCCTAGTGATTAGGAGACAGGAAAATTCCTCACGATGTATGTGGAGAAATCTGGTGGCATCCATGCTTGTTTAGGGCCTAGTGATCCGATGTCGATTCCAGTAAAGCCTGGTTCTATTGATGAGGGTGAGGTGGTGTAGCCTCGGGAAGTCCTGGTTGAGTTTTGGTTATGAGTCCCACATTCATGCTTGGAATATGGCATGGGGGTGATTGGATGAAAGAAAGATTTGTTTCAACCAATCTATGGTTGGGTGGTATGTGGAAGTCCCAAACCTAGTTGGATTTTGCATTCATTAATAAGATTTCTTTCTCCTTGGTAATTCATGTGTAAATATATTGATTTATATGTGGATTCTATGACTATTGTATCCTTATTATTGTTGTCGTTTATATGTTGGTTATGAGTATGTTTTATGGCAATGATGATGTATGGCTCTCATCATGTTTTTATTTGTAAATGAATGAATAATTAATATATGACCTAATATATGATAATGCAGCTAATGTGACAAGGCATAAATGCTTCTTAGTGATTCTTAGATAAGTATGAGATCCCTATGCTCAAATTTGTTGTTATGACCTATAGAATGCATATTTGTGACACGTTTGACGAAATGTCTATCATAGCTAGTAGGGGTCTAGTCAAGTATTTGTTCAAGTACCATTGTGTCAATGTTACTTTTCATTCTTGAAGGTTTCATGGAGTTTTGGGCAATGGCCCAAGTCCTAGCCCTATAAAAGTGGCACAAAATTGGGGGTTATTGGCTATGAACAAGATGAAAAAGACCCCAGTAGCTTGCATGTCATTGATATGAGAGAGATTGGAGGGTCCCAATCGCATGCATTCCCATGTCATGGGAGAGACTTGGGCTCTAGGTCAGTAAAATGTTAAGTTGTCTTAGTGGTTGATCACCTGGAAAGGTTGGTTAGCTCCTAAGGGTTTTGCAGCATATGTGGAAGGTCTTACTGGTTGTGTTTTATCAGTTCCACTTCCTTAAATATACATGGGGATTTAAATCATATCATAGTAGCCTCTCATCACATGTTTACCCCAGCGAACCGAATAACTTGGGTAAAATGTGGGAGGAAGGTGTTACAGAGTGGTATCAAAGTATGGTTCACCCCTTCGACTAGATGGGCAGTGTGTTGGGAATGTATTCATGTTGGTTAGATATGTGTTCTCTATGCTTTTGGTTTATGTGTTTGTTGCATATGCATGGTGTTATTCTTGGTTGCAGTGGTGTCACCATGTGAAAATGGATGGTGTGTTGTTGGATGTGTTTATCATGAGTATAGGAAGGTTATGCATTGGTTATGCATGTCAGTGTTTGTATGTATCATGTATGCATGCATGTCATACATGTGTTGTTTGTGCATACATTGACATGGTTGTAGTTGTCATGCATGAAGTCATGGTGTGTGGTTGATATGGTCATGCATTGATGACTAGACTATGGTTAGGATGATATCTATATGTTCTTATGATTATGTTTATACATGTATTATGTCAATCTAGATGATCTTACAAATGACATATCCTCCCTGAACTGTACTGAGGTAAGTTGATTATGCTTGTATTTTGGTTTAGCTGACATGGTATGCTTGGCAAGAATAATATCAAAGATGAATAGAAAGATGGTAGACTACAGTTCACGAGATTATCCTTATCGCTCAGATGAGCAGCATGGTATTGGGCACTAATCTGACTTAGCAGATACATTGAGAAGCTTGAAGGAAGAATTAAGGAGTTGCAAGGAAGATAATGACATAATCATGCAGAACGGGAGAAACAAGAAAAAGATAATGTAATGATCCTTCAGAGTTTGTCATAATTATAGAGGCAAGGACCACTTCGAATCAGCAACAGGTAGGAGGAAATAACTAATGGGGTATATGGTAGTAGATCTCATGGTGGGCACATGTCGAATAGGGATGACACAATCAAAGATGGCATATTCTTGGACACTCCAAATAGGAGAGGTGATGGACACAGGTACTATTATAGTTCTAGTTCCAACAGTCACTATGATTGTCATCATTATCACCCTTAAAGAGGAGTGACAGGGGATATTTTCCAGATGAGTTTAAGAAATCTAAGCCACCTACTTTTGATGGAGATTTGAAGAAGTCAAAGGATTCAAAGGCTTGGTTACTTGGGATGAAGAATTTCTTTTAACTACATGAGTATACAAAGAATATGAAGGATAGAGTAGATATCCTTAGCCTCAAAGGGAAATAAAACATCTAGTGGGAATATGTAAAGAGGGTTAGAGACATTAGGACAAAAGAGTTGAGTTGGCATGAATTCAAGAGAATTTTCAGGGAGAAATACTTTTCAGAAAGGTACTATGATAGAAAATCCATGAAATTTTATGAGTTAAAGATGGTATTTATGATAAATGAGGAGTATACGACTACGTTCTTGGAGTTACTCAGGTATGTACTATATCTTAATGATGAGAAGGTTGAAGTTCAGATATTTGTTAGTGGATTTCATTAGCATTTAGAGATAGGATTGAATATGATGAGCCTCGAGCACTTGAGGAAATCAATGGGAAACTGAAACAATGTTACTTGTAGTCAAAGCGTAAGAAAAAATCTCAATAATGAGGAAATGGTAGCCAAAAACAACAAGGCCTCAAACTAAAGAAGAGAAAGAAAATGTTGCACCACATAAGAAGTTCAATGTAGCTAGATAGGGACATGGGTCACAACAACAGAATAAAGGTGATGGTACAGGACAGTTGGAGTGTTTTACATGTGGTAAGGAACATCTTAAGAGGGATTTTCTACAAAATCAGGGTGGTATGCCTCATATTTACAGTGCATGGGAGGCGTAGACAGTTAGGGATGTTGGGTAGAGCATTCCACGTATTTATGCAGCACTGAATAGCATGCAGGAATAGCACCAAGAAACTATTATAAAGATGGATAATAGCTTTGTGATCAAGCTTTTTCCATTTTTATTGACCCTAGATCTAACTATAGTTATGTTAGTCCTTACCTGGTGGATAAGTGTGGTTTGAATAAATAAGTGCATGTAGAATCCTGGCTAGTGCAGTTGGCTACAGGTACAAAGAAGAGAGTGTATCACTGGGTAAGAGCTTGTGAATTCTAGTTGAATGGTATGCGTACCTCAACACATTTGAATATATTTCCATTGGGATCATACAATATGTTGTTGATTTTGGATTGGTTGTATCTTCATAGGAATAAAGTGAATTGTTATGACAAAGCCATTGAGTGCTTGGATGATAATGGAGAGCAAATAATATTGCAGAGTAAGAAGAAGGCAACATCAGTTAGAATGGTGGTATCTATGCAAGAAAAGTGTAGTTGAAAAAAATGGTGTGTGTTATTTGCAGTGCATATCTATATTGGTAAAGGTAAGAATGTTGAGGATGCGCAGGTATTGAGCAAGTACCCGATCTTGCAGCAGTTTCAGGACATGTTTCCAGTAGAGATTTCAAAGTTGTCGCATCACAGAGAAGTGGAATTTTCTATTGAGTTGGTACCAGGGGCAACACCAACATCAAAGACATTGTACAATATGATCACACCAGAGTTAGTAGAGCTAAAGTTTCACTTGAAGGAAATTCTTGAAAAGGGATGCATTAGGCCAAGTGTATCACCTTAGGGTGCACTCATACTGTTTGTGAAGAATAAGGATGGTACTCTTAGGCTATGCATTGATTAAAAGAATTTGAACAAGGTAACCATCAAGAACATGTATCCATTGCCGATGATTGATGACTTGTTCGATTAGTTGAAGGAAGCAACAATGTTCTCTAATATTGATATGAGATCAGGATATCATCAATTACGCATTAAAGAAGAGGACATATACAAGACAAATCTCTGGACCAGGTATAAGCGTTATGAGTTTATTGTAGTTCCATTTGGTTTGACTAATAACTACGTTTATGTGCTCAATGAATAATGTGTTTCATCCTTATCTGGAAAAGTATGTTATTGTATTTATTTATGAAACCTTGATATATTCTAAAAATGAGGAAGAACATGTCGAGCATTTAGCAACAGTGTTGAGATTGCTAAGAGAGCATCAATTGTATTCCAAGATTAGAAAATGTAGTTTCTTTCAGACAGAGGTACATTAACTTAGACATGTTTTTTCCAAGGAAGGCATAACAGTGGATCCAGAGAAGATAAGAGCTATCATGGAGTGGGAAACTCATAGAAATGTGGATGAGATAATATCATTTATGGGGTTAGTAGGTTACTATAGGAGGTTCATCAGGAAATTCTCTTGGATTGCATATCCTATTATGTCACTACAAAGGCAAGGCAAGAAATTTGAATGGATAAAGGAATGTGCAACAAATTTTAGCAATTGAAGCAGTTGTTGCAAATGCTCCAGTGTTAAATATTGCAGATATGGAAAAAGATTTTGTGGTATGTATGAATGCCTATAAGAGAGGACTTGGTGGAGTCTTAATGCAAGAAGGACAGGTAGTATGCTATGAATCAAGGAAACTGAAATAGCATGAGCAGAATTACCTGACACGTGATATTGAGTTGGAAATGATCATTCATGCATTGAAGATGTGGAGACACTATATTATTAGTAGGAGGTTTGTATTGACAAGTGATGGCAGTGGTTTGAGATACTTGTTTGATCAAATGAATTTAAATGCCAGACAAGTTAGATGGTTGGCCACGATCAGTGAGTTTGACTTTGAGATCAGGTACATCAAGGGCAAAGAGAACAGGGTTGCATATTCTCTTAGTAGGTGGACAGAGGTGAATCATATAAAATCTAGGAGTTCTTGTGGAACAAACTTATAGGATCATATCTTACAAGTAGGTCGCCAGGATAAAAGGTACATGGAGCTAATGCATAGGTAACAGCAAGGTACATGTGGTTAGGATGTGGACTATCGTCTTACCACAGATGGCTTAATCAAATTTAGGGATAGGATACATGTGCCAAACATTAGTGAGCCCAATAAGAATATCTTGAGAGAGTTTCATGGTTGTGGTGGACAGGTTGACAAAGGTAGTATACTTCATTCCAGTGAAGCCTATGTATTTAGATATAGATGTACCACAGGTCTTCATCACAGATGTGGTTAGATTGCACGGTGTTCCGAAGAATATTGTGTCATACATAGATGTTAAGCTCACTTCCAAGTTTTAGAAGGAGTTGTTTGCAGGTTTAGGGACAAAGTTGGCCTTCAGTACAACTTATCATCCATATACAAATAGATAGATAGAGAGGGTCAACAAGATATTAGATAACATGTTGAGGATGTATGTGATGCATCAACAACAGAAGTGGGAAGAGTATCTTCCATTGGTTGAGTTCACTTACAACAATGTGTATTAGGAACCCAAGGATGAGTCCATTTGAAGAATTGTATGGGAAAAGTTGTAGTAATCCCATCAATTTGAGTGATCCAATTAACATGGTGTTGATTGGACCAAACATGTTGGCAAAGATGGAATAGGAAATGAAAGTAATCAATAAGAATATGAAGACATTACAGGAGAGACATAAAATCTATGCAAATCAAAAATAGGTTGTTTGATTTTCAAGTTAGGGAAAAGTTGTACTTACACATCAATCCCAAGAAGCACTCCTTGTGGATTGGATCATGTGCCAAGTTGTGACCTCAGTTTTGTGGACCTTTCAAGATTCTTAAAAGGATTGGACTAGTAGCCTATCGACTTGTACTACCTCCGACAGTGATAGCCCATGATTTTTCCATGTTTCATTTCATAAGAAGTAGGTTAAATATGTTTATCATGTGATTGACCGGTTTGTATTGCAGGTGGATCTAGATGGAGAATTCCAACCAGAGCCTCTGTGTACATTATAGAGAAAGATGCTCATACTATGGAATCGAGCAATTAAACAGGTTAAAGTGCAATGCAAGCACTTTGGCCCCGATGAAGCTACATGGAAGATGGCGGATCATATGTAGGCTATGTATCCTTCCTTATTTGCTATTTGAGCGAATTATTTTGGTATATGTTTTGGTGTGATGTGTTGGTATATGTACATATGTATATGATGTAAATACCACCTTGAGTTGTGTTATAAAGCTCCAATAATTGGTATGGGTGTCATGTCATTATGGTTTTCATGTCTTTATGTTTCATTTTGGTTTTCTTTTCAACAAGATGATCATTCTAAATATTGCATAGAGCTAAGCTATAAAGCACCATGGGTAGTATGATTTTCTTACAATAGTTTTGTTGGTTGTAGATGTCATTGAACACCGAGGATGGTGTTCCCTAAGGGGGGAGGGTTTTGTAAGAGCCCTAGTGAAAATTCCTTGTAAATAATGTTAATAAAGGAAAAATAATAACCATGGGCCACTTATTCCAACATGAATGTTGGGCAAAACATCCTAATGTGGGTGTTCAATTGGTTTTTTTTTCTAAGGAAATTGGCAAAGCAAATGGAAAAGGCTTTGGAAAGGCATGAGGCATTAATTGGCACTTTGTTTATGAAAATAATGGAAATTAGGAGAGAAGGAAGGTGAAAGGTCACAGGTTGCATGTGAGGAGGAAAATAATGGAAACTAAAGAAAATAAAGACCTCTTTAATAAAAATGCTTTTGAGGATCAGTTAGTACCTTTTTTCAGTTCAGTTTTGGAGCTCTCTCTCTCTATCCTCTCTCTCACTGATCCGGATTTAAACAGGAATGCAACAAATTACAGAGATAACCATAAACGCAGATATGCAACAGAAATAATACTTCATTTCATTAATGTAAAATACTGAAATATGCTTACAAATAGTAATGGAAATAAACTAGTTAGGGCGATGGTAGCTTATCTATGAGAAGAGATGTGGTGGCTACATGCCTCTGAACTATGTTACGATGAGGCTCAAAGGCCTATTTATTGTTGAGAAACAATGGAAAACCCTTAACATTCTGAAATCTAACCCTAGAAGATGAAACGCCAAATTGTGGGCACCATTTGGGTAAATTGGTACATCAATTTCCCGGGGTCGTAACTTTGGCATACGATCTCCGTTTGACGCGTACAATATCTCGTTAGAAAGATCTATCCGGGCACTACAACTTTGGGAGGCAACATGATTCGTCCATGGACCCATGTTGCCCCAGATTTCCCAAAAAACATCATTTAGGGCCTCAAAACGGCTCTGGAAGTTTAGGACCCGAAAAACTGCTAAAAATAGTAAACTGTGCTACAATTTAGGAAACTGAAAAGACTGAAAGAGACAGTTGTGGGGGTCTAAATGGGATAGTTGGGTGGCCACCAACATCCACCTAGATCATTCCTCCCCCCTTAGGAAGCAATGGTCCCCATTGCGTTGAGTTCCTCCATCTGTTGAACTTGTCCTGCAATCTCTGATGTGTCCAGTAATGGTGGGAAGCATGGTCAACAATGGTCCATATTGAACACTTGGTGCAGGCAAAGGAATGGAGGATTGATGTGCTCCAAAGCATTGTTCCCCACAACCTTGGTACTACTATAAGGACCATGTTGGAGTGGTCTGAGCTTCTGATGGGTTCTGGTAAGGCATTCTCTTTGCAGATGCAACCAGACTTTGTTGCCCACCTGAAACTTGTGTGGTATCTCTGTGGGTGAGGAGAAGTTGTTCCTGTGTTCTGTCACGACCGTACCCCTTTGCTACTGCTGCTGCATGGAGAAACCCTTTACAGGGGTCATGGATGTAGCAACGATCTTCCCCTTACTTTGGGAGTGAACCAGACAGATAAATTTCTTGGTCTGGGAGATGAGCTTGCTGCCTTTCTTAGCAGTGATCAAAGATGTGGCAGTAGGTGGGGCTACCTCCGGTATCCTGTATAATGAATTATTTAAAGAAATACTGACAGCACGAGGCCTTGACTCATACACAGCATTTCGCCTCCACAAGTATGGTTGGCCTAATAATACATCACAAACATCTAAAGGTGTAACATCACACTATACCTCATCTGTGAAGGGCTTGATGTTGTAGGGAAGGCGGCACTGCTGGCGAACTTTGAGATCTCGTCCTTCTTGAAGCCACCCGATATTATACGGTTGTGGGTGTGGTGTAGTCGGTAGGCCCAACCGCTTCATGACCTCTGCTGAAACGAGGTTCTTTTGGCTACCATTGTCGACAATGAATTGTAGCGGCGAACCCTTCACCCACATCTGTGAGTGGAAAAGACACTCTCCTTCCTCTGGATTTTCGAGCTCATCTTTTTGGATCTTGGCAGTGGCAACAGTGGCGCTGGGATCTGCATCAATGATCTGCTTCCCTTTGCCATTCCCCTTGTCGGGTTCTGGCTCAGGGTTGGAACATGCATCTAATTCGGAAGCCTTCAACTCAGCCACCAGCGATTGCTTGGTCTGACACTCACTTGTGTTATGAGTGGGACTCTTGTGGAACTCACACCACTTCCCTGTGTCCTTCTTCAGCTTCATGGTGTTGTTCTTTTCTTGCGGCTTCGACGGGTTGTCTTGGGTCACCCGCCTTGGCTTTGTCCTTTGGGCTTCAGATTTGCAGATCCAAAGTCTCGCTTCTTTTGTTTGAACTTTTGCTCGATTTTGATAGCGTATCGGTACGCCGTGCCAAGCGTGGAGATGTTCAAGAACACCATCTCTTCTTGGATGTATCTGTGCAGGCAGCCACAGTATTTGAGTACCAGATGCAGCTCAAAATCTTTGATACCCAACTGTGTGCGAAGGGTATGAAAAATGTTTGTGAACTCCGGCACATCTTGGTCTCGTCCCTGCCGCAGTGTGGTCCATTTGATGTATTTTTCCTCGTAGCTTTTGACAGGGTAGTACTGCTCCTTGATGGCATCCCGGAAGTCATTCCAAGTGGGTGTGGCTGAAAATAGTGAGCCTGTACTTTCATCCTTCTGCTCGCAGTAGGTTTCCCACCAATCCTTGACGTGGGGGGTTGCTTTGAGAAGAGCGAAAACAATCTTTTCCCGATTTGAAAATTCATGAACAGAAAAATACCCATCTAGCAGATTTAACCATTTATCTACGGCATCTACGTCTATTTGACCCTCAAAGATGGGGATTTCAAAATTAACTTGTACCTTAAACGATGTGGCGTTTCCAGAGTAGCTGTTGGAAGCTGATGCGTCACCTCTGGGTAGCCGCTCAAGGATCTGCGCAAAGCTATCCATCATCACGTTCCTTTGCTTCTCGAGGGCTTCTTCGAGCAAGATTTTGATAGGATCTCCTGCCCCCTCATCCTTCTTCTCATCCGCCATGGGAGGTCGTCGAGATTTGCGAGGCTAGTCTTGCAAAGGTTCGACCAGTTCAAGCCCTAACTCCTTATATCCCGACCTCGTTGGGGACATGCAAAGAAAATTAGAGAAAAAGCAGATCGCTCTGATACCACTGATCTGGATTTAAATAGGAACACAAAAAATTACAAAGATAACCATAAACACAGATATGCAGCGGAAATAATACTTCATTTCATTAATGTAAAATACTGAAATATGCTTACAAACAGTAATGGAAATAAACTAGTTAGGGCGATGGTAGCTTATATCTGAGAAGATATGTGGTGGCTACATGCCTCTGAACTGTCTTACAATGAGGCTCAAAGGCCTATTTATTGTTGAGAAACAATGGAAAACCCTTAACATTCTGAAATCTAACCCTAGAAGATGAAACGCCAAATTGTGGGCCCCGTTTGGGTAAATTGGTACATCAATTTCCCGGGGTCGTAACTTTGGCATACGATCTCCATTTGACGCGTACAATAGCTCGTTAGAAAGATCTATCTGAGCACTACAACTTTAGGAGGCAACATGGTTCGTCCATGGACCCTTTATTCCCTATATTTCCCAAAAAACATCGTTTAGGGCCTCAAAACTGCTCTAGAAATTCAGGACCCGAAAAACTGCTAAAAATAGTAAACTGTGCTACAATTTAGGAAACTGAAAAGATTGAAAGAGACAGTTGTGGGGGTCCAAATGGGATAGGTGGGTGGCCACCAACATCCACCTAGATCACTCACACTCTTGGACACTTAGAGTTTTGTTGGATCAGTTCAATATTTGATTAAGGAAAGCAAATAACGAAAGAGGAAGCAAAGATCAAGATCAAGCAAATGCAAAGCGATTATTTGTAGGTATCGATTTACATGTATGATTTCCTTGCTAGTTTTGACATGGATGATTATGCATGTGTGTTCTTGGTTCTCTTCTTTTCATTGGCATGGGTTTTTCCAGGTGTGATAGTGTTCTTCAGCCTTTCCTTGCCATTTTCAGATAGCCATGGTATGATGGGGTTCTCATGTTCTGGTTGAGTTGGATTGTCGAATGGATTCGAAACTAAGTGAGGTGGTCCCTGAAACAAAGAACACATGGCCTAGTGATCCCTAAATTGGATTGTGGATTGCGGTAAAGCCTTGGCCTAGTAACCCCTAAACCATATTTTGGGTTTCAGTAAAGCTATATTTTCTGTTACCTTAGTGGGACTAGGAATCTTTGGCTGGTGAATGGCGGGATATATGGTAAATCCTAGAGGAGGGTACCCTCAATCAAGCCTAATAATCCTTGGTCGTTTAATGACAGGATATACGGTAAATCCTGGAGGGTGGGGTCTTAGTTAGGGCTTAGTGATCCAATGTGTATTGCAGTAAAGCCTAGAGACTAGGAGACAATAAAATTCCTCACATTGTAGGTGGAGAAATCTAGTGGCATCCATGCTTGTTTAGGGCCTAATGATCTAGTATGGATTTTGGTAAATCCTAGTTCTATTAATGAGGGTGAGGTGGTGTAGCCTCGAGAAGCCCTGGTTGAGTTTTGGTTATGAGTCCCACATTCATGTTTAGAAATCGCACTGGATGATTGGCTAAAAGAAAGATTTGATTAAGCCAATATATGGTTGGGTGGTACATGGAATTCCAAAACCTGATTGGCTTTTGCATTCACTAATAAGAGTTTTGATGATGGTGTTGGACTTGCCAACATTTAGGGGATCTCCCTAGTATGAAGTCCCAACTAGACCTCACACTGTTTGGTGTAGGAGTCCCATCTAGTATGATGGCCTGATTGCCATTATCTTAAAGATATGCCTTCGCTCTTGCTTGTCAGCACATAAGAGTGGTTTACTTATTCTTCAAACATCAAGGTTCATGTGCCTGGTTAGTGCCTAGTGTAACTTCTGTCTAAGTTCTTTCACTACAGAGGAAGAGGGTGAGAGTGGGTCTCAAGTCGAAAGGGAATAGTCCCAATTCTGTTAGAGACAAAGAACACAGCAGGACATGTGTATCTTCCAACGGAGTAGTCCACATAGATGTGGAAGGCACAAATACAAAGTGAGCAGATAGCATGTATAACACTCAGTAGAATAGTCCACACGAGTGTGACGGTCGTTATAACAAGTTTACAATAATGAATCTGTTGAGTGTCTGACGGAATAGTCCACATGGGCAAGACAACATTAACAACTGATACAACACATTTCCAACAACATATGCACTAAAACAACTAAAATAGTTCAAATGTCTTAATACGGGTTAAAGCAACATGCATTACAAGCATCCAAAGGATAGTCTTACAAACGAATACAATATATGTGTGAAAACGTGCTAGCCTATTAACAAGATTCTGAATTAAGAGAAAGTTCCAGGACACATCCATACACCATTACATCACTAACTCTGATAGTGGGGTTTTGTAGCCACTGCTCACTCCTCAAAGAAAATACTAAAGACTCTCAAGGCTATGTGGGAGGAGCCAAGGTGAAAAGTCCTTTGCATGTACAAATGAGGGGTATATATATCCAAGGGTGAACTCAACCCTTGTGACTCTTCGATTGACATGACTCTTCAACTTCGTATGTGGGTATCTTGGACTTTCACATTACATTACATTGATTACTACAGTATGGCCGACAGTAGTGATGTGGCCAAGACAACTCATGACATGAATCGACATGACAATGTTGGTATGTTCATGCTGATGGTGGTGTCCATGTTTAGCTGCAGTGCTACTGAATAATGAGTGTGCTCTTGGTGCATCATATCTTCACCTCCACATCGAAATGTGTGCAGAGTCTTCGACGGTTTTGGTGTTTTCTTGATGTTGCATGTACATGTATCCCCTTCACTGGTACTTGGAATGCATCATGTGTTCATCCGTTCGCGAACAAGTCTCCTAGCATGCACTACTTGTTCATCTCGTTCGTTGTTGTGGCATGTCTCATTGATGTACCTGTATCTGCAATTACTCTTGATGAGATGACATCAAATCCAAAAATAACCTAGTCTACCATGATGGATCATCTTTTGTTTTGGGGTGCAAGTGGCCAAGAGAGAGGACAAGGCTCCAAAACTGTGTAAAGCACATTTTAGGTCGGGATGCGGGGCTCTAGGGTATTGTCAAGAAAATTTTGAAAGAGGTCACTAGGAGGCTAGGTTGGGTAGTCCAGAACAACAACGACATTCTATGGGATTTGGCTTAGCTAGGAGGAAAAACTGTGCAATATTTCACGGGAAGGCAATGTGGGCAGCAGGGAGGGCTCGTAATGAAAACTACGCAGATTTTTAGAGGAGGCTAGCAGCGGATTACTAGAGCTTGCTAGCCAAAAATACACAGAACTGGGAGATAGCAATTCATGACATGTCTGCATAGTTTCTGAGTTGAGCAGGGTGTTGGGTAGCTAGTGGAGAGTCCAAGAAAATTGTGCAATTTTTAGGAGGAGTAGTAGGTCGACTAGCAGGGGGATTGACTGACAAAACTGTGTAATTTTCAGAGACATTGCAGTGAAAAGAAGCAGGTGCCTATCCCTATTATCTATGTAATTTATTTAATCATCGGAGGCAGACATGCTGACAGCTTCTGCGCAATTTTTGGGAGGAGTGAATCCCGGGGTCACTGGTCGGTCAAACTCTCCATTGACCAGTGGGATGCTTAATGGATTGGCTTGCGGGCGACACAAATTGAGATGGCTTCTTTGGAAAATTATACACTGTTCTAGGTGACAATGAGGTAGGTTGATTCTAGGATTGCGGAATGTAGATTGCCTGGAAGGTAACCTCACACCCTGTGCAATTTTGGGCAAAAGTACTAGGTCACTGAGGGTTGTGATTGCATAGTGTAGTTCAATGGAGGTTCGACTGATGGAGAATGGTCTAGTCGACAGACTTTCAGAAAAATGAATGAGTGTGTGAGTAAGTGGACTTTTTTATACATAACCTTTCAAACACACACTCAACATGACTTGACGACAAGACACCTCGAACCAACAAGACAACATATGCTCAGTGTGACTAACCAAAGGGTGCGAGTGACGAGTGCGACACTTGAGATAGAGCATTGAACAAATGTGACGGCACTTGCATAAAGTTCCAAACAACTTCATCTGTGAGTGAAACAGATGCTTACATAGTGAATACAACTTGTACACACAAAAGCGGACCTTGAACATAGCCACAACATGATTGGAAGCATGACATTACAACCAACATGTAAAAGATGACTAGTGAATGGTCAAGAAAAGAGAGTGTAAAGACTCGATACGAGCTCATGGGATGAACCCAAGTGTTTGAAAACACTAAGAAAAACCCAACAAAGGCTTCGAAATTGGATGCAGACCAAAATTTTGGAGGGTGTTGCAGCTGCTACAACACTTGGTGACACGCTGGTTGAATACCAACTTCTCTGTTTCGGTCCATTCACAACACAAGGCTTTGGTCTATCAAGGAGTATTGAATCACAATGCAGGTTAATTTGGCTTCCCCTCTTACCCCATGGATAGACATGGTTCACCTTTTTCCAACTCAATCAAACACAACAACAAGTTTCAGCTTGATCACAGTGTTTTGAAATCGGAAAGGGTAGTTTGGCTGGCGAGTTTAAAATTTTCTGAGTATAAGTTTTCATCTTTGGTGTTGCTCTGGTAAAAGTAGACATGGATAGTACTCTGGTCGAGTCACTTAGGAACACAAACATTTCCCCACTACCAGCGAGCCTCGTCAATACCTCGGTGGAGTTGCATGCTTCACCTCTTTGCGCGGGAAGCCTTTCTCTTCTTTCACCTTTGTATTTTTTGAAAAGAGGACTGTGCATAGACACTTATTTATTTTTGGGGTGGAAGAGGGATCCCGAATTATGGATATCATAAGAGGTTGTTCCTTCATAGAAGCATGTAAGACCTCTAATTCAAGTTTGCTCATTTATATTTTCCACTTCTTTGTTTCTACTAGTTGGATGAGCTTGAACACATAGAGCAGAAGACTGAGTACATGCATGGGGTTTCCCAATGTGTACACAGGTTCATGGTTAGGCTAGAGATTCCCTTACATATGGCTAGTATTTTCCGTCAAGACTTCATCAATCAAAGGTTACAACCAAGCACAGAGAAGATGAACACAGGACTGGTCAAGTGCTGCAGTGTCACAAGGCTCTTTAGATCTCAACCACATACTCATTCAAAACACAGAACTCAGTAGAGGGCAACACTTATTGAAAAAACAAAAAATAAAAAGATATTAAGAAAACAAAACAAAATTAAGAAAAACTAGCAAAGCAAAGTGAAAAGACAACAAACAATAAACAAATTATATACATAGCGCGGGGCACAACCCTGACTTACTGAAATTAGTGTTTTAGATCTTGGCCATTGACAAGAAGGTTGTCAATCCTTTCATCGATTGATTGTAGATGGTACGTGTGTGGGCCAAGCTCCTGCTGAAAAATGTACAGACCAATCCACAGGGACTGGAACTTCATATGGTTTCCTTTGTCTTCATGGGGTTTGTCCCATTCCAATAGTAAGTCACCCACATCGAAGTTAGTGCTCCCTGTATAATTCTTGTCAAACCATCTCTTGATACGGTTATGGTGGAGTGTGAATTTTTCTTTTACTTTCATCCTTTCTTCCTGCAACTTGTGAAGTGTATCCATCCTACGTTGAACTAGTAGACAAGGTGTGCCTTGGGATTCTTGGAACAATTGGAGCGCGGGAAAGTAGATGTTTGGCAGAAGGATGGCTTATTTCACATAAACTAGGAAGTATGGTGAAGTGTTCAGAGAGGTTTTTGGTGTTACACGATCAAGCCATAAAGTATTCATCAAAGTGGAGTGCAATTATGTTTTTCAGAGTAAATGGTCTTCTTGATAATGTAGATAATGTTTTTATTTGTATATTTTGTGAGACCATTTCCCTGTGGGAAGCAGTTAGAAGAGTGTTTAAGCCCGATAACATATTGCAATGCAAAATAATAAATATTTAAAGATGAAAAGTAAGTTGTATTATAAAAACAAGTGATACCAGAATGCCAAATCGTGAGATGATGTTATGTTTGAGGAAGCTAAGGACTTCTTGGTGATTCAATTTCTTAAGCGGAACTACTTCTATCCACCGCATGGAGTAATCTATAATTGTCAAGGTGTAGCGATGTTGTTTCAACAAATGTGGGAAGATTTCCCCAATGATATCCAAGCCCCATTATTGGAATGGTTCAGTCACTACAACAGAGTGCAATAGGGCTGTTGACCTTCGTGTTCTGTCTGTGCTTCACTAACAAACTGGGCACTTGTGGGAATAAGCATGTGAATCCTTGAATAATGTGGGCCAGTAGAAACCGGCTTGCATAATTTTGTGCGCAGAAGTATTTCTCGCGAAGTGGCCCCCGACTGGTCCATCATGCAGATGATGCAATACCTTCTCTGAATCATGTGCCTCCAGGCACTTGAGAAAAATTTTGTTATTGTTCTTTATGTAAAGCACTTCATGCACCAACTGATAAGGTAAATATTTGAGGTGAAGTGCCCTCTTCTATCTCATGGAGAAGTGAGAGGGTATGGCGCCATGCTCAAGGTACTAGAGAACATCTTCTTACCAAGAGTTTCTGGATGAAGTGGGTGGTGCTCACTCTACATTGTACATCTTGATTTATTTCTCCCAACCAGCGAGCTCTTCTTCTTCATCCTATGCATGGACTGCTTCAGTTGCAATTCTCCATAGACCATGACCCTTGATAGTGTGAACTGACTTGATGTCAAGATCATACTCTTGCAATCCTATCATCTAGTTCGCACGTCTTTAACCCAGTGCTTGTTGTACAAGCAGAGATTGGACTGTTGGGTGTGGCACATAGACTATGCAATGGTTCTTTAGCAAGTAAGGTCTGAAGTGTTTCACCTTGTATACTGCATATGATTTTTTTTCAACAATGGGGTAGTTGAGTTCAGGTCCCTACATGTTTGCACTCATGAAGGATATTGGACATTCGTCGTTCAGCTCATCCTTCTGAGTGAGCACTGCAGCAAGCGAGTTGTCGGAGGCGACGGTGTATAGCAAGAAATCCTTGTTAAAGTTTGGGTTGTAAAGTGCAGGTGCATCTGCTATAGCCTGCTTGATACAGGTGAATGCATTGTTTTCCTTCTTACCCCAACTGTAGGTTGCATCCTTCTTGATCATGTCTTGCATAGGTTTCACTATCTACACATAATCCAAGATGAACTTCTGGAGGAAGTTTATCTTTCCCAAGAAGGACTACATGGATTTCTTGTTGGCTGGGTGAGGAATCTGTGTAATCATCCGAACTTGGTCCGGATCAACCTTGATCCCACTTCTAGAAATGATGTGCTCGAGGAGGTTTCCTTCAAACACTACGAATACGCTCTTCTTGGGATTCAAGGATATCCCGTATTTTTGGCATCACTCGAATATTTTCCTGAAATGGTGTATGTGGTATGACCATTTTCTAGAAAAGACAGTCATGTCATCAAGGTACACCACTACACTCTATTCGATAAGCCCACGGAAGGTGATGTCCGTGGTGCACTAAAAAGTTGCGCTGCATTCATGAGCCCAAATGGCATTCTCCTGTAGGAGAACGTACCCGACTTGGTATGGAAGGTAGTTTTCAATCTATCAAGTTCTGCTACCAGAACCTGGTTATATCCTAAAAAACCATCCAGCAAGGTAAACATTTCTGCCCCAGATACTATATGTAAAATATGATCCATTGACGACACAGGGTAGTTGTCTTTGTCCGAGGCGCGGTTTAAGTTTCAAAAATAAACGCATAAGTGGATCTCCCCAAACTTCTTATGTACAGGAACTAAGTTAGAAACCCACGTGGAATTATGAGCTCTATAAATGATCTATGCATCCAAAAGCTTAGTCAACTCTTTTTGTATGAGGGGTTAAAGTGATGGATCTACTTTTCTCAGCTTCTGCTAAAATGGCTTGACCCCTTCTTTGATCAGAATCACATGTTGGATTATTTGTGTGTCATATGTTTTCAGATCATCTTATGTCCACATGAAAACATCCCGGTACTATTTGAACAAGTGGACAAAAGCTTGTCACTCCTGCTATGTGAAAAATGTACCGAGATTGATGAACTTCAGATATTGTTATGTTCCCAAGTTAATCTATTCATGCATCATGGTGTAACTTTGGGTTTTACTGTTCCTCGGCCCTTGAAACTGGTTTTTCAAGTCATAGATCTTTTCAAGAGATACCACACCCTTGGGGATGAGGTTACCTTTTTTTTCATCAACTGCGGCTTGCAAAGACTACTCGTGCTCATCTTCGCCAATCATTGCATCCTTGAAGACATCAACGTTGGCCATGAAGTGTAGTATCTATTGATCATCGTCAAAAACTAGTAGATTAGCTATGTTATCAAGGATACAAGGCTTATACAAAATTTGAACAGTAAACCTCTCCCTAAGCGGTGTCATCCTAGTATTTGCATTACACATTCTTGGCACAACAATGATATTGAAAGCTTGGAAGCTAGAGATTAGTCGCCATAACTCTTGCGGATAGATTTTGAGATGAGGTGAAAAATAGTGTTTGGTGTTACGTACCTATCATACCACACTTTTTGAATCACCTACCACTTTGAGCACAACAACATTTAGGTTGATGGTTTTGTGCAACCCAATACAAGTGCTTCATATTCAGCAGTGTTGTTCATGCACTTGAACTCCAAGCGTCTTGAGATCAAATGTTTCCTATGCTTTGGGTCTATCAAGACACACCCAGATCTAGAACCATCTTGTGTCGTTGATCCATCAAAATATATGGTCCATAACGCGTCTATACATGGACCACTTGATGCGCTAGTACTACTGCTGCTACTGCCACTGCTACTGCTACCAGTGTTACAATGTACTATACATGTTTCGTTTCCATAATTTTGGAAAGGAAGGAGACCCAACTACATGGCTGTGGGGTTGGAGCCGAATGTGCGAGATAACACCCCAGCTGTTTTTCCAAGAGGAAATTTCCAAACATGAGTTCTGTGAAAACCAACAGTTCGTTCTCACCAGTTATGGGAGTGACATTATGTTTCATGTATCTCTCAGACAACACCTGGATCTAATTTGTTTTACCCTAGTACGGAAGCCATAAGTGTGACCAGTCTATGGCAAAGTACCCATTTAACTTGTTGGACCAGTCTCTGCTAAGTAGTAAACCATATGCTTCCAATATGTCCACAATGACAATGTTGATGCACTGGTGAACTCGGTCGTCATGGGATAATCAGATGATCACATTTTGAGTTCACCAATGGTTGGTACGCATGTTCGATCTATTTGGATGATATGCGTAGATGTCTTGCTCCATTGTGCATTTATCAGCTTGGCAATGTAGAGTGGCATGACATTGGCTGATGCACCAGAGTCAACCAAACAATTGTGAACATTGCAATTAAAAATTTCAAATGATAGCAAGAATGGATGGAAAATAGAGTTTTCTTCTTCCTTCCGGAGTGTGTTGAGAATAGTTGTGAGGGAACCGGGAGATGTGATTTCTCCCTTGCTAGTAGAGGTTTTGCTGTTTGGGGATGTTTTCCCCAATGCGTGCAACAAAATATCCCGCTGACCCTGGATCTTAGCTAGCTTGAACAAAGAGATGTTTGCATGATTTTTCTTCATATATTCCATAATGCTTTAATAAAGCACGATAAAATCACTGAGATGTCTAGGGTTAGACTCATGTTTGTACTATCTAGCTAAGTGTTCTAAAGTTTACTGCTCATGAGCATACTCTTGTCTGTAGTTGTCTTCTCAAGCTTACCTTGATATTTTTGCTTTGGGACGACTAGTGGATCAACCTTCGTCATCAACATTTTTATATTTTCTTGCACCTCCCCAATAATAAGGGCAGCCCCTTGACTTCTCAGATTGTATCAACCGCTTTGGTTTGGGGGATGCTTCTTGGTGTTTGCTACTTGTGTTTTGTACGAGCATTGATACATGTTTATCACCTTCCCAGTGCTTGGTGTCTCATCAGATGAATCATCTTCCTCATCATCTTCGTCTTTTGGTTGAAATTGTGCATTGTTTACCACATTTTTCGTATTGACACACATCAATTTTGTAACTCGTTTCCATTCCGGACAAGTCCCCTACGGGTGACGATCTTCATGGAATGAGCAAAACTTATAGTTCGCAAACATGTCCATGTGGAACACTAAGCTGGATCTTTGCACATTTTTAGTCGGGAAGTGGCTGCTGCCGAATGACATGCTTCCTTTCTCTTGTTTGGGAATTCGATTACTAGTAGATGTCTCGATAGTTCATTGCTTTAGCTCAGACATCTTTGTTGTCAAGTTCTTGACAATATGAGTAAGGGTTTCGATCTCACTTTCTTCCTTGTCTTTCCCCTTACTTGCGGTAGCCTGGGACTTCCTGCTCACATATTTAGAGTCTTTTTCTCATTCATCATCCTTGATTACTCCAATCGCATGCAGGCCCTTTTCCATGATGATTGCCTCTTTGCAATTTTTAAGTAATCCTAGTTTCGTAGCTTGCTTGACGAACTTCCCAATATTATTTGGTAGCGCAGTTGTGTAATAGTCGAAAGTGATGGAGTCATGAGGTTTTGTGTCTACTGCAAACTTTTTCAATATGAGTAAAAAGCTCTGATTAAAATATTTCACTTTTTCTTTGACTCCATCTTCAGACTACCCAACTCTTTTTACAACATGGCAAGGGTCTTCTCATCAACATTTTTTTCCAAAAACATTATTTTGAACATACCCCAGTTATGGATGGAATTAACAGGAAGGTTGTGATACCATACCGTTGTGCGGCCATCCAAGGTACACGAAACAACCTGCATGCAACGTCATCGTGTTGTACCTCAAGTGTTTGCAGTTGCAGGTAGAAGTTGTCTAAGTGGTCTTCTGCGTTCACTGTTATGTTAGGGTCATACTTTGTTAACATCCTCTCTGAATGCTTTAGCATCCTGTGCAAAGCAATCGGGAGAGCCAATGGTCCCTGAGTCATCCATTCCAAGTTTTTGTGAGCCATGTCTTCTTCTTCTTCATCCTCCTCCTCTTCTTCAGAAACTGATGGTTTTGGCTCTAATTCTGTTGGTTTGTGTCTGCTTCCTTCCCCTTTATCTCTTATACTGGAATCTAAGCCCAAGATCAAGAGGGTGTCTTGCTATCCCTTTCGGAAGACTAGAGGTTCATCTCCATTCTCAACAACTTCTACCAGAACTTCAAGCATGGCAAGAACTGCAGGTGACCGGGAGAGAGGACAAGGCTCTGAAACTGTGCAAAGCACATTTCAGGCCCAAATGCGGGGATCCGAGGCTTCGGGGCACTATCAAGAAAAATTGCACAGAGGTCACTAGGAGGCTATGTTGGGTAGTCCAGAAAAGTAGTGACATTCTACGGGATCTGGCTCAATTGGGAGGAAAAACTACGCAATTTTTCCCGGGAAGGCAGTGCAGGCAACAGGGACGATTGGCAGTGAAAACTATGTAATTTTTCAAAGGAGGCTGGGAGCGGGATGCAGGAGCTTGCTGTCCAAAACTATGCAGAACTGGGAGGCAGTCATGCATGACATGTTTGTGCAATTTACAGGCTGAACAGGATGTCGGAAGTTCGTGGACAATCCAATAAAACTGCGCAATTTTCAAGAGGAGCAGAAATTCAGCTGGCAGGGTGACTGACTAACAGAACTACACAATTTTCATAGACAATTCAGTGACAGAAAATGGGTTCCTGTCCCTCTTTTCTATGCAATTTCTTTAATCAGTGGAGGCAAACATTCTGACAGCTGCTACGCAATTTTTCGGAGGAGTGAAGCCTGGGGTCACTGCCCGATCAAGCTCTCCGCTGAACAGAGGGAGGCTTGATGGATTGGCTTGCAGGCAATGTAGATTGAGATGGATTCTTGGGAAACTTCTATGCTGTTCTGGGTGACAGTCAACTAGGTCGATTCCAGGATTGCGCAGTGCAAATTGCCTATGAGGCAAACTCAAGCTTTGCGCAATTCTGGGTAACAGTACTTGGTCCGTGAGGGCTAAGACTGCGCAGTGCAGCTCAGCAAAGGTCCAACTAATGGAGGGTGGTCTGGTCGACAGAGTTTCAGAAAAATGGTTAAGTGTGTGAGTAAGTGGACTTGTGTATACATGACCTTGTGAACACACACTCAACATGACTTAACGATAAGACACCTCAAACCAACAAGACAACATATGATTTAGTGTGACTAACCGAAGGGTGCGAGCGATGAGTGCGACACTTGAGATAGATCATTGAACGACTATGACGACACTTGCGCAACATTGGAAACAACTTTGTGTGTGAGTGTGACAGATGCTTACATAGGGAATACAACTTGTACACATGAAGGAAGACCTTGACCATAGCCAGAACATGACTACAAGCATGACATTGCCACCAACATACTAAAAGACGACCGGTGAACAGTCAAGCAAAGAGGGTGTAAAGACTTGATACGAGCTCATGGGATGAGCCCGAGTGTTTGCAAACATCAATGAAAAAACAAGGAAGGCTCTGAAATTGGATGCAGGCCAAAATTTTGGAGGGTGTTGCAGTCGCTACAACATGTTCCTTCTCGGTAATTCATGTGTAAATGTACTAGTTTATATGTGGATTCTATGGTTGTTGTATTTGTTGGCTAATTTAATTGTAAGTTAAATCCCTGTCATTAAATTTTCAACCCGGGGTTTGTGAACTGATGAGGTATAAACGTACTGTATGTACTAGGTGATTATTTGTGTTTGATCGTCATTTCCCTCCAAAGACCTACTTCCATATGCCTGGTCACTATATTTTCTTAGAATATCACTACTGATAAAATCAACTGGAGTACCACCATCGTTATTTTGTGATTTGTTAATAGTAGTGAGGAGTGTGGATGTGAGATCAAATAGTGTATCAGCATCTGTAACTTGCTCACAGGGTCTCTAAACAAAATTGTGCAAGTTTTCCACTTTGCTAATTATAGCCTCAAATTCGCCAGATTCTGCTTTTAAAATATTTTCTCTCACCTTAGCAATCGAAGTCTTGAGGGGATGATAATGGTACCTTAATATACAGTGTTGCACCATACTCTGATTGTTACCACTGCATGCAGTATCATCTTCTTTCTCTCTCGAGGGCTTACTGTGGCCTTGTTGTGATCCTTTTACCCCATGAGAGGAATCTTCCAGTGTCTGACTCAATTTTTCTTCCTCTTTAACTCTAGGTTGGGTACCAAGCCTTCTACCCATCCTTTCTATCACCTACTTTTGGAGTTGATAGAAATGAAAATATTCAACCAAAGCTGGAAGGAAGGGCTTGAAATTGAGATTTTTGATTGAAGCACTGCAGTGAAATTGAAAGAGAGCAAGAAAAGATTTTCGTGTTGCATTGAAATGAGGGAGGGCAGGGAGTTGTGATTTCCCCTACCCTGAGAAGTCTGCTTTGTAATAGAAGAGGGATGAAGGCCCACTACAGTGGATATAAAGTACCAAGACATCCACATTGTTGAATGAAATGCGTAGGTGCAGCGTGCCAATTAAGCGCGAGGATTGGGAGAAGTGACACAAGTGGGAGAGTGGCCATATTATTGAAGAATTGTTTACATTGAGGAAGGACAACATTTGAATATGGTAAGAATGTCAATTCTAACATGGAGAGTTTCCAACACCACATTCTCATCTACATGAGGGAGTTTACAATTTGTATATTTTTGTCTCAGTCCCATGGTGAGTATATTAGTGTGAGGATCCACTGTTTCATGATCCATATGTTGGATGCTTTGCTGAACTTGAGCTTTATAAAGAAATCTCTGTAGATATCTAGAACGGCTCAGAAATTTATTTGAACAATTATTGTCTTGCAACAATGTTTATTGATGATAAATTGCTTGGTAATGTACACATGCATAGAAGAGTATGACTGATGGCATCGATACTTGGCCTTTCGGGTCGAAATGGCCACCTCTAAAGATAATATTTGGAATATCTTTTGAGCCTTTCTTTGAGATGGAATCCAAGAAGTTGGAGTGAAGACATCAAGGAACTCTATATTTTGACATATTCCAACTGAATTGCAAAACATGCAAGAGAAACTACAACCAGGGGTTATATAAGTAATAGCCCCAATGTATGGGAAATCCAAGCTTTTAGAGGAATATTTCCGCATTCAATAATTGGATGAGGATGAATATTTATGTTTCACTATGTGTTGTTATTGATATGTTTGGACATCTTGGGTGAACACTTGGCCCATCTTCAAGAGCATCCAATAACATTCGAGTCCAAGACAAATTTAAAGAGATCATTTATCAAATTAGTTGTCCAGCTATGAAAGACAATCAAGTTTTGGAAGAGATGCATCGTAGTACTATCAAAGCAGATTGTGAACCATGTTAGAAAATGGATCAAAAAGGTTTTTAGAATGTCTACTAAAATTTTACATTTAGCATTGTCTTAGCATTTTCTTATCAACTTTCATGGAGGAAAAAAGTGATAGGAGAAACTTGCACAATAATGGCGGCCACTAGAATAAGAAACACAATGAATTAGCAAAATGGAATCTGTTGCTATGATGACACATAGGAAGATACTTATTACTCTCAACATGGTTGTACAGGAAAAATAGTTTTTGCCTTTGAGTATAGTTGATATATCGTAATGTAGCAGTTGTTTCCCTGCTGCAATAAAACAAATATATATCCATCTCAAGGTCAAATAATAACACCAGTATACCTTCAAATGATATGGGCTATGTGTTGTGCTCAACAACTAGGAAAGTCTCTATCGACCATAGTGCAATGAAGCAATGGGTTTGGGTTTCCATGCCCATGCTGTCAAAGTATATTGATACAAGTGATGAAAAAACATATGTTCAATTCCCTGGAACATATATCATCTTCATTACTTGTCCAGGGTAAATCCACGGCCATAGTTGAGAAATGTAATCAAAAGAAAATAAATATTTATTTTATTTAAACAAATGTGGCATGAGTGGAAAACATATGCACCAAATTACAAAATGTGAAAGTCAAATTTCTATATAAAAGTTTTAAATTAAAAAAAATTCAAACAGTTGCTAGGAAGTTTAACGAATGCAACTTCCCAACACTCATCCAATGGCCATTCGAGGAGGTTCGAAACCATCCATCAATATGAAGAGATCTATAAAAGCAAACAAGGACTTTGAAGAAGGGATCCCTGATTTTTCATACCCAAATGTTGCCCGATTATTGACTAAGGGCCTAACGAGTTAGTGAGGGTTTCCCTTTTGTTTTTGTTTCAATCTATTTTCATGCTTAGATTTTTTCTAATATGATGTCATTGGTGGACCTTAATATATGGCACTACACCATACTCTGATTGTTACCACTGTATGTGGTAACATCTTCGTTCTCTCTTGGGGGCTTACTCTGGCCTTGTTGTGATCCTTTTACCCCACGAAAGGAATCTTGCAGTGTCTGACTCAATGTTTCTTCCTCTTTAACTCTATCTTAGGTACCAATATTTCTAGCCATCCCTTCTATCACCTGATTTTGGAGTTGAGAGAAATGCATAAATTCAACCAAAGCTAGAAGGAAGGGCTTGAAATCTATGTTACTCGAAATCAGAAAGGGGAAACGAAATGAAAAACGACAACGAGACGAGAAACGGAGTTTGGAGATTTGACATTCAAGGAACGAGGAGAGAGAAAAACAAGACAAATATGAAACATACAACCAAACACTTGTTTCACATTCAAGAAATGAGGAGCGAGAAAAGACAAGAAAAATATGAAACATAAAACCAAGCATTGATCATTAACATTCTCGAATACTATTGTTCATAGGTAGTTTATCATAGGCTTTAGTTGCTCACATTGGCCATTCCTTAATACTTATAGTGATCAAAAAAGCTTCCATTTCTCACATATGCCATTCTTGAATACCCATGTTTGATCCTCTAGACTAGCAAATACAATAGTGAAGAAACACTTGGCACCGAATTCAAGTTTGATTTAGCCTTTTCATTTTCTGGATGAGTACATGATCCCACATACATTGTATATATTCTTGGATGTGACATGAGTGGACCTCAAATTTGGGATATATTGTATCATTTTCCACGCAGTTATTGGGTTATTGTTTTCATGGTTGGGTAACAGGATGGTCTCAAACTATTGCCACTTGTAGAACCATAAATACTACATGTATTTGAAGACAAAATCTAAAGAGAAAAATTTCAAAAATTTATCTTTAATCCATTATAATAAAAAACTAATCTTTATAATAATAAAAATAATATATTTTAAAAGTATAGTTGAACTAGATATTAAATTGCTGGTTTGTGAAAAAAAATAACTAAATTATTTAACTACTAATTTATAAAAATATATATATAATATCTATAGACATTACTAATTTATAAAAGAGATTTGATCCTTTAGGGTGTTGGAATATCCAAAATTAAGATGGATCTAGGCTAGTATATATTAGTTACCATAATTATTGTTAAAGTATAGTTGAACTAGATATTAAATTGCTAGTTTGTGAAAAAAAATAACTAAATTATTTAACTACTAATTTATAAAAATATATATATAATATCTATACACATTACTAATTTATAAAAGAGATTTGATCCCTTTAGGGTGTTGGAATATCCAAAATTAAGATGGATATAGGCTAGTATATATTAGTTACCATAATTATTGTTATAGTGTATAATGGCTATCTCATATTTGTATTTGCATTGATTAAATGATTATTATATGTAGTCATGTTTTATATTAATTATTTTAATGCATCATATATATGGTTTTGTATAGTAAATTTATTTTTATGTTAAATTTTAATAGATAAATTTAGATATTCTTTCTTGATATTAGTTATTTTTTATTAATTTTCATTATATTCTGTTGGATCCATTAAAATTTGCTATGTGAGTGAATATTTTCAATTAACAAGTGTGGTTGATCAATATAAATAAGTGAAAATGTTATATATAAATATCACTTGTGGTTATAACATACCAAACCATTCATTTTTAGTTGTTAAATATAATTATGTTAAAATAAATTTTAAAAAATGTTATCACCCATGGTTAGAACTTACCAAACCATTCTTTTTTAGTCCCTAGATTTGTTTATGTTAAAATAACTTTTGAAAAAATGTTATGGCCAATAGTTTTGCTATACTCCATGGTTTTGTACTTTATATTCATTTAATTTGTTATTTTTTGCACATGTTTTTGTTAGATTCCATGGTTCTGTATTTAATATTTATTTAATTTATTAGTTTTTTCTCATCAATTTTCTTTCATAAATTAAAACAAGTGAGAGAGACCTTGAAATCTTGAAAAGAAATGTCATAATCTAGGTATTTTATTCTAGGCACCTCTTAATATATTTTTGGTTGTTAGATTTTTGTGCCAAGATTCCCTTTCCACATGGGGAATATGTTATAATATTTGGCATTTTAACTCAGTCAAAATAAAACAAAATCAAATCAAATAAAAAATTAAAAAACATAAAATTCTCCAGTGCATAGTTTTTTCTTGCCCATGGTACTCCTAACCCATGGTTTTTGTCCATGGTATTTTTCTGCAATGTAGCCTATTCAAAGGCTAATAACTAAAGCAACCTAGATCCATTTTAACTGTGGATAAAGCGTTGCGAGGATCAAATCTCTTCACTTAGGTTTGTAGTGAGAGAGAGAGGGAGATTTGATCTCTCTTGATGCTCGAGAGAGATAGATCTACGCTGGTTATTTATAAATGAAGAGGAGTATTTTCTTGTAGTAGTAATCCTATTTTTTTGTATTTAAAATTTATTAAATGATGGATTTCTATTTTGTCTTGTTTATTTTTATAAATTTACAATTATTTCTATCACTATTTTTACCTAATTATGAAACTTTTCATATTTATCATAGTTAAAACTATGTTTGTATTATAGACATATTAATCAATAGCTTGTTTTTCTTAAGATTTATTATTGCAAATTACCTAACATAATCTCTCTTATCACCGATGAAAAAGGTATTTATGGGATAAAACTATTAATGGGATGGATAATAGATAATTATTATTTTTTATATATTATATTAATGTCTTTGGTTGATGATATTTAATATTATAGATAGTCTAATAGTTGATAAAAGTTTCTATAGGATGGTTTTATCAAAATCCTTTTCCAATCATTTGAGAGGTTATAAACCAGACCAATGGCAAAAAAAATTATTGTGTCGAAATGTTTATACAAAATAATTAATTAACTAGAAAAATTAATTAAATTATTTAACCACTAATTTATAAAAATATATATAAAATATTTATATACATTAATAATTTATAAAAATATATATAAAAAAACCTTATACATTTAAATTTATAATTTTATACAAAAATACACATTTTAAATATTAGATACCATCACTAAATCCACTTCAAAATAAAAACAAAAAAAAAAATTGTAAAAACTTAACCATACACTGCTACACATCAATGGCTACAATTAAAAAAATAACATAACTTTAACTAATAAAATACCTAAATAGTCAACGTTGTTAAAGATATATTAAGCACTATTACAAAGTGTTGTCACTAGGGAGAACACCCAATCTATTTGTAACAAACCTTTTCCGTTGGCACTTAAGCTATATATGGTTGACTTCTAACCATAGAGTATGAAAATGCATTCAAAAACTATCCAGAAAACAATGCTTTTTATGATTCATGTCGACATCCAATTAGGAAGAGATCCATATTGCAAATGGACCAAATGAATGTTTTCCATAAAACAGTTTGAAGAAACAAACCATTTTTGGAAAACCCAGTTTCTTGTATTAAAAAACAAAAACTACCCTATAAAACAGTTTTCTTACCATTCCATTTTTTATATGGCTTTTTTCAAAAATAAAGACTTCCATTCTGTTTCTGGTAACAGAGCTTGAAATTGAGATTTCTGATTAAGAACTACCATGAAATGGAAAGAGAGCAAGAAAATCTTTTCGTGTTGCATTGAAATGAGGGAGGGCAGAGAGTTACCCTAAGAAATCTATGTTGTTGTTTTTCGTTGTTTTCCTGGTGTGGTATACTACCAAACTACTATTTTTGTAATTTCTGGTGTGGTATACTACCAAACTACTATAAGAGTTCAACGTATATTTAATATAAATTTCATTGTCAATATAGTAATTGTGGGGCTAGTTTATTTGAAGCTAAATTATTTAAAAACAAAACCCAAGTAACCTAATTTCAGGTGAAAAAGTTGGTAGATTGTTTGAAGCAATTGAAATCGAGGAAGGAATTAAAGGAGAGAAAGGGTACCCGTGCAAGTATTTTCTTGGGCTCTTGAAATAAGACCAAAGCTTCTGATCCTTCCATCGTGGTCCAAATTTTCCCAGCGAAAGTAGATCCATGTTTTGTGAACAAGCCATTGAAGAGACCCTCCTCATTCTTATTTCTCAATGCATCCAAATTCAACCATGAAACAATAAGCCATTGAAGAGATCCTCCTCAATCTTATTTCTCAACGCATCCAAATTCAACCATTAAACAATAACTCCTAGCTAATCACTGCAACATTTCATGTGAAAATATAAAGTAAAGTTGCAAATCAATTCTAAGAATAGAAACCCTAAAAATTGATCCAACGACTTGTACCTGTTTCCACATAAATATAAAACAAATTTGCAAATCAATTCTAAGAATGGCCATCGATCTAGAAACCATAAAAATTGATCCAACGACCTATACTGTTTCCATATAGCCACAGATCAGATTATATTGTGCCCATGGTCTTTTTTTTTCAACTACTAAACATATATTTCATTTGAAAATATAAAAAAAATTTGCAAATCAATTCTAAGAATGGCCATTTATCTAGAAACCCTACAAATTGATCCAGTGACCTGTACCTGTTTCCATATAGCCACAGATGAGATTATATTGTGCCCATGGTCTTTCCTTTTTCTCAACTACTCAACATTCATTCGAATACACTAAGGTGGGGAAGAAAACTTGTTCTGGTCTTTCATTTCTTTTTCAACTACTCAATATTCATTCGAATATACTAGCCACAAATCAGATTATACTGTGCCCATGGTCTTTTTTTTTCAACTACTAAACATATATTTCATTTGAAAATATAAAACAAATTTGCAAATCAATTCTAAGAATGGCCATTTATCTAGAAACCCTACAAATTGATCCAGTGACCTGTACCTGTTTCCATATAGCCACAGATGAGATTATATTGTGCCCATGGTCTTTCCTTTTTCTCAACTACTCAACATTCATTCGAATACACTATGGTGGGGAAGAAAACTTGTTCTGGTCTTTCATTTCTTTTTCAACTACTCAATATTCATTCGAATATACTAGCCACAAATCAGATTATACTGTGCCCATGGTCTTTTTTTTCAACTACTAAACATATATTTCATTTGAAAATATAAAACAAATTTGCAAATCAATTCTAAGAATGGCCATTTATCTAGAAACCCTACAAATTGATCCAGTGACCTATACCTGTTTCCATATAGCCACAGATGAGATTATATTGTGCCCATGGTCTTTCCTTTTCCTCAACTACTCAACATTCATTCGAATACACTAAGGTGGGGAAGAAAACTTGTTCTGGTCTTTCATTTCTTTTTCAACTACTCAATATTCATTCGAATATACTAACCCGGGGAAGAAACGCGACATAATGGTCTTTCTTTTTTTTCAACTACTCAAAATTCATTCAATACACTAAAGGGGGGAAGAAAACTCGGCAAAATGGTCTTTCCTTTTTATTCAACTACTCAACATTCATTCGAATAAGGCGGGAAAGAAAAGGCAGCAGAAATTAAATTTTTAATTTGGATGATCGTTATATTTTTTAATTATAATTATTTATTTTTTTATAAATTTTAAAAACATTATATTTTATGAATATATCAAAATGTATGGAATGTATATTTTTTATCTTATTATATACTCATTTCAAAAAATTATATTTTTTATTTTTCAAAATTACAAAATAATTAACCATGTTGTAAGTTCTAATTTTAAACAAATTTAGATTTGGATCTTATACAATTAAACAAAAATACTATAAATATTTTTTATAAATTTAATTATCTAATAATAATAATATGGGTTTCCATGTTATTTAAACAAATAAGATTTGGTTTTATAATTATTATGTCAAACTTTAAAGCTAAAAATTAACTTTAAACAATGCAATCGTTTATAACCAATTTGGATGTAGTTCATTGTTATGGCAGTAAAAAATGAATCTCATGAGTCAATTTGGTTGTAGTTCACTGTCATGGTAGTAAAAAATGAATCTCATGAGCATGGCCCCACCCACACATTGGTATACTTCCACCCAAGGAACCATTGATCTTTCTCCATGAATCGGTAATATTGTACCAAGAAGAACCATAATGTATGGAATTTCTATTTTCCACAATTGAAAAAGCACTATAAATCCTTCTACATGAGAATTTTGCTTCGGTATTGTTGAACTAAACGTGGCAAGACTTTCATGTGGCAACAAGAATTTCCAAAACCCTCATCCCCCTATCATAATATATCTTAGAATCCGTCATGTTGGAGTGTAGTATCCCCAGTAAGCATATAGGAGTGTAGGGGAACACAAACTCAAAGTCAATGGGAAGCCAAGGGGAAAGGTTTGTGCATCTAAGAGGGATACCTCAATTACATAGATGTTGTTTTCTAAGCTTTTGCATTAATAAAATGTATATTTGAGGGGGAATTCAGCAATTAAAAAATGCATGACTGAATTTGCATACACAAGGCTTGATTATACTTCAAATTTTGATACTTTGTGTTTACTCACTTTAATGTCATTACATATAACTAATAATTTGCAAGTCCTTGTCTCATTTGATCTCATTTTATTTCAATTGTGAAGTGACTAAGCCTTGAATCCAAAATCCTCATAACTAAGATTTACAAAGTATGCATGCCTCATTTCCTCTCATTTTACTTCAGTTAAATGGAGCAACTATGCCTTAGCCCCAAACCCACACAACTAAGCTTTGCACACTACAAAATCCTCTCTCTCCCTGGCACTGCACTTGGTTTAGATATACCTTTCTTAGAAGAGAAGCAATGTCTCACTAAATACCTTACATGTTAACTTATCATCTGATCCCATTACATTTTCCAAGCATTGAGGACATTAATAAAATTTCAAAATTCAATTTCACACTCATTTGATGTAATCACCATGTTCCATCAATTTGAGGTAAACTCTACAAATAAATGTAAGTAATTATTTTGATTATTTTCATTGATTCTAAATTAGCAAGTGAAAAAACTGCAAATGCATCTTTATTTTTAAAGTACAATCATATATATATAAAAGAAAAAAAAACCTCATCAAAAACTAAAGATAGGTTAGAGCCTTTATGGAGTGAAAAATATTGTTAGTATCCTCCAAAATAACACTACTTTCAGAAGTTGGTTCAGATTTTACCACAAATGCAAGAACCAAAGTGAGAAGCTTATTTTAAAGTTTTTATAACATGATATATTATAAAAAAATTGAAGAAGCACACAATACAAAAAAGTTTTGTATCTAGTATCATTCTAGATAGAGAAAAGTACTCGTTAGGTTATCTATGGAATGAGTAAGAATTGCTACCCACCTACTTTCAAAATCATCATGGACATTTAAATATTAAAAAAGGAATTGATTAGGCTGCCTATGACCAAATAAGAGTTATCCCCACCTTTCCAAACTATCATGTACATTTAAGTTATCATATTTTATCAACATCCTTTCTATGATGCAACACGTTACAACTTTCCATTATATTTATGCCTAATATGAGTTGATGTACTTGTAAGATGCATTAATTCCAAAATAATTGTCCAAATACCCATGTTTCCACTAAATTAATTGTTTAAGTAAGAGACACATTTTATTGTAGGAAGCATGCATCAATCAAACACTTCTCTACTCATAGTTTACAAACCCAACCAATTTTTCATACACAAACGCATTCAAGACTAATCCACAATAACATACAATGCTCAAAACAATATTCTTCATCAAACATCTACCAATACATAAATAATGAGGAGACAAGAAACACATAGAATATGTGATCAACCAGGCCAAACCTCTCCAACTTGAGAGGAAAACCCAAACGAGATATTCTTCTTATATAGACTTCAATTGACGAATACCAAGACCATGGCCTAGACCCTTGACTCAATGACCTCTCCAAGACCAAGTCACAAGCATCCTTGATTCAACTTCCTTATTTTTCTTTGAGTCAATGATGATCATTCTTCTTCCTTCAATAACTCGACTATCCTTCAAATTCCAGTTCCATGGATCAGATCTCTAGTTCTTGGCCCTCTTGCATAAACCCTAGAACATCTAGTTGACCAACCTTTTGAACCTTGATCTTCTTTGCTTGGATGGTATGAACTCTTATTATAATTCAGCATGTAACCTTGCTTATCTTCTTCCTTGATTCAACTTCTTAGACAAAAACAACAAGATCTTTGACCTTTTCTGTAGTAGATGGTTCTTCCTTCCTTCGCACATGTGGATATATTAGCCCAAAAATAGACCCATAAACAACACCAAAATTTTCTCTCTTTGTTTCCTTCTCTTGGTTGGTTATCTTCACACTTCTTATTACGAACTTACTTAACTAAATTTACTTGTCCACAAATGGAGTATGAGTTGCCCTATATATAGTGTTTTTTCCATCAAAAACACGTGCTATGAAGTGTTAATGAGTGCTAAGGGAACAGAAGAGAGCAATAGGTGAAAATAGTGCATGCAAATGAACGATTAAGATTTTGTGACAGGAAGTGTTAGTGTGTTCCAGGTGTGTTAAGGAGGGAGTGATAAGGTATGTTAGGTAGTGTTAAGGCATATTAGAAGCCAGGGAAACACGCCAAGATGTGTCAGGTGCCAGGGTGTGTGATTCATGCCACGAAGTGTTATAGAGTGCCAAGGAAACATAAGGGAGCACTAGTTTCAAATGCATGGAAATGAATGACTAAGAGTGTGTGACAAGGAGTGTTAGCGAGTTCTAGGTGTGCTAAGGAGGGGATGACAAGGTATATTAGGTGGTGCAAATAAATGTTAGAGTGTTAGGGTGACATGCTAGGGTATGCCAATGCATGTCACGGTGTGCCAATGCGTGTCAAGGAGTGTTAGGGAGTGCGCCATAAAAATAAAAGAAAACTAGTTCAAAATGCATGGAAATGAATGAATAAGAGTGTATGATAGGGAGTGTTAGTGAATTCCAAGTGTGCTTAGAAGGGAGTGACAAAGTTATATTCTAGGTAGTTCCAAGGCATGCAAGGGTGCCATGACATGTCAATGAGTGGTACGGTATGATATTATGGAGTGCTAAAGCATGCCATGGCATGCAAGGCATGCCAACATGTACCACATAGTGACAAGGGATTGTTAGACATGCCAGGTGCTATGCCATGTCAAGATGTAAACTATGTTGCTTAGTTGTTTTATGGCCATGGTTAGACGTTACCCTTGACTTGGTAACTTCTTAAGTGAGATGAGCTAAGATTGGGCATGAGTAGTGTTACACTAAAATTTGTCACCATGACTACCTACAGTTAGTATGGCTCTATCAATTGTCATACTATCCTCCTTGGCAAGTCTCATACCTCTGCTCTTCATGTCAAACTCCAAGAAAGAGAGAAAGTCCTTCAAAAGTCAATTAACTCTGGTTACGCAGTTTCTCCTGGCCTTACCTGTGTGTACGCACCCAAGTTCATAAAACCTGCGTACTTGTACGCTCTGTATGTAAAGGACTGGGTGCGTACTCCTGTAAAGGTCAAAAGGCGCAAGTTTTACTTCAAAAAGTTACTTGTGGTCATTTCTAGAGCCTTCTAGAAGATGGTTTGACGTGGATTGGGCGCCTCCAAATGGTTCATGCATCCCTATGTAAGAGGAACTTATCCCATGAAGAGGGGAGCTATCCCATTGAAAGAGGGGCTTATCCCATTCATGGTGGACCTGATTAACTTCCTCCAAAGCACTATAAATACATGCATTGGGCCAGAGGGAGGGGAGGTTGAAAGCTGAACATTCCTAAGGGTAGATGCTGCTGAGATTAGGACTCCCTTATTGAGCTTGAAAGGAGAGATTCCCATCCTTTCTTAGCTTCATTTGGAAGTGGGTGAGCTGATCAAAGTAAAGGAAAACTCTTGCTGGACCCTGGGAGGAACTTGCACAACACCAAGGCTCAGGTTGTAATGGTTTCTTTTGTTTCCACTTAATGCAAATAAACTCATTTTTCTCAACAAGTTGTTATACATGATTTGTTTCATATACTCCTTGGTCTGTATGATGAATATGTTTTGTTTTATAAGTTATTCAGGTGCTATGTAATCTTTTGGCTTGTTAGTGAATGCAGGTTTCGAAGAGAAGGAGGAGCTCATCTGGATCGGTGAGGCTGGACTACTACAAAGCGTTGGACTAAAGGTATGTTATAAACACATGATTACTTGTATTCTAAATGCATATTTAGAGAAAGGTAGTGTTTACTTGTCTTGTTTGTCACTAGAAAGCCTTAGCTTCTAGGGAGGTCGGTTTTGTCCGCAAAATTGACTCTTTCCGCATGACAAAATGGCGACTCCGCTGGGGAACTCCATTGATGTGAATGATTTTTCCTTTGTCTGAAACTTTGATTTGAGATAAGTCATTTTCTTTCTGGTTTTTGGTTGTCTGACTGTGTATTGGGTGGCTTAGCTTAGGGTTAAATTAGATTTTAGTTTTTCTTGGTTTTGCTAGAAGTACGCAGCCTCTGTGTTAAGCACAGTGCATACCTGTATGCACTGCAGCTTTGTGCACAGAGCGTATATGCACCTGTGCAAACAGGTTGCCTGCGTACCTTGTCAAAATTGAGAAATTTTCAGTTTTCTCCTTTTTTGCCTCTTAGATTTTGTTTATAAGTTGTTTTTTACCACCCAAATCCACTGGTTACCTGCCAGAGATCTTCATCTGAACTTGTTTCATCAGTGTCAAGAGTTTTAGTGGAATTCGTAGAGGTTCTAGCCTTAGGGTTTGATTTTTGCATTGGTCCTGTAGTGACTTTGGCTTTAGGAGTCATAAAACCTTGGATCTCCCTGGTATTTGCAGTCTTCTTAGGAGTCGTACCTTTCATAGAATCCACCCTTGTGAGACATCTACCTTTGTTTTGTCTCTTTGCCGAATCTCGAAAAAGTTTGTTGATTGAACTGTGAATTTCATTTTACGAAAAAGAACAAAAGATTTTGTGTTTGTTTTTAGCTAGTTTTTGATTCTGCATTGACTAGTCCTTAGTTAAATCACGACTGAGTAAAACATCCTGGGATCATACTTTGTAGGTTTTGGCCTCATTAGATTTGCTTATTAGGTGAATTTATTTTTGATTTGCTTTTAAGTAGCTTTGATTTGATTGTCATAGATTTGTAAAGCTTTGACTTTTGATTTTTAAATGCTTTGTTAGGTAGGAAAAAATCCAAAAAATCTCTTTTGAAAGAAAAGTTTGCTTAGGTAGTATTTGAGTCTTTGAAAGGAAAAGGAATTTTCGTGAAATAATTAGTGGTCATGTGTTGTATGTTTTGGAAAAGATAAAGAGATTGTTTCTTTGATTTTCATTGCCAAGAAAGTTGTCTTTATATCAATTTTGCATTCTCCAACTCTCTTAGCTAAGGAATTCATTGAAAAAGAAAATTAGTATAAATCATCCTAAGTGCATCTTTTTAGTGGTTTGAGTCGAGTCTACACACCATCAGTTTCATCTCTGCTACCTTTTGTCTTAAAGAAAAGCCATAAAAATTAACGCTTAAAGTAAAATCAACTTAGTAACTTTTTATTTACTAGGGCTCTGAAACACCAATATAGATCAGGCTAGTGTCTTGGAGTAGGAGAGTAATTAACTCTCCAAGACAGTAAAACCAAACAAGTAGCTTATCTTGTGGTAGGATAAATCCAACTGTTTCATTTGTACTCTGGGAAAGCTCCTCTTAAAGGAGAAGCACGAGACCGTGTCCGAACCAGTGAGGGGATCAATCCTCCTTCATTGGGAAAGACGCCAGATACGCACGTATTACAAACGGTAAACCTCGGATTATTGTCGAGGAGCCTGGGGTCACTTGTCAGTAAACCTTGGATTATTGTCAAGGAGCCGGCAAGGGGATTGAGCTTGTTACTCTGCCCTTGCGTGCTATCGGGTCGTAGACTGTTCCCCCAGGTATATTTGTTGCTGTTGGTAACCTTAGTGACCATTATCTTTAGGATTCTACCTGAGGTGACGGTGGAGGGAAGATCCCACTGTACCTGGAGCAGACGTCGGCTAGACTCACTTGGATTTTTCGGGGGGTTCACTTCACTCGAGACGGTTAAAGTGGAGGAACTTGTGCCGGTCTATTCATTAAGCAGGTTGCCGGGGTAACTGTTCCACCCACCACTTCTGTACTGAATTCGGCGATGTTGGGCTTCATCACCAACTAGTGTTTTCGGTCCGGAAGGCTACTGTTTGTGTATGGTTTGACCCTAGATTCTTTAGGCGTGTGATTCGAATTTGTTTGGTTCTTTAGAGACTTTAGGTGGTTTGCTTTGAAATTTTACTTTGTTTGCATGTGGAGTAGTTAAAAGTTTTTAACTGTGGCGGAATTACCGAGACAGTCCCGTAGACTTCGGGGCCAGTCTCCTGAGATTGTTACCGCGGCCGATTTGTTGAGGAAGTCTCGTAGACTTCGGGGTGAGCCTCCTCAAGACGTCCCGAGTCATTACGAAGGTTTGAAAGTCCTTGTAACTCCTCCTAGTGGCAGTAAAGTAGGTTCACCTGAAGAAGGAGAGTCTTCGTTGGTAGTCCATCCAGATTACCAAAGTCTAGAAACAGGTTATAATCCTGAAGCTGTTGCAGTTTCCGAGCTTGCTGGTAGTTTTTCATCTACTAGTGATATAGGCGAAGAACCTGAAATATTTGAACCTGTTACTCCAACTTCTAGTGTTCCTGATTCACCTAGGGTAGAAAGAGTCATCACCGAAAATCTTCCTTCTGGTTTGATAGCTATTGAAGAACTTGCTCCAGAAGAAGAAGTAGGCGTCCCTATCCCTGAAGATCAACCTACCATTGATCTAAGGGAGCGTGAATCTATTTTTTACATTCCACCTAGAAGTACTACTTGGTATCTTTCGTTAACTAATTACTTAGACAACTCAGGGATAATTTTTTCTCCACCTCGTACTCCTTATCCACCCAGAGGTATTTATACTCCTGTAAATATGTCTAGTCAGTCGTCCGTGTTTACTCAATCTCCTGAATCTTTTTTGTATGGTGGTCCTTCTGTTCCTGCTAGGTATCAGTCACTTTCTGGTACTTTTGCAGGAGCATCTCCTCAACCCATTGGACATGGGTCATTAACTGGAAACAATGGTAATAAACCGTTGGGCGTAGGAGACATTTATATGATGTCAGGTTCAATTCCCGGTTCTCAACCTCAAGGTGGCCAGTTACCGCCTGGGGGGCAGCCTCAATTAACGCCTGGGGGGCAACCTCAAGGTACACAACTTGCGTCTGGGGGGCAACCTCAAGGACAGTATGTACCCATGGTACAGTACATTCCTCAAGGTCAACCCCAGCCTCAATATGTACCCCAGGGTCAACCTCAGTATCAATTTATGCCCCAAGGTCAACCCCAGTATCAGTACTTACCTCAAGGGTATCTAACCCAAGGTCAGTACTCGAGTCAAGGTTATCAACCACCCCAAGGTCAATCTTATGTTCAAGGTATGGGAAATGTACCTTTCAATTATCAATCCTACCCTCAATCCGGTTATGGATCTCAATATCCTCAACCTGTCATGGGTCAATACCCCGGAATGAACATAGTGTGGGATCCATCGCAAGTTCAACAAGTGTTGCAGCCAAGCGTACAGTTGTCATCTCAAACTGGACAACCTATAGTTTCTGGTCCACCCCAGCAACCAGTCCAGTCTAATGTTCAAACTTTTGTACCTTCGGTAGTTACTCAGTCGCCAATTGCACCTAGTACTCCATCTCAAACGACTTCTGCAACTACCGCAACATCTGTTCCTTCCACCACACTTACTTCTGGAGTATCGACAGCTCCGGTTTCTACTGTCTCTGCCACTACTCCGCAGACATCTTTACCATTGTCTGGATCCACGATTCAAACTACGGTTCAGATGCCTGTGGGGCAGCCAGGTTCAAGTACGGTTGTCACTACTCAACCACAATTTTTTTATCAACCGTACCAGGGACAGTACCAATACGGGCCTGCTGTCCAACAACCGGTTTACCAGTATCAACCGTATCTTGGGTACACTTATCAACAACCACAGCAACCCCAGTACGGTCCGGTTAATCCTGGTTTTCCGGGAGGATACAATATCCCGAATGCGATTCCTGTTCCAAGTTATCCTGGATATCCTCCTCCTGGGACTGGTCTTGTGACTCAGAGTTTTAGGGATCCTAATCGGCAATTTCCGTTTATCACAACTTTGGATTTACCAGACTTGACGCGCCTAACGAACGATCCAATAAATTATCTTCCGTTCTGGCCGCCAATGCCAAATAAGTTGCCCAGTGACATACCCAAGTTCGAAGGTAAGTCTGGAGAGGATCCATCAAATCACGTGATGACTTACCACCTCTGGTGTGCCTCAAATTCCATCTCAGATGATTCGATCCGTTTACGTCTTTTCCAGCGTACGCTCATTGGTCTCGCGGCCAAGTGGTACATTGAGTTACCACGGGCCTCTTTTTATAATTTTAGTCAGTTAGCTACATCGTTCTTAACTCATTTTCAGTTGCCGGTCAGATATGATAATGGCACCGAGTTATTAACTTCATTAAAACAGTCGACGTCCACTTATATTTCCGACCATATTCATGAATGGAGACGTCGAAGGCGATTAGTGAAAGTTTTTATCCCGAACCAAATCTTAGCTGAATGGTTTGTTAAATCATTATTACCGAAGATTACTGAAGACGTAGCTAAGGCCGGAGTAGTTACTGAGGAGCAAGTGATTGCTCAAGCACAGTACCTTGACTTAGTTTATACTCAGTCGGGTACGTTACACGAAAAGATCCCAGATCTTCCAAAGTCAAATCAAATCGTTGCTGCTCCTTCAGGATCTCATGCTCCTGATGGCATGATTGGTACGGTCAATACTAAAAGCAAGAAGAAGTCTTCAAAGAATTCTTCGCCCATTATCACCTTACCAGACTCCCCGACAGGAGAATCTTCTGCTGAAGTTTCCGCTGATATTCACGTTGTAGAGTCATCTACGGCTAAATCAAAAAATGATGGGAAGAAGAAAGGCAAGAAGAAGAATAAAGCAGACAAAACTCCAAAGGAGAAAACAGAAAAATCGGAAACCAATGACGAAAAGCGCAAGCCTCGTTATCCTTGTCTTATTTGTGAAGAAGATCATTTTACAAGAGATTGCCCTCATCGGGCCGAGGTTGCGAAACTCGTCAAGGGTTCCCAAATTCCTACTGTCTTGAAGGACCCATTTCCGAAAGATAGCAAAATGATATGTTCTTCCTCGAGTGCCGCTGAAGAACCCATATTGATGATGTCTCATGTAAGGATTGCGACTCAGTCACACGATTATGGTAGTAAAAGTCCTGTTGATGGATCGAAAGAAGCAGAATCTTCTCAGTCAAATCCATCAACCTCAGCTCCCGGTTCCGATCCACTACAGATCGAAAAACCTAACCCTGACTTAGTAATTAAACCGCCCGCCAAGGGTGTACTTCGAAGGTCTGCTTTCAATCCACATGCGAGAGCGGCCCAGAATTACAACATTGTTGAGGATTTAGCTGTTTCACCCTCAGCAATGTCGGCTTTAGAAGTGCTGCAATCATGCCCAGCACAACGAAAATTACTTTTGTCGGCTATAGGAGCTGTTGATGCTCAGGACCCGAACCTAATAAACTTTGATCTAGAAAATAGTACACCGCGTTTACCTCATCAGATGGCTTTCCAGATCCCAGTGATAGTCAAAAACAGACCTATTCATCGGACTGTAATTGATGAGGGAGCTTCCACGTGTATTATGTCGATACAGTGTTGGAGATCGCTTGGTTCTCCTTCACTAAATCAATCCCCGACAATTCTTAAGGCCTTTGATGGCCGTGGGTTCCATCCGTTTGGCATTCTACAGGATTTGCCTATAGGGGTTGAAGGAAAAACCGTTAGTCTGGATGTGGAGGTGGTTGATGCCCCTCTAGACTACAACCTTCTCTTGGGTCGAAGTTGGTCTTACGCTATGACAGCGGTCGTCTCATCGGTCTTCAGAGTAATTAAATTTCCACATAATGGCAAGATCCTGACCATAGACCAGCTGGCTTACTTTTCATCCGACCCAGCCTCTTCAGAGAGTATCCAGCATGTCGGTAAAATGACTATCCCTTATAAGGATGTTGGTGTAGGATTAGTTAAAGATGCCGGTTTACTGGGCACTTTTCCTTTTCCTCCAATCAACGCCGTGTCTTCATTCGCATCCATTCATATGATTACATCAGATACCATTGTTTACGACAATCCTTGGATCGTTCCTTCCGAATCTGAAATAGATTCATTTGGTGATGCTATGCCTTTGAGTCCGTATGAAATTGCTTATGAAGCCGTGCAGTCTTTTACCGACCTCGTTCAACCAAAATCGACCAAATGAATGTGGTCCGTGAGGAATCACTTTTCGCTTCAACCTCGGAGTTAATAGCGTTTCCCGAAGTTGTGTCATCTGACGAACAACTTTGTGAAGTCCTGTGTGTAGACGATTTACCATGGGAAGATCTCCATCATAGATCTTCGTTTTTACCTGAGTATGATCGCTTTGAAAATGATTTCTCATCAGTTTTTACAGCTGAATATGTCAAGGAAGCTCAGAGTCCAATGAAACATCCTGATTCAGAGCTGAATTTGGGAAACATCTCTTGCACTGTTCCCATCGACATTTCAGTCAAGCCCGGAATCATTGAAAACATTCATATAGGTGCCTCGTGTTCAGATGACGAAATTCAGACATACAAGGCCCTATTTCAAGAATTCCGCGACGTGTTTGCCTGGTCCTATGAAAAAATGCCAGGAATTGATCCCGCAATTGTTGTCCATGAGATTAAGACTTACCCGGACACTAAACCCGTCTGGCAACGCTTGCATCAGATTCACCCACGAAAAGCGGCTGCAATTAAAGCAGAAGTTGAGAAGCTGTTGAAAGCAGGTTTCATTTATCTGATCCCGTTAACGGATTGGGTATCGAATATTGTTCCGGTTAACAAAAAACAGGGAACAATAAGAATATGTATCGACTATAGGGATATCAATCGTGCTTGTCCCAAAGACAACTATCCAACACCCTATATCGATCAAATAATTGATGATTGTGCCGGAAGTGAAATATTTTCCTTTATGGACGGGTTTTCCGGTTACAATCAAATCAATATTCTACCTGCCGATCAACCAAAAACGGCTTTCATTTGCCCATGGGGGACATTTGCTTATTGCAAACTACCTTTTGGACTTAAGAATGTCGGAGCCACTTTTCAAAGGGCGATGTCTTATGCGTTTCATGACATCAAACACGTTGTGCAACCGTATCTCGATGATTTGCCTGCTCATTCATTACATCGAGCTGATCACCTTGTCCATTTACGAGCAATCTTCATGAGGTGTAGGCATTATCGTATACGGTTGAACCCACACAAATGTGTCTTCTGTATAGAAGTGGGACGATTGCTTGGATTTGTAGTTTCAAAAGCCGGCATTCGCGTCGATCCCTCGAAGGTAGAAGCTATCATCAAATTGCCTCCTCCTTCGAGTCTTTGCCAACTCCAAAGTTTGCAGGGGAAAGCAAACTTTTTACGCCGATTCATTCCTAACTACGCCGAGGTTACAAAAGGTTTTACACGGTTGTTGAAACAGAACGCTCAATTCTCTTGGGATGAGATAGCTCAGCAATCTTTTGATGCACTTAAACACGCATTGACCCATGCACCGTTGTTGCATCCTCCCAACTACAACCAAGATTACTTTTTGTACCTCGCCGCCTCTCATTCCACTATTGGAATGGTGTTAGTTCAGGAAGACAAATTCGCAACGGAACATGTGATATATTATCTTAGTAGGACGTTAAATCCCACTGAGCTAAAATATTCGCATGTGGAGAAATTGGCCCTGGCAGCCGTTCAGGCTGTCCAACGTTTTCGTCACTACATTCTTCTCCGTAAAACTACAGTCATTTCGGATTGCAACCCTATGATCTACATTTTGACTAAACAATTGCTAGGGGGAAAGTACTCTAAATGGATCGTTATCCTGCAAGAGTTCGACTTGGAATTTGAAAAATCTAAGTCTAAGAAATCTTTAGTCTTTGCAGAGTTGATGTGTGATTTCCCGCGTGCTGACACGGAAACTGTGGCAGAGGAACCCATTGCAGATGAATCTTTGTTTCTCATCAGCACTTTAGATCCGTGGTATGGGGATATAATCGTCTATCTCCAAACCCAATCCTTTCGGCCCGAAGCTTCAAAGTCGGAACGTCGGAAAATTCGATTCCAGTCCCAACAGTACAAAATTATTGGAGATACTCTTTATCGCCGTGGGGCGGACTTGGTTTTCCGACGTTGCTTAACTCACGAAGAGGCAGAAAGGGTTTCGAATGACTGTCACTCTGGGGCGTGTGGCGGTCATATGTCTGGGTATGCCACAGCTCAGAAGGTGTTGCATGCTGGCTACTTCTGGCCATCCATGTTTAAATATTGTATCATTGCGGTCCGAAAATGCCACAACTGTCAAGTGTTTGATCGCAAGATGCGCGCACCACCTGCTCCTCTCCACCCTATAATTACCGTTGGTCCTTTTGCCAAATGGGGTATTGACTTTATTACATGTAACCCTCACTCGGCCGGGGGGCATGCGTATATCATCCTTGCGGTTGATTATTTTACTAAGTGGGCCGAGGCGATGCCTACATTCGAGGCAGACGGCAAGACAGCTGCAATTTTCATATTCAATCACATTATTGCTAGGTTTGGTGTCCCACAAGCGATAATCACTGACCATGGGCGCCATTTTCGAAACATTATGATGACAGAACTTACAGGCCAGCTTGGTTTGCGTCACGATAGCTCAACTCCTTATTATCCATAAGCCAACGGTCTGGTTGAGTCCATCAACAAAGTTTTAGTTATCATGATCCGACGAATCATTGGGATTCATCGGTCGAATTGGCACAACATGTTATTTTCCGCGCTTTAGGCATACCGAACTTCAGTGAAAACATCAACAGGGTTCACTCCTTTCCAACTAGTTTATGGTTTGAAAGCTGTGCTGCCCATTGAATGCGAAATCCCATCACTTCAAATGGCTGTCGAATTACTTCCAGCTACTTCCGAAGAGGAGAAGCGCTTATTATACTTAGCTCAATTAGATGAGACTTGACGCGATGATGCACTGGCAATCGAGACTCATGCAAAACAAATGAAAGCTCAGTATGATCGAAATGTGACCCCTCGAAATTTTTCGGAAGGAGACCTAGTGCTATTGTATGATCAAGCTAACGATAAATTAGGTGTTGGAAAATTCGTTCCTATGTGGCATGGGCCCTACATTGTTAAGCGAAAGCTAGCAAAAGGGGCCTATGAGCTGGTTGACTTTGACGGGACTCTTTGGGTAAACCTAGAAATGGACTTTACCTAAAGAGGTACTATGCTTAAAAGATGGGTGTGGAGATTTTAGTTAGGTTAGTCAGGTTAATTTTTCTTTCTAGCTAGTGTGTTTGTTAGTATAGACAGTGTGCTTAGCTTAGAAAGTATGTTTTTCGTCGTTATTCTGCTTATCTTGGTTTTACCCTTGATGTTTGCAGATGTCGATGTCTCTCCAAACATACATTGGATTCGCTGATGGTGCTTGTCGTAATACACGGAATATCTCTTCCGCAGCTTGGGTTATTTATTCGCCCTCTGACGAGTTAGTTTCTATGCATGGGGTGAGCCTCGGTCAAACAACAAACAACATTGCAGAGTACAGTGCAGTGGTTGAGTTATTGTCTGAATCTATTTCATTTGGGATTCGGAGTTTGATAGTGAGGTTAGATTCTGAACTCGTTGTATTACAGCTTAATAGAGTTTATGCCATTAGAAATCCAGTGTTATTAAGGTTATTTTTGAGAGTGCGTCTCTTGGAACGTGAGTTTGATTACATTGAATATCAACATATTCCAAGGTCTTTTAATACATTAGCAGATGCAATTGCTTCTCGAATGTTAGACAGACATTTGCGATAATCATACATGTAAATTTAAAAACATTTAATCACACATGTTTAACAAGATAAGCCAGTAATAATGATATATATAAATAGGGGTGTGTCAAAATACATCGTCTTCGATCATAGGTTGCAAAACACCTTATGATCGGCAAAAATGATAAGTACAAAAAACCAAAATGTCACATGTGTCTACAAAAACGAACATCCAATCACTGGTGATGATCTCTATACGACACCACTGCACGGGCTACCCTACACAAGAACCTCCTAAAAGGTCCTGGAACTCCGACTACATAGCGCTGAAGTCTGATAGGAATATCATCTATACTAGTCTCTGGTATATCTGCCGTTAGACGCTCTAGGTCTTGCTCCAACTCAGCTAAGGTCTCTGTAGCCTCGTTCTATGGGACCAGTGCCGGTGCAACTGTTTGTCTCCTCTCGAAAGGCCGGAGATTGGCTGGACGCCGTGGGCCTGCATCTGCATTTTGAAAATTGTCACTGTCAGTTTTGAGACGATATAAAAACAAAAAAGTAGATAAGTTAAAACACTTGTGGAAAATAAAGTACCTGTGTCATCCCACTGTTCTCCCGGAGGAAGAATCATGTCCGGATCGCGACGAAAATCGACTCCGGCATAAGGAAAATCCTGAATCGAGAAGACTTGGTCCTCTAACCAGTGAAAATACTCCGGTCTAAATCGAACAACCTCCGTGCCCTCGTCAGGATGACGGGCCATCACCGCAACCCATCGCATCAACTTAGGCTCTCGGGGAAGCCCAGCCTCAACAGTGAGCTGCTGCGGGATCAACATCGGAACCCTCTCTAGAGCAAAACTCACAACTAAAGGCCCATAACCAAAAGTCTTCAGTTGCCCGTTTTTTGCCCTAGTCAGTTGGCCCTTTAAATTGGCCAACACAGCATCGCACCAGTTGAAAATGGTGCCCTGATAGCAGTCAATCGCCATCCGCATTTGGGACCCGGTGGCAATGTGCAAAGCGGCTGCGCCACAGAGTCTGGTAACTGTAAAAGCAATTACCATAAGTTCAGGTCGGGATATCTTTTTGATCTCTATCCCTCTCTCCTGGTTCTGATTATTGCACCACTCTAGATGGAGACTAGCGATGGACTGGCCACCCGGCCTAGTCCCAGACAGAGTCAATTGTTCGCCCCTCTTGGGCAAACCAGTGAGAAAGTAAATGTCTGAGGGCTCTATTTCGAGCTGATGCCCTCCAATGTAAAAGCACTGATCCTGGACGTTCCACCTTTCGACCAGCCACTCTAGAAATCTTACCTGGGCCCTCATGCCAGGTATGGCCCAGTATTTGTAAAGACCGCATGCCTTTAAAGCATCAATGGAAGGTTGATGATTAATCATGGCCAAATCGACATCTTCGTGCTCTCTTTCGCGCCAATCAAGCATGGTGGGCAATCTACACACCATAAAACATCTGTTAGAATCAATAAAATTGAAAGATTTTGGTTCATTTTGGAGAAATTGGAGTTTAAAAACCCACTCCGCGGTGTACGCAGCCTGCCTTTAGAGACAGAGCGTGTGTATGCAGGCTGTCTTAAGGCAAGCTGCGTACGCCCGAAATTTCCCAACTGGGAAAATGTCGGGGTATGCAGGTCACCTTTGGAGCACCTGCGTACCCCGAAAAGCGGCCCTTGAAACCCCAAGCCCTCCAAAAAATGAAACTAAAGCTTAAAATCAAATTCTAAACGGATGGAAATGCAAGGGAGGATTTTGTAGAATACCTGATGAGACGGCGTTCAGTTTCGACGGTCGGATTCTCCGCAACGACCACGGGAAGTTTCTTGCCAAAAGCCGTTTTTCTCTCCTCAACAGTGAAATGGTAAAAATGAAATGGTAAAACCCCTTTTTATAGGTATTTTGAGTAAATGAATGTTAAATTTGTTTATTTTCCACCATGAAAAGGTATTTTTCAAAGTATTTTTATCTATATTAAACAGGTATGAGTAATGTGTTGGTTTTTGTGCAGGATAAAAGGATTTTCAGGGAAAATTGTCATTTTTCACAAACAAAAACATCAGAGTCATCTTTTAAGCCCTTTTCTGACTCCTAAAACATGAAAATATTGCCGAGCGTTTCTTTTACACTCGTTAAAACGAAATTAAAAGACGGTCCCCTTATAGCCCTTTTTATGACCATAAAAACAGGAAAAGATTGCCGGGTTTTTGTCATTTCAAACTCGATACTAGAAATAAAACGACGTGTCCTTGATCGCTTTTTACTTTTCAGGTCAAAGACACTAACTATGAAAGTACTCCTTGGTCGTAAAAAACCAAGCGGTTCTCTCAAGTATTATTTTATAATTTTTCGGGCTTGGGAGACACAAATTTACGAAAAAGTTCAACCCTGGAGTCTTCTTAAGTTTTTCACTCTCTAAAATTGAAAAACGCTGAGTTTCTCCTATACTGGACTCGTTAAAATTTCACAGTAAAGGACCTGTTCGATTACAAACAGGAACGGACCACTCCTTCTTATGGTTCGAATCTAAACTAAGTTGGACTCATCCGAAGGATGAGCTTATAATCAAGAATATGTTATCCTCCTCAAGCTTGTAAAAAATAAAGAGGTACTTGCCAGAAATGGTGGGGGAAAAGAGAGAAAAATGAGCCTATTTGTTATCCTTTGTCTCAGAAGAAACCTTATCACTACTCTTGAACACGACACTTTTTATTCACCTGGGTTGGGAAATCCTTTGCCTCACAGTTGATTGAACCACATTGAAAGTCTTCAGCCGGGTATTAACTTTGGGTCAAACATTACCAAGCCATCTGTTGTGTCGTTATGTGTTCAAGAGGTCACTGCAAACAAGCCATTCATCTGCAAAATACCTGTCATCCATCTTGACCATCCCTGAGTCAGTCCTTACAGCTACATTTCTTCAACTTGATTTATGATTTCGTGTTGTGGGCTTGCCTACGACGGATCGCTTTCTATCGACATCAGCACATTATCTAGAAAGATGATCTAGAAATCGTCAGTACCTTGAGATCCGCATGCATCAATGGCAGATTTCTCGCCTTCGACGACAGTTTACATCATTAACTTTCGATCGAAGGATTCTGTGACATGTTCGACATCAACACATTCATTCACATCCCATGGATTGTACTGGGTACTTTGAGAACCATTGACATCACTGGTGGCTTCTCTCACGCTTGTTAACAGTTTACATCATTGACTGGTAATCAAGTGGTTTCTACCATGCTCGACATCGACTCATTTATTCGCATGGATAGAATCGTACTATTTCGGGAAGTAGAAATGAAGACCCTGGATCTAGTTTCCACCATCCAGGCTGCGAGGAGTTTTGTATTCATTGTATAAGTAGACTAACTATAAACAGATGGCTGCGTCCATACTGTGTCTACATGAGTCTATGATTATGATGTACTACGAAATCATTCCTGTATCAGAGCAGTAGTTAGTTTGCTAGTTAAAGTTTTTGATCTGAGTATGGGAATGCCTACCTCAGTGATGATATGATCTCATACATGTATTTTGTGTTGAATACTTGCAGGTTCCAACCGGGCTCTCCACAAGATAATCCTTGAAATGATAAAGTACTTCACCCTTCCTAGATGATATGAAACCCTAAATCTACTATAGGCTTCGCACTTTAGGGGGCAATCTGTTACACTAAAATTTGTCACCATGACTACCTACAGTTAGTATGGCTCTATCAACTGTCATACTATCCTCCTTGGCAAGTCTCATACCTTTGCTCTTCATGTCAAACTCCAAGAAAGAGAGAAAGTCCTTCAAAAGTCAATTAACTCTGGTTACGCAGTTTCTCCTGGCCTTACCTGCATGTACGCACCCCAAGTTCATAAAACCTGCGTACTTGTACGCTCTGTATGTAAAGGACTGGGTGCATACTCCTGTAAAGGTCAAAAGGCGCAAGTTTTACTTCAAAAAGTTACTTGTGGTCATTTCTAGAGCCTTCTAGAAGATGGTTTGACGTGGATTGGGCGCCTCCAGATGGTTCATGCATCCCTATGTAAGAGGAACTTATCCCATGAAGAGGGGAGCTATCCCATTGAAAGAGGGGCTTATCCCATTCATGGTGGACCTGATTAACTTCCTCCAAAGCACTATAAATACATGCATTGGGCCAGAGGGAGGGGAGGTTGAAAGCTGAACATTCCTAAGGGTAGATGCTGCTGAGATTAGGACTCCCTTATTGAGCTTGAGAGGAGAGATTCCCATCCTTTCTTAGCTTCATTTGGAAGTGGGTGAGCTGATCAAAGTAAAGGAAAACTCTTGTTGGACCCTGGGAGGAACTTGCACAACACCAAGGCTCAGGTTGTAATGGTTTCTTTTTTTTCCACTTAATGCAAATAAACTCATTTTTATCAACAAGTTGTTATACATGATTTGTTTCATATACTCCTTGGTCTGTATGATGAATATGTGTTGTTTTATAAGTTATTCAGGTGCTATGTAATCTTTTGGCTTGTTAGCGAATGCAGGTTTCGAAGAGAAGGAGGAGCTCATCTGGATCGGCGAGGCTGGACTACTACAAAGCGTTGGACTAAAGGTATGTTATAAACACCTGATTACTTGTATTCTAAATGCATATTTAGAGAAAGGTAGTGTTTACTTGTCTTGTTTGTCACTAGAATGCCTTAGCTTCTAGGGAGGTCGGTTTTGTCCGCAAAATTGACTCTTTCTGCATGACAAAATGGCGACTCCACTGGGGAACTCCATTGATGTGAATGATTTTTCCTTTGTTTGAAACTTTGATTTGAGATAAGTCATTTTCTTTCTGGTTTTTGGTTGTCTGACTGTGTATTTGGGTGGCTTAGCTTAGGGTTAAATTAGATTTTAGTTTTTCTTGGTTTTGCTAGAAGTACGCAGCCTCTGTGTTAAGCACAGTGCGTACCTATACGCACTGCAGCTTTGTGCACAGAGCGTATACGCACCTGTGCAAACAGGTTGCCTGCGTACCCTGTCAAAACATGTACCACATAGTGACAAGGGATTGTTAGACATGCCAGGTGCTATGCCATGTCAAGATGTAAACTATGTTGCTTAGTTGTTTTATGGCCATGGTTAGACGTTACCCTTGACTTGGTAAATTCTTAAGTGAGATGAGCTAAGATTGGGCATGAGTAGCCTAAGATGAGATATAGGCCATTCTTAGGTGAACAAGGGCTAGTATAGTTGTAGTAACTGTAACTTGGTCAAGATTTTGTAGTCGAGGTAGGAGTTGGTTGGTTCCCAAGTCTTAAAACCAATAAGGGTAGTTATGAGGGAATTATAGCTAAGCAGTGTCAGGGCATGCCATGGAATGAAAAGGCATGATAACACATGCCAAACAATGTCAATGCATGTCGAGGAGTCTTGGGGAGTGTGAGGAAATCACAAGGGAGAACTAGGTCAAAGTGCATGGAAACAAACGAATACGAGTGTCTTCCAGGTGTCCCAAGGACAAAGTGTATTAGGATAATTTCATAATAGGACTTGCAATAGGTAAGCCTACGATTATGATAAGGGGATGGAAAAAGCAATTTTAGACAAAGGGAGACTTTCATCTAGGGACAACACTATTTTTTCAATGACCTGGTTGGGTTCCAAAGTCACAAAAAAAGTAAGGCTATCTACGATGGCATGACAACTAGGGAGTGCCAAGGTGTGCAAGGAATGTCGGGAAGTGATAACACATGCTATAAAGTTCCAATGCATGCTAGTCATTCCAAGACATACCAAGTGCTAAGGCATGCCAAGAGGTGTCAGGTGCTAGGGTGTGGCGAAAACGCATGCTAGGGAGTGCCAGGGAAACACAAGGGAGGACTAGTTTCAATTGCATGTAAATTAATGAATAAGAGTGTGTGATAGGGAGTGTTAGCAAGTTACGATTGTGCTAAGGAGGCATTGACAAGGTATGTTAGGTAGTGCCAGGGAAACACAAGGAAGGACTAGTTTCAATTGCATGGAAATAAATGAATAGTATTGTATGATAGGGAGTGTTAACAAGTGCTGGGTGTGCTAAGGAGGCATCTCTGGACAAATATGGGAGGGTTTGGAGAAAATTTTGTGTTTTGGTGCAAACTTGCAATGTTTTAGCAATTTTTTGTCTAGCAACACAGTGAGCTCATGCTTTGCTTCTTCCCCAGGGATCCAAATGATGTAAAATCAGCATTTTTGGAAAGCTTATGACCCCATCTCAAACCCCATTTTCCCACTTTCCTGGTCTGGGGCTTAGGTTTTGATAAATTTGCAAAAAATAGGCCAAAAATCACCTTTCTGCTCCTCTCTTTCCATTTCGTTGCGCACCTGGAGATGCCTTGGGAGAACGGCCATATCTCAGCCAAAAATTGGTCATTTTGACTGAAAAAAATACTTTAAAGACATCTACACTCTCCCAGATTTCTAGAAAAGGCTTCTGATATGGATTTGTACTTTTAAAGGAACTCAAAAATGGCCTGCAACAGCTAGCTATACACTTGGAAATTTCTAAGATTTTTGTAAAATTTTCACTGTGTAATTTTTTGTAATTCCTAGTTTGACTCTGGTAAAAGTCAAAAGGGTGAAGTAGATGAATGTGAGGGGTAAAAGTAAATGTAAATAATGGTTGTTTAGTATTTATAAGTTGTTTTGATGTAAATTTGACCTCATTTATGAGAGAGGTTGGAGTCAAAGTTAATTGTAGAAGTCATTTTTAACTTCCCTAGACATTAGGGTTTGGTTAGAACACCTCATGGAAGAGTTCCTAGAGTCATTGATTCAACCCCTAAGAGCAGGGAGATGCTTTTTTGGTCTTTATGTATCAATTTCTCAGTGATAGAACAGGTTTGATTTCAGAGGAGATAACTATTATAGCTTGTACTCGAACATTTTCTGGAAATCAAAGGACACAATTTGCAACTATTATCTAGGAATTCATGTGCAGTAAGTTTGTGATGTTATTTTTTCTCTATTATAGCTTTATATGAAATATATTAATCTTCTCTTTCCATTAATAAATTATTCAATGGTTTTCCTTACATTTTATAAACAAAATTCTTTGCTTAAAGCTCTGTTTTGATGGAAAAATCATTGTGTTACTTTATTTCTTGCTTAATGAATTCATGTTTCATGCCCATTAACACCTTTCGCTTCTTCTAAACACTACACTACACCGAAAAACCCTAAGATCCATCACAAAAGTAATGCTACCTTTCTCCTTTTTGTATTTTTTGTTGTAACCCTTTGATCCTTTGACCTAGCTACCTAGTTTTTCTCCCTTATCTAGCAACAAAACCCTAAACTTTCCAAAACCAACTTGAACCTAACTATCTAGTCTAAAATTCTTTATATTCCAGTCATATCTTTGTTGTTATTTCATAGAGATAGCTCTCTTTGGTTTGGTAGGGCTAGCTACAAAACTAAAAGCTTGGTCTGTGATTATATCCATCGATCTCCTCATCAGCCTGGGACATTGTCGAGGATAATAGAGGGCATGAAAACTAGGGAGTGCCAAGGTGTTCTAGTGAATGTAATGTTCCCAAGTCATGGAAAAATGTAATGCTAGTTGTAAGGTCATGACTGCCAAGGTGTGTTAGGGAATGCTAGGGCATGCTAACATGTGCCAAATAGTACGAAGATATGTCAAACAAGATAAGACGTGCTAAGTGCGAAGGCATGCCAAGATGTACAAGGGTGTGACAATGCATGCCAGGGACTCTCAAGGGAACAAAAGGGAGGAACAAGTTAAACTACAGGTAAATGAGAACATAATAGGGTTAATAAGTCATCAATTTACCTTTTCCATGATGGTCATGCTAGGAAAACCAACACTAGGTGCCAATGGGTGCCAAGTGCCAAGTGTCAATGTATTCTAAGTGCCAAATCTTCCTTTGTTTCTTCTCATATAGTTTCCATTAATTGATCTCAAATAACTTTAATACTAAACCATGCCAAATCATACCAAGCCATCTCAACGCATGCCAAACATGCTAATACTTTTCAAGTGCCAACACGTGCCAAGTTCCAATGTGCATCAGGGGGTGTGACGCATGCCATGAAGTGGAAGAGCATATCGAAGAGTGCTAAGGTATGCTAGAGAGTGCCAATGCATGCTGAGGAGTGTTAGGGAGTACTAGGACAACACAAGGGAGCACTAGGTCAAAATGCATGGAAGTGAATGACTATAAGGGTGCATCGGGGAGTGTTAATGAGTGCTAGCTGTCATGCCAAGGAGGGAGTGACAAGATGTTGAAAATAGCAACAAGAAATGCTAAAAATAGCACTACTATAAATAGCATTTTGGGATACATTCCAGTTACAGTTAGTCCCTGAACTAAAATTGAGAATTAAAATTAAAATTTGTTTTTAGCAGCTCTTTGTAATAATTAATTAATTCATATTGAGTTAATTAGTTGTATAAAATAAAACATGAATTCTATGTGAAGACATGCAACAATTTCCCATTTGATTGAGGAAGTTATTCCTTGATTAAGGAGATCAGGATGAGTTGTACTTTGAGTTGTAATTAGTTAGCTCAGTTAACTGAGTTAAGTCCAGTTAGATTAGTTCCAACAGTTTGTTGAACTGATTGTGAGTTCAGTTAGTTAATGCATGCATGCATGTAACTACTGTACTTCAGATAATTGAATATTCTCTCATAAATAACTCATGCATGTCAGTTCAGTTAGAGACCCAATTGAGATCAGATGATGGGACAGTGTACTATCAGTTGTAGGAATATTCTATTGAGGATATCTCTTGCATGGAGAAGGAATTCATTCCTTGGAGATTGCGCAATTACTTCTGAGTTTCGTGACTTGTGTGAGAGGTCAATTCACACAGGTGGCAACCAGAGGACCCAGAAAAAATGCGCAAGGAAATAGGTGGCTTGGAGGACTGGAGGAAGGCATACGTTGTGTCTATTCAGTCTATGAACAGCATTGAGGGATTGTAGTGAGAGCTGGATAGCTTGTGAGCTAAAGCTTTGTGTAATCTGGAGACATTTCCACCTGTATGATAATACAGAGATTGGGGTTTTTAGTTGAGGCTTTCCCTAGAGTATTATTCTGTGTTCATGTGTGATTGATTTCTCATTCTCTGTTTTATGTGTTCTATTTGATCTTGCTCAAAATCGATTAAGCTTCCGCAAGTTTGTTTGTAGAAGTAGATCAAGTATTTTGTTTTAGTATATTTCATTATCAGGTGATCTACAATGGGAAATTATACATGGTATTAGAGCAAAGGTGATCAAAGTGAAGAACAATATACAGAGAAGGGAGAAGTTCGAAGTTTGAAGTTCCTAATTATAGAATTCGAATTATTATCACATCTCAAATTTCACTAATGGCGTTCAACAGTTTGAGACTCGCGTATGCCCTTGATGGCAGCTCAAATTATATAGCCCGGAAGGATCACATGGAAGCAGTATTAGAGGACAATGGTTTGAAGGACTTCATTGATCAAGAAGTCCCCAAGCCAGTAGCTACTAATGCCTAAGAATTGGCGAAATGGAAGAAATGTGTGGCTAGCGTGAGGAGAATCCTTCTGGAGGGAGTTTGAGACCATATAGTCTCGAGTCTCCATGGGAAGGAGACACCATTTTCAATGTGGAAAACATTGAAGGATCTATATTAGAATAGCAGCGATCAGAGGAAGCTGGTACTGAAAAAAAAGCTTCAGAAAATCAAGTGTGAAAAGGGCGACACGATCTCTACATATCTAAACAAGCTCACCACCTGCAGGGATGAGCTTGGAAGTGTAGGGATCATGACAACCGATGATAACATGGTGAGTCTTGCTCTCCTCGGTCTTTCTAAGAGCTGGCATAGCTACCAACACTCGGTAAACGGAAGAGAGAAACTGCTAGATTGGGAACGAATTTGGTCGGATCTGATGCAGGAGGAGATAAGGAGAAGCGCCGAAGATGGATCTTCATCAAAACAAGATGATGAAGAAAATCTAGCCTTAACGAGTAAGGTGAGGAAAGGGAAAGGGAAGGTGTCCCATTCCAAATCCAATTCTTCCCATTGTGGGAAGAAGATTGACAAATCGAAAGTGAGATGCTTTCATTGTCATGAGGTGGGCCATTATGATATGAATTGTCCACAAAAGAAATCCAAGAAGGGATCCTCGAAGGGATCAGATGGTGAGGCACTGGCCTTATAGTTCGAATTGGATTTCACCCTCATCACATGTATGGTTTCATCAATGGTGGTGTGTGTTTGGTACCTGGACAATGGAGCTTCATTCCACATGATCAACAACAAGAATCTTTTCAATACCTTGGAGGAGAAGGACCTCCAGATGCAGATCGAGATGGGTGATGATGGAAAGTACTGTGTTTCAGGTGAAGGTACGATTATGTTTCAGAGGGAGCATGGAGCTCCTCTCACCCTGACTGATGTAAAGTATGTGTCGGGTCTGAAGAAGAATCTTGTGTCCATCACTATGCTAGAAGACAAAGGCTATGATGTAGTCTTTAGTAAAGGAAAGGAATTCCTGAGGCATATCGGCACTGAACAAGCCAAGAGGATTGGGATTCAAGTAAAGAATATCTACAAGCTAGAGGTAGACAAGTGTGCTGCATTGAGTTCCAAAGCAGAGTTGATGCACAGCCAAGATGTTGGCGAGCTATGGCATAGAAGATTAGGCCACTTGTAGCATGGGGCCTTGAAGATCATGCAACAGATTTCTACAGGACTACCTAAGGGAAAACTGGAGCAAATGGATACATGCAAAGGTTGTACCTTGGGTAAGTATGTGAAATATTCCTTTCAAGATCAAGACAGTAGAGCTGGAGAAATCCTGGAGCGAGTTCATACAAATGTGTGTGGACCATTCTCTACAGCCTCCACCGCTAAACAAAGGTACTATGTTATTTTTATTGATGATTTTTCTCATAGATGTTGGATCTACTTTATGCAGAAGAAGGATCAAACCTTCTCAAGGTTTTGTGAGTTTAAAGCCTTGGTAGAGAAAGAATATGGAAATAAAATAAGGGCCTTGCGTAGCGACAATGGTGGAGAGTATGTCTCCCAACAGTTTAAGGACTTCTATACAGCAGAAGGAATTAAACAGGAGTTGACAGCAGCCCATAACCCACAACAGAATGGGGTGCCCGAAAGGAAGAATAGATCGATTGTGGAACATCTAGAGCGATGCTGCATGACCAAAGCCTACCACTTCATTTGTGGGTTGAGGCATGCAATACAGCAGTATACTTGCAGAACTGAAGCCTGCATCGTATACTGGGAATGAAGACACCAATGGAGGCCTTTATTGATAAGAGAGTAGATGTGAGTCACTTCAGGATCTTTGGATCATCGATTTATTGCTATGTGACCAAAGATGCCAGGAAGAAGCTAGATCTAACATCTGAGTTTGGGATACTTGTGGGGTACTTGTGGGGAACACAATTATCGGGTGTTCTTGCCTACCAGTCAGAGGACAGTGGTATGCAGAGATCTGAAGTTCGATGAGTAGAAAGCCATGCAAGTATCACTTGAGAGGGAGCTCAAGTTGCATGCAGAGGAGGAACTTTTAGTTCCTAAGGAGGAGGAGCCTTAGACTGATGTGGAGCAGCCGCATCTAGAGGATATGGGAGTGGAGACATCCAATCATGATGAGTCTTCTAGAGATGGGTGGAAACGCTCAAGGGAAGCTGACAGGTTGATGATGGATGCGCGAGAGGATGTGGGACAGCCATATTCTCAATGCAAATAGAGGAGGTCACCTAAGCGGTACACTGGTTACATGGCCCTGGTTGGGGAGTAAGTAGAGACCGAACCTTCTTCCTTTGAGGAAGCAGTGCAGCAGTGAGTTTGGGTTGATGCTATGGTGGAGGAGTGCGACTCCATCATTTAGAACAGTGTTTGGGGTGTTGTCCCAAGACCAGAGGACAAGTGAATAGTGAGTTCCCAATGGCTTTACAAAGTAAAGCAAGCAGCTGATGGCAGTGTTGAGAAACATAAGGCAAGGTTTGTTGCCTGTGGTTTCTCATAGGTCGAGGGGATTGACTACGATGAGAATTTTTCTCTTGTAGCAAGGTACTCATCTATCAGATCGATGTTGGTACTATCATCTCAGATGGGTTGGAAGATCCATCAAATGGATGTGAAGACTGCGTTCCTCAATGGGAAGATTGAGGAAGAGGTGTATATTGAGCATCCAGAAGGTTTTGAGACCTTCGATCATGAGTCACATGTGTGCCGACTCAAGAGGGCTTTGTATGGGCTTAAGCAAGCACTTCGTGTCTGGTACACTAGGATCGACAGCTATATCACTAGGTTGGGCTTCACCAAGAGTGAAGCAAATTTGAACCTTTACCACATCATGGTAGAAGGTAAGCCATTGATCATTGTTCTTTATGTTGATGATCTGATATTGATAGGTGATGATCAGTTGATCAAGTCTTGCAAGGAGGACATTGCAAGAGAGTTCGAGATGAAAGACATGAGTCTTATGCACTAATTTCTAGGCATGGAAGTGTGGCAGAAGGATGGGGAAGTGTTTTTATCTCAAGGCAATTATGCCAATGAGATACTCAAGCGATTCCACATGGAGAAGTGCAAGTCCATGTAGACTCCTCTAGCAAGTAACTAGAGGAAGTAGGATCCTACTTCAGGTGAGGTAGTAGCTGTTATTGTTTATCTACAGCCTATGGGTTCATTGATGTATTTAGTGAACACACAACTAGATTTTTGCTTTGCGGTGAACCAGCTAAGTCAAGATATGGTTCAGCCTACCAAGCTATTTTGGAAGGCAGTGAAGCATGTGCTGAGATACCTCAGAGGCACATCTCAGTATGGATTATGGTACAGACGGACAAAGGGAGTGAAGCTTCAGGGCTTCACAAATACAGATTGGGCAGGGAGTCCATCAGACCGAAAGAGAACTTCAAGAGGAATTTCCAACCTTGGTTCAGTTGTAGTTTCTTGGTACAACAAGAAATAGAGGTCAGTTGCACTTAGCTCAACAAAGGTTGAATACATGGCTGCCAGTCAGGCAACATGTGAGGTCATTTGGATGAAGAAGATTCTAGTTGGATTGTTTGGTCAGAGGATGGATCCAACTATCATTTATTGTGATAACTAGAGTTGTATCAAACTCTCTGAGAATCCAATATTTCATGACAGGTCCAAGCACATTGATATCCGTTATCATCATCTTTGAGACTGTGTGGTGAATAGGATCATGTTGTTGCTGTATGTTTCGACCGAGGAACAGGATGTAGATATTTTGACTAAGGCATTGTCAAAATGCAAGTTCAAGTTCTACAAAGACAGGATTGGGGTGAAATATAATCCCTTTCTTGTTGAGAGGGAGTGCTATAAATATCATTTCGGGATACATTCCAATTTTAGTTAGTCCCTGAACTAAAATTGAGAATTAAAATTTGAATTTGATTTTAGCAACTATTTGTAAAATAATTAATTAATTCATCTTGAGTTAATTAGTTGTAGAAAATCAAACATGAAGTCTATGTGAAGACATGCAACAGTTTCCCCTTTGATTGAGGAAGTTATCCCTTGATTAAGGAGATCAAGATGAGTTGTTCTTTGAGTTGTAATTAGTTAGTTCAATTAACTAATTTTAAGTCCAGTTAGATTAGTTCCAACAGTTTGTTGAACTGATTGTGAGTTCAGTTAGTTAATGCATGCATGCATGTAACTATTGCACTTCAGATAACTGAATATTCTCTCATAAATAACTCATGCATTTCAGTTCAGTCAGAGACCCAGTTTAGATTAGATGATGGGAAAGTGCACTATCAGTTGCAATAATATTCCATTGAGGATATCTTTACATGCAGGAGGAATTCATTCCTTGGAGATTGCGCAGTTACTTTTGAGTTTGGTGAGTTGTGTGAGAGGTCAATTCACACAGGTGGCAACCAAACGAGCCAGGAGAAACTACGCAAGGAAATAGGAGGCTTGGAGGGCTGGAAGAAGGAATATGTTGTGTCTATTTAGTATATGAGAAACATTTAGGGATTGTACTAAGAGCTGGATAGCTTTGAGCTAAAGCTTTGTGTAATCCAAATATATTTCCACTTGTATGATAATACAAAGATCAGGGTTTTTAGTTGAGGCATTCCCCAGAGTATTCTTCTGTGTTCATGTGTGATTGATTTCTCATTCTTTGTTATATGTGTTCTATTTGATCTTGCTCAAAATCGATTAACGTTCCGCAAGTTTGTTTGTAGAAGTAGATCAAGTATTTTGCTTTAGTATATTGCATTATCAATTGATCTACAGTGGGAAATTCTACACAAGGTATGCTAAGCACGGGTAAGGCATGCCAGGTAATATCAGGGAATGTCAAGAAGTGCTAGAATGTGCTAGGCATTTTCGGGGTGTGCTAGCATGTGCCAAATAGTGCCAAGGCATTCTTGGTTCTAAGACATGCTAGGATGTGCATGGTGCCATAGTATGCCAATATGCGTCAAGGAGTTTCAAGGCAAAAGAAGGAATAAAAAAGCTAAAATGCAAGGAAATGAACACATAAGAGGGTTAATAAGTCAGGACTTTATCTTCTTCAAAAGGGGCATGCTAGGCACACTTATAATATGTTCGAATACATGCCAAGTGCCAATGTTTGCCAAGTTATAATGTTTTTCAATGTAGTATTTTGCCAAGGTGTTCAGGGCATGCCAACACATGATATGGGAGTGCTATGCTATTCTAGGGAATGCCAACATGTGGTTGGGCATCCTACTCATGGCAAGATGTTCTAGGTACAAAGATGTTCCAAGACATACGAGGTGCCAAGGAATGTTAGTGTACTATTCCAAAGCAAGTTAAGGTGTGGAATGAGTGTTGAGTGCTAGGTCTCTCCAATTAATAGAATTGATAGAGCTTGATTAGTATTAAATAATATAGTTCCTACACACACTAGTGGAACTTTATTTAAAGGAAATTTTCTAGATAATAAACCTAATAGAGATGAATTATGTGTTGACTCATATGAAAACTATATTCTTATGACTTGAGGGAAATGATACACACTAATCAATTCTTAACAAACTGACTGACTATTATAACCACTATGACCTTGGACACATAATAAGAAAGACTCCACAACAATAGTCTTAAATCGTTATCTTTTGACAAAAAATATAGTAACAAGTACATAGCTTCATCAAAAACTCATTGGAATGATCAATGATGACGGACATTTTTTGACCGTCACCAAAAGTACCCAAAGAGAGCATTGGTGAGGGTCAATAAAAGTTCATCACTAGAAGTGTTACCAAAAAGAGAATTAATGATGGGCCTTTAACAACCCTCACCAAAAGAGTCACCAAAGAAAAATTAGTGATGGGCCTTTAATGACCCTCACCAAAAATGTCATTGAAAATGGATTTGGTGACAAACCTTAAAGGACCATCACTATATACACTTACAACAACGATTTTTTAAAAACTGTCACCATATGCGACATTGCTGATGAACCTTAAAGGTCCATCATAGGCATGAAGCGTCATAAAAAAATCATTGCAATGATCAATGATGACAAACATTTATTAACCGTCACCAAAAGTAACCAAAAAGATCATTGGTGACGGTCAATAAAATATCATCACTAGAAGTGTCACGGAAGAGAGAATTAGTGATGGGCATTTAACGACCCTCACCAAAAGTGTCACCAAAGAGAGAATTAGTGGCGAGCCTTTAAAGACCCTCACCAAAAGTGTCATTGAAAATGGCTTTGGTGACAAACCTTAAAGGACCATCACTATATACACTTACAACAATGCTTATTTAAAGACCGTCACCATATGTCACATTGGTGATGGACCTTAAATGTCCGTCATAGGCATGACCCTCACCAATGACCTTTTTTCTTATAGTGCATGCTATGAAGGCAATACCTATTCACCAAAATCTGTGGAAATAAAAATTTTTAGTATTTCGCATAGGCAAAACCCCCGTGAGTTTACTCCATCAATTAAATATTCCAAGATACAAAGAAAGAAGGGTTACGTCATGGGTTTATTGCAATAAATGCATACCAATTGGTGCAAAAAGGATGAAAGGATGGGTGAAAAGGTAAGGAAAAGATAAGCAGATTTGGTGCCCAACATCTCCTCCCAAATAGCCTTCTGCATTCCCTCATGCAGCTCGCCACTTCGGCAGGTATAAGTTAGAATGACTGTGATCCTCATGGAGCTGGGCGAGATCATATTCTTCTGCGATATCTGTTCCTGGGACCTTATATCCTTCTGAGAGGAGAACTTACTTCCACCAATCATTTGGTACATTATATGTTGGGGTATAATTCTCTACTGGAAACCAATGATGAGGAACCTAAACTGGAGTCCCATCCACTGAACCCCACATGTTTGGATGCATGTGACATATCTTAGCACCCGACTTAGTGCCTGTGAAAATTTTGGTGCTCCAAAAGGTTCCATGTTCTAGATAGATGTAGGTGACATCATCCACCTTTTATGACAACTATAAAGGGCCTCATCTTGAAACGTAACTATTTGTTTGACACAAATATCAATGCACCATTTTTGTGTACCCAACATCCATTCTCTATTTCCCTCAATCTCTAAAATGGTGGTGTGCTTATTGTACATAGTTACGGACCGTTCGTGCTCTCCTCTCATCATAAGAGGCTTCATATTTTGGTTTGACTCAAACATATTAGAAGCCTTATGCCAGTTTATCTGGTTGAGAGTATAGGAGGTGAGAGCCCTTAAATGAATATCCCCCACATATGGGGCCGGGTTAAATTCTTTGTCATCGCGCAGGAAGTATCAATGCAAATAGAGATCAAACATTAAATGTTGGGTTATTAAGTCATGGATTATCAATATACGGAGGAACTGTACAGAGTCCTTGATCTCATGACTGACCTCCTTCTTAATGCTTTCGAAACAGAAGAAAAGAATTTACATGCAAGTACAAGGCATAGCGAGAAGTAGGAGGGCAACATGCCATTACCTATTGTGCTAGGCTGAACATCTATTCTTTATCAGCCTTCAATTCCAACACTTTCCCTTCCAACCGTTCTACTTTGAGCTCCTGCTTCACATACCTCAATCGTAATATGTCGACTCGCTCAATATATTCGAAGATAGCCTTGGATGACTACTCTTGGACTCTTTTCACCTCATTCTAATATCAGGCCGTGGTAGATTTCCAAGTTTGAATCTCGGCTATTAAGGAGAATTCATGGCTGTCGAACAAGTGCTCGATAAGATCCGTTTGAGTAGCAGTGGAGGTCATTGGCACATCATCTATCTATGTTTCTGCCTCGACCACCATAGCCTTGGGCTTCTTGGCCCACCATTTATACCTACTTGCTTGTTTCTTAAGTCGATGCACCTATCTTTGTAGCCTTCGAACCTATGTTTTCAACTGCATCATATCTTTGAGCTCTAGCTCGTACTTCTTCTTAGGGGGTGGCCTCCTTTGCTCGCATAGTTCTATCCACTCCTGCTCAACAACCACTTTGTATGGACCTACAACTTGTTCAGTGGGTGGTGGATTACTCAGAAGAGTATCCACGGGTTCATGTGTCGAGACCTCCTTTCTTGGTTCCCCTTCCTCGGGAGAAAGTGCTTCACTTTTAACAATTAACTCGATCAGCTCGGGAGCTGGTTTAGAAAGTGGTGGATCAATCAGAGGAGTATCCAATGGCATTTTGACTGGGATTCCTATTACAGGGAAAAGTGTCTATTTAGAACTTCTCTATCCCACTAAGGTGTGACAGTTACCTTAGAAACAAACAGAGAAAAGCTACTTTTGTATTTCCTTTATGAATTATAGATAGAGAGGAATAGAAAGAACCAACCTATGTCTTGCGCTAATCCTTTGATTCAATCCCTCTCTTCTTTGATAGTCTCTAGCTACCTGCTCCCTTACACGCCCAGCTTCACAAAGTACCTGTAAGATCACAGAAGCACAGCACTATACAAAGACATGGATCTATATTCATAAACAACTTAGGATCAGATTTAAATTGACCATACAAATGTAACAAGCATCAATGATACAAAAGCATGGAGGAAAACTCAAATATCTTTTATTGATAAACAAGAAAAGATCCAGGAGGAGTTACAACCAGTGGTTCCGACCCAGCATCAACCTCCCAGCAAAGAAGCCCCTCTTCACCTCAAACAAAGCTTAGATCACCCAACAATCTGATGTTTGTCTCTAGAAACCAACAGCAATTCCTTACAATATGCAAAATTCCAGCCTCCGGATCTCTGGGATGAGGGATCCATATATAGATATCTGTAAAGGGGATGAGTCAGCTTGTGATTTGATTAGTGTCTTCTCTATGTCATTTCTTGCTTCCACTTGGAGACTGAAGGCCTCTTACTCATCCTTGGTCGAATTCAGTGAGGCAAGTGTCACAAGAGAAGATTCTGGAAGCTTCCATTGCCTCTCCACCTCGCGGAATGACACTGCCATTTGTCATTTCTTTCCCATCACACCCCACAGAAGGGATTTTTGAAATGCAACGCACCCTCACAGTGCATTTGGGTGAGATGCAACGCACCTAGCCAGTGGAGCAGCTGCAATGATCCTGTTTTGACCAATTTTGAGTAGTTTTTCATGGAGAACTTCTGGAGAAGCTGTAATCTGTTGACCTTGTTCCTTTAGGGGTTAGAACAACACTTTTAGGGACTTAGGAGCCCTTAGTTTATGGACATTTCATGCTTGGAGTTGTAGGGCACAAAAATGTCTATAACAATTCCCCTACCTGGTTGCCCTGTTTCAGAAGCATTCGCTGCTTCCTCTCTCTATTCTTCGGAATGGCCTTGCTGAGAGTCAACAACCAACAGACTAACAGCAGCTGGACCTTTAACTGACCCATCAAAATTTAGAATGGGAGGGGAAACAACCTCCTTTTCTGTGCATCAAGGAGAATGAGACACTCTCGCTCCTCTCGGAATGGAGGCACAAAAAGGAGACTGAAAAAAGTTTTCTTCTTGGTTCTTGTGTAACAACCTCGACTGTTTCTTCCACTTCAAGCTCTTTGTCTGGCTCTGATTCTCCTTCTTCCATTTCCATCTCTTCAGGCTCTTCTTGGTCTACATGTTCATCCTCTGCTGGTTCCTCCTCCCTTGCTTCTGGTTCCTCTTCTCTAGCTGCTATAACAGATGCCATCTCTTCTTCTGTCAATTCCTGGAATGTTTCCCACAGGATTTGAAACCGGGCTAGTGCATGCATAACCAATAGTTGAATCAGCCCGTGGTTAGTAATGACTGTTGCAACTTGTCACGAACATCGAGCAAACTATGCCATCAATTGGAGGCTCTTCAGCAAAAATAAAGGCATGTTCAGCGAGAAGACCTCTGACTGTGGAAATCAAAGGTGAGCTAACAACATGAAATGAAACTTAAATACAGTGGTGTACCACCCTTCGCAAGCTATGTATTTCATTACAAAACATGCTACCTCGCCCCATGGATGCGGTAATGAGTTCCGGTCATACCCCCGGCCTTTTTGGACGACGCTCTCGCTAGCCTGCAAAAATACTTTAGGGAACTCCGGGAGGGAAGTTCTCCGTGAAAACCAGCTCTGTCCCTATTGGGGCAATCCACTAACCTCTGCAATAACTTCCTCTGTGACAGGGATTTCTATCCCTCTGACCCGAGAGCTCTCTTCACCCAAATTGAGTGCGAATTCTATTGCAATCCCTTTGTCGAATCCCTACAACCTGTTAAAATAAACATCCCAACTTGCATTGACGAAAATCTGCCACACTTCTCTATTGTTGTGAACCAAGGTGGTGTCCTCCATCTCGTGACACACAACCAACCCACCCATTGCTGTGGAAACAATAACAACACTTGGATGCAGTCGGCTACTGGGGAGAGAGTAGCAGCAACCACATTAACAGCAATGGTGACAGCATGGTGGAGCGCAGGCTAAAAAGTAGTGAAAGTGGCTGAATTTTTTTTGAAAAACACGAATAATAATGGAAAATCATGGTAATGGTGAAATGATTATAGTGATTGATTTGGGTGTATTGGAAAAGACCTGGTTAGTTATTGGGTGTACATAATTCAAATTCAAATGCGTTGAGGCAATTATTATGAAATCACGAAATTTTTGGGTTACTGTTCACACCAGATTTAGTAATGATGTGTCATTATTATGGTTTTAAATACGTCGTCATTTGTTTATGACAGGATCCCCCCAAACTTAAAAGTTCCCGTCCACAGCACGTATGTGTCCCATCAATGGAATATTTTAATTCAATCGGCAAGAGTCAATGGAGATGTACCTAGAAACCTACCTAGCAGTGGAGTAACAACAGAGTGACCAATGGAGTAACAACAGCAGTGGAGTAGCAGCAGCGGTGGAGTAACAACAACAGCAGAGTAACAACAATAGCAGAGTAACAACATCGACAGAGTAACAACATCTGACACTTAGAAAAATTTCAGGAGTAACAATAGTGGTGGAGTAACAGCAATGGCGAAGTAACATCATTGACAAAGTAACAGCATCGGCTGAGTAACAACACTGACGAAGTAACAACAACAACAAAGTAATAACATCAACTATTACTTGGAAAATTTTTGTTAGTTCTTCCTTGTCAAATTTTGATTGTTATTCCTGCAAACGAAAAACAAGTAAGTAGTAACAACATATTATATTTATTTATCATTTTTTTAAGAAGAACAGTAGCCAAAGGGAGCATTCTCTGCACCAACAACCATCAAACCAAATTTTTCAAAGAGATGTTTGATGAAGACATCCTTAGAAGTTGGACGGTGGTATAATTTCAGACAATGTCCATTCAATAAGAAAGAAGTACGAGTATCATGTATTGTAACCAATCTGACTGTTCCATTGTCAAACACAATGTCCACTTCATAGGGTCCCATCCAACAAGTATGAAGCTTTCCTTTAAACTCTTTGAAACGGCATTCATAACGCAGTGCCCAATCTCCTGTATGAAACACCTTGATCTTGATAAATTTATCATGACATTTCATTCTTTTTTGTTGAGTAGCAGTATTTTTCTGGACAACCATTGAATGGATTTCATCTAGTTCGTTGAGTTTTTCCAACGGGTGTCTCTGGGCCTCTAATAAGTCTAAACCTACTTCCAAAGCTGTTCTGAGCATGCTGATCTCAAATTCTACCGGAAACAAGGGGATTTCCCATAGACTAACTCAAATGGTGAAAACCCGGTTGTATTCCACCATGTTGTCTTGTATGCCCGGAGAGTTTTTGGAAGTTTCTGATACCAATCCCGATGATGACTTGCTACAGTTTTTGTCAAGATATTTTCCAATACATTGTTTGTACTTTCTACCTGCCCATTCGCCTAGGGGTGGTAAGGATTTGTCACCCTGTGTTTGACCCCATATTTGTGTAGAAGGGTCCATCTAAAGTATGAAACATGGGTTCTCATTGGATAAGTAATTAAACTCCACATCCAACAAGTGCTCACACTCAAAATTTGAGTAAAATTGTAGGGAGATAAATTGAAAATACGAGTTGAAAAGTAATTTTTTCCTTTTTCCCTCTAAAATTTGATGATGTAATCTAATATTATTTTATTGTTTCCACTATTATTTTGTAATATTCCTTAGGAGGCCCATTTTAGACCTCAAAAATTTCTCTAATGTCAATTCCACATCACCTCGAGAGTTGTGCCCTAGACATTCTACAATGTGTGTTGCTCACAAGCTTCGGGGTCTGGGGATCCAAGGTAACGTCATCTAACATCACACCTTCCATGTGGATAGGGTCCTACTATACTTCCAACATCACGCAACTTGCATCAAATCATGTTGTAAAGGGAGTTTGGGTTTCCATTCGCCACTTCGTGCTAGGGCGTAAAACTGGTCCCCATAGTGCTAAGTCACACTAGGAATAAAATATCAGGAGTTTCTCCTTGATGCTCCCCTCAAAATATCCAGGGATAAAGTGTAGGCACATGTGTATGTCTATGACCATTCAACTGTCAACAATTTATACCTCTTCTATTCCTCTTGTGGTCATCGCACATAGTTTCTTGGCTTACCAGGTTTGGACCTCCCCAATCCTCCAAGCCCTAATCTTAAATCCCCCAACATATATGATATATAAGAATACTTTGGCCCTTCTTCCCTCATAGCTCGGTCATAGTGATTCTATTAAACGAGGGCCTATTATGGATTAGTACTCGATCCCTTATGTCGTTGATTCTTAGCCCCCACTTGATGCATGTGCACATAGATATACTCAGGGCTTGAACCCAGTGGTTTTTACAAAAGACCTACTCCCGTTCTTGGCCATGGTGGTTCTGATAAGAATCTAGGCTTGAGACCAACAATGGTCCTGTCATACCTATGATTTTAAGCCCCCTCGGTCCACATTCTGCAATATATATATATATATATATATATATATATATATATATATACTAATGTTATTCCTCTTGAGATTATAAATAAACATTAGCCAGATATACATGTCAAGTGCGCATATCATTAAAAACACAAAGAGATCATTCTAATGATAATGATTTGCTCCTCCTTCATGCTCAAACAATATAGTTAAAATTCAAGTTTCAAAGTGAACATAAGAATTGAAACATTCCTTCAACGATGCAATAAAATGATAAATAATGTAGAGATCTACCCATCTTTCAAAACACAGGCCACTTGGACCAATTTGTGGAAAAATAATTACAAAAAATTACCTTTCATAAGAAACTATTCAAGGATCACTTGGTACAGGAAATCACATTACTTATTGTGAACATGAGCAATTTATCAACTTAATTTATTGATATTTCCCCATTCATGCAGGAAAACCACTCTCCTTAGCATTAAGATAACATTATTCAACACAGTAAAGAGAGTCATCAGAGGCACAAACTTAGAACATGGTTATATACTTATATTATAAGATATCTGACAACTGAGAATGAGACTCTAACTCTCCACCCAACCATAGATAAGCTACAAACACTGTTACTTGTAGATGTCACCCTTGAGCTAGATTCTAGTGATTGAGGTGGAGTGCTTGGAGAGGAGTTTTAACCAACACCACAACTGAAATACGATTCACATGGTCACACTGCCTTCATCCACTAGCTACACAGGTCTTCACCTAGCATTACTTGGCTTTACAAACATGATTTACCTTTATGCCCAGATATGGCAATACAAATATTATAGCTCTCTGTTAAAAGAAAAGAGTTCACTTCAAGGGGAGGTTCCTCCTCTTTCAAGCAAGCCACTATACCAAAGTTTCTCAATTGATTAACTCTACAGATATTTCACCTATTCTCTGCCCTCTTACCCGTGCTTCTCTGGAGGAGATTTCTTTCCTCCATCCTGCTCGAGCACATGTGTCTACCCACAGACCCAATATCTCCATGCATGAGAGAACATTTATTCACCTTTTCCTATGTGTATGTACCTACTTGTGTGGGAATTATTTCCCCCAAATAAAATAACCATATGTCCTCATCCCAACCCTACTCCAGTCAACCATCTAAGACAACACAACCCATGCTTCCTTTAATATTTTTTCCTTCTCCTTGCTTATGGTTGGAGCTAAAGAACACCTAGACTTGTCCTCATTTCTTCAGTTAAATTTATTTCATAATCAACCCATTAAACTTCTCAGCAGACATGATTGTTATTTAAAACAACAATTTCCTTAAGAAATATCCTTCCTTAAGCAATGTCCCTCCCAAGCAATGGAAATCGTGTCCCTCTTTCAGCCATTTTAGTTAATTATAATTTATTTGAAATGAAGGAATATTAACTAGGGGATGTCACAAGAACAATGTATTATCTATAATTCTACATTCTTTTTTAAGGAGATTCCATCATTCAAACATTGAATAATTGTCATAATGAAAACATATGCATTATATTTTGCATGAAAAATAACATTCTATTTGTAAAAAAAAAATCACATAGTCACACACAATTTATATAAATATTATGTGTTCAAAAAGCTAATAAAATTTCTTGTATCAAATTCATTGTCAAAATTCCTTGAACCATCCCCAAATTAAAAACTATTATTTTTTCATATTTATATTGCCATCATTATACTATGAAAGGTTATCAATAACTTATAATCTTCCATATTCAAAAAATAATAATAAATAAATAAATACTTTAATATTAATAAAAAATAAGGAAACCCTAAATATGAAAGAGGGTAATGTTCCTCAATATCCTCATGGTGATCAAAAGCACAACCATTTCTCCATGTGGTCTTCTCTCTTTCTCCACGGCTAGGTAAACTCTATCAACTGGATCAATTGAAATTGTTGCTTAAACATGGTCAATTTCCTTCACAATTGTGGTTTCTATTTATTAATCATCGAAAGAAGCTAATGGTGATGCCTTTACTTTCTTTAGTGTTACTCGCAAACTTTTCTTTGGTGCCTATGCTCTAGCTACCCATTTTAAATAAACTACCTCTTTAATGGTGAGAATAAACCACCATTAATCAATTGGCCTACCACCATGGATTGTCTAACTTTTTTTCCCTCTTCAATAATAAATATTCCACCAAAGAAAGCTTAAAAAAAAAATTATAAAACATTAAAAAAAACGAACACTTCCTAATCCTCCATGGGCCAAAAAGTCACTATGGCAAACACGAATGTAAGACTATCCACTCTACTCCTTAAATCAAGCACCCTTTAACTAAAATACAGCTATAACCATTTTCATTTATGCATAAGGAGACACATGCACTTTTGACACATCTACGTTTCTAAAATAAATACGCACATTCTTTCAAATTATGAGTGGGCACACTAGTTAGTAATATGCATTTTTGGACACCTCTCTATCATTCTCCTTTTTTTAATACAATAAATTGTTTATTTTAAATATGGATGTCCTTATTAGTCCCTGCCTCCGGCATAGCAGGGACTATAGCGTTCGATCGAGCGTTGACCAGGTATTAGTTGTCGTTGACCGCGCTGTTCACCGAAATTTAACCTAAGGTTTGGGCATTTCAATTTGGCGCAATGGCATTTTAACCAAACTTTTCACTTGCACCTCTTATTGGAAACCTCACTTGTTTCGAGGCACATTACGAATGTACACGGTTATTTTATCCAAAGTCCGGTTGCAGAAATGTTGGGACACTGCTTTTATCCAAAGTTCATTTTCTGTGACCAAATATTGGGACAAATGATTTTATCCCAAGTTTTTTTCCACCTACAACAACTATGCATGTAGATTGCCACGGTTATCGACCAAGAAGCCGGAAGCCCGCCACTTGCAGTGCATGTACATTGCCGCCACCTGTAGTGCATGTGCATTGCCACCGTTATTTGGTGCCTTAGGGAAGCACATCGATATTGTGAAGATGTGCAAGCAGACATCTCACATTCTTTCTTTCTGTCAACTGAAATCTCATCTTTCTATTGGTTTTTTTTTTAAGTCCAATGTTGTTTTTCACGTCCCCAGTTTGAATCTCCTCAGCTCAAGTGTTTGGTGATTGGCATATCGAAGGAAATAGAGCTCGGTGATGCATTGATCGCTGGATTGCATGTGTGTATCTTGTGGGCGCCGAGGCGGTGAGTAAACCCGATTTGCGAAAATGGGTGACAAGGCTGCGACTCTGGAAGCCATTAACAAAGAAGCTGTGGATTTGGTAAGGAGGACTTGAATGCCTTTTGAGGTTTTTACCAGGTGTTTTTGTGGAGCTTTGAGATTGATTTTGTGAGGTTTTTTAATGCAGGAAAATATTCCCATCGAGGAGGTTTTTGAGAATCTAAGATGCAGCAGGGAGGGTTTGAGCAACCTAAATAGATTATTATTTTCTTCCAATAGATTATTTTTGTCTTCCAAATATTATTGTCTTCCAAATAGATTAGCAGAGCAGGGTTGGAAGTTTTGTACTTACCTCTTGGTTGAGCGCTCTAACTCGGCTTAGTTGCAAACTTGCAGGCTTTTGTTTCAAAGAAATATCCAGCTCAACTTTCACTTACCACCTTAATCTGCTTTCTGAGAACCTTGCAGTCCACTGCTTACTCTTTCTCGACAGCCCCAGCGCAACGGCCTGAGAATCGGCAAGAAATTGAAACTCCATGATGCAGATGCAGAACAAGATGCTAGAAATTGTGAACCACACACTGGCAAACACACGCACAGTCAAGGCAGGTATGTTGTTAGAAAATTAAACACAAATATGACAATAATTAATTAGTTACATGCTATTAGTTAGTTACATTTTCTTCTGAATATCTTATGATATGATTCCCTGTTTGTTTATAGGTTCTTCCTGATGATACCCCTTCAGAATTAACACGAGAAGATCTACACACCTAGAGTGTGGTGACTGCAACAGAATTAAGACGAGAAGATCTACATACCTGGAGTGTGGTGACTGCAGCAGCGATAGGTACCTTGGGACAACCTGGGGCTAATAATTAACTACAATGTGAAGAAGTTTCTCATGCACTTATGTATGTTGCGTTGCACCTCAACATCATCCCTGTGAGAAACACAGAACCACAGTTGGAACATAACCACATTTGGAATGCATGCATCCTCTTATGTGTTGCTGCTTCGGAGGGGAAAAGGTGAGAGGTTTGTTGCCCTGGAATCTCCTGTATCAAATTATGTTCTTCCTAGCGAGCATGGCCCTAGTTTAAAGAATACTAAATTACCAAGCCCATTCCCTGGGCGGGATATTATTATTCAACCTTGGGTTGAAATAATCTTTAGCAACTCTTCACGCTAGATAGAGTTTCTGGCAAGACAAAGCTCTCTGTGAAATTGAGTTCTTTTAAAAATTTCTGCAAATAGCACATGCACCCTGTGAAAAAACATCACTGCTAAAAAACAACACCACAGTAAAATTATTAACCATGAAAATATTTCTAGATTCATTAATTTTATTGCTACATCAAACACAATCCTCCTAAGCAATTTTGAGTAAGAGATTCCTGAAAGTTTTCAACTTAATGGAAATCAGGGTCCTGCAACTGCAATTGGTGGAAATAGCAATTGGTAGAAATAGAGTGTAGCACAAGCGGGTTTCACTGGATTTCTACAGATTCTCCTTGCCTTGCATGCCCGCTCCGCTTACAGTTACCATGGTGAAATAGGTGAAGTGATAGTAAACCCTCGTTCTCGCTGAAACAAAATTCATCTGAGCGATAAGACTTTTGTCAAACATTAAACACTAGAATTGAGATTTAGATACTCACATGTGGCGTAATGCATATTTTGATGATTGCCACCTTCAGCCTAATGCATGTTTTGATTATTGCCTGTTTTTGGGCGTATTGCATGTGGCGTATTGCCTGTTTTAGATACTCACATGTGGCGTATTGCATGTTTTCGGGCGTTCTGTGTAGCGAAGTGCGCCATTCAAGTTCTTTATTATAACAATACTTCACATCAGGATGTAACCATCACCACCACGCTCAATAGAATCCCTTCCAAATGCAAATTCAATTGATCAAGTTGCAGAAAAAAAAACATGGGTGGGATAGATCTGTGTGGTCGTGCTACGTTCTCTCTCTTCTGGAATCCGCATGAAGACCAGGTATGGGTAGGACCTCCTTACCTCACCAACGCTGCGGACTCATTCCATTTAATGCAGGTTCTTCCTCACCCTCAAGCCCATCAGTCTCCATCCATTGATCCCATGATCCTTTCCTTCCATCCCATCTAATCAAGGTTGTGCATGGTCAGGCGATGTATAATGATGAACCCATCCCATTTAATCGAGGCTGGCATGGTTAGTCGATGTATAATGATAGACAAGTGTTTAAAATGTTAGAACATGTCAAGGATATAAATACCGTCGAGAACCACGTCAACGCGCTAGCCTCATATAATGTAATTAATTTGCTATAAATAAATTTGTGGGCCCATATCTTGGCCACTCTTCCACACCATTGATATCGTGTCCTTCCCCGTGTCATCGTGGTTGTCCTTCACCATAGATTCTAAGTGTTCTAGCATAAAGTCATAAAGTCGTGCTTACGTGCTACCAGATCTCGGCGCAATCAAATCTGGAGTTGATCGTCCCGTCCTCAGTTCTCCGACCCTAACAGCTCATGTATTAGGCACCCTTGCCCATCCCACCTCAACCGGACAGAAGCACCAAACCTTGCTTTACCCCGCTACAGAAGAGAATTGCTCTAGCGCGGATGCTTTTAACCAGTGACCTTTTGGCGAAGGTTATGATCCACAAGTGAGTGAGTGCCCGGGCTATACGCAGACCTTTCTTTTTACCCACAGCTTAGAGCGAATCTATTAAGGAAAATATGCAGCAAGACAAACCTACTTTTGAATTGTTGAGTCTACGCTGGAAAGCTACTATTATATAAGTAATAGTTTCGAACTCCAATGCGCGATCCTTGCATCAGCAGAGATCTGAAAAACGGGAGGGAAAACATCTATTATATAAGTCATAGTTGTGGATTTAAGCAAAACTATAGTTTAACTGATCATAAGTATACTTGATGGCAGTTACTTCAATGGAAATGATAAGGTGTTGTTTTGTTACTTCAAGTTCCTACTAAATAAAATGCTATACTAAATGGAATGCTATGTTAGAATGGTATACTAAATTGAATGCTATGTTAACACCGAGGGACATCTCCTAATGGTATATTAAATGGAATGCTATGTTAGAATGGTATACTAAATTGAATACTATGTTAGCACCCAGGGACATCCCCTATGTAGCAAGTGAGGATTAACATCCATGTAATAATGGTCTTGTTTTACCAGAGAACATGCGCGTAAATGTATTTTTCTTGCACGTCATATTTATCCTATTCATCATTCAGTTCTTAAAGTTGTTTGTCTGAGTTAGTTTGAAACGTTAATGTAATATAAAGACTTGTCTGAGTTATTTTAAATCTTGATATAATATAAACAAGTGATATTGTTTTTTCATAAATAGTAATTATCATGATTGATTTATTGTGTTTTTTTAGAGAGATAACTAAATATCAAGTTTTTATTTTTAAGTAAATCAATGATTGACTGACTACAAATTTATTATAGTTTCGTTTAATTTTGTTTATTAATTTCAAATGCTCTCCTAAAATAATATAGCATAAAAGTTGTTTAGCTATTTTCGCTGTTTAGCTATTTTCGATCTTTGTGTTGATATATTTTGATTCATGACAATATTTCCAACAAAAGAAATGAAGTTTTAATTATATCATGGAGAGTAAATTCAAATTGTCTCGTGCCTTAAAGAACTGATTGGAATGCAGAGGAATTTTCCATCGGCCAATGATACCAATAGTTGGTATATCATGACAGAAATTTAGTTGGGGTTTCCATGTTCAGATCTGCTTTTGCATCAACAGTGTAACTGGTTCGAACAGTAAAATCTAGTTGGATGGGCGAACAATAATTCCAATAGATTATTGCATCGGTGAAATAGTTTATTGTGCAATCAGTGATTCAATAATTGCTCACTGTTGATAACTTAGAACGTTCTTGCAGCCCTTACTTTGTAAGGATTTAACGGCTAAAACAATGTCACGACAAACACTGAAGAGATCATATAGGATCACGGAATGCCTGAAATGTCTCTTATCTTTAGATTTATATTCATATTATATTTTTCTGATTTGAAAACTTCCCAGTACGTACTCTTGAGTCAATTTTCAAAACATATGGCATGGCATCGGCCTTAAAACTATGTTGGGGCTTGCGAATAAATCACGTAGTGCCTCAGATTGTGGCACTTTTGCTTTGGAACAAGCTCTCAATACTATGATACAAGAAAGATTATTCCCCTGGAACTTTCTCTGTAGTCCTCCAAGGTATGCTTAAACTAAATTTCTGAATACTTAATGGTGTTTGCAATATTATGAATGATTGTATTACTGAGTACAATACCGCAGTACACTCAGAAGATGGAAAGAAAAATGAAAGGATTTCGGCACCTGTAATGCAGGGAAACATCACTGCACTCCTATCAAAAGAGGGATACTAGCGCACGTCTCTTTTCATCAATTCCAAAGCTGTAATTAGTTTATTATCTGATTTCAGGCCCGGCAGGGACTACCGCCGCTTGCGGATCTTGTTTAATAAGGATTTCAAATATATCAAATAAGAATTTAAAAATAATATTTATAATGGTAACTATTAATAATTAAATATACATTTTTTTTTTAAATTAAAAAAAATGATTAATTAATGTAATATAAAATAATTAAAATTTTTTTAAAATTTTTATATTTTTATAAATTTATAATTATTGTTTGTGAATAATTTATTCTTATCTATTAAAAAATATATAAAAAAATTTACTATTCAATATTATTTTAAAATAATAATTTATTTATTCAATATTATCTTATAATAAAATAATAATTTATTTATTCAATATTATCTTATCATAATTTATTTATTATTTATATTTTTGTATGTGACATTTTTACTTAATATTTATTATTACAGTACTTTATACGAAAAGAATAATGTTTCTTATTATATTTTGATAATAGCATTACTTTATAATAATAATAATAAAAAAAAAAAAAAAAATTATTTAGTTATATTTTAATTTATTAAATATATATTTTATTTGGGTGATCATTCATTAAACTAGTAATATGCACATGTCATCTTTCCAACAAATAGAGAAACATATAACCATACCATATATATATATATATATATATATGGAGGTTGACATAAGTGATTTGAGTGTTATCATTATATGAATTATAATTCGTTTTCATTCTCCATCCGCTCCTCACCATGGTCAGGTTTGCAATCAACATTTGATTTGATTTCATAATGTCTCATTCAACATTATAGTTATGGGAAAACTATTTCAGTAAAGGAGACATTATTTCATTCCTCCATTCAAAGAGATTTGACCAAGTAAGAGGTACAATTTTAAGTGGGTTAAATAGATCAATGCTTTGATTTTTCTTAGTTTCAAAATTCCACATTCTATTATGAATTTTCAGTTTTGATGCTTTCCCTTTAGGCCTTCTCTTCTTCTAGCCTCTATCACTTGATTTTCTTTGGGTTCCCAGAGGATATCTGCCTTCATCCCTTCCCGAAGCATGGATTGATAGGGCTTGCTTCTTTTGGTTGCCTATTTCCTTTTGGTTTCCCCTCGTTAACCTCCTCCCACCCTAGTCTCACTCTCAGGCCTTGAATTATGTGTTTCCTCTAGCTACCTTATTTTTCCATCCTTTTGGACCCATCCCCTTCTTGTTTGACGCTTACTCTTGTGCGGTCAAGTGATGTAGCATGTCCCCCTCTCTCTTACTAATTTTGTTGCAATGTGTTGGAAGGGGATTTGCACTCCTACGCCCAAAAACTAGTAGATTTGACCCTTATCCATGTTTGTATGGTTAAGTTAACGTTGAGGCAAGGACCTGCAGGTACAAAGAACTCACTCCTTGTTCAGTATAGGAGGAATTGTAAGGGTTGAACATGAGGCTTGGGTTGAAAGAAGGTTTTTGTCTAATATTCAAGATGAAGAAGATGCGGGGAAGTGGATTCCAAATATGGAAAACATCCATACTAAGAAAAACTAGAACATGAAATCAATGGATACATTCATTATTAAAATTGATAATGGAAAAAAAGTTGATAAAAATAAATAAAGTCCACTAGAATATTTTTGTTTGCATCAATGCATTACAACTAGAAGAAAAGAAAAAGAAAAAAAAGAGTACAAAATTTCAATATTTGCAACAAAAAAAATGACAAACCTAAAATTTTATAGCAAGAAAAAAGATGATTAGCCACTACCTATCCAAGTGATCTCCCCCAATAAATAAATAAGTTTATGGTTTTCTTAGTTTTGTTTCTAATTTATGAGTGGAGATTCAATAGAAATCCATGTTGTCAAATTCTTAAAATTTTGGAAGTTTTAATTAATCTTAATATCAACTATTTAATTAAAAACTATATTATTTCTAAACTGGTAAACTAAAAACTTAAACTATATACTCTTTTTGATTTATTAATACAATTTAATCTAATTTTAATAAATTAATAAATATATAGAATACTTTTTAAAATTATATTTTATTAATTATCTACAATATATTATTATTTAATTTAATTTAATTATATAATAAAAATTTCTATTAGATTTTCTATATAACATATAACATGTTAGATTGTAATCGGTGAATATAGTGAGTGTTTTTTTATTGAATGTATTATATCGTGGTAGGATTAAAAATTATAATATGTTTGTATTTAACTTATTTTTATATAATATATTATATTTGAATTGATCTTAGTTAAAAGATAATTTAATTATTTTTTAATAGATTTATAATAATTTATTTTATATTTTTAATTAAGGATTTAGATTGATTCTCAAAGGAATATGCTTAGTATATGTTTAGTCTTAATGCAATGACTATAATGTAGTAAAGAGATTGTTAGGATGCATTGAATTTTATTTCTTAGGGAGCCGAGGCAGGTGCCGAGACGACAAACAATAGCAACTGGGACGTGGCCAGAACTGGGACAACTAGTATAAGCATTGATATAGGTTTTTAACAAGCTAAATTTTGGGTTATTCTGTTCCTAGAAGTGGAGTTTTTCCGATATGTGTCAGGGCACAGATTCTTACTGTTCCGGATCCACACCTGAGCCTGTTTCTTGTCTGTTTTTGTTTCCCCACCGAGCCGTTCCCGAGTCTTCTAGATGATAGGAGTTGATCTTCTATTCTTGTTTTTCCTCTGTAACCAGTGAGGAGTCTCGTATTAAACTTCTCTTTCTCAGGGTCATTTCCTGCTTATACCATTCTTAGGTCCCTGCAAATCTGCCCCGGTATAGTTCCATGGTTTCCTTCTGTTATTTATAGTTCAAAATGTTATGTTACCACATGGGAAACGGAAGGTACTTGGTTTATCGGCTCGGGTGGCTTAAATGACGGTTTCGGTGGGCTCGTTTTGGTGGCTTCATGTCTTCTGTAATAAGGTATGCAGACTATTTCTTCATCTACTCTTAATGGCTTTAGGTTAAGAAAAGGGAAATAACAAAGATATCATTGCTTTCTTCTTGGGTAACCCTGTTTTTCTATAGATTTCAAGAAGTCGTATGTCTCTATGCTCTGAGAATAAGGTTCTTGCTTGCCTGAAAGCCATTATTTATGAGATAAAATTGTTTAATAATTTTTGTTTTCCTTTACCAAGTGTATGTATAGTTTCCCGTCCTTGTTTGGATTTCAGCTGTCGAATTGGGAAATGGTGGATTAAATGTCATGGTTGTTTTTGTTGTTGCTTAGATTTTGATTAGGATTTCCTCTCTCTCAGACCAGAGCTCTGTTAGCTCTTGTTCTGTTTATGGCCTGAAGCACTTTCTGGAGCTTTCAGGGCTCCTGGCTACTTTTTCCCCAAACCAGTCTGGTTATTTTTTAGGGTTCATGTGTCTTGTTTGTGTTGTTTTCACCGTTATCGGTGATTTCGGCCTCCTCCTCGGGTTTCTGTCAACGGGTTTCACTTGGTCAATTTTCCTTGTTTTCCATGGGGGTGGAGGGAAGATTAGCTTGTAGTAAAATCAACCAATGGATGATAGCATGTGAAGATTTGGCCCACACCGCCATTTTCCTCATCCATAATGGCCTGTATGTTTCTTTCTGATTCCCCATACCTATTCCCATAAGGATCCTGTCAGAAATTGTACCAGCCCGGATGTTTTTTTCCCTTTTCGCTGATCTCGCACGATGTTTTCCTAGATTCTGTCAGTCTCTCTAAATAGCTAGATTTTTCACTTCACTTGAAATTTCCCATCCTTATCTGGAAGTGACTGTCTGGCCTTCCGTTCCTGTAACCGACATCTTTCGGTACTTGTTCCCGCACATTCGAGCCTTTATTTCATCTGTTAGGGTAGCTGATGCTCTGACTTTCCTTTTTCGGTATGATGGAGATAACATCTGACGTGTCTGCCTCATCTGCGATGGTGCGGGCTACCATTGAAGCAGAGAAGCTCCACGGTGGACAATGTCACAAGGATGACTGGCAGTCCACACTGGCGGATTTAATTATTTCTCCATCAACTCACTCGGCACATGAGTATCATGGTGGTGAATATGAATTACCTCGACGTAAATTGAAACAACGTCCTATTAAGACCATTCCACCACCCTCAGCCATCAACCTGGATAGTTTTTTCATGTTTGATAGAATTGCAAGCTTACAGAAACGTGCACTTGTTGGACGTTGGTATTTTCCTGACATGGATGATTCACAGATGAGGAATTGGTTGGGCTCTAAATGGAAATCCTTGCTCGGATACATTCCAATGATTGTCCGTCTTATGAAGAACTGGTACAACTTTCATTTCCTGAGTGTCGAGGATCTAGAGATAATTCGTAACATTCCTTGGGTTCACAGCAAGAGTTTCTTGGCTCTTCATCACTGGTATATTGGATATAATCCATTGTACAATACCCCATCTAACAAGCTTATTTGGGTTAAGCTACCTGGTCTTCCGATTGAATTATGGACGAAGGAGACCCTCACGGATATAGGGAATGCAATAGGAAAGTTTGTATATGTGGACCCGAAATGCCTGGGGGCAAAGGATAAAAGAGTCACCTGGATTCTTATTGAAAAGGAGTATCAAGGAGGTTTTCTAGACCATATTGATCTTCATTGGGGTGATATTTATGTTTAGCAGAGATTAGATTTTTGGGGGTACCATTCCAATGCTCGTTTTGTCACAGAACTGGTCACATTAAGGAGTGATGTCCCTTTCACCCAGAGGGCTGGCATCATGGAAGAAAATTCCAGGAAAACACATATAATTCTTTTACTGGCATCTATCAAAAGGAGGAGGAAGCTCAAAGGAGGAGGCCTGCCAGAAAGTCCAATTCACCAGGTATTTTAAAAACTTCATCCCCTTAGCTATCTCCTTCTAATTCCATAAGGATTTTATCTCCGAAGGCTGACTCTCCTTCACCCGTTCCCCCCTGTAAACCTGTAGCATCAATTGGGAAAGTCGTTACTTTTCTAGCTGCATCTCCCCATTCGAAACCTATTCCCTGTAAGGAAATCCCTGTCCCTTCTCCTATACTTCCACCCCATTTCTCTATTCCATCCTCCTCCCATATCACCTACATTCCATCCTCATCATCTTCCCCTGTCAGAGTTTCCCATTCATCAAAGGGAAAGGAACCCTGCATATCAGTCACTCCTCTGAACTCTCCCACCTCATCTCCAAATAACTCTGTGGGAAGTGACCTTGACTTTCTCCTTAAAAAATCATCTCTTGAACTTCATCCACTCACCGTCCATAAACCATTATTGATTTCTTCTCCTCACATAAGTCCTACCTCGGTAGGAAACATAACTGTTAGAAGGAAGCATAATAGAGCATCCAGGCACTTTCGGGGGAGGAAGAATTCTGATTCGAATTTAAGTATGGATTGCTCTCTTATTGATATTTCCATAATTGATCTTTCTTCAAAAGGGCCCCTTAGAGCAAGTCAGCCTAATGACCAAGCATCATGACTCATATAATGTCCATGAATATTAGGGGTCTAGGGGTGGACCCCAAATTTTTAGCCCTAAAGGATTTGTTCATATCTTCTCATTCCAATCTTCTTCTTATTCAAGAGACTATGCATGGATGTTCTGATACCATATCATACTTCAGAAGAATGTTCCCTTCTTGGCATATTGCAGCTACAGAGTCAAATGGTCTCTCGGGAGGACTGGTTGTCTTATGGGATCCGGTATGGATATCGGCAAAAGCTTTCACTTGTTTTGCTGGTATCCTGCTAAGTGCAAAGTTTCATGGTATTCCAGGATCCATTCACATCCTTAATGTTTATGCCCCCTACAAGGACCGTCTTTCTTTCTAGAACCGTTTCCTTTCATCATAAATCATGCAGATGGACTCATTGTTAATTGCTAGTGATTTGAATTGTACCCTCAACATTGATGAAGTTTGGGGCAGAGGCAGGAGGATCGATCCTTTGGCTGGACTTATCAAAGACGCTATTCTCTATCATAATTTCATTGATGTCTACCCTTCAAAAATTGATCCCACTTGGGATAATGGAAGATCTGACTCTGCTTATTTAGCTAAAAGACTTAATTGATTCCTGCTTCATGATAAGCTGCTAGATCGCCTGGGGCTGCCAGTTTCAAAGACTGTTAATAGTTTTATCTCTGATCACAGGCCAATTTCTCTTCAGTGGAAAAGGAATGGTATCAGAAAGGGTCTTCCCTTCAAATTCAATAGAGTCTAGCTGGAGGATTCATACTTTAATGACCTTGTTCTAAAATCCTAGCCGAGCCATTCCCCTTTGGACTCCTCTTCCCCCTTTCTGATTTTACTAGAGAAACTAGCTTCCCTTAAGTCCATAGTCAAAGCCTGGCAAAGCAACAAGATGAAATCCAATAGGAGAGAGTTGAATGACATCCAAAAGGAATTGGATGAAATAGCTTGCAAATTGTCTGAGAATGGTCTATCCCTTAATTTTCGCCATCGTATAAAGGAGTTGGAATCAAAGAAAAACAGATTATTGGCTATTGAAGAAGCCTCATGGAGATTAAAAATCAGAGCAATATGGTTAAAGGAAGGAGATAGGAATACCAAATTCTTCCACAAATATGCAAACAAAAGGCAAGAAATTAATTCAATTTGGGAGATAAAAGACGAGGAGGGAAATATAGTTCATTCTCAAGAAGGAATCTCAAATGCGGCTGTAAGTTATTTTAAAAATTCATACTCAAGGAATGAACCCAGCAGGGCGGAAGATATATTCTGGGGAATTGACCCTTTCCCTACCATGTTCGATGATGAACAAAATGATTTTCTTTATAAGCCTGTCACTGAGGAGGAACTTCTTTTGGTAATGAAATCTTTTAAAAAGGACAAAAGTCCTGGTCCAGATGGATGGACGATAGAGTTCTTTATTCACTTCTTTGAGCTTACCAAGAAGGACCTACTAGGAATGGTGGAAGAATCAAGAATATCGGGCAGGTTTCACCAGCACATTACATCAACATATATTGCCCTCATTCCAAAAAAGGAAAAATCCTCCTCCTTCCTGGATTACAGACCAATTTCTCTGTGTAATGTTATTTATAAGATCGTCTCCAAGATCATTGCTGGTAGAATCCGAGGCATCCTATCCAAATTCATCTCTTGGGAACAACATGGGTTCCTCCAAGACAGGAATATACATGATGCGGTGGCAAACACATAGGAAGCTCTGCACTCCTTACATACAAAAAAGCTGGAAGCTGCAATTCTACAAATTGATCTCAAGAAGGCCTATGATTGTCTTGACTGGGGGTTTCTTAGATGTCTACTCTCCAAAATAGGCCTGAATCATCAAGCATCAAACTGGATAATGGCATGTGTTGAAAATGTGAATTTTGCAATTCTAATCAATGGATACCCTACTGCTTTTTTCTCAGCAGAGAGGGGGTTAAGATAGGGGTGCTCCCTATCCCCTCTCCTTTTCATTCTTGCAATGGATTCCCTAAGCCTGCATTTGAAAAGAGCTATTAGGGAAGAGCATTGCCGCCCCATGATGATTAGCAGAAGAAACTCCATATCTCATAGTTTATTTGTGGATGACATACTGATTTTTGCAATGCTATGTCGTGTCACCTGGTGCTGTATTTACAACATACTGCAGAACTTTCAAAAAGCTATAGGCCTACAAGTAAATGAAAGCAAGTCCATCTTTTATTATGGAGAACCCGATATGGGGATTATTGAATATTTGACTGATCTGTTTAAAATTGATGCAAAAAGCATAAAGGAAGGCATGAAATACCTTGGATATCACTTAAAGCCTTCCTGCTATAAGAAATTGGATTGGCAATGGATATCTGAACGCTACTATAAAAGGATAGTAGGATGGGAAAATAAGTGCCTATCGATGGGGGGCAGGGCAATACTAGCGCAATTAACTGTATATTGGGCCCATCTGTTTTACATCCTGGCTAGCATCATCTCTTTACTGAACAGTATGACGACAAACTTCATATGGGGTGGAAGCATAGAAAAATGGAAATATCATCTGTCGAAAATTTCAAGTATTACACTCCCAAAAGAACTTGGTGGATGGGGGATTATGGACCTTTGGAAATTTGGGATGGCTCTGTTATGCAAATCTCTTTGGAGGAGTATTTTTGGAGATAGCTTATGGAGCAGAACTATAAGGAATAAATACATGGGCAATAAAGACTTATCTTACTGGTACAGGGAAGGTACCATAGGATCCTCTTATGGTTCTGCAATTTGGAATAGTTTCCACAAAATTGAACTATTTTTCCTCCAAAATCTATCTTGGAGCTTGCAAAAAGGGAACAAGGTGTATATAGGGTATGATCCTATATTGGGAGCAAAGGATGACTCTTTTATTACACCACAGATAAAAACTGCCCTCCAAAGATCTGGGGTCTTTGTATGGAGTCAAGTCATTGCTGGTTGGCAGGGCCCTTCTCCCATTTGGAAAGAAGCCCATGAGCTGGGCCTTAATGGTTCACTGGCTCATCAATGGCATAGGATACTAATGACCATGAGGAGTATTGGTTTCTGCCACACAAATTTTTGTGATTTTCTCACCTGGAAAGGGAAAAGGGGGAAGAATAACATAAGTGTAAAAGATATCTATTCTTCCTTGACTAGAAGGCATCCACCTCCACCAGATAACATTTTCCCTTATCGGCTATGGAAATCAAGTGCCCCAAGAAAAATTATCATTTTTTCCTGGCTGGTCTACCACAACAAAAATCTCACATGGGAAAATTTGCAGAAGAGGAAATGGATGGGCCCAAGTATATGCCTAATTTGTAAAAGGGGGGGGGGGAAATAATTATCATATGTTTCTAAATTGCAATCTCACTCATCAGCTATGGAAGAACCTATCCTCTTATTTTGGTTTTACCTATATTTCTCATCCTTCTATCAAAGAGGCACTTGAATGGTGGGGTACACAGAAAAGATCATGGAGATCCATACCACAATTGGTCTTTTGGACAATATGGAAATGGAGAAACAAACTCTTGTTCCAAAATAGGCAGAAAGATTTCCAGTCAGTTTTTGAACAGATCATATCTTTGTACAATTCTCTACCACAAAAGACCATACATCATAAAAAAGGAGATGAAATTGTGAAAGACAATCTCAAACAGATGATTTTCCCTAGAGCTTTTTTTGATGGAGCAGCGCAAAACGGAATGTGTGCCTGCAGTGTTTTCATTGCTGTAAATGAGGAACAAAATATTTCTATTCACTGGAATGGTGGGCGAGGAACAAACAACAAAGCAGAAGCCATGGCACTTTCGGGCCTCCTTCACATCAGCACTTTCCTAAGCATTCCGATTCTTCAGATATATGGGGACTCAAAAATCATCATTGATCATGTCATTGGAAAATATCCCATTAAAAACACCCAGCTGGCTGGATGGATGAACAGAATCGACTATTACTGGGAAAGGAAAAAGGACTGGTCTATTCAACATGTTGAGAGGTCACAGAATACTCAAGCAGACAGTCTATCAAAGAAAGGACTTCTAATTCAATCTGGTAAGTGGAAAATGGATATTTCTCTGAGGGATAATACTTACCAGATTGTGGATTTCCTCCTCCCTGGTACGTAACTTGCTTCTTCTGGTTCTCTCTGGCTTGTTGCACTTTGCAAACGAGAGTTTAGGTCTCTCTCCTATCTATTGGGTACTATCTTACTATCGCCATGATTTTGCTATATCTTTGGATATCTTTTGAATTCTGACATACTCCTTTTGCTTTGTCATCTTTTCCCTGGTTCCTTTTTAGCATACTACTGATGTAATAGTTTTTGAGGCTGACTGTTACAGTGCTTATATTTTTGTTACAAGGTTTAGATGTTGGCTTCTGCCAATTATATGTAAAATATGTATTCGATGCCTGTCTTGTTTTTAATATAATATCTGGCTTTTTTTCGTACTGAGAATAATAATAATAATAATAATAATAATAATAATAAAATAAAATAAATAAATAATAAAAAATAAAAATAATAAAAAAACAAAATTTCTAGATATTATTTATAACATTCATTTATATAACTTTATTTGGTAAAATGGTCCATTACTTTTAATAAATTTAAAAAATTATGTTCATGCCACGTGGCTTCCTACCCACCAATTTCTTAGAGATTTGAGATTATTCCAATTCTAATAATTTCCTCCATGATAAATTTTTTATTATTATTTATAATTCCTTTTTTTTCTTAAGTTAAATTTGACCCATAGTTTTTTATACATAATTAATCAGATAAATATGTGCATTAGTAAGACATTTTTCGTTTTGTAATAAAAAAAAAATTGGTTATATCAACCACATTAATATTTTTAAATATTAATATTATTTTTAAATATTAATATGGTTTTACTCGTTTAATAGAATAGTTTAATAAAATTGTAATAAATAGAATAAATTTATATTATTTAAATTGATATGGTTTAGAGTTGATGTAAATTTATACGATACCACTTGATATGACAATTAATTTTTCGTATTGCAAATTTAATATAAAAATGTTAAATTATATAAAATACAATCTTCTTATACTAGATTTTAAACTAATATTATTTTTTTTTATGATGATGATGGTGGTGGTTAACATTCAGTGAGACCAAATTGGTCTATCAGACCTATAATTTCTTAGGTCTTAATTGTTTGGCTTCTCGTCATTCTTGGCGAGATTGGTGTTGTAGCTTTCTTTTTTTTCTCTACGGTCTTCCAACTTCCTTTATCTTGCATCTCCTTCATCTCTTCTGGTTCTTGGGACAATGGTGTCTTAGCTTCGCGATCTGTTGTATACGTCCTTTTGAAGATAGTCGGAGAAGAAGCCTGGTCCGGGAGATCTGCTTTGCTGTTAAATGAATATTTATTTTGTGCAGTATACGAATCCTCATAACTGTTGATGCTTGAGGGGTTGTCGAGTTCACTTTTTTGCTGTTGGGTGGGGCTTTCCCCATGCTTGTCTTGGGAGTTGTTTCTTTCTTGCCCAATTCTTGTGATTCAGAGTTTTCTGGAGAGTGTTCTTCCCTGATGACAATGTAATGTTCTTTTTGTGCTCCTTCCCGCCATGTAGATTTGTGGTGATTCTTTCTAGCATAATTTTTCTGGGAGGCTTTTGGGTAATTTTTCGCTAGATGGACTATCTCAAAGCACGATTGACATCTGAAGAGGACACTTTCATAATCGAGTTTCTGGTTCCACACATAGTCTTTACTTGTTAGGTTTATTTCAGCTGGGAATCCGGCACTAAAGTCCATTTCCACACAGATGCGTGCATAGGTGGTTCTGGCATATCTCTCTATTTCTGGGCACCTGCAGTAAAATTTCCCAATTTCATTTCCAATGGCTTTTAGCGAGGAGAAACTCCAGAGATGCAAGGGTAGGTTTGGCAATCTCACCCAAACTAGTGTTGAGGTTATGATTGTTGTTGAGGGACCGAATGATGGGTTCCATGGCTTCATGAATAGGCCTGAATTTTCCCAAAACCAAGGGCAGAAATCTAGAATACATTGTCTTATTTTATAAATCTATCATGCTTTTGACTAACGTCGATCCAAATTTATATAAATCTATCATGTTTTTTATTCATACGTCAACCCGACAGTCAATTTAGGTGATTAAGATTTCACTGTTCAATTCAAGGTATTTGAATGCCGTTGTGGATCTTATTATTATTTATTTTTCAAAAGCACATAAAATTTAGAGGCCTTACTGAAAAAATATAAAATTTAGAAGCACATGAACCTGATGCTTTAGTTTATTAGAATTTCATTATAAAATTCGAAGGATTTGACTGGAGTTGTGAACCTTGCCATTATTTATTCGTGAAAAGAATATAATATTAAGATAAAAGGACATGGAAAATGTTCCACACCGACTTTTATTTATTAGCGTAGCCAGTGATGTTGGACCGAAGAAAAAGGAAGGAAGACAGTGAGAAAATGTTGTATTGTTCTCCGTTAGTTGCCACCCCAGAAAAATGAGGAAATAATGTGCAAAATGTTCTACGGATGTAGGTACAAACTTCGATCCTTTGCCATCGGATTCTCGGCTCTGTTATTTCCCGACGTGGGTGATGCTGAAGGCGCTGGAGGAGAAGTATTTGGATTTGGTTGATACGAAGCTCGGTGATAAGGACGTGAACACAGAGGATGTTATGAGGATAAGTAAGATTGCCTTATGGTGTGAAATGAATGAATCCATTTTACGATGTAATGGGAGAACCATATTTGGAAAAGGTGAAATGAAGGATGGATCATGGTTAGGTTTTGAATTACGCCTATGTTTCCATGGTCCTACCAACACATATATGTTAGAAATATTTGAAAATTTTTAATTTTTGTGGAGAGGCGGAGGGGCAAAGAGTTATGATTTACGTAAATTTCGCGCAGCTACTTTTGCGCACTTATTTTTGCGCACTGCAAAGCTATTTCACAGACTTGGATTTCACGAATCTGGATTTCTCGAAGCTATTACATAGACTAAAAGATAAACAACATAAGGTTGGAGCAACACAATAATACTTAGTATTGAATTCTAAGACATGAAAATACATTCACATGAGGTTGTCGCTCATTTACCAAGTAAAAACTAAGGTTTATACTGACATTCACAGGGAGTAACATAGTAAAACACAATAACCGTTGTTTTCATGTGCCCACCAAAATTTACTCCACCATTTTCTCCTAGAGACCTCTTTTTTCTCTCTTACCTCTTACTTTCTAACCTCTTACAAAATGACTTTTACATTCATATATAACTCAACATATAATTTTACATTTAATTCATGACAGAGTGAAATTAATATGATGTTGTTGTTGAGTGTGATCAGAATGGCGTAGGTGTTTATGGAGTGTGGGCAATAGTTGCTAAATAAATGCTTTCCCATATCTATTTTCCAAAGTACATTGACTCCTTTAAATTCCTTGCTTCGTTTCAGAATGGTTCACGCCTGGCTTCAGTTCTTCCATCTTCAAACAAAGACGCAACCTACAAAAATATGGCTAACAAGTATGGTTGTTGTCAGGCTGTTTATTGCGGTGGTTGGGATTATTATTTCCAACACTCCCCCTTAATCACAATTGCTGCCATTGAAAATTCCCAAACAGTTTCTGAGATAAACAAAACTTTCACATGCCAATGGCTTTGTGAAGATGTCAGCAAATTGTTCCTGTGACCTGCAGTGCTGCAACACAATTTCATCATTGTTAATCAAATCTCTAATAAAATGACATTTAGCATCAATATGCTTGGTCCTATTATGGAAGACAGAATTCTTTGACAATGCAATTTCTGAGATGTTGTCGCAGAAAATAGTTGTCACGCCCTCTTGGTCATGACGAAGATCCCGCAACATCCTTCTCATCCAAAATTCCTGACACGTTGCTTATGTTGCTGTGACATATTCAGCTTCTGCTGTTGACAGTGACACTATTGGATGCTTCTTCGAGGCCCATGAAATGGCTCCAAAACCCAAATGAAAAACATATCCACACGTTCTCTTTCTGTCATCGACATTACCTGCCCAATCACTGTCAGTGTAACCAACTAGCCTGAAATCACTTGTCGTTGTGTACAAAACGCCATATTGTTTTGTCCCATTGACATACCTCAGAATCCTTTTCGTTGCTTGCCAATGTGTCTCCCTGGGTGTCTCCATGAACCTTGACACCAAACTTACTGCATACATTATATCCGGCCTAGTGGCAGTTAAATACATCACGCTACCTATCATGCTTTTGTATAATGTCGGATTGAAATTGTTGTTGCAATCATCCTTGCTCAAATTCAACCCTATGACAGTTGGAGTTGGTGCGGACTTACTGTTCTGCATTTTAAACCTCTACAAAATTTCTACCACATACTTTGCTTAAGAGATAAAAATGCCATTTTTTGTTTGCCTCAGTTCTATCCCCAAAAAATATCTTAACAATCTCAAGTCAGTCATTTCAAATTCACTTTTCATGACTTGTTTGAAATCAATGATGAGGAAATCATCACTGCCTGTAAAAATAAAATCATCTATATATAAGACAATAATGAGAATCTTACCTTCGCTTTCTTTGATGTAGAGAGTAGGCTCACCGTCACATTTGTTGAAACCATTATCCAACAAGTAGGCATCTATCCTGCTATACCATGCACGCAGTGCTTGCTTCAATCCATAAAGAGCTTTCCTCAACCGATACACTTTGTCTTCTTGGCCTTCAACCTCATAACCAGGCGGTTGCGTGACATACACTTCCTCTTTCAGCACTCCATTCAAGAATGTTGATTTTACGTCCATTTGATACACTCTCCATTTGTGCTGCGCGGAAATCACCACAACTGCGTGCATTGTCTCCATCCATGCGACTGGCGCGAACGTCTCCATGTAATCTCTTCCATGCTGCTGCTTGTATCCTTTGACAACTAGCCTTGCTTTGTGCCTTTCAATCTTTCCCTCAATGTTGCTTTTGGTCTTATAGACCCACTTCACTCCAATGACATGTTTTCCTTTCGGAAGGCTCACTAACTCCCATGTGTCATTCCTTTTTATTGCTTCTATTTCTTCTTCCATTACCGCAACCCATTTTTCTTCTTTGACTGCATCTTCAAAGTGGATTGGGTCATCTACGTGACAAAATAATGCAAATAAGGAATTGAGACTTGCGCCACTATCAACTTCATCTTGCTCACAAATTTCATTTAAATTTATGAACTTTTGTCTTCTTGTGCTTGTTGAAGATGGGCTTGACATGTCACTTGGTGTCACGCTTCACGGTGTGATTGGAGAAGCACTTGCTTGGTTTCATGAAACTGTCCTATTATTTGTTGATGGTGTTACTTGCTTCCTGCTTTGCTGTGCTTGAATAGGAGTAGAGGGAGTCACTATTGAGGAATTAATTGTTGTTGTTAATTCCTCTTTATCTTCATGTGGCATGCATGCTTTGACATTGAGTGTCTTTTCTAAATTTCATCCCATGCTTCCTCTTCTATGAACTGCACATCTCTGCTAATTATGACCTTCTTGGTTGATGGATTGTAGAGCTTGCATGCCTTGGATTCATCACTATATCCAACAAATATACATTTCTCCCCCTTGCTGTCCAACTTCTTCCTTAACTCATTAGGGACATGTGCATACGCCACACATCCAAAAACTCTCATGTGAGTGACATTTTGTTTTCTTCCACTCCATGCCTCTTCGGGAACAATGTTCTAGACGCTTTTGGTTGTACATTTATTCAAGATATATGTTGCACAAGCGACAGCTTCAGCCCAATAGTCATTTGGAAAATTATTTTCCTTCAACATACTCCTTGCCATCTCCATAATGGTCTTATTCTTCCTTTCTATCACACCATTTTGCTGCGATGTATATCTTGTTGTAAATTTCTTTTGAATTCCATGCTCCCTGCAAAATAGAAGGAAATCATTTGAGATATATTCGCCACCTCTGTCAGTCCTAAGGACTTTGATGTAGTATCCACTTTACTTTTCAACAAGAGCCTTGTATTGGCGAAAGCACTCAAACACTTCACTTTTCTGTTATAGGAGAAAGACCCATGTCTTCCTTGTGTAGTTATCTATGAAGGTCAATACATATTTGGAACAATGTTCTGGATGCTTTTGATTGGACATCTATTCAAGATATATGTTGCACAAGCAACAACTTCAACCCAATAGTCATTTGGCAAATGCTTTGCCTTCAACATACTCCTTTCCATCTCCATAATGGTCCTATTCTTCCTTTCTGTCACACCATTTTGCTGCGGTGTATATCTTGTTGTAAATTGCTTGTGAATTCCATGCTCCCTGCAAAATAGAAGGAAATCATTTGAGATATATTCGCCACCTCTGTCAGTCCTAGGGACTTTGATGTAATATCCACTTTGCTTTTCAACAAGAGCCTTGTATTGGTGAAAGCACTCAAACACTTCACTTTTCTGTTTTAGGAGAAAGACCCATGTCTTCCTTGTTTAGTTAACTATGAAGGTCAATACATAGTGACTACCACGAATTGATGGTGTCTGCATTGGTCCACATAAATCTAAGTGGAAAATCTCCAAAGGTGCCTTTGCCCTCACAGAATTTCCTACTAGAAATGTCTCTCTATGTTGCTTTCCCAAGATACATCCTTCACATATGTTGTCTGGTTTTTCTATTAGTGGCAATCCTTTCACCATGTCTTTCCTATGCAGCAAATTTAAACCTCCAAAGTTGAGATGTCCAAATCTCAAGTGCCATAACTAGTTTTCATCTTTTACCTCTACTTGAAAGTTTACTTGTGTGAGAGCTGCCTCTTTTCTTCCATCTTCTTGTGAGTTCATAGATAGTTGTGCTTGTGCATCTTCTTTCTGCAAATCTGATATTATTTTTATGGGAAACATTCTATTTTTTGTCATCTGAACCTTTACAATCAACTGTCTGCTTGGAGGCCTATCCAAAATTGTGCACACATCATTTTTGAAGAAGAAATTGTAGCCTTTCTTCATGAGCTATCCAACGCTCATGGGATTATGTTTCAGACCGGGGACAAAGTAAACATCTGAGATGTATTTCTTCTCCCCCTTCCTTGTTAGGATATTAACTCTTCCTTTTCCCATGACAGAGACTTTGCTATCAGTCCCTAATGTCACTTCAAATTTCACACTTCCATCTAGATCAGAAAACATTTGTATGTTTCCTGACATGTGATTGCTACACCCTGAATCTAGATACCATATATCACTCTGTTTTTCTTGTGCTACATTACAAGCTAAAAACATGCTATCACGGTTCTGATTTTCTCTTGTGAAATTTACACTTGGTTTGTTACTATTGTCATATTGCTTCTTTCTAGATTCATTTGCATAATGACCATGCTTCTTACAGAAATGACATTGAACTTTAGATTTATCATACCTCTAACCTTGTGCTTGATTTTGGCTTGGGCCTTGACTTGGATTTTGATTGTCTCCTCTTCCATTTGAGCTCAAAGGGCTTATTCTTCCACCTCTGTGTGGGCTTCTTCCTCTTCCTCTAGCATATGATCTTCCTCTTCCTCGACCTTGACCAAATGATACTTGTGTCTTGAAGGCATGCTCTAATGAGGAGCTTGCTGCTCTATTCAATCTATGTTCATGAGAAACCAGTGATGCATTAAGCTCATCCACTGAGAACTATGAGAGATCCTTTGTCTCTTCTATGGCCGCAACAATGGCCTTAAACATTGCTAGCAAACTTCTCAAAACTTTCTCAACTATTCTTATTTCCTCAATTGTCTCACCATGAGACCTGATTTGAGTAACCATCCCACTTACATGTGTAAAAAACGAGTCTATATTCTCAGACTCTTTCATACAAAGTGTTTCAAAATCTCTCCTTAACATTTGCAGTTTTGTTGTCTTGACTTTTTCCATGCCTTGGTAGGCTATCTAGAGGGTGTCCCATGCTTTCTTGGACTTCGTTGTTGTTGCAACCCTTGGGAAAATACTTTCATGACCTGCTTGAAAAATATAAAACAGGGCTTTTGAATCCTTCTTCTTGTTGTCCCTTAACAAATCTTTTTCTTGTTGGGATAAGGCATTGTATGCTATTGCATCTGCTTGTTCTTGAAAACCATTCTCCACCAAATCCCAAATGTCTTGAGAAGAAAATAGGGCCTTCATTGTAATAGCCCAATAAACATAATTTTTTCCATTAAATTGATGTATTTGAGTATTAGTCAAGCTTGTGCTTGATGTTGCCATTTGTAAGCGTAAAAAAAAAATTCTACCTGCTGGTAAATTTTCTAAAAAACAATATGCGCTCAAAACAATTTTCACTATTAGTAAAAACATTTGTTTTTACACTAACAGAGTTTAACCCACTCTCATACCATGTTAGAAATATTTGAAAAAAATTAATTTTCGCGGAGGGGCAAAGAGTTATGATTTTTGTGAAGCTACTTCCGCATAGCTAGCTTCGTGCACTGCGGAGCTGATTTCATGCAACTACCTTCGCGCACCGCGAAGCTATTTCACAGCCTTGGATTTCACGAACCTGGATTTCGTGGAGCTATTACACAGACTCAAAGATAAACAACATAAGGTTGGAGCAACACAATAAAACTTAGTATTGAATTCTAAAACATGAAAATACATTCACATGATGTTGCGGCTCATTCACCAAGTAAAAACTAAGGTTTATATTAACCTACATTCACGCGGAGTAACACAGTAAAACACAGTAACTGTTGTTTTCACACGCCCACCAAAATTTGCTCCACCATTTTCTCTTTTTATCTCTTACCTCTTACTCTCTAACCTCTTACAAAATGACTTTTACATTCATATATAACTCAACATACAATTTTACATTTAATTCATGATAGAGCGAAATTAATATGATGTTGTTGTTGAGTGTAATCAAAATCGCGCAGGTGTTTCTGGAGTGTGGGCAATATTTGCTGAATAAATGCTTGCCCATATCTATTTACCAAAGTACATTGACTCCTTTAAATTCCTCGTTGCGTTTTAGAACGGTTCACGCATGGATTCAGTCCTTCCATCTTCAAAGAGAGATGTAACTTGCAAAAATACGTCTGACAAGTATGGTTGTTGTCAGGCAGTTTATTGCAGTGGTTGGGATCATTATTTCCAACAATATATGAAATAAAATGTGTAATCACCGTTTTGATATAAGTAGGAGAAGAAGACACTGAAGGAACTCTTAACTGAGGATCAACCTATGTATGGGAAGACGACGACAAAGACTTAGTAATGGTGAGCTCATGGATGGAATTTTCCCTACATTTCCTGCATAAGTGGCAGTTTCACACTAAATTTTTAGGTGAATTTATAGGGAACCATTATTGGTGTTAAGGGAGTCATAGGTGAAGGCTGGAGCTCCCACGACATGAGTTGTGGAAGGAACTTTGTTGCAGGAAATATTGTTTGAGGTCGATTTTGTCCTCGAAATAGGCACGAGTTATACCACCCAAAACAACATCATCGCACTAGACTCTTGGACTCCCTCATCCATTGTCTCCACTGACCTTCTTGCCCCTCCACTTTCCCACATGCTTGATTGTCTATCCTAAAGAATTTGGAAATTGTAATTCCTACTTGTCTCAATTGTGATTCATTCTATTTACAGGAGTTTGTTCATATTCCTTGGGGTTGTTATATTTATATTTTTCCTAGATTTTTGTGTGGTTGAGATATTCTCTCAACCAAGGAATGCATTGAGGGTGGCCTGTGCGAGATCTATATCCACTGAAGCATATAGTGACAAAACCACCATTTCCGTCAGCACGCATTTTCACTCAAATTGTCTAATTAATGTTGATATTAAATGCACCAGTAGGAATTGTATTTCCTTGCATTTCATTACAGTAAATTCGACCTCAAAGATGTGATTTTCTTAGTAAAAATAGATGGATTTGTTCTACTTAATAGCAACTTCAACAGTGGGAAAAATCTGCTTTTGTTCAAGGAGTATTTAATCAATGTGACTTCTGGTAGGTTGTCATTGTGGTTTTCTCCCCTTAATAATTTGATTTCTTTTGTGAATGCACTTGAGGTTGTTTCTGCCCCAGATGAATTGAATTCTGACAAGGCTTTCGACCTTAACACCATTAAAGAATTTAATGGGATCTCTTATTATGCATTAGAAACTGCATACAGGGACAAAATGGGTGGACCCATTATTCATTCTGTGAATGATACGTTGGGGAGAACACGGGAGAGATGACAGATACTTGTCTGTGAGATTTGTTGTTCGAATACATTGGATGTAGAATCCAACCCGTAGGGTCTGATGGCTTACATTTTGTTTCATCTAAGTGTCTGTGAGGCATGGATATGACAACACTTCCATGCTCACTTATAGAAAAAGAGTATGTAGCAAGTTCATTTTCAACTACGGTTGGGAATTCGACCCTTTAGTTCGATTCGATTAGAGCTCGAGTCCACCGAAATGGACAATTTTTAAGAATTTTGTTAATGGAAGCAAATTGTTCCAAGGTTGGCTCATCACCGGGACATTGGAGTTGTTGAACAAAGTTCGTGTGCCTAAGTCTGGTGAGAAGGAACTGTTGCGCGTGTGGCCAGGTGTGAGTCACTAATATATGCATTCATTCAATGGGGGTTTTTTTTGAGTTGTGTCATCACTCGACTATAGAAACTTCTGCTACCATCCCAATGAATTTAATTTTCTGGTTTTGCAGCCATTCATTTTTCAAGTTGTTGCAGTGTCTAAGTTTGCGATGCAATTTTGTGTATTAGTATGTCGTTTCATGATATTTTTGGTTGTTATTAAAGTGACATTGGTTTGACCAACTATTGTCACAATTATGAGTGTGTGCTAGAACTGGTCATTCCAACAATACACAAATTTGCAGGATACGATAAAGACATGACACTGAAGATGGCAACAAAAGAGCTACAACAGAGATTAAAGGATGATGGACAACTTAAGTTAAAGTTTGTGTAAGTTTGTGGAATAGAATCATGATGATGGTGTATTATGTGTCACATACATTTATTAGTAAGCAATTCTATGATGTTTTGTAGTGGTCTTTGGAAAGTATGTACCTAGTAACTCCATGAGTTGGAGTGTGTAATGTAAGCCTGATGAGGCATGTGTAACTCCATAAAGTTCGTGGTAATCTTAAAACCACTTTGTAATTGTAGGTTTTGCGTCAGCCATAAACCACTTTGTAAGTGCAGGTTTTTGGTAAGCCAGAAACCACTTGTAGGTTTTTGATAAGTAGGAAACCACTTTGCAGTGTCGGTTTGTGGTAAGCCAAAAACCACGTGTGAGAGTAAAGTGGACAAGGATTCCTGTAGGCATGATTTAGGGTCAGCAGACAAAACCCTTGTGTTGATGGTGTTGGACCCGCCAACATGTCAGGGGATCTCCCCAGTAAGAAGTCTCAATTAGACCTCAAACTGTTTAGTGTAGGAGTCCCAGCAGTGGGTCGGATGGTATCACCTTGACCGTAGTTTCGCCCAGAGGCAAGTAAGATGTCCCTGTTGGTAGCAAGGGTGTGACATATGTAGTAAGTCAAGGAAGGTGCATGAGTAGTTCTAACTCACGAAGGGTGAGGTGAGTGCAGCCTTTGGAAACATGTGAAAGCACGGAGTTAAGAAGGGAACACATGAGAAAAGATGCATCACAACATGGAAGGCAAGCAAGCTAGCAATCCAAAGTGATGTTTAAACCAACAACACATTTAAGTAAGATTCATATATACATATACAAAAAATAGCTACACATGCATGCATAAGCAAACAGATACATATATCATTTAGAGTAAAAAAGATAGCTGAAATCAATACGACATATGCATGAAACGTGTTGGCTCTATTATATTAAGAAGTGTAAGTTCCAGTGATACAATACAACCATGACCAACCACTAGTTTCGATAGCGGAATGTTACAGTCATTATTCCCTACTCCTCCGAAGAGATATACTAGCTCTGCACAATGGAGAAGCCAAGGCTCGTTACGATATTGTCCAAGCTCTCTCTAAGATACTCCTATCGGAAGCTTGGCTGACCAAAAGCCTGTACAATGAGTTATGAGGGACCGTATATAGAAAAGGGTGGGGTGGCCCTTGACATTCCCCTTTGTGATAGTTCATCTATCCTCATGACTCTCCATCTACTCTATGATTGTTACATCCAACTATCGACACTTGTACTTACACTTAACAAGACATTACATACAATCTACACATGTATCCATGTGAGACAAAATAGGCTTGAGCAAGCCATGTAAGACATCACTATGACTCGGACAACTGTAGGAAGACTAGCTCTTTGACATATTCATGGTGGTCGACAATAGCGAACTGATGCCAAGCTTGGTAGTCTGCAATGCTGTCGTGTACTCTAAGGTGACATCTTTCTGGAAATGAACTCTTGCCTCCATAACAACCGGGTACACTGCTTGAGCTCCTTGATCCAACTCATCTGATAACATGCAGATCATTGTCTTGAGTGCAGCCAAACCAACAACATACAAATGCATGGTGTTTGCACTGATCACCAAGTCTGGGCTGGTGGCTATGCACATCAACTCATCAAAGTACGAGTCAAGCTCCAGTCAGACCTATGCCTTTGTCTTTGCTTGGGTGAGTGTCACAATAGATGGTACCGCCTGTGCGCACACAACAACATCCATACTCCTAAATACCCGTGCATGGGAAGCCTGTAGACTAGTGATGAGTTGTGGGAGATCTTCATAGTTCTGAATCTGACTCTGAATGCATGCCTTCAGCTTGATCGCTCTGGGCTTCATCATCTTGGGCAAGTGTAATGGGGCTCCCTTCTATCTCATTGTCCATGTTTGCATGTCATCAACAATAGCATGCAAGTTTGACAAGATATGTGCTCTCCCACGGGGGCTTCATTGCGGGAGCAATACCATACCACATGCGTTCATATCGGGGGATATATAACGAGGAAAAAACTGACATAATATATTGAGCACATATTAGGGGGTAAAGGGATTTTATATTGGCGAGTATAAAAAATGGAGCTCAAAGTTAATGAAAAAATATAAAGGGGTATAAAAAATGGATACCTACAATATCTAGTGAAGACAGGGGTTTTTTAAATTTGGAAGATGTATTGGGTTCATATAGGTAGGGGGTTAAATAATGTGATTTTTAGAGGTATTTTCCAATATGTTGTCAAATTTGAAGTATTGTTTAGTATGCCATGAACACACGTGATATGCCATAGGTTCTTTGAGTGAAGCCCTCGTGTGCTCTCCTAGCACATCGCTGCTGTGAACTGTTGAGATGGGCAACTGCCTTATGCATGGTACCAAACTTGGAATACAATGCTTGCATGACTGTGTCAAGGGACAATACTTCATCTAGTATTTCATTCTTCAACTCTGCTCGGGTGGATGTTGTAACTAGTTCTCATCCCTTCTTGGCCATTTGTAACTCCTTAGCGATTCTCTCATTCTCTGCTATCAGGAAGTGAACACTCGAACTAGTGGCTTCAGCATATGCTCTAGTAGCATCATCCAATGTTGTTGGATTCTTGGGTACGTCAGATACGATCACTCATTCCTCAAACTGCGAAGGAGATGTGTGATCATCCAGAGTCGACACTCAGCGAGATTGCACAAATCTATGTTGGGACTCATCAAATGAGGTGTTGTACATCTCTCCCTCCAGATTGTCTCTAAGGATTTCAGTGTCTCTTTGGTCTCTTTGGACTTACTCTACTTCTGGATCCGATGAAGAAGCTAGTGGGTCGACCTTTTGGTGGTGAGGCATGAGGTCGATATCTTTCTCTAACCTTGTTTCTCCATATCCGTATCCATTTTCCCAAGTGCTTGTTCAATCTCTTGAGAAAAGTCCTACTCCTGCGATTGCTCACCCTGTCTTCTTGGTCCCAACTATTTGGATGAGTCGACTACCTGTACGGGTGTAGTTTCATCTGTCTGTACATGTTGCACCCCCTATTGTACCTGTTCTTGCTGGGCTTCCTTCTCCTGTCTGCGCAGCTCTTATTCCTTTGGGAGTTTCTCCTTAAACTCACGCAACTCCTTCTATGTTTCCTCCATTCTCCATTTTTCTCTCTACATTTGCGCATTCCCCTTATCACGTTGTTGCCTCATCGCCTCTATTGCCAAAGATGATTTCTTCACAAGTGGATCTGCTTGCAACTTGCAACTTTGCTCCTCCTCCATGTTGTCGACAATCTTCCTCTTGCCTTTGTCGCGCGCTAGTATGTTTACCTCTGTTGCTGTTGCTACTAGTGCTCTCTTGGTTACTGCTTCACGCTGCTTCACTAAACATTCCATGGTGATGCTGACCGATTCATTGGGACCCATGGGTCTTCCTCCACTGAATGACATGCCCGTGGATCCACTGAAATTGTACTCTCATGCAGTGATCTTTTACAAAAAAATGAGGGTCATACGGACTATAACTTCAGGCGTCGAAAGGATATTTCTTGATCACCTCTGCTTCGACATCCGCATGCTTGAAATTTCATTTCTTGTATAACCCGATCCGCAACGGAAGAGCGGGCCAAGGTGCCTTGTTCTTCTGGTGTAGCCTAGCTGAGAGTCTTGCCAAGATGTGGTATGATACTTCTTGCATGACGAGCTTGTCCAAGGAAAAATTTGGTAGAACATGTGGAGGCTTCTCCACGTTGAACATCTGTATGAAGGTGTCAGACAGTGAGGCATACCAATCCGCTATGTCGATCAGTGCCTCCATTGCTGCCTTTGACATGCAAGGTGGATTTTGTTCAAATATCATCTTATACACCGGGGTGAAAAAATGATCGGACAGTTGTGTGATAACTCCTATGAAGGTGCATTCGGAAAACATTTTACAATAAGTGTTCACAAAGGCCTCCACTAATGTCCATGCCCACTTCAAGCTCGGGAACTCCTAACGGGCACATATTGCATCCAAGATGTAAGAGGACATGTAGATTTTTGCCCGCTAACCTTTGGGGGGTTGTCAAGCTCTTGTTACCTGTTCCATCAGCCTATGAGCCAACATGTTGGACCAATTGCATGCTTTACCTTCACTTGCCAGTTGGTCCAATGCGATCAGCCAAATCTGTGGGAAGGTCTCCGTGCTCTCTTGGCCATACAAGAAACATGAAAAGATGATCAAGTATTGATATGCCTTCTGTAGTATCTCTCTCTTGTAAACCTAGTTGGATGTCATCCTGAATTTCGCTGGCTCCTTCACTTGTTCTTCAAGATGTCTCTGGAGTTGGCATTACTGCTGGGTATGCTGAAGGGTGTCTTCCATGGTGACCACTGACTTCGATGTACGATACATCTGTTCATAACCCTGTGCGCTGAATGTAGCAATCTCCACCCCGTTGACACTGCTCAATGTCATTGTCTCGGGATCAGTGTGCAAGACGATCCAATGTATCATGTACGTCCATGGGAACATGGGATACTTGCATGCAATCCGGTACAGTTTGGACTAGTGGATGTTCACATAGACTTGGCGGTCTTCGAGGTATCCCAATCTGTGCTTGCAAATGCATCATTTACCTCTTGCCATTTTAACTTGATGTCCTTTTCTACAATCAGCTTGGTGTCTTCATAGATCAGCAAACTTATAGACACTCGCTCAACTGCTACTCCAGTTGTGCTGCTGTTGGTGTCCTTTGATCATGCTCTCTTGGAGGCCATTGATCTTGAACTGCTGAGGGGAAGATGAACACCTACTAGATCTGGAGACATGGCAACATGCATGGAAATAATTATGTTAGCTAAAACCAATGTAAACTTGAGGAACGACATGCAACATACCTGGGAATTGACTGGCAAGGGTTGTGCAATTTTTTCTGGGAGGCCGGGAGACTGGCTGCCAGAACTATGCTAAAGGTAGCCCAGACTACTAGGAGGCCTGGTGGCTATTGGAATTGCACAATTCACAATCCACACTCGCCTGTTGGCTGCTGAGATTGTGCAATGCACAATTCCATCTGGCAAGGGTTGCAGGCCCAGTGACTGCATTGTGCAATTTTCTGGGCCAACAGTCACTACCTCTAAGAATTGCACAATGAAAAACTAGAGGAGAGTCACTGGGTAGAAATGCGCATTTTCTAGGAGGAAGGCAAAGCCTTCCCTCTCAGGATTATGCAATGTTGTCTTGGTGAGGCAAAGTCCGGGCCAAGGTTCCCTAGACCCGCCGACCGGCAACTAAAAGGAAATGTGATTGTGAATGCATGACAATACTGAGTGTAAGTAGGAGTGAATGATCATGCATGCAAACAGTGAATGCAAGATTCAAAAAACAGAACAACATGCATGTGTGTGAAGTGAGTCACTGAATCAGCGATCATTTGTGCCAAAAAGTGTCATGCATGCGACAACAGTGAGATGCTAAAAAAAATGAAATGGTGCTAGTACAAGCTAATATGCATAGAAATAACAGCAAGTGTTCACAAAAATCAAGCAGACAACACTCACACAAGCCAAAACACAAAAAGCGATAGAAATGCAGGAAAAGACAAGTTAAGAGGACAAACCCGTAAATAGTTGAGCTTGATGTGTGGAAGACTCCTAGATGTGCTCTGGGATGTCATAGCTCCAAGATCGATGTGAATAAGTGAGCTCTGAAGTGTCAAATAAATGAGTTTGATGCTCATGATGCGCATGCCAAAAATATAGGAAACAACAACACTTGGAGGTAAGATTCTAAAACAATATTTTCATGTAACCTCCAGCTACTAAAAACAATTCCTTAAAGTCTAGGGATGCTTTTTTCATGTTGCTTTTTGTTATTTCGAGAAAAAGCAAACCATGCATGCAAGTTAAGTTTTCTCGGTCCCGAGTGGAACCGGTCCACCCGATGGAACATGCAATAGTCTGCCTGACTGAGGGTAACTTTGAGTATTTTTTGGGAGGAAGATGGGTTGGCTGCCCAGAGGGATTGTACAATTTCTAGGCTAAGAAGCTGATTGTTGCCCATGATTGCGCAATTTATGGGTTGAGCAATCCTGTTGGGTCAGATTGCGCAGTTTCTTCAGGGAAGGTTAACTGACAGGATTGCGCAATTCCTGAGTTCAACAAGTTGTTAATCAAGATTGTGCAATTTCTATAGGGTAGGTTGCTTCCCCTCCAGAATTACGCAATTCCTTGAGGGAGCTGCTCAGTCTGTAGCTGGACCAAGTCTGGGGAAGCAGCCTGTGAGGGGAATGCAACAAGCTATCATGCACAGGTTGTCATGTTGCTAGAAAACCAATGAAATGTGTGTACTTGACAGTGCTAAGGCAAAATTTTGGAGGGTGGTTGTAGCTACTACAACACCTTAGCATGGTAAAGGGTGAGCCGAGAAAACCCTCGGCCTGGTTGAGTTGAGCCTTCGTGGTTGAATTGAGTGCCTTGGTGGCAAAGTTGAGCCTTCGTGGTTGTGTTGAGCCTTCATGGATGAATTAAGTGCCTTGGTGGCAGAGTTGAGCCTTCGTGGCTATGTTGAGCCTTCGTGGTTGAGTTGAGCATTGGTGGCTGAGATCCCTTGTTGGCATGGTTGAGGCTAATCCGATAAAACCCAGGGCATGGTTATGGGTAATCCGATAAAACCCATGATGATGATGGAGGGGAATTTGCAAATACAGGTACATGTATGCAATTATAATGGTTGCCAAGACCTTGTATGAAAAGGGCATCCTAATAGACTAGTGGTTGCATTGGTTGGCACCCATGCATTTTGGTGGATGGTTGCTCCTATATATGGACATCGACATATTCTTTTGTTATGTTTTACCACAACTAGACTTTGCACATTGAGATCAAGACAAGTAGTCATTAAGGGGGTGACTTGGAAATTGTAATTCCTACTTGTCTCAGTCGTGATTCACTCTATCTATAGGAGTTTGTTCCTATTCCATAAGGTTGTTATATCTAGATGCTTCCAAGATTGATGTATGGATGAGATATTCTTTCAACCAAGTGATTGTGTGTCCAAGTTATTTTATCTATCTTGAGACAACACTTCATGTATATATGTAATTGTATTTGATCAATGAATTAAGTGTGTATTATCAGAATTTATGTAAAGATGCAATTAGAAATTCTACAGAATTATAGGGCAACAAGGAAACCAACTTCATCTTCTAGAAATCTCTAAGACCTTCTCGAGGACAAATACAATTTTTGAAATAAATTGTCGAAATTATTCTCTTGCATCAATAGCTACCACTGTATCCTCGTAGGCCACCCCCTTTAGCAATAGTAATACCATTTTCCTTACCGAGAAGGAATTCCTTACATAATTATCTATTAGATCCTACCAAGCATGACAATTTTTAGTAAAATGGATGTTCACCCTACAAGATTCTATCCTCATGGCCTAAGATAAGGCATCCCTCTATGTCACCCATGACTATTGCATTAATGGTACACTATTAAAGAGAAACAAACTTTGAATGGATCATTCTTTGTGTTGAGTTTCATGGATAGTATAGGAGAGTTTTTTGATCAAGTTTTGTAATTTTTCATCATACTCCTGAGAACTTTCTCCAACCATTTTCTTAATCTCCTTTAGCTTAGTGATTTTTTTTTGTTCAATGTTTAGCATTTATAACTTAACTATAAATACCATATTTAATTCATCGAAGGCCTTAACTACATGCTAGGGATAAATCTATATGAACTTCATGCACCATTAAAGAAGCTTCCCCCACAATGTGGTTAGGAACTTTATCAACTTAGAAACTAGCACTACAATCCTTTTCACCCTCCAGATGAATCCACATAAGAACCAATGTGGTTTTTCATCACCATCATAAAGTTCTTGGAACTACTATAACCATATCATTGGTTGGATTGTTCACCATGATAAAACCTTAGGGACATGTTTGAATAATTACACCTACTCCCCCACTTGAACTAAAATTCAAACATAACATATTCCACTTCTACTTGTATTCCCACCTTCATTTTTTTTTCACTACTACTATATCCCAAACTACTAAGAAAAGGTGCTTTCAAGTCAAGAGTAGAATAAAAGGTTGGGATTACCTCTATGCTTTTAAATTTCATAGGGTGGTTGGTTTGGATTGGATCTACTTTTCTTAGGCTATATCATGTCTATTACTTGACCTTCCTCTAGCTCAAACAATTAGAACACATTACCAAGTGTTTCTTCCTCTTCTTTCTTTGTGATGATATCTCTCTCCATAGGCTAATCAATACCTTACAAACTGAGGCTTCCTTTTAGACAATCATGATCCATCTAACTAAATGTGCTCACCTCCTTGTGCCATCACTTCTTTTTTCTCTTCCAAATTTCTAGACATATTATCCCCACCTATTCTTCTCTCCAAGCTCTTTCCAATTATTAAATCCCCCTATTTGAACAAATCTTTGGTATTCTCTTGACACCTTTGAAACCTTTTGAACTCTTTTACTTGTGCCTCTATGTTTCCATCCTCACTAATACTCATTTTCATTACCATAGTATTGTGATGAATCCCCTTTGTTCTATTCATCCACCACTTCTTAATTATTGCATTTTGATTAAAATCCTACTTTCCCCTATTTAATGCTTGTGTTTCCTCCATTGCACCGTATTCCATTTGTTATTCAATATAAGTCAATCCATTCTAGGTCACCTCCAAGCAATGGTTCTTACAATTCCATGGTTGTAGAACTAAAAGACACGTAATCCTCTTCCACCACAAAATTATTTATCCATGTCACAATCTCCTTAACCAACCTTTTATGAGCTCCTTTCTTGAACTACTCCTCTTCTCTTGATTTTAAAGAACTAGTTCAACTCTACTACAATCTCAATATTCTAACTCTATATGGTAATTAACCCAAATATATTTTGCTCCTGAGACTTTCTGATCAAACTACTACAACAAAACAAAATTATGGGCATTCCATTAGATCTCTTTTCTTATGTTCCAAGCCTCTGCCATGGGTGACAAATCAATATCATCAAGTTCCATGTCCTCTAGGGCATCTTGCTCAGCTACGTTTTCCACTTATGTTATGATTGCTTCATTAGGCGAGGGTTTTTTCCTTATTTTCCATATTATATAGGAGACATAGGGTACAACTATATTTTACATATTAATCAATGTTATGCGAATGCTAAGTTATGTACCTTTCAAAACCCTAATTTGTAGACTATCTTGATTGTTGATCTTTGTCGTGATATATCTCTAAAACTTGTGCCCTTCTAAATTTGAAATTCCCTTATTTTCCCCTTCATCAATCTTGTGAATGTTGATTTGATGTCAATTTTATATTGGTTAACTTATTTGTAATTGGCATATAATGAAAAAACTACTACAAAAATGACCTTTAGGGGCGGTTTATGCTTGCGAAAGTCTTGTCAAAATCGTCTCTAAAAGTTTTTTAGGGATTTAGTGGCGGTTTTTGAAAACTCCTTGGAAAGTCATGAAAATTGAATCGTTCTTTGGGGGGAGCACTAGATACATCTAATATAAGAAAAATTTTGATGGTTATTTTGCAACATCTCACCACCACTTACAAGATCAAATCAATAAACATCAGTTGTCACTAGATTCATCCAATTTTAAAAATCTAACATAATCATTTTGCACCATTTACAGGATCAAACACACAACTATATAAGCTGCATACATGAAATGACAATGCTCAAATAATCAAGAACTTTTAACTTTCCCTTATTATAATGTATTTATGCATTAGTTTTATCATGCCAAACAATAATTTTGTTAAATATCAATAATGCTAACAAACTGTTTTCCAAACAATAATAAACACAAGCAATAACATACTAAGCCAGTATAGATTCACCACTTGACCTTCCATATAGGCCAACAATGACAATTGTATTCTTGTAATGGCCAAAAGATACAAGAAATTGCAATCCCTCATGCAAGCGCAATTGAGGGAAAGACCACAGATAAAATATCTTGGGAGGAATCTTGCATAATGTATGTCGAATGCTCATATTTGATTATTATTACATTTGATGTTGATATTTGGTTGTTATCACATTTGATGTTTGAGATTACCTTGAACAAACAACACAATTATACAACGATATTAATTTTAAAAAATAAGTCTTGAATTATCACCTTTATTTAAGATGAAAGATTCTTGTATTTTAAGGCTTTTTTTTGGTTGGGTTGTTTTCTTTTTTTTCTTGTATGAAAGGTGATAATACGAATTTTTCACCGCCCAATTATAGGACTTCCCCTATGCTCTCTCGATCCAAATCAAATTTCATCATCTTCCCCAGAGACTACTAGTGAATAATCCTTATTGCTCTATGTATCGTCCAACGAGGACTTCGGTTGTTTTGCCTGTGGAACAGATTAGGGTTTCCAAGTTGAACTTCGACTATTTTTCCTTTGGCATAGAGTAGGGTTTCCAAGTTGGAATTCGATTGTTTTTCCTGTGGCACATAGTAGTATTTCCAGGTTGGACTTCAAATGTTTTGTCTATGGCACAAAGTATGGTTTCCAGGTTTACAACTATGATTCATTCAGAGAAACCTCTAGAAGGCACTTTAACAATGGTGGTATTTTTATTGTGGAGATGTTATTCTAATGTAATATTTTGGCCCTCATGGGTAGGGTTTCGAATCCCCAATACCCACCCAATAAGGTCATGATCTGGGATGATCATTAAAGCCACTGTATTTGGAATTATCCTTCAGGTCCACAGTTCGAGTCGTGAAGCTAAGATGGGATCAGATTGTGGTGGTGTTGGAGCACAAGATTTTTGTGTACAATTTCATGGATTTGAAGTTGGTGCATCATACTGAGACGATGGAAAACCCTAAGGGTTTGTGTGTTGTATATCATGCTCCCAATAGCTTCATGTTGGTCTTCTCAAGCTTTCACTGTGAGCATATGAGAGTCAAGCACTATGGCCTCAAGAGGACTAGATTTGTAACTAGCCATGACTGTTGCATCGCCTGCTTTGCACTCACCCTTTATGGTAGCCTCCTTGCGACTACTAGTACAAAGGGGACTCTTATAATAATCTTCAACACCCTAAACGCCACTCGATTGCATGAGATATGGCTTGCATCTCTACCTATTCTGTTTGAAACATTTATGTTGGCCGTTAAAATCCCCATCAATCCTTAGTTAAAGTCTCATGCTTTGAAGCATTGACCTTAAAAGAAAGCTTCTTTCGTAGACAAGGGTTAATCAAGATGGACATATTAATGATATTATATATTATTTCTAATTGATTGATCAATGGGGAATTGTTCCATGACTATGTATTGATAGGTGAAAGTTGTGAACATTATTATAGGTTTTTGAGTCACTCTTGGTTAGTAATGTAGGTTGGATAAACTACTATTAAAACACTGTTAGGGTTATTCGTGGCTATTTCTATGCTCTTTGGGGCATTTCTTTAAGATCTTAATTAATTTTCTTGTATATTTAAGCCCATGTGAAGGTGTTTGAACATACTTTTCTTGAAAATAATCTTGTAGCAGATACAATTTGGTGAAGCAGGTATTAGGTTGTATAGTTTCTTATGCCTGAGGAAGGAGAATGAAGTAAAATTATATAGTTAAATATAATTATTCATTATTTGATAATGCAATAAGTTGAATTTCTAATCCATTAGCATTGAGAAGAACAAGGTTCAGAGCTTGTCATAATTTAGGTTTCATAAATTCAATTGTTTTTTTATTTCAACCATTACCATCTTGTTTGTACTACTTTAACTTGATCAGGTTAATATATTTTCATTATTTTCTATGTTGCCATTTTATGTGTATTATGTTCCTTGCTGGAGAATAGCTCGTAAGTGCTGACATAATCTATTGTCTCAAATGAAATATAATTTGCTAAAACTATTGGATTACTCAGGTTTCAGTTGATTTTCCTCACTGTTATATGGTTACATGTTTTTTTAATAGCAAGAAATATATTTAGGTCAAAACATAGACATTTATATGTTTTGTAAAATTAAAAAAAATGATATTGAAATCGAATTTTCTGAATGAGATTTTGCTTACTTAAAACAGAGGAGAATCACATTGGAATATATTTCAAATTCTTTGAAATAAAATATTTAAGGATATTAGACAAATGGATGTAACTTCAAAAAATGTATTCTTAGAGAAGGGATGGACACTTTAACTTAGATTTGATTCACCATGAGTGACAGTCTGTGTTGTCAGGAATAAGAAAAGCTTATGAGAGAAATTATTAACCAAAAACAAAAAACACATATATCATGCACACATTAACACACAATTACCTTGGAAAACCCTTACATTTATGGGCACTCCTATTGATTATAATGGATGAATATATGCAGTGAAATGAATTCCTCACGAGGGAAAACATTTTTTTTCTCGTAAGGTTTTGCTATTAGAAGTAAAGTATGGACTTTTACAGGAAGGGGAGGTGTTGGTGTAGAAAATAAATGGGTTTGACAAAAGTCCCTACCCTTACCATGGACCAATATTGCATACTTTATTCAAAAGTGATTCATTTGCAAAGGGAAACATGCCTTTATTTTCTTATGCCACTTCAAGCTATTGAACCATTTGCAACACCATAGGTTGGTAAAATTGCCCTTATTTTTTTGGAAAATGTTGTAGTAGATGGTATTGAGTGTCCAAGTGTACAATGTGTTACATCTTGTCATGCATGAATTAGAGTATGTGGGTCACATTTGGGGTGACCTTGTAGGCATTCCCCTATTTCTATCAAAGTTGGAAGATAAGGGATAGAGTGTGATGCCAGAGGAAGCGATAGCTATATCACAAATAGGGGAAGATACAACTGAAATTATAAAGGTGAAAACCATAACACAAACTATAGAGGAACCTTATATTATACCTCTGGGCCAAGGTCTTACCTTAGGGACTAAAATTTCATAAACCTGTAATGTTTTCACTATGACAGGTCTGAATTCTAATTGTGAAGAGGATTTGAGTTTAGTTCTACCCAGTGATCAATGAATTGCTACATGAATTCTATCGAAATACCTCCTCATATCCACTAAACAAAGGGATTATAAGTAGTGAAAGAAAATAAAAACAAATAGACAACATGTAGGAGGTTCACTCATGCTACTGATTCTAGAAAGGGAATTTCACAAACCATCTTATTAATATATCACTACTACACACAAGGTGCGTCGTTTCCTCATTTCATTGAAAACATTATTGGCCTCGACCATCTTATATTAATATATCACTACTATACACACAAGGTGGTTTGAAAGTATTGTTTCGTCTTAAAATTAAAATTTATTCTCTAACTTATTTATTTTTTAATTATAATAAATTAAAAATGGCTTGCCGCTAAGAATTTCTCCTCTCTTCAAATGAGGGTTATAGAATTTCTATTCTTTCCCATGGCTCACTGCTTCGAATTTCAGCTTTCCGATTAGAGTTATCACAACCTCAAATTTTATGAGGGTTATATAATTTCTTTATTTCTCGTGAGAGTTACCAAGACATGGATTAGTAGGCGGACACGAACAAGGTTGACCCTAACAAGGGCTAGACCACGGTTGTTGGTGCACTTCTTAGATACCTCAATTGGTAGGTGATAGAGCAATCAATGAGGAAGGGTTTTGAGATGTATTGTCGAGAGGAACTAATAGCCCATCCAAGAGGCACTACTCTGCGGCTTGGTCTATGGCAACCGATAAGTGTATATATGGATTTGTTTAGACTGATTTTGATTTTGATTCTTATTAACTCAAGCCACCTCCTTTTTAATGCATAAGGTGCTTCCTTCCATCAATGACACTCCTTTCAACCACGACCCTCATGGCGGGCCACCGTCAAGGAATAACCTTTAGGCAAAGGGAGGTGAGGAGGAGAAGGCTCTACCATTGGACAATCTCTATTTAGGTAAAGTATCAAACGATGCCAAGGATCTTATACAAATCCAAAAATTCCTTAAGTTTGTGGATATCAACAATATAGCGGCGTATCGTAACAAAACTATGAATTTGTGTATTTCACACACATTGAGCATGAAAAAGTGGCCAAGGAGCATTTGCAGGGCTTGGCCATTGGAGGTTGTTCTCTTATAATCGAATTTGACAAGGTGGTAAGGCTTTGCATTTCATTGCTCTAATTTATCTGTTCTCTGGTGGAGGCAATTTCTCTGTTAGTTGTCCATAAACCCTTAGCTTAAAATGTTCTTCAAACCCTATATTATCCAAAGATATTTAATCTAAATACTCTATTTCTCGGGGTATTTTTTCAAATTTCCTTTAAATCTTTGTCTATTTAAAGTATATGGGTTAAGCTCTTTCAATTGGTTGTTTGGCTAAGAAAATTTTCTAGTTTTTGGGGCTTCGTTGTCAAGTTCTAGGTGTTTGATGTAGATATTGGGTTAGGTGTGTGCGACAGTTTTATAAATAACCTCCTTGCATTTTCCCATAGACAATTATCTGCAACTCTGTGTTTTTCCTATGAAAAGTGATCTTTTCACACTTTATACTAAGGGTTTTATTGTCATCATCAAATCCATTTGTAAGTTACATGGCAAGTAAATCTAGATGATTTTCTTTACTGAATTCTAACGAGGGTGGATTGAAAATGTGAGTTTTGATTTTTGCATATACAGTGTCAAGTTTTAACATCCATCGATAAATTTTGACGTAATGCCACCTTATTATCAGAGCCTTTTTGGAAAGATTCAAGAATAAGTAGATTAATCATAAATTTTTCAATCAATCATGATGTAACGAAGTCTCTTCTAAAATGTTGTAAGATTGGTCTAGTTCTGCCACTTTTCATTAGCTTCGAATGTAACAAAAGTTGAAACTCCAATGAAATTGGCCTGATTTAGGGTTTTTTGAGGCTTTGGATCGATTTAGTGACATCCAAACCCCTTTGGACAATAACCCAGACCTAGGTGAAAACAAATCCCATTATCCGTAGATAAGCTCAAAAAAATTTTGTGGCTAAACCCTAACTAAGTGTTGATAATATATCACTGCCCTTGATTGTTGTTCAGACTTGACCTCTTATTTTATCCCAAACTCAGAAGAGAAAAATTGTTTTGGGGAAGAAGGAAATTCTACCAACATGTGAAATCATGGTTATAGAACTACCTGAATTTCTAAAAGAAGTGGTTTCCTTAGCTGGGATGATTTCTCAAACCAGAATTTTGAGCTATGCCACAATTAAGGAAAAAAACTTATCAAATTTAATTTGGCTAACATTGATTTAACCTATATTCAAAATCATCACTAACAAATAACATAAATATAAGTAGCCAATAATTCTTAGCACAAGGACAGGACCAAAAATAGTGATTAAAAAGATTATTAGAGAAGATGGGATAAATATTAGGGCCCAATTGACTCCATCTATTTACATATGAAATGAATGTAGCTACTTTCCTATTAAAAAAATGTAGCTTTAGCAAAGCATATTTTCTCTCAATCCAACTCAGCTTGGTCCCTAGGTTAACAAATGAATGTTTTAATTCCAATAAATTAGTTTCGAGTCAACCTTGGGAAACAACCAAACAGTTGTGCATATCGATTATCCCCTTTTCATGCAGTGAGCTTCTATCTAATAATAAATCATTCATCTACCAATATCTATGCATATCATAATGCGTATATTCTAAAAACGAGCATGAGCTTTAACATGAAGACCCTTATCATGGCTATAATCGCTTGCTTTTTAGGGGTCGTAGCTAGACTTATGCCTAAAGTAAATTCCACAACAACTGAGCAATGCCTCTCCAAATCGAAGCTTAGGTTGCAGTTAGACCTAGAGTATAGTAGGTTTCACACTGACCAAATAATGCTTCTCCAAATCTAGGCATATTCCTAGGGTCAGTCACACGTAGACAAAAAAAACATAGATGGTCGTTAGTGGATTTGGATGTCCCTGGGCTGGATCATGAAAAATAGAGGAGATGGACGACCCCAAGTTGAATTGAAAAACCGTATGTAGAAAAAAAGGTTTTATTTTACTAAACATATGGCATTGTTTCATTATCTTGGTAGATAAGTATCATGAATTGCAGTTTCAGTGCGCATATGGTATTGTTTCATTATTTTGTTTAACGCATTTCATGTAGTTTGGTACATGAATCTGGTGAGGTTATTATATTTTGGCCGTCAAATATGTTTTTTCATAACATAAGAACATATTATAATTATAGAATTCTTCTTGTGAAGTAACATAGTTATAGATTTGTTGTCAGGAGTTGTTTTTTCCTTACCATAAATTCCTATTGTAAGTATAGATTTCTTCAGCCTTCATAGCCTAGAAATGGATGCAATAAGAATTATGCTTGTGAAGGACCTTTCATAACAAGTAGCATAATTATAGAATTATTCTTAGGAAGTATTTTTCCATACTAGAAATGCCTAAGGTAATTAAAGAATTCTTCAACTCTTCATGCTCCAGAAATGGAATCAATAAAGTGGAGATAAAAAGCATATTTGGACACAATAACATGGAGAGAGAGGATAAAACAAAAAATCATAATCTCATTTAATGATAAAACAAAATCACTTTCTTTTTATGCTTCATAGTTTGCCTTAGATCCCTCAAAAGAATTCCAATGTTATAGCAAAATAAATATCAAAGAAAGTATAACACTTCCCAATAGTGTCGGAAATGGAAAACATCTAAAGGCACCCACACTAAATAGATCTGAAAATTTGTTACAAAAATCTTAAATTTTTTTCTTATACCAATCTAACAAAGTCCCATCAAAAAGTTGTACAAACTATATCATTAAGAACCACAGGTCTCTAGTGAGCCCCTTCATCTAATGTACCTTCATGTATCATCAATTAAAGTCCAAGTACCATCCCAAGATATCCCTAGAAAGAAATAGAAACATATTTCAAGATACAACTATCATAAAAAAATGTAGGGTGATCAACTTCAAAGGACTTCTCAACCATATCTTCCCAAATCTTGCATTGACCAACATCCAAAATATTCTAGCCTTTGACAATCCATTGGCCTCTTCATTCCTTTCCTTGCAAACATGATGAAAAGAGATATGATTAGAATAGGAATACAATATCTGTATCTCCTCAAATATAGTCCTTAATAAAAAACTTTCTAAAGTTTCTAGGCCCCTCATGCAGTTATTACGACAACACAATCACATAAAATTTGGCTTTTTTTTTTACACTTTTTTCAGCTACAATCATGAGAATTGAATCCAATACAAAGTTATTTGTCCCTCTTTCCAACCTTGCTTTACACTTTATCACATGTGTCTCCCTTAGGAATAAAACACAAGCCCCACTAACTTGTAGGTTACCTTAAGAAACCCCATCAAAATAAGTCCAAGAACTTGTTTTTGCGAACTCTTCCACAAATATTTATCTTGCATGCTTTTCAATTTTTTATTGTATAAAGCTGCTGAGTATATTGAGGCCTAGAGAAGCACATAATATAGTTGTATAGTTGGCATATTCTTATCATCGAATAAACTCACATTCCTAGCAAGTCAAATACCCTCATGAAATGATGACTGGAAACACATTGTAGCATTTTACACTTGTGTTCTCACACTAGTTCTTCGAACATTATTCAATTGTATTTCTTGTTCAAACGTCTCTGAGGCTAGTAAAAAAATCCTCTTTTCGCACATATACAATTAATCATTTTAAAAACTGGCTCAGTTCAACTTGGAACTCGACAAACTGACTAAGTTGATAGGCAATTGAGTTGACTTGGCCTTCAACTCGACTTGGGGGGCCAATTTGGTACCAAACTGGCTTGAACTAGCCTGAACCTATCTGAGTTGAGTTGAATTGGCCTTCAACTCGACTTCGGGGGCCAGTTTGGTACCAAACTGGCTTGAACTAGCCTGAACCTATCTGAGTTGATGCAGATGATAATGTCCCCAAGGGGTTTAAGGAGTCTAAAGAATCTAAGCTATAAGATGTTTTTATAGCTCTTACTGATGATCCCATTTCTAGTAGTTGTGATGAGTCTAATGAGTTATCATTTTGATCAATGGTATGCTCAACAATCAAAATCTGCAAACCCATTAACTAGAAACCGTTGTAAAAAAAATTTGTTCCCTAAATTTGCAATATGAAATATCAGTTAATTTCGAGATTTTAGTTGACAAGATTCCAAGTGAATCACTGAAAATTCTGGGGGGATTGAGTGCACCTGATCAAGGGGCCATTAATACGTAAGAATATGATTTAGCCTCCAGTCATGTGGATAAGGCTTGGGCTTTGGATATCCAAAACAAAATAGGTAAAGAGTTTTTCCCTTTAACTTCGCAGACCATGCAAATGATATAGGCATTATTCATATCATCTGGAATGCAAAAGATTAAATAAGGGGTTCACTTATCTTATGCTCTCTTTATGGTAAGGGCGATTTCCTGTCTTCCTTTAGCCTAGACTGAAAACACTAGGAGCAGATAGGCTACGAAAGCCATTATTGTGGATTCTGAACCATGGAAAATGAGAAGGGAGATTAAAGCATTGGTTATAAATCCTAATCTTTTAAGCATTCACAGATATTTAAAGAAAGGCCAAAGACAATAATTAGCATAATTTCTAAAAACCCATTCAACCGTCTAATTGGTTTATTAAATTTTTAACAGATTTTTTCTTAATTTCAATATAAACCATCAAGGATTGTAACGTGTAAAGTGCCCAAGGATATTTGATGACTGATAGTACTTATACATTGTGCAAGGAAATATATTCGGATCTAGCTCCGAGATTACATTTTTTGTTGATCACAAAAGTCGTCATACAACGCTTACCTTTGAAAAAAATGAAAGATTTTAAAAGGGTTTTATATTCAAAACATTTGAATGGTTAGAAATCAATTAAAACCTTTCTTCTTAAAATTTAAACTGTAGTTTGTGAGATTATATGCCCTTGAGAGTGCCAATTTAAATGCTCCTTATCCTAAAACCATCCATGATCCCAATTTCTCAAAAGAGATTATTAAGATATATTAAATTAAAAAAAAAAAAAAAAAAAAAAAAAAAAAAAACTACTTCTAATACACATGATTAGTACACGACAGATTTGAAGAATCTAAAAAAAATAAAAGCAAAAACAAAATCAAGCTAACAGCAGCTGGACAAGGCCTAGACAAGTATGGTTTGTCGAAAAAAGTGACAAATCCTCCTATTTTGCCATTTAGTAATAGTTTCTGATTTTGTAGATCATAATTTTTTATCGCTTTTACTTAAAATATTTGTAAGATGCATAGAGTTACAACAAATTTAAATTAAAGTGGCATTTACGATTTCTATTAAAGCATAGTGCCACGATTTCTTAGAGAATGGACTGTTGAGCACAGTTATTTATATTGAACTCTCTTTACTTGTAGGGTCTGGAAAAATTTCTTAACCGTGCTAGTGATTTACTCGGCATGGGTTTCGTTGTTTGAATTTGGGTTTATCGAGAAGCCAAAAGGAGGTTTACTTGTTGTAGACCTCATTGTAGACAACATTTTTGTAGTTGACATTATTATGAACTTCTTCGTAGCTTACCTCAACAAAAGAACATATGTGCTGGAGGACAGATGCCAGAACATTGCTAAATGGCTAGTTGATTCTTCAATTTTCAAAACCATGGAGTAGATGATTGGTGTCATTCTTTCATGGAATATTCTTGAAACCTACCATAAGTACTCTCCATAAAGCACTATCTCATCATCTTCCTTAGTGACACAGGTATATTTGCACATGGTTCATATTTGACGTCTGTTCAACAATACCCTTTCAGGCAGCTAGTCTAATATTCAGAAGGAAACTTGGGTTAGAGTTTAGTGCTCTTAATATGTTGTGGCTCTGGCGTTTAAGATGGGTCAATGCCCTGTTCTCCAGACTAGAGAAGAATATATGACTCAACTATTTCTGGACACAATGTTTTAAGATTGTTTGTGTAAGTTAACACCAACAATTTCATTTTGCTTGAATTTAGTGGAAGGCAATCTTTAATTGCAAATAGTATTCACTGGGATAATGAATTTGAAACCATATTTTCTCAATTGTGCAGGTAACACTTTTTGCAGTTCACTGTGTTGGATGCCTTTCATATCTACTCGCTGCTAGATATCATGATTCGAGTAGGACATGGATTGGTGCTACATTTCCACATTTTATGTTCGCTATATTACTGCAATCTATTTTTCCATTATCACTCTCACCACTATTGGATATGGAGACCTGCATGCTGAAAATACTAGAGAAACAATATTTGATATCATCTACATGTTATTTAATCTAAGTTTGAATGCATACTTGATAGGAAACATGACAAATTTAATTGTACATGGCATAAGCTAGATCATGAAATTTGTGTATAGAAATATATTCTTAATAGATTCGTGCATAGAAAAGTTATATTTACACATTCTCTCCTTTCCATGCAAAAATGCTATGTCACATGAGGATTTGACTTCCATTTTTATTGCAGAGGGACACAATTCAGGCAACTTCAAGATTTGCTTTTAGCAATCAACTGCCACTACAATTGCAAGATCAAATGTTGGCACATATATCCTTGAAATTTAGGACAAAGGGATTGCAAGAAGAAGAAACGTTAAATGATCTGCCAAAGGCCATCTGCACAAGCATTGCAAACATCTTGTTTTTTCCTATTGTTGATAAAGCATATCTTTTCCAAGGAGTGTCACATGATTTTCTTTTCCAGCTGGTAAGTACTACCTAATTATGGTAAGTATACCTTATTTTTTGTCTTTGCTAGTGGGCTTCAATACAATAACTTTGAGAAAAAATAACCTAATAGCCACCCCATGCTTGGAAGGTTTCAGAGATGAAGGAAGAGTACTCTCCCCCAAAAGGAAGATGAAGGAATAGTACTTTCCCCCAAAAGGAAGATGTCATTTGAATGAATGAAGCACCCACAAATTTTTATGTGTTAGTGTCTGGTGCTATGGTAGGTATATTTCTGAGTGTTACACAGTCTAAAATTTCAGAACTTCTAGGTGATTCACTTTATTTATTTTGCCAAATGTGTGTCTTTAAATAGAGAACTACAATAAAACGTTGTAAATGTTGATGTGGAGCTACAATAACATTGAAATTTTGTTTCATTTTGCAAGACATACTAGAAGACAAAGACAAGGGTAAAAAAGAGTAGGCAAGCTAATTTTCTTTAAAGGAAAGTGGATATTCATGCTCTTAGTATCTTCTTTTTAGGAGATTCATTACATAATAAGCATGAATATTAGAATGTTTGCACCTCATATACAAATAAATTTGGAACAATCATTTGTTTCACTTTATGTTTTAGCCACATTGGAAAATTTGAAGTATAGAAATGACATAGCTCATTCCAAATGACTTGTTTGTTTTACCCCATTAGTAGCACAAACATTGTTTTGAAATCACAAAACTAAGTCAGCTGGTTTCTTTATTGTAAAATCTTCTCCTACTGCATTCCATATTCTTTGGTAGAACCAACCCAGAGATGTTTTTGGAGAAACTGGAGTGCTCTATTATAGACCACAACCATACACAGTCCGTAGAAAGATGCTTTCTCAACTTTTGCGACTGAACCGCAATTCATTCATGAATATTGTACAATCTAATAATGCAGATGGAATGACCATCATGAACAACCTTCTTAAGGTTTGCAAGCAAGAATTATGATAAATATGCCGAGTGAACTTACCATAATAGGTTTTTCTAGGAATAGGATCAATTAAATGTATTATTGTAATGTCTTTGTTAATATTGCAGGAAAACTTAACTTCGTGTTGATATGACTCTAGCAATTGAAGGAACTGAAGGACCCAACTTTTAGACAACTTTCAAAAGAGAGATCAATTGCTAGCAAAAGGAAGAATGGATGTTCATGTTCATCTTTGTTATGTTGCTTCAACAGGGAATGCCCTTCTAATGGAGCAATTACTGAAAAGAGGGATGGATCATAATGAATCAAACAACAATGTTCACACACCCTTGGTAAATTTCAAAGCTAAAATTCATTTTCATCAGTAGAGTTCCATGGTCTCCACAATGCTTTCTTTACGTTTTTGTGGTTCATGACTTAAGTACATCTTTTCATTTGAAATCATACACTGGTATGAGTGGGATAACCAATTAAAACTTTCCATTTTGTGTTGTTTTGTTATAAGCACATTGTTACAACAAATGGCTTTAAAGATTGTGTCAACTATCTTTTAGAATATGGAGTAGATGTCAATAGCAAGGGTATATTCTCCCCTCCCTAGTGCACTCGTTAGTTGTTTTCCCAATCACAGAGTGTATTTATTAATATAAACATTTATTCTAAAATTTTCTCTAAAGATTAGTGAAATCAATATCTTTTAAAATTTCAAAATGTTTCCATCATTAATAAAATGAAGAATTTGACCAGATTATATTTAATATTTCATAAACTTAACAGATGAAGACATAAGTGTTCCTCTGTGGGAAGAAATACTAAGCCAATATAGACTGGTTGCCACATTACTTTGTGACAATGGTGCAAATCTTCAGTCTGGTATTGTTGGCAGTTTCCTTTTCATTGCCGCACAAAATAAGGATTTGGATATGTTGAACGATTCACTAAGTTATGGAGCATATATAAATGCAACAAATGGAGATGGGTACACAACCCTCCATGTTGCCATCAATGATGGATTGAAGAGGTAGTGAAGTATCTTCTGGACCATTGAGCAAACATGAATAAAACAAATTGTAATGGTTGGACACCAAAATATTTGGTAGAGCATCAAGGGCATGAAGAAATATGGGAATTATTGCAATAAAAATTTCAGTCAACGTACTCACACTTATGTTTATCTATCAAAGATTCATCTGTCCCATCGAAACCTAGATGAGAAAAATGACACAGAGATCACGAACCCTTCAATATATGTAGGGGAAAATGGCATTCATCATTTTATAAATACAATTTCCACTCCACCTAATGGATTGCACAGAAAAATAGTTACTAATTTGACAATTCTCTTTTCGATATAGTCACAATGCCTTCAACACCAACCCTAGTGTTGGTGGCATGAGTCATGTGATTAAGTGTTCCTATTGGACAAGCCCTTCTCTTCCTAAAAGAGTGGTGATCCATAGGCATCACCCAATTTACATCAAAGCAAACAAGCAACCAGCGAAAGTGATACTCTTGCCAAATGCAATTCAAAAGCTACTGAAAATTGGTGGTAAGTATTTATTTTATATATGAACTCATGATTTCATGATTTCATATTTCCTATAATATTTGAAATTAGAGTGCTGCAAAAGAATTTAAAATTAGCCATTCACAAAATTGTTGTTCTCGCATGTGAAAATTTTGGTTATTTGCTTATGAAATTTTTGAGTGGAGATTATGCAGAAATAGATGATATCGATGTCATTAGAGAAGGGGATCATCTATTCCTTGTTGACAATGAAGATACTTTTTGAGATATATAAGAAGGATGATCAATGATCACTGTAGAAATTTTTTCAGCATGCCTTAATGATAGTTGTAGAAATTTTAGGCATTAGATTTTGTAATTATTTGGCTAGATTTGGGAGGCCTTTCACAAATATAATGAATTATTTCTAGAAGTAAAAGGTTTTCAACAAATGACTAATATACTCATGAAAAAACTTGACTGTAAGGAGAAGCATATAGGAAAATATTGCAAGGTGGAGACATGGTGGTGGATTTCTTGTTTATTGTTAATGGTCATCTATCAAGACTTCTAATACTTGTTTTTTGACTTCATGCAGGTGGGACGTTCTGAACACCGAGAGAAGAATTCAATATGGCTCCTTCCCTATTCCCAAACAAGGACTTCCAGTAAAAGCCAGGCCCAAGATTGAGAAATCTTTGGCACATGATCCTCCTCATCACATACTTCTCAGTAGTTCCAATGATAGCAATAGTGGTAGCAAGAGACACAGATATGCAAAATTTACACACTACTACAAAGGGGGTTGTTTAAGAAGACTAATTAAGATGAAACTAATATTTCATCTGAAGCATTTAATTAAATTAATTTGATATCAAACCTACCTTATTTAAAAGGAAAAAAAAAAAAAATGAAATCCTGAGGCATATATGAAGCTAGTTGCTCTTTATTTTCAAAGAAAGAATAACTCAATAGGTGCAAAGAATATCAGGCAGCACAAACAAAATGGTTGCAACCAGAAAGAGAGGCAAAGGGTTTGTGGGTCAATATATGCTCGCAGAGTGACTCAGAAGATGTTTCAAGAATATGCCATGTATCTTTGGCATATATAGGAGGAGGCCTAGAAGGACTTTGTGTATGTTGTGTGAGAATGTGGATGATGATCACAATGACTTGAACAGCGTTGAAATTTGTCCGAGGAGGCAGCCAATGGAAGATGAGGGTGCTACAAAGAAGGTAAGGAGAAAGGCTTAACTGTACAGCCACTGAGTTGTGCCGAGTTTGAACCGGGATCTGTTTGGCCACAGAGACACACTTAGAATGCAGGAGGCACTAGGTTCTATGGAGGCTGCAGAGAAATAAATGGTGGCTCGACTGTGTACGCCTTTTAAGCTCCACAGACGTGCTCAATTATAAATTTCAAAATGTAAAGGGGGTGATTTGACGCACTGCCAACTCTGTTTGTTTAATTTTTTTTAACAAAATGAAAATACAATAAACTTACTTTAAAAGAAAACTACGATTCCTCGCCACATACTACTATCACCATCTACTCATGCACCTCATGATAAATGAATTTTAATTCTTGCTGCTACTATTACCATTTTCAACCAAAAGGGTTCCTCCAATGCATTTACAAGGAAACCTTGAGAAAACACTAGGTAGAGGAAAGGAAGGCTATGAAATATTGTGCACCTTTCTTAGTAGATAGAAGTGAGATAAGCCCCTTCAAATCGTTCCAGTAATCCATCCAGCAATAGTAATCCTTCAACAATTCCAACAACCCAAGCGCTAAGAAATGCATGCATCGACGAAGCCTTTGCTTATAATAGATGGAATGGTAATGAATAATAGGTACAATAAATATTTAATGACAAATTGAAATGCTCAAGTTTCTATTATTCCTCCACATTGTAATCCCAGATGGAGTGGCGAAGTTATTCTATTATTCATAGACGGAATGGTAATGAATAATAGGTACAATAAATATTTAATGAAATTTTGAAACAATCAAGTTTCTATTATTCCTCCACGTTGTAATCCCAGATAGAGTGGCAGAGTTATTCTATTATTCATCAAGGTTACAATCTGAGATGGAGTAGCAGAGTTATTATATTATTCCTCCACGGTACAATCAGAGATGGAGTGGCAGGGTTATTATTAAGAGCATGAATCGTGAAATTGATGGACAAGTTAATGAAATTGCAGACACCTGTGTTTTGGAGTTATTATTAACAGCAGGAAAGGGTGAAATTAATGTACAATTTAAGCTATTATTGCTTCACAATGTAATCCTAGATGGAGTGGCGGAGTTATTCTATTATTCATCAAGGTTACAATCCGAGATGGAGTGGCAGAGTTATTATATTATTCCTCCACGTTACAATCAGAGATGGAGTGGTAGAGTTATTATTAAGAGCATGAATCGTGAAATTGATGGAAAGTTAATGAAACTACAGACACCTGTGTTATGGAGTTATTATTAACAACAGGAAAGGGTGAAATTAATGTACAATTTAATGAAACTACGACAACTGTATTTCGAATTGGACACTTGTCACCAATGGTTTGAAATGGATGATCATCTTATTCGGGATAATTAAATCCAAAAAATATATATACTATACTTTCATATCTCAATTTTAAATTGGTAAAAAAAATCTTTCATCACTATGACTATCACTATCACTATCACTATTCCTCTTATCACTCAAAATTTTTAAATAATTAATAATATATGCACTATCCCTCTTATTACTGAAAAATTTTAAATAATTAAAAATATAAACACTATTCAAAGTATGAACAATTATTAAATTCCTAAGAAAATATGAACAATTATAACATTACAACGATTGTTAAAACAATTATGATATTTAGTGTAGTTCTCAATTTCATACAATGCTCCTTTTAAGGAACTTTGACCTTTTAAAATATGAAATCCATCCCTTTTCTTCATTGGTCCATGTAGAGTGATGCCATGGTTGCATAAGAAATCTCAAACATAATTCTTTTGGTGCGAAAATTTTAGGTTTAGATGATATATATTTAATCATAATGATTACAATTTACAAATAAATTGATGACATTCTTTTTTCAAAGTTTATAATTTTGCAATAATGTTATTTAAAATTTTAAATACATTATTTATAATTAGATAGGCAAACTATTGTTTAATTATCTTTTATATACCTCATTTTTTTTTTGCATAGGTTTTAAGATAAATTTATCCAAGAAGCTCAAAGAGATAATGCTTTTTTCTGAATTGAGAGTTGATGTTAAACTTAGAACTACTAAGGGTTGGTTGGAAGAAATTAAATTTATATACCTGATTTTTTTTTTGCATAGGTTTTAAGATAAATTTATCCAAGAAGCTCAAAGAGATAATGCTTTTTTCTGAATTGAGAGTTGATGTTAAACTTAGAACTACTAAGGGTTGGTTGGAAGAAATTAAATACTATATAAGAGTCTAGTAAGGCTGTCCCTCATACCTTATTTTTTTTTGGCATATACATTGATAAGCTAGAAGAATGTCGAGAAGATGTAGGTTGTTTTGGGCCCAATGCTATTATTCTTTTGAAAATAGCTATTAATACATTTCCGAGTAACTAATAATCCTCCACTTTTTTTGCTTCAAGATGAATATGACTGTTAATAATAGAAAAATTAAATTCATGATAATTAAATCCAAAAACATATACTATACATTCATATCTAATTTTAAAGTGGTAAAAAAAATCTTTCATCACTATCACTATCCCTCTTATCGCTCAAAATTTTTAAATAATCAATAATATACACACTATCCCTCTTATCACTGAAATTTTTTAAATAATTAAAAATATACACACTATTACTTTAAACCTTTGTTTTCTTTTAATGTTACCCTAAATAAAAATCCCTTATCATTTTTTATTAATATATTACCTTATAACTCAAAAATTAATTTAAAAAATTAATTTGTCCTTCCTTTAAATTAAATTTTCTAACAACTTAAAAAGTTCATAATCATTAAATTATGATATTATATATCAATATCTACATATACATATTGAATACATTTCTTCATTATTTTATTCCAATATCTACATATTCACAATATTTCATCATTAGTTTATCTCAATATCTAATTATATTTTATATTATATTTGAAGTAATTTTATAATTATATAATTTATATGCTCCAAATCTACAGATTATTTTCACAAGAACGATTCAGAATAAGTCTAATGAACTATGCAGATTCCCATGGAGAGAGAAAGAGTAATTGCTATAAATTAATATTTGGAGTGTTTTAATAGTGTATCTAATTATTGTTTATCTAAAGCTTTCTGGACTATTTGTATATAGTATAAAGTGATTATATTTATTGGAAAATAATATAAAAGAATATTTAATTAAATGGGGAATTTAGTAATGAGGAATCCTCAACTATTTGTGTATAGTATAAAGTGATTATATTTATTGGAAAATAATATAATGGCATATTTAATTAAATAGTGAATTTAACAATTAGGAATAAGTTTTTGAAATTTTGTTCAATGTTAAGTTTTTCTTTTTAAAAATAGATGAAACAAAAAATAGTTACTAAAAACATTATATATAAAGTAAATTATGGAAACATAGTGATATTTACCTATATGTAAATATATGAAATTTTAAAAAATCTTTTGATATGGATTTAAAGTTTAAACTAATAATTTTTAAAACCTGATTCAAACTAATATCTTTAATTGATTCCAATTCATCTCAATTTTTTTTTTCAAGATGCTCGAAAGTTAGGCAAATTTAACATAATGATATCAAACCTACCTTATTTAAAAAGAAAAATAAAATAAATAAAATGAAACCCTGAGACATGTATGAAGCCAGCTGCTCTTTATTTCCAAAGAATGGCTGCAGCCAGAAAAAGAGGCAAAGGGTTTGCGGGTCGATATATGCTTGCAGAGTGACTCGGAAGATGTTTCAAGAATATGCATGTAGCTTGGCATATATAGGAGGAGCCTTGGAAGGACTGTGTGTCGGCTGTGTGAAAATGTGGATGACGATCAAGTGATTCGAACAACGTTGAAATATGGCCAAGGCAGCCGATGGAAGATGAGGGTGCACAGAAGATAAGGGGAAAGGCTCAGTTGTACAGCCACTGAGTTGTGCCGAGTTTGAACCTGGATCTGTTTGTCCATGGAGCCACACATAGAATGCAGGAGGCGCTAGGTTTTATTGAGGCTGTGGAGAAAAATACGGTGGCTCGAATGTGTACGCCTTTCAAGCTCCACAGACGTGGTCAATTATAAATTTCAAAATGTAAAGGGGGTGATTTGAGGCATGGCCAACTCTTTTTGTTTAAATTTTTTTTAATAAAAAGAAATTACAATAAACTTACTTTAAAAGAAAACTAGGGTTACTCCCCACATCTTCCTATTACCATCTACTCATGCTCTTCATGATAAATGAATTTTAATTCTTGTTGCTACTATTATCATTTTCAACCAAAAGGGTTTCTCCAATGAATTTTGAAGGAAACCCTGAAAAAACACTAGGTAGAGAAAAAGAAGGCTACAAAAGATTGTGCACCTTTCTGAGCAGATAGAAGCGAGAGAAGCCCCTTCAAATCGTTCCACTAATCCTTCCAGCAATAGTAATCCTTCAACAATTCCAACAACCCAAGCACTAAGAAATGCATGGATCCACGAAGCCTTTGCTTATAATAGATAGAATGGTAATGAATAATAGGTACAATAAATATTTAATAACAATTTCAAATGCTCAAATTTCTATTATTCCTCCGCGTTGCAATACCAGATGGAGTGGCGGAGTTATTCTATTATTCATCAAGGTTACAATCAGAGATGGAGTGGCGAAGTTATTATTAAGAGCATGAATCTTGAATTACAATGTGGAGTGGCAGAGTTATTATATTAGTCCTCCACCTTACAATCAGAGATGGAGTGGCGGAGTTATTATTAAGAGCATGAATCGTGAAATTGATGGACAAGTTAATGAAACTACAGACACCCGTGTTTTGGAATTATTATTAACAGCAAGAAAGGGTGAAATTAATGTACAATTTAAGCTATTATTCCTCCACGTTGTAATCCCAGATGGAGTGGCAAAGTTATTCTATTATTCATCAAGGTTACAATCCGAGATGGAGTGGCAGAGTTATTATATTATTCCTCCATGTTACAGTCAGAGATGGAGTGGCGGAGTTATTATTAAGAACTGGAATCGTGAAATTGATGGACAAGTTAATGAAACTACAGACACTTGTGTTTTGGAATTATTGTTAACAACAAGAAAGGGTGAAATTAATGTACAATTTAATGAAACTAAGACAACTGTATTTCGAGTTGGACACATGTCACCAATGGTTTGAAATGGATGATGATCTTATTTGGAGATAATTAAATCCAAAAAAAAATATATACTATACTTTCATATCTAAATTTTAAATTGGTAAAAAATCTTTCATCACGATGTCTATGACTATCACTATCACTATTCCTCTTATCACTCAAAATTTTTAAATAATTAATAATATAGACATTATCCCTCTTATTACTGAAAATTTTTAAATAATTAAAAATATACACACTATTCAAAATATGAACAATTATTAGATTCCTAAGAAAATATGAACAATTATAACATTACAACGATTGTTAAAATAATTATGATATTTAGTGTAGTTCTCAAATTCATACAATGCTCCTTTTAAAGAACTTTGACCTTTTAAGATACGAAATCCATCCCTTTTCTTCATTGGTCCATGTAGAGTGATGTCATGGTTGCATAAGAAATCTAAAACATAATTCTTTTGGTGGGAAAATTTTTGGTTTAAATGGTATATATTTAATTATAATAATTACAATTTACAAATAAATTGATGATATTTTTTTTTCAAAGTTTATAATTTTGCAATAATGTTATTTACATTATTTATAATTAGATAGGTGAAGTATTGTTTAATTATCTTTTATATACCTGATTTTGATTTTTTTTTGCATAGGTTTTAACATAAAGTTATCCAAGACACTGAAAGACATAATGGTTTTTTCTGAATTGAGAGTTGATGTTAAACTTAGAACTACTAAGGGTTGGTTGGAAGAAATTAAATGATATATAGGAATCAAGTAACGGTGTCCCTTATACCTTATTTCTTTTGGCATATACATTGATAAGCTAAAAGAATGTCCGGAAGATGTAGGTTGTGTTGGCCCCAACGCTATTATTCTTTTGGAAAATAGCTATTAATATATTTCCAAGTAACTAATAATCCTCCAATTTTTTTGGTCCAAGATGAATATGATTGTTAATATAGAAAAATTAAATTCATGATAATTAAATCCAAAAAAAACATATAGTATACTTTCATATCTAAATTTTAAAGTGGTAAAAAAATCTTTCAACACTATCACTATCCCTCTTATCTCTCAAAGTTTTTAAATAAATAATAAAATACACATTATCTCTCTTATCACTGAAAAATTTTAAATAATTAAAAATCTACACACTATTACCTTAAACTTTTGTTTTCTTTTAATGTTACCCTAAATTAAAATCCCTTATCATTTTTTATTAATATGTTGCCTTATAAACTCAAAAATTAATTTTAAAATTTAATTTGTCCTTCCTTTAAATTAAATTTTCTAACAACTTAAAAACTTCATAATCATTAAATTATGATATTATATATCAATATGTACATATGCATATTCAACACATTTCTTCATTATTTTATTCCACTATCTACATATTCACAATATTTCATCATTAGTTTATCTCAATATCTAATTATATTTTATATTAATTTGACGTCATTTTATAATTACATAATTTATATGCTCCAAATCTACAAATTATTTTCACAAGAACGATTCAGAATAAGTCTAATAAACTATGCAAATTCCGTGGAGAGAGAAAGAGTAATCACTATAAATTAATATTTAAAGTATTTTAATAGTGTATCTAATTATTGTTTATCTGAATCTTTTTGGACTATTTGTATATAGTATAAAGTAATATATTTATTGGAAAATAATATAGGAGAATATTTAATTAAATGGTGAATTTAGTAATGAGGAATTCTAGACTATTTGTATATAGTATAAAGTGATTATATTTACTGAAAAATAATATAATGAAATATTTAATTAATTAGTGAATTTAATAATTAGAAATAAGTTTTTCAAATTTCTTTAAAAGTTAAATTTTCCTTAAACATCACATCAACCACTAAATGCACAACACCACGTTCACACTCAACGAACAATAACGAACGAAACCACCCCCACCCGGCCACCGTCACTTAGCAGCATCTCTTCGGGCCTTCAGTCTCCGCCCCTTTATTTTTATTTTTTTTACCTTTAACTTTATTTAAAAATCTTTTGTTTTCTTGCTTTCTCGATAACAGATCCCCATCTATCCGTCCGCCTGATAATTCCAACAGCATGGACCATGGATCAGGGTTTCCTCCTCCCTCGAAAATAAAATCATTAAAATAGCAACAGAAAAGCAGAAATTTAGTTCCGTTAATCAGCCGCCCACTATTCAGATATCAGAGGGCCCCACATGTGATATATCCATTTGAGTTCCTTACACCCTCCCGAAGCCCGGGCCCCACATCTCCGTCTTTCTCGGACCTCCATTTGCGCCGGACATTAAACGTACACTCACCCCGGCCCCACCCTAATCCCCATTTTTCCGAAGGTCAAAAAGTTAATGGCCGCTAATATATTTTCCCCCAACACCCCGCCCCCCAATGTGGGACGCTCAAGTTGCTATTATTCGTTCATGTTGTAATCCCACATGGAGTGAAAGAGTTATTTTATTATTCCTCAGGGTTATAACCTGAGATGGAGTGGCAAAGTTATTTTATCATTTTTCCACATTAAAATCAAAGATAGAGTGACGGAGTTATTATTAAGAACATGAATTGTAAAATTGATGGACAAGTTAATGAAATTACAGACCCATGTTTTTTGGAGTTATTATTAACAACAAAAAAGGGTGAAATTGATGTACAATTTAATGAAACTACTGCGGAGTTATTATTAAGAAGATGAATGGTGAAATTGACGTAAAATTTAATAAAACTCAAATTGGACACCCATCACCAATGGTTTGAGATGGATGATCCTCTTATTCGGAGATAATTAAAACCAAAAATATATATATACTATACTTTCATATCTAAATTTTAAATTGGTAAAAAAAAATTCATCACTATGACTATCACTATCACTATCACTATCCCTCTTATCACTCAAAATTTTTAAATAATTAATAATATAAACACTATCCCTCTTATCACTGAAATTTTGTAAATAATTAAAAATATACACACTATTAACTTTAACCTTTGTTTTCTTTTAATCTTACTCTAAATAAAAATCCCTTATCATTTTCTATTAATATATTAGTTCATCCATAAACTCAAAAATTAATTTAAAAAATTAATTTGTCCTTCCTTTAAATTAAATTTTGTAACAATTTAAAAACTTCATAATCATTAAATTATTATATATTGACATCTCATTATATATCAATATTTACATATGTATATTCAACACATTTCTTCATTATTTTATTCCAATATCTACATATTCACAATATTTCATCGTTAGTTTATCTCAATATCTAATTATATTTTATATTATATTTCAAATAATTTTATAATTACATAATTTATATGCTCTAAATCTACAGATTATTTTCACAAAAACAATTCAAAATAAGTCTAATGAACTATGCAAATTCCCATGAAGAAAGAAAAAGTAATTGCTGTAAATTAATATTTTGAGTGTTTTAATAGTGTATCTGAGAAAGAGTAATTGTTGTAAATTAATATTTGGAGTGTTTTAATAGTGTATCTAGTTATTTTTTATCTAAAACTTTCTAGACTATTTGTATATAGTATAAAGTGATTATATTTATTGGAAAATAATATAAGATAATATTTAATTAAATGGTGAATTTAGTAAGCAGGGATTCTAGACTATTTGTATATAATATAAAATAATTATATTTATTGGAAAATAATATAAGAGAGTATTTAATTAAATGGTGATTTAATAATTAGGGATAAACTTTTCAAATTTCTTTAAATGTTGAATTTTTCCTTTTAAACATAGATGAAACAAAAAATAGTTACTAAAACCATTATGTATAAAGTGAAGTATGGAAAAATAGTGAAATTTACCTTGGTGTAAATATATGCAATTTTATGAAATCTTTTGATATGGATAAAAAAAGAATGTTTTCAAGATAGATACAAAAATATACAATAAGATAGTTTGTAATAATTGGTACAATGAAAAATATAAATCAACACAAAAGAAATTATTAAATGTCAATTGAAATGAGAAGATTCATAAAATGAATGAATGCCAAAAAACTTATGCATACTAGAAATAATCTTTCTTAAAAAAAAATACAAATTAATTGGCATTGTAACTTTTCATCCTAAAAATGTGAATTTAGTTACATTCACAAAGTTTATTGCTAGGGAAAAAATTAAAAATTAAATGATAGCATATGTTTTCGAGCTTAATAAGAAAGAGATTAATGAGTATTTCTCCTTTCTAACTAAACTTAAAATAGGTTATTTTACAAGGCAATTTAAAGAAGTGTTAAACATCTTGTTAAAAGAAAAGGCCTTTTACCTTCCTAAGTTAGTTTTTAACTTACGGACACTTGTTATTTATAATTGGACACACGTTACCAATGGTTTGAAACGAATGATTGTCTTATTCTGAAATACACCTTTCCACTACTATGTCAAGTGTATGTGTAAGGTGTGTGTTACATTTTGTAGTCTTCTCATTATGGTTAGTGTCAATTAACAAATGGCATGGTAAATTTTTAATAAACCTTTATAAAAAATTGATTTAAACAAAGTTTAATCATGCGATTTAGATACACATGGAAGTTAGTGGTGTGAATTCAATCCATTGATATTGTGGCAACCACCAGAATATAATAGCATCTTTAAATTTAAATCATCGGATCAATTTTTATAACTAATAAAATGATTGAAATGCATGTAAAGGAATTAACTGATTATAAAGAAATTTATGGGCCCATCTCTTGATCACTTGTCCACCCCGCTACCAGATTTATCCTGCATTTTTTGCTAGCGCATTTGTACTGATGTGGTTCTCTACTGGTTGCCTTGTTTCATTCTTTTTCTTTCAACAACATATTCCTTTGTTTTCTAAGAAGTGGGGTTGCCATGGTGATTATGCAGAAATTCAACATTGGCATTATGTTTTCCCATATTTAGAAGCGTATTATCAGTGTGCTTCTCTTGGTGCCTCGAGCAGTTTCAAAGATCTAAAAGTCTCCCCTAATCTTGAAATATGATGTTGATGTGTCCTTTGTTAGAATAATTGTTTATGGAGGCTCTCTCATGCTGGAAATGAACATAGTTTTAGGACTTTTATTCAACGGCTAAATCGATGCAGATAGCTATGATGTGCAGATCTATGCCCAGAATTTTGATGAAGGCGATTAAGAGGAAGCGGATGTGTATCTCTACAGAAATTTATTTGCCAGATTTGCTGCACCAGTAGTTCGATTATACGCTAACATATCATCACCTAGGTGGCACTGCATGTAGTTCCTAATGCATAAGCAAGAAACAAGGTGTCAATATGAAGATTTGAAACTAGCCATCAACATGAAGATTTGTATGGTTTGTTTAATTTATTGTTGAATTTTCTCATGGTAACTTGCTGAGGGTGAATCATGTTTCAGAACTTGGTCAAGGTGCTAAGCTCAATTGGTGATCTCGATATTATGAAGTAGTACTAAAGCCAGGAAAAAACAAATTTCAAAACACAAAAAAAAAAGTAAGCATTGATAGAACAGGCATTAGGAAAAAACAATAAGCATTCATAGAACAGGTATTAGATGAATCACTGTGGGGTTGCAAAATTGTGATCCTATAACTATTGTGAAGACCTAAACAAAATTGTTATATTCAATAATGGGAAGGAAATATTACATAAGTGAACTCGATTTGCTTGCAGCTCAAAAGATATATTTTATTTGGGCTTCTACTGAGTTGTTGTAAAATTTGCAATATAGTTGAAATTGTTATATTTAATAATTTGAAGGGTGGTTGCAATTTTGTTGCAAAATTTGCAATATAGTTGAAATTGTTATATCTAATAATGTAAAGGGCATTTGCAGTTCAAAAGATCTGCTTTATTTGGATGTTGCAAGATATTTTCATTACAGTTGATTACTTGTTTGGAAGGGAGCTCAGCAAAATTGTGTAAATTTGTTCATTTCGTTTTATTGAATGTCCAATCTCATTAGCTATATATAGGACAGTAAGCTATTACACAGCTCTATTCATAATCGGAAGGGAGTCTGTACGGTGCAGGTCAAAGTTGGTTTCTTATTTTCTGATTAGATATAGGGGATTCAAAAATCCTCAAAGCCTATTTTTGCTATGCCTTTGTGATGATCAAGGTCATTTAAGTAGCAGAGCAGTAACTATCACAAAATGTTAGCATATTGTTTGAAGTCGGGGCTTCCTTAACAATCACCAATAAGGAGATAGGGCATTACCTGTTTTATCAGGTGGATAAAACAGTGATTCTGGTTTTTCACAATTATCAAGTGGATACATAAAACAATGATTTTAGCTTTTTGTCCACAAGCCTACGACTCAGTAAATGGAACCATGTCTCAAGAAGTAGTTTTAGTTTTCGAATTTGTTCGAACTTTTGACAAGCCTTTGATTGCGCAAACTGTTCTCGTACATTTTTCTTGATTCAACTGAATTTGTGAATACTAGTTTTTGATTTCAAATTGGTTTTTCCAGCATTGATTGCCCAACACTTTTCGACTTGCTGCTTTGCAACTCTTCTTATTTTAAAGTAACCATCTAAAAATACTAGAATAAGTTAATTTCATAACATTAATCAAAATTATAATATAAATATTGAAAAAATACACTCAATATGAAAATGATTTAAAGAGACTTATTGCTTTGTAGCTCTTTTTATTATTTTAAAGCAACCATCTAAAAACAATAAAACAAATTAATTTCATAACATTAATAAAACGTTGAATATTGAGAAAAATACATTTAATATCTAAAAATATATTAAATATCATTTTTTTTGGAATTCAATATATATTATAATCGTTAAAAATTATAATATACCTTTTTGAAATGGCTATCCATCCTCATCTCTAACGAAATGATAAAATTAAAGTAAAAACTTAGTACCATTACGCGAATACCCAACAATCAAAATGAGATATGAAGTAAAGACTAAAATAAAATATAAAAACACAACATGCATGGCATGCATTAAGGCTCAATTTAGAAAACGAGCACATTTTTTATTTAAATATAAGCTTTTCATGTGAACTCTCGAGAACCGCATTATATATGGCTATCCATCCTCATCTCTAACGAAATGATAAAATTAAAGTAAAAACCTAGTACCATTACGCGAATAACCAACAATCAAAATGAGATATGAAGTAAAGACTAAAATAAAATATAAAAACACAACATGCATGGCATGCATTAAGGCTCAATTTAGAAAACGAGCACATTTTTTATTTAAATATAAGCTTTTCATGTGAACTCTCGAGAACCGCATTATATATGGCTATCCATCCTCATCTCTACCGAAATGATAAAATTAAAGTAAAAACTTAGTACCATTTAATGCTTATATTTAATGTTTATAATGTTTACATGCTGCCATGTAAAATTATATTACATGCCGCTGCCATATTGTTTCATTTTCCACTTCTATAGGGGAGCGATTCCTAATGTTGTGCAGGGACCAGTAATTGATATAGTACTGGTCCCACCAAACTACCATAAATTGAGACTTTTGAAACTAATATTTAAACAAAAATAAATAACATTGAGTATAAATAGGTATCAATTTATGTCCAAAATTTCCCCATACATTGATTGGGCACACAACTGTCCATAAATAGTATTTTACTAGTTAAAACTGCAAACCATATTGACCCAACTAGAAAACAGCTAAAACCATAAAGGCTTCCAAAATGGCCTATTCCAGAAGTACAAAGCAACAGTCACTTCAACCCCACTCATCAGAATTGCAGCTTTGCATCCCAAAGGAATATGCCTACCTTCACATAACAAAAGGGAATATATGTTAGCCATAACTACTGTGATGTTCAACAACTAAACACCCTATGTTCAAGAAATGACACCCAACCCAATAACATTTAAACCCACTTTGTGCAATAAATGACACCCAGACCCAATAACTGCAATAAATGACACCCAACTCACTCTATTATTAAAACAAATCAAAGCACATGGATCAACAAATAACCAATTCCCAACCATTAGATCACATCAAATTAAATCCAGACCACACATTCAAAATGAAGCCATTGCAATCCATGTGCATCCATGTCCACCAATTAAATTCAAGTGCCCAAAAATATAAAAGAAGTCCACCCACTGTTGAAGTTGCATTGTATGCTTTCAAACCATTCAGCAAACTTGAAGACAACATCACAAAACAGTTGCCAATATATCTAGGTTAGTTATATGAATTACAACTCATTCTTCTTACAGTTTTGTTTTCATTGTTTTCATTTATCAGATTTCTTACATGATCTGTCTAGCCATAACTGCTAGAAGGATACCTGGATGCTTTCACAAACATCCATTAAAAGTCATTGTTCTTACAGTTCTGTTTTCATTGTTTTCATTTATCAGATTTCTTACATGATCTGTCTGGCCATACTAAATACTCAGAGTAACTAAATATTCCGAGGGAGGTTTTTCTCGATTTTCTTGAAGATAATAGGAATGCGGTTCAAAAGAGTTCCATGCTACTATAGCAAAAATAAATTCAAAAATTTATTTAATAACCATGGGGCAACAATAATGAGAACAAGAGCAAACAATCTTGATTATAATTTATCATAAACTAGAGACACATCAACAGGGCTCTTTAGTGCCTTCATTACATAGGTAAGTCTATGTTTTTGGTAGTCATTGCTTGATGCTGGATAGTGACAGAAAAACTCTGCTTGGCTTTAACGTTCAAATTCTCTCTGATCGAGGAGTCACCCTTGGATCTCATCATGAATTATTTTGGTGGTTGAAAACATTTTAATTTAAATTGGCCACATTGAGATCAAGATCGGAACAATCGAACAACAATGCATATGGAAATTTACAGAAACCAGAACAATCGAACAGCAACGCATATGGAAATTTACAGAAACCAGAACAATCGAATAGCAACGCATATGGAAACCAAGATGACTCTAACAATTGATTCTGAGTCAAAGTTCAATTCTAGTAATCAGAAATTATCCCAATACAGTTTAGCGTCAAAAGAGACTTCACTAATTTGAATGAGTATGGTATCAAAAATCATTGTGGTATTGGCATGGACCATTATCTTTGTTGTGTTTTATAGTGAGATATGGGCTCAAAGGAATCATGCTTTGAGATGGTCAAAGGAGGAAAACAAATCATTGATAAACTACTTGACAGTTATCCTGATTTTCATCACTTCTGAGATTTTGGCATTGCTTCCTTTTATTCTTCCTTGAGATTGTTGCTTGCGAATTTCCTCTTCAACTACTATTTCCAAATCAAACCTATGGTCTCTCCAATAAACGCAAAATTGAAGATTAAAAATATTCCATGCAAGTGGCATGTTTTACTTAATCAAAGTAACAAAAGTTCTATGGTGTGATCATGGGTCCTGGTTATTCATGTATTTCATGGACACCTTGATATGGTATTGCATTCTCACATCCTTCATTTTTTGTGGGAATATTCTCCCATCTTGGTGAGATAAGTAATATTATACATTTAAGGTTGTGAGTGCTATCCAAAACCTAGAGAAAATATTAAAATGTAAATCCATCAATGTGAAAAATAATTTTTGCAAGTGGCCCTAGGAGGTGAATTTTGACTGCTTATTTCAGGAAAACAAAGCAAAATTTTGAAAATCCACAAGAAGTTGCAGTACTGAGACATTTTTGGCAATGCTAACTATCATAGAATCCTACTTGAATCCATATCAAAATTTGCTAAATTGATGAACTATGGATTTACTTGGAATGACATTTGCAAAATTTTGTCACTGCCCTATGAAAGTTAAACATTTACTCTCATTATGAAAACAGATGAATACATGGAAAAATAGCTTAATGCAAAATTTCCTGGATCACTTTGGGTTTGGGTTATAAGAATTTATAAGCAAGTGTTACATTGTCGGTAATTTGGTGCCATTGTCAGCCTACACAACATATGTACTCCACAAAGATCATAAAGAGTTACAATTGGAACTATTGGACTCTTCAAGGAATCTAGCATAGATAGATTTACAAGGGTTTAAAGCAAAAAACCTTAGGTTAGGTATTAATGAGTGGCATTGTCAGCCTACACAACATACAGATTCCATGAAAACCATGAAATGTTACGACACGGAATTATGGACTTTGCCAGGAATCTGGAAAAGATATATTCACAAGGGTTTAAAGCAAAAACACTTATGCTATGTATCAAAACCCCCGATCCATTGTAAGGCTATTAATACATGCAAAAAACAGCATTTCAAATGAATCTAGGCCACATCAACAAGAAACAACATCAGAAACACAAAACAATTTCATCTCCATTACAAAAACAAAATCCCACTTCACCACTGAACCCTTAATGGGATAGACAGAGTATCAAGCCATCCCCAAGGGTTCCAATATCGTTCTGGTCTCCCCCACCAAATAAAGAAGAGAGGCAAGGGAAAAAATCCAGGTGATTTTGACAAAAAACCTCGCTCTCAGAAACCTACATCTAAACCGAAATAAGTCCCCAGGGACAATCGGGTCTGCTACTCCGAACAACATCCAACCAAACAAAAGATGAATGAATAAAACTCATTACTAAAAAAGATAAAACTTGATCATTTCTAAGCACTCATTCCATCGACTCTTGAAAATTCACATATCAAACTTCAAAGATATGAAGTAGATGACTTGACTCGCCTTAATCAGGGTATAGATTGGTAATACCAGCATCAGATTTTTCAAAAAAACATCACAAAAAAACATAACGATTTACCAACATTGGAGCTACATGAAAACGAGTATAAAGGATCGAACCCATGACATAACTCTACAGAGAAGTTGCAGTACTGAGACATTTTTGGCAATGCCAAACAACAAAAAAAATGGAAAATGATATTTGAAACAACTATCATAGAATCCTACTTGAATCCATATAAAAGTTGCTAAATTGATGAACTATGGATTTACTTGGAATGACATTTGCAAAATTTTGACACTGCCCTATGAAAGTTAAACATTTACTCTCATTATGAAAACAGATGAATACCTGGAATGGTGGCCATGGACTGCAATGGAGAAGTTTCAATACTGAGACATTTTTGGCAATGCCAAACAGCAAAAAAAATGGAAAATGATATTTGAAACAACTATCATAGAATCCTACTTGAATCCATATTAAAGTTGCTAAACTGATGAACAGGCAGGCAATTGAGAGACTATGAAGTAATTTGCAATGAGAGACTATGAAGTAATGCAATTCGATTTCCTGTAACATAAGTAATGCAATTCGATTTCCTGTAACATACATGTTGATAATTTCCTGTAATAAAGGAAAAGTATTTTTGCAGAAGTAATAAAGCATAATTTACAAATATTCTAATGTCTAAATGCATGCAATAATTTTACAGGTTGTTGCATCTATGGCAAAAGGAAGTTACTCTACTCGTACAAGGAGAAGTGGCAGGAGAGTGACAAGGGGTGCGCAGCTGCGATGCACATCGTCTGATGATGACAGGCCAACTGATGTCAATGCCAACAATGCACCAGGGAACATTGTTGAGGATGACCATGTGACAGCATCTGATATTAACACACCATCAGTGTAATATCCCTCCCCTTAATAATAAATAATAAATAATAAAAATAATAAATAATAAATAATGAAAAAATAATAATTAATAATAATTAATAAATCACTTAATAATAAATAATAAAAATAATAAAGATAATAAATCATAAATGATATTAAAAATATATATACAAGAAAATAAAGAAAAATAATAAAAATAAAAATAGTAATAACCATACTAAAACTCTAAATAAGAATAAATAGAAATAAAACAAGAAAACTATCAAAAAGAAGGAAATAAAACAAGAAAGCTAAAAATCAAAAGAAAAATAAAGAAATAAAACAAGAAAACTAAAAATCAAAGAAAGTTGCATGTAGGCACATGGAGTGTGTGCATGTGGTTCCCCTTCCAATGTTGTTCTATTTAATAGATGGTGAGGAAGATGAGAGGCATTCTTGCATTCCATCATTCTGAGAGTCTATCTTTCATTCTCTTGGGAGAATGGTGTACTAAGACTTAGGAGTCACTAGCAGTAGTATGTTGATTGAGGGCTCGGGGGTGGCCAGTTGTAGCAAAGCCTTGCGCAATTGAGCCTACGGTTGGGTGGAGAGTCGTCCCCAAAACCTTGTTGTCATCGGGAAGATATCGATCACAGGTAATATAGGTATGTACTTATTTGTTGATTCTGATTTTAATTAAGAAATTAATATTATATTTACTTTGGTTTGTTACAATCAGCCATAGAACCACCATCAGCAACAGTCCAAGGGGCAAGCTCAACTAAAAAGATCAGTGCTATAAGAGGATGGACAAAAGAACAAATGTTAGTTGCAATTGATGACATAGAGTTTCATGGATACTTAGTTTGGGCATCTGCAAAAAAACATGGTATTCCTCCCTCATCAATACATTATTGGATAAATGGATTGACTCATACAAAACGTAGAGGGCCTCTTACAGTTATGATTGAGGAGGAGGAGGCCGAGATGGTTGAGTGGTGTAAAGACATGGCCCAACTGGGACATGGGCTAGAGTTGATACAACTCAAATCAACAGTTGCTCAAATCTGTCAAGGGAGGCCAAACCCATTCAAAGATGGGTTTCCTGGTAAATCATGGTGGTTTGGGTTTAAAAAAAGGCATCCAGAACTTGTATTGCGTACTGCTGAGGGCTTTGATAGAGACATAGCATTAAATTTGCGCCCTGCAGTTGTGCAAAGTTCTATGACACACTTTCTAGTGCTTACGATAAACATTCTTATGGAGCAGACCATATATGGAACTGTGATGAAACAGGTTTATAGGCAGGGAGGAATTGTGGCATGCGGGTAATTGCCAAGAGAGGGAGCCTAAATGTGTCAAAGATTTTGCCCAAGAGCAGGGAGTGGATAACTATTTTATGTTGTGTCAATGCAATTGGTACTTCAATCCCAGGATTTTATCTATTCAGAGGTAAAAATCAACTGAAAAACTATATACAGAACTATGAACCAGGTGCATGCATGGTTGCACATCCCCATGCATGGATGACTAAAGAACTGTTTCTAAGTTGGCTTTTTCAATTTGCTGCATTGGTACTAGGTGGCGTCTCGCCTAATAACAGAAACCTTTTGATATTAGATGGCCATGGGAGCCACATGGCTGTACAAACAATTGAGGAAGCAAACAATCTAGGCATCGACCTGTTGACATTGCCAGCTCATACCACTCACAGACTGCAACCCCTTGATGTTAGTGTGTTTGGCCCTTTCAAGAACTATTTCAGGTCGGAGCGCACTGCATGGATGGCAAAGAATCCAGGGGTTGAGGTGAAAAGGTTTGATCTACCAGAGCTTGCAAGTAAAGCTTTTAAAAGGGCTTTGACACCATCAAATATCAAGGCTGGCTTTAGGAGGACAGGAATCTGGCCACTGAACTATGATGCTCTTATGCATGATACTAGTTGTAGCCAAGCGTTTCATGTGGATGGTTAGGAAGAAGGGAATGCCAAAACAGGTGTTGAAGTGCAAGAAGTAGATGACCAAGATGATGCTGTTGCAGCTGGTAATATGATTTCCTGTCTCAAGGACACTTATATGCTGAAGATGATGAAACTGTATGTGAAACACAATATAACAATGAACAAATTCGCAGTAACATGGAGATCGTTCCACCAAATCAAGAACATGAAATTCCTGTTGCTGATATTGTTAATGATATTGTTGAACATGCAGTTGATAATGACCAATTGACATTGCCAAGCCAAGTATCCCCACCTTCATGGCTAACAGAAGCAATGATCAATATGAATGCATATAGTGTCTCAGCAACCAATGAAGAAAGCATGAACATGCCCTCACAACCAGCAAAATTGAACAGTAAAATTGTTCATTCTTTTGTGGACAATAGATCAATGGAAGAAGATGAAGGACATAATGAGGCATCAATTGAAGATAATGATATAGTTCAATCAGTTCCAAAAGATACTGAAAGGGAAGTGCCAAGCAATGACATGCAGGTGGGAGGGGTGGAGAAGGCACTTGGATGGTTCCTAAAGCTATCAGTACAGAGAGTATCAATGAAAAAAAAGCAAGGTGCACCGGGTAGTCTTTGTCTGGGCCGAAGCTCATAGTTACTCACCTCAGAGGATTATATAAACCTGTTAGTTGAGTCTGAAAAAAAGAAATTTGAAATGCAAGAATTAAAATAGAAAAAGAAGGATCTAGTCAAGGAGAAGAAGGCAGCAAGGATTGTTGCAACACAACGTCGAGCAGATGAAAGGATTGAAAGAGATAAAGCAAGGCAAGTTAAGGACCAACAAAATCAAATGGCAAGACAGGAAAAGGAAAAACGAAAGGCACAACAAATGCTTGAAAAGGAACAAGGGATGATCAATATGGTTGACAATGATACAAGAATAGCTGATGAAACCAGGATTATTTCAAACTCATTGGACTTCATTGCAGATAATACACCATTATTCCAAGATCTCATAAACATTCAAGTGCCTCACTATCAAACTGAGGGTTTACCCACTTGCCTTATTCCTACCAGAGTTGGTGCCAATTCTATGTATGCTCATTACACACCTCCACTTAATGCAGGGGTCAGTAGTGCAAATGTGAGGTATGGGTACTCAATACCTCCATGGTTGGAAGCTGCAAATTGGAGTCAATCATATGGCAGCAATGAACCATTTCCTAATCAACCCTTGACATGTAGGCCAACCTACCTGGCTCAAGAAGGTAACTCGGGGATTTTTGGCACTCAAGATTCTCAGGGCCATAAAGAATAGGGGTGTCATATGTTTTTGGTTGTAACCACATTATGATGTGGATTTTGGATGGATTGTGTCTTTTTCTTGTCACAGAAACATTCTGGCTTACAACCTAGGTTGTTTTATTGCTTTCAAATGCTAACAACATTATGGTTCTATGCATTCACTACATTGAAAAGCCAACAACAGCTTGGTTGGTTGTAAAGCAGCTTTATTTGCGAGCTAAGATTCCTTCTCTACTTTAATAATGCAACAATTTTGGAATGATGATAAGTATAGGAAGGATATATTATGCAAGAGTTAATATTCCGAAGAGTAGCTAGAACATGTTGCGTTATATGAAAAATACAAATCAGAATGTCAATGTAATGTTTTGCAATGAGATGAGATGCAAACATGCAACGCTCAAATAAGAAAGACAAAAAGAGAAACCAAAGAAGTCTGCCACCCAATGGATGCAAACATAATAGTTAGACCTGAAACCAATGGCTCAAAAAATACACCAACCTCTGAAATATTTAAGAGTGATGATATCAGTCCACAAAAGATGCTACAATGATAACTTAGATACTTATTCCCCTTTTGAAATTGTTATGTCAATTCATATTATGTCTTGGGGCTTCTTTTTCCACTGTAAAGATGAACAATATTTCACAAAATAAATCACTTAATACTTCACCATTAGCTTCAAAATGATGTTCCCAAGATTGATAAGTGATTTCTTATGGATATTAAACCTTAGCAAATTGATTTCTTCTTACTGAAACAAGTACACCAGATCTCGAAAAGCATATTTCAGATATCAGAAAACATAAACCAGACCTTAGAAAAACACTTGGAAAGTCACCAACAGAAAAACATATGACTTTATTAGTCTCTTATAGTCAATGTGCAATGGTCTTGGGCTTATTATTATTGTCTTATGGTATTTATTAAGTCATAGTAGCAATATGCTTCAGATCTAATTATTCATTGTAGTCAACAAGGATCATAGAAAGCAAGCCACTGTAAGCAGTTTTTCAACTTTGAAAGAATAACCTAGATCTAAGTAAGCTTACCTACAAGCACATACTTCTGTAAAATATCTTAACTCTCAAACACATCCATCTTCTATTGAATACAAAAAGAAGTTAATACACAACAATAGCTCAAAACCAAAACTCACTAACCAACAGAGTGGTGCACCCTACATTTCCTTTCTCAGATAACAGAATAAGGTAAAATAATGTCTCTAAACACGTGCAATAAGAACTTGGTTTCACTGTGTCAAACCCTAACCCTACTCAGAACACCTAGTACACCCTAGCTCCATGGATAACTACACATCAGGCAAATCTACTGGTGCCTCCTATAGAACTAAGCTCTCATCGAGAAATAGACAACTCCCATAAAAGCACCTTGGACAGCCTAAGGATGTACGCTATTTGAAAAACGGACTATGCATGCACCCTCAAAACTGAACTAAACATAAAGCCTACACAACATATGTACTCCACAAAGATCATAAAGAGTTACAATTGGAACTAGTGGACTCTTTGAAGTCATTTTCTTCATTTTTGAAGTAATAATTATTTAACTTTGCTGAATAAAACCTGAAACACTGAGATAATAAGACACAGAGCTGCAAATAAATTCTCAACCCTAAATAAGTAAATAAATCCAACAAATCTGATTTTAATATAATCAAATATGTAGTCATATATAGTTTTAAAATAATTGAGTTAAGAATTGTTCTAAGGAAACGAACAAAATGCATGTGATAGACAAAATCGAATGGCATAGGCAGACATGGGAGATAGTCTTTAGGGACCTAACCCAAGCTACTGCAAGCACTAATAAATTATATGGAATGGTACAGAAGCTCGAAAGGTAGTTGAAAGAATAAAAGATAAGTCAATAGGGCCAGATTTGTCAAATTACATGAGTTGGAACATAAAATAATCTCTTTGGGCACATCTAAACTCAAGATCCAAAGCACTTAAATTGAAGGATGTGAAGACCAAGTTTTTCATGTCATTCAATCGCTTATTCAAATCCAGTATTACCATCCTCTTGCCTATCCCATGTTTTGGAAACTCTTTGATGATGATAAAGAGTGTAAGGTTATTACTATTGCAAACCTATCATGGAGGAATTTGGTTACACAAGAAAATTCCCATAAATGCAAAGGATATCCAAGGAGGAATAGGATGTCATTAAAACATTCTCTGTTCACACTCCAATATTGAAAGGCAGCCTATAATATGGCAAGAAAGTCAAAAACCATTTCTACAATATAGGCTATATTTGTAATCTATCAGTTAGCAACATAGCACAGTTGTTTACAAGGGTGCTATGGATCTACCAAAAGGGTGAGTATTCAAAACAGGTGGTTCACATGGGTAAGATCTATGCATCCAAAATAGGGTCGAACTAGGTGAGGTATCTCACTAATAAGATCCTGCAAAATGCACTAGACACGCAAGACCAAAACAAGAACTTTCATTACAAGAGTTTCTTTCCATTGATTACATTTTCTAAATGAGAAAAGCAAGAAAGCATTAAACTACCACACTGGCATCCTTAGGCCAAGTTTTTCACAGCTAATTATGAAGCCCTCTTTTGTTCATCGAACAAGGTGGCACAAGTCAGTATTGATTGAAGTTTAAAATCTACTACCAAGTCATGTACTATATCATTATGCAAACCACTAAGATACTTGCGGGGATTATTGACAAAAGGCAGCAACAATGCAAGTTTATGTTTTCCAGAAAAGAAGTAAAGTGAAGGAAAAAATCCAGGTGATTTTGACAAAAAACCTCGCTCTCGGAAACCTACATCTAAACTGAAATAAGTCCCCAGGGACAATCGGGTCTGCTTCTCCGAACAACATCCAACCAAACAAAAGATGAATGAATAAAACTCATTACTAAAAAAGATAAAACTTGATCATTTCTAAGCACTCATTCCATCGACTCTTGAAAATTCACATATCAAACTTCAAAGATATGAAGTAGATGACTTGAATTGCCCTAATCAGGGTATAGATTGGTAATACCAACATCATATTTTTCAAAAAAACATCACAAAAAAACATAATGATTTACCAACATTGGAGCTACATGAAAACGAGTATAAAGGATCGAACCCATGACATAACTCTACAGAGAAGTTGCAGTACTGATACAGGTCAGAAAAGCAACAACATCCCATGGCTTAATTGACAAAACCGATTTTTAGTGATACAGGTCAGAAAAGCAACAACATCCCATGGCTTAATTGACAAAACCCAAAACCTGTCTGCAAATTTAACAAAAATTCCAATAAACAAGGTGAGGTGTTGAAAAACACATCAGAAAATGGCTGGTAGGATTAAAATCCTACCGGATAGAAGCCATGTCCAAGTCCAGAGCTCGCCACACCTTCGGCAGACCTTCTCCAGCGCTCGCCACACCTGCCACACCTGCAACAAGTGGGAAATTAGCAAATGGAGAAAAAAAAACAAAAAAACCACACAAAAACCACCAAAACCTGCAATTACCTGTAAATGCCACCTTCGACCTCGAACTGGCTGAAATTGGTACTGGCTCCTCCCCAAACAACAAATAGCGCGAATTAAACAACCACCCAGGAAACCCTAAACCACTGGCGGTCCAGACTGAACAACAATAGCAGGCAGAAAACCACAAGAACAACAGAAACCCTATTCCAACCACGGATTCGTGCAAGCTAACAATGGCAGACATGAGCTCAACCATGGCGGACATCATGCGCAGGTAATGGAGCCCTCCCGCACCATCATCGGCGGAGGGCTTCGAACAAACACTAGACCCGAACAGAAAACCCACAGGCAAACCACACATCACGGCGTAAAGGCGGAAACGAGCAAGCGGGAGGTCGGCAGTTGCAGTTTTATGGCCTGATACGCTGCACAACATGTGGCAGTCCAAGCTGGACACGTGTTGTACAATGTCGCGTGCTGTCCACGTGCTCGTAGGCCAGGTGGAGGGGAGGGCGCACAAGTAATGACGTCCCTCCCCTACCTCTGCCGACCACACATCCAACACGCGGCACCCCTTGTTATTTTGTTAATTAAATCTTCTTTTATTTGACTGTTTGGCCTCCCTCAATCGTTAAACACGGACTAAGTCGAAGTATATACCTCGCATATTCGCCAATACATCCCATGGCCTATTAAATCTTGAAAATAAAAGTCAACAACCTTTACCCACCTAAAGTTACCTCCCAATAATCATAATCTTAAATAGTAATGCCCAATAATCATGATCTTAAATAGTAATGTCTTCGCGCAACAATCATAATCTTAAATAGTAATGTCTTTTATTAATTACATCATTAAGATTTGATTAAGATTTCAAACTAATTAATGTGATTCATTTTCAAGACATCGAGCTCGTTCAAATTAACGGAGAAATTTTACCAGCCAATTCCCTTCCATCTAGGGTTGTAATGTTAGATCTAAGACTTTTGTGATCCATACTATATAGTAATGTCTTTCAAATTAATCGCATCATTAGGATTTGGTCGATTTTTCGAACCAACTAATGTGGTTCATCCTCAAGCAATCGTTCAAATTGACGAAGGAGCTTTACCAGCAAATTCCCTTCTGTGCAGGGTTGTAATGTCAAATCTAAGACTTTTGTGATCCATATTGTAAATAGTAATGTCTTTTAGATTAATCGCATCATTAGGATTTGGCAACCAACTAATGTGGTTTATCCTCAAGACATCTAGCTCGTTCAAATTGACTAGCTTTACTAGCAAATTCCCTTCCGTGTAGGGTTGTAATGTTAGATCTAAGACTTTTGTGATCCATATTGTAAATAGTAATGTCTTTCAGATTAACCACATCATTAGGATTTGGGGGACGTTTTGAACCAACTAATATGGTTCATCCTCAAAGCATCTGTATCAACTAATTCCTTTCCCTGTAGGACTTTTGTGATTCAAATTGTAAATAGTAATATCTTTTGGATTAATCACATCATTAAAATTTGGTCAACATTTCAAACTAATTAATATAATTCATCCTCAAAACATTAAACTCATTCAAATTGACAAACTTTATGAACCAATCTTAATAATGTAATTAATCTATTTACAAAAATATTAGATCTAAAATCTTAATCTTCTTTAGTTAAATTAATATTTAAAATTTTATATAAATATATAATCCTTTGGACTCACAAGTCATCCGCATATGGATCATTTGTTCCGGTGAATCTAGGCCCTTATTATCTGTCAAAAACATATCAAATTCTAGAATTCTAGAAGCATGAGGACCAGATGCTTTAGTGGGTTAGAATTCCATTCTAAAGTGAGTTGTGGACCTTAACCATTATTTATCTGTGAAAAGTAATATCATATTGCGAGGTAAGTATGTGGAAAATGTTCCATGCGGACTTTTCTTTATTGGCGTGCGGCATCAGTGATGTTCGACAGAAGAAAAAGGAAGCCAACCTACGGGAAAATGTTCCTACAGTCCTCGAGTAGCGTCCGAGGAAATAATGTGAAAAAGGTTTTACCGAAGTAGGTTTGTTGCTGTGAATTCTGGTAGTTATCGACATCAGAATGCACCGTAGCTATAAATGCAGAGGGTACTGAAAATGGGCATTCGATTCAAAGCAGAGAGTTGTAATTTTTGACAGGCCATGGAGTCCTCTAACGCTCTATGTTGTTTGATTTTGCTGTGTTTGATTCGGGGAAATGAAGGGATGTTCTTTGCACTGCCTTCCAAGTGGAACGTGGCTACTAGAAACTCCACCCTCCCTAGGTACAGCACGGTGCAGGGACCCTTCAGAGCAGTCACAGATGGAAATGGGAACCCCATTGTTAGCGAGAATCACATATTCGGGTTGGGATTCATTGATGTAAATTCTTCTGGCAAATTCGTTCTGTCTGTTGTTATGGGATTGAATCTCACCTCTCTTCCTGCAATGGAGATTTGGACAGCAAACAGAAACAGGATGGTTGCAGAGGGCGCAATGCTTACGCTGGGGAGTCATGGGAACCTCGTATTGGAAGACTCGGACGGAACCGTGGTGTGGAGTACCGGTACTGGTAATGCTAAAGGGATTTTAATGGCGAAGAACGGTAATTTTCAGATCTATAATACCACGAATTTTTCGCTAGCATACGAGGGTTCGAATCTTGTGTGGCAGAGCTGGGATTATCCCACGCACACGCTCCTGCCCGGGCAATCGCTGAAAAGAGGGCAGGCACTTGTCTCGAATTCATCAGCGACAAATACAAGTGCGGGATCTTATAAGCTGCTTATGGAACCGCGAGGGTTGGTGTTGTTCTACACAAACTCAATCGAGGAGCCTTATTGGTCTATGGGGCTGCAAGGGCTGGACTACCAAGGTATTCTTACGCCCTGCTTTTATAATTCTTCGTCTGTTGGCGCCGAGGCCGTCTATACGGGCCAGAATTTGCAGGTTTCGTTGAGTGAAACTATAAGCAAATCGTCTTCTTTTTATTTTTGCGCTAATGGAAGTCAATCGCTGCAAATGCCGCCTCCTAATTTCAATAAGCCTCCTCCAAATTTCAATAATGAAAACGAATACAGGTTCCTAAGACTGGACAGCGACGGCAGCCTTCGCTTCTACCGTGTCTCTCTGGTGCCCGGACAGAACAATGTCTTAGGTTGGTGCATAGACTTCGAACTGGACCAATCTAATAGGAATTGCCTACTTCCTAGAGCCTGCGGGCCCTATGGCATCTGTGACAAAGGGCAATGCACCTGCCCGCGCAACGACATGGGCGATCAATTCGAACAGATTGGGTACCTGGACGCTACGCAGGGATGTTATAGCAGCGAGGGGGAACTCTCGTGCAGCCAGCCGTCCTCGACTCACCATTTCATGCCCCTCGACGGTGTGGATTACTTTCCCAACGACTACCTGAAGCCTGAAGCGAACGTCTCCACGGTCGAAAAATGCAAGAGCCTTTGCAATTCCAATTGCTCCTGCACCGTCGCTTTCTTCCGCATCAGTTCCTCGTCCTGTTACCTTGCAGATGGCCCGGTGTCGAGCCTGAAATTGGCCGCGAACCAGACATACAAAGCCTATATCAAGGTCCTCAGTAAGTTGCATGGAAACAGGACCTCGGGGTCTAGTAATTCCCTGAGTATCGGCAGCATAGCCGCGATCACGTCCAGCTCCGCGGCCGTGGCTCTGTTCCTCTGCTTGATAATGATCATAATAGTACGAAGGAGCCGAGCGAAGGAGGCAGTGATAGATGAAGAAGAGATCGATCCGGAAGAAATGGAGGAGGAAGCCTTCTTGAAGACTCTTCCAGGGCTGCCGCCCAGGTTCACTTATAACGAGCTGAAGGAAGCCACTGATAACTTCAGCAGAAAGCTGGGGACAGGCGGGTTCGGATCGGTGTACCAAGGCGTTTTAATGGACCAAACCGGAGTTGCCGTTAAGAAGCTGGACGGACCGACACAGGGGTACAAGGAATTCAGAGCCGAAGTTGCGACGATCGGCAGCATAAGCCACATGAATCTGGTGAGACTACGAGGATTCTGCGCCGATTTACGCCATAGGCTCCTGGTTTACGAGCTCATGGACAACGGTTCTTTGGATAAATGGCTCTTCTCGGGTCCGGGCGACAACAGAGAGTGTTTGACATGGGAACAGCGTTACAACGTGGCAATGGGGACTGCAAGGGGCCTGGCTTATCTGCACGAGCAGTGCAGAGAAGCCATCCTACATTTGGACATAAAGCCTCAGAATATCCTGATCGACACAAAATTTAATCCCAAGGTCTCCGACTTCGGCATGTCGAAGCTCCTGAACAACGACATGACGCAGGTCATAACAGCGGTGCGAGGGACTCCAGGGTACCTGGCCCCTGAGTGGCTTCATTACTCTATTGCCACCAAGAAATGCGATGTGTACAGCTTCGGGATGGTGTTACTGGAGTTGTTGTCCGGGCGGAAGAACTTTGATCCCTCCGCAGCCGACCCTCAGCTCAGTTATTTTCGGACTTGGGCCATGCTCAAGGCGCTAGAGGGTAGGTATATGGATTTGGTTGATAAGAGGCTCGGGGATAACAGCTTGGACACAGACGGTGTCGTTAGAATGACGAAGGTTGCGTTGTGGTGTATTCAGCGTAATCCCAACAAGAGGCCACGGATGAGCGTTGCCTTGAAGATGCTAGAGGGAGAGTCGGATGTTCCCGATGCGCCCGTGTGGGCGTTGCAGAGAGGGTCTGAGTTCTTAGAAGGATATGGGTATGAGCTCATGAATGATCCAGATGGAGATGACGAAGAGCAGAACGAGAACAACATGGGTGCTGGCGCTCCCACTCTGGACCCAGATATCTAATTAAATCAGTTGGCCAGCTCAGGTGAATCCATTCTCACCACTCCTTTCACGCAAATAAGTGCATCCAGAAAACAATTTCACCAGTTATTATTATCACAGTTCTAGAGATAAATTTGCAAAGTTAAGTGGATTTATAGTTTGGGCTATCACTTTCTCCATAAGATCATCTTTCCACTAATATTAATGCTCTTCTTTTCAATTCAGTTACTAAGTTGTTTTGTCACGATTAGAAATATGAATGTTAAGATTTCACTCCACACCTAACTTCACCGCAAAGTTACTAATGACAGTTAGTGTGTTAAGCCGATAGTTTCGGCAAAGTTAATAATGACAATTAGTGTGGTAGGCCGATAGTTAAGTTAATAATGAAAATTAGTGTGTTACTAACTAGGTTAGGTTAGTTAAATAGATAGGTGTTCTATTTTGGAATTTTTATTAAATCTTTGTAATAAATAATTTAGATTTAACTAGTATAGATTTATTTCAAGTATGGATTTAATATGATTTTAGGGAGATTAAATTTTTTCAAAGTGTAAAATATAATGTGTTATTTTTCATTGTTTAAATTATATTCTTCAATGCCATATAAAATATATATATGACCAAATATATCTTTCAAATATAAAATTTTAATTTTTCACTCCATATACCAAAAAAAAATGATATATAATATATACATGGTTGGCATTAAAATATTTTTACATGAGATATACATCGAGACAGTTTATAATGCAATTTTTTTTTATATTAATATATTTTTAACTATATGTCAATATTAATCTATATTAAAATATTTTATTGATAACTCACTTGAATATTTTTTATATACAACATTAAAATATTTTGTTTTAACATTTTTATATATATATAGATATATATGAAGTTGATATCGACATAAATTAATTAATATAGATTTTCAAATAGTATATTTCAATCTATTGTTGACATATTTTTTTAAAAGTATAACATTTAAACATTTCACTGACACACTTCTTTTACTTCTAATTACTTTATAGAACATACATTTTTTTATTATACCCGACATTATTTTTATGTTTAATTTTTATTTTTATTTTAAAGGGGCACGCACGCATGGAAAAGCTTACACATCTCGTCATACTGAGTTGTAAAATAAGTCTCTAGGCTCAATAATATGAGAATATTATTATTCATATACATAATCCAATAAATAAATAAATAAATTATAAACTTTTTTTTCAATAAATAAGAATTTATAAACCATTTCTCTTTTTCAATGGTCACTTCTAACTTAACCTTACAAATTTTCAATATTTTTAATTAATTGATGATGATGATGAGGGTTAACGTCTGCTTTAGACCTAAAGAAACGAATTATTTAATTTGATTTAAGATTTTATTCCTATGCTCAAAAAGCTTGGAGAGAAGCCACCCGAGCTCGCCATAATTTTGACATTGTAAAAGACTAGGATGGTCAGTATTGCAACAAAGATTATGAAACTGAGATCTAATGTGGTTGTACGCGGGGCATTCTAAGAGGAAGTGATTTTCATCCTCGATGTTCATATTCTCACAGAGATGGTAGATCCTTTCCATCCATGGTGTTTTAGGAACTACCCAACGACTCGTTTCACTATGGAGCTCATGAGAGTTCATTCTAATCTTGGCTATATTAATTTTCTTCTTTGAGCTAGTTAAAACAGAGAGATACTTTTGATGTTCTAGGGTGGGGTTGATGACCTCCTTATAATATCTTAATTTTCTTTTAGCTGCTAAATCTTTCTCACACCACATTTTTTATTTGAACTCAGAAGTAACAATATTTTTAATGTTAATGTTTGCAATGCAACATTCTCTTCGATCTCCCAATGGTTTAACCAGACCCTAGTGTCTTTATACTAACCTCGTTTGAGCCTTAGGTGGTTTTGGCTGGAATTTAAAGCTAGCTTAGGAAGTGTATGGTCTCCTATGTTGTTGAGTTTGTGCTTGTACAACAGAATCCTAGTCATAGCTAGGCTCTCGATAGGGGAAAGACCCACTGCTATAAGGAGAATAGGATAGGGTGTATTGCTTTTATTTTTGAGATTATACGTTATAAAACGCTTCTGTATTTGCTCAATCTTTCTCCAGGATTCTCTAGAGATGCTGCAACCCCAAACCTCACATCCATATAAGATAACAGGAGTGACTGAAGTTCCAAAGAGGAACTTCTTTCTATCCACTTTGCGAGGTTTGTCGTTTTAAAATTATTTTCGAGACCAAAATAAGCTTTCCAACCCCCATTAATCCTTTTCTCAATGCTATAGTTCTAGTTGAGCTTGTTATGAATATCAATTCCTAGGTACTTGTAAGAAGACACTTCCTCCAAGTTACTATTTTCATACATAAAATTAGCGTAAGTGTCCTTCTTAGATTTGATAATCATAACTTTTGTTTTGTCGGTGTTAACAGTGATACCCATGGTAGAGCAGAAATCCTTAAGAAGTCTAAGTTTCTTATCAAGATCAAATGGGAACCTTGCGAGAAGAACAATATCATCAGCATAGAGAAGAAAGATTATGACTATCCCAGCTAAGTGTAGAAATTCCCACTGTAGATCAACAGATTATGCAATATACTAAAACACAATACAAGATCTATTTCTACAACACTTTGCGGAAGCTTAATCGAATTGAGCAAGATCAATGAGAACACATATAACTGAGAATGAGAAATCAATCACACATAACACAAAAGAAATAACCTAGGGAAAGCCTCAGCCTAAAACACCAATCTCTGTATTATCATACAAGTGGAAATATCTCTAGATTACACAAAGCTTTAACTCACAAGCTATCCAGCTCTCAGTACAATCCCTCTATTGCTCATAGACAATCAAAGGCTTCTCACAGACCTTCTCCTCTACCCTCCAAGCCTCCTATTTCCTTGCGCAATTTCTCCTGGGGTCCAATGTTGCCACCTATGTGTAATAATGCCTCACACACTGCTCTGATCTCTGAAATAACTACACAAACCTGAAGGAGATGATTCCTTCTGCATGGATGAGTTTCCTTTATAGGAAAAATCCTCCAATTGATAGTACATTGTCCCTTCCTCTGATCTCAACTGTGTCTCTGACTGAACTTGTTATGAAACCAGCTCACAAAAAGATAGAAAAGATAAATCAACACCTTAGAATTCAGCCTCTTCGAGGGGGAAACCTCCTTTACATTACATAAATAAACAATTCTTGGATGATTCAAATGAAAAAACCTCCTTTCTATATATAGGAGTCTAAGGAGTCACAATATAACCAAGCCGACCTAACAATAATAATATAAAGGCACAAAAAAACAATAGAGGGATTCTATGGGGCACAGTAATAACAATATGGGGACAATAGGGGCACAACAATATTAATAAGGGATATAACTACAATAGTAATGGGGGCATCATTACTATTATAGGGACCTAACATGCCCCTCTCCTTCAAAAAAGTGTTGTCCTCAACACTTGAGTAGTTTTGGATGCTTCTGTATAAAATTATCATCCTCCCATGTGGAATATTCAGTGGATAAGTTCTTCCACTTGATGAGATACTCCGAAATGGATCGATTTCGTAGTTGTCGAGTTCTTGTTTCTATGACTACTTCCGGTTCCAATATAATTTTTCCTTCCTCATCATGTTCTGGAAATATTGTTTTAACTGGGAGCTTGTCACCTATAACCTTCTTTAAACATGAAACATGGAAAACCGAGTGCACTCGAGAAGTTGCAAGAAGCTCCAATTTGTATGCCATAGTACCAATCTTTTGCAACACCTTGTATGGACCATAATACTTTGGTGATAATTTATTATCCTTCTTAGCTTACTTGAGGGACATTTGTTTATATGGTTGTAGCCGTAGGAATACCTAGTCACCTACATCAAAACTTCTTTCGTTATGATGTTGATCTGCTTGTTTTTTCATTCTATTATGTGCCAACACAAGGTTATCCTTTAAGAGTTGGAGAACTTGTTGTTGATGCTCGATGTGATGTTCCATTGCTTGAACCTTAGAATTTTCTCTTAAATATGATGTGATGGATGGTGGCTGATATCCATAAAGTGCCATAAATGGGGTCATTTTTGTTGCAGTATGGAAGGAAGTATTATACCACCATTCAGCCAGAGGCAACCATTTGACCTATTGTGTCTATTTATCAGATACAAAACAACGAATATATCCTTCCAAACATTTGTTTACTATCTCAGCTTGCCCATCAGATTGAGGATGATAAGATGAGTTATGAGCTAACTGAGTACCAAGATAAGAAAATAATTCTGTCCAAAAATTTCCAGTAAAAATGGGATCTCTATCACTTACAATAATCTTTGGGTTTCCATATAGCTTTTGAATTGTTTCCATAAATGCAGTAGAAACTATATTGGCTTTAAATGGAGGTGATAATGCACAAAAGTGTGCATACTTGCTAAGTCTGTCAACTACCACCATGATGAAACTCTTTCCCTCAGACTTGGGTAAACCTATGATAAAATCCATTGAAACCTCCTCCCAACGTTGGCTTGGAATGGATAAAGGTTTTAATAGACCTGATGTCTTAATTGTTTTAGCTTTATTTTGTTGGAAAACCAAACATTCTGCCACAAACTTTCGAATATCTGATTTAAGGCCATCCCAAAAAAATTCCTTGTTAACCCTGTGGTAAGTTTCTAAAAATCCTGAGTGCCCTCCTAAGGGAGAAGCGTGCAATTCCAGAAGAATCTTTTGTTTGAGTTGGGAATTCTTACAGAGGTATAAGCGATCTTTGTACCATAATGAATCATTTTTCTAGCTAAATGTATCAGATGTACTGGAATCTTGTTGTAACTTTCGAATAAGTGCCCACACTTCTTCGTCATTCTTCCATTCCCCCCTTGCTTCGTTTATCCAATCTAGTTGGATAATAAAAATGGTGCACAAAAATGCTTCCACATCCTCATCCTTTCTTGAGAGTGCATCTGCCACAACATTTTGCTTCCCTCTTTTGTAGATGATTTCAAAGTCATAACCCAACATCTTTGTGACCCAATTTTTTTGTTCTTCAGAGGATAATCTTTGTCCTAAAAAGTATTTAAGGCTATCATGATCAGTTTTTACCTTGAAATGTCTTCCCATTAGGTAGGGTCGCCATTTCTTAAGTGCATGTAGTATTGCCAGCATTTCCTTCTCATAAATAGCTTTGTGTAAATGCTTTCCCTTGATTGGACGACTTTCGAAATCAATAGGTCTTTCATCTTGCATTAAAACAGTACCAATTCCATTTCTTGAAGCATCACATTCCACAATAAAGGTTTTTGTGAAGTCTGGTGTAGCTAAGACCGGTGCTTGGCACATTGCCTCTTTAAGATGTTCGAAGGCTTTTGTTGCTTCTGGAGTCCATGAAAATGCATCTTTCTTCAATAATGTTGTTAGAGGTGCTGCTATTTTCCCATAATTCTTAACGAACTTGCAATAATACCCTGTCAACCCGAGAAATCCTCGCAAATGCTTTATGGATGTGGGGATTTTCCATTCCTTAATGGCTTTAATTTTGCTAGGGTCTACCTTAACTCCTTCATGAGATACAATATGACCCAGATATTCCACCTCTTGTACTCCAAAGAAACATTTGGATCTTTTTGCATATAATTGTTTCTCCTCCAATAGTTGTAGCACCCTGTCAACATGTTCAACATGATCCTTCCAAGGCTACTATAGATTAGTATATCATCAAAAAATACTAACACAAATTTTCTAAGGAAGGTTTGAAAATGAAATTCATCAAACCTTGAAATGTAGAAGGTGCATTGGTAAAGCCAAAAGGCATGACCAAAAATTCATAATGACCCTCATGAGTTCTAAATGTTGTTTTCATAATGTCTTTAGTCTTCATTTTGATTTGATGATATCCTGAACGAAGATCCAGCTTGGTGAAGTAAATTGATCCATGCAATTCATCCAATAATTCATCAATGACAGGAATGTGAAACTTATCTTTAATAGTGAGCTTGTTGAGCTCCCTATAATCTGGACACATGCGCCATGATCCATCCTTCTTGTGCATCAATACTACTGGATCAGAGAAAGAACTTTGGCTAGGTTGAATTATACCAGGTTCAAAATCATCTAGAGAAATAGATGATTTTGATGTGGAAACATCTAGCGAACATAATTGTGCAATTACACCTCGTTGTTCCTTTTTTAGAAGCTTTTTCATATCGTTAGAGCTGATTATCTTTCCTGGTTTCCCTGCAATGCCCCTTAATTCAATTTCCTTTCCTTCCGCATAAAATTTCATGAAAAGTTCTTGAAGGTTAAAAGCTATTGTACCCAAGGATTGTAGCCATTGAAATCCTAGTACAACATCAGCACCTCCCATTGGAATGGAAAGCATTGGGCTATTCAATACATATTCTCCCATGGATAGCTTGATATTATGGCACTTTCCAGAGCAATTTATCATTCCTCCACTTGCAACCATCACTTGACACTCTGGTGCTGGATATAGGAAGCAATTCAATTCTTTTGCTATCTTACAATGAATAAAATTGTGGGTACTTCCTGAATCAATCAACACTATTACCTTTTTCTTCTTGATATGTCCTTCTATCTTGATGGTTTGAGGAGTGGTAATTCCAGCCAATGCATTACAAGATATGGTCAGATTCATTTCTTCTTTATCTAGGCTTTGTTCCTGGAGTATATCCTCTTCTTTTGGCCTTTCTTGTTCCTTTTCTTCTTTCTCTTCACAATCTATGTAGAATAATTTCTTCTCAGCACACTTATGACCTTTAGTGTATTTGCTATCACAACTGTAACAAAGCCCTTTTGCTCTTTTTTCTTCCAATTTTTGTGGTTTCAACCTTATAGGTTGTGGAAGGCTAGGGGCAACAACACTTCCATCTTTATAGTTGTGAGTGGTAGGCTTCCTGGTTGCCATAATTTTGCTTTCCATTTTTCTTGCTAACCTGAATGCCTTCTCCAATGAATCAAGTTCCCAAAGGTGAACATCATGTTGGATATTCTCCTTTAAAGTCCCTATGAACACATCAATCCTATGCTCCTCTGGAATACTTTTTACCCTTATGTTCAATTTTTGGAACTCCTCAATGTGCTCCATCATTGAACCCTTTTGTTTGAGACTTATCAATTGGCTAAAAAAAAGTGTTACTTTTTGTATCCTCATAATGTGTTGTCATTTCTTCTGTAAAATTTCCCAATTGATAATTTGTTTACGAGACCAAAGCCATTGATAACATACAAATTGATTTGGTTCCAAATATAAAGTTACAATACGTACCTTTTGTGTGTTTTGCACATTATTGAGATCGAAAAATTGCTCCATCTGTAGTATCCATGTTGCGGGATCCTTGCCATCAAACTTCCTTATATCGATTTTTGGAATATGGTGGGTCTTCGATCCAACATTAGAGTCTATGAAATCATGATTAACATTTCTTTTGTTCTCTTCAAGAGTTTCCTTTACTACCCTTTCACCATTAGTGACCATTTCTTGTAGCAACTTATTCAAATTTATCTTCAATTCTTCCATCTTATCATCCATTCCATCCATCTTAGTGTCCATGCCATCCATCTTAGCTTCCATGCCATTCATCTTAGCTTCCACACCCTTTATCTTAGATTCTACGCCATTTATCTTAGCTTCTGTTAGCTTTTGTGAGAGTGGCATTTGTTGTACTTGGTCTTGTAATTTTGATATATCATGTAGCATTTCTTCCTCTTCTTCATGAGTCATGCTAGAGCTTTTAGGTTGTTTACTAGGTGTTTCCATTTTCTTTCTTCGGGGCATAAATTAATGATAATAATTCTTCACCAGTCTGATCGAATTTAGATTCTCCAAGAAAGAGTTATGCACAATCTCCCAAGATGACCTGATTATATACCTTTTCAGAAGAGCGAACTTATATGAGGTGCCACATGTCACTGTTTTGACCTTCAGGTGTAAAAAATATACACATGAAACTACAGTCCGTCCTCTTTTTGTAACTTCTTACGAAATTGTAATCTGATGCTCAAAACAAAAGTTATGACGATTTTCCCAAGGTCACCTGTTTGGAATGTAATTCAAGAGTTTGCAAAAAGACCAATGTCCTCAGATCATATCTCTGCAAATATAGCGCGAAAAGCTCTGAAATTTTGACCCAAGGTTCAACGTGATTTCGTCTCAAATGGGTTTTTTTGTTCACTTCTGAAACATCGCAGAAAAAGAGTTATAGTGAAAATGCCACGATGACCTATTTGGAGTAGCGAAACCCTAGAATCCAAAGATCTGATACCAAATGTTATGAAACCAGCTCACAAAAAGATAGAAAAGATAGATCAATGCCTTAGAATTCATCCTCTTTGAGGGGGAAAGCTCCTTCACATTACATAAATGAACAATTCTTGGATGATTCAAATGACAAAACCTCCTTTCTATATATAGGAGTCTAAGGAGTCATAATATAACCAAGCCAAACTAACAATAATAATATAAAGGCACAAAAATAACAATAGAGGGATTCTACGGGGCACAGTAATAACAATATGGGGACAATAGGGGCACAACAATATTAATAAGGGATACAACTACAATAGTAATGGGGGCATCATTAGTATTATAGGGACCTAACAGAACTGACATGCATGAGTCATTTATGAGAGAATATTCAGTTATCTGGAGAGCAATAGTTACATGCATGCAATCATTAACTAATTGAACTCACAATTAATTCAACAAACTGTTTGAATTAATCTAACTGGACTTGACTCAGTTAACTAAGTCAAGTAATTACAACTCAAATTACAACTCATCCTTATCTCTTTAACTGATGGATAAATTCCTAAACTAATGGAGAAAATGTTACATGTCCCCACATAGACGTCATGCTTGATTTTACTTAACTAATTAACTCAATATGAATTAATTAATTATTTTACAAACAACTGCTAAGATCAAATTCGAATTTTACTTCACTATTTTAATTCAGGGACTAACTAAAATAGGAATCTAACCCGAAATGCTATTTATAGCAATGTTATTTTTAGCACTTCCATTTTTCATTCTGTGCTGCTATGTCCAACACTGGTACCCGAACTACTATTTATAGCAGTGCTATTTTTAGCACTTCTATTTTTAGCATTTCGTGTTGCCATTTTCAACACTAAGATCATGCCAGCATAGCCTCCTTCCTCCAAACAACCTTCTAGCTTGTCGATGTAAATGCCAAATAGGGTAGGGGAGAGGGGGAAACCTTGTTTAACTCCGATTATACACTTAATATCTTTCGACCACCCCTCATTACTCTTTAACATGGCAATTACATTCTCGTATAACCTTATAGTGGTAGTGGAAGTGTGGTTCACTGAGGATAATATAGAGGTTGACTTGAGTTAAGGGGATTCTTGGTAGTTTTCTTTAGAGATTAGAATGACTTGAATTAGGATGAGGATTTTTTTGCAAATAATAGGACCTTTGTTTTCACTACAAAAAGAGAAAATCATGCTTAGTAGGAAAACCATAAGAGTGGGCTTGCAATTATAATGGAATCTCTAATGTAGTAGAAGGGGCAGATTGAAAACTCAAGAGGCCGAGTTTGGTGTTTTGCATCAACATGTTTCAAATTTGTCTAGGAGCCCTCAGGTAGCCACCTCCAAAATCAGAATGTCTTAGTTCAGGTGTTGAAGAAAACAATGAGTAGGAATTCCCTTTATTAACTTCTGGTCTTCTCATGTTTTGCAAAGCTGGTCTTCTTTTAGGTGTCCTTTTCAATCTTTATACAAGCAGAAAATTTTGGACCCCCACTGCAAAGGATATTATCATCTTTTGTATAGTTATTTTGCAAGATTTGTAACAAATATTAAACTGATTTTGGAACTATCCTCTTTAATAATTTTTCTAAACATGGTAAAGAAATATTTCCAATGCACAACAGAATAAAATGGGTGGTTATGAAATAGTTCTAAGGCATTTTCCAAAATGTGTGTTCTTGCAAAAGTATCATAGTAGAAAAGATGGGGTGTGAGAGTAGTTTCCACCAACACAACCTAATAGGTGTAAATGTAAAGAAATTTAGAACTAGAAAAAGATAAACTAAATGAGATAAATATCATAATGCAACCACTTTATCTACTCAGATCATAACAAGTTTAAACTATCTGATGATTTTAGAATCTTGAAATATTCTACAAGATATAACCAATTGGTAACCTTATTAGATGATTATACACTACATCCTGGTAAATATTTCAAATGTCAATTATGTAGTATCGTTCCTTGTTGCAAGTTGATAACTAGTTGTGGTGATAATTTGTTTCAATTACGTGGTTCGCAAAGTAACATCCGCCACTCCATGAGATATATCATATTTATGTTCGTCAGGCAGGATCATTTGCAAATGGTATTGATCAATATGAACTGAAATGGTATTAACAAGAAAGATATCAATAATAGTGTGACACAATGTTAAAAATATGTTGAGGTCTAAAATTTGAAGTGAAATTTCTGATTCAGTTGTTGATAGTAGTCATTTGTTTATTTATAGCAGTCATAGGAGATTGGTGTTGACTGTTTTCTCTAGATACTTTAGAACACTTTTTCATCTTTTTCTTCTTTTTAAATTCAATGAACAATAAGAATAATAAGAGAAATAAGAGGAAATGACTAAGAACGACGATTAATCAATATATAAATTTGAAATAAATATTGGTAAGCTTCAATCAGTTTGGACAAAGATTCACCATTATGAGAAACTGAAAACAAAACTGTGATAATTACCCTAATTAAAATGTGCACAATTTGAAATAAATAACTTGAATATACTGTGAAATGTTCTATGATGGTGTATCTCTAAGGCTGGTGAATAGTTTGAATGTTACAAATGCAACTTCAACAAGGGTTGAGCTTATTTTATAATTTTTTGGAATTGAATTTGATTGGTAACAAGGATTGACATGGATTGAAATATCTCAATTTTGAATGTGCGATCTAGATTGATTTGGATGTGATCCAATGGTTGGGAATTTGTTATGGTTGATCCATGTGCTTTAATTTGATATGTTTTAATGGGAAATTTAATGGGTTGGGTTTCATTTATTGAACACAATGGGTTGAATTGTTGAATAATACAACAATTATGGTTGCCATAAGCCACCAATTTACATGTGCAAGTATGAATGTGCATTTGTGATACATAGCTTCAGGTCAGTTTAATGGTCTATGATGGTGTATCTCTAAGGCTGGTGAATAGTTTGAATGTTACAAATGCAACTTCAACAAGGGTTGAGCTTATTTTATAATTTTTTGGAATTGAATTTGATTGGTAACAAGGATTGACATGGATTGAAATATCTCAATTTTGAATGTGCGATTTGGATTGATTTGGATGTGATCCAATGGTTTGGAATTTTTTATGGTTGATCCATGTGCTTTAATCTGATATGTTTTAATGGGAAATTTAATGGGTTGGGTTTCATTTATTGAACACAATGGGTTGAATTGTTGAATAATATAACAATTATGGTTGCCATAAATCACCAATTTACATGTGCAAGTATGAATGTGCATTTGTGATACATAGCTTCAGGTCAGTTCAATGGTCTATGATGGTGTATCTCTAAGGCTGGTGAATAGTTTGAATGTTACAAATGCAACTTCAACAAGGGTTGAGCTTATTTTATAATTTTTTGGAATTGAATTTGATTGGTAACAAGGATTGACATGGATTGAAATATCTCAATTTTGAATGTGTGATCTTGATTGATTTGGATGTGATCCAATGGTTGGGAATTTGTTATGGTTGATCCATGTGCTTTAATCTGATATGTTTTAATGGGAAATTTAATGGGTTGGGTTTCATTTATTGAACACAATGGGTTGAATTGTTGAATAATACAACAATTATGGTTGCCATAAATCACCAATTTACATGTGCAAGTATGAATGTGCATTTGTGATACATAGCTTCAGGTCAGTTCAATGGGGGTTGAAGTGATGGGTACTTTGTACTTTTGGAATAGACAGTTTTGGAAGGATTTATAGTTTTGTTTGTTTCATAGTTGGGACAAGATGTTTTGTACTCTTGGTATTTAAAAGACTATTTATGGATAGTTCTGGTCCCACTCTATATTTTTGGAAATTTTGGACATAAATTAAAAGATATTTTCACTTAATGTTATATATTTTTGTTTAAAAGGTGGTTGACATGTCTCAATTTTTGATGGCATGGGGGGACCAATACCATAACAACTACTAGTCCCTGCATAACATTAGACATCTCTCCCCTAGTTTATTAAAATTTAGCTCTAAAATTTGAAGCATTTGACAGGAGTTGTGAACCCTACCATTATATATGTGTGAAAAGTACATCATATTGTGAGGACAGGATGTGGAAAACATTCCACGCAGACTTTTCTTTATTATTATAATCAACGATGTTCGACCAAAGAGAAATGAAGGAAAGGAATGGGAAAATGTTCTATTATTCTCAGCTAGTTGCGACCCAAGAAAAATGAGGAAATTGTGTGGAAAATGTTATACGGAAGTAGGTACATTGATGTCCATTTTGGTATTTACCAACATTGAGAAAGCATCATAGTTATAAACAAAGAGGGTACTGAGAATAGTCATTAATTCAAAGCAGAAAGGTGTATTTTTTTACACACCATGGTGTCCTCTAATGCTCTGTGTTATTTGATTTTGCTGTGTTTGATTGGGGAAAGTGAAGGGAATTTATTTGCACTGCCTCCCTCCAAACAACACTATGGACCCATATACCTAGTTAAACCAGTTGGCCAGCTTAGATGAATCCATTCTCACCATTCCTTTCACACAACTCGGTACATCCAGATGACAATTTTAGAAGTTGTCATCACAGTTCTAGAGATAAATTTGCACAACTGAGTGGATATATAGTTTGTGCCATCACTTTTTCATAATCATTGTTTCAATCATATTGATCATCAAATCAAGTTTTCAATTCAGTTAGTAATTTGTTTTGTCATGATTAGATATTTGAAGGTTAAGGTTTCACTCCACACCTAACTAATTCTCCGCAAAGTTACTAATGGTAGTTGTGTTAGGCTTGTTAGGTGGATAGTTAGTGTACTAGGGTTGTTAGGTGGACAGGGCGTGACAATTAGTATGTTAGGCTTGTTAGGTGGACAAGCTGTGATAGTTGGTGTGTTAGTGTTGTTGGGCAGATTGTGTTAGGCTTGTTAGGCGGACATGGTGTGACAATTAGTTTGTTAATGTTGTTACGAAAACAGGGTGTGGTCTATTTTGAAATAGAGTTTTCAATATTTAAAAACAGTTATAATTAGTTTAGAGTGAGAATATTCTTTTTCATATACATAATCTATCAAATAAAATAAAAGTTTATAAACAATTTTTCTTGTTTTCAATTTTCATTTCTATGTTGATATTACAAATTTCCAATATTGCTGATAAAATATACATTCTTTATATATATATATATATATATATATATATATATATGAGAAAAAAATAGAACACTTTCCATTAGAGAAAAATGTTTTACATGTTCTTAGTTCTTGTCCATAATATTCAGCTGTGATTCAAAAGGAAACCAAATGCCATAATTGCTAGACTAAATACCCCCTGTTGCTGCGCAAGGTCGCAATCACAATGATTCCAAATGTATTAGTCAAAGTATTACCACCTATTGTCAAGAACATAGAAAATAAACATCAAAATAGTAAAAAGAGATATATCCTTGTGTTAAACAAATGCTTTGTGATAACCTTTGGAACATAGGAAAACAAAATAAAAATACTAACTAATAAAAAAAAGCTTATATGGTAGGATACTTCATTGCTTTTCAATTATTTTTTTGAGGTGCCAGTTTCAAGGTAGAGTTTTGTGTACAAATGTTTTTGTTTATTTATAAATTACATTACATATCTTCATAAGAAGAACCACTAGGTAGCAATGATAGATTTTTGCTTTTTTATATAGATGTATTTTTTGCATATAAACTACATGCATGCAAAAAAATATAAAGGTAATGACATTAACACCACATGGCTATATTTATGGTAGAATAATTTAAATAATTAAATATTGTATATAAATTTCATAAATGATTTTTTATATCTCTGTCATATTAATCACTTAATGTTTCTCTCATATCAAATATTAAAATTTGAAAATATTATAAAATATATATATTTTAAAAAATATTGAATTATTTATATTTATCCTACGGTAAAAGTAGTATATATATATATTGGTGATGAGGAGAGATTAGAATGATTTGACCATTTTGTTTCCTTCAACACAACCGGCCATCCATATATTTTAGTCGAATGGGAGAACCATATTTAGAAAAAGGTGAAATGCAGATCTGCAAAGTTGATTGATATAGTAAAGTGAAAGTGATATAGGCTGCTGCTTCCAGTCAACGTCTTTAGCCACGTCTATAGGCTGCTACTTCCAGTCAACGTCTTTAGCCACGAAAGGTCAGTCTATGTCAGAAACGTGACATATTCGTACAATAATTTCTATTTGATATTCTTGTTGTTTATTGGTGTGGGAGGCACGCAACCTTCGGCATTTACGGTCAGTCAATGCCCACGTCATACATATGTAAGCAAATGATTCGGATTTCAGTGGGATGACGTGGACTAAATATTTTAATGCTTATAACAAAGTTTGCATAGATTAAGGTATGTTGTAGCCTTCTTTCTTGTTCTGCAAGAACCAACAAGTTGGTGGTACATACAGTTCACACAATCCAATCTACCGAGGGTTTTTTGAGTGGTTTAGAAAGTTGCCGTTCCATCACTGTCAGGATAAACTCTAAATGATTTTTATATAAGCCACCATTAAAGCTCAAGTTTCCACGTCAGCAATCGATAGGAAGACCTTGGCTCTGCGCCGCATAGATGTTCAGTCAATGGCGCCATAAGGACCGTCAACACGTTTAAGTGATCAATCATTTCAGTGGTAGCCAGAGTACCCTATACACAAGTGTTTAGTTATTTAATACACGTGTAACCCGTCTTTTTATATTTCTAAACCCCAAAGCAGAATTTGCAGTAGTATCATGAGAAATATCAAGATTAATTAATCTTGGGAATGTATTTATTTTAATAGTGAGATTTTAGGTTATAAATTAATTTTGGATTTATTTTATTTTTGTTCATGGTTTTCTTGAGATTTTGTAAATCTAAATCTCACATCCATATAAAATAATAGAAGTGATGAAAGAATCGAAGAAGTTTTTTCAAATCTTATATCCAAATGTTTGCGAATTTATATTGGTTTTCATGTCCATAATAAGTTTTCCATTTCCATTTATTCTTTTCTCAATTTTATGATTTGAATTGAGCTTATGATGGATATCGATTCCAAGATATTTTGTATGAAGAAACTTTCTTTAAGTTTTTGTTGCCCTATATGAAAGTATCATAAGTGATTTTTCTAGATTTAATTATCATTATTTTAATTTTGTGAGTATTAACAATCATACCCATATTGGGGCATTCTTAGTTTCTAGCCGACATCATAATGGCTATTCACAAAAAGAAAAATATTTTTAGCATAAAAGTGAAGATTTATGACTATACCAATGATCATGGGGCCAATGAAACCTGGATCTTCCAAACACTCTTCTAGCTTATCAATGCATGTACCAAAAATGGTAGTGATCCATACTTATGTAGGAATGCAACATAATACATATATAAACATAAACACAGAGATGAAACAAGAATAAAACTTCATTTCATTAATATCAAAAATTGAAATATGCTTACATACAGAATGGAAATAAAGTAGCTCAGGATGGTAGCTTATCTTTGAGAAGAGATGTGATGGTTACATGGCCTATTTTTTTCAGTGTGTGTTATATTCTTTCCACGACTAGCCCCACCCTTCGTTGCACCGAGCGCAGTGCCCCAGAATTTTTGTTTGGACCCTATATTAGGTGCTGAGACCTACCTATGGTTTTGTGCATGGGTTTTGCACATGGTTTTGGGCATGATGGTTTTTTCCCATGGTATCTTATAGTTCCGGTCAAGGAAACTATGATTATGTTCTAATCTAGGGTTAATGGATAGTGGTTTATGAATGCTTCGACATGTATATATATGTGTTGTAACATTGAAAGGAATATAATGAAAAATCGATCTGGTAGTCCTAGTTTTGGGATCCATGGGAAAATCTCTGTGTATTTGTTTTTTGTTTTTCACCATTGTATATTTTCTGTATTTTAAAAATTCATTTGCAGGTAATTTTTGTATAGGGTTAAAAGCTACATTTGGTATCAGAGTTGTTTCGACTTCAAGGGAACGTCTTTGTTGTTGAGAGGTTTTGCTTAGGTATGTGGTAGACCATGTTCAGTGGGAGATCTGCGAGATCGATTCTTGCGGTGAAAGAAGATGGCGAGCAGTAGAAAGATAGAGATTGAGAAATTTAATGGTCATAGTTTTGAATTGTGGAAACTCAAGATGGAGGATTTGTTGGTGGATAAAGATCAGTGGATCGCGTTAGATCTAGGTACTAAACCAATGACAATGTCAGCTGAAGACTGGGTGAAGTTGGATTGGAAAGCAAAGAGCACAATATGGTTGTGTATCTCAGATTCAATATTGTTGAATGTATCAGGGGAAGCTACGATGAAGGCTTTGTGGGACAAGTTAGGGACTTTGTACCAATCTAAGTCTCTAGTGAACAAACTATTCCTATGGAAAAAGTTGTATAACCTGAAGATGAAGGATGGAGACTCGGTGACTGAGCATCTGAACGTCTTTAATATTGTGGTATGCCAATTGTTATCTATTGATATTAAAATTTTAGATGAAGATAAGTGCATCAATTTTTTGTGTTCTCTGCCAGATTCCTGGGATAGACTAGTTGTTTCAATAGGTAGCAACACAACTACCTTGAAGTTTGATGAAATAGTCTCATCCTTGCTGCCAGAGGAGATGAGACGGAAAAATATGGAGGGACAGAATGGAGATGCCTTGTCTATACGAGGATGGTCCCAAAATATAAACAAAAATAAGTTCTTTAGTGGGAGATCTAAATCTCCAAGAAAACATGTAAAGGTATGTTGAAATGTAGAAAGGAAAGACACTTCAAAAAGGACTCTAGATTTAAAGCTCCTGAGAAAGGAAAGAGATCTGATGATTCTCCTTATGCAGAGGTGAAAACCACCTCAGATCAGGGAAAATTTTAAGAACCACCCTAAATTTATATGTATAATAAATGGGCTAATCCCCATGATATAGAGGAAAAATGCGAGGCGATTTTATCAATAATGTAATATGTATATATAATTTTTTTGGCGAATCTCTCACCATATTTTATTATCTTGTACAGTGATGGAGAATCTTTCACTGAATTATAAAATCTTGTAAGATCTTGACAAATCTTTTATTGAATAATAAAACATTGTGAAATCTTGGCAAATGTTTTGTTAAAGTATGAAACCATATATGATAATAAGAAAACATATTCATTAAACTGTAATATACTAACATACATGTTTGGAAAAAAGAAACATAATTTTCTCTTCCTACAAATAATGTTCCAAGTTTCAGTGGCCGTGTTTGTCAAGGTTCTTACAATACACTCTTTCATATGCTTCTATTAGTTTTGATAATATTCCACAACAAAGTTCTTGTAGGTGTTGATATGGACAAAATACATGTTTGGAAAAAAGAAACATAATTTTCTCTTCCTACAAACAATGTTCCAAGTTTCAATGGTTGTGTTTGTCAAGGTTCTTACAATACACTCTTTCATATGCTTCTATTAGTTTTGATAATATTCCACAACAAAGTTCTTTTAGGTGTTGATATTGATAACGAGTTCTGTCAAGGTAGGAGAGATTAATCTTTTCTCTACAACTTTTTTCAAGCTACCACTTCTTTCAAGTTATCAAATTTCTTTCTTATTCCATAGACTCCAACTGCGAGATTAAAAAAACACATCAAGTTTGTTTACCCCAACACGCCAACAAGTAGCAAGCCCCAACTATATTATATAAGAAAGTATTAGGTATCCCAAAGGCTTGAAGGGGATCTAATTGAAAGAAGTGACCATTGTGAGAATCCTTCCAATCAATATATGAATATATAAATGTAGATTTATTATTATTTTAATTGGAAATCTTCAATTAAATAATAAAATTTAATTACATCTCTCCCAATCTAAATTTCTTATTAGCATAATTCACTACCCTCATAGGTCTCGCATTTTTTAACAGCGTTGTAACATGTAGATTAATTTCCTTTTTGGTGAACAATCTCCACCTTTTAGGAAAATATGGTGCAGTGGCTCCAACCCCTACAAATCATTAGGACAAACTAAGAATAGCACAGAAGATGAAAGGTTGTACAAACCAGTTTATTTTTCAAACAACTAATCCAACATTAGTACCTAAACTTTTTCATGAAGATATCATATTGAGAATGTTTGAAAATGGTGAGAAATCTTCTGCGAGGGTGATGCGGAAAGAGTGATAAGATTTCATTGTTTTGAATTCTTTTTGTTAAATTAGAAAAAGTTAAAAACCAATATTAATGGCGATATTGGTATTTTTTACTAAATTTTGTGAAGTGACTAAATGTAGCTTTAACGATTCACCTTAAGATGTTTTTACAATATAATTTCCTAAGTCTGTTTAATATCTTCATTATCATAAAAACCAACCTATATCCGCCTTAACTCCACATCTACCACTCTTAGGGGGATGAAATCTATTTATCCCTCTGAGCACTTGGTAGACCCAGAATTAAGATGGATCTAAGATGATAGAATTTCCCCTTTAAATAGTCAATGCTCACATGAATACCATGGTATTACCATGGGTTATCATAAACGTGGAGCTTAAAAATTACTATTAAAAATTTATAAAAATTAATAAAATTAATAATTGATTTTTATTTTATTTTTTATTTTAACCAAGTTAAAATGTTTAACATACATTAAATTACAACATCCAATTTTACTCTTGATCCACCAAGCTCCGAGAGGGATCAAATATTTTTTCACTCTATGCTAGTTTGTATATCACGATATTTGATCTCTCTCGGAGCTTAGTAGATCCAGAGTAAAGATGGATATATGCTGGTTTAATTCCCCCATTTAAATAGGCTACATTCCACGTGAATACCATGGGTCAATACCATGTGCCATTTTTATTTTTATTAATATTAATATTAGGGTTAATAATATTTTTTTGCATGGTATTAATAATAATCTTGCCCATGGTATTTGGCCCATAGTATTTTGCCCATAGGTTTCACCTAAATATAACACATTTTTTGAGTGTTCGTAAATATAAGGTGACTTATGGGGTAAATATAAAAAATGTTTTATTTCTTTACCATACCTTTCGTTTATTTATATTTTTATTAATTTACCATACCTCTTTTACAAATATGGTATTTGGCCCATAGGATTCACTTAAATAAAACCTCTTTTTTGAGCCTTCATAAATAGAAAGAGGGTTATGGACTAAATATAAAAAGATGTTTTATTTATTTACCATATGTCTAGTTTATTTATATTGTTATTTATTTACCATACCTTTTGAGTAAGTATAAAAAGAGGTTTATTTATTTACCATACCTTTTGAGTAAGTATAAAAAGAGGTTTATTTATTTACCATACCTCCACTTTATTTATATTTTTATTTTTTTACACCCTTGTATGTATATAAGGTGACTTATGGAGTAAATATAAAAAATGTTTTATTTATTTACCATACCTCTCACTTATTTAAATTTTTATTAATTTACCATACCTCTTTTATAAATATGGTATTTGGCACATAGGATTCACTTACATAAAACATATTCTTGAAAATTAGGGCGAATGGAAGGTTGTAACTCCTAATTTCAAGGGCTAAATTTACCTTTTTTACCCTCTCCCTTAAAATAAGGTGGGCTATTTGAGGCGATTTGTAAAATTTACTATGATACAAAATATTTGCCCACTAAAAATTTAAAATCCCTTAATTTCGCGTAAGGGCGAACATTCGCCCCTAAAATTTTCCATGCCTCAGATGAAGGTGGGGATGTGTACTTGGATTCTTCTTCAAGTACACATATAGATCATGAGGCATGGTTAATTGACTCAGGTGCATCCTTTCACTTCACTCCCCATGGAGAGTGGTTCTGTGAATATGAGAAATATGATGGTGGTGATGTCTTCTTAGGGGATGTCAGGAAGGCTAGAATCATCAGATGTTGAAAAATCAAGTTGAAGTAGCAAGGTGGAAGGATTAGAACACTTTCGGGTGTTATGCATATTTTTGCATTGGCCATAAATCTGATTTTGTAAGAAATATGGATTATACAGGTGTAAAAACAGTGCTCGAGAAAGATAACTGCAAGATGGTTCATGGAGCACTAGTATTAATGCGGGGAATTTGGATTGGAACTTTGTATAAGCTTTTGGGTAGTACTGTTATTGATGGGTGCAACAGTTCTGTGGTTTCTGAAAGTGGAGCAAAAATCTAGTGGTTTCTAGAGAAAAGACCATGTTATGGCCTCAAAGGCTTGGACATATTAGAGAGAAGCGACTACGAATATTTCATGGTAATGGTATTGTAGAAGGTATGTCTAATTTCTCTTTGGATTTTGATTTCTGTGAACATTGTGTATATGAGAAGAAGAATCAGGTGAGTTTCCCCTCTAGTGCTAAGAGGATGAAATGGATATTAGGGCTTGTGCACAGTGATGTATTTGAACCTGTGTCGGTTCCATCACTTGGTAAGTTTGTATACTATGTATCATTTATAGATGACTTCTCAAGGAATACATGGATATATTTCCTTATGAAGAAATCTTAAGTCTTTGACATGTTTAAAGAATTTAACGCTCTGGTGGAAAACTAGACAGAGAAGAAGATAAAGGTGATGAGAAAAGATAATGGTCGAGAGTTCTACAAGAAAGAATTTGAAGAGTTCTATAATAAGTGTGGTATAGCACGGAAGAAGACTACTCCATACACAGCTCAATAAAACAAAGTTGTAGAAATAATGAACAGGATGTTGATGGAAAAGGAAAGAAGCAAGCTTAGTGGTGTCGGGTTAGGACAGGAATTGTAGGCAGAGGTGGTGGAGACTACATGTTACTTGGTTAATAGATCACCTTCATCAACATTGACGGATAAGTCTCCACATGAGGTATGGACTTGTAAGAAACACTTTATTTCAAATATGAGGGTATTTGGCTATGATTCATATGTACATGTTCCAAAGGAGAAAAGAACCAAGTTAGATAGTAAATTTGAAAGGTGCAATCTTTATTGGGAATAAGGATGGTTTAAAAGGTTATAAGCTTTGGAACCAAGAAAAAATGAAGATTGTGTACAACCATGATGTAGTGTTTAGAGAGGTGGAATATGTTATTAAAAATGAAGTCCTACCAAAGGAAAATAAGAAGATAGAGTTTAAGCTAAAGGAGGAAGAATCATACTTTACAGCGGAAGAGGAATCAGAAGATGAATATCCACAAACTCTGTTTGTGAGAAGATTAGATCGAGATAGAAGGAAACCAAAAAGGTATAGTTCATCTACTTTCTATTCAAATTTTTCTTTATATATTACTGATGATGATTCTTGAACTGTCAGGGAAGCAATGGATTTAGAGGATGGTAAACTATGGAAAGAGGTCATGGTTGATGAAATGGTATCTTTGGACAAAAATGAGGCTTGGGATATGGTGGAGTTTTCGGCTAGAAGGAAACCCATTGGAAGAAAATGGGTGTTGAAGAAGAACATGAATGCAGAATGTAAGGTGGAGAAACACGAAGCTCGATTGGTAGAAAAAGGTTATTCCCAGGTTCCAGGAATTGATTTTCGTGATATTTTTTCCCCTGTTACCAAGGTATCTTCTATTATATTACTTTTATATGTTGTTGTTGCTTTTAATTTTGGGGTAGAACAAATGGATGTGAAGACAACATTTATTCACAGGGATATGGAAGAATAGATCTATATGAAGCAACCTGAAGGCTTGCAGTAAAGGGAAAGAAAGAATTGGTATGCAAGTTAAAAAAAGTCTCTATATGGGTTAAAGTAGTCACCAAAGATGTGGTATCAAAAATTTGATACATTTATACGAGGAGTTGGCTTCACCAGAATAAAAGTGGATCATTGTGTGTATTTTAAATTAATTGGTGACCATGTTATTTATATGGTCTTGTATGTGGATGGTATGTTGTTGATTGGAAATGAAAAAGAAATTATCCAGGATTTGAAGACCCAATTGTCCTCAAAATTTGACATGAAGGATCTTAGTGCTACAAACTATATTTTGGGCATGGAAATTAAACGATACCAGGAAAAAAGGAAGCTCTATTAAACCAAAGGAAGTATGTCGAGACAATAATGTAAAGGTTTAATATGCATGATAGTAAACCAGCGAAGGTTCCTATTCGTGTAGGTGTAAAGTTATCTATTGAATAGTGTCCCAAGACACAAGAATAGGAATAGGACATGTCTCGTGTTCCATAGGCAAGTGCAGTCGGGAGTCTAGTGTATACAATGGTATGTAATAGACTAGACATTTCACATGCAGTGGGAGTATTGAGCAGGTTTATGTAAAAATCAGGGAAGGAGCATTGGACAACAGTGAAGCAGGTTTTCAGGTATTCTCGTGGAACTAGTGATTATGGTTTATGCTACCAAGGAAGACCAGGATTGAACATATTTTTGGACATTCATGGCTTTGTTGATGCAAATTGGGCTAGAGATTTGGACCAAAGAAGATCTACAAGTGGGTATGCGTTTAACCTACTTGGAGGTGTAGTCAGTTGGATGAGAAAGAGATAGTTTCTAGTGGCACTTTCAACTACAGAAGCAAAATACATGGCAACCACTCATGCAAGAAAGGAACTAGTTTGATTGCAGAGATTGTGTTAAAGTATGGGGTTAGTACAGCGAGCTATAAAGATAGACTGTGACAACAAAAATGCAATTTTCTTGGCAAAGAAGCTTGCTTATCATTCAAAGACAAAGTACATTGATGTTTAGTATCACTTTGTGAGGGATATGGTTGAGGAAAGAAAGGTGTTGTTGGTAAAGGTGGGCACTTTGAAAAATGTCACAGATGCATTGACGAAGTCTGTGAGCACTGAGAAGTTTTCTTGGTGCAGAGAAACAATGGGCATTGCAGGGCTGGACCAATGACTAGGTTCTCATGCGACCCCCTATGTGGAAAAGAAAACAAAAAGTAGGATAATTTTGGGTGTGTATTATATTTTTTCCATGACTAGCCCTAGGTGCAAACCTACCTATGGTTTTGTGCATGCGTTTTGCACATGGTTTTGGGCATGATGGTTTTCTGCCCATAGTATCTTATAGATCCGGTCAAGAGAACTACAATTATGTTCTAATCCAGGGTTAATGGATTGGGGTTTATGAATGATTCAGTATGTATATATATGTGTTGTAACATTGAAAAGAATATAATGAAAAATCAATCTAGTAGTCCCAGTTTTGGGATCTAGGGGAAATCTTTGTGTATTTGTTTTGTGTTTCTCGCCATTGTATATTTTCTGTCTTTTAAGAATTTGTTTGTAGGTAACTTATGTATAGGTTTAAAACATGCATATTTATTATTGAGAAATAATGGAAAATACTAAACAGCCAAAAACCTAACCCTAGGAGATGAAGCGCCAAAACTATGGGCCCCGTTGAGGTAAATTGGTACATCACTTTCCGAGGGTCGTAACTTTGGCATACAATTTCCGTTTTATGTGCACGATACCTCATTAGAAATATCTACCCGAGGACTATAAATTTCAACTAAAAAAGTTACTCTAATACTTATGTTTACCCGTTTTCCAAAAAAATCATTTAGGGCCTCAAAACGACTTCGGAAGTTCAGGACTTGAAAATTTTCCAAAGATAGTAAATTGTGCTACAGTTAAGGAAATTAAAAATATGAAAGAAACAATGGTGGGGGTCCATGTGGAATAGGCAGGTGGCCACCAATATCTACTTGGATCAATCCTGCCACCTCAGGAAACAATGGTCCTCATTGCGTTGAGTGCCTCCATGAGATGGGGAAACTTTTGCTAAACATGGTCCTTGGTGAGCCAGTTGCCTTGGTGCAAGAGTTGGTCAACTTTGACAACCCAATACAGTTGGATATTTTTTTGGTGAGTGTTATTGATTTGTGTGTCCATGATTATATAATTTGTGGCTTGTTAGATGTACCTTGGGTTGAGCTATGTTGGTGTCAACTTCTCAACAATGTTTGATTTGTCCAGCAATGGGGGAAAGTGTGGACGCAACCGGTCCACATTGAATAATGGGTGTAGGCCAAGGAATGGTGGAATGTTGAGATCAAAATCATTTTCCCCTATAGCCTTAGTGATGGTGTAAGGCACATATCATAGTGGGCAAAGCTTGCAGTAGGCCCCAACGAGGCAATACTTCTACAAATGTAACCAAACTTTGTCACCCACTTGAAACTTGTGTGGCATTCGATGTTGGTTATGATGTTGTTTGTACTTAGCATTTTATCTATCTAATATGTCATGGACCTGATGGCAGATGTGTTGAATGCGCTCAATGAAGTTGTTAGCTCTAACAACTTCGGACTTGACATGAGAAGAATCTACCTGAGTAGATGCAAATGGTATGGCATCATCAATGAGACATAGTGGCTAGAATCCTAGTCCCACCTGAAAGGGGTTGTGGCCAGTTGAGTTGTGGAGAGCTATGTTGTATTTGTACTATATATACAGGATATGCACGATCATCCTATTGACAACCTTTATTTGGCCATCAATTTGGGGCTGGAAGGTCGTCGACTTAGTGAGCTTGGTATCTAACAATGACTAGAGGCTTGACTAGAATGTACTTAGGACCCTGTTGTCCTGATTTGAGATAATGGATTTTGGGATCCCAAAGTGTACCCACACTTGTTCAAAGAAGAGTTTGGCAGTGGCTTCTATTGTGATACGCTTCTTGCAGGCTGTCGGAATGGCCATCTTGGAGAATTCGTTGATGACCATGAAGGAACAGTCATTGCCATGCTTGGTAGAAGGAAGGCCCAACATGTAATCCATGGAGATGGATTCCGGGGCCAGCTAAGAGTAATAAAAGGAGTATACAAACCTTTCTTATTGACTGTAGGTTTGGAAATGGATAAGCAGTGCAGGATCTAATGCACTTACCAGCATCATATCGAAGGTTTGGCCAATAAAAACAATTATGCAGCACTGCCACTATATTTTCTATCCCAAAATGTCCAGCGTCTTGGTTGTAGTTCACCTCCCAAATCATCTTGGAATGCTTGCTTGAAGGAACATAGAGTTGTCTTAGGTGGCATAATAATGCGCCTTGGAGGTGAAATTCTGGAACTTACTTACCTTCGAGGAGCATATGATATGTGGTTTTTAATTCTGGATCACTCTTGTAAATATGTGTCCATTCCGAAGTCTCGTGTCCACAAGAGTCGAGCACAGTGGTCACCGCCATGACCGATGGTCGACTGGGCCAGTTTGCAACATTATTGGTCCTTCCCTTCTTGTAATTAATGTTCAAATAGAATTGTTGCAGGTATGTGGACCATTTTAGATGGCGATCATTCTACAACTTTCCTTGTATCTGTATAAACTGTAGGGGTTGGTGGTTTGTGTGGATGACCATTTCCTTCCCTAGAATGTAATGCTTCCATTGTAGGTAGGCCTACGCAATGGAATACATCTCTTCTTCATAGGTGGGATACTTCTAGATTGTGTTCGACAGTGTATCACTGTGATATACCACTGGATGCCCCTATTGAGTAAGAAATGCACCAATAGCATAGTCGAAGGCATCTGTCTCAATCTCAAATAGTTGTTGTAGCTTTGGTAATGTGAGCACTGGTGTACAGCAGAGGAAATGCTTAAACTCAACAAACGCCTTCTATTTGGATTCAAACCAAAAGAAATTTTATTTTGTTCCACTCTTGGTGACTTGAATCAAAGGCCAAGTGATATGAGAGAACCCTGACATGAACCTGCGGTAGAAATTGGAAAGACTTTGAAAGCTACGGAGATCTATTAAAATGAACTGAAAAATAACCTTCCAACATATTTAACCATTTATCTACGATGTTTGGATGTATCTGGCCTTCAAATATGTGAATGTCAAAGTTGGCTTTTACCTTGAAGGGAGTGGTGCCTCTAGAGTGGATGTCGGATGAAGATTCGCCACCTGTGGGCATTTGCCGAAGGATATGGGCAAAGTGTTCCATCATCACATTCCTCTGTTGCTTGAGGGCTTCTTCAAGCAATATTTTGAAGGGATCTCCTACTCCCTCATCTTTATTTTCTTTTTCCACGGGAGGTCGTTGGGGTTTGCGAGTTTGGCCTTGCAAAGGTTCAACTAGTTCGAGCCCTAACTCCTTACACCCTGACCTCGTTGGGGACATGCAAAGAAAAACATAGAAAGAGCAGACCGCTCTAATACCACTTATTGAGACTTATGTAGGAACACAACATAATACATATATAAACATAAACACAAAGATGCAACAAAAACAAAACTTCATTTAATTAATATCAAGAACTAAAATATGCTTACATACAGAATGGAAACAAACTAGCTTGAGCGATGGTAGTTTATCTCTTAGAAGAGATGTGGCAGCTACATGCCTCTGAACTGTGTTAAATTGAGGCTTAAAGGCCTATTTATTATTTAAAAACAATGCAAAACCCTAAACAACCAAAAAACTAACCCTAGGAGATGAAGCTCCAAAACTATGGGCCCCGTTGGGGTAAATTGGTACATCAATTTCCCAGGGTCGTGACTTTGGCATACGATCTCCATTTGACGCACACAATACCTCGTTATAAATATCTATCCAAGGACTATAAATTTTGACTGCAAACATGTATTTGACTCACATTTTATTGTTTTCCAAAAAAATGTCGTTTAGAGCCTCAAAACGGCTTCGAAATTTTAGGACCCGAAAATCTGCCAAAAATAGTAAACTCTGCTACAATTAAGGAAACTGGAAAACTAAAATAAAAAATGGTGGGGCTCCAAGTGGAATAAGCAGGTGGCCACCAATCTCCACCTGGATCAGGTATGGGATGAGGGGTACCCTTGCTTGACTGTGATATTGCATTTATTTCTTCTAACCAAGCCTTAGTGGTCCCAAACTTGGAAATAAAATTCTCATACAATATTATCACAACAACCCTCAACTTGAGAGGAACCATTAACGTTTCCAACATATTTCACTATTTTGTCGTGGGAACAATGTAAAAAAAAATTCTAAAGTCAATAAAACAATAGAAGAGATCATTTTTATTATTGGAGCATTCCTTTGCAATGATCCTTAGAGAAGAAAGGTGGCCCACAATTGAATGGGTTCTCCTAAATCTAGGTTATCCATTAGCTCTTTTACAATGTCTTTTTAGCCATAGGCCAATATTCTTTTCCAAAATAATTTTACATAGTTTAGCTAAAATCTGGCTAATCATAATGTTCCTATAATTAGGGGGAATGCTTTTGTCCCCACTTTTTCAAGATAGGAACAATACGGATTTGTGTCAAAGGCTTAGGGAAGCCTTGCTTCATTTCCAAATTGAAGAGCTTGTGTATGTGTGGGATGAAGATACACCATCCCATTTTAAAAAAACTTAGCTTGGTAGCCTTTAACATCCTTATCTTTCCCATTAGTGATCCCCTTAACCCTAATCTCAATGTCTTCTAGAAAAAAACATATCAATCTCCACAAGGGAATTCATAATGGTGTGCATGGTATCAGGGGATTCATAAAGGATTTTAAGATAAAAGTTATAGTTCTTCAAGGGAATCAAATTATTTTCTTTAGTTCTATGAATTAAAATTTACCTCAAAAACTTTCTAGGATCAAATTTAGATAAGTTTAGCAGTTGTTTTTACTTTCTATTTATATAATACATTTCCTTCCTTTTAACAAGAACTTTGTTTTTATTTATATTATCAAGCTTTAAATATTCATTAGAAGTACCCTTAGTTTCTTTTATAGTGATTCTACAAATATTATCATACCAAAGGTTGGTAGTTCTATTATTATTTTTATATGACATCTCGATAGAGAACCTACTAATAGAAGTGAAGAGGGTTGTGGTAAAGTTATGATAAAGGTTTTCGATGTTATACTTATAATTTAAGAGGTGTAAATCCCTATTTAGATCCTTTAAGAAGATATCACTTTTACTTTTGTCGAAAAATATGTGCCTTTGATTCTCACAATTCCCTTGCATGTTTCTTTTCTGCATGTAAAAGTTTAGAGTTAAGGTTAAATGTATATGATTAAAGTCAAGCTCATGGTCATTTAAAAGGTCAAAATTTACCATTTAGTTGGAAAAAGGATAGCATATATGACATAATCCATGACACTACTATCGATCCCATTAATACAAGCCATCTAGTTTGAGTATGGCCACTGGATTATGCCATTGCAAATTATAATGACTTGAGAACTATACAACTTAACTAGCTTGGCAAAAAAAAAATTCTTCGTCAAGTCTTTAGAGTTTCTTTTGTATCTACTAGATAAAACAATGTCCCTATTGAACCAAAGAGGAATAGGATTGGAATCATTGCTTAGAAGAATAGCTTGGTAGTTGTGGTTCTAACATTAAACTCTCCTAACAAGAGAACATTACCTTCATTCCTCGTATTGTGAATAACTTGTTCTAGGGTATTATAAGATAATTTTTATTTAGATTATTTTTCTTATAAAAGGTAAAGTTAATAGTTGCAAAATAATAAATTGTAATGTAAATTTTCTTAGCATCAATTTTAGGGATTTCGTTCTAAATGTGTTGTTTGAGAGGGTTTATCTTATAAAGATGACTGTAAAAAGAAAAAATTATGTAACACGTGATTCCTCTAATCCCTTTCTGAGAGGATTTGTTGTTCCATGTTAACCACAAAATGAATTGATCTATGTGAGGGACCTTAGACTCATCATGCTCCCAAGTTTTGACTAAAAGATAATATGAATGTCACTTGGGATCCAACTTAGCATAAGACCTTAACACCATGGAAATTCATGATAGTTCCATAAAAGGATCCAAATTGTTTCACATTCCTACTTATTACTCTCATTTTTCTCTCTATCCTCGATAATAGATTTCCTATTTGTAATGATAACCCATTTTCCTTCCTTTCTCACTCCCTTTACCTTTTGAACATCCTACCTTAACTTAGCTTGTTCTTTTGGAATGAGGTCCTCATTTATGAATATTCCTATCCCTTTAAAGTTTGGATATTTAATGAGTATGCTAAATTTATGATTGCTACAACTTACGCTAATTGCTATATATTCATGCTCAAGTATCTTTCCCGGCCTCTTACTTCCATTAGATAATTTGTTTCAATTTGTGACTTATATTTTAATTCTTCTTTTACCATTGCTAGCATTTCGTCATCTTTCTACTCTTTTATACCAATAATTATAATATTCAAGGCTCATTTATTGGGCTCATGATCCAAGTCAATTAGCTTATTATTTTCCTATTTCATGGGTTTGATGTCTAATTTATTTTCCACACTACTAAAGAAAAATGTATTATTTAGTTTTTCTTTTTAACTCTTTAATCTAATATCTCAATGTGCAATTTTCTTCAAATGTTGATTTTTTATTTCCATTTCATATAGCCTATCTTTCGTTCATTTGCAGTTTAGTTTCAGATCCTAATATTTTATTCTCTAGCTTCTCTACTAATAGTTTGAATATGTTGTCAAGCATTGCAACTAACTCTATTTTATATTATGCTTCTCTCTTTTCTCTCATTTTTTCTAATGAATATATGTAATCATGGGAACTTTCTAGGGTGACTTTGCTCCCTTCTCCTTGCTAGGACGAAGTTTTGTGATATGTGGTGAAGTGCTCATAATTAAAAACAATAAATAAGAAAAAATAAAATATATAAAATAAAATTACGTACATGGCATATCAACAACCAAGTATATTTCCATGCAATATATTCCAACAAATTTCTTGTCGGTATCATGTTGTGGAGTTCTTACCGATGCAATGATGTAGAACACAAAGTACACATATGACTAGATAAATGTTCATGGCACGTCAAATATTCATCGCAGGATGTATGCTCAGAAAAATCTCTACAAATATTCATCATGTGTGTGTATATGTATGTATGTATGTATGTATATCTATATATATATATATATATATATATATATATATATATATATATATATATATATATATATATATGTATATATATATATATAGATATAGATATATATTCCCATGGTGAATTAATTTTATATGAAGTGAATATTTGTGTGTGTGAGTTTTTTAATTTAAATTTAATGATTTTTTATAAGTATTATAATTTTATAATAATTTGAAAATTTTCATAGAAAATTTCTATCCTTGAATTTTGGGCTTCTTTAAATAGAATTCACATTTTAGAAATCTAAAAAATGATTAAATTAAGTGGGAAATTATCAAGTTGAGATATGAAAGGTGGGCATTAGATTATTTTTTACAAAGAAAGATCCCTTTGGGACATGAATGATGGGTAATGTTTCAATGCACATAGATACTATCGCCAATAAGTACGAGCCAAGATGTTAGTAAGGACATAGTTTGACATGGTTGCAAGATTATTTCTAAATACATTCGTTGTGCATTGGTTTTCTAGCAATGAAAAACAATCTAGCAAGTTTACAACATTGAAATATTATTTCTAAATACATTCTTTGTGGGTAGGTTTTCTAGCAATTAAAAACAATCTAGCAAGTTTACAACATTGAATGAGTTAAAAAAATAGGTTACAACATTGAATGAGCTAGGTGGATTGATTTCAAAGTAGGAGAGCAATGATACCTCATGTTGAATAAGAACTTCATGCTTACAGAATTGAATAGTGGATCAAGTTGTAGATCTATTTGCAGGAGACACTAGATCATATGCACATTTATATTTAAACTATTATATTTCCTTTAATTTTCATGAGGACCTTAATGTAGGAGAATTGAACCATCTAAATTATGAAATGGATCTACTTATTGTGTCAAAGAACAAATCAAGCATATGTATGATGTTGGCATAGTTCTAAAGAATCGAGCAAATGCACACCGTTTGTGTTTTTTGCAATATTTCAAGTGAGTATATTCTAGATATTTTGTGGCCAATGCAAGTCATTGTCATTGTACTAACATTATAGATATATATGTTGATACACTAAAAAATATGATACACCAATGTTATAAAAATAAATGTTCATAGTTTCAAAAATATAATCAGGGAAAATCTTAAGAACCCCCCCTAAATTTATAAATATAATAAATGGGTGAATCTCCATGGTATATAAGAAAAATGGAAGGCGATTTTATCAATAATATAATATGTATATATAATTTTTTGGCGAATCTCTCACCAGGCATGGCGAATATTTTACTCAATTATAAAATCTTGTAAGATCTTGGCGAGTCTTTCACTAAATAATAAAACTTTGTAAAGTCCTAGTGAATCTTAGCATAGGCTACATGCTGGTTTAATTCCCCAATTTAAATAGGCTACATTCCAGGTGAATACCATGGGTCAATACCATATGCCATTTTGGTGAATACCATGGGTCAATACCATGTGCCATTTTTATTTTTATTAATTCTAATATTAGGGTTAATAATGGTTTTTTGCATGGTATTAATAACAATCTAGTCCATGGTATTTGTCCCATAGTATTTTGGCCATAGGTTTCACCTAAATATAACCCATTTTTTGAGTGTTCGTAAATATAAGGTGACTTATGGAGTAAATATAAAAAAACGTTTTATTTGTTTACCATACCTCTCGTTTATTTATATTTTTATTAATTTACCATACCTCTTTTACAAATATGGTATTTGGCCCATAGGATTCACTTAAATAAAACCTCTTTCTTGAGCCTTCATAAATAGAACAAGGGTTATGGACTAAATATAAAAAGAGGTTTTATTTATTTACGGTACGTCTAGTTTATTTATATTTTTATTTATTTACCATACCGTTTGAGTAAGTATAAAAAGACGTTTTATTTATTTACCATACCTCCACTTTACTTATATTTTTATTTGTTTACACCATTACATGTATATAAGGTGACTTATGGAGTAAATATAAAAAATGTTTTATTTATTTACCATACCTCTCATTTATTTATATTTTTATTAATTTACCATACCTCTTTTATAAATATGGTATTTGGCCCATAGGATTCACTTAAATAAAACCTATTCTTGAAAATGGGCGAATGGATTCACTTAATTAAAACCTATTCTTGAAAATGGGCGAATGGAAGGTTGTAAGTCCTAATTTCAAGGGCTAAATTTACCTTTTTTACCCTCTCCTTAAAATAAGGTGGGCTATTTGAGGTGATTTGTAAAAATGTACTATGATACAAAATATTCGCCCACTAAAAATTTAAAACCCCTTAATTTCGCCAAAGGGCGAACATTCGCCCCTAAAATTATCCTTGAATATAATATATTGACATGTTGTAGCCGCTACAACACTTGGCGACACACTGGTAGAACTCCAGTTCTTTGAATTGGCCTTGTTCGTGAAAAACAAGTCTAACACCTCTAGAAGTATCGTTCAGTTCTTAGTTCATCTTGGTTTCACACTAGTCTAATTGTAAGATGTAGCATATGCCAAGCTCTTGGTCGATTGACACACATTCCAAGCCAAGGAAACATAGTTGTTTTGATTGGGGCTGAGGGGTATATTGGTGCACAAGCAATATAGTCGTCAGAGTCTTAGTTTCATCTTCGGTGTTGCTCCGCTGCCAGCAGGTTTGGACAGTACCCCGATGGAGACATGTAGGAACACAGGCATGGCTTCATTGCTAGTGAGCCTAGTTAGTACCCCAACAGAGCTACTTCCATCATCTCTCTATGTAGGAATCCTTTCTCTTCTTTCGCCTTATTCTTTTTCATTTTTTGAAATTTTCACTTTTCATTTTTTTTTCTTTCATTTTTTCATTTTCACAACTGTGCATAGCACTTATTCATTTGAGAGGCGGAAGAGGGATGTCAACTCATTGAGAGAAGAAGAGGTTGTTCCTATAGAGAAGTATTTTATTGTACCTCTCACGTTCCGGTTAAGTTTTTCCTCCTCACCTTACTCTACTTGACTGAGATGACAAGGGTTAACCCAAAAACAAAGGACTAGAGTAGGTGACACTAGTTAGCGTGAAGGTGTTGTGTTTTCACCAAGGTTCACTTCGAACAACACACATTTTCCATCAATGTATCATGGAATAAAAGTAACAAGTTCTCCATACAGAGGCAAGATGATAGATAACCAAGTAGTGATAGTTGTACAAGGCCTCTTGTACTTTACCCAGATTATTTCAAGAGTCATATATGGTTTCATGTGAAACTAACCTACAAACAAAACAAGAAAACAAACAACAAAGCAAAGTAGAAGAAGAAGCAAAAGCGAAAGCAAAGTGAGTAAGAAAAAATGCAAGGAGATAAACAAATAAAAAAAGTAAGAAAACGAGCATGTAAGAAAACCAACTGAAAGCAAACACTACGCCTACTCCTAAGCTAACGGTGCATGGGCCTTATCACATGAAATGATATTTCCAATGCAACCATTGACGCATTGGTTGACCCATGTTGGTGAAGGTTTGGTCTGCAAGAAACCTGGTTGTGCGGACCATCAAGAAAGAAAGACATAACAATGAAGACAAACACACTTCATGTTTAAAAGTGCCCATAGGACATAAGTGAGTTCAAGTACATGACAAGCAATCCGTGGACCTATCATGGTGTTGTGCAACATTGTGTGCAGTTGTGAAGCATACACACATTCTTGACTATGACATGAAAGCAAACGAAATAAACAAAGACAACTTTCATCGTACACGAGTGCTTGCAATGTAAGATTCCTCGAGTGCATGAGCAATAGGATCATGCCGTTCGATTGGAGGAAGCATGATCTCTGTGTGAGATTGACCTTCAATGCATACATATGAGTGATGAGGAGCCTTGGGTGATTGAAAAATTTCTTGGTCGCAAGTGAAACCACCCTCAGGACAGTGAGGTCCTGACATAACCATCAGCTCGGGTTGAGGTGCCTCGACAGTCTTGGGTGTTTCAACTTCATCGTCAGATAGATCATCATAAACTGATGGCTTTGAAAAATCAACTGCGATAGAAACATGATTGTGATCGAATATGGGCGTAAATGGATCACGACAGCCACGATCAGAAAAATCAATGATTTCATCGGAATCCTCATGATTTGATGAATCAAATAGAGGGATAGATGAAAAGTAGAAAAATTCATCCTCTGTGTTTCTGAAAAAGGCATATGAAAGATCAAGTGGATTTTCAATGAATAAATTATCCTCTCTGTTTTCAGATGATGGGCTAACATCCGGTGTGTCCTGTGAGTGATCAACAATGGGTGCATCCATAGATGAAGATACACATGCGAAATCATGGATGGAAGGTTCACTAAAGATGTCAAGAAAGAATGGAGGAGGCTCGGATGGAAGGGAGTCATCCTTCGCCGAGGGTTATGATCAAGCTCCCACTCATATTCTTCATGAATGACATCGCATGTTGGTTGTGCAACACCAACTCCGTCAGTGGCTTGTTCCTCGTTCACAACAAGTGTAGAGTCTGGAATGGAAAAACAAAGACAATATCATCCGGAGGATTATCCAAGTATGAAGACGGAGGTTGTGGTACAAAATGCATATGACAACTCAATGGAATCACATCCAAATCTATGCAAAAATTAAGCAAAGTGATGTTGGGGGGATGTGACAGCTGAGTTAATGTGTGAGCATGATCTCCCACATCAGTCTATAGTGGTGGAGCTGTTTGGTGAGGGGGCGACAGACATTTTCTTGTGACAGTGACCGTCTTCGTCTGAGATTGTGCACCTCCATCATTGTACAATGTTGAGTGAGGCTTGATTTCAAATTCTTCTTGGGACGAGAAGATTTCTTAACATAGTACTCGAATCGGTCACAAAGATAGAAAAATTTCATATGGCTCTTCAGAGCTTCAAATTGCAAATCACAGAGGTTGAAACTGTGAAAAAATGAAAAACAAATGTTGAGCGAGGCTTGATTTCAAAAAAATGAAAAGTGAAAATTTCAAAAAATGAAAAAAAATAAGGTGAAAGAAGAGAAAGGCTTCCTACGCAGAGAGGTGATGCAAGTAACTCCTACATCTTACAATCAGGCTAGTGTGAAACCAAGACGAACTAAGAACTGAACAATACTTCTGGAGGTGTTAGACTTTTTTTTCACAAACAAGGTCCATTCAGAGAACTGGAGTTCTACCAGTGTGTTTCCAAGTGTTGTAGCGGCTACAACACCCTCCAAAATTTTTCCTTATCTTTGTTTTGGAGCCTCCCTACCAACCTTTTCAGCAACATGTCTTTCCTTTTCAAGTTCTCAAGCTTCAGTGATTTTCTAGCAGATTGCCAGCATGTGCATAAGAGGTTATTGCATTCCCCTCATACATTGTTTCTCCAGACTTTGTCTAGTTGCAGGCTGAGCAACTCCCTCAATAAATTGCACAATTCTAGAGGGGAACCAACCTTCCACCCATAAATTGTGCAATTTTGTTTGGTAGCCTGCTAGTCTTCAGAATTGCGCAAAGCTCCGAAGATCCAGATGAAAATTTTCTATCTTTGGGACCAATTCGAGTACTGTGTTAAGAAATTTTCTCATCCTAAGAAGAAGTTTGAAATCAATCCTCGCTTAGCATTCTTCAGTGATGGAGCCACATAATCTCAGACGGAGACGGTCACTGCCACAAGAGACTGTATGTTGTCCCCTCATCAAACAGCTCCACCACTGCAGAGTGATGTGGGAGATCATGCTCACACATCAGTTCAGCTGTCACATCCCACCAATATCACTTTGCTTAATTTTCACCCAGATTTGGTTGTGAGTCCATCGAGTTGTCATATACATTTTGTACCACAACCTCCATCTTCCTACTCTTCTAATCCTATGGATGATACTGCCTCGTTTTATTCCATTCCAAACTCTACACTTGTTGTGAATGAGGAACAAGCCACTGACAGAGTTGGTGTTACACAACCAACATGCACTATCATTCATGAAGAGTATGAGTGGGAGCTTGAGCATCGACACTCAGTGAACGATGACTCCCTTCCATCCAAACCCCCTCCGTTCTTTCTTGACATCTTTGCTGAACCTGCCATCCATGATTTCACATGTGTATCTTCATCTACAGATGCACCCATTTTTGTTCACTTGCAGGACACACTGGATGTTAGTCCATCATATGACAATGGAGAGGATAAGTTATTCATTGAAAATCCACTTGATCTTTCATCTACATTTTTTGGAATGATAGAGGATGAATTTTTCCTCTTTTCATCTACCCCTCTTTTTGATTCATCAGATCATGAGGATGCCGATGAAATCATTTATTTTTCTGATCATGGCTATCGTGATCCATTTACTCCCATATTCAATCACAATCATGTTTCTATCGCCGTTGTTTTTTGAAGCCACAATTAATGATGATCTATCCCAAAATGAAGTTGAAACACCTAATACTATCGAGGAACTTCAGCTTGAGCTGATGGTTATGTCAGGGCCTCGCTTTCCTGAGGGTGGTTTCACTTCCGACTAGGAAATTGTTCAATTGCCCAAGGCTCCTCATCACTCATCTGTATGCATTGAAGTTCAATATCACACATAGATCATGCTTCCTCCACTTGAACTATACGATCCTATCGCTCATGCACTCAAGGAATCTTGCATTGCAAGAACTCGTGTACGACGCAAGTTGTCTTTGTTTCTTTCATTTTCTTGCATGTCATAGTCAAGAATGTGCGTATGCTTGACAACTGAATGGAGTGTCTGTTACAGGGAAAAGTGTCTATATAGAACTGCTCTATCCCACTAAGGTGTGACAACTGCCTTAGAAACAAACAGAGAAAAACTACTTTCGTTTTTCCTTTATGAATTATAGATAGAGAGGGACAGAAAGACCAACCTCTATCTTGCGCTAATCTCCTGATTTGATTCCTCTCTTCTTTGATAGTCTTTAAATACCTGCTCCCTTGCACGCCTAGCTTCACAAAGTACCTGTAAGATCACAGTAGCATAGCACTATACAAAGACATGGCTTTATAATCATAAACAATCTAGGATCAGATGTAAATTGACCATACAAATGTAGCAAGCATCAATGACACAAGAGCATGGAGGAAAACTTGAATAGCTTTTATTGATAAACAAGAAAGAGCCAAGAGGAGATACAACCAGTTGTTCTGACCCAGCATCAACCTCACAGCAAAGAAGCCCCTCTTCACCTCAAACAAAGCTTAGATCACCCAACAATATGATGTTTGTCTCAAGAAACCAACAACAATTCCTTACAATATGCAAAATTCCAGCCTCTGGATCTCTGGGGTGAGGGATCCATATATAGATATCTGTAATGGAGATGAGTCAGCTTATGATTTGATTAGTGTCTTCTCTCTGATAGTTCTTGCTTCCACTTGGAGATTGATGATCTCTTACTCATCCTTGGTCGAATTCAGAGAGGCAAGTGTCACAGGAGAAGTTTATGGAAGCTTCCATTGCCTCTCCACCTCGCGGAATGACACTGCCATTTGTCATTTCTCGCCCATCGCACCCCATAGAAGGGCTTTTTGAAATGCAACGCACCCACACAGTGTGCTTAGGTGAGATGCAACGCACTTAGCCAGTGGAGCAGCTAAAATGATCCTTTTTTGACCAATTCTGAGCAGTTTTTCATGGAGAACTTCTGGGAGAAGCTGTAATCTGTTGACCTTGTTCCTTTAGGGGTTAGAACAACACTTTTAGGGACTTAGGAGCCCTTGATTTATGGACATTTCATGCTTGGGGTTGCAGGGCCCAAAAATGTCTATAACAGTTTCCCCCTAAAGCATGAGGTCGTTAATCTTTTGATGTCGGGTGAAATGCTTTATTATGAGGATCCGAAGTTCTTTCAAGCTGGGAGGAGACCTGTAATAAGATACAATACAATACATTATCTTCATAATATTTTCATGATCTAGCTAAGGCGGGCATTCCCATGCTCAACTTTATAAATTCATTTTCATGTACATAGGACAGACAATTGTCTGAGTGTAGACTGATGATTCTGGTAGAGCCATCATCCCTTTGATCGGATGATTATCTGTGCAGCAATGATGTACATTTTATGTCTTTATTTCCCTGAATATATATCGCAGCCCAGATGGATGAAACTAGATCTGGGGTCTTCAATCTCATTCGATCTTCACTCGAAGTACAAGTCGATCCATGTGAAGGATGTTCTGGAGTCGAACATGGAAAGACATCGCCTGATTACCAGCCAATGATGTAAGCTGTTAACAGGCGCGAGAGGAATCACCGATAATGATAATGACCCTCAAGGTACTGCAGTACAATTCACGTGGTGTGAATAAAGGACTTGGCGTCGAACACCACGCAAAATCTTTCGGTCGAAGGTCATTGATGTAAACCTGTCGCCGGAAGTGAGAAACTTGCCATTGAGGCATGCAAGCTTCAAAGTACTGAATCAGGTGTTCCTAGATCGACTTCTTGGATAATGAGCTGATGTCGACAAGAAGCGATCCATCACAGGAGGGCCTTAATGAATCCCACATCAATGACATGGAACGGAGCAAATGATTTTAATGGAGGTGAAAACGATATGGTGATATAAGGTTCAGGGTGGCGGTCATGAAAGAATGGAGTATAAATGTATGGTAGTGGGTGAGACACAAGTGACTTCTCTGAATGACTTCTCTTGAACATATCCGCGACACTGATGTGATGGATTGGTAGCATTAACCCTAAATGTGGATGGTATGATGGGACCATGGTGATGTGACCGATGAATGAAACAACCCAATTCGACTCGGACACGGAGTGGAAGTGTCATGTTCAAGAGCGACTTGCTACCAACAAAGTTTCTTCAAGTTTTCTTCCCAATTTTCCCCAGTCATTGCTGACCAGTACCTCTTTATTTTTGTCAAGCTTGAGGAGGATAACATATGCTTGTTCTATAATTTTCCCTTCAGGCAAACCCATCTCTATGTTTTAACGAGCCTAGCGATAGTGAAACTCGTTCTTGTCTATAGACAAGTTTGTCGCTATTAATCTTTTAACGAGTTTAACGACAAAGATAACTCGATCCTTTTCAATTTTAGAGAGTCTGAAAAGGGACTTAAAGGTAACTCCAAAATTCCTTTTTCGTCATCTAATCCCTTAAGTCCGAAAAAGTATAAAACAATACAGAAGGGATGAATTTTCGATACTTTTAATGAGCCGAACAAAACAAGCGCTCGATCTTTTTGTGTAATAATCTCTCAGGTCCAAAAAGATTAAAATTTAGAGGAGAGATAGCACTTCCGGTCCCTTTGACGAGCTGGAGAGGCCAATGGCTCGACAATCTTTTCATATTTTACGAGTCAGTTGAAAAGAGCTTAAAGGAGACTCGTCTTTTGAGGAACGAGTGATAAAATGGATAGCAACTGATTCCAGGTAAGGTTTGGAATTTTCCAATCACGACAGTGTTACAAGGATGGCTAGTGAGATCACTCTTCGCAGCTGTTCCTCAAAATGGGTAAACAATCAAATGGAGGTGAATGATCGGCCAATGCAAAAGTGGAGGTGATGGTGCAAACACGACCAAGGCTTTAATGGCTGAAGTACTACATTCATGATGGTTATTTACCGGGGAATAGTTCATTTTTTAATGAGCTTAAACGTGGGGGGAAACATTTGCTCATGTCTTATGTTTATTTTTTAACGAGCCTGAACTATGTGCTAAAACTGCTCGATGCGGGTTTATTTTTTAACGAGCTTAAACCTTGCGGTAACACTGCTCGATGCGGGTTTATTTTTTAATGAACTTGAACCTTGTGGTAACACTGCTCGATTAATCCATTCGTGTGATAAGAATGTCTCATATAAAAATGGCAACTTTTAGATTTTTGCCCCACATCCTTTCTTTATGCAAGTTAGGAAACGACCAATCCTACGAGTTTAAAGAGTTAGAGGACCTACAAATTTAAAAAAATAAATAGTCGCTCTTCGCTTGCACGCCAAAAGGCTTGCATGCCCCCAGATATAAAACAGAGTTTCAAGGTTACCCCTTCTTTATTCCGTTAAAACATTTGTTTTACCGAGAGAGGCCTACCTCTTACAGGTTACCAAAGATTGTTCTTTTTACAGTGTAAACAAAACACCTCTTCAGTGATGTTTACCGAGATAAACAAAGGTGAGCGGCGATGCCCACCAACTCACATAACTTTGACAAGAGGATCTTATTCCAGTCCAACTCCCTCTTCCAATCACAGACGGGAGTACGGAGGTCATATACTCTCGCGGAAACCTACCCTATACCTGAAGTTTTCCTGCCGAAGCAGACCAAGGTGCATGCCCCCTGGGTTTCAGTCATGTCCCCCGAATCACTCATGCTCATTGGGTGGACGGGCTGGGGATTGAGACATTTCTTGCGTGAAAAGACCATTCAGGGATGGTATATGACTATTTTCTATGCGTGATCCAGGAAATGAAAGCTGGTCTACGAGCTTGACCACTCTTCCTTCGTGCGGAAAACACATCACTCTAAAGAGTGATGAGACAATGGCTCTCATGCAATAAATATAGTCTCGTCCAAGGAGTAGATTGTAATCCATGGGTCCTTGAACTACCATCACGTTCATGTGAACGGTTTTCCCTCTCAATGTTATGGGCACATTGGGAAGGATCCCTAACGATCGACTGGTTCCTTTATCAAAGCCTGTTAGATTTCTCATCTCAGGCAAAAGCGATGGCGAACCAAGCACTTTCCAAGCAGTTGAGGAAAGGATACTCACAGAAGCCCCTTCATCTATGATGGTACCGGCCATAACCATTCTATATATTTGAACAATGATTTGGAATGGTATACTAGCTATTAAACGGGGTTTGCCTAGTTGATTCCAGTCGAAGGAGACAACTAGGTTGCTTGGAGGTGGGACCGAATAGATGGCCGGGTACGAATCTGACGAACTTCCTTCCTGCGGTAAAGGAACGGGTAAATTGCCCCCATGTTCATTGGAGTCTGTGCTTATGAAAAGAATTTGGACGGTGTCATCCTTGTTCTCTTTGGTGACTGTATCATCTAAATATGGAACCTATGAAGGCAAGACCGGGTCAACTGCCGCCTCGACCTTTTGACTTTCATCTAGTATGGGTTCAGATGGTTTGTCTTCAATGATAGATGCTTCAGCCGACCACTTGAGCGGGTCGGCCGGATTTTCAACTAGTGACAGACTCAGCAAGAGTTTTTTATATCTAGGAGGAAGTCGTAACGGTGAAACCGGACGATCGTCCAAAACTCTTTTAGCTTCATCTAAGAAGGGACAACGGTGGACGGCATGATCGCCTTCGCACAGTTTACAAGGAAATCTATATTTTCCTTTTTGTCCTGGGGCTTCACTTTCACTAGTTGACGGTGTGTTTTCAACATGATCATCAGAGGTTGACGACACCGGGTTGTGAAAACGAGGAGACCAGTCCCTTAAGATCCGAGGGATACAAGGAAAATCTCTATGATAGTGGTCTCCTTTGCAAATGACACATGGCGATTTAGGCCTGGTCGGTGCAGTGTGTGGATTTTCGCTAGACGACACTCGTTTGCCCCCATTCGCTTTTGGCTCCTTCTTCTTCTTCTCTTTCTTCTTCTTTTCCTTCTTCTCCTTAGGTACCTAACTTTTGGCTTTACCAGCCCCATCAAGCGAAGAGGAAGGAGGAGAGAGAGAATTAGAGGAAGTAGAAGGTTGGTGGGTAACTCTGGACTCATCTAGTTGCTGATTTGATTGTTCAGGAATTGTGGTGTTCTAAACAACAGAGGTTGAGAAGAGCCATACAGGCAAACCAGTTGTCAGTCCTGGAAGTGACAATGTGGCCATATGGGGTGCACCAACATCTCCCCAAGAGGAGAAGGGACTAGGATTTCCTCCAAGGGGAATTCCTTGGTTGGTGGATTCCATTTTCTCAACCCAAGATCAACGTAGGAAAGGGTAATGAATATTCCGTTTAAAATAAATTTTAGACGCTTTGACACAACTTGTTTTTCAGTTTTTAAGAGTCGAGAAAAAACAAAAGATGACTCTAGTCGCCTTCGATTTTTAATGAGCCTGAAGTGACAAGTGCTCAGATCGACCTTTTCTATTAAGGAGTCTGAAAAGGAACGAAAGGCACTGCTCTGGAAATCTAGGTAGAGGGATTACCAAACCAATCGCAAAACTGCAGAATACTTTTTATGGTACGACAGTCAATCTTCCCAAATGATGTGTTCAGTGCATTGCGATCGATAAGGCGGCAGACACGACTTCCTATGGATAAAGGATTAAGCCTATTGGGGTCTCCCAAAATATACTTGACGGTACGTGGGAGCACAAGTTCGTGCTCGCACTTATCGCCTCAAAGTGGAGGAATCACCCAACCATCAGTGAGAACAACAGTTACCAGGCTTTACGACGCCGGAATATGTCTCTAGCCTAGACTTCTGAATGTTGTGTGTTAAGTTCCAAAGCATTGTTAGATTCATTGAATTTATTTTAAGTTGATCTTGTTTATGAAGTTTGCCTTTCAGGTTCACCGTGAGATGTAGATGTAATTCCTAAAATGCAATCTAAGATGATAAACAAACTTTTTATCTTCTTTGTGCAATGAAAATCCTAGCTACTAAGGAAAAGAAAGACAGAATCTTTTCACAAAGAGCAAAGAGCACACTCTAAATGCACTTTCCTAAATCAACCAATCAGACTGTCTATATGCGAATGCACATGCATGTATTTGTTTTCGATTTTCTTAGTATATGAATGCTAAAAAGAAAGTTGATGCACAAATATGAATTTCTTTTCAAGCGACAAATATCAACAAGTTTCTTTTCGAAATAAAAAATGGAGACGATCACAACACGTTACGATTTTGAAATGAATACTTTTTCTTGACACTAGAAAATTACAATTTCAGACCAAAAACAATAGTAACAGGATAATCGACCATCAACAGCAATCAAACTCTTTCCTACGATTGAAATCGACACTTGCGACAGTTTTCAAATCAAAGGACGACAGTACGATTATGCTACTTTTACAAAGGAGAACTGAAAATGACTCAACAAACACACAAAAACATTTACAGTTCTTTTGTACAAAGGAGGCGGAATAACAACAAGGAAAAGGGGTTTCAAATAGACATTTACTGATCACAGGCAGCAAAATCCAGGAATAAAAATGGAAAGCATGAATCACAGAAACCAAAACTGAATAGAGCCTAGTCTGATCAGTGCACCTGTAACACAGAGAATTTGAAATGCAGCGCACCTTGTCCACTCGGGAAGTGCGCTGAAGTTCAGATTCTTTGAACAGTACCCGCACTGGGCCAGAAAAGAGACTCTGTTTGGGTTCCGGGTCACAGTTTGCAGTTCAGTTCTTGGGTTTTGGCCTTGCAAAAAGCAATCAGTAATGCAACAATCAGGGGTAGATCTAAGGAGGATCTAAGAGCTATCACAAGGGCAATCAGATAGTTTGTGAATCAGTTGTTTAAATCATAAACAGATCCAGTAGATGGATTGAAGTAGCATTTATCTACTTTGCATTTGTTATGGAAAATGCAGTTCGAATGCTACTTGTAAGTTTATGAAACAGACAACAAAGAATGATAAACAAACAAACTAATTCATCCCCAGCAGAGTCGCCATTTTGTTACAGGGAAAAGTGTCTATATAGAACTTATTTATCCCACTAAGGTGTGACAGCTGCCTTAGAAACAAACAGAGAAAAACTACTTTCGTTTTTCCTTTATGAATTATAGATAGAGAGGGACAGAAAGACCAACCACTGTCTTGCGCTAATCTCCTGATTTGATTCCTCTCTTCTTTGATAGTCTTTAACTACCTGCTCCCTTGCACGCCCAGCTTCACAAAGTACCTATAAGATCACAATAGCATATAGCACTATACAAAGACATGGATCTATAATCATAAACAATCTAGGATCAGATGTAAATTGACCATACAAATGTAGCAAGCATCAATGACACAAGAGCATGGAGGAAAACTTGAATAGCTTTTATTGATAAACAAGAAAGAGCCAAGAGAAGATACAACCAGTTGTTCTGACCCAGCATCAACCTCCCAGCAAAGAAGCCCCTCTTCACCTCAAACAAAGCTTAGATCACCCAACAATATGATGTTTGTCTCAAGAAACCAACAGCAATTCCTTACAATATGCAAAATTCTAGCCTCTGGATCTCTGGGGTGAGGGATACATATATAGATATCTGTAATGGAGATGATTCAGCTTATGATTTGATTAGTGTCTTCTCTCTGATAGTTCTTGCTTCCACTTGGAGATTGATGATATCTTACTCATCCTTGGTCGAATTTAGAGAGGCAAGTGTCACAGAAGAAGTTTCTGGAAGCTTCCATTGCCTCTCCACCTCGCGGAATGACACTGCCATTTGTCATTTCTCGCCCATCGCACCGCATAGAAGGGCTTTTTGAAATGCAACGCACCCACACAATGTACTTAGGTGAGATGCAACGCACTTAGCCAGTGGAGCAGCTGAAATGATCCAGTTTTGACCAATTCTGAGCAGTTTTTCATGGAGAACTTCTGGGAGAAGCTGTAATCTGTTGACCTTGTTCCTTTAGGGGTTAGAACAACACTTTTAGGGACTTAGGAGCCCTTGATTTATGGACATTTCATGCTTGGGGTTGTAGGGCCCAAAAATGTCTATAACAGTGTCACACAACACATGATAAGTCCATGGACTGCTTGTAATGTGCTTGAACTGATTTATGTCATGTGGGAACTTTTAAACATGAAGTGTGTTGGTCTTCATTCTTATATCTTTCTTGATTGCTGGTTCGCACAACCGGGTTGCTCGCAGAGCAAGCCTTCACTAACATGGGTCAACCAATGCACCGGTGGCTGCGTTGGAAATATCACTTCATGTGATCAGGCCCATGCACCGTTAGCTTAGGAGTAGGAGTACTGTTTGCTTTGAGTTAGTTTGATTGCATGATTGTTTGCTTACTTGTTTTGTTTGTTTGTCTGCTTGATTGTTTGCTTACTCACTTTGCTTTCACTTTTGCTTCTACTTCTGCTTTGCTTTGTTGTTTGTTTGTTTGTTTTGTTTTTAGGTTAGTTTCACATGAAACCATGTATGACTCTTGAAACAAGCTCGGTAAAGTACAAGAGGCCTTGTATAGCTATCACTAATTGTTTATTTGTCATATTGCCTCTCTATGAAGAACTTGCTACTTTTATTCCATGATACGTCGATGGAAAATATGTACTGTTCGAAATGAACCTTGGTGAAAACACAATGCTTGCGTGCTAACGAGTGTCACCTACTCTAGTTAGTTGTTTTTGGGTTAACCCTTGTCAACTCAGTCAAGTAGAGTAAGGTAAGGGGGAAAACCTTAATAGGCATGTCAGAGGTACAATAAACTACTTCTCTACAGGAACAACCACTTCTTCTCTCAATAAGTCGGGATCCCTCTTCCGCCTCTCAAATGAATAAGTGTTATGCATAGTTGTGAAAATGAAAAAATGAAAAAAAAGAAAAGTGTAAATTTCAACAAATGAAAAAGAATAAGGTGAAAGAAGAGAAAGGATTCCTACGTAGAGAGGTGATGCAAGTAACTCCGCCGGGGTACTAACTAGGCTCGATGGCAGCCGAGCCATACTTGTGTTCCTATGTGATTCCACCGGGGTACTGTCCAGGCCTGCTGGCAGCGGAGAAACAACAAAGATGAAACTAAGACTATGAAAACTATACTTCTTCTGCACCAATATACCCCTTAGCCCCAATTGAAACAATTGCGTTGCCTTGTCTTGGAATGTGTGTTAATCGACCAAGAGCTTGGAGGATGCTACATCTTACAATCAGGCTAGTTTGAAACCAAGACGAAATAAGAACTGAACAACACTTCCGGAGGTGTTAGACTTGTTTTTCATGAACAAGGTCCATTCAGAGAATTGGAGTTCTACCAGTGTGTCACCAAGTGTTGTAGCCGCTACAACACCCTCCAAATTTTTTCCTTTACTTCATTTTGGAGCCTCCCTACCAAACTTTCGTAGCATAACATCTTGCCTTGTCAAGTACTCAAGCTTCAATGATTTTTTAGCAGATTTCCAACATGTGCATCAGAGATTATTGCATTCCCCTCATAGGTTGTTACTTCGGACTTGGTCTAGCTGCAGGTTGAGCAACTCCCTCAAGAAATTGCGTAATTCTGGAGGGGAACTAGCCGTCCATCCAGAAATTGCACAATTCTTTCTGGAAGCCTGCTGGTCTCCAGAATTGCGCAAATCTACCTGTCAGTGTTCACTAGAAAAATTGCGCAATTCCTCCCAGCAGGACTGCTCAACCTATAAATTGCGAAATTCTTTGCATCAATCAGCTGCTTTGCCTAGAAATTGCGCAATCCCTCTGGGCAGCTAGCCCAGATCCCTCCCAGAAATGGGAATTTTTTCTTCCCAACTAAGCAAACCGTTGCATGTGTAGTTGAGTTGACTGGTTCCCTCCAGGATCGAGAAAAACTCATTTGCATGCATGGGTTTCTCCTCCCAAGGCAGCATGCAAAGGCATCCCTTGTTTTAGGGATCTATTTTTAGCAATTGGAGGTTACATGCAAGGATCATTTCAGAAACCTCCCACCAGGTGTCTCTTTCGCTAGATTTGTGGCATGCGCGTTGTAACCTTGATTTTATCGAAACTCATCAACTAGATGCTATAGAGCTAACTCCTCACATCAATCTTGTTGCTTTGACATCCCACATTACATCTAGGAGTCATCGGCACATTCAACTCATATGTTTTGGAGTAAGCTCGCTTTTCATGTCTCACACTACGTTTCTGGCACTTTTTGTGTTTCGCTTCGTATGAATGCTATTTTCTTGATTTCAGTGATTGATTTCTGTCATTTTGATACATACTAGCTTGTACTAGAACTATTTCTGTTTTCGTTAACATCTCACTATTGTCATATGGATGACATTGTTTTTCATGGAAGGTCACCATTGTGGCAACTCACTTCACACAAATGCATGCTTTCTTGTTTTCCAAATCCTACACTTGTTGTTTGCATGAATGATCTTTCACTCTTGTTTGCACTCATCTCATCATGCTTTCACACTTCTCATGCTTTCAGTCACCTGTCGACCGGACTGGGTTGCCTTGGCCCAAACCGTGCCTTTCCTGGCTAACACTGCACATTTCCGAAAGAAAAGGATCTTCCTTCCCTCCAGAAATTGTGCAAGTCTAGCTAGGCACTAACCTCCAGACTTGCATTACACAATTCTTGGAGGTAGTGTCCCATTAGCCCCAGAAATTGTGTAATGCAGTTTGTTGGTTACATGTCACTGCTGACTAAAATTGTGCATTACGCAGCTTCAGTCCTCAGTAGGCCAGGCTGGACTGCGCATTGTGCAATTCCAGTAGTTAGTCAGCCTCTTGACAGCCTGGACTATGCCTTGCATAGTTTTGGTAGTTATTCTCCTGACCTCTCGATGGAAATTGTGCAACCTTCATGATCAGTCACACAGGTATGTTTCAAGTCAGTTCTCAAGTTAGTTTTGGTTTTCGACTGACAGATTGCTTGCCATGATTTTTTCCATGTCTCCAGGTATCACAGGTGTTCATGTTCCTCTCAATAGCACAAGTACAATGGCCTTAAGGAGAGCAGAGTCAAAGGACACCATTTAGAGCACACTTGGGATGCAACTGATCAAATTTCTATGAACTTGCCTACCCATGAAGACATCAATTTGTTCGTAGAAAAGGACATGAAGATATGACGGCAACAACATCACAATAAGTAGCACCATCAACAGCAGCTGAAAGCAACATACCAAATGCAACGAATGGAAGAGGAAGGTCGTTAACAACAAAGGGGCAGCTCAAAGTGACAAGCTCAGGAAGATCCACTTGTGATTAAAGAAACTTTGGAGACTTAGGCTATGAGGTGACAACGCGACATGAAGATCGCCTGAAGACAGAGAATGGAATAGAGAAGGAGTTGCATGTGCTGAAGTGGCAACTCAAGGAAGAACAGGAGCTGCATAGACGAGAGAATGAGTTGCAGCAGGAATAGGTACATCAGCGGGCACAACATGCACTCACGGATGAAATTGTGCCCATACAAGTTATAGATCCATCCTAGCAGTTGGTACGGAGCAGACATGTTGAGCAGTGTTGTTGATCACATGCAAGGGAACTCGGCAGCATGCATGTCATCGTGCGCACTCATGTGATCCCACCCATTCAACACACTCACCAAGGCAAAGAAAAGAAGCAAGTCCAACTGGAGCTGAACATGCAGTTGACATTTGATGCACGTGACCACCAGCGCACAATGGAAGATCAACACAGACACTGTGCATCAGTGTGTTGCCGGTTCGGGCGCACCCAAGAAGACCATGTACATGCAAGCAAATGAGTTGGATGGAGGAGCCACATCAATGCACTCGGATGCAATGGAGGCAAGAGTTTGCTTTAGCAAGATGTCACCATGGAGCGCATGCACACCATCATGGGTGACCAAGCTTGGCGTCAACTCACCACATTCATCATCACAAGCATGTTAAACAGTTGGTCTCACCACAATAGACCGAGTGTCATTGATGTCTTGCATGGCTTGCTCAAGCCATTTTGTCTCACATGAGCACATGTGCATTGTAATGTAATGTCTTGTCAAGTGGAAGTTCAAGGGTCGATAGTTGGATGTAACAGTAATAGAGTAGATGAAGAGTCATGAGGGTAGATGCACTGTCACAAAGGGGAATGTCAAGGTTCACCCCACCCTTTGCTATAAATAGAACCTCATAACTCATTGTAAAGGCTTTTGGTCAGCCAAGCTTTCGATAATACTAGCTTTCGATAATACTATCTTAGAGAGAGCTTGGACAGTATTGTAACGAGCCTTGGCTTCTCCACTACACAGAGCTAGTACATCTCTTTGGAGGAGTAGGTGGATGTGGCTATAACGTTCCGCTGTCGGAACTAGTGGTTGGAAATGGATGTATTGTATATGTCCAAAATTCAACATATTTCATGCATATGTCATATTGTATTCCAACTATCTTGTTTACTCTAAATGGTATATGTATCTGTTTTCTTACGCATGCATGTATGGACTATTCTGTATAATTATGTATTAATCTTACTGAAATGTGTTGATTGGTTTAACCATCACTTTGGATTGTTAGCTAACTTGCTTTCCAATTTGTGATGCACCTATGCTCGTGTGTTCCCTTCCAAGCCACGTGCTATCACAGGTTTCCAAGGGACGCACTCACTCCACTCTCCTTGTGTTAGAACCGTTCATACACCTTCCTTGTCTTGTCGTAGCTGTCACACCCTTGCTATCAATAGGGACATCTTACTTGCCTCTGTGTGAAATCACGGTTAAGGCATTACCGTACAACCCACTGTTGGGAATCCTACACCAAATGGTTTGATGTCTAATTAGGACTTCTTACCAGGGAGATCCCCTGACATGTTGGCAACCCCAACACTGTCAACATGACATTATCTAGCAACATTAGTGTTATATTTATATAGGTCCAATAATTTAGCTCGAGTGGTTGGGCATTGTAAATTACAAGCAAGAGGTCATGGGGTCAATTCCTTGGGATAGATACCTTTAGGAATATTATTTTTCATCACTTTATGTCCCCATTAGGTTAGGTTGCCAAAATTGCAACTAGTCAGTTTACTCACACACTTGTGCTATAATTACCTCTTTCTATGCAATTCATGTAATTTATGTCATACCAACATTATAGCTTGATATGCTAAGCCTATTATTTATCAACATTCAAATTATATTTGAACAGATGTTATATATAACGTCACTATAGTTATTATCACACCTATTTCCCTCTGTTTATCAAGGTATCCATGCTAGCATTCCAGAAAGATACATGTCAAGAAGTTTTTTTTTAGTTTGAAAACTAACAAACAATTTTGTTTTTAAGTTATGCACATTATATGCACATTATAAGTGAAATATTTCATCATTCCTTCTAACATATCATGTATGAACCCACATTGTGTGTTTTTTTTCTTTCAATGACAATATTTAACAATTTATTTTTTTTCTTTCAAGCAATGGTGTTTTTATTGCCCAAAGGATTATACATGTTTCATTAAAGATCACTTGAAAAAAAGAAAAGAAAAGAAAAAAGCATCCTAATTGAAGAGAATTAAGAGAAAATGCCAATTGAATTACATAGTTAGAATGGTCCCAAATAGATTGCACATGATTTCCAACATTTATGTCCAACATTCAAATGTGGAAAAAAATGGTTTTCCCTTGCCACAATTGCATTAATCCTACAACTACACATTGATGAAGGCTTCATCATATGAACTTATTTGAATGCATAAAAAATTGGTGGGATCCCTCCTTCTGTTGGTGTTTCTCCAATATAGACACATAATAAGCATGTTTAAGTGCTTGCATTACAACAAACCTATGAAAGTTTGCTCACAATGGGGAGATATGAATTTTTTTTATTGAAAAGAAATCATAAAGAAAAGAAAATAGCTTGATGACCCATGATATTGGGTTTAGTGGGATGAATCCATTAACATATAGTATTGGGTGGAAGATAATGAGGTGGATGTGTTCTTACTAAGTTGAGTGCATTCAAACTATGGATATTGACGAGATGGAAAATGAAGTAGGTTGTTAGGCACGCACAAAACAATTTTCTCATTATGGATTATATTTCTTGCAAAAATAAATTAAATATATTTTGGCTTCTATTTACCTTATTTACCATACAAAAATTATTTTTGTGGTGAAAAATCATGAAAATATTGTTTATAGCAGACTTGTTTACAAGATCAACATTATCACTCTATTATATCAATTCATGAGATTCTTAGTTCTAGGGGTCAAAATTTATATGCTAGTGTTATTTTGCAAGGGGTTTGATTTAGCTTATTACGTACAATGAATTTAGGAACTACATTTTTCCAATGAACTAATTTAGCATTCTATAATTTTAATTCATGGAATACTTTATAACGAATTATCATTCAAAAATTTGTATTCTTGAAATCTTATGCATGGTAGTTCCATTTGTACACTATTTTTTCTTTTGACACACATGATGATGAAATTCTTATGCATTGGATCATATCAAATAATGTAGTGCAAGAATCATTGACATGGTTGCAAACATTTCACCCATGTTTTTTGACTTCCTTTCCCACATGGAAAACTTCATTATTTCTTGTGGATAATTCCCTCATAAATATCTAGGCAATAGGATGTGTGGCTCTCTTAGTTTCTCTTCCCTTATTTTGATTGTGTATTATTTAACTGTTGGTTGTTCACCTAAATATTGTTCTTCGACACCGATGTGTTCAACTATTTTATAATTCTCTACATTTGGCATGTGCATCGTTGTTGGCTAAAAAAACTAACTGGGAATTTTCATGGCAGTAAAAGATAGATTGAAATGTAAAAACCTCTAGGAAACATAATGCACTACTCATTATTAGATAATTCCATGAACAAATTACTAGAGTTACATGGAAAGTATTCTAATCAAATTGGTTGCATCAACTATGTCAAAGAATAGTGGGAACCATTAACAAGTGAGTATAAACTTTTTTAAAGTGATACATTATTGTTTTTTATTTCACCACCCTTACTCCAAATCCATCACAATCACAAATGGTTATTGTTGGTGGTTTGGAAGTTATTTCTAAACCTGCCAAAATCATAATTTATCATTAGTTATGATTTGGCCAGTATTATTTCTTATGTTGATGTGTCATGTGGAATGTTGCATGTATGTGGATAAAATCATGTAGGTATTTTCAACATTCAAACTAGGAAACAAATTCTTTTATTAATTTATAACATAATTACATCAAACAATAGTTTCTTACAGAGGTTACTCTTTTAATGTCACTTCCATGTATTTTGGTACTAACAATTTATGGTAAAATAAAAAATAAAAAATTATATTTTAAAAACTATTATTGCTTGATATCGATGTTATGTTAGGTCCGAATCTAAAAAAATGTCAGTATCCTAGTGAAATGATAGTTTGAAACTTTCAAAATACATGAACAGGATGCGGATGGACCTTGAGGAGAAAAAACGCGCAGAACTTGGGTTTGTAGCAGGATTTCGATGTTGGGTACCATGGAGGGGCTAGAAGGGGGGAGTTCTACTCCCTCCTACAGTCATGTAGTCTCTAATTGTTTCAAGAAGCCCATGGAAGTGGAAACCGGGTGTACAGAAAGAGGAAAACAGGAAAACAACAGAGCTCAGAGGATGGCAGAAACGCAGGAGGAAGTCAGAAGAAAGAAATGTATAGAAGTAGATAGTTAGAAATTGGACCCCAAAATTCAGACAGGACCATGTAAACCTAGGGCTTCCATCACACCCCGAGTGGAGTTAAGTGACCCAACGCTACAGGCGCATAGGGAGCACATGGCGAGTTATGCAGTGATATGCAAATTCATGGGGTTATGGCCAACGGAGAAGGCCCTACACTCGTGGATAAAGAACCATTGGAAACCTAAGGGAGATATAGATCTGCACCTTGGATCCAAGGGTTTATTCACAGTTGTGTTTTCAAACCTAGAGGATAAGGACAAGATATTTGAAGGAGGACCCTTCTTCTATGCGGCGACAGGTCTCTATATGCGACCTTGGGTGATGAACTTCATCCCAGTGAGAGAAAAATTTACATCAGTGTTGGTATGGATAAGACTTTATTCCCTACCTCTAGATTATTGGCTGCTGGAATCAATAAAAGCCATAGGTAATAAACTAGGGCATTTCATAAAAATATCAGAGGCCACACTGCGCAAAAAATATACCTCCTTTGCTAGAATATGCGTGGAAACGGACCTTTCTGGGGCTTTGCCGGATGAAATAATTCTAGAAGTTTATGATGAATATTGGGTGTAGGCGGTAGACTACGAGCATATACCCTTCAGATGTCGCAAATGCCGTGAACATGGGCACCTCTTCAGAGACTGCCCTTTAAATAAAATGGAGAGCAGTTTCAAAGCAACCTCAGGTAAAGAGATTGAAGGCTTTACCAAAGTGGGAGGCAAAGGAAAAGGTGGGAGAAAGAACAAAAAAAAAATCTATGAGGAAAAGAAGCCTAGTCATAATAGGTTCAAGATATTAGAAGAAGAATAAGGGGATGAAAGAGCGAAGCAAGTATTGAAAGACAATCCAGTAGAGAAGGAAAAGGATGATAGCATGGAGGATGGACCTAACAAAAGCCAACAAAAGGAGGATAAACCCAGCACAATGGAACTTGATAGGGACCAAGAGATGACCTCAACCGAAGTGGGAATAGAGGAGCATGAACTGCAGGACATACTGGAAAGGGAGCATCTCGATCTAGAAAAGTTCCTGGAGGAAGGAACTACCAGAGGAGTGGACTCACTACCTCAAGAGGAATTTAACAGAGTACAACAGCTCTTCCTTTGGAGAACTCAGGCAAATGGTTCTAGGGTCAAAAGAAACCATCATAGTCACGATAACAGAAGGGTCAAAACTATGGAGGCAACAGAGGGACAAGCTCCCAAGAACCCAGGAAGAAAAAGAGGAAGAAAAAGACAAAATGAGCTGCTGATTGAATGTGGAAAACTCATGATCAACTCAGGTAAGATGAAAGACCTAACTAGTTACTCATTTACAAATCTTTCTTAATGAAGCTTACAACATGGAATATTAGGGGTCTTGGAAGTAAAAGGAAACAATGAAATCTCAACAATTGAATGAAGGAAGAAATACCAGATTTGGTATTTATCCAGGAAACAAAATGTTTTGTAGACAAAATAAGAGAGATACATAGCAAGTTTCTTATTAAGTATGAATATTTATAAGTTAAAGCAGACACCATAGCAGGAGGAATTATTACACTATGGAACCCTTAGAAGCTTGGAATCCTAGATGTTGAAGCATCTAGGAACTACCTATCAGTGGTCATCCAACCTTTGGGGGACAAGGAAGTTTATCTGATCACAAATGTCTATGGTCCACAAAAGCTTGAAGATAAATTCAGGCTTCTAACCTCTCTGGAGGAGCTAAGAGAAAGACATCCAGGCATCCCATGGATTATGGGAGGGGATTTTAATATGATCAGATCTCTCTTAGAAAAAAAAGGTGGGACTAGATCTCTAGGCAGAGATTCCATAGCTTTTCAAAACTTCATTACCAACATGAGGCTAGTAGATACAAAGACCTACAATGGTATCTTCACCTAGAATAATAAAAGGGGAGGGGATGCTCAAGTGGCCTCTAAACTAGATAGATTCATTATCTCTGAGGACCTTATCCTCTCAGGCCTTGACTTGTCAACTATGATCCTCCCTTTTGGAGGCTTAGATCACTGGCCTATTCAATTAGAAGCGTCCTTTATAGGAACGCCAAGAAATAGACCTTTCAGGTTTGAAAACATTTGGCTTACCCATCCTGACTTCAACAACAATATTGAAAAATGGTGGACAAAATATTTGAATGTTCAGGGTACTAAAATGTTCCTTCTACAGTAGAGGCTGAAACACATCAAACACAGGCTTAAAGATTGGAATAAGAATGAGTTTGGCAATATATTCGAAGCCAAAAAAGTAGTTGAGGGAAAGCTACACGAAATTAACCAGGAACTCATCTCAAAGGGATTCACCGAGGAGGGTAAGAAACAAGCTAACTTGCTTCAACCGGACTGGGAAGGCTTATGTAAGCAAGAAGAAATCTTCTGGAAATAGAAATTGAGAGTTCAATGGTTAAAGGAAGGAGACAGGAATACAAGGTTTATTCACAAGTCCACCATGGATCATCAGTCTCATAATAGAAATTTAAAATTGAAAGATACACAAGGAAATCAGCTCAATACCCACAAAGAAACAGAAGCTACTCTGGTTCAACATTTCCAAGGCATAGCAGAGGAGCCTCTCATATACAGATCACAATTCATCAATGACTTCACTAAGCACATTCCCAAGCTTGTGACAAGAGAAGATAATTATAATCTTAACATGGCAGTGAATGAACAAGAGGTTAGAGAAGTCATCAAAGAGATGCAAAATGGAAATGCTTGTAGAGCCTTGAACCTGTACCTTCCCATACACCTCTCAGCCTCCTTTTCCCACTCATTTCATCCACCAAGTTGATTAAATCATTGTATTTTAGGACTTTTAACATGGTTTTCTAACTACGCTGATGACTGTTGTTTGGTTTAGAATTTTGGTTCAGAGTGCTGCGTTTCCGCAGCCAACACAGGTTTCCGCAGTTGATCCAAGTTTCTGCAGCCAGCACAGGATTCCGTAGCTGTTTTATTAAATGATATGTTACAGGTGTCCTCCGAGAAGATGAGCCACATGGGCAAGTTCTAGGAGTCAAGGACATGGGACGTGTCCCTCCAGATCACCCAGAACAACCATAAAAGCCCGCGGTCAACAAGGAGGCAAATACCGGTAAACAGAAGTGTTCAGCGGTGGCACAGCTCTGCGTTGCTCTGTTTTTGGGCACGTGAAGCTAGGTGGCATCATCCTCAGCCACGGAGACAATCTAGAAGCACGAATCCAACAGCCATACTCTCCAGATTGAATGAACACGATGACAGTTACCTAGATCCGGGGATGCAGAGGATTCACGTGTTTTTAAACAGTTGGTTGAATAGCATAGATCTCGTTAAAGTAGTTTGCTTTCTCCTTATAAATAAAGCATCCTTGAACGCTGTAGAGTTAATCGTTTTTTGTAATCGTTTTGTATGTAATTTTGAGCTCCCCACTGTACTTTACATTTGATGTTCAATACATGAGAAGACTGTTTTGCATTTAAGCGTATAACTGCTCCTTGAACCGGCTGAAGTAGGCAGAGGGACCCTGTTTGTTGAAGCTCTGTACAGTAACCTTTAATTTCCTGCATTTCTTTTTCTTGTTTCATGTATATTAGCTGTACAGATGTCTTTTAAATTGCTGTGTTTTTATTTCTTTTCAACATGTATATTAGCTGTACATAAACTTTGATTTCTGTTGATTTACATTTCTTCACTTTTATGTTCATGACTGATCAGTGTGTTATGCAGGTTTCTTAGCCAAGCCCGGGACAGTTTTCCTTCTTTTCTTTTCATAACTAGTGGCATGCGTGATCATCTTTTCTATGTTGCTAACCTTCATTGTTTTGCAGTTTTGATTTTCCTTACTGTCATTTCTTTAACTTGCATATTTACTTTCTGCTCTTAGATGTCAAGTTGTTCATCTATTGATGGTTCCTTTTCCATAATCAAATAACTTTATTGGGAGCCAAAATATCACTTAGTATAGCATGATTTAATTTGCTTTAGAACTCACATTACTTGACTTATTCATAACTGTTTCTTACATGATAAATTCAGCTAAAAGGAAAAAAGTTAAGAGGAAGTTAAAGTATTGTGACTAGTCTCTTTCATGTAGTTTCACTTAGATTTCACATTGCTTAACATTTCATGATATCTTTTCATAGAGAAGATTAAGTTGAAGAGTTGACATAGTGTGAGATAGTTGTTCTTACTTTTAGTTGGATTTAATATAGATTTCATTTTCATTTTCATTCAGCAGCAGAGATACTGGGCCGATGTCATTAGTCCTTTATTTGATGTCTTTATTTTCCTTTAAGAGTTGATTTTATTGCAGTTGTTGTTCAAGCTTTCTTGTAGAATACTTTTTAAGTTTTGAGAAATCACTTAGAGATCACCACAATCATCCAAATTTCACTTGCTTTATTACATTTCCATCACATCACAGTAGGAAAGATACATTCGAAAACAAACTTAAAAAAAGCTAAAAACGACAAAAGACTAAGAAAACGGTTACCTAAGTACATATAGTACACCTCACTTCATCAGCTTACGAGCCCCGGGTTGACATTTAAAAGTTTCAATTTAGACATCACTAAATTGACCAAACATTTTGGCACCATTGCCGGGGAAGTGAAATTAGGTAGCCAATTTCTAAAAAAAAAAATTAAGAAAATTTCAAGGAAGGAAAATTGATAACCTCTCAAAGTATGCTCTCCTCTTGCACCTAGAGTGATCTGGAGGATCAGAAAAGAGAAAGTTATTGGCTTAATAGTTTCTTGAGTATGCTCTCTTCTTGCACCTAGAGTGACCTGGAAGATTAGAAAGAGAATTATTAGCCTGACTTGAAGAAAAATAAAAAAAATGACATGCATAGAGCAAGAGATTCTAGGGGAAGGTTTTTAGCTAGATCCAAGAGTTCGATTTTTACAAGTCCATCTACTTCAAGGAATAGACAAGAGACACCTCCATCATCTCCAACTTACACTCCTAGCCCTAGGATTCCTGTAATTCAAGAGGCAGGAGTCGACTCTCCCACAGCTTCCATCGAATTTGAATTAGAAAGAGATCCTTTCCTTCCTTCTACAGAAAGAAAAATTGTAATTGAAGAAGTAGAATCATCTGAAGAAGAAGAGGGAGAAATTCCTTCTCGTTCACCCTTTGTAGAAGAACCAGAAGACTCTGAAGTCTCTAGGGAAACTACTATGACAGAGGAAGGAGCAACTGGATTTGGGAGAGGTAGAGGTAGAGGAGGAGGAGGAGGAAACAATGGAGGAGGTAGAGGTAACATTGGGGGAAATAGGGATGGAGATAACTCATTTGGATTTCCTATAGTCGATGAGGACTCCCGAGCCACCATGAAAAACATCTCACCATCTGTCCTCCCAAACTTCCATGGGTTAAGGAATGAGGACCCTGAAACATTTCTATTTGAGTTTGAAGTCGTGTGTTGAACTTATGATTATCCGGAAGACTCTCAAAAACTCAAACTGTTTCCTTCAACATTGAAAGGAGTAGCCTTGAAATGGTTCATGGGATTACTCACTCAATCCATTAGGTCTTGGAATGATATGAAACAAACATTTTTGGATAGGTACCTGGACTATTGTATGCCCACCAATCACAAGGATGAGGTATTCAAAATGGTGCAAAGAGAAGATGAAAACTTGGAGGATTTACTTGAAAGATTTCAATACAACCTGAAAAGAGCAAAAATGAGTAACTTAGATGAGGAGACCTTGAAAGCCCTTCTATTAAAAGCCATTAGAGATGAATGGATAGATATTTTGAACATGATGGGGAAGGGAGATATCTCTCAACTTTCACTTAATGATATAGCAGAGCTATGTGTCCGTCTCTCAAGAGGGAAATCTAAAACTCAAAAAGGGCCTAGAGATCCTTCTCTCATCAGAGCAAACAAATCTGCAACTGGATCAGTGAGTAGGGCTGAGATTGGAAACATGCTTGATGAATTCAAAACTGACATCTTAGGGAGTCTTAGTGAACAACTAGACACCCTTTAGATTCAAAATAAACAGAAAGAAGAAGCTGAGGCTTTGGCCATCTTTTGCCCAAAATGTAGGAAGAAACATGCTCTAAGGGACTGTCCCTTGGATGCAAAAGTTGTAGAAACATGTGTAATTTGTTCAGAGAATCATGAGACCAAGGATTGTCCTTCAATTCCTGGGCTCAAAGCTGTCTTTCAGGAAGATCCAAATACAATCGAATCTCTCTATTTTGTTGCAAGGAGACCTTGGCAGGGGCAACAAAATCAAGGGTTTAGAAACTCTATGAATTTTCAACCCCCACCAAATTGGAATCCTTGGCAACAACCTTGGTCCCAACCTCAAAATCCTTTTCAATCATGGGTACAAGGTATGCAAAATCCTTATGGGAGATTTGCTCAATTTTACCAATATCCTCCATCTTTTCAAAACCAACAAGCTCCACAACTTCCAAATCAAAATCCACAACTATCATTGCCATTTCCACAACAACAACAACAACAAAAACCTTCTCAACAGAATCCAAATTCTCAACTCTTGCTTCCATTCCAACAGAAGTCAAATCAACTTCCTTCTCAGCCATTTCCAAACCCCAATAATAAAAACCCTCAAAATGCTTACATGATGGAAGGTCAACAATTTCCTACCTATATGATTGTTCCTCTCAATGAAGTACAACTCAGATCAGGTAGAGTCCTAGATAAACCTTCTAAAATGCTCAAAAGCAAAGCATTTTTGAGGCAGAGTCTCTTGAAGCCAATAAGGGTTCTGAAGCATCTCTTCAAAACCCAAACACTCAAAAAGAAAAAGAAAAAGAATTAACCCCCACAACTCCCATAGTTGAGCAACCTGCATCTTTATCCACACCTCCTTTTCCTAAAAGATTACAAATTGACAAAGGAGTGGAAAAACAAATTTGGTTGCCTGACTATAATTTTCTAGATGAATTGAAGAATGTCTGTATCAAGATTCCCTTGTTACAAGCCATTAAAGAGATTCCTATTCTAGCAAAAACAATAAAGGAGTTGAGTCTTAAAAGACCAGGAAGGAAACCAAGAGATACCAGAAGGATCCACCTGGTAGGGAAAATTGCAGATATCATGATGGGAAAAATTACTATGCAGAAATATGTAGATCCTAGTAGTCCAATTGTCAAAACACATATCAATGGGGTAGAAATACCAAATACTTTGATTGATTTAGGGGCTGCTATCAACATCATGAGTAGACAGACTATGGAACAGCTAAAACTTCCTAACCTTCTCTTTACACCTACTTTATTGCAACTTGCAGATCGATCAATAATTAAACCAGATGGTGTATTAGAAGACATTCCAGTCTCCTTAGACTCTTGGGAATATCCAGTGGATTTCATGATTTTAACTCCCAAGAGTAATCTAGGAGGACATCCTCTTATTTTAGGAAGACCTTGGCTAGCCACAGCTGATGCTTTCATAAGTTGTAGGTCTGGGGATATGTATATTTCTGATGGTAATTCGACAAAGAAGTTCAATCTGTATCCTCCAGCAAAAGCAATTACAGAAATAGGAGATAACGAGTGGGTTGATGATGAAGATATTATACAACCTGTCTTTACCATTTCTGAGATCAGTGAAGATAGTCAAATTTTGAACACATTAGAAAACTTTGAACCATCTTCAGAATATGACCACACACAATTTCAGTTGGATTCTGACATTGAGTGTCTATCATCTAGACAAATGTCTCTTTTCTCTATGGAAGAATTTGGTATTTCTGCCATTGAGATTTTTCCAGGAAAAACATTGAATATCAACAGAAACTTGGAAAAATCACAACAGGGGGAGCTAACCAAAATCTTGCAAAAACATTCTACTGCATTTGCATGGGAGTATACTGATATGAAAGGTATTGACCCTAAGACTTGCATTCATCACATCTACATTGAGGAAAATAGTAAACCAATCAGACAACCTCAAAGAAGGATGAATCCAAACCTTAGGGAGATAGTGAAAGAAGAGCTCCAAAAGTTACTTAATGTAAACTTCATTTACCCCATTTCAGATAGCCGGTGGGTTTCTCCTTTGGTTATAGTACCTAAAAAGAATGGTAAATGGAGGGTTTGCATTGATTACAAGGAATTAAACAAAGCAACTTTGAAGGATCACTTTCCTTTACCCTTTATTGATCAGGTATTAGATACTTTAGCAGGCAAAAAGTATTTCTGATTTTTGGATGGTTTTAGTGGTTACAATCAGATTCAGGTAGCACCTGAAGATCAGGACAAAACCACATTTACTTGTCCATGGGGAACTTTTGCTTACCGAGTACTTCCTTTTGGATTATGTAATGCACCTGCAACATTTCAAAGGGCAGTACTAGGAATCTTTTCTGATCTAATTCATGATTGTGTAGAGGTCTATATGGATGATTTTATAGTTTATGGTAATTCATTTGAAGAGGCATTAGAAAATCTGGAAAAAGTCCTTATAAGATGTAAAGAAACAAATCTTTCATTAAGTCATGAAAAATGTTTTATGATGTTTACTGAAGGGATTGTTTTAGGACATCATATTTCAGGAGATGGAATTAAAGTTGATAGATCAAAAGTTAAAGTCATCTCCAAGTTACCTATTCCAAATTGTCAAAAAGATGTTAGAAGTTTTCTTGGATTTACTAGATATTATAGAAGATTTATTGAAAACTTCACCAAGATAGCATCTCCGCTCTTCAAATTACTTACAAAAGACTATGAATTCAATTGGGATCTTGACTGTCAATCTGCATTTGAAACTTTGAAAACAAGAATATCTGAAGCACCCATTTTGAGAGGGCCAAATTGGAAACTTCCTTTCCATATTTCTACAGATGCTTCAGATACAACTCTAGGAGCTGTGTTGGGTCAAAAGGATTTAGTTCCTTATGCCATTTATTACACCAGTAAAAATTTGACTCCTACTGAGTTAAATTATACTGTGACTGAAAAAGAGTTCTTAGCTGTTGTGCATGCAATCAACAAGTTTAGACATTATATAACCGGCTATGAAACTTTTGTCCATACTGATCATTCTGCAATTAGATATCTCATGAACAAACCTGTTACTAATGGCAAAGTTACAAGATGGCTTTTACTTTTACAAGAATTCAATATTACTGTGTTAGATAGACCAGGGAAACAAAATACAGTAGCTGATTTCTTGTCTAGAATCCAAAATACTAACGAAGATTCTCCTGTAGAGGATAAGTTTCCAGATGAATATTTGTTTGCAGTAACTACTAAGACTCCTTGGTATGCAGATATTGCTAACTATTTGGTTACAGGGAAGCTACCTCCACATTTATTTCCTAATGAGAAGAGGAAAATTATTCAGGAGAGTTCAAATTATTCATGGATTTCTAATGAATTGTTTAAGACAGGGCTAGATTGTGTGATCAGAAGATGTGTTTGGGAAGATGAAATGCCTGACATCCTAAGGGCATGTCATGATGAGCTGTGCGGTGGGCACTTCGCTGACAAGAGGACGGCCTATAAAATCCTTTCTTTAGGATATTATTGGCCTTCTCTCTTCAAAGATGAAAAACAATATGTTAGAAGGTGTGACAGCTACCAAAGAGTTGGGAGACCAACTCTTTCAAATGAAATGCCATTACAGCCACAGGTACTCATCAAACCCTTTGAAAAATGGGCTTTAGATTTCATTGGACCTATTAATCCACCATCTAGACAAAAGAAGTATATATTGTTTTGCACTGATTATGTTACTAAATGGGTAGAAGCCAAGGCATTGCCTTCTGCCACTGAAAATTTAGTTGTTCAATTTCTTTTTGAGGATATTTTTACTCGTTTTGGTGTCCCAAGAGAAATTGTGACAGATCAGGGAAGTCAATTTACATCTAACTTGATGGAAAAGCTGATGGAAGAATACAAAGTCAAGCATAGAAAATCTACTCCGTACCATCCGCAAGCAAATGGTCAAGTGGAATCTACAAACAAAGTTCTTGAGAGCATCATCACCAAAACTGTTCATCTCCATAGAAGAGATTGGGCAGAAAGGCTTCCTGAAGCCTTATGGGCCTATAGAACTACATGGAGGAACACAATAGGACATTCTCCCTATGAACTTGTTTATGGGAAAGAAGTCCTGCTCCCCATTGAGTTTCAAGTCAAGACCTTCAAGATGGCAGTTCAGTTGGGGATGAATCTATCAGAAGCCCAAAAGCACAGAATGGAGCAGCTGAATGAGCTAGATGAAATAAGACAAGATGCAATTTTAAGGACTGATCTAGTTCAACACCAAAGAACTAAGTGGCATGACAGATATATCAAAGAGAAAAAGTTTCAAAAGGGAGATTGGGCGTTACTGTTTGATTCCAAATTTAAAGACTTCAAAGGGAAATTTCAGACTCATTGGCTTGGACCATATGAGATCGATGAAGTCTTTAGCAATGGAGCAGTTCGAGTCAAGACTATTGATGAGTTTCAAACTCCTCCCATTGTGAATGGCCACCGATTGAAAATTTATCATAAGCCACTCTCAAAAGAGGACTTTGTCAAAATGTTTCAAGAAAATTCTGCAATGAGGCTGGTGGGGAAGAGTCCTTCTCCTCCATCAGCCTAGTCTTTGTTTCTTTCAGTTAAAAAAAAAAAAAAAAATAATCTTTTGTATAAGCCTGAAAACCAATCATAGATTGGCAGTATTATACAGAAAATGTAGAGTGAAAATCAGGGGTACCTGACACTCTATATTTTCCAAAAAAAAATCTCTCTTTCTTTCCATCTTCACCTCACTTGTCATTCCACTTCATCTCCATCTCATTTTCATCTCCATTTCACTTCACTCCATTTCATTTCCATCTCATTCCACTCATTTCATTTCATTCCATCAATAAAAGTCCCCTTCAGGACTATTTTCATTCAGTTAGTTCTTTTTCTAACTATCTTTGTGCAGTTAAAGGGGTGTTGTCTTAGTTTCCGCAGCTAGCACCAGTTTCCACAGCCAGAAACGATTTCCGCAGCCAGCATCACTCTATCTCTACAGCCAGCAACACTCTGTTTTCAAAAAAAAAATCACAGTCAAAGGTTAGTGTCATCAATACCAAAGGCAACAAAGATATGAGGCATCTGCAAGATCAAAGAGCAATAATGGGTCAGAAGCCTTAATCAACAAATGGCAAACTTCCAAAGGTATGATCAAAATCTCTACCAAATAACAATTTAATGTCATTGTATGCATAGTTATTAGATCATGGAAATTCCACTAAATACAATGATTTGATACGGCAAGATCCATATCACTCCTCTTCCACGATGATAATCCATCCACCTCATTCCTTTCTAACGGTCCCATAATCACTATTAATTCAAACTCGAAATGGGGCTGCTCTTTCATTTATTGGCCGTACGTGGAAGAAGTGACCTACTGTACTACGGCTCTCCTCCACCATAATTTCCGCAGCCACCGTTGAGACATGGCGTAAGTCATCCGATCCCAAAAGGACTCAGCCATTATTCTACCATTATCACTCCACTCCTGCATGCATTGAACTCGTTTCCGTTATTTATCCTTTACTCCCTCGTACTCATACTATTTCCTACTCTCCATTTCCGCTGCAACCTCCATAGCTTTTCTCTAAACCCTGATTACAGTCATTGCATACGCTTTGCATTTCGATTACGGCCACTCCACTTACCTTAAGAATCCCGTAATCAGCTCGTTTTTCCCTTGAACGTCCACACACAGTAAAATTTTCAGCCGGGGTTGAAAGCCGAGAATGGGAAAGTTACTCAGAGCTGAACCTGAGGGCCCAAAATACCTGGAGGGGTATCCGCAGACGAAGGAGTCATTGAAGAAAGCAAAGTGGCTGAAATTTATTCAAAAGTTCAGAGTTTATAATAAGGAAGTTACTAAAACCTTTGCTCGGTCCTTTAATGGACATGTAGTGGAGGTAGGGGACTTGAAATTTACAATAACAGAGGCCACAATAGCAGTAGCAACCAATTTACCACAAGAGGGAGACAGATGGTTTAAAAACAGAGGTCTGGATGATCAAGGATGGAAAGTCATGCTCAAAAACCCAGGTATGGATACTTCTATATTTACTAAAGGAATTCCTATGCATGTAATCAAAGAAGAAAGGTCTACGCTGTTATTACTTGTTCAGAAGTTTATTACATGCGAGGGTCGTTTTGGCACCATGTACATGTATCATGCAAGGATTATGATGAATTTTATGGAAGGCCATGCCCTTAATTTACCTTACTTTCTGTTAGCAAACCTGAAGAAAATGAGCTCTACTGTTCAGAAACATGTAGGCCATATTGAATCCCACCTTTACCATCACGGGCTCATCAGAATTCTCATTGAAGATCAATTGAAAAATAATAATGATACTTGGGAAAAGTTTTTGATCAGAAATCACTTCCAAGAAGTGACTGAAGCCTCTGCCAGCAGTTCCCCAAAAATCCCAAAAAGAAGTAGGAGGAAAGAAAGAAATGTTACAGCCCAGGACCTTCCTACAGTAGACACTCAGGAAACTGTTCAGGAGGAAGAAGAGGAGGGAGCTAGAAACAAAAAGCAGAGAAAGGACAAAGGTAAAATAACTATCCAAGAGACATATCCATCCCTTGAACCATCTGTAGAAGAAGAGTCTCAAACTCTGGCCGATAGATTAGCACATCTTCATGCTGCTGCCATAAAAAAGAGAAAACAAAAGGAAAAACAGAGTGCCCAGAAAGAGAGCACTAGTCCATACCTGAGAAGGAGCACTAGGCTAAAAGGGAAGGGGAATAAAACCAAAGAAAAACAGTCTCATTTTATTTATTTGGATAAAGAGACACTTGAGAAATCTCCAACTCAGCCAATCATTGAGCCAAGTCCTCCACATGAGGAAAGCCCTTTTCAGCAGGAAAGAGAAAACAGTCCTCCTTCACCAGAATTTGAGTTCAGGCTGAGAAAAACACCTGAGGTAGATTCCAACCAGCAAGAAGCATATAACTACCTAGAGTCCTTGGAACAATCAGCTGCAGGACCAAGCACCACCTTGCCACTTGATGCACAAGTACAGTCTTTAAAACAGGAAGTGTTTGAGTTGGAAGTCCTAAATAGGCATATTAAACAAGAAAATGAAGCATTAAAAGAGCAAAGTAAAGTGGACAAGATTGTCCATGACAATACCATGCTTCACTTAGGACTGTGGCAGAAGAAGAATAGAAAGTTGAAGAAAAAGTGTAAGAAGCTGAGTAGGGCATTGATTAATTTGAAGTTCAGGTGTCTAGTCAAGAAACCAAGGACCATTTTGGCATCAAGGAGAAAGAGAAGAAGGCTGGATGTTCTTGCAGAAGCATCAGAGCACATGGATTGAGGAAAAGAGCTAAGTTTTGGTTGCATGAGGACATGCAACACCTTCACAGTGGGGGTATGTAGAGCCTTGAACCTGTACCTTCCCATACACCTCTTAGCCTCCTTTTCCCACTCATTTCATCCACCAAGTTGATTAAATCATTGTATTTTAGGACTTTTTACATGGTTTTCTAACTAAGCTGATGACTGTTGTTTGGTTTAGAATTTTGGTTCAGAGTGCTGCGTTTCCGCAGCCAACACAGGTTTCCGCAGCTGATCCAAGTTTCTGCAGCCAGCACAGGATTCCGCAGCTATTTTATTAAATGATATGTTACAGGTGTCCTCCGAGAAGATGAGCCACATGGGCAAGTTCCAGGAGTCAAGGACATGGGACGTGTCCCTCCAGATCACCCAGAACAGCCATAAAAGCCCGCGGTCAACGAGGAGGCAAATACCGGTCAACAGAAGTGTTCAGCGGTGGCACGGCTCTGCGTTGCTCTGTTTTTGGGCACGTGAAGCTAGGTGGCATCATCCTCAGCCACGGAGACAATCTAGAAGCACGAATCCAATAGCCATACTCTCCAGATTGAATGAACATGATGACAATTACCTAGATCTGGGGAGGCAGAGGATTCACGTGTTTTTAAACAACTGGTTGAATAGCATAGATCTCGTTAAAGTAGTTTGCTTTCTCCTTATAAATAAAGCGTCCTTGAACGCTGTAGAGTTAATCGTTTTTGTAATCGTTTTGTATGTAATTTTGAGCTCCCCACTGTACTTTACATTTGATGTTCAATACATGAGAAGACTGTTTTGCATTTAAGCGTATAACTGCTCCTTGAACCGGCTGAAGTAGGCAGAGGGCCCCTGTTTGCTGAAGCTCTGTACAGTAACCTTTAATTTCCTGCATTTCTTTTTCTTGTTTCATGTATATTAGCTGTACAGATGTCTTTTAAATTGCTGCGTTTTTATTTCTTTTCAACATGTATATTAGCTGTACATAAACTTTGATTTCTGTTGATTTACATTTCTGCACTTTTATGTTCATGACTGATCAGTGTGTTATGCAGGTTTCTTAGCCAAGCCCGGGACAATTTTCCTTCTTTTCTTTTCATAACTAGTGGCATGCGTGATCATCTTGTCTATGTTGCTGACCTTCGTTATTTTGCAATTTTGATTTTCCTTACTGTCATTTCTTTAACTTGCATATTTACTTTTTGCTCTTAGATGTCAAGTTGTTTATCTATTGATGGTTCCTTTTCCATAATCAAATAACTTTATTGGGAGCCAAAATATCACTTAGTATAGCTTGATTTAGTTTTCTTTAGAACTCACATTACTTGACTTATTCATAACTGTTTCTTACATGATAAATTCAGCTAAAAGGCAAAAGGTTAAGAGGAAGTTAAAGTATTGTGACTAGTCTCTTTTATGTAGTTTCACTTAGATTTCACATTGCTTAACATTTCATGATATCTTTTCATAGAGAAGATTAAGTTGAAGAGTTGACATAGTGTGAGATAGTTGTTCTTACTTTTAGTTGGATTTAATATAGATTTCATTTTCATTTTCATTCAGCAGCAGAGATACTGGGCCGATGTCATTAGTCCTTTATTTGATGTCTTTATTTTCCTTTAAGAGTTGATTTTATTGCAGTTGTTGTTCAAGCTTTCTTGTAGAATACTTTTTAAGTTTTGAGAAATCACTTAGAGATCACGACAATCATCCACATTTCACTTGCTTTATTACATTTCCATCACATCACAGTAGGAAAGATACATTCGAAAACAAACTTAAAAAAAGCTAAAAACGACAAAAGACTAAGAAAACTGTTACCTAAGTACATATAGTACACCTCACTTCATCAGCTTACGAGTCCCGGGTTGACATTTAAAAGTTGCAATTTAGACATCACTAAATTGACCAAACAATGCTCCAGGCCCGGATGGTTTCAATGTTGACTTCTTCAAACATGCTGAAACATAGTCAAGCAAGATATTCTGGAGGTGGTGGAGGACTCAAGGAAAAACAAAAATGTTTTGAAAGCGCTCAACACCTCTTTCATATCCTTGATTCCAAAGCAGGAAAATGCAATGACACCAGATAGATTTAGACCCATAGCATTATGCAATGTGGTGTACAAAATTATTTCCAAAATAATTGCAAACAGGCTCAAGCCCCTTCTTCCAACTCTTGTGTCTGAGGAGCAAATCGGATATGTGGAAGGTAGACAAATTCTAAACAATTTCATTCAAGCTCATGAAGTGGTCCACTCACTGAAAAGCAATAAGCAGATAGGTATGATCATACAACTTGATCTAGAAAAGGCTTATGACAAGCCTAGTTGGGCATACATCATGGAAGTTCTAAAAGCATATGGCTTTGACCATAACTGGATAAGATGGGTTATGGCCCTTGTTGCCACCTCAATATTTTCAATACCGTTGAATGGCTCACCATCCAAAACCCTCAAACCTTCAAGAGGACTCAGACAAGGAGATCCGCTCTCACCCTTCCTCTTTATTCTCATGATGCAAGGGCTAGGCAATGCAATCAAAGCTGCCAAAGTAGAAGGCAAAATTCAGGGGCTCAAACTCACCCTGAGTGGGAATGCTTTGACTCATCAACAATTTGTGGATGACACCATGCTGCAGGGCACACCTACGGTCAAAGAAGCACATGCCTTCAAACAAATCCTGAAATACTTTGTTATGGTTGCGGGTACTAAGGTGAGCCTTACCAAATCAAAGGATTTCTTTTTCAATACTGATATTGCAATACAGAGAAACCTCACCTGAATTCTAGGTTTTCAAAGAGAAGTGCTACCCTCCAAATATTTGGGAGTTCCTCTTACAGACAAGCCTCTAAGCAATATAGTTTGGGAGCCTGTTATTAATAGAATCCAGGACAGAATCCAAAAATGGAAAAACAAGTCTTTGAATTTGGCAGGAAGACTAGTTCTTACAAAAGCCATCCTACAAACTGTTCCTATTTTCATGTTTTCAGCACTCCCAGCTCCTAAAGAAGTTATGCAACACATTAGAAATATTCAAAGAGATTTTCTTTGGGGCAAAGGGGAAGAGAAAAAGAAATGGGCTTTGGTAGCCTAGGAAAAGATCTATAAACCTAAGACACATGGAGGTTTGGGACTTGATGACCTTGAAACCCTAAACAATGTTTTGGGGGAAAAAATATGGTGGAGATGGCTAAAGGAATCAGATGCCCCTTGGGAAAAGGTATGGAAACATAAATATGCAAACAATTGGCAAGAAAGGGAGCACATCAGAATGTCTGGAATAATCAAAGGCTCCCACACCTGGAACAAAGCTTGGGAAAATAGAGCTATTATTCAAAAACATAGTTTCTGGGAAATCAGAGATGGAAACCTTTCTTGGTTTTGGGAAGATAATTGGCAACAGGAACCAAAACTGCTGAGAGAATATTTTGGCAAAGAAGGATACTGATGACAAAGGGTTACACAAGGTAAATGACTTCTGGGAGCAGGATAGAAACGAAGGAAAATGGAGAGTATGGAAGAACTTGATTTACAGTGAGGACTCTCCATTGAAGGGACAGGTAGAAGTTCTCACAGTTATCTTGGAACAGAGAAAGATTCTGATTTCAACATCTTCAGACCAACTGAGATGGGGCAAAAACAATGAAGGTAACTTTAACCTTAAAGAGGCCAAGCGAATAACCCTTGGGCTTGAATTTACAAACCTTGACACAGTATGGAAAGACCTATGGCAGAATCAAAACTGGATTAAAATCAAATTGTTCATGTGGTTGGTGCAGCATAAAAAGATTCTAACTTGGGAAAAACTGTAGAAGAGAGGTGTAATTGGTCCATCAAGATGCCAACTTTGCAAATTAAAAGAAGAAACTATGGAACACCTTCTCAACCTTTTCCCATTCACATCCACCTTGTGGAATTGGGTGGTTTCAATCTTCAGACAGTCTGATAGGGACATTGGCAACATCAACAACACATTGAGGAATTGGAGGAGAAATTTCTCTGCAAATGAAATAATCAACAAAGCTTGGGAATTGGTTCCTAGCTTTCTAATTTGGGATGTCTTGAAAGAACGCAAAAATAGAATCTTCAATAACAGGATTTCTTCTGCCCAGAGCATTATGGATCAGATCATAGGACAACTCAAAGAGACTGTAAGAAGCCATATAAGATTCCCCCCTGAGAACCAACCTCAGGATCAGGATAGGTAGATACTTCTACATTTGGGCCTTCAGGGGCTCTTCCCCCAAGGAATAACCAAGAATGTAAGTCATATAACAACTGATAAGGATTTTTGGTAACCCCCCCCAATGGATTTATGAAGTACAATATAGATGGGGCCTCAAAAGGAAACCCTGAAATTGCTGGTTATGGAGGAATAATAAGAGATGACAAGGGTTTAATAAAAGCCATCTTTCATAGTCATTTAGGTAATCCACTAAGAATATGGCAGAGCTCATGGCCCTTGAGCAATGCCTAGAAATCTTAAGGGACTCAAAATTACATAATACCATAGTTGAAGCTGATTTTGAACTGATAATCAATTTAGTCAAGAAAATATGAAATGGCTTAGTGCCAGACAGAGTGTCAAAACACTGGATATTGCTGCAAGTTTATCAACTTATCCATTCCCACCAGTGCACCATGAGAACCCTTAGTTTCATTCATGTGCGGAGAACTGCCAACAGGTTAGCGGATATTATGGCCAATGAAGGCATTCTCTGTGCCAAAATCAATAAAATATATGAATGGCCAGAGACTCCTCAAGGTCGATTGCGGGATGAGTGCCACAAACAGGCAACCTTAGACAGGGAGATCTACCAGAACAGAGGAAATAAGCAAGACAAAGTATGAGCAGGGCGTTCTTCAAGAACAGAGGACTTTTGGTCGACATGAGGAAGAAGTATGAGCAGGAGGGCAAGGATGGATCCAGAGTTTTACTTTGGTTTTCAGGCGGTAAATTGGAAACAGAACTCCGCATTCCTAAGTTTCTCAGGCGGGAAACTAATGATAGAACAAGTATTTTAATGTAGCCTTTTAATGTTTGGTGTTGAGTGCTTCATTAAAGAGTGGGTAGGTCAACGAAATCACAGAAATACAATGTATTTCACGCGGAAAACAGTTAGTTGGTTAACATTCCAAACAAACCCAAAATGAGATTAAGTGATGTCTCCATTCGGCTTCGGGTCCGAAGATGCAGTTAAGTTTTGCGCTTGTTGGATAGGCCTTTTGAGATCACATGCATCTGGTGAATTTCGGGTGGATAAACTACACGAAGGTTATCTGCCCATTTGGACCCGAAATCGTTTCTAGTGGTAGTTCAATATTTTTTTCAGGTGTATTTTTGTTGTTATCGAGTGAGCTTGTTGGTAACCCAATATATCACCTGGATCATTAGATCGTTGAGGCTTGATCGGATGGTTATGTTGTTCGGAGAGTCTTAGGTGGTAACGTGGAAAGGTGGTTGGGCCTGAGTCTTGGTTTGTGGACCCACGGACCAAGGCTTTGTATGGCTCGGCTTGTGCTTCAGCAAATGCTCCTCTTTATGTACATTATGTAACTTTTCTCTTAATTGGAATAGAAGGACCTACGCTTACTTTACCAAAAAAATATGTTATGTTAGGTCTACAATGCATCTACCCATATAATGGATTGGATTATTGGGAAACTCACAACGTAAATAGAGCCCTAGTATTCATTTCTTGTGTTCATTAAAGAAAATGGATTTGCTTGAAGTTTTATAAGGTACCACATATGAAAGGATATCTTCATAGAGTGCATTTAACATTCTAGATGTAGAAATAATATATGGCCCTTCCAACCTTGACATTATGAATATGAAGTCACAATATAGATTACTAGATATGTTTTACACTATTTGAAATCCTAGATTGGAGATGGCAGTTTGCAACTACCCATGTGTGAAGAGAGAAAATTTGTGCAAACATGTTGTGAAGGCATATATGTAAATTAAAGGAGCATCCCATTTTGTTCCACTTGGTTTCCCACTCATGGCTTCTCTAGTGGGCACAAATGCTATTTCCAAACTCTATTTAAGTCTCAATATTATTCCCACCATTATCACTAGTATTAATACCTTACTATATAGCTTTGAAGGTGATTGCAACACCACATCAATTAGAAAAGGGGGTGAGAGGAAAACCATAATCTCATAGTTGAACATACAAAGGAATGTGAAATTGTGGAGTTTAGCAAGGATACTGATCAATTTAATCATATGAAATGAAAAAGTGATATGTTTATATTGGAAGCAACAATTTGTGCAACGACAATGAATTGCTTGGATAATAGTTTTTTAGAGAAACTAGACCAATATGATTTATTCACCCGATAGTAGCATTTTGGGCTTATGGATGGGAAGTACCAAGCATAACAGTGACAAATCCTCCAAAATTACTCAATGGACTATCTCGGTCAAGTGACATGAAAAAGGACCAGCCAATCAACCATCATAGTCACTTTACAAGATAATGAGGCACCAAGAGAGAAAGATACCTAAAATGACTTACCGCAAGAGCACTTTATGTTGCTAAAATCAAGGAGTTGCAACAACTATTCCTGAGGATGTATAAATGAGTCTTAAGGATTTGTAAATTCAAGAATAGTTAATTACTAGGTGTTGAGATCAGAAAATGCTGCAACAATTTTATTTTAAGATAATATTTATTTATATATTTATTTTTCTATATTATCCTACTCTATTTTACCTGAAGAAAAGAATATCTCCTTCAAATGTAGGAGTACTTCCAATGTAACCATGTGTGTAACATAATTACAATTCTACTCATGTTCAAGCTTGAGAAATATACTTTAATAAATACTAGAATATGAGGAACTAGTTGCATCAATTGATGCAGTGCTAGGAGTTTTCAAACGATGGAGGAATAACGTATGTAGATGATCATTTGAAAACAAGCTTCAATGTGATCCAAATATTGTTAGTCTTTTACTTCATTATTAACAATTGGTATTTCATTTTTAGTTATTCCATGCATTTCTTCCAAGGCTTTCTGATTACTTCCTTGAATGCATGGTGAATTTGGTGATAAACATGTTACTAACTCTTCAAACTTTGCTTCTAATGGATCCTCCTCATAAAATTTGATCCATGATTCTGTAGTCTTCTTAATGGATCAACAAAGGTGATCAAGGAAAGCTTTCATATATTCTTGTAGAGATGGCTCCTGTATCTTCTCTTCTTTTATTCCTTCTGAAGAAATAGATATTCTTTTCATTGCTGCCAAGATTTGCTTTTCCTGAGAAGAAAAGACTCTAGTTGTTGCTAAGATTTGAGAAATTTCTTGGGGTCACATCTTCTACCAAATTGTTTTGCATCCTTGTCCTGCTAACTGGTAGGTCCTATCAGCACATGGATTAGTGCATGGGGGTTGTTACAACACATTGTAAATAAAAACCTTTTAGAATAAATAAATACGATATGCAGAAGGGGAAAAAATTCAGGAAAAGACCTGTTGTGCACTTGGATACTCTCACAATGTGACCAATCTAAAATTTTGGCTACCAAGGTCTTATCCCTTCGCACCTCCCCAACAATGTTGCTAAAATGTTGAGTGCACTATTTTATGGGTTAATATTTCAACATTTAACATGTCAATCTGTGGCTTTGTAGACTTTGAGGTGCAACATAGTCTATGAAAGAGAAAGACTTGTAGGATCCTCTAATCAAATATTTGTCTATCTAAACAATCACTTTTGGTCTCTGTTAAAAACACGATATCTATAATTTATTAATTCTAAACCCAATATAATTATTCAACAAACATAGAAAGAAAGAAACCTTAACTAATAACCATTGGGCTCCTTTGATTCTGACTCCCTCTAAGCTAAAAAACTTAAAGTCTATTTCAATGGTCTAGAAGACAAAATAATTCAAATACCTTTGTGATCTGCACACTCCTAAGCCAAGAAGAGACAATAGTTTCCTTATTCTAACTCCTTCTCAAATGGTAGACCTAATGCTTTGTTTAGTTATCTAGAGGACTAGAGGAAATCAAGGATCATTGTAATTTACTCACCTTTAAAGCAATATAAATAAAGCTTCCTAACCCTGGCTCCCTCTGGGTTGGTAGGCCTAATGGCTTCCTCAGTTATCTAGGGGACAAACGAAGTTAATAACCCTTTATAGTTTGCACATAGAGAAAGTACAAAGAGAATGGGGTTCCTAGTCCTAGCTCCTTCTGGGCGAGTTGACCTAGCTTTAGGCTCACATGTCTAAGGGAAAAAGGGACTAGAGATCTCACTATGGGTTTTGCACACTCATGACAGGAAAGGAAACCAAGCATTGGAAAACAACTCCTACAACTAGACATCACTGCCAATCTCATACAGTTGAAAAATAATCAAGTTGCAAGCCAAAAAGTCAAAGATCAAATCTTAGCAGTTGTGAAATTAGTCATTAGTTGACATTATAAATAATAAAAGTAAACATTTCATATCAACATATAATAAATGAAAAGATACATTAATTATTGTCAAAACAAGAAACTGAGTATGGTTAGCATATAAATTCACACTTCAAGGCCATGAAGTAAAATTGTACCCTGCAAACTATATCCAATATTTAACCATCAAATGCATGCCTATAAACCACAATATATGACTAGGAACAACAATGATTTATGTCAAAAATTGATCCTCTATATCAGGATATATTTGAAAAACATCCAACGTGGATTAAATCACATACATACAAGGAAATTTCCCCAGGATCAAATTAGAACTTATAACTATATATGGGATTATATAGGGATGACTAAAACTCGATCCAAGCCTCATGAATCAATCATGTAATACACAATGTATAAATATTTGTTCCATAATCCAACTTGATTGCTATAGAGCGAGGGTTAGTTATAATAAGGAATTATCTGGATTAACCATAAAACACCATCCACTTTTATCATATTTATACCTTGAAATTAGGACGAGAAAACTATAACATATCTACTTAGATCTGTTAGCAAAGAAAAATTATATGAAAGTAACCTTTGTATTCAACATAGATCACATGTAAGTTCTGGTTCATGAATGGATGAAATCACAACATGAAATTTAAATACTTACTAACCACACTCAACACTTATCTTACACTATAATCACACTGCAAATGAAGGAGGCAATGTGCTAGATGGTGGGCCCTAGCTAACCAACAACACTGGCTCATGGAAGAATTTAGATAAAATCACAATCATATAGAGGAAGGAACAAAAATAACAACCTTTGTATTCATAAAGGAAACCCATATTTTTCATGAGTAAAAGTAGTAAACAACCCAATGCCCAATGGTCACCACATGGGATCATCCCACATAAGCTAAGCTTTGATAAAATATCCTCCTTGAATTCCTCTCTAACCCCCCCATTCAGAGCTTCTACCCAAACATTTATACAAGGCAATTTGAAGCAATTTCCCCCAAAAAAATCCCAACAAATCATGATTGATCTTATAAAGGTTTGTTTGTAGGTGTCTTCAGCGAGATATCTAACCCTATGGGATCAATTTAGCATTAAACCACTAAGAATAATTGGATCTAGTGTGATTTTTTAACTATTTGTCAAGTTTGGATGCAACTAGTGTTGGGTTGTGTTATATTCTTTCCACGACTAGCCCACGTAGTTAACCGGGGGGTTAGAGGGGGGGCGGAGGCCCCCTTCGTTGCGCTGATTGTGTAGCATGGGCGGGGGGGGGGGGGGGGGTCACAGGGGGTTTGAGGCGTACCCATAACCCCACTTTATGGGGTCCATGGCAACGCCCTGGAAAATTTTGGTTTTGGACCCTATGTTAAGATGGGCGGACCCACCTTTGGTTTTGTGCATGATTTTCGCACATGTTTTTGGATGCGATGGTTTTCAGTCCATGGTATTGGACGCGATGGTATTCAGTCCATGGTATTGGATGCTTCAGCATTGGAGGTCTGTAAAGTTTTGGTTCATTGGTTCCACTTCCTTAACTACAATTAGGGAGTTGAATCATATCATAGTAGCCATCAACTCATATTTACCCTGACTGTAGGTTTTAACCCTGTATAGAAATTACCTGCATACAAATTCTAAAAACAGAAAATAAATAATGGCAAGGGCATAACACATAAAACAAATATACAAAGAGATTTCCCCTAGATCCCAAAATCGTGACTACCAAATTGATTTTTCATTATGTTCCTTCCAATGTTACAATACATATATATACATGTCAAAGCATCCATAAACCCCAATCCATTAACACTAGATTAGAACATAACCGTAGTTCCCATGACCAGATCTACAAAATACCATGGACCAAAAACCATCGCGCCCAAAACCATGAATGAAATCCATGCACAAAACCATAGATAGGTCCACCCACCTAATATAGGGTCCAAAAAGATTTCCCGACGCTAGTCGTGGAAAGAATATAACACAACCCAACATCATCCCACTTGTTTTTTTCTTTCCACAGGGGGCCACATGAGAGCTTAGCCATTGATCCAGCCCTGCAACACCCATTATTTGTCTACACCAAGAGAACTTCTCAGTGCTCATAGACTTTGTCAACACATCTGCAGTATTTTTCAAAGTGTCCACCTTTACCAGGACTGCCTTTTTGTCTTCTACCATATCCCTCGCAAAGTGATACTGAACATCAATGTGCTTTGTCTTTGGACGATAAGCAAGGTTCTTTGCCAAGAAAATTTCACTTTAGCTGTCACAGTCTATCCTTATAGCTCGCTGTACTAACCCCATACTTGAACACAATCTATGCAACCAAACTGCTTCCTTGCTTGCATGAGTGGCTATCATGTATTATACCTATGTAGTTGACAGTGCCACTATAGATTGTCTCTTACTCATCCAACTGACTACACCTCCAAATAGGTTAAGCACATACCCACTTGTAGATCTTCTCTGATCTTCTCTGATCTTCTCTGGTAGCACAAACCATAATCACTAGTGCCACGCAAATATCTGAAAACCCGCTTCACTGTTATCCAATGCTCCTTCCCTAGTTTTGACAAAAACCTGCTCAATACTCCCACTGCATGTGTAATGTTTGGTCTAGTACAGACCATTGCATACATCAGACTACTAATTGCACTTGCATATGCAAAATAGGACATGTCCTCTTCCTCCTCTTGTGTCTTGGGACATTGTTTAGCAGATAACTTTACACCTACAGGAAGAGGAACCTTCACCGGTTTACTATCCTTCATATTAAACCTCTGTAGTATTGTCTCGACATACTTCCTATGGTTTAACCAGAGCTTCCTCTTTTCCTGATCTCATTTAATTTCCATGCCCAAAATAGATTTTGCAACACCAAGATCTTTCATGTCAAATTTAGAGGACAATTTGGTCTTCAAATCCTGGATAATTTCTTTGTCATTTCCAAACAACAACATATCATCCACATACAAGACTAGATAAATAACACGGTCATTAATTAATTTAAAATAGACACAATGATCTGCTTTGCTTCTAGTGAACCCAAGTCCCCGTATAAATGTATCAAATTTCTGATACCACATCCTTGGTAACTGTTTTAACCCATACACAAATTTTTGTAACTTGCATATCAGTTATTTCTTACCCTTCACTGCAAAACCTTCAGGTTTCTTCATGTAGATATCTTCTTCCAGATCCCTATGAAGAAATGCTATATTCACATCCATCTGTTCTACCTCAAAATAAAAAGCAACAAAAATAGATAAAAGTAATCTAATGGAAGCTACCTTGGCAAGAGGAGAAAACATATCATCAAAATCAATTCCCAACACCTGGGAATAACCTTTTGCTACCAACTAAGCTTTATATTTCTCCATCTTTCCTTCTGCATTCATCTTCTTCTTGAACACCCATTTGCTGCCAATGGGTTTCCTTCCATCCGTCAACTCCACTAGATCCCAAGCCTCATTTTTGTGCAAAGATGCCATTTCATCAACCATGTCCTCTTTCGAGAGTTTTCCATCCTCTAAATCTACTGCGTCCTTCATAGTTCTAGGATCATCATCAATAATAGATAAAGAAAATTTTGAATAGAAAGCAGATGGACTATACCTTAATGGTTGCCTTCTTTCTCAAACTGACCTTCTCACAACTAGAGTTTGTGCCTCTTCATCTTCTGATTCCTCTTCTGTTATAGAGTCTGATTCTTCTTCCTTTAGCTCAAACTATATCTTCTCAGGTTCCTTTGGTAGGAATTCATGTTTAATAACATCTTTCACCTCTCTAAACACCACATCTCGATTGTACACAACCTTCCTTCTTACTAATTCCAAATCTTATAACCTTTTAAACTATCCTTATACTCAATAAAGATGCATTTTTTAGATTTACTATCCAACTTTGTTCTTTTATCCTTTGGAACATGTACATATGCATCACATCCAAATACCCTTAGATGTGAAAGAGAAGGTTTCTTACCAGTCCATACCTCTTGTGGAGTCTTATCCTCCAACGATGATGAAGGTGGTCTATTGACCAGGTAACATGCAGTGTCCACCGCCTCTGCCCAGAATTCTTGTCCTAACCTGACACCACTGAGCATGCTTCTTGTCCTTTCCATCAACGTCTTGTTCATTCTTTCTGCAACTCCATTTTTCTCAGGTGTGAATGGAGTAGTCTTTTGGCGTGCTATACCACACTTCTTACATAACTCTTCAAATTCCTTCTTTCAAAACTCTCCACCGTTATCTGTCCTTAGCACCTTTATCTTCTTCTCTATCTGGTTTTCCATCAGAGCCTTAAATTCTTTAAAGCTGTCAAAGACTTCAGATTTCTTCTTGAGGAAATACATCCATGTATTCATTGAAAAGTCATCTAGAAATGATACATAGTACATAGACTTACTGAGTGATGGAACCGACATAGGTCCAAACACATCACTGTGCACAATCTCTAATATATGTTTCGCCCTCTTACCACCAGAGGGCAAACTCACCTGATTCTGCTTCCCATATACAAAATTTTCACAAAAAACAAAATCTAAAGAGCTATTATACATACCTTCTACCATACCTTTACCATGAGGTATTTGAAGAACCTTATCTCCAATATGTCGAAGAATTTGATGCCATAGCGTGGTCTTTTCTCCAGATACCACTAGATTTTTTGCTCCACTTTTAGGAACCACAGAATTGTTGCACCCATCAATAACCTTACAGCTTGTACAAAGTTCCAATATGAACTCCCCGCATCAATACCAGTGCTCCCTGAACCATCTTGTAGGTATCTTTCTCGAACACTATTTTTACACCTGCATCATCCAGCTTGCTTAGAGAAATCAGATTTCTAGCTAATGCAAGAATATGTAGAACACCCATAAGTGTTCTAATCCTTCCACCTTGCATTGCATGGTTTTTCACTACATAATCCTATAATTACTACACCCCTCTAGTTGTTTCTATCCCACTGATAGGACCTAGTTTTTTATCAAAGCCATCAATGCCCAAGCCCAGAAAGCCAAAAAGCATAAAGCCACCACCTGCCAAGAAGAAAAAGGCCATTTCTGAGATAAATTTGGTTGACCTTACTAATGAAGGACCCCAGACAGCTATGGCATCTCAAATTGTTGAAGAAAACCAACCCTCCACATCCATTGTTTGACCCAACTTGGGGGATCCATCCCCACATACGACCTCAACCTCCACAACCCTGTCAAATCCCAACCCCTTCGATACACGCATTAACACTGACAACATGGACCATGACGCTCCTCCATGGAGAGAGTAACACCAATTGTACGATATTTTTGCTCTTGGGATCAAGCCCACTATTGGGCAAAGTATCTTCCACATCACAGCCATTGGCCACCAATATGGAACCATTTGCCGACCCGTTCTCTTAAAAATTTTGAATTGTTCCCAATCGAGTCGTTATCCATCCCCCACCTTAATTTGTGGAACCCTCCCAGCGGGAAACCTTGCCCCATGGCCACTCTGATAAGCCTATCGCTAGTAGCCAAACATTGCAGAGCAGATTCCCGAACCCATCGACCATGCAGAAAGACAATCTTTAGGTCCAGTCCTCTGCAAAGTTGTTTGGTTTCATTCAACAGGCATCCAAGTGAGCTAAGAAGATCCACAACAAACTAGTTATCGAGCATGAGTAGCAGAAGCAACAAATCACCACTCTTATAGCCAAGAGAAATCAACTTCAATAGAACAATCAAGAGTTGCAAATATACGTTGAATGGGTAACGTCTCAACTGCAAGCAATCTGGCCTATGATTGTTGACATAATTATTGAGGCCCCAAAATATTTTCTCCGCGCACTTTAGTCAAATGTTGTGACCATATTCAAGTTGCATGCACGGGGTTATGTTCTGCCAACAGGGTCCTGAAGCAAAGCTTTGAGAATGCAAGAGGGGCTCTTCCCAATCTATCTTCGAGCTACATTGAGGAGATTGAGGAAAAGTTGAATACTGTTGTTGCCCTGAAAGAATCAATCATTGAAGCCCTGGCCGACAGATACATTTTTGATGGATCAAGTTCAAGACTGGTAAGGAAACCTCGCCATCAAGAATCAACTAGCCTACTTGCTTCGGTAATAATTTCAATGACACAACGCCAAAAGCTAGGCATGCAAATAAAAAACCCAGTGACAGAAGATTAATGCAAAAGTTGCCTCTATCGAAGCCTGAGTTCGGAAAATTGAGGATGATTCGGCGAAGTCAAAGAAGAAGATCTAGGACTTGATGCCACCTGTGGATTCCCATGTCTGTGCGCTGCAAGAACTATGTGATGAAATGGAGGAGCAGTGGAGATCTCTATAGAATAGTCGACCTACCCAGCCTACATCCAGCCACGAGGGCTTCACTGGGGGAGCAATACCATACCACGTGCATTCATATTGGGGGATATATATTGAGGAAAAAAGACATAATATATTGAGCATATAATAGAGGGTAAAGGGTTTTTATATTGGCAAGTATAAAAATGAAGCTCAAAGTTAATGAAAAAATATAAAAGGGTATAAAAAATGTTAATGAAAAAATGGATACCTACAATGTTTAGTGAACATAGGGGTGTTTTAAATTGGGAAGGGGTATTGTGTTCATATTGGTAGGGGGTTAAAAAATGTTATTTTTAGAGGTATTTTTCAATATTTATTCCAATTAAGGGTATTGTTTAGTATTCCATGAACGCACGTGCTATGTCAGAGATCCATTGAGTGAAGCCCCTATGCATCCAGCACGACTGAAGAATTCATCATGCAGGCCAGCGAAATCACAGACGCGTAGAAATCCACTTTCAACGAATACACTTGCTTCTGTAAGGAGACAATTACTACGGTACCTGAGTTGGGGCCTTCGTTTGGAAAAGAAGTCTAGCAAGAAGCAAGAACAACATAAATGTAGTAAGAATCAACGACAACAGCAGCACAAAAAGAAGCATGACCGACACCAAAGAAAGCAGTGACAGTAGAGGCATCAACAAAAACATCGACATCAACCACACAAGGAGAACCTAAGATAGATTAACTCGGGGACGAGTAAATGAACTGTGGTTGAGGCCTGTTGGGGCCATCGTTTTGATTTTTTGCAGGAAGACAAGATAGGAACAGGTGGCGGGGATTACTGGTCAAGTTATGGAGCTGACAGCCAAGGGGCGGAATAGGAACCAGGGGTGGTCTGGAAGTCACGAGAAGGTGGTGGGGAAGAGCAAGAGAAGCCCGAGCAAGTAGAGAGCAAAGGCACCCAAAGGCAGAGTCAACCAAGTAGGAAATAAGTGGAACTGGTAGTCTAGGTGTAGAGTAGAGGATAAAAGGTAGAAGAAAGGATGGGAAAAGGTTGGTGATTGCTAGTTTTTGATGAACCAAGTGAGCCAGGGATCATTGCAGCCTTCCTGAGTTGTGGAAGGTGATTACACCCTTGCTTTGCTAGTCTCTGATTTGTGTATTAGGTTATTCTTGTCGTTGATGATCAGGCTTCAAGCCTTCTATACTTATTTATGTATTTCTTTATATGAAGCGTAATGAAAGAGACAGTCTGGACCTATGATATATTGTTGAGTTCTACACTGGTTCTTTAAAATTTTTAAATATCTATCTATATGTTATATGATTTCCTAAGGTAATGTGAGTAGAATCATATGGTTGGATTACAGTAAGTTCTCGATTGTTATGAGTTAATATTAGTTGTGGGTTGCGGTTCCCTTCCTGCCTCATTCTACCCCCTCACACTTCAGTCACAACACGCCTCAGGTGAGACTCCTTACCCTCTCTGGATAAGGTGAAAATGTCAATGTTGTTCTAGACTACAACGGAGCCTTGTTGGCCCCTTGTGCCTAAACCCAAGGTCTCTTCCTTGTTCCCATTTTCATGCCAACAAAATTACCATCCACAAATTAAATGTTAAGAAAACATATTGAAAAAATATATATTTTATCTATTTTTCCATACAAATAAATAAATCTCTTTTCCACATAAATTTTTTCTTTATTCCATATATTACTCTCAATGAAATGCAACATGTTCATTCTATCCTAATTAATTATTAGGCATTAAGAGAAGAGGAGGTGCCATTCTTTCTATAAAACCTTACGAGTGGCCACCGCAACAAAGCCTTCACAAAATTCAATTGACAAGGTTGCACAATCGATATTACAAAGGATCTGTTTATTTATTCACAAAAATGTTTCCACGTTTTTTAGTCTCTGCCATAGGCAGCATGGACTATTGCAATCGAGATGTGTTGAGATGCGAGCCTAATAATTTTTTTAACCAAAGTTTTTTTAATGCACTTTTTTGTTGAAAGTTCTCATTGTTAACCAATGAATGAATCTGAGGTTTTATTTGGCCTTTTTTTGACGCGATAAGATTTATAATATAGGAATCTATGGCCAGATTGTTGTAGCATTAGTTAACTAAAATTAAATGTTTGGGTGCTTAGCGGGTTCTTTTGTACACGGGGCTTCGCTAACTGTAGCCACAATCGTATGTAGCATGTTATACTATTACCCTGCTTCACACGTTTCTGTGACCGCTTCAAAAAATTCAATATCATAGGTGCCCAGAGTTGATTTTCATGGTAGTTTTGCTTTGTGGATTATTGAAACCTGCCCGATCACGATCACTCACAGAAGCCTGTTGCTGTTCATATTGTATAAAAAATAAACGGTACCATTCTTTGTTAGACAATGTTTTTCTTTATCAGATATTATCAGTACATTTTTTCAAGTATCATCAGTAAAATTTTGCAAATATCATTATCAGTAACCAATATGAGTAACCAGTATATGCATCTTACTACTTTCTTGATTTTTGGTGACCGAAATGTTTTGACACAGTTAAATCCCAAAACCAGATGGATAATGCAAAACCCTATATGATTCTACACATGTGCATACATCCCCAAACCCCATTAGGAGCACCCATGGGAGTTGGGCAGAGGCTTCATGACATGTGAAATATGTAATATAACCTTACAGAAGAAGGGAATAATAAGAGTAATTAATACCTGGAAATGTGTTTTCACTCCCCAGATGATGAAGGTTTCATTACAGCTCCTATGCATGTGATTTGAGCTAATGCCCCATGGCTTTATCTCACCCACATGCACCCCATGGCATGATATGGCACTTGTTGTTGCCCAAACTCACATCATATCAATCTAAAATTCAATTGCATCAAAAGCCTATTGGAGAGAGTAAATGAATCAATGGATTCATACCTGAACCCTTCTCTAAGTAAAAGGATGTGTGCGGCCGAACTGTTACATACGTGAAAGGATGGGCTAATGCACAGGGGGCTTGGACAGAAAGACATAGGACCCCCAATCATCGATCTCCTTCTCCCTTACATGCCAAATGGTCTACCCTCTTCCTCTCAATCTTGCCTTTTAGTATTACCTAGCTGCAGAGGAAGCCTGGAGCCCCTCCTGTTCTTCAAAGCATTGGATCGATGAGCCGGGAGACGAAGCGTTTGACATGACAGTGAGACAGAGAAGGATGAGAAACTCATTTAGAGGTTGTGGAAGACTGTAAAGAAGCCAGATCGATGAAATGGACTCTGTTGCGATTGAGCAGAACAAATAATAAATGCTCAACTTTGTCAGGAGTAAAAATAAGGTGATCAATATTCGTAAGTGGCACTTGCAACTCATGCAAGTGTGTTGGCGTGTTGAAATATTGGCGATAATTAAAACTTAATTACAGTTTTGAACATCGTTTAATTTCAATAAGGATTATAATTTTTCTTTCTGGCCAAGTGTCTATCTTAAGAACTCGGAGTCGGTGTAAATGTAAGGTTAAGTTTAATATCTACTTCTCCTCTACTAATGAGAAATGAGTAGGGAAGCACCAGCATATATGGGATTAACGTTTTTTACCAAGATTCAAGCAAGAGAGAGGATTTTTGAACGGTCAACCTAGCACAGATAGGAAAGGGTTTGTGACAGGCTAACGAATCAATACCCCTAAGTATCAGTGAAGGTGAAGGTAAAGCCCCGTATCAAAGCTCCAAGGTGAATAATGCAAATCCTTGTTTTACTTCACAATAGTCCCAAGGTTTCCCAAACTGCAAGGTAGTGTTAGGCTCATAAATGTTAGTTTTGCATTGGATTTTGAATTTGGATTTAGGTTTGAAGGTGAACTCAGAGTTGCCACCACTAACATTTAGGTTAAAATTCTTTTTTTTAGGCATTTGAGTTGGGGGCATTGGTAAAATGTATGGGAAGGATCCCCACAATCTAGACACCCTGAAAATTTTCTGCCTCCAAACACATAGGATCCTCTCTATCCCGTTGCAATTAGAGCCTTGTGCATTGGAAATTGTCTTCAGTTTTCACTAAAAATAATTGCCTCTATTAAATCTTTTAGATTCAATATATATTTTTTCACAATTACTCTATTGGATACAGTTAAATGTTCTTTGCAGGTGGTTAATTGTTTGATAGGGTTAGTTTTTCTCACAATATGGTTAACTCTTCTTTGGATAGGGTTAACTTTTCTCTTTTTTTAGATATTATTTCTTACTTCAAAAACTTCCATTCTTTCCCCTAACTGTTTTGTCTGAATGCTAACTTCCATTCTCGACCACATAACACAAAACAACCACCTTTGTTTAATAGACAAATTTTTTTGCAGAGATAAAAAGGCACCGAACCCTATTTATCGATCTGCTCGGCTTACCTCAGGTTCTAACCCTCAAATTTCGTGGACATGAACCAAATTTTTTAATTAATTTTCAATCTTTTGTATGCCCCATTTGGTTTTTAAAAATGTTATCTTGAATATTGGATCCTTTCTAATTGTGAGCCTTGATTATTCAACAAATCAATTACGAAGGTAATGAAGGACCTTCCCAAGTCAAAAATCAGTTTTGTTTCTAGAAATGTATATATATAGATATAAATGTGAACAACCATATTTAGAAATGAAAAAGTAATTATTAATTTATTATGTCCTATTGTTTAGAATATGATCCTAAAGTCTCTGTTTCTTTCTACAAGACCTCCATAGGCTCTCCAGTTCTGGATTTTAGGTTACACCTTATCAACAATGCTTCCTTGGCTGGAACTGTAGTGTTGCCTGACATTCTTATCTTGAACTTGTATAGAAGCTTGAAAAAACTGAAGCATCCTTCTAGTTTGTTCGCTACCTCCCAAATTACCTTGTCTCGCAGAAGCTTTCTTTGTATTTGGTGTTACATAACAAGTAAATAAGTCCACTTGGTGTATCAAGTTGGATTGTTTAAATCAACTCATTTAATGTATCAAGTCATACCATTTGAAGATATCAAATTGGTCATTTTGATATTATGAAATCATTTCAATTACAAGAGTATCAAGTTGGCTCTTTTGATGATATCAATTTGGTTCATTTGGAGACACTGGAAGTACTCATAAAAACCCAATGATTTTGACTAAACTGTTTTAAACAATCTTGATTAGATTTCATTAGATTGATTTTCTTTATCATGAAGAATATGTCCTTGGACTCCAAGGTTCCTTTTGTTCATGTTTTCTTTTAATATCCTTGAGACCTACTTGGTTTATGGGATGTCTTCTCTTAGCATCAAAATGGATACTAGTCTGTAATCAGTGTTTGATCACAATTTTATCAAGATTTTAAAAGAGGAGTAGTTTATAATGTGACTTTTCAGAGATTCTGATCATTCAAAAAGCGCATTATTCCGGCCAACCACCCAACTGGCTTTTCCCTCACCTCCGTCTTCATCACCTCCGTCGACTACTTGTTTCAACTTCACCAACCCCGCCAATGCCTTAACGATCGTATGGCAACCATGCCAACTTGATTTGAAAAATTCATGTGAACCAGAGCATCCCCTACTACCCCACCCTTGCCTAGAGCCTGACCACCGAGCGAGCAAAATGTGGTTTTATGGACAGTGATGATTGCTGGGTATGCACAGAATGGATAGGTGGGTGAAGCGTTCAAGCTGTTTAAGGAGATACCTGAGCCAGATATGGTCACTCGGACGGCCATGGTTGCAGGATTTGTGCAGAATGGGCAAGTTGAGGAGGCTTTGGAAATGTTTGAGAAAATGCCTGAACGAGACGTGGTGCCGTGGACTGCAATGATTTCAGGATGTGCGCAAAATGGGAGCCTGACTGCATCCCCTGCTACCCCGCCCTTTCCCAGAGCCTGACCACCGAGCACTGTGGCATAGAAATGCCTTTGCAAGGGAAAATCAAACCATTTCCAAGCTCTGAAAGGCCATCTCTGCTAGCTGTAGCAGTGGGATAAATAAATACATTGTTACAATTAAGGCTAAATTTATTTGAGTATTGTTCAAGTCATTTCCTATTTCATCTTTTGTTCACCATATGGGTTTTCTCAGTTTTGAATATATCATCCATAATGCGAATGAAAAGGTAGACAGAGTGCCTCGATGGCGCTTTAGGTGGATGTGATATTTGATTCTGTGAGCCATTGAAGGTTGTTGGCTTTTGGTAAACTAGAGGTGGTTGACCTATGTGTCTTTGCCTCATAGCATCTGCATTATTGTGTACTTTGTAACTCATGGATTTCTATAAATTGATAGAGCGCTACCTATGGAAACCTCTACTAAGTCAGGGAAGGGTGCAGGGGGCCGAAAGGGAGGATCCAAGAAAAAGCCCGTCACGAAATCAGTCAAGGCCGACCTTCGATTTCTTGTTGGAAGGCTCGCCAGATATTTGAAGAATGGCAGATATGCCAAGAGGGTTGGGATTGGAGCCCCAATTTTTCTTGTAGTTGCGCTTGAATACCTAGCAGCTGAGGTTCTTGAATTGGCAGGAAATGTTGCCAGAGACAACAACAAGAATAGGATAATTTCCCGCCATATTCAGCTAGCTGTGAGAAATGACGATGAATAGGGAAAGCTTTTAGGGAAAGTCACCATAGCTCATGGAGGCATAATTCCCAACATTCACCAGGTGCTCTTTCCCAAGAAGGTCGGAGAAAAGACGCCAGAGAAGGCTAAAGGTTCAAAGAAGTTCTAGTGGCATTTGAATTTTTGGGTTTTGGCGTATTTTTAAGCATCCATAGCCATGAATACGAATGTGCCTGATTTGATTGTAAACTGGCCTGGGTTTCGTGATTTTGGGTTCTTTTGTGTGACTTTGATGCTAATGTTGTAGCCTTCGAAGGTTTTATGGGTTACAGTGCGTGTATGGCCATGTTGCTCCATGTTTTGTTCGCGTGGAATCGATCTGGAGACTGGCGGTGATGTCTTTTGTATAGTAAATAATTTGGATTAAAATCCTTTTTTCTATGTGATTCATTTGCCAAGTTTTATAAGTTTTAAACACAAAAGCCTCTTGTCAATTGTAGGTTCTTGCTTATTATTAAATATAATCACTGTTTTAATTTATGAAAAACTAGAGGTGGTTATATTCTTGGTATAGTATCTACCATATTTGGGAAAATCATTAAATTCGGAAACCATAACCTTTAATTGTGTTGAGATTTTAAGATAAGCGATACAAATAAATTTAAGGATCCAATTGCTTCCTCATCCAAGGCCAACTCAAATCCAAATGATTCTCACCATGAAACTCTGAAACAAACTGATGATATCAACAATCAGCAAGAAATGCTAAAAACTTACCCAACAGGAAGGGGGTTGTAATTTAATAGCAGAGACTAAATTCAATGTGTCCTCCTCCATATCTTTAACCATGGAATCCATTAACTCGTTCATGTTATTATTTTCTTGTATATATATATATATATATATACACACACAGGGAAATTCTTGTAGGAGTGATTGAATTTTAAGGAATATGCAGTGAATAGAGGATTAGGGAGACTATGAAAATAAAGAAACCAACTACTTCTAAAATGACTAGCAGCTACTACATAATTTCTGTTGGAATAAGGATCACAGGTATTAATCCTACAACTAGAATTTTGTGAGTAAATGTTCATTGTGATGTGTAACATGGAAAAAAACTACCAAAATGTTGGCCTTCACATGAGTACATTGAAGGTTATCAATTCAGATTGCTATGACATGACTATACTAACATACTCTAAACAATTTGATATGTGGATAGCTTCAAGGCTGTCTCAGCCAACCCCTGGCACAGGTTCTCAGAGTATTGTCAGCCTAATATGTAATGTAACTCTGCTTCATCTTCTATATCAGAATCCATATGGAGAGAGGGATTCCACCATGGGAATTTAATGTGTTCTATTCTGAATTCTAACTGAAATGATATTATGGTTTTTAGTAGATGGGGCATTTGAAGATGTGTAGTAAGTTATGTTTACTACAGTCCATCTTAATTGTCTACAGTCTGCAATAGCAATGCTTTGATCTCCTCTGCTGTAACATCTTCCCCAGTGGATTGTTGATCACAATGTGCAAAATAATAGGGTTAGACTAGGAGCTATTGCAGTTTAATGGGTAATCAATTGAAACATTACATTACCTCTGCTCGAAATACATCTAGTGAAAATCCATTGAGGCGACTTAAGATTGCTTGCTTAACATCAAGACCAAGTCCATCCAGAGCCTCGATTGTGGATAGAAGCAATCCTGACTTATTGGAACAGAACATGTGAATGTTTAGGACCTTCCCTTCTCTTCTACTTACCTCTGTCTGCATTTCTAGGGAGAGGATATCAAAATGGATTCTCTTTTTCAACCAATCACCATTGATTAGATGGTTACCTAAAAGAACTCATAAAGAAACCACCAATGACAGAGAAGCCTTGAAGCTTGAAAACAGAAAGAGATTGGTTGGCAACTATGACATTCCAATGTGATCAACAATAGAATATTTATAAAATTTTATGAAGGGTAATATGAAAACTTGAACTTGCTGATTGAAAGAATTTCATCTAAGTCACAATGGTCTACTGGTGGTCTTGTCTAACCCAAACAAATGTGGCCAAGGTTTTTCTTATAAAATGTTCTCACCTTGGTCACCACACATCTAGCTATGTCTATGCACTTATTGCCTTCATTAAACCACCAACTCGAACTTCACCTCAATTTCTACATTTTCCATTAATGTAATTATCTCACATGTATTGGTGTCACATTCCAATCTAAAGTTGTCTCATGTATTATGGGCATGCAATCACTACCACACCAAATAATTTCATACTCATCTAACTTATATGAGTCTTGCACCAAAAAATTCCAACCATAATACCCCGCCAAACCCCTTGTCACACCAACAACCCAAATGCAACACCTAATCCAATTTATCTCACCTAGTTAAGCAATTAATTCATGACAAGATAAGTAGAACCATCATAAGTCGTTACACTCATGGTTATCCCTTTACTCATGGTTGAAGTTTCCTTAGTTAGAATCTCTTGTACACAATCCAATTGATTATGCTCCAGTTGTAAAGAAAATTGGAAATGAGATCGATTTAACTCTGGTTGATCTTGAGGGTCTTTTACCTTCAACAATCATTATGGTTGTTTCTGTCACTGCATCTACCACTAGTGGTAAGCCTCTATTAGAAGAAAACTTGCAAAAGACTTTAGATGCCTGTGATAGAGCGCTTGCACTTGATGCAACAAAAAATAAGGTTTTGGATTTTGTTGAGAGTAGGATGGGATACATTGCCCCCAATTTTTCTGTTATTTCAAGGAGTGGGGTTGCAGCGAAATTGATGGGTATTGCAGGGGGTCTCTCTTCACTGGCTAAAATGCCAGCTTGTAATGTGCAGCTTCTAGGTGCAAAGAGAAATAATTTGGCGCGACTTTCAACAATGACTTCACAGTTTCATGTTGGATACCTTGAACAAACAGAGATTTTCCAGAGCACGCCACCTGCTTTGAGAATGCGTGCATGTCGATTGTTAGTTGCTAATTTTTTTTCCATGAAATAGTTGAACCAGAGACTTTGCATTTCTAGTTCCTTTAAACTTAACAGTTCAGGTATATAACTTGTGGGCTACAATGAGAAGATATATGACACCCAAAATTGGATCTAAACTTTGTAGCTAGATACTCCCAATAGGCATCTCCTAGAAAATCACGTTAAAAAGTGACAAACTCCTTTTGTTCATTGAATTTAAAGCAAAGTGGTAGCTTCTTAGGATAAAACTCCTCTACTTGATTTGGAACAAAAAAAATGAAGCACTTCGTAGCAAGGCACGAAGTGAACATTTTTTTTATTGGTATGTCTGTACCCTGAACTGTGTAAATATTCACTTGCAGAACAGTCCAAGTCCAAAAGGTTGAAATGAAAGTGGCAGATTTGTGCAACAAGGAGCCCCCTAATCACTCTATTTTCCCCTTAGCTTATTCTAGGCAATCACAGTGCTTAGAATCAAGGCACAAACATTGGGTTTGCTGGGTTGTTCAACAAAGAAGGACATGGGAAGAATGGCATCACAGTTAGCCTCCGCTGCTTTGACAACACACTGAAAAGTTCCTTCAACTAGTTCTCACTTTTTTTGAAGCCAAGAAACACCCAAGCCCAAGCAAGGGAAATATGGATGGGAACATTTGTACCATACCTTGAACAAGTCATTGTGAGAGGTTCACCAAATCAAATATCAAAAATTTTATATGTGCCTATTTGAATGCTTAATTTTGATTTCCCAAGTCTTGTCTTACTTTTTCTTTGTGTTCATCTTCATCGATGTCATTGTCTACTTTTGGAAACTATTTTAAACAATTGAACACACATGCTTTCCCTTTTATCAAATAACACCTGGAATGTTTCTTGTGCTAATCCAATTGCTTTGAGCTTGATTATTTAACACAGATTCTACTTTGCAGAACACTGTCCAGCAACTTGTTTTAGTATAGACACATGAATTTTATTTTAGAAAATACCACAAAAAAACTCCATCCTAAAGAAATATGACCATTGATATTATATGTTTATACGATTCTAGCCATTTTGATATTTTGTCAAAGTGTTGGTTTACATACTGTTGTAGGTGACTGTTTGAGCTTTTTATGCAAAGAGGAAGGTAAAATGAACATATATGCCAAATATACTTCAATATAACACAAATAACATAAAATCCATACGGTAGCAAGAATTTTGAACATGCCAAGATCACTTCTATTAAAGATGAAAATACACATACCACTGATAACCCATGGGGCAGCCAACAATTGAGGGATAGATTGAGAAATATCAATGAGAAAATAAGAGATATATGACTACATATAAGTGTTGCTTTAATTAAGATAAAATATCAATAGTATTAGCACCTTCCACATGGACAATGCATATATAGGAGTATGCATATGTCACCTTCAAATGTTTGAATTTGCCCAGAAATTATGTACAGGTCCAGCAACTCGCTTTAGTATAGACACATGAATTTTCTTTTAGAAAATACCACAGAAGAACTCCATTTTGAAGAAATATGAGCATGTACAGCAATAACCATTAATAAATGTATTGGTAAAGTTGATTTATTTTTAAACCAAAAACAAAAAAAGTTTTGTCAAAGAGACACATCTTCAAGTTTACATATACCATACATATCAGCTACTTCCCTTTTATATAAGAAGTGCTTCAGGTGCAAGAGGCATTGCAGTCTTTGTTGTATATAATGACTTATTGCATTCTATCATGTGAAATTGTCATTATAAAAAAAAGTGTTGGAAATTACCCAATGAAGAAAGAGAAGACAATCTCATAATCAAATATGCAAGTACTTGATTATTGGACAATTGAAACACTTTATTTATATAGAAAAGATGAAGTACATGCACATACTTGCAACTTATCACAAGTTGGAACAATTTCAAACCCTAGCCAGCGAAACCAAGAAAACCCTAACAACCAACTCCTCATATATAAGAATCACACCTAACAAAAGTTGGTCACTACACCAAGAATCCTCAACAACCTAGCATCATCAACTGCAATGACATTCATGACACGAATGCTGGTATGTGGGAGATTAAAGAAGAAGAAGCTAAATTTTCTCTCACAACTTGTTTGAGAAGCCTACAAGTTGGTTAACCTTTATGTCTTTTCCTCAGCCTTGCTGGTTTATTTTGTGTCCTAGTTCAATATAGAAACATTCAGACACCATATTAACAACAGCAACAACAACCACTACACAATTTAAGAGAAAACTAATAGCATAAACATGGAAACAAACCTGGAAAATCACCAATATGGGTGTTGTCAATGAGCCAATCATGTTCGGATGGAGGTTGATCCATTGAAGAAGTTTTTGTATCTGTAAGATAACAATGCAATTTCCATCAGACCAAATAATATCATGTGAATTAATACAGGCATCAAAATAAAAACTATATCAATTAGGGATCCCATTAAATGCACCTTGACTCATGTGATCAATAGAGCGATGGTGCTTCTATCTACATGCTTCAAGTGAAGGCACAATATGGGGATGGTGCACCCCTGCAAATATTCAAACACTACATTAACAACATCAACAACAACCAGTGCACACAGATAAGAGAAAAGGCATAACAAAAAACCTGGAAAATGACCAATTTGGGTGTTGTCAATCAGCCAATCATGTTCACATGGAGGGAGATCCATTTTAGAAGCTATTGTATCTGTAACATAACAATGCAATTTCCATCAGAGCAAATAATATGATGTTAATTTATAGAGGCATCAAAATACAAACTACATAAATTAGGTGTCCTGTCAAATGCACCTTGATGATAAATAGAGGGATGATGCTTATGTCTATGTGCTTCAAGTGAAGGCACAATATTGGGATGGTGCACCCCTGCAAACATTCAAACACTACATTAACAACATCAACAACAACCAGTGCACACAAATAAGAGAAACGACATAGCAACAAACCTGGAAAATGACCAATTTGGGTGTTTTCAATGAGCCAATCATGTTCAGATGGAGGGAGATCCATTAAAGAAACTATTATATCTGTAACATAACAATTTAATTTCCATCAGATCAAATAATATGATGTTAATTTATAGAGGCATCAGAATACAAACTACATCATTAGGTGTCCCATCAAATGCACCTTGATTGATGTGATAAATAGAGGGATGGTGCACCCCTGCAAACATTCAAGCACTACATTAACAACATCAATAACAACTAGTGCACATAGTTAAGAGAAAGCATAGCAACAAACCTGGAAAATCACCAATTTGGGAGTTGCCAATGAGCCAATCATGTTCGGATGGAGGGCGATCCATTAAAGAAGATGTTGTATCTGTAAGATAACAATGTAATTTACATCAGAGCAAATAATATGATGGTAATTTATAGAGGCATCAGAATACAGACTACATCATTAGGTGTCCCATCAAATTCACCTTGAATCATGTGATAAATAGAGCGATGGTTCTTCTGTCTACATGCTTCAAGTGAAGGCACAATATTTGGGTGGTGCACCCCTGCAAACATTCAAACACTACATTAACAACATCAACAACAACCAATGCTCATAGTTAAGAGAAAACACATATCATCTAATCTCTCTATAGAACTTACTTGGGAAAGTAGAGGATGCATTTTTAGAGTGAGGATGACCACGCCTGTTGAGGTGTTGAAATTGAAATGGTTCATCTTCAGATGCAGGGATATTCAAATCAATATCCAAACTGGCATTTTTTTTCTTCTTTTATTTTTCTTTTTAGGACTAAGGAAAATCTTCTTCCTCTTCAAAGATGACTCATTAGCACCCAACCCAAGGGTGAAGTCATAATCCATAATATGAAGATCATTAACATCATCCATAAATTTTTGAGCCAAATCAATCAATTGTTTTGTCTAGCTCACAATAGAAGGACGACTATTCCGAAACAGGTCTAGATAGCCAAACAACTCCTCTCTCAACAAATTAAGGTCTTCAACATTTTCATCATCCATAATAGTTGTGCTAGTACCTACATCAAGGTTTGGTGCCTCTATACTTATCTCAGGAGGGGAATTCAATGTATTAGGTGTGGTATCAAGATCCAATAAAGTGTCTGAATCCATTAAGGAGGAATGTAACCAATCTACCTTTATGGCATGCTTGCAAATGTTTCCACAAATAGACCATGGGCAATCACAACTGATAAAAATTGTGTGATGCCATATGATAAGATATTGCTTATTAGGTTTACTTTGACTCCTCACCCAATAAGCGTGAGATATGCTCTCATGAGGCCTGCAATCACTATCTGGAATTCTTCTAGCCTTTTCCATTGATGATTCAAGTTGCATCTCTTTCTTGTGGTTGTTCAAATATCCTTCTTTTTTCAGAATTTCCTTGAATTGATAACATGGCTCAACATCTTTTATTGGAGTATAGAATAGCCAATCCATCCTATGAGAACATTTCTTTCATCTATCACATAGAAAGGTTGTCTTGAGATAACCGTGGTATGACTCCACAACATTATTTGTCTCCTGATTTGCATGAGGAAAATCTCGACAGCCTTTAACCCACATCCCTAAATGTAAAAATCGAACTAGTAAATATATCTTGTCGTTATAAAATAAAAAATGTATGAACTAAAAAAAAAGTATGCAAACTTACGCATCTTTTCACCAGCAATCCAATTCTTGTGGAAATAGTCCAAAAACTTCTCCTCGGTTACAAATTTGGTGAAAAAACCATTGATTACATTATCCACTTCATCATTAGAAACATTTTTCATGATATAACCAAGTTCATTGAACATCTATTTTTCTTTTTTTGAACTGTTGGCCAACCGATTAACATTCCTTAGCCATGCCCACCTTACATGCCAAATACACAAGATCACTTCACATATGGTGATTCTTCTGCCAAACTTAATTCATTTTAAGTCAGAAATATTTAGAATGAATGCAACTTGCAATGTCAAATAAGAATATTGATGTTACCTCAAAGCAATGATTTCAGCCAATGCATCATCAACCATAAAGGCATTGACCTTCCAGTCAAGACGAAGCTGAAAACACATATATCTTGTGATGTATTACGTGACATCACCACCCATGCGACTGGAAACCCACTTTTTTGCTCATCAAACACTGCAAGCGTGTACAACTGATACTGTCATATTAAAAAAAATGAAGTTAATTTTAAGTAAATAATCATATTGAATCATTATAACCAAAATGATTCATTAAAGCTATCATTGCAAAAATACTCACTCCATATTTATTTGTACTGAATGTTGAGTCCATGGCTATCAAGCTATTATGGGATAACTTGACCATAGTTTCCAACATCCATTTTGTTTGTATTCCAGCGATAAAAGGGATCTCTCCACCATTGGACTTCTGGTAGAAGAAGAAATCATTATGGCGTTTTTCATACCAGAGATTCACACTCATTTCATCTTTCCTATGCAGTTGGTAATTTTATTTTGTCAGACGATTGTAGATGTTTACAATATCTTTTCTGCGTAAGAAAAAATCCCTAACCCGAGCTGTGGCATGTATGTCAACATATTTCTTAATATGCATTTTATAAACAGAGTCAATTGGCACTTGAAGGAAAAAACAACTTTCTAAATAAGAAATCATGTCTCTTGAAAGTCTTGGCTTCCTCTGAGGACCATCATTACCTAAAGTGTCATGTTTTTCATGACAAGGCCATCCTTGCCCATCTTCATGATCATACATGTTGTATGTTATTATTGCAACGTTGGGATCTTGAACCATGACCTTTATAATAAAATGGCATTGGCAACCCCTCTTTTTGACAATTGAATGCCTTGGTTTGGTTTTCCATTCTTCTCTCTTGTCCTCTGGGCCATATGAACAAGTATAACTACAAAATAAATTTTGAAATGTCAACACATATGACAAATGATAAAGCATTGTTTTAATATCAACATGTAAACAAGGCTTTTCTAAAATATTTATAGTTCCCATAGTAAGGCATCACTATGCCTTGAGCTTGGAGTTTTTCTTTTTTGACACTGGAAGGAACATGGAGCATTTGGATTCGATTCCTCTCCTTGAATAAAATCATTAATTCTTAGTTTAGGAATTTTTGTAACGTGGTCAATATTCATGTTTGTCTTGTATACTTCAGACCAAACTAAATCTTTACTAGAAAATATGATTTTCTCTTTAGGGTCTTGCACCTCAAGGCCCATAATAGTCTTCCACTTCTTTTCCATGTTGTCTCAATGTCTGCAAAAAATGTGGAAACATATTAGGAAGTTAAATCTAACAACTGAAGTTTTAAAAGAGAATAAATAGTTACATTTACAAGTAGACTATTGTCGTGGGTCCCCTTCATTGACAGATATGGAAGAAAGAAGGTGAAATGTCAAACGAAAATATTCTACACTATTTATTGAGCAAGAACCCCACATTCTTCTAGTTTGTAGTACAAAAACATCAATGACAAAGCTCACCGCCCCACGGAAATGATGTTGTGAACGCTGTACAAATTTGACAATGTAACTGTGGGCCTCATGTTGTCATATGATATGATATGTGAATCTCCAAAAAGTCACATATCATCAAGCAAGAATTTAATGAACAACCAAGTGTTTGAATGACACTTGTCCACAGAGCTGCCAAATGTTTCCAAGGAAATTTCAAACTCTGGAGTAGAACTGCTAAGTTCACAAGTGTCAAATGGTTGTCTAGGTGTGAGTTGATGATCAATGTGATAGCCCAATACACAGAAGTTCCAAGATTACTTATCTAACGCCATAATTTACCAGATTTGTGCCAACAAATTTGCAAGAATGTATACAGAAAAATTATCAAATCAAAACAAGAATTTGATGATTTGGCCTCATATAGAGAAGTTAGATGCTAAATGATCGTCACTGAAACAATAATCAGGGGTTGTGTGCTAAAGTTTCAATAATTTTATCTTTGTGTAATATTTCATATATGGAGAGATTTCTCACATAATAGGTGAGATAATTATCTAAGTAAGAAATTCAGGAAGCAAACAAGGGTTTCAAGGGAATCTACATAGGGCACCAGGGATAGAGAAACACTGCATACAAACAATGAATTATCAATTCTTGAAGTTCTCCAATTTATAAGGGATTCACATTAAAAAGAACAAGAAGCGATTCACATTAAAAAGAACAATAAACATCACATTTTAGGCCAGCCAACTCTTTAGGACAAGCAGCGACAAACAATGCTCAATATTCTTAAAAAATTGGTCTTAATACCCCTACTCAAAGGATTTAGTGTGACCTTCAAAGAATTTGTCAAGTGAAGAAAAAATTGTAAATTCATAGTTGGTTTTATTTTTGTACTTATTTCTTATTTTTCAGTTAGTGGAGTTCTTGCAACTGTTTTAATTATCATCACTATTTTCTAGGTTAAATTTATATATGGAGTATATTTTCATGTTAATGGTTCACTAGTAAATTGGATTAATCTTCCTTTCACATTTTTTGAAGGAGATGGGTGCAAGTTCATGTTAACAAGAGATCGGTTGGCATCAATTTGCAAGTTTTCTCTATTATTTACTATCTGAAATTGATAGAATTCAAGTCTTGATATTTGTTAGCTTTGTTGGAGTAAGAATAAAGGATATTGAATCAGTAGTCAAAGGATTCAATTGGCAGAGTATTATGAGGTAGAAATTTGTTTCCATATATGAAGGAAAGAAATCAACCAACAAAAGTCAAATCCAACAATTTCAGGGTAATGAAAATATATGTGGTAGAATTGGGGAATTTTATGGAAAAGAAATAATAGATTGAAGATTTATTCGAATTCAAAGGTATGAATATCAACAATTAAGGGACAAATGGAGAGAAATGGTAGAAATCCCAATTTTCAAGGCAAAAAATTAATCATCATCTCAACTAATACCTAATTGGAAGACTTCAACAGTTCTAGAAATCTTGCAAAGACAATTCTGTTTTAGTTTATAGATAAGGAGTAGTCTATAATTTGTGACACATTTAAAATATAAATCACACACCAGAAATTTCATGGTGCTTTGCATGGTAGATGAATTACTTCAGCATGACTCTTTCCAAGATGAATGAGAAAGTAATGCATTCATTAAAAAGGGCAGAGCTAGTTGCATACATTGCAAGAGAATTGGTGTAGAGTTCAACTTGGGCCATAATGAATGCCAGTGTCATGAAATTGTGTTCTATGCTACAGTGCTCATGTCGTTTATGGATTGAAAATAAACTCTTTACAATGATTTAGTACCATAAATAATGGATGAAACTGTTAATTATTAGTTGTTATGTAATCAGTTGAGTAATGAGTGTATTAATCAGCTGAGTAATTGCATGGACTCCAAGTTACAGCTCCACAAAATTTCAGAGAAAGAGAAAATATGTTATTATAGAACAAAAATGCTGTGTTACTGGGAATACAGGCTTGCATTTACTCTTTTACCTTTAGTCTGAGCAACTCGCATAAGAGATACCTTAAAAACATTAGAAACTTCTATACATCATGATGAATAGAATGTTGTGTAGCTGTAGAATAAATCTTGGATGTAGACTTTCCTGACCTTTAATGGAGGAAAATTTGGACATTCAAATCTCATGAAGACGATGGCGGAGTAGTTATTCTAACTTGAGCATATGCGGAGGAACTCAGTAGCGAAGTAATTCTTCTGACTTGAGCAGATGCAACGAAAATTCTGGGTACAGGTAGAGTAGCAAGGGATGGAATGCTGGGGAGGAAAATTCAAATGGAGTTGGCCCGGTGAAGCATGGTGAAGTTAATGTTGGGAGTTGGCAGTGACTGCGCGAAGTTAATGGAGGTGGGAGCTAGCTTCTGGGGACGGTGACGGAGGTAACGGACTTCACGTTCCGACGACGTGACGGAGGTGAGGGAAAAGCCAGTTGGGTGGTTGGCCAGAATAGTGCGCTTTTCAGATGATTGGAATCTCCAAAAAGTTGCATTATAGACTACTCCTTTAAAAGAGATTTGATAAGTTCTCATTTATAGTCGGATAGCTCAGTTATGAAATTTCTTATTCCTCTCAGTTTTGGATTTTACGATATCAAATTTTTTGTATCTAATTTTAATAGCTTCATAGGTATTGAAGGCTTTAAAAGGGTAGATGTTAATATAAACAAACATTTTGAGACAGAATTTGTCTCTAAAATATTTCTACTTCAATGATATTAACTTGTAAGATTTCACCTCTTCATTGTCCAAAAAACTATCTTGCATGGTATTTCATGGACTTCACTCACAAAAAATCCATCAACAACAAACAATCTTAATTTGTTACGATTTTAGGTAGAATCCTAGCCTACTTGCAGTATGAGACAAAGGGCGTCTTGCTTCTTTTCTCTTTATCTCCTGATTCTGTTCTAGGTTTCAATTACCCTACAACATTCATGTTTCCTTCAGAGATCGATAATCAATCCTCTAGTGCTTTTGCAATAACCTCACTCTAGGCAACTTAGAACACTAGTTTCTGAATTTGGAGAACACTAGTTTCTGGTGTGCTTTGTTGCACTGCTCAACATTTGGGAAATTTTATAAGTTGCAGAAGGCAATATTCTACAGGATTCCCACTCGTTATTTTTTTAGGAATTTTGGGGAGGACTAAGACCTGAGATGTAAGGATCTACTTATCATTGGTTAATTTTTTAGGAATTATATATGGGGAGGACTAGGACCTGATATGCGAGTGAGTAGCAAGGAGTGAGTAGTTGCAAAGTGACATAGATCTGTTATGCCATCCTCATTGTAAGAAATACACTATTTTAGTTTGTTTGAACCAACTTAATACATCATCATTTCTGAACAACTTGTTTCAAAATTTAACAAATAAATATCATAACTAGGTCCTAATGATTTTTTTTTTCTAGACTTGTTGTTCCAAGTTCTGTAAATGGATTCCTGTTGAAAAGTAAAAGGTGTTTATAATGCTACAAATAATCTTTTGAACTCAGATTTGCACTACCCTAAGATGTATCCATAGATGATTTACATGCAAATAGCAAGTATCAACTTCAGTAGGCAATCTCAGCAATTCTACCAAGGCATGTTCGGTATTCTATTATCAACTAGCACAACCACATTTACCAATGTGGTTGATATACGCCCATAGGCGTACATGAAACATATATACAACCACATTTTCCAATGTGGTTGATATAGACCGATAGGCTTATATCAACCACATTAATAATTGTTATGGGTATCTTTTTAAACACCAACTATTTATGATTATTATAACTATATAAATAATAAGAACAATATAAATATTTATATATATTATTATATGATTACTATATTAATATAATAATAATATAAACTCATAATAATATTAGTAATATTAATTAATAATAATAATAATTCATAATAATATTAGATTATCATTATATTATCATAATAATATAATAATATAATTATTATTATAATAATATAATAATATAATTTTTATTATATAATTATAATAATAATATAAAATTATAAAAATAATAATAACAATTATATTAAATTATTATTATAATATTATTATTATATTATTATTATTATTATAATATTAACTCATTATAACAACCATGATCCAATAATAATTAGAATTGTGATAAGTGAATTATTATGTGTAATTTTTCAAAAATCAATTATTTATGATTATTAATAACTATATAGATAATAACAATGATACTCTTATATATTTATATATTTATGATTATTATATTAATAGTATTATAATAGTATAAACTCATAATAATATTAGTAATATTAGTAATATTAATATTAATTAATATTAGGGATTATGAACCCGAGGGAATAATATTAAACAAAAGGGATTAATATTATAAACCCAAGGAACTAATAAACCCAACCGTTTAATATTATAAACTCAAGGAATTAGTGAACCCAAGGCATAAATATTAAAAACCTAAGGGATCAAGAAGCAAAAGGGATTGATATTATAAACACAAAAGATTAATAAAGCTCACCTTGATTGATATTATAAACCCAAGTTAATAGTAAACCCAAAGGATTAGTACTAAAACCCCAAGGGATTATGAACCCAAGAAAATAATATTAAACCCAAGGGACTAATATTATAAACTCAACATTGGTAAATCCTAATATAAATATTAGGAAAACTAAAATAAACATGGTTTATTTTCATGGTGAGACAATCCTTGTCATAATGTGACATTCAAACATGGATAACCATGGCTCGCTATGATTGTCAATGGTTAACCATGATTGATATTGTAAACCTAAGGGAATAATAAACCCAAGCGATTGATATTATAAACCCAAAGGAATAATAAACCCGAGGGATTAATACTAAAACCCTAAGGGATTATGAACCTCAGGGAATAATATTAAACCCAAGGGACTAATATTATAAACTCAACGTATATAAACCCTATGATAAATATTATAAACACTAAAATAAACATGATTGACCATCATTGATTTTCATATTCAGACAATCGTTATCACAATTCCATGTTGGACCATGGTTGACTATGATTGATTGCGCAATAATAATACTAATAATAATGTAGTAAATATATTATATTATTGTAATAATAATAATAACAATTATATTTATTATATTATCATTATAATAATAACATTATATATTGTTACCCAAGGGATAATACTAAACTCCCAAGGGATTATGAAATAGAAGGAATAATATTAAACAAAAGGGACTAATATTATAAACCCAAGGAATTAGTGAACCCAATGGATAAATATTAAAAACCTAAGGGATCAAGAAGTGCAAGGGATTGATATTGCAAACAGAAGAGACTAATAAAGCTCACCATGATTGAAATTATAAACCCAAGTTTATAATATACCCTAAGGATTATTACTAAAACCCCAAGGGATTATGAACCCAAGGAAATAATATTAAACACAAGTGACTAATATTATAAACCCAACATTGGTAATCCCTAATATAAAAATTAGAAAGACTAAAATAAACATGGTTTATTTTCATGGTGAGACAATCCTTGTCATAATGTGACATTCAAACATTGATAACCATGGTTGGCTATGATTGTCAATGGTTGACCATGATTGATATTATAAACCTAAGGGAATACTAAACCCAAGCGATTAATATTATAAACCCAAATGAATAATAAGCCTGAGGGATTAATACTAAAACCCCAAGGGATTATGAACCTTAGGGAATAATATTAAACCCAAGGGACTAATATTATAAACCCAAAGTATATAAACCCTAAGATAACTATTATAAACACTAAAATAAACATGATTGACCATCATTTATTTTCGTATTGAGACAATTGTTATCACAATTCCATGTTGGACCAGGGTTGACTATGGTTGACTTTGTAACAAACCATGATTGACTGCGGAATAATAAACCCAAGCAATTGATATTATAAACTCAAAGGAACAATAAACCCAAGGGATTAATACTAAAACCCCAAGGGATTATGAACCTAAGGGAATAATATTAAACTCAAGGGGCTAATATTAAAAGACGAAGGTATATAAAACCTAAGTGGAGACAATTTGTTTCATAATCTGAGATCGGACCATGATTGACCACAGTTGAACATGGTTGGTTATGGTTGACCATGATTGATATTATAAACCAAGTTATTAATAAACCCAAGGGATTGATATTATGAACCCAAGGGAAACATAAACCCAAGGGATTATGAACCCAAGGGAATAATATTAAACCCAAGGGACTAATATTAGAAACCCAACATTGGTAAACCCAAATATAAATATTACAAACACCAAAATAAACAAGGTTTATTTTAATGGTGAGACAATATTTGTCAAAATGTGACATTCAACCATGGTTGACCATGGTTGGCTATGATTGACAATGGTTGACCATCATTGATATTATAAACCTAAGGGAATAATAAACCTAAGGGATTGATATTATAAACCCAAAGGAATAATAAAACTAAGGGATTAATACTAAAACCCTAAGGGATTATGAACCCAAGGGAATAATATTAAACCCATGGGACTAATATTAGAAACCCAACATTGGTAAACCCAAATATAAATATTACAAACACCAAAATAAACATGGTTTACTTTAATGGTGAGACAATATTTGTAAAAATGCGACATTCAACCATGGTTGACCATGGTTGGCTATGATTGACAACGATTGACCATCATTGATATTATAAACCTAAGGGAATAATAAACCCAAGGGATTGATATTATAAACCCAAAGGAATAATAAAACTAAGGGATTAATACTAAAACCCCAAGGGATTATGAACCCAAGGGAATAATATTAAACCCATGGGACTAATATTATAAACCCAACATTGGTAAACCCACGAAACAACCACAATCACCTGCTCCTCCAAAGAGAAATACTAGAAACACTAAAATAAACATGGTTTATTTGGATGGTGAGACAATCCTTGTCACAATGCGACATTCAAAGATGCTTGACCATGGTTGGCTATGATTGACAATGGCTGACCATGATTGATTTTATAAACCTAAGGGAGTAATAAACCCAAGGGATTGATATTATAAACCCAAAGCAATAAAAAACCCAAGGGAGTAATATTAAAACCCCAAGAGATTATAAACCCAAGGGAATAGTATTAAACCCATGGGACTAATATTATAAACATAACATTGGTAAACCCAAATATAAATATTACAAACACTAAAATAAACATTCTTTATTTTCATGGTGAGACAATCCTTGTCACAATGCGACATTCAACCATGGTGGACCATTGTTGGCTATGATTGACAATGGTGGACCATCATTGATATTATAAACCTAAGGTAATAATAAAACCAAGGGATTAATATGAGAAACCTAAAGGAATAATAAACCGAAGGGATTAATACTAAAACTCCAAGGGATTATGAACCCAAGGGAAAAATGTTAAAAACCCAAGGGATAAAAAATGGCAAGGGATCAATATTAAAAACAGAAGGGATTAATAAAACATATGAATAAATATTTTAAGCCCAACAGATTGATCAACCCATGTGACTATGAATATTATAAAGCTAAGGGATCAATAAACCCTAGGGATTGTTAATATTATAAAAGAAACATGTTAATAAATTGAAGGGATAAACATTATAAACGTAAGGGATTAATATTAAACCTTAGGACTATTATTTAAACCTTAATATTGTGGATTAATAAACCAAAGGGAATAAATGATAAACCCAAGGAATTATTAATATTACAAAATTAAAGAACAAATAAACCTAATAATTTAATATTATAAACCCAAGGAAATAGTAAATCGAAGGGAAATAGTAAACCCAACAAGATAATATTATAAACACAAAGGATTAATAAACCCGAGGAATTAATAAACCCAACAAACCAATATAAGAACTAAAGATATTAATAGACCCTAAGAATTAATATTTTAAGCTCAAGGGATTAATAAACCAAAGGGATTATTAATTTTATAAACCCAAGGAACTAATAAACCCAAGGGATAAACCTAAGGGATCAAAAAATGCAAGGGATCAATATTAAAAATGGAAAGGATTGATATTTTAACCCCAATGGATTAATATTATAAATCCAAGTTGTTTAAACCCCACAATAAATATTATAAATCGAAAAATAAATATCAATGACCATCGTTAACCATCGTTGATTTTCATATTGAGATAATCTTTGTTACAATGCGGCGTTGGACCATGGTTTACCATGATTCACGATAGTTGATTATGGTTTTGATCTGAAGACAATCTTCATTATAACGCAATGTTTGACAATGCTCACGATGATTAGTTTTGAAAACGAGAGAATATATGTCATATTAAATATTTTAAAACCCCTAAGCCCTAAATCCATGGCATCAATATTATAAACATAAATAATGATATAACACAAAAAATAAAATAAAAAACATAAACCACAACCAATATAAGAACCACATTGTAAACCATAAAGCATAAAAACATGATAAATCATCATCACATTAATAATAACAAATTTATATCACTACATTATAAACAATAAATAAATTTTAAGCCATAAATACATTGATATCAATACATGAATGTATTAATAGTATAAATCTCAAGAATATTGATATAAACAGCTAGAACATGAAATCCCAACAATAATATTATAAATGTAAACAATATTTTCATTTATGAAAGACATGAACAAAGTGAAGGGATCCACACAAAAGACAACAACAATCACAAATGCAAGAAAAAAAATAGTAACACCATCATTGGAGCAAAGGAACATAAATGCAAAAAACACATCTAAATTGCACAAATTGGATTTAAAGAAGAACAACATAATAGTACATTTTAAGACCAGAGATATACATTTTTCTACGTAAAAACAATAACGAGAAAAAAAAAAAAAAACAATTTCACCAACATTGCAACCACTGAAAGAGCATTGAGCCTTAACATATATTTTTTGTTTTCTTTACATCAAATAATTCCACTACAAAATTGAACTTAAACACTCCATCAAAAGTAATCTATGGAGTGGCCTCTTCCAAAACACCAGACTGATGACAAAAGCAGCACCAATTCAAATCAATAGGATAATGATCACGAAACTTAATGTTTTCCAACCAATTCCTTCTTGTTCTCCTCCCAGAATCCCTCTAGTTCACATGTAACAAGTATTTTACATGTGTTTTTGTTTCATCTAGCTCACGAATATGAGCATCAATAAAAGTAGGATGGAACCCACGTTTTCTATCAAACTTGTCCTGAAGATAGGAAAGAAAACTTATAGATCCGTCAATATTGTGCACTGTTCTAGAATAATAGATGACATCATTATTGTCCATATCTGCATTTGAAAGACGAAAAAACAAAAGAAAAATCAATAAATACATGCACAAATAAATAAGAATACACACAGACACACACATATATACATATAATATAACACCCCATTTGTATTTATGTTAAAAAACTTAATGTTATAATGTTACATGAAAAAAAACAATCTAGTGTTACATGAACCAAATGATATAAAACTTTCTACAAATATAAGCCTCATTTCACAATACAAAAGAAAAAATTGTGGAAATAGAATAAAATTGTGGCCAATATTCAAAACCTCCATTTTTGCATTTCATGATGTAATATGAATCCACATTATTAATATCAATATGAACCGGTTATAAAATGATTTTGAATGATTGGTTCATATAACTCATTGTTTATGTCTGAATGGTCTATTGCAAAGAAAAGAAAAATAGGCACTTAAAAAAATTAAGTAAATTGAACAACATGAAAAACGATGTAAACAACTTTATCAAATATTACTATGAATATGATGAATTTATTAATCTCATAAATATATGAAAATGATTATTATATTAAAAGTAAATCAAGAGGACAATAAAAGAAATTCAAAAAACATATTATAAAGAAGGTAACAATGTTATTAGTTGTATGTCATAGTAATATGGACTTCAATCACTCCTCTTCTTTCTTCCTAATTGTAACATATGCATTATCTTTCATCTTGGCATAACGTTGAAAAGAGAAAGGCGGTGAAATGCGTAAACCATCTATTGATTTCACTCTTGATATGGCTGTGAAGGTAAGGCCTTACTACTCTTTATTCCTGATATAAACTGACTCTTGTTCTAAAGTCAATCCTGTGACTTGTGGATTGTAAGAGCCCATGCCATCTTCAAAGGAATTTGTTTTCAATTTCCTCTTATCACTGGTGTGATAGGGACAATGTTTGGATTGCTTGCATCAAATGGAACACCAACATACTTATCAAAAACAACAGTTGTGAACATTGGAAGTTGAGGTGGCTTAGAGGTAGGCATATAAAATACATCCTTAACATAACTAAGTGCGACATTCACCAAGCTAGCTTCAACCCATAAATTACATGTCAACATAACATGCTGACCACGACACAACAAAACTTCACGGTCCAATTGATCATCATCAACACCAATGATTTCTGAACACCTTGAATGCTCAGCAACACATCGTGTAATTAGATAATTTAATAATTTTAACATATGCCTATTATGGAAGGAGACCAAATTATTTGTTCGAAACATGTGAACTACTGCATTAAATAAATCTCTTTCTCTAGGATGCAACCTCATATCAGCCCATGACATAAGAAAACCCGAATCTTCAAGAACAAGTTCTACATTTCTTATGTTATTGAGGACTCTACGAAAACAAGATTTTTTCTCATTATTCCCTTGTTGGAGAAAGATTGTTCCAAGAGTGACAACAATGTTGAATTTATTCCACAAGACTTTCCCTGTTGTATTTCCTACATACAAAGGATTATCTCTCACAAGAGGCAGTTGGACAAGGTCGCCCACAAGGATGATGGATCTGCCACCAAAAGGACAATTCTTTTTCTCTAGAAATGCTTCTCGTAATCGAGCATCTATTTGCATAAACAACCTTGATCCTAATAAGCTCATTTCATCAATCAATATATATCTAACATGTCACATTTCTTCTTTGAATATTGCAAGTGACTACCCCTGTAGTGGCTGCATATCTTTAATTAGAATTTTTAGAGCTGAGTGTATTGTTTTTGCATGTATATTAAAAGCAACTATTCATGTTGGGGCAAGAAGAAGAAACAGGCTTCTTCTATTACTTGACAAATTAGAAAGAGCTTCAAAAATTCAATGGATAAGGAAAGACTTCCCAGTGCCTACAGTGCCCTGAACAATCATAAGAAGAGCTTCACGAATCTCATATTCATCAAAGTGCCTTAAAACAATTTCAAAAGCCAGTCATTGTTTTTCTGACAAAGAATCTAGAGATGAAAATGTTCTGTTTGAAAGGTCAACAATATCACTCCTTGATTTTTCATCCCTTATAAAATTAATAGCTTCTTCTGCAACACCATCAGAAATAGTTGTACTTTCCCAGCCAAAGGATATATCAAAGTCCCTTCGACCAAGGGTGTGAAGATCATAAACATTCACATCATTTGGTGGAACCAAGCGAGAGAAAATCTGCCATTCTTGAAAATCATCTTCAAGATTCATTTCCTGGTTATAAAATTTGTCATCTTCTTCATCTTCAATATTGTTTATAATTGATAGATTTCGATCCACATGACATGCTCGATATCGAAAATTCCTCCAATTTTTAATAATAATTTCAGCTGAAAGGCCAATTTCTGTAGGAATGTCACAAAATGGCTTGTACAAGAGCATTTATGTCCAGCAAAAGGTTTCAAATTCCTTGAAGCCTCACAAGGAATAGAATAAAACTATGGCCAAACCCGAACAATAGCATGAACATATGTAGGCTTCCATGGATCTTGTTTACACTTTCTATCAAATGTCCAAGATCTTGTTGTTTCTATCAAAGATAGATGTTCAAGGAAAAAAGGTCTCTTTTGATAATGTTGAACAAAAGTATTCTTAAATGAACACTGCAAGCCATGCCTTGAGATTTTACTAAAAATGTTTCTTCCAACATTTAAGGAAACAAAATTTCGACTACAAACAACAAGAGGTAGCTTAAGCAACATATGGCACGTTTCTTGTGCTCCAATTTCATGGTCAACAATCATTTCTACAAGAAACCTTGTATATGCACATAAAGCATGATCCTCAGAGCCAACAAAATTTGAAATTCTAGTTAACATATGATGATAACTTTCAGACCTTTTTTCTTCTTTTGATGCCTACTTAGTAATATATTTCAGGATAGCATAACGAGAAAGCGTTGCCTGGAAATCAACATTTTCACACCACATTGTTAGTAGGTTAATGTTATGTACATTAAGCCTGTCATCATTTCTTTTTGGCTCATATTTTTTCTTCCTTGATAATCTATTGACAATCTTGATTCATCACAAAGATCCCATGGAGCATTGTACCAACATGTCAGAATAGTGCCCTTTTTACGTAAACAAGTATCTACAGTACACTTTGTGTGCCTTTGGACATAGTTTAACAATTCTTCGTAATCATTATGAGGATTACAAGAGAAAATCTGACTAGTATTCAATAGGCAAGGGTCATCATTGAGGCTTCATGGAAGCATTATGTTGCGATGATGTATGTCACGTGGATTCCATGCATTTACATATTTGTCGAATATCTTTGCAAGTTGTACATCAGAACCATTTGACCAATCATGTATTTCCATGTCAGGAGCGCCTTATAACCATAGGAAACCATGGATATGTGTTGAACCTCTATGTTGCCACTCATATCTGAAAAAAAATGAAGACATAGTTACTACAAACAATATAAATAGAATCATAATAAAAGTTGACAAAGTATAGAATACAAATTCAACAACACAAAGCTGTACTAGAAGTATTTAGCTTTAAGATATTTTTGGATACCTTCCTCTCAAAAAATATTGAATCTATGGTGCATAAATGTGGCAACAATATGAGGGTACTGGATAACGTTCTCAATTCTCATACGATGCTCATTTAAAGAATGAGAATGTGAATGTATGGGCATGAGGTTATGCAACTCTGGCCACTTTGTGTCAACTGCACTCAAAGTAAAAAATAAAGATGGACATCCTAATTGAGTAATCATGTCAATCAATTCAGCTCAACATTTAGTCTAGTATGCCCTTGTACCTCTTAGAGAAGAACCAGACCACATAAGATGCTCAACCAAATTATTATCTGGTAAATCAGATAGTTGGTGACGCAACTCTTCAATTGTTGTAGGTGAGTTATCATGTAAATGTTTCTTTGCAAAAACTGCAGCAGTTGCTTGGCTCCGATGTTGCATTATCATGTTCAATAGGTAATATTGAAAGTGAGGATGGATTCCAAATCTTTGATCATAGTACCTAAGAAGATGCAATGCATACTGATGAAGTTCAACACTACAAATACATGATTGCAACCAATCAACATCACTAGTGGGGAACAATGTTGGGAATGCCATATCTAATAAGCCCTTTGTATTATATTCATTCACTAGAGAGGTTCCAATACTGGGCCAATCCATGTCTTAAACATTTGAAGAATCAACCTTATCAAGAAATGCTCTAATTTCTTCCACTTCTCTACGTTCATTCGGTAGGAGAGCAACAAAATAAGAAGGATGAGGGGGAAAATGCTCAGCGGGCAACCCTTCAGTATTAGTTTCATTGATCTCAGATTCTTCAATATCATAATCAACAAATTTAAGCCTGGAGGAGACATCTGTTGATCTTTCGGGCAGAGAATTCACTGAATCATAGTCAATTACAACATCTCGATAATATTGATCATGTTGTATTTTGAAAAGCAATGCAATCATCACTCAAGATATTTTGACATAACATTCATAATATTTAGACTTAGCGGCATGTCTCCTCACAATTAGAAAGTCAATATCTTCAACATGTCGGGGAAGACATTGTACAATTGCAGAAATATCTTGAGGAAAGCTAATTGTATGACCACTATACTTACATTTCCCACCTCGAGCATGTGTCACTTGCAAAATAGGATTCACATGCTATTAGCATTTCTTCAACTTGAGTAAGAACTCTTAAAATACGAGGCTACTCACTAGGATCCATGTTATTATATCGACAAAAACGATGGGCTCCTCTTTCACTCTTACATCGTCTGCTAACATGTCCTTCAGGATGTCTCAAAACTTTGATTCCGGGATATGATTCTTGGCAAATGTGGCACATTTGGACAACTGACAAGCTATCTATCTTTGCTCGAAATATTTTATGCATTGTAATAATTTTGTGATCAAAATGAATATGATCTCTACTGGCCAAACCATGTTCAAAACCATTTGGAAGAGTAAAATTTCTTCTAACATGTACTTCATCTTTAGGAACATGAGATTCCCTTCTCAAATTTGAAGCGTGTGGAATGGATCTATGAGAAGGTCTTTCCAAATTTATGGTGTGCATTTTGCGAACTTGAGAGGATGTGAAGGTCTCTTTGTCATAAAAGACTTTAAAATTTAATTTCCAACTAATTATAAATGAAAAAAATGAAAAAGAATCAAATGCATTTAAAATTTACATTTGTGTCTTGATGTAGATGAGGGTTATGAGATGGTTTCTCTTGGCTTCTAATATTAGTGGATGGAACATTTTGGGATGTAGTTTCTATGCCTCTATTCAAATGAGTTGTTTCTTGTTTCAAAAAACTAAAATACATTATAAAACTAAATGTCCAACAAAGAAAGATTCAAAAATGGAAAATAAATCAAATACATTGAACATCTACATTAGTTTTACAACTTGATGTTTTAGATTCCAATTCTCCAACCTAATGAGATGAAATCATGGTTTCTCGATAAAAGGTTACAAAATACAAGCTCCAAACAACTGTAAATGAAAAAATGAGAAAAATATCAAATGCACTTAACATTTACATTTGTTTGGCGATGTGGATGAACGCTATGAGATGGTTCCTCTTCACTTCTAACATCAGTGGATGGAACATCTACGAAGTTAATTTGTATGCCTCTATTGGAATGAGTTGTGTCATGTTCAAAGAAAATAAAATACGCCATAAAATTCAATGTCCAACCAAATAGAAATTTAAAAAATGAAAAGAAAATCAAAAACATTGAAAATTTACATTAGTCTGGCAATTTGATCATCGAGGAGAATGCACAAGAAGGTTATGACATGCTTCATCTTCACTTCTCAAATTAGTAGATGGAACACTTTGGGAATTAATTTCTAGACCTCTAATAAAACAACCACTATTACAACAAAAATCAAAATATCATTGTGTTACCTCCATTGTTCCACGCGAAATGCCATCAGGGATGACTGATTCTCTTGGTGGGATCACATTACTTTGAGAAGCAGGATTTGAAGATTCGATGTTTCGAGAAACTGGCTCCAAATTATCAAACAAGTGACCAAGTAAACTATCATCCAAATCATCACACACAATGTCATCATTACCTCCACCATGGATGTTTTGCAACCTTTGGCCATCAAAACATGCAATTGGACACACAGAAGGTTAGGGTGGACATTTGCATCCACATTATCGATATGGATTTCTTCCCGATTGCAAGATGTTTCCCCAATGTTATGAACATTTTCAGGAGAACATTGAACAACAATATTATGCTGACGAGGAGCATATCCTTATAATGAACTATCAACAGGAAATGTTCTTTCCATTATATCATCCATGGTACGATACTTACGAGAAATTATAAAATCATTTTCAAGAGTGACTTCACTCATTTTTCTATGATATGTAGCTCTCCTATGCTCATTTATGGCATCCTTATTTTTTTGATACCGTAAACAACGACTTTCATTAGATCTCTCATGTGATTCTAGTGACAAATTTTGTTTTCTTGTACACTTGCTTGTGCCTTCAGATGGCATGACTACAATGAATAATAAAATATTCATTATGGAATCATAAACATGGAACATAAAAAATATCTAATATAAAAAAACAAAAAAGAATGTAAAAGGAGCAAGTTTGTTTTGGAAATCGTTAAAAAACATAAAAAGTGTATATGTTATTTTTTTCCAACCATATAAACTTATCAAAATGTATAAGGCTTTTTCCAAATTGCTAAAAACAAAAACGAATTTTTCAAAATGGCAAAAAACAAAAATGAATTCTTCCAAATGGCTTCAACAAAAAGTCTAAATTTCCATGTATCATATTAGAATCAAAACAAAACCCATACTATTGGGACACAATACTCTAAGAATTACATGAATTGGAAGTATATCTAAAAATTTGGAACTATATAGTATCAAAATATAAATGAAAATATTAAAATGTACATAAACATATAACATTGTTCGAGAATCAATGACAAAAACCAATACAAATAAGATGTATAACATAACTCATGGAAATTATAATTATGCAAGCAAAGAAAAATGCATAACATCGAGACACATTTACATGTAAATAAGAAAACTTTAGGGGAAACATTATGAAATATTTTACATCATAAAGATCGATACAAACATAATTCTAAAGTATTACCATAAAGACCCATAGTATGTATAGGCACAAAAATGGAAATATTTTCCACAATCATAGAGAGTATATAAAATGGAAATATTTATAGGAACTCCTAAAAATACTAATATCCTAAGAACCCATATCCATATCCAATGGTGGAATCTCATCAATAGAATCCATATGTTATAAAACGCTTCTGGATTTGCTCAATCTTTCTCCAGGATTCTATAGAGATGTTGCAACCCCAAACCTCACATCCATATAACATAATAGGAGTGACTAAAGTTTCAAAGAGGAACTTCTTTCTATCCACATTGTGAGGTTTGTCATTTTAAAATTATTTTCGAGACTAAAATAAGCTTTCCAACCCCCATTAATCCTTTTCTCAATGCTATAGTTCTAGTTGAGCTTGTGATGAATATCAATTCCTAAGTACTTGTAAGAAGACACTTCCTCCAAGTTACTATTTTCATACATAAAATTAGCATAAGTGTCCTTCTTGGATTTGATAATCATAACTTTTGTTTTGTCAATGTTAACAGTGATACCCATGGTAGAGAAGAAATCCTTAAGAAGTCTAAGTTGCTTATCAAGATCAGATGGGAACCTTGCGAGAAGAACAATATCGTCGGCATAGAGAAGAAGGATGATGACTATCCCAGCTAAGATCATGCCAGCACAGCCTCCTTCCTCTAAACAACCTTCTAGCTTATCGGTGTAAATGCCAAATAGGGTAGGCGAGAGGGGGAAACCTTGTTTAACTCCGATATTACACTTAATATCTTTCAACCACCCCTCATTACTCTTTAACTTGGCAATTACATTATCGTATAACCTTATAGCGATAGTGGAAGTGTGGTTCACTGAGGATAATATAGAGAATGACTTGAATTAAGGGGATTCTTGGTAGTTTTCTTTAGAGATTAGAATGACTTGAATTAGGATGAGGATTTTTTTGCAAATAATAGGAGCATTGTTTTCACTACAAAAAAAAGAAAATCATGCTCAATAGGAAAACCATAAGAGTGGGCTTGCAATTATAATGGAATCTCTAATATAGTAGAAGGGACAGATTGAAAACTCAAGAGGCTGAGTTTGGTGTTTTGCATCAACATGTTTCAAATTTTTCTAGGAGCCCTCAATTAACCACCTCCAAAATCAGAATGTCTATTAGTTCAGGTGTTGAAGAAAACAATGAGTAGGAATGCCCTCTATTAACTTCTGGTCTTCTCATGTTTTGTAAAGTTGGTCTTCTTTTAGGTGTCCTTTTCAATCTTTATACAAGCAGAAAATTTTGGACACCCCCTGCAAAGGATATTATCACCTTTTGTATAGTTATTTTGCAAGATTTGTAACAAATATTCAACTGATTTTGGAACAATCCTCTTTAATCATTTTTCTAAACATGGTAAAGAAATATTTCCAATGCAAAATAGAAGAAAATGGGTGGCTATGAAATAGTTCTAAGGCGTTTTCCAAAATTTGTGTTCTTGCAAAAGTATCATAGTAGAAAAGATGGGATCTGAGAGTAGTTTACACCAACACAACCTAATAGGTATAAATGTAAAGAAATTTAGAACCAGAAAAAGATAAACTAAATGAGATAAATATCAGAATGCAACCACTTTATCTACTCATATCCGAACAAGTTTAAACTATCTGATGATTTTAGAATCTTGAAATATTCTACAAGATATAACCAATTGGTAACCTTATTAGATGATTATACACTACATCTTGGTAAATATTTCAAACATCAATTGTGTAGCATCGTTCCTTGTTGCAGGTTGATAACTAGTTGTGGTGATAATTTGTTTCAATTACGTGGTTCACAAAGTAACATCCACCACTCCATGAGATATATCATATTTATGTTCATTAGGCAGGATCATTTGAAAATGGTATTGATCAATATGAACTGCAATGGTATTAGCAAGAAAGATATCAATAATAGTGTGACACAATGTTAAAAATATGTTGAGGTATAAAATTTGAAGTGAAATTTCTGATGCAATTGTTGATAGTAGTCATTTGTGTGTTGACTGTTTTCTCTAGATACTTTAGAACACTTTTTCATCTTTTTACTCTTTTTAAATTAAATGAACAATAAGAATAATAAAAGAAGTAAGAGGAAATGACTAAGAACGACGATTAATCAATATATAAATTTGAAATAAATATTGGTAAGCTTCAATCAATTTGGACAAAGATTCACCATTATGAGAAACTGAAAACAAAACTCTGATAATTACCCTAATTAAAATGTGCACAAATTGAAATAAATAACTTGAATATACTGTGAAATGTTCTATGATGGTGTATCTCCAAGGCTGGTGAATAGTTTGAATGTTACAAATGCAACTTCAACAAGGGTTGAGCTTATTTTATAATTTTTCGGACTTGAATTTGATTGGTAACAAGGATTGACATGGATTGAAATCTCTCAATTTTGAATGTGCGATCTCGATTGATTTGGATGTGATCCAATGGTTGGGAATTTTTTATGGTTGATCCATGTGATTTGATCTGATCTATTTTAATGGGAAATTTAATGGGTTGGGTGTCATTTATTGAACACAATGGGTTGAATTGTTGAATAATACAACAATTATGGCTGCCATAAATAAACTATTTACATGTGCAAGTATGAATGTGCATTTGCGATACATAGCTTCAGGTCAGTTCAATGGGGGTTGAAGTGATGGGTACTTTGTACTTCTAGAATAGACAATTTTGGAAGGAGCTATAATTTTATTTGTTTCATAGTTGGGACAAGATGTTTTGTACTCTTGGTATTTAAAAGACTATTTATGGATAGTTCTAGTCCCACTCTATATTTTGGGAAATTTTGGACATAAATTAAAAGATATTTTAACTTAGTTTTATATATTTTTGTTTAAAAGGTGGTTGACATGTCTCAATTTCTACTGGCATGGGGGGGACCAATACCATAACAATTACTAGTCCCTGCATAACATTACACATCTCTCCCCTAGTTTATTAAAATTTCATTCTAAAATTTGAAGCATTTGACAGGAGTTGTGAACCCTACCATTATATATGTGTGAAAAGTACATCATATTGTGAGGAAAGGATGTGGAAAACATTCCACGCAGACTTTTCTTTATTATCATAATCAACGATGTTCGACCGAAGAGAAATGAAGGAAACCAACGGGAAAATGTTCTATTATTCTCAGTGAGTTGCGACCCAAGAAAAATGAGGAAATAGTGTGGAAAATGTTATACGGAAGTAGGTACGTTGATGTCCATTCTGGTAGTTACCAACATTAAGAAAGCACCGTAGTTATAAACAAAGAGGGTACTGAGAATAGTCATTGATTCAAAGCATAAAGGTGTATTTTTTTACACACCATGGTGTCCTCTAACACTCTGTGTTATTTGATTTTGTTGTGTTTGATTGGGGAAAATGAAGGGAAGTTATTTGCATTGCCTTCCTCCCACTGGGAGGTGGCTATCACTAACTCCAACCTCACTAAGTACAAGGCCCTTCAGAGTAATCACAAATGGATATGGGAACCCCATTGTTAGTGAGAATCGAAGATTCGGGTTGGGATTCGTTGATGTAAATTCTTTTGGAAAATTCATTATGTCTATTTTTATGGGATTGAATCACACCTCTCCTCCTGCCATGGAGATTTGGAAAACAAACAGAAACATGATGGTTATAGAGGGCACAATGCTTAAGTTGGGGAGTCATGGGAACCTCGTACTAGAAGGCTCAGACGGAACCATGGTCTGGAGTATTGGGACTAATAAGTCTAAAGGCATTTCAATGGCAAACAACCACAATTTTAAGGTCTATAGTACTATGAATTCTTTGCTTGTGTGCAAGGGTTCAAATCTCATGTGGTAGAGCATTTCCCTGAAGATGCTAGAGGGAGAGTAGGATGTTCCTGATGTGCCCATGTGGCCATTGCAGAGAGGGTCTGAGTTCTAAGAAGGATATGGGTACGAGCTCATGAATGATCAAGATGGAGATCACGAAGAATAAAACGAAAAAAACATGGGCGCTGACACACCCAAACAACACTATGGACCCATATACCTAGTTAAACCAATTGGTCAGCTCAGATGAATCCATTCTCACCATTCCTTTCACACAACTTGGTGCATCCATATGATAATTTTAGAAGTTTTCATCATAGTTCTAGAGATAAATTTGCACAACTAAGTGGATATATAGTTTGTGCCATCACTTTTTCATAATCATTGTTTCAATCATATTGATCATCAAATAAAGTTTTCAATTTAGTTAGTAATTTGTTTTGTCATGATTAGATATATTAAGGTTAAGGTTTCACTCCACACCTAACTAATTCTCCGCAAAGTTACTAATGGTAGTTGCGTTAGGCTTGTTAGGTGGATAGTTAGTGTACTAGGGTTGTTAGGTGGACAGGGCGTGACAGTTAGTATGTTAGGCTTGTTAGGTGGAAATGGTGTGATAGTTGGTGTGTTAGTGTTGTTAGGCAGATTGTGTTAGGCTTGTTAGGCGGACATGGTGTGACAATTAGTCTGTCAGTGTTGTTAGGAAAACAGGGTGTGGTCTATTTTGAAATAGAGTTTTTAATGTTTTTATTTTTAAAAATGTTATAAATTGTTTAGAGTGAGAATATTCTTTTTCATATACATAATCTATCAAATAAAATAAAAGTTTATAAACAATTCTTCTTGTTTTCAATTTCCATTTCTATGTTAATATTACAAATTTTCAGTATTGCTGATAAAAAAAAATAGAACACTTTCCATTAGAGAAAAATGTTTTACATGTTCTTAGTTATTGTCCGTAGTATTCAGTTGTCATTCAAAAGGAAACCAAATGCCATAATTGCTAGACTAAATACCCCCCTGTTGCTGCGCAGGGTAGCAATCACAATGATTCCAAATGGATTAATCAAAGTATTACCACCTGTTGTCAAGAACAGAGAAAATAAACATCAAAATAATAAAAAGAGATATATCCTTATGTTAAACAAATTCTTTGTGATAACCTTTGGAACATAGGAAAACAAAATAAAAATACTAACTAATAAAAAAAAACTTATATGGTAGGATACTTCATTGTTTTTCAATTATTTATGTTGTGTTTTTGAGGTGCCAGTTTCAAGTTAGAGTTCTGTGTACAAATGTTTTTGTTTATTTATAAATTACATCACATATCTTCATAAGAAGAACCACTAGGTAGCAATATCACTACTTTTGCTTTTTTATATAGATGCATTTTTTTGCATATAAACTACATGCAAAAAATAAAAAGGTAATGACATTAAAACCACATGGCTATACTTATAGTAAAATGATTTAAATAATAAATGTTGTATATAAATTTCATAAGTGAGTTTTTATACTACTTATATTTGTCATGTCAATCACTTAATGTTTCTCTCATATCTCTTTCATATCAATCACTTAATGTTTCTCTCCTATCAAATATTAAAATTAATATTGAAAAATATTATAAAAAATATATATTTAAAAAATATATAACTATTTATATTTATCCTAGGTTAAAAGTAGTATATATGCATATATATATATACCATTTCAACTTATTTGAGAAAGATGTAGTCAATTACATCAAGAATAGCCTTTTCCTTTATCTTCTTTATGACACCACTTTAGATACTTTGGAATAAAACCTCCCTTAGAAAGTATTTAACACTGGTTTGTCCTGCAAGAAGTTGGTGGTACAGTTCACACAATCCAATCTACCGAGGGTGTTTTGAGTGGTTTAGAAAGTTATCGTTCTATCACTGTCAGGTTAACTCTAAATGATTTTTGTATTCTAAAGAAAACATTAAGCCACAACTAAAGCTCAAGTTTCCACGTCAGCAATCGATAGGAAGACCTTGGCTCTGCGACGCATAGATGTTCAGTCAATGGCGCCATAAGGACCGTATACGCGTTTAAGTGATCAATCATTTCAGTGGTAGCCAGAGTACCGTATACACAAGTGTTTAGTTATTTAATACACGTGTATCCCGTCTTTTTATATTTCTAAACCCCAAAGCAGAATTTGCAGTCGTATCATAAGCAATATCAAGATTAATTAATCTTGAGAAAGTATTTATTTTAATAGTGAGATTTTAGGTTATAAATTATTTTTGGATTTATTTTATTTCTGTTCATGGTTTTTTTTTGAGATTTTGTAAATTTAAATCTCACATCTATATAAAATAATAGAAGTAATGAAAGTATTAAAGAAGTTTTTTCAAATCATATATCCAAATGTCTGTGAACTTACATTGGTTTTCAAGTTCATAATAAGTTTTCCATTTTCCATTTATCGTTTTCTCAATTTTATGAGTCGAATTGAGCTTATGATGGATATCGATTCCAAGATATTTTGTATGAAGGAACTTTCTTCAAGTTTTTGTTGCCCTATATGAAAGTATCATAAGTGATTTTTCTAGATTTAATTATCATGACTTTATTTTTGTGAGTATTAACAATCATACCCATATTGGGGCATTCTTAGTTTCTAGCCAACATCATAATGGCTACTCAAAAAAAGAAAAATATCTTTAGCATAAAGGTGAAGATTTATAATTATACCAATGATCATGGGGCCAATGAAACCTGGATCTTCCAAACACTCTTCTAGCTTATCAATGCATGTACCAAAAAGGGTAGTGATCCATACTTATGTAGGAACACAACATAATACATATATAAACATAAACACAGAGATGAAACAAGAATAAAACTTCATTTCATTAATATCAAAAATTGAAATATGCTTACATACAGAATGGAATTAAAGTAGCTCAGGCGATGGTAGCTTATCTTTGAGAAGAGATGTGGTGGTTACATGGCCTATTTTTGTCGGTGTGTGTTATATTCTTTCCATGACTAGCCCAACCCTTTGTTGCACCAAGCGCAGTGCCCCAAATTTTTTTTTTCGACCTTATATTAGGTGTGCAGACCTACCTGTGGTTTTGTGCATGGGTTTTGCACATGGTTTTGGGCATGATGGTTTTTTGCCCATGGTATCTTATAGATCCGGTCAAGGGAACTATGATTATGTTCTAATCTAGGGATAATGGATAGTGGTTTATGAATGCTTCGACATGTATATATATATATGTGTGTGTGTTGTAACATTGAAAGGAATATAATGAAAAATCGATCTGGTAGTCCCAGTTTTGGGATGAGGGGAAAATCTCTGTGTATTTGTTTTGTGTTTCTCTCCATTATATATTTTCTGTAGTTTAAGAATTCATTTGCAGATAATTTTTGTATAGGGTTAAAAGCTACATTTGGTATCAAAGTTGTTTCGAATTCAATGGGACGCCTTTGCTATTGAGATTTTTTGCTTAGGTATGTGGTACACCGTGTTCAGTGGGAGATTTGCGAGATCGATTCTTGCAGTGAAAGAATATGGCGAGCAGTAGAAAGATAGAGATTGAGAAACTTAATGGTCATAGTTTTGAGTTGTGGAAACTCAAGATGAAGGATTTGTTGGTGGATAAACATCAGTGGATCGCGGTAGATCCAGGTAGTAAACCAACGACAATGTCAGTTGAAGACTGGGTGAAGTTGGATCAGAAAGCAAACAGCACAATACGGTTGTGTATCTCAGATTCAGTATTGTTGAATGTATCAGGGGAAGCTACAATGAAGGCTTTGTGGGATAACTTAGGGACTTTGTACCAATCTAAGTCTCTAGTGAACAAACTATTCCTATGGAAAAAGTTGTATAACCTGAGGATGAAGGATGGAGACTCTGTGACAGAGCAACTGAACGTCTTTAATATTGTGGTATGCCAGTTGTTATCCATTGGTATTAAAATTTTAGATGAAGATAAGTGCATCAATTTTTTATGTTCTCTACTAGATTCATGGGATAGACTGGTTGTTGCAATAGGTAGCAATACAACTACCTTGAAGTTTGATGAAATAGTCTCATCCTTGCTGCCAGAGGAGATGAGACGAAAAAATATGGAGGGACAAAATGGAGATGCCTTGTCTGTACGAGGATGGTCCCAGAATATAAACAAAAATAAGTTCTTTAGTGGGAGATCTAAATCTCCAGGAAAACCTGTAAAGGTATGTTAGAAATGTAGAAAGGAAAGACACTTCAAAAAGGACTCTAGATCTAAAGCTCCTGAGAAAGGAAAGAGATCTGATGATTCTCTTTATGTAGAGGTGAAAACCACCTCATATGAAGGTGGGGATGTGTACTTGGTTTCTTCTTCAAGTACACATATAGATCATGAGGCATGGTTGATTGACTCAGGTGCATCCTTTCACTTCACTCCCCATGGGGAGTGGTTCTGCGAATATGAGAAATATGATGGTGGTGATGTCTTCTTAGGGGATGTCAGGAAGGCTAGAATCATTAGATGCTGAAAAATCAAGTTGAAGTTGCAAGGTGGAAGGATTAGAACACTTCCGCGTGTTATGCATATTCCTCCATTGGCCATAAATTTGATTTTTGTAAGCAAGATGGATTATATAGGTGTAAAAATAGTGTTCGAGAAAGATAACTACAAGATGGTTCGGGGAGCACTGGTATTAATGTGGGGAGTTCGGATTGGAACTTTGCATAAGCCTTTGGGTAGTACTGTTATTGATGGGTGCAATAGTTCTGTGGTTTCTGAAAGTGGAGCAGAAATCTAGTGGTCTTTAGAGAAAAGACCATGTTATGGCCTCAAAGGCTTGGACATATTAGAGAGAAGCGACTTCTAATATTTCATGGTAATGGTATTGTAGAAGGTATGTCTAATTTCTCTCTGGATTTTGATTTCTGTGAACATCGTGTATATGGGAAGAAAAATCAGGTGAGTTTCCCCTCTAGTGCTAAGAGGATGAAATGGATATTAGAGCTTGTGCACAGTGATATGTTTGAACCTGTGTCGGTTCCAACACTTGGTAAGTTTGTATACTATGTATCATTTATAGATGACTTCTCAAGGAATACATGGATATATTTCCTTATGAAGAAATCTTAAGTCTTTGACAGGTTTAAAGAATTTAAGGCTCTGGTGGAAAACTAGACAGAGAAGAAGATAAAGGTGGTGAGAAAAGATAATGGTCGAGAGTTCTACAAGAAAGAATTTGAAGAGTTCTATAAGAAGTGTGGTATAGCACGGAAGAAGACTACTCCATACACAGCTCAACAAAACAAAGTTGTAGAAAGAATGAACAGGATGTTGATGGAAAAGGAAAGAAGCAAGCTTAGTGGTGTCGAGTTAGGACAAGAATTCTAGGCAGAGGTGGTGGAGACTACATGTTACTTGGTTAATAGATCACCTTCATCAGCATTGACGGATAAGTCTCCACATGAGGTATGGACTTGTAAGAAACACTTTATTTCAGATATGAGTGTATTTGGCTATGATGCATATGTACATGTTCCAAAGGAGAAAAGAGCCAAGTTGGATAGTAAATTTGAAAGGTGCAATCTTTATTGGGTATAAGGATGGTTTAAAAGGTTATAAGCTTTGGAACCCAGAAAAAACGAAGATTGTGTACATCCATGATGTAGTATCTAGGGAGGTGGAATATGTTATTAAAAATGAAGTCATACCAAAGGAACCTAAGAAGATAGAGTTTAAGCTAAAGGAGGAAGAATCAGAATTTACAGCAGAAGAGGAATCAGAAGATGAAGAGCCACAAACTCTGTTTGTGAGAAGATCAGATCGAGATAGAAGGAAACCAAAAAGGTATAGTTCATCTGCTTTTTGTTCAAATTTTTCTTTATCTATTACTGATGATGATTCTTGAACTGTCAGGGAAGCAATGGATTCAGAGGATGGAAAACTATGGAAACAGGTCATGGTTGATAAAATGGTATCTTTGGACAAAAATGAGGCTTGGGATATGGTGGAGTTGTCGGCTGGAAGGAAACCCATTGGAGGAAAATGGGTGTTGAAGAAGAGCATGAACGCAAAATGCAAGGTGGAGAAACAGAAAGCTCGATTGGTAGCAAAAGGTTATTCCCAGGTTCCAGGAATTGATTTTCATGATATTTTTTCCCCTGTTACCAAGGTATCTTCTATTACATTACTTTTATCTGTTGTTGTTGCTTTTAATTTTGAGGTAGAACAAATGGATGTGAAGACAACATTTATTCACGGGGATATGGAAGAATAGATCTATATGAAGCAACCTGAAGGCTTGTGGTAAAGGGAAATAAATAATTGGTATGTAGGTTAAAAAGTCTCTATATGGGTTAAAGTAGTCACCAAAGATGTGGTATCAAAAATTTGATACATTTGTACGAGGACTTGGCTTCACCAGAATAAAAGTGGATCACTGTGTGTATTTTAAATTAATTGGGGACCATGTTATTTATATGGTCTTGTATGTGGATGATATGTTGTTGATTGGAAATGAAAAAGAAATTAGCTAGGATTTGAAGACCCAATTGTCCTCAAAATTTGACATGAAGGATCTTGGTGCTACAAACTACATTTTGGGCATGGAAATTAAACGAGACCAAGAAAAAAGGAAGTTCTATTAAACCAAAGGAAGTATGTCGAGACAATACTGCAAAGGTTTAATATGCATGATAGTAAACCAGCGAAGCTTCCTATTCGTGTAGGTGTAAAGTTATCTATTGAACAGTGTCCCAAGACACAAGAATAGGAATAGGACATGTCTCGTTTTCCATACGCAAGTGCAGTCGGGAGTCTGGTTTATACAATGGTATGTAATAGACCAGGCATTTCACATGTAGTGGGAGTATTGAGCAGGTTTATGTAAAAATCAGGGAAGGAGCATTGGACCACAGTGAAGCAGGTTTTCAGGTATTCTCATGGAACTAGTGATTATGGTTTATGCTACCAAGGAAGACCAAGATTGAACATATTTTTGGACATCCGTGGCTTTGTTGATGCAGATTGGGCTAGAGATCTGGACCAAAGAAGATCTACAAGTGGGTATGCATTTAACCTACTTGGAGGTGTAGTTAGTTGGATGAGAAAGAGATAGTTTCTAGTGGCACTTTCAACTATAGAAGCAGAATACATGGCAACCGCTCATGCAAGAAAGGAAGTAGTTTTATTTCAGAGATTGTGTTAAAGTATGGGGTTAGTAAAACGAGCTATAAAGATAGACTGTGACAACAAAAGTGCAATTTTCTTGGCAAAGAAGCCTTCTTATCATTCAAAGGCAAAGCACATTGATGTTTAGTATCACTTTGTGAGGGATATGGTTGAGGAAATAAAGGTTTTGTTGGTAAAGGTGGGCACTTTGAAGAATGTCACAGATGCATTGACGAAGTCTGCGAGCACTGAGAATTTTTCTTGGTGTAGAGAAACAATGGGCATTGCAGGGCTGGACCAATGACTAAGTTCTCATGCGACCCCCTATGTGGAAAAGAAAACAAAAAGTAGGATAATTTTGGGTGTGTATTATATTTTTTCCATGACTAGCCCTAGGCGCGGACCTACCTATGGTTTTGTGCATGGGTTTTGCACATGGTTTTGGGCATGATGGTTTTCTGCCCATAGTATCTTATAGATCCGGTCAAGAGAACTACAATTATGTTCTAATCCAAGGTTAATGGATTGGGGTTTATGAATGATTCGGTATGTATATATATGTGTTGTAACATTGAAAAGAATATAATGAAAAATCAATCTAGTAGTCCCGGTTTTGAGATCTAGGGGAAATCTTTGTGTATTTGTTTTGTGTTTCTCACCATTGTATATTTTCTATCTTTTAAGAATTTGTTTGTAGGTAGTTTATGTATAGGTTTAAAACATACAGATTTATTATTGAGAAATAATGGAAAATGCTAAACAACCAAAAACCTAACCCTAGGAGATAAAGTGCCAAAACTATGGGCCCCGTTGAGGTAAATTGGTACATCAATTTCCCAGGGTCGTAACTTTGGCATACATTTTCCGTTTGATGTGCACGATACCTCGTTAGAAATATCTACCGGAGGACTATAAATTTCAACTAAAAATGTTACTCTAATACTTATGTTTACCCGTTTTCCAAAAAAAATCGTTTAGGGCCTCAAAACGACTTCGGAAGTTCAGGACTTGAAAATTTTCCAAAAATAGTAAATTGTGCTACAATTAAGGAAATTAAAAATATGAAAGAAAAAATGGTGGGGGTCCATGTGGAATAGGTAGGTGGCCACCAATATCTACTTGGAGCAATCCTCCCCCTTAGGAAACAATGGTCCTCATTGCGTTGAGTGCCTCCATGAGATGGGGAAACTTCTGCTAAACTTGGTCCTTGGTGAGCCAGTTGCCTTGGTGCAAGAGTTGGTCAACTTTGACAACCCAATACAGTTGGATATTTTGTTGGTGAGTGTTCTTGATTTGTGTGTCCATGATTATATAATTTGTGGCTTGTTAGATGCAGCTTGGGTTGAGCTATGTTGGTGTCAACTTCTCAGTAATGTTTGATTTGTCCAGCAAATTTGGGGGAAGGTGTGGACGCAACCGGTCCACATTAAATAATGGGTGCAGGCCAAGGAATGGTGGAATGTTGAGATCGAAATCATTTTCCCCTATAGCCTTAGTGATGGTGTAAGGCACATATCAGAGTGGGAAAAGCTTGCGGTAGGCCCCAACGAGGCACTACTTCTACCAATGTAACCAAACTTTGTCACCCACTTGAAACTTGTGTGGCACTCGATGCTAGTTATGATGTTGTTTGTACTTAGCATTTCCTCTATCTGATATGTCATGGACTTGCTCGTAGATGTGTTGAATGCGCTCAATGAAGTTGTTAGCTCTAAAAACTTCGGACTTGACATGAGAAGAATCTACCTGAGTGGATGCAAATGGTATGGCATCATCAATGAGACATAGTGGCTAGAATCCTAGTCCGACCTAAAAGGGGTTGTGGCCAGTTGAGCTGTGGAGAGCTATGTTGTAGTTGTACTAGATATAAGGGAGGCCTTTGTCCCATGTGCATGGATGCTTCAATTTGTACACACGCAGGATATGCACGATCATCCTGTTGACAACCTCTATTTGGCCATCAATTTGGGGCTGGAAGGTCATCGACTTAGTTAGCTTGGTATCTAACAACGACTAGAGGCTTGACTAGAATGCACTTAGGACCCTGCTGTCCTGATTTGAGATAATGGATTGTGGGATCCCAAAGTGTACCCACACTTGTTCAAAGAAGAGTTTGGCAGTGGCTTCTATTGTGATACGCTTCTTACAGGCCGTCGGAATGGCCATCTTGGAGAATCCGTTGACGACCATGAAAGAACAGTCATTACCATGCTTGGTAGAAGGAAGGCCCGACATGTAATCCATGGAGATGGATTCCTGGGGCCAGCTAAGAGTAGGAAAAGGAGTATACAAACCTTTCTTCTTGATTGTAGGTTTGGAAATGATGTAAGCAGTGCAAGATCTAATGCACTTACCAGCATCCTATCGAAGGTTTGGCCAATAAAAACACTTCTGCAGCACTGCCACTATATTTGCTATCCCAAAATGTCTAGCGTCTTAGTTGTAGTTCACCTCCCAAATAATCTTGGAACGCTTGCTTGAAGGAACACAGAGGTGTCCTAGGTGGCATAATAATGCGCCTTGGAGGTGAAATTTTGGAACTTACTTACCTTCCAAGAGCACATGATATGTGGTTTTTAATTCTGGATCACTCTTGTAAATATGTGTCCATTCCGAAGTCTCGTGTCCACAAGAGTCGAGCACAGTGGTCAGCGCCATGACCGATGGTCGGCTGAGCCAGTTTGCAACATTCTTGGTGCTTCCCTTCTTGTAATTAATGTTCAAATAAAATTGTTGCAGGTATGTGGACCATTTTAGATGGAGATCATTCTACAACTTTCCTTGTATCTGTATGAACTGTGGGGGTTGGTGGTTTGTGTGGATGACCATTTCCTTCCCTAGAATGTAATGCTTCCATTGTAGGTAGGCTTGCACAATGGAATACATCTCTTTTTCATATGTGGGATACTTCTATATTGTGTTCGAAAGTGTATCACTGTGATATACCACTGGATGCCCCTATTGAGTAAGAAATGCACCAATAGCATAGTCGGAGGCATCTGTCTCAATCTCAAACAGTTGTTGTAGCTCTGGTAATGTGAGCACTGGTGTAGAGCAAAGGAAATGCTTCAACTCAACAAACGCCTTCTATTTGGATTCAAACCAAAAGAAATTTTCTTTTGTTCCACTCTTGGTGACTTGAATCAAAGGCCAAGTGATGTGAGAGAACCCTGATGCGAGCCTGCAGTAGAAATTGGAAAGACTCTGAAAGCTACGGAGCTCTATTAAAATGAACTGAAAAATAACCTTCCAACATATTTAACTATTTATCTATGATGTTTGGATCTATCTGGCCTTCAAATATGGGAATGTCAAAGTTGGCTTTTACCTTGAAGGGAGTGGTGCCTCTAGAGTGGATGTCGGATGAAGATTCGCCGCCTGTGGGCATTTGCCAAAGGATATGGGCAAAGTGTTCCATCATCACGTTCCTCTGTTGCTTGAGGGCTTCTTCAAGCAATATTTTGAAGGGATCTCATACTCCCTCATCTTTATTTTCTTTTTCCATGGGAGGTCGTTGGGGTTTGAGAGGTTTGCCTTGCAAAGGTTCAACTAGTTCGAGCCCTAACTCCTTACACCCTATCCTCGTTGGGGACATGCAAAGAAAAACATAGAAAGAGCAGACCGCTCTAATACCACTTATCCAGACTTATGCAGGAACACAACATAATACATATATAAACATAAACATAGATATGCAATAGAAACAAAACTTCATTTCATTAATATCAAGAACTGAAATATGCTTACATACAGAATGGAAATAAACTAGCTTGAGCGATGGTAGTTTATCTCTTAGAAGAGATGTGGCGGCTACATGCCTCTGGACTGTGTTAAAATGAGGCTCAAAGGCCTGTTTATTATTGAAAAACAATGCAAAACCCTAAACAACCAAAAAACTAACCCTAGGAGATGAAGCTCCAAAACTATGGGCCCCGTTGGGGTAAATTGGTACATCAATTTCCCAGGGTCATGACTTTGGCATACGATCTCCATTTGACGCACACGATACCTCGTTATAAATATCTATCCAAGGACTGTAAATTTTGACTACAAACGTGTATTTGACTCACATTTTCTTGTTTTCCAAAAAAATGTCGTTTAGAGCCTCAAAACGGCTTTGAAATTTTAGGACCCAAAAAACTACCAAAAATAGTAAACTCTGCTACAATTAAGGAAACTGAAAAAGTAAAATAAAAAATGGTGGGGGTCCAAGTGGAATAAGCAGGTGGCCACCAATATCCACTTGGATCAGGTATGGGATGAGGGGTACCCTTTCTTGACTCTGATATTGCATTTATTTCTTCTAACCAAGCCTTAGTGGTCCCAAATTTGGAAATAAAATTTTCATACAACATTATCACAACAACCCTCAACTTGAGAGGAACCATTACCTTTTCCAACATATTTCACTATTTTGTCGTGGGAGCAATGTAAAAAAAAAAATTCTAAAGTCAATAAAACAATAGAAGAGATAATTTTTATTATTGGAGCATTCCTTTACAATGATCCTTAGAGAAGAAAGGTGGCCCACAATCGAATGAGTTCTCCTAAATCTAGGCCAATATTAGCTCTTTTACAATGTCTTTTTAGCCATAGGCCAATATTCTTTTCCAAAATAATTTTACATAGTTTAGCTAAAATCTGGCTAATCATAGTGTTCCTATAATTAAGGGGAATGCTTTTGTGCCCACATTTTCAAGATAGGAACAATAAGGCTTTGTGTCAAAGGCTTAGGGAAGCCTTGCTTCATTTCCAAATTGAAGAGCTTGTGTATGTGTGGGATGAAGATACACCATCCCATTTTAAAAAAACTTAGCTTGGTAGCCTTCAACATCCTTATCTTTCCCATTAGTGATCCCCTTAACCCTAATCTCAATGTCTTCTAGAAAAAACATATCAATCTCCACAGGGGAATTCAAAATGGTATGCATGGTATCAGGGGATTCATAAAGGATTTTACGATAAAAATTATAGTTCTTCAAGGGAATTAAACTATTTTCTTTAGTTCTATGGATTAAAATTAACCTCAAAAACTTTCTAGGATCAAAGTAAGATAAGTTTAGCGGTTGTTTTTACTTTCTATTTATATAATACATTTCCTTCCTTTTAACAAGAGCTTTGTTTTTATTTATATTATCAAGCTTTAAATATTCATTAGAAGTACCCTTAGTTTATTTTATAGTGATTCTACAATTATTATCATACCAAAGGTTGGTAGTTCTATTATTATTTTTATATGACATCTCGATAGATAACCTACTAATAGAAGTGAAGAGGGTTGTGGTAAAATTATGATACAGGTTTTCGATGTTATACTTATAATTTAAGAGGTGTAAATCCCTATTTAGATCCTTTAAGAAGATATCACTTTTACTTTTGTCAAAAAATACGTGCCTTTGATTCTCACAATTCTCTTGCATGTTTCTTTTGTGCATGTAATTTAGAGTTATTAAAGGTTAAATGTATATGATTAAAGTCAAGCTCATGGTCATTTAAAAGGTCAAAATTTACCATTTACTTGGAAAAAGGATAGCATATATGACATAATCCATGACACTACTATCGATCCCATGAATAGCGTCATCTAGTTTGAGTATGGCCACTGGATTATGCCATTTCAAATTATAATGACTTGAGAACTATACAACTTAACTAGCTTGGCAAAAAATAAATTCTTAGTCAAGTCTTTAGAGTTTCTTTTGTATCTACTAGATAAAACAATGTCCCTATTGAACCAAAGAGGAATAGGATTGGAATCATTGCTTAGAAGAATAGCTTGGTAGTTGTGGTTCTAACATTAAACTCTCCTAACAAGAGAATATTACCTTCATTCCTCGTATTGTGAATAACTTGTTCTAGGGTATTATAAGATAATTTTTATTTAGATTATTTTTCTTATAAAAGGTAAAGTTAATAGTTGCAAAATAATAAATTGCAATGTAAATTTTATTAGCATCAATTTTAGGGATTTCGTTCTAAATGTGTTGTTTGAGAGGGTTTATCTTATAAAGATGATTGTAAGAATAAAAAATTATATAACACGTGATTCCTCTAATCCCTTTCTGAGAGGATTTGTTGTTCCATGTTAACCACAAAATGAATTGATCTATGTGAGGGACCTTAGACTCATCATGCTCCCAAGTTTTGAGTAAAAGATAATATGAATGTCACTTGGGATCCAACTTAGCATAATACCTTAACACCATGGAAATTCATGATAGTTCCATAAAAGGATCCAAATTGCTTCACATTCCTACTTATTACTCTCATTTTTCTCTCTATCCTCGATAATAGATTTCCTATTTGTAATGATAACCCATTTTCCTTCCTTTCTCACTCCCTTTACCTTTTGAACATCCTACCTTAGCTTGTTCTTTTGGAATGAGGTCCTCATTTATGAATATTCCTATCTCTTTAAAGTTTGGAGATTTAATGAGTATGCTAAATTTATGATTGCTACAACTTACGCTAACTGCTAGATCAATATATATATTCATGCTCAAGTATCCTTCCCGACCTCTTACTTCCATGAGATAATTTGTTTCAATTTGTGACTCATATTTTAATTCTTCTTTTACCATTGATAGCATTTCCTCATCTTTCTACTCTTTTATACCAACAATTATAATATTCAAGGCTCATTTATTGGGCTCATGATCCAAGTCAATTAGCTTATTGTTTTCCTATTTCGTGGGTTTAATGTCTAATTTATTTTCCACACTACTAAAGAAAAATTTATTATTTAGTTTTTCTTTTTAATTCTTTAATCTAATATCTCAATGTGCAATTTTCTTCAAATGTTGATTCTTTATTTCCATTTCATATAGCCTATCTTTCGTTCTTTTGCAGTTTAGTTTCAGATCCTAATATTTTATTCTCTAGCTTCTCCACTAATAGTTTGAATATGTTGTCAAGCATTGCAACTAACTCTATTTTATATTATCCTTCTCTCTCTTCTCTCATTTTTTCTAATGAATATATATAATCATGGGAACTTTCTAGGGTGACTTTTCTCACTTCCCCTTATTAGGACGAAGTTTTGAGATATGTGGTGAAGTGCTCGTAATTAAAAACAATAAATAAGAAAAAATAAAATATATAAAATAAAATTACGTACATGGCATATGAACAACCAAGTATATTTCCATGCAATATATTCCCACAAATTTATTGTCGGTATCATGTTGTGGAGTTCTTACCGATGCAATGATGTAGAACACAAAGTACACATATGACTAGATAAATGTTCATGGCACGTCAAATATTCATCGCAGGATGTATGCTTAGAAAAATCTCTACAAATATTCATCGTGTGTGTGTGTGTGTGTGTGTATATATATATATATATATATATATATATATATATATATATATATATATATATCTATATATATATAGAGAGAGAGAGAGAGAGAGAGAGAGAGAGAGAGATGTCCCATGGTGAATTAATTTTATATGAAGTGAATATTTGTGTGTGTGAGTTTTTTAATTTAAATTTAATGATTTTTTTATAAGTATTATAATTTTATAATAATTTGAAAATTTTCATAGAAAATTTCTATCCTTGAATTTTGGGCTTCTTTAAATAGACTTCACATTTTAGAAATCTAAAAAAAGATTAAATTAAGTGGGAAATTATTAAGTTGAGATATGAAAGGTGGGCACTAGAGTATTTTTTCCAAAGAAAGATCCCTTTGGGACATGAATGATGGGTAATGTTTCGATGCACATAAATACTATCCCCAATAAGTGCAAGCCAAGATGTTAGTAAGGACATAGTTTGACATGGTTGCAAGATTATTTCTAAATACATTCTTTGTGCATTGGTTTTCTAGCAACAAAAAACAATCTAGCAAGTTTACAACATTGAAATATTATTTCTAAAAACATTCTTTGTGGGTAGGTTTTCTAGCAATTAAAAACAATCTAGCAAGTTTACAACATTGAATGAGTTAAAACAATAGGTTACAACATTGAATGAGCTAGGTGGATTGATTTCAAAGTAGGAGAACAATGATACCTCATGTTGAATAAGAACTTCATGCTTAAAGAATTGAATAGTGGATCAAGTTGTAGATCTATTTGTAGGAGACACTAGATCATATGCACATTTATATTTAAGCTATTATATTTCCTTTAATTTTCGTGAGGACTTTAATGTAGGAGAATTGAACCATCTAAATTATGAAATGGATCTACTTATTGTGCCAAAGAACAAATCAAGCATATGTATGATGTTGGCATAGTTCTAAAGAATCGAGCAAATGCACACCGTTTGTATTTTTTGCAATATTTCAAGTGAGTATATTCTAGATATTTTGTGGCCAATGCAAGTCATTGTCATTGTACCAACATTATAGATATATATGTTGATACACTAAAAATTATGATACACCAATGTTATAAAATAAATGTTCATAGTTTCAAAAATACAATATATTGACATGTTGTAGCCGCTACAACACTTGGTGACACACTGGTAGAACTCCAGTTCTCTGAATGGGCCTTGTTCGTGAAAAACAAGTCTAACACCTCCATAAGTATTGTTCAGTTCTTAGTTCATCTTGGTTTCACGCTAGCCTAATTGTATGATGTAGCATATGCCAAGCTCTTGGTCGATTGACACACATTCCAAGCCAAGGAAACATAGTTGTTTTTATTGGGGCTGAGGGGTATATTGGGGCACAAGCAATATAGTCGTCAGAGTCTTAGCTTCATCTCTGGTGTTGCTCAGCTGCCAGCAGGTCTGGACAGTACCCCGATAGAGACACGTAGGAACACAAGCATGGCTCCATTGCCAGTGAGCCTAGTTAGTACCCAACAGAGTTACTTGCATCATCTCTCTATGTAGGAATCCTTTCTCTTCTTTCGCCTTATTCTTTTTCATTTTTTGAAATTTTCACTTTTCATTTTATGAACTAATAATCAATTTAGTCAAGAAAATATGCAATGGCTCAGTGCCAGACAAAGTGTCAAAACACTGGAGATTGCTGCAAGTTTATCAACTTATCCATTCCCACCTGTGTACCATGAGAACCCTTAGTTTCATTCATGTACGAAGAATTTCCAACAGGTTAGTGGATATTTTGGCCAATGAAGGCATTCTCTGTGCCAAAAGCAATAAAACATATGAATGGCCAGAGACCCCTCAAGGTCGATTACGGGATGAGTGCCACAAACATGCAACCTTAGACAGGGAGATCTGCCAAAATAGAGGAAATAAGCAGGACAAAGTATGAGCAGGGAGTTCTTCAAGAATAGAGGACTTTTGGTCGACATGAGGAAGAAGTATGAGCAGGAGGGCAAGGACGGATCCAGAGTTTTACTTTGGTTTTCAAGCGGTAAATTGGAAAAGGAACTCCACATTCCTAAGTTTCTCGGATGGGAAACTAATGATAGAAAAAGTCTTTTAATGTTTGGTGCTGAGTGCTTCATTAAAGAGTGGGTAGGTCAACGAAATCGCAGAAATACAATGTATTTCGCGTGGCAAACAGTTAGTTGGTTAACATTCCAAATAGACCCAAAATGAGATTAGGCGATGTCTCCATCTAGCTTCGGGTCCGAAGACACAATTAAGTTTTGTGCTTGTTGGATAGGCCTTTTGAGATCACATGCATCTGGTGAATTTTGGGTGGATAAACTACACGGAGGTTATCTGCCCATTTGGACCCGAAATCATTTTTAGTGGTAGTTCAATATTTTTTTCGGGTCTGTTTTTGTTGTTATCGAGTGAGCTTGTTGGTAACCCGATATATCACCTAGATCATTAGATCGTTGAGGCTTGATCGAACGGTTATGTTGTTCAGAGGGTCTTAGGTGGTAACATGGAAAGGTGGTTGGGCCCGAGTCTCGGTTTGTGGACCGATGGACCGAGGCTTTGTGTGGCTCGGCTTGTGCTTGGGAAAATGCTCCTTTTTATGTACATTATGTAACTTTTCTCTTAATTGGAATAGAAGGACCTACGCTTACTTTAGCAGAAAAATATGTTATGTTAGCTCTGCAATGCATCTACCCATATAATGGATTGGGTTATTGGGAAAATCACAATGTAAATAGAGCCCTAGTATTCATTTCTTGTGTTCATGAAAGAAAATGGATTTGCTTGAAATTTTATAAGATACCACATATGAAAGGATATCTTCATAGAGTGCATTTAACATTCTAGATGTAGAAATAATATATGGCCCTTCCAACCTTGACATTATGAATATGAAGTCACAATCTGGATTACTAGATATGTTTTACACTATTTGAAATCCTAGATTGGAGATGGCAGTTTGCAACTACACATGTGTGAAGAGAGAAAATTTGTGAAAACATGTTGTGAAGGCATATATGTAAATTAAAGGAGCATCCCATTTTGTTCCACTTGGTTTCCCACTCATGGTTTCTGTAGTGGGCAAAAATGCTATTTCAAAACTCTATTTAAGTCTCAATATTATTCCCACCATTATCACTAGTATTAATACCTTACTATATAGCTTTGAAGGTGATTGCAACACCACATCAATTAGAAAAGGGGGTGAGAGGAAAACCATAATCTCATAGATGAACATACTAAGGAATGTGAAATTGTGGAGTTTAGCAAGGATACTGATCAACTTAATCATATGAAATGAAAAAGTGATATGTTTATATTGGAAGCAACAATTTGTGCAATGACAATGAATTGCTTGGATAACAATTTTTTAGAGAAACTAGACCAATATAATTTATTCACCCGATAGTAGCATTTTGGGCTTAAGCATAACAGTGACAAATCCTCCAAAATTACTTAATGGACTATCTCGGTCAAGTGACATGAAAAAGGACCAGCCAATCAACCATCATAGTCACTTTACAAGATAATGAGGCACCAAGAGAGAAAGATACCTAAAATGACTTACCACAGGAGCAAAATCAAGGAGTTGCAATAACTATTCCTTAGGATGTATAAATGAGTCTTAAGGATTTGTAAATTTAATAATAGTTAATTACTAGGTGTTGAGATCAAAAATGCTGCAACAATTTTATTTTAAGATAATATTTATTTATATATTTATTTTTCTATATTATCCTACTCTATTTTACCTGAAGAAAGGAATATCTCCTTCAAATGTAGGAGTACTTCCAATGTAACCATGTGTGTAACATAATTACAATTCTACTCATGTTCAAGCTTGAAAAATATACTTTAATAAATACTAGAATACGAGGAACTAGTTGCATCAATTGATGCAGTGCTAGGAGTTTTCGAACGATGGAGGAATAATGTATGTCGATGATCATTTGAAAACAAGCTTCAATGTGATTCAAATATTGTTAGTCTTTTACTTCATTATTAACATGTGGTATTTCATTTTTTGTTATTCCATGCATTTCTTCCAAGGCTTTCTGATTACTTCCTTGAATGCATGGTGAATTTGGTGATAAACATGTTACTAACTCTTCAAACTTTGCTTCTAATGGATCCTCCTCATAAAATTTGATCCATGATTCTGTAGTCTTCTTAATGGATCAACAAAGGTGATCAAGGAAAGCTTTCATATATTCTTGTAGAGATGGCTCCTGTATCTTCTCTTCTTTTATTCCTTCTGAAGAAATAGATATTATTTTCATTGCTGCCAAGATTTACTTTTCCTGAGAAGAAAAGACTCTAGTTGCTGCTAAGATTTGAGAAATTTCTTGAGGTCACATCTTCTACCAAATTGTTTTGCATTCTTCTCCTGCTAACTGGTAGGTCCTGTCAGCACATGGATTAGTGCATGGGGGTTGTTACAACACATTGTAAATAAAAACCTTTTAGAAGAAATAAACAAGATATGCAGAAGGGGAACAAATTCAGGAAAAGACCTGTTGTGCACTTGGATACTCTCACAATGTGACCAATCTAAAATTTTGGCTACCAAGGTCTTATCCCTTCGCACCTCCCCAACAATGTTGCTAAAATGTTGAGTGCACTATTTTATGGGTTAATATTTCAACATTTAACATGTCAATCTATCGCTTTGTAGACTTTGAGGCGCAACATAGTCTATGAAAGAGAAAGACTTGTAGGATCCTCTAATCAAATATTTGTCTATCTAAAAAATCACTTTTAGTCTCTACAAAAAAACCCGATATCTATAATTTATTAATTCTAAACCCAATATAATTATTCAACAAACATAGAAAGAAAGAAACCTTAACTAATAACCATTGGGCTCCTTTGATTCTGACTCCTTCTAAGCTAAAAAGCTTAAAGTCTATTTCAATGGTCTAGAAGACAAAATAATTCAAATACCTTTGTGATTTGCACACTCCTAAGGCAAGAAGAGATAATAGTTTCCTTATTCTAACTCCTTCTTGAATGGTAGGCCTAATGGTTTGTTTAGTTATCTAGAGGACTAGAGGAAATCAAGGATCAATGCAATTTACTCACCTTTAAAGCAATGTAAATAGAGCTTCCTAACCCTGTCTCCCTCTGGGTTGGTAGGCCTAATGGCTTCCTCAGTTATCTAGGGGACAAGCGATGTTAATAACCCTTTATAGTTTGCACATAGAGAAAGTAGGAAGAGAATGGGGTTCCTAGTCCTAGCTCCTTCTGGGCGAGCTGACCTAACTCTAGGCTCACATTTCTAAGGGAAAAAGGGACTAGAGATCTCACTATGGGTTTTGCACACTCATGATAGGAAAGGAAACCAAGCATTGGAAAACAACTCCTCCAACTAGACATCACTGCCAATCTCACACAGTTGAAAAATAATCAAGTTGCAAGCCAAAAAGTCAAAGATCAAATCTTAGCAGTTGTGAAATTAGTCATTAGTTGACATTATAAAGAATAAAAGTAAACATTTCATATCAACATATAATAAATGAAAAGATACATTACTTGTTGTCAAAACAAGAAACTGAGTATGGTTAGCATATAAATTCACACTTCAAGGCCATAAAGTAAAATTGTACCCTGCAAACTATATCCAATATTTAACCATCAAATGCATGCCTATAAACCACAATTTATGACTAGGAACAACAATGATTTATGCCAAAAATTGATCCTCTATATCAGGATATATTTGAAAAACATCCAACGTGGATTAAATCACATACATACAAGTAAATTTCCCCAAGATCAAATTAGAACTTATAACTATATATGGGATTATATAGGGATGAATAAAACTCGATCCAGGCCTCATGAATCAATCATGTAATACACAATGTATAAATATTTGTTCCATAATCCAACTTGATTGCTACAGAGCGAGGGTTAGTTATAATAAGGAATTATCTGGATTAACCATAAAACACCATCCACTTTTATCATATTTATACCTTGAAATTAGGATGAGAAAACTATTAATAACATATATATTTAGATCTGTTAGCAAAGAAAAATTATATGAAAGTAACCTTTGTCTTCAACATAGATCACATGTAAGTTCTAGTTCATGAATGGATGAAATCACAACATGAAAGTTAAATACTTACAAACCACACTCAACACTTATCTTACACTATAATCACGCTGCAAATGAAGGAGGCAATGTGCTAGATGGTGGGCCCTAGCCAACCAACAACACTGGCTCATGGAAGAATTTAGATAAAATCACAATCATATAGAGGAAGGAACAAACATAACAACCTTTGTATTCATAAAGGAAACCCATATTTTTCATGAGTAAAAGTAGTAAACAACCCAATGCCCAATGGTCACCACATGGGATCATCCCACATAAGCTAAGTGTTGATAAAATATCCTCCTTGAACGCCTCTCTAACCCCCCCATTCAGAGCTTCTACCCAAACATTTATACAAGACAATTTGAAGCAATTTCCCCCAAAAAAATCCCAACAAATCATGATTGATCTTATAAAGGTTTTGTTTGTAGGTGTATTCAGCGAGATATCTAATCCTATGGGATCAATTTAGCATTAAACCGCTAAGAATAATTGGATCTAGTGTGATTTTTTAACTATTTGTCAAGTTTGGATGCAACTAGTGTTGGGTTGTGTTATATTCTTTCCACAACTAGCCCACGTAGTTAACCGAGGGGTTAGAGGGGGGGCTGAGGCCCCCTTCGTTGCGCTGATTGTGTAGCGGTGGGGGTCACAGGGGGTTTGAGGCGTACTCATAACCCCACTTTATGGGGTCCGTGGCAGCGCCCTAGAAAATTTTGGTATGGGACCCTATGTTAGGATGGGCGGACCCACCTTTGGTTTTGTGCATGATTTTCGCACATGTTTTTGGACGCGATGGTTTTTAGTCCATGGTATTGGACGCGATGGTATTCAGTCCATGGTATTGGATGCTTCAGCATTGGAGATCTGTAAAGTTTTGGTTCATCGATTCCACTTCCTTAACTACAATTAGGGAGTTGAATCATATCATAGTAGCCATCAACTCATATTTACCCTGACTGTAGGTTTTAACCCCGTATAGAAATTACTTGCATACAAATTCTAAAAACAGAAAATAAACCATGGCGAGGGCATAACACATAAAACAAATATACAAAGAGATTTTTCCCTAGATCCCAAAATCGTGACTACCAAATTGATTTTTCATTATGTTCCTTCCAATGTTACAATACATATATATACATGTCAAAGAATCCATAAACCCCAATCCATTAACATTAGATTAGAACATAACCGTAGTTCCCTTGATTGGATCTACAAAATACCATGGACCAAAAACCATCACACCCAAAACCATGAATGAAATCCATGCGCAAAACCATATATAGGTCAACCCACCTAATATAGGGTCCAAAAAAAATTCCCGAGGCTAGTGGTGGAAAGAATATAACACAACCCAACATCATCCCACTTGTTGTTTTCTTTCGACAGGGGGCCACATGAGAGCTTAGCCATTGATACAGCCCTGCAACACCCATTATTTGTCTACACCAAAAGAACTTCTCAGTGCTCATAGACTTTGTCAACACATCTACAGTATTCTTCAAAGTGTCCACCTTTACTAGGAAGGCCTTTTTGTCTTCTACCATATCCCTTGCAAAGTGATACTGAACATCAATGTGCTTTGTCTTTGGACGATAAGCAAGGTTCTTTGCCAAGAAAATTTCACTTTGGCTGTGACAGTCTATCCTTATAGCTCACTGTACTAACCCCATAATTGAACAAAATCTATGCAACCAAACTGCTTCCTTGCTTGCATGAGTGGCTGTCATGTATTATGCCTATGTAGTTGACATTGCTACTATAGATTGTCTCTTACTCATCCAACTGACTACACATCAAAATAGGTTAAGCACATACCCACTTTTAGATCTTCTCTTATCCAAATCTCCAACCCAGTCTGCATCAACAAAGCCACGAATGTCCAAAACTTTTTCCAATCCTAGTCTTCCTTGGTAGCACAAACAATAATCACTAGTGCCACACAAATATCTAAAAACCCGCTTCACTGCTATCCAATGCTCCTTCCCTAGTTTTGACAAAAACCTGCTCAATACTCCCACTGCATGTGTAATGTTTGGTCTAGTACAGACCATTGCATACATCAGACTACTGACTGCACTTGCATATGGAAAACAGGACATGTCCTTTTCCTCCTCTTGTGTCTTGGGACATTGTTCAGCAGATAACTTTACACCTACATGAAGAGGAACCTTCACCGGTTTACTATCCTTCATATTAAACCTCTGCAGTATTGTCTTGACATACTTCCTATGGTTTAACTAGAGCTTCCTCTTTTCCTGGTCTCATTTAATTTCCATGCCCAAAATATATTTTGCAGCACCAAGATCTTTCATGTCAAATTTAGAGGACAATTTGGTCTTCAAATCCTGGATAATTTCTTTTTCATTTCCAAACAGCAACATATCATCCACATACAAGACTAGATAAATAACACGGTCACTAATTAATTTAAAATAGACACAATGATCTGCTTGGCTTCTAGTGAAGCCAAGTCCTCGTATAAATGTATCAAATTTCTGATACCACATCCTTGGTAACTGTTTTAACCCATACAAAGATTTTTGTAACCTGCATACCAGTTATTTCTTACCCTTCACCGCAAAAGCCTTCAGGTTTCTTCATGTAGATATTTTCTTCTAGATCCCTATGAAGAAATGTTATCTTCACATCCATCTGTTCTACCTCAAAATAAAAAGCAACAACAACAAATAAAAGTAATCTAATGGAAGCTACCTTGGAAGAAAGAGAAAACATATCACCAAAATCAATTCCCAGCACCTGGGAATAACCTTTTGCTACCAACTAAGCTTTATATTTCTCCCTCTTTCCTTCTGCATTCATCTTCTTCTTGAACACCCATTTGCTGCCAATGGTTTTCCTTCCATCCATCAACTCCACTAGATCCCAAGCCTCATTTTTGTGTAAAGATGCCATTTCATCAACCATGTCCTCTTTCCAGAGTTTTCCATCCTCTAAATCTACTACTCCCTTCACAGTTTTGGGATCTTCATCAATAATAGATAAAGAAAATTTTGAATAGAAAGCAGATGGACTATACCTTAATGGTTGCCTTCTTTCTCAAACTCACCTTCTCACAACCAGAGTTTGTGGCTCTTCATCTTCTGATTCCTCTTCTGTTGTAGAGTCTGATTCTTCTTCCTTTAGCTCAAACTCTATCTTCTCAGGTTCCTTTGGTAGGAATTCATGTTTAATAACATCTTTCACCACTTTAAACACCACATCTCGATTGTACACAACCTTCCTTCTTACTAATTCCAAATCTTATAACCTTTTAAACTATCCTTGTACCCAATAAAGATGCATTTTTTAGATTTATTATCCAACTTTGTTCTTTTATCCTTTGGAACATGTACATATGCATCACATCCAAATACCCTTAGATGTGAAAGAGAATGTTTCTTACCAGTCCATACCTCTTGTGGAGTCTTATCCTCCAATGATGATGAAGGTGGTCTATTGAGCAGGTAACATGCAGTCTCCACTGCCTCTGCCCAGAATTCATGTCCTAACCCGACACCACTGAGCATGCTTCTTGTCCTTTCCATCAACGTCTTGTTCATTCTTTTTGCAACTCCATTTTTCTCAGGTGTGAATGGAGTAGTCTTCTATCGTTTTATACCACACTTCTTACATAACTCTTCAAATTCTTTCTTGCAAAACTCTCCACCGTTATCTGTCCTCAACACCTTTATCTTCTTCTCTATCCGGTTTTCCACTAGAGCCTTAAATTCTTTAAACCTGTCAAAGACTTCAGATTTCTTCTTGAGGAAATACATCCATGTATTCCTTGAGAAGTCATCTAGAAATGATACATAGTACACAGACTTACCAAGTGATGGAACTGACATAGGTCCAAACACATCACTGTGCACAATCTCTAATATATGTTTTGCCCTCTTACCACCAGAGGGAAAACTCACCTGATTTTGCTTCCCATATACAAAATTTTCACAGAAAACAAAATATAAAGAGCTATTAGACATACCTTCTAACATACCTTTACCATGAGGTATTCGAAGGCCCTTATCTCCAATATGTCCAAGAATTTGATGCCATAGCATGGTCTTTTCTCCAGAGACCACTAGATTTTTTGCTCCACTTTTAGGAACCACAGAATTGTTGCACCCATCAATAACCTTACAGCTTGTACAAAGTTCCAATATGAACTCCCCGCATCAATACCAGTGCTCCCTGAACCATCTTGTAGGTATCTTTCTCGAACACTATTTTTACACCTGCATCATCCAGCTTGCTTAGAGAAATCAGATTTCTAGCTAATGCAAGAATATGTAGAACACCCATAAGTGTTCTAATCCTTCCACCTTGCAACTTCAACTTGAATTTTCTGTGACCAATGAATCTAGCCTTCCTGTCATCCACTAAGAAGACATTACTACTATCATATTTCTCATAGTTGCAGAACCACTGTCTATGGAGAGTGAAGTGAAAGGATGCACCTGAGTCAATCAACCATGCCTCATGATCTACATTTGTACTTGAAGAAAGATCCAAGTACACATCCCCACCTTCATATGAGGTGGTTTTTGCCTCTACAGAGGGAGTATCATCAGATCCATTTCCTTTCTCAAGAGATTTAGATTTACAGTCTCTTTTGTAGTGCCCTTCCTTTCCTCATTTCCAGCGCACCTGTACAGGTTTCCCTGCAGATTTAGATCTCTCTCTAGATTTAGATGTCCCACTCGAGGAATTATTTTTTGTTTATGTTTTGGGAACGTCCTCATACAGACATGGCATCACCATTTTGTATCTCCATATTTTTCCGTCTCATCTCCTCAGTCAACAAGGATGATACTATTTCATCAAACTGCAAGGCAATTGTATTTCTACCTATTGCAACAACCAGACTATCCCATGAATCTGTTAGAGAACACAACAAGCTAATTCACTTATCTTCATCTAAAATTTTCAAATCAACATATAATAACTGGCTTACCATAGTATTAAACGCATTCGGATGCTCTATCACCAAGTCTCCATCTTTCATCCTCAGGTTATACAACATTTTCGGTGGGAACAATTTATTCACCAGAGACTTAGATTGGTACAAATTCCCTAGCATGTCCCACAAAGCCTTCGTCGTAGCTTCCCCTGATACATTCAACAACATTGAATCTGATACACACAATTGTATTGTGGTTTTTTCCTGTTGATCCAACTTATTCCAATCTTCATCGAACATTTTCATTGGTTTAGTACCCGAATCTACTGTAATCCACTGATCTTTATCCACCAATAGATCCTCCATCTTGAGTTTCCACAACTCAAAACTCTAGCCATTAAATTTCTCAATCTCTATATTTCCACTACTCGCCATGTTCTTTCACCACAAGAATCCATTCCACAGATCTCCCACTGAACAGGGTCTACCACAGGCCCGAGAAAAACCCCTCAGTGACAAAGGTGTCCCCTTGGAGCCAAAACAACTTTGATACCAAATGTAGGTTTTAACCCTATACATAAATTGCGTACATACGAATTCTAAAAATAGAAAATAAATAATGGCGAGAGCATAACACATAAAACAAATATACACAAATATTTTCCCCTGGATCCCAAAACCGGGACTACCAGATTGATTTTTCATTATGTTCCTTTCAATGTTACAATACATATATATACATGTCGAAGCATCCATAAATCCCAATCCATTAACCCTGGATTTGAACATAATTGTAGTTCCCTCCATCGGATCTACAAAATACCATGGACCGAAAACTATCGTGCCAAAAACCATGTGTGAAATCCATGCTCAAAACCATAGGTAGGTCCACCAGTCTAACCCCCTGGCTTAACTACTTGGGCTAGTCATGGAAAGAATATAAAAAACCCAACATTGACAGGCCGACGAAATTGGGTACATATGTGAGGTGGCGTTATAGAGAAGTATCTAAGTGGGTTTCGTTGTATTTGATACCACATAGTGGTATTAGAGCATGGTCCAAACACTTGGACTAGATGGGCTAGATGCATGTGGGCATGCATGCTTTATCATGGTTATGGTTATGCATGCATAGTAGGTCAGACATGCATTGTGATGGTCATTGTTACAGTTGTGTTGTCACGTAGAAGTTGATGATGTTGTTGGGATGTGTTTGTCATGAATGCATGTCAGTTGTATATGCATTTGTTATACAAGTTAGTGTATATATGTTGTTATGCATGAGTTTTCATGGTTAAGGTTGTCGTGCATGAGGTTATCGTATGCAATTTATGTCATCGTGATGTTGATGTCTTGGCCAAGATAGAGGACGAGATGCAGATCATTAGAGGAAGGTTGCAACACTGGACCTCAAGGTAAGAACAAGTTGTCTTATAGGTTTGTATGTTGGGCATGCAGGTATGTTGGTTAATGTTTTTATATGCATTATGGTTATATACATGCCTATCATCTATTGTTGTTATTGTTACATGCATGATATATTCTAGTTGATTAGTGCGGTCGCGTTCAAATGTGTCGGCTAGTCATGCATGGTAGTTGATTTGTTGTTATATGCATTATGATTGTACACACGATGATTATGGTTATTGCATTAAATCTCGATTTTATATATATCGTGCTCATTTGGATTGACCTATGTAGATAGTTAGGGTTATGACATTCAGGTATGAGTTGATATATTTATGATATTGTGTTGTACTAATATGGACTAACTTGTGAAGATGTAATAGCCTCCCATGAGATACATTGACATATGAGTTGGATTATGTCATATGTTTGGTGTTTGAGTGTTTTATTATGTCATCTATTTGGTGTTTGAGTGTTTGATTATGTCGTCTATTTGGTGTTTGAGTGTTTGGTGTCTATTATGTTGTATATCTATTGTTTGAATGTTTCATTAAGTGCATGATATGAGCATGTGTCTATAATATTGCATGAAGGAATGATCTTGTCTTAAGATGGTTGTACTAACACAATATAAGATAAGACAATTGATATGCACTTGAATGCAAGTAGGGTGATAGTTGTAGTATTATGATTAATGGTTGTGAGTTGATTGTCGATTATGATATGGTTATTAGTCTTGGTAAATGTTGATTTCAAATTAATAGACATGATGTCTTAATCTTTGGGATGTATGACCGACATGTGTGAACAACGAAACATGCTTGGTATTAGCATGACAAGGTAGTATTTGATTTTTTTATATAACTCGCAGTTGGGTGATGTGACAATGTATAGTAAGACTCAATTACAACAATAAGGTAAAGAAGGAATTGGGTGAGAATTCCTTTGGCTATGTTTAGAAATTGTGACTCCAAAAAAATGAGTGTTTTGCATGAATACAGGAAGTCTTCTTAATGTTGATTTTGTCTGACATTATGTGGATATGTGCTATATTCATGAACATGTATTTTCCAGGCATAACAACTGGTTCTAGTTATGGCTGGATTCATCAAGGAATTGGAGTCCCTTGAGTGATGATATGTGTACGTGTCCAGTTACAATGAAACATACTTGCCACAATAAGGTAAGGTAACCAATATATTGTTATGTTTATTTATGCATTGACAATTATGTGTTTATGACAGTATGATGTAGATAATTGCATGAAAAAAGAGACTTCCATGAAATATTAAAAAAGGCTCAAGTTGATCCTTCCCTTGGAAGCATCGGGAACCCATGGGGATTGATTCATGGTTTTTGTTTCTAGTTTTGTGATTTTGATGCTTTTTTATTTTTTTGTGCTTGAATTGCAATTTTGATTGTGTCTTGTGCATGGCCATGCCACTTTGTTTGTGGTGTCGTATTATTATTGGTTATTGATGGTTGCTTTTGGTTCTTGGATTTTATGTTTCGAGGGTATTTGGAATTGGTTTGGAAAGAGGAAGTTAATGGAGCTTAGGGAGAGTTGAATGAAACCCAACAGGTAATATAAGACTCAGATGAAACCCAATGCATGTGTAAGGGGCAGTTGAAGGCAAGAATATGACACACAATTGAGATAGTTGGGTCCATTGCGATAAATGGATGGTGGTCTGATAGTCATGAGAAATATAGTAGGAAAGGTAAATTGAATGGATTTGAGGTGTTAGATCCATTTGCTATGTTGGGGACTATTGTTCTCAATGTTATGCATGTAGTTCACAAATAAAGGGAGTTCTATTAACCTTGACCTTATGATATATGGTAATTATGTTGTAATCATGATTATGTTGATGTCTATATATGTATATATGTATTCTATTGTCTAACATGGTCGTCAAGGATCATTTTGGTGGAGGAATGATTTCTTACGTAGGTGAATCACATGAAGAGGTTTTTGATCTTATTAAGAATAAAGTGGAAGAGTAGTCCTGACAGATGTACGAGGTTAGTATCATGTGGATATGAATTGATATTATGTGATTATACTATGTTTATATTTATGATATGGTAGGTAATGTTGAGGGATACATCAATGGAATAAAAGTAGTGCTATCAACAACATGCTAGTACAAGCATGGATAGTGGAGAGACAATAGAAGTGAGGTTGCTTGGTAGAGACAGTGTGGTCTTAGGATGTGCAGTACCAGTGTTGTGTGCATGTAGCATATGAAGTATTGTGTACATGTTTTAAATGCAATGCTATGTACATTTGGTGTAGTGTGCATGTTGTATGTGTAGCGTTATGTCAATAGGGTACTATGTGCATGCTGTAAATGTGGTGCTATGTACATGTTCTGTGTGCAGTGCTATGTACATAGGGTACTATGTACATGTTGTAAAGGTGGTGCTATGTATATATGGTGCAGTGTAAATTTTGTATATGTGTTTTTGTTTAAATATGGTGCAGTGTACATGTTGTACATGTGGTGCTATGTACATATGGCATGTTGTGCATGGTTTTACATGTGGTGTTGCATGAATGTGGTGTTATATATGTATGGTACATGTGGTGTTGTGTGCATGTGGTGTTGTGTACATGTTTTTTAGATGGTGTTGTGAACATGTGGTGCTATCACCACAAGAAAAAAGGACATTAGTGAGGGGCGAAAAATGTCACCATAAGCTCATTGGTGATGGTCAAAAGAGCATTCGTCACCAAATACTGAACATCACCAAAAGTATAGGTGTTGTAGTGACATACAAATTCCATCACCAATAATGATTTATAATGATAGATAGTGACCGTCACCATTTCATATGAGCAATGGTGACGGGCCATAGCCTCTGTCACCAAAAATTGAATGTCACCAAAGGTGGCGTCGCCAAAAGTATAGGTGTTGTAGTGACATTCAAAATTCGTCACCAATAATGATTTATAATGATAGATAGTGACTGTCACCATTTCATATGAGAAATGGTGACAGACCATAACCCCGATCACAAAAAATGGAATGTCACCAAAGGTGGCATCACCAAAAGTATAGGTGTTATGGTGACATTCAAGGTCTGCCACGAATATTGATTATAATGACAAATAATGACCATCACAATTTCATATGAATAATAATGATTTATTGTGATGGATATTTAATGGTTGACACTATTGGTGCATATATATGGTGACGTTCATTGACCATCACCAAAAGCCGCATTTCCAGAAGTATAGGTGTTGTGGTGACATTTAAGGTTTGTCACAAATAATGACTATAATGATGGACATCGACCATCACTATTTCATATCAACAACAATGATTTATGGTTACGGACCTTCGAGGGTCATCACTATTGATGCATATATATGGTGGCATTCGTTGACCGTCACCATTTCATATTTTTGGTGAGGGTCGAAAAATGTCACCAAAGCTCATTGGTGATGGTAAAAAGAGTCGCTATCACCAAAAATTGATCTTCGCCATTCCATATGGATGTCAGGGCATTATGGAATCGAACCACCAACCTCCTACTTGTAAACCAGGTGCTCTTCCATTGAGATAGCATACTTTAAATAATTATACTTTTAAAAATAAGACCTTGAAACTTCATAAATTGTAAATTCTACAACTTTCAATAAATTAAAGTCTCAGAAATATTTTACTAAACAAGAAAATCAGCATCGAAGCTATAGGTCCCTACCTAATGGTTATTGAAGTTATGAAAAGTGGGTGGAGGGAAAAATAGTTTTGTATAAGAGAATCAATATGTTCAGTTGAGTACTCAATTAGAAGTGAAAATTTGAAGACATTTATAACCTATAAATGACCTATCACTAGAAAATGCACCAAATATTGCAAAGGAAATGTCATAAGTGGATAACATATGGAAGAAGAAGAGGGAGGGACTTAGCACCCTTATACATCTTGGCATGCCTTAGCACTTGGCACATCTTAGCTTGTTTGACATGTCTTCATACTATCTGACACATGTTAGCATGCCCTAGCATTCCCTAACACACCTTGGTAGTCATGAATACATCTTGGCATGCCTTAGCACTTGGCACATCTTAGCTTGTTTGACATGTCTTCATACTATCTGACACATGCTAGGATGACCTAGCATTCCCTAACACACCTTGGCAATCATGACCTCACAACTAGCATTACATTTTTCCATGACTTGGGAACCTTACATTCACTAGAACACCTTGGCACTCCCTAGTTGTCATGCCCTTTGTTTTCCTCCACAATGTCCCAGGCTGATGAGGAGATCGACGGAGGTAACCGCAGAACAAGCTTTTAGTTTGGTAGCTAGCCCTAACAAACTAGATAAGTCTCTCTCTATGAAATCACTACCAAGAGATGACAGGAATGTAAAGGATTTTAGCTATATAGCTAGGCTTTAGGTGGGTTTTTGGAAAATTTAGGGACTTGGAACTCTGTCCATCGGTGTCTTGTCTGGCAGGGACTTTTTCAAGGAGGCAAGGATTTGGAACTCTATCTAGGATAAAGCACCTAACATGCATGACAGAAGCTCCATAGAATAGAGTACCTCCTACCTAGAAGAGTGTCCCCTGCTCAAAATATAGAACCCTTATCTACTGTGCACTTTTCTTAAAGATAAATATTTGCATAAAATAGTACTAAGAAAAACACCTAAATTAAGAAAAGTGGTCATCTAAGTCAAAATATAAAAGTATACTAAATATGGCTCTATATAAGTTTGAGAAACACTAGACAAGCATGCTTGCATACAACAACCATAAGATGCCTAAAATTGATGCACTTCTTTCATCGTTGCTATACCCTCACAGCAAAATTGGAATCTGTAGCATGTACCTCAAGGTTGTATGCATCTACTGAAGGTGTATATTGAAAGGATTTGCTGAGATGAAGTCCTATTGAAGGATAAACACCTTCACAATAATTGATGAAGTCTACTGTGAATTCAACCCATTTGCACACAGACCAAGGCTGCTACTGGGTACACTTTTCCACTAAATGGAAATTGCAATGTATTGTAGTGCTGCTGAAGAAAAAATGCCTTTAGTGCAACATGGATAAAACTCTAACAGATGTTGTCACTGTGGCCTTAGTTGTAGATGATCTCATCAATATAGGTAACAACTTCGATAATTGAAAAACCAAAAGGTGAGCTGAATAGATCATTTGAAATGACAGATTTCGGCATACTTTATTATTGCTTAGGAGTGTTAGTATAGAAAATTCAAGGTAGCATGTTGCATCTTTATGTCACAGGCCAAGGATGTGAAGAAATACATAAAATATTAAATAGCATGGTATAAGTCGATTGCAGGTTCTTTTGAAACGGGAATGGAATTCTCCTTGTGCGGGTTCTAATCTAGTGGGTATAACTTTAAATAAGAAACTAATAGGTATGGGGTTGGAATTGTCTCACAATTCATGAAAAGTGCCAAATTTGTTCACTAGAATGAAGTAGAGCGAGTCGTCGGGTTTATGGAAGGGAAGACCCTATTGACAGGAAGATAACTTCAAATTAGTTGGGCATATTATTTCTCGTCTTCTTGTACATGTGTGCTTTGAAAAGATAAATGCATCCAAGACTCAATAAAAACTTTTGTAAAGTTTATAGATGTGAAGCGCTTCTAAGAAAACCCATAGATTAATGACAATTAAGTGAGGAATATGTTAAAGGATTCAATCTTGCACTCAGTCATAAAAAGGAAGTTGGGGTATCTAACATCTTACCAACAAACCAACTCCAACCATAATGTGAAAGGGAGGTGAACTATGAAACCTATTTACCACTTTGTAGTATGGTTGCCTCTTGAATTCCAATAGGTATCTGGCTTCTTAGATCCACAAAACTTGTGCCAAGTAAAATCTGCATGATACAATTGTGACATGCAAGATTGACACACGCTCTAGTTTCCCTCTAAAAGAGGGTAAGTCAAAATATTATGACAAGATTAACTATAATTTGATCATAAACTATTGAGGTATTGCATGGAATAAACAATATACTATTAATGCACTAATGAAGAACTCAAAATAAACAGATTTCTTATTGCTACAATAGCGCCACTCTTGGGATTCTTGGATTAATCACCTAACCTGCATGGAAAAATATTCCTAGAATAGAGTACCTCCTACCTAGAAGTGTGTCCCTTGATCAAAATATAGAACCCTTCTCTACTGTGCACTTTTCTTAAAGATAAATCTGTGCATAAAACATAACTAAGAAAAACACCTAAATTAAGGAAAGTGAGCATCTAAGTCAAACTATAAAAGCATACTAAATATGGCTCTAAGTTTGGGAAACACTAAACAATCATGCTTGCATACAACAACCACAATATGCCTAAAATCGATGCACTTCTTTCATCGTTGCTACACCATCATAGGAAAACTATAATCTACATCATGTATCCCAAGGTTGCATGCATTTACTAAAGGTGCAGACCGAAAGGATCTACTGAGATGAAGTACTATTGAAGAAGAAACACCTTCAAAACAGAAGATAGAGTCTAATGTGCATTCAACCCATCTGCACACAAGCCAAGGTTTCTACTGGGTACACTTCTCCCCTAAATGGAAACTGCAGTGTATTGCTACTCTACTGAAGGAGAAACACCTTCAGAGCAACACGGATAAAAGTCTAACATATATTTTCACTGTGGTATCAGTTGTAGAAGATCTCATCAATATAGGTAACAACTTCGATAATTGAAAAACCAAAAGGTGAGCTACATAGATCATTTGAAATGATAGATTTGGGCATACTTTATTATTTTTTAGGAGTGTTAGTATAGAAAATGCAAGGCAGCCTGTTACATCTTTATGTCATAGACCAAGGATGCAAATAAATATAGAAAAGATTAAATAGCATGGTACAAGTCGATTGCAGGTTCTTTCAAAACAAGAATGGAGTTCTCCTTGTGCAGATTCTAATCTAGTGGGTATAGATTTAAATAAGAAATTTATAGTTATGGGATTGGAATTGTCTCACAATTCATGGCAAGTCCCAAAGTTGTTCACTAGAAAGAAGTAGAGCGAGTCATCAAGTTTATGAATGGGAACACCCTATTGGCAGAGAGATAAATTCAAATTAGTCGGGCATATTATTTCTCATCTTCTTGTACATGTGTGATTTGAAAAGCTAACCACCTCCAAAGGCTCAAGAACAAATCTCGTAAAGTTTATAGGTGTGAAGCACTTCTGAGAAAACCCATCACTTAATGACAATTGAGTGAGGAATATGTTGAATGATTCAATCTTGCACTCAGTCATAAAAAGGAAGTTGGGGTATCCAGTATCTTTCCAACAAACTAACTCCAACCATAATGTGAAAGCCAGGTTAACTGTGAAAGCCAGGTTAACTGTGAAACCTCTTTCCCACTTTGTAGTATTGTTGCTTCTTGATTTCCAACATGTATCTTGTTGTTTAGATCCACAAAACTTGTCGCAGGTAAACTCTGCATGATACAATTGTGACGTGCAAGCTTGACACACACTTTAGTTTCCCTCTAAAAGAGGGTAAGGCAAAATATTATGATAGGCTTAACTGTAATTTGATCATACACTGTTGAGGTATTGTATGGAATAAATAATATACTATCAATGCACTAATGAAGAACTCAAAATAAACGAATTTCTTATTGCTACAATAGTGCCACTCTTGGGATTCTCCAAGGAGCCACTAATTTATACACATTTGGAATCTTTACTTGGTCTACAGAAAGATTAAGAAATGGTAGTGATCACTCGTTGCCCTCCCATGGAAGGTCTATATAGAGTTAGCAATAAATTGATCTAAAAGTGAGGTATATGCCTGACAAATAGGAGTCTGACTCTGCAAATCTGATTTAGTGGCAAAGAAATATTCAACTGTAAATTCCTGATCCCCTATAGTGTAAATTTCTAGATAAATGGCTAGCCTAAATCTGTCCATTGTCCACATATCCTAAAAAACCATGTATGTCTGGACTCTGGTTGTGTGTGAGAGAGGGGAGATCACATAAATACTCCATTATCAAAAGAAAAAGTTAAAGCACAACATTATATGGAGATTTTTTTTTATTATTACATACCTTAGAAAGTTTGATAGGACAGAACTAAAGCTTCCCTCTCCTTCCACACTTCATTAAATATGCCCCTTTTCCAATGCAGATGTGGCTTGCAAAATCAGAATCAGCAAACAAGATATGAAAATTAAGTTTAACGAATTAAAGTAGATTTATTATACCTCAAGCAAATGGACTCTAAGAAATTGGATTCATTCTCTACAAAAGATGATATAGCAATATCTAATCACATTTTTAACTGAAACAAAGGTAAATTGGCTTCATGCTCTACAATAGACGATATAATGAGATCTAATGACATTTTCAACTCAGACAAAGGTAAGTTGAGTAAGCTCAAGCTCCAAAATGATGGCATCCAACTTCTGAGTGGTAGTTACTATATATATCTAGCTAGAGGCTATAACATAAAGATCATGGTCATATCATAAGAAGTTCCCTTTAGTGGTAAATCATAAGAAGTTCAGACACATCTAGTTGTTGCAACAACCACACAGCGAGTTTATATTTTTTTCACCTCTTATGCTTTCAAAAAGGGGTAACAACCCCCTCCACTTGGCACAGAATTATGAGAAGTTCTAAAAAAATTTCCATCTCAATATTTGTGGGGCAAGCTAAAAAATATGTGGATGAGGTTATTTAAGTGCATGTAATATGCAGATACAGAAAGGAAGCTAGTGGGGAGGAAAAGAGAAATATTTACTAGACAAGGAGAGCTGTAGAGAATTCAAAAAGCTAATTCTGATAAGGAAACCTATAGAAAAATATATCCCAACAAGGACACCTATAGAAAAATATATCCTAATAAGGACACCCTCTCAGTATGTGTACTGATGTGCAGTGTGGGTATCAAATTCCATAATCATATTTATGATTTTTCTTACAAAACGATAGAAATAAGCTAGAATACTAATTTTGTTAAAATCCAATTCAGAGGATGAAGGAATAGAAATGGACAAGGAGAACAAATAATGCCCCAAAAATAGAGGAAGAATGGGATGTAGTGACTGAAGTTGAAGCAAACAGGAGAGCAAGAAAGGAGGAAATAGGAGGGATTTCAAGAGGAGGTAGGGACCAGGATGACCTAGGTCATTCCAGAACCAAGGAAAATACTTTTACTTTGTGAAAGATGTCCAAGATGAAGCTTGAAAAGTTTTCTTGGGAATTAGGCAAGAATATTTCAGAATTTAATGGGACTATAATAAATCAGAGGTGGATCTTTTAAGTTGGATGATTGTGAAAAGTTGTGCAATAATATTCCAAGCACTTTTAAACATGGAGAAATCATTTTACTGGAAGAGGGTACTTTGCCAATATATGTTTCTTAGATTCCTGATGCAGAAGCTCCATTGAATGTTCAGTATATGGATAGTAATTCTTTTGCACTAGTAAATTCAAATTCTGGTGACACTTTTTAGATACAATATCCATTTGAGTGGCAATTGGAATTAAAAAATGAAATATTACAGAAACTAGAGAGAGATGAGTGTGACTTTGATAGGGTGGAGAAGTAACTTGGATGTTTGAATTCTGAAATTAAAATAGAGAATTGTCATTCTGGTTGTTTTGATGTTTATGTATATTGATCACAGGAAGCATTCAGAGAAATAGATGAAAAAAGAATTCTGAAGGATTTAACTAGAAGTATTAAACTTTAAAGCATCTTCTTCAGGGTACATAAATAAGGATAGAATTATGGTACCTTCATTGGAATCAAATTCAGCTGAAGTGGGGGTTAGAAATCAATGCTTCATAAATATGTCATTTCAATGCCATAGAAAACGAACATAAGACAACAAACCTGTCATGTGGACTGTTGGAAGAAAAATTACTGAAACAGAGGATTGTGGTGTTAACAACATGGATGCTAATTTGGAAGATGAGGCTATGGAAATCTAATCAGTAATAGATGAAGATTCAAGTTCACATTCTTCTATAAAAAATAACTCTAGGGCAACTTTTCAATTGAGTTCTAAAGTGGGAAGTTCAATACTATTTAACTCAATGCCTTTGCCTACAAATTATGTTGGTTGCACTTGGTTATTATCTTCTGAAATTTCATAGATGCCACTATGGAAACAAAATATTTTGGTGCATGAAAGAAATAGAAAGAAAAAGGAAGAAAAGATTGTTGAATGGAAGCATTTTTTAAACTTCAAGGAGAAAATTCTTGCTCTTAAATTTAGAATTCTCAGGGAATGGTGGGAAAAGGAACAACTTATCTTATCTGCTAGGAAAGGCCATGGAAAGAACCATCAAATTGACGGCTTTTTTTATAGTTTTTTGTGTGTATATGCCATCTAATCAATTCCAATCTTCATTTCCTCATATGTTTTCAATGGAAATACTTGAGAAGCGATATTTCTACTGAATTAATTTTTATGTTGGAAAGGTTTGGCACCAAACATTTATTTTCTAATAGAGTAATTGTCTATTTGTCAATGTATTTGAAATATTTTATTTGACACTATTCGGAAAACCAAAATAATGTATTGGGGAATATCATTCAAGGTGGAATGGAAAGAAGTAATAGTTGAATTTTATTTCTTTGCATCAATGAAATCCCAAGGGTTCAAAAATATACTTTTCCTTCTTCATTCTTCCATGACCTTATGTGATTTGAGGCTATATATATGCTAATCACATTTGGGAATGACCTAAGGTGTTATGATACAAAACAATTGATAGAAAATAGAAGATGGGGATAGAAACTGAAAACCTTCATATTATTCAATATGATTTTATTATAGCCTTGTAGGGGGTTGATAGTTGATAGTTGTCTCTCAGCAAACTAATTAGCTAACATATGTGCAAACTAGCCACTAATTAGTTTTTATTAAACTAACCACTAAGAATTATCGAAGGAGCAGCACTGATTAAGGGCAGGATGAAGAATTTCAAATGAATAAAGAGTCATGATTTCCACTTAGTCATAATCCTATGGACTATGAGACCAGCAAAGATGAAGAGCATGATGAATATTTTCAAATAAATAAAGAGTCACGGTTTCCACTTAGTCCTAATCCTATGGACTATGAGAGCAGCAGTGATGAAGAGCATGATGAAGAATTTCAAATGAATAGAGAGTCATGGTGTCCACTTAGTCCTAATCCTATGGACTATGAGAGCAATAGTGATGAAGAGCATGATGAATAATTTCAAATGAATAGAGAGACACAGTGTTCACTTAGTCCTAATCCTATGGACTATGAGAGAAGTAGTGTTGAAGAGCATGATGAAGAATTTCAAATAAATAAAGGGTTGCAATTTCCACTTAGTCCTAATCCTATGGACATGAGAGAAATAGTGATGAAGAGCATGATGAAGAATTTCAAATGAATAGAGATTCATGGTTTCCACTTAGTCCTAATCCTATGGACTATGAGATCAGCAGTGATGAAGAATTTCCAATAAATCGAGAGTCAAATTTTCCACCTAGTCCTAATCCTAAGGACTATGAGAGCAGTAGTGACGAACGGCAGGATGAAGCACTTAGTCCTAATCGTAAGGACTATGAGAGCAGCAGTGACGAAGGGTAGGATGAAGAATTTCCAGTAAGTAAAAAGTCACATTTTCCACTTAGTCCTAATCCTATGGACTATGAGAGTAGCATTGATAATGCACATGATGAAGAATATCCAATAAACATCGAGTCAAATTCTCAATTTAATCCTAATTCTAAGGACTATGAGGGTAGCACTGAAGAAGGGAAAGATGAAGAATATCCTTCAAGTCAGTATTTCAAAAGCACAGTTGATCATAGTGAGGATAATATTCCTCATAATGATTATGAAAATGCTTATACAGATGATGATCCAATGATGGAGATGTTGCCAGCAAATATTGTATCGAGGAGTAGGAGCAGATCTTCTCATATCAATCCAAGATGTTCTAGTTATACAAGGGGTAGAGCAGAATATCTGATGAGAAGAAGTTCTATCAGTGCTCTCATTTCAAGTGAATGTTGTCAAAAATATTTCTTGAAACATATGGATTTCAAGTTTGCATTGGAGAAAAGGAAGAGATATTTGTCAATGAATAAAATCATGAAAAAATCATATTTAGTGGGGTGCTTGCAATCTACATTATCAAGTTATGATTATCATATTGGCTCTTTATTTATCTATAGAAAGGCTTTCAAAATGTTTCATTCAATGGGTAATTTTCATCTATCAATAATCCAAGAAAATTTGGAAAAGGATCCCACATTTTATTCAGAGGTACATCATAAACGACAGTTTGGGTCATTATCAAATAATACAATGTCATGGATGAAAGAATTATTTTCAATGCATGGAGAGTGTATGCCAAATAGAGAGACAATACATATTCCAGATAATTTCTCAAGACACAAAATCTACAACTTATACAAAGAATATGCAGAAGGTGTTAAAGGACATGGTCGATTTATTACATATCAATATTTTGTGAATATATGGAAGAAATAATTCAAAAATGTATGTATTCTTAAGAAGACAAGGATGGGGATTTGCAGTACATGTGCTTCTCTTAAATAAAAAAGGGATAAATGTGAAGGGGCAGAAAGAGGTAAGCATTCATAACATTAATTTTTAAAATTGTATAGTCATCAACTATGAAAATGTATTTATTAATGACTTTCTTTTATGTTGTGTAGATTCCATTGTCAAAGCGCTTCAAGAGCATCGCGAACAACAAACAAGTGAAAGGAAAAAGTTGTACAAGCATCGAAAGAAGTGTTATGATAATCCAAATAAATATTTGGGTTTGATAATTGATGGTATGGACCGAAAGAAAACACTTCTACCACATTTTCTTCGCACACCCAAAAATTTGCAGGAGGAAAATTTTATTCAGTATAACTTGGTCAGTTGTATGGTATTCAATGGGAAAATGTTGCCAAGGGTATACTTCACAACTCCCAATATTCATAATGATGCAAATCTTACAATAACCATAATTCATGATGTGCTTTCTGATTGGTTTGGAAATCTTCCTGAATTTTTGTATCTACAATTGGACAACACGTGTGAAAACAAAAACCAGATTGTTTTTGGATATCTAAACATGTTTGTTAAATTGAGAATTTTTATAAGGTAAAGGTTGGTTTCCTTCTTGTTGGGTACACACATGACCATATTGATCAGATGTTCAGTCATTTTTCAGTCACATTGAGGAGGAAGGAAGTTGGGAGCTTACCATCATTAATTGAATGTATTAAGAAATCATACATGCCAGAGCCTATTTTTAGTGTTGGAAGAAACTCTTGACATGTGCAGGTTTATTCTGGGATCGCAAGGTGAGGATAAATGCATTGAACAACTTAATGACATTAGTTTCCAACATCAATTTCATATATAAAAAAATTGATGGGAAAACACTAATATGGGGCAAGAAGTATTCAACTACTGCAGAATGGGCGTCGTCATCAGGTTTGGCATTTTTGAAGTTCATTCCAGATCATCCAATATTTGCATCAAATATGTTGTTATTACAATCAATTGTCGAAGTTCATAATGCACACAGGAAGAATAGAGATATAAATTATTGTGATTGCCTCAAAGAAATTAAAAAATGTATTAGGTACAGGTATGAGTACTTTGATATTCTTGATTCAGTTTGGTGGGAGTCCTTTTTCAATAATCAAAGTGATACCATTTCAAGAACAAAAAATAAATATATACCTTTGAAAACTCCATTTATTTGGCCACAAAACGTGTCAAATGAACATGAGGAAATAAACATTATTGAACAATCTCAAGGTATTATTAATTCTTCACAGGTTAAGGAAAGAGAAATGTATATTGGTTCCAGAAGATCTCGTGCACAACGTGAAGCCATGGAAAACCTTTATAGGCGTTGAGTAAAAGATATTAATGAGGGTTGCATGATCACAGTGCTAGCAGATGGAGATCCCAATGGCTATCCATTATGGGTTGCTAATGTTATAAAGGTCATTACAGAAAATGAATATGTTGCAGGTGTTGAAGTACATTGGTATGTCACAAATACATGCCCATTAAATGGTGTCTACAAGCCAAAGATGTTAGTTGATAAAACAAATTGGTGGAAAGAGAAAAAGAAAGGGTACAAATATAAATTGTCGCTGCACAGACCTCGTAAAATTGGAGGATGTTGAAATACTTGTTTATGAATTCAATTTAACAAAGAGAGGAACTCTTCGCTTCAAGACGATAGATATTCTGAAGAGGTTGTTACCATAAGGAACAACATTGAGATAGGAGTCTACTGAAACCAGTCGTAGATCCAGAATAATTTTGAAACCTGAAATGGTGGGCATGCATGTGGACTCAGATGGGGCACTAGTTGATGAAAGAGAAGAATATGGAACATCTCCATCTGCATCCAATCATTCATCTGAAGATGTGAATTCTGATGGTGTGCAAGAAAATATGAGTGATTTTTAATAATTGTCTAAGACAGTTTATATAATTAATCTTTGCATCGTATCTTTAAATAAATTTTTTGATTTCCATATGGTGTTAAATGGAGTTATGAGTCATTTTTATGTTTTTTGGATTATATGTTTTAATTATGATGATTTTTATTGTCTATAATATCTACAATGCAACAATAACTTAGAGATATAATTTATGTTTCATCTAATCTAGAAGTATTGACATTGATTAATTTAGTCGTTTAATTTTCTCATAATGTCATGGTTTAAATGTGTTAAAAACTTAGAGTTTTTTAATTCTATGGTTGAAAATTTTCCAATTTTTTTTGTATCTTTAATGTTATGGTTGAAAACAATTAGAATTTTAGCGATCTTTAGTGTCATGTTATGATATTTTTAACAACATGGATGAGAATTGATGGAATTTCAATGTGTTTCAGATCCCATTATTTTATCTTTATTGTCATTACTAAAAAATGTTGAAATTATACTTAGGAAAAAAAATGTGATTCTACCAAAAGCATTAGTGTGTTTTTTTCCTCAAAAACAATTGTTTTTTGCACAAAAAAAATTGGTTTTACTGCCATTTTTTAAATATGTTGAAAATTAAACCTAAAAAAAACATCGTTCCAGTATACACACTTTTCATTTTTAGCACTATGTTTCATGTCTTTTTGGGGTTTTTTGGCTAGAGTTCCCATTTTGAGTTTATAGTTCCCATTTCAAAGTTTACATTGTTAAAACCGAAGTCAGTTTCAGTTGTGGCTTGAATGTCATCACACCGCAACTAATTGTGGTCGAGGGAGAAGTCATTCACATCTACCAAGTGTCCTTTCTATAATAATTAGGAAATAACACCACTGTCAGGCCAAATTTCCTTAGGATATTTCTTGTTATAGAAAAATTAACTCCTAAATGTCTGTCATTACGCTAACATTATTACCCATTTGCTCCACCTTGTCTTTTCCAGAAATATGTAAGCCACGTCAGGGACAGGTCAACAGACGATGGATTAACATGATCAACTCTGCATAGGGAAAGTTGTCTTAGTAATTAGTTAGCGAGTCTAGTGAGAACCCTCGTGTCAAAGCTGCTATACTTAATTTGCATGGATATGCCAAAGATATCAGATTTTCAAGCTCAGGTGGTAGAATCGTCCCAGTCTCAGTTCAAGTCCTAAGACCATCGCCCAAGCATTTGTTATCAGCCTCCAGTGATTGCAGTCTACCAACGACGATACAAGATGATGAAGCCAATTATTTCAGTGCCAGAAGATGGGTTGGATGAAAGAATTACAGTCACAGTGCTGCTATACAGGAAGTATGATAAATCCACACTGGTGGACAATGATTTGTAAGATTTCTTCCATTTCCCGACACTAAAACGGGAGGTGTACATAGAGACAATCACGAAGGAAGATGGTGCAAAGGTTACCAGACACAAGGTGGTGTTCAGGGGAATTCAAAAGTCAATGTTGCTACATTTAAGAAGATTTCCTGTGTTCGACATGACTTTCGCCGTGATGTAGTGTACAAAATTGTTAACTGGTAGGATGCACGGGGGGTCGCTTTGGCTAGACAAAAAAATATCCAATTCATGTTGACGAAATTCAGCGGCTTACAAGATTATCGGCTTCAAGAAATGCAGTTTCAACGGCATTCTAGACAACGCCGAAGCAAGCGAAAAAGGAAGGGGACAACGATTATTACAAGAAATACAACACCAAGAGAGGTGGAAAGGGTGAAAATATTGATTTAATCAATAAATAACACATTAGATACACTTCCTACATCATCGCCGGGAAGGTGATGAGGCACTTCCCAAGAAATGAGTGTACTCTAGACACTATCTTTGTTACAGAGCACTGTGCCAACAGAGCACGGCTCAATTGGGTGACATTCTTATTGAATGAACTATTCGAGGCATGCGAGGACAGGTACAGAAGAAACACCAACTTCATCTTCAGCTATCTGATGACACTGGCAATGTGGAAGTGCTACCCTCCACCATTAAGGGACTTGGTACCAATCTCAGAAGACCAACCATTAGCCCTCAGATATATGCCATGTCAAACATCGAGAGACCCCAGTACCAAAGAAATCAATGAGGCAGCTTTTAGGGAATGGTATGTTAAAATGTTGGGGGTCATGCAGGTCGTTGATAGGATTCCCAGGGTGCTACTTAACGAATATTTAGAGGTCATCTAGTTCGGGGTCACACATGGAAACACCTTCCTTAGACCACACTGTGTCCACCCAGAGATTTTTCAAATGCGGGCACATAGTTTCACATTAACAGTGGAAGTGTTCCATAATGAAGTGGGGCCATGGTTAGGAGTCGTCTGTGAGATAAGAGAAGGGAGATATCGACACTTGTTTGGGGGAATGGTACCACAACCACAGAGAGGAGATGAGGTCTTGGATACCATGAAATGAACAATGAAGCAGGAATTGCAACCCATGGTCATCCACATGTAGAAGCAAATGAGTTTCATCAAGCAAACCATTGTGAGCCTAGTGGGATCAACAGGTATGGCCTCTGAGTTTGTTGCATTGCATGGTTTTTCACTACATAATCCTATAATTATCACACCCCTCTAGTTGTTTCTATCCCACTAATAGGACCTAGTTTTTTATCGAAGCCATCAATGCCCAAGCCCAGAAAGCCAAAAAGCACAAAGCCACCCCCTGCCAAGAAGAAAAAGGCCATTCCTGAGATAAATTTTGTTGACCTTACTAGTGAAGGACCCCAGACAGCTATGGCATCTCAAATTGTTAAAGAAAACCAACCCTCCACATCCATTGTTTCACCCAGCCTGGGGATCCATCCCCACATACGACCTCAACCTCCACAACCCTATCAAATCCCAACCCCTTCAATACACGCATTAACACTGATGACATGGACCATGACGCTCCTCAATGGAGAGAGTAACATTGATTGTACGATATTTTTTCTCTTGGGATCAAGCCCACTATTGCGCGAAGTGTCTTCCACATCACAGCGATTGGCCACCAATATGGAACCATTTGCCGGCCCGTTCTCTTAAATTTTTTTAATTGTTCCCAATCGAGTCATTATCCCTCCCACACCTTAGTTTGTGGACCCTCTCAGTCGAAAACCTTGCCCCATGGCCACTCTGATAAGTCTGTCGCTAGTGGCCAAACATTGCAGAGCAGATTCTCGAACCCGTCGACCATGAAGAAAGACAATCTTTAGGACCAGTCATCTGCATAGTTGTTTGGTTTCATTCAACAAGCATCCCAGTGAGCTAAGAAGATCCACAATGAACTAGTTGTTGAGCATGAGCAGTAGAAGCAACAAATCACCACTCTTATAGCCAAGAGAGATCAACTTCAACAGAACAATCAAGAGTTGCAAATACACGTTGAATGGGTAATGTCTCAGCTGCAAGCACTCTGGCCTATGATTGTTGACATAATTATTGAGGCCCCAAAATATTTTTCTCTACGCACTTTAGTCGAACGTTGCGACCATATTCAAGTTGCATGCACAGGGTTAAGTTCTACCAACAGGGTCCTGAAGCAAAGCTTTGAGAATGCAAGAGGGGCTCTTCCCAATCTATCTTCGAGCTACATTGAGGAGATTGAGGAAAAGTTGAACACTGTTGCTACCCTGAAAGAATCAATCGTTGACACCCTAGCCGACAGATACATTTTTTATGGATCAAGTTCAAGACTGGTAAGGAAACCTCGCCATCAAGAATCAACTAGTCTACTCGCTTCGGTAATAATTTCAACGACACAATGCCAAAAGCTAGGCATGCAAATAAAAAACCCAGTGACAGAAGATTGATGCAAAATTTTCCTGTATTGAAGCCCAAGTTCAGCAAATTGAGGATGATTCAGTGAAGTCAAAGAAGAAGATCTGGGACTTGATGCCACCTGTGGATTCCCATGTCCGTGTGCTGCAAGAACTATGTGATGAAATGGAGGAGCAGTGGAGCTCAATACGGAATAGTCGACCTACCCAGCCTACATCCAGCCACGAGGGCTTCACTGGGGGAGCAATACCATACCACGTGCATTCATATTGAGGGATATATATTGAGGAAAAAATGACATAATATATTGAGCATATAATAGGGGGTAAAGGGTTTTTATATTGGCAGGTATAAAAATGAAGCTCAAAGTTAATGAAAAAATATAAAGGGGTATAAAACATGTTAATGAAAAAATGGATACCTACAATGTCTAGTGAAAGTAGGGGTGCTTTAAATTGGGAAGGGGCATTGTGTTCATATTGGTAGGGGGTTAAAAAATGCGATTTTTAGAGGTTTTTTCCAATATTTATTCAAATTAAGGGTATTGTTTAGTATGCCATGAACGCACGTGCTATGTTAGAGATTCATTGAGTGAAGCCCCTATGCATCCAGTACAGCTGCAAAATTCATCAAGCAGGCCAGTGAAATCACAGACGCATGGAAATCCACTTTCAACGAATACACTTGCTTCCGTAAGGAGACAACTACTACAGTACCTGAGTTGGGGCCTTCGTTTGGAAAAGAAGTCCAGAAAGAAGAAAGAACAACATAAATGTAGTAAGAATCAGCGACAACAGCAGCACAACAAGAAGCATGACCGACACCAAAGAAAGCAGTGACAGTAGAGGTATCAACAGAGACATCGACAACAACCACACAAGGAGCACCTAAGATAGATTGACTCGGGGACGAGTAAATGAACTGTGGTCGAGGTCTGTTGGGGCCATCGTTTTGATTTTTTGTGAGAAGACAAGATAGGAACAGGTGGCGGGGACGACCGGTCAAGTTGCGAAGCTGACAGCCAAGGGGTGGAATAGGAACCAGGAGTGGTCTGGAAGTCACGAGAAGGTGGCGGGGAAGAGCAAGAGAAGCCCGAGCAAGTAGAGAGCAAAGGCACCCAAAGGCAAAGTCAACTGAGTAGGAAATAAGTGGAACTGGTAGTCTAGGTGTAGAGTAGAGGATAAAAGGTAGAAGAAAGGATGGGAAAGGGTTGGTGATTGCTAGTTTTTGATGAACCAAGCGAGCCAAGGATCAATGCAGCCTTCCTGAGTTGTGGAAGGTGATTACACCCTTGCTTTGCTAGTCTCTGATTTGTGGATTAGGTTATTCTTGTCGTTGATGATCAGGCTTCAAGCCTTTTGTACTTATTTATGTATTTATTTATATGAAGCGTAATGAAAGAGACAGTTTGCACCTATGATATATTGTTGAGTTCTACACTGGTTCTTTAAAATTTTTAAATATCTATCTATATGCTATATGATTTCCTAAGGTAATGTGAGTAGAATAGTATGATTGGATTACAGTAAGTTCTCGATTGTTATGAGTTAATATCAGTTGCGGGTTGTGGTTCCCTTCTTGCCTCATTCTACCCCCTCACACTTCAGTCACAACATGCCTCAGGTGAGACTCCTTACCCTCTCTGGATAAGGTGAAAATGTCAATGTTGTTCTAGACTACAACGGAGCCTTGTTGGCCCCTTGTGCCTAAACCCAGGGTCTCTTCCTTGTTCCCATTTTCATGCCAACAAAATTACCATACACAAATTAAATGTTAAAAAAACATATTGAAAAATATATATTTTATCTATTTTTCCATACAAATAAATAAATCTCTTTTCCACATAAAATTTTTCTTTATTCCATATATTACTCTCAATGAAATGCAACATGTTCATTCTATCCTAATTAATTATTAGGCATTAAGAGAAAGAGGAGGTGCCATTCTTTCTATAACACCTCACGAGTGGCCACCGCAACAAAGCCTTCCCAAAATTCAATTGACAAGGTTGCACAATCGATATTACAAAGGATCTGTTTATTTATTCACAAAAATGTTTCCACGTTTTATAGTCTCTGCCATAGGCAGCAGGGACTATTGCAATCGAAATCGAAATGTGTTGAGATGTGAGCCTAATAATTTTTTTAACCAAAGTTTTTTAATGCACTTTTTTGTTGAAAGCTCTCATTGTTAACCAATGAATGAATCTGAGGTTTTATTTTGCCTTTTTTTGAGGCGATAAGATTTATAATATAGGAATCTATGGCATTTCAATTTTATTTAAGTTTCTTAATTGCTCTCAATCTAGACTAATGCCAGAATTGTTGTAGCATTAGTTAACTAAAATTAAATGTTTGGGTGCTTCGCTGGTTCTTTTGTACACGTGGCTTCACTAACTCTAGCCACAATCGTTTGTAGCATGTTATACTATTATGTTACTTCACACGTTTCTATATATATACACAACGAGATTCTTGCAGGAGTGATTGAATTTTAAGGAATATGCAGTGAATAGAGGATTAGGGAGACTATGAAAAGAAAGAAACCAACTACTTCTAAAATGACCAGCAGCTACTACATAATTTTTGCTGGAATAAGGATCACAGGTATTAATCCTACAACTAGACTTTTGTAAGTAAATGTTCATTGTGATGTGTAACATGAAAAAAACTGCCAAAATGTTGGCCTTCACATGAGTACATAGAAGGTTATCAATTCAGATTGCTATGACATGACTATACTAACATACTCTAAACAATTTGATATGTGGATAGCTTCAAGGCTGTCTCAGCCAACCCCTGGCACAGGTTCTCAGATTATTGTCAGCCTAATATGTAATGTAACTCTACTTCATCTTCTATATCAGAATCCCTAAGGAGAGAGGGATTCCACCATGGGAATTCAATGTGTTCTATTCTGAATTCTGACTGAAATGATATTATGGTTTTTAGTAGATGGGGCATTTGAAGATGTGTAGTAAGTTATGTTTACTACAGTCCATGTTAATTGTCTGCAGTCTACAGCAGCAATGCTTTGATCTCCTCTGCTATAACATCTTCCCCAGTGGATTGTTGATCACAATGTGCAAAATAATAGGGTTAGACTAAGAGCTATTGCAGTTTAATGGGTAATAAATTGAAACATTACATTACCTCTGCTCGAAATACATCTAGTGAAAATCCATTGATGCGACTTAAGACTACTTGCTTAACATCAAGACCAAGTCCATCCAGAGCCTCGATTGTGGATAGAACCAATCCTGACTTATTGGAACAGAACATGTGAATGTTTAGGACCTTCCCTTCTCTTCTACTTACCTCTGCCTGCATTTCTAGGGAGAGGATATCAAAAGGGATTCTCTTTTTCAACCAATCACCATTGATTAGATGGTTACCTAAAAGAACTCATAAAGAAACCACCAATGACAGAGAAGCCTTGAAGCTTGAAAACAAAGAGAGATTGGTTGGCAACTATGACATTCCAATGTGATCAACAATAGAAGATTTATAAAATCTTAAGAAGGGCAATATGAAAACTTGAACTTGTTGATTGACAGAATTTCATCTAAGCCACAATGGTCTACCAGTGGTCCTGTCTAACCCAAACAAATGTGGCCAAGGTTTTTCTTATAAAATGTTCTCACCTTGGTCACCACATATCTAGCTATGTTTATGCACTTCTTGCCTTCATTAAACCACCAACTCCAACTTCACCTCAATTTCTACATTTTCCATTAATGTGATTATCTCACATGTATTGCTGTCACATGCCAATCTAAAGTTGTCTCATGCATTATGGGCATGCAATCACTACCACACCAAATAATTTCATACTCAACTAACTTATATGAGTCTTGTGCCAACAAACTCCAACCATAATTCCCCCCCAAACCCCTTGTCACACCAACAACCCAAATGCAACACCTAATCCAATGTATCTCACCTAGTTAAGCAATTAATTCATGACAAGATAAGTAGAACCATCATAAGTCATTACACTCATGGTTATCCCTTTACTCATGGTTGAAGTTTCCTGAGTTAGAATCTCTTGTACACCATCAAATTGATTATGCTCCAGTTGTAAAGAAAATTGGAAATGAGATCGATTTAACTCTGGTTGATCTTGAGGGTCTTTTACCTTCGGCAACCATTATGGTTGTTTCTATCACTGCATCTACCACTAGTGGTAAGCCTCTATCAGAAGAAAACTTGCAAAAGACTTTAGATGCCTGTGATAGAGTGCTTGCACTTGATGCAACAAAAAAGAAGGTTTTGGATTTTGTTGAGAGTAGGATGGGATACATTTCCCCCAATTTGTCTGCTATTGCAGGGAGTGCGGTTGCAGCGAAATTGATGGGTACTGCAGGGGGTCTCTCTTCACTGGCTAAAATGCCAGCTTGTAATGTGCAGCTTCTAGGTGCAAAGAAAAAGAATTTGGCAGGATTTTCAACAACGACTTCATAGTTTCGTGTTGGATACCTTGAACAAACATGGATTTTCCAGAGCACGCCACCTGCTTTGAGAATGCGTGCATGTCAATTGGTAGTTGATAATTTTTTTTCGATGAAATAGATGAACCAGATGTAGGTTTTAACCCTATACAGAAATTACCTGCATACGAATTCTCAAACAAAGAAAATAAACAATGTGAGAGCATAACCCATAAAACACATATGCACAGAGATTTTTCCCTCGATCCCAAAACCAGGACTACCGGCTTGATTTTTCATTATATTCCTGTCAATGTTACAATACATATTTATACATGCCGAAGCATCCAATACCATGGACCGAAAACCATTGCATCCAATACCATGGACCAAAAACCATCGTGTCCAAAAAACATGTACGAAAATCATGCACAAAACCATAGGTGGGTCCGCCCAACCTAACATATGGTCCAAAACCAAAATTTTTCGGGGCGCTGCCCCGGACCCCATAAAGTGGGGTTACGGGTGCCCTTCAAACCCCCTATTAACTACGTGGAAAGAATATAACACAACCCAACAATCTCCCACTTGTTGTTTTCTTTCCACAGGAGAGCTTAGTCATTTTTTCAGCCCTGAGATTCCCATTGCTTCTCTACACCAAGAGAACTTCTCAGAGCTCATAGATTTTGTTAATGCATCTGCAGTATTCTTCAAAGTGTCCACCTTTACCAGCAACACCTTTCTATCTTCTATCATATCCCTCACAAAGTGATATTGAACATCAATGTGCTTTGTCTTTGAATGATAAGCAGGGTTCTTGGCCAAGAAAATTGCACTTTGGCTGTCACAGTCTATTCTTATAGCTCCTTGTAATAACCCGATACTTGAACACAATCTCTACAACCAAACTGCTTCCTTGCTTGCATGAGTGGCTGCCATGTATTCTGCCTCTGTAGTTGATAGTGCCACTACAGATTGTTTCTTACTCATCCAACTGACTGCACCTCCAAATAGGTTAAACACATACCCACTTGTAGATCTTCTCTGATCCAGATCTCCAGCCCAGTCTGCATCAACAAAGCCATGAATATCCAACACTCTGTCCAATCCTGGTCTTCCTTCGTAGCACAAACCATAATCACTAGTGCCATGCAAATACCTGAAAACTCCCTTCACTGTTGTCCAGTGCTTCTTCCCAGGTTTTGACATAAACCTGTTCAATTCTCCCACTGCATGTGCAATGTCTGGTCTAGTACAGACCATTGCATACATCAGGCTACCCACTGCACTTGCATATGGAACACGGGACATGTCCTCTTCCTCTTCTTGTGTCTTGGGACACTGTTCAGCAGATAACCTCACACCTACAGGAATAGGAACCTTCACCGGTTTACTATCCTACATATTAAACCTCTGGAGTATTTTCTCGACATACTTCCTCTGGTTTAACCAGCGCTTCCTCTTTGACCGATCTCTTTTAATTTCCATGCCCAAAATATAGTTTGCAGCACCAAGATCTTTCATGTCAAATTTGGAGGACAATTGGGTCTTCAAATCCTGGATAATTTCTTTGTCATTTCCAACCAGCAACATATCATCCACATACAAGACCAGATAAATAATACGGTCACCAATTAATTTAAAATACACACAATGATCTGCTTTGCTTCTGGTGAAGCTAAGTCCCCGTATAAATGTATCAAATTTCTGATACCACATCCTTGGTGACTGTTTTAACCCATACAGAGACTTCTTTAACTTGCATACCAGTTCTTTCTTACCCTTCACCGCAAAGCCTTCAGGTTGCTTCATGTAGATTTCCTCTTCCAAATCCCCGTGAAGAAATGCTGTCTTCACATCCATCTGTTCTACCTCAAAATCAAAAGGAGAAGCAACATATAAAAGTAATCTAATAGAAGTTGCCTTGGCAACAGGAGAAAAAATATCACCAAAATCAATTCCCGGCACCTGGGAATAACCATTTGCTACCTACCGAGCTTTGTATTTTTCCACCTTTCCTTCTACATTTGTCTTCTTCTTGAACACCCATTTGTTGCCAATGGGTTTCCTTCCAGCCGGCAACTCCACCAGATCCCAAGCCTCATTTTTGTGCAAAGATGCCATTTCATCGACCATGGCCTCTTTCCAGAGTTTTCCATCCTCTGAATCCACTGCTTCCTTCACAGTTCTGGGATCATTATCAGTAACAGACAAAGCAAAATTTGAACTGAAAGAAGATGGACTATACCTTTCTGGCTGCCTTCTTTCTCGAACTGATCTTCTCACAGCCGGAGTTTGTGGCTCTTCATCTTATGATTCCTCCTCTGCTGCAGAGTCTGATTCTTCCTCCTTTGGCTCAAACTCTATCTTCTCAGGTTCCTTTGGTTGGACTTCATGTTGAATAACATCTTTTACCTCTCTGAACAACACATCTCGGCTGTACACAACCTTCCGTGTGACTGGGTTCCAAAGCTTATAACCCTTTAAACCATCCTTTTACCCAATGAAGATGCACTTTTCAGATTTACTATCCAACTTGGTTCGTTTCTCCTTTGGAACATGTACATATGCATCACATCCAAATACCCTTAGATGTGAAAGAGAGGGTTTCTTACCAGTCCATACTTCTTGTGGAGTCTTATCCTCCAACGCTGATGAAGGTGATCTGTTGATCAGGTAACATGTAGTATCCACCGCCTCTGCCCAGAATTCCTGTCCTAACCCGGCACCACTGAGCATGCTTCTTGCCCTTTCCATCAATGTCTTGTTCATTCTTTCTGCGACTCGATTTTGTTGAGGTGTATATGGAGTAGTCTTCTGCCGTGCTATACCACACTTCTTACAAAATTCTTCAAATTCCTTTCTGCAAAATTCTCCACCATTATCTGTCCTCAACACCTTTATCTTCTTCTCTGTCTGATTTTCGACCAGAGCCTTAAATTCTTTAAACCTGTCAAAGACTTCAGATTTCTTCTTAAGAAAATATATCCATGTATTCCTTGAGAAGTAATCTATGAATGATACATAGTACACAAACTTACCCAGTGATGGAACCTTCACAGGTCCAAACACATCACTGTGCACAAGCTCTAATATTTTTTTCGTCCTCTTACCACCAGAGGGGAAACTCACCCGATTCTGCTTCCCATATGCACAATTTTCACAGAAATAAAAATCCAGAGAGCTATTATTCATACCTTCTACCATACCTTTACCATGAAGTATTCGAAGGCCCTTCTCTCCAATATGTCCAAGCCTTTGATGCCACAACATGGTATTCTCTCCAGAGACCACTAGATTCTCTACTCCATTTTCAGGAACCATAGAACTATTGCACCCATCAACAACAGTGCTACCTTGCAGCTTGTACAGAGTTCCAATCCGAACTCCCCGCATTAATATCAGTGCTCCTCGAACCATCTTGCAGGTATCTTTCTCGAACACCGTCTTTACACCTGCATCATCCAACTTTCTTACAGAAATCAGATTTTTGGCCAATGCAGGAATATGTAGAACACCCGAAAGTGTTCTAACCCTTCCACCTTGCAACTTCAACTTTACTTTTCCCCGACCAATGATTCTAGCCTTCCTATCATCTCCTAAGAAGACACCACCACCATCGTATTTCTCATACTCACAGAACCACTCTCTATGGGGAGTGAAGTGAAAGGATGCACCTGAGTCAATCAGCCATGCCTCATGATCTACACGTGTACTTGAAGAAGCCAAGTACACATCCCCACCTTCCTCTGAGGTGGTTTTCGCCTCTGCAGAAGGAGCATCATCAGATCCCTTTCCTTTATCAGGAGCTTTAGATTTACAATCCCTTCTGAAGTGCCCTTCCTTTCTGCATTTCCAGCACACCACCTTTGTAGGTTTTCCTGGAGATTTAGATCTCCCTCTAGATTTAGATCTCCCACTCAATGACTTATTTTTGTTTCTGTTCTGGGACTGTCCTCGTACAGACAAGGCACCACCATTCTGGTTGTCCATACTTTTCCGTCTCATCTCCTCCGTCAGTAAGGCTGAGACTATTTCATCAAACTGCAAAGCAGTTGCATTGCTACCTATTGCAATAACTAGACTATCCCACGAATCTGGTAGAGAACACAAGAGACTGATGCACTTATCTTCATCTGAAATTTTAATATCAACAGATAATAACTGACTTACCACAGTATTAAATGCATTCATATGCTCTGTCACCGAGTCTCCATCTTTCATCCTCAGGTTATACAGCTTTTTCCGCAGGAACAGTTTATTCACCAGAGACTTAGATTGGTACAAAGTCCCTTACTTGACCCACAAAGCCTTTGCCGTAGCTTCCCCTGATACATTCAGCAATAATGAATCCGAGACACACAATCGTATTTTGCTCTTTGCCTTCCGATCCAACTTCTTCCATTCTTCATCGGTCACTCCTGAAGGTTTAGTACCCGGATCTACCGCGATTCACTGATCTTTATCCACCAACAGATCCTCCATCTTGAGTTTCCACAACTCAAAATTCTGACCATTGAACTTCTCAATCTCTATCTTTCCACTGCTCGCCATCTTCTTTCACCACTAGAATCGATCTCGTAGATCTCCCACTGAACAGGGTCTACCACAAGCCCGAGCGAAACCCCTCAGCAACAAAGGCCTCCCCTTGAAGCCAAAACAACTCTGATACCAAATGTAGGTTTTAACCCTGTACAAAAATTACCTGCATACGAATTCTTAAACAAAGAAAATAAACAATGCGAGAGCATAACCCATAAAACACATATGCACAGAGATTTTTCCCTGGATCCCAAAACCGGGACTACCAGCTTGATTTTTCATTATATTCCTTTCAATGTTACAATATATATTTATACATGCCGAAGCATCCAATACCATGGACCGAAAACCATCGCATCCAATACCATGGACCGAAAACCATCGCGTCCAAAAAACATGTGCAAAAATCATGCACAAAACCACAGGTGGGTCCGCCCAACCTAACATATGGTCCGAAACCAAAATTTTCCGGGGCGCTGCCCCGGACCCCATAAAGTGGGGTTACGGGTGCCCTTCAAACCCCCTATTAACTACATGGAAAGAATATAACACAACCTAACAATGACTTTGCATTTCCAGTTTCTTTAAACTTAACAGTTCAGGTATATAACTTGTGGGCTGCAATGAGAAGATATAGAACACCCAAAATTGGATCTAAACTTTGTAGCTAGATACTCCCAATAGGCATCTCCTTGAAAATCACCTTAACAAGTGACAAACTCCTTTTGTTCGTTGAATTTAAAGCAAAGTGGCATGCAATCCTGACTTATTGGAACAGAACATGTGAATGTTTAGGACCTTCCCTTCTCTTCTACTTACCTCCACCTGCATTTCCAAGTAGAGGATATCAAAATGGATTCCCTTTTTCAAACAATCACCATTGATTAGATGGTTACCTAAAAGAACTCACAAAGAAACCACCAATGACAGAGAAGCCTTGAAGCTTGAAAACAAAAAGAGATTGGTTGGCAACTATGACATTACAATGTGATCAACAATAGAAGATTTATAAAATTTTATGAAGGGTAATATGAAAAACTTGAACTTGCTGATTGATAGAATTTCATCTAAGTCACAATGGTCTACCAGTGGGCCTGTCTAACCCAAACAAATGTGGCCAAGGTTTTTCTTATAAAATGGTCTCACCTTGGTCACCACACATCTAGCTATGTCTATGCACTTCTTGCCTTCATTAAACCACCAACTCCAACTTCACCTCAATTTCTACATTTTCCATTAATGCAATTATCTCACATGTATTGTTGTCACATGCCAATCTAAAGTTGTCTCATGCATTATGGGCATGCAATCACTACCACACCAAATAATTTCATACTCAACTAACTTATATGAGTCTTGTGCCAACAAACTCCAACCATAATGCCCCCCAAACCCCTTGTCACACCAACAACCCAAATGCAACACCTAATCCAATGTATCTCACCTACTTAAGCAATTAATTCATGACAAGATAAGTAGAACCATCATAAGTCGTTACACTCATGGTTATCCCTTTACTCATGGTTGAAGTTTCCTCAGTTAGAATCTTGTGTACACCATCCAATTGATTATGCTCCAGTTGTAAAGAAAATTGGAAATGAGATCGATTTAACTTTGGTTGATCTTGAAGGTCTTTTACCTTCGGCAATCATTATGGTTGCTTCGGTCATTGCATCTAACACTAGTGGTAAGCCTTTATCAGAATAAAACTTGCAAAAGACTTTAGATGCCTGTGATAGAGCGCTTGCACTTGATGCAACAAAAAAGAAGGTTTTGGATTTTGTTGAGAGTAGGATGGGATACATTTCCCCCAATTTTTTTGTTATTTCAAGGAGTGGGGTTGCAGCGAAATCGATGGGTACTGCAGGGGGTCTCTCTTCACTGGCTAAAATGTCAGCTTGTAATGTGCAGCTTCTAGGTGCAAAGAAAAATAATTTGGCAGGATTTTCAACAACGACTTCACAGTTTCGTGTTGGATACCTTGAACAAACAGAGATTTTCCAGAGCACGCCACCTGCTTTGAGAATGCGTGCATGTCGATTGTTAGTTGCTAATTTTTTTTCCATGAAACAGTTGAACCAGAGACTTTGCATTTCTAGTTTCTTTAAACTTAACAGTTCAGGTATATAACTTGTGGGCTGCAATGAGAAGATATATGACACCCAAAATTGGATCTAAACTTTGTAGCCAGATACTCCCAATAGGCATCTCCTAGAAAATCACCTTAACAAGTGACAAACTCCTTTTGTTCGTTGAATTTAAAGCAAAGTGGCAGCTTCTTAGGATCAAACTCCTCTACTTGATTTGGAACAAAAGAAATGAAGCACTTCGTAGCAAGGCACAAACTGAACCATTTTTTTATTGGTATGTCTGTACCCTGATCTGTGTAAATATTCACTTGCAGAACACTGTCCAAGTCCAAAAGGTTGAAATGAAAGTGGCATACTTGTGCAACAAGGAGCCCCCTAATCACTCTATTTTCCCCTTAGCTTATTCTAGGCAATCACAATGCTTAGAATCAAGGCACAAACATTGGGTTTGCTAGGTTGTTCAACAAAGAAGGACATGGGAAGAATGGCATCACAGTTAGCCTCCCCTGCTTCGACAACACACTGAAAAGTTCCTTCAACTAGTTCTCTCTTTTTTTGAAGCCAAGAAACACCCAAGCCCAAACAAGGGAAATATGGACGGGAACCTTTGTACCATACCTTGAACAAGTCATTGTGAGAGGTTCACCAAATCAAATATCAAAAATTTTAGATGTCCCTATTTGAATGCTTAATTTTGATTTCCTAAGTCTTGTTGTCTTACTTTTTCTTTGTGTTCATATTAATCGATGTCATTGTCTACTTTTGGAAACTATTTTAAACAATTGAAGACACATGATTTCCCTTTTATCAAATAACACCTGGAATGTTTCTTGTGCTAATCCAATTGCTTTGAGCTTGATTATTTAACACAAATTCTACTTTGGAGAATACTGTCCAACAACTTGTTTTAGTATAGACACATGAATTTTATTTTAGAAAATACCACAAAAAAACTCCATCCTAAAGAAATATGACCACTGATATTATATGTTTATATGATTCTAGCCATTTTGATATTTTGTCAAAGTGTTGGTTTACATACTGTGTAGGTGACTGTTTGAGCTTTTGTCTGCAAATAGGAAGGTACAATGAACATATATGCCAAAGAGACTTCAATATCACACAAATAACATAAAATCCATATGGTAGAAAGAATTTTGAACTTGCCAAGATCACTTCTATTAAAGATGAAAATACACATACCACTGATAACCCATGGGGCAGCCAACAATTGTGGGATAGATTGAGAAATATCAACGAGAAAATAAGAGATATATGACTACATATAAGTGTTGCTTTAATTAAGATAAAATATAAATAGTATTAGCACCTTCCACATGGACAATGCATACATAGGAGTATGCAAATGTCACCTTCAAATGTTTGAATTTGCCCAGAAATTATGTACAGGTCCAGCAACTCGCTTTAGTATAGACACATGAATTTTCTTTTAGAAAATACCACAGAAGAACTCCATTTTGAAGAAATATGAGCATGTACAGCAATAACCATTAATAAATGTATTGGTAAAGTTGATTTATTTTTAAACCAAAAACAAAAAAAGTGTTGTCAAAGAGACACATCTTCAAGTTTACATATACCATACATATCAGCTACTTCCCTTTTATATAAGAAGTGCTTCAGGTGCAAGAGGCATTGCAGTCTTTGTTGTATATAATGATTTATTGCATTCTATCATGTGAAATTTTCATTATAAAAAAAAGTGTTGGAAATTACCCAATGAAGAAAGAGAAGACAAGCTCATACTCAAATATGCAAGTACTTGATTATTGGACCATTGAAACACTTTATATAGAAAAGATGAAGTACATGCACATACTTGCAACTTATCACAAGTTGGAACAATTTCAAACCCTAGCCAGTGAAACCAAGAAAAACCTAACAACCAACTCCTCATATACAAGAATCACACCTAACAAAAGCTGGTCACTACACCAAAAATCCTCAACAACTTAGCATCATCAACTGCAATTACATTCATGACACGAATACTGGTATGTGGGAGATTAAAGAAGAAGAAGCCTCTCACAACTTGTTTGAGAAGCCTACAAGTTGGTTAACCTTTATGTCTTTTCCTCAGCCTTGCTGGTTTATTTTGTGTCCTGGTTCAATATGCAAACATTCAAACACCATATTAACAACAACAACAACAACCACTACACAATTTAAGAGAAAACTAAGAGCATAAACATGGAAACAAACCTGGAAAATCACCAATTTGGGTGTTGTCAATGAGCCAATCATGTTCGGATGGAGGTTGATCCATTGAAGAAGTTTTTGTATATGTAAGATAACAATTCAATTTCCATCAAACCAAATAATATCATGTGAATTAATACAGGCATCAAAATACAAACTATATCAATTAGGGATCCCATTAAATGCACCTTGACTCATGTGATCAATAGAGCGATGGTGCTTCTGTCTACATGATTTAAGTGAAGGCATAATATGGGGATGGTGCACCCCTGCAAATATTCAAACACTACATTAACAACATCAACAACAACCAATGCACACAGATAAGAGAAAAGGCATAACACAAAACCTGGAAAATGACCAATTTGGGTGTTGTCAATGAGCCAATCATGTTCACATGGAGGGAGATCCATTGAAGAAGCTATCGTATCTGTAACATAACAATGTAATTTCCATCAGAGCAAATAATATGATGTTAATTTATAGAGGCATCAGAATACAAACTACATAAATTAGGTGTCCTGTCAAATGCACCTTGATGATAAATAGAGGGATGATGCTTATGCTATGTGCTTCAAGTGAAGGCACATTATTGGGATGGTGCACCCCTGCAAACATTCAAACACTACATTAACAACATCAACAACAACCAGTGCACACAAATAAGAGAAACGACATAGCAACAAACCTGGAAAATGACCAATTTGGGTGTTGTCAATGAGCCAATCATGTTCAGATGGAGGGAGATCCATTAAAGAAGCTATTGTATCTGTAACATAACAATGTAATTTCCATCAGATCAAATAATATGATGTTAATTTATAGAGGCGTCAGAATACAAACTACATCATTAGGTGTCCCATCAAATGCACCTTGATTGATGTGATAAATAGAGGGATGGTGCACCCCTGCAAACATTCAAGCACTACATTAACAACATCAATAACAACTAGTGCACATAGTTAAGAGAAAAAGCATAGAAACAAACCTGGCAAATCACCAATTTGGGAGTTGCCAATGAGCCAATCATGTTCGGATGGAAGGCAATCCATTAAAGAAGATGTTGTATCTGTAAGATAACAATGTAATTTCCATCAGAGCAAATAATATGATGGTAATTTATAGAGGCATCAAAATACAGACTACATCATTAGGTGTCCCATTAAATTCACCTTGACTCATGTGATAAATAGAGCGATGGTTCTTCTATCTACATGCTTCAAGTGAAGGCACAATATTTGGGTGGTGCACCCCTACAAACATTCAAACACTACATTAACAACATCAACAACAACCAATGCACATAGTTAAGAGAAAACACATACCATCTAATCTCTCTATAGAACTTACTTGGGACAGTAGAGGATGCATTTTTAGAGCGAGGATGACCATGCTTGTTGAGGTGTTGATATTGAAATGGTTCATCTTCAGATGCAGGGATATTCAAATCAATATCCAAGCTGGCATTTTTTTTGCTTCTTTTATTTTTCTTTTTAGGACTAAGGAAACTCTTCTTCCTCTTCAAAGATGACTCATAAGCACCCAACCCAAGGGTGAAGTCATAATCCATAATATGAAGATCATTAACATCATCCATAAATTTTTGAGCCAAATCAATCAATTGTTTTGTCTTGCTCACAATAGAAGGAGGACTATTCCGAAACAGGTCTAGATAGCCAAACAACTCCTCTCTCAACAAATTAAGGTCTTCAACATTTTCATCATCCATAATAGTTGTGCTAGTATCTGCATCAAGGTTTGGTGCCTCTATACTTATCTCAGGAGGGGAATTCAATGTATTAGGTGTGGTATCAAGATCCAATAAAGGGTCTGAATCCATTAAGGAGGAATGTAACCAATCTACCTTTATGGCATGCTTGCAAATGTTTCCACAAATAGACCATGGGCAATCACAAGTGATAAAAATTGTGTGATGCCATATTATAAGATATTGCTTATTAGGTTTACTTTGACTCCTCACCCAATAAGCGTGAGATATGCGCTCATGAGGCCTGCAATCACTATCTGGAATTCTTCTAGCCTTTTCCATTAATGATTCAAGCTGCATCTCTTTCTTGTGGTTGTTCAAATATCCTTCTTTTTTCAGAATTTCCTTGAATCGATAACATGGCTCAACATTTTTTATTAGAGTATAGAATAGCCAATCCATCCTATGAGAACATTTCTTTCATCTATCACATAGAAAGGTTGTCTTGAGATAACCGTGGTATGACTCCACAACATTATTTGTCTCCTGATTTGCATGAGGAAAATCTCAGCAGCCTTTAACCCACATCCCTAAATGTAAAAATCGAACTAGTAAATATATCTTGTCGTTATAAAATAAAAAACTTATGAACTAAAAAAAATAGTATGCAAACTTACGCATCTTTTCACCAGCAATCCAATTCTTCTGGAAATAGTCCAAAAACTTCTCCTTGGTTGCAAATTTGGTGAAAAAACCATTGATTACATTATCCACTTCATCATTAGAAACATTTTTCATGATATAACCAAGTTCATTGAACATCTATTTTTCTTTTTCTGAACTGCTGGCCAACCGATTAACATTCTTTAGCCATGCCCACCTTACATGAAAAATACACAAGATCACTTCACATCTGGTGATTCTCCTGCCAAACTTAATTCATTTTAAGTGAGAAATAGTTAGAATGAATGCAACTTGCAATGTCAAATAAGGATATTGATGTTACCTCAAAGCAATGATTTCAGCCAATGCATCATCAACCATAAAGGCATTGACCTTCCAGTCAAGACGAAGCTGAAAACACTTATATCTTGTGATGTATTACGTGACATCACCACCCATGCGACTGGAAACCCACTTTGTTGCTCATCAAACACTGCAAGCGTGTACAACTGATACTGTCATATTAAAAAAAATGAAGTTAATTTTAAGTCAATAATCATATTGAATCATTATAACCAAAATGATCCATTAAAGCTATCATTGCAAAAATACTCACTCCATATTTATTTGTGCTGAATGTTGAGTCCATGGCTATCAAGCTATTATGGGATAACTTGACCATAGTTTCCAACATCCATTTTGTTTGTATTCCAACGATAAAAGGGATCTCTCCACCATTGGGCTTCTGGTAGAAGAAGAAATCATTATGGTGTTTTTCATACCAAAGATTCACACTCATTTCATCTTTGCTATGCAGTTGGTAATTTTATTTTGTCAGACGATTATAGATGTTTACAATATCTTTTCTGCGTAAGAAAAAATCCCTAACCCGAGCTGTGGCATGTATGTCAACATATTTCTTAATATGCATTTTACAAACAGAGTCAATTGGCACTTGAAGGAAAAAACAACTTTCTAAATAAGAAATCATGTCCCTTGAAAGTCTTGGCTTCCTCTGAGGACCATCATCACCTAAAGTGTCATGTTTGCCATGACAAGGCCATCCTTTCCCATCTTCATGATCATACATGTTGTATGTTATTATTGCAACGTTGGGATCTTGAACCATGACCTTTATAATAAAATGGCATTGGCAACCCCTCTTTTTGACAATTGAATGCCTTGGTTTGGTTTTCCATTCTTCTCTCTTGTCCTCTGGGCCATATGAGCAAGTATAACTACAAAATAAATTTTGAAATGTCAACACATATGACAAATGATAAAGCATTGTTAATATCAACATGTAAACAAGGCTTTTCTAAAATATTTACACTTCCCATAGTAAGGCAACACTAGGCCTTGAGCTTGGAGTTTTTCTTTTTTGACACTGGAAGGAACATGGAGCATTTGGATTCAATTCCTCTCCTTGAATAAAATCATTAATTCTTAGTTTAGGAATTTTTGCAACGTGGTCAATATTCATGTTTGTCTTGTATACTTCAGACCAAACTAAATCTTTACTAGAAAATATGAATTTCTGTTTAGGGTCTTGCACCTCAAGGCCCATAATAGTCTTCCATTTCTTTTCCATGTTGTCTCAATGTCTGCAAAAAATGTGGAAACATATTAGGAAGTTGAATCTAAAAACTGAAGTTTTAAAAGAGAATAAATAGTTTCATTTACAAGTAGACTATTGTCGTGGGTCCCCTTCATTGACAGATATGGAAGAAAGAAGGTGAAATGTCAAAAGAAAATATTCGACACTATTTATTGAGCAAGAACCCCACATTCTTCTAGTTTGTAGTACAAAAACATCAATGAAAAAGCTCATTGCCCCATGGAAATGATGTTGTGAACGTTGTACAAATTTGACAATGAAACTGTGGGCCTCATGTTGTCATATGATATGATATGTGAATCTCCAAAAAGTCACATATCATCACGCAAGAATTTAATGAACAACCAAGTGTTTGAATGACACTTGTCCACGGAGCTGCCAAATGTTTCCAAGGAAATTTCAAACTCTGGAATAGAGCTGCTAAGTTCACAAGTGTTAAATGGTTGTCCAGGTGTGAGTTGATGATCAATGTGATAGCCCAATACACAGCAGTTCCAAGATTACTTATCTAACGCCATAATTTACCAGATTTGTGCCAACAAATTTGCAAGAATGTATACAGAAAAATTATCAAATCAAAACAGGAATTTGATGATTTGGCCTCATATAGAGAAGTTAGATGCTAAATGATTGTCACTGAAACAATAATCAGGGGTTGTGTGCTAAAGTTTCAATAATTTTATCTTTGTGTAATATTCCATATATAGAGAGATTTCTCACATAATAGGTGAGATAATTATCTAAGTAAGAAATTCAGGAAGCAAACAAGGGTTCCAAGGGAATCTACATAGGGAACCAGGGATAGAGAAACATTGCATACAAACAAAGAATTATCAGTTCTTGAAGTTCTCCAATTTAGAAGGGATTCACATTAAAAAGAACAAAAAGGGATTCACATTAAAAAGAACAATAAACATCACATTTTAGGCCAGCCAACTCTTTAGGACAAGCAGCGACAAACAATGCTCAATATTCTTAAAAAAATGGTCTTAATACCCCTACTCAAAGGATTCAGTGTGACCTTCAAAGAATTTGTCAAGTGAAGAAAAAATTGTAAATTCATAGTTGGTTTTATTTTTGTACTTATTTCTTATTTTTCAGTTGGTGGAGTTCTTGCAACTGTTTTAATTATCATCACAATTTTCTGGGTTAAATTTATATATGGAGTATATTTTCATGTTAATGGTTCACTGGCAAATTGGATTAATCTTCCTTTCACATTTTTTGAAGGAGATGGGTGCAAGTTCATGTTAACAAGAGATCGGTTGGCATCAATTTGCAAGTTTTCTCTATTATTTACTATCTGAAACTGATAGAATTCAAGTCTTGATATTTGTTAGCTTTGTTGGAGTAAGAATAAAGGATATTGAATCAGTAGTCAAAGGATTCAATTGGCAGAGTATTATGAGGTAGAAATTTGTTTCCATATATGAAGGAAAGAAATCAACCAACAAAATTCAAATCCAACAATTTCAGGGTAATGAAAATATATGTGGCAGAATTGGGGAATTTTATGGAAAAGAAATAATAGATTGAAGATTTATTCGAATTCAAAGGTATGAAGATCAACAATTAAGGGACAAATGGAGAGAAATGGCAGAAATCCCAATTTTCAAGGCAAAAAATTAATCATCATCTCAACTAATACCTAATTTGAAGACTTCAACAGTTCTAGAATTCTTGCAAAGACAATTCTATTTTAGTTTATAGATAAGGAGTAGTCTATAATTTGTGACACATTTAAAATATAAATCACACACCAGAAATTTCATGTTGCTTTGCATGGTAGATGAATTACTTCAGCATGACTCTTGCCAAGATGAATGAGAAAGTAATTCATTGCATTAAAAAGGGCAGAGCTAGTTGCATACATTGCAAGAGAATTGGTGTAGAGTTCAACTTGGGCCATAACGAATGCCAGTGTCATGAAATTGTGTTCTATGCTACAGTGCTCATGTCGTTTATGGATTAAAAAGAAACTCTTTACAATGATTTAGTACCATAAATAATGGATGAAGCTGTTAATTATTAGTTGTTATATAATCAGCTGAGTAATGAGTGTATTAATCAGCTGAGTAATTGCATGGACTCTGAGTTACAGCTCCACAAAATGCCAGAGAAAGAGAAAATATGTTATTACAGAACAAAAATGCTCTGTTACTGGGAATACAGGCTTGCATTTACTCTTTTGCCTTTAGTCTGAGCAACTCGCATAAGAGATACCTTAAAAACATTAGAAACTTCTATACATCATGATGAATAGAATGTTGTGTAGCTGTAGAATAAATTTTGGATGCAGACTTTCCTGACCTTTAATGGCGGAAAATTTGGACGTTCAAATCTCACGAAGACGATGGCGGAGTAGTTATTCTAACTTGAGCAGATGTGGAGGAACTCAGCAGCGAAGTAATTCTTCTGACTTGAGCAGATGCAACGAAAATTCTGGGTACAGGTAGAGTAGCAGGGGATGCAGAGTAGCAAGGGATGCAATGCCGGGGAGGAAAATTCAAATGGAGTTGGCCCGGTGAAGCATGGTGAAGTTAATGCTGCTAGTTGGCAGTGACTGCGCGAAGTTAATGGAGGTGGGAGCTAGCGTCTGGGGACGGTGATGGAGGTAACGGACTTCACGTTCTGGCGAGGTGACGGAGGTGAGGGAAAAGCCGGTTGGGTGGTTGGCCAGAATAATGCGCTTTTCGGATGATCGGAATCTCCAAAAAGTCGAATTATAGACTACTCCTTTAAAAGAGATTTGATAAGTTCTTATTTATAGTTGGATAGCTCAGTTATGAAATTTCTTATTCCTCTCAGTTTTGGCTTTTACGATATCAAATGTTTTGTATCTAATTTTAATAGCTTCATAGGTATTGAAGGCTTTAAAAAGATAGATGTTAATATAAACAAAAATTTTGAGACAGAATTTGTCTCTAAAATATTTCTGCTTCAATGATATTAACTTGTAAGATTTCACCTCTTCATTGTCCAAAAAACTATCTTGCACAGTATTTCATGGACTTCACTCACAAAAAATCCATCAACAACAAACAATCTTAATTTGTTACGATTTTAGGTAGAATCCTAGCCTACTTGCAGTATGAGACAAAGGGCGTCTTGCTTCTTTTTCTCTTTATCTCCTGATTCTGTTCTAGGTTTCAATTACCCTACAATAGTCATGTTTCCTTCAAAGATCAATAATAAATCCTCTAGTGCTTTTGCAATAACCTCACTCTAGGCAACTTAGAACACTAGTTTCTTAATCTGGAGAACACTAGTTTCTGGTGTGCTTTTTTGCACTGCTCAACATTTGGGAAATTTTATAAGTTGCAGAAAGCAATATTCTACATGATTCCCACTCGTTATTTCTTTAGGAATTTTGGGGAGGACTAAGACCTGAGATGTAAGGATCTACTTATTGTTGGTTAATTTTTTAGGAATTATATATGGGGAGGACTAGGACCTGATATGCGAGTGAGTAGTTGCAAAGTGACATAGATCTGTTATGCCATCCTCATTGTAAGAAATACACTATTTTAGTTTGTTTGAACCAACTTAATACATCATCATTTCTGAACAACTTGTTTCAAAATTTAACAAATAAATATCATAACTAGGTCCTAATGATTTTTTTTTCTAGACTTGTTGTTCCAAGTTCTGTAAATGGATTCTTGTTGAAAAGTAAAAGGTGTTTATAATGCTACAAATAATCTTTTGAACTCAGATTTGCACTACCCTAAGATGTATCCATAGATGATCTACATGCAAATAGCAAGTATCAACTTCAGTAGGCAATCTCAGCGATTCTACCAAGGCATGTTCGGTATTCTATTATCAACTAGCACAACCACATTTACCAATGTGGTTGATATACGCCCATAGGCGTACATGAAACATATATACAACCACATTTTCCAATGTGGTTGATATACACCGATAGGCTTATATCAACCACATTAATAATTGTTATGGTATCTTTTTAAACACCAACTATTTATGATTATTATAACTATATAAATAATAAGAACAATATAAATATATATATATATATATATATGATTATATATTATTATATAATTATTATATTAATATAATAATAATATTAATCATAATAATATTAGTAATATTAATTAATAATAATAATAATTCATAATAATATTAATTATTATTATATTATTATAATAATAATATAAAATTATAAAAATAACAATAACAATTATATTGAATTATTATTATAACAATAATATAAAATAATAGTAATAACATTAATCACATTTATATTGAATTATTATTATAATAATAATATTATATTATTATTATAATATTAATATTAACTCATTATAACAACTATGATCCAATAATAATTAGAATTGTGATAAGGGAATTATTATGTGTAATTTTTCAAAAATCAATTATTTATGATTATTATATTAATATCATTATAATAGTATAAACTCATAATAATATTAGTAATATTAGTAATATTAATATTAATTAATATTAGGGATTATGAACCCAAGGGAATAATATTAAACAAAAGGGATTAATATTATAAACCCAAGGAACTAATAAACCCAACCGTTTAATATTATAAACTCAAGGAATTAGTGAACCCAAGGCATAAATATTAAAAACCTAAGGGATCAAGAAGCAGAAGGGATTGATATTATAAACACAAGAGATTAATAAAGCTCACCTTGATTGATATTATAAACCCAAGTTAATAGTAAACCCAAAGGATTAGTACTAAAACCCCAAGGGATTATGAACCCAAGGAAATAATATTAAACCCAAGGGACTAATATTATAAACCCAACATTGGTAAACCCTAATATAAATATTAGAAAGACTAAAATAAACATGGTTTATTTTCATGGTGAGACAATCCTTGTCATAATGTGACATTCAAACATGGCTAACCATGGCTCGCTATGATTGTCAATGGTTAACCATGATTGATATTGCAAACCTAAGGGAATAATAAAGCCAAGCGATTGATATTATAAACCCAAAGGAATAATAAACCCGAGGGATTAATACTAAAACCCTAAGGGATTATGAACCTCAGGGAATAATATTAAACCCAAGGGACTAATATTATAAACTCAACGTATATAAACCCTAAGATAAATATTATAAACACTAAAATAAACATGATTGACCATCATTGATTTTCATATTCAGACAATCGTTATCATAATTCCATGTTGGACCATGGTTGACTATGATTGACTACGCAATAATAATACTAATAATAATGTAGTAAATATATTATATTATTGTAATAATAATAATAACAATTATATTTATTATATTATTATTATAATAATAACATTATATATTATTACCCAAGGGATAATACTAAACTCCCAAGGGATTATGAACTAGAAGGAATAATATTAAACAAAAGGGACTAATATTATTAACCCAAGGAACTAATAAACCCAACCATTTAATATTATAAACCCAAGGAATTAGTGAACCCAATGGATAAATATTGAAAACCTAAGGGATCAAGAAGTGCAAGGGATTGATATTGCAAACAGAAGAGACAATAAAGCTCACCATGATTGAAATTATAAACCCAAGTTTATAATAGACCCTAAGGATTATTACTAAAACCCTAAGGGATTATGAACCCAAGGAAATAATATTAAACACAAGTGACTAATATTATAAACCCAACATTGGTAAACCCTAATATAAAAATTAGAAAGACTAAAATAAACATGGTTTATTTTCATGGTGAGACAATCCTTGTCATAATGTGACATTCAAACATTGATAACCATGGTTGGCTATGATTGTCAATGGTTGACCATGATTGATATTATAAACTTAAGGGAATACTAAACCCAAGTGATTAATATTATAAACCCAAATGAATAATAAGCCTGAAGGATTAATACTAAAACCCCAAGGGATTATAAACCTTAGGGAATAATATTAAACCCAAGGGACTAATATTATAAACCCAACGTATATAAACCCTAAGATAAATATTATAAACGCTAAAATAAACATGATTGACCATCATTTATTTTTGTATTGAGACAATTGTTATCACAATTCCATGTTGGACCAGGGTTGACTATGGTTGACTGCGGAATAATAAACCCAAGAAATTGATATTATAAACCCAAAGGAAAAATAAACCCAAGGGATTAATACTAAAACCCCAAGGGATTATGAACCTAAGGGAATAATATTAAACTCAAGGGGCTAATATTAAAAGACGAAGGTATATAAACCCTAAGTGGAGACAATTTGTTTCATAATGTGAGGACGGACCATGATTGACCACAGTTGAACATGGTTGGTTATGGTTGACCATGATTGATATTATAAACCAAGTTATTAATAAACCCAAGGGAAACATAAACCCAAGGGATTATGAACCCAAGGGAATAATATTAAACCCAAGGGACTAATATTAGAAACCCAACATTGGTAAACCCAAATATAAATATTACAAACACCAAAATAAACAAGGTTTATTTTAATGGTGAGATAATATTTGTCAAAATGTGACATTCAACCATGGTTGACCATGGTTGGCTATGATTGACAATGGTTTACCATCATTGATATTATAAACCTAAGGGAATAATAAACCTAAGGGATTAATATTATAAACCCAAAGGAATAATAAAACTAAGGGTTTAATACTAAAACCCCAAGGGATTATGAAACCAAGGGAATAATATTAAACCCATGGGACTAATATTAGAAACCCAACATTGGTAAACCCAAATATAAATATTACAAACACCAAAATAAACATGCTTTACCTTAATGGTGAGACAATATTTGTCAAAATGTGACATTCAACCATGGTTGACCATGGTTGGCTATGATTGACAACAATTGACCATCATTGATATTATAAACCTAAGGGAATAATAAACCCAAGGGATTGATATTATAAACCCAAAGGAATAATAAAACTAAGGGGTTAATACTAAAACCCCAAGGGATTATGAACCCAAGGGAATAATATTAAACCCATGGGACTAATATTATAAACCCAACATTGGTAAGCCCACGAAACAACCAAAATCACTTGCTCCTCCAAAGAGAAATACTACAAACACTAAAATAAACATGGTTTATTTTGATGGTGAGACAATCCTTGTCACAATGCGACATTCAAAGATGGTTGACCATGGTTGGCTATGATTGACAATGGTTGACCATGATTGATATTATAAACCTAAGGGAATAATAAACCCAAGGGATTGATATTATAAACCCAAAGCAATAATAAACCCAAGGGAGTAATATTAAAACCCCAAGAGATTATAAACCCAAGGGAATAGTATTAAACCCATGGGACTAATAGTATAAACATAACATTGGTAAACCCAAATATAAATATTACAAACACTAAAATAAACATGCTTTATTTTCATGGTGAGACAATCCTTGTCACAATGCGACATTCAACCATGGTTGACCATTGTTGGCTATGATTGAAAATGGAGGACCATCATTGATATTATAAACCTAAGGTAATAATAAAACCAAGGGATTAATATGAGAAACCTAAAGGAATAATAAACTGAAGGGATTAATACTAAAACTCCAACGGATTATGAACCCAAGGGAAAAATGTTAAAAACCCAAGGGATCAAAAATGGCAAGGGATCAATATTAAAAATAGAAGGGATTAATAAAACATATGAATAAATATTTTAAGCCCAACAAATTGATCAACCCATGTGACTATGAATATTATAAAGCTAAGGGATCAATAAACCCTAGGGATTGTTAATATTATAAAAGAAACATGTTAATAAATTGAAGGGATAAACATTATAAATGTAAGGGATTAATATTAAACCTTAGGACTATTATTTAAACCTTAATATTGTGGATTAATAAACCAAAGGGAATAAATGATAAACCCAAGGAATTATTAATATTACAAAATTAAAGAACAAATAAACCTAATAATTTAATATTATAAACCCAAGGAAATAGTAAATCGAAGGGAAATAGTAAAGCCAACAAGATAATATTATAAACACAAAGGATTAATAAACCTGAGGAATTAATAAACCGAACAAACCAATATAAGAACTGAAGATATTAATAGACCCTAAGAATTAATATTTTAAGCTCAAGGGATTAATAAACCAAAGGGATTATTAATTTTGTAGACCCAAGGAACTAATAAACCCAAGGGATAAACCAAAGGGATCAAAAAAAGCAAGGGATGAATATTAAAAATGGAAAGGATTGATATTTTAACCCCAATGGATTAATATTATAAATCCAAGTTGTTTAAACCCCACGATAAGTATTATAAATCGAAAAATAAATATCAATGACCATCGTTCCATCGTTGATTTTCATATTGAGACAATCTTTGTTACAATGCGGCGTTGGACCATGGTTTACCATGATTCACGATAGTTGATTATGGTTTTGATATGAAGACAATCTTCGTTATAACACAATGTTTGACAACGCTCACGACGATTAGTTTTGAAAATGAGAGAATATATGTCATATTAAATATTTTAAAACCCTCAAGCCCTAATCCATGGCATCAATATTATAAACATAAATAATGCTATAACACAAAAAGAAATAAAAAACATAAACCACAACCAATATAAGAACCACTGTAAACCATAAAGCATAAAAACATGATAAATCATCATCACATTAATAATAACAAATTTATATCACTACATTATAAACATTAAATAAATTTTAAGCCATAAATACATTGATATCAATACGTGAATGTATTAATAGTATAAATCTCAAGAATATTGAAATAAACAGCTAGAACATGAAATCCCAACAATAATATTATAAATGTAAACAATATTTTCATTTATGAAAGACATGAACAAAGTGAAGGGATCCACACAAAACACCACAACAATCACAAATGCAAGAAAAAAAATAGTAACACCGTCATTGGAGCAAAGGAACATAAATGCAAAAAACACATCTAAATTGCACAAATTGGATTTAAAGAAGAACAACATAATAATACATTTTAAGACCAGAGATATACATTTTTCTACATAAAAACAATAACGAGAAAAAAAAATCAATTTCACCAACATTGCAACCACAGAAAGAGCAATGAGTCTTAACATATATTTTTTTTTTCTTTACATCAAATAATTCCACTACAAAATTGAACTTAAACACTCCATCAAAAGTAATCTATGGAGTGGCCTCTTCCAAAACACAAGACTGATGACAAAAGCAGCACCAATTCAAATCAATAGGATAATGATCACGAAACTTAATGTTTTCCAACCAATTCCTTCTTGTTCTCCTCCCAGAATCCCTCTAGTTCACATGTAACAAGTATTTTACATGTGTTTTTGTTTCATCTAGCTCACGAATATGAGAATTAATAAAAGCAGGATGGAACCCACGTTTTCTATCAAACTTGTTCTGAAGATAGGAAAGAAAACTTATAGATCCAACAATATTGTGCACTGTTCTAGAATAATAGATGACATCATTATTGTCCATATCTGCATTTGAAAGACGAAAAACCAAAAGAAAAATCAATAAAGACATGCACAAATAAATAAGAATACACACACACACACACACACATATATACATATAATATAACACCCCATTTGTATTTATGTTAAAAAACTTAATGTTATAATGTTACATGAAAAAAAAACAATCTAGTGTTACATGAACCAAATGATATAAAACTTTCTACAAATATAAGCCTCATTTCACAATACAAAAGAAAAAACTGTGGAAATAGAATAAAATTGTGGCCAATATTCATAACCTCCATTTTTGCATTTCATGATGTAATATGAATCCACATTATTAATATCAATATGAACCGGTTATAAAAATGATTTTGAATGATTGGTTCATATAACTCATTGTTTATGTCTGAATGGTCTATTGCAAAGAAAAGAAAAATAGGCACTTAAAAAAAATAAGTAAATTGAACAACATGAAAAACGATGTAAACAACTTTATCAAATATTACTATGAATATGATGAATTTATTAATCTCATAAATATATGAAAATGATTATTATATTAAAAGTAAATCAAGAGGACAATAAAAGCAATTCAAAAAACATATTATAAAGAAGGTCACAATGTTATTAGTTGTATGTCATAGTAATATGGACTTCAATCAGTCCTCTTCTTTCTTCTTAATTGTAACATATGCATTATCTTTCATCTTGGCATAACATTGAAAAGAGAAAGGCAGTGAAATGCGTAAACCATCTATAGATTCACTCTTGATGTGGCTGTGAAGGTAAGGCCTTACTACTCTTTATTCCTGATATAAACTGACTCTTGTTCTAAAGTCAATCCTGTGACTTGTGGATTGTAAGAGCCCATGCCATCTTCAAAGGAATTTGTTTTCAATTTCCTCTTATCACTGGTGTGATAGGGACAATGTTTGGATTGCTTGCATCAAATGGAACACCAACATACTTATCAAAAACAACAGTTGTGAACATTGGAAGTTGAGGTGGCTTAGAGGTAGGCGTATAAAATATATCCTTAACATAACTAAGTGCAACATTCACCAAGCTAGCTTCAACCCATAAATTACATGTCAACATAACATGCTGACCATGACACAACAAAACTTCACGGTCCAATTGATCATCATCAACACCAATGATTTCTGAACGCCTTGAATGCTCAGCAACACATCGTGCAATTGGATAATTTAATAACTTTAACATATGCCTATTATGGAAGGAGACCAAATTATTTGTTCGAAACATGTGAACTACTGCATTAAATAAATCTCTTTCTCTAGGATGCAACCTCATATCAGCCTGTGACATAAGAAAACCCCAATCTTCAAGAACAGGTTCTACATTTCTTATGTTATTGAGGACTCTACGAAAACAAGATTGTTTCTCATTATTCCCTTGTTGGCGAAAGATTGTGCCAAGAGTGACAACAATGTTGAATTTATTCCACAAGACTTTCCCTGCTGTATTCACTGCATACAAAGGATTATCTCTCACAAGAGGCAGTTGGACAAGGTCACCCACAAGGATGATGGATCTGCCACCAAAAGGACAATTCCTTTTCTCTGGAAATGCTTCTCGTAATCGAGCATCTATTTGCATAAACAACCTTGATCCTAATAAGCTCATTTCATCAATCAATATATATCTAACATGTCACATTTCTTCTTGGAATATTGCAAGTGACTGCCCCTGGAGTGGCTGCATATCTTTAATTAGAAGTTTTAGAGCTGAGTGTATTGTTTTTGCATGTATATTAAAAGCAGCTATTCATGTTGGGGCAAGAAGAAGAAACGGGCTTCTTCCATTACTTGACAAATTAGAAAGAGCTTCAAAAATTCAATGGATAAGGAAAGACTTCCCAGTGCCTATAGTGCCCCGAACAATCATAAGAAGAGCTTCACGAATCTCATATTCATCAAAGTGCCTTAAAACAATTTCAAAAGCCAGTCATTGTTTTTCAGACAAAGAATCTAGAGATGAAAATGTTCTATTTGAAAGGTCAACAATATCACTCCTTGATTTTGCATCCCTTATAAAATTAATAGCTTCTTCTGCAACACCATCAGAAATAGTTGTACTTTCCCAGCCAAAGGATATATCAAAGTCCCTTCGACCAAGGGTGTGAAGATAAAAAACATTCACATCATTTGGTGGAACCAAGCGAGAGAAAATCTGCCATTCTTGAAAGTCATCTTCAAGATTCATTTCCTGGTTAGAAAATTTGTCATCTTCTTCATCTTCAATATTGTCTATAATTGATAGATTTCGATCCACATGACATGCTCGATATCGAAAATTCCTCCAATTTTCAATAATAATTTCAGCTGAAAGGCCAATTTCTGTAAGAATGTCACGAAATGGCTTGTACAAGAGCATTTATGTCCAGCAAAAGGTTTCAAATTCCTTTGAAGCCTCACCAGGAATAGAATAAAACTATGGCCAAACCCGAACAATAGCATGAACATATGTAGGCTTCCATGGATCTTGTTTACACTTGCTATCAAATGTCCAAGATCTTGTTGTTTCTAGCAAAGATAGATGTTCAAGGAAAAAAGGTCTCTTTTGATAATGTTGAACAAAAGTATTCTTAAATGAACACTGCAAGCCATGCCTTGATATTTTCCTAAAAATGTTTCTTCCAACATTTAAGGAAACAAAATTTCGACTACAAACAACAAGAGGTAGCTTAAGCAACATATGGCACCTTTCTTGTGCTCCAATTTCATGGTCAACAATCGTTTCTACAAGAAACCTTGTATATGCACATAAAGCATGATCCTCAGAGCCAACAAAATTTGAAATTCTAGTTAACATATGATGATAACTTTCAGACCTTTTTTCTTCTTTTGATGCCTACTTAGTAATATATTTCAAAATAGCATAACGAGAAAGCACTGACTGGAAATCAACATTTGCACACCACATTGTTAGAAGGTTAATGTTATGTACATTAAGCCTGTCATCATTTCTTTTTGGCTCATGTTTTTTCTTCCTTGATAATCTATTAACAATCTTGATTCATCACAAAGATCCCATGGAGCATTGTACCAACATGTCAAAATAGTGCCCTTTTTACGTAAACAAGAATCTACAGTACACTTTGTGTGCCTTTGGACACAGTTTAACAATTCTTCGTAATCATTATGAGGATTACAAGAGAAAATCTGACTAGTATTCAATAGGCAAGGGTCATCATTGAGGCTTCATGGAACCATTATGTTGCGACGATGTATGTCACGTGGATTCCATGCATTTACATATTTGTCGAATAATATCTTTGCAAGTTGTACATCAGAACCATTTGACCAATCATTTATTTCCATGTCAGGAGCGCCTTATAACCATAGGAAACCATGGATATGTGTTGAACCTCTATGTTGCCACTCATATCTGAAAAAAATGAAGATATAGTTACTACAAACAATATAAATAGAATCATAATAAAAGTTGACAAAGTATAGAAAACAAATTCAACAACACAAACCTGTACTAGAAGTCTTTAGCTTTAAGATATTTTTGGATAACTTCCTCTCAAAAAATATTGAATCTATGGTGCATAAATGTGGCAACAATATGAGGGTACTGGATAACATTCTCAATTTTCATACGATGCTCATTTAAAGAATGAGAATGTGAATGTATGGGCATGAGGTTATGCAACTCTGGCCACTTTGTGTCAGCTGCACTCAAAGTAAAAAATAAAGATGGACATCCTAATTGAGTAATCATGTCAATCAATTCAGCTTGACACTTAGTCTAGTATGCCCTTGTACCTCTTAGAGAAGAACCAAACCACATAAGATGCTCAACCAAATTATTATCTGGTAAATCAGATAGTTGGTGACGCAACTCTTCAATTGTTGTAGGTGAGTTATCATGTAAATGTTTCTTTGCAAAAACTGCAGCAGTTGCTTGGCTCCGATGTCGCATTATCATGTTCAATAGGTAATATTGAAAGTGAGGATGGATTCCAAGTCTTTGATCATAGTACCTAAGAAGATGCAATGCATACGGATGAAGTTCAACACTACAAATACATGATTGCAACCAATCAACATCACTAGTGGGGAACAATGTTGGGAATGCCATATCTAATAAGCCCTTTGTATTATATTCATTCACTAGAGAGGTTCCAATGCTGGGCCAATCCATGTCTTAAACATTTGAAGAATCAACCTTATCAAGAAATGCTCTAATTTCTTCCACTTCTCTACGTTCGTTCGGTAGGCGAGCAACAAAATAAGAAGGATGAGAGGGAAAACGCTCAGTGGGCAACCCTTTAGTATTAGTTTCATTGATCTCAGATTCTTTAATATCATAATCAACAAATTTAAGCCTGGAGGAGACATTTGTTGATATTCCGGGCAGAGAATTCACTGAATCATAGTCAATTACAACATCTCGATAATATTGATCATGTTGTATTTTGAAAAGCAATGCAGTCATCACTCAAGATCTTTTGACATAACATTCATAATATTTAGACTGAGCGGCATGTCTCCTCACAATTAGAAAGTCAATATCTTCAACATGTCGGGGAAGACATTGTACAATTGTAGAAATATCTTGAGGAAAGCTAATTGTATGACCACTATACTTACATTTCCCACCTCCAGCATGTGTCCTTTGCAAAATAGGATTCACACATGCTATTAGCATTTCTTCAACTTGAGTATGAACTCTTAAAATATGAGGCTACTCAATAGGATCCATGTTATTATATCAACAAAAACGATGGGCTCCTCTTTCACTCTTACATCGTCTGCTAACATGTTCTTCAGGATGTCTCAAAACTTGGATTCCGGGATATGATTCTTGGCAAATGTGGCACATTTGGACAACTGACAAGCTATCTATCTTTGCTTGAAATATTTTATGCACTGTAATAATTTTGTGATCAAAATGAATATGATCTCTACTGGCCAAACCATGTTCAAAACCATTTGGAAGAGTAAAATTTCTTCTAACATGTACTTCATCTTTAGGAACATGAGATTCCCTTCTCAAATTTGAAGCATGTGGAATGGATCTATGAGAAGGTCTTTCCAAATTTATGGTGTGCACTTTGCTAACTTGAGAGGATGTGAAGGTCTCTTTGTCATAAAAGACTTTAAAATTTAATTTCCAACTAATTATAAATGAAAAAAATGAAAAAGAATCAAATGCATTTAAAATTTACATTTGTGTCTTGATGTGGATGAGGGTTATGAGATGGTTTCTCTTGGCTTCTAATATTAGTGGATGGAACATTTTGGGATGTAGTTTCTATGCCTCTATTCAAATGAGTTGTTTCTTGTTTCAAAAAAAATAAAATACATTATAAAACTAAATGTCCAACAAACAAAGATTCAAAAAAGGAAAATAAATCAAATACATTGAACATCTACATTAGTTTTACAACTTGATGTTTTGGATTCCAATTCTCCAACCTAATGAGATGAAATCATGGTTTCTCCATAAAAGGTTACAAAATACAATGTCCAAACAATTGTAAATGAAAAACGAGAAAAATATCAAATGCACTCAACATTTACATTTGTTTGGCGATGTGGATGAACGCTATGAGATGGTTCCTCTTCACTTCTAACATTAGTAGATGGAACATCTATGAAGTTAATTTGTATGCCTCTATTGGAATGAGTTGTGTCATGTTCAAAGAAAATAAAATACGCCATAAAATTCAATGTCCAACCAACTAGAAATTTAAAAAATGAAAAGAAAATCAAAAACATTGAAAATTTACATTAGTCTGGCAATTTGATCGTCGAGGAGAATGCACAGGAAGGTTATGACATGCTTCATCTTCACTTCTCAAGTTAGTAGATGTAACACTTTGGGAATTAATTTCTAGACCTCTAATAAAACAACCACTATTACAGCAAAAATCAAAATATCATTGTGTTACCTCCATTGTTCCATGCGAAATGCCATCAGGGATGACTGATTCTCTTGGTGGGATCAAATTACTTTGAGAAGCGGGATTTGAAGATTCGATGTTTCGAGCAACTGGCTCCAAATTATCAAACAAGTGACCAAGTAAACTATCATCCAAATCACCACACACAATGTCATCATTACCTCCACCATGGATGTTTTGCAACCTTTGGCCATCAAAACATGCAATTGGACACGAGGAAGGGTTAGGGTGGACATTTGCATCCACATTATCGATATGGAGTTCTTCCCGATTGCAAGATGTTTCCCCAATGTTATGAACATTTTCAGGAGAACATTGAACAACAATATTACGCTGAAAAGGAGCATATCCTTATAATGAACTATCAACAGGAAATGTTCTTTCCATTATATCATCCATGGTACGATACTTACGAGAAATTATAAAATCATTTTCAAGAGTGACTTCACTCATTTTTCTATGATTTGTAGCTCTCCTATGCTCATTTATGGCATCCTTATTTTGTTGATACCGTAAACAACGACTTTCATTAGACCTCTCACGTGATTCTAGTGACAAATTTTGTTTTCTTGTACACTTGCTTGTGCCTTCAGATGACATGTCTAAAATGTAATAAAATATTCATTATGGAATCATAAACATGGAACATAAAAAATATCTAATATAAAAAAACAAAAAAGAATGAAAAAGGAACAAGTTTTTTTTGGAAATCGTCAAAAAACATAAAAAGTGTATATGTTATTTTTTCCAACCATATAAACTTATCAAAATGTATAAGGCTTTTTCCAAATGGCTAAAAACAAAAACGAATTTTTCAAAATGGCAAAAAACAAAAATGAATTCTTCCAAATGGCTTAAACAAAAAAGTCTAAATTTCCATGTATCATATTAGAATCAAAACAAAACCCATACTATTGGGACACAATACTCTAAGAATTACATGAATTGGAAGTATATCTAAAAATTTGGAACTATATAGTATCAAAATACAAATGAAAATATTAAAATGTACATAAACATATAACATTGTTCGAGAATCAATGACAAAAACCAATACAAATAAGATGTATAACGTAACTCATGGAAATTATAATTATGCAAGCAAAGAAAAATGCATAACATCGAGACACATTTACATGTAAATAAGAAAACTTTAGGGGAAACATTATGAAATATTTTACATCATAAAGATCGATACAAACATAATTCTAAAGTATTACCATAAAGACCCATAGTATGTATAGACAAAAAAATGGAAATATTTTCGACAATCATAGAGAGTATATAAAATGGAAATATTTATAGGAACTCCTAATAATACTAATATCGTAAGAACCCATATCCATATCCAATGGTGGAATCTCATCAACAGAATCCATAAGTTATAAAACTCTTCTGGATTTGCTCAATCTTTCTGTAGGATTCTCTAGAGATGTTGCAACCCCAAACCTCACATCCATATAAGATAATAGGAGTGACTAAAGTTTCAAAGAGGAATTTCTTTCTATCCACATTGTGAGGTTTGTCATTTTAAAATTATTTTCGAGACTAAAATAAGCTTTCCAACCCCCATTAATCCTTTTCTCAATGCTAAAGTTCTAGTTGAGCTTGTGATGAATATCAATTCCTAAGTACTTGTAAGAAGACACTTCCTCCAAGTTACTATTGTCATACATAAAATTAGCATAAGTGTCCTTCTTGGATTTGATAATCATAACTTTTGTTTTGTCAGTGTTAACAGTGATACCCATGGTAGAGTAGAAATCCTTAAGAAGTCTAAGTTGCTTATCAAGATCAGATGGGCACCTTGTGAGAAGAACAATATCGTCAGCATAGAGAAGAAGGATGATGACTATCCCAGCTAAGATCGTGCCAGCACAGCCTGCTTCCTCTAAACAACCTTCTAGCTTATCGATGTAAATGCCAAATAGGGTAGGGGAGAGGGGGAAACCTTGTTTAACTCCGATATTACACTTAATATCTTTCAACCACCCCTCATTGCTCTTTAACTTGGCAATTACATTATCGTATAATCTTATAGCGATAGTGGAAGTGTGGTTCACTCAGGATAATATAGAGGATGACTTGAATTAAGGGGATTCTTGGTAGTTTTCTTTAGAGATTAGAATGACTTGAATTAGGATGAGGATTTTTTTGCAAATAATAGGAGCATTGTTTTCACTACAAAAAAAAAAAAGAAAATCATGCTCAATAGGAAAACCATAAGAGTGGGCTTGCAATTATAATGGAATCTCTAATGTAGTAGAAGGGACAGATTGAAAACTCAAGAGGCTGAGTTTTGTGTTTTGCATCATCATGTTTCAAATTTTTCTAGGAGCCCTCAATTATCCACCTCCAAAATCAAAATGTCTATTAGTTGAGATGTTGAAGAAAACAATGAGCAGGAATGCCCTTTATTAACTTCTGGTCTTCTCATGTTTTGTAAAGTTGGTCTTCTTTTAGGTGTCCTTTTCAATCTTTATACAAGCAGAAAATTTTGGACAACCCTGCAAACGATATTATCACCTTTTGTATAGTTATTTTGCAAGATTTGTAACAAATATTAAATTGCTTTTGGAACAATCCTCTTTAATCATTTTTCTAAACATGGTAAAGAAATATTTCCAATGCACAATAGAAGAAAATGGGTGGCTATGAAATAGTTCTAAGGCGTTTTCCAAAATTTGTGTTCTTGCAAAAGTATCGTAGTAGAAAAGATGGGATCTGAGAGTAGTTTCCACCAACACAACCTAATAGGTATAAATGTAAAGAAATTTAGAACCAGAAAAAGATAAACTAAATGAGATAAATATCAGAATGCAACCACTTTATCTACTCATATCAGAACAAGTTTAAACTATCTGATGATTTTAGAATCTTGAAATATTCTACAAGATATAACCAATTGGTAACCTTATTAGATGATTATACACTAAGTCCTGGTAAATATTTCAAATGTCAATTGTGTAGTATTGTTCCTTGTTGCAGGTTGATAACTAGTTTTGGTGATAATTTGTTTCAATTACGTGGTTCGCAAAGTAACATCCACCACTCCATGAGATATATCATATTTATGTTCATTAGGCAGGATCATTTGAAAATGGTATTGATCAATATGAACTGCAATGGTATTAGCAAGAAAGATATCAATAATAGTGTGACACAATGTTAAAAATATGTTGAGGTCTAAAATTTGAAGTGAAATTTCTGATGCAATTGTTGATAGTAGTCATTTGTGTGTTGACTGTTTTCTCTAGATACTTTAGAACACTTTTTCATCTTTTTACTCTTTTTAAATTCAATGAACAATAAGAATAATAAGAGAAGTAAGAGGAAATGACTAAGAACGACGATTAATCAATATATAAATTTGAAATAAATATTGGTAAGATTCAATCAGTTTGGACAAAGATTCACCATTATGAGAAACTGAAAACAAAACTGTGATAATTACCCTAACTAAAATGTGCACAAATTGAAATAAATAACTTGAATATACTATGAAATGTTCTATGATGGTGTATCTCCAAGGCTGGTGAATAGTTTGAATGTTACAAATGCAACTTCAACAAGGGTTGAGCTTATTTTATAATTTTTTGGACTTGAATTTGATTGGTAACAAGGATTGACATGGATTGAAATCTCTCAATTTTGAATGTGCAATCTCGATTGATTTGGATGTGATCCAATGGTTGGGAACTTTTTATGGTTGATCCATGTGATTTGATCTGATCTATTTTAATGGGAAATTTAATGGGTTGGGTGTCATTTATTGAACACAATGGGTTGAATTGTTGAATAATACAACAATTATGGCTGCCATAAATAAACTATTTACATGTGCAAGTATGAATGTGCATTTGCGATACATAGCTTCAGGTCAGTTCAATGGGGGTTGAAGTGATGGGTACTTTGTACTTCTAGAATAGACAATTTTGGAAGGAGCTATAATTTTATTTGTTTCATAGTTGGGACAAGATGTTTTGTACTCTTGGTATTTAAAAGACTATTTATGGATAGTTCTAGTCCCACTCTATATTTTGGGAAATTTTGGACATAAATTAAAAGATATTTTAACTTAATTTTATATATTTTTGTTTAAAAGGTGGTTGACATGTCTCAATTTCTAATGGCATGGGGGGGACCAATACCATAACAATTACTAGTCCTTGCATAACATTACACATCTCTCCCCTAGTTTATTAAAATTTCATTCTAAAATTTGAAGCATTTGACAGGACTTGTGAACCCTACCATTATATATGTGTGAAAAGTACATCATATTGTGAGGAAAGGATGTGGAAAACATTCCACGCAGAATTTTCTTTATTATCATAATCAACGATGTTCGACCGAAGAGAAATGAAGGAAACCAACGGGAAAATGTTCTATTATTCTCAGCTAGTTGCGACCCAAGAAAAATGAGGAAATAGTGTGGAAAATGTTATACGGAAGTAGGTACGTTGATGTCCATTCTGGTAGTTACCAACATTGAGAAAGCACCGTAGTTAGAAATAAAGAGGGTACTGAGAATAGTCATTGATTCAAAGCATAAAGGTGTATTTTTTTACACACCATGGTGTCCTCTAACACTCTGTGTTATTTGATTTTGTTGTGTTTGATTGGGGAAAATGAAGGGAAGTTATTTGCATTGCCTTCCTCCCACTGGGAGGTGGTTATCACTAACTCCAACCTCACTAAGTACAAGGCCCTTCAGAGCAATCACGAATGGATATGGGAACCCCATTGTTAGTGAGAATCAAAGATTCGGGTTGGGATTCGTTGATGTAAATTCTTTTGGAAAATTCATTATGTCTATTTTTATGGGATTGAATCTCACCTCTCCTCCTGCCATGGAGATTTGGAAAACAAACAGAAACATGATGGTTATAGAGGGCACAATGCTTAAGTTGGGGAGTCATGGGAACCTCGTACTAGAAGGCTCAGACGGAACCATGGTCTGGAGTATCGGGACTAATAATTCTAAAGGCATTTCAATGGCAAACAACCACAATTTTAAGGTCTATAATACTATGAATTCTTTGCTTGTGTGCAAGGGTTCAAATCTCGTGTGGTAGAGCATTTCCCTGAAGATGCTAGAGGGAGAGTAGGATGTTCCTGATGTGCCCCTGTGGCCATTGCAGAGAGGGTCTGAGTTCTAAGAAGGATATGGGTACGAGCTCATGAATGATCAAGATGGAGATCACGAAGAATAAAACGAAAACAACATGGGCGCTAACACACCCAAACAACACTATGAACCCATATACCTAGTTAAACCAATTGGTCAGCTCAGATGAATCCATTCTCACCATTCCTTTCACACAACTCGGTGCATCCAGATGACAATTTTAGAAGTTGTCATCATAGTTCTAGAGATAAATTTGCACAACTAAGTGGATATATAGTTTGTGCCATCACTTTTTCATAATCATTGTTTCAATCATATTGATCATCAAATAAAGTTTTCAATTTAGTTAGTAATTTGTTTTGTCATGATTAGATATATTAAGGTTAATGTTTCACTCCACACCTAACTAATTCTCCACAAAGTTACTAATGGTAGTTGTGTTAGGCTTGTTAGGTGGATAGTTAGTGTACTAGGGTTGTCAGGTGGACAGGGTGTGACAGTTAGTATGTTAGGCTTGTTAGGTGGAAATGGTGTGACAGTTGGTGTGTTAGTGTTGTTAGGAAGATTGTGTTAGGCTTGTTCGGCGGACATGGTGTGACAATTAGTCTGTCAGTGTTGTTAGGAAAACAGGGTGTGGTCTATTTTGAAATAGAGTTTTTAATATTTTTATTTTTAAAAAAGTTATAAATAGTTTAGAGTGAGAATATTCTTTTTCATATACATAACCTATCAAATAAAATAAAAGTTTATAAACAATTCTTCTTGTTTTCAATTTCAATTTCTATGTTAATATTACAAATTTTCAATATTGCTGATAAAAAAAAATAGAACACTTTCCATTAGAGAAAAATGTTATACATGTTCTTAGTTATTGTCCATAGTATTCAGTTGTCATTCAAAAGGTAACCAAATGCCATAATTGCTAGACTAAATACCCCCCTGTTGCTGCGCAGGGTAGCAATCACAATGATTCCAAATGGATTAATCAAAGTATTACCACCTATTGTCAAGAACAGAGAAAATAAACATCAAAATAATAAAAAGAGATATATCCTTGTGTTAAACAAATGCTTTGTGATAACCTTTGGAACATAGGAAAACAAATTAAAAATACTAACTAATAAAAATAATTTATATGGTAGGATACTTCATTGTTTTTCAATTATTTATGTTGTGTTTTTGAGGTGCCAGTTTCAAGGTAGAGTTTTGCGTACAAATGTTTTTGTTTATTTATAAATTACATCACATATCTTCATAAGAAGAACCACTAGGTAGCAATATCACTACTTTTGCTTTTTTATATAGATGTATTTTTTTGCATATAAACTACACGCAAAAAATATAAAGGTAACGACATTAAAACCACATGCCTATATTTATAGTAGAATAATTTAAATAATTAAATGTTGTATATAAATTTCATAAGTAAGTTTTTATACTACTTATATTTGTCATGTCAATCACTTAATGTTTCTCTCATGTCTCTGTCATATCAATCACTTAATGTTTCTCTCATATCAAATATTAAAATTAATATTGAAAAATATTATAAAAATATATATATTTTAAAAAATATTTAATTATTTATATTTATCCTAGCTTAAAAGTATATATATATATATATATATATATATATATATATATATGTCAACTTATCTTAGAAAGATGTAGTCAATTACATCAAGAATAGCCTTTTCCTTTATCTTCTTTATGACACCACTTTAGATACTTTGGAAGAAAACCTCCCTTAGAAAGTATTTAACACTGGTTTGTCCTGCAAGAACCAACAAGTTGGTGGTACAGTTCACACAATCCAATCTACCGAGGGTGTTTTGAGTGGTTTAGAAAGTTGCCGTTCTATCACTGTCAGGTTAACTCTAAATGATTTTTGTATTCTAAAGAAAACATTAAGCCACCACTAAAGCTCAAGTTTCCACGTCAGCAATCGATAGGAAGACCTTGGCTCTGCGACACATAGATGTCCAGTCAATGGTGCCATAAGGACCGTATACATGTTTAAGTGATCAATCATTTCAGTGGTAGCCAGAGTACCGTATACACAAGTGTTTAGTTATTTAATACACGTGTAACCCGTCTTTTTATATTTCTAAACCCCAAAGCAGAATTTGCAGTCGTATCATAAGAAATATCAAGATTAATTAATCTTGAGAAAGTATTTATTTTAACACTGAGATTTTAGGTTATAAATTATTTTTGGATTTATTTTATTTCTATTCATGGTTTTTTTGAGATTTTGTAAATTTAAATCTCACATCTATATAAAATAATAGAAGTAATGAAAGTATTAAAGAAGTTTTTTCAAATCATATATCCAAATGTCTACGAACTTACATTGGTTTTCAAGTTCATAATAGGTTTTCCATTTCCCATTTATCCTTTTCTCAATTTTATGAGTCGAATTGAGCTTATGATGGATATCGATTCCAAGATATTTTGTATGAAGGAACTTTCTTCAAGTTTTTGTTGCCCTATGTGAAAGTATCATAAGTGATTTTTCTAGATTTAATTATCATGACTTTAATTTTGTGAGTATTAACAATCATACCCATATTGGGGCATTCTTAGTTTCTAGCCAACATCATAATGGCTACTCAAAAAAAGAAAAATATCTTTAGCATAAAGGTGAAGATTTATAACTATACCAATGATCATGGGACCAATGAAACCTGGATCTTCCAAACACTCTTCTAGCTTATCAATGCATGTACCAAAAAGGGTAGTGATCCATACTTATGTAGGAACACAACATAATACAAATATAAACTAAACACAGAGATGAAACAAGAATAAAACTTCATTTCATTAATATCAAAAATTGAAATATGCTTACATACAGAATGGAATTAAAGTAGCTCAGGCGATGGTAGCTTATCTTTGAGAAGAGATGTGGTGGTTACATGGCCTATTTTTGTCAGTGTGTGTTATATTCTTTCCATGACTAGCCCCACCCTTAGTTGCACCAAGCGCAGTGCCCCAATTTTTTTTTTGGACCCTATATTAGGTGGGCAGACCTACCTATGGTTTTGTGCATGGGTTTTGCACATGGTTTTGGGCATGATGGTTTTTTTCCCATGGTATCTTATAGATCTGGTCAAGGGAACTATGATTATGTTCTAATCCAGGGTTAATGGATAGTGGTTTATAAATGCTTCAACATGTATATATATGTGTTGTAACATTGAAAGGAATATAATGAAAAATCGATCTGGTAGTCCCAGTTTTGGGATCCAGGGGAAAATCTTTGTGTATTTGTTTTGTGTTTCTCTCCATTGTATATTTTCTGTATTTTAAGAATTCATTTGCAGGTAATTTTTGTATAGGGTTAAAAGCTACATTTGGTATCAAAGTTGTTTCGAATTCAAGGGGACGCCTTTGCTATTGAGAGGTTTTGCTTAGGTATGTGGTAGACCGTGTTCAGTGGGAGATTTGCGAGCAGTAGAAAGATAGAGATTGAGAAATTTAATGGTCATAGTTTTGAGTTGTGGAAACTCAAGATGGAGGATTTCTTGGTGGATAAACATCAGCGGATCGCGGTAGATCCCAGTAGTAAACCAACAACAATGTCAGCTGAAGACTGGGTGAAGTTGGATCAGAAAGCAAACAGCACAATATGGTTGTGTATCTTAGATTCAGTATTGTTGAATGTATCAGGGGAAGCTACAATGAAGGATTTGTGGGATAAGTTAGGGACTTTGCACCAATCTAAGTCTCTAGTGAACAAACTATTCTTACGGAAAAAGTTGTATAACCTGAGGATGAAGGATGGAGACTCTGTGACAGAGCATCTGAACGTCTTTAATATTGTGGTATGCCAGTTGTTATCCATTGGTATTAAAATTTTAGATGAAGATAAGTGCATCAATTTTTTATGTTCTCTACTAGATTCATGGGATAGACTGGTTGTTGCAATAGGTAGCAATACAACTACCTTTAATTTTGATGAAATAGTCTCATCCTTGCTGCCAGAGGAGATGAGACGGAAAAATATGGAGGGAAAAAATGGAGATGCCTTGTCTACACGAGGATGGTCCCAGAATATAAACAAAAATAAGTTCTTTAGTGGGAGATCTAAATCTCCAGGAAAACCTATAAATGTATGTTAGAAATGTAGAAAGGAAAGACACTTCAAAAAGGACTCTATATCTAAAGCTCCTGAGAAAGGAAAGAGATCTGATGATTCTCCTTATGTAGAGGTGAAAACCACCTCATATGAAGGTGTGGATGTGTACTTGGTTTCTTCTTCAAGTACACATATAGATCATGAGGCATGGATGATTGACTCAGGTGCATCCTTCACTTCACTCCCCATAGGGAGTGGTTCTGCGAATATGAGAAATATGATGGTGGTGGTGTCTTCTTAGGGGATGTCAGGAAGGCTAGAATCACCAGATGCTAAAAAATCAAGTTGGAGTTGCAAGGTGGAAGGATTAGAACACTTCCGGGTGTTATCCATATTCCTGCATTGGCCATAAATCTGATTTTTGTAAGCAAGATGGATTATATAGGTGTAAAAACAGTGTTCGAGAAAGATAATTGCAAGATGGTTCGGGGAGCACAGGTATTAATGTGGGGAGTTCGGATTGGAACTTTGCATAAGCCTTTGGGTAGTAGTGTTATTGATGGGTGCAATAGTTCTGTGGTTTCTGAAAGTGGAGCAGAAATCTAGTGGTCTCTAGAGAAAAGACCATGTTATGGCCTCAAAGGCTTGGACATATTAGAGAGAAGCGACTTCGAATATTTCATGGTAATGTTATTGTAGAAGGTATGTCTAATTTCTCTCTGGATTTTGATTTCTGTGAACATTGTGTATATGGGAAGAAGAATCAGGTGAGTTTCCCCTCTAGTGCTAAGAGGATGAAATGGATATGAGAGCTTGTGCACAGTGATATGTTTGAACCTGTGTCGGTTCCATCACTTGGTAAGTTTTTATACTATGTATCATTTATAGATGATTTCTCAAGGAATACATGGATATATTTCCTTATGAAGAAATCTTAAGTCTTTGACAGGTTTAAAGAATTTAAGGCTCTGGTGGAAAACTAGACAGAGAAGAAGATAAAGGTGATGAGAAAAGATAATGGTCGAGAGTTCTACAAGAAAGAATTTGAAGAGTTCTATAAGAAGTGTGGCATAGCACAGAAGAAGACTACTCCATACACAGCTCAACAAAACAAAGTTGTAGAAAGAATGAATAGGATGTTGATGGAAAAGGAAAGAAGCAAGCTTAGTGGTGTCGGGTTAGGATAGGAATTCTAGGCAGAGGTGGTGGAGACTACATGTTACTTGGTTAATAGATCACCTTCATCAGCATTGACGGATAAGTCTCCACATGAGGCATGGACTTGTAAGAAAAACTTTATTTCAGATATGAGGGTATTTGGCTATGATGCATATGTACATGTTCCAAAGGAGAAAAGAACCAAGTTTGATAGTAAATTTGAAAGGTGCAATCTTTATTGGGTATAAGGATGGTTTAAAAGGTTATAAGCTTTGGAACCCCGAAAAAACGAAGATTGTGTACAACCATGATGTAGTATTTAGAGAGGTGGAATATGTTATTAAAAATGAAGTCCTACCAAAGGAACCTAAGAAGATGGAGTTTAAGCTAAAGGAGGAAGAATCAGACTTTACAGCAAAAGAGGAATAAGAAGATGAAGAGCCACAAACTCTATTTGTGAGAAGATAAGATCGAGATAGAAGGAAACCAAAAAGGTATAGTTCATCTGCGTTCTGTTCAAATTTTTCTTTATCTATTACTGATGATGATTCTTGAACTGTCAGGGAAGAAATGGATTCAGAGGATGGAAAACTATGGAAAGAGGTCATGGTTGATGAAATGGTATCTTTGGACAAAAATGAGGCTTGGGATATGGTGGAGTTGTCGGCTGGAAGGAAACCCATTGGAAGAAAATGGGTGTTGAAGAAGAACATGAATGCAAAATGCAAGGTGGAGAAACACAAAGCTCGATTGGTAGCAAAAGGTTATTCCCAGGTTCCAGGAATTGATTTTCATGATATTTTTTCCCCTGTTACCAAGGTATCTTCTATTATATTACTTTTATCTGTTGTTGTTGCTTTTAATTTTGAGGTAGAACAAATGGATGTGAAGACAACATTTATTCACGGGGATATGGAAGAATAGATCTATATGAAGCAACCTGAAGGCTTGCGGTAAAGGGAAAGAAAGAATTGGTATGCAGGTTAAAAAAGTCTCTATATGGGTTAAAGTAGTCACCAAAGATGTGGTATCAAAAATTTGATACATTTATACGAGGACTTGGCTTCACCAGAATAAAAGTGGATCACTGTGTGTATTTTAAATTAATTGGGGACCATATTATTTATATGGTCTTGTATGTGGATGATATGTTGTTGATTGGAAATGAAAAAGAAATTAGCCAGGATTTGAAGACCCAATTTTCCTCAAAATTTGACATGAAGGATCTTGGTGCTACAAACTATATTTTGGGCATGGAAATTAAACAAGACCGGGAAAAAAGGAAGCTCTATTAAACCAAAGGAAGTATGTCGAGACAATACTGCAAAGGTTTAATATGCATGATAGTAAACCAACGAAGGTTCCTATTCGTGTAGGTGTAAAGTTATCTATTGAACAGTGTCCCAAGACACAACAATAGGAATAGGACATGTCTTGTGTTCCATACGCAAGTGCAGTCGGGAGTCTGGTGTATACAATGGTATGTAATAGACCAGGCATTTCACATGTAGTGGGAGTATTGAGCAGGTTTATGTAAAAATAAGGGAAGGAGCATTAGACAACAGTGAAGCAGGTTTTCAGGTATTCTCGTGGAACTAGTGATTATGGTTTATGCTACCAAGGAAGACTAGGATTGGACATATTTTTGGACATCTGTGGCTTTGTTGATGCAGATTGGGCTAGAGATATGGACCAAAGAAGATCTACAAGTGGGTATCCGTTTAACCTACTTGGAGGTGTAGTTAGTTGGATGAGAAAGAGATAGTTTCTAGTGGCACTTTCAACTATAGAAGCAGAATACATGGCAACCACTCATGTAAGAAAGGAAGTAGTTTGATTGCAGAGATTTTGTTAAAGTATGGGGTTAGTACAACGAGCTATAAAGATAGACTGTGACAACAAAAGTGCAATTTTCTTGGCAAAGAAGCCTGCTTATCATTCAAAGGCAAAGCACATTGATGTTTAGTATCACTTTGTGAGGGATATGGTTCAGGAAAGAAAGATGTTTCTGGTAAAGGTGGGCACTTTGAAGAATGTCATAGATGCATTGATGAAGTCTGTGAACACTGAGAAGTTTTCTTGGTGTAGAGAAACAATGGGCATTGCAGGGCTGGACCAATGACTAAGTTCTCATGCGACCCCCTATGTGGAAAAGAAAACAAAAAGTAGGATAATTTTGGGTGTGTATTATATTTTTTCCATGACTAGCCCTAGGTGCGGACCTACCTATGGTTTTGTGCATGGGTTTTGCACATGGTTTTGGGCATGATGGTTTTCTGCCCATAGTATCTTATAGATCCGATCAAGAGAACTACAATTATGTTCTAATCCAGGGTTAATGGATTGGGGTTTATGAATGATTCGATATGTATATATATGTGTTGTAACATTGAAAAGAATATAATGAAAAATCAATCTAGTAGTCCTGGTTTTGGGATCTAGGGGAAATCTTTGCGTATTTGTTTTGTGTTTCTCACCATTGTATATTTTCTGTCTTTTAAAAATTTGTTTGTAGGTAATTTATGTATAGGTTTAAAACATACAGATTTATTATTGAGAAATAATGGAAAATGCTAAACAGCCAAAAACCTAACCCTAGGAGATAAAGTGCCAAAACTATGGGCCTCGTTGAGGTAAATTGGTACATCAATTTCCCAGGGTCGTAACTTTGGCATACAATTTCCATTTGATGTGCACGATACCTCGTTAGAAATATCTACCCGAGGACTATAAATTTCAATTAAAAATGTTACTCTAATACTTATGTTTACATGTTTTCCAAAAAAAATCGTTTAGGGCCTCAAAACGACTTCGGAAGTTCAGGACTTGAAAATTTTCCAAAAATAGTAAATTGTGCTACAATTAAGGAAATTACAAATATGAAAGAAACAATGGTGGGGGTCCATGTGGAATAGGTAGGTGGCCACCAATATCTACTTGGATCAATCCTCCCCCCAGGAAACAATGGTCCTCATTGCGTTGAGTGCCTCCATGAGATGGGGAAACTTCTACTAAACTTGGTCCTTGGTGAGCCAGTTGCCTTGGTTCAAGAGTTGGTCAACTTTGACAACCCAATACAGTTGGATATTTTGTTGGTGAGTGTTCTTGATTTGTGTGTCCATGATTATATAATTTGTGGCTTGTTAGATGCAACTTGGGTTGAGCTATGTTGGTGTCAACTTCTCAGCAATGTTTGATTTGTCTAGCAATGGGAGAAAGTGTGGATGCAACCGTCCACATTGAATAATGGGTGCAGGCCAAGGAATGGTGGAATTTTGAGATTGAAATCATTTTCCCCTATAGCCTTAGTGATGGTGTAAGGCACATATCAGAGTGGGAAAAGCTTGCGGTAGGCCCCAACGAGGCACTACTTCTACAAATGTAACCAAACTTTGTCACCCACTTGAAACTTGTGTGGCACTCGATGCTGGTTATGATGTTGTTTGTACTTAGCATTTTCTCTATCTGATATGTCATGGACCTGCTGGCAGATGTGTTGAATGCGCTCAATGAAGTTGTTAGCTCTAACAACTTCGGACTTGACATGAGAAGAATCTACCTGAGTAGATGCAAATGGTATGGCATCATCAATGAGACATAGTGGCTAGAATCCTAGTCCCACCTGAAAGGGGTTGTGGCCAGTTGAGCTATGGAGAACTATGTTGTAGTTGTACTAGATATAGGGGAGGCCTTTGTCCCATGTGCATGGATGCTTCAATTTGTACATGCGCAGGATATGCACGATCATCCTCTTGACAACCTTTATTTGGCCATCAATTTGGGGCTGGAAGGTCATCGACTTAGTGAGCTTGGTATCTAACAATGACTAGAGGCTTGACTAGAATGCACTTAGGACCCTGCTATCCTGATTTGAGATAATGGATTGTGGGATCCGAAAGTGTACCCACACTTGTTCAAAGAAGAGTTTGGCAGTGGCTTCTATTGTGATATGCTTCTTACAGGCCGTCGGAATGGCCATCTTGGAGAATCCGTTGACGACCATGAAAGAACAGTCATTGCCATGCTTGGTAGAAGGAAGGCCCGACATGTAATCCATGGAGATGGATTCCGGGGCCAGCTAAGAGTAGGAAAAGGAGTATACAAACCTTTCTTCTTGACTGTAGGATTGGAAATGGCGTAAGCAGTGCAGGATCTAATGCACTTACCAGCATCCTATCAAAGGTTTGGCCAATAAAAACACTTCTGCAGCACTGCCACTATATTTTCTATCCCAAAATGTCCAGCATCTTAGTTGTAGTTCACCTCCCAAATCATCTTGGAACGCTTGCTTGAAGGAACACAGAGGTGTCCTAGGTGGCATAATAATGCGCCTTGGAGGTGAAATTTTGGAACTTACATACCTTCCAGGAGCATATGATATGTGGTTTTTAATTCTAGATCACTCTTGTAAATATGTGTCCATTCTGAAGTCTCGTGTCCACAAGAGTCGAGCACAATGGTCAGCGCCATGACCGATGGTTGACTGAGCTAGTTTGCAACATTATTGGTGCTTCCCTTCTTGTAATTAATGTTCAAATAGAATTGTTGCAGGTATGTGGACCATTTTAGATGGCGATCATTCTACAAATTTCCTTGTATCTGTATGAACTGCAGGGGTTGGTGGTTTGTGTGGATGACCATTTCCTTCCCTAGAATGTAATGCTTCCATTGTAGGTAGGCCTGCACAATGGAATACATCTCTTTTTCATAGGTGGGATACTTCTAGATTGTGTTCGAAAGTGTATCACTGTGATATACCACTTGATGCCCCTATTGAGTAGGAAATGCACCAATAGCATAGTCGGAGGCATCTGTCTCAATCTCAAACAGTTTTTGTAGCTCTGGTAATGTGAGCACTGGTGTAGAGTAGAGGAAATGCTTCAACTCGACAAACGCCTTCTATTTGGATTCAAACCAAAAGAAATTTTATTTTGTTCCACTCTTGGTGACTTGAATCAAAGGCCAAGTGATGTGATAGAACCCTGATGCGAACCTGCGGTAGAAATTGGAAAGACTCTGAAAGCTACGGAGCTCTATTAAAATGAACTGAAAAATAACCTTCCAACATATTTAACTATTTATCTACGATGTTTGGATCTATCTGGCCTTCAAATATGGGAATGTCAAAGTTGACTTTTACCTTGAAGGGAGTGGTGCCTCTAGAGTGGATGTCGGATGAAGATTCGCCGCCTGTGGGCATTTGCCAAAGGATATGGGCAAAGTGTTCCATCATCACGTTCCTCTGTTGCTTGAGGGCTTCTTCAAGCAATATTTTGAAGGGATCTCCTACTCCCTCATCTTTATTTTATTTTTCCATGGGAGGTCGTTGGGGTTTGCGAGGTTGGCCTTGCAAAGGTTCAACTAGTTCGAGCCCTAACTCCTTACACCCTGACCTCGTTGGGGACATGCAAAGAAAAACATAGAAAGAGCAGACCACTCTAATACCACTTATCGAGACTTATGCAGGAACACAACATAATACATATATAAACATAAACACGGATATGCAACAGAAACAAAACTTCATTTCATTAATATCAAGAACTGAAATATGCTTACATACAGAATGGAAATAAACTAGCCTGAGCGATGGTAATTTATCTCTTAAAAGAGATGTGGCAGCTACATGCCTCTGAACTGTGTTAAAATGAGGCTCAAAGGCCTATTTATTATTGAAAAACAATGAAAAACCCTAAACAACCAAAAAAATAACCCTAGGAGATGAAGCTCCAAAACTATGGGCCCTGTTGGGGTAAATTGGTACATCAATTTCCCAGGGTCGTGACTTTGGCATACGATCTCCATTTGACGCACACGATACCTCGTTATAAATATCTATCCAAGGACTATAAATTTTGACTGCAAACGTGTATTTGACTCACATTTTCTTGTTTTCCAAAAAAATGTCGTTTAGAGCCTCAAAACGGCTTCGAAATTTTAGGACTCGAAAAACTGCCAAAAATAGTAAACTCTGCTACAATTAAGGAAACTGAAAAACTAAAATAAAAAATGGTGGGGGTCCAAGTGGAATAAGCAGGTGGCCACCAATATCCACCTGGATCAGGTATGGGATGAGGGGTACCCTTGCTTGACTCTGATATTGCATTTATTTCTTCTAACCAAGCCTTAGTGGTCCCAAACTTGGAAATAAAATTTTCATACAACATTATCACAACAACCCTCAACTTGAGAGGAACCATTACCTTTTCCAACATATTTCACTATTTTGTCGTGGGAGCAATGTAAAAAAAATTCTGAAGTCAATAAAACAATAGAAGAGATAATTTTTATTATTGGAGCATTCCTTTGCAATGATCCTAAGAGAAGAAAGGTGGCCCACAATTGAATGAGTTCTCCTAAATCTAGGTTATCCATTAGCTATTTTACAATGTCTTTTTAGCCATAGGCCAATATTCTTTTCCAAAATAATTTTACATAGTTTAGCTAAAATCTGGCTAATCATAATGTTCCTATAATTAGGGGGGATGCTTTTGTCCCCACATTTTCAAGATAGGAACAATAAGGCTTTGTGTCAAAGGCTTAGGGAAGCCTTGCTTCATTTCCAAATTGAAGAGCTTGTGTATGTGTGGGATGAAGATACACCATCCCATTTTAAAAAAACTTAGCTTGGTAGCCTTCAACATCCTTATCTTTCCCATCAGTGATCCCCTTAACCCTAATCTCAATGTCTTCTAGAAAAAACATATCAATCTCCACAAGGGAATTCAAAATGGTGTGCATGGTATTAGGGGATTCATAAAGGATTTTAAGATAAAAATTATAGTTCTTCAAGGGAATTAAATTATTTTCTTTAGTTCTATGAATTAAAATTTACCTCAAAAACTTTCTAGGATCAAATTTAGATAAGTTTAGCGGTTGTTTTTACTTTCTATTTATATAATACATTTCCTTCCTTTTAACAAGAGCTTTGTTTTTATTTATATTATCAAGCTTTAAATATTCATTAGAAGTACCCTTAGTTTCTTTTATAGTGATTCTACAATTATTGTCATACCAAAGGTTGGTAGTTCTATTATTATTTTTATATGACATCTCGATAGAGAACCTACTAATAGAAGTGAAGAGGGTTGTGGTAAAATTATGATAAAGGTTTTCGATGTTATACTTATAATTTAAGAGGTGTAAATCCCTATTTAGATCCTTTAAGAAGATATCACTTTTACGTTTTTCAAAAAATAGGTGCCTTTGATTCTCACAATTCTCTTGCATGTTTCTTTTGTGCATGTAATTTAGAGTTATTAAAGGTTAAATGTATATGATTAAAGTCAAGCTCATGGTCATGGTCATTTAAAAGGTCAAAATTTACCATTTAGTTGGAAAAAGGATAGCATATATGACATAATCCATGACACATCGTTCCCATGAATACAAGTCATCTAGTTTGAGTATGGCCACTGGATTATGCCATTTCAAATTATAATGACTTGAGAACTATACAACTTAACTAGCTTGGAAAAAAATAAATTCTTCATCAAGTCTTTAGAGTTCCTTTTGTATCTAATAGATAAAACAATGTCCCTATTGAACCAAAGAGGAATAGGATTGGAATCATTGCTTAGAATAATAGCTTGGTAGTTGTGGTTCTAACATTAAACTCTCCTAACAAGAAAATATTACCTTCATTCCTCGTATTGTGAATAACTTGTTCTAGGGTATTATAAATAATTTTTATTTAGATTATTTTTCTTATAAAAGGTAAAGTTAATAGTTGCAAAATAATAAATTGCAATGTAAATTTTCTTAGCATCAATTTTAGGGATTTCGTTCTAAATGTGTTGTTTGAGAGGGTTTATCTTATAAATATGATTGTAAGAAGAAAAAATTATATAACACGTGATTCCTCTAATCCCTTTCTGAGAGGATTTGTTGTTCCATGTTAACCACAAAATGAATTGATCTATGTGAGGGACCTTAGACTCATCATGCTCCCAAGTTTTGACTAAAAGATAATATGAATGTCACTTGGGATCCAACTTAGCATAATACCTTAACATCATGGAAATTCATGATAGTTCCATAAAAGGATCCAAATTGTTTCACATTCCTACTTATTACTCTCATTTTTCTCTCTATCCTTGATAATAGATTTCCTATTTGTAATGATAACCCATTTTCCTTCCTTTCTCACTCCCTTTACCTTTTGAACATCCTACCTTAGCTTGTTCCTTTGGAATGAGGTCCTCATTTATGAATATTCCTATTCCTTTAAAGTTTGGAGATTTAATGAGTATGCTAAATTTATGATTGCTACAACTTACGCTAACTGCTAGATCAATATATATTCATGCTCAAGTATCTTTCCCGACCTCTTACTTCCATGAGATAATTTGTTTCAATTTGTGACTTATATTTTAATTCTTCTTTTACCATTGATAGCATTTCCTCATCTTTCTACCCTTTTATACCAACAATTATAATATTCAAGGCTCATTTATTGGGCTCATGATCCAAGTCAATTAGCTTATTATTTTCCTATTTCATGGGTTTGATGTCTAATTTATTTTCCACACTACTAAAGAAAAATTTATTATTTAGTTTTTCTTTTTAATTCTTTAATCTAATATCTCAATGTGCAATTTTCTTCAAATGTTGTTTCTTTATTTCCATTTCATATAGCCTATCTTTCGTTCTTTTGCAGTTTAGTTTCAGATCTTAATATTTTATTCTCTAGCTTCTCCACTAATAGTTTGAATATGTTGTCAAGCATTGCAACTAACTCTATTTTATATTATGCTTCTCTCTCTTCTCTCCTTTTTTCTAATGAATATATATAATCATGGGAACTTTCTAGGGTGACTTTGCTCACTTCCCCTTGCTAGGACAAAGCTTTGTGATATGTGGTGAAGTGCTCGTAATTAAAAACAATAAATAAGAAAAAATAAAATATATAAAATAAAATTACATACATGGCATATGAACAACCAAGTATATTTCCATGCAATATATTCCCACAAATTTCTTGTCGGTATCATGTTGTGGAGTTCTTACGGATGCAATGATGTAGAACACAAAGTACACATATGACTAGATAAATGTTCATGGCACGTCAAATATTCATCGCAGGATGTATGCTCAGAAAAATCTCTACAAATATTCATCGTGTGTGTGTATGTATGTATGTATGTATATATATATATATATATATATATATATATATATATATATATATCGATATATCCCATGGTGAATTAATTTTATATGAAGTGAATATTTGTGTGCGTGAGTTTTTTAATTTAAATTTAATGATTTTTTTATAAGTATTATAATTTTATAATAATTTGAAAATTTTCATAGAAAATTTCTATCCTTGAATTTTGGGCTTCTTTAAATAGACTTCACATTTTAGAAATCTAAAAAATGATTAAATTAAGTGGGAAATTATTAAGTTGAGATATGAAAGGTGGGCATTAGAGTATTTTTTTCCAAAGAAAGATCCCTTTGGGACATGAATGATGGGTAATGTTTCGATGCACATAAATACTATCCCCAATAAGTGCAAGCCAAGATGTTAGTAAGGACATAGTTTGACATGGTTGCAAGATTATTTCTAAATACATTCTTTGTGCATTGGTTTTCTAGCAACGAAAAACAATCTAGCAAGTTTACAACATTGAAATATTATTTCTAAATACATTCTTTGTGGGTAGGTTTTCTAGCAATTAAAAACAATCTAGCAAGTTTACAACATTGAATGAGTTAAAACAATAGGTTACAACATTGAATGAGCTAGGTGGATTGATTTCAAAGTAGGAGAACAATGATACCTCATGTTGAATAAGAACTTCATGCTTAAAGAATTGAATAGTGGATCAAGTTGTAGATCTATTTGTAGAAGACACTAGATCATATGCACATTTATATTTAAACTATTATATTTCCTTTAATTTTCGTGAGGACTTTAATGTAGGAGAATTGAACCATCTAAATTATGAAATGGATCTACTTATTGTGCCAAAGAAGAAATCAAGCATATGTATGATGTTGGCATAGTTCTAAAGAATCAAGCAAATGCACACCGTTTGTATTTTTTGCAATATTTCAAGTGAGTATATTCTAGATATTTTGTGGCCAATGCAAGTCATTGTCATTGTAACAACATTATAGATATATATGTTGATACACTAAAAAATATGATACACCAATGTTATAAAATAAATGTTCATAGTTTCAAAAATACAATATATTGACATGTTGTAGCCGCTACAACACTTGGCGACACACTGGTAGAACTCCAGTTCTCTGAATGGGCCTTGTTCGTGAAAAACAAGTCTAACACCTCAGAAGTATTGTTCAGTTCTTAGTTCATCTTGGTTTCACACTAGCCTGATTGTAAGATGTAGCATATGCCAAGCTCTTGGTCGATTGACACACATTCCAAGCCAAGGAAACATAGTTGTTTTGATTGGGGCTGAGGGGTATATTGGTGCACAAGCAATATAGTCGTCAGAGTCTTAGTTTTATCTCTGGTGTTGCTTAGCTGCCAGCAGGTCTGGACAGTACCCCGACAGAGACACGTAGGAGCACAAGCATGGCTCCATTTCCAGTGAGCCTAGTTAGTACCCCAATAGAGTTACTTGCATCATCTCTCTATGTAGGAATCCTTTCTCTTCTTTCGCCTTATTCTTTTTCATTTTTTGAAATTTTCACTTTTGATTTTTTTTTCTTTCATTTTTTCATTTTCACAACTGTGCATAGCACTTATTCATTTGAGAGGCGGAAGAGGGATGTCGACTTATTGAGAGAAGAAGAGGTTGTTCCTATAGAGAAGTAGTTTATTGTACCTCTGACGTTCTGGTTAAGTTTTTCCTCCTCACCATACTCTACTTGACTGAGATGACAAGGGTTAACCCAAAAACAAACGACTAGAGTAGGTGACACTAGTTAGCATGCAAGCGTTTTGTTTTCACCAAGGTTCACTTCGAACAACACATATTTTCCATCAATGTATCATGGAATAAAAGTAACAAGTTCTCCATACATAGGCAAGATGATAGATAACCAAGTAGTGATAGTTGTACAAGGCCTCTTGTACTTTACCCAGATTGTTTCAAGAGTCATATATGGTTTTATGTGAAACTAACCTACAAACAAAACAAGAAAACAAACAACAAAGCAAAGCAGAAGAAGAAGCAAAAGTGAAAGCAAAGTGAGTAAGAAAACAAGCAAGGAGATAAACAAACAAAAAAAGTAAGCAAACAAGCATGTAAGCAAACCAACTGAAAGCAAACACTACGCCTACTCCTAAGCTAATGGTGCATGGGCCTTATCACGTGAAGTGATATTTCCAATGCAACCACCAATGCATTGGTTGACCCATGTTGGTGAAGGTTTGGTCTGCGAGAAGCCTGGTTGTGCGAACCATCAAGCAAGAAAGATATAACAATGAAGAGAAACACACTTCATGTTTAAAAGTGCCCATAGGACATAAGTGATTTCAAGTACATGAAAAGAAAACCATGGACTTATCATGGTGTTGTGCAACATTGTGTGCAGTTGTGAAGCATACGCACATTCTTGACTGTGACATACAAGCAAACGAAAGAAACAAGGACAACTTTCATCGTACATGAGTGCTTGCAATGTAAGATTCCTCGAGTGCATGAGCAATAGGATCATGCCGTTCGAGTGGAGGAAGCATGACCTCTGTGTGAGATTGACCTTCAATGCATACAGATGAATGATGAGGAGCCTTGGGTGATTGAAAAATTTCTTGGTCGCAAGTGAAACCACCCTCAGGACAGTGAGGTCCTGACATAACCATCAGCTCAGGTTGAGGTGCCTCGAAAATCTTGGGTGTTTCAACTTCATCGTCAGATAGATCATCATAAACCAGTGGCTTCGAAAAATCAACTACGATAGAAACATGATCGTGGTCGAATATGGGAGTAAATGGATCACGACACCCACGATCAGAAAAATCAATGATTTCATCGGAATCCTCATCATTGATGAATCAAATAGAGGGATAGATGAAAAGTAGAAAAATTCATCCTCTGTGTTTCCGGAAAAGGCAGATGAAAGATCAAGTGGATTTTCAATGAATAAATTATCCTCTCTATTTTCAGATGATGGGCTAACATCCAGTGTGTCTTGCGAGTGATCAACAATGGGTGCATCCATAGATGAAGATACACATGCGAAATCATGGATGGAAGGTTCACTAAAGATGTCAAGAAAGAACGGAGGAGGCTCGGACGGAAGGGAGTCATCCTTCGCCAAGGTTTGATGATCAAGCTCCCACTCATACTCTTCATGAATGACATCACATGTTGGTTGTGCAACACCAACTCCGTCAGTGGCTTGTTCCTCATTCACAACAAGTTTAGAGTCTGGCATGGAAAAACACAAGACAATATCATCCGGAGGATTATCCAAGTATGAAGACGGAGGTTGTGGTACAAAATTCATATGACAACTCGATGGAATCACATCCAAATCTACATGAAAATTAAGCAAAGTGATGTTGGGGGGATGTAACAGTTGAGTTAATGTGTGAGCATGATCTCCCACATCACTCTATAGTGGTGGAGCTATTTGGTGAGGGGGCGACGGACATTCGCTTGTGATAGTGACCATCTTCATCTGAGATTACACACCTCCATCACTGTAGAATGTTGAGCGAGGCTTGATTTCAAACTTCTTCTTGGGACGAGAAGATTTCTTAACACAGTACTTGAAGCGATCGAAAAGATAGAAAAATTTCATATGGCTCTTCAGAGCTTCAAATTGCAAATCACGGAGCTTGAAACTGCGAAAAAATGAAAAACAAATGCTGAGCGAGGCTTGATATCAAAAAAATGAAAAGTGAAAATTTCAAAAAATAAAAAAGAATAAGGTGAAAGAAGAGAAAGGCTTCCTACGCAGAGAGGTGATGAAAGTAACTCCTACATCTTACAATCAGGCTAGTGTGAAACTAAGATGAACTAAGAATTGAACAATACTTCTGGAGGTGTTAGACTTTTTTTTCACAAACAAGGTCCATCCAGAGAACTAGAGTTCTACCAGTGTGTTGCTAAGTGTTGTAGCAGCTACAACACCCTCCAAAATTTTTCCTTCGCTTCGTTTTGGAGCCTCCCTACCAACCTTTTCAGCAACATGTCTTTCCTTCTCAAGTACTCAAGCTTCAGTGATTTTCTAGCAGATTGCCAGCCTGCATCAGAGGTTATTGCATTCCCCTCATAGGTTGTTTCTCCAGACTTGGTCTAGTTGCAAGCTGAGCAACTCCCTCAATAAATTGCACAATTCTAGAGGGGAACCAACCTTCCACCCATAAATTGTGCAATTTTGTATGGCAGCCTGCTAGTCTTCAGAATTGCGCAAAGCTCCGAAGAGCCAGATGAAATTTTTCTATCTTTGGGACTGATTCGAGTACTATGTTAAGAATTTTTCTCATCCTAAGGAGAAGTTTGAAATCAAGCTTCGCTTAGAATTCTTCAGTGATGGAGCCACATAATCTCAGAAGGAGACAGTCACTGCAACAAGAGACTGTCTGTTTTCCCCTCATCAAATAGCTCCACTGCTACAGAGTGATGTGGGAGATCATGCTCACACATCAGTTCAGCTGTGACATCCCACCAACATCACTTTGCTTAATTTTCGCTCGGATTTGGTTGTGAGTCCATCGAGTTGTCATATACATTTTGTACCACAACCTCCATCTTCCTACTCGACTAATCCTATCGATGATATTACCTTGTGTTCTTCCATTCCAGACTCTACGCTTGTTGTGAACGAGGAACAAGCCACTAACAGAGTTGGTGTTGCACAACCAACATGCACTATCATTCATGAAGAGTATGAGTGGGAGCTTGAGCATTGACACTCAGTGAAGGATGACTCCCTTCCATCCAAACCCCCTCCATTCTTTCTTGACATCTTTGGTGAACCTGCCATCCAAGATTTCACATGTGTATCTTCATCTACAGATGCACCCAGTTTTGTTCACTTGCAGGACACAGTGGATGTTAGTCCATCATATGACAATGGAGAGGATAAGTTATCCATTGAAAATCCACTTGATCTTTCATCTACATTTTCTGGAATGACAGAGGATGTATTTTTCCTCTTTTCATCTACCCCTCTTTTTGATTCATCAGATCATGAGGATGCTGATGAAATCATTTATTTTTCTGATCGTGGCCGTCGTGATCAATTTACTCCCATATTCAATCACAATCATGTTTCTATCGCAGTTGTTTTTCGAAGCCACAGTTAATGATGATCTATCCGATAATGAAGTTGAAACACCTAAGACTGTCGAGGCACTTCAGCCCGAGCTGATGGTTATGTCAGGCCCTCGCTTTCCTGAGGGTTGTTTCAATTCCGACTAGGAAATTGTTCAATTGCCTAAGGCTCCTCATCACTCATCTATATGCATTGAAGTTCAATCTCACACACAGATCATGCTTCCTCCACTCGAATTGCATGATCCTATTGCTCATGCACTCGATGAATCTTACATTGCAAGAACTCGTGTACGACACAAGTTGTCTTTGTTTCTTTCGTTTTCTTGCATGTCATAGTCAAGAATGTGTGTATGCTTCACAACTGCATGGAGTGTCGCACAACACCATGATAAGTCCACAGAATGATTGTAATGTACTTGAACTCATTTATGTCATGTGGGAACTTTTAAACATGAAGTGTGTTGGTCTTCATTGTTATATCTTTCTTGCTTGCTGGTCCGCACAACCGAGTTGCTCGCGGACCAAGCCTTCACCAACATGGGTCAACCGATGCACCGGTGGCTGCATTGGAAATATCACTTCACGTGATTAGGCCCATGCACCGTTAGCTTAGGAGTAGGAGTAGTGTTTGCTTTGAGTTAGTTTGCTTGCATGATTGTTTGCTTACTTGTTTTGTTTGTTTGTCTGCTTGATTGTTTTCTTACTCACTTTGCTTTCACTTTTGCTTCTGCTTTGCTTTGTTTGTTTGTTTGTTTGTTTTGTTTGTAGGTTAGTTTTACATGAAACCATGTATGACTCTTGAAACAAGCTAGGTAAAGTACAAGAGGCATTGTATAACTATCACTTCTTGGTTATCTATCATCCTGCCTCTATATGAAGAACTTGTTACTTTTAGTCCATGATACATCGATGGAAAATGTGTACTGTTTGAAATGAACCTTGGTAAAAATACAATGCTTGCGTGCTAATGAGTGTCACCTACTCTAGTTAGTTGTTTTTGGGTTAACCCTTGTTAGCTCAGTCAAGTAGAGTAAGGTGAGGGGGAAAACCTTAATAGGCATGTCAGAGGTACAATAAACTACTTCTCTACAGGAAGAACCTCTTCTTCTCTCAATAAGTCGGGATCCCTCTTCCGCCTCTCAAATGAATAAGTGCTATGCACAGTTGTGAAAATGAAAAATTGAAAAAAAAGAAAAGTGTAAATTTCAAAAAATGAAAAAAAATAAGGTGAAGAGAAAGGATTCCTGCGCAGAGAGGTGATGCAGGTAACTTTGCCGGGGTACTGACTAGGCTTGATGGCAGCAGAGCCATACTTGTGTTCCTATGTGACTCTGTCTGGGTACTATCCATGCCCGCTGGCAGTGTAGCAACAACAGAGATGAAACTAAGACTATGACGACTATACTTCTTGTGCACCAATATACCCCTTAGCCCCAATTGAAACAACTGTGTTGCCTTGTCTTGGAATGTGTGTTAATCGACCAAGAGCTTGGAAGATGCTACATCTTACAATCAGGCTAGTGTGAAACCAAGACGAAATAAGAAATGAACAATACTTCCAGAGGTGTTAGACTTGTTTTTCACGAACAAGGTCCATTCAGAGAATTGGAGTTCTACCAGTGTGTCACCAAGTGTTGTAGCGGCTACAACGCCCTCCAAAATTTTTCCTTTACTTCATTTTGGAGCCTCCCTACCAACCTTTCATAACAGCACGTATTGCCTTGTCAAGTACTCAAGCTTCAATGATTCTTTAGCAGATTGCCAGAATGTGCATCAGAGGTTATTGCATTCCCCTCATAGGTTGTTTCTTCGGACTTGGTCTAGCTGCAAGCTGAGCAACTCCCTGAAGAAATTACGCAATTCTGTAGGGGAACTAGCCTTCCATCCAGAAACTACATAATTCTATCTGGAAGCCTGCTGGTCTCCAGAATTGCGCAAATCTGCCTGTCAGTGTTCACTAGAAAAATTGTGCAATTCCTCTCAGCAGGACTGCTCAACCTAGAAATTGCGCAATTCTTTGTAGCAATCAGTTGCTTTGCCAAGAAATTGCGCAATCCCTCTGGGCAGCTAGCCCAGATCCCTCCCAAAAATGTGAATTTTTTCCTCCCAACTAAGCAAACCGTTGCATGTGCAGTTGAGTTGACCGGTTCCCTCCGGGACCGAGAAAAACTGATTTGCATGCATGGGCTGCTCCTCCCAAGGCAGAATGCAAAGGCATCCCTTGTTTTAGGGAACTATTTTTAGCAGTTGGAGGTTACATGCAAGGATAATTTTAGAAACCTCCCACCAAGTGTCGCTTTCACTAGATTTGTGGCATGCGCGTTGTAACCTTGATTTTATTGAAACTCATCAACTGGAAGCTATAGAGCTAAATCCTCACATCAATCTTGTAGCTCTGACATCCCACATTACATCTAGGAGTCATCGACACATTCAACTCATATGTTTTGGAGTAAGCTCGCTTTTCATGTCTCGCACTACATTTTTGGCACTTTTTGTGTTTCACTTCATATGAATGCTATTTGCTTGATTTCAGTGAGTGCTTTCTATCATTTTGATAAATACTAGCATTTACTAGCACTATTTCTGTTTTCGTTAACATCTCATTGTTGTCGTATGGATGACATTGTTTTGCATGGAAGGTCACCATTGTGGCGACTCACTTCACAGACATGCATGCTTTCTCGTTTTCCGAATCCTATACTTGTTGTTTGCATGAATGATCTTTCACTCTTGTTTGCACTCATCTCATCATGCTTTCACACTTCTCATGCTTTTTGTCACCTGTCAACCGTACCGGGTTGCCTTGGCCTGGACCATGCCTTTCCCGGCTAACACTGCGCATTTCCGGAAGCAAAGGATCTGCCTTCCCTCCAAAAATTGCGCAAGTCTAGCTAGGCACTGACCTCCAGGCTTGCATTACACAATTCTTGGAGGTAGTGTCCTGTTGACCCCAGAAATTGCGTAATGCAGTTTGCTGGTTACATGTCACTGCTAACTAAAATTGCGCATTACGCAGTTTCAGTCCTCAGTAGGCCAGGCTGGACTGCGCATTGTGCAATTCCAACAGTTAGTCAACCTCTTGACAACCTAGACTGTGCCTTGCGTAGTTTTGGTATTTATTCTCTTGACCTCTCGACGGAAATTGTGCAACCTTCATGATCAGTCACACAGGTATGTTGCAAGTTAGTTCTCAAGTTAGTTTTGGTTTTCGACTGAAAGATTGCTTGCCATGAGTTTTTCCATGTCTCCAGGTATCGCAGGTGTTCATGTTCCTCTCAGTAGCACAAGTACAATGGCCTTCAAGAGAGCAGAGTCAAAGGACACCATTCAGAGCACACTTGGGGATGCAGCCGATCAAATGTCTATGAACTTGCCTACCCATGAAGATATCAATTTGTTCATAGAAAAGGACATCAAGATATGACGGTAGCAACATCACAATAAGTAACACCATCAACAACAGCTAAAGGCAACATACCAGATGCAATGAATGGAAGAGGAAGTTCGTTAACAACACAGGGGCGAAACAAAGTCACAAGCTCAGGAAGATCCGCTTGTGATTAAAGAAACTTTGGAGACTCAGGTTATGAGGTGACAGCACGACATGAAGATCACATGAAGATAAAGAATGGAATAGAGAAGGAGTTTCATGTGCTGAAGCGGCAACTCAAGGAAGAACAGGAGTTGCATAGACGAGAGAATGAGTTGCAACACGAATAGGTACATCAGCGGGTGCAACATGCACTCACAGATGAAATTGTGCCCATACAAGTTATAGATCCATCCTAGTAGTTGGTACAGAGCAGACATGTTGAGCAGTGTTGTTGATCGCATGCAAGGGAATTTGGCAACATGCATGTCATTGTGCACGCTCATGTGATCCCACCCATTCAACACACTCACCACGGAAAAGAAAAGAAGCAAGTCCAACTAGAGCTAAACATGCAGTTGACAGTTGATGCACATGACCACCAGCACACACTGGAAGATTAACACGGACACTGTGCATCAGTGTGTTGCCGGTTCGAGCGCACCCAAGAAGACCATGCGCATGCAAGCAGACGAGTTGGATGGAGGAGCCACATCAATGCACTCAGATGCAATGGAAGCAAGAGTTCACTTTAGCAAGATGTCACCATGGAGCACATGCACACCATCATGGGTGACCAAGCTTGGCATTAACTCACCACCTTCACCATCACAAGCATGTCAAACAGTTGGTCTCACCACAATAGACCGAGTGCCATTGATGTCTTGCATGGCTTGCTCAAGCCATTTTGTCTCACATGAGCACGTGTGCATCGTAATGTAATGTCTTGTCAAGTGGAAGTTCAAGGGTCGATAGTTGGATGTAACAGTAATAGAGTAGATGAAGAGTCATGAGGGTAGATGAACTTTCACAAAGGGGAATGTCAAGGGTCACCCCACCCTTTGCTATAAATAGAACCTCATAACTCATTGTAAAGGCTTTTCGTCAGCCAAGATTTCGATAATACTATCTTAGGGAGAGCTTGGACAATATTGTAATGAGCCTTGGCTTCTCCACTGCGCAGAGCTAGTACATCTCTTTGGAGGAGTAGGCGAATGTGGCTATAACGTTCCGCTGTCGGAGATAGTGGTTGGACATGGATGTATTGTATGACTGGAAATTACACTTCTTAATATAACAAAGCCAGCACATTTCATGCATATGTCATATTGTATTCCAACTATCTTGTTTACTCTAAATGGTATATGTATCTATTTTCTTACGCATGCATGTATGGACTATTCTGTATAATTATGTATTAATCTTACTAAAATGTGTTGATTGGTTTGACCATCACTTTGGATTGTTAGCTAACTTGCTTTCTAGTTTGTGATGCACCTACGCTCGTGTGTTCCCTTACAAGCCACGTGCTATCACAGGTTTCCAAGGGGCGCACTCACCCCACTCTCCGTGTGTTAGAACCATTCATACACCTTCCTTGTCTTGTTGTAGCTATCACACCCTTGCTATCAACAGGGACATCTTACTTGCCTCTGTGTGAAATCACGGTTAAGGCATTACCGTACGACCCACTGCTGGGAATCCTACACCAAACGGTATGATGTCTAATTAGGACTTCTTACTAGGGAGATCCCCTGATATGTTGGCAACCCCAACACTATCAACATGACATTATCTAGCAACATTAGTGTTATATTTATATAGGTCCAATAATTTAGCTCGAGTGGTTGGGCATTGTAAATTACAAGCAAGAGGTCATGGAGTCAATTCCTTGGGATAGATACCTTTAGGCATATTATTTTTCATCACTTGATGTCCCCATTAGGTTAGGTTGCCAAAATTGCAACTAGTCAGTTTACTCACACACTTGTGCTATAATTACCTCTTTCTATGAAATTCATGTAATTTATGTCATACCAACATTATAGCTTGATATGCTAAGGCTATTATTTGTCAATATTCAAATTATATTTGAACAGATGTTATATATAATGTCACTATAGTTATTATCACACCTATTTCCCTCTGTTTATAAGGGTATCCATGCTAGCATTCCAGAAAGATACATGTCAAGAAGTTTTTTTTTGTTTGAAAACTAACGAACAATTTTGTTTTTATGTTATGCACATTATATGCACATTATAAGTGAAATATTTCATCATTCCTTCTAACATATCATGTATGAACCCACATTGTGTGTTTTTTTTCTTTCAATGACAATATTTAACAATTTATTTTTTTCTTTCAAGCAATGGTGTTTTTATTGCTCGAAGGATTATACATGTTTCATTAAAGATCACTTGAAAAAAAGAAAAGAAAAGAAAAATCCATCCTAATTGAAGAGAATTAAGAGAAAATGCCAATTGAATTACATAGTTAGAATGGTCCCAAATAGATTTCACATGATTTCCAACATTTATGTCCAACATTCAAATGTGGAAAAAAATGGTTTTCCCTTGCCACAATTGCATTAATCCTACAACTACACATTGATGAAGGCTTCATCATATGAACTCATTTGAATGCATAAAGAATTGGTGGGATCCCTCCTTTTGTTGGTGTTTCTCCAATATAGACACATAATAAGCATGTTTAAATGCTTGCATTACAACAAACCTATGAAAGTTTGCTCACAATGGGGAGATATGAATTTTTTTTATTGAAAAGAAATCATAAAGAAAAGAAAATAGCTTGATGACCCATGATATTGGGTTTAGTGGGATGAATCCATTAACATATAGTATTGGGTGGAAGATAATGAGGTGGATGTGTTCTTACTAAGTTGAGTGCATTCAAACTATGGATATTGACGAGATGGAAAATGAAGTAGGTTGTTAGGCACGCACAGAACAATTTTCTCATGATGGATTATATTTCTTGAAAAAATAAATTAAACGTATTTTGGCTTCTATTTACCTTATTTACCATACAAACATTATTTTTGTGGTGAAAAATCATGAAAATATTATTTATAGCATACTTGTTTACAAGATCAACATTATCACTCTATTATATCAATTCATGAGATTCTTAGTTCTAGGGGTCAAAATTTATATGCTAGTGTTATTTTGCAAGGTGCTTGATTTAGCTTATTACGTACAATGAATTTAGGAACTACATTTTTCCAATGAACTAATTTAGCATTCTATAATTTTAATTCATGGAATACTTTATAACGAATTATCATTCAAAAATTTGTGTTCGTGAAATCTTATGCATGGTAGTTCCATTTGTACACCATTTTTTCTTTTGACACACATGAAGATGAAATTCTTATGCATTGGATCATATCAAATAATGTAGTGCAAAAATCATTGACATGGTTGCAAACATTTCACCCATGTTTTGTGACTTCCTTTCCCACATGGAAAACTTCATTATTTCTTGTGGATAATTCCCTCATAAATATCTAGGAAATAGGATGTGTGGCTCTCTTAGTTTCTCTTCCCTTATTTTGATTGTGTATATTTAATTGTTGGTTGTTCACCTAAATATTGTTTTCGACACCGATGTGTTCAACTATTTTATAATTCTCTACATTTGGCATGTGCATCGTTGTTGGCTAAAAAACCTAACTGGGAATTTTCATGGCAGTAAAAGAGAGATTGAAATGTAAAAACCTCTAGGAAACATAATGCACTACTCATTATTAGATAATTCCATGAACAAATTACTAGAGTTACATGGAAAGTATTCTAATCAAATTGGTTGCATCAACTATGTCGAAGAATAGTGGGAACCATTAAAAAGTGAGTATAAACTTTTTTAAAGTGATACATAATTGTTTTTTATTTCACCAGCCTTATTCCAAATCCATCACAATCACAAATGGTTATTGTTGGTGATTTGGAAGTTATTTCTAACCCTGCCAAAATCATAATTTATCATTAGTTATGATTTGGCTAGTATTATTTCTTATGTTGATGTGTCATGTGGAATGTTGCATGTATGTGGATAAAACCATGTAGGTATTTTCAAAATTCAAACTAGGAAACAACTTCTTTTATTAATTTATAACATAATTACATCAAACAATAGTTTCTTACAGAGGTTACTCTTTTAATGTCACTTCCATGTATTTTGGTACTAACAATTTATGGTAAAATAAAAAATAAAAATTTATATTTTAAAAACTATTATTGCTTGATATCGATGTTATGTTAAGTTTGAATCTAAAAAATGTCAGTATCCTAGTGAAATGATAGTTTGAAACTTTCAGAATACATGAACAGGATGCGGATGGACCTTGAGGAGAAAAAACGTGCAGAACTAGGGTTTGTAGCAAGATTTCGGTGTTGGGTACCATGGAGGGGCTAGAAAGGGGGAGTTCTACTCCCTCCTACAGTCATGTAGTCTCTAATCATTTCAAGAAGCCCATGGAAGTGGAAACCAGGTGTATAGAAAGAGGAAAACAAGAAAACACTAGAGCTCAGAGGATGGTAGAAACGCAGGAGGAAGTTAGAAGAAAGAAACGTATAGAAGTAGATAGTCAGAAATCTGACCCCAGAATTCGAACAGGACCATGTAAACCTAGGGCTTCCATCACACCCCGAGTGGTGTTAAGTGACCCAGCGCTACAGGCACACAGGGAGCACATGGCGAGTTATGCAGTGATATGCAAATTCATGGGGTTATGGCCAACAGAGAAGGCCCTACACGCGTGGATAAATAACCATTGGAAACCTAAGGGAGATATAGATATGCATCTTGGATCCAAGGGTTTCTTCACAGTTGTGTTTTCAAACCTAGAGGATAAGGACAGGATATTTGAAGGAGGACCCTTCTTCTATGCGGCGACAAGTCTCTATATGCGACCTTGGGTGATGAACTTCATCCCAAAGCGAGAAACATTTACATCCGTGCCGATATGGATAAGACTTTATTCCCTACCTCTAGATTATTGGCTGCCGGAATCACTAAAAGCCATAAGTAATAAACTAGGGCATTTCATAAAAATATCAGAGGCCACACTGCGCAGAAAATATACCTCCTTTGCTAGAATATGCGTGGAAATGGACCTTTCTGGGGCTTTGCTAGATGAAATAATTCTAGAAGTTTATGATGAATATTGGGTGCAGGCGGTAGACTACGAGCATATACCCTTTAGATGCCGCAAATGCCATGAACACGGGCACCTCTTCAGAGACTGCCCTTTAAATAAATTGGAGAGCAGTTTCAAAGCAATCTCGGGTAAAGAGACTGAAATCTTTACCAAAGTGGGAGGCAAATGAAAAGGAGGGAGAAAGAACCAAAAAAAAAATCTATGAGGAAAAACAGCCTAGTCATAATAGGTTCAAGATATTAGATGAAGAAGAAGGGGATGAAAGAGCGAAGCAAGTATTGAAGGACAATCCAATAGAGAAGGAAAAGGATGACAGCATGGAGGATGGACCTGACAAAAGCCAACAAAAGGAGGATCAACCCAGAACAATGGAACTTGATAGGGACCAAGAGATGACCTCAAGCGAAGTGGGAATGGAGGAGCATGAACTGCAGGACATACTGGAAAGGGAGCATCTTGATCTAGAAAAGTTCCTGGAGGAAGGAACTACCAGAGGAGTGGACTCACTACCTCAAGAGGAATTTAACAGAGTACAACAACTCTTCCTCTAGAGAGCTCAGGCAAATGGTTCTAGGGTCAAAAGAAACCATCATAGTCAGGATAACGGAGGGATCAAAACTATGGAGGCAACAAAGGGACAAGCTCCGAAGAACCCAGGAAGAAAAAGAGGAAGAGAAAGACAAAATGAGTTGCTGATTAAATGTGGAAAATTCATGATCAACTCAGGTAAGATGAAAGACCTAACTAGTTACTCATTTACAGATCTTTCTTAATGAAGCTTACGACATGGAATATTAGGGGTCTTGGAAGTAAAAGGAAACAACGAAATCTCAGCAATTGAATGAAGGAAGAAATACCAGATTTGGTATTTATCCAGGAAACAAAATGTTACATAGCAAGTGTCTTATTAAGTATGAATATCTATAAGTTAAAGCAGACACCGCAGCAGGAGGAATTCTTACACTATGGAACCCTCAGAAACTTGGAATCCTAGATGTTGAAGCATCTAGGAACTACCTATCAGTGGTCATCCAACCTTTGGGGGACAAGGAAGTTTATCTGATCACAAATGTCTATGGTCCACAAAATCTTGAAGATAAATTTAGGCTTCTAACCTCTCTGGAGGAGCTAAGAGAAAGACATCTAGGCATCCCATGGATTCTGGGAGGGGATTTTAATATGATCAGATCTCTCTTGGAAAAAAAAAAGGAGGGACTAGATCTCTAGGTAGAGATTCCATAGCTTTTCAAAACTTCGTTACCAACATGAGGCTAGTAGATACAGAGACCTACAATGGTATCTTCACGTAGAATAATAAAAGGGGAGGGGATGCTCAAGTGGTCTCTAAACTAGATAGATTCATTATCTCTGAGGACCTTATCCTCTCATGCCTTGACTTGTCAGCTATGATCCTCCCTTTTGTAGGCTCAGATCACTGGCCTATTCAATTAGAAGCATCCTTTATAGGAATGCCAAGGAATAGACCTTTTAGGTTTGAAAACATTTGGCTTACCCATCCTGACTTCAACAACCATATTGAAAAATGGTGGACAAAAGATTTGAATGTTCAGGGTACTAGAATGTTCCTTCTACAATAGAAGCTAAAACACATCAAAGACAGGCTTAAAGATTGGAATAAGAATGAGTTTGGCAATATATTCGAAGCCAAAAAAGTAGTTGAGGGAAAGCTACAGGAAATTAGCCAAGAACTCATCTCAAAGGGATTCACTGAGGACGGTAAGAAACAAGCTAACTTGCTTCAACAGGACTGGGAAGGCTTATGTAAGCAAGAAGAAATATTCTGGAAATAGAAATTGAGAGTTCAATGGTTAAAGGAAGGAGACAGGAATACAAGGTTTCTTCACAAGTCCACCATGGATCATCAGTCTCATAATAGGAATTTAAAACTGAAAGATACACAAGGAAATCAACTCAATACCCATAAAGAAATAGAAGCTGTTGTGGTTCAACATTTCCAAGGCATAGCAGAGGAGCCTCTCATAGACAGATCACAATTCATCAATGACTTCACTAAGCACATTCCCAAGCTTGTGACAAGAGAAGATAATTATAATCTTAACAGGCCAGTGAATGAACAGGAGGTTAGCGAAGTCATCAAAGAGATGCAAAATGGAAATGCTCTAGGCCCGGATGGTTTCAATGTTGACTTCTTCAAAGCATGTTGGAAAATAGTCAAGCAAGATATTTTGGAGGTGGTGGAGGACTCAAGGAAAAACAAAACTGTTTTGAAGGCACACAACACCTCTTTCATATCCTTGATTCCAAAGCAAGAAAATACGATGACACCAGACAGATTTAGACCCATAGAATTATGCATTGTGGTGTACAAAATTATTTCCAAAATAATTGCAAACAGGTTCAAGCCCCTTCTTCCAACTCTTGTGTCTGAGGAGAAAATCGGATATGTGGAAGGTAGACAAATTCTAAACAATATCATTCAAGCTCACGAAGTGGTCCACTCACTGAAAAGCAATAAGCAGATAGGTATGATCATATAACTTGATCTAGAAAAGGCTTATGACAAGCCTAGTTGGGCATACATCAGGGAAGTTTTAAAAGCATATGGCTTTGACCATAACTAGATAACATGGGTAATGGCCCTTGTTACCACCTCAATATATTAATTATTATATTAATTTATTATTATTAAATATTAATTATGTATAATAATTAATATGAATAACAATAATTTATTTTAAATATTAGTTATTAAAGAAATATGTATAACAATAAAACTCTATTATTAATTATTTTAATAATTAATTTAAATTATAATGAATAAATATAAAAGAAATAAAATTATATTAAAAATTCTAGCCGACTCTGTGTTTTTCCTTTAACTTCTTCCTCATTAGTATTTATTCTGCCTTATTGCTCTTCTTTTATCATCATTCTTCAACCCTGATGATGGATCCCACTTGGGATTTGAAACGTTGGTATAAAGATGTTCAAACTGTGGATTCTCCGATCACTAATTCGAAAGACACAAACCACAGATCTCTCAAATCCATTTTCAATACTGCTGAATGGCTCACCATCCAAAACCTTCAAACCTTCAAGAGGACTCAGACAAGGAGATCCGCTCTCACCCTTCCTCTTTATTCTCATGATGGAAGGGCTAGGCAATGCGATCAACGCTGCCAAAGTAGAAGGCAAAATTCAGGGGCTCAATCTCACCCTGAGTGGGGATGCTTTGACTCATCAAAAATTTGTGGATGACACCATGTTGTAGGACACACCTACGGTCAAAGAAGCACATTCCTTCAAAAAAATCCTGAAAGACTTTGTTATGGTTACGGGTACTGAGGTGAGCCTTACCAAATCAAAGATTTTCTTTTTAAATACTGATATTTCTATACAGAGAAACCTCACCAGAATTCTAGGTTTTCAAAGAGAAATGCTACCCTCCAAATATTTGGGAGTTCCTCTTGTAGACAAGCATCTAAGCAAGATAGTTTGGGAGCCTGTTATTAATAGACTCCAGGACAGAATCCATAAATGGAAAAACAAGTCTTTGAATTTGGCAGGAAGACTAGTGCTTACAAAAGCCATCCTGCAAATTGTTCCTATTTTCATGTTTTCAGCACTCTCGGCTCCTAAAGAAGTTACGCAACACATTAGAAATATTCAAAGAGATTTTCTTTGGGGCAAAGGGGAAGAGAAAAAGAAGTGGGCTTTGGTAGCCTGGGAAAAGATCTGTAAACCTAAGACACATGGAGGTTTGGGAATTGATGACCTTGAAACCCTAAACAAAGTTTTGGGGGAAAAACTATGGTGGAGATGGCTAAAGGAAACAGATGCCCCTTGGGCAAAGGTATGGAAACAGAAATATGCAAACAATTGGAAAGAAAGGGAGCACATCAGAATGTATGGAATAATCAAAGGCTCCCACACCTAGAACAAAGCTTGAGAAAATAGAGCTATTATTCAAAAACACAGTTTCTGGGAAATCATAGATGGAAACCTTGCTTGGTTTTCGGAAGATAATTGGCAACAAGAACCAAAACTGCTGAGAGAATATTTTGACAATCTTAAGAAGGATACCGATGACAAAGGGTTACACAAGGTAAATGACTTCTGGGAGCAGGATAGAAATGAAGGAAAATGGAGAGTATGGAAGAACCTGATTTACAGTGAGGACTCTCCATTGAAGGCATAGGTAGAAGCACTCACAGTTATCTTGGAATAGAGAAATATTCTTATTTCAACATCTTCATACCAACTGAGATGGGGCAAAAACAATGAAGGTAACTTTAACCTTAAAGAGGCCAAGCGAATATCCCTTGGGCTTGACTTTACAAACCCTGACATGGTATGGAAAGACCTATGGTAGAATCAAAACCGGATTAAAATCAAATTGTTCATGTGGTTGGTGCAGCATAAAAAGATTCTAACTTTGGAAAGCCTGCGGAAGAGAGGTGTAATTGGTCCATCAAGATGCCAGCTTTGCAAATTACAAGAAGAAACTATGGAACACCTTCTCAACCTTTGCCCATTCACATCCACCTTGTGGAACTGGGTGGTTTCAATCTTCAGACAGTCTGACAGGGACATTGGCAGCATCAACAACACATTGAGGAATTGGGGGAGAAATTTCTCTGCAAATGAAATAATCAACAAAGCTTGGGAACTGGTTCCTAGCTTTCTAATTTGGGATGTCTTGAAAGAACCTAAAAATAGAATCGTCAATAACAGGATTGCTTCTACCCAGAGCATTATGGATCAGATTATAGGACAACTCAAAGAGACTGTAAGAAGCCTTATAAGATCCCCCCCTACGAACCAACCTCAGGATCAAGATAGGTAGATACTTCTTCATTTGGGCCTTCAGGGGCTCTTCCCCCAAGGAATAACCTAGAATTCAAGTCATATAACAACTAATAAGGATTTCTGGCAACCCCCCCCCCATGGATTTATGAAGTGCAATATAGATGGGGCCTCAAAAGGAAACCCTGACATTGTTCGTTATGGAGGAGTAATAAGAGATGACAAGGGTTTAATAAAAGCCATATTTCACAGTCATTTAGGTAAATCCACTAACAATATGGCAGAGCTCATGGCCCTTGAGTAATGCCTAGAAATCTTAAGGGACTCAAAATTACATAATACCATAGTTGAAGCTGATTCTGAACTAATAATCAATTTAGTCAAGAAAATATGCAATGGCTCAGTGCCAGACAGAGTGTCAAAACACTGGAGATTGCTGCAAGTTTATCAACTTATCCATTCCCACCTGTGCACCATGAGAACCCTTAGTTTCATTCATGTGCGAAGAATTGCCAAGAGGTTAGCGGATATTTTGGCCAATGAAGGCATTCTCTGTGCCAAAAGCAATAAAATATATGAATGGCCAGAGACCCCTCAATGTCGATTACGGGATGACTGCCAAAAACATGCAACCTTAGACAGGGAGATCTGCGAAAACAGAGGAAATAAGCAGGACAAAGTATGAGCAGGGAGTTCTTCAAGAACAAAGGACTTTTGGTCGACATGAGGAAGAAGTACGAGCAGGAGGGCAAGGACGGATCCAGAGTTTTACATTGGTTTTCAAGTGGTAAATTGGAAACGGAACTCCACATTCCTAAGTTTCTCGGGCGGGAAACTAATGATAGAACAAGTCTTTTAATGTAGCCTTTTAATGTTTGGTGCTAAGTGCTTCATTAAAGAGTGGGTAGGTCAACGAAATCGCAGAAATACAATGTATTTCGCGTGGCAAACAGTTAGTTGGTTAACATTCCAAATAGACCCAAAATGAGATTAGGCGATGTCTCCATCTGGCTTCGAGTCTGAAGACGTAGTTAAGTTCTGTGCTTGTTGGATAGGCCTTTTGAGATCACATGCATCTAGTGAATTTCGGGTGGATAAACTACACGGAGGTTATTTGCCCATTTGGACCCGAAATCGTTTCTAGTGGTAGTTCAATATTTTTTTCGGGTCTGTTTTTGTTGTTATCGAGTGAGCTTGTTGGTAACCCGATATATCACCTAGATCATTAGATCGTTGAGGCTTGATCAAACGGTTATGTTGTTCGGAGGGTCTTAGGTGGTAACGTGGAAAGGTGGTTGGGCCCGAGTCTCGGTTTGTGGACCCACGGACCGAGGCTTTGTATGGTTCGGCTTGTGCTTGGGCAAATGCTCCTCTTTATGTACATTATGTAACTTTTCTCTTAATTGGAATAGAAGGACCTACGCTTACTTCAGCAAAAAAAATATGTTATTTTAGGTCTGCAATGCATCTACCCATATAATGGATTGGATTAGTGGGAAACTCACAATGTAAATAGAGCCCTAGTATTCATTTCTTGTGTTCATGAAAGAAAATGGATTTGCTTGAAATTTTATAAGATACCACATATGAAAGGATATCTTCATAGAGTGCATTTAACATTCTAGATGTAGAAATAATATATGGCCCTTCCAACCTTGACATTATGAATATGAAGTCACAATCTGGATTACTAGATATGTTTTACACTATTTGAAATCCTAGATTGGAGATGGTAGTTTGCAACTACCCATGTGTGAAGAGAGAAAATTTGTGCAAACGTGTTGTGAAGGCATATATGTAAATTAAAGGAGCATCCCATTTTGTTCCACTTGGTTTCCCACTCATGGCTTCTCTAGTGGGCACAAATGCTATTTCCAAACTCTATTTAAGTCTCAATATTATTCCCACCATTATCACTAGTATTAATACCTTACTATATAGCTTTGAAGGTGATTGCAACACCACATCAATTAGAAAAGGGGGTGAGAGGAAAACCATAATCTCATAGATGAACATACTAAGGAATGTGAAATTGTGGAGTTTAGCAAGGATACTGATCAACTTAATCATATGAAATGAAAAAGTGATATGTTTATATTGGAAGCAACAATTTGTGCAATGACAATGAATTGCTTGGATAACAGTTTTTTAGAGAAACTAGACCAATATGATTTATTCACCCGATAGTAGCATTTTGGGCTTATGGATGGGAAGTAGCAATCATAACAGTGACAAATCCTCCAAAATTACTTAATGGACTATCTCAGTCAAGTGACATGAAAAAGGACCAGCTAATCAACCATCAATCACTTTACAAGATAATGAGGCACCAAGAGAGAAAGATACCTAAAATGACTTACCACAGGAGCACTTGATGTTGCTAAAATCAAGGAGTTGCAACAACTATTCCTTGGGATGTATAAATGAGTCTTAAGGATTTGTAAATTCAATAATAGTTAATTACTAGGTGTTGAGATCAAAAAATGCTGCAACAATTTTATTTTAAGATAATATTTATTTATATATTTATTTTTCTATATTATCCTACTCTATTTTACCTGAAGAAAGGAATATCTCCTTCAAATGTAGGAGTACTTCCAATGTAACCATGTGTGTAACATAATTACAATTCTACTCATGTTCAAGCTTAAGAAATATACTTTAATAAATACTAGAATATGAGGAACTAGTTGCATCAATTGATGCAGTGCTAGGAGTTTTCGAACGATGGAGGAATAACATATGTCGATGATCATTTGAAAACAAGCTTCAATGTGATCCAAATATTGTTAGTCTTTTACTTCATTATTAACAATTGGTATTTCATTTTTTGTTATTCCATGCATTTCCTCCAAGGCTTTCTGATTACTTCCTTAAATGCATGGTGAATTTGGTGATAAACATGTTACTAACTCTTCAATCTTTGCTTCTAATGGATCCTCCTCATAAAATTTGATCCATGATTCTGTAGTCTTCTTAATGGATCAACAAAGGTGATCAAGGAAAGCTTTCCCATATTCTTGTAGAGATGGTTCCTGTATCTTCTCTTCTTTTATTCCTTCTAAAGAAATAGATATTATTTTCATTGCTGCCAAGATTTGCTTTTCCTGAGAAGAAAAGACTCTAGTTGCTGCTAAGATTTGAGAAATTTCTTGGGGTCACATCTTCTACCAAATTGTTTTGCATTATTCTCCTGCTAACTGGTAGGTCCTGTCAGCACATGGATTAGTGCATGGGGGTTGTTACAACACATTGTAAATAAAAACCTTTTAGAAGAAATAAACAAGATATACATAAGGGGAACAAATTCAAGAAAATACCTGTTGTGCACTTGGATACTCTCACAATGTGACCAATCTAAAATTTTTGCTACCAAGGTCTTATCCCTTCGCACCTCCCCAACAATGTTGCTAAAATGTTGAGTGCACTATTTTATGGGTTAATATTTCAACATTTAACATGTCAATCTGTGGCTTTGTAGACTTTGAGGCGCAACATAGTCTATGAAAGAGAAGGACTTGTAGGATCCTCTAATCAAATATTTGTCTATCTAAACAATCACTTTTAGTCTCTACAAAAAAACATGATATCTATAATTTATTAATTCTAAACCCAATATAATTATTCAACAAACATAAAAAGAAAGAAACCTTAACTAATAACCATTGGGCTCCTTTGATTTTGACTCCTTCTAAGCTAAAAAGCTTAAAGTCTATTTCAATGGTCTAGAAGACAAAACAATTCAAATACCTTTGTGATTTGCACACTCCTAAGCCAAGAAGAGATAATAGTTTCCTTATTCTAAATCCTTCTTGAATGGTAAGCCTAATGCTCTGTTTATTTATCTAGAGGACTAGAGGAAATAAAGGATAAATGCAATTTACTCACCTTTAAAGCAATATAAATAGAGCTTCCTAACCCTGGCTCCCTCTAGGTTGGTAGGCCTAATGCCTTCCTCAGTTATCTAGGGGACAAGCGAAGTTAATAACCCTTTATAGTTTGCACATAGAGAAAGTAGGAAGAGAATGGGGTTCCTAGTCCTAGCTCCTTCTGGGCGAGCTGACCTAACTCTAGGCTCACATTTCTAAGGGAAAAAGGGACTAGAGATCTCACTATGGGTTTTGCACACTCATGACAGGAAAGGAAACCAAGCATTGGAAAACAACTCCTATAACTAGACATCATTGCCAATCTCACACAGTTGAAAAATAATCAAGTTGCAAGCCAAAAAGTCAAAGATCAAATCTTAGCAGTTGTGAAATTAGTCATTAGTTGACATTATAAAGAATAAAAGTAAACATTTCATATCAACATATAATAAATGAAAAGATACATTACTTGTTGTCAAAACAAGAAACTGAGTATGGTTAGCATATAAATTCACACTTCAAGGCCATAAAGTAAAATTGTACCCTGCAAACTATATCCAATATTTAACCATCAAATGCATGCCCATAAACCACAATTTATGACTAGGAACAACAATGATTTATGCCAAAAATTGATCCTCTATATCAGGATATATTTGAAAAACATCCAACGTGGATTAAATCACATACATACAAGGAAATTTCCCCAAGATCAAATTAGAACTTATAACTATATATGGGATTATATAGGGATGACTAAAATTCGATCCAGGCCTCATAAATCAATCATGTAATACACAATGTATAAATATTTGTTCCATAATCCAACTTGATTGCTATAGAGCGAGGGTTAGTTATAATAAGGAATTATCTGGATTAACCATAAAACACCATCCACTTTTATCATATTTATACCTTGAAATTAGGATGAGAAAACTATTAATAACATATCTATTTAGATCTGTTAGCAAAGAAAAATTATATGAAAGTAACCTTTGTGTTCAACATAGATCACATGTAAGTTCTAGTTCATGAATGGATGAAATCACAACATGAAAGTTAAATACTTACAAACCACACTCAACACTTATCTTACACTATAATCACGCTACAAATGAAGGAGGCAATGTGCTAGATGGTGGGCCCTAGCCAACCAACAACACTGGCTCATGGAATAATTTAGATAAAATCACAATCATATAGAGGAAGGAACAAACATAACAACCTTTGTATTCATAAAGGAAACCCATATTTTTCATGAGTAAAAGTAGTAAACAACCCAATGCCCAATGGTCACCACATGGGATCATCCCACATAAGCTAAGTGTTGATAAAATATCCTCCTTGAACGCCTCTCTAACCCCCCCATTCAGAGCTTCTACCCAAACATTTATATAAGGCAATTTGAAGCAATTTCCCCCAAAAAAATCCCAACAAATCATGATTGATCTTATAAAGGTTTTGTTTGCAGGTGTCTTCAGCGAGATATCTAATCCTATGGGATCAATTTAGCATTAAACCGCTAAGAATAAATGGATCTAGTGTGATTTTTTAACTATTTGTCAAGTTTGGATGCAACTAGTGTTGGGTTGTGTTATATTCTTTCCACAACTAGCCCACGTAGTTAACCGAGGGGTTAGAGGGGGGGCGGAGGCCCCCTTCGTTGCACTGATTGTGTAGCAGGGGGGGGGGGGGTCACAGGGGGTTTGAGGTGTACTCGTAACCCCACTTTATGGGGTCCGTGGAAGTGCCCCGGAAAATTTTGGTTTTGGACCCTATGTTAGGATGGGCGGACCCACCTTTGGTTTTGTGCATGATTTTCGCACATGTTTTTGGATGCGATGGTTTTCGGTCCATGGTATTGGACACGATGGTATTCGGTCCACGGTATTGGATGCTTCGACATTGGAGGTGTATAAAGTTTTGGTTCATCAATTCCACTTCCTTAACTATAATTAGGGATTTGAATCATATCATAGTAGCCATCAACTCATATTTACCCTGACTGTAGGTTTTAACCCCGTATAGAAATTACTTGCATACAAATTCTAAAAATAGAAAATAAACAATGGCGAGGGCATAACACATAAAACAAATATACACAGAGATTTTCCCCTAGATCCCAAAATCGTGACTACCAAATTGATTTTTCATTATGTTCCTTCCAATGTTACAATACATATATATACATGTCAAGCATCCATAAACCCCAATCCATTAACATTAGATTAGAACATAACCATAGTTCCCTTGACTGGATCTACAAAATACCATGGACCAAAAACCATCGCGCCCAAAACCATGAATGAAATCCATGCACAAAACTATAGATAGGTCCACCCACCTAATATAAGGTCCAAAAAAATTTCCTGAGGCTAGTCGTGGAAAGAATATAACACAACCCAACATCATCCCACTTGTTGTTTTCTTTCAACAGGGGGCCACATGAGAGCTTAGCCATTGATCCAGCCCTGCAACATCCATTATTTGTCTACACCAAGAGAACTTCTCTGTGCTCATAGACTTTGTCAACACATCTGCAGTATTCTTCAAAGTGTCCAGCTTTACTAGGAACACCTTTTTGTCTTCTACCATATCCCTTGCAAAGTGATACTGAACATCAATGTGCTTTGTCTTTGGATGATAAGCAAGATTCTTTGCCAAGAAAATTTCACTTTGGCTGTCACAGTCTATCCTTATAGCTCACTGTACTAACCCCATACTTGAACAGAATCTATGTAACCAAACTGCTTCCTTGCTTGCATGAGTGGTTGTCATGTATTTTGCCTATGTAGTTGACATTGCCACTATAGATTGTCTCTTACTCATCCAACTAACTACACCTCCAAATAGGTTAAGCACATACCCACTTGTAGATCTTCTCTGATCCAAATCTCCAACCCAGTCTACATCAACAAAGCCATGAATGTCTAAAACTTTTTCCAATCCTGGTCTTCCTTGGTAGCACAAACCATAATCACTAGTGCCATGCAAATATCTGAAAACCCGCTTCACTGCTATCCAATGCTCCTTCCCTAGTTTTTATAGAAACCTGCTCAATACTCCCACTGCATGTGTAATGTTTGGTCTAGTACATACCATTGCATACATAAGACTACTGACTTCACTTGCATATGGAAAACGGGACATGTCATCTTCCCCCTCTTGTGTCTTGGGACATTGTTCAGCAGATAACTTTACACCTACAGGAAGAGGAACCTTCACCGATTTACTATCCTTCATATTAAACCTTTGCAGTATTGTCTTGACATACTTCCTATGGTTTAACCAAAGCTTCCTCTTTTCCTGATCTCATTTAATTTCCATGCCCAAAATATATTTTGCAGCACCAAGATCTTTCATGTCAAATTTAGAGGACAATTTGGTTTTCAAATCCTGGATAATTTCTTTGTCATTTCCAAATAGCAACATATCATCCACAAACAATACTAGATAAATAACACGGTCACTAATTAATTTAAAATAGACACAATGATCTGCTTGGCTTCTAGTGAAGCCAAGTCCCTGTATAAATGTATCAAATTTCTGATACCACATCCTTGGTAACTATTTTAACCCATACACAGATTTTTTTAACTTGCATACCAGTTATTTCTTACCCTTCACCGCAAAAGCCTTCAAGTTTCTTCATGTAGATATTTTCTTCAAGATCCCTATGAAGAAATTCTATCTTCACATCCATCTATTCTACCTCAAAATAAAAAGCAACAATAATAGATAAAAGTAATCTAATGGAAGCTACCTTGGCAACAAGAGAAAACATATCAACAAAATCAATTCCCAGCACTTGGGAATAGCCTTTTACTACCGACTAAGCTTTATATTTCTCCATCTTTCCTTCTGCATTCATCTTCTTCTTGAACACCCATTTGCTGCCAATGGTTTTCCTTCCATCCATCAACTCCACTAGATCCCAAGCCTCATTTTTGTGCAAAGATGCCATTTCATCAACCATGGCCTCCTTCCAGAGTTTGCCATCCTATAAATCTACTGCTTCCTTCACAGTTCTAGGATCTTCATCAATAATAGATAAAGAAAATTTTGAATAGAATGCATATGGACTATACCTTAATGGTTGTCTTCTTTCTCAAACTGACCTTCTCACAACCAGAGTTTGTGGCTCTTCATCTTCTGATTCCTCTTCTGTTGTAGAGTCTGATTCTTCTTCCTTTAGCTCAAACTCTATCTTCTCAGGTTCCTTTGGTTGGAATTCATGTTTAATAACATCTTTCACCTCTCTAAACACCACATCTCGATTGTACACAACCTTCCTTCTTACTAATTCCAAATCTTATAACCTTTTAAACTATCCTTGTACCCAATAAAGATGCATTTTTTAGATTTACTATCCAACTTTGTTCTTTTATCCTTTGGAACATGTACATATGCATCACATCCAAATACCCTTAGATGTGAAAGAGAATGTTTCTTACCAGTCCATACCTCTTGTGGACTCTTATCCTTCAATGATGATGAAGGTGGTCTATTGACCAGGTAACATGCAGTCTCCACTGCCTCTGCCCAGAATTCTTTTCCTAACCCGACACCACTGAGCATGCTTCTTGTCCTTTCCATCAACGTCTTGTTCATTCTTTTTGCAACTCCATTTTTCTCAGGTGTGAATGGAGTAGTCTTCTATCGTGCTATACCACACTTCTTACATAACTCTTCAAATTCCTTCTTGCAAAACTCTCCACTGTTATCTGTCCTCAACACCTTTATCTTCTTCTCTATCTGGTTTTCCACCAGAGCCTTAAATTCTTTAAACCTGTCAAAGACTTCAAATTTCTTCTTGAGGAAATACATCCATGTATTCCTTGAGAAGTCATCTAGAAATTATACGTAGTACACAGACTTACCGAGTGATGGAACTGACATAGGTCCAAACACATCACTGTGCACAATCTCTAATATATGTTTTGCCCTCTTACCACCATAGGGCAAACTCACCTGATTCTGATTCCCATATACAAAATTTTCACAGAAAACAAATTCTAAAGAGCTATTAGACATACCTTCTACCATACCTTTACCATGAGGTATTCGAAGGCCCTTATCTCCAATATGTCCAAGAATTTTATGCCATAGTATGGTCTTTTCTCCAGAGACCACTAGATTTTTTGCTCCACTTTTAGGAACCAAAGAATTGTTGCACCCATCAATAACAGTGCTACCTTACAGCTTGTACAAAGTTCCAATATGAACTCCCCGCATCAATACCAGTGCTCCCTGAACCATCTTGTAGGTATCTTTCTTGAACACTATTTTTACACCTACATCATCCAACTTGCTTAGAGAAATCAGATTTCTAGCTAATGCAAGAATATGTAGAACACCCATAAGTGTTCTAATCCTTCCACCTTGCAACTTCAACTTGAATTTTCTGTGACCAACGAATCTAGCCTTCCTGTCATCCACTAAGAAGATATTACCACTATCATATTTCTCATACTCGCAGAACCACTGTCTATGGAGAGTGAAGTGAAAGGATGCACCTGAGTCAATCAACCATGCCTCAAGATCTACATTTTTACTTGAAGAAAGAGCCAAGTACACATCCCCTGCTTCATATGAGGTGGTTTTTGCCTCTACAGAGGGAGCAGCATCAGATCCATTTCCTTTCTCAAGAGATTTAGATTTATAGTCTCTTTTGTAGTGCCCTTCCTTTCCTCATTTCCAGCACACCTGTACAGGTTTCCCTGCAGATTTAGATCTCTCTCTAGATTTAGATCTCCCACTCGAGGAATTATTTTTTGTTTATGTTATGGGAATGTCCTTGTACAGACATGGCATCACCATTCTGTATCCCCATTTTTTTTCGTCTCATCTCCTCCGTCAGCAAGGATGATACTATTTCATCAAACTGCAAGGCAATTGTATTTCTACCTATTGCAACAACCAGACTATCCCATGAATCTGGTAGAGAACACAACAAGATAATTCACTTATCTTCATCTAAAATTTTCAAATCAACATATAATAACTAGCTTACCATAGTATTAAATGCATTCGGATGCTCTGTCACCAAGTCTCCATCTTTCATCCTCAGGTTATACAACATTTTCGGTGGGAACAATTTATTCACCAGAGACTTAGATTGGTACAAATTCCCTAACATGTCCCACAAAACCTTCGTCGTAGCTTCCCCTGATACATTCAACAACATTGAATCTGATACACACAATTTTATTGTGGTTTTTTCCTACCGATCCAACTTATTTCAATCTTCATCGAACATTTTCATTGGTTTAGTACCCGAATCTACTGCGATCCACTGATCTTTATCCACCAATAGATCCTCCATCTTGAGTTTCCACAACTCAAAACTCTAGCCATTAAATTTCTCAATCTCTATATTTCCACTACTCGCCATGTTCTTTGACCACAAGAATCGATTCCACAGATCTCCCACTGAACAGGGTCTACCACAGGCCTGAGAAAAACCCCTCAGCAACAAAGGTGTCCCCTTGGAGCCAAAACAACTCTGATACCAAATGTAGGTTTTAACCCTACACATAAATTGCCTACATACGAATTCTAAAAATAGAAAATAAACAATGGCGACAGCATAACACATAAAACAAATATACACAAATATTTTCCCCTCGATCCCAAAACCGGGACTACCATATTGATTTTTCATTATGTTCCTTTCAATGTTACAATACATATATACATGTCGAAGCATCCATAAATCCCAATCCATTAACCCTGGATTAGAACATAACTGTAGTTCCCTCCACCGGATCTACAAAATACCATGGACCGAAAAATATCGTGCCAAAAACCATGTGTGAAATCCATGCTCAAAACCATAGGTAGGTCCACCCCTATAACCCCCTGGCTTAACTACTTGGGCTAGTCATGGAAAGAATATAAAACAACCCAACATTGACAGGCCAGTGAAATTGGGTAGATATGTGAGGTGGCGTTACAGAGTGGTATCTGAGTGGGTTTCGTTGTATTTGATACCACATAGTGGTATTAGAGCATGGTCCAAACACTTGGACTAGATGGGCTAGATGCATGTGGGCATGCATGCTTTATCATGGTTATGGGTTATGCATGCATAGTAGGTCAGACATGCATTGTGATGGTCATTGTTACAGTTGTGTTGTCACATAGAAGTTGATGATGTTGTTGGGATGTGTTTGTCATGATTGCATGTCGGTTGTATAAGCATTTGTTATGCAAGTTAGTGTATATATGTTGTTATGCATGAATTTTCATGGTTAAGGTTTTCGTGCATGAGGTTATCGTATGCAATTTATGTCATCATGATGTTGATGTCTTGGCCGAGATAGAGGACGAGATGCAGATCACTAGAGGAAGGTTGCAACACTCGACCTCAAGGTAAGAACAAGTTGTCTTATAGGTTTGTATGTTGGGCATGCAGGTATGTTGGTTAATGTTGTTATATGCATTATGGTTATATACATGCCTATCATCTATTGTTGTTATGGTTACATACATGATATATTCTAGTTGATTAGTGTGGTCGCCTTCAAATGTGTCGGCTAGTCATGCATGGTAGTTGATTTGTTGTTATATGCATTATGATTGTACACACAATGATTATGGTTATTGCATTAAATCCGATTTTATATGTATCGTGCTCATTTGGATTGACCTATGCAGATAGTTAGGGTTATGACATTCAGGTATGAGTTGATATATTTGTGATATTGTGTTGTACTAATATGGACTAACTTGTGTAGATGTAATAGCCTCCCATGAGATACATTGATGTATGAGTTGGATTATGTCATATGTTTGGTGTTTGAGTGTTTTATTATGTCATATATTTGGTGTTTGAGTGTTTGATTATGTAGCCTATTTGGTGTTTGAATGTTTGGTGTCTATTATGTTGTATATCTATTGTTTGAATTTTCATTAAGTGCATGATATGAGCATGTGTCTATAATATTGCATGAAGGAATGATCTTGTTTTAAGATGGTTGTACTAACACAATATAAGATAAGACAATTGATATGCACTTGAATGCAAGTAGGGTGATAGTTGTGGTATTATGATTAATGGTTGTGAGTTGATTGTGGATTATGATATGGTTATTAGTCTTGGTAAATGTTGATTTCAAATTAATAGACATGATGTCTTAATCTTTGGGATGTATGACCGACATGTGTGAACAACGAAACATGCTTGGTATTAGCATGACAAGGTAGTATTTGATTTTTTTGTATAACTCGCAGTTGGGTGATGTGACAATGCATAGTAAGACTCAATTACAGCAAGGAAAAAGGTAAAGAAGGAATTGGGTGAGAATTCCTTTGGCTATGTTTAGAAATTGCCACTCCAAAAAAATTAGTGTTTTGCATGAATACAGGAAGTCTTCTTAACGTTGATTTTGTCTGACATTATGTGGATATGTGCTATATTCATGAACATGTATTTTCCAGGCATAACAACTGGTTCTAGTTATGGCTGGATTCATCAAGGAATTGGAGTCCCTTGAGAGATGATATGTGTACGTGTCCAGTTACAATGAAACATACTTGCCACAATAAGGTAAGGTAACCAATATATTGTTATGTTTATCTATGCATTAACAATTATGTGTTTATGACAGTATGATGTAGATAATTGCATGGAAAAAGAGACTTCCATGAAATCTTAAAAAAGGCTCAAGTTGAGCTTTCCCTTGGAAGCATTGGGAACCCATGGGGATTGAGTCATGGTTTTTGTTTCTAGTTTTGTGCTTTTGATGCTTTTTTATTTTTTTGTGCTTGAATTGCAATTTTGATTATGTCTTGTGCATGGCCATGCCACTTTGTTTATGGTGTCGTATTATTATTGGTTATTCATGGTTGCTTTTGGTTCTTGGATTTTATGTTTCGAGGGTATTGGGAATTGGTTTGGAAACAGGAAGTTAATGGAGCTCAGGGAGAGTTGAATGAAACCCAACAGGTAATATAAGACTCAGATGAAACCCAATGCATGAGTAAAGGGCAGTTGAAGGCAAGAATATGACACACAATTGAGCTAGTTGGGTCCATTGCGATAAATGGATGGTGGTCGGATAGTCATGAGAAATATAGTAGGAAAGGTAAATTGAATGGATTTGAGGCGTCAGATCCCTTTGCTATGTTGGGGACTATTTTTCTCAATGTTATGCATGTAGTTCACAAATAAAGGGAGTTCTCTTAACCTTGACCTTCTGATATATGGTAATTATGTTGTAATCATGATTATGTTGATGTCTATATATATATATATATGTATTCTATTGTCTAACATGGTCATCAGGGATCATTCTGGTGGAGGAATGATTTCTTACGTAGGTGAATCACATGAAGAGGTTTTTGATCTTATTAAGAATAAAGTGGAAGAGTAGTCCTGACAGATATACGAGGTTAGTATCATGTGGATATGAATTGATATTATGTGATTATACTATGTTTATATTTATGCTATGGTCGGTAATGTTGAGGGATACACCAATGGAATAAAAGTAGTGCTATCAACAACATGCTAGGAAAAGCATGGATAGTTGAGAGACAATAGAAGTTAGGTTGCTTGGTAGAGACAGTGTGGTCTTAGGATGTGCAGTACCAGTGTTGTGTGCATGTAGCATATGAAGTATTGTGTTCATATGGTATTGTGTACATGTTTTAAATGCAATGCTATGTACATTTGGTGTAGTGTGCATGTTGTATGTGTAGCGTTATGTCAATACGGTACTATGTGCATGCTGTAAATGTGGTGCTATGTACATGTTGTATGTGCAGTGCTATGTACATAGGGTACTATGTACATGTTGTAAATGTGGTGCTATATACATATGGTGCAGTGTAAATGTTGTATATGTGTTGTTGTTTAAATATGGTGCAGTGTGCATGTTGTACATGTGGTGCTATGTACATATGGCGCGTTGTGCATGGTTTTACATGTGGTGTTGCATGAATGTGGTGTTATATATGTATGGTACATGTGGTGTTGTGTACATGTTTTTTAGATGGTGTTGTGAACATGTGGTGCGATCACCACAAGAAAAAAGGACATTAGTGAGGGGCGAAAAATGTCACCATAAGCTCATTGGTGATGGTCAAAAGAGCATCCGTCACCAAATACTGAACGTCACCAAAAGTATAGGTGTTGTAGTGACATACAAAGTCCATCACCAATAATGATTTATAATGATAGATAGTGATCGTCACCATTTCATATGAGCAATGGTGACGGGCCATAGCCTCTGTCACCAAAAACTGAATGTCACCAAAGGTGGCGTCGCCAAAAGTATAGGTGTTGTAGTGACATTCAAAATTCGTCACCAATAATGATTTATAATGACAGATAGCGACCGTCACCATTTCATATGAGAAATGGTGACAGACCATAGCCCCGATCACCAAAAACTGAATGTCACCAAAGGTGGCGTCGCCAAAAGTATAGGTGTTACGGTGACATTCAAGGTCCGCCACGAATATTGATTATAATGACAGATAATGACTGTCACAATTTCATATGAATAATAATGATTTATTGTGATGGATATTTTATGGTTGACACTATTGGTGCATATATATGGTGACGTTCATTGACCATCACCAAAAGCCGCATTGCCAGAAGTATAGGTGTTGTGGTGACATTTAAGGTTTGTCACGAATAATGACTATAATGACGGACATCGACCGTCACTATTTCATATCAACAACAACGATTTATGGTTACGGACCTTTGAGGGTCATCACTATTGATGCATATATATGGTGGCATTCGTTGACCGTCACCATTTCATATTTTTGGTGAGGGTCGAAAAATGTCACCAAAGCTCATTGGTGATGGTAAAAAGAGCCTCTGTCACCAAAAATTGATCGTCGCCATTCCATATGGATGTCAGGGCATGATGGAATTGAACCACCACTGCTTGTAAATCAGGTGCTCTTCCATTGAGCTAGCATACTTTAAATAATTATACTTTTAAAAATAAGACCTTGAAACTTCATAAATTGTAAATTCTACAACTTTCAATAAATTAAAGTCCCGAAAATATTTTACTAAACAAGCAAATCAACATCGAAGCTATAGGTCCCTACCTAATGGTTATTGAAGTTATGAAAAGTGGGTGGAGGGAAAAATAGTTATGTATAAGAGAATCAATATGTTCAGTTGAATACTCAATTAGAAGTTAAAATATGAAGATATTTATAACCTATAAATGACCTATCACTAGAAAATGCACCAAATATTTCAAAGGAAATGTCATAAGTGGATAACATATGGAAGAATAAGAGGCAGGGACTTGGAACCCTTATACATCTTGGCATGCCTTAGCAATTGGCACATATTAGCTTGTTTGACATGTATTCATACTATCTAACACATGTTAGCATGCCCTAGCATTCCCTAACAAACCTTGGCAGTCATGAATACATCTTGGCATGCCTTAGGACTTGGCACATCTTAGCTTGTTTGACATGTCTTCGTACTATCTGACACATGTTAGGATGACCTAGCATTCCCTAACACACCTTGGCAATCATGACCTCACAACTAGCATTACATTTTTCCATGACTTGGGAACCTTACATTCACTAGAACACCTTGGCACTCCCTAGTTGTCATGCTCTTTGTTGTCCTCCACAATGTCCCAGGCTGATGAGGAGATCGACGGAGGTAACCACAGACCAAGCTTTTAGTTTGGTAGCTAGCTATTGGGTCCCTATAATACTAGTGATTACCCCATTACTATTGTAGTTATACCCCTTATTTATATTGTTGTGCCCCTATTACCCCCATATTGTTATTTCTGTGCCCCATAGAATCCCTCTATTGTTATTTTTGTGGCTTTATATTATTATTGTTAGGTCGGCTGGATTATATTGTGACTCCTTAGACTCCTATATATAGAAAGGAGGTTTTGTCATTTGTATCATCCAAGAATTGTCCATTTATGTAATGTAAATGAGGTTGCACCCTCGAAGAGGCTGAATTCTAAGGCGTTGATCTATCTTTTCTATCTTTTCTTGAGCTGGCTTCATAACATTTGGTATCAGAGCTTTGGATTCTAGGGTTTCGCTGCTCCAAACAGGTCATCGTGGCATTTTCGCTATAACTTTTTGTATGTGACGTTTTAGAAGTCGCAAAAAAACCCATTTGAGAAGAAATCGCGCTGAACCTTGGGTCCAAATTTCAGAGCTTTTCGCGCGATATTTGCGGAGATATGATCTGAGGAAGTTGGTCTTTTTGCAGACTCCTGAATTACATGCAAAACAGGTGACCTGGGGAAAATCGTCATAACTTTCTCTCTGGGGATCGGATTGAAATTTCGTAAGAAGGTACAGAAAGAGGACGAACTATAGTTTCTTGTATGTGTGTTTCAGGTTCAAAGGTTAAAACAGTGACTCGTGGCAAGTCGTACAAATTCGCTCTACTGAACTAGTCTAAAAGCAAGTCACTGTGGGAGATTTCACATAACTCTTCCTTGGAGAATCCAATTTGGCTCAGACTTATGTCATTGGAAAGAGGACACAAAAGGCTACTACAGGTAGCAATTTTAGAATGAGATGATCCAAAATTATACAGATACATCAGATTCAATATCAGGCTTCTATAAAGTGAAAAAAGATGTGTAGTTTTTTTTTAAATTTTTGTGTAAGCTTGGTTTAACGGAATTCAAAGGGCATAGTAAAGCATTATTATCGGTAACTGATGCCCCGAGGAAAGAAAATGCAAACACCTAGTAAGGAACCTGAAAGCTCTAGCATGACTCATGAAGAAGAGGAAGAAATGCTACATGATATATCAAAATTACAAGAACAAGTGCAACAAATGTCACGCTCACAAAAGTTAACAGATGCTAAGATAAATGGCGTGGAAGCTAAGATAAGTGGCATGGAATCTAAGGTAAATGGCGTGGAATCTAAGATAAAGGGCATGGAAGCTAAGATGGATGAGTCGAAGACAGATTTGAAGAGAGACATGGCAGATTTGAAGATAGATTTGAAGACAGACATGGAAGAATTGAAGAAGTTGCTACAAGAAAGGGTCACTAATGGTGACAAGGTAGTAAAGGAAACTCATGATGAGAACAAAAGAAATGTTAATCATGATTCCATAGACGTGAATGTTGGATCGAAGAATCACCATATTCCAAAAATCGATATGAGGAAGTTTGATGGCAAGGATCCCGCCACATGGATATTACAAATGGAGCAATTCTTCGATCTCAATAATGTGCAAAACGCACAAAAGGTACGTATGGCAACTGTATATTTGGAACCAAATCAGTTTGTATGGTATCAATGGCTTTGTTCTCGTAAACAATTTATTACTTGGGCAATTTTTACAGAAGAATTGATAGCACATTATGAAGATACAAAAAGCAACACTTTTTTTAGCCAATTGATAAGTCTCAAACAAAAGGGTTCAATAATGGAGCACATTGAGGAGTTCCAAAAATTGAACATAAGGGTAAAAGATATTCCAGAGGAGCATAGGATTGATGTGTTCATAGGGTCTTTAAAGGATAATATCCAACATGATGTTCGCCTTTGGGAACCTGATTCATTAGAGAAGGCATTCAGGTTAGCAAGAAAAATGGAAAGCAAAATTATGGCAACCAGGAAGCATACCACTCACAACTATAAAGACGGAAGTGTTGTTGCCCCTAGTCTTCCACAACCTATAAGGTTGACACCACAACAATTGGAAGAAAAAAGAGCAAAAGGGCTTTGTTACAGTTGTGATAGCAAATACACTAAAGGTCATAAGTGTGCTGAGAAGAAATTATTCTACATAGATTGTGAAGAGGAAGAAGAAAAGGAGCAAGAAAGGTCAAAAGAAGAAGATATACTCCAGGAACAAAGCCTAGATGAAGAACAAATAAATCCGACCATATCTTGTAATGCATTGGCAGGAATTACCACTCCTCAAACCATCAAGATAGAAGGACAAATCAAGAAGAAAAAGGTAATAGTGTTGATTGATTCAGGAAGCACCCACAATTTTATTCATTGTAGGGTAGCAAAAGAATTGAATTGCTTCTTATATCCAGCACCAGAGTGTCAAGTGATGATTGCAAATGGAGGAACAATAAATTGCTCTGGAAAGTGCCATAATATCAAGCTATCCATGGGAGAATATGTATTGACTAGCCCAATGCTTTCCATTCCAATGGGAGGTGCGGATGTTGTACTAGGAGTCCAATGGCTACAATCCTTGGGTACAATAGCTTTTAATTTTCAAGAAATTTTCATCAAATTTTCTACGGAAGGAAAGGAATTTGAATTAAGGGGTATTGCAGGGAAACCAGGAAAGATAATCAGCTCTCATGGTATGACAAAGCTTCTAAAAAAGGAGCAAAGAGGTGTAATTGCACAATTATGCTCGCTAGATGTTCCCACATTGGAATCATCTATTTCTCCAGATCTCCAAAAAGTCCTGGACAATCATTCCAAGGTATTTGAGACTCCCAAGGGTCTCCCACCTATGCGTGATCATGATCATGCTATTCATCTGATTCCAGGAAGTGTTCCTCCAAACATCAGGCCGTACAGATATCCCTATGTCCAAAAAAGTGAAATTGAACGTATGGTTGCAGAAATGCTAGAGGCTGGTATAATTCAACCGAGTCAAAGTTCTTTCTCAGCTCCAGTAGTATTGGTGCACAAGAAGGATGGATCATGGCGCATGTGTCCGGATTATAGGGAGCTCAACAAGCTCACTATTAAAGATAAGTTCCCCATTCCTGTTATTGATGAATTACTGGATGAATTGCATGGATCAATTTACTTCACCAAGTTGGATCTTCGTTCGGGATATCATCAAATCAGAATGAAGATTGAAGACATTCCAAAAACGGCATTTAGAACTCATGAGGGTCATTATGAATTTTTGGTCATGCCTTTTGGCCTTACCAATGCACCTTCAACATTTCAAGGTTTGATGAATTCAATTTTCAAACCATTCCTTAGAAAATTTGTGTTAGTATTTTTTGATGATATACTAATCTACAGCAAGTCTTGGAAGGATCATGTTGAACATGTTGACAGGGTGCTACAACTATTGGAGGAGAAACAATTATATGCAAAAAGATCCAAATGTTTCTTTGGAGTCCAGGAGGTGGAATATTTGGGTCATATTGTATCTCATGAAGGAGTTAAGGTAGACCCTAGCAAAATTAAAGCCATTAAGGAATGGAAAATCCCCACATCCATAAAGCATCTGCGAGGATTTCTTGGGTTGACAGGGTATTATCGCAAGTTTGTTAAGAATTATGGGAGAATAGCAGCACCTCTAACAACATTATTGAAGAAAGATTCATTTTCATGGACTTCGGAAGCAACAAAGGCCTTTGAACATCTTAAAGAGGCAATGTGCCAAGCACCGGTCTTAGCTACAACGGACTTCACAAAAACCTTTATTGTGGAATGTGATGCTTCAGGAAATGGAATTGGTGCTATTCTAATGCAAGATGAAAGACCCATTGCTTTTGAAAGTCGTCCAATCAAGGGAAAGTTTTTAAGCAAAGCTATTTATGAGAAGGAAATGTTGGCAATACTCCATGCACTTAAGAAATGGCGACCCTACCTAATGGGAAGACACTTCAAGGTAAAAACGGATCATGATAGCCTTAAATACTTTTTAGAACAAAGATTATCCTCTGAAGAGCAACAAAAGTGGGTCACAAAGATGTTGGGTTATGACTTTGAAATCATCTACAAAAAAGGGAAGCAAAATGTGGTGGCAGATGCACTCTCAAGAAAGGATGAGGATGTGGAAGCATTGTTGTGTGCCATTTCTATTATCCAACCAGATTGGATAAACGAAGCAAGGGAGGAATGGAAGAATGACGAAGAAGTGTGGGCACTTATTTGAAAGCTACAACAAGATTCCAGTACTTCTGATACATTTAGCTGGCAAAATGATTCGTTATGGTACAAAGATCGCTTATACCTCTGTAAGAATTCCCAGCTAAAACAAAAGATTCTTATGGAATTGCACACTTCTCCCTTAGGAGGGCACTCAGGATTTTTAAAAACTTACCACAGGGTTAAGAAGGAATTTTTTTGGGATGGCCTTAAATCAGATATTCAAAAGTTTGTGGTGGAATGTTTGGTTTGCCAGCAAAATAAAGTTGAAACAATTAAGACACCAGGTCTATTACAACCTTTATCCATTCCAAGCCAACGTTGGGAGGAGGTTTCAATGGATTTTATCACAGGTTTACCCAAGTCTGAGGGAAAGAGTGTCATCATGGTGGTAGTTGACAGACTTACCAAGTATGCACACTTTTGTGCATTATCACATCCATTTAAAGCCAGTACAGTTTCTACTGCATTTATGGAAACAGTTCAAAAGCTACATGGAAACCCAAAGATTATTGTAAGTGACAGAGATCCCATTTTCACTGGAAATTTTTGGACAGAATTATTTTCTTGTCTTGGTACTCAGTTAGCTCATAGCTCATCTTATCATCCTCAATCTAATGGGAAAACTGAGATAGTAAACAAATGTTTGGAAGGATATCTTCATTGCTTTGTATCTGATAAACAAACACAATGGGTCAAATGGTTGCCTCTAGCTGAATGGTGGTATAACACTTCCTTCCATACAGCAACAAAAATGACCCCATTTATGGCACTTTATGGGTATCAACCACCATCCATCACATCATATTTAAGAGAAAATTCTAAGGTTCAGGCAGTGGAACATCACATCGAACATCAACAACAAGTCCTCCAACTCTTAAAGGATAACCTCGTGTTGGCACAAAATAGAATGAAACAACAGGCAGATCAACATCGCAGTGAAAGAAGTTTTGATGTAGGTGATTGGGTATTCCTACGGCTACAACCATATAAGCAAATGTCCCTAAAGCAAGCTAAGAAGGATAATAAATTATCACCAAAGTATTATGGTCCGTACAAGGTGTTGCAAAAGATTGGTACTATGGCATACAAATTGGAGCTTCCTGCAGCTTCTCGAATGCACCTAGTTTTCCATGTTTCATGTTTAAAGAAGGTTATAGGTGACAAGCTCCCAATTCAAACAATATTGCCAGAACTTGACGAGGAAGGAAAAATTATATTGGAACCGGAAGCAGTCACAGAAACAAGAACTCGACAGCTACAAAATCGATCAATTTCAGAGTATCTTATCAAGTGGAAGAACTTATCTGCTGAAGATTCCACATGGGAGGATGAGAATTTTATGCAGAAGTATCCAGAACTACTCAAGCGTTGAGGACAACACTTTTTTTAAGGAGAGGGGCATGTTGGGTCCCTATAATACTAGTGATTACCCCATTACTATTGTAGTTATACCCCTTATTTATATTGTTGTGCCCCTATTACCCCCATATTGTTATTTCTGTGCCCCATAGAATCCCTCTATTGTTATTTTTGTGGCTTTATATTATTATTGTTAGGTCAGCTGGATTATATTATGACTCCTTAGACTCCTATATATAGAAAGGAGGTTTTGTCATTTGTATCATCCAAGAATTGTTCATTTATGTAATGTAAAGGAGGTTGCCCCCTCGAAGAGGCTGAATTCTAAGGCGTTGATCTATCTTTTCTATCTTTTCTTGAGCTGGTTTCATAACACTAGCCCTAACAAACTAGATAGGGCTCTCTCTATGAAATCACTACCAAGAGATGACTGGAATGTAAAGGATTTTAGGCTATATAGCTAGGCTTTAGGTGGGCTTTTGGAAAATTTAGGGACTTGGAACTCTGTCCACCGGTGTCTTGTCTGGCAGGGACTTTGTCAAGGAGGCAAGGATTTGGAACTCTAACTAGGATAAAGCACCTAACATGCATGAAAAAAGCTCTGTAGAATAGAGTACCTCCTACCTAGAAGAGTGTCCCCTGCTCAAAATATAGAACCCTTATCTACTGTGCACTTTTCTTAAAGATAAATCTTTGCATAAAATAGTACTAAGAAAAACACCTAAATTAAGAAAAGTGGTCATCTAAGTCAAAATATAAAATTATACTAAATATGGCTCTATATAAGTTTGAGAAACACTAGACAAGCATGCTTGCATACAACAACCATAAGATGCCTAAAATTGATGACCTTCTTTCATCGTTGCTATACCCTGACAACAAAATTGGAATCTGTAGCATGTACCCCAAGGTTGCATGCATCTGCTGAAGGTGTATATTGAAAGAATTTGCTGAGATGAAGTCCTATTGAAGGATAAACACCTTCAAAACAATTGATAAATTCTACTATGAATTCAACCCATTTGCACACAGACCAAGGCTGCTACTGGTACACTTTTCCACTAAATGGTAACTGCAATGTATTGTAGTGCTGCTGAAGAAAAAATTCCTTTAGTGCAACATGGATAAAACTCTAACAGATATTGTCACTGTGGCCTCAGTTGTAGATGATCTCATCAATATAGGTAACAACTTCGATAATTGAAAAACCAAAAGGTGAGCTGAATAGATCATTTGAAATGACAGATTTGGGCATACTTTATTATTTCTTAGGAGTGTTAGTATAGAAAATTCAAGGTAGCATGTTGCATCTTTATGTCACAGGCCAAGGATGTGAATAAATACATCAAATATTAAATAGCATGGTATAAGTCGATTGCAGGTTCTTTTGAAACGGGAATGGAATTCTCCTTGTGCGGGTTCTAATCTAGTGGGTATAACTTTAAATAAGAAACTAATAGGTATGGGGTTGGAATTGTCTCACAATTCATGAAAAGTCCCAAATTTGTTCACTAGAATGAAGCAGAGCGAGTCGTCGGGTTTATGGAAGGGAAGACCCTATTCACAGGAAGATAACTTGAAATTAGTCGGGCATATTATTTCTCGTCTTCTTGTATATGTGTGCTTTGAAAAGATAAATGCATCCAGAGACTCAATAACAACTCTGGTAAAGTTTATAGATGTGAAGCACTTCTAAGAAAACCCATAGCTTAATGACAATTAAGTGAGGAATATGTCAAAGGATTCAATCTTGCACTCAGTCATAAAAAGGAAGTTGGGGTATCTAGCATCTTACCAACAAACCGACTCCAACCATAATGTGAAAGGGAGGTGAACTATGAAACCTCTTTCCCACTTTGTAGTATGGTTGCCTCTTGAATTCCAATAGGTATCTGGCTTCTTAGATCCACAAAACTTGTGCCAAGTAAAATCTGCATGATACAATTGTGACATGCAAGATTGACACATGCTCTAGTTTCCCTCTAAAAGAGGGTAAGTCAAAATATTATGACAAGATTAACTATAATTTGATCATAAAATATTGAGGTATTGCATGGAATAAACAATATACTATCAATGCACTAATGAATAACTCAAAATAAACAAATTTCTTATTGCTAAAATAACGCCACTCTTTGGATTCTTGGATAAAGCACCTAACCTGCATGGAAAAAGATTCCTAGAATAGAGTACCTCCTACCTAGAAGTGTGTCCCTTGATGAAAATATAGAACCCTTCTCTACTGTGCACTTTTCTTAAAGATAAATCTGTGCATAAAACAGAACTAAGAAAAACACCTAAATTAAGAAAAGTGAGCATCTAAGTCAAACTATAAAAGCATACTAAATATGGCTCTAAGTTTGGGAAACACTAAATAATCATGCTTGTATAAAACAACCACAATATGCCTAAAATCGATGTACTTCTTTCATCATTGCTACACCATCATAGGAAAACTATAATCTCCATCATGTATCCCAACGTTGCATGCATCTACTGAAGGTGCAGACCGAAAGGATCTACTGAGATGAAGTACTGTTGAAGAAGAAATACCTTCAAAACAAAAGATAGAGTCTAATGTGCATTCAACCCATCTGCACACAAGCCAAGGTTGCTACTGGGTACACTTCTCCCCTAAATGGAAACTGCAGTGTATTGCTGCTCTACTGAAGGAGAAACACCTTCAGAGCAACACGGATAAAACTCTAACATATATTTTCACTGTGGTATCAGTTGTAGAAGATCTCATCAATATAGGTAACAACTTCGATAATTGAAAAACCAAAAGGTGAGCTACATAGATCATTTGAAATGATAGATTTGGGCATACTTTATTATTTTTTAGGAGTGTTAGTATAGAAAATGCAAGGTAGCCTGTTACATCTTTATTTCATAGACCAAGGATGCAAATAAATATAGAAAAGATTAAATAGCATGGTACAAGTCGATTGTAGGTTCTTTCAAAATAAGAATGGAGTTATCCTTGTGCAGATTCTAATCTAGTGGGTATAGATTTAAATAAGAAATTTATAGTTATGGGATTGGAATAGTCTCACAATTCATGACAAGTCCTAAAGTTGTTCACTAGAAAGAAGTAGAGCGAGTCATCAGGTTTATGAATGGGAACACCCTATTGGCAGAGAGATAAATTCAAATTAGTCAGGCATATTATTTCTCATCTTCTTGTATGTGTGTGATTTGAAAAGCTAACCACCTCCAAAGGCTCAAGAACAAATCTGGTAAAGTTTATAGGTGTGAAGCACTTCTGAGAAAACCCATCACTTAATGACAATTGAGTGAGGAATATGTTGAATGATTCAATCTTGCACTCAATCATAAAAAGGAAGTTGGGGTATCCAGTATCTTTCCAACAAACCGACTCCAACCATAATGTGAAATCCAGGTTAACTGTGAAACCTCTTTCCCACTTTGTAGTATTGTTGCTTCTTGATTTCCAACATGTATCTTGTTGTTTAGATCCACAAAACTTGTCACAGGTAAACTTTGCATGATACAATTGTGACGTGCAAGCTTGACACACACTTTAGTTTCCCTCTAAAAGAGAGTAAGGCAAAATATTATGATAGGCTTAACTGTAATTTGATCATACACTGTTGAGGTATTGTATGGAATAAATAATATACTATCAATATACAATTGTGACGTGCAAGCTTGACACACACTTTAGTTTCCCTCTAAAAGAGGGTAAGGAAAAATATTATGATAGGCTTAACTGTAATTTGATCATACACTGTTGAGGTATTGTATGGAATAAATAATATACTATCAATGCACTAATGAAGAACTCAAAATAAACGAATTTCTTATTGCTACAATAGTGCCACTCTTTGGATTCTCCAAGGAGCCACTAATTTATACACATTTGGAATCTTTACTTGGTCTACAGAAAGATTAAGTAATGGTAGTGATCACTCGTTTCCCTCCCATGGAAGGTCTATATAGAGTTAGCAATAAATTGATCTAAAAGTGAGGTATATGCCTAACAAATAGGAGTCTGACTCTGCAACTCTGATTTAGTGGCAAGGAAATATTCAGCTGTAAATGCCTGATCCCCTACAGTGTAAATTTCTAGATAAATGGCTAGCCTAAATCTGTCCATTGTCCACATATCCTAAAAAACCATGTATGTCTGGACTCCGGTTGTGTGTGTGAGAGGGCAGATCACATAAATACTCCATTATCAAAAGAAAAAGTTAAAGCACAACATTATATGGATATTTTTTTTTATTACATACCTTAGAAAGTTTGACAGGACAGAACTAAAGCTTCCCTCTCCTTCCACACTTCATTAAATATGCCCCTTTTCCAATGCAGATGTGGCTTGCAAAATTTGAATCAGCAAACAAGATATGAAAAGTAAGTTTAACGAATTAAAGTAGATTTATTATACCTCAAGCAAATGGACTCTGAGAAATTGGATTCATTCTCTACAAAAGATGATATAGCAAGATCTAATCACATTTTTAACTGAAACAAAGGTAAATTGGCTTCATGCTCTGCAATAGACGATATAATGAGATCTAATGACATTTTCAACTCAAACAAAGGTAAGTTGAGTAAGCTCAAGCTCCAAAATGATGGCATCCAACTTCTAAGTGGTAGTTACTGTCTATATCTAGTTAGAGGCTATAACATAAATATCATGGTCATATCATAAGAATTTCCCTTTAGTGGTAAATCATAAGAGGTTTAGACACATCTAGTTGTTGCAACAACCACACAGCGAGTGTAGATTTTTTTCACCTCTTATGCTTTCAAAAAGGGGTAACAACCCCCTCCACTTGGCACTGAATTACGAGAAGTTCTAAAAAAAATTCCATCTCAATATTTGTGGGGCAAGCTAAAAAATATGTGGATGAGGTTATCTAAGTGCATGTAATATGCAGATACAGAAAGGAAGCTAGTGGGGAGGAAAAGAGAAATATTTACTAGACAAGGAGAGCTATAGAGAATTCAAAAAGCTAATGTTAATAAGGAAACCTATAGAAAAATATATCCCAACAAGGACACCTATAGAAAAATATATCCTAATAAGGACACCCTCTCAGTATGTGTACTGATGTGCAGTGTGGGTATCAAATTCCATAATCATATTTATGATTTTTCTTACAAAACGATAGAAATAAGCTCGAATATTAATGTTGTTAAAATCCAATTCAGAGGATGAAGGAATAGAAATGGCCAAGGAGAACACATAATGCCCCAAAAATAGAGGAAGAATAGGATGTAGTGACTGAAGTTGAAGCAAACAGGAGAGCAGGAAAGGAGGCAATAGGAGGGATTTCAAGAGGAGGTAGGGACCAGGATGACCTAGGCCATTCCAGAATCAAGGAAAATACTTTTACTTTGTGAAAGATGTCCAAGATGAAGCTTGAAAATTTTTCATGGGAATTAGGCAAGAATATTTCAGAATTTAATGGATCTATAATAAATCAGAGGTGGATCTTTTAAGTTGGATGATTGTGAAAAGTTGTGCAATAATATTCCAAGCACTTCTAAACATGGAGAAATCAGTTTACTGGAAGAGGGTACTTTTCCAGTTTATGTTTCTTAGATTATTGTTGCAGAAGCTCCATTGAATGTTCAGTATATGGATAGTAATTCTTTTGCACCAATAAATTCAAATTCTGGTGACACTTTTCAGATACAATATCCATTTGAGTAGCAATTGGAATTAAAAAATCAAATATTATAGAAAATAAAGAGAGATGAGTGTGACTTTGATAGGGAGGAGAAGTAACTTGGATATTTGAATTCTGAAATTAAAATAGAGGATTTTCATTCTGGTTGTTCTGATGTTTATGTATATTGATCACAGGAAGCACTCAGAGAAATAGATGAAAAAATAATTCTGAAGGATTTAACTAGAAGTATTAAACTTTAAAGCATCTTCTTCAGGGTACATAAATAAGGATAGAATTATGGTACCTTCATTGGAATCAAAGTCAGCTAAAGTGGGGGTTAGAAATCAATGCTTCATAAATATGTCATTTCAATGCCATTGAAAACGAACATAAAACAACAAACCTGTCATGTGGAATGTTGGAAGAAAAATCACTGAAACAGAGGATTGTGGTGTTAACAACATGGATGCTAACTTGGAAGATGAGGTTATGGAAATCTAATCAGTAATATATGAATATTCAAGTTCACATTCTTCTATAAAAAATAACTCTAGGGCAACTTTTCAATTGAGTTCTAAAGTGGGAAGTTCAGTACTGTTTAACTCAATGCCTTTGCCTACAAATTTTGTTGGTGGCACTTGGTTATTATCTTCTGAAATTTCACAGATGCCACTATGGAAACAAAATGTTGTGGTGCATGAAAGAAATAGAAAGAAAATGGAAGAAAAGATTGTTGAATGGAAGCATTTTTTAAACTTCAAGGAGAAAATTCTTGCTCTTAAATTTAGAATTCTCAGGGAATGGTGGGAAAAGGAACAACTTATCTTATCTGCTAGGAAAGGCCATGGAAAGAACCATCAAATTGATGGCTTTTTTTATAGTTTGTTGTGTGCATATGCCATCTTATCAATTCCAATCTTCATTTCCTGGTATGTTTTCAATGGAAATACATGAGAAGCGAGATTTCTACTGATTTAATTTTTATGTTGGAAAGGTTTGGCACCAAACATTTATTTTCTAATAGAGTAATTGTCTGTTTGTCAATGTATTTGTAATATTTTATTTGCCACTATTTGGAAAACCAAAATAGTGTAATGGGAAATATCATTTAAAGTGGAATGGAAAGAAGTAATAGTTGAATTTTATTTCTTTGCATCAATGAAATCCCAAGGGTTCAAAAATATACCTTTCCTTCTTCATTCTTCCATGCTCTTATGTGATTTGAGGCTATACATATGCTACTCACATTTGGGAATGACCTGAGTTGTTATGATACAAAACAATTGATAGAAAACAGAAGATGGGGATAGAAACTGAAAACCTTCATTATTATTCAATATGATTTTATTATAGCCTTGTAGGGGGTTGATAGTTGATAGTTGTCTCTCAGCAAACTAATTAGCTAACATATGTGCTAACTAACCACTAATTAGTTTTTATTAAACTAACCAATAAGAATTATCGAAGGAGCAGCACTGATTAAGGGCAGGATGAAGAATTTCAAATAAATAAAGAGTCATGATTTCCACTTAGTCATAATCCTATGGACTATGAGACCAGCAAAGATGAAGAGCATGATGAAGATTTTCAAATAAATAAAGAGTCACGGTTTCCACTTAGTCCTAATCCTATGGACTATGAGATCAGCAGTGATGAAGAGCATGATGAAGAATTTCAAATAAATAGAGAGTCATGGTGTCCACTTAGTCCTAATCCTATGGACTATAGAGCAATAGTGATGAAGAGCATGATGAATAATTTCAAATGAATAGAGAGACACGGTGTTCACTTAGTCCTAATCCTATGGACTATGAGAGAAGTAGTGATGAAGAGCATGATGAAGAATTTAAAATAAATAAAGGGTTGCAATTTCCACTTAGTCCTAATCCTATGGACATGAGAGAAATAGTGATGAAGAGCATGATGAAGAATTTCAAATGAATAGAGATTCACAGTTTCCACTTAGTCCTAATCCTATGGACTATGAGATCAGCAGTGATGAAGAATTTCCAATAAATCGAGACTCAAATTTTCCACCTAGTCCTAATCCTAAGGACTATGATAGCAGTAGTGACGAAGGGCAAGATGAAGCACTTAGTCCTAATCGTAAGGACTATGAGAGCAGCAGTGACGAAGGGTAGGATGAAGAATTTCCAGTAAGTAAAAAGTCACATTTTCCACGTAGTCCTAATCCTATGGACTATGAGAGTAGCACTGATAATGCACATGATGAAGAATATCCAATAAACATCGAGTCAAATTTTCTATTTAATCGTAATTCTAAGGACTATGAGGGTAGCACTAAAGAAGGGAAAGATGAAGAATATCCTCCAAGTCAGTATTTCAAAAGCACAGATGATCATAGTGAGGATAATATTCCTCATAATGATGATGAAAATGCTTATACAGATGATGATCCAATGATGGAGATGTTGCCAGCAAATATTGTATCGAGGAGTAGGAGCAGATCTTTTCGTATCAATCCAAGATGTTCTAGTTATACAAGGGGTAGAGTAGAATATCTGATGAGAAGAATTTCTATCAGTGCTCTCATTTCAAGTGAATGTTGTCAAAAATATTTCTTGAAACATATGGATTTCAAGTTTGCATTGGAGAAAAGGAAGAGATATTTGTCAATGAATAAAAGCATGAAAAAATCATATTTAGTGGGGTTCTTGCAATCTACATTATCAGGTTATGATTATCATATTACCTCTTTATTTATCTGTAGAAAGGCTTTCAAAATGTTTCATTCAATGGGTAATTTTCATCTATCAATAATCCAAGAAAATTTGGAAAGGGATCCCACATTTTATTCAGAGGTACATCATCAACGACAATTTGGGTCATTATTAAATAATACAATGTCATGGATGAAAGAATTATTTTCAAAGCATGGAGAGTGTATGCCAAATAGGGAGACGATACATGTTCCAGATAATTTCTCAAGACACAAAATCTACAACTTATACAAAGAATATGCAGAAGGTGTTAAAGGACATGGTCGATTTATTACATATCAATATTTTGTGAATATATGGAAGAAATAATTCAAAAATGTATGTATTCTTAAGAAGACAGGATGGGGATTTGCAGTACATGTGCTTCTCTTAAATAAAAAAGGGATAAATGTGAAGGGGCAGAAAGAGGTAACCATTCATAACATTAACTTTTAAAATTGTATTGTCGTCGACTATGAAAATGTATTTATTAATGACTTTCTTTCATGTTGTGTAGATTCCATTGCAAAACGCTTCAAGAGCATCGCGAACAACGAAAAAGTGAAACAAAAAAGTTGTACAAGCATTGAAAGAAGTGTTATGATAATCCAAATAAATATTTGGGTTTGATAATTGATGGTATGGACCAGAAGAAAACACTTCTACAACATTTTCTTCGCACACCCAAAAATTTACAGGAGGAAAATTTTATTCAGTATCACTTGGTTAGTTGTATGGTATTCAATGGGAAAATGTTGCCAAGGGTATACTTCACAACTCCCAATATTCATAATGATGCAAATCTGACAATAACCATAATTCATGATGTGCTTTCTGATTGGTCTGGAAATCTTCCTGAATTTTTGTATCTACAATTGGACAACACCTACGTGAAAACAAAAACCAGATTGTTTTTGGATATCTAAACATGTTTATTAAATTAAGAATTTTTCATAAGGTAAAGGTTGGTTTCCTTCTTGTTGGGCACACACATGACCATATTGATCAGATGTTCAGTCATTTTTCAGTCACATTGAGGAGGAAGGAATTTGGGAGCTTACCATCATTAATTGAATGTATTAAGAAATCATACATGCCAGAGCCTATTTTTAGTGTTGGAAGAAACTCTTGACATGTGCAGGTTTATTCTGGGATCGCAAGGTGAGGATAAATGCATTGAACAACTTAATGACATTAGTTTCCAACATCAATTTCATATAAAAAAATTGATGGGAAAACACTAATATGGGGCAAGAAGTATTCAACTACTGCAGAATGGGCGTCGTCATCAGGTTTGGCATTTTTGAAGTTCATTCCAGATCATCCAATATTTGCATCAAATATGTTGTTATTACAATCAATTGTCGAAGTTCATAATGCACACAGCAAGAATAGAGATATAAAATATTGTGATTTCCTCAAAGAAATTAAAAAATGTATTAGGTACACATGAGTACTTTGATATTGTTGATTCAGTTTGGTGGGAGTCCTTTTTCAATAATCAAAGTGATATCATTTCAAGAACAAAAATAAAGATATACCTTTGAAAACTCCATTTATTTGGCCACAAAACGTGTGAAATGAACATGAGGAAAGAAACATTGTTGAACAATCTCAAGGTATTATTAATTCTTCACAGGTTAAGGAAAGAGAAATGTATATTGGTTCCAGATGATCTCGTGCACAACGTGAAGCCATGGAAAACCTTTACAGGGGTTGAGTACAAGATATTAATGAGGGTTGCATGATCACAGTGCTAGCAGATGGAGATCCCAATGGATATCCATTATGGGTTGCTAATGTTATAAAGGTCATTACAGAAAATGAATATGTTGCAGGTGTTGAAGTACATTGGTATGTCACAAATACACACCCATTAAATGGTGTTTACAAGCCAAAGATGTTAGTTGATAAAACAAATTGGTGGGAAGAGAAAAAGAAAGGGTACAAATATAAATTGTCGCTGCACAGACCTCGTAAAATTGGATGATGTTGACATACTTGTTTATGACTTCAATTTAACAAAGAGAGGAACTCTTCGCTTCAAGACGATAGATATTCTGAAGAGGTTGTTACCATAAGGAACAACGTTGAGATAGGAGTCTACTGAAACCAGTCATAGATCCAGAATAATTTTGAAACCTGAAATGGTGGGCATGCATGTGGACTCAGATGGGGCACTAGTTGATGAAAGATAAGAATATGGAACATCTTCATCTGCATCCAATAATTCATCTGAAGATGTGAATTCTGATGGTGTGCAAGAAAATATGAGTGATTTTGAATAATTGTCTAAGACAGTTTATATAATTAATCTTTGCATCGTATCTTGAAATAAAAATTTTGATTTCCATATGGTGTTAAATGAAGTTATGAGTCATTTTTATGTTTTTTGGATTATATGTTTTAATTATGATGATTTTTATTGTTTAGAATATCTACAATGCAACAATAACTTAGAGATATAATTTATGTTTCATCCAATCTACAAGTATTGACATTGATTAATTTAGTCGTTTAATTTTCTCAAAATGTCATGGTTTAAATGTGTTACAAACTTAGAGTTTTTTAATTCTATGGTTGAAAATTTTCCAATTTTTTTTTGTATATTTAATGTTATGGTTGAAAACAAATAGAATTTTAGCGATCTTTAGTGTCATGTTATGATATTTTTAACAACATGGATGAGAATTGATGGAATTTTAATGTGTTTCAGATCCCATTATTTTATCTTTATCGTCATTACTAAAAAATGTTGAAATTATACTTAGGAAAGAAAAATGTGATTCTACCAAAAGCATTAGTGTGTTTTTTTCCTCAAAAACAATGGTTTTTTGCACCAAAAAAATTGGTTTTACTGCCATTTTTTAAATATGTTGAAAATTAAACCTAAAAAAAACATCGTTCCAGTATACACACTTTTCATTTTTAGCACTATGTTTCATGTCTTTTTGGGGTTTTTTGGCTAGAGTTCCCATTTTGAGTTTATAGTTCCCATTTCAAAGTTTACATTGTTAAAACCGAAGTCAGTTTCAGTTGTGGCTTGAATGTCACCACACCGCAACTAATTGTGGTCGAGGGAGAAGTTATTCGCATGTACCAAGTGTCCTTTCTATAATAATTAGGCAATGACACCACTGTCAGGCCAAATTTCCTTAGGATCTTTCTCGTTATAGAAAAATTAACTCCTAAATGTCTGTCATTACGCTAACATTATTACCCATTTGCTCCACCTTGTCTTTTCCAGAAATACGTCAGCCACGTCAGGGACAGGTCAGCAGACGATGGATTAACATGCTCGACTCTGCATAGGGAAAGTTGTCTTAGTAATTAGTTAGTGAGTCTAGTCAAAACCCTCGTGTCAAAGCTGCTATACTTAATTTGCATGGATATGCCAAAGATATCAGATTCTCAAGCTCAGGTGGTAGAATCGTCCCAGTCTCAGTTCAATTCCTAAGACCATCTCCCAAGCATTTGTTATCAGCCTCCAGTGATTGCAGTCTACCAGCGACGATACAAGACGATGAAGCCAATTATTTCAGTGCCAGAAGATGGGTTGGACGAAAGAATTACAGTCACAGTGCTGCTATACAGGAAGTATGATAAATCCACACTGGTGGACAATGATTTGTAAGATTTCTTCCATTTCCCGACACTAAAACGGGAGGTGTACATAGAGACAATCACGAAGGAAGATGGTGCAAAGGTTACCAGACACAAGGTGGTGTTCAGGGGAATTCAAAAGTCAATGTTGCTACACCTAAGAAGATTTCCTGTGTTCGACACGACTTTCACCGTGATGTAGTGTACAAAATTGTTAACCAATAGGATGCACGGGGGGTCGCTTTGGCTAGACAAAAAAATATCCAATTCATGTTGACGAAATTCAGCGGCTTACAAGATTATCGGCTTCAGGAAACGCAGTCTCAACGGCCTTCCAGAAAACGCCGAAGCAAGCGAAAAAGGAAGAGGACCAATTATTACAACAAATACAACACCAAGAGAGGTGGAAAGGGTGAAAATATTGATTTAATCAATAAATAACACATTAGATACACTTCCTACATCATTGCCGGCGGGAAGGTGATAAGGCACTTCCCAAGAAATGAGTGTACTCTAGACACTATCTCTGTTGCAAAGCACTGTGCCAACGGAGCATGGCTCAATTGGGTGACTTTCTTATTGAATGAACTATTCGAGGCATGCAAGGACATGTACAGAAGAAACACCAACTTCATCTTCAGCTATCTGATGACACTGGCAATGTGGAAGTGGTGCCCTCCCCCATTAAGGGACTTGGTACCAATCTCAGAAGACCAACCATTAGCCCTCAGATATATGCCATGTCAAACGTCGAGAGACCCCAGTAGCAAAGAAATCAATGAGGTAGCTTTTAGGGAATGGTATGTTAAAAAGTTGGGGGTCATGCAGGTCGTTGATAGGATTCCCAAGGTGCTACTTAATGAATATTTAGAGGTCATCTAGTTCGGGGTCACACATGGAAACACCTTCCTTAGACCACACTGTGTCCACCCAGAGATTTTTCAAATGCGGGCACACAGTTTCACATTAACAGCAGAAGCATTCCATAATGAAGTGGGGCCATGGTTAGGAGTCGTCTGCGAGATAAGAGAAGGGAGATACCGACACTTGTTTGGGGGAATGGTACCATAACCACATAGAGGAGATGAGGTCTTGGATACCATGAAATGAACAATGAAGTAAGAATTGCAACCCATGGTCATCCACATGCAGAAGCAAATGAGTTTCATCAAGAAGACCATTGTGAGCCTAGTGGGATCAACAGGTATGGCCTCTGAGATTGTTGCATTGCATGGTTTTTCACTGCATAATCCTATAATTACCACACCCCTCTAGTTGTTTCTATCCCACTAATAGGACCTAGTTTTTTATCGAAGCCATCAATGCCCAAGCCCAGAAAGCCAAAAAGCACAAAGCCACCCCCTGCCAAGAAGAAAAAGGCCATTCCTGAGATAAATTTTGTTGACCTTACTAGTGAAGGACCCCAGATAGCTATGGCGTCTCAAATTGTTGAAGAAAACCAACCCTCCACATCCATTGTTTCACCCAGTTTGGGGGATCCATTCCCACATACGACCTCAACCTCCACAACCCTATCAAATCCAAACCCCTTCGATACACGCATTAACATTGATGACATGGACCAGGATGCTCCTCGATGGAGAGAGTAACACTGATTGTACGATATTTTTGCTCTTGGGATCAAGCCCACTGTTGGGCGAAGTGTCTTCCACATCACAGCCATTGGCCACTAATATGGAACCATTTGCTGGCCCGTTCTCTTAAAAATTTTCAATTGTTCACAATCAAGTCATTATCCCTCCCACACCTTAGTTTGTGGACCCTCCCAGCCGAAAACCTTGCCCCATGGCCACTCTGATAAGTCTGTCGCTAGTGGCCAAACATTGCAGAGCAGATTCCCGAACCCATCGACCATGCAGAAAGACAATCTTTAGGACCAGTCCTCTGCATAGTTGTTTGGTTTCATTCAACAGGCATCCCAGTGAGCTAAGAAGATCCACAATGAACTAGTTGTCGAGCACGAGCAGCAGAAGCAACAAATCACCACTCTTATAGCCAAGAGAGATACCCTTCAACAGAACAATCAAGAGTTGAAAATACACGTTGAATGGGTAACGTCTCAGCTGCAAGCACTCTGGCCTATGATTGTTGACATAATTATTGAGGCCCCAAAATATTTTTCTCCACGCACTTTAGTCGAATGTTGTGACCATATTCAAGTTGCATGCACAAGGTTAAGTTCTGCCAACAGGGTCCTGAAGCAAAGCTTTGAGAATGCAAGAGGGGCTCTTCCCAATCTATCTTCGAGCTACATTGAGGAGATTGAGGAAAAGTTGAACACTGTTGCTGCCCTGAAAGAATCAATCGTTGACGCCCTGGCCGACAGATACATTTTTTATGGATCAAGTTCAAGACTGGTAAGGAAACCTCGCCATTAAGAATCAACTAGTCTACTCTCTTCGGTAATAATTTCAACGACACAACGCCAAAAGCTAGGCATGCAAATAAAAAACCCAGTGACAGAAGATTGATGCAAAATTTGCCTCTATCGAAGCCCGAGTTCAGCAAATTGAGGATGATTCAGCGAAGTCAAAGAAGAAGATCTCGGACTTGATGCCACCTGTGGATTCCCATGTCCGTGCGCTGCAAGAACTATGTGATGAAATGGAGGAGAAATGGAGCTCTCTACGGAATAGTCGACCTACCCATCCTACATCCAACCATAGGGACTTCACTTGGGGAGCAATATCATACCACGTGCATTCATATTGAGGGATATATATTGAGGAAAAAATGACATAATATATTGAGCATATAATAGGGGGTAAAGGGTTTTTATATTGGCAGGTATAAAAATGAAGCTCAAAGTTATTGAAAAAATATAAAGGGGTATAAAAAATGTTAATGAAAAAATGGATACCTACAATGTCTAGTGAAAGTAGGGGTGTTTTAAATTGGGAAGGGGCATTGTGTTCATATTGGTAGGGGGTTAAAAAATGTGATTTTTAGAGGTATTTTCCAATATTTATTCAAATTAAGGGTATTGTTTAGTATGCCATGAACGCACGTGCTATGTCAGAGATTCATTGAGTGAAGCCCCTATGCATCCAGCACAGCCGCAGAATTCATCAAGCAGGCCAGTGAAATCACAGACGCATGGAAATCCACTTTCAACGAATACACTTGCTTCCGTAAGGAGACAATTACTGCAGTACCTGAGTTGGGGCCTTCGTTTGGAAAAGAAGTCCAGCAAGAAGCAAGAACAACATAAATGCAGTAAGAATCAGTGACAATAGCAGCACAACAAGAAGCATGACCGACACCAAAGAAAGCAGTGACAGTAGAGGCATCAACAGAGACATTGACAACAACCATGCAAGGAGCACCTAAGATAGATTGACTCGGGGACGAGTAAATGAACTGTGGTCGAGGCCTGTTGGGGCCATCGTTTTGATTTTTTGCGAGAAGACAAGATAGGAACAGGTGGCGAGGACGACTGGTCAAGTTGTGAAGCTGACAGCCAAGGGGTGGAATAGGAACCAGGAGTGGTCTGGAAGTCACGAGAAGGTGGCGGGGAAGAGCAAGAGAAGCCCAAGGAAGTAGAGAGAAAAGGCACCCAAAGGAAGAGTCAACCGAGTAGGAAATAAGTCGAACTGGTAGTCTAGGTGTAGAGTAGAGGATAAAAGGTAGAAGAAAGGATGGGAAAGGATTGGTGATTGCTAGTTTTTGATGAACCAAGCGAGCCAGGGATCAGTGTATCCTTCCTGAGTTGTGCAAGGTGATTACACCCTTGCTTTGCTAGTCTCTGATTTGTGGATTAGGTTATTCTTGTCGTTGATGATCAGGCTTCAAGCCTTCTGTACTTATTTATGTATTTCTTTGTATGAAGCGTAATGAAAGAGACAGTTTGCACCTATGATATATTGTTGAGTTCTACATTGGTTCTTTAAAATTTTTAAATATCTATCTATATGCTATATGATTTCCTAAGGTAATGTGAGTAGAATAGTATGATTGGATTACAGTAAGTTCTCGATTGTTATGAGTTAATATCAGTTGCGGGTTGCGGTTCCCTTCCTGCCTCGTTCTACCCCCTCACACTTCAGTCACAACACACCTCAATTGAGACTCCTTACCCTCTTTGGATAAGGTGAAAATGTCAACGTTGTTCTAGACTACAACGGAGCCTTGTTGGCCCCTTGTGCCTAAACCCAGGGTCTCTTCCTTGTTCCCATTTTCATGCCAACAAAATTACCATACACAAATTAAATATTAAAAAAACATATTGAAAAATATATATTTTATCTATTTTTCCATACAAATAAATAAATCTCTTTTCCACATAAATTTTTTCTTTATTCCATATATTACTCTCAATGAAATGCAACATGTTCATTCTATCCTAATTAATTATTAGGCATTAAGAGAAAGAGAAGGTTCCATTCTTTCTATAACACCTTATGAGTGGCCACCGCAACAAAGCCTTCACAAAATTCAATGGACAAGGTTGCACAATCGATATTACAAAGGATCTGTTTATTATTCACAAAAATGTTTCCACGTTTTTTAGTCTTTGCCATAGGCAGCAGGGACTATTGCAATCGAAATGTGTTGAGATGCGAGCCTAATAATTATTTTAACCAAAGTTTTTTAATGCACTTTTTTGTTGAAAGCTCTCATTGTTAACCAATGAATGAATCTGAGGTTTTATTTGGCCTTTTTTTGAGGCGATAAGATTTATAATATAGGAATCTATGACATTTCAATTTTATTTAAGTTTCATAATTGCTCTCAATCTAGACTAATGCCAGCATTGTTGTAGCATTAGTTAACTAAAATTAAATGTTTGGGTGCTTCGCTGGTTCTTTTGTACACGTGGCTTCACTAACTCTAGCCACAATCATCTGTAGCATGTTATACTATTACGCTGCTTCACACGTTTCTGTGACCGGTTCAAAAAATTCAATATCATAGGTGCCAAGAGTTGATTTTCATAGGAGTTTTGCTTTGTGGATCATTGAAACCTGCCCGATCACGATCGCTCACAGAAGCCTGTTGCTGTTCATATTGTATAAAAAATAAACGGTACCATTCTTTGTTAGACAATGTTTTTCTTTGTCAGATATTATCAGTAAAGTTTTTCAAGTATCATCAGTAAAATTTTGCAAATATCATTATCAGTAACCAATTTGAGTAACCAGTATATGCATCTTACTACTTTCCTGATTTTTGGTGACCGAAACGTTTTGACACAGTTAAATCCCAAAACCAAATGGATAATGCAAAACCCTATATGATTCTACACATGTGCATACATCCCCAAACCCCATTAGGAGCACCCATGGGAGTCGGGCAGAGGCTTCATGACATGAATAATAAGAGTAATTAATACCCGGAAACGTGTTTTCGCTACCCAGATGATGAAGGTTTCATTACAGATCCTATGCATGTGATTTGACCTAATGCCCCATGTCTTTATCTCACCCACATGCACCCCATGGCATGATATGGCACCTGTTGTTGCCCAAACTCACATCATATCAATCTAAAATTCAATTGCATCAAAAGCCTATTGGAGAAAGTAAATGAATCATTGGATTCATACATGAACCCTTCTCTAAGTAAAAGGATGTGCGCGGCCGAACTGTTACATACGTGAAAGGATGGGCTAATGCACGGGGGGCTTGGACAGAAAGAGATAGGACCCCCAATCATCGATCTCCTTCTCCCTTACATGCCAAACAGTCTACCCTCTTCCTCTCACTCTTGCCTTTTAGTATTACCTAGCTGCAGAGGAAGCCTGGAGCCCATCCTGTTCTTCAAAGCCTTGGATCGATGAGCCAGGAGACGAAGCGTTTGACATGACAGTGAGACAGAGAAGGATGAGAAACTCATTTAGAGGTTGTGGAAGACTGTAAAGAAGCTAGATCGATGAAATGGACTCTGTTACGATTGAGCAGAACAAAGAATAAATGCTCAACTCTGTCAGGAGTAAAAATAAGGAGATCAATATTTGTAAGTGGCACTTGCAACTCATGCAAGTGTGTTGGCGTGTTGCAATATTGGCGATAATTAAACTTAAGTTTACAGTTTTGAACCTCGTTTAATTTCAATAAGGATTATACTTTTTCTTTCTTGCCAAGTGTCTATCTTAAGAACTCGGATTCGGTGTAAATGTGAGGTTAAGTTTAATATCTACTTCTCCTCTACTAATGAGAAATGAGCAGGGAAGCACCAGCATATATGGGATTAATGGGTTTTACCAGCATTCAAGCGAGAGAGAGGATTTTTGAACAGTCATCCTAGCACAGATAGAAAAGGGTTTGTGACAGGCTAATGAATCGATACCCCAAGTATCAGTGAAGGTTAAGGTAAAGCCCCATATCAAAGCTCCAAAGTGAATAATGCAAATCCTTGTTTTGCTTCACAATAGTCCCAAGGTTTCCCAAACTGCAAGGTAGTGTTAGGCTCATAAATGATAGTTTTGCATTGGATTTTGAATTTGGATTTAGGTTTGTAGGTGAACTTAGAGTTGCCACCATTAAAATTTAGGTTAAAAATCTCTTTTTTAGGCATTTGAGTTGGGGGCATTGGTAAAATGTATGGGAAGGATCCCCACAATTTAGACACCCTGAAAATTTTCTGCCTCCAAACACATAGGATCCTCTCTTTCCTGTTGCAATTAGAGCTCTGTGCATTGGAAGGTGTCTTCAGTTTTCACTCAAAATCATTGCCTCTATTAAAGGTTTTAGATTCAGTATTTATTTGTTCACAATTACTCTATTGGATACGGTTAAATGTTCTTTGCACATGGTTAACTGCTTGATAGGGTTAGTTGTTCTCACAATATGGTTAACTCTTCTTTGGATAGGGTTAACTTTTCTCTTTTTTTAGATACTATTTCTTACTTCAAAAAGTTCCATTCTTTCCCCTAACTGTTTTGTCTGAATGCTAACTTCCATTCTCGACCACATAACACAAAACAACCACCTTTGTTTAATAAACAAATTTTTTTGCAGAGATAAAAAGGGACTGAACCCTAATTATCAATCTGCTCGGCTTACCTCAGGTTCTAACCCTCAAATTTCGTTGACACGAACCGAATTTTTTAATTAATTTTCAATCTTCTGTATGGCCCATCTGGTTTTTAAAAAGGTTATCTTGAATATTGGATCCTTTCTAATTGTGAGTCTTGATTGTTCAACAAATCAATTACGAAGGCAATGAAGGACCTTCCCAAGTCAACAATCAGTTTTGTTTCTAGAAATGTATATATATAGATATAAATGCGAACAACCATATTTAGAAACAAAAAAAAAATTATTAATCCATTATGTCATATTGTTTAGAATATGATCCTAAAGTCTCTGTTTCTTTCTACAAGACTTCCATTAGCTCTCCAGTTCAGGATTTTAGGTTACACGTTATCAACAATGCTTCCTTGGCTGGAACTGTAGTGCTGCCTGACATTCTTATCTTGAACTTGTATAGCAACTTGAAAAAACTGAAGCATCCTTCTAGTTTGTTTGCTACCTCCCAGATTACCTTGTCTAGCAGAAGTTTTCTTTGTATTTGGTGTTACATAACAAGTAAATAAGTCCACTTGGTGTATCAAGTTGGATTGTTTAAATCAGCTCATTTAATGTATCAAGTCATACCATTTGAAGATATCAAATTGGTCGTTTTGATATTATGAAATCATTTCAATGACAAGAGTATCAAGTTGGCTCTTTTGATGATATCAATTTGGTTCATTTGGAGACGCTGGAAGTACTCATAAAAACCCAATGCTTTTGACTAAACTGTTTTAAACAATCTTGATTAGATTTGATTAGATTGATTTTCTTTATCACGAAGAATATGTCCTTGGACTCCAAGGTTCCTTTTGTTCATGTTTTCTTTTAATATCCTTGAGACCTACCGGGTCTATGGGACATCTTCTCTTAGAATCAAAATGGATACTAGTCTGTAATCAGTATTTGATCACAATTTTATCAGGATTTCCAAAGAGGAGTAGTCTATAACACAATTTCTCGGAGATTCCAATCATCCGAAAAGCACATTATTCTGGCCAGCCACCCAACCGACTTTTCCCTCACCTCCGTCTCCATCACCTCGTTGGAACGTGAAGTCTGTTACCTCCGTCACCATCACCTCTCACACCAACTGCCTGTTTCAACTTCACCAACCCTGCCAGTGCCTTAACAAGTGTATGGCAACCGCGCCAACTTGATTTGAAAAATTAATGTGAACCAGAGCATCCCCTACTACCCCGCCCTTGCCCAGAGCATGACCACTGAGTGAGCGAAATGCAGTTTTATGGACAGTGATGATTGCTAGGTATACATAGAATGGATAGGTGGGTGAAGCGTTCAAGCTGTTTAAGGAGATACCTGAGCCAGATATGGTCACTCGGATGGCCATGGTTGTAGGATTTGTGCAGAATGGGCAAGTTGAGGAGGCTTTGGAAATGTTTGAGAAAATGCCTAAATGAGACGTGGTGCTGTGGATTGCAATGATTTCAGGATGTGCGCAAAATGGGAGCCTAACTGCATCCCCTGCTACCCCGCCCTTTCCCAAAGCCTGACCACTGAGCACTGCGGCATAGAAATGCCTTTCCAAGGGGAAATCAAACCATTTCCAAGCTCTGAAAGGCCATCTCTACTAGCTGTAGTAGTGGGATAAATAAATACATTGTTACAATTAAGGCTAAATTTATTTGAGTATAGTTCAAGTCATTTCCTATTTCATCTTTTGTTCACCATATGGGTTTTCTCAGTTCTGAATATATCATCCATAATGCAAATGAAAAGGTAGACAGAGTGCCCCGATGGCGCTTTAGGTGGATGTGATATTTGATTCTGTGAGCCATTGAAGGTTGTTGGCTTTTGGTAAACTAGAGGTGGTTGACCCGTGTGTCTTCGCCTCATAGCATCTGCATTATTGTGTACTGTGTAACTCCTGGATTGTTGTAAATTGACAGAGCGCTACCTATGGAAACCTCTACTAAGTCAGGGAAGGGTGCAGGGGGCCGAAAGGGAGGATCCAAGAAAAAGCCCGTCACGAAATCAGTCAAGGTTGGCCTTCAATTTTTTGTTGGAGAGCTCGCTAGATATCTAAAGAATGGCAGATATGCCAAGAGGGTTGGGATTGGAGCCCCCATTTTTCTTGCAGTTGTGCTTGAATACCTAGCAGCTGAGGTTCTTGAATTGGCAGGAAATGCTGCCAGAGACAACAAGAAGAATAGGATAATTCCCCGCCATATTCAGCTAGCCGTGAGAAATGACGATGAATTGGGAAAGCTTTTGGGGAAAGTTACCATAGCTCATGGAGGCATAATTCCCAACATTCACCAGGTGCTCTTGCCCAAGAAGGTTGGAGAAAAGATTCCAGAGAAGGCTAAAGGTTCAAAGAAGTCTTAGTGGCATTTGGATTTTGGGGTTTTGGCGTATTTTTAAGCATCCATAGCCATGAATACAAATGTGCCTGATTTGACTGTCAACGGGCCTGGGTTTCGTGATTTTGGGTTCTTTTGTGTGACTTTGATGCTAATGTTGTAGCCTTCGAAGGTTTTATGGGTTACAGTGCCTGTATGGCCATGTTGCTCCCTGTTTTTTTTGCGTGGAATCAATCTGGAGACTGGTGGTGATGCCTTTTTATAGTAAATAATTTGGATTAAAATCCTTTTTTCTATGTGGTTCATTTGCCAAGTTTTATAAGTTTGAAACACAAAAGCCTCTTGTGAATTGTAGGTTCTCACTTATTATTAAATATAATCCCTGTCTTAATTTATGAAAAACTAGAGGTGGTTATATTCTTGGTATAATATCTACCATATTTGGGCAAATCATTAAATTCGGAAACCATAACCTTAAATTGTGTTGAGATTTTAAGATAAGAGATACAAATAAATTTAAGGATCCAATTGCTTCCTCATCCAAGGAAAACTCAAATCCAAATGATTCTCACCATGAAACTTTGAAACAAACTGATGATATCAACAATCAACAAGAAATGTTAAAAACTTACCCAACAGGAAGGGGGTTGTAATTTAATAGTAGAGTCTGAATTCAATGTGTCCTCCTCCATATCTTTAACCATGGAATCCATTAACTCGTTCATGTTATTATTTTCTTTAGGCCCTACAACCCAGCCGCTCATAAACTAACTCATGAAGTGGCCAATATAAAGTCTATGTCAACATAAGACCATATATGTATATATATCTATATATATATACATACACAACGAGATTCTTGCAGGAGTGATTGAATTTTAAGGAATATGCAATGAATAGAGGATCAGGGAGACTATGAAAAGAAAGAAACCAACTACTTCTAAAATGACCAGCAGCTGCTACATAATTTCTACTGGCATAAGGATCACAAGTATTAATCCTACAACTAGACTTTTGTGAGTAAATGTTGATTATGATGTGTAACATGGAAAAAAACTGCCAAAATGCCGGCCTTCACATGAGTACACATAAGGTTATCAATTCAAATTGCTATGACATGACTATACCAACATACTCTAAACAATTTGATATGTGTATAGCTTCAAGGCTGTCTTAGCCAACTCGTGGCACAGGTTCTCAGAGTATTGTCAGCCTAATATGTAATGTAACTCTGTTTCATCTTCTATATCAGAATCCCTATGGAGAGAGGGCTTCCACCATGGGAATTCAATGTGTTCTATTCTGAATTCTGACTGAAATGATATTATGGTTTTTAGTAGAAGGGGCATTTGAAGATGTGTAGTAAGTTATGTTTACTACAGTCCATCTTAATTGTCTGCAATAGCAATGCTTTGATCTCCTCTGTTTTAACATCTTCCCCAGTGGATTGTTGATCACAATGTGAAAAATAATAGAGTTAGACTAGGAGCTATTATAGTTTAATGGGTAATCAATTGAAGCATTACATTGCCTCTACTCGAAATACATCTAGTGAAAATCCATTGAGGCGACTTAAGACTACTTTCTTAACATCAAGACCAAGTTCATCCAGAGCCTCGATTGTGGATAGAACCAATCCTAACTTATTGGAACAGAACATGTGAAAGTTTAGGACCTTCCCTTCTCTTCTACTTACCTCTGCCTGCATTTCTAGGGAGAGGATATCAAAAGGGATTCTCTTTTTCAACCAATCACCATTGATTAGATGGTTACCTAAAAGAACTCACAAAGAAACCACCAATGACAGAGAAGCCTTGAAGCTTGAAAACAGAAAGAGATTGGTTGGCAACTATGACATTCCAATGTGATCAACAATAGAAGATTTATAAAATTTTATGAAGGGTAATAGGAAAACTTGAACTTGCTGATTGACAGAATTTCATCTAAGTCACAATGGTCTACTAGTGGGCCTGTCTAATCCAAACAAATGTGGCCAAGGTTTTTCTTATAAAATGTTCTCACCTTGGTCACCACACATCTAGCTATGTCCATGCACTTCTTGCCTTCATTAAACCACCAACTCCAACTTCACCTCAATTTCTACATTTTCCATTAATGTAATTATCTCACATGTATTGCTGTCACATGTCAATCTAAAGTTGTCTCATGCATTATGGGCAAGCAATCACTGCCACACCAAATAATTTCATACTCAACTAACTTATATGAGTCTTGTGCCAACAAAATCCAACCATAATGCCCCCCCAAACCCCTTGTCACACCAACAACCCAAATGCAACACCTAATCCAATGTATCTCACCTAGTTAATCAATTAATTCATGACAAGATAAGTAGAACCATCATAAGTCGTTACACTCATGGTTGAAGTTTCCTTAGTTAGAATCTCTTGTACACCATCAAATTGATTATGCTCTAGTTGTAAAGAAAATTGGAAATGAGATCGATTTAACTCTGGTTGATCTTGAGGGTCTTTTACCTTCGGCAACCATTATGGTTGTTTCTGTCACTGCATCTACCACTAGTGGTAAGCCTCTATTCGAAGAAAACTTGCAAAAGACTTTAGCTACCTGTGATAGAGCGCTTGCACTTTATGAAACAAAAAAGAAGGTTTTGGATTTTGTTAAGAGTAGGATTGGATGCATTTCCCCCAGTTTGTCTGCTCTTGTAGGGAATGTGGTTGCAGCGAAATTGATGGGTACTGTAGGGGGTCTCTCTTCACTAGCTAAAATGCCAGCTTGTAATGTGCAGCTTCTAGGTGCAAAGAAAAAGAATTTGGCAGGATTTTCAATAGCGACTTCACAGTTTTGTGTTGGATACCTTAAACAAATAGAGATTTTCCAGAGCACGCCACCTGCTTTGAGAATGCGTGCATGTCAATTGTTAGTTGCTAATTTTTTTTCATGAAACAGATGAACCAGAGACTTTGCATTTCCAGTTTCTTTAAACTTAATAGTTCAGGTATATAACTTGTGGGCTGCAATGAGAAGATATATGACACCCGAAATTGGATCTAAACTTTGTAGCTAGATACTCCCAATAGGCATCTCCTAGAAAATCACCTTAACAAGTGACAAACTCCTTTTGTTCGTTGAATTTAAAGCAAAGTGGCATGCAATCCTGACTTATTGGAACAGAACATGTGAATGTTTAGGACCTTCCCTTCTCTTCTACTTACCTCCGCCTACATTTCCAGGGAGAGGATATCAAAAGGGATTCTCTTTTTCAACCAATCACCATTGATTAGATGGTTACCTAAAATAACTCACAAAGAAACCACCAATGACAGAGAAGCCTTGAAGCTTGAAAACAGAAAGAGATTGGTTGGCAACTATGACATTCCAATGTGATCAACAATAGAAGATTTATAAAATTTTATGAAGGGTAATATGAAAAACTTGAACTTGCTGATTGACAGAATTTCATCTAAGTCACAATGGTCTACCAGTGGGCCTGTCTAACCCAAAAAAATGTGGCCAAGGTTTTTCTTATAAAATGGTCTCACCTTGGTCACCACACATCTAGCTATGTCTATGCACTTCTTGCCTTCATTAAACCACCAACTCCAACTTCACCTCAATTTCTACATTTTCCATTAATGCAATTATCTCACATGTATTGTTGTCACATGCCAATCTAAAGTTGTCTCATGCATTATGGGCATGCAATCACTACCACACCAAATAATTTCATACTCAACTAACTTATATGAGTCTTGTGCCAACAAACTCCAACCATAATGCCCCCCAAACCCCTTGTCACACCAAAAACCCAAATGCAACACCTAATCCAATGTATCTCACATACTTAAGCAATTAATTCATGACAATATAAGTAGAACCATCATAAGTCGTTACACTCATGGTTATCCCTTTACTCATGGTTGAAGTTTCCCAGTTAGAATCTCTTGTAGACCATCCAATTGATTATGCTCCAGTTGTAAATAAAATTGGAAATGAGATCGATTTAACTCTGGTTAATCTTGAGGGTCTTTTACCTTCAGCAATCATTATGGTTGTTTCTGTCACTGCATCTACCACTAGTGGTAAGCCTCAATCAGAAGAAAACTTGCAAAAGACTTTAGATGCCTATGATAGAGCGCTTGCACTTAATGCAACAAAAAAGAAGGTTTTGGATTTTTTTGAGAGTAGGATGGGATACATTGCCCCCAATTTTTTTGTTATTGCAAGGAGTGGAGTTACAGCGAAATTGATGGGTACTGCAGGGGGTCTCTCTTCACTGGCTAAAATGCCAACTTGTAATGTGCAGCTTCTAGGTGCAAAGAAAAATAATTTGGCAGGATTTTCAACAACGACTTCACAGTTTCGTGTTGGATACCTTGAACAAACAGAGATTTTCCAGAGCACGTCACCTGCTTTGAGAATGCATGCATGTCGATTGTTAGTTGCTAATTTTTTTTCCAAGAAACAGTTGAACCAGAGACTTTGCATTTCCAGTTTCTTTAAACTTAATAGTTCAGGTATATAACTTGTGGTTTGCAATGAGAATATATATGACACCCAAAATTGGATCTAAACTTTGTAGCTAGACAATCCCAATAGGAATCTCCTAGAAAATCACCTTAACAAGTGACAAACTCCTTTTGTTCATTGAATTTAAAGCAAAGTGACAACTTCTTAGGATCAAACTCCTCTACTTGATTTGGAACAAAAGAAATGAAGCACTTTGTAGGAAGGCACAAACTCAACATTTTTTTTATTGGTATGTTTGTACCCTGATCTGTGTAAATATTCACTTGCAGAACACAATCCAAGTCCAAAAGGTTGAAATGAAAGTGGCAGATTTGTGCAACAAGGAGCCCCCTAATCACTTTGTTTTCCCCTTAGCTTATTCTAGGAAATCACAGTGCTTAGAATCAAGGCACAAACATTGGCTTTGCTGGGTTGTTCAACAAAGAAGGACATGGGAAGAATGGCATCACAGTTAGCCTCCCCTGCTTCGGCAACACACTAAAAAGTTCCTTCAACTAGTTCTCACTTTTTTTGAAGCCAAGAAACACCCAAGCCCAAACAAGGGAAATATGGATGGGAACCTTTGTACCATATCTTGAACAAGTCATTGTGAGAGGTTCACCAAATGAAATATCAAAAATTTTAGATGTACCTATTTGAATGCTTAATTTTGATTTCCTAAGTCTTGATGTCTTACTTTTTCTTTGTGTTCATCTTCATCGATGTCATTGCCTACTTTTGGAAACTATTTTAAACAATTGAACACTCATGCTTTCCCTTTTATCAAATAACACCTGGAATGTTTCTTGTGCTAATCCAATTGCTTTGATCTCGATTATTTAACACAACTTGTGCTTTGCAGAATACTCTCCAACAGCTTGTTTTAGTATAGACAAATGAATTTTATTTTAGAAAATACCACAGAAGAACTCCATTTTGAAGAAATATGAGCATGTACAGCAATAACCATTAATAAATGTATTGGTAAAGTTGATTTATTTTTAAACCAAAAACAAAAAAAGTGTTGTCAAAGAGACACATCTTCAAGTTTACATATACCATACATATCAGCTACTTCCCTTTTATATAAGAAGTGCTTCAGGTGCAAGAGGCATTGAAGTCTTTGTTTTATATAATGATTTATTGCATTCTGTCATGTGAAATTGTCATTATAAAAAAAAGTGTTGGAAATTACCCAATGAAGAAAGAGAAGACAAGCTCATAATCAAATATGCAAGTACTCGATTATTGAACCATTGAAACACTTTATTTATATAGAAAAGATGAAGTACATGCACATACTTGCAACTTATCACAAGTTGGAACAATTTCAAACCCTAGCCATCGAAACCAAGAAAACCCTAACAACCAACTCCTCATATATAAGAATCACACCTAACAAAAGCTGGTCACTACACCAAGAATCCTCAACAACCTAGCATCATCAACTGTAATGACATTCATGACACAAATGCTGGTATGTGGGAGATTAAAGAAGAAGAAGCTAAATTTTCTCTCACAACTTGTTTGAGAAGCCTACAAGTTGGTTAACCTCTATGTCTTTTCCTCAGCCCTGCTGGTTTATTCTCTGTCCTGCTTCAATATGCAAACATTCAGACACCATATTAACAACAACAACAACCACTACACAATTTAAGAGCAAACTAAGAGCATAAACATGGAAACAAACCTGGAAAATCACCAATTTGGGTGTTGTCAATGAGCCAATCATGTTCGGATGGAGGTTGATCCATTGAAGAAGTTTTTGTATTTGTAAGATAACAATGCAATTTCCATCAGACCAAATAATATCATGTGAATTAATACAGGCATCAAAATACAAACTATATCAATTAGGGATCCCATTAAATGCACCTTGACCCATGTGATCAATAGGGCGATGGTGCTTCTGTCTACATGCTTCAAGTGAAGGCACAATATGGGGATGGTGCACCCCTGCAAATATTCAAACACTACATTAACAATATCAACAACAACTAGTGCACACAGATAAGAGAAAAGGCATAACAACAAACCTGGAAAATGACCAATTTGGGTGTTGTCAATGAGCCAATCATGTTCGGATGGAGGGAGATCCATTGAAGAAGCTATTGTATCTGTAACATAACAATATAATTTCCATCAGAGCAAATAATATGATGTTAATTTATAGAGGCATCAGAATACAAACTACATAAATTAGGTGTCCTATCAAATGCACCTTGATGATAAATAGAGGGATGATGCTTATGTCTATGTGCTTCAAGTGAAGGCACATTATTGGGATGGTGCACCCCTGCAAACATTCAAACACTACATTAACAACATCAACAACAACCAGTGCACACAAATAAGAGAAACGACATAGCAACAAACCTGGAAAATGACCAATTTGGGTGTTGTTAATGAGCCAATCATGTTCGGATGGAGGGAGATCCATTGAAGAAGCTATTGTATCTATAACATAACAATGTAATTTCCATTAGAGAAAATAATATGATGTTAATTTATAGAGGCATCAAAATACAAACTACATCATTAGGTGTCCCATCAAATGCACCTTGATTGATGTGATAAATAGAGGGATGGTGCACCCCTGCAAACATTCAAACACTACATTAACAACATCAATAACAACTAGTGCAGATAGTTAAGAGAAAAATCATAGCAACAAACCTATCAAATCCCCAATTTGGGAGTTGCCAATGAGCCAATCATGTTCAGATGGAGTGCGATCCATTAAAGAAGATGTTGTATCTGTAAGATAGCAATGTAATTTCCATCAGAGCAAATAATATGATGGTAACTTATATAGGCATCAGAATACAGATTACATCATTAGGGGTCCCATCAAATTCACCTTGACTCATGTGATAAATAGAGTGATGGCTCTTCTGTCTACATGCTTCAAGTGAAGGCACAATATTTGGATAGTGCACCCCTGCAAACATTCAAACACTACATTAACAACATCAACAACAACCAATGCACATAGTTAAGAGAAAACACATATCATCTAATCTCTCTATATAACTTACTTGGGATAGTAGAGGATGCATTGTTAGAGCGAGGACGACCACGCTTGTTGAGGCGTTGAAATTGAATTGGTTCATCTTCAGATGCAGGGATATTCAAATCAATATCCAAGCTGGCATTTTTTTTCTTCTTTTATTTTTCTTTTTATGACTAAGGAAACTCATCTTCCTCTTCAAAGATGACTCATAAGTACCCAACCCAAGGGTGAAGTCATAATCCATAATATGAACATCATTAACATCATCCATAAATTTTTGAGCCAAATCAATCAATTATTTTGTCTTGCTCACAATAGAAGGAGGACTATTCCGAAACAGGTCTAGATAGCCAAACAACTCCTGTCTCAACAAATTGAGGTCTTCAACATTTTCATCATCCATAATAGTTGTGCTAGTACCTGCATCAAGGTTTGGTTCCTCATTACTTATCTCAGGAGGGGAATTCAATGTATTAGGTGTGGTATCAAGATCCAATAAAGGGTCTCAATCCATTAAGGAGGAATGTAACCAATCTACCTTTATGGCATGCTTGCAAATGTTTCCATGAATAGACCATGGGCAATCACAAGTGATAAAAATTGTGTGATGCCATATGATAAGATATTTCTTATTAGGTTTACTTTGACTCCTCACCCAATAAGCGTGAGATATGCTCTCATGAGGCCTACAATCACTATCTGGAATTCTTCTAGCCTTTTCCATTGATGATTCAAGCTGCATCTCTTTCTTGTGGTTGTTTAAATATCCTTCCTTTTTCAGAATTTTCTTGAATCGATAACATGGCTCAACATTTTTTTATTAGAGTATAGAATAGCCAATCCATCCTATGAGAACATTCCTTTCGTCTATCACATAGAAAGGTTGTCTTGAGATAACTGTGGTATGACTCCACAACATTATTTGTCTCCTGATTTTCATGAGGAAAATCTCAGCAGCCTTTAACCCACATCCCTAAATGTAAAAATCGAACTAGTAAATATATCTTGTCGTTATAAAATAAAAAACGTATGAACTAAAAAAAATAGTATGTGAACTTACGCATCTTTTCACCAGCAACCCAATTCTTGTGGAAATAGTCCAAAGACTTCTCCTTGGTTGCAAATTTGGTGAAAAACCCATTGATTACATTATCCACTTCATCATTAGAAACATTTTTCATGATATAACCAAGTTCATTGAACATCTCTTTTGCTTTTTCTAAACTGTTGGCCAACCGATTAACATTCTTTAGCCATGCCCTCCTTACATGCCAAATACATAAGATCACTTCACATATGGTGATTCTCCTACCAAACTTAATTCATTTTAAGTAAGAAATATTTAGAATGAATGCAACTTGCAATGTCAAATAAGAGTATTGATTTTACCTCAAAGCAATGATTTCAGCCAATGCATCATCAACCATAAAGGTATTGACCTTCCAGTCAGAACCTATATCTTGTGATCTACTATGTGACATCACCACCCATGCGACTGGAAACCCACTTTGTTGCTCATCAAACACCGCAAGCGTTTACAACTGATACTGTCATATTAAAAAAAAATGAAGTTAATTTTAAGTCAATAATCATATTGAATCATTATAACCAAAATGATTCATTAAAGCTATCATTGCAAAAATACTCACTCCATATTTATTTGTACTAAATGTTGAGTCCATGGCTATCAAGCTATTATGGGATAACTTGACCATAGTTTCCAACATCCATTTTTTTTATATTCCAGCGATAAAAGGGATCTCTCCACCATTGGGCTTCTGGTAGAAGAAGAAATCATTATGGTGTTTTTCATACTAGAGATTCACACTCATTTCATCTTTGCTATGCAGTTGGTAATTTTCTTTTTTCAGACGATTATAGATGTTTACAATATCTTTTCTGCATAAGAAAAAATCCCTAACCCGAGCTGTGGCATGTATGTCAACATATTTCTTAATATGCATTTTACGAACAGAGTCAATTGGCACTTGAAGGAAAAAATAACTTTCTAAATAAGAAATCATGTCTCTTGAAAGTCTTGGCTTCCTCTGAGGACCATCATCACCTAAAGTGTCATGTTTGCCATGACAAGTCCATCCTTGCCCATCTTCATGATCATACATGTTGTATGTTATTATTGCAATGTCGGGATCTTGAACCATGACCTTTATAATAAAATGGCATTGGCAACCCCTCTTTTTGACAATTGAATGCCTTGGTTTGGTTTTCCATTCTTCTCTCTTGTCCTCTAGGCCATATGAGCAAGTATAACTACAAAATAAATTTTGAAATGTCAACACATATGACAAATGATAAAGCATTGTTAATATCAACATGTAAACAAGGCTTTTCTAAAATATTTACAGTTCCCATAGTAAGGCAACACTAGGCCTTGAGCTTGGAGTTTTTCTTTTTCGACGCTGGAAGGAACATGGAGCATTTGGATTCGATTCCTCTCCTTGAATAAAATCATTAATTATTAGTTTAGGAATTTTTGCAACGCGGTCAATATTCATGTTCATCTTGTATACTTCAAACCAAACTAAACCTTTACTAGAAAATATGATTTTCTCTTTAGGGTCGTGCACCTCAAGGCCCATAATAGTCTTCAATTTCTTTTCCATGTTGTCTCAATGTGCAAAAAATGTGGAAACATATTAGGAAGTTGAATCTAACAACTGAAGTTTTAAAAGAGAATAAATAGTTGCATTTACAAGTAGACTATTGTCGTGGGTCCCCTTCATTGATAGATATGGAAGAAAGAAGGTGAAATGTCAAAAGAAAATATTCTACACTATTTATTGAGCAAGAACCCCACATTCTTCTAGTTTGTAGTACAAAAACATCAATGACAAAGCTCACTGCCCCATGGAAATGATGTTGTGAACACTGTACAAATTTGACAATGTAACTATGGGCCTCATGTTGTCATATGATATGATATGTGAATCTCCAAAAAGTCACATATCATCACGCAAGAATTTAATGAACAACCAAGTGTTTGAATGACACTTGTCCACGGAGCTGCCAAATGTTTCCAAGGAAATTTCAAACTCTGGAGTAGAACTGCTAAGTTCACAAGTGTCAAATGGTTGTCCAGGTGTGAGTTGATGATCAATGTGATAGCCCAATACACAACAGTTCCAAGATTACTTATCTAACGCCATAATTTTCCAGATTTGTGCCAACAAATTTGCAAGAATGTATACAGAAAAATTATCAAATCAAAACAGGAATTTGATGATTTGGCCTCATATAGAGAAGCTAGATGCTAAATGATTGTCACTGAAACAGTAATCAGGGGTTGTGTGCTAAAGTTTCAATAATTTTATCTTTGTGTAATATTTCATATATAGAGAGATTTCTCACATAATAGGTGAGATAATTATCTAAGTAAGAAATTCAGGAAGCAAACAAGGGTTTCGAGGGAATCTACATAGGGCACCAGGGATAGAGAAACATTGCATACAAACAATGAATGCTCAATTCTTGAAGTTCTCCAATTTAGAAGGGATTCACATTAAAAAGAACAATAAACATCACATTTTAGGCCAGCCAACTCTTTAGGACAAGCAGCGACAAACAATGCTCAATATTCTTAAAAAAATGGTCTTAATGCCCCTACTCAAAGGATTCAGTGTGACCTTCAAAGAATTTGTCAAGTGGAGAAAAAATTGTAAATTAATAGTTGGTTTTATTTTTTTACTTATTTCTTATTTTTTAGTTGGTGGAGTTCTTGCAACTGTTTTAATTATTATCACAGTTTTCTGGGTTAAATTTATATGTGGAGTGTATTTTCATGTTAATGGTTCACTCATAAATTGGATTAATCTTCCTTTCACATTTTTTGAATGAGATGGGTGCAAGTTCATGTTAACAAGAGATCGGTTGGCATAAATTTGCAAGTTTTCTCTATTATTTACTATCTGAAATTGATAGAATTCAAGTCCTGATGTTTGTTAGCTTTGTTGGAGTAAGAATAAAGGATATTGAATCAGTAGTCAAAGGATTCAATTACCAGAGTATTATGAGGCATAAATTTGTTTCCATATATGAAGGAAAGAAATCAACCAACAAAAGTCAAATCCAACAATTTCAGGGTAATGAAAATATATGTGGCAGAATTGGGGAATTTTATGGAAAAGAAATAATAGATTGAAGATTTATTCGAATTCAAGGGTATGAAGATCAACAATTAAGGGACAAATGGAGAGAAATGGCAGAAATCCCAATTTTCAAGGAAAAAAATTAATCATCATCTCAACTAATACCTGATTCGAAGACTTCAACAGTTCTAGAAATCTTGCAAAGACAATTCTATTTTAGTTTATAGATAAGGAGTAGTCTATAATTTGTGACACATTTAAAATATAAATCACACACCAGAAATTTCATGTTGCTTTGCATGGTAGATGAATTACTTCAGCATGACTCTTGCCAAGATGAATGAGAAAGTAATGCATTGCATTAAAAAGGGCAGAGCTAGTTGCATACATTGCAAGAGAATTGGTGTAGAGTTCAGCTTGGGCCATAACGAATGGCAGTGTCGTGAAATTGTGTTCTATGCTACAGTGCTCATGCGGTTTATGGATTGAAAAGAAACTCTTTATAATGATTTAGTACCATAAATAATGGATGAAACTATTAATTATTAGTTGTTATGTAATCAGCTGAGTAATGAGTGTATTAATCAGCTAAGTAATTGCATGGACTCCTAGTTACAGCTGCACAAAATGCCAGAGAAAGAGAAAATATGTTATTACGGAACAAAAATGCTCTGTTACTGGGAATACAGGCTTGCATTTACTCTTTTGCCTTTAGTCTAAGCAACTCGCATAAGAGATACCTTAAAAACATTAGAAACCTCTATACATCATGATGAATAGAATGTTGTGTAGCTGTAGAATAAATTTTGGATGCAGACTTTCCCAACCTTTAATGGAGGAAAATTTGTACATTCAAATCTCACGAAGAGGATGGTGGAGTAGCTGTTTTGACTTGAGCAGATGCGGAGGAAATCAGCAGCGAATTAATTCTTCTGACTTGAGCAGATGCAACGAAAATTCTGGGTACAGGCAAAGTAGCACGGGATGCAGAGTAGCAGGAGATGCAGTGCCATGGAGGAAAATTCAAATGGAGCTGGCTCGGTGAAGCATGGTGAAATTAATGTTGGGAGTTGGCAGTGACTGCGCGAAGTTAATGGAGGTGGGAGTTTGCGTCCGGGGATGGTGACGGAGGTAACAGACTTCACGTTCCAGCGAGGTGACATAGGTGAGGGAAAAGCCAGTTGGGTGGTTGGCCAGAATAATGCGCTTTTCGGATGATCGGAATCTCCGAAAAGTCGCATTATAGACTACTCCTTTAAAAGAGATTTGATAAGTTCTCATTTATAGTCAGATAGCTCAGTTATGAAATTTCTTATTCCTCTCAGTTTTGGCTTTTATGATATCAAATGTTTTGTATCTAATTTTAATAGCTTCATAGGTATTGAAGGCTTTAAAAAGGTAGATGTTAATATAAACAGAAATTTTGAGACAGAATTTGTCTCTAAAATATTTCTGCTTCAATGATATTAACTTGTAAGATTTCACCTCTTCATTTTCCAAAAAATTATCTTGCATAGTATTTCATGGACTTCACCCACAAAAAATCCATCAACAACAAACAATCTTAATTTGTTACGATTTTAGGTAGAATCCTAGCCTACTTGCAGTATGAGACAAAGGGCGTCTTGCTTCTTTTTCTCTTTATCTCCTGATTCTGTTCTAGGTTTCAATTACCCTGCAACAATCATGTTTCCTTCAGAGATCGATAATCAATCCTCTAGTGCTTTTTCAATAACCTCACTCTAGGCAACTTAGAACACTAGTTTCTTAAGCTGGAGAACACTAGTTTCTGGTGTGCTTTTTCACACTGCTGAACATTTGGGAAATTTTATAAGTTGCAGAGAGCAATATTCTACAGGATTCCCACTCGTTATTTCTTTAGGAATTTTGGGGAGGACTAAGACCTAAGATGTAAGGATCTACTTATTGTTGGTTAATTTTTTAGGAATTATATATGGGGAGGACTAGGACCTGATATGCGAGTGAGTAGCAAGGAGTCAGTAGTTGCAAAGTGACATAGATCTGTTATGCCATCCTCATTGTAAGAAATACACTATTTTAGTTTGTTTGAACCAACTTAATACATCATCATTTCTAAACAACTTGTTTCAAAATTTAACAAATAAATATCATAACTCGGTCCTAATGATTTTCTTTCTCGACTTGTTGTTCCAAGTTTTGTAAATGGATTCCTGTTGAAAAGTAAAAAGTGTTTATAATGCTACAAATAATATTTTGAACTCAGATGTGCACTGCCCTAAGATGTATCCATAGATGATCTACGTGCAAATAGCAAGTATCAATTTCAGTAGGCAATCTCAGCGATTCTACCAAGGCATGTTCGCTATTCTATTATCAACTAGCACAACCACATTTACAAATGTGGTTGATATACGCCCATAGGCATACATGAAACATATATACAACCACATTTTCCAATGTGGTTGATATACACCAATAAGCTTATGTCAACCACATTAATAATTGTTATGGGTATCTTTTTAAACACCAACTATTTATGATTATTATAACTATATAAATAATAAGAACAATATAAATATTTATATATATTATTATATGATTATTATATTAATATTATAATAATAATAATATAAACTCATAATAATATTAGTAATATTAATTAATAATAATAATAACTCATAGCAATATTATATTATCATTATATTATTATAATAATATAATTATTATTATATTGTTATAATAATAATATAAAATTATAAAAATAATAATAACAATTATATTGAATTATTATTATAACAATAATATAAAATAATATTAATAACATTAATCACAATTATATTGAATTATTATTATAATAATAATATTAACTCATTATAACAACCATGATCCAATAACAGTTAGAATTGTGATAAGGGAATTATTATGTGTAATTTTTTAAAGACCAATTATTTATGATTATTAATAACTATATAGATAATAACAACGATATTCTTATATATTTATATATTTATGATTATTATATTAATATTATTATAATAGTATAAACTCATAATAATATTAGTAATATTAATTAATTAATAATAATAATAATAATTATTATTATTATTATTATTATTATTATTAGGCTTTATTAGGCTTTATTAATTCACCCATGTTTATTTTAGTATTTTTAATATTTATCTTAGGGTTTGTATACATTGGGTTTATAATATTAGTTCATTTTGTTTAATATTATTCCCTCTGGTTCATAATCCCTTGGGATTTTAGTATTAATTCCTTGGGTAATAATATATTATAATAATAATAATAAATATATTATATTATTATAATAATATATTATATATTATTACCCAAGGGATTAATACTAAACTCCCAAGGGATTATGAACCTGAGGGAATAATATTAAACAAAAGGGACTAATATTATAAACCCAAGGAATTAGTGAACCCAAGGGATAAATATTAAAAACCTAAGGGATCAAGAAGCAGAAGGGATTGATATTATAAACATAAGAGATTAATAAAGCTCACCTTGATTGATATTATAAACCCAAGTTAATAGTAAACCCAAAGGATTAATACTAAAACCCTAAGGGATTATGAACCCAAGGAAATAATATTAAACCCAAGGGACTAATATTATAAACCCAACATTGGTAAACCCTAATATAAATATTAGAAAGACTAAAATAAACATGGTTTATTTTCATGGTGAGACAATCCTTGTCATAATGTGATATTCAAACATGGCTAACCATGGCTCGCTATGATTGTCAATGGTTAACCATGACTGATATTGTAAACCTAAGGGAATAATAAACCCAAGCGATTGATATTATAAACCCAAAGGAATAATAAACCCGAAGGATTAATACTAAAACCCTAAGGGATTATCAATCTCAGGGAATAATATTAAACCCAAGGGACTAATATTATAAACTCAACATATATAAACCCTACGATAAATATTATAAACACTAAAATAAACATGATTGACCATCACTGATTTTCATATTCAGAGAATCGTTATCACAATTCCATGTTGGACCATGGTTGACTATGATTGATTGCGCAATAATAATAATAATAATAATTATTATTATAATGTAGTAAATATATTATATTATTGTAATAATAATAATAACAATTATATTTATTATATTATTATTATAATAATAACATTATATATTATTACCCAAGGAATAATATTAAACAAAAGGGACTAATATTATAAATCCAAGGAACTAATAAACCCAACCATTTAATATTATAAACCCAAGGAATTAGTGAACCCAATGGATAAATATTAAAAACCTAAGGGATCAAGAAGTGCAAGGGATTAATATTGCAAACAAAAGAGATTAATAAAGCTCACCATGATTGAAATTATAAACCCAAGTTTATAATAAACCCTAAGGATTAATACTAAAACCCCAAGGGATTATGAACCCAAGGAAATAATATTAAACACAAGTGACTAATATTTTAAACCCAACATTGGTAAACCCTAATATAAAAATTAGAAAGACTAAAATAAACATGGTTTATTTTCATCGCGAGACAATCCTTGTCATAATGTGACATTCAAACATTTATAACCATGGTTGGCTATGATTGTCAATGGTTGACCATGATTGATATTATAAACCTAAGGGAATAATAAACCCAAGCAATTAATATTATAAACCCAAATGAATAATAAGCTTGAGGGATTAATACTAAAACCCCAAGGGATTATGAACCTTAGGGAATAATATTAAACCCAAGGGACTAATATTATAAACCCAACGTATATAAACCCTAAGATAAATATTATAAACACTAAAATAAACATGATTGACCATCATTTATTTTCGTATTGAGACAATCGTTATCACAATCCCTGTTGGACCAGGGTTGACTATGGTTGACTGCGGAATAATAAACCCAAGCAATTGATATTATAAACCCAAAGGAACAATAAACCCAAGGGATTAATACTAAAACCCCAAGGGATTATGAACCTAAGGGAATAATATTAAACTCAAGGGGCTAATATTAAAAGACGAAGGTATATAAACCCTAAGTGGAGAAAATTTGTTTCATAATGTGAGATCAGACCATGATTGACCATAGTTGACCATGGTTGGTTATGGTTGACCATGATTGGTATTATAAACCAAGTTATTAATAAACCCAAGGGATTTATATTATGAACCAAACATAAACCCAAGGGAATAATATAAAACCCAAGGGACTAATATTAGAAACCCAACATTGGTAAACCCAAATATAAATATTACAAACACCAAAATAAACAAGGTTTATTTTAATGGTGAGACAATATTTGTCAAAATGTGACATTCAACCATGGTTGACCATGGTTTGCTATGATTGACAATGGTTGACCATCATTGATATTATAAACCTAAGGGAATAATAAACCCAAGGGATTGATATTATAAACCCAAAGGAATAATAAAACTAAGGGATTAATACTAAAACCCCAAGGGATTATGAACCCAAGGGAATAATATTAAACCCATGGAACTAATATTAGAAACCCAACATTGGTAAACCCAAATATAAATATTACAAACACCAAAATAAACATGGTTTACTTTAATGGTGAGACAATATTTGTCAAAATGCGACATTCAACCATGGTTGACCATGGTTGGCTATGATTGACAACAGTTGACCATCATTGATATTATAAACCTAAGGGAATAATAAACCCAAGGGATTGATATTATAAACCCAAAGGAATAATAAAACTAAGGGATTAATACTAAAACTCCAAGGGATTATGAACCCAAGGGAATAATATTAAACCCATGGGACTAATATTATATACCCAACATTGGTAAACCCAAATATAAATACTACAAAAACTAAAATAAACATTGTTTATTTTGATGGTGAGACAATCCTTGTCACAATGGGACATTCAAATATGGTTGACCATGGTTGGCTATGATTGACAATGGTTGACCATGGTTGATATTATAAACCTAAGGGAATAATAAACCCAAGGGAATAGTATTAAACCCATGGGACTAATATTATAAACATAACATTGGTAAACCCAAATATAAATATTACAAACACTAAAATAAACATGCTTTATTTTCATGGTGAGACAATCCTTGTCACAATGAGACATTCAACCATGGTTGACCATTGTTGGCTATGATTGACAATGGTGGACCATGATTGATATTATAAACCTAAGGTAATAATAAAACCAAGGGATTAATATGAGAAACCTAAAGGAATAATAAATCGAAGGGATTAATACTAAAACTCCAAGGGATTATGAACCCAAGGGAAAAATGTTTAAAACCCAAAGGATCAAAAATGGCAAGGGATCAATATTAAAAACAGAAGGGATTAATAAAACATATGAATAAATATTTTAAGCCCAATAGATTGATCAACCCACGTGACTATGAATATTATAAACCTAAGGGATCCATAAACCCTAGGGATTGTTAATATTATAAAAGAAACATGTTAATAAATTGAAGGGATAAACATTATAAACATAGGGGATTAATATTAAACCTTAGGACTATTATTTAAACCTTAATATTGTGGATTAATAAACCAAAGGGAATAAATGATAAACCCAAGGAATTATTAATATTACAAAATTAAAGAACAAATAAACCTAATAATTTAATATTATAAACCTAAGGAAATAGTAAATCGAAGGGAAATAGTAAATCGAACAAGATAATATTATAAACACAAAGGATTAATAAACCCGAGGAATTAATAAACCCAACAAACCAATATAAGAACTGAAGATATTAATAGACCCTAAGAATTAATATTTTAAGCTCAAGCGATTAATAAACCAAAGGGCTTATTAATTTTATAACCCAAGGAACTAATAAACCCAAGGGATAAACCTAAGGCATCAAAAAAAGCAAGTGATGATTATTAAAAATGGAAAGGATTGATATTTTAACCCCAATGGATTAATATTATAAATCCAAGTTGTTTAAACCCCAAGATAAATATTATAAATCCAAAAATAAATATCAATGACCATTGTTCCATCGTTGATTTTCATATTGAGACAATATTTGTTACAATGCGGCATTGGACCATGGTTTACCATGATTCACGATAGTTGATTATGGTTTTGATCTGAAGACAATATTCGTTATAACTCAATGTTTGACAACGCTCACGATGATTAGTTTTGAAAATGAGAGAATATATGTCATATTAAATATTTTAAAACCCCTAAGCCCTAAATCCATGGCATCAATATTATAAACATAAATAATGTTATAACAGAAAACAATAATAAAAAACATAAACCACAACCAATATAAGAACTACATTGTAAACCTGTTGAGGGGCCCGAAGTCGGGTCAACAACAAGGGGGATACCCACCCGGTCCGGAACCTGGTTGGCGGCTCCTTGCCCGTTTGGAGTAGCGGGTCCGACTGGGGGTAATGGGACCAGTTTCCCAATGTGATGGGTGTGTGTGTGTGCGTAGAGTCTGATGATATTAATCTAGAGGTTTTTCTAAACTAGTCTCGATTCTAACTGCTAAACTAACTCTATGCTAATGTAATCTAATGAAGAGAAATACATCTGATCTATGCTAACCCGGGGTGTTTTTATTTTGTTTATGCGATCTAGAAATATTTCTAACAGCAGCTGGTAATAAAGATCATTCAACTGATATCAGAATATAAACCAATAAAGATAAACCATTCTGCATAAGAAGTTAGGCAGAATAGTTGTGAACAACATATCGCATAATCAGTCTTCTATATGTTAAGCATGATTAAATGATCCCACCGTACAGAAGTGCCAAATGGTAATGCAAACATTCATACAATAACATATAAAGAACTCAGCTACATATCACTTTAGGGATACTAGCAGAATCTAGTCAAGAGATAAAAGTACCATTTATGACTAACTTCACCAATAAACTTCAAGTAATAATGATTTATTTCTACTTGTTCTAACATCTGCTAAGAGTAAAGAAGTGCAACATTAGTAACAGATATTAAAATGCAAACATAAATAAATCTTGATCCATCTATTCATCAAAAACCTCCTCTGAGGGTGCAGAAGTGCATGTTCTGAGGATAAGTTTTTTGACAGATTTCCGGACCCTTCTCTAAAAACCATGAGAAGGGTTAAATACTACTAACTAATCAATCTTAATTACATGAAATTAGGGAATCGGCTTCAAATGACGGCCCTTTTACTAAAAGCAACTTTATTTCTAAATTTAAAATCTAATTTCTGACTGTTTCTGTATATTCTCTTTAGTGCTGTCAACAGTGCAACGTTTTCCTGGGAAGAGTCGGCTGGCCGCTTTCTTCTTTTGCTCTGGAGATAAAAGTGGAAATAACAGGAGCTGGCACTTCCTTCCGGCAGACCAGAAGATATTTTTGAAAACCTTTCTCTAGCTGGGTGTATTCGCCACGTGTATACTTAGCATAACCCAGGTTCTTCTCGAACTGATTTTGCTGTTGCTGTTTTCGGTTTCTGGTCGTGCGAATGACTGAGTGGGTTAGGAGTCGTGCTATATGGACATCCCCTTGTTTTAAGAATTGTTTCCGTTCTTTGTTCCAGGTTTTCCTGAAGCGTCTTCCTTCTCATGCGCTTCTTTCTCTGCTTTACCAAGTCTGAGCTTCAGGATCTTTTCTGAACACGCTGCTTTTGTGCACCTTTGACTCTGAGTCTTGAATAGTCTAATTTCATCAGTGCCGGTTGGCTGATAGTCTGGAATCTGCGGTTCTGCTGCATGCGGCATCCGTTTGCGGAGGCATTCTCTCTTTACTATCTGATTTGCGCTTTCCTCTTTCCCTCAAATGTTTCCTGCATATAAACTTATATTAGTTGCGTGTCTTGTAGTCTACGCAAAGAAGAAGGGAAATGAAAAGATTTGACGTGAAAGTATTAATCTCTAATGAATGCATAACCCTGACATTCATCATGACTTGACTCTTCGATAAATGTAATGCAATCATTCCTAGATACTCAAGCATGTGGTCATTAAATTTCTTCAAGGCGCGCACTTAATCCTGGGTTTATCGTGTGATAAGTCTTTTCAGATCACAGATCGCAAATCGCTGCCATCGCAGATCGCAAATCGCTGCCATCGCAGATCGCAAATCGCTGCCATCGCAGATTTTGTTTAATGGTTATGCCGTATAGCGCGATGCTTGCGATTTGCGATATCGCATATCGGCGATCGGCATTTCTCGAAGGTCTTCTTTTAAAGGGGCGCGTGTGATGTATGCGACGCGATGAACTTCGCATCGCTCCTTCGCAGTCTTGCTTTTCGCACTCAAGCAATGCTTCGGCCTTTCTTTGCGATGCGATTTAAGCCTTAGGGAGAAAAATACAAAAACTTTAGAAAAATATTTTTTGGGATTTTTGTTCAGGGTCCCCTCTTTGCTTGACGTTATTGCTAATGTCAAGTGAAGAAGGGGGGTTGTTGGTGACCACAACAAAACCATAAAGCATAAAAACATGATAAATCATCATCACATTAATAATAACAAATTTATATCACTACATTATAAACAATAAATAAATTTTAAGCCATAAATACATTGATATCAATACAAGAATGTATTAATAGTATAAATCTCAAGAATATTGAAATAAGCAGCTAGAACATGAAATCCCAACAATAATATTATAAATGTAAACAATATTTTCATTTATGAAAGACATGAACAAAGTGAAGGGATCCACACAAAAGACCACAACAATCACAAATGCAAGAAAAAAAATAGTAACACCGCCATTGGAGCAAAGGAACATAAATCCAAAAAACACATCTAAATTGCATAGATTGGATTTAAATAAGAACAACATAATAGTACATTTTAAGACCAGAGATATACATTTTTCTACATAAAAACTATAACGAGAAAATACAAATAAAAAAATAAATAATAAATAAAAAATAAAAAAATAAAAATAAAAATAAATCAATTTCACCAACATTGCAACCACAGAAAGAGCATTGAGTCTTAACATATATTTTTTGTTTTCTTTACATCAAATAATTCCATTACAAAATTGAACTTAAACACTCTATCAAAAGTAATCTATGGAGTGGCCTCTTCCAAAACACAACCAGACTGATGACAAAAGTAGCACCAATTCAAATCAACAGGATAATGATCACGAACCTTAATGTTTTCCAACCAATTCCTTCTTGTTCTCCTCCTAGAATCCCTCTAGTTCACATGTAACAAGTATTTTACATGTGTTTTTGTTTCATCTAGCTCACGAATATGAGCATCAATAAAAGCAGGATGGAACCCACGTTTTCTATCAAACTTGTTCTAAAGATAGGAAAGAAAACTTATAGATCGAGCAATATTGTGCACTGTTCTAGAATAATATATGACATAATTATTGTCCATATCTGCATTTGAAAGACAAAAAAACAAAAGAAAAAACAATAAAGACATGCACAAATAAATAGGAATACACACACACACACATATATACATATAATATAACACCCCATTTGTATTTATGTTAAAAAACTTATAAAGTTACATGAAAAAAAACAATCTAGTGTTACATGAACCAAATGATATAAAACTTTCTACAAATATAAGCCTCATTTCACAATACAAAAGAAAAAACCGTGGAAATAGAATAAAATTGTGGCCAATATTCAAAAAATGAATATTGGTCATGGTGATGGCCGATATTCAAAACCTCCATTTTTGCATTTCATGATGTAATATGAATCCACATTATTAATATCAATATGAACTAGTAATAAAAATGATTTTGAATGATTGGTTCATATAACTCATTGTTTATGTCTGAATGGTCTATTGCAAAGAAAAGAAAAATAGGCACTTAAAAAAAAAAGTAAATTGAACAACATGAAAAATGATGTAAACAACTTTATCAAATATTACTATGAATATGATGAATTTATTAATCTCATAAATATATGAAAATGATTATTATATTAAAAGTAAATCAAGAGGACAATAAAAGCAATTCAAAAAACATATTATAAAGAAGGTCACAATGTTATTAGTTGTATGTCATAGTGATATGGACTTCAATCACTCCTCTTCCTTCTTCCTAATTGTAACATATGCATTATCTGTTATGAAACCAGCTCAAGAAAAGATAGAAAAGATAGATCAACGCCTTAGAATTCAGCCTCTTCGAGGGGGCAACCTCCTTTACATTACATAAATGAACAATTCTTGGATGATACAAATGACAAAACCTCCTTTCTATATATAGGAGTCTAAGGAGTCACAATATAATCCAGCCGACCTAACAATAATAATATAAAGCCACAAAAATAACAATAGAGGGATTCTATGGGGCACAGAAATAACAATATGGGGGTAATAGGGGCACAACAATATAAATAAGGGGTATAACTACAATAGTAATGGGGTAATCACTAGTATTATAGGGACCCAACATGCCCCTCTCCTTCAAAAAAGTGTTGTCCTCAACGCTTGAGTAGTTCTGGATACTTCTGCATAAAATTCTCATCCTCCCATGTGGAATCTTCAGCGGATAAGTTCTTCCACTTGATAAGATACTCTGAAATTGATCGATTTCGTAGCTGTCGAGTTCTTGTTTCTGTGACTGCTTCCGGTTCCAATATAATTTTTCCTTCCTCGTCAAGTTCTGGCAATATTGTTTGAATTGGGAGCTTGTCGCCTATAACCTTCTTTAAACATGAAACATGGAAAACTGGGTGCAATCGAGAAGCTGCAGGAAGCTCCAATTTGTATGCCATAGTACCAATCTTTTGCAACACCTTGTACGGACCATAATACTTTGGTGATAATTTATTATCCTTCTTAGCTTGCTTTAGGGACATTTGCTTATATGGTTGTAGCCGTAGGAATACCCAATCACCTACATCAAAACTTCTTTCACTGCGATGTTGATCTGCCTGTTGTTTCATTCTATTTTGTGCCAACACGAGGTTATCCTTTAAGAGTTGGAGGACTTGTTGTTGATGTTCGATGTGATGTTCCACTGCCTGAACCTTAGAATTTTCTCTTAAATATGATGTGATGGATGGTGGTTGATACCCATAAAGTGCCATAAATGGGGTCATTTTTGTTGTTGTATGGAAGGAAGTGTTATACCACCATTCAGCCAGAGGCAACCATTTGACCCATTGTGTCTGTTTATCAGATACAAAGCAACGAAGATATCCTTCCAAACATTTGTTTACTATCTCAGTTTGCCCATCAGATTGAGGATGATAAGATGAGCTATGAGCTAACTGAGTACCAAGACAAGAAAATAATTCTGTCCCAAAATTTCCAGTGAAAATGGGATCTCTGTCACTTACAATAATCTTTGGGTTTCCATGTAGCTTTTGAATTGTTTCCATAAATGCAGTAGAAACTGTACTGGCTTTAAATGGATGTGATAATGCACAAAAGTGTGCATACTTGGTAAGTCTGTCAACTACCACCATGATGACACTCTTTCCCTCAGACTTGGGTAAACCTGTGATAAAATCCATTGAAACCTCCTCCCAACGTTGGCTTGGAATGGATAAAGGTTGTAATAGACCCGGTGTCTTAATTGTTTCAACTTTATTTTGTTGGCAAACCAAACATTCCGCCACAAACTTTTGAATATCTGATTTAAGGCCATCCCAAAAAAATTCCTTCTTAACCCTGTGGTAAGTTTTTAAAAATCCTGAGTGCCCTCCTAAGGGAGAAGTGTGCAATTCCATAAGAATCTTTTGTTTTAGCTGGGAATTCTTACAGAGGTATAAGCGATCTTTGTACCATAACGAATCATTTTGCTAAATGTATCAGACGTACTGGAATCTTGTTGTAGCTTTCGAATAAGTGCCCACACTTCTTCATCATTCTTCCATTCCTCCCTTGCTTCGTTTATCCAATCTGGTTGGATAATAGAAATGGCACACAACAATGCTTCCACATCCTCATCCTTTCTTGAGAGTGCATCTGCCACCACATTTTGCTTCCCTTTTTTGTAGATGATTTCAAAGTCATAACCCAACATCTTTGTGACCCACTTTTGTTGCTCTTTAGAGGATAATCTTTGTTCTAAAAAGTATTTAAGGCTATCATGATCCATTTTTACCTTGAAGTGTCTTCCCATTAGGTAGGGTCGCCATTTCTTAAGTGCATGGAGTATTGCCAACATTTCCTTCTCATAAATAGCTTTGCTTAAAAACTTTCCCTTGATTGGACGACTTTCAAAAGCAATGGGTCTTTCATCTTGCATTAGAACAGCACCTTCCATTTCCTGAAGCATCACATTCCACAATAAAGGTTTTTGTGAAGTCCGGTGTAGCTAAGACCGGTGCTTGGCACATTGCCTCTTTAAGATGTTCAAAGGCCTTTGTTGCTTCCGGAGTCCATGAAAATGCATCTTTCTTCAATAATGTTGTTAGAGGTGCTGCTATTCTCCCATAATTCTTAACAAATTTGCGATAATACCCTGTCAACCCAAGAAATCCTCGCAGATGCTTTATGGATGTGGGGATTTTCCATTCCTTAATGGCTTTAATTTTGCTAGGGTCTACCTTAACTCCTTCATGAGATACAATATGACCCAAATATTCCACCTCCTGGACTCCAAAGAAACATTTGGATCTTTTTGCATATAATTGTTTCTCCTCCAATAGTTGTAGCACCTTGTCAACATGTTCAACATGATCCTTCCAAGACTTGTTGTAGATTAGTATATCATCAAAAAATACTAACACAAATTTTCTAAGGAATGGTTTGAAAATGGAATTCATCAAACCTTGAAATGTTGAAGGTGCATTGGTAAGGCCAAAAGGCATGACCAAAAATTCATAATGACCCTCATGAGTTCTAAATGTCGTTTTTGGAATGTCTTCAATCTTCATTCTGATTTGATGATATCCCGAACGAAGATCCAACTTGGTGAAGTAAATTGATCCATGCAATTCATCCAGTAATTCATCAATGACAGGAATGGGGAACTTATCTTTAATAGTGAGCTTGTTGAGCTCCCTATAATCCGGACACATGCGCCATGATCCATCCTTCTTGTGCACCAATACTACTGGAGCAGAGAAAGAACTTTGACTTGGTTGAATTATACCAGCCTCTAACATTTCTGCAACCATAAGTTCAATTTCACTTTTTTGGACATAGGGATATCTGTACAGCCTGATGTTTGGAGGAACACTTCCTGGAATCAGATGAATAGCATGATCATGATCACGCATAGGTGGGAGACCTTTGGGAGTCTCAAATACCTTGGAATGATTGTCCAGGACTTTTTGGAGATCTGGAGAAATAGATGATTCCAATGTGGAAACATCTAGCGAACATAATTGTGCAATTACACCTCTTTGCTCCTTTTTTAGAAGCTTTGTCATACCATTAGAGCTTATTATCTTTCCTGGTTTCCCTGCAATACCCCTTAATTCAACTTCCTTTCCTTCCATAGAAAATTTGATGAAAAGTTCTTGAAAATTAAAAGCTATTGTACCCAAGGATTGTAGCCATTGGACTCCTAGTACAACATTAGCACCTCCCATTGGAATGGAAAGCATTGGGCTAGTCAATACATATTCTCCCATGGATAGCTTGATATTATGGCACCTTCCAGAGCAATTTATTGTTCCTCCATTTGCAATCATCACTTGACACTCTGGTGTTGGATATAGGAAGCAATTCAATTCTTTTGCTACCCTACAATGAATAAAATTGTGGGTGCTTCCTGAATCAATCAACACTATTACATTTTTCTTCTTGATTTGTCCTTCTATCTTGATGGTTTGAGGAGTGGTAATTCCCGCCAATGCATTACAAGATATGGTTGGATTTATTTGTTCTTCATCTAGGCTTTGTTCCTGGAGTATATCTTCTTCTTTTGACCTTTCTTGCTCCTTTTCTTCTTCCTCTTCACAATCTATGTAGAATAATTTCTTCTCAGCACACTTATGACCTTTAGTGTATTTGCTATCACAACTGTAACAAAGCCCTTTTGATTTTTTTTCTTCCAATTGTTGTGGTGTCATCCTTATATGTTGTGGAAGACTAGGGGCAACAACACTTCCGTCTTTATAGTTGTGAGTGGTATGTTTCCTGGTTGCCATAATTTTGCTTTCCATTTTTCTTGCTAACCTGAATGCATTCTCTAATGAATCAGGTTCCCAAAGGCGAACATCATGTTGGATATTATCCTTTAAAGACCCTATGAACACATCAATCCTATGCTCCTCAGGAATATCTTTTACCCTTATGTTCAATTTTTGGAACTCCTCAATGTGCTCCATTACTGAACCCTTTTGTTTGAGACTTATCAATTGGCTAAAAAAAGTGTTGCTTTTTGTATCTTCATAATGTGCTATCAATTCTTCCGTAAAAATTTCCCAAGTGATAAATTTTTTACGAGAGCAAAGCCATTGATACCATACAAACTGATTTGGTTCCAAATATACAGTTGCCATACGTACCTTTTGTGTGTTTTGCACATTATTGAGATCGAAAAACTGCTCCATCTGTAATATCCATGTGGCGGGATCCTTGCCATCAAACTTCCTCATATCAATTTTTGGAATATGGTGGGTCTTTGATCCAACATTAGAGTCTATGGAATCATGATTAACATTACTTTTGTTCACATCATGAGTTTCCTTTACAACCTTTTCACCATTAGTAAGTATTTCTTGTAGAAAATTTGTCAAATCTGTCTTCAAATCTGCCATGTCTGTCTTCAAATCTGCCATGTCTCTCTTCAAATCAGTCTTTGAATCATCCATCTTAGCTTCCATGCCCTTTATCTTAGATTCCACGCCATTTATCTTAGATTCCAAGCCATTTATCTTAGCTTCTGTTAGCTTTTGTGAGCGTGACATTTGTTGCACTTGTTCCTGTAATTTTGAAATATCATGTAGCATTTCTTCCTCTTCTTCATGAGTCATGCTAGAGCTTTCAGGTTCCTTACTAGGTGTTTGCATTTTATTTCCTCGGGGCATCAGTTACTGATAATAATGCTTTACTATGCCCTTTGAATTTCGTTAAACCAAGCTTACGCAAAAATTTAAAAAAAACCTACACACCTTTTTTCACTTTATAGAAGCCTGATATTGAATCTGATGTATTTCTGTAATTTCGGATCATCCAGTTCTGAAATTGTGATTTGTAGTAGCCTTCTGCGTCCTCTTTCCAATGCCACAAGTCTGACCCAAATTGGATTCTCCAAGGAAGAGTTATGTGAAATCTCCCATAGTGACTTGCTTCTAGACTAGTTCAGTACAGCGAACTTGTACGACGTGCCACGAGTCACTGTTTCAACCTTTGGATTTGAAACATGCACACAAGAAACTACAGTCCGTCCTTTTTCTGTAACTTCTTACGAAATTTCAATCCGATCCTCAGAGAGAAAGTTATGACGATTTTCCCCAGGTCACCTATTTTGAATGTAATTCAGGAGTCTGCAAAAAGACCAAATTCCTCAGATCATATCTCCGCAAATATAGCACGAAAAGCTCTGAAATTTGGACCCAAGGTTCAGCGCGATTTATTCTCAAATTATTTTTTTTTTTACTTCTGAAACGTCACAGAAAAAAAGTTATAGTGAAAATGCCACGATGACCTGTTTGGAGCAGCGAAACCCTAGAATCCAAAGCTCTGATACCAAATGTTATGAAACCAGCTCAAGAAAAGATAGAAAAGATAGATCAACGCCTTAGAATTCAGCCTCTTCGAGGGGGAAACCTCCTTTACATTACATAAATGAACAATTCTTGGATGATTCAAATGACAAAACCTCCTTTCTATATATAGGAGTCTAAGGAGTCACAATATAATCCAGCCGACCTAACAATAATAATATAAAGCCACAAAAATAACAATAGAGGGATTCTATGGGGCACAGAAATAACAACATGGAGGTAATAGGGGCACAACAATATAAATAAGGGGTATAACTACAATAGTAATGGGGTAATCACTACTATTATAGGGACCCAACATTATCTTTCATCTTGGCATAATGTTGAAAAGAGAAAGGCGGTGAAATGCATAAACCATCTATTGATTTCACTCTTGATATGGCTATGAAGGTAAGGACTTGCTACTCTTTATTCTTGATATAAACTGACTCTCGTTCTAAAGTCAATCCCTTTGACTTGTGGATTGTAAGAGCCCATGCCATCTTCAAAGGAATTTGTTTTCGATTTCCTCTTATCACTGGTGTGATAGGGACAATGTTTGGATTGCTTGCATCAAATGGAAAACCAACATACTTATCAAAAACAACAATTGTGAACAGTGGAAGTTGAGGTGGCTTAGAGGTAGGCGTATAAAATATATCCTTAACATAACCAAGTGTGCCATTCACCAAGCTAGCTTCAACCCATAAATTACATGTCAACATAACATATTGACCATGACACAACAAAACTTCACGGTCCAATTGATCATCATCAACACCAATGATTTCTGAACACCTTGAATGCTCAGCAACACATCGTGCAATTGGATAATTTAATAATTTTAACATATGCCTATTATGGAAGGAGACCAAATTATTTGTTCGAAACATGTGAACTACTGCATTAAATAAATCTCTTTCTCTAGGATGCAACCTCATATCAGCCCCTGACATAAGAAACCCCCAATCTTCAAGAACAGGTTCTACATTTCTTATGTGATTGAGGACTCTATGAAAACAAGATTGTTTCTCATTATTCCCTTGTTGGCGAAAGACTGTGCCAAGAGTGACAACAATGTTGAATTTATTCCACAAGACTTTCCCTGTTATATTACCTGCATCCAAAGGATTATCTCTCATAGGAGGCAGTTGGACAAGGTCACCCACAAGGATGATGGATTTACCACCAAAAGGACAATTCTTTTTCTCTGGAAATTCTTCTCGTAATCGAGCATCTATTTGCATAAACAACCTTGATCCTAATAAGCTGATTTGATCAATCAATATATATCTAACATGTCACATTTCTTCTTGGAATATTTCAAGTGACCGCCCCTGTAGTGGCTGCATATTTTTACTTAGAATTTTTAGAGCTGAGCGTATTGTTTTTGCATGTATATAAAGTAGTTATTCATGTTGGGGCAAGAAGAATAAACGGGCTTCTTCCATTACTTGACAAATTAGAAAGAGCTTCAAAAATTCAATGGATAAGGAAAGACTTCCCAGTGCCCGTAGTGCCCTGAACAATCATAAGAAGAGCTTCATGAATCTCATATTCATCAAAGTGCCTTAAAACAATTTCAAAAGCCAATCATTGTTTTTCTGACAAAGAATCTGGAGACGAAAATGTTCTGTTTGAAAGGTCAACAATATCACCCCTTGATTTTGCATTCCTTATAAAATTAATAGCTCCTTCTGCAACATCATCAGAAATAATTGTACTTTCCCAGCCAAAGGATATATCAAAGTCCCTTCGACCAAGGGTGTGAAGATCAAAAACATTCACATCGTTTGGTGGAACCAAGTGAGAGAAAATCTGCAATTCTTGCAAATCATCTTCAAGATTCATTTCCTGGTTAGAAAATTTGTCATCTTCTTCATCTTCAATATTTTCTATAATTGATAGATTTCGATCCACATGACATGCTCGATATTGAAAATTCCTCCAATTTTCAATAATAATTTCAGCTGAAAGGCCAATTTCTGCAGGAATGTCACGAAATGGATTGTACAAGAGCATTTATGTCCAGCAAAAGGTTTCAAATTCCTTTGAAGCCTCACTAGGAATAGAATAAAACTATGGCCAAACCCGAACAATAGCATGAACATATATAGGCTTCCATAGCTCTTGTTTACACTTGCTATCAAATGTCCAAGATCTTGTTGTTTCTATCAAAGATAGATGTTCAAGGAAAAAAGGTCTCTTTTGATAATGTTGAACAAAAGTATTCTTAGATGAACACTGCAAGCCATTCCTTGAGATTTTCCTAAAAACGTTTCTTCCAACATTTAAGGAAATAAAATTTCGACTGCAAACAACAAGAGGTAGCTTAAGCAACATATGGCATGTTTCTTGTGCTCCTATTTCATGGTCAACAATCGTTTCTACAAGAAACCTTGTATATGCACATAAAGCATGATCCTCAGAGTCAACAAAATTTGAAATTCTAGTTAACATATGATGATAACTTTCAGGCCTTTTTTCTTCTTTTGATGCCTACTTAGCAATATATTTCAAGACAGCATAACGAGAAAGCACTGGCTGGCAATCAACATTTTCACACCACATTGTTAGAAGGTTAATGTTATGTACATTAAGCTTGTCATCATTTCTTGTTGGCTCATATTTTTTCTTCCTTGATAATCTATTAACAATCTTGATTCATCACAAAGATCCCATGGAGCATTGTACCGACATGTCAAAATAGTGCCCTTTTTACGTAAACAAGAATCTACAGTACACTTTGTGTGCCTTTGGACACGGTTTAAAAAATCTTCGTAATCATTATGAGGATTACAAGAGAAAATCTGACTAGTATTCAATAGGCAAGGGTCATCATTGAGGCTTTATGGAACCATTATGTTGCGACGATGTATGTCACGTGGATTCCATGCATTTACATATTTGTCAAATAATATCTTTGCAAGTTGTACATTAGAACCATTTGACCAATCATGTATTTCCATGTTAGGAGCACCTTATAACCATAGGAAACCATGGATATGTGTTGAACCTCTATGTTGCCACCCATATCTGAAAAAAAAATAAATTAAAAAATAAAAAAATAAAAAAATAAAAAATAAAAAAATGAAGATATAGTTACTACAAACAATATAAATAGAATCATATTAAAAGTTGACAAAGTATAGAAAACAAATTCAACAACACAAAGTTGTACTAGAAGTCTTTAGCTTTAAGATATTTTTGGATAACTTCCTCTCGAAAAATATTGAATCTATGGTGCATAAATGTGGCAAAAATATGAGGGTACTGGATAACATTCTCCATTTTCATACGATGCTCATTTAAAGAATGAGAATGTGAATGTATGGGCATGCGTTTATGCAACTCTGGCCACTTTGTGTCAGGTGCACTCAAAGTAAAAAATAAAGATGGACATTCCTAACTGAGTAATCATGTCAGTCAATTCATCTCGACACTTAGTCTAGTATTCCCTTGTACCTCTCAGAGAAGAACTAGACCACATAAGATGCTCAACCAACTTATTATCTGGTAAATCAGATAGTTGGTGATGCAACTCTTCAATTGTTGTAGGTGAGTTATCATGTAAATGTTTCTTTTCCAAAACTACAGCAGTTGCTTGGCTCCGATGTCACATTATCATGTTCAATAGGTAATATTGAAAGTGAGGACGGATTCCAAATCTCTTATCATAGTACCTAAGAAGATGCAATGCATACTGATGAAGTTCAACACTACAAATACATGATTGCAACCAATCAACATCTTTAGTGGGGAACAATGTTGGGAATGCCATATCTAATAAGCCCTTTGTATTATATTCATTCACTATAGAGGTTCCAATACTGGGCCAATCCATGTCTTGAACATTTGAAGAATCAACCTTATCAAGAAATGCTTTAAATTCTTCCACTTCTCTACGTTTGTTTGGTAGGCGAGCAACAAAATAAGAAGGATAAGAGGGAAAACGCTCAGTGGGCAACCCTTCAGTATTAGTTTCATTGATCTCAGATTCTTCAATATCTTAATCAACAAATTTAAGCCTGGAGGAGACATATGTTGATCTTCTGGACAGAGAATTCACTGAATCATAGTCAATTACAACATCTCGATAATATTGATCATGTTGTATTTTGAAAAGAAATGCAGTCATCACTCAAGATCTTTTGACATAACATTCATAATACTTAAACTGAGCGGCATGTCTCCTCACAATTAGAAATTCAATATATTCAACATGTTGGGGAAGACATTGTACAATTGTAGAAATATCTTGAGGAAAGCTAATTGTATGACCACTATACTTACATTTCCCACCTCGAGCATGTGTCACTTGCAAAATAGGATTCACACATGCTATTAGCATTTCTTTAACTTGAGTAAGAACTCTTAAAATATGAGGCTACTCACCAGGATCCATGTTATTATATCGACAAAAACAATGGGATCATCTTTCACTCTTACATCGTCTGCTAACATGTCCTTCAGGATGTCTCAAAACTTGGATTCAAGGATATGATTCTCGGCAAATGTGGCACATTTGGACAACTGACAAGCTATCTATCTTTGCTCGAAATATTTTATGCACTGTAATAATTTTTTGATCAAAATGAATATGATCTCTACTAGCCGAACCATGTTGAAAACCATTTGGAAGAGTAAAATATCTTCTAACATGTACTTCATCTTCAGGAACATGAGATTCCCTTCTTAAATTTGAAGCATGTGGAATGGATCTATGAGAAGGTCTTTCCAAATTTATGGTGTGCATTTCGTGAACCTGAGAGGATGTGAAGGTCTCTTTGTCATAAAAGACTTTAAAATTTAATTTCCAACTAATTATAAATGAAAAAAATGAAAAAGAATCAAATGCATTCAAAATTTACATTTATGTCTTGATGTGGATGAGGGTTATGAGATGGTTTCTCTTGGTTTCTAATATCAAAGGATGGAACATTTTGGGATGTAGTTTTTATGCCTCTATTCAAATGAGTTGTTTCCTGTTTCAAAAAAATAAAATACATTGTAAAGCTAAATGTCTAACAAAGAAAGATTCAAAAATGGAAAATAAATCAAATACACTAAACATCTACATTAGTTTTACAACTTGATGTTTTGGATTCCAATTCTCCAACCTAATGAGATGAAATCATGGTTTCTCCATAAAAGGTTACAAAATACAATGTCCAAACAACTATAAATGAAAAAATGAGAAAAATATTAAATTCACTCAACATTTACATTTGTTTGGCGATGTGGATGAACGATATGAGATGGTTCCTCTTCACTTCTAACATTAGTATATGGAACATCTATGAAGTTAATTTGTATGCCTCTATTGGAATGAGTTGTGTCCTATTTGAAGAAAATAAAATACGCTTTAAAAAATGAAAAGAAAATCAAAAACATTGAAAATTTACATTAGTTTGGCAATTTGATCGTCGAGGAGAATGCACAGGAAGGTTATTACATGCTTCATCTTCACTTCTCAAATTAGTAGATGGAACACTTTGGGAATTAATTTCTAGACATCTAGTAAAACAACCACTATTGCAGCAAAAATCAAAATATCATTGTGTTACCTCTAGTGTTCCACGCGAAATGCCATCAGGGATGACTGATTCTCTTGGTGGGATCACATTACTTTGAGAATCGGGATTTGAAGATTCGATGTTTCGAGCAACTGGCTCCAAATTATCAAACAAGTGACCAAGTAAACTATCATCCAAATCATCACACACGATGTCATCATTACCTCCACCATGGATGTTTTGCAACCTTTGGCCATCAAAACATGAAATTGGACACATGGAAGGGTTAGGGTGGACATTTGCATCCACATTATCGATATGGAGTTCTTCCTGATTGCAAGATGTTTCCCCAATGTTATGAACATTTTTAGGAGAACATTGAACAACAAGATTACGCTGACAAGGAGCATATCCTTATAATGAACTATCAACAGGAAATGTTCTTTCCATTATATCATCCATGGTACGGTACTTATGAGGAATTATAAAATCATTTTCAAGAGTGAATTCACTCGTTTTTCTATGATATGTAGCTCTCCTATGCTCATTTATGGCATCCTTATTTTGTTGATACCGTAAACGATGACTTTCATTAGACCTCTCATGTGATTCTGGTGATAAATTTTGTTTTCTTGTACACTTGCTTGTGCCTTCAGATGACATGTCTACAACGAATAATAAAATATTCATTATGGAATCATAAACATGGAACATAACAAATATCTAATATAAACAAACAAAAAAGAATGAAAAAGGAACAAGGCTTTTTTTGGAAATCTTCGAAAAACATAAAAAGTGTATATGTTATTTTTTTCCAACCATATAAACTTATCAAAATGTATAAGGATTTTTCCAAATGGCTAAAAACAAAAACGAATTTTTCAAAATGACAAAAAACAAAAATGAATTCTTCCAAATGGCTTAAACAAAAAGTCTAAATTTCCATGTATCATATTAGAATCAAAACAAAACCCATACTATTGGGACACAATACTCTAAGAATTATATGAATTGGAAGTATATCTAAAAATTTGGAACTATATAGTATCAAAATATAAATGAAAATATTAAAATGTACATAAACATATAACATTGTTTGAGAATCAATGACCAAAACCAATACAAATAACATGTATAACATAACTCATGGAAATTATAATTATGCAAGCAAAGAAAAATGCATAACATCGAGACACATTTACATGTAAATAAGAAAACTTTAGGGGAAACATTATGAAATAATTTACATCATAAAGATCGATACAAACACAATTCTAAAGTATTACCATAAAGACCCATAGTATGTATAGAGACAAAAATGGAAATATTTTCCACAATCATAGAGAGTATATAAAATGGAAATATTTATAGGAACTCCTAAGAATACTAATATCCTAAGAACCCATATCCATATCCAATGGTGGAATCTCATCAACAGAATCCATATGGGGAGCAATTGCAAAAACATTTCCATACTCAATCAAATCATTGCAATCCTCCAACGTTGGGTACCAAAACGCAGACATTTGTTTATTAGTTGAATTATCAATATCTATTGGAAAATAGATGCGAGTCATTATGTCATATAATAGGAAAGGAACTTCACTGCAGTTGCACATAAGAACCAGACCATGGTTTGTTCGAAATGGAAGATAATCGGGACATTTTCTATTTATATCTGCATAAATTTCTTCCAACAAATTCCATCTGAAATCGCAATCATCTTCAAAGCAGTCAATTCTTCGTTTAACACACGGTTGACCAAATTGGAAATGATATAATTCTTCAATTAATAATACAGAAGTGGAGCCATCATTGACAAGGCATATCAACTGATTCATGTATATTGCTAACGACATACACCGTATTTCACTGATTGGAACAAATGAAAAACCCCATTCATTTTTTATTACATCAAACCAGTAGATTGTATACCCGTACTAAGGATAATCTTCATACTCCTTGTCCAGATATAACCAAAACAATTTACTTTTATAAAACACTACATTCGTAGGGGGTGAAGTGCCACCAAATGGAACAAAAACCCTTTGTCATACCCTATCAAGACTACTGCAAATATAAAATTTAGGCTGCATTCTGTTATACATATGTTTTAGAACAACCCAGTCATATTTTATACTACTTACATTTTCCAATAATGAAAGGAATCCCCAGTCTCCAATTTGTATTGGCCCTATGTTTTTAAATGCATTTTTAAATGGATTCGTTACAAAATAGTTGTGTGTATGGGAGCATTCTGTTGGTAAGGATAAAACCACCATTAGTTCAACAATACACTCTACTTTGTATCTTGAATCTATGAATCACAAATGAAACTGAGATATGTGTCCATTCTGATTAAGGTATTGAGCAGCTAAACAATTGTCTTCACCATTGAGGAAAGGAACGAGAAATCCAAATTCGTTCGTAGAGACATTCTTGCAACATAACAAGAAAGAAGGGTTTTGCAAAAAAATCTTCGATTTCTTACAAACAGTGCTAAACTTTATCACAACCAATAAAGGGAGCCACAAGAAGATAATTTCAAGAACTTTGAATGGAAGACAACTCCAAATAGTTGGATCCATGTTCAAACAATGAAATCACCTAACAGTAAAAAAAAAATCAACATATTTGATATCAACAAAACAATTTAAGGTTGAATAAAATTAAAAGTTACATACATACATAATTTACCATTTACACATAAAGAAAATCGTCACATATACACATTGTGTAAAATCAAATGAGCGATCATAACATTATTCCGACACCGAACACAATTACACAATTTTTTAAACCTAATCTCTATAATCCAAGATTATTAATGTTAGTAAACCTATGATTATGTTTATATTAACGCTATGTTTAATATTGATGCTATAATGTTTCTACAAGTATGTGGATAATATCAAATAAGAACAACTCATTAGGTAGGTTTCCATGAAGGACAACACCTAATTCATAATGCAAACAAAAATATTGCCTAGAAAACACCATGTTATCTTTTTGTTGGACTACAAAATTTTCCTTTGTGTTAAGGATAAAAAATGTTAATGGTTGTGTAAGAGTAAAATTTTAACTAATAAAAATTAATTGGGGAACACCTTGGTTTTTTTCTAGATTCAAGATCACATGGCTACTTGTTTTGTATAGTAGTGAATTTATTTTAGTTATATGTTTTAATTATGTATGTAATGTGAATCATAATTAACTATTGTCAATTGTGATTAGGTGAAATAACCACCTAAATAAGGAGTAGTCTTTAAGGTGCAATAACCACCTAAATAATTTTTTGTTGGAATTTGAAATTTTTTTGTTGACTCAATTATAATGAATCCATAAATATCAATTAAAATTATGTTCCTAAATTTCTAAAACAACACATTCTTATATATTAATTTTTTTCATATTTATAATTAATCTAAAATCATTTTACTTATTTATTAATAAAACAATAGATTGTTAATATCATAAGATAATCCTTGTAATGGACTGCATTAATATCACAACTCATTCTAATGGACTACATTAATATCTACATGATTATGATTATGTGGTATATGGAGGTTAAATTAATAAATATTAGGAAATTTAAATAGTAAAAAATGTAGTATGTTTTAAGTTTGTGAGATTTTTCAACATAATTTTATATATTTATAACTTTTTTTAATTATTTGAATTTCTTAATATTTATTAAGATATTATTTCTTATTTAATAATGTAATTTTTAATCATACAATAATCATAATAATTATAATTTAAATGTTCTTAACCATTAAGAAAATGTGTTTCTAAAACAATTAATTCTATATGTCTCCATTGTTTAAAAAAAAATGATATATAAGTTGATCTTAATCTTAAAACTGAATTATTATTTTTATTTTATGTATTTATAAATATTTTTAATGGGTTGTCTAAAACCTAGATGTTTAGGAATTTTTGGTTGGAATTTGACAATTTTTTGTTGACTCAATCTTAATTTTTATTGTTTAAAATGGTTTTTTGAGTGCATACACTCTGATTGTGAAGAGTTTACAACTCAAATTTACTTGTAATTCCAAACAATCTTTGCCAAATTATAAACAATAGAAAATCTAACAACACATGAATTTAAACATATATTAAGTAAGGTATTTAAAGTTTATTTAAAAAAAAATTGAAAAGATTTTTTTTTATTTAATTAATCTATTCTTATACATATTTTTATTATACAATGTTTTTTTTGTAATTATAATTTATGCAACAATTAAAAAAAAAAAAAAGTTACACTAAGAGATTTAATATAACTTTTTATAATATAGTTTTATAAAATCCATATCTTATTTAATATGTATGTAATATAATGAGAAGAGTTTTTTCATTATTCTCTTATATAATTCTATTTCTTTCAAAAAAGTAGAAAAAAAAAAAGAGAGAAAGTGTTTCAACAATTCTCAATAACATATTAAATATATTTAATTATTTAAATTAATACATTCCACCTAAACATATATACATTATTCAAATTCTTATAATATTAATAACAACCAATTACATTTAAAACTCATATTACACATATCCGTTATCCAAATTCCTATAATATTAATAACAACCAATTACATTTAGTACCAGTATTTGTTTGTTAGTCAATGAAATTTTTATTCAACAATACACATGTAAATATTCATAATTATACCTTACACCTTTTTATTGAATCCAACAAAATATCCTCACTCAAGCAACCACACACACATAAGATTTGACATTATCAATTAGTAGGAAACTTGGATTTCGTTATTCACGTGATTATGATTATGGGGCATATGGGGGTTAAATTAATAAATATTGGGAAATTTGAATAATAAAAAATGTAGTCTATTTTAAGTTTGTGAGATTTTTCAACATAATTTTATATATTTATAAAAAAAAAAAATATGTGAATTTCTTAATATTTATTAAGATAATGTTTCTTATTTAATAATGTAATTTTTAATCATACAATAATCATAATAATTATAATTTAAATGTTCTTAACCATGAAGAAAATGTGTTTCTAAAACAATTAAGTCTATATGTCTTCATTGTTTAAAAAAAATAATGATATATAGGTTGATCTTAATCTTAAAACTGAATTATTATCTTTATTTTATATATTTATAAAAAAAATTAATGGGTTGTCTAAAACCTAGATGTTTTGGAAGTTTTGGTTGGAATTTGACAAATTTTTGTTGAGTCAATCATAATGAATCCATAAATATCAAATTAAAATTATATTATTAAATTTCTAAAACAACACATTCTTATATATTAATTTTTTTTATATTTAAAATTAATCTAAAATCATTTTACTTATTTATTAATAAAACAATAGACTGTTATATCATAAGATAATCCTTGTAATGTACTGCATTAATACCACAACTTAATCATTGTAATGGACTACATTAATATCTACATGAATATGATTATGTGGTATATGGAGGTTAAATTAATAAATATTAGGAAATTTAATGCTACTTATGTTAAATTTCCCAATTCACAACACATTTAATATATTTGTCCATGCAGTGCTTTCATATCCATCCACCAAATTCGATATATTCCTCCAATCCATCATAACTAAATGCAACAACAAAATGTGTTTGGATATAATATATAAGCACAGTTTGATATCCATCCTCCTAATTTGATATATTCCTCAAGTCCACTACAATTAAATACAACAACAAAATGGATTTGGATATGCGCACACTTTAATTAGATGTTAGCCTTTGTATTGGTTTTAATGTTGCTCTTCAAATGACTTCTTAATGCTACCTTTCTATGGTTTTCAACCCACTTTATTATGATGTAATCACCAAATATTTTCTTCAAGATACTGTTATCTTATATATTCACTAGAACACACTGCTTTAATATACTATCCTTTCATTAATATATCATCCCAATGCAATGCTTTGCTTGAAGTGCTTTTCTTGCAATTCCTTTTCATAACACTCCTTAATTTTATGGAATAAATTTTAAAATTAGATTTAAAATATTTATTGAACACATTTTGTGATTGTTTTAATATTGTCTTTGAATGGTTTCAAATACACAATTATTCAAAATATGAACAATTATTAGATTCCTAAGAAAATATGAACAATTATAACATTACAATGCTTGTTAAAATAACTATGATATTTAATGTAGTTCTCAATTTCATACAATGCTCCCTTTAAAGAACTTTGACCTTTTAAAATACAAAATCCATCCCTTTTCTTCATTGGTCCATGTAGAGTGATGCCATGGTTGCATAAGAAATCTTAAACATAATTCTTTTGGTGGGAAATTTTTAGGTTTAAATGGTATATATTTAATCATAATAATTATAATTTACAAATAAATTGATGACATTTTTTTTCAAAGTTTATAATTTTGCAATAACGTTATTTAAAATTTTAAATACATTATTTATAATTAGATAGGTGAACTATTGTTTAATTATCTTTTATATACCTAATTTTGATTTTTTTGCATAGGTTTTAAGATAAAGTTATCCAAGAAGCTCAAAGAGATAATGGTTTTTTCTGAATTGAGAGTTGATGTTAAACTTAGGACTACTAAGGGTTGGTTGGAAGAAATTAAATGCTATATAGGAGTCAAGTAAGGGTGTCCCTTATACCTTATTTTTTTTGCATATACATTGATAAGCTAGAAGAATGTCCGGAAGATGTAGGTTGTGTTGGCCCCAATGTTATTATTCTTTTGGAAAAGAGCTATTAATACATTTCCAAGTAACTAATAATTCTCCAATTTTTTTGCTCCAAGATGAATATGATTGTTAATAATAAAAAAATTAAATTTATGATAATTAAATCCAGAAAAAACATATACTATACTTTCATATCTAAATTTTAAATTGGTAAAAAAATATTTCATCACTATCACTGTCACTATCCCTCTTATCACTCAAAATTTTAAAATAATTAATACTAGTAATTGCACCATATGTTGCAATACAAACACCATGAAGCTATAACATGTTATAAGAAATTTTAGAAATTGCATAAATATAAAATAAAATGAAATAATAAAATTAAAATAAAAACTTAGTAACATTATGCAAATAACAAACCATCAAAATGAGATATGAAGTAAAGATTAAAATAAAATATAAAATCACAACATGCATGTCATGCATTAACTGTGCGCCCAGATCAACGGCTCTTGCGCCTTAGGGTTTGACGAACGACCAGATCTTATCGTAGATGGGTAGAGGAAAGCACATATAACCTCTCGCACCGCTTCGAGGTCATTCTCGCTCCCCACCCGCTTCGAGGTCATTCTCTACAACTTGAATAAGTAGGTTGCTTCCTGCCTCTGTCGATTTCAAATCTAGGTTTCTCCATTTTACATAGCAACTCTCTCATTACATTTGAGAAAGCACCTCACTCGACGTCTGTCAAAACAAAGGGTTTCCCGTCCAAACACTCTGCTCTGCTGACCCTTTTTGCAACAGTTCTGATAAGGCATCCCTTTCTGTGTTTCCGTAATTCTCTACAGTTTTCGCAGACATCTTTTTTGTTACCGTTATGGACTCTCCTATGTACACTCGACTCCACAGTTGGGCAGTTTTGGTTTGCCCTCCAGGTTTTTTGCTCTGTCGACCCTTCTTGCAGGTAACTGTTAAAAAAAAAATTATTTCCACGAAAAGAGTCCCCTTCCTCCTGACACCACAGAAATCACACACAAACTAACGCTCTTTAGAGTACCCTTCCTTCTGACACCGCAGAAATCATTGCAAGAACCTTCGAAATGACGCACAACGCATCCAGTCATCCAATCCCTCAGCCAACAGCTGAGGGGCGACGTTTTCCAGTTTCAAACATTCGCAATTCATTTTTTTTGCATTCCTATTTTTTTAATCGTTTTTTTTTTTCACAAAATTAATTTCTTATATATTGAATTTTCTATTTATCATTTTTCAATAACTTTTTTTTAAACTATTCTAAATATATTTTTTACTATTAATATTTGTTTTCAATCATTTTATAATAATTTTTACCTATTTCTTTTTTTATTTAATTTACTAATTTTGTTAATTTCACAATTCATATAAAAAATAGGTAATTAGAAAAAATAGGTAATTAGAATAGGTTTTTTTTTTTTTAATTTGCTTGTTTTTATTATATAAAAAAACTTGAGCAATATTGATATTTTTAACTTTTCTTGCCCAACTATTCATTTTTAACCATAAATTTTTTTTGAAATGTTTTATTCCAATAATTATGTTAAATCAACTTTCATATTTTCAACTTTTATTAATTAACTATTCATTTTTAACAATAAAATCCTTTTCAAATGTTTTATTGAAATAATTATTGAATTGAGACTTCTGTGATCCATAAAAGTTATAAGAAGAGCTTCGGAGTAAATCACATATACAAAAACCTTTGTCGACGCGTTTCGAACCAGCAAGTGTGACTCATCAATTCGTTAAATCAACATTTTATTTTTTATTATTTTATTATTAAATCAACATTTTATTTTATTATTAGTATTTTAAATTGCAAATATCTCCAATATTTATAATACTTTTATTGTTTAAATTATAATGTTTATAATATTAACGTTTAAATAAATGTCAACGTTAACGTTTAAATGTTTATTAATATTTAATCTTTAAATTAACATTAACGTTAACATTTAAATTATAATGTTAATGATGTTAACGTTTAAATGGTTAGGTTAATTGTTAATATTTATATTGTTTAAATTTTAATGTTACATCTCGCCATTTAATGCCTCTATTTAATGTTTATAATGTTTACATGCTGCCATGTAAAATTATATTACATGCCGCCGCCACATCGTTTCATTTTCCACCTCTGCCGACCACACATCCAACACGCGGCACCCACCGTTATTTCGTTAATTAAATCTACTTTTATTTGACTGTTTGGCCTCCCTCAACCGTTGATCACAGACTAAGTCGAAGTATTTACCTCGCATATTCTCGCCAATACATTCCAAGGCCTATTAAATATTGAAACTAAAAGTCAACAACCTTTACCCACCTAAATTATCGCAAAATAAAAGTCAACAACCTTTACCGACCTAAATTATCGCCCAATAATCATAATCTTAAATAGTAATGTCTTCGCGGAACAATATTCTTAATATTTTATTAAAATCATATCTTAAATAGTAATGTCTTTTATTAATTACATCATTAAGATTTGGTTCACGTTCCAAACTAATTAATGTGGTTCATTTTCAAGATATTGAGCTCATTAGACATTGTTCAAATTGACGAGGAGTTTTACCAGCAAATTCCCTTCTGTGTAGGGTTGTAATGTTAGATCGAAGACTTTTGTGATCTATATTGTAAATAGTTATGTCTTTTAGAGTAATCGCATCATTAGGAATTGGTCAATTTTTCGAACCAACTAATGTGGTTCATCCTCAAGACATCTAGCTGGTTCAAATTGACTAGCTTTACTAGGGAATTCCCTTCCGTGTAGGGTTGTAATGTTAGATCTAAGACTTTTGTGATCCATATTGTAAATAGTAATGTCTTTCAGATTAATCACATCATTAAGATTTGGGGGACGTTTCGAACCAACTAATGTGGTTCATCCTCAGGGCATCTGTGTTCCCTTCCCTATAAGGTTATAATGTTAAATTCCAGACTTTTGTGATACATATTGTAAATAGTAATGTCTTTTGGATTAATCATCATTAAAATTTAGTCGACATTTCAAACCAACTAACATGGTTTATCCTCAAGACATTAAACTCATTCAAATTGACAAACTTTATCAAGTAATCTTAATGATGTAATTAATCTATTTACAAAAATATTAGATCTAAAATCTTAATCATATTATAGTAGAGTTTTAAATTAATATTTAAAATTTTATATAAATATACGATCCTTTTGACTGACAAGTCAATCCGCACATGGATCATTTGTTCCGATGTGATTAATCCATTTACAAAGATGTTAGATCTAAAATCTTAATCTTCTTATACTAGAGTTTTAAATTAATATTTAAAATTTTATATAAATATATAATCCTTTTGACTCACAGGTCATCCTCATATGGATCATTTGTTCCCGTGAATCTAGGCCCTTAAGATTTCATTCCAAATTCAATGTATCTGAATGTCGTTGTGGATCTTATTATTATTTATTTATCTGTCAAAAATATATAAAATTCAAAAGCATGAGGACGAGACGCTTCAGTTGGTTAGAATTCCATTCTAAAATTCAAAGTATTTGAATGGTGTTGTGGACCTTATCATTATTTATTTGTGAAAAGTATATCATATTGCGAGATAAGTATTTGCTAAAAGTATATCATATTGCGAGTTAAGTATAAGGAAAATGTTTCACGCGGACTTTTTCTGGTAAAATCTCAAAAACAAACAAACTGAACACACAGAGGCAATGCTCTGTTTCCTTCTTCCACAGGATCCTTTGCACAGGGAAGCTTTTAAAAAAAAATTCTGAGAACAGAGTATTACACATCCACAAAATGATTTGTATTCATTAAAAACATAATGCTTGATACAACATTCATCCTCTTTCACTCAGAGGGATTTACCAAAAATACATTCAACCAACAAAAGTAACTCTGTCTCCTTCTGAGATTTTACACTGCTGGTGTGTAAAAATCCCTTCTTCATTTACTGCTGTAAAACCCTTTTACATTTACTGATGTAAAAATATTTTACTCATACTGCTGTAAAACAAATTTTTACATATGCAGTAAAATCTTCATTACATTCACTATAAAAAAATGTTTTTACTCGCACCATACAATTCACAATTCGTTTTTGCTTCCTTTCGTTTGGACAACATCCAAAATCAATTTACATTTCAACCTGGTTTACTTTTGGTTCGCACTGCTGTGCGATATCACACCTTACTTCACACGCTGGTCAACTCATAAAACATTCCACAAAACATATGCGTTCCCCTGTTTTCTTTGGCTACCGTGAGCTCACATATTACTATGTCAACACCAACAAAAAAAACTTAACACAATACATATGCGACCAAATAAAAAAGAACTTACATGCTTTTCTTACCCATACCTCCGTAAGAAATAAAAATATTAAAATTAAAACTTATACCTAACATGTACGCCTAGCATTAACTTTTCATTAAATATTTTCTGAAATGCTGGTCAAAACAAAAACTTTTACTCCACGTAATATTTATTTGATGCAGGCTCGAATGCAAGTTGGATTGATGGACGACAGAGAATGCTGAGCTGAATTGGACAGTTGACGGCGATTTCGGGAGCCCACTTCATGCTGAACGTTAAGCTCTGATAAATCTGTACGGAAGGAAAAATGCATTGGACGCGCGTCAAAATTTCATTACATCGGAGTCGACTATCCGAAAACCACTTCACACCAAAAGGCGGTCCGAAATGCGTCAGGTGGTTTATGGTTTCGCTGCGGCGGTTTTGGGTGTTGTACAAACGCAGTTGAAATTATATTTCAACACTTCCCTTTAATTTCAACTACTGGGCATTCAATCATACCCAGACACTTCCTCAAAAATTCAAAGCTTTTCTGATCCAATGGCTTTGTCAAAATGTCTGCTACCTGTTCCTGAGTCCTGCAATGTTCTGAGACAATTTCTCCATTGTTCACCAATTCTCTGATGTAGCGAAACCTTGTATCAATGTATTTCGTTCTCTTATGAAACATTGAATTCTTTGACAATGCAATAGCTGAGCTATTGTCACAAAAAATCACCGTTGCTTTTGTCTGCTCTTGGCCTAAGCTCCTCAACATTCTTCTCATCCAAACTGCTTGACATGCTGCTACTGTCGCTGCCACATTTTCAGCCTCTGCTGTAGACAATGCTACAATGGACTGCTTCTTAGAAGCCCATGAAATGGCTCCTAAACCCATATGAAAAGCATAACCGGAAGTGATTTTCCGATCATCTACACTTCCAGCCCAATCACTATCAGTGTATCCAATTAAATCTGAATGTTCTGAGACAGTATATAAAATGCCAAACATTTTTGTACCTTTAACATACCTCAGAATTCTTTTTGTTGCCTGCCAATGTGCTTCTTTTGGTCTCTCCATGAATCTAGAAATTAAACTAACAACAAACATAATGTCAGGCCTAGTTGCAGTTAAATACATAAGGCTGCCAACAATGCTCTTGTATAAACTAGGATCAAAATCCTTGCTGCTGTCCTCTCTGCTGAGTTTTAATCTCATTACTGTGAGAGTGATTGCTGCCTTGCACTCTTGCATGTTAAATCTGCCCAACACTTCATTTACATATCTTGCTTGTGAAATAAAAATTCCATTTTCATTTTCATATACTTCTATTCCTAAGAAGTATCTCAGCAAACCCATATCAGTCATTTCAAATTCTTCCTTCATGACTGATTTGAAATTCTCAATGAGATAAACATCATTGCCTGTAAAAATAACATCATCAACATACAATACAACAATTAAAATTTTACCATCTTTTTCTTTGATGTAGATGGTGGGTTCTCCCTCACATTTCTCAAATCCATTTTCCAATAGATAGGGATCTATCCTGCAGTACCATGCTCTTGGCGCTTGCTTCATCCCATAAAGAGCTTTCTTCAATTTGCACACTTTGTGCTCTTCACCTTTCTTCTCATAGCCTAGAGGTTGCTCAATGTAAACCTCTTCCATTAACACTTCGTTTAGGAATGCCGAATTCACGTCCATTTGATAAACTTTTCACTTGTTTTGTGCTGCTATGGACAACACTATTCTCACGGTTTCCATTCTTGCAACCGGTGTGAAAGTCTCCTCATAATCTCTCCCATACTGCTGCTTGTATCCTTTGACAACCAGCCTTGCCTTGTGCCTTTCTATCTTGCCTTCAGCATTGCTCTTGGTCTTGTAAACCCATTTGACTCCAATGACTTCTTTACCTTTTGGTAGCTCAACCAAATCCCATGTTTTGTTTCTTTCTATGGCGTTGATCTCCTCATCCATAGCTTCTATCCATTTCTTATCTTTAATTGCATATTCGAAATGAATAGGATCATCAACATGACAATATAAAGCAAACAAGGAATTCATTCCTTCATCATAAATGTCACTTAGATTTCTAAACTTCTTACCTCTTTCATTTGGTGTGCAAGTGCTTGAAGATGCACTTGAATTTCCTCCTTGTGGTGTGCTTGGAGAAGCACTTTCATTTATCCTCAATGGTGTTCCTTGCTGTCCTTGTGTTGGCGCTGCTGTTTGGGGATGTATCTCAACCATCTCCTCATCATCTTCATCATGAGACAAACAGTGTTTAACATTCACTGTTTTCTCTATGCTTCCATCCCAAGCTTCCTCTTCAATGAATTGAACATCTCTGCTGACAAAAAACTTCTTGGTGGATGGGATATACAACCTGTAGGCTTTGGATTCCTCATTGTATCCAATGAAAAGACATTTCTCCCCTTTGCTGTCCAACTTCCTCCTTAGCTGATCTAGAATGTGTGCATAAGCCACACATCCAAAAACTCTCATGTGGTTGACTCCTTACTTTCTCCCACTCCATGCTTCTTCCGGCACTTTGTTCATCACTGCTTTTGTAGGACACCTGTTCAAAATGTAAACTGCACAATTTACAGCTTCAGCCCAATAATCATTTGGCAGATGCTTTGCCTTTAGCATGCTCCTCGCCATATCCATGATGGTCCTGTTCTTCCTTTCAGCTACTCCATTTTACTGTGGGGTGTACCTAGCTGTAAATTGTTTATGAATTCCATTTTCTCTACAAAACCGTAGAAACTCCTTGGAGATATACTCACCTCCTCTGTCAGTTCTTAAAACTTTGATATGCAGCCCGCTTTGGTTTTCCAGAAGTGCTTTGAAATTTCTAAATTTTTCTAACACTTCACTTTTGTTTTTAAGGAAATATACCCAAGTTTTTCTTGTAAAGTCATCAATGAATGTTAGGAAATATTGGCTGCCTGCTAATGATGGAGCCTGCATCGGTCCACATAAATCTGAGTGGACAATTTCTAAGGGTGCCTTTGCCCTTATGCTCTTCCCTGATGGAAAACTTTCTCTGTGTTGTTTTCCCAATATGCAGCCTTCACAAAGGCTGTCCGGTTTCTCTATCAGTGGTAATCCTCTTACCATCCCTTTTCTTCTCAACAAGTTAAGACCTCCAAAGTTGAGATGTCCAAATCTCAAGTGCCACAACCAATTTTCATCCTTTGGCACACTTTGGAAAGCCTCTTGGGTAACTGCTGCAATTTCATTTTTGTTTTTCAAATATGCCCTGATCCTGAGAGGGAACATCCTGTTCCTTGTCATCTTTACTTCAACAATGCATCTTTTTCTGGGTGCTATATCCATGATGGTGCATACATCATTCTCAAAGAAAACATTGTACCCCTTATGGACAAGATGTCCAATACTCAAGAGGTTACATCTCATTCCAGGGACATAGTAGACATCTGCTATGGTTTTCTTTTCACCTTTCTTTGTAAATATTTTTACCTCTCCTTTTCCCATAACAGAAATTTTGTTATCAGTTCCTAGTGTGACTTCTGATTTCGCATTTTTATCTAGGACAGAAAAGAGGGCTATGTTTCCTGTCATATGGTTGCTGCAACCTGATTCTAAAAACCATATGTCCTCACTGTTTGTTTCAGCCATGTTACAAGCTAACAACACATTATCTTGGCTGATGTTTTCTCTAGTGACATTTGCATTTGGTCTATTACTTATATCATGCTGCTTTTTTTTACATTCACTGGCATAATGCCCATATTTTTTACAGTAATAACATTGGACATTGGATTTTTCATACCTTTGTCCTTGAGCATGATGTTGTCCTCTTTGTTGGCTGCTGCCTTGGCCTTGGTTCTAATTTGGATTGCTGCCTCTTCCTTGAGCATTTGCTGGGCTGTTCCTTCCACCTCTGTTTTGACTTCTGCTTCTTCCTCTCTTGTTTTCTCTGCCTTGACCTCTTCCTCTTCCGAAAGACATCTGGGTTTTGAAGGCTTGCTCTAGAGATGAGTTTTCATTTCTACTCAACCTCTGCTCATGTGTTATCAGTGATGCATGAAGCTCATCAACTGAAAAGTTTGAGAGATCCTTTGTCTCTTCTATGGTTGTGACAATCACATCAAACTTTGAGGGTAGAACTCTCAATATTTTCTCCACAATCCTCCTTTCTTCAAGGGTTTTTCCATGAGTCCTTATCTCTGTGACCAGACCAATTACATGTGTAAAGAATGAGTCAATGGTGTCTGACTCCTTCATGCTCAGATTCTCAAAATCTCTCATCAGCAACTGTAGTTTTGCTGTCTTCACTTTCTCCATGCCTTGATAGGCTGTCTTGAGAGTTTGCCATGCTTCTTTGGATGTATTAGCTGCTACTATCCTTGGAAACACACTCTGGTCCACTGCTTGATACAAAAATACAATGGCTTTTGCATCCTTCTTCCTATTGCTCTTCAGCAGATCTCTCTCTGCCTGTGTCAAACTGTTAAACTCTTCTTCATCAGCTGGTTCTTCAAACCCATATTCAACTAATTCCCATAAATCTTGAGAGATAAACAGGGCTTTCATGGTTATGGCCCAATAGTCATAGTTTTTTCCATTAAACTGTGGGAGTTGGGTGTTAAACATACCCATACTAGTGCTTGTGCTGGCCATTCCTTGCATTCTTAGCTATGGTTTAAATTCTTGACTATGTGTTTAAAAACACTGACTGTTTCTTCAGCAACACAAAAAAAACTTTGAGAAATACCTGAATCCTTTTGCCTGAGACTTCACTTCGCTGGAGAAGATTTACTGCTGCAACAAAAAACTCCTCCCTTCAGCTTCTTTAACACCTTCAAAGAGCCTAAGCCCGCTCTGATACCACTGTTGGGGATTTTTCTGGTAAAATCCCAAAAACAAACAAACTGAACGCACAGAGGCAATGCTCTATTTCCTTCTCTCCACAGGATCCTTTGCACAGGGAAGCTTTTAAAAAAAAAAATCTGAGAACAGAGCATTACACATCCACAAAATGATTTGTATTCATTAAAAACATAATGCCTGATACAACATTCATCCTCTTTCACTCAGAGGGATTTACCAAAAATACATTCAACCAACAAAAGTAACTCTGTCTCCTTCTGAGATTTTACACTGCTGGTGTGTAAAAATCCCTTCTTCATTTACTGCTGTAAAACCCTTTTACATTCACTGGTGTAAAAATATTTTACTCATACAGCTGTAAAACAAATTTTTACATATGTAGTAAAATCTTCATTACATTCACTATAAAAAAATGTTTTTGCTCGCACCATACAATTCACAATTCATTTTTGCTTCCCTTTCGTTTGGACAACATCCAAAAACAATTTACATTTCAACCTGGTTTACTTTTGGTTCGCACTGCTGTGCGATATCACACCTTACTTCACACGCTGGTCAACTCATAAAACATTCCACAAAACAGATGCGCTCCCCTTGTTTTCTTTCGCTACCGCGAGCTCACATATTACTATGTCAACACCAACAAAAAAAACTTAACACAATACATATGCGACCAAATAAAAAAGAACTTACATGCTTTTCTTACCCATACCTCCTTAAGAAATAAAAATATTAAAATTAAAACTTATACCTAACATCTACGACTAGCATTAACTTTTCATTAAATATTTTCTAAAATGCTGGTCAAACAAAAACGTTTACTCCACGTAATATTTATTTCATGCAGGCTCGAATGCAAGTTGGATTGATGGACGGCGGAGAATGCTGAGCTGAATCAGACGGTTGACGGTGATTTCAGGAGCCCACTTCCTGCTGAATGTTAGGCTCCGATAAACCTGTATGGAAGGAAAAATGCATTGAACATGCGTCAAAATTTCATTGCATCGGAGTTGACTGTCTGGAAACCACTTCACACCAAAAGGCGATCTGAAATGCGTCAGGTGGTTTATGGTTTCGCTGTGGCGGTTTTGGGCGTTGTACAAACACAGTTGAAATTATATTTCAACAATCAAGGTCCATAGCTATAAATGCAGAGGGTACTGAGAATGGGCATTCGATTCAAAGCAGAGAGCTATAGCTGTAACTTTTGACAGGCCATGGAGTCCTCTAACGCTCTGTGTTGTTTGATTTTGCTGTGTTTGATTCGGGCAAATGAAGGGAAGTTCTTTGCACTGCCTTCCAATTGGAACCTGGATATTAGTAACTCCACCCTCCCTAGGTATAACTCAGTGCAGGGGCCCTTCAGAGGAATTATAGATGAAAATGGGAACGCCATTGTTAGCGAGAATCACAGATTCGGGTTGGGATCCATTGATGTAAATTCTTCTGGCAAATTTGTTCTGTCTGTTGTAATGGGATTGAATTTCACCTCTCCTCCTGCAGTGGAGATTTGGACAGCAAACAGAAACATGATGGTTACAGAGGGCGCATTTCTTAAGCTGGGGAGTCATGGGAACCTCGTATTGGAAGACTCGGACGGAACGGTGGTCTGGAGTACCGGTACTGGTAATGCTAAAGGCATTTTAATGGTGAAGAACAGTAATTTTCGGATCTATAATACCACGAATTTTTCGCTAGCGTACGAGGGTTCAAATCTTGTGTGGCAGAGCTGGGATTATCCCACACACACGCTCCTGCCCGGGCAATCGCTAAAAAGAGGGCAGGCACTTGTCTCGAATTCATCTGCCACGAATTCAAGATCGGGATCTTATAAGCTAGTTATGGAACCGGGAGGGTTGGTTTTGTTCTACACAAGTTCAATCCAAGAGCCTTATTGGTTTATGGGGCTGCAAGGGCTGGACTACCAAGGTATTCTTAAGCCCTGCTTTTATAATTCCTCATCTGTTGGCGTCGAGGCTGTCTATACCTGCCAAAATTTGCAGGTTTCGTTTAGTGAAACTATAGGCAAATCGTCTTCTTTTTATTCTTGCGCTAATGGAAATCAATCGCTGCAAATGCCTCCTCCTAATTTCAATAATGAGAACGAGTACATGTTCCTAAGACTGGACAGCGATGGCAGCCTTCGCTTGTACCGTGTCTCTATGGTGCCCGGACAGAACAATGTCTCAGATTGGTGCATAGGCTTCGAACTGGATCAATCTAATAGGAATTGCCTACTTCCTAGAGCCTATGGGCCCTATGGCATCTGTGACAAAGGGCAATCCACCTGCCTGCACTACCGGACGCGCGATCAATTCAAACAGATTGGATACCTGGACGCTACGCAGGGATGTTATAGCAGCGGGGGGGAACTCTCGTGCAGCCAGCCGTTGGCGACTCACCATTTCATGCCCCTCCATGGTGTGGACTACTTTCCCAACGACTACCTGAAGCCTGAAGCGAACGTGTCCACTATCGAAAAATGCAAGAGCCAATGCAATTCTAATTGCTCTTGCACCGCCACTTTCTTCCGCAGCAGTTCCTCATCCTGTTACCTTCCAGCTGGCCCGCTATCGAGCTTGAAATTGGCCCCAAACTAGGCATACAAGGCCTATATCAAGGTCCTCAGTAAGTTGCATGGAAACAGGACCTTGGGGTCTAGTAATTCCCTGAGTATCGGCAGCATAGCCGGGATCACGTCCAGCTCCGCGGTCGCGGCTCTGTTCCTCTGCTGGATAATGATTACAATAGTACGAAGGAGCCGAGTGAAGAAGGCAGTCATAGATGAAGAAGAGACCGATTTGGAAGAAATGGAGGAGGAAGCCTTCTTGAAGACGCTTCCAGGGCTGCCGCCCAGGTTCACGTATAACGAGCTGAAGGAAGCCACTGATAACTTCAGCAGAAAGCTGGGGACAGGTGGGTTTGGATCGGTGTACCAAGGCATTTCAAAGGACCAAACCGGAGTTGCCGTTAATAAGCTGGACGGACCGAGACAGGGCTATAAGGAATTCAGAGCCGAAGTTGCCACGATCGGCGGCATAAGCCACATGAATCTGGTGAGACTACGAGGATTCTGCACTGATTCACGGCAGAGGCTCCTGGTTTACGAGCTCATGGACAACGGTTCTTTGGATAAATGGCTCTTCTTGGGTTCGGGCGACAGCAGAGAGTGTTTGACGTGGAAACAACGTTACAACGTGGCAATGGGGATTGCAAGGGCCCTGGCTTGTCTACACGAGCAATGCAGAGAAGCCATCATGCATTTGGACATAAAGCCTGAGAATATCCTGATCGACACAAAATTTAATCCCAAGGTCTCCGACTTCAGCATGTCGAAGCTCCTGAACAATGACATGATGCAGGTCATAACAGCGGTGCGAGGGACTCCAGGGTACCTAGCCCCTGAGTGGCTTCATTACTCTATTGCCACCAAGAAATGCGATGTGTACAGCTTCAGGATGGTGTTACTGGAGTTGTTGTCCAAGTGGAAGAACTTTGATCCCTCCGCAGCCAACCCTCAGCTCAGTTATTTTCCGACTTCGGCCATGCTCAAGGCACTAGAGGGTAGGTATATGGATTTGGTTGATGAGAGGCTCGGGGATAACAGCATGGACACAGACGGTGTCGTTAGAATGACCAAGGTTGCGTTGTGGTGTGTTCAGCGTAATCCCAACAAGAGGCCACGGATGAGCGTTGCCTTGAAGATGCTAGAGGGAGAGTCGGATGTTCCCGATGCGCCCGTGTGGGCGTTGCAGAGAGGGTTTAAGTTCTTAGAAGGATATGGGTATGAGCTCATGAATGATCAAGATAGAGATGACGAAGAGCAGAATGAGAACAACATGGGTGCTGGTGCTCCCACTCTGGACCCAGATATCTAATTGAATCAGCTGACCAGCTAAGATGAATCCGTTCTCACCATTCCTTTCACGCAACTAGGTGCATCATAAAACAATTTCACCAATTATTATTATCACAGTTTTAGAGATAAATATGCAAAGTTGAGTGGATTTATAGTTTGTGCGATCACTTTCTCCATAATATCATCTTTCCACTAATATTAATCCTCTTCTTTTCAATTCAGTTACTAAGTTGTTATTAATCCTCTTCTTTTCAATTCAGTTACTAAGTTGTTTTGTCACGATTAGAAATATGAATGTTAAGATTTCACTCCACACCTAACTTCACTGCAAAGTTACTAAATGAAAGTTAGTGTGTTAGGCCGATAGTTTCGGCAAAGTTAATAATGACAATTAGTGTGTTCGGCCGATAGTTAAGTTAATAATGACGATTCTAGAGATAAATTTGCAAAGTTAACTGGATTTATAGTTTGTGCTATCACTTTCTCCATAATATCATCTTTCCACTAATATTAATGCTCTTCTTATCAATTCAGTTACCAAGTTGTTTTGTCACGATTAGAAATATGAATGTTAAGATTTCACTGCACACCTAACTTCACCGAAAAGTTACTAATGACAGTTAGTGTGTTAGGCCGATAGTTTCGGCAAAGAAAATAATGACAATTAGTGTGTTAGGCCGATTGTTAGTGTACTATGTTAAGTTAGTTAAATAGATAGGTGTTTTATTTTGGAATTTTTATTAAATTTTTGTAATAAATAATTTAGATTTAACCATTCGTTTCAAGCATGGATTTAACATGATATCAAGAAGATTAAATTTTTTCATGTACAAACTTTTTCAAAGTGTAAAATACAATGTGTTATTTTTCAGTGTTTAAATTATATTGTTCTATAAAGTATAAGATTTAAACATTTTACTGACACACTTCTTTTACTTCTAATTACTTTATAGAACATACATTTTGTTTATTATAGCCAACATTATTTTTATGTATAATTTTTATTTTTATTTTAAAGGTGAATGTACACACAGAAAAAATTACACATCCCCTCATATTGAATTGTAAAATAATTCTCTAGGCTCAATAATATGAGAATATTATTCTTCATATACATAATACAATAAATAATTAAATAAATTATAAACAATTTTTTTTCAATAAATAAAAATTTATAAACAATTTCTCTTTTTCATTAAATAAGAATTTATAACCCATTTCTCTTTTTCAATGGTCACTTCTAACTTAACCTTACAAATTTTCAATATTTTTAATTAATTGATGATGATGATGATGGTTCACGTCCACTTCGGACCTAATGAAACGAATTATTTAGTTTGATTTAAGATTTTGTTCCTATGCTCAAAAAGCTTGGAGAGAAGACTCCCGAGCTCACCATAATTTTGACATCATAAACGGCTAGGATGGTCAGTATTGCAACAAAGATTATGAAACTGAGATCTAATGTGGTTGTACGTGGGGCATTCTAAGAGGAAGTGATTTTCAGCCTCGATGTTCATATTCTCACAGAGATGGCAGATCCTTTCCATCCATGGTGTTTTAGGAACTGCCCAATGACCTATTTCACTATGAAGCTCATGAGAGTTCGTTCTAATCTTGGCTATATTAATTTTCTTCTTTGAGCTAGTTAAAACAGAGAGATACTTTTGATGTTCTATGGTGGGGTTGATGACCTCCTTATAATATCTTAATTTTATTTTAGCTGCTAAATCTTTCTCACGCCACATTTTTTCTTTGAACTTAGAAGTAACAATATTTTTAATGTTATTAATGTTTTGCAATGCAACATTCTCTTCGATCTCCCAATGGTTTAACCAGGCCTTGGTGTCTTTATACCATCCTCGTTTGAGCCTTAGGTGGTTTTGGCTGGAATTTAAAGCTAGCTTAGGAAGTGTATGGTCTCCTATGTTATTGAGATTGTGCTTGTACAACAGAATCCTAGTCATAGCTAGGCTCTCGATAGGGGAAAGATCCACTTCTATAAGGAGAATAGGATAGGGTGTATTGCTTTTATTTTTGAGGTTATGCGTTATAAAATGCTTCTAGATTTGCTCAATGTTTCTCCAGGATTCTCTAGAGATGCTGCAACCCCAAACCTCACATCCATATAAGATAACAGGAGTGACTGAAGTTTCAAAGAGGAACTTCCTTCTATCCACATTGCGAGGTTTGTCATTTTAAAATTATTTTCGAGACCAAAATAAGCTTTCCAACCCCGATTAATCCTTTTCTCAATGCTATAGTTCCAGTTGAGCTTGTTATGAATATCAATTCTTAGGAACTTGTAAGAAGACACTTCCCCCAAGTTACTATTGTCATACATAAAATTAGCGTAAGTGTCCTTCTTGTATTTGATAGTCATAACTTTTGTTTTGTCTGTGTTAACAGTGATACCCATGGTAGAGCAGAAATCCTTAAGAAGTCTAAGTTTCTTATCAAGATCAGATGGGCACCTTGCAAGAAGAACAATATCATCAGCATAGAGAAGAAGGATGTTGACTATCCCAGCTAAGTGTAGAAATTCCCACTGTAGATCAACAAATTATACAATATACTAAAACACAATACAAGATCTACTTCTACAACACTTTGCGGAAGCTTAATCGAATTGAGCAAGATCAATGAGAACACATATAACTGAGAATGAGAAATCAATCACGCATAACACAGAAGAAATAAACCAGGGAAAGCCTCAGCCTAAAACCCCAATCTCTGTATTATCATACAAGTGGAAATATCTCTAGATTACACAAAGCTTTAGCTCACAAGCTATCCAGCTCTCAGTACAATCCCTTTGTTGCTCATAGACAGTCAAAGGCTTCTCACAAACCTTCTCCTCTTCCCTCCAAGCCTCCTATTTCCTTGCGCAGTTTCTCCTGGGGTCCAATGCTGCCACATGTGTGTAATAATCCCTCATACACTACTCTGACCTCTGAAATAACTGCACATACTTGAAGGAGATGATTCCTTCTACATGGATGAGTTTCCTTTATAGGAAAAATCCTCCAACTGATAGTACACTGTCCCTTCCTCTGATCTCAATTGGGTCTCTGACTGAAATGACATGCATGAGTTATTTATGAGAGAATATTTAGTTATCTAGAGAGCAGTAGTTACATGCATGCAAACATTAACTAACTGAACTCACAATTAATTCAAAAAACTGTTTGAATTAATCTAACTGGACTTGACTCAGTTAACTGAGTCAACTAATTACAACTCAAATTACAACTCACCCTTATCTCTTTAATTGATGGATAAATTCCTCAATTAATGGAGAAATTGTTGCATGTCCCCACATAGACTTCATGTTTGATTTTCCTTAACTAATTGACTCAAGATGAATTAATTAATTATTTTACGAACATCTGCTAAGATCAAATTCGAATTTTAGTTCAGGGACTAACTAAAATAGGAATCTAACCTGAAATGCTATTTATAGCAATGCTATTTTTAGCACTTCCATTTTTCATTTCTCGCTGCTATGTCCAACACTGTTACCCGAACTGCTATTTATAACAGTGCTATTTTTAGCACTTCTATTTTTAGCATTTCTTGTTGCCATTTTCAACACTCCCTCTCAATAAGAAAGACATCCAACTCGAACCCGATCCTAAACCTTTGGAATGTTCTGCATGCAACACTTCTCCCAAGTGTGGTTGCTCCAGCAACTCTAGAAACAAAAAAAACTCCCAACTAACCTCTTTGTTGGGGTAGAAACATACTTTGATGCTGAAACTCCCTCTGCCGCTGACAAGTTCTCCCTCTATGACCTGTGAGCTACTGCAACACTCCGTGCATATCACACCGTTACACACCTCTCTGTGCCATCCTGCACTGGTGCAACACTCCTGTGCCTCTCGCATTGCTATAGCTTGCTAGCTCTACACAGTCTTGGGACTCCTGCACTGTAGCTCTCTCTACTGCTCCATCTGCATCTGTCTCTACCCACTCAGCCAGTCCTGATACTCCTCGTCGGGGCTCCCGTAGCAAGGTCTAAACAAAGATGTTGGGTACCTCAATGATCTTGCCCAGGCTATTCTAGCCTTCTTGGGACTGTCACTCCACATCGCCCCACCTCCGACCTGGAGGTATGTATGCATATGATCCCTCTGCCCATTTGGCTCCAAATTTCCCCCTACTGGAGGTCTCTGCATGAGTGGATGCCTCCACTTGATCTCCTCTCGGATTCTCCAGTTGTGGCTGCCCCACAACCCCCTAAAGTTGCTTCACCAATTGTGGCTCCTCCACAATTTTCTGAGACTTCTTTTGGTGCTGCATGTTGAGAGGTAGTGTACTCTCGCTATCAACCACCAAGTATCTAACCTTTGCCTTGCTCCTCAAGGCTTTGTATGCATCTTGAACCTCAAGAGCATACAGGTTCTTGGCTAGCACATCAATATGTTTCATCTTTCTCGTCGTCACGAAATTTTCTAGAAAAAGAGTTCATTTTAAATCAGCGATATCTCCCTCATCCGAACTCCAATTCAGCCAATTTTTTTCTTTGAATTTGAGTATTTTTCCGCAAGGAATCCAGATCTTCTATTTTTTTCTGAAAATTTTGCACAAAAATTTTCAGATCTGCTCTGAAAACTCGCGGCCCAATTTTTTTTTTACTTCGAATTCTCTTCTTCGTATACTGTTCACTACTTCGATAAAATTTGCTTCGATAAACTTGGTTCTGATACCATGTATAAATTCTCAATGTAGATCACTTGATAATGCAATATACTAAAGAAAAATACTTTATCTACTTCTACAAACAAACTTGCAGAAGCTTAATTGATTTTGAGCAAGATCAAATAGAACACATATAAGAGAGAATGAGAAATCAATCACACATGAACACAGAATAATACTCTGGGAAAGCCTCATCTAAAACTCGAATCTTTGTATTATCATACAAGTGGAAATATCTCTAGATTACACACAGCTTTAGCTCACAAGCTATCCAGCTCTCAATACAATCCCTTTGCTGCTCATAGATAGTCGAAGGCTTCTCACAAACCTTCTCCTCTACCCTCCAAGCCTCCTATTTCCTTGCGCAGTTTCTCCTGGGGTCCAATGTTGCCACCTGTGTGTAATAATCCCTCACACACTGCTCTGGCCTCTGAAATAACTGGACAAACCTGAAGGAGATGATTCCTTCTGCATGGATGAGTTTCCTTTATAGGAAAAATCCTCCAACTGATAGTACACTGTCCCTTCCTCTAATCTCAAATGGGTCTCTGACTGAACTGACATGCATGAGTAATTTATGAGAGAATATTCAGTTATCTGGAGAGAAGTAGTTACATGCATGCAAGCATTAACTAACTGAACTCACAATTAATTCAACAAACTATTTGAATTAATCTAACTGGACTTGACTCAGTTAAATAAGTCAAGTAACTACAACTCAAATTACAACTCATCCTTATCTCTTTAACTGATGGATAAATTCCTAAATTAATGGAGAAACTGTTGCATGTCCCCACATATACTTCATGTTTTATTTTACTTAATTAATTAACTCAAGATGAATTAATTAATTATTTTACAAACAACTGCTAAGATCAAACTCGAATTTTACTTCACTATTTTAGTTCAGGGACTAATTAAAATAGGAATCTGACCCGAAATGTTATTTATAGCAATGTTATTTTTAGCACTTCCATTTTTCATTCCTTGCTGCTATGTCCAACACTGGTACCCGAACTGCTATTTATAGTAGTGCTATTTTTAGCACTTCTATTTAAAGCATTTGTTGTTGCCATTTTCGACACTAAGATCGTGCTAGCACAACCTCCTTCCTCTAAACAACCTTCTAGCTTGTCAATGTAAATTCAAAATAGGGTAGGGGAGAGGGGGAAACCTCGTTTAACTCTAATATTACACTTAATATCTTTCGACCACCCCTCATTGCTCTTTAACATGGCAATTACATTCTTGTATAACCTTATAGCGGTAGTGGAAATGTGGTTCACTAAGGATAATATAAAGGATGACTTGAGTTAAGGGGATTCGTGGTAGCTTTCTTTAGAGATTAGAATGACTTGAATTAGGATGAGGATTTTTTTGCAAATAATAGGACCTTTGTTTTCACTACAAAAAGAGAAAACCATGCTCAGTAGGAAAACCATAAGAGTGGGCTTGCAATTATAATGGAATCTCTAATGTAGAAGAAGGGACAGATTGAAAACTCAAGAGGCTGAGTTTGGTGTTTTGCATCAACATGTTTCAAATTTGTCTAGGAGCCCTCAGTTAGCCACCTCCAAAATCAGAATGTCTATTAGTTCGGGTGTTGAATAAAACAATGAGTAGGAATGTGATCTGGATTGTTTTGGATGTGATCCAATGGTTGGGAATTTGTTATGGTTGATCCATGTGCTTTGATCTGATCAGTTTTAATGGGAAATTTAATGGGTTGGGTGTCATTTATTGAACACAATGGGTTGGATTGTTGAATAATACAACAATTATGGTTGCCATAAATCAACAATTTACATGTGCAAGTATGAATGTGCATTTGCGATACATAGCTTCATGTCAGTTCAATGGGGGTTGAAGTGATGGGTACTTTGTACTTCTGGAATAGACAATTTTGGAAGGATTTATAGTTTTATTTGTTTCATAGTTGGGACAAGATGTTTTGTACTCTTGGTATTTAAAAGACTATTTATGGATAGTTCTGATCGCACTCTATATTTTGGGAAATTTTGGACATAAATTAAAAGATATTTTCACTTAATGTTATATACTTTTGTTTAAAAGGTGGTTGACATGTCTCAATTTCTGATGGCATGGGGGGGACAATACCATAACAACTACTAGTCCCTGCATAACATTAAACATCTCTCCCCTAGTTTATTAAAATTTCATTCTAAAATTTGAAGCATTTGACAGGAGTTGTGAACCCTACCATTATATATGTGTGAAAAGTACATCATATTGTGAGGAAGGGATGTGGAAAACATTCCACGCAGAATTTTCTTTATTATCATAATCAATGATGTTTGACCGAAGAGAAATGAAGGAAACGAATGGGAAATTGTTCTATTATTCTCAGCTAGTTGTGACCCAAGAAAAATGAGGAAATAGTGTGGAAAATGCTATACGGAAGTAGGTATGTTGATGTCCATTTTGCTATTTACCAACAGTGAGAAAGCATCGTAGTTATAAACAAAGAGAGTACTGAGAATAGTCATTAATTCAAAGCAGAAAGGTGTATTTTTTTACACACCATGGTGTCCTCTAACGCTCTGTGTTATTTGATTTTGTTGTGTTTGATTGGGGAAAATGAAGGGAGGTTATTTGCACTGCCTTCCTCCCGCTGGGATGTGGTTATCACTAACGCCAACCTCAGTAAGTACAAGGCCCTTCAGAGCAGTCACAAATGGATATGGGAACCCCATTGTTAGTGAGAATTGAAGATTCGGGTTGGGATTCGTTGATGTAAATTCTTTTGAAAATTTCATTATGTCTATTTTTATGGGATTGAATCTCACCTCTCCTCCTACCATGGAGATTTGGACAACAAACAGAAACATGATGGTTATAGAGGGCATAATGCTTAAGTTGGGGAGTCATGGGAACCTCATACTAGAAGGCTCAGACAGAACCATGGTCTGGAGTATCGGGACTGATAAGTCTAAAGGCATTTCAATGGCAAAAAACCACAATTTTAAGGTCTATAATACCATGAATTCTTTGCTTGTGTGCAAGGGTTTGAATCTCGTGTGGCAGAGCGTTTCCCTGAAGATGCTAGAGGGAGAGTGGGATGTTCCTGATGTGCCCATGTGGCCGTTGTAGAGAGGGTCTAATTTCTAAGAAGGATATGGGTATGAGCTCATGAATGATCAAGATGGATATCGCGAAGAACAAAATGAAAACAACATGGGTGCTAACACACCCAAACAACACTATGGACCCATATACCTAGTTAAACCAGTTGGCCAACTTAGATGAATCCATTCTCACCATTCCTTTCACACAACTTGGTACATCCAGATGACAATTTCAGAAGTTTTCATCACAGTTATAGAGATAAATTTGCACAACTAAGTGGATATATATTTTGTGCCATCGCTTTTTCATAATCATTGTTTCAATCATATTGATCATCAAATCAAGTTTTCAATTCAGTTAGTAATTTGTTTCGTCATGATTAGATATATGAAGGTTAAGGTTTCACTCCACACCTAACTAATTCTCCACAAAGTTACTAATGGTAGTTGTGTTAGGCTTGTTAGGTGGATAGTTAGTGTACTAGGGTTGTTAGGTGGACAGGGAGTGACAGTTAGTATGTTAAGCTTGTTAGGTGGACAGGGTGTGACAGTTGGTGTGTTAGTGTTGTTAGGCAGATTGTGTTAGGCTTGTTAGGAGGACATGGTGTGACAATTAGTCTGTTAGTGTTGTTAGTGAAATAGGGTGTGGTCTATTTTGAAATAGAGTTTTTAATATTTTTATTTTAAAAAAGGTTATAAATAGTTTAGAGTGAGAATATTCTTTTTCAAATACATAATCTATCAAATAAAATAAAATTTTATAAACAATTTTTCTTGTTTTCAATTTCCATTTCTATGTTAATATTACAAATTTTCAATATTGCTATTAAAATATAAATATTTTAAAAATATTATATATATATATATATGAGAAAAAAATAGAACACTTTCCATTAGATAAAAATGTTTTACATGTTCTTAGTTCTTGTCCATAGTATCCAGTTGTCATTCAAAAGGAAACCAAATGCCATAATTGCTAGACTAAATACCCCCCTGTTGCTGCACAAGGTAGCAATCACAATGATTCCAAATGGATTAGTCAAAGTATTACCACCTATTGTCAAGAACAAAGAAAATAAACATCAAAATAATAAAAAGAGATATATCCTTGTGTTAAACAAATGCTTTGTGATAACCTTTGGAACATAGCAAAACAAATTAAAAATACTAACTAATAAAAAAGCTTATATGGTAGGATACTTCATTGTTTTTCAATTATTTATGTTGTGTTTTTGAGTTGCTAGTTTCAAGGTAGAGTTTTGTGTAAAAATGTTTTTGTTTATTTATAATTACATCGCATATCTTCATAAGAAGAACCAATAGGTAGCAATATCACTACTTTTGCTTTTTTATATAGATGTATTTTTTGCATATAAGAGTTTTGTGTAAAAATGTTTTTGTTTATTTATAAATTACATCACATATCTTCATAAGAAGAACCATTAGGTAGCAATATCACTACTTTTTCTTTTTTATATAGATGTTTTTTCTTCATATAAACTACATGCAAAAAATTATAAAGGTAATGACATTAACACCACATGGCTATATTTATAGTATAATAATTTGCATAATTAAATGTTGTATATAAATTTCATAAGTGATTTTTTATATTACTTATCTCTGTCATATCAATCACTTAATGTTTATCTCATATCAAATATTAAAATTAATATTGAAAAATATTATAAAAAATATTTAATTATTTATATTTATCCTATGTTAAAGGTAGTAGTAGTAGTATATATATATATATATATATATATATATATATATATATATATATATATATATAGACCATGTCAACTTAATTCTTAGAAAAATGTAGTCAATTACATCAAGAATAGCCTTTTCCTTTACCTTCTTTATGACACCACTTTAGATACTTCAGATGTTATGTGGTGTCTTTGTCACAAGGCTTAGTGTAACACCCTATGGTTGGCTCATCAATCAGGTGCGCCCTCTCACCATGCAAAGTAGCCGAAGTCATGAAATATGCGATGGAGCAACCAGGAATGAGGCGTATGTTATATGTGCGGGCAGGTTGGTGTTCCATGTTTATAAGGGCAAGTTGGGGGAGCTCGTCTTAACAAGCCGACCGAGGAGCGAAGGCAAACAAAGGGCGAATGGGCGAGTCGACCTATAAAGGCATTGTAATGTTTGATGGACACGGCAATTGGAGGTTTAGTTGGAGGGTCAGCCAAAGGGCGTAATGCTACACAGAGGTAGCATATATATGCATGGTGGAGGCTTGACATTTCACCATCGATCGATCGGTCTTCAATCATAGAACAAGAAGTGTGAGGAAGGTGAAGTAGCCGCAGCGAAGGCGCAGGCAATACACCCACTCATCGGGCAGGTTACATGGCCTTGGCATGGCGTTTGAATGGTTGAAGGTGCGGGTGGTGGTCGTGTGAGGGTGCTCGCCCACCGAAGTTGTAAACGAGTTTGGGTTGTATCTCAAGTGAGGGTCGTGCACGGGCGCGCCCTCCTGCCTAGACAAAGAACTCGTGTATGTTGTATGTTTTTGGGTTGGAGGGTGAGACCACCGTGCAGTCGTGCACGGGTGGGCACCCGACTTTGTAACGCTGGTGGAGCCTAACTCCCGATCATTTGTAAATATTCTCATATATAATAAAAGATTATTATTACATGTGATGTGTTCTCCTGTTTTTCTATATTGTTGATGTTATAATGTCAATGGATTCCGCACATTAATGTTATGTTATTCATGAATAAAGATGAATGTTAAGGCGTAGTTCATAAAGTAAGATAACAATGGATCATGTTAATTACTTAGGCGGTACCGCACCTAACCAATTTAACGAAAAAAGAATTGGGGGCGTGACAGGTGGTATCAGAGCAGGTTCACAGGTAGTGAAGCCGTTGCTTGACGGGAGCAGAGAAAAGACATGTATGCAGGGAAAAGTTATGGAGAAATCGTGGATTAACAGTCTAGTTTTCGTGGACTTGATGGTTCATGGCAAGACCATTCAAGCTCTGGTGGACACGGGAGCCACTCATAACTTCATGACGACATGGTTGGCAAAAGAGGTTGGATTGATGATCTTCCCATCAAAAGTGGAAGTCAAGGCAGTGAGCTATAGAGCTAAAGTGGCGGGTTCGGCACACGAAGTTCCTGTGTAGATAAAAGACTGGAAGGGTCAGTTGGACTTCACTGTGATGGAGATGAACAACTTCGATATGACACTAGGACAAGATTTCTTGAAGGGCAACAAGGCAATTGTTTTCCCCTTATATGATGAGGTGGTGCTGGTTGGACAGTCACAAACTTGGACTTTGCCCACTAATAGGCAAAGGAGGGAAGTCAAGGTGCAATATGTTTCTACACTAAGTTTAGAGAAGGCTATGAAGGAGTCAGATATGGAGACATATGTGGTGATGTTCAAGGGAGTCGAAGGTGATGGAGTGGGGATGCCTATTCCAGCCTAGATTTCTGAGGTACTGGCCAAATATGTGGATTTGATGCCTGATGAGCTACCAAAGAAACTTCCACTAAGGTGTGCAGTGGACCATAGTATTGAGCCTGAGCCAGGAAAGCAAGCCCCGGCTAAAGCACCTTATCGGTTGTCAGGACCTGAGTTGGAGGAATTGAAACGACAACTAAAGGAGTTAGCTGATGCAGGTTTCATCAGACTTTCAAGGTCCCCTTATGGAGCTTCGGTATTGTTCCAACAAAAGAAGGATCCTAATGAGCTACGGATGTGCTGTGATTACCGTGCATTGAACAAGCAGACGGTAAGGAATAAATATCCTTTGCCATTGGTTGCTGATTGCTTTGAGAAGCTTGCGAAAGCCCGAGTGTTTTCCAAGCTAGACTTGAGGCATGGGTATTATCAAGTGCAGATAGCTGAAGGAGATGAGGAGAAGACCGCGATAGTAACAAGGTATGGTAGCTTTGAGTTCGTTGTTATGCCATTCGGGTTGTGTAATGATCCTGCTACGTTTTGCACTTTGATGAATGATGTCCTACGACCATACTTGGATTCGTTCGTAGTAGTATACTTGGATGATATAGTGGTTTACAATGACAACATGGAGGATCATAAGAAGCACTTGGAAATGTTGTTTGAGGCACTAAGGGCAAATCAGTTGTTCTTGAAGAAGTCTAAGTGTATGTTTGCTCAGACCAAGATTCCATTCCTTAGGCATATACTTGGTCAAGGGTACATACGGATGGAGCCGAGCAGAGTGAAGGCGATTGAGAACTGGGTTGAACCAAAGAATGTCCATGAGATGAGGGTGTTTTTGGGCATGACCAACTACCAATGGAAGTTTGTAGAGGGGTACTCCAAGGTAACATCATCACTGACAGACCTATTGAAGAAAGACAAGAGGTGGAGTTGGACGGATAAATGTCAAAAGGCATTTGATGACTTGAAGAAGAGGATGGTTACAACACCGGTACTAAAGTTGCCTGACTTCAAGAGACCATTTGAGGTACACACTGATGCTTCGGGTTTTTCCATAGGAGGGGTTCTTATGCAGGATGGGCATCCGGTGGCGTACAAGAGTCGGAAGTTGCAGGATCGAGAACGAGGGTATCCGGTTCATGAGAAGGAGATGACTACAACAATTCACTGTCTTCATGTATAAAGGCATTACCCGATTGGGAAGTTGTTTGTTGTCAAGACTGATAATGTTACAGCAAGTTATTTTGCATCACAATTGAAACCTTTTGCAAAGCAAGCTCATTGGCAGGACTTCTTGGCAGAATTCGACATGACTATCGAGTATAGACTGGGAAGACACAATGTGGTAGTGGATCCCCTTAGCAGGAAGGGAAAACTTGCAGCATTGGAAGGAGAAGACTGGGCAGAAAGGAGTAGGAGTCGAATTTAGATGTCAGAAGAGATGCAGAATAAGCTCAAGGAAAGTGTAGAAACTGATACTTTGGCGCATAATATAGTGAAGCAGATAAAGGAGGGGAAGACATGAAAGTTCTTTCTATGCGATGGGTTCTTGTTCTTTGGAAACTGACTCTATGTTCCAAAGTCATTTGGAATCAGGAGACACCTTTTGAAGGAGTACCACGACTCACTGTGGGCTGGCCACCCAGGGCAGCATCGTTCTTTGGCATTGTTGGAGAGAGGATTATTTTGGGAGAAGATGTGGGAGGATGTAGAGGAGTATGTACATGCGTGCATCATTTGTCAACAGGAAAAATCAGATAATCAAAGGCAAGGAGGTCTGTTGCAGCCTTTACCGATTCCTAAGAGGCCATGGATGAGTGTCTCGATGGACTTCATCTCTCAGTTGCCACAGGTTCAGGGGTATAATGGGATTATGGTCGTGGTTGATCATTTTCCAAGTATGTTGTCTTTGTTCCAACAAATATGCCTTGTGGAGCCGAGCGGACTGCGGAGTTTTTCTTTAAGAATGTAGTGAAGTATTGGGGGATGCCATTAAGCATCATATCGGACTAAGATCCATGTTTTACAGGTAGATTTTGGACCAAATTGTTCAAGTTAGTCAAGACAGAGTCGTTGATGAGTTCGAGCTACTATCCACAGATAGATGGACAGACCAAGAGGATCAACGCATTGCTAGAGGATTGCTTGCGACATTATGTGATGGCTGATCAGAAGAATTGGCCTGAACTCTTGGATATTGCTCAATTTAGCTACAATATTCAAAAGAGTTCTACGACAGGGTATAGTCCATTTGAGTTGGTGAATGGACAGATGCTGGTTACACTGCATACCGTAGTGACAGGAGGTTTTTTTAGAAGTCCTCATGTGAAGAAATTAATGAAGGCTTAGGATGAGACCTTGGAGCTGGCATGGTTATGCTTGCACGAAGCTGCAAGGAGAATGAAGAAATGCGCTGATAAAGGAAGACGGGATGTACACTTCAGTGTGGGAGATATGGTGTTTCTCAGGATTACTGGGGAGCAGTTTCAACCAGCTAAGGGGACTATGAACAAACTGAAATGGAGGTATGAGGGACCATTCCGAGTGAAGAAGACAGTGGGGGAAGTTTCTTATGAGCTAGAGCTTCCGCACCATATGCACATGAAGCATCTGGTTTTTCACGTGAGTTAGTTGAAGAGATGCAGACTTGATGCTGATCATCCAGAGAGAGCTGAACCACCGAGAGGACCAGCTGGGATTATGGACAAGCCAGATTTGGAGCTGGAGAAGATTTTGAGCTTTGGAACTATAGGGATTGGTTGCCACATGAAATGAGAATTTCTTGTCAGATGGAAGAATGCACTGGAGGAGGAAAGCTGGGAATCGGAGGACTCACTTTGGAGATGGAAGAAGAAGATTGAGAAGTATGACAGAAAGCTACTGAGGAAGAAGAGCGATAATTATTTCGAGTGGGGGAGGATGTAACGCCCTGCGGTTGGCTCACCAACCGGGCGCGTCCTCTCACTGTGAAAAGTAGCCGAAGTCATGAAATATGCGATGGAGCGACCAAGGAATGAGGCATATGTTATATGCGCGGGCAGGTTGGCGTTCCATGTTTATAAGGGCGAGTTGGGGGAGCTCTTCTTAACAAGCTGACCGAGGAGCGAAGGCAAACGGAGGACGGATGGGCGGGTCGACCTACAAAGGCGTTGTAATGTTTGATGGATGTGGCGGTTGGAGGTGTAGTTGGAGGGTCAGCCAAAGGGCATAACACTACACGGAGGTAGCATATATATGCGTAGTGGACGTTTGACATTTCACCATTGATCGATTGGTCTTCAATCATCGAACAAGAAGTGTGAGGAAGGTGAAGGAGCCACAGCGAAGGTGCAAGCTATGCGCCCGCTCACCAGGCAGGTTACACGGTCTTGGCAAGGAGTTTGAATGGTTGAAGGTGTGGGTGGTGGGCATGTGAGGGCGCCCGCTCGCCGAAGTTGTAAACGGGTTTGGGTTGTATCTCGAGTGAGGGTCGCGCACAGGCGCGCTCGCTCGCCTTGACAAAGAACTCGTGTATGTTGTATGTTTTTGGTTTGGAGGGTGAGACCACCGTGCGATCGTGTGCGGGTGGGTGCCCGACTTTGTAACGCCAGTGGAGCCTAGATCCCGATCATTTGCAAATCTTCTCATATATAATAAAAGATTGTTCTTACATGTGATGTGTTCTCCTGCTATTCTATATTGTTGATGTTATAATGTTAATGGATTCCGCACATTAATGTTATGTTTTTTTTTTAACCACATGGTGAATCGGTAATTTCCAGGCCTAATCTAAGGGAGACCCAAGATCAAACCTTAGAGCTGCCACTATAACACCAAGAGCATAACCAACCAGCTGCAAGTCGGGTATACTAAGTTCCTATGATTTTAGCAAGAGCAGACTCACGGGAAAGGGGAATCCACCCCTCTAGCTGCCACCACAGCAGGTCATTGTACTCAATGAGATTTGAACAAGGCGTAGTTCGTAAGGTAAGATAATAATAGATCATGTTAATTACTTAGGCGGTGCCAATTTAACGAAAAAAGAATTGGGAGCGTGACACTTAGAGATGAGGGATCCATAATAATTAACGTTTTAATGTATTTAGTATTGGTGATGAGGAGAGATTAGAATGATTCGACCATTTTGTTTCCTTCAACACCACTGACCATCCATATATTTTAGTGGAATGGGAGAACCATATTTAGAAAAGGTGTGAATGAACCCATTTTTCAATGGAATGGGAGAACCACATTTGGAAAAGGTGAAATGAATGAAAAGGAGAACCAATTACCCGTAAGTCATCCATGGTCTTACCAACAAATAAATGAAATAAAAAGATCTGCAACTTAGCTGATATAATAAAGTAAAAGTGGGTGCTTATCTTTTAAGAAAACATGTATTATGAAAGTCTTATTTTATTTTTTATTAATATCGATTAAAGGCAATAAGCCCTTCACTTTGGACGACTCCTATTTCGTAGACCATAGCAAAGTTAATGCTATGTCCTTACACCCTCTGACAGCGGCAGACAGCCTCCTTGATGTCATGGCGCCCTTACATGCTCGACCATGGATCATGGCATGCATCCCTCTCCAGCGATTACAGGTCACGTAGCTTCGGCGACTCTGCCGTCTGCCGTGCTCCTGCCCATCGACCCTACCCGCCTCCATTTTGGCCTCCACTCTGGCATATTGATGAGGCACATTTACCAACCTCTGCCTATGATCATCCATCCATCTGGCTGTTTGTATTGATTGTCATGAAACGCGGAAGCATGCGTAAGATAGGCCCATCCATTCCTGTGAGATTGATAGCCATGAAATGGCCTCATACGAAACACAAGACCCGCCCCGCCCAAATTCGAAATTTGAAATGGCCTGATACGAAACACAAGGCCCGCCCTGCCCAAATTCGAAATTTGAACTTGTGCCGATGTATTAATGGGGTCGGATGCCCTCTACTGGTGTTCTTCTGAAACTGAAACCTGTGTTTGTAGCTCTCTTCGAGAGGGCGACCCAAAAGGATAGAAGCGCTTCACACGGAATCCACATTCATATGTAAGTGGCATCTCCGCTTCACATCTATTGTTCGGAGGAACTTTTCAGGCAGCGATGGACAAAATATGCTTCGGTAAATGGACCATTTGGATTGTCATCCTGTTGTTGTTCGGGATGATTTTATTGGTCGATGTTACCACTCAACTAGGTAAAGAAGAATTTTTTTTGTATTTTTCCCTTCATTTATAAATAAATTAACCTCTTCCTTCCTAAATAAATTAACCTCTTCATTCCTGGCATTGTAGGTGGATTTTAGAACATCAATTGTAGAGGGAAAGCAAAACATAGAGGCGACAACAATATAAAATGGGTCAATGAAGCTAATTACATAGACGTCGGGCAGACAGTAGAGATAGGGAACGTAGCTGAACAAAGGTTCGGTTCTTACTTGAATAATCTCAGGCTTTTCCCAAAGCCTCTCGACAAGTCTTGTTATGAGGTTCCTGTGGCCTGGTCTTATCCTGGAAATTACTGTGGATTCCAACAATTGCCAAGCTTTTCTTACTCTATTGAGACACTCGGTATGTTGCATAGGCCAGGATCAGGAAATAACAGTCTCTCGAATTTCCCCTCTCTTGAGGATCAACGCGCACTATTTCAAAAAAAAAGGAGTAATATATTGTGCTTGAATTGAATCTTGGTTTTTTTTTCATTTTTCACTGTTTCTTTGGATTAAAACACAGAGGTGAGGGTTAAAAGTTGGTAACTTAAGAAATGTTCCTCCACAGCATTCGGTCGAAAACGCTCTGCAAAAAATTCATTCGGTCATTATTTACATACACTCTTCCACAGCATTTAGTACAAAGCACTATGGGAAAATTTTCAGGGATTCTTTACTTGACATATATTAGCGGAAATGATGAATTCATTGACGTCTATTTGTCATAAGCTTTAAATCCGTCCAGAAAAGTTTAATTCAAATCGAATGCATCCATTGAAATGAAAAGGTTAATTCATTTATTTTTTTCCCTTATTTGAATTTTGTTAATTTTTAAAATTTAAAATTTTAAATAAATAAAACTATTATATAAATGGATTTTGATTAGAAATTTTTAAAATTATTATATGTTAAAGAAATAAAATTATTGTATAAATATAGGTTGAGGATGAGGACTAATAATAAATTATTGAGAAAAAAAAAATTAAACTTTATTTTTATGTTTGTAACATAAAATAAAAGTATTTCAAAATGATCATAAAAGTATTTCAAAATTATCATAATTTTAATAAAATTAAATTGTTAAAACACATTGTTTTTCATATTTGAATTTTTTAATTTTATAATGTTGATAACCTTTTTTATTTCATAAGATTTTTGGAATTAATAAATGCCAAATTTCATATAACTTTGGATTGTTTTTCTAGTTTTTTTTCCTTTGGGTTTTTTCATTTAATAATTTATGTTTTAATTTTTACGTCTTAATCCTTATATAAATGGATAAAAATATGTTCTTCATGAGACTTAGATAATAGGATTATAAGGTTTTATATCAATTAATCTGGTTAATCTTTGATTAAAATAAATAAAATTATAAATTGAATTAACTAACTAATTGAAAATAGATATAATTTTTCTATTAACTTTTATTTGTATTCTAAATAGAAATTACTTCGTTTCTAATATAATTAAATTAAATTATAAAACTAACTAATTAATTAGGCTATATAATTATTACTCATTTATTCTTAGTATTTAATATAATAATATTATTATATGTCTTTCTAGTCTTTGATGATTAAAAAAGTCTATTGGTTAATTTGGCTAAATGCAAGCAATTTACATTTAATCGTAAATAGAAATAAAACTAACTATCTAATTATTTAATTAACTAATTATATGTCCCTCTCCATATCTCTTGGTCCTGTCTGGTTACCCAATCTAATGTAGTCGTTTCTCTCTATTTATATTGTAGCCATGATCTAATGTAGCTATTTCCTGGTCAAATGTAACCTACTCTCTCTATTTATACTACATCCATGATCTGGTTCTTCAACTTTTCCTGACGTTAAACCACACTTGTTGGTGTTTTCCATGTTAAACTCTTCTCAAAAAACTTGATATGGATCATAGAAGCCTAAATTCAATAATATTTGTATTATAATAAAATTATACAATATTAATATTTCTATTCAAATGTACAAATTTTTCATCTTTAAAAATGAAGTAGTTTTTCTTTGTTAATGTTCACATTTGCACACCATCTCACATGAAGTGTTTTTTTCATCACTTGTCTCCGCATTTCATTTGCAACATTTCTCTTTTTTTTTAGAAAATCTAAGAATCTACATGTACGATGTGATTATTGCTGAAAACCATCTTAATAATCATCATTGCTTTTAACTTGAAATTACTTATTATAAATAAAAACAAAATGGAAGAAATAATGATAAAAATCCTACACAACAACAATACACATAAACCATGACTCTTACTTGGTTAGTAGACATGATAAATGTCAAAACATTTACTCCATTAGACATCTCACATTGTCCAAAATAAAAAATCAACTAAATTATAACTTTATTTTAAATTATTATTATTATTAAAAGAATTAATATATGACTTCAATATATACAAATATTTTGAAAAACATATAACAATATTCTTAACCATGGAGATTCTTAACAATGCCATGGGTTATCAATACTACATGCTCAATATGACGTGTTAATATGACATTTTTTTAATTAATTAATTTGAGACAAATTAATTAAAATATCATAACTAACTCTTAGATAAGTCTTAACCTTTGATGTGTGATTACTATTATAAATATTTCAGCATATTCTGTGGAAGTTAAATCTCTATCATCCACCTAATAATCATTTATGGGCATATTCCATGGAAATTAAATCTATACCATACACCTATTAATTATTGATAATTAAATTAAAATTATAAAAAACTATTCTAAAATAAACAAGCTTATTAGCATAATTAATTAATAAAAAATATTTATAGTATAATCAAAATGTAGTTTCTCTAACATGTGAACATCTTATTTACAAATTTCATAAGTTTTTTGCAATATTAATGAAAATCTAATAATATTTTATTTTATTTTATATATATTTTTAATTTGGATAAGACTACATCATCATCATATTCAATATATTACTACAATAGAGTAGTGACTTCACATCAAGAAGTGATAATCACCATAATGGAATAGTGACTTTACATCAAATTTTTTTTTATCCAAAACTAAATAAACACATTCTTTTATTATACTACTAATTTAACAAAATATACATAAATCAATTTAAAAATTTAAATTATATATATATATATATATATATATATATATATATATATATAGATAGATATATTTCACATAAAATTTATTTATTATTATCAATTTTCTGTGGGTTAAAAAGAGGAATACATCTCCCAAATCAATTCATCTTAGAACAAAGAGCTTGTTGTTGTTTTAACAACTCTATAATTTTTAAATAATTATTTAATTGGCGGAGTTTTCCTCACCTTATATTTAAGGGCTATATTAATTTTGGTAATTTCTTCGGAAGATGTCATTATCAAACTCTATTTGAACGAAATTATATTACGTTTGGTAATTTCTTTGGAAGATGTCATTATCAAACTCTATTTCAATGAAAAACATGATTACATTGTGATTAATGTTCACCATAGTATGGAAAGGCGAGAGCTATTTCCACCTCTATAGAAACATTAATGCTCTCTTAAGAGATTCTAAGGACAGTATTTGGACACGGGTTCTGACATCCCCTCCATTCTTCGGCTAACAGATTTTGATTCCATAGTAATGGAGATATGCATGATGCCATCATTCATGTCGTTGTTTGTATTGATGCGCATTGAAATGAGTGACATGTGTATCATGGCATGTCATGTAACATATGCTATCTACCATCTGATATTTATTGCCACCAAATTTTGAATTGTATAATGGCGCTCCAAATTGGAATTTTGAATCTCAAAACCTGCGCTGCCATATTTTGTTGTAATTGAAAGAAGCTTTGGTAGGTTATAGTTTCTTTGCTCAGCATGAGCTTCCGGACGAGTTTGGTGCTAATCGTGATTGCGGTGATTCTGGCTATCGTTGTCTCTGCTGGGGAGAAAACTCATTTTAGCGTTGCCATTGGGATATTTGGATTCTGGGTTTATGTATCACATGACAGGCTGTTGCTCTGGAAGATGGGAAGGCCTAGTTTCTTTGCTCAGCATGAACTTTCGGACGAGGTCGATGCTGATGGTGATTGCGGTGGTTCTGGTTATCATTGCCTCTATTGGTGAGAAACTCATTTTAGCGTTGCCATTGGGATATTAGGATTCTGGGTTTATGTATCACATGACAGGTTGTTGCTTTGGAAGATGGGAAGGTGTGCATGCCTCCCGGCATCATCAACCTACCATAGCTGAATCCAATAACAAATCTCATGCCTTGTATTTAGCCTCTGTGAGTCTCAGGTTTATCAACAAGGGTGTGAAGAGGGGATTGGAATTCTAACATAATTACTCTTACCAGTTTGGCTCAGTGTATTTACTTCTGTAAATTCCTGAGTCAACATTTTCCACCCATATACTAGCCATAATTTCGATCGTCCCCTACCCTAGCTCTTATGGTGCTCACTGACCTCCTAGCCTGGTGGCTTCTTTTCATAATGTCCCTCGTTGGAATCCCCTCGGGGGTACTTGCTTTGATCGCTTTAGTGAAGTCCAACATTTGGGCATTTTAATAATAATCTCGAGCTTCCTTTTTCTCTTAACTCTTATTTAAATACTTTACAAGAATTCTTTTATGAATCCTCCTCTTATCTCGTAACCTCGAGATATCAAGCTGTTATCACAAATCAATTTAAATTTCTTCTCGATATTTCATTTTTACCTCTTTCCATCTCGGAACCTCAACATATCCTATTTTTGCAATCTCGTAAGTTAATTTAAACTCTATCCGATATCTCTATCCTGATATCTTACATGGCACATTTCACGTGGTTTTACCATCTCGTCTATTTTAAATGATTTAATACGATCTCATAGGCTTTTGGTCAACTCATTCATTACTAGATAGTCTAACCTATCACTATGCATACATGGAGTTCTCTTTTATTATCTCTATACCATTACACTGACTTCTATGTTATCATGGTGTTAGAAAGCTTGGATGTATTCTTAATTATAATTTCAACACACTTCCAAGAATTTATTCCTCGAGATGACTATGTGACTTTAGGGATATCCATTCTATTCGGCGTGTCCGCATGGATCTCTATTGATATGCTTTCATAATCTGTGGCTTAATCATATTTTGGTCTTTATTCTACTATCATATGCCCGTCCCATTTTGTTTTGTCTTGTAATATGCATCTTTGTTATCTTTTCAAGGCATTCTTGAGAAACCATTATAACAATACAGTCACCTGGTAAGCAAATACAAAATATGCAAAGGTAATGGATTCTGGTCAATTTCAAATCCTTTTGTGGTTCACCTATTGTTAATATATCACTCCATACAAAAGATTCAAGTCCTCTCCATATGCACATAAGTGCTATGATGCAGGAGCATCCAACTCAGGCACCATGACCGGGTGTCGGTCTCTGTGAGGTCAAAGGGTTGAGTTTACTTTTAGTTGTCTTTATGTTAGTTAACAGAATAGTAAGTAGAACTTTTATTCTTGTCTTAATTTCTAAATTAGTTAAGGGTAGTTGATCAGTTAGGGTTATTTGTTTTTCTGTCGTTAACAAGTCATGGATTAATGATTGTCCTTTTATTTTAAAAGGAAAAAGGCAAGTGTATCTTAAGGGAAAATCTTGTCATAAGATAGAACGAATTACTAATAACCAAGTAACTGTAAAAGTTTGTAACTGAAAAACAACTATATAGTTTCATTAACTGGAACAAGGAACCTATAAATGTAACAGGACAAATCATGTAAGGGGTTCAGTTCAGTACCTTTTGCACTCAAACAATAGCAAGAATAGAGAAATTAAGTTCTGTCCATCTGTATGTCTACTATACTTTATTATGTTTTCCAATTGATGACTATCTGAGCATACAACTAACTCTACACAGATTCTTGAAAATAAATTCCTTTTGTTTCTTGAGAGAAAGAACCGGTTCTCATAGCGAGATCGAAGAGCAGATACAATATGAGGGTTTGTAATTTGTTTGAAATAAACAGCGAAAATAAACCAAGAGTGATACAACGAGAATTCAGTACAGGCTAAATACCCACAGGCCGGACGAAAGTTTCCACCATACAATTAAATTGACAGCCATATAACATTGCCAACATAACTATAGGGTTCATGCACATTTATACATCATATCTCAAGCAAACTGAAGAAGCATAACAGCAGTTCTGGCTACGAATTCAGAGCAAAAAAATAGCGAAAATTCAAGTATACCAAACTAAGTCTTATCATATCTCCCTAAAGAATTTTCCTTTCAAAAAAATTGCAAAGTCCAGCGTATAATAATTACATAACAGTGATGTAAGAATTAAGTTGTGAACGCTCAAACCATGAACGATAAACCCTAGGTGAGGGTTTCAACCACATATTCATACACAGCATAGACACGTACACCCTTGAACGACAAACCCTAGGTGAGGGTTTCGACAGAAAATTGCAGTCAAGACATAGTGGAAGCCTAGAATTCCTAGTAGAGCAAAGCTCACAGTGTGAGTCATTCAAAAAGCAATGTGGGTGACAAACGCATACAACCCGAAGGCATAAGTTAAAGACCAGAACGAACACTACAAGAAATTCAAAGAGTCAGAGCCTACCAGACAAGACCGAGACATGTATGGCCAAACCCTCCAACTGCAAACCCTTAACACCTGCACAATCATGATACACAGGTGTCAGAGCATAAATTGTAACAGAAGTGAAATACAGAGCTGGAAAGGGAAACAAAACAATGAAAGTTGCATTCGTCTTACCTGAGAGTTTGCAGTGAGACCCAAGATCGGCATTCAACCAATAGCGCCGACTAACTGTGGAGACGAAGGAGCAGACCAGGTCAGGGACTATGGAAAAAGACCCATAAATTGAAATAGAGAAAGAGCAATTACCTGTGTATTAAGCCGAGAATGAAAGAAAAACATCGAGCTAAACCTGGAAATAAACAAACATTGAGTTGCCAACCAGAATGAGCAATACCAGTGCATGAGTTGAAATACGGCGGCCTGTTGAACCCATGGTACAAGGAAAATGAAAACACAACAGAGGTCACTTACCCAGGCAGCTACAGGATGAACCACAACTGTCAACGAACCAAGGATTAAAGGCAAACACACTCATAGCAAAGAACAACTAGAGGCACGCCCAAGATGCGCAGCATTGCTTCCCACCAAAATTAGTATTTTATCTCCAAAGAACATTGAAGAAGCGTATCAAAGTGCAATGAAAGCTGAAGAGAAAATTACTAGAAGGCAGAATGCTTGGAGAGGACGAGGAGTCGGCTGGGGAAGAGGCCAGTCATATGGCAGAGGCCGGACTGCTAATAATAATGAGGAAGGTAGCAGTTCCAAAGCTTCTGGATCAGCAGACAGAGGTGATAATGCGAGAGGTCATCCTAGCGAGGCAGGGGAAATGGCTGAGGAAGAGGGGCTGGTTACAAATGTTACAGGTGTCATAAATGGGGACATAGATCATTTGAATGTCTAGAGGCAGAACAAGCTAGACAGTGGGGTGCATATGTTGCACAACCAGAAGAAGCAGCAACACCTCCCCAAGAAGCAGAAAATGCTCCAGAGACAGGGGAAGCCCTGGTGCTGCACAAGGTATTGTTAAAACCAATCAAGGAGGTCACCGAACAGACACAATGGAAGGCTTTGTTTAGAACATTTTGTAAGTCACGAGGTAAGTGTTGTAAGTTAATTATTGACAGCGGTAGTACTGATAACTTAGTGTTTATAGAGATGGTAGAAAAGTTGGAGTTGAAGTGCTTGAAACATCCCAACCCTTACAGAGTCTCATGGCTGCAAAAAGGCCATCAGTTGCTGGTGGATGAACAGTGCGAGGTGGAGTTTCAAATAGGAAAATATAAGGATAAAGGCATTTGTGACATCATGCCAATGGATGTATGTCACATACTGCTAGGCAGGCCTTGGCAGTACAATAGGAAAGTGGTACACGATGGATTGACGAACTGTTATAAGTTTGTTAAGGATGGAATCAAGCATACGCTTGTGCCCATCAAAGAAGAAGGGACAACAGGGACAAGTGAACCAAAAGCATTGTTGGTTAGTGGAAAACATTTTCTGAAACAAGTTGAGGATAGTGAGATGGGTTACACAGTTGTAAAGAAAAGAAGGACAGTGTTGTTGCATATGGAGGTATTAGATTTACCTATATAAATCCAGCAGATGTTGTAGGAGTTTACAGATATAGTGGTGGATGACTTGCCAAACAAATTACCCCCCAAAAGAAGCATAAGTCATCATATCAACTTCATACCTGGAGATAGTTTTCCGAACAAAGCGGCATACCGAATGAGTCCCAAGGACAATGAAGAGATTAGAAAGCAAGTGCGAGAATTGTTAGACAAGGGATTGATAAGGGAAAGTTTAAGCCCTTATGCAGTCCCAACAGTTCTCACCCCCAAGAAGGGAGGATAGTGGCAGATGTGCACAGACTCAAGGGCCATCAACAAAATCACCATCTAGTACAGGTTTCCGTTACCACGGATGGATGACATGATGGATTGTTTAAGCGGAACAGCATATTTCTCTAAGATAGGCTTGAAGAGCAGGTACCATCAGATTCAGATACGAGAGGGGGACGAATGGTAGACAACCTTTAAGACGAATGAGGGGTTGTACGAATGGTTGGTCATGCCATTCGGACTGAGCAACGCGCCCAGTACATTTATGAGGTTGATGAATGAGATGCTGAAGGAGTACATCAGGAAATTTGTGATCGTATACCTGGATGACATACTAGTTTTCATCAGGACAAGGAAAGAACACCTTCAACATGTACGGAAGGTGCTGGAAAAATTACAGCAGAATAAACTGCTGATAAACTTGAAGAAATATACCTTTCTGTAGAAGGAATTGATTTATTTGGGCTTTGTAATAGCAGAAAATGAACTAAAGATGGATACGGAGAAGGTGGCGGCGATAGTGAATTGGCCATCTCCAACAAATTTATTCGAGGTACGTAGCTTTCATAGACTAGCGAGTTTTTACCGGAAATTCATAAAGAATTTTAGTGAAATTTGTGCACCTATGTTGGACACCATTAAAAAGGCTAGTTAGCCTTTTCGATGGACGGATGCAGCGAAGAGAAGTTTCCAATTGTTAAAGAGAAAAATCAATGAGAGGCCGATCCTGAGATTTCTAGATTTCAAGAAGCTTTTTCAGGTTCACTGTGATGCTAGCGGTATGGCTATTGGAGCTGTTCTCAGCTGGGAAGATATGCCTGTAGCATTTTTCAGCAAGAAGCTGAATGAAAGTCGACAGAAATATTCATCGTATGATAAGGAGTTCTATGATGTTATATAGGCATTAAAACATTGGAGGCATAATTTGTTGGGAAACGAATTTATGCTGTTCTCAGATAATTCTACACTACAGCATGTAATGCAACAGCACAAGTTGGACCACAAAGACACCAAATGGGTGGAGTATTTGTAGAGTTTCAATTTCATATTGAAGCATATTAGTGAGCAGGCCAACAAGGTGGTGGATGCACTAAGTAGGAGAGCTCTACTTCTACAGGAAAGCACTGTGCAAGTGCTGGGTTTTGAGCACTTAAAAGACTTATACCATACTGATACAGATTTTAAGGAGGCCTACGAGGCATGTCAGAATCCCTTGGTGAGAGATAACAGTCCATGGTTGGACTACAACCTACAGGAGAAACTATTGTTTAAGGGAGGACAACTATGCATACCTGACTGCTTGATGAGAGAGAATATTATTCAGGAGAAGCATAGTGGAGGTCTGGTCGGACATTTCGTCATGGACAAGACACTCGAGTAGCTTAGTCATTTCTACTTTTGGCAAAAGATGCGGAGGGATGTGCAGCAACTTGTGGCCAGATGTAAAGTGTGCTAGTTGGCAAATGGTCACAGTCAAAACATGAGACTTTACACACCGTTATCTATTCCAGGCAGATCGTGGGATTCAGTCAGCTTGGACTTCATCTTAGGTCTACCTAAGACATAAAGAGGTTATGACTCGATGATGGTGGTAGTGGACAGATTCTCGAAAATGGCGCATTTCATCCCTTGCAGGAAAACCAGTGATGCCACTCATGTGGCCGACTTGTTTTTCACAGAGATTGTCAGGTTATATGGGTTGCCTAGGTCTATTCTGTCGGACAAGGATGTGAAGTTTACAGGACACTTTTGGCTGACCCTATGGAAGAAAATGGATACAAATTTGAGTTACAGTTCTGCTTTCCACACCCTTCAGCCCTTGACTTCCGCGAAATGCGATTAGCAATATAATCATGACCGTCGATTTGGTTGTCGCATCATCGCACGAGAACTTGTGCGACGTTACCACCCTTCGAACAGATAGAATTCTATGTTGTGGTTTATAATTTTTCAGGTCCAGCTTTCTGGATTGACTTCTGCGCTTATTCCAACCCAATATCCATTGGATGACAAAGGCCTTATATCCTACGGTCTGTGGACTTCAACTCGCGCACAGGTTAATGGTAGTCCTAACCCCGTAGTTGACTGTGATTCCAAAATTTGACTATGAGATCAACAGCTGTGATGGAGTGTGGGACTTCAGCTGGGATTAAGAAACCAGTACACTCATATCCCCCCTGCTCATCTCAGTCATTGATCTTACCTTTCCATATACGATGCTGCGGCAAAAATATGTTGTATACGATGCTTGAAGAATTCTTCCATGGGAAATATCACTAACTAGTGGAGGTGGAAGCAGCGATGAAGGTTATGTGAAGGAGATGGTTACCTTCGCTATCACGCATATTTTCCGTATATGCACATTTTCTGTATATGCACAATTTCTATATATGGAATTTGCGCATATACAATGTAGATAGATAAATGATGTGCATATACGGAAGATATGCACATATAAAAAAGTCAGGGATGAGGATGGCTAAAGAAAATGCTCATAGGGGTTAGTAAGGAACAAATTAATTAGGAGCTAAGGGTTTCTGGTTTAAAATGAACCCAAAATTGGACAAAAAACCCCTAGTCTGGAATGAGCAGGGTCAGGGTGGAAGAGGGAGACAAATGACAAAAGGAAATGATTAGCAGGGGAGGGGAAGAGTCACCTACCTGACATGGTTACGCACCTCCTCCAAGTCATCGAGCGTCTTTGTCTTTCGTGTGACCAAGCTGAATTGCCCAAATGACTAGCGAGGCCAAATATTTATAAGTTTGGTTTCATATGTGGGGGTTGCAGGGGTCGCACAAGTATGATTTCATGTGTTTGCAACCCTTAAGACCTCGCAACCTCAAGGGTTCACAAAGTCGTGTGGTTTCATAGGTCGCCCTTGTTTGGTCTCCAAACCTTTTCAACCTTGTGACCTTGCGACCACAAGGGTCGTGAACTCAGATCGGTCACACAATGCATGGAAGATATGCACATATAGGAAAGTTAGGGATATACGGAAGATATGCGCATATTTTCCGTATATGTGCAATTTCCGTATATGCGCATATCTTCCGTATATGCACATTTTCCGTACATGCGCAATTTCTGTATATGGAATTTGTACATATCTTCGTTCATGTATCTACATCGTATATGCGCAAATTCCATATACAGAACTTGCGCATATACGGAAATTGTGCATATACGGAAGATATGCGCATATCTTCCGTATATGCACAATTTCCGTATATGCGCAAGTTCTGTATATGGAATTTGCGCATATACGATGCAGATACATAAACAATGTGCATATACAAAAGATATGCACATATAGGAGAGTTAGAGATATACGGAAGATATGCGCATATCTTCCGTATATGCGCAATTTTCGTATATGCGCATATCTTCCGTATATGCACAATTTCCATATATGCGAAATTTTTGTATATGGAATTTGCGCATATACAATGTAGATACATGAACGAAGATATGTACAAATTCCATATACAGAAATTGCACATATACGAAAATTGTGCATATAGGGAAGATATATGCATATACAGAAATTGCGCATATACAGAAGATATGCACATATCTTCCGTATATGCCTAACTTTCCTATATGTTCATATCTTCTATATATACACGTCGTTTATGAATCTGCATCGTATATGCGAAAATTCCATATACGGAAATTGTGCATATACGGAAGATACAGGCGTACCTTCCGTAAATGCACAATTTCCGTATATGCGCAATTTCCGTATATGGAATTTGTGCATATACGATGCAGATTCATAAACGACGTGCATATACGGAAGATATACACATATAGGAAAGTTAGGGATATACGGAAGATATGCGCATATCTTCCGTATATGCGCAATTTCCGTATATGCGCATATCTTCCGTATATGCACAATTTCTGTATATGAGAAATTTATGTATATGGAATTTGTGCATATATGATGTAGATACTTGAACAAAGATATGTACAAATTCCATATACAGAAATTGTGCATAGACGGAAATTATGCATACACGGAAGATGTACGCATATACGGAAATTGCGCATATGCGCATAAAGATATGCGCATATATTCCGTATATCCCTAACTTTCCTATATGTGCATATCTTCCGTATATGCACGTCGGTTATGTATCTCCATAGTATATGCGCAGATTTCATACACAGAAATTGCGCATATAGGAAAATTTTGCATATACGAAAGATATGCGCATATCTTCCGTATATGCACAATTTCCGTAAATGGGAAATTTCTGTATATGGAATTTGCGCATATACGGAAATTGTGCATACACGGAACATGTGCGCATATACGAAAATTGCGCATATGCGCATAAAGTTATACGCATATCTTCCGTATATCCCTAACTTTCCTATATGTGCATATCTTCCCTATATGCACGTTGTTTATGTATCTGCATCGTATATGCACAAATTCCATATACAGAAATTGCGGATATACGGAAATTGTACATATACAGAAGATATGCGCATATCTTCCGTATATGCACAATTCCCATATATCCACAATTTCTGTATATGGAATTTGCGCATATACGACGCAGATACATAAACGAGGTGCATATACGAAAAATATGCACATATAGGAAAGTTAGGGATATACGGAAGATACACGCATATTTTCTGTATATGTGCGATTTCCATATATGCGCATATCTTCCGTATATGCACATTTTTTGTACATGCGCAATTTCTGTATATGGAATTTGCGCATATACGATGGAGATACATAAACAACATGCATATACGGAAGATATGCGCATATCTTCCGTATATCCCTAACTTTCTTATATGTGTATATCTTCCGTATATTCACGTCGTTTATGAATCTGCATCGTATATGTGCAAATTCCATATATAGATATTGTGCATATACGGAAGATATGAACATATAGGAAAGTTAGGGATATACGGAAGATATGCGCATATCTTTCGTATATGCGCAATTTCCGTATATGCGTATATCTTCCCTATATGCACAATTTCCATATATGGAATTTGTATATATCTTCATTCATGCATCTACATTGTATATGCGCAAATTCCATATACAAAAATTTCGCATATACGAAAATTATGCATATAAGGAAGATATGCGTATATACGGAACTTGTGCATATACAGAAGATATGCGCATATCTTCTGTATATCTCTAACTTTCCTATATGTGCATATCTTTCATATATGCACATTGTTTATGTATCTGTATCGTATATCCGCAAATTCCATATACAGAACTTGCGCATATACAGAAATTGTGCATATACGGAAGATATGCGCATATCTTCCGTATATGCACAATCTCTTTATATGCGCATGTTCTGTATATGGAATTTGCGCATATACGATGTAGATACATGAACGAATATATGTACAAATTCCATATACAGAAATTACGCATGTACAGAAAATGTGCATATATAGAAGATATGCGCATATACGGAAATTGCATATATATGGAAAATATGCGCATATCTTCCGTATATCCCTAACTTTCCTATATGTGCATATTTTCCGTATATGCACGTTGTTTATGTATCTACATCATATATGCGCAAATTTTATATATAAAAATTGCAGATATACGGAAATTGTGCATATAGGGAAGATATGCGCATATCTTCCGTATATGCACAATTTCCATATATCCGCAATTTCTGTATATGGAATATGCGCATATCTTCCGTATATGCACAATTTCCGTATATTCGCAATTTATGTCTATGGAATTTGTGCATATACGATGTAGATACATAAACGACGTGCATATACGGAAGATATGCACATATAGGAAAGTTATGGATATACGGAAGATATGTGCATATCTTCCGTATATACACAATTTCCGTATATGCGCATATCTTCCGTATATGCGCAATTTCTGTGTATGGAATTTGCGCATATACGGAAGATATGCGCATATCTTCCGTATATTTCTAACTTTCCTATATGTGTATATCTTCCGTATATGCACGTCGTTTATGTATCTGCATTGTATATGTGCAAATTCCATATACAGGAATTGCGCATATACGGAAATTGTGCATATACTGAAGATACAGGCATCAAGAGGACTTGTAGATCTCAATATTAACAGAGGATATAAATGCATGCAGAGGTCAAAACATAAAACCCAAGGCAGAATTTAACTGAACATTATTGGACAAAATAGTTGATCTCCCCTTCCACCTACCTTTGCTCTTGCCAGTGCCACAGTTAAGATACTATATAACACATGGAGAACTGCCAGCATAAAGATGAAGATGTGGAGTTGATGCATGCCGCTTTGGGAAACCAGAGGATACTTACCCTAAATACAAAGCAGCATAGTTATCAGGTAAAATCCAACATAAAATAAATATTTGAAATTTGTATGGGAAGCTAATTTCAAGATGGTCTAAATCAACTCGATCTCGGCAGGAAAATCAATCAAAGAATCATAGGACCTGGATAAAGAAGCCATGCGCATTAAGACTAAGAGAAGGGTTTGACCTTTACATGTGTGGAGCTACAATGTTGGCTACCCTTAGAAGCAGCTAAGACGCGTCTCCATGGGACCTCCTGTTCAGTAGACATTGATTCCCATAGAATTTTTTTCATGCGCTCCTTTTCTTGGTCATTCTCCCCTTCCACCTTTATATCACTAGAATCAATTTCCTTCTTACATGGAAGCATAATATAAGTTTTTTTTTGGGTATACAAATCATGGAAATGGGCTTCTGTCTAACTGTCAGTAAAAGCGATATGAAACCCAGAAGCATCAACTCTACAACCCAAAAAGACAATTTTCAAAAATATTTGCTCAGAGGAGATATTCAGAAATTCTAGCCAGCAGGTGCTAAAAGAAATCAGTGTAGTTCCCTGAAATTAAAGGCTGAAATTCAATTTAGAAAATCCAAAACAAGCTATTAATGCAATCTAAGCAGATCAGTTAAATACATAAAACAAATATTGTCAAGTTCAACCCATGTAACAATTTTAGAAGGAGGTTCTATCTAAAACAGCATAAATTTGTGGTTTAAATTAGTTTCAGAGTATTAGGGGATAAACTACAAGAAGCAACATGGTGGATATGAGTGGTTTCGAGTATCCATTACCTGCTTTCAATTTTTTAAGCGCTTCATATAGAGCCTTTTTATTTGTTCTGGAGAGCCACTATAAATATAATGATAGAAAATGGCTTTATTAGTACAGATGCAAGCAGAATTCAAAACTTGTAATCCTCCAGAATTTCCGTATATGCGCATATCTTCCGTATATGCATAGTTTCCACATATGCGCAATCCTTGTATATGGAATCTGTGCATCTGCGATGCAGATACATGAACGATGTGCATATACGGAATATATGCACATACAGGAAAGTTAGGGATATACGTAAGACATGCGCATATCTTCCGTATATGCGCACATATTCCATATATGCACAGTTTTCGTATATGCGCAGATACATAAACGAAGATATGTATAATTTCCATATACAGAAATTGCACATATACAGAAACTGTGGATATACGGAAGATGTGCGCATATACGGAAATTGCGCATATACGGAAGATATGCGCATATACAGAAATTGCGCATATACGGAAGATGTGCGCATATCTTCTGTATACCCCTAACTTTCCTGTATGTGCATATCTTCCGTATATGCACGTCGTTCATGTATCTGCATCATATATGCGCAGATTCCATATACAAAAATTGTGCATATACGGAAACTGGGCATATACGGAATATATGCGTATGTCTTCCGTATATGCCCAATTTCCGTATATGTGCATATCTTCCATATATGCACAATTTCCTTATACAGGAATTGCGCATATACGGAAACTGTGCATTTATGGAAGATGTGCGCATATACGGAAATTGGGCATATACAGAAGATATGCGCATGTCTTCCGTATATCCCTAACTTTCCTGTATGTACATATCTTCCGTATATGCACGTCGTTCATGTATCTGCATCGCAGATGCGTAGATACCATATACAGGAATTGCGCATATACGAAAACTGTGCATATACGAAAGATGTGTGCATATACGGAAATTGGGCATATACGGAAGATATGCGTATGTCTTTCGTATATCCCTAACTTTCCTGTATGTGCAAATCTTCCGTATATGCACGTCGTTCATGTATCTACATCGCAAATACGCAAATTCCATATACAGGAATTGCGCATATACGGAAATTGTGCATATACGGAAGATATACGCATATACGGAAATTGAGCATATACGGAAAGACATGCGCATATCTTTCGTATATCCCTAACTTTCCTGTATGTGCATATCTTCCGTATATGCACGTCGTTCATGTATCTGCATCGCAGATGAACAGATTCCATATACAGAAATTGCGCATATACGGAAACTGTGCATATACAGAAGATATGAGCATATCTTCCGTATATGCACAATTTCCGTATATGCGCAATTTTGTATATGGAATCTTCGCATCTGTGATGCAGATACATGAACGATGTGCATATACATAAGATATGCATATATAAGAAACTTAGGGATATACGGAAGATATGCGCATGTCTTTCCGTATATGCCCAATTTCCGTATATGCGCATATCTTCCGTATATGCCCAATTTCTGTATATGCGCAATTTCTGTATATAGAATCTGCGCATCTGCGATGCAGATACATGAACGATGTGCATATACGGAAGATATACACATACAGGAAAGTTAGGGATATATGGGGCGCATATCTTCCGTATATGCCCAATTTCCGTATATGCGCATATCTTTCGTATACGCACAGTTTCTGTATATGCGCAATTCCTGTATATGGAATCTACACATCTGTGATGCAGATACATGAACGACGTGCATATACAGAAGATATGCACATACAGGAAAGTTAAGCATACACGGAAGACATGCGCATATCTTTCGTATATGCACAATTTTCGTGTATGCACACATCTTCCGTATATGCAAAGTTTCTGTATATGCGCAAATACATAAACGAAGATATGTACAATTTCCATATACAGAAATTGTACATATACGGAAACTATGCATATATGGAAGATGTGCGCATATACAGAAATTGCGCATATACGAAAGATATGCGCATATACGGAAATTGCACATATACAGAAGATATGTGCATATCTTCTGTATATCTCTAACTTTCCTGTATGTGCATATCTTCCGTATATGCACTTCGTTCATGTATCTATATCGTATATGCGCAGATTCCATATACAGAAATTGTGCATATATGGAAACTAGGCATATACGGAAGATATGCGCATATCTTCCGTATATTCCCAGTTTCCATATATGCACAATTTCTGTATATGGAATCTGCGCATATACGATACAGATACATGAACGAATATGCCCAATTTCTGTATATGTGCATATTTTCTGTATATGCACATATCTTCTATATATGCACAATTTCCGTATACAGGAATTGCGCATATACGGAAATTGTGCATATACGGAAGATGTGCGCATATACGGAAATTGGGAATATACGGAAGATATGCGCATGTCTTCCATATATCCCTAACTTTCCTGTATGTGCATATCTTCCGTATATGCACGTCGTTCATGTATCTGCATCACAGATGTGCAGATTTCGTATATAGGAATTGTGCATATACGAAAACTGTGCATATACGGAAGATCTGTGCATATACGAAAATTTGGTATATATGGAATATATGCGCATGTCTTCCATATATCCCTAACTTTCCTGTATGTGCATATCTTCTGTATATGCACGTCGTTCATGTATCTGCATCGTAGATGCATAGATTTCATATACAGGAATTGCGCATATACAGAAACTGTGCATATACGGAAATTGGGCATATACGGAAGATATGCGCATATCTTTCATATATCCCTAACTTTCTTGTATGTGCATATCTTCCGTATATGCACGTCGTTCATTTATCTGCATCACAGATGCGCAGATTCCATATACAGAAATTGCGCATATACGGAAATTGGGCATATACGGAAGATATGCGCATATCTTCCGTATATGTGCAATTTCTGTATATAGAATCTACGCATCTGCGATGCAGATACATGAACGACGTGCATATACGGAAGATATGCACATATAGGAAATTTAGGGATATACGAAAGATATGCGCATACCGTAGATGCCCAATTTCCGTATATGCACATATCTTCCATATATACACAATTTCCGTATATGCGCAATTCCTGTATATGGAATTTGCGCATCTGTGATGCAGATACATGAACGACGTACATATACGGAAGATATGCACGTACAGAAAAGTTAGGAATATACGGAAAACATGCGCATATCTTCCGTATATGCGCACATCTTCCGTATATGCACAGTTTCCGTATATGCACAGATATATAAACGAAGATATGTACAATTTCCATACATAAACGAATATATATACAATTTTCATATACAAAATATGCGCATATACGGAAACTGTGCATATACGGAAGATGTGCGCATATAGGGAAATTGGGCATATATGAAAATTGCGCATATATGGAAGATATGCGCATATACGGAAATTGCGCATATCTTTTGTATATCCCTAACTTTCTTGTATGTGCATATCTTCCGTATATGCACGTCGTTCATGTATATGCATTGTATATGCGCAGATTCCATATACATAAATTGTGCATATATGGAAACTGGGCATATACGGAAGATATGCGCATATCTTCTGTATATGCCCAATTTCTGTATATGCGCACATATTTCGTATATGCACAATTTTCGTATATGCGCAATTTCTGTATACAGGAATTGCGCGTATACGGAAACTTTGCATATACGGAAGATGTGCGCATATACGGAAATTGGGCATATACGGGAGATATGCACATGTATTCCGTATATGCCTAACTTTCCTGTATATGCATATCTTCCGTATATGCATGTCGTTCATGTATCTGCATCGCAAATGCGCAGATTCCATATACAGAAATTGTGCATATACGGAAACTGTGCATATACGAAAATTGGGCATATACGGAAGATATGCGCATGTCTTCCGTATACCCGTAACTTTTCTGTATGTACATATCCTCCGTATATGCATGTCGTTCATGTATCTGCATCGCAGATTCACAAATTCCATATATAGAAATTGCGCATACACGGAAGATATGCGCATGTCTTCCGTATATGCCCAATTTCCGTATATGCGCAATTTCTGTATATGGAATCTGTGCATCTGCGATGAAGATACATGAACGACGTGCATATACGGAAGATATGCACATACAGGAAAGTTAGGGATATACGGAAGATATGCGCATGTCTTTCCGTATATGCCCAATTTTCGTATATGCGCACATCTTCCGTATATGCACAGTTTCTGTATATGCACAATTCATGTATATGGAATCTGCGCATATATGATGCAGATACATGAACGACGTGCATATACGGAAGATATGCACATACATGAAAGTTAGGCATATACGGAAGACATGCGCATATCTTCCGTATATGCCCAATTTTCGTATATGCGCACATCTTCCGTATATGCACAGTTTCTGTATATGCACAATTCCTGTATACGGAAATTGGGCATATACGGAAATTGTGCATATACGGAAGATATGCGCATATAGGGAAGTTGTGCATATACAAAAGTTATGCGCATATTTTCCGTATATGTCCAGTTTCCGTATATGCACAATTTTTGTATATGGAATCTGCGCATATCTTCCGTATATCGCAGATGCGCAGATTCCATATACAAAAATTGTGCATATACGGAAATTGGGCATATACAGAAGATATGCGCATGTATTCCGTATATGCGCAATTTCTGTATATGGAATCTGTGCATCTGCGATCCAAATACATGAACGACGTGCATATACAGAAGATATGCACATACAGAAAAGTTAGGGATATACGGAAGATATGCGCATGTCTTTCCGTATATGCTCAATTTCGGTATATGCGCATATCTTCCGTATATGCACAGTTTCTGTATATGCGCAATTCCTGTATATGGAATCTGCACATCTGTGAGGCAGATACATGAATGACATGCATATACAGAAGATATGCACATACAGGAAAGTTAAGGATATATGGAAGACATACGCATATCTTCCGTATATGCCCCATTTCCGTATATGCGCACATCTTCCTTATATGCACAGTTTCCGTATATGCGCAATTTCTGTATATGGAATCTGCGCATCTGCGATGCAGATACATGATCGATGTGCATATACGGAAGATATGCACATACAGGAAAGTTAGGGATATACGGAAGAAATGTCCATATCTTCCGTATATGCCAAATTTCCGTATATGCGCATATCTTCCGTATATGCACAGTTTCCCTATATGCGCAATTCCTGTATATGGAATCTGCGCATCTTCGATGCAGATACATGAACGATGTGCATATATGGAAGATATGCACATACAGGAAAGTTAGGGATATACGGAAGACATGCGCATATCTTCTGTATATGCCCAATTTCCGTATATGCGCATATCTTCCGTATATGCACAGTTTCCGTATATGTGTAATTCCTGTATATGAAATCTGTGCATCTGTGATGCAGATACATGAACGATGTGCATATACGGAAGATATGCACATACAGGAAAGTTAGGGATATACGAAAGACATGTGCATATCTTCCGTATATGCCCAATTTCCGTATATGCGCACATCTTCCGTATATGCACAGTTTCCGTATATGCGCAGATACATAAACGAAGATATGTACAATTTCTATATACAGAAATTGCGCATATATGGAAATTGTGCATATACGGAAGATGTGCGCATATACGGAAATTGCGCATATACGGAACCCTTTGTGATGACGGTAATAACATGGGTGGAAGCTCAAGTTATTTGGAAAGGAATTTGATGGTGGTTCTGAATTTGTTGGTGGAGAATGTTAATAAGACGTGCTATAGTATTTCATCTCATGGATAGAATGGAGATGTTATGTACGGTCTTTCTCAGTGCAGGGGAGACCTCAATGTCTTTGCTTGTCAGGCATGCATTTCAAACTTTGCGAAGCTTTGCATTGATTTTTTTACCAAATGTATATTTTCCACTACCTCAAACAAGCGTTCCAGTAGCTAATTTGTCATCTCCTGTGCCTGCTCTAGGAATTTCAGGGTTTTCAAATCATTGTCTTCCATTAAAACGTTGTGAAGCCGCACAAATCGTCGAATAGTATCTACTCATTTTATCGAAATGGTGTTTGAGAAGCATTAGCGATAGCATTATACTCCCTCCTTGTAACCTTTCAAATTTTTGCGCGGGATTGTTGAATTTGAAATCTTGATGGTGAAGGTTTCATTAAATGTCTGCAGCTGCACATCTTATCAACCCTTCGAATTAACTACATGCACCAGTTGCATTAAGTACATCACAACAGCTAACTTTCGGAGCAGCTGTGGAGCCTGTTGCAGTCGGGGCTATGGAATCGTTGGAAAACAAATCATGAATGGGCATGTCTGTTAATGACAAATCTTAACAACGAGTCATTGGCCAATGATTGGCTTAGTGACTTAGTAATTTATATTAATATTAAGATGCTCAAGCAATCTTAATATTAATATATTATGTTATAGTTAGAAATATAAAAATTATCATATTAATATATTATTTTATAATAAAATTAATTATATATAAATGTGTGTGTGTGTTATTTTTTTGTAAATCAGCAGTTTTATATTAATTCATAAAATACATAAGATATAAAAGGGTCTGCATGCACAGACAAAGCCAAAACCTCAACGCATGCTCGAAATGACTATAAGCAACTGAAGTTTCATCTACTGAACTCGAGGCTAACCACGCAGGGCTGCCTAAAGAGGGGTAAAAAATAGATCTTCACCCTGGGTTGCTAGACAATAGTGCCAAAAAGAAAGACAAAGGCCAGGAGGACCTCTACAGCTACGGGATACCAAGAACATAGTAGCCAAGAACATGACAAACCAAAACCAAAAGAGAAATCAGGAACAGAGAAGCCATTACAACTTTAAGATCACATAGTCTGTACTGGGAGCACTTGGGCCGGTCGTTGCAATTGTTTTCTCAGGCTGCAGAATCCTCTGAGGAGTGGGGCGCTTCACCTGATTGGTGTCTGTTTCCTCCTCCGTGGCCTCCAATGCAGCCGTGGATCCTTCATGCATGGAGAGCCTGAGGAGACTGATGAGGACACTTAGTTTTTGCGAAAGGACTCTGACTTCCTGAGTACTGAAATTGAATTCCATGGCATTAAGCTTAGCAAAATTCTCAGTTGAAACGAGAGAGATGGCCTGGTGAGCTTTTGTGATGTCTTCAGCCTGCATGTTGAGCGCCTTGGCCAGCATGGTTTTCATCCTCCACATTTCTCCCTGGGTTCGAACAAATTGAGTAGCTCTTGTAGTCGTTGTGCCTAGATCAGATAGCCATTCCACTTCCTTCTCCAAAGCTTTCACGTCCAAACGTTCTTCCTCCTCTATTACTGTAGCTTCGAGCTCTTCGATTTTGCATTTTTCTTTCTGGGTTGTTCGGGTTTCATAAGCCTCCTGGGCCTTCTGCAAATCCCGGTTAGCGGAAACATTCCGACTTCCCTCACGCACCATAATGTTATTGTAGGTCGCGGAATCACTCAAAATTTTAGTAGCACTACGAATGTTAAGAGGCGAGCTGGGAGAGAGAAGTGTTCTTATCCTCTGGTTGGATGTTTTAGATATAGTTTAGGGTGGGAAGGTCTGGATTGAGATCTCCCACTTCATCGTTGGATAGGCGCTGTTCCTGCCATAATAACTGTCATTACGAATTCCCAATTCCTGTTCATGATGCATATCCATAGCCTTAACTCTGTGACGCCTGGGGCTATTGGTGAATGCCATGTGTCCTCCCCTGTGTTTTGCTGACAGCGCAGATCATATTTTTTGTTGATCATCCTCCTCGTTCACTACACTTTGTCCTTGTTTATGATTTCCCACTCTTCCTCATATACTTCATGGGCCTGTCGCCCGTTGTTCCTTCGGTTGGCTATCTTCATTCGCTATTAAGGCGTGATCCATCGTACTTCTACATCACTCCTCCCTTTAACGAATGTCTTGTCTCGAGAGAAGTAAACACTTATCCCGAAGTTTTGTGCATGTGACATCATGCCAACAGGTGTCCGGGTATGTGAAGTGATGATTGATCCCATAGTTGGCCAGACAATCAGCCATTGCGTTTGCTGTTCTTCTCACTGCTTGCAGGATGATTCTGTCAAGTCTTGTGAGGTGCTCTGCTATGAGCTCTGTGACCTTGGCCAACCTCCAATGCTTTGTAACCTTACTCTGTTTTGCCCCCATTTTCATTCTCCTTGCTGCATTGATAGCCAAAAGAGAATCCCCTTCCACCATTGTAGCTCCTATTTCCAGGCGTATTAGAATTCGTAACCCTTGCTCTAAAGCTGCAAATTCCATTTCATTGTTGGTTCCTTCACCCAATGATTGATGGAAAATATGTTGTATCTCTCCTTTGTAATCCTGAAGGACACCTCCTATACCTACCGGACCAGGATTCCCACGAGAAGCCCCGTCAAAGTTGAGTTTGTGAAAGCCTGTTGGTGGTGGTGACCAAACATTCATGGAGGGGCTTTGTTGTTGTCGCAGTTTAGAGGAGACAATGATGGATCCTGTCTCAATTCTAAATGCCTGCAGAATTTGTAAGTCAGTGACTAAGAAATCCTTGTTCTGTTCTGCTTTCCCTCTAGTAAGAGACGTTTCTCTCATGTTTTGCAAAATGGTGGCTTTAATAAACTCTATGGTTTTAGCTTCATTTTGAAACACCCTTCTCTTTCATTCTTTCCATACCATCCACACTATAAACCCCGGGATTAATTTCCATAATGTATTTACCATTCGGTTTTGGAAAAATTACTTCGCCAATTCCCTATGCATTCCTGCATTGAGTTTCTATCCCTGTCTGTTCTCTTAAATATGGCTTCCATCTAGTTCCATAATATCTCTGTCCATTTACAGGTATTGAGGAGGTGATTCATGGATTCCTCCTCAATTTCACAAAGGGTGCATCGTGAGGGGCCTATGAACCCTTTTTTCCTTAGGTTCTCCCAGGTAAGAGTTCTTCGGTGCATCAAGAGCTAGAGGAAATTTTTAATCTTCGGCCAAAGATCAGCATCCCAAAATTTACTATACCAATTGACTTTTTCCCTTTGTTTGTTTTCTTCAATATAGATTCTTGCTTCTTTGAGGGAGAAATTACCCCCATCAAGCTTGCCCCAACGCAGTTAATCTGCATCATGATCATTCCTTATTTTCCTTTTGACGAGCTCTGTTTGTAGTGCTCTTATAATGTTATCTTCCTCTACCAGCTGCTCTGTATCATTGAATATCCACTGATTCCATGCTTCATTATTATCGTTAGGTTTCCAGTAATGACTTACTATTGTCCTCCCTAGTCCTGGTTTCTTCTTTGAATGGTTAGGAAATCAGGGCTTTCGAGCTTAGGTAACTGCTGCCAAGCGTCTTCCCAAAACAGGGCAGTCTGTCCATCACGTACTTACCAAAAAAATTGTTCCTGAATTATGCTCTGATTAGTTCTTGCAAGGTTCCATATTGGAGATCCGTCTAGGGGTTCTTGTATCCTGATCAAATTCTTTAAGCTATAGTGATTAGCATACTTTGATTTCTAGTGTTTGGCCCAAGGTATATTCGGTTCCTTTACCCATCTCCACCATAACTTGGCTCCACATGCTCAGTTGACGGTATAGTGGTCCTGAAGATTTAACCCACCCAGGTGTTTGGGTTTGCAGATTTAATCCCACGCCATTAAAGACCACTTCAGTTTCACTGAGTTGCCCGACCAAAGAAAATCCTTCTGAATGAGTCAGATTTTCTGAAGCACACCTTTAGGTGCCGAGAGAATAGAAAGCATGAAATGAGGAATAGCCTGGAGGACGGATTTGGTGAGGACTAGGCGGCCTGCAAAGTTGAGGGTCCTATGAGTCCAATGTTGACACTGTTTCTCTAGATTGGCAATCATTTTTTCCCAATGGATTTTTTGCCAAGGTTTATCAGTCAGCAGAATGCCTAGGTACCTTGAAGGGAGGTTACACCTCTTGAAACCGAGGACCGTAGATAGATTTTTCTGGACTGCTAGGTGCGCATTGAAAAAGAAAATGGAAGATTTAGCTAGATTAAGTTCCATACCTGAGGCTAGGCTGAAGCAATTGAGAATGTTTTTGAAACCAAGAGCTTCTTTGACAGAGGGTGTACCATGCAGCATTGTGTCATCGACAAACTACTGATGAGTTATTGCAGGGCTTGAGGGAAAGGGTTGGAGACCCTAAATTATGCCATCCTATTTTTCTCTTCTGATAAGCCAGCTAAGACCATCCATTGGAATTACAAAAAGAAAGGTGGATAGGGGATCCCCTTGTCGTAAACCTCGAGAGGGTCTAAACTGGGCTGTGGGAGCTTCATTAACCAGAATGGAAAATTTGGTAGACTTAATCAATGCTTGGATCCAAATTATCCATTGCTTCACAAAGCCAAAGGCATCCAAAATAGCCTCCAAATAGTTCCAACTGACTTTACAATAAGCTCTTGATAAGTTCAACTGCATTAGCATGCCCGCTTTTTTCTGACTTTGGAGAGTATGAATCATCTCTTGAGCTAGTAGTATGTTGTCCATAATCTGTCTCCCTTCTACATAACCAGATTGTTCTTCCGAAATGATACTTAGAAGAATTGGTTTTAGCCTGTTAGCTATGACTTTAGATATGATCTTGTACACGACATTGCACAATGCAATTGGCCGGAACTTCAACGGAGTGTTTGCTTCCTCCTCCTTTGGAATAAGGGTTATGAACGTAGAGTTGAGGGATTTTAGGATGGTAGAGGAGCACCGAGAATCCTCCACCACTTCCCATACCTTTGTTTTGATTATTTCCCAACAGGCTTTGTAAAAGTCGATGGTGAAGCCATCCGGTCCTAGAGCCTTACCATTTGGCATATCTTTCACCGCTTCTTCCACTTCTTCCAAGGTAATTTCTTGATTTAAAGCCTTTTTTGATCCTCTGAGATGAGCTTGGGAATAGAAGTCACTAGGTCCCTAATAGCTACCTCTCTGTCAATATTAGGTTCCAATGCAATTTGGCTGAAATGATTTATGAGAAGGCTTGAGATTTCATGATGAGTTTGCACCGAAGTTCCCTGATCATCCTTTATTCTTAATATTTTATTAGCACCTCTGTGATCAGTGAAAAAATTTAGTGTTCTTTTCACCTTCCTTAAGCCATTAAATTCTAAATTTTTGCTTCCATAGAGTTTCCTCCTGTTGGCATCTGATTTGCCAATCCTGTATGAGTTTCTGTTCTGTATTCATTATTTCTTGATTAATATTTCCCTGGATCCATTCCTTGTGAATTTGTTCCAATTGCTCCTCTAGCTTCTTTTTTTCCTTGAAATGTTGCTGAAGACTTCTTGATTCTAGGATTTTAACCTGGTTTTGATATGTTTAAGTTTAGCCTGGAGAATGAACATTTTAGTGCTTCTTATGCCTAACGGTGCCTCTATTTTCATTGTGAACTCTGGATGACTAAGCCAAAACTTTTCAAATCTGAAGGGTTTATTCCTTGGTGTGCCTAGGATAGCCGCATTCATTATTATGGGCCAGTGGTCTGAACCTCCACTTGGTAGAATGTCCGAATCCATAGTAATCCCTTCCAGAAGAATGGTTTTTGTCACTAAGAACCTGTCCAATCTAGAGGCAATTTGCCTATCACCCCCTCTTTTATTATTCCATGTGAAAGTTCCACTCTTGGGGAAGATGTCTACTAGCCTGGTTGATTTAATAAAGTCTTTGAAAGCTTCAGAATCCTTGTTGAGTGATCTGATGCCTCCTTTTTTTCCATGAGCGAAGTGATCATATTAAAATCACCTTCGAAAATGGCTTTTGCTTGGGGATATCTCTGCTGCAAGTTGGATAGAGCTCTGAGCCATAACAATTTGGCCTCTAGTTTCTGAGGACCATAGACATTTGTGCAAAGATAGGTGGCTGGATTTCCTACCATTTGGACTTCTATAGATATATGAGATCTGGCAGCTTCATAGGATATAAGCTGGAGAACCTGAGGATTCCAAAGAATGGCCAGGCCCCCTTCCCATCCACTGCTTGCTGTTTCTAGGTATTCCATTCGTTTACCCAATTTTTTATTGATATTTTCCATTGTTTTGCTAGAGCATTTAGTTTCTTGTAAAAAAATTATTTATGGTTGTTCCTTTTTGACTTTTTTCTTTAGTAACCGCTGCTTCTTTAGGCTATTAAGCCCTCTAGCATTCCATGAAAGTACTTTCATAATTAACAAATTTTAGGAGGTGAGTGTGAATGCCTCAAGGGCTTTCATCTTACCTGAGTTTAGGAGCATCTGACCAAGTTTTTGTAATGCTTCCTTGTTTTTTTCTAGTGTTTTGAGTTGGTAGTGGTTTGATGCAGTCCTTGAGCTCTTACCCCTAGCCCTTTTTTCTGATTCCAAGCTCCTTCTTTGCAAATCCAGTTCTGCTTGTTGTCTTGCTATGAATAGGTTGTTGATTCTGTTCACCTCCTCTTCTGATATGTGTTCCATGCATTTCTTCTTCCAATTTTCTACCATGTTTGGTAAATCCATACCTTCTTCTTCAAGAATGTCGCTTAGTTCCATATCCTCTAGCCCTATTTCTCTAGTCATCATCTCTGAGTCTTCTTCTAATACTTCTGTTGGTCCCTGAGCATGTGGGATGTTGTTGGGTTCTTTTGTTCCTGGTGTGGTTGTGGTCTGGCTTCCTTGCAATGTCTCCCGCTCTGGATTGTTGTCCTCTGAATCCGTCTCTGATTCCAACACCTCAAAAACATGGCTTGTGTTTCTGAAGGAGGTATTTGCTTTATTTTGTCGTCTTTTGTTTGCTCTCTGTCTAGCATTAGGTCGAACAAAGGCCTCCTTATTTTTATCTCCTCTATTATCCTTGGGTTTCTCTGTCGTTCTGTTCATTAGGCATTCTAGATCAAATGTCCATGTTCATGACATTTTCTGCAACAAAATGGGATCTTCTCATAGTCTGTAGCATGAAAATACACTTCATCTCTGTATTCCAACCATAGGCCCTCATGAAGAGCTCTCGAAACATCCATCTCGACAGAAATCCTTGCACAGGAGGTGTATCTTTTCTGTAATGTTGCCTCTGAAGATTTGATGAAGGTGCCTAACTTGTTGCCTATATGGTCAAGTGTTGCATGTCCCCAGTAGTCAATTGGTAGAGAGAAAAAGCGAATCCAGACCGATACCTGTTTGAAGGTTTCTTGTTCTGGTGCAAAGTTGGGTCTCCATGGTCTCATGTAAAAACCTGTTGAGGCAAAGAAATACGGGCCTCCATCAAAGATTTGATCCTTGTCATCCAGATTCGTAAAAACCACTGTGAAGAATCCTTTGGCTCCTAAGTGGAGTCTTACATCCCCTCTGGGTTTCCATTGCTACTTTATCCACATGCACAAGGCTCGTTCTGTTGGCCAGAAACCCATAAACTTGTAGAGCACTGCATGTTCTGCCATGTGGTCGCGGTACGCCTATAGTTCTGGGTCAGAGATTATTACCCGTAGGGTGTCAATTGCTTTGGGCTTGCACGGTCCCTGGGTTTCTTTCTTTTTGCCTCCCATCATTGTTCCTTCTTGTCCTGCCTTGGTTTGGTTTAGATCCTCCTTGTATCTTGATCGTTCATTCTCAAGCCCGTTTTCGTGTGCTCTTACATCCTCAGGGGAAGGGTTTTTCCTGTCTCTGTTCTCAGTATTGTTGCTGACAATGATTTCTTTTTGTTTCGGGGTATCTTTGCCTTCACTGTTTAGCTCTCCTTTGTTGGTCAGATCCTCCTTTCCTGACTTCACAGAGCCTGATATTTGCACCGCATCTAGTGCAGTTCTTTCCTTGTGCATCATTACCTGTTTATAAGATGGGGTCCTGCTGGACCGCACATTTTTCATCTGGAGGGTGAGAACCTGCCCTCTTCTATGAAGCTCTGCTGCTCTGGCACTGTTCTCCTCTAGAGTTGGTACTATGGCTGCAGTTTGAGCAAGTCTTCTTCAAACCCTAGCCGCCATGCTCACACCGTTCCACCGAATATCAGATGTGTGTGTGTGTGTGTGTTATTATTTATATAACTATTAATAATTACAAATGGTTAATATTTAATAGGAATTTTTACAATATATATCTAATAATTATTAATGTGGTTGATAAATGCCTATAGGCTTATATGAACCACATTAGTAAATGTGGTTGTGTTAATTTATCTTTGTGGAGTTTATAAGTAAAATGTTTTGAATCATAGAAATCTTATTCTATGGTTGATAAAGCAATTCAATATATAATTTTAGTGTAATATTGGTTGATAAGGCAATTTAATATATAATTTTTGTGTCGTATAAGCTCTAAAGTAGTTATATCTCTTTTTCCTTTTAATTAAATTAATTAATTAAAAAGATAATGTGAAATGAATTATGTTTTTTGGGCATGCAGTATTGATATGCCGTGGTATTCTAACAAAATTCATTTACAAATTAAAAATATCCATGATGAAGTGGAGTGAATTTCTATAATTAAGAATATTGGTAAATGTTTTTCTTTAAGTGTATATATTTTTAACTTATATATCAATTTTTTTAATAGTATTAATAATAATAAAGAAATAATTTAGTTGTTTTTTATGATTTTTTGTGTCAAAAGTACTATCAAGTCAAGTATGGTAGAGATGTATCAAAAGTAATATCTAGTCAAGTATGGCAGAGATGTATTGTTTAACATTTTGATTAGTTCAAAATAAAATAAAATAAAACTTTCGTGACTTAAAGAACACCATCTCATAATAACAAAAAAACAAATATCTTAAACCAATATACCACATTTGTATATTGTGTATGTGTGTTTTTTTATTGGTTTATAATTGAGAAAAGTGATAACACAAAACAAAAATCTTAAACAGATATACCACATTTATATATTGTTTTTTTTTTTTATTTGTTTATGGTCAAGAAAAATGGAGAGTGCTATATCTCTTCAAGTTTTTCCAAATTTTAGAGTTTTACAAAATTTTTATGATTTCTATATTAACACTAATTGCATAATTGTCTAAAACCTTTCTAATAATTGTCTAAAACTTTTCCCACACAAAATACACTTTCCAGCACAATACAAAATGATGTCAAATAAATATATAACATTTACAATATTATTTTTAATCTATTTTCAATTTATTTATAATTAACTAATAATAATCTCTTATCTCAACAATGTTAAACAATCTACTAACACATTCACCTCCACTATTAATAATGTTAAACGTATCACCAACTTCCATATAACTAATAATAATGTTAAACAGAGCACCAGCTTCCATATAACTTAGTTAAGAATTTACTACAACTAGAGTTGCTCTCATCTCTCTATCATCTACTTTTATCATCTATTAAAGTTTCTCTCATATGTCATTTTCTTTTTTGTGGTTTCATCTAGTATCATCTTTTATTTAAACTATAGTCTTGGTACCCATAATAACTATTACTACACTACCACTTAATTGCCTAAAATATAAGAAACAATTACCTTTCAAACATCATAACATTTTGTCAAAATTATAGCTTGAAGTGATAATTCAGATTGAAGTGATAGATTTTTTTTAGCGGGGAAAGTTGTTCCTTTAATATTGATTATTGATGGCATACACGACCATACATGACCACACCAAGAAAAAGCATAGTACATACTCTAGGAGTTATGTACATTGATCAATAACACAAACACATGAAACGAAAGCACATTCTCAGAGTTGAAAATTAACAATTTTGGCATTTGAAAAGATATGAAAAATGGTTTTAAAACACATCCAATCATCATTATACGAGCAGAATTTAAATAATTTCTCACCATCTATAAATGATAATTTTGACCTTAAAAAATAGTAATTTTAACATTTAAATGGGCCATAAAAATTTACTTGAAATATTCAATGGGCAATGAAAATATATATTCTATTACTCTTTTTACTATAAATTTAAAAATACTAATACAAACACACATTCCTTGATAATATCAACTGAGAAACGATAAATCATAAAACCAATTGATAAAAGACATGGATTTGATACCAGAGTATTTTTTCACATATTTTATAACATAGTAATGCATTTCGGCCAAAATTTCAAAAATGATCAGACTCTTCAAACTAGACAACTATTCCACTTTGATGGTTACTGCACTGTACTTATACACCTTTTCCTCTTGCTGCAACTGTAAAACTCCCAAACATACTCATAATTTCAACATCATCTGTTAGGCAAGAGCTCCAAGACCTGTGTTGTTGCTCCAGGAAGGATGAAAACTGCCATCAATGTCTGCATGGCGATTTTCATCTGTTGGACAGTGAGACAGTCCTCCCACTGTGACCGTGCAATCTGGGCATTGAGATGTCTGCGTTGGTCCTCCGCATTCCCCCACCACGTAGTAATGGCCATTGGTACATTGATACCAGTGCCCTCTTCCTCCCACACCTTTAGTAATAACTTCAATAACCTCTAGTTTCACTTGATTTTCTAGCCCCACTCTAATTTCGGCGGTTTTTTCATGATCAGGGTTTTTCTGCAGAATGATGTCGCAAACAAATCACCAAACCAGAAGCAAATTCGTTTGGAGCAGAACAAACTAATGCCCATTGTAAGTAGTGCATCAATGGCCAACTCATTATCTGCTAATTTAGAATTAACATTATTATTGCTGAAACTATATTTCAGTCTCAGCGTCAGAAGCTTTTCAAGCATGAGCACCTCGTAGGAGCTGTGCTCTATGATAAAAGAGAGATGGTATATTGCTTGATCATGGTCTTGCAATCCACAGAGTGCACATGATTGGCAACTCTTGGCATCTCCTCCCCATGATGAAGATGTCCCCTTTGTTATTCCCTCAGGGTGCCGGTTTTGCTGAGGTTGTTTCTGCTTCGTCAGTTGCTGTTCTCCGAGAGTGGGTACAATAGCGGGGCATAACAAAAAAATTGAGTGCTATTGCCAAAATTGAAATTGTTTAAGATCTCAATTCATTTGAAAATAAAATATGCGTGCCCATGCCAGTTTGAAATCGAAAACAAGGAGGTTTGAAATGGTAATATGCATGCCAATGCCAGTTTGAAATCGAAAACTGAGGAGGTTTGAAATGGTAAAGGAGAGAGTGGAGGCCAAAGTGGAGGCGGGCAGGGTCGATGGGCAGGAGCATGGCAGACGGCAGAGTCGCCGGAGAGGGATGCATGCCATGATCCATGGTCGAGCATGTAAGGGCGCCATGACATCAAGGAGGTTGTCTGCTGCTGTCAGAGGGTGTAAGGACATAACATTAACTTTGCTATGGTCTACGAAATAGGAGTTGCCTTCACTTTGTTCGTATAGCACATACACTGCTACTTCCAGTCAACCTCTTTAGCCATGAATATTCGTACCATAATTACTATTTGATATTCTTGTTCTTTATTGGTGTGGGAGGCACCCAACATTCCGCATTTACGGTCAGTCAATGCCCACGTCATACATAAGTAAGCAAATGATTTGGATTTCAGTTGGAGGACGTGGCCTAAATATTTTAACTGCTTATAACAAAGTTTGCATAGATTAAGGTATGTCGTAGCAGTCTTTCTTGTTTTTATTTATTTTACATTTTTTCACGTCCAAAACCTCCCTTAGAAAGTATTTAACATCGGTTTGTCCTACAAGCACCAGCAAGTTGGTGGTACAGTTCACACAATACAATTTACCGAGGGTTTTTGAGTGGTTTAGAAAGTTACCTTTCCATCCCTGTCAGGAAAACTCTAAACGATTTTTATATTCTAAAGGAAACATTAAGCCACCATTAAAGCTCAAGTTTCCATGTCAGCAATCGATAGGAAGACCTTGTCTCTGCGACGCATAGATGTTAAGTCAATGGCCCCATAAGGACCGTATACGTGTCTAAGTGATCAGTCATTTCAATGGTAGTGAGAGTACCATATGCACAAGTGTTTAGTTATTTAATACACATGTAACCCGTCTTCTACCCCCTGCTTAACCATATTTCTTATATTTCTAAACCCCAAAGCAGAATTTGTAGTCGTATCATAAGAAATATCAAGATTAATTAATTTTGAGAATGTATTTCTTTTAATCTTGAGATTTTAGGTTATAATTATTTTTGGATTTATTTTATTTTCATCTATGGTTTTCTTGAGACCCTGTAAATCCAAATCTCATATCCATATAAAATAATAAAGTAATGGAAGTATCATAATTTTTTTTTCAAATCCTATATCCAAATACCTATGAACTTACATTGGTTTTCAAGTCCATCATAAGTTTTCCATCTTCCATTTATCATTTTCTCAATTTTATGATTCAAATTGAGCTTATGATGGATATAGATTCCAAGATATTTTGTATGAAGGAACTTTCTCCAAGTTTTTGTTGCCCTATATGAAAGTATCATAAGTGATTTTTCTAGATTTAATTATCATGACTTTAATTTTGTGAGTAATTAACAATCATACCCATATTGGAGCATTCTTAGTTTGTAGCCAACATCATAATGGCTACTCACAAAAGAAAAATATCATTAGCATAAAGGTGAAGATTTATGACTATACCAATGATCATGGGGCCAATGAAACCTGGATCTTCCAAACAACTCTTCTAGATTATCAATGCATGTACCAAAAATGGTAGTGATCCGAACTTATTTAGGAACGCAATAGAATACATATATAAACATAAACAAAGAGATGCAGCATAAATAAAACTTAATTTAATTAATATCAAGAATTGAAATATGCTTACATACAGAATGGAAATTAAGTAGCTTGGGCGATGGTAGCTTATCTTTGAGAAGAGATGTGGCGGTTACATGCCTTATTTTTTTCAGTGTGTATAATATTCTTTCCATGCCAAGCCTCGCCCTCCATTGCACTAGGCGCAATGCCCCATAATTTTTTTATTGGACCCTATATTAGGTGCACGGACCTACCTATGGTTTTGTGCATTGGTTTTGCACATGGTTTTGGGCATGATGATTTTTTGCCCATGGTATCTTGTAGATCTGGTCAAGGGAACTATGATTATGTTCTAATCCAGGGTTAATGGATTGTGGTTAATGAATGCATCAATATGTATATATATGTTTTGTAACATTGAAAGGAATATAATGAAAAATCAGTCTGGTAGTCCCTGTTTTGGGATCCAAGGGAAAATCTCTGTGTATTTATTTTGTGTTTCTCAGCATTGTATATTTTTTGTATTTTAAGAATTCATTTGCAGGTAATTTTTGTACAGGGTTAAAAGCTACATTTGGTATCAGAGTTGTTTTGACTTCAAGGGGACGCCTTTGTTATTGCGGGTTTTTCTCAGTTCTGTCGTAAAGCGTGTTCAGTGGGAGATCTGCAAAATTGATTCTTGAAGTGAAAGAAGATGGTGAGTAGTAGAAAGATAGGGATTGAGAAATTTAATGGTAAGAGTTTTGAGTTGTGGAAACTCAAGATGGAGGATTTGTTGATGGATAAAGATCAGTGGATCGTAGTAGATCCAAGTACTAAACCAACGACAATGTCAGCTAAAGGTTTGGTGAAGTTGGATCGGAAAGCAAAGAGCACAATACAATTGTGTATCTCAGATTCAATATTGTTGAATGTATCAGGGGAAGCTACTATGAAGGCTTTGTGGGACAAGTTAGGGACTTTGTACCAATCTAAGTCTCTAGTGAACAAATTATTCCTATGGAAAAAGTTGTATAACCTCAGGATGAAGGATGGAGACTCGGTGACAGAGTATCTAAACGTCTTTAATATTGTGGTATGACAGTTGTTATCTATTGATATTAAAATTTTAGATGAAGATAAGTGCATCATTTTTCTGTATTCTCTACCAGATTTGTGGGATGGTCTGGTTGTTGCAATAGGTAGCAATACAACTACCTTTGAAGTTTGATGAAATAGTCTCATCTTTACTACTGGAGGAGATGAGACGGAGAAATATAGAGGGATAGAATGGAGATGCTTTGTCTGTACAAGGACGGTCCTAGGATAGAAACAAAAATAAGTTCTTTAGTGGGAGATCTAAATCTAGAGGGAGATCTAAATCTCTAGGAAAAACTATAAATGTATGTTGGAAATGTAGAAAGGAAAGACACTTCAAAAGGGACTCTAGATCTAAAGCTCCTGAGAAAGGAAAGATATGTGATGATGCTCCTTCTGTAGAGGTGAAAACCACCTTAGATGAAGGTGGGGATGTGTACTTGGCTTCTTCTTCAAGTACACATGTATATCATGAGGCATCGTTGATTGACTCAGGTGCATCCTTTCACTTCACTCCCCATAGGGAGTGGTTCTACGAATATGAGAAATATGATGGTGGTGATGTCTGCTTAGGGGATGACAGGAAGGCTAGAATCATCATATGTAGAAAAATCAAGTTGAAGTTGCAAGGTGTAAGGTTTAGAACACTTCCGGGTGTTATGCATATTCTTGCATTGGCCATAGATTTGATTTTTTAAGCAAGATGGATTATATAGGTGTAAAAACATTGTTCGAGAAAAATAACTGCAAGATGGTTCAGGGAGCACTGGTATTGATGCGGGGATTTTGGATTGGAACTTTGTATAAACTTTTGGGTAGTACTATTATTGATGGGTGCAATAGTTTTGTGGTTTTTGAAAGTGGAGCAAAAATCTAGTGGTCTCTGGAAAAAATACCATGCTATGGCATCAAAGGCTTGAACATATTCGAGAGAAGGGACATCAAATACTTCATGGTAATGGTATTGTAGAATGTATGTCTAATTTCTCTCTGGATTTTTGATTTCTATGAACATTGTGTATATGGGAAGAAGAATCGGGTGAGTTTCTCTTTTGGTGCTAAAAGGACGAAAGGGATATTAAAGCTTGTGCATAGTGATGTGTTTGGACCTGTCTCGATTCCAACACTTGGTAAGTCTATGTATTATGTATCATTTATAGATGAATTCTCAAGGAATACATGGATATATTTCCTCAGGAAGAAATCTGAAGTCTTTGACAGGTTTAAAGAATTTAAGGCTCTGGTGGAAAACTAAACATAGTAGAAGATAAAGGTGATGAGAAAAGATAATGGTTGAGGGTTATGTAAGAAGGAATTTGAAGAGTTCTATAAGAAGTGTGGTATAGCATAGAAGAAGACTACTCCATACACACCTCAGCAAAATAGACATGTAGAAAGAATGAACAGGATGTTGATGGAAAAGGAAAAAAGCATGCTCAGTGGTGCCGGTTTAGGACAAGAATTCTGGGTAGAGGTGGTGGAGACTTCATGTTACCTGGTTAATAGATCACCTTCATCAACATTGACGGATAAGTCTCCACATGAGGTATAGACTTGTAAGAAATACTTTCTGTCACATATGAGGGTATTTGGTTGTGATGCATATGTACATGTTCCAAAGGATAAAAGAACCAAGTTGGATAGTAAATTTGAAAGGTGCATCTTTATTGGGTATAAGGATGGCTTAAAAGGTTATAAGCTTTCGAACCCCAAAAAAAAGGAAGATTAGGTACAATCGCGATGTGGTGTTTAGAAAGGTGAAAGGTGTTATTAAAAATGGAGTCCTACCAAAGGAACCTAAGAAGAAAGAGTTCGAGCTAAAGGAGGAAGAATCAGATTTTACAGCAGAAGATGAATCAGAAGATGAAGAGCCACAAACTCCAGCTGTGAGAAGAATAGATCGAGAAAGAAGGAAACCAAAAAGGTATAGTCCATCTTCTTTCTATTCAAATTTTTCTTTATCTATTACTGATGATGATCCTTGAATTGTGAGGGAAGCAATAGATTTAGAGGATGGAAAACTCTAGAAAGAGACCATGGTTAAAGAAATGGTATCTTTGGACAAAAATAAGGCTTGGGATCTAGTGGAGTTGTCGGCTGGAAGGAAACCCATTGGAAGAAAATGGGTGTTTAAGAAGAAGATGAATGCATAATGCAAGGTGGAGAAACACAAAGCTCAGTTGGTAGAAAAAGGTTATTCCCAGGTGCCAGGAATTGATTTTGGTGATATTTTTTCTCTTGTTACCAAGGTAGATTCTATTAGAATACTTTTATCTGTTGTTGCTGCTTTTAATTTTGAGGTAGAATAGATGGATGTGAAGACAACATTTCTTCACAGGGATATGGAAGAATAGATCTATATGAAGCAACCTGAATGCTTGTGGTGAAGGGAAAGAAAGAATTGGTATGAAAGTTAAAAAAGTCTCTATATGGGTTAAAGCAGTCACCAAGGATGTGGTATCAGAAATTTGATACATTTATATGAGGAATTGGCTTCACCAAAATAAAATTGGATCACTATGTGTATTTTAAATTAATTGGTGATTGTGTTATTTATTTGGTCTTGTATGTGGATGATATGTTGTTGATTGGAAATTACAAAGAAATTATCCAAGATTTGAAGACCCAATTATCCTCCAAATTTGACATGAAGGATATTGGTACTACAAACTATATTTTAGGCATGGAAATTAAATGAGATCGGGCAAAAAGGAAGCTCTGGTTAAACTAGAGGAAGTATGTCGAGACAATACTGTAGAGGTTTAATATGCAGGATAGTAAACCAGTTAAGGTTCCTATTCCTGTACGTGTAAAGTTATCTGTTGAACAGTTTCCGAAGACACAAGAAGAGGAAGAGGACATGTCTCGTGTTCCATACGTAAGTGCAATCAGGAGCCTGATTGATCCAAAATGGATTCAGCATAGCCTCCAGACCAAAAGTCGTCAAATACAGGTGAAAGTGGAAAAGTGTTGAAATGATCGTGAATACGAAGTGAATGGTGCAAACCACATGTAAATCCGAGTTCAGAAAAGGAAATGGGAGCCAGTTAAAGATTAGGTTGAAAAGTCAATGCCTACGTCAGCAGGACAGGTGGCAACCCGGGAAAGATTCACAGGGTCTTGGTGATGTCAGCAGAGAAGATGATGTGGTAGTCAATGATTAGTTCATACCATAGGTGATGGGGATCAACGAACAAGGGTGGCAACCATCCGGTCAAAGGAGATCGACACATATTGCGTGAAAACATGCAAGCATGTTATATTGGAAAACAAATGTGATATAATTATGCAAAAGGATCTAAACTCTTTGAGTTCCGATAGAAGGGCGGTAAATGGTTTATCATGTGCCCTCAAGGCAGGAAGCAGTTTTAGACCGGGAGCACGCAATTCCACTCAGTGCTCGACACGTAGCCTCCCGAAAACCACTTTTTTGCGTGCCTTCGGAGAATTAGCAAACGTGCTAGTTGGAGCACGAAACTGCACAATAACTATCGGATCCCACAGGACAGATCAATAGTGCAGGTTGTCTAGATCAGTTGATGAGCGAGACGTGACATCGGTCAGATGGTTTGTTCTCGAGATCAGCACCAAGGAAAGGCCAGATGGTAGGGGTCCACCCCATGCCTGTCGGTCCTTTAGTTAATACGATATTTTTAATGTAACATATTATTCCTTGATCAACATAATTTGTAACTATACATGTTATATAACACCATAACACAAAAAAGTTGATAGGGGGAGTGTATTGTGAACCATTCTAGGGTGTCTACAGGTTAGAGTGACCAGTACGGTTGAGTGTATGCTCATTTTGACTCGAAGATTCGAGCGGAACATAGTGGTGAGATCAATTTTTGTGTTTGAGACTCTGTTTTTGAGCTCACACCTATAACAATCCTTTGAAGACATAATAAAGAGGTCAGCACTGGAAGCTAGGACCAGGAGACGTAGCCAGGAATTTTGGTGAACTCCTTTATCAATTTTGGTTGTGTTGATGTGTTTTTATTGTGTTTTATATTTGTTTAAGTGTCTGTGTTATTCACAATATTTTCGATCCATTGCAATAAGTAACATAGGAAACTCCACACATAGCCCGTAATACCTTTATCAATTTCAAATCAAGTGGTATAAGAGCTTAATGTTTTCAAGGTTTGACAAGTTTGTGTGGAGATTTGAATGCTGACTAGCTTAAGGCTCGGATGAGGTGAAGGAGAACTTGTTGAGGTGAATCCAGAGATTGGAAGGGTATTTTCATGAAGAAGGATGGCAGATGAAGCTCCACTCATGTCAAAATCCCAGTTATTGGATAGCTTCATGACGATACGTGCCATGGTGGAAGAGATGTATCATGAGTTTAAAAAAGGTAGAGGTGAAAGAACTTCATCACCTAGACCAGACAAAGGAGCAGAGGAACCTTTTCTTTTTGTCCGTCTAGAGAAAGAAGATAAGGAAGATAAAGGGAAAGGAGGAATGAAGTCTCCAACATCTCCTCCATCATCAACATCATCGTCATCATCATCGTCTTCTTCTCATAAAACTAGCTCTTCTAAGAAGAAGAAAAAGAAAACCTCTTTGATCAAATTAGATGCAAAATTTGATTTTCCAATTTATGATGGAGAACTTAATCCAGAAAAGCTTGATAATTGGATAAGGCAAATTGATGTATATTGCAGGGTGCAGAAAGTTGATTCAGAAAGGAAGAAGATCCAGCTAGCTAGCCTTCGACTTGGAGGAACCGCACTTGTGTGGTGGGAAGGCAAGACACAAGAAGATCTTCAAAAGCATGGTAAAATAATTTCAACTTGGAATGAATTTGTTTCTGCCATTAAAAATCAATTTTATCCTTTGGCTTACATGTAGCAAGCAATGATGAGTTGGCAAACACTACGTCAATTGAAGGGTCAAAGTGTATAGAGTTGTACTCAAGAATTTCATAAGAGAGCTTTAACATGAGGCATATCATTGGACTCACCAGAGACATTGTTAAAATATAAAGGTGGTCTTCATAGTTATTTGAAGCATATTATACTTATGCTTAATCCCACTAGCTTAGATGATTATCAGTCCAAGCGACTCATCTAGAGGCTAGAGGTAAAAATGTAAACCCAGATGTTGGGAAATCATCCAAATATTTTGAGAACAAAAATAAAGGAAAGAAGAAACTGAAATGGAAGGAGATGCAAACAAACACTGTAAAGAAGGATAAACCTTCATGCACTCATTGTAAGAAGGAAGGACACGATGAGGCACACTACTGGTCTTTGCATCCAGAATTGAAGCCTAAGAAGTTCGGGGGTAAAGAGCGAAAGAATGCTATTGCTATTCAAAAGGACTTGGGGTCAGACTCAGGTGACGAAACAATAGTTACAACCACAGGTATTAAAGGTAAAGATTCCGAAGCGTCTACAAGTAATTCTTCATATTTTGTTGATAATGAAGTAATGAGAGGAAAAGAAATGAGTTATTTCATATTAGAGTCATTTCCAAGCACAATAAAATTGATACTTTATTTGATAGTGGGTCACAAGTAAATTTGATTTCTAAAACAATTGTAAAGAAGTTGGATCTAGAAATAAAACCTCATAAAAAGTCATATCCATTAGGTTGAGTGTGTGATAAAACAAAGCTACAAGTTATGAGACAATGTAAACTTCGGTTTGCTATTGGATCAACATTTGTAGATGAGGTTGAGTTATATATAGTCCCATTGGACATATGTAGAATTGTTTTAGGAAGTCCATACTTGTACGATAGAAAGGCTATCTTCTATCGAGATGAAAATAAGTATCAACTCACTAAGGATGGAATTGAGTATATTGTAAGGGCTCATAAAATTAAAGGTAACTTCTCTCTCATAAACTCAGGACAGATGAAAAGAATAGTAAATTCAAGTAAGAAATTTTTACTAATGATTATAAAGGCAAAGGACCTTGATAACTCCGATGCATTCCAAGGCCGTAATCCTAAACAGAAAGCAGATCTATTTAAAGTTGTTTTCGATTATGATATTTTGTTTAAGGAGCCTAAGGGGCTTCCACCCAAGTGGGAGATAGCACATGATATTTATTTGTAGCAAGATGCTCCACTACCTAACATTGGAATGTACAGGTTATCATCTCTAAAGAATGCAGAGATAAAGAAGCAGCTACAAGAGTTGCTCGATAAAGGGTTTATAAGACTAATCACATTGCTCTAAAATCAATGCACATTCTACACGAACCATATTGCAGCTCCTTTACATGCTTTGACAAGTGTGAAACAAGTGTTTTAGTGAGGAGGAAAATAGCAAAAAGCCTTCGACACCTTGAAAGAAAGGATCAGTACAGCGCCAGTACTAGCACTGCCAGATCTTCAGCATCCATTTGAGATCGAGACATATGCAAGTGACTATATCATGGGGGCAGTGTTGATGCAACACACGAAGCCTATATTCTTTCATTCTGAGATATTTGCGTCTGCATTAGTTAACTATCCTACACATGATAAAGAATTGTATGCATTAGTTCAGAGTGTTAAAAAGTGGAAACATCATATAATGGGTAAAGAAACAATCATACACGCAGGTCATCAACCACTTCAATATTTACACTCACAAACTAAATTGCAACAATCAAGACATTACAGGTGGATGGGTTTCCTACAACAATTTCATCTTGTTATCATATATAAGAAGGGCATACATAATAAGGTTGTAGACATGTTATCAAGACCAATCATAAATGCATACACTATACTTAAGCATAATTCAGTAATTCATGAAAGTTACATTGAACAATATGCTCAAGATACATATTTTAAGGATGTATATGCAACTTTAAGTCATGGTAAACAGGTAGAAGAATTGGATTACTATATAAAGGACAAACTCTTATATCATTTGGGAAAGTTATGCATTCCACAAACTGAAAGAGTTAACATAATTCGAGAAGCACATACTTCTCCCATATCAGGTTATTTTGGTGTAAGTAAGACAATTGCACAATTGCAAAAGTTTTGTTATTGGCCACGAATGCATGAAACAATTTCTAGATATATCAAAGGATGTACTATGTGTGCTACAAGCAAGCCAAGTAATAGAAAATTAGGCTTGTATACTCCACTCCCAATTCCTTCTCGTCCTTGGGAAAGTGTTTCCATGGATTTTTTTGGGGGATTGCCAAAGTCTAGAAAGGGTCATGATTATTTGTATGTAGTTGTGGATAGGTTCAGTAAGATGTGTATTTTGATACCATGTAATAAACATGTCACAACTGAACAAACTGCAAAGTTGTTCTTTCAAAATGTATGGGTTCATTTTGGGTTACCCACTTCTATTGTATCTGATCGAGATTCTCGATTTGTTGGGAAATTTTGGTCAAGTCTATGGGAGTTAATGGACACAAGGTTAAAGAAGAGCACATCATTTCATCCACAAACAAATGGTCAAACAGAAGTGGTCAACAGGACAGTGATACAGTTGCTTCGAGGATATTGCAGCAAGCATCCCAAACTTTGGGATGAGCATTTGTGTTATGTGCAACATGCTTACAACCGTACAAAACATTCTTCTACTCAGATATCTCCTTTTGAGACTTGTTTTGGTTTTATACCAAAGTATCCCTTGGATTTTGTCTTTGGTAAAGGCATAGCAGTTGATGGACACAATGATGTGGAAAAAGCAACCAAGTTCATTGAACAAATCCAGGAAATTCACCAGGCAGTACAAGAACAGCCGGAAAGAAGTCAAGCCAAGTATAAGGCGTGACATGACAAGCATCGAGTTGAGCATAGTTTTCAAGTTGGTGATCAAGTCTGGTTGTACATCAGCAAAGAAAGACTACAAGGGGAAGGTAAAAAGTTGAAACCAATTAGATATGGTCCTTTCAATTACTTGATAAAATTGGTGAAAATGCTTTGCGCCTAGATCTACTAACTTATATGCAAATCTATTCAGTCATTAATGTTGAAAACTTGAGGTTGTATGAACCTTCATTGATGAAGATCCCGAAGAGCAAGGTCAACTGCCTTCCATTGAGGACCTATTGCCTGAGTATCTCAATGAGTTACAGGAGGACTGTAAAGATTGAAAATAATTTAAACAACTTTTTACTCTGAACAGGGTATGAAATCTTTATGAACATGCCCTGAAATTTAACAAAATTGCATATATCATATTGATTGATTTGATGAAAAGTACCTACCTGGTTTCTTTTGGATGAAGAGGCTTCATAATTGCTCCAGATCTCGCTCCTGTTACCAAAGACCATAACCTCCCAGCCAAGCTAAGTACAACCTAGGTACTCAGTCCAGAATGCTTCTCAATTTCTGCACTCTATTCCCCCCATGCCCAAAAACTTCAGAACAAACAAGGCTCAGTCTTTTTTGTTGAAAAACTTAGTGTTACAAATTTTCCTCCTCCTTTCGACCCCCCCTTCCTCCAACCGCCCCTTCCTTCTTATAAGTCTCTGTTCACTGACTTCCTCCATCTTCGTGTCCTAATTTGGATACATGTTGATTTTATAAACAAAATCTAATTTGATTTGGTGATTTTGTTCGAATATCTAAATTTGATTTAATAAAGTTTATTTATATATTTTAATGATTTAATTTAATTTATTTAATTTATAATTTTAATTTAATTTAATTTTAAAATTTTAATTTACAAATTAAAATTTTAAACATTAAAACTAACGTTTTTTGTTCGTTTGAGGGTTTATTGTATATATATATATAGTGCATTACATATGGGTCCATGCATACGTAGCTATCATATGGAGGCCTTGTATGTATGCTAATACTTGTATTTTATTTATAGCTATAGGTGGGTCATTACAAGGACATAGTTCTTGACAAGAGGATAAGAAATTCGCGACAAGGGGATGTTGAGTACTTGCGAGTTGGACTCAAAGGTACAAATCTAAGTAAAGCACGATGGATAGAGATTGGAAAAGTGAAGGAACTTTATCCTCACTTACTCGATAGCTAAAACCTACTTTTGGTGGACCAAAAGCTTCTAGTGGGGAGGAGTGATCCAAAATGGATTTAGCATAGCCTCCAGGTCAAAAGTCTTCAAATATAGGTGAAAGTGGAATAATGTAGAAATGCTCGTGAATATGAACCCAATGATGCAAACTGCATGTAAATCCGAGTTCGGATAAGGAAATGGGAGACAATTAAAGATTAGGTTGAAACGTCAATGCCTACGTCAGCAGGACAGTGGCAACACGGGAAAGAGTCACAGGGTCTTGGTGATGTCAGCGCAGAATATGATGTGGCAGTCAACAATTGGTTCATACCACAGGCGATGGGGATCAGCGAACAAGGGCGACGATCGTTCAATCAAAGGAGATCGACACATATCACATTGAAACATGCAAGCATGTTATCTTGGAAAACGGACGCAATATAATTATGCGAAAGGTGCTAAACTCTTTGAGTTCTGACAAAAGGGTGGTAAATGGTTTATCATGTGCCCTCAAGGCAGGAAGCACTTTTATACTGGGAGCATGTGATTCCACTCAGCGCTCGACACATAGCCTCCCAAAAACCACTTTTTCACGTGCCTTCGAAGAATTAGCAAATGTGCTAGTTGGAGCGTGAAACCACACGATAGTCGTCGGATCCCACAGGATATATCAACAGTGCAAGTTGTCTGGATCAGTTGATGAGCGAGAAGCGACAACCGTCATATGGTTTGTTCTCGAGATCAGCACGGGGAAAAGGCCAGACGGTCGGGGTCCACCCTGCACCCGCCGGTCCTTTGGTTAATACGGTATTTTTAATGTAGCGTATTATTCCTTGATTAGCATAATTTGTAACTATACGTGTCATATAAACACCATAACACAAAAAAGTTGATAGGGGAAGTGTATTGTGAACCATTCCAGGGGGTCTAGAGGTCAGAGTGACCAGTACGATCGAGTGTATGCTCATTTCAACTCAAATATTCGAGCAGAACATAGTGGTGAGATCCATTTTTGTGTTTGAGACTCTATTTTTGAGCTCACACCTGTAACAATCATTTTAAGGCATAATAAAGAGATCAACACTGGAAGCTAGGACCAAGAGATGTAGCCAGGAAGTCTAGTGAATTCCTTTACCAATTTTGGTTATGTTGATGTGTTTTTATTGTGTTTTATATTTGTTTAAGTGTTTGCGTTATTCTCAATCTTTTCGATCCATTGCACTAAGTAACATAGGAAACTCCACACATAGTCTATAATACCTTTATCAATTTTAGATCACTGATGTATACAATGGTATGTATTGGACCAGACATTGCACATGTAGTGGGAGTATTAAGCAGGTTTATGTCAAAACCAGGGAAGGAGCATTAGACAACAGTGAAGCGGGTTTTAAGGTATTTACGTGGAACTAGTGATTATGGTTTGTGCTACCAAGGAAGACTAGGATTGGACATAGATTTGTACATTTGTGGATTTGTTGATGCAAATTGGGCTAGAGATCTGGATCAAAGAAGATCTACAAGTGGGTATGTGTTTAACCTATTTGGAGGTGTAGTCAGTTGGATGATAAAGACATAGTTTGTAGTGCCACTTTCAACTACAGAGGTAGAATACATGGCAGCCACTCATGCAAGAAAGGAAATCGTTTGGTTGCCGAGATTGTGTTAAAGTATGGGGTTAGTACAATGAGCTATAAGGATAGATCGTGACAACAAAAGTGAAATTTTATTATCAAGGAAGCCTTCTTATCATTCAAAGACTAAGAACATTGATGCTTTGTAGGTTTTAATCCTGTACAAAAATTAACTGCATACGAATTCTAAAACGCAGAAAATAAACAATGCGAGAGCAAAACACATAAAACACATATACACAGAGATTTTCCCCTGGATCCCAAAACCGGGACTACCAACTTGATTTTTCATTATGTTCCTTTCAATGTTACAATACATATTTATACATGCTGAAGCATCCAATACCATGGACCAAAAAACCATCGCGTCCAAAACCATGGACCGAAAACCATCGTGTCCAAAACCATGTGCGAAAATCATGCACAAAACCATATGTAGGTCTGCCCAACCTAATATAGGGTCCAAAATAGAGTGGGGTTACCTGCACCCCTCAAACCCCCTGTGACTCCCCTACTACGCAATCGGCACAACGAAGGGGGGGCTCCGCACCCCTTCTAACCCCCCAGTTAACTACGTGAGCTAGTCATGGAAAGAATATAACACAACCCAACATTCTCCCCTTTGTTGTTTTCTTTCCACAGGGGGCCACAAGAAAGCTTAGTCATTTATCCGGCGCTACAACACCCATTGTTTCTCTACACTAAGAGAACTTCTCAGAGCTCACAGATTTTGTCAATGCATCTACAGTATTGTTTAAAGTGTCCACCTTTACCAACAACACCTTTTTGTCTTCTATCATATCCCTCACAAAGTGATACTAAACACCAACGTGCTTTGTCTTTGAATGATATGTAGGGTTCTTTGCCAAGAAAATTGCACTTTGGCTGTCACACTCTATCCTTATAGCTCCCTGTACTAAACCCATACTTGAACACAATCTCTGCAACCAAATTGCTTCCTTTCTTGCATGAGTGGCTGCCATGTATTCTGCCTCTGTAGTTGATAGTGCCACTACAGATTGTTTCTTACTCATCCAATTGATTACACCTCCAAATAGGTTAAACACATACCCACTTGTAGATCTTCTCTGATCCAGATCTCCAGCCCAGTCTACATCAACAAAGCCACGAATATCCAACACTCTATCCAATCCTGGTCTTCCTTAGTAGCACAAACCATAATCACTAGTGCCACACAAATACCTGAAAACCCGCTTCACTGTTGTCCATTGCTCCTTCCTTGGTTTTGACATAAACCTGCTCAATACTCCCACTGCATGTGCAATTTCTGGACTAGCACAGACCCTCGCATACATAAGGCTACCGCCTACACTTTCATATGGAACACGGGACATGTCCTCTTCCTCTTCTTGTGTCTTGGGGCACTATTCAGCAGATAACTTTACACCTACATGAATATGAACCTTCACCGATTTACTATCCTGCATATTAAACCTGCAATATTGTTTCCACATACATCCTCTGGTTTAACCAGAGCTTCCTCTTTGTCTGATTTCTTTTAATTTCCATGCCCAAAATATAGTTTGCAGCACCAAGATCTTTCATGTCGAATTTGGAGGACAAATGGGTCTTCAAATCCTGGACAATTTCTTTATCATTTCCAACCAACAACATATCATCCACATACAAGACCAGATAAATAACATGGTCACCAATTAATTTAAAATACACATAGTGATCTGCTTTGCTTCCGATGAAGCCAAATCCCCATATAAATGTATCAAATTTCTGATACCACATCCTTGGTGACTGTTTTAACCCATACATGGACTTCTTTAACTTGCATACTAGTTCTTTCTTACCCTTCACTGCAAAGCCTTCAGGTTGCTTCATGTAGATCTCCTCTTCTAGATCCTTGTGAAGAAATGTTGTCTTCACATCCAACAACAGATAAAAGAAATCTAATAGAAGTTACCTTGGCAACAGGAGAAAAAATATCACCAAAATCAATTCTTGGCACCTGGGAATAACCTTTTGCTACCAATCGAGCTTTGTATTTCTCCACCTTTCCTTTTGCATTTGTCTTCTTCTTGAACACCCATTTGCTGCCAGTGGGTTTCCTTCCAGCCAGCAACTCTACCAGATCCCAAGCCTCCTTTTTGTGCAAAGATGCCATTTCATCAACCATGGACTCTTTCTAGAGTTTTCCATCCTCTGAATCTACTGCTTCCTTCACATTTCTGGGATCATCATCAGTAATAGATAAAGAAAAGTTTGACCAAAAAGCAGATGGACTATACCTTTCTGGCTGCCTTCTTTCTCGAACTGATCTTCTCACACTTGGAGTTTGTGGTTCTTCATATTTTGATTCATCCTCTGTTGTAGAGTCTGATTCTTCCTCCTTAAGCTCAAACTCTATCTTCTCGGGTTCCTTGGGTTGGATTTCATGTTTAATAACATCTTTTACCTCTCTGAACACCACATCTTGGTTGTACATAACCTTCCTTGTTACTGGGTTCCAAAGCTTATAACCCTTTAAACCATCCTTATACCCAATAAAGATGCACTTTTTAGATTTACTATCCAACTTGGTTCGTTTCTCCTTTGGAACATGTACATATGCATCACATCTAAATACCCTCAAATGTGAAAGAGAGGGATTCTTACTAGTCCATAACTCTTGTGGAGTCTTATCGTCCAACGCTGATGAAGGTGATTTGTTGACGAGGTAACATGTTGTCTCCATCGCCTCTACCTAGAATTCTTGTCCTAACCCAGAACCACTGAGCATGCTTCTTTCCCTTTCCATCAACGTCTTGTTCATTCCTTCTGCAACTCCAATTTGCTGAGGTGTATATGGAGTAGTCTTCTTCCATGCTATACCACACTTCTTACAAAATTCTTCAAATTCCTTACTGCAAAAATCTCCTCCATTATCTGCCCTCAACACCTTTATCTTCTTCTCTGTCTGGTTTCCAACCAGAGCCTTAAATTCTTTAAATCTGTCAAAGACTTTAGATTTCTTCTCAACGAAATATATCCATGTATTCATTGAGAAGTCATCTATAAATGATACATAGTACACAAACTTACCAAGTGATGGAACCTTCACAGGTCCAAATACATCACTGTGCACAAGTTCCAATATCTATTTCGCTCTCTTACCACCAGAGGGGAAACTCACCCAATTCTGCTTCCCATATACATAATTTTCACAAAAATAAAAATCCAGAGAGCTATTACTCATACCTTCTACCATACCTTTACCATGAAGTATTCAAAGACCCTTGTCTCCAATATGTCCAAGCCTTTGATTCCACAACATGCTATTCTCTCCAGAGACCACTAGATTTTCTACTCCACTTTCAGGAACCACGGAAATGTGGCACCCATCAAGAATAGTGCTACCTTGCAGCTTGTACAGAGTTTCAATCCGAACTCCCCGCATCAATACCAGTGCTCCACGAACCATCTCGCAGGTATCCTTCGCAAACACTGTTTTTACACCTGCATCATCCAGCTTGCTTACAGAGATCAAATTCCTGGCTAATGCAGAAATATGCATAATACTCGGAAGTGTTATGACCATTCCACCTTGAAACTTCAACTTTACTTTTCCGTGACCAACGATTTTAGCCTTCTGGTCATCCCCTAAGAAGACATCACCACCTCATATTTCTCATATTCGTAGAACCACTCTCTACGGGGAGTGAAGTGAAAGGATGCACTTAAGTCAATCAACCATGCCTCATGATCTACATGTGTACTTGAAGAAGCCAAGTACACATCCCCACCTTCATCTGAGGTGGTTTTCGCCTCTGCAGAAGGAGCATCATCAGATCCCTTTCCTTTATTAGGAGCTTTAGATCTACAGTCCCTTTTGTAGTGCCCTTCCTTTCCACATTTCTAGCACACCACCTTTACAGGTTTTCCTGGAGATTTAGATCTCCCACTCGATGACTTATTTTTGTTTTTATTCTTGGACCATCCTCGTACAGACAAGGCATCACCATTCTGGCTCTAAATATTTTTCTGTCTCATCTCCTCCATCAGCAAGGATGAGACTATTTCATCAAACTGCAAGGAAGTTGCATGGCTACCTATTGCAATAACCAGACTATCCCACGAATCTGGTAGAGAACACAACAAACTGATGCACTTATATTCATTTGAAATTTTAATGTCAACAGATAATAACTAACTTACCACAATTTTGAATGCGTTTAGATGTTCTGTCACTGAGTCTCCATCTTTCATCCTCAAGTTATATAGCTTTTTCCATAGGAACAGTTTATTCACTAGAGACTTAGATTGGTACAAAGTCCCTAACTTGTTCCATAAAGCCTTCATCGTAGCTTCCCTTGATACATTCAGCAATACTAAATCTGAGACGCACAATCATATTATGCTCTTAGCCTTCCGATCCAACTTATTCCATTCTTCATCGGACACTCTCGTTGGTTTAGTACCTGGCTCTACCGTGACCCACTGATCTTTATCCACCAACAGATCCTCCATCTTGAGTTTCCATAACTCAAAACTCTGACCATTAGATTTCTCGATCTCTATCTTTCCACTGCTCGCCATATTTTTTTCACCACCACAATTGATCTCGTAGATCTCCCACTGAACAAGGTCTACCACAAGCCTGAGCAAAACCCCTCAGCAACAAAGGCGACCCCTTGAAGCCAAAACAGCTCTAATACAAAATGTAGGTTTTAACCATGTACAAAAATTACCTGCATACGAATCCTAAAACACAGAAAATAAAAAATGTGAGAGCATAACACATAAAACACATATATACCGAGATTTTCCCCTGTATCCCAAAACCGGGACTACCATCTGTATTTTTTATTATGTTCCTTTCAATGTTACAATACATATTTATACACGCTAAAGCATCCAATACCATGGACCGAAAAACCATCGCGTCCAAAACCATGGACTGAAAACCATCGCGTCCAAAACCATGTGCGAAAATCATGCACAAAACCATAGGTAGGTCCACCCAACATAATATAGGGTCCAAAAACAAAATTTTCCGTGGTGCTACCCTGGACCCCATAGAGGGGGGTTACCTGCACCCCTCAAACCCCCTGTGACTCCCCCCGCTACACAATCGGCACAACAAAGGGGGGGCTCCGCCCCCCTTCTAACCCCTCGGTTAACTACGTGGGCTAGTCATGGAAAGAATATGACACAACCCAACATGTTTAGTATCACTTTATGAGGGATATGGTTAAGGAAAGAAATTTTTTGCTAGTAAAGGTGGACACTTTGAAGAATGTCGCAGATGCATTGATGAAGTTTGTGAGCACTGAAAAGTTTTCTTGGTGTAGAGAAACAATGGGCATTGCACGGCTGGACCAATGACTAAGCTCTCTTATGACCCCCTATGTGGAAAAGAAAACAAAAAGTGGGAGAATTTTGCGTGTGTATTATATTCTTTCCATGACTAGCCCCACACGTGGACCTACCTATGGTTTTGTGCATGGGTTTTGCACATGGTTTTGGGCATGATGGTTTTTTGCCCATAGTATCTTGTAGATCTGGTCAAGGAAACTATAGTTATGTTCTAATCTAGGGTTAATGGATCGGGGTTTATGAATTCTTTAGTATGTATATATATGTGTTGTAACATTGAAAATAGTATAACGAAAAACCAATCTGGTAGTCTCGGTTTTGGTATCCAAGGAAAATCTTTGCGTATTTGTTTTGTGTTTCTCGCCATTATATATTTTCTATGTTTTAAGAATTCGTTTGTAGGTAATTTATGTACAAGGTTAAAACCTACACATTTATTATTGAGAAAGAATGAAAAACCCTAAACAGCCAAAAACCTAACCCTAGGAGAGGAAGCACCAAAACTATGGGCCCCGTTGGGGTAAATTGGTACATCAATTTCCCGTGGTTGTAACTTTGGCATATAATTTCCGTTTGATGTGCACGATACCTCATTAGAAATATCTATCTGAGGACTATAAATTTCAACTAAAAATGTTAGTCTTAGCCATATTTTTACCCATTTTCCAAAAAAAATTCTTTAGGGCCTCAAAACGGCTCCGAAAGTTCAGGACTTGAAAAAATGCCAAAAATAGTAAATTGTGCTACAGCTAAGGAAACTAAATAAATGAAAGAAACAATGGTGGGGGTCCAAGTGGAATAGGCAAGTGGCCACCAGTATCTATTTGGATCAGTCCTCCCCCCTTAGGAAGCAATGGTCCTCATTGCGTTGAGTGCCTCCATGAGATGGGGAACTTTTGTTGAACTAGGTCCTTGGTGAGCCACTTGCCTTGGTGCAAGAGTTGGTAAAATTTGACAACTCGATACAGTTGGATCTTTTGTTGGTGAGTGTTCTTGATTTTTGTGTTCATGATCCTATCAGTTGTGGCCTGTTTGATGCAGCTTGGGTTGAGCTATGTTGGTGTCAACTTCTCAGCAATGTCTGATGTGTCCAACAATGGGGGAAAGTATTGACGTAACTGGTCCACATTGAATACTGGGTGTAGGCCAAGGAATGGTGGAATGTTGAGCTGGAAAGAATTGTCTCCTATAGCCTTAGTGATGGTGTAAGGCCCATATCATAGAAAGTGAAGCTTGCATTAGGCCCCAACGAGGCACTCCTTCTGCAAATGTAACCAAACTTTGTCGCCCACCTGAAGCTTGTGTGGCAGTTGATGTTGGTCATGACGTTGTTTGTACTTCGAATTTTCTTTGTATGATATGTCATGGACCTATTGGAATATGTGTTGAATGCACTCAATGAAGTTGTTAGCTCTAACAACTTCGGACTTGACATGAGAAGAATCTACCTGAGTAGATGTAAGTGGTATGGCATCATCAATGAGACATAGTGGTTGGAATCCTAGTCCCACCTGAAAGGGGTTGTGGCCAGTTGAGCTATGGAGAGCTATGTTGTAGTTGTACTGGCTATAGGGGAGGATTTTGTCCCATGTGCATGGATGCTTAAATTTTACATGTGTAGGATATTCATGATCATCTTGTTGACAACCTTTATCTGGCCATTAATTTGGGGTTGGAAGGTCATCGACTTAGTGAGCTTGGTATCTAACAACAACCAGAGGCTGGACTAGAATGAACTTAGGAACCTGCTATCCCGATCTAAGATAATAGATTGTTGGATCCCAAAGTGTACCCACACTCATTCAAAGAAGAGCTTGGTAGTGACTTCTGCTGTGATACACTTCTTGTAGGCCACCAGAATGACCATCTTCGAGAATCTGTCGACAACTGCGAAAGCACAGTCATTGCCATGCTTGGTAGAAGGAAGGCCAAACATGTAATCCATGGAGACAGATTCCCAGGGTCAACTAAGAGTAGGAAAAGGAATATACAGACCTTGCTTCTTGATTGTAGGTTTGGAAATGGCATAAGCAATGCAGGATCTAATGTACTTCCCAGCATCTCATCGAAGGTTTGGCCAATAAAAATACTTCAACAACAATGCCACTATATTTTCTATCCCAAAATATCCAGTGTCTCGGTTGTAGCACACCTCCCAAATCATCTTACAACACTCGCTTGAAGGAACATAGAGGTGTCCCAGGTGACATAATAACGTGTCCTGGAGGTGAAAGTTCTAAACTTGCTTACCTTCCAAGAACATCTGATATGTGGTTTTGAATTCCATATCACTCTTGTAAATATGTGTCCATTCTGAAGTCTCGTGTCCACGAGAGTCAATCACAGTGGTCAGTGCCATGACCGATGGTCGACTGAGGCAGTTTGCAACATTATTGGTGCTTCCCTTCTTGTAATCAATGTTCAAATAGAACTGTTGTAGGTATGCGGACCATTTCATATGGCGATCATTCTACAACTTTCCTTGTAGCTGTATGAACTGTAGGGGTCGGTGGTCTATGTGGATGACCATTTCCTTCCCTAGATTGTAATGCTTCCATTTTCGGCAAGCCTGCACAATGGAATACATCTCTTTTTATAGGTGGGATACTTCGAGATTGTGTCTGAAAGTGTTTCACTGTGATATGCCACCAGATGCCCCTGTTAAGTAACAAATCCACCAATAGCATAGTCATAGGTATCTGTCTGAATCTGAAATGGTTGCTGCATCTCTGGTAATGTGAGCACTGGTGTAGAGCAGAGGAAATGATTCAACTCAAAAAAATGCCTTCTATTTGGATTCTAACCAAAAGAAATTTTATTTTGCTCAACTCTTGGTGACTTGAATCAAGGCCAAGTGATATGAGAGAACCCCGACATGAACCTGTGATAGAAATTGGAAAGACTCAGAAAGCTGTGAAGTTCTATTAGATTGAATCGAAAAATAACCTTCCAACATATTTAACAATTTATCTATGTCATCTACATCTATCTAGCCTTCAAATATGGGAATGTCAAAGTTGGCGTGTACCTTGAAGCGAGTGGTGCCTTTAGAGTGGATGTCGGATGAAGATGCACCACCTGTGGGCATCTGCCGAAGGATTGGGCAAAGTTTTCCATCATCACATTCCTCTGTTGCTTGAGGGCTTCTTCAAAAAATATTTTGAAGGAATCTCTTGCTCCCTCATGTTTATTTTCTTTTTCCATGGGAGTTTGTTGGGGTTTGTGAGGTTGGACTTGCAAAGGTTCAACTAGTTCAAGCCCTAACTCCTTACACCCTAACCTCATTGGGGACATGCAAAGAAAAATAGAGAAAGAGAAAACTGCTTTGATACCACTAATCCAAACTTATGCACGAACGAAATAGAAAACATATATAAATATAAACAAAGAGATGCAAAAGAAATAAAACTTCATTTCATTAATATCAAGAATTGAAATATGCTTACATACATAATGGAAATAAACTAGCTTGAGCGATGGTAGTTTATCTGTTAAAAGAGATGTGGCAGCTACATGCCTCTGAATTGTGTTACAATGAGGATTAAAGGCCTATTTATTATTGAGAAACAATGAAAATCCCTAAACAACCAAAAACCTAACCCTAGGAGATGAAGCTCCAAAACTATGGGCCCCATTGGGGTAAATTGGTACATCAACTTTCCAGGGTCATAACTTTGGCATGCAATCTCCGTTTGATGCACACGATACCTCAGTATAAACATCTATCCAAGGACTATAATTTTTGACTGCAAATGTGCAGCTAACTCAGATTTGTTTGTTTTCCAAAAAAATTTCGTTTAGGGCCTCAAAATGGCTCCAAATGTTTAGGACCCGAAAAAATGCCAAAAATAGTAAACTCTGCTACAATTAAGGAAATTAAAAAACTAAAATAAATAATGGTGGGGGTCCAAGTGGAATAAGAAGGTGGCCACCAATATCCACTTCGATCGGGTAAGGGATAAGGGGCACCCTTGCTTGACTATGATATTGCATTTATTTCTTCTAACCAAGCCTCAGTGGTCCCAAACTTGGAAATAAAATTCTCGTACAACATTATTAGAACAACCCTCAACTCGAGAGGAACCATTAACTTTTCCAACATATTCCACTATTTTGTCGTGGGAACAATGTCAAAAAAAATTCTAAAGTCAATAAAACAATAGAAGATAATTTTTATTATTGCAACATTTCTTTGTAATGATCCTCACAGAAGAAAGGTGGCCCACAATTGAATGAGCTATCCTAAATCTAGGTTAGCCATTAGCTCTTTTACCATGTCTTTTTAGCCATAGGCCAATATTCTTTTCCAAAATAATTTTACATAGCTTAGCTAAAATCTAGCTAATCATAATGTTCCTATAATTAGGGGGAAATGCTTTTGTCCCCACTTTTTCAAGATAGGAACAATAAGGCTTTGTGTCAAACGCTTAGGGAAGCCTTGATTCATTTCCAAATTGAAGAGCTTGTGTATGTGTGGGATGAAGATACACCCTCCCATTTTAAAAAATTTAGCTTGGTAGCCTCAAATTTAGATAGGTTTAGAGAGTTTTTTTGCTTTCTATTTATGTAATACATTTCCTTCCTTTTAACAAGAGCTTTGTTTTTATTTATATTATCAAGATTTAAATATTCATTAAAAGTACCCTTTAGTTTCTTTTATAGTGATTCTACAATTATTATCATACCAAAGGTTGGTAGTTCTATTATTTTTTTTATATGACATTTCGATAGAGAATGTTGGGTCCCTATAATACTAGTGATTACCCCATTACTATTGTAGTTATACCCCTTATTGATATTGTTGTGCCCCTATTGCCCCCATATTGTTATTACTGTGCCCCATAAAATCCCTCTATTGTTATTTTTGTGGCTTTATATTATTATTGTTAGGTCGGCTGGATTATATTGTGACTCCTTAGACTCCTATATATAGAAAGGAGGTTTTATCATTTGAATCATCCAATAATTGTTCATTTATGTAACGTAAAGGAGGTTGCCCCCTCGAAGAGGCTGAATTCTAAGGCATTGATCTATCTTTTCTATCTTTTCTTGAGCTGGTTTCATAACATTTGGTATCAGAGCTTTGGATTCTAGGGTTTTGCTACTCCAAACAGGTCATCGTGGAATTTTCACTATAACTTTTTTTCTGTGACGTTTCAGAAGTCGCAAAAAAAAATCCATTTGAGAAGAAGTCGCGCTGAACCTTGGGTCCAAATTTCAGAGCTTTTCATGATATATTTGCGGAGATATGATCTGAGGAAGTTGGTCTTTTTGCAGACTCCTGAATTACATTCAAAACAGGTGACCTGGGGAAAATCGTCATAACTTTCTCTTTGGGGATCGGATTGAAATTCCGTAAGAAGGTAAAGAAATAGGACGGACTGTAGTTTCTTGTATGCATATTTCAGATCCAAAGGTCGAAACAGTGACTCGTGGCACGTCGTACAAGTTTGCTCTACTGAACTAGTCTATAAGAAAGTTACTGTGGGAGATTTCACATAACTCTTCCTTGGAGAATCCAATTTGGGTCAGACTTGTGGCATTGGAAAGAGGACACAGAGGGATACTACAGCTCACAAATTCAAAACTAGATGATTGGAAAGTACAGAGATACATCAGAGGCAATATCAAGCTCCTACAAAGTGAAAAAAGGTGTGTAGATTTTCTTAAATTTTTTCTTAAGCTTGGTTTGAAAATTTATTTTGAAGGAATTCAAAGGGCATAGTAGAGCATTCTTATTGGTAACTGATTCCCCGAGGAAAGAAAATGCAAAAACCTAGTAAGGAACCTGAAAGCTCTAGCATGACTCATGAAGAAGAGGAAGAAATGCAATATGATATATCAAAATTACAAGACCAAGTGCAACAACTGTCCCCTGCAAAAAAAGGAATAGAATCTAAGATGGATGGTTTAAAGAAAGATGTAGAAGCTAAGATGGATGGTTTAAAGAAAGGTGTATAAGCTAAGATGGACTGTTTAAAGAAAGGCATAGAAGCTAAGATGATTGACGTGGAAGCTAAGATGGATGATTTGAAGGTAGATTTGAAGACAGACATGGACGAATTGAAGATAAATATGAATAAGCTGCTACAAGAAATGGTCCCTATGGGTGAAAGGGTATTAAAGGAAACTAATGATGAGAACAAAAGAAATGTTAATCATGATTCCATCAACGTTAATGTTGGATCGAAGACTCACCATATTCCAAAAATCGATATGACGAAGTTTGATGGCAAGGATCCTGCCACATGGATATTACAGATGGAGCAATTCTTGGATCTCAATAATGTGAAAAACACACAAAAGGTACGTATGGCAACTTTATATTTGGAACCAAATCAGTTTGTATGGTATCAATGGCTTTGCTCTTGTAAACCATTTATCACTTGGGCAATTTTTATGGAAGAATTGATAGCACATTATGAGGATACAAAAAGCAACACTTTTTTTAGCCAATTGATAAGTCTCAAACAAAAGGGTTCAATAATGGAGCACATTGAGGAGTTCCAAAAATTGAACATAAGGGTAAAAGATATTCCAAAGGAGCATAGGATTGATGTGTTCATAGAGTCTTTAAAGGAGAATATCCAACATGATGTTCGCCTTTGTGAACCTTATTCATTAGAGAAGGCATTTAGGTTAGCAAGAAAAATGGAAAGCAAAATTATGGCAACCAGGAAGCATACCACTCACAACTATAAAGACGGGAGTGTTGTTGCCCCTAGTCTTCCACAACCTATAGGGTTGACACCACAACAATTGGAAGAAAAAAGAGAAAAAGGGCTTTGTTACAGTTGTGATAGCAAATACACTAAAGGTCATAAGTGTGCTAAGAAGAAATTATTCTACATAGATTGTGAAGAGGAAGAAGAGAAGGAGCAAGAAAGGTCAAAAGAAGAGGATATACTCCAGGAACAAAGCCTAGATGAAGAACAAATAAATCCGACCATATCTTGCAATGCATTGGCGGCAATTACCACTCGTCAAACCATCAAGATAGAAGGACAAATCAAGAAGAAAAAGGTAATAGTGTTGATTGATTCAGGAAGCACCCACAATTTTATTCATTTTAAGGTAGCAAAAGAATTGAATTGCTTCATATATCCAGCACCAGAGTGTTAAGTGATGATTGCAAATGGAGGAAAAATACATTGCTCTGGAAAGTGCCATAATATCAAGCTATCCATGGGAGAATATGTATTGACTAGCCCAATGCTTTCCATTCCAATGGGAGGTGCTGATGTTGTACTAGGAGTCCAATGGCTACAATCCCTGGGTACAATAGCTTTTAATTTTCAAGAAATTTTCATCAAATTTTCTACGGAAGGAAATGAAGTTGAATTAAGGGGTATTGCAGGGAAACCAGGAAAGATAACCAGCTCTAATAGTATGACAAAGCTTCTAAAAAAGGAGGAAAGAGGTGTAATTGCACAATTATGCTCGCTAGTTGTTTCCACATCGGAATCATCTATTTCTCTAGATCTCCAAAAAGTCCTGGACAATCATTCCAAGGTATTTGAGACTCCCAAAGGTCTCCCACCTATGCGTGATCATGATCATGCTATTCATCTGATTCTAGGAAGTGTTCCTCCAAACATCAGGCCGTATAGATATCCCTATGTCCAAAAGAGTGAATTTGAATGTATGGTTGCAGAAATGCTAGAGGCTGGTATAATTCAACCGAGTCAAAGTTCTTTCTCTGCTCCAGTAGTATTGGTGCACAAGAAGGATGGATCATGGTGCATGTGTCTGGATTATAGGGAGCTCAACAAGCTCACTATTAAAGATAAGTTCCCCATTCCTGTCATTGATGAATTACTGGATGAATTGCATCGATCAATTTACTTCACCAAGTTGGATCTTCGTTCAAGATATCATCAAATCAGAATGAAGACTGAAGACATTCCGAAAACAACATTTAGAACTCATGAGGGTCATTATGAATTTTTGGTCATGCCTTTTGGCCTTACCAATGCACCTTCAACATTTCAAGGTTTGATGAATTCAATTTTCAAACCATTCCTTAGAAAATTTGTGTTAGTATTTTTTGATGATATACTAATCTACAACAAGTTTTGGAAGGATCATGTTGAACATGTCGACAATGTGTTACAACTATTGAAGGAGAAACAATTATATGCAAAAAGATCCAAATGTTTCTTTGGAGTCCAGGAGGTGGAATATTTGGGTCATATTGTATCTCATGAAGTTGTTAAGGTAGACCCTAGCAAAATTAAAGCCATTAAGGAATGGAAAATCCCCACATCCATAAAGCATCTGCGAGTATTTCTCGGGTTGACAGGGTATTATCGCAAGTTTGTTAAGAATTATGGGAGAATAGCAGCACCTCTAACAACGTTATTGAAGAAAGATGCATTTTCATGGACTCCGGAAGCAACAAAGGCCTTTGAACATCTTAAAGAGGCAATGTGCCAAGCACCGTCTTAGCTACATTGGACTTCACAAAAACCTTTATTGTGGAATGTGATGCTTCAGGAAATGGAATTGGTGTTGTTCTAATTCAAGATGAAAGACCCATTGCTTTTAAAAGTCGTCCAATCAAGGGAAAGTTTTTAAGAAAAGCTATTTATGAGAAGGAAATGTTGGCAATACTCCATGCACTTAAGAAATGGCGACCCTACCTAATGGGTAGACACTTCAAGGTAAAAACAGATCATGGTAGCCTTAAATACTTTTTACAACAAAGATTATCCTCTGAAAAGCAACAAAAGTGGGTCGCAAAGATGTTGGGTTATGACTTTGGAATCATCTACAAAAAAGGGAAGCAAAATGTGGTGGCAGATGCACTTTCAAGAAAGGATGAGGATGTGGAAGCATTGTTGTGCGCCATTTCTATTATCCAACCAGATTGGATAAACGAAGCAAGGGAGGAATGGAAGAATGACGAAGAAGTGTGGGCACTTATTCGAAAGTTACAACAAGATTCTAGTACATCTAGTACATTTAGCTGGAAAAATGATTCGTTATGGTACAAAGATCGCTTATACCTCTGTAAGAATTCCCAGCTAAAACAAAAGATTCTTATGGAATTGCACACTTCTCCCTTAGGAGGGCACTCAGGATTTTTAAAAACTTACCACAGGGTTAAGAAGGAATTTTTTTGGGATGGCCTTAAATTAGATATTTAAAAGTTTGTGGCTGAATGTTTGGTTTGCCAACAAAATAAAGTTGAAACAATTAAGACACCGGGTCTATTACAACCTTTATCCATTCCAAGCCAATGTTGGAAGGAGGTTTCAATGGATTTTGTCACAGGTTTACCCAAGTCTGAGGGAAAGAGTGTCATCATGGTGGTAGTTGACAGACTTACCAAGTATGCACACTTTTGTGCATTATCACATCCATTTAAAGCCAGTACAGTTTCTACTACATTTATGGAAACAATTCAAAAGCTACATGGAAATCCAAAGATTATTGTAAGTGACAGAGATCCCATTTTCATTGGAAATTTTTGGACAGAATTATTTTCTTGTCTTGGTACTCAGTTAGCTCATAGCTCATCTTATCATCCTCAATCTGATGGGCAAACTGAGATAGTAAACAAATGTTTGGAAGGATATCTTCGTTGCTTTGTATCTGATAAACAAACATAATGGGTCAAATGGTTTCCTTTGGCTGAATGGTGGTATAACACTTCCTTCCATACAGCAACAAAAATGACCCCATTTATGGCACTTTATGGGTATCAACCACCATCCATCACATAATATTTAAGAGAAAATTCTAAGGTTCAAGCAGTGGAACATCACATCGAACATCAACAACAAGTCCTCCAACTCTTAAAGGATAACCTCGTGTTGGCACATAATAGAATGAAACAACAGGCAGATCAACATCGTAGTGAAAGAAGTTTTGATGTAGGTGATTGGGTATTCCTACGGCTACAACCATATAAGCAAATGTCCCTCAAGCAAGCTAAGAAGGATAATAAATTATCACCAAAGTATTATTGTCCGTACAAGGTGTTGCAAAAGATTGGTACTATGGCATACAAATTGGAGCTTCCTGCAGCTTCTCGATTGCACCCAATTTTCCATGTTTCATGTTTAAAGACGGTTATAGGCGACAAGATCCCAGTTCAAACAATATTGCCAGAACTTGACGAGGAAGGAAAAATTATATTGGAACCGGAAGCAGTCACAGAAACAAGAACTCGACAGCTACGAAATCGTTCAATTTCAGAGTATCTTATCAAATGGAAGAACTTATCCGTTGAAGATTCCACATGGGAGGATGAGAATTTTATGCAGAAGTATCCAGAACTACTCAAGCATTGAGGACAACACTTTTTTGAAGGAGAGGGGCATGTTGGGTGTTGGAAATAATACTAAGAAGGGGGGGGTGAATCAGTATTATCAAATTATTTTCAATATGCCTTCCAGATTTATACTTTAATTTATTCTTCAGATATTGATCATTAAGTTGTATGTCAGTATCATATAATAATGAACAAGAACCAAAAAAATATATAATCACACCAAAGAACACCAGATATAAGGTGGAAACCCAATGTGGGTGAAAACCACCTGCTGCAATATGTCTCTATCTTCTTTCAATTTAGAAACTTCTTTTACAAGGATTTTGTACTGGTGTAGTCCTTTACCAGTACGCAGGCTACAACCTGCAGAGAGCTACAACTCTCTCTCATTTTCCAGTCTCTCCTGGAAGGGAGCTACAACCCCCTTTGCTCTTCTACTTCTTTAAGGACAACATTTCATTAATTTTCAGACTGGATCCAAGAAGATCAAATAATCATCAAGTACATGGAAATCACCCAATCTCCTTATACAACCAATGAATCACCCAACTACTCAGAATGTTGTAAACAGAAAAGTAATACCAGAAATCTAAACCCAGAACTCTGCAACAATAGATAAAAGACAACCAATAAATGTTTCAAGACAGGTCCGCAACTTCACCAATATAAACCTGCGGGTATCCGCAGCCTTTCTGTGCCTGAACTGCGTAGATCCGCACTGTATCCTTATGCTGCTCTGCGTACCACTGCAACTTCCCTTTCTGCTGAACTGCGTACCTCAACTCAGATACACACTGTACTGTGTGTCAGACCGCGTACCTCCGCACTGTTCCTTCTGTGCCTCTGTGAATCTCCGCACTTTGCTTTCTTCTGCGCTATGTACCTCGCACTGCGCCTTCTGATGCGCTGTGTACCCCCACACTGCTTCTTCTCCTGCACTGCGTACCCCCGCACCTATGCCGTGGATCGCCTGTGAACCTCTGATTAGGGCCAAATTAACAACCCTCCAATGTGCCACAGTCAGTCAGATCCATAGATCTGATCATGCGCTTGAGAGTTCACGACTTATCAATAGATTCACCTTAAGATTTCTCCTTGATTTAGATCTTAGCTTTTTAAAACCCAAAATTTCATATCTTAAGATATCCAATTTTTCACAAGTGTCTAGCCAAGTGATCTCCTTCCCCTTTTATAGTCAAATCCTTATCCGCACCATGGGACAAAACCATCAAAAAAAAATACAAGGGATCCAAATCGGGGTTCAATAAATTAGATTCTATACCACGGGCCAAAACCATAGGATCATAAAAGACGGGCTAAAAACCAAGGGCCAAACATAGGATACCCCATGTGAGCGCGCTTCTCTGCATTGGAGTGAGTGAACTGGGGGACCACAACTTATGAACGGTGAACCTGCGAGTATGTCCGCACTCCCTGGACGGCGAACCTGCAGTCCGCACCTTTTAAAAGATGCACCTGCAAACCTCTTATTTTCCATTATTTTAAGAGCCTGAATAAAGTTTTGCCACTTGAGTGAGTTGCCATCAAGTACAACACTTGTACCATAGAGCCAAACCAGAATCATAATGCCAACAATCTCCCCCTTTGGACTTGATGGCAACCTCAAGATCCTCATCGTCATCCTCCCCCTTTGTCATCAAGGGCCAAGGGTTATGCTCCCCCTGAGACCATGCTTAAGTCTTTGTTCTGCTGATCATGCTCCCTCTGACTGTAAACCCACCATGTCAAACTATGTCCTTACTAACATCTTGGCTCACACTTATTGGGGATAGTATTTATGTGGATCGAAACATTACCCACCATGCACATCCCAAAGGGATCTTTCTTTGGAAAAAATACTCTAATGCCCACCTTTCATATCTCAACTTGATAATTTCCCACTTAATTTAATCATTTTTTAGATTTTTAAAATGTGAAGTCTATTTAAAGAAGTCCAAAATTCAAGGACGAAAATCTTCAAAAAAATCATTAAATTTAAATTTAAAAACTCACACACAAATATTCACTTCATATAAAATTAATTCACCATGGGAAGTATATATATATATATATATATATATATATATATATATAGACACGGTGAATCTTTGTAGAGATTTTTCTGAGCATACATCCTGCGATGAATATTTGACGTGCCATGAACATTTCTTGTCATATATGTACTGTGTTCTACATCATTGCATCGGTAAGAACTCCGCAATGTGATACCCACAAAAATTTGTGGGAATATATTGCAGGGAAATATACTTGGTTGTTCATATGCAATGTACATAAGTTTATTTTATATATTTTATTATTTTTATTTATTATTTTTAATTACGAGTATTTTACTACATATTTAAAAACTTCGTTTTAGCAAGGGGAAGTTGAGCAAAGCCATTCTAGAAAGTTTTTATGATTATATTGATTTATTAGAAAAAATGAGAGAAGAGAGGAGCATAATATAAAATGGAGTTAGTTGCAATGCTTGAAAACATATTCAAACTATTAGTAGAGAAGCTAGAGAATAAAATATTAGAATTTGAAACTAAACTACAAAAGAACGAAAGTTAGGCTATATGAAATGGAAATAAAAAACAATCAACATTTGAAGAAAATTGCACATTGAGAGATTAGATTAAAAAGTTGAAAATAAGAACTTCATGCTTACAGGGGACATTGGATCATATGCATATTTATATTTAAACTATTATATTTTCCTTTAATTTCGTGAGGACTATAATGTAGGAGAATTGAACCATCTAAATTATGAAATGGATCTATTTATTGTGCCAAAGAACAAATCAAGCATATGTATGATGTTGGCATAGTTCTAAAGAATCGAGTAAATGCACAACCTTTGTATTTTTTTGCAATATTTCAAGTGAGTATACTCTAGATATTTTGTGGCTAATGCAAGTCAGTGTCATTGTATCAACATTATATATATATATATATATATATATATATATATATATATATATATATATATATATATATATATATATATGTTGATACATTAAAAAATATGATACACTAATGTTATAAAAATAAATGTTCATACTTTTAAAAATACAATATATTGACATTTTCTTGCAACATTAGTGTCATATTTATATAGGTCTAATAAGTTAGCTCGAGTGGTTGGGCACTGTAAATTACAAGCAGGAGGTCATGGAGTCAAGTCCTTGGGATGGATACCTTTGCGGATATTATTTTTGCTCACTTGATGCCCCCATTAGGTTAAGTTGCCAAAATTGCAACTAGTCAATTTACTAACACACTTGTGCTATAATTCCCTCTTTCTACACAATTCATGTAATTTATGCCACACCAACGTTATAGCTTGATATGCTAAGCCTATTCTTTGTCAATATTCAAATTATATTTGAATCCATGTTATATATAATGTCACTATAGTTATTATCACACCTATTTCCCTTTGTTTATCAAGGTATCCATGCTAGCATTCTAGAAAGATACATGTCAAGAAGGTTTTTTTTGTTTGAAAACCAACAAATAATTTTGTTTTTATGTTATGCACATTATATGGGCATTATAAGTGAAATATTTCATCATTCCTTCCAACATATCATGTATGAACCCACATTGTGTGTTTTTTTTCTTTCAATGCCAATATTTAACAATTTATTTTTTTCTTTCAAGCAATGGTGTTTTTATTACTCGAAGGATTATACATGTTTCATTAAAGATTATTTGAAAAAATAAAAGAAAAAAAAACATCCTAATTGAAGAGAAGTAAGAGAAAATTCCAATTGCATTACATAGTTAGAATGGTCCCAAATAGATTGCACATGATTTCCAACATTTATGTCCAACATTCATATGTGGAAAAAAATTGGTTTTCCCCGGCCACAATTGCATTAATCCTACAACTACACTTTGATGAAGGATTCATCATATGAACTTGTTTGAATGTGTAAAACATTGGTGGGATCCCTCCTTCTATTGGTGTTTCTCCAATATAGACACATAATAAGCATGTTTAAATGCTTGCATTACAACAAACCTATGACAATTTTCTCACAATGGGGAGATATGAAATTTTTATTGAAAGAGACATCCTAAAGAAAAGAAAATAGCTTGATGACCCATGATATTGGATTTAGTGGGATGAATCCATTAACATATAGTATTGGGTGGAAGATAATGAGGTGGATGTGTTCTTACTAAGTTGAGTGTATTCAAACTATGGATATTGACGAGATGGAAATGAAGTAGGTTGTTAGGCACACACAAAACAATCTTCTTATGATGGATTATATTTCTTGTAAAAATAAATTAAACATATTTTGGCTTCTATTTACCTTAGTTACCATACAAACATTATTTTTTGTGGTGAAAAATCATGAAAATATTGTTTATAGCAGACTTGTTTACAAGATCAACATTATAACTCTATTATATCAATTCATGAAATTCTTAATTCTAGGGGTCAAATTTTATATGCTAGCATTATTGTGCAAGTGGTTTGATTTACCTTATTACGTACAATGAATTTAGGAACTACATTTTTCCAATGAACTAATTTAGCATGCTGGAATTATTTTTCTATAATTTGAATTCATGGAATACTTTATAATGAATTATCATTCAAAAATTTGTATTCATGAAATCTTATGCATGGTAGTACCCTTTGTACACTATTTTTTATTTTGACACGCATGAAGATGAAATTCTTATGTATTGGATCATATCAACGAATATAGTGCAAGAATAATTGACATGGTTGCAAACATTTCACCCAAGTTTTTTTGACTTCCTTTCCCACATGGAAAACTCCAATATTTCTTATGGATAATTCCCTCATAAATATCTAGGCAATAGGATGTGTGGCTCACTTAGTTTCTCTTCCCTTATTTTGATTGTGTATTATTTAATTGTTGGTTGTTCACCTAAATTTTGTCCATCCACACTGATGTGTTCAACTATTTGATAATTCTCTACATTTGGCATGTGCATCGTTGTTGGCAAAAAAACTAAGTAGGAATTTTCATGGCAGTAAAAGAGAGATCGAAATGTAAAAACCTATAGGAAACATAATTCACAACTCATTATTAGTTAATGCCATGAACAAATTACTAGAGTTACATGGAAAGTATTCTAATCAAATTGGTTGCATCAACTATGTCGAAGAATAGTGGGAACCATAAAAAATGAGTATAAACTTTGTTAAAGTGATACATTATTGTTTTTTATTTGACCATCCTTACTCCAAATCCATCATAGTCACAAATGGTTATTGTTGGTGATTTGGAAGTTATTTCTAAACCTGCCAAAATCATAAGTTATCATCAGTTATGGTTTGGCTAGTGTTATTTCTTATGTTGATATGTCATGTGGAATGTTGCATGTATGTGGATAAAACCATGTAGGTATTTTCAGCATTCAAACTAGGAAACAAATTCTTTTATTAATTTATAACATAATTACATAAAACAATAGTTTCTTAGAGAGGTGACTCTTTTAATTCCACTTCCATGTATTTTGGTACTAACAATTTATGGTCAAATAAAAAATAAAAAATAAAATATTAATTACAACATTATACATAATGTAAAAACTATTATTGTTTGATATCGATGTTATGCTAGGTATGCAATGCACCTGCCCATATAATGGATTGGATTATTGAGAAACTCACAATGTAAATAGACACCTAGTATTCATTTCTAGTGTTCATGAAAGAAAATGCATTTGCTTGAAATTTTATAAGATACCACATATGATAGGATATCTTCATAGAGTGCATTTAACATTCTATATGTAGAAAAAATATATGGCCCTTCCAACCTTGACATTGCGAATATCAAGTCACAATCTAGATTACTAGATATGTTTTACACTATTTGAAATCCAAGATTAGAGATGGCAGTTTGCAACAACCCATGTGTGAAGAGAGAAAATTTGTGCAAACATGTTGTGAAGACATATATGTAAATTAAGGGAGCATCCCAATTTGTTCCACTTAGTTCCCACTCATGGCTTCTCTAGTGGGCACAAATGTTATTTCCAAACTCTATTGAAGTTCCAATATTATTCCCACCATTATCACTAGTATTAATACCTTACTATAATAGATTTGAAGGTGATTGCCACATCACATCAATTAGAAAAGGGGGTGAGAGGTAAGCCATAATCTCATAGATGAACATACTAAGGAATGTGAAATTGTGGAGTTTAGCAAGGATACTGATCAATTTAATCTTATGAAATGAAAAAGTGATATGTTTATATTGGAGGTAAAAATTTGTGCAACGACAATGAAATTATTCATTGGTTGACATTATAAAGAATAAAAGTAAACATTGCATATCAACATATAATAAATGAAAAGACACATTACTTGTTGTCAAAACTAGAAAATGAGTACGGTTAGCATATAAATTCACACTTCAAGGCCATAAAGTAAAATTGTACCTTGCAAACTATATCCAATATTTAACCATCAAATGCATGCCTATAAACCACAATGTATGGCTAGGAACAATGATGATTTATGCCACAAATAGATCCTCTATATCAGGATAGATTTGAAAAACATCCAACGTGGATTGAAACACATACATATAAGGAAATTCCCCCAATATCAATTAGAACTTATAACTATATATGGGATTATATAGGGATGACTAAAACTTGATCCAAGCCTCATGAATCAATCATGTAATACACAATGTATAAATATTTGTTCCACAATACAACTTGATTGCTACAGAGCAAGTGTTAGTTATAATAAGTTATTCTTTGGATTAACCACAAAACACCATCCACTTTTATCAAATTTATACCTTGAAATTAGGATGAGAAAACTATTAATAACATATCTACTCAGATATGTTAGTAGAGAAGCATTAGATGAAAGTAACGTTTGTATTCAACATAGATCACATGTAAGTTCTGGTTCATGAATGGATGAAATCACAACATGAATGTTAAATACTTACAAACCACACTCCACGCATATCTTACACTATAATCATGCTGCAAATGAAGGAGGCAATGTGCTAGATGGTGGGCCCTAGCCAACCAACAACACTAGCTCATGGAATAATTTAGATAAAATCAAAATCATATAGCGGAAGGAACAAACATAACAACCTTTGTATTCATAAAGGAAACCCATATTTTTCATGAGTAAAAGTAGTAAAAACCTCAATGCCCAATGGTGACCACATGGGATCATCCCACATAAGCTAAGTTTTGATAAAATATCCTCCTTGAACTCCTCTCTAACCCCCCCCATTTAGAGCTTCTACCCAAACATTTATACAAGGCAATTTGAAACAATTTTCCCCAAAAAAATTGCCAACAAATCATGATTGATCTTATAAAGGTTTTGTTTGTTGGTGTCTTCAATGAGATATCTGATCCTAAGGGATCAATTTAGCAGTAAAACTGCTAAGAATAACAGGATCTAGTGTGATTTGTAAACTATTTGTCAAGTTTGGATGCAACTGGATATTGGCTGTAATGTGGAAATTTCCCTTGAAATAATCTTAGATAGCTCCCAAAACTCACACTTTCTAGAGAAAATCCTCATCTGTATCCTAATTGGAGATGTTATGAGAAAAAACCATGTTTTAGTTTTCCCAGAAATCTTGCTTGAATTTTATGATTCGATTATTCCTAGAATGAGTTGTCATGATTGTTTACCACTACTTGGAGACTTCTAGAATTGACCTAGGCATGTAGTAAAGAACATGAAACCATGTCACTGATGCTAGGAACAAAACCCATGTCTGAGAATATTCCATAGTGTTGCGTGGATATGCCAAACTTAGAGGATGGTTGTTGGATCTGCATATAGGTTGTGGGAACTACCTAGTCAAATCCATTATTAGTAATAAAACATATTTTAACCTCTCCAATTCATAAAAAAACAATGGAATTAGGCATTAAATCAACAACATAAATGTATGGCTAGGATGGAATTTATGCATCAAACAACATTGCAAAAGGTTGATGAGAATGAAAAGATTTAGGGTAAAGATGGGATGTCAAAGGTGAATATGTGGTGAAAATAATGTCATTTTGGAGACCCAATAGAAGTAAAAAATGACCCAAGAAATCCTAACAAGCCAACACTAGTGGAGAGTGGGACTAGAGTAGGGTAACCACTTTCACTGATTGCATGAGTAAAAGTCACAGGGGTAGTAAAATGTTTACCTGAGGTACCAGTAGCATGAAATAAGGACACATGATGATAAGGGATTGAGAACCTCTAGTAGGCAGACAATTATCTGACCAAGAGAAGTTACTGGATAAAAGAACCCCCATTTCTACACTCCCAACGAAAGAGTTGGTTCCCTCTCCATAGGTACCATAACCACTGGAGCAGAAAAAAATAGCCCCTCTTAATGGGGTCACTGAGTCATAATCCACCACTTCCTATTTATCCATGCTTCCACCACTCTATTGGTGCTAGATCAACACACATTCAAACCCCCAAGAATAAACTAGAGAGATGGCAAGGAAAAATGGTTCGAAGAGAATGAATAAACTAAAATAAGAGAATGTATTCCACCCACTGGGAACTATGCCAACCTGAGACAAAACAAGGGATGGAAATGCATCCCCTCTCCCCTACACAACATTGGATATACCAGGCAAGGGCTACCCACCCAACAACTCAATAAACCCTAGTCTATATCCATTTTTCATAGATACCTCTACTTTGCTCCAATCCCTGGGTTATGGAAGGTGTTATTGATATCTAATTCAAATTCAAGTATATAAATCAAGTGACAAAAAGTGTCAATCTATTAGAAATTTATGGTTAACAGATCGAGCTTGGTGAGATCTATTTAGATGATGTAAACATCTTGTTAATTGAGATCCAAGTAAAATATGATATTACTGAAAGGAGAATCAATATTAACAATCAGGCTAGCATCAATAGACTACGATGTTTTATAAATACACACACACATATGTAAAAATAGTGTAGATCATGTCATGTAAGTGACTATGTGTGTGGGGGGGGGGGGGGGGGGGGGGAACATGTAAAAATAGTGTTCATATGTAAACCACACTATTCAACTTTACACACACACACACACATGCATATATTATGAATACACAAACCAAAAATAATCAATATATGTAAGGCCAATACATAAAAAAATTACGTCAATAGGCATTCTCACAATTGGATTTGCTCAAATTAATCCTTTCCTAATTATAGATTTCAATTGTGTGGTTGAAAATGAAAGATGTTGGGATATTCTTGTCATAGCATCTAAATCAATGAATGGAGCTTAAATGATAACTTCCTTTCATATTTAAATCATGTGTTTAAACCATGTTTAAATTAAAAATTTACAAAACAAGATTAAAATTTTACCATGCCACTTGCAATCAACCATGTATAAGGATTAATAAAAACTAGATTCACTTGCATTGAAACGTGTATTGAAATATGTAACGTCTTTATTATGTCGTTCACATTCCTCTGTGCAGCTACATATGCATACTTCGACATTGGTACATCGATTGATGTGATTAGTGGATCATCTATTTAGCATGGATAGCTATGGAGCAAATGGAAACGACACCTCCTACGACAATGAGGTAAAGTGCAAATATTTACTCATAGGTAATGAGTTATTATAAATTTATTAGTTCTTTCTCATGTTAAATTTTCATGGAAAAATTGTTGTGAAATCTATAGGGCTACAATTAGGATGATTTCTATTAAATGTGATAATAGCTTGTGATGTATTTTAACTTTTCTTGATTATTAGGTTCTTCTCTTATTATTATGTTATTCTTATCATCAAACAACTACCAAAACAAGAAGATCAACAATACATAAGAACATAGGATGTAGGCTGCAAGTGAGGGCTAAAGCCTCTCCACTTGAGAGGAAAACCGACAAATCTCTTCTATTCTTATAGATTCTTAAAATGACGAATTCCAAGACCTCTATACCAATACCAATACCCTTCCAAGACCTAGTTAGACCTTCTTGAGATGTGCTTATTCTATCCAAGTCAAACCTAGTCAAATATCTTCCGGCTGCACAACTTTGACCCCTTAGCTACAAAATTTCAGCCTCTACTACAAGTCTGAAATTTTTAGCCCTTGCAATAGTTACTGCTTCCACACGCATGAGTGATTATATGGCTTCTAACACTTCCTTTGACCTTCGCTTGAGTTGCTTCTCCTTTTAGGGCTTGTGGGTGACCTAATAGTCCTTTATTCAACCGTCTTTCTGTAACTTCCTCAACTTTGACCTTGTAGTTGCAAAATCATAGCCTCCCTTTCACACATGAGAGGGAGAGAGAGAAATAACCCAAACACTGTGTCCTTTGGCATTTTATCCTTCTTCACTTTTCTTTATTTTTTCTTCTCATTCACTTGAAATTATGAGAAGTGAGTGACTATCCATAGGAGGCCAAGTTCCCTCCTATATATAGGCTTCCAAGGAGGATGACATGCCCTAATGAGGCTGACTTCTTAGCTACCAAGATGACTTGGTATTGAAGGGTATTTTTACACTTTTAAATACAAAAATAATTCTTTTAGCATGTTACAATGTGCCAATGGGGTCTTCTTCATATGAAAATGACTTTATTGACTTATTGACATTAGGACAAACCCTAGAAGCACTAAATGGGTGCTTTACCTCTAAATAAAAATACCATGAGCATGAAACCCATGCTATAAAAATAAAAATAATAATTTTATTTCTTTTTACAATATACCAGAATCAAGAGTACATTTCATATTTATGAAGACCGAACCTAGTTACAAATTTCAACACTCCCTCTTAACTAGGGAGGTTTCATAATGGTACATGGACATTCTGAAACTGAAGAGATCTCATAAGAAGATTCAGATTGGTAAGCCATCTTATAAGCTATCGTTTTAATTTATCTCTTTGCATCATACCAACCAACATTGTCACATAGCTATGCCTTGACTAAAAACTCTATCTCTCCACAAGATCACAACACAATGCTGGCGAGAGAAATGACTAGTAGACATCATCATCATTATCTCTCAAGGCACATACTCCACCCGGTTGTTCAAAGGGTGTTTCCTTCTAGGACAATTCCTATCTTGGAATAACACATCCTTAAGGAATTTCCTCTTCAACTACTCTTACCTATTGGATTCCCTACCTCATCCTCAAAGAGTATCGAAAACTATATGCTTACCCAATCCTCAATTATTTCTTCACAAAGTGAAGACAAGAATGATGTGTCTATATCTCCCTCACAACTAGGGAGGATATATCAACCAATCCAATCTTGTCTCTCAAATACACAAGATTCTTATTAGGAAGATATTTTGTCAAAATGAAAAAATGTGAGCTATCTACTCATTGGTGGAGATATATTGTAGATGCAACACTCCATCTTGCACCAACCTTCGTATGAAATGATACTTATTATTTATGTGTTTTTTATTTCCACTGAAAAGTAGGTCTTCAGACAATCTTATACAACTAGTGTTATCACAATGTATAAATGTAGGGTCCAGGGGTCCTTCAAACTAGGTAGACATCAACTTCCTCAACTAAGCAATTTATTTTCTTACTTCACATGATGCATTCAGCCTTAGAACCACTCAAATAAATTGTCTCTTTATTTCTACTCATCCAGGATATCATAGAGGATCTCAAACTAAAACATTCTCTAGTAGTGATTCTCCCATCCATCTCACTTCCTCCCCAATCAGAATATGTATATCCAATCAAGTGGGTGTAGTGGCCAATCTAGGGTGCTAGATTAGACTATATTTATTATCAACCAGGGTCAGTAAACTTCGAGGCATGCGTCTACAGTCTATAGACATAAAGGATTCCTAACGAAGTGTTTATTGTGATGGGTCACAGTACTTCTTTACAGAAGGTTAAGATATGTTTCCTCTCACCTTAACACTCAGATCATCTAACTTGTCTAACTGTCCTAAGGATACAGTGTATCACTAGACTGAGGTTTTGATCCCCTTACAAGGATGCTATGCACAAAAACTCTGTCTAGTTAACACTTGAGCATTCATGACAAATTAAAAGCACACTGAAATCAAAAGCACACTAAAATTTAAATGCATGGAAAACAGAGTCTATGGAGATGCTTCAAAATACAACGATGGATCAAATCTCTTACAAGATATGGTTCAATGATCTTAACGATGAAATCTTCAAGCTATCACCATAAATACCATTTGTGAGAATTTCAAATCAAATCGAAAAAATCATAAGCATGAAAATAACATCAAACACTATGTGTTCTATTCAAATTCACAAACTACTAAGGAAATGAAAATGAGAGTATACCAGCTCCACGCAGGGCCCGCCTGCGTTTCAATGGTACACTGAAGTAAACTCAAGCGATGAGAATATTAACGCGTAAACAATTCTGGAGTAAAGCCATGACTATATTCAAGTGTTGTAGATTGCAATTACATGCCAAAGTTCTGTTCTCAAACGATATACAGAGATAATAATCGTAACTGTAATGTTAACAAAATAATACACAGTCTTATCCGCCTGTCCCTATATGGATCGAATGTACATTCATTGAGCAGTTGTTTCCACTTTTACAAAGGAATGATTTTTGATCATTTCTAATCTAAACCGATTTCCAAAAAGAAACAAAATGAAACCGGTTTTTGGAAATTGTGGCTCTCACTGCCTTTGTAACCAAAACGTTGAGGTTTGACCAGCGTGGACCGCGTAACTAGGAGCTTTTGATTTGCTGTAGAATCAATTTTTCACCATGCTTGTACATTCCAGTTTTCATCCCTATCCATTGCTTTGGCTTGCCTATCATGCCACGTGTCAGATGATAAACCATTTACAGGATGTTGTGACTTCCTGTAACCTTTTTATTGAAAATTCCTAATTTCTAACATAAAAACTCATAAATTAACTTTAATGCAAACTAACAACTATAATGCTATTAATTAATCAATTTCAAGGAATATAAGGGATCTATGGAGGAAAAAGGTAGACAAATGATGATGTTTTTAGAAGAAAAAGATGGTAATGGAATGGTACCAACATCTCCCCCAAGCTTAATGAATTAGCATGTCCTCATGCTAATCCTGATGTGCTGCCTCTAAACTCTGTCCCTGCCTGCACCTCTGCTGCTTTCAACAATGCATCTATGTTCTTCTTAGCTTGGGCATCTTTCTGAATGTGGAGCTCATGCTTTAAACTCTTTTATTTCTCCTTGAGGGCTTTCTTTTGGGTATACCGTTTGGTTGCTCACTTGCAAATGTCAGTTTGTTCAGCCTCGAGTTCCTTGATTTTCTCCCTCAACTTCTCATTTTTCTGTTGAGTCTCTTTACTCTGTGCTCTTATCATTTCATTCTCTTTCTTGATGACCTTTTCCAGCATGTTGGCCTCCATCAGTTCTTCTTTTAACTTTTCAATTTGCTTTTCTAGCCTCCTTTGTTTCTTAATTGCGGGTGGTGACTCTTTTTCTTGCCTATTATTGCTCTCAACCTCCATTTCGGCTTCTAGTCCAGGTTGTGAGTGAGCACTGCTCTCAATGTCCATTGGTGTAGGTGCATTCGATTCTGGTTGGTCTTCTTGTGGCTGGGTCTTTTGTGCTCTCCTGGATCTTCTTGTATAGGTAGTAAAATTTTTATCTTGCGCCGTTTTCTGGGCATCCTCTTGTCTCATTTTTCTCGTCCTCACACTACTAATGGGTGGAGGTACATTGCTTGATTTGTGCACAAGAATATTTTCATCAATGTCATGCATAAATCCTGAGTGCTCTTGCTATTCTTGCTCATCCTCTTCATCTTTGATTTGGTTGGCAGCCAAGAATTCCTTCCACGTTTTTCCCCTTCTCTGTAATTCAAATTCGATGAGGATTTTAATTAACCAAAAATGACATAAGCTTTTGTCTTCGTCACCCTTTCTCTTTTGAATAGTCTTTGACATCTTGGTTAAGCTCTGCAAGAGGAAATATGGTAAACTAATGGTGCGTTGTCCTTTTAGATGTAGCAGGAGTTTGATATGGTATAAAAAGACTATGTTGTAGTGACCCTCACACGTAACAAATTTTTGGATGATATACACCATTTCATCCCATGGATGCATCAGCCAGCTCCTAGGGACACCCTTATTCCAGTTAACAGATGAAACCCTCGACTTGAACATGAACTAGGTCCATGATTTTTCTTTGAATTGTTTTGTTTTTGAGTATTTTTCTCCTTCCGGGCTGATCCCCAAGGATTGTGCTATGGTGTCTTCTAAGATTCTGAATGAAAAATTTCCTATCAATGCTTTCTCCCCATTAAATGTAAAGGCAAACTGTTTGGTCACTTCCTCATTGCTCCCATTAAACTTCTCCAAGAAGGGTAGCCATTGTTTTTCTTTTAAAATTGCAATGCAGTCATCGTGGTACTGAGAACTGTCAAATGTGCTTGGCTCTACCCTATTAGTCATTTTGACAAAGAAACCCCTGTTCTAACCCTCTTCATTTATGCTTACTAATTTAACAAGTGTATTTTGGTGTGTTACCTCTGCTTTTCGCCCTACACAATTGACCTGGTGGCACCCTCTGTTCTTCGAAATCAGCTCCTTCAATGGCTTAAGCAGTGATCGGGTGACTGTCTTTGAATTATGGCGGAGGTCGAAACTTGTGAGCCCGGTTACTGTGCTTTCCTTTCGTAGCACTTGCTGTTCTCGGCCTTTGTTTTTAAAATCACAACATTTGAATTGCTTCGTATGGAACGCCCTTTTTACAACTAAAAATGAAATAGAGTTTTAACAACTGACTTGACCCATTTCGTTATAATGATAATAGAGTGTACTCATATTTCTATGACAGAGGAGTGATTGTACTGGGTTGTATGAATATTATCATGAGAACACCGCGAGCATGTATGGAGTACTGGAGTATAACAACGGATAGTTGTTTGCATGAATCGACTTGGTCGAACAATCATGTTATAACTCAGCCAATTCAAAACACAATGAATGAAACTGTGTAACATTTGGCTTTGTAATAGTTCACCACCTGTCCCTTGCTCATTGGTATTTGGCCGAATAAGGAGATGTTGGACCGATAGTAAAGTTTGATGGCCGATAAGGAGTTAATAACAAGGCTGGGAGGGTGGTATAATAGAGGATTTAAAAATCATAGGAGGAGGAGTATGGGGATAGGCTAGAGTGTTGGGAAATGATAGGAATTAGGAATATGACGAGGGTGATGGATATGTGGGTGGTTTTGAAATTGATATCATAAGCAGTCATAGTCATCACATTTAACACTAAAGCAATCTAAGAATTTAAATGTTAAAAATAAAAATTACAATAATACATTACACTTTTATTGGTTGATCAAGAATTGAGTTGGCATGCATAGATAGGACTAGTCTTTCTTGTTCAGATATGACTAATCTTTGCTGTGCATAACAAGTCCCTCTGAGATAAATTTGGATGCAACATGTCCCTCTGAGATTTGGAGAATATGTGTGTAACTTCTTTGAAACCTGGAAAAGAACTATATATGTGTAGGTTCATTGATCTTTGGTGTTTGATGGAGCTTCGGTGACAAGCAACCTTTGAATCTCTGTTGAAACTTTGTTGAAGCTTTGCTGAAGTAGCTTGAGATATCAGTCTCTAACATGTCCTTTTTATTTTTGTTGAACAGGTCCCTCTAATGATGATGCTGGTAGCATGGTCTTCCAAACATAATAGGTCCCACTGCATAGTGCTTTTAAACAGGTCCCTCTGATTAGAACAAAGACAAAAAGAGCTTCTTTATTGAAGTATGAAGTGTTGAAACAAACTCTTTAAGAATTTACAATGAGGAGATGAGATAAGAACAAAATGATGATGCTTCTTCCCCACTAAAGCTTTGACTTGTCCTCAAGTCATTATTCAATCGATGAATCATACAGGAAACAAAAAGAAAAGGAATTCTTACCAGCCAAAGAATTGGTTTTCAAGTAAGAATTCTGGGTTAGAGTGTGCCAGAGTCTGGTTTTCACATCTAACCCATTTTTATTATATATATCTATATCTATATATCTATATATATATATATATATCTATATATATATATATATATATATATATATATATATATTTTAAATTTATTTATTTATTTTTTAATTTTTATTTTTTTTTGAATTTCTAAATTGAAATGAAATGAACTAAGGTAGAGATACTACAGCTGAAGGATGCAATATCTCAACCTCTCTTTGTTGAGATATAGTTTGAAGAAAATTTTGCTTGCTGATGGGCCTATTGTAAAGTTTCAAGCGATGACCATTGACAGTAAAGGAGTGGCCTTCTCCATCACTAGTAATGAGCTTGACTGATCCATTGTCATAAATTTGAACAATTTTGTATGGGCCCATCCAATGTGTGGTAACCTTGGCTTTATGATCTCTGAATTTAGAATCAAAGAGTAAAGCCTAGTCTCCTTCTTTTAACTGATTCTTCTTGATATGTGCATCATGCCACTGCTTCCTTTGTTTTTGCATGAGGAGTGTTGTCTCCTTTGCTTGCTACCTCATTTCATCAAGCTGGTTCAACTTCTGAATTCTTTCTTGTTGTGATTCATTAAGATCAATTCCCAAATCTGCAGCCATCTTAAAAGTATGTATTTGAAACTCAATAGGAAGCATTACCTCTTTGCCATACACCAACTGATATGGTTTAAATCCTGTAGTATTCTTCCACGTGATTCTATAAGCCCAGAGTGCATCTTTGAGCTTCTCTTCCCAATTCTTTCTGTTCATTGCCACAGTCTTAGTGATAATTCCTTCCAAAGTTTTATTTTTGGATTCCACCTGGCCATTGGCCTGTGGATGGTAAGGTGTACTTCTTCTGTGCTTGATTTGATATTTTTCTGTGATGTCCTTAACTAACTTTGAAGTAAACTGAGCACCTTGATCAGTCACTATCTCCCTTGGTACTCCATACCTTACAAAAATCTCTTCAAAAAGGAAATTTACCACTGTTTGTTCAGTTGCTCGAACTAGTGCTTTTGCTTCAGCCCATTTTGTTACGTAATAAGTACATAATAAGATGTACTTTTTATCATTGGAAGTTGGATTAATGGGTCCAATGAAATCTAGAGCCCATTTTTCAAATGGCTCTAGGTGTACTTGGGGCTGAAGTGGCATCTCATCTGTAGCTATTGGCCTACCCATTCGTTGACACCTATGAAAACTCTTCACGTACTTCTTGGAATCCTTAAAAATAGATGGCCAGTAGTATCCAAGACTAAGAATCTTGAATGATGTTCGTTTAGCTGCAAAATGCCCACCACACGGTTCGTCATGGCAATATTTTAAAATATCAATTATCTCATCATTTCTTACACATCGTCTAATAATCATATCATAACCAGTGTAAAATAAATCGTCATTAATCCATGAGTATCGAGCACTTTGTTTGACTAGCCTCTTCTTTTCCTTTGGAGTAAAGTATGGAGGTGTTCTTCCTGTAGACAAATAATTGGCCAAGTCAGCATACCAAGGATTCACTATTGAAATTGCAAATAGATTTTCATCTGGAAAAGAATCTTCAACTGGAACAACCTCACCTTGAGTTTTCAGTCTAGAAAGAAAATCTGCCACCTTATTCTCCTTACCTGGTCTATCTAACATTGTGATGTTAAATTCCTGTAACAATAACAACCATCTGGTAACTCTGCCACTAGTTACTGGTTTATTCATTAAATGCTTAACGGCAGAATGAACAGTATGTACAAAAACCTCATAACCAGTTATATAATGTCGGAATTTATTCACAGCATGTATGATGGCAAGAGTTTCTTTTTCTGTGACTGTGTAATTTAATTCTGTAGGTGTTAGATTTTTGCTAACGAAATAGATGGCATAATGACAAGACTCCTCTTTCTGGCCTAATGAGGCACCTACTGCAGTATCAGATGCATCTATAAAGATGTGAAATGGTAGGTTCCAGTTAGGTCCTTTTAAGACTGGTGTGGTTGACAACTTCTTTTTGAGTGTTTCAAATGCTTGCTGACAATTCTCATTCTAGTTGAAAAGTACATCTTTGGCTAGAAGCTTAAACAAAGGTGAAGCTATTTTACTAAAATGTTCAATAAACTATTGGAAATAATACTGAGAGGGGGGGGGTGAATCAGTATTATCAGATCAATAAAACTTTTTCATTTCCATACTTAGATACATATACGCTACTTCATTCAAGGGAACCTGCGTGTATACGCAACTATGTCTAATGCAACTAGCGTATATCCAAAATACTTATGATTCACTTAATCCATTAAATGTTGATCTTTAGTTAGTGCAACAGAACTTCATTAACCATATGAACAGTGAGTAGGTGCAGTAAAATAGAACAGATCATCACACACAAGAAGCACACATGAACACCATGATATAAGGTGGAAACCCAATGTGGGTGAAAACCACCTGCTGCAAGTCGTCTCTATCTTCTTTCAATAAGATACTTCATTTTACAATATTTTGTACTAGTGCAGTCCTTTACTAGTACGTAGGCTTCTACCTGTAGAGGGCTACAACCCTCTCTCGTTTTCCAGTCTCTCCTGGAAGGGAGCTACAACCCCCATAGTTCTTGTACTAGCCGATCTGTTTACTAGTATGTAGGTTGCGACCTGCTACAATGCTCCAAACTTCACTCGATCTCCAAATGCTACTGGAAGGGAGCTACCACCCCCTTTGCTCTTGTACTAGTTGATGTACTAGTACGTAGGCACCGGCCTACAATCTCCTTTCATCCTCCAGGGACCACAATTCATACATTTTCTAACTGGATAATCCTGAAGCACAACACTATAATCTGAAGGCCACGTTTCATCAAATTTTCATACTAGACCCATAAATATCATTGAAGCACAAAACAATCAATACTAGCATCATCAATCTCTGAATCACTGAAACACTGAAACCCTGTCAACAACACAGTCACCAGAACACAGAGCAGACAAAAAAATTATGCAACAACAATCAGAACCAACTGTACCATCAAAATCATGCAACAGAGTGCATACGCTACTTGGAAGTGCCGAACCGGCGTGTATACGCAACTTCACCAAAGCGAACCAGTGTATATGTCATTAATTACTTATTCATAACTTCGCTGCACTTCCTGACTTCAGACATACCCAAATCATTACATATACAAGGGTAATTTATGTGTTAGCACCCAGATCTAGTCCATCAGATCACATAAATATGAGTCATTATGATCCTGATCCAATATTAGTTCTCATCCTTCAATACTGAAGCTAAGCACAATCAGCCAATCTGAATATGCAGAATACTGACACCATTAAACTGTCATCAACAATCAGAACCACCTGTAACTTCAGATGTCATAGCTCAAATGGTATACGCTAGTACAATGAATTAAACTTGAGTACATACGCGCTTACATCAAAGCCAACCCGCGTACAGATCTATAAATATTCAATGATGACTTGCAGCGATTTCAAACTTAAGTTAAACCCAGTTCAGTTCATTACATGCGTTAGTATACAGATCTAGAATAAGAATAATCAACCATATAGAGATAGCCCATTTCAAACCATTTGATCCTGATCTATCTTTATATCTTGTTCTCCATCAACTGGTGAGATCCCTCCTTAACTGAGATCAAGCAATGGATCATCAACCCATAACCTGCATACTGGATCTCCTCCTTCATCAGATATTCAAGACTTTTTCCGTGCACTTGCCTAATGATCTTCTTCTCCTTTTATAGTCTTAGGCCTTGCTCAATACCATGGTCCAAAACCATAACAAGCTAATACCAAGGACCCAATACCTCATCAACACATCTGACGAGATACTATGGTCCAAAACCATAGGTTCAAATACCAAGGACTAACTACCACGGACCAAAATTAAGTTCTCCAACATATACGCGCTTTTCCTTGCATGAAAGTGTGTGTATACGCATATGCACCTTTGTAACGTCTAACCCGCGTGTATACGCGTCTCGGTCACGATGAACCTGCGTATATATATTTTTTTCTTCATTCTTGTAGTCTGATCATCAAATCCTTGTTGCTGACCTGTTGCACTATGATCTGTCATCTGTGTGATTTGCCATCAAGGACAACACTTGTCTCATAATGCCAACAATCTCCCCCTTTGGACTTGATGGCAAAGCTAACTTGTCACACTTAGAACTATCATCTGATTCCTTTGAGCTGTCCTGCATCCCATGCATTTAGACACATCTGATATCTCTTCTTAAGATTCATATAGTTATAACTAAGAGAGATGTTCTTCTATGAGTGGGTTGCCATAAAGTACAACACATGCATCATAATGCCAACAATCTCCCCCTTTGGACTTGATGGCAGCAACACCAAATCACTCTCCCCCTTTGACATCAAGGGCAAAGGGCAGACCAAGATATTCACTTTCTGTGATAAACATCCCACTGACCATACTCCCCCTGAGTACCTGTTGAAGCTCTGCTCTTGTTGAATTGTACTGTTCATGCTCCCCTTGATTGTAAGCAATGTCTGCAAAAAAGATGTTCTACAAGAAAGAACATGACTCTATACATCATAAGTGACCTTCCTAGCACCAAAGACTCATACATCCATCTCCCAACCAAGTGGGTATATATCAAAAGTTTACACATGATAAAGCAAGAACATTACATCATCCATCCTAGGCATAGTGGGGAAATCAATATAGGTCGTTACATGACCTTGATAATAAAAGAAATACATGACATAGAGACCAAATATCAAGCGCAGGACTAATATCAGTAGCATTTTTCAATCATCAGCAATCATGTTCTCCTTCAGCCAATCTACTTGTGACAGAAGGTTTCTGTCAGACCCATATCAGACCCTTCTTACTAATTTCCTTCAAACCAACATATACGCGACTGTATCCACAGAAACAGGCGTATATACGCGGATATTACTCATAGAACTCACGTACAACCACTTCCAGATCAGCAACCTGTAAATGTCCTGTAGAGTATAAGTCATCAACCTATAACAAGGTATGTCTGCATCAATTCATCCCTTTGAGAAGAATTCTGCATATGACATACAGAGTCGTTCACATTATATCATGTGTGAAACCACCATATCCATTTCATCAACATCAAGATCTACATGATCCAAGTAGCATTACTTGGGAACATTTGCATCAGTCAACATATGTAAGTATCATATAGATAAGAACTCATCATCGTGTCTCCAACAAAGAAAATTTGAGTAGTCATCCATGTATCAGCACTATGTATCTTGAGCTCAAGCTCATTTGACAAAACTTCTTGATATCATCAACAACAACAATCCTTATCCACATGAGTGCCTGCATCATAACTGTATTATATGATCTTTATGTATATGACCGTAGTAGCATATGAGTGGCCCATTACCAAGTACTTTGTACTTCTCCTTATCCTTATGAAGATCACCATGTAAGCATCATATATGCACCATCTAAGAACCAATCCACAAATCAACTATGTAACCCCAAGAATCATATGAGATTTTATCATGGACAACTCATAACCACATCATATCAAGATATATCATTTAGCCATATAAGCATCATCACCAAGGAATATTAACCATAATGCCAACAATGCATTATTAAAGGCATATGCTCCCCCTCAACCTATGCGATTTGTTAGATATGATCATGCATATATCTGCAATAAGTATCAATACATCATCATCATCAAGTTAGGATCAAAACACTTCTAAACATCTTACAAGTATCAAAACATTTCCACACAACCTCAGTAGACTGTAATTATTAACCAATAGAGCAAATAATGGACTGAATCATATCATACCATTTTTCTGAGCCTGTCCCTACTGCTTTTCCTCAGACTGACATATATACGTGACTTTTCAGTGTCTAACTCGCGTATATATGCGACTTCCCTTTAAGAAACTTGCGTATGAGATTCAGGACACTGAAGTTTTACACTTTCAACTCCCCCTGATTCTGTTATGTCTGTGTTGTGCTGTGTCTGATTATATTGTGCTATGCCACATCTTTCTGACTATACTTCCTTCTTCTTCCATATCTTCAAACGTGATGATGTTTTCTCCTTTGGTATGGTGCCCGTACTTTGTTTCTGCATTCCTTTGCTGTATATCCAAGCTTGTTGCATGCATAACATCTTACATGTTTTATATTCCTTTTGTAGCAATCAGTAACTTTGTGACCAAACATATTGCAAGCAAAGCAATATCCATTAAAGTACCTAGAATGTGATGATCCTTCTGTGTGATGATCTTGAACCATTCTTCTTCTGCATCTAGCTACAACATGTCCAAGATTATGACATTCATAACATTCAATATTATTCATCTGAGTAAATGGGTGACTATTACTTCCATAGCTAGGAGTGAAAGATTATCTTTGAAGAATCTCTTTCCTTTATTGTTGATGGGGTTGACCTTTCATCTCTCTCATATCCTTGTTGATCATTTTAGATTTCTCTTTAGAGTTCCTTGACTCACCTTGTGAACTAGTTTCACCTTCAACAGATTCATGAAAACCGAGACCAGTCTCAATAGCAAGAGACCTTTGACTACTAAGAATATCATCCAAGGCTTTAGTACTATCTTGAAATTGCAACAGTTTATCCTTTTCTTCTAATTTACCTTTTAAGATATTTACCTCAATCTGAAGTTGTTCTTCCTTTTCAAGATACTGCTTCTTCATGTTTTCTTCAGCATTTCTTTCTTCTTCCAACTGACGTCTTAGTTCAAGAACTCCATTTTCATGAGCTTGGAGTAGTCCTTTATTCTGCTTCTTTGATTCTTCAAGATCTTCTTTTAGCGAGCGGATCATGGCTTCAAGACTTTCATAGTAACTGGATCTATCTCTAAGTTTCTTGATGGTTGTGATTCTTTCATTGGTTTCATATCTTAGTGATGTTACTTCATCCTGCAACTTTTTATATTTGTCCTTAAATAACTTTCTTACCTTGTTTCCTTCCTCTAGTTGAGCTTTTAGTTTGGTAGCTTCTTCTTTCAAGACAAATTCCCTTTTGTTCAATAGATCTTGTTGATCTCTAATTTTGTCAGTAAACCTTTTAAATTCTGCCTCTATTTGATATCTTTCTTGCTCACCCATAAAAGAAAATTCAGTTGTTTCGCTATCACTTTCATCTTTTCCAAATGGATAGATAGCTGGAACATCAGAGGATAACAAATTCATACCTGATAGTTCATCTTCATTCTGAATCTGAAGTGCTTCTTCCACATAATCCCCAATCGATTCTCCCACTGTTATAGTTCTTCTGAGATGTCTTCTTCTGCTTAGGCGCTTTCTTCTTAAGCTTCTTTCCCATTGTTCCACGGATCTCCTTTAAGCGATCAAGCTTCTACTAAAGGACCTGCTTTGATACCAATTGTTGGAAATAATACTGAGAGTGGACGGCTGAATCAGTATTATCAGATCAATAAAACTTTTTCATTTCCATACTTAGATACATATATGCTACTTCATTCAAGGGAACCCGCGTGTATACGCAACTGTGTCTAATGCAACTAGCGTATATCCAAAATACTTATGATTCAGTTAATCCATTAAATGTTGATCTTTAGTTAGTGCATCAGAACTTCATTAACCATATGAAGGTGCAGTAAAACATAACAGATTATCACACACAAGAAGCACACATGAACACCATGATATAAGGTGGAAACCTAATGTGGGTGAAAACCACCTGCTACAAGTCGTCTCTATCTTCTTTCAATAAGATACTTCATTTTACAATATTTTGTAATGGTGCAGTCCTTTACCAGTATGCAGACTTCTACCTGCAGAGGGCTACAACCCTCTCTCATTTTCCAGTCTCTCCTGGAAGGGAGCTACAACCCCCATAGTTCTTGTACTAGCCGATACGTTTACTAGTACGCAGGCTGCTACCTGCTACAATGCTCCAAACTTCACTCGATCTCCAGTTGCTACTGGAAGGGAGCTACCACCCCCTTTGCTCTTGTACTAGCTGATGTAATAGTACGTATGCGCCGGCCTACAATCTCCTTTCATCCTCCAGGGACCACATTTCATACATTTTCAGACTGGATACTCCTGAAGCACAACACTATAATCTAAAGGCCACATTTCATCAAATTTTCATACTGGACCCATAAATATCATTCAAGCACAAAACAATCAATACTAGCATCATCAATCTCTGAATCACTGAAACATTGAAACCCTGTCAACAACACAGTCACCAGAACACAGAGCAGACAATAGAATTCTGCAACAATAATCAAAACCAACCTTACCATCAAAATCATGCATCAGAGTGCATACACTACTTGGAAGTGCCGAACCGGCATGTATACGCAACTTCACCAAAGTGAACTAGCGTATATGTCATTAATTACTTATTCATAACTTCGCTACACTTCCTGACTTCAGACATACCCAGATCATTACATATACAAGGGTAATTTATGTGTTAGCACCCAGATCTAGTCCATCAGATCACATAAATATGAGTCATTATGATCCTGATCCAATATTAGTTCTCATCCTTCAATACTGAAGCTAAGCACAATCAACCAATCTGAATATGCAGAATACTGACACCATTAAACTGTCATCAACAATCAGAACCACCTGTAACTTCAGACGTCATAGCTCAAATGGTATATGCTAGTACAATGAATTAAACCCGCGTACATACGTGCTTACATCAAATCCAACCCATGTATAGATCTATAAATATTCAATCATGACTTACAACGATTTCAAACTTAAGTTAAACCCAGTTCAGTTCATTACATGCGTCAGTATACAAATCTAGAATAAGCATAATCAACCATATAGAGATAGTTCATTTCAAACCATTTGATCCCGATCTATATTTAGATCTTGTTCTCCATCAACCAGTGAGATCCCTCCTTAGCTGAGATCAAGCAATGCATCATCAACCCATAACCTGCATACTGGATCTCCTCCTTCATCAGATATTCAAGACTTTTTCCATGCACTTGCCTAATGATCTTCCTCTCCTTTTATAGTCTTAGGCCTTGCTCAATACCATGGTCCAAAACCATAACAAACCAATACCAAGGACCCAATACTTGGGATCAACACATCTGATGAGATACTATGGTCCAAAACCATAGGTTCAAATACCAAGAACTAACTACCACGGACCAAAAGTAAGTTCTCCAACATATACGCACTTATCCTTGCATGAAAGTGTGTGTATATGCATACGCACCTTTGTAATGTTTAACCTGCGTGTATACGCATCTCGGTCACGATGAACCTGCGTATATATATTTTTTTCTTCATTCTTGTAGTCTGATCATCAAATGCTTGTTGCTGACCTGATGCACTATGATGTGTCATCTGTGTGATTTTCCATCAAGGACAAAACTTGTCTCATAATGCCAACAATCTCCCCCTTTGGACTTGATGGCAAAGCTAACTTGTCACACTTAGAACTATTATCTGATTCCTTTGAGCTGTCCTGCATCCCATGCATTCAGACACATTTGATATCTCTTCTAAAGATTCATATAGTTATAAATAAGAGAGATGTTCTTCTATGAGTGGGTTGCCATCAAGTACAACACATGCATCATAATGCCAACATAAACGTTCTGTAATAGCTTGCATACCCAAGGAAACTTCTTACCTCTTTTTGTGTCTTCGGAATTGGCAAATTGAAAATGATCTGGATTTTCGATGGATCAACTTTAATGCCTTGAAAAGAAATATAGTGGCCTAATACTATCCCCTCATTTAACATCATAAAACACTTTTCATTGCTTAGGGATAGATTAGCTTCAATACATCTTTTCAAAACTTTTTCAAGATTCTCTAATGCATGCTCAAATGAATCACCATACACTGAAAAATCATCCATGTAAACTTCAACACAATCATGAACTAAATCAACAAAAATAGCTAATACAGCTCTTTGAAATATAGCTGGAGCATTGCAAAGTCCAAATGGCAAAACATTATAAGCATAAGTGCCCCAGGGACAAGTAAAAGTGGTTTTTTCCTGGTCCTCTAAGGCTATCATGATCTGGTTGTAGCCATTGAAACCATCAAGAAAAGATAATGATGTTTTCCCAGCTAGTGTGTCTAGCACTTGGTCAATAAATGGTAGTGGGAAATAATATTTGAGCGTTGCTTTGTTCATTTGTCGGTAATCAACACAAATCTGCCACTTACCATTTTTCTTGGGCACTACTACCAATGGGGATACCCATTGACTGTCAGAGATAGGATAGATAAAATTGATTTTCAATAGTTTTTGTAACTCCTCTCTAAAAATATCCTGAAGCATGGGGTTCATTCGTCTTTGTGGTTGCCTCACTGGTTTGATATTACTATCGGTATAAATATGGTGAGTGCATGTATCAGGGTGAATCCCGTGCATATCGGTGTAGTCCCAAGCAAATGATTTCTGGTATTTTCTCAATAATTGAGTCAATTTCTCTTCCCGAGATGAGTCTAGGTGAGTGCCAATATTCAAAGTTTTTCCTGGACTAATCTCTATGGTCTTACTCTGTGTGTTTTTGATAGATTGAATGGGAAAAATGTTGTGAAATGTTTTTTCCAAAGATTGAATGGTGCATGTTTCCTGAAAATTTTGTGCTAAAAGTTAATCTGCACCATGATATTGGTCATTTCTCAAATTTTCAGAAACATCAGGCTGAGAAAGGAATAACTCTACCAAATCATCATTATTATGTTCTTGAAAATCATAGATTTGGTTGATGCTAAAAACATATTGAACTTCTTCTTTGTCATTGTATTTATCGTCAAGCCATAAATTGTGTGCTACTGTTGGTGATTGTGCTGATGGGTAAAGAGTGAGTTGTTTTCTTTTAGTTCCTCGTGAAATGATCATATTACCCGATCGACATCCTATGAATGCATCAACAGTTGCTAACCATGGTCTACCAAGAATGATAGGGTGTCCTCCTAAATTGGATTTGGGTTGAAGGAATAAAAATTCTACTGGATACTCCCAAGAGTCCAGCGAAACAATTATGTCCTCCAAAATCCCTTCAAGAATCACTTTAAACCTATCAGCGAGTTCTAGAACAATTGTTGTGTGTTGCAAATTTGTGAGCTGGAGTGTTTTCATGGTTTCAAGAGTCATGACATTTATTGCAGCCCCAAGATCAATTAAGGTGTTTGGAATATGTATGTTGTTAATGATTGTAGTGACTCTAGGAATACCAGGATCAACATACTTTTTCATTGAGATGGTGTTTGTCATAAGGCCAGCTAAGTGTCCAATAACATGAATGGTTTGTGGATCAACTCTTTTCCTAGTGGGCTTCTTAAGGCACAGTTCTTTGATGGCTTTAGTATATATGGGAATGTATTTTATGGCTTGTAGTATTGGAATTTTTATATAGACATTCTTTAGCTCATCTAAAACATCAAACTGTGGTATAGACATTGGAAGATTTGTTTGGACCAATCGGTCTGGAAAAGGTGGTGGATGCAACAGTTGCATTTGTTTATTTTTGGTGTCATCATTTTGTTTTCTTTGAATTGAAGTTTCATTTTCATTTTCTTCGTTTTCTTCTTGTTTATTCGCTGTTGGAGATTCTTTGTGAAGTACCTTACCATACCTCAAATTGATATTTTGCAAGGGTAATGTGGGATATGAGGTTCCCTCATCTACATTGTAGGCTGGTCTCTCTGCTCTGTTATTTGGATTTGGTACAGGTTGAGCAGGGATTTGAGTAGGTCTGGGAGGTTGTGAGTTAGATGGAAGTTGTAATTGTGGTGGATTTATTGGTGGAGGAGCAGGCAATGCTTGTTGAGTGGGTTGAGGTTGATGTGGGTAAACAACTTGCTGCTGAGGATATTGCTGATATGATTGAGGATATGGCGAGTATGGCTGATGATATTGTTGATATGGCTGCGAATATGGTTGGCCTGGTTGAGGATATGAATGATATTGTTGAGAGTATTATTGAGATGGTCTCCATTGTTGTTGTGGGTAATTTTGGTGCTGCCATGGCATGGGTACATTCCATGAATTTTGAGCATACATCTGATCATGTACAGGAAATTGCAAATTCTGGTTTGGGAACATACCTTGAGGTGCTGGTTTTGGCTGCGATGGTCTCTTTGTGCCCATGTAATACACATTTTCCATATCTGCATTATCTACCACATTACAATTCTGCAAAACCTTGACTTTAGAGCGATGAAATATATCATGATTTTCGGTACAAAAAGCACAAACTTGAATGCTTTCTAATGGGCAGTCTTTTAAGGCATGTTTCTTCCGGCATTTTGGGCAAAAGATAGCCATCATCTAATCTTCCTCTTCTTGTCTCTTCTCATATTTTAGAGTGTCAATTTGGGTTCCTAAGGTACTTAACATATCTGTTTTGAATTCCTCTAACGGGTTCCCTATTTCAGCCCTTGTGACACTTGCTGAAGAAGATTTTGTGGCTTTCGATGATATGGTTCTTTTTCCAATTTTGGCTTTGCTCCTAGAATACTTTTCACATAACTCAGTGATTTCTTCAAAAGGTAAAGTAGAAATATCACCTTTCCCCATCAAATTAAGATCATCTAAGTATTCCTCTTGAATACCTTTCATGAATATTGTTCGAATCAAATCAAGGGGCATGGTTTGGTGTTTTGATTTTTGTAAATTGTAAACAAACCGCTCTAAGTACTCCTCTTAATTTTCATCCTCTTGTTGGTTCATCCTGAATATATCATCTTTGGAATCTTTCGATCTACAATAAGGTTGGTATTTCTTTAGGAATATTCTTCTCATGCCATCCCAATCAGTTATCGCATGTTCACCAAGCCCCATGAACCATCTTAATGCTGATGCTTTTAATGTTGCTGGGAAGATTCTAAGCCTATGGGCATCATCTGTGTAACCATATGTTCGACATACAATGTCAAACTCAAACAAGAATGAATCTGGGTCTTCTGAGGCCATGCCATAAAAATTTGGTAGCACAGATGGAGGTATGTTTTTCATTTTCATTTCATCATCTTCTTGTGGTTCTTGAATAGGAAATTTAAAGGTTGACTCATCCTCGTCTCTTCGACCTTGATTTGGTACTGATCCATCTCCTTCCTCAGCCATTTTGATAGGTTCCTCTATTGATTTAATTTCTTGTTTAGTGTCACTTGTTTCAAAGAGAAGATTAAAGAAAGATTGTTGAGTTACTGTGCTGCTTTCTCCTTTTATAGAGGATTCATGGAAATGTTTCTTCTGTGATTTGTGTGTTAATAGAATTTGCCTCTCGATGAGTGTGAGTCTCTGCCCTAATTTCTGTTTATCCTCTAATTTTTGTATGGTGACTTCCTCAGCTGGTGTTGTGTGTTCAATGTTTCCTAAAGGGTGTGCTCCTGATGGTAGGTTAGTTTTTGGATGGGGGGTTTTTATGAATCTACCCTTATTATCTCTAGATCTAGGCATAAGTAAACATGACTTCTAAATCTATGTTTTTGCTTGTTTTTGTTTATTTAATTTTTTTTTATATTTTATTTTTTTTTCGAAATCCTCTAACTACGCCTCCCCGACAACAGCGCCAAAATGTAGTTGCCAATCTAGGGTGCTAGATTAGACTATATTTATTATCAACCAGGGTCAGTAAACTTCGAGGCACGCATCTATAGTCTATAGACATAAAGGATTCCTAACGAAGTGTTTATTGTGATGGGTCACGGTACTTCTTTACAGAAGGTTAAGACATGTTTCCCCTCACCTTAACACTCAAATCATCTAACTTGTCTAACTGTCCTAAGGATACAACGTATCACTAGACTGAGGTTTTGATCCCCTTACAAGGATGCTATGCACAAAAACTCTGTCTAGTTAACACTTGAGCATTCATGACAAATTAAAAGCACACTGAAATCAAAAGCACACTAAAATTTAAATGCATGGAAAACAGAGTCTATGGAGATGCTTCAAAATACAACGATGGATCAAATCTCTTACAAGATATGGTTCAATGATCTTAACGATGAAATCTTCAAGCTATCACCATAAATACCATTTGTGAGAATTTCAAATCAAATCGACAAAATCATAAGCATGAAAATAACATCAAACACTATGCGTTCTATTCAAATTCACAAACTACTAAGGAAATGAAAATGACAATATACCAGCTCCACGCAGGGCCCGTCCGCGTTTCAATGGTACACTGAAGTAAACTCAAGCGATGAGAATATTAACGCGTAAACAATTCTGGAGTAAAGCCGTGACTATATTCAAGTGCTGTAGATTGCAATTACATGCCAAAGTTCTGTTCTCAAACGATATACAGAGATAGTAATCGTAACTGTAATGTTAACAAAATAATACACAGTCTTATCCGCCTGTCCCTATCGGGATCGAATGTACATTCATTGAGCAGTTGTTTCCGCTTTTACAAAGGAATGATTTTTGATCATTTCTAATCTAAACCGATTTCCAAAAAGAAACAAAATGAAACTGGTTTTGGGAAACTGTGGCTTTTACTGCCTTTGTAACCAAAACGCTGAGGTTTGACCAACGTGGACCGCGTAACTAGGAGCTTTTGATTTGCTGTAGAATCGATTTTTCACCATGCTTCCAGTTTTCGTCTCTATCCATTGCTTTGACTTGCCTGTCATGCCACGTGTCAGATGATAAACCATTTACAGGACGTTGTGACTTCCTGTAACCTTTTTATTGAAAATTCATAATTTCTAACATAAAAACTCATAAATTAAATTTAATGCAAACTAACAACTATAATGCTATTAATTAATCAATTTCAAGGAATATAAGGGATCTATGGAGGAAAAAGGTAGACAAATGATGATGTTTTTAGAAGAAAAAGATGGTAATGGAATGGTACCAATAGTGGGCATCATTCTTTCTATCATACTTTAGGTAGTAGTGGATTGTTCCTCATAGATATCTCAATATATTCTTGGCTACTATCCAATGGTCATGCTTGGGCTCTACCTAGAAATGACTGAGAGTATTCACTTGAAAACAAATGTTGGTCAAGTATTCACCAAATACATCAGAGAGCCAACCAATTATCTATACTTTGTTGCATCCATAGGGCTTGAATCAAAACTTCTTAGCGTCTTCAAATTTGTGATCATAGGGGTTGTCATAGGTTTTCAAACCATCATGTCAAGCCTCTGCAACATATTAATCACATATTTTTCTTGACCTAGATATATCTCATCAAGTCCTTGCCAATCTTCCAACTTCTTCCAATTGCTTTTTGCATTGTTGAATACAAAACTTCCACACTTGTCATGAGAATATCATCCAAATATATAAGGATGAATATGGGCTCATACTTCACAATATTTATATAGAGATTTATATTAGTATAACTCTTCGAGAAGCCCAATCTTTTCATATATGTGTTCATTCTAGAATACCAAACCCTTGGTGCTTGATTAAGGCCATAAAGTGCCTTCTTAAGCCTACAAACATGGGTATGTCTATTATTCACTTCAAATCCAAAGTGTTTTTCTATATATACTTCTTCATCAATAGTTCCATTCAGGAATGTTGTCCTGACATCCTTTTGATGGATGTTTAATCGCATCAGTGTTGCCAAAGAGACTAATGATCGTATAGTTGTATACCTAGATGTAGGTGCAAATGTCTCTTCATAATTGATTCCTTCTTATTGGAAATGTTAGGGCCTAAATCTACCTCAAGCTAAGAAAGGTAGGGTCTAGGGTAACATCAAACCACGCTTAACCTAGTAGCTAGCCCTACCAGATCGGGAGAGGGCTCTCTCCTGTCAATCTCAGAAACGTATGATCAATAAGGGCTTGAGATGACTGACATGATGACTGATCTTAGGATAGGTATGTGTGCAAAAGAGTTTGATTGAATTTATTGATGTTTTTGTTGGCTCAGATGGAAAGGCAGATTTGGGTCTGGGGAATGAGGCTTAGTTTTGCAGAGATCTCTATGGGGCAAGATAGGCAACTGATTTGGAACTTCAAATTGAATGAGATGGAGAGATTAGATAGGTGAGGAGTTGAAGAGGGCAAGAAAGACACAGGTATCCTCTTCAAACAACAGAAAACATCAAGAAACTAAGAAAACCCTAGGTAGAGCACTGCAATTTCAATGGATTCTACCTATATCCTTGTTTGTTTTAGTTAAGAAGAAACAAGATAGATAATGGCATACATAAAATATAAGTACACTCACAATTACAGAAGAAATTATAATACAAAATCAAGATGCCACATGAATCCCAAAGAGTGCTACAATCCCTTATCTCTATTCATTAGCCAAAACTGCTGAAATGTGAATATAATGAAGCTCCAAGCTTTCTCAAAAGTCCAACCATGCTAATGACTGAAAAATCACAAGATATAGACAAACAAAAACTCATCCTAGCCTCTATGGGTCAAGCTCATAAGTTTAGGAGCCATTCCAGCTAATTCTAAACTGAGAACTAAAAATTAGGCAGTGGAACAGCTTGCCTCTAGAAACTAGGGATCTGATTCATTTAGTTGCAAACTACTTTTTGATAGATGAATCTACCTCCATGAGTGAAAATTTGACATAATTACATCAAGACCCATCAATTTACATTAAATTACATCATAAGCTTGACATTAAGATGGAGAAAAGTCAAACTGTCAAGAAACTAGGCAAAAAACAGAGTATTCCTCGTCAAACTAAGCAAAATTTTCCCAATGCGCCATGTTGATTTCCCTATGCGTAGCACTTGTTTGCAGCCACTTTTGGAGGCCTTCCTGGTGTCCAAATTTGCTCCAAGTGTACTTGTTGGAAAGGTCTACCTATATAATTTCCAAAACAAGTGGAATTTATGAATTGTGCCTCCATTTTCCCCTCCAAAACTGAGTTCTCCCAACACTGCTTCCAGTGTGTCAAAAAAGGGGCAGAAAGGTCATTTTTTGGGTGTTTTTGACCTCTTTGGGGGCTCAAAACCTGTCAAAATTTCTTGGCTGTTGGAAGGCATGCATATTTCTCCATGAAAAATCCAAAAATGCTGAGTTTTCATCAAAAGGAGTCCCCCATCAAAAGCGAGCGCCAGGGGGCGCGACGCATTGGGCAGAAAAAACCTGTGTTTTGGCCGAAAAATTTCAAAAATGCAAAAAGTGTCCCAATTTTTTTGAAATTTTGGCTGAGTGTCCTCCATTAAGTGTTGTGTTGGGCCAAGGAAGCCTCAGCGAAGATCTGAAGTCTATCTTGCTCCTTTCGCCTCCTCGATGCCTTCTTCAACTTTGCTTTCAAGCTTCTGATTCTTTCCTTATAACTTTTATTTCTCGCCATGTAATGATAGGCCATATGCCTCAACATTGTTTTCTCCTTGTTGGCCTTCTCTAACAACCTTTCCAAGTGGATATTAGCTCTCTCAAGTCAAGACTCACGATCAGCATTGATTTCTTGTTCAAGTGATGTGACCTTCACCTTCCTCCTTTTGGTAGCTTGGCAGTTTTTTCGTATGTTTTGCAACTCCATAATGGTTTTCTGATCCTCTAGCTACTTGTTTCTTTGCTCTAGGTACTTTATTATCCACTTAGGTCTTTCTAAGTTGAGGGACAAAGCATTGATGTCTACCTGTTGCTCTTGGATGACCTCCTTGAGTTTTGAGCTTTGTGAGCCCAAATCAGTGTCATCATCCTGAATGAGAATGAAATGGGTCTCCTGGTCACCTGCAGGCCCCTCATCATGTAATGGCCTCTTGCCCTTGTCCTGAACCTGCTGTGTTGATGAAGGAAGCGAGACCCCTTCCACCCCGGGTGGAGATAATACTCGCTTTGCTACTGCAAACAACCTTCTAGTGCCCTTTTGATAGGTGACAAACACCGGCACACTAGAAGTCTGTGTCTCATGACCCTCCTGCTGATGTGAAGATCCACCTGTCTCATGAAAAGTTTTTGGAGGTACCTGAGGAGCCGTGAAGAACTCATGAGAATGAAATCCTCACATGCAATGTCCGGCAAACCAAGCTGATGCATGACCACAATTTTGATGAGTGCAAAATGATATATACTGTTAAACTGTTGCTGAGGAGTCTTTTCTTGTACTAGGGTGGTCATATTCTCAACATTTCGGCACATGAAGTAGGAGAGATTCATCATTCTCACCCTGGTAAAGTGCATCAACAATCTGATATGATGGGCATATAGGCGAGAAAACTGGCCCTCATAGTTGAAATATTTCATTATGAGTTTCATCAAAGGAGCGTATGAATCTTTCAGGTATCGAAAGGGAAAACTCTGCTAAGTTGTCTCAAATAACCGGGCTTGATGTATGGTTCATAATGTTCCTTGTCAATTTGCTGCCTTTTATTCCACTGCTCTCTGATATTAGGAATGTCGGTTGCTAGAGAAATAGACTCCAGTGTTAAGGTGAATGTTACACTAGCTAGAGTGGCTTGGCCATTATGTAGATGAAGCACAAACAACCTAGCCAACTCATGATGATATTGGACTCTAGCAACCATCTCACAGAACTGATAACAGGAGTAGTGTTGGAAGCATGTGATAGCAAGAGGGCAGGCTTGTAGCTCAAAAAGTGTAGTAGGCTCCTCTCGTATATGTTTGCCACCCTTGTGAGGTCTCCTTGGGGCATGCACTTCTGTAGGAGAGTCACTGTGTGTCTCTTCATCTCGGTCATATGAAGGATCAGACTCCATGTTTGCTGGGGTGTGAGTTTTCTTGATAAGTATGAAGATTTTTATGGTGTTTTTAGTTTTCAGCCACCAAGGGTAAGAATGTATGAGGGACTGTGGAGGGAGAGGGTATGAGGGGTTTGGGAATGTTATGACAGTTGGGAGATAGGGTGTTAGGGAATAGTATGTAAGCTTAGGGACAACAATTAGGGTTTGGGGATTTTGTAGTTTAGGATTTGGGAAAATGGGAATTTGGGATAGGGGTGAATTATTTTTTAGGAATATGAGAGTTAGGGAATGAGTGGATGAACTGGAAAATAAATGGAGGAGTCAAAGAGTAAGGGAGTGGTGGAGTGGACTTGGTAGAAAAATCACAAATGCAAACCCTAGGTAATTGTTTTTTGAGAAATTGCAAAGAGGTAGGGTTTGAGTTTTTTCACACTAAACCACCATAAATTTTTAAGAAAAACTCTTTCACTAGCAAGGAAAAGGGATTGAATTACTTGCACACCATAAGATTTGAGCAATTTTGGCAATTTGAGGGAGTTTATGATGAAATTGGGCTTGGCAGCTCTATGTGTCATGCCTCTCACCCAATGCGCCGCACCTCCTATATGCGCCGCACCAGTGTGCTTTTTACACTGTGAAGGTTGGCCCAATGTGCTGCACCACTTGTATGCTCTGCGCCTCTCACCCAATGCGCCGCGCCTCGAAAGCTGAAACTCTTTGCTGCGACTTTGCTTCCTTTCTTCAACACGACCTTCACTTTGCTCAATCTTTCTTTTTGGAATGACAATGAGCTTTTTGAATTGTAAAAAATGATTTATATACAAGAGCTTTTGATTTTTCCTTCATAAAACCCACTTTTGTAATGTTTGCAATGTGACTTACTTTTTCAACTCTGTTTTTTAGGAAATTTACTTTATTTGCGCCTTTGATGAATTGAATGACTTGATTTTTGTTTTCCTTGCAGGGAATGGTGCTGTTGAAGCTTGGCAAGGTGACCAGGGTTGCCAATGAAGTGATTTACATACAAGAGAACTGAAATTACATGAATTTATTCAACAAAAACCTAAAATACTCTGTTTTTCCTCAAAATAGCATTTTGAGGAAAAATACATTTTTGAGCAATTGATTATGAATTTTATTGGTATTGGAACTTTATTCAACCTCCTCAGGCACTTGCTGATTGTTATTGGACATTTTTAAGACCTTTTCAATGAAACCCTAGACCTAATGAAACTAAAAACCTAGAAATGACTCTCGCAAATTTAAAGACAAAAAGTGACTGTAGATGATCTTGATGAATGGAAATGGGCCAGTAGTTAGAGGACATGAGGGAAAATGTACAACAAGCCACTACCGTCAGATGATCCATGCTCCTAATGGAATGCAACTGACTGAGTGAGACACCTAATATGCAATGCAACAAGAGAATTTGATCTCTGACGAGGGATGAAGATACCGACACTAACAGGAGAAACCCCTATCCACAAATATTTCCTTATATTCATCAATACTTCCATCTTATTCATGTTTAATCTTAGAGATCCACTTGGAAGTTACCACATATTTGTCTTCAATCCTAGGAATGATTTCCCAAATTGCATTATTCATTATTGATTCATATTCTTCATTCATAGAATATTTCCATTCTTGATGTTTGACAACATATTCAATGGTAGATGGTTCTACTTCAATTCATTTTTTCATATAGGTTTCATACCTAAAATTTATTTTGGGCTTCTTACATTCCCTAAACGTAACTTTGGTTGATCCATGTCCTTTTGCATATAGAAGAGTAGACTTCAATCAATTAGGTCTCTTTTTGATTTCATGGATGATGAATTATTGCACAGGTTCATTGGGACCTTCTTCTTCATATTTTAAACCCTCTTCCTCCCTTATGCATTCTTCAAATATTGGAAATTCTTCACCATCAGAATCAATAAGGAGGTCCTTCAATTTCTTGAATGTGATATTTTCATCAAAGATCACATCTCAAATTATTTCTATTATGTTCCCTTCCTTTATGTAGATCTTATATGGCTTTGAGTGCTACTATAGACAACAAATATTCCCCTCATGCTTACAGGATCCAACTTCTTTCTCTTACCTTCAGAATGTGAATGTAGACATGACAACCAAATAATAAGAGATGGTCTACACTCGGTTTCTTCACAATGGATGCTTCTTTAGGAGTCATGTTTTCAAGTGATCTATGAGGAATTTGATTTTGAATGTAGATAATAGTTTTTGTTGCTTTCAGCCCCCAAAAATTTAGTAAAGTATTGATCATGTAACGTGGCCCTAGCACTTTCCTCAATCGAGTGATTCTTTCATTCTACTACTCCATTTTTCTCTGGATTATATGCAACTAACAGTTCCCTCTTAATTCCAGCCTCCTTACAAAAATATATGATCCCTTTTGATGTGTATTCCCCTCCATTATCAGATCTTATTAGCTTTATCCTTCTTTCTATAATATTTTCTACTTCTGCTTTGAATTCTTGCAAATTTTCAAATACTTCATCCTTGGACTTCAATGAAAGAGACTTTGTAGACATAGGACCACAAACATTAGAGTGAATGAGATCCAACATTTCTTTTGATCCTGAAGCACTACTTCCAAATTGTTTCTTAACATTTTTACCTAATACACATCCCTTGCACACTCCTTCATGATCCTCCTTGAGTTCAGGGATTCCATTTACCATTAAATTTAGAGTTGGTATGATTTTCTAGTGAAGGTTTCCAAACCTTCGATACCAAAGTTCACATGGAATTACTTTAATGTGAACCAATGCTTGAGAGAGAGGTGTCAACAACCTATCGAGTATTCCTTCATTAATCTCAATGATTTTTGCACTGTTGATGCTAGAGTCTTTATCCAATACCACAAACTTTCCATCTTTGAAAGCAACTCTATCTCCCTTATCTTATCGACATGAAATAAAAAGTAAATTCTTTTGCCAACCTAGTATGAAAATAATGTTTCCTCCATTCTCCAACTCCAACAAGGTTCATAGAATTCCTCTTACAAGATAGCTCTTCTTGTCATCAAATTCAATAGAGTAGGAATATTTTCCTCTTGATAAGGTATTTAGTTGTTTGTGCTCACCTATCATATGTATATATGATCCACTATCGATTACCCATATATTTTCATCTTCAAATATACCTGTAAGTGTTGAGAATAACCCTTTGTCCTTTGTAGAAGTATTGGTCATGATTCTTGATAGATAATAGGAGATTCCAAAATTATTTGATGTCTTTCTTGAGATGACTTGCTACCATAGAAAATTTCTTCAATGACTTCTTCAAAGATGTAGTGATCTTCATCATGCCCTTAGTCAACCTTAGCTCTGAAACCATGTTGAGAAATCTATAGGGCTACAATAAGGATGATTTCTCTTAAACTTGATAATTTCTTGTGATGTATTTTTACTTTTATTGATTATTAGCTTCTTCTCTTATTATTATGTTATTCTTATCATCAAATAATTACCGAAAAAAAAAAGATAAAAAATACACAAGAACACATGATGTAGGCTGCAAGCCAGGGCCAAAACCTATCCACTTGAGAGGAAAACCCACAAATCTCTTCTCTTCTTATGAATTCTTCAAATGAAAAATTCCAAGACCTCTATACCAAGACCAATAACATTCCAATACCAAGTCAAAAATTCTTGATGATGTGCTTCTTCTATCCAAGTCAAACCCAGTCAAATCTCTTCCAACTGCACAACTTTGACCCCTAGCTGTATAATTTTTGGCTATACTGTAGGTCTGAAATTTTCAGCCCCTACAATAGTTATTGCTTCCACACATGTGAGCAATTTTAAGGCTTGCAAGGCTTCCTTTGACCTTCGCTTGGGTTTCTTCTCCTTCTATGGCTTGTGGGTGACCTAATAGTCCTTTCTTTGACCTTCTTTCTATAACTTCCTCAACTTCGACCTTGTAGCTGCAAAACCCTAGCCTTCCTTTTGCACATGTGTGTGTGTGTGAGAGAGAGAAATAATGAAAACACTTTGTCTTTCGTCCTTCTATCCTTCTTCACTTACCTTTATTTTTCTTCTCCTTCACTTAGAATGATGAGAAGTGAGTAAGTGTCCATAGGAAGTCAAGATCCCTCTTATATATAGGCTTCCAAGGAGGACGACATGCCCTAATGAGGCTGAATTCTTAGTTTCTAGGTTGACTTGGTCTTGGAGGGTATTTTGACACTTTTAAATGCAAAAATAATTCCTTTGACATGTTACAATGTGCCAAATGGGGTCTTCTTCATGTGACAATGACTTTATTGACTTCTTCACACTAGGACAAACCCTAGAAGCACTCAATGGGTGCTTGACCTCTAAATAAAAATACCTTTAACATGAAACCCGTGCTACAAAAATAACAATATTAATTTTCTTTATTTTAACAATTACAAGAATTAAGAGTAAATTTCATATTTATGAAGAATGAACATAGTTACACATTTCAACATAAATGTGTTGAAAAGTTAAGTAAATGTGTTATATAATAAAAAATAGGGTTTAATGAGAGGTATAAACTTGAAGGAAAAATTCATATGATCATTGGCGTAGTGGGTCAATGTAGGTGTTAACAATAATAGGTTTTAATAATATTAGGTTTTAACAATAGGTTTTAATAGTATTAGGTTTTAAGTTTACAGAAATATTATGTTTTATGTTTATAAAAATGTATTTACAATATAAAATTTTAGGTTTTTAATATTACTTTTTAGGTTTATAAGATTACATTTGGGTTTATAACAATATATTTATAAAAAACAACACTAGTACATATAGGGAAAAAATTCGATGTACATCGTTGAATGTTCGACTCATTGTCATTGATTATCTGACGCATATGAGTCATAATTTTCATCGGTAATATTTTTTTAGATATCCAACACTTTACTACTTGTCAGATTTTCAACGAGATTGATGTCGAACATTCACTGCCTACATGGGCCAGTCATTGATCATTTTTTGATGGCTTGCCATTGGACATCTGACGTTGTTTTGAGTCGGATATATGACAATATATTGCGCTAATAATTGAGGAATTTCCAATGGCTTGCAGTTAGAAAACTGACGTTAACCTCGTAAGTTTGTGTTGGATATTCAATAAACATTAGTGTGAAATATCTGACGCCATAATAGCTCGTGTGATGATAATGACTTTGACGGTTTGTTTCGTCAGTACATAGTCATATATATGACGATTTTTTTTATCATTTTTTTGGATATTCGATGGTAACTAATATCAGTTGAATATTTGACAATGTCATGAGCATTAAAAACATATGTAATTTGATCCCCATTCTTATGGCCAATGAAGTAGCCCATAACTACCATTTGCAACCAGAGGTGAAAAGGGCACGTTGATATTGTTTTGGTTTTTTTTACCCTTCGAATATATACATAATAACATATGAAATAGAAGGGTTTCTTATGTCTCACTAGAGGTTAGTGATCCACTAGTCAAACGGGCTCAGAGGTTGGCTGGTCGAACAAGCTCGGAGGTTGGGTATCTCTTCAAAAGTCCAATGTATCAAGGGGCCTGACTATGAAGAATGCCATTTTATAAAAGGGGTTGTTACTTGGAAGGAAATTGTAGATACACATAATCTTCTCTATTTCTCTGTGATTAACAAAAGTTAAACGTTACATGCTTTGTGCACCTTTTTTGTGAAATCTACATGCATTACTATGGTTGATATTAGTTGGAGTCAAATCACCAGTGCCCTGGACAACTATACATTCTATCAAATGAAAAAATCATCAAAGGTGATAGTATCTTATCACAAGTTCCATCTCTTTATGAAATTATGTTTGAGCACTGAGCTTTTCCAGCTCAGAATCAAAATTTTATGCATCTTAGTAGTTGGAGGGATGTAGTTGAAAACATTATGACTAGTCACTATACCAACCGGTCTCTTAAAAACAAAATAGTCTGCACCAACAAATTCCATTCTAGATATTTGATGTAGTTAATCAAGTTTGCCAAGAGATCTAATTATTACCTTCAAATAATACATAACCATATTCAATGGAACACAATTGATTGAAGATTTTCTTAGAATACAACTCTCGATCGTTCACTCAAAAGGAAAATTAGCATTTCCTTTGTTACAGAAAACTAGGCATAAGTGATAAGAAACAACAACTCTAAATCGTGACTTAGTGTCTAGTTCTGTGTCTTAACAAACATAAACTATGAGGAAGATTGTATATGCACTACACATGAGCTTACAAAAGTTTAATATAATTACTCTCTTGTTTTTTAGAATTGTTAACTTCGTTTTTACAGAAAAATTTGACAACAATAAAAAATGGTTCACCAAATTCATCAAGAACCTTATGTTGGTTAAATGTTAACAAATTTCATAAAAAAAATCACTTCATATATTGGAGTCCAAAGATGATGGTAGACTTCTGGAATTTTAAGACTCACAATTTGGGGCAGGCTAGATCATGCCCATTGCATTTCTCCCATGTAGGTACTTCATCAGACCAACTATCTTGTTTTTGAAACAATATATAAATTTTATTCTTGATGAAATTCATAATATACATACATAAACTATAAAAATATTCTTGCATAAGAAAACAATTTGATAACTTGTTATGTTATTCCATAAGAATCTTATGATAAAGTAAATAAGTAATCTACCAAGTCAACTACATTTTTGAAATGAGAGAGGAAGGCACATACAGTAATATTTCTTTGAATTGATGTGATCATAACCTCAAGGTCATCATCATAAAATATTTCATGGCTGTCTCGATCATCAGCGTATCCCATATCTGTTCACAGTCACAGAAATTAAGGCACACAAAAATTTCAATCAAAAGTTGAAATAAGGCCTAAACACTTTTGGTGGTTAAAAACTCGATCGAGTTCTCATATGGGATCAAATGGATACATCACCCAATGTCAGCTCATTTTAATTCTAATACATGAGGTCAAGTCAATTCATAAGATGGCCAACCAATGTTTAAAGTTGTCAAAGAACAATAGCTAATAGGTGGAAATTCTACTCTTAGTATATGACAAAAACATGGGTGAGAAAAGTTTTATTTTACATTTATGCAAGACACATAAATAGGACAAAGGCAAGGCAATTTTGTTGAATTATTTTTCATTCTAAAGTATACAATTTTTTTCCCACTACTCTTAAATTTCATGCTTAATTCCCTTGCTAAAATACAAAATTGAAATAACTAATGTGCCTTTAAGGTAAAGGATAAAAATAACACCATACTTTTAATCCAATTATTGGGCAAAGGATATTGTATTTACTTACATGATGCAAATTACTCTTTTGTTTGTACTATTGTAATATGATTTTATTTCCACCTTCATATGTAATGAATACCACATGTAAAGGTTACAAATATATTTTCCTTAATCAGTATCAATGAATAAGTTCGAACTAAACTATCCATATGAAAAATGTATAAATAGACAAGATATGATTGTTGGGTGTGTGTTATATTCTTTCCATGACTAGTTGCATGCGTGGGGGGGGGGGGGGGGGGGGGGGGTTGTTCGTTGTGTCTTGTGCAGCAGGGGGGTCATTGGGGGGTTTCAAGCGGGAGGTAGCCCCCTGCACAAGGCCTAGGGCAGTTCCTAGGAAAAAAATTTTGGACCCTATATTATGTGGGCAGACCTACCTTTCGTTTTGTGCATGGGTTTTGCTCATGGTTTTGGTCATGATGTTTTTTTTTCCCATCGTATTTTGTAGATCTGGCCAAGGGAACTACGATTATCTTCTAATACAAGGCTAATGGATTAGGGTTTATGAGTGCCTCATCATGTATATATATGTATTGTAACATTGAAAGGAACATAATGAAAAAACAATCTGGTAGTCCCAGTTTTGGGGTCTAGGGAAAATCTTTGTTTATTTGTTTTATATTCTCGTTATTGTTAATTTTATGTTTTTTAAAATTCGTATGCAGTTAATTTCTGTAGAGGGTTAAAACCTACAATGACCCAATGAACATCTCTGATAAAATGAGAGACAAATAGTAAATCTTTTATTAAATTATATGTAAGTTATACAAATGGGTATTAGCCTCCATTGGCATTTTAATTAGACCACATTCAAATATAATTAATTGTGAAATCACTTCGAGATGTAAAACACATGTCACAGATAGAGAACTCATTGTAAGATGATGGAAATACAAGATAAACATACACTTTTCTTTGTCGGCTCTATTGCCATAAATTTGAAGTTGAGAAGTGTAATTTTTTATGGCACCTTCAAGGAACATGCTTATTTCTCCTTGGGCATTATGGCAGTCCCCTATTTGCAAACAAACAAAAAAATTTTGAGATCTCTAATAAGGTTGTTACTAAGATATTTCTTATAAGTTAAAATCATTCACTTTATAATCAAGATGAGATAATTCTCTTGAGCAATTCATGTTATACCCATATTATGATGGTAAATAGACAGATACATAAAAGTACAAAATTGATGGGCAATCCGAGAGTATTTGACTAAAAACAGAAATGAAAACCCAAATTAAAGTAATTAATTATGGGATGAAGTTTATATTAGATAAAATAACTTACTAGAATAAACATAAGAACACTCATTGTATTTGATTTCAATGAAGTGTAATGGACTTGACTAGGGATAGTGGAATCACATCTTATCATCCCATGAACAAACATAAGCAAGATCGCCCTCAACATACTTAGGGAGAAATTTCTTCACTACCATTGATGCTTCGTAACTTAGGAGTAGTTGCACTTGCCCATAAAACATTATTCATTGTAAGTATCAAAATGTCTATGTAAGTATATATTTAACTCAAACAAATATCCTCACCTAAGTATTAGTTCCTATACTCCATACTAAACAACCAGTTTTAAAGATTCACTAGGGAAGATTAGGGATAAATGGTTTATTGTCCTTGCCTATTTAGAATCGTTTAAAATTAAAGGATATTTCTCATGTTGTGTGGTTATTAGGTTTATAATTATTTTCAATGATGGTTAGAGAGGATCCTTAATGCTTGGTTCATTGGGTAAGGTTAAGGAGCCTTATCGTGCCCATTTACTTGGAAGGTGGGGTGAGTGTTGAAGAATGTAACTAGTTTCGGTGTTCATAATTGTCATTTGGATCATGTCATGATGTAATTCTTAGGTATCTATCAAAAGAATAAATAAAATGATGTAAAGGTCAAAAGAAAACATTTCTTTTTATAGAATGGGTTTCATGCATTAGCTCAAGCATCTATTGAATGCTCCTAGGATTTTTCATGAGTCAAGAGTCCTTGCGATATTGTAAAAGACCCTTTGGAGCACTTATATCAAGAAAATGAAAATTATTTTGAATTTGGAAGTGTTTACAAGGATCCCAAGACCAGGTTAGCCAACCAAGGATAAGTTGTTCGAGAGAGGGTTGTTCGAGCCTCTTAGAAAGCTATAAAAAGGAGGCACTTCAACCTATTTGAGATACTCTTAAGAATACACATATTGGATTCAATTTGAAGTTGAAGGAAGGGTGCGAAGGCCTTAAAAAGTGAGGACAAGGACAATGAATCAAGGAAAAAGCCTTAGTAAAGTTCAGAATTCTGAAAATTTCCTTCTACTGGTCACACATGCAACTACCCTAGGGATTCTAGGGTTTCCTTAGGTCCAAAATTGTAGGCGTTGTTGCAGATTTCCTTGGTGAGCATGAAAGGCTAGAAGAGCCTTCATCTTGAGAAGATTTTGTTTTGCTTCCCTTGGATACTCTATATTTTAGATTGGCTAGTTGACTTGGTTATTGGTGGGAGGCTTGGTCTAAATTTTTGTTCTTGGAAGTATCCTTTGAATTGATTCTATAAAAAGAGAAGTTATTTCTGTGTTTTCCCATTTTAGGGGTTTTTCCTCATCTTGGAGCCTATATCTTCTGTTTATGGTTGTGATCTTCATTATTTTGGAATTTGTTTAATGATGAGAACATAAGAATAAGTAATAAGAAGAACATAATGTCACAAATAAATGTCAAGTAAAGGAAAAGTGAAATTAACATGCATCCCTATTTGATTTTCCAACATGGAATTAGAGCTAAGGTCATAGGCATAGGTAGTTGGAAGATCACTATTGTTGGGATTGTTTGTTTTTAAAGCCAATTTTATTAAGAAGAAACCTAGACGTGAAGTCAAAAAACAATTATAGGCACACATTTCTAAGAAAAGTATGTGATCAAGATAAGAAACTTTAGAGGATCCGAGAAATGTTTGAAAACTTAGTTTAAGGGCTAAATCAATTGAGAAATAAAGGTCATAATAATATATAAGGCTGAGAAGCATATTAGGAAGACCATTCTAGGCCAAGGGTCCAATACATTTTCATAAGGGAAGATCGAAACCTATCAGTGGTCTAGAATTAGTTCTTAAAGCCTGTGAATAAGTTACCTTAAAGGAGAGAGAAGGCACAATGCACAAAGGAATTTTAAGCCTATTATTAAGGCTATTACAGTGACAACAAAAAGCCCCAGCCAGAGGGTCAAGGTTGCAGAGTAATAGAACAAGTCTGAATCACATGAAATTGGTACCAGATCTACTGTTGAAGGAACTGAAATAGGAAAAGTCTTTGAAACAAGGAATTGTAATAGAATCCCTAGTTTGAGGGCCAAAGTTTTAGGAAATGCTTCAGAAGTACGAAGATATATATAAACTAGAAATAAGACCTATTGTTAAAAACAAGTGACTTAAAGAAAAGTCATCCAGAATTATTTGAAGAAGGATAAGGATGCATTAGAAAGATTGTAATGGTAATTATAGTGTACCCTAATCAGAAGACCAAAGGAGCAGCAACTTGGCATCCTGGAAAAAGGCATTTTTTAAGTGTCTTGGGTTCATTTGAAGCAAGTCTACGATTGAAATAAATCTTAAAGGCCGTGCTAGTAGAAATATCATAACAAAAGTGGAATTAATCATGCTTTTATTTATGTAATCAAGACTTTGAGATTTGAAGAAGGTCTTGTAGCAGCCTCCAAATGATCATGAAATACAAAGGTACATGGTCCTTAAGGAATATATATTTTTCTAGCTTAAGAGAAAGAAAGGGTTGATAAAGTGATTGGTTTTTTTGTAACATGTTTTATATGGCTAGAATCTAGGTTTCATGAATTTTGTAAGTTTTCATATCTAGGAACCCTAGATGGAACTTGGACTAGAAAATCCTAGTTAAGTGAAAAATCCTAACCCTAGTCTATTTGTTCCCTCATAGAAACCTGATCTCTTAATTTCTAGGGTTTGAAAATAATATAGGGTATAAGGTAATCTTTAGCAAGGGTGAAATTGGACGAAATCTAGGATATGACATCAAAACCCTAGGGATGATGTTTCCCGGAGAAATTTCAAAGGAATTTAGGGGTTTTTTTATAAAAATCCTAGGAGAATTCCCTCTAATAAAACCATGGAAACCCTAGATCAGCTCTTGTATTTGTATATTTTTATAGGTTGTACTTGTTAGTGAATATCATGGGTACATAATAAAGGAAGAAAAAATGAGAAGGATGGATAAGCAAAGCAGTCCTTGTGCTTGTTAATGATGAAAATTATGAAAGCAGGGAACTGTAAGGACCCTAAATAAATTGATACTAACAAGTTGATTAAAGGAGTAAGCATGCATCATTGTGTTTTATAGAAGAATCTTGATCGAGTATGGCATCATAGATACAAGCATGTAATGGTAACATAATTATAAACTAGTTGATTGAATTGCTTTGTAAGAATCATCTGATATTTCAAGAATGAGAAATTTGGGGACCATTTTGCATAATGTTCATCCATAAAATTTGTCTAACATTATGTTAGATGTAGTAATTTTTCCAAGGTGGATCCTTAAGATCCTGTAAGAACCATCATTTTGGGAGGTTCATGGAAAAGGAACTATGACAAGGATTAGTATATATTCCATATGGTTTGTAAAAAATACTCTTAAAAGGATCAAGGATTGTGATTAACCAATGTGTAGGCTCATTAAGAAATACATATAGTTAGATGATTGTATGAAAGATTAAGAATGCATGTTTAAAATAAATTTTTGTAGGATTCATACAATCCTCTAAGAAAAGTTGGTCATAAATTATGCATGGTGAATCTTTCATTTGGTTACATGATGCCCACTAAGATGAATTTAACTTTAGAATGAATGAAATATTAATACTTTCTCACTAAAAAAAATCAACATCTACTATAATCTCTGAAATAAATTATAAATTGGTAATCAAGTTTGACCCTTGGGCACTCTAATGCGTGAAGGAAGATTCATGAGGAGATGGACCTTGAAGATGTTGATGAGAAAGCTATCATGATGAGGTAAGTATAATGTTAATAATTATTATTGGTTAACATGTTATTTTTATACCTAGAAGAATTTTGTAGGAACCGATGATGACAGTTGAGGAAAGCTTAATATGTGACACCTAGAAACTATGAAGTCAAGATGTACTCATGTTGGGATTGAAAGGTAGAAGTATGAAAAGATAACCCAAAGATCAAAGGAGATAACTTTCACATGGAAGTTATGATTAGTTATATGCAGGCTATAACTTCCAGTCACACATTTGTTTTCTAACTTAATAAATCTTGTAGTGAATTTAAATAGAAACTTAAAGCTATAAAGTATGGTTATTACAAAGATGAATAATGAGGGTGATTTAGTTTGCATATGTTTAGAGAGTTAAATATTAAAGTAGATGGACTATAAAAGGATGGAAATAAGTTGATGTATGGATGTTCCATTTGGAGGAATCCCTTGAGGGGGATATAAATTTGTTTGTTATACCTATTTAATCACATTTTTTTATATTTAAATCTTAGCTATGTAATATAGTATATGAAATAAGGGAAAAAGTTCAAGAAAGTGCAATTAAAAAGTGAATAAATGACATATTTTCAATATTTGGTAATAAAACAAATGCCTAATAAAAATAACAAAAAAGTGAATGCTAAATGCAATGTTACCATTTTGAGTTATTTTCTTCTGATAGTTGTTCCACTTCAACATCTGAATTGATACTAGTTTTTCTACACATATTCATGAGACCAATGAGGCAAACTTAGATTAAATTTGACCAAATACTAAATTTATTTTAATTATTAAATAATAATTAAAAATACTTTAGTGCATGAATACCTAAATGAGCTCCTCTAAGTTTCGAGAATAAATTATTAGAGTTGTTTAATCTTGGAGCAAACCTCCCTCCACTCGATGAAGTAACAATGAAGTCAACATTGTTGTTGTGTTGGGTTGAGGGTATTTTTCTCCAATATTATCCAAATACTATTTTATTCTCTATTGAAAAGGGCTAGCCACATGAAGGTGGAATCTCTCATGTACCCCCCCCCAACACATCACTCTCAATTCCCTAGTACCCAATCTGTATACTAGGGAATAGTTGAAAGGAAGACATTAAGATTCATAAAGAAAATAATAGAAAACATTCATTCATTCATTTGTAGATCCACAAAATATTTCATCTCAAGAAATTTTATCATGTTGTAGTGGCTACAACCACCCTCCAAAATTTTTCCTTCACTTTCTTTTGGAGCCTCCCTCCTCAAAATCTTAGCAGCATGTCTTGCACTCCTCACATATTTGTGTTTTTATTTGAAGTTCTCTTTCTCTTTGTAGCTTGTGTTTGCTAACTTGTTTTTTGGACCAACCGCAAGCTGACCCCGTGACTCGGTTCACATTTAGTTCTTGCGTTCTCTTGGAAAACTAGGTAATCCTAGACGGTAGCCAACCTTGCTCTCAGGAATTACATAGAGCAACCTGACATACAACCCTGCTCTCCAGAAATGCACAGAGAAGTATGAGAGGCAACCTTGCTTAGAGAAATTGCGTAGAACATCCCAACACTAGGTTATTGTGTAGACCCAGTTGGAAGCTTGTCTTCAGCTGCGAAATTGCATAGACCATGAGAGGAAGCCAGAGCCACTCAACCGCGGAATTGCACAGAATCAGTCCTCAGTTTGTTGTCTGATGCATGTGCCAGCAAGTTTCTCGGTTCCCTACAGAAGTGCACAATCTTCCCATGCATGCATGACAGTCTTTTCTAAAAAAGAAAAAAGAAAAAAAAAACATCCCTAAAAATAGGGATTTATTTTTAGCACTGGGAGTTACATGCAAAGTCAATTTTAAAAACTTCCCACCAAGTTTCACTTTTTCCTAGATTCGTGGCATGCGTGTCATAAACACTAAATATTCTAAATATTTTTAAACGATGCCCCAGATATCATTTTACACACTCGATCTTGGAGCTTTGGCATTCCCAAGGCATCTAGAAACCTTCGGCATAATCGGCCCAACTTTTCTATGTAAGTTTTGCTTTTCAAGTGTTTCATTGCTTTTTTTGCCGCTTTTATTTCCTTGTATTGTATGAGTTTTGTTTCACATGTTTCATTGAATGAATGTTGGCATTTTGGTTTTTTTTAAGTTGTAGAAGTGTTTTTTCAAGTTTTTCATTGTCTTTCCTAAGTGTCGCATGCATAACATTGTTTTTAGAGTAACGGTCGTTGTTGTGGTGACCCTCTCCACTAGCTTTGTTGTTTGTCCATTTCACTAGTTCCTGAATTGGTTTTGATTGCATGCATGATCATTCACTCATGTCTGCACCATCCATTGCTTTCGCTTTCGAATCTACTCCTTTTCAAGTCACCCTTGGGCAGATCTGTGCTGCATTGGCTCAGATCTTGCTTTCATCGGCATGCTCTGTGAATTCCTGAACTCAAGGCTCTTCCTTGGCCCTAGTAACTGTGTAGAGATTACTTGTCACTGACCTCCAGCTGCGCTTTATGCTGTTCTAGGAGTCAGTGCTCAGTCTTTCCCACTGGGATTGTGCAATGCATAGTCCCATCCAATATTCAAGCTAGACTGAACTGTACATTTCATAGTTCAAGTCCATTGTTATCCTTGCTAGACTGTGCTCTGTACAGTTCCAGTCAGCACCGAAGTCACTGGCAGTTGGGACTGCGCAATGCGTAGCTCCAGCTAACAATCTTGGGCCTCCCATAGTCACTAATATGCAATCTTTTCCAGTAGTCACCCAATTTGTTGCATGATTGATACATGAAGTGCATTGTGTTTTTAAACTGACATCTACTTTCTGTGAGTGTCCGCTTTACCCCCAGGTACATCAGTTGTTGAGTATTCTCTTAGCAATACATGCATCATGGTTTCCAAGAGAGCTAGATCAAAGGACACTATAGAGATCAACATTGGAGACGTGGTTGAACATGTGCTAATAGATTTTCCCATCTATGCAGAAATGGAGCTCTTCGTAGAGAAGGACATGACGATCACATGGCATGAAATTTAAGACATATTTGCAAGAACTTTCAAGGAAGATCTGGAAGATCGTCAAGTGTATGTCAACATTCATAAGTCAGGCTTGTACAGGGTTGCATGTAGGTATCCCGCCTTCCCATGCACAAATATCATTCACTAGGTTGTATCACATACTGATCGAGAGATGATGACACTGAGCAACACTAGTAGAACACATTTTTGTTAGGAGTGAACTCAAGAGATATCTCAAAACATTGGGTAAAAGAGTCATCGAAGTTCAAGACAACGCCCAACCTGGTCTACAAGACAAAGTCACTCAGGAAGGCTTACCAACTCTTGGTCATATTTGCATCCTACTTGTATGGTCAAGAGAGCACAAAGACCTTCCCGCAGAGTTGGGTTGTTAGGTTGGATCAGTTGGAAAATGAAGAAAGGCCTTTCAATTGGTCAGACATGTTAGTTCTTTAGCTAAAAGTGCATGTTTCGAATGCCCAAAATCCGCCTACGAATGGACAAGAAATATTCTATATGTACGCTTACCTGTTTGATGCGATATGTGCCCAACAACAGTTCCCTAGCATGGGTTGGACATGGACACCATCAGAATAAGATGTGAATTTTTATTGCAAGTTTCTGTCTGATTTCATCTACCAAGAAGTCACGATGGGGCTATATGACCACTTCATATCCCCACTGTATAGGATGATATTTGAACAAGACCCACCTTGCATGTCTTAGGAAGTGATTTAGGCATTGCTCAACATTACGGATTGGTATGCCTCACCCGGTGGCACCTTCATCAGGATGTTTGGCTCTAGAAGCTCCACATGAGATACATAGGTTTGCCATAAACAAGTTGATAATGCAAGAGGTTTCATACCACATCTCCACAGGGTTGTCAGCAGTACTACACAGGAGGATGAAGGCACAATGGCCTACTCTTTGTTTGTGGAATGGGTTGTATGAGATCCATACCTTGAAGGATGTAGGTATTGATATCATGGAATTGAAGAAGTTCGGGTTTGACACCAAGAGTTTCAATACGTATGATCCACACTGCGTATGCAAGAACCACTGTGTGAAGGTGTACTTCCCATGGGTCCACTAGGCATGTCATTGGCCAGAGGAAGATCCTTGCAGGTATTGCTATAACTCTTCTAGGCTCAATGAACCAGTCAGTATGGTTGTAGAATGGAAAATGGCACTATAGGAAGTACCACCATAGGAAGCAACAATAGGAACAGTAGTTAGTGGTAGACGTATGCAAGACAAATGCAAGAGGAAGATCGTTGAGAGCGCAGAGGCTAAGAAAAACTACAAGTTCAAATAAAATCCACTTATTGAGAGAGTAGCTTTAGAGATAGATGCAAAGAGGTGACAACGTGACAAGAGAGTCACACAACGAAAGAGGGAGAAGTAGAGATTGGAAGAGATGGAAAGGAGATTGTAGGAGATTTAGAAAAAAGATGAAAACATAACAAGAACTCAGGAGGAGATAGAGTGTTGAAAGGAAGAAACAGGAATAGGAAGAAGTAGAAGGCGCATTGAAAGAGAAAACTATGCAGATACAGGTTGAGATAGTAGAGAAGCTAGCAAATGATGAATAGGGTGAGCAGGTGCAAGTGCGGGAACTTTCCCACTAGGTTGAGCAGTTGGTTGAGGTAACAAACATGGAGATGGAACCAGAGCTAGAGTTCCAAGACATCAATCTCATGCAGAGGAACCTGAGGTTGTACAACAACCTCCACCACCTCTAGAACCACAACCAGTCCCAAGCCAACAAGGAGAAGTTTTTCTCCTTGATGATGATCTAGAGATGGATGTGTATAATATGGAATTTGATGAGACACAATAGAGGATTGTGCAGGAATGAAGAAATAAGCTCCCAGATGATCATACATCACCTGTGCACACATAAGAAAGGGTGATTGTACCAGATGTTAGAATACATCCAGTTGCCACGGACGAGGCTTCCAAGGCTTATGCAAAAGCCATGAGTTCAGTAGTTAAGTTCTTGATAGTAGAGAGTGATCGAATGGCGAGGGAGTTGCAAGAGGCCAGGAAGAGAGTAGAGCAGTTTGCAAGATCCTCCATGACAGAGATTAAGAAAGCAATAGTGGCGGAGATATCAATGTTGGAGGCCACCATGTGAGCAATGTGTAGAATATTTGTGACTGTGCACAAAGAGATTGTCCATTTATATGGCTTTCAACAAACAACAATGGAAAACAACCCAAATTCTCAAAGACATTCACACTACTATTACGCACATGCAAGAATGGAAAATGAGGTACAAGGGAGCCTCGATTTACTTGCACAAGAAGATGATTCAAAAGTCTATCTTGACAAAGCCCAGATTTGAATGCAAATCTAGAATTGCGAGTAGCTCCCCCTGCTTATCACTAGCATTGAGACTTCCTATGCATGGTTGTTCAGGATTTTGGATGTCATAGTGTGAACACACAAGATCCCTTCCATCAGAACCCTCAACCAGACTATGAGGAAGAACCAAGTAATGCTATTTGTCAACAAGTACATAAAGTAGTTGATGTGTGTAGCCACCAGTGATGACTTACAGGTCAACGCAGAGAACATGCAAAGGTACATCATTGGTCCAGCCACACTTAGGATAGTGTTGCACATGCTTCAGGATGAGCTCAATAGAGGTTTCAGAACCATATACCTGGAAGCCATGGAGGAAGGGGTTTGCTTCGACAAATAGGCCATCAAATAGTACAGGGACACAGTAGAGACGTACCAATCTTGGTATCAGTTCGTCATCGAAGATCACCATGAGGAGGTTACCGAGTTGGTCTTTCCCCAAGGCCCCATGTGATGTTGATTGTCTTGTCAGGTTGACTCAAGCCTATTTTGTCCCACATGGGTACATGTGGAAATTGTATTTTTATAAACATGTTGTAAGTGAAATTCCAAGAGTCATTAGTGGAATGTGAATAGTCACTATTGTAATGTGAAGAGTCATGAGGGTAGTCCAAGAGTCAAAGGGGAATGTCAAGGGTCACCGGGCCACCCTTTGCTGTATATAGAACCTTATAACTCATAGTACATGCTTTTGGGAGCCGAGATTTTGGCTAGGCATTTGTTAGAGAAGGCTTAGAGAGTATTGTGATGAGCCTTGGATTCTCCATAGTGCAGAGCGAGTACATCTCTTGAAGGCGCAGGTGGTGTTGACTGTAATGTTCCACTATTTGGGCTAGTGGATGTCAATGGTGTATGTATGAATGAAACTTTCACTTTATATATAGATATATATAAAATAGACCCAACATGTCTTCATGCCTATGTTATTATTGTAGTTCAACTATTGTGGTTACTTTAGCAATGTTTGTTGTTTAACTTATGTATTTGTGTATGAACTATTTTGTATATGATTGTATGAATCTTGTTGAAGTCATGTTGTTGCTTAAACCGTCACTTTGGAGTGTGTACTATTCTACTTTCTAGCTTTTGATGTCTTTCAACTCATGTGTTCCTTTTAGGATGCGTACTATTACAGGCTTATAAGGGATAAACTTCATTTTCCCCTTCGTGTGTTAGAACCCCCCATGCATCTCACTTTACTCGCTGCAAGGTCACACACTTTTCTTTCGACAAAGATCTCACATTTACCTTTGCACACTATTGCAGTCAAGGCATAGCTTTACTACCCACTGCTGGGACTCCTACTCCAAACAGTTTGAGGTCTAGTTGGGACTTCTTAATGGGGAGATCCCCTGACATGTTGCCAGGTCCAATACCATCAACATTTTTGGCACTAGAAGGATGATTAAATGACAATCTAAGTCTTCAAATTCTATTTTGAATCTCTACACATATTTCATGACTTACATTACAATTCAACCTCCGACATGTTTGTCTCACAGATGTGATTTTGAAGTGTCAGTGGATATCTACAATGACTTGTCACGTTTCCCATATGATGGTGAAGGTGGAGCAACTTTTCTTAGTCAAGGTGTTGCCTTCATGGGTTTTTCTATGAAATAAATGAAATCCATGAGGATCACATTGCCTGCTCATTGTTCGCATTCATGTTTTGAGGGAATGCACTACAAGGTGTGTCACATTGCTTGCAACATCTATCTACTATTATGATCAGATAATCGGAGAGTTGGCTCGTGATTTCTACCATTATGACCAAAAAGCACTCAATAAGAAATTATGGAATTACGGAAAGCATCTGATGAATCCCTTTTACAATTTTGGAAACGATTCCAAAGTCTTTCTTTTCAAATCCCAGAAGATGAAATTGATTGGAAATTTCTTCACGAAATATTTTGATATCTTCTTCACATATCTAAAAATCCACATGTGTTAGAATCATTTGAACCCCTCCCAGCATACCTTAGTGTTAGAGCTGCAAAACCCAAGACGTACAAGGTTGCTGTCACAAGTGACCCTTCTTCCGCTTCTCATCAAACAACTCTAGCTCCAAAGTGCGAGGTGGGAGAAGTTACATGCACATCTGTTGAATTGTCACATCCTCCCACCCCACCATCTGCATAGATTTGGACTGCAAGCATGTTGGTTTTCATGTTTTCTTGTCTTTTCAACCTCCATCCTCTGGTTCTATTGATCCTCCGGATTGTACTATGTTGTGTTCTCCCGTTCTAGACTCCACATTTGTTGTTCATGAGGATCAAGTTGTCGATGGAGTCGGTGTTGAGCAGCCAACTTGTGCTGTCATTTTTCATTAGTATGTGTGGGAATATGAAGAAGAACATCTGGTGAAGGATGACCTCCTTCCATCCGCACCTCATCTGCTATTTCCTGACATCTTTTGTGATTCTGCCATTTCTGACTTGTGTTGTGAAAATTCATCCCCAGATGTTTTTACTCTTGATAATTCACTAAACACATAGGACGTTAGTTTGTCAGTGCATTATGGAGAGGACACGTCTTTCTTTGTAAATCCTCCCAATATATCATATTTTATTTATGAAAACTCATACGGTGAACATTCTTGTTTCTCAGCAACCCCTCTATATGATTTGTTAGATCATGAGGATGTCAAAAGAACATTTCAAATTTTCTGATCATGCCTGTCATGATCTCTTTGCTCCTTCATTCGATCATGATGCTGATTAATTCGTTGTTGATCTTTCTAAGTCACCGATCTTTGACGATCTACTTGAATATGAAGTGGAAACCCCTCAAGCTATTGAGGCACTTCAGCCCGTGCTGATGGTTATGTTAGGTCCTTGTTGTCTTGAGGTCAGTTCCACTTCCGATCAGAAATATGTTGAAACAACCTAGACTCTTCATCACTCTCCTGTTTTCATTGAAGATCAATCCCATCCATGGATTTCATGTCCTCCACCACAATCACATGATCCCATCACTCATGCATTGGAGGAATCATACACAATGAGCACTCTTGCTAAGTGAAATATTTCTTCCTTCTTTACATTTTCTCATTTGTCATGGTCAAAAGAGTGTACATGCTCATTGTCTACACATAGTGTGTTGCAACACCATGGTATGTCTGCAGAATGTTTGTCTTGCACGTTTACTCTTTTTGTTGTTGTTGACGCATTCAAACTTCAAGCGTGTTGGTCTTTACTATCTTTTCTTTCTTGTTTGCTGGTTTAACTGAATATCTTTCTGGTCGACTATGCCTTCACTAACATGTGTCGACCAATGCGTCGGTGGCTGCATTGGAAATACCACTTTACATGACTAGGCCCATGCACTGTTTAGCATAGGCGTAGGGGTATTTTTTGCTTCTTGTTTCCTTTGCTTTCTTGTTTTCTTTGCTTGTATGTTTTGCTTTGCTTACTTGTTTTTCTTTCATTTACTTCTGTTCTTTGATTCTTTTTTTTTTACTCGTTATGCACTGTAGGTTAGTCCCCATGAAATCGTGTTTGGTTCTTGAGACAAGAAGGGTGAAGTACAAGATGACTTATATAACTATCAACATTTGGTTATCTATTTTCCTCTCTCTTTATGAAGAGTTTGTTGTCTTCAGTCGATGATACCCTGATGGAAAATATGTTTTATTTAGAGTGAGTCTTGGTGAAAACTAAACGCTTGCACTTTTAACTAGTACCACCTACTGTTATCATTTTTCTATATTCGGTTAACCCTTGTCAACTCAGTCAAGTAGAGTAAGATGAGGGGGAAAACCTTAAAAAGTATTTCAGAGGTATATATAACATACTTATATGAAGGGACAACCTCTTCTGATCTCAATAAGTTGGGATCCCTCTTCTACCTGATGAAAATAAATAAGTGCCTATGCATAGTTCAATGAAATGAAAAAAGTGAAAAAGTGAAAAATAAAATAAGGGCGAAAGAAGAGAAAGCATTCCTTCATAGAGAGGCGATGCAAGTAACTCTGTCGGGGTACTGACCAAGCTCCCTGGCAGTGGAGCGATGCTTGTGTTCTTGGATGACTCTGTCGGGGTATTGTTTAGGCCTGCTGGCAGCGAAGCAACACCAAAGATGAAAATAAAACTCTAACAATTATATTACTTTTGCATCAATATACTCCTCATCCCTAATTGAAACAAATCAGTTGACTTGGCTTGGTATGTGTGCTGACTTATCAAGAGAATGGTAGGGACTATATCTTTAGCACAAGCTAGTGAAGAAGCCATGATGATCAAAGAATCGAACAATACCTCTAGAACAATTAGACTCACTTTTCACGAAACAAGGTCCATACAGAGAGCTAGAGTTCTACCATTTTGTTGCAAATGTTGTAGCAACTACAACCATCCTCCAAAATTTTTACTTTGATTTGTTTTGGAGCCTCCCTACTCAAAATCTTAGCAGTCTATCTTACACTGCTCAGGTACTTGTGTTTCTATTTGAAGTTATCTTTCGCTTTGTAACTTGTGTTCACTAACTTGGTTTGTTGACCAACCACAAGCTGACCCCGTGACTTGGTTTACATCTGGTTCTTGTGTTGTCTTGGAAAACTGCATAATCCTAGAGGGAAACCAACCTTGCTCACAGGAATTGTGCAGAGCAGCCTGACAATCATCACTGCTCTCCAGAAATGCATAGAGTAGTCCGATAGACATCCTTGCTCAGAGAAATTGCATAGAACATCCCAACACTGGGCTTCATCTTAGGAATTGCATAGACCCAGCTGGAAAATTATCTTCAGTTGGGAAATTTCACAGAGCATGAGAGGTATCCACACCCACTCAACCCAGGAATTGTGTAGAAACATTCATCAGTTAGCTGTCTGATGCATGTGCCGACAAGTTGCCAAGTTTCCTCCAAAACTTTGCAATCTTCCTATGCATGCATGAGAGTCTTTCCTAAAAAAAGAAAAAAGAAAAAATAAAAAAGCATCCCTAAAAAATAGGGATCTATTTTTAGCACTGGGAGTTACATGCAAAGTCGATTTTAGAAACTTCCCGCCAAGTGTCGCTTTTTCCTAGATTTGTGGCATGCACATCATAAACCCTAAATCTTCTAAATATATTTAAATGACACCCTAGAGCTCATTATACACACTCAATCTTGGAGCTCTGCCATTTCCAAGGCATCTAGGAACATTCGACACAGTCATCACAAGTTTTATGGGTAATTTTTTCTTTTCAAGTCTTACACTGCTTTTTCTATCACTTTTATTTCCTTGGCTTGTGTGAGTGTTGTTTTGCATGTTTTATTGAAAGGCCACTAGTGTTATGGTTTTTTTAAACTTGTAGAAGTGTTGTTTCAAGTTTTTCATTATCTTTCCTAAGTTTCACATGCATAACATTTTTTTTGCACTAACGGTCATCGTTGTCATGACCCTCTCCACCAGCTTCATTGTTTGTTTGTTTCGCTGATTCCTACATTGGTTTTGATTGCATGCATGATCATTCACTTATGTCTGCACCATCCATTGCTTTTTCTTCCAAATCTACTCATTTTCAAATCGCCCTCGAGCAGATATGGGTTGCCTTGGCTCAGATCTTGTGTTCACCGGCATGCTCTGTGAATCCTGAACTCAAGGCTTTGCCTTGGTCCCAGGAATTGTGCAGAGACTGCCTTCCACTAATCTCTAGCTATTCTCTGCACTCTTTTGGGAGTCAGTGCTTAGTCTTGCCCACTGGGATTACACAATGCACAGTTGCAACCAACAGTCAAGCTGGAATGAACTACAAATTATGCAGTTCTAGTCCACAGTCAACCCAACTAAACTGGACACTATGTAAATTCGATTAGTAGCAAGCTTACTGCTAGCTGGGACTGCACAATGCATAGTTCTAGCTAATAGTTCCCGACCTCCCAGGGTCACTACTGCACAATCTTGCTCCGCAGTCACCTGGTTTGTTCCATGATCAATCCATTAAGTGCATTGTGTTTTTAAACTGACATTTTCTTGCCGTGAGTGTCCACTCTGTCTCTAGGTACATCGGTTGTTGAAAAGTCTCTCAGTAGTATAGGCATCGTGGTTTCCAAGAGATATGGATCAAAGAAAACTATAGAGAGCATCACTGGAGACATGGTTGAATAGGCACCAATAAACTTTCCCATATATGCAGACACATAGTTGTTCATAGAGAAGGACATGAAGATCACATGACAAGAAATAATGGACATATTTGTAGGCACTGTCAAGGAAGACCTAGAAGATTGTCAAGTTTATGTCAACATTCATAAGTCAAGCTTGTACAGGGTTGCATGTAGGTACCATGCCTTCCCATGTGCGGATATCATTCAATAGGTTGTCTCACATACTAATCCTCAGACAATGACACTGAGAAACGCGAGTGGAACATAGCTCCCCACCTTTAGGATGGAAAGCTACCATCAGATATATCACTTGCCACAGATGGTGAACTACATGGATGCACTCTTCTTCACTCCCAACAATAATGTGAACTCAAGAGATATCTTGAACTATTGGGTAAAAGAGCCATAGAAGTTCAGGACAACACCCAACCAGGTCTACAACATGAAGTCACTTAGGAAGGCTTACCAAATCTTGGTCATATTCGCATCTTGTTTGTATGGTCAAGAGAGCATGAAGACCTTCCCGCAGAGTTGGGTTGTTAGGTTGGATCAGCTGGCAAATGAAGGAAGGCCTTTCAACTGGTCAGACATGTTGGCTCCTCAGCTAAAAGTGCATGTGTCAAATGATCGAAATATGCCTAAGGATGGACAAGCAAGATTCTATCTATCCACATACCTTATTGATGCAATCTGTGCCCAACAACAATTCCATGGCATGCGTTGGACATGGACACCATCAGAAGAAGTTGTGAATATTTATTGCAATTTTCTCTCTGAGTGTAGCTACCGAGGATTCATGAAAAGGTTGTCAGACCACTTCATCACCTTGTTGTATAAGATGATATCTGAACAAGATCCACCTTGCATGTCCTAGGAAGCGATGCAACCATTGGTCAACATTACGGATTGGTATGCCTCACCCATTGGAACCTTCATCAGAATGTTCGGCATGGAGAAGCCTTCACCTGAGCTACCGAGCTTTTCCAATGGACATGTTGGTCATGAAAGAGGTTTTGTACCACATTTCCAAAGACTTGTTAGCAACACTCCACAAGAGGAAGAAGGCACCATGGCCTACTCTTCCTTTGTGGATTGGGTTGTATGAGATTGGTACTTTGAAAGATGCAGATGTCGAGATTGAGGACTTGAAGAAGTTCAAGTTCAACACCAAGAGTTTCAATCCGTATGATCCACATTGCATATGAAAGAACCACTGTGTGAAGGTGTACTTCGCATGTGTCCATGGGGCATGTCATTGCCCGGAGGAAGATCCTTAGAGGTAGTAATATAACTCCTCTAGGGTAAATGAACCAGTCAGTATGGATATGGAATGGAAATCAGCACTATAGGAAATGACACTAAAGGAAACAACAACAATAGAAATAATGAGGGGCAAACCTTAGCAAGACAAAGGCAAGAGGAAGATTGTTGAGAGTGTAGAGGCTGAGAAAATCTACAAGTTGAAAGAATATCCACTTATTGAGAGAGTAGCTTTGGAGATATATGCAAAGAGGTGACAATGTAAAGAAAGAGGGAGAAGAAAATATTGGAAGAGACAAAAAGGAGATTGCAAGATGGAGAAGAAGTCGAAAGAAGAATAAGAACTCAGGAGGAGAGAGTGTGAAGAAAGACAGAAATAGGAATAGGAAAAAGGACAAGGTGCATTGACAGAGAAAAATGTGCAAATACAGGTTGAGATAGTAGAGCATCTAGCAGATGATGAACATGGTGAGCAGGTGGAGGTTCGGGAACTTGCCCAATAGGTTGAGTAATTGGTTGAGGTAACATACATGGAGACAAGACCGAAGCTAGAGGACCAAGACATCGATTTCATGTCAACGACATCCGAGGTTGTACCAAAATCTTTGCCACCTCCAAAACCAGAACCAATCCTGAGAAATCAAGGAGAAGTTTTCTCCTTGATGATGATATGGAGATGAATGTGTATAATATGGGATTTGATGAGACACAACAGAGGATTGTGAAAGCACGAAGAAAGCAACTCCCAAATGATCATACATCACCTGTGCACAAAGAAGAAAGGGTGATTGTACTAGATGTTAGAGGACATCCAGTTGCAATGGCCGAGGCTTCTAAGGATTATGTAGAAGCCATGAGTTCGACAGTCAAGTACTTGATATAAGAGAATGATCGAATGGTTAGGGAATTGCAAGAGGCTAGCCAGAGACCAGAGCAGTCTGTGGGATCCAGCATGACAAAGATGAAGAAAGCAATAGTGGCGGAGATATCAACCTTGGAGGCCACCATGCAGACAGTGTATATTATATTCATCACCATGCACAAAGCAGTTTTCCATTTATATGGCTTTCAATAGTAGTGCGTGGAAACAACCCAAACTCTCAAAGACATTCATGCTACTATTGTGCACATGCAATAATGGATAATGAGCTACAAGGGAGCCCCACCTTACTTTCACAAGAAGATGAAGCCATAGGTTGAGCTTGAAAAAGCATGGATTTAGATGTAGATCTAGAATTATGAGCAACTCCCTTTGATCATCACTAGCATTGAGAATTCCTATGCACTGTTTTTCAAGAGTTTGGATGTCATAATGTGAACAGAAAAGATTCCTTCCATTAGAATCCTCACCCAGGCCATGAGGAAGAACCAAGTCATGCTAGATGTCGACAAGTACATAGAGCAGTTGATGTACAAACATGACTCACAGGTCAGTGCAGAGAACATGCAAAAGTACATTAGTGGTCTAGCCACACTCAGGATGGTGTTGCGCATGCTTCAGGATGAGATCAATAGAGGTTTCAAAAGCATATAATTAGAAGCCATGGAGGAAAGGGTCTTGCTCGATAAAGATGCCATCAAACAGTACGGGGTCATAATAGAGAAGTACCAAGCTTGGTATCAGTTCGTCACTGAAGATCATCGTGAGGAGGTTACCAAGTTGGTCTTTCCCCAAGACCTCCAGTGATTTTATATGTCCTGTCAGGTTGACTCAAGCCTATTTGTTCCCACATGGGTATATGTGGAAATTGTATTTTTGGAAACATGTTGTAAGTGAAATTCCAAGTGTCATTAGTGGAATATGAACCGTCACTATTGTAATGTGAAGAGTCATGAAGGTAGTCCAAGATTCAAAGGGGAATGTCAAGGGTCATCCCACCCTTTGCTATATATAGAACCACAATAACTCATAGTACAAGCTTTTGGGAGCCAAGCTTTTGGCTAGGCATTGCTTAGAGAAGGCTTGGAGGGTATTGTGATGAGCCTTGGATTCTCCATAGTGCATAGCGAGTACATCTCTTTGGAGGAGCATGAGGTGTTGACTCTAATGTTCCACTATTGGGGCTAGTGGTTGCAAATGGTGTATATATGGATGGAAATTTCACTTTATCTATATATATATATATATAAAACATATCCAACATGTCTTCATGCATATGTTGTTATTGTAGTTCGATTATTCTAGTTACTTTAGCAATGTATGTTATTTAACTTACACATTTGTGTATGAACTATTTTGAATACAATTGTATGAATCTTGTTGAAGTCGTATTGTTGGTTTAACCCATCACTTTGGAGTGTGGACTATTCTGCTTTCTAGTTTTTGATGTCATTCAGATCATGTGTTCGTTTCAAGCTGTGTACTATTGTAGGCTTCTAAAGGATACACTTCCTTTTCCCCTATGTGTGTTAGAACCCCCAATGCATCTCACTTGTCTCACTACAAGGTCACATACGTGCTTACGACAAATATATCACACTTACCTCTATGCGTTATTGCAGTCAAGGCATAACTTTACTACCCACTGCCCCCACTCCTACTCCAAATGGTCTGAGGTCTAGTTGGGACTTCTTATTAGGGAGATCCCCTGACATGTTGGCGGGTCCAATACCATCAACATATAACAAAAAATATGTTTACGTAATATGAAACAAGGTCGTTCTATATATATAACAAGTACAATAATTTATTATTCAGTCTCTTTCTCTTTTTTAGGAATTTAACAAGGATGTCTTCTTCCCATTCAGCTATTATGGGCTCTGTATGTCTTGCTCCCAACTTGGTCATACGTTTATGCTACTGCAAGGGGGCCAAAGTATCAACTATAGTAAGAAAAAAATGTTAAGTTCATATTTATAGTTATTATTATTACAAGTGTTTTATTAATAAAAATAGTAGTAGAGTGTTCTTTACTTGCTTCAGTACTGGAGGGAAGCAGAGTACTTTCATACATGTCTATATGTTTCTCCTCTTGTTTGGCCTCATCCTATACATACTCTCGAGTAGAAACAAGAAAGGTTATAATTAATACATCATTTGAATTTAAATATTTTTATTGTAAATCCATACTACACATTTTTTATAACACATGAAATACCTCCAGTACCATGCTAAACATTAGTTTCAAGAGACACTACACCATCACTAGGCTCATGTGTTCCATTACTACTTGGGTCATTTGTATCTACATTGCTTGCCTATTTTTTACAATCAAGCACATTGCTTTATGGCCAAAAATAATAATCAATAGATTGTATAAGTAATAACTTATGAATTCTCTTCATATTTTTTATTTACCTAAGTTTCAAGTTGGGTGTTGAAAGGCTGTGTAGACCCCAAGCTTGTCCTATATTCAACCACGACTTGATAGTCGTGCTTGTAAGTAAGCTTGAGGTATTCTTCCATGGAGCCTCTTTGAATTGTGCCACTTATAATTCTACATGAGAACATGATTTTTTCTTCTTCTATGATATTAAATTAAAATTGTTAAGAATTTGTAATTTGGATGCAATTATATATATATATATATATATATATATATATACTTACAGTTTTTGCTGCCAGTTTTGAGTAACCACCCGAGGCAAGATGGTGTTACCCATTTTTATCTATTCTAGCCTTCATGGCTTTGGATGTATCTAGGAGCCAGTATTGAAAATATTGAAAAACATAATTAGATGTTGCAATGATGATAAAGCATCATAATTACATTATTAAAAGTGTCTCATACCTTCCTAGTTCGGGTGTTGTGTTCCCTTGTTTTTGAAGCACCTTCTCGGTTACATCTACCAAGAGGGATTTCCACTCCCTCTTTGATCACTGGAGGGTGCTCATACTTAATTTTCTTTTGCAAATCAGCCCTATACTAGTCTCACATATGTTTTAAATCTAACCCTTCCTTTGAGGTAACTCCAATTTTGTTGATAGTACCCTCACTGAACAGGCCAACCATCTTGTAAATAAGTTCATCCTTTAACTTGGAAATTTTTGATTTCATGCTTGTGCAAATGGTGGGCCCAAAAATTTCCAAGGTTAGGTCATAAATGTGCCTATAGAATACATCGTTTCTTACAAAACAATATTATCATTAGTTTAAGATAATCGCAAACTATACATAAATTTCAATTAGATTGTACTAAATATTTTAAACACTTCTTAAATAATTTCATGGGGACATGCTCATAATCTACTAAAAAAGTAATTGGTAGTGTTCCCATGCTAGTAACATATGAATATTAAGGAAATCTCACTTTAGAATGTGCGATGGGATCACGCTCTACATCCACAAAATCATGTGCAAATCCCAGTGTATGTTGCTCAGGGGGTATAGATATTGGTGTGTATTTTTAGGGCCTATATCAGTCTCGGTGACTGGCATGCCACTCATAGATGGAGAAACAACACTGCTACCAATGCTAATCCCCATAGTCGCACCATGAGGATCATACTCCCTCAAAAAATCATGTAAAATAAAGATTTTTTTTATAAAGGATGAGATAATTAAAATCATAAATAATTAAAATAATAAATAAATAAATGAATAATTAAATGATTTTCTTACCCCATAGTGATAAATTTACCCCATCATGGTTTTGATTTTTCCTCTTACCTCTTCTGTCTGTGGCTGAATCAGAATTAAAGAACCAAGTTTCTTGTTTAATTTGATTTAAAGCTTCCTTATTGTTTGGATTGGATTGGTTGATAAAAAAAATTCTTCTTCATTAAACACCTTCCCATTAGCATCTGTGGACTGCTCTAAGGATGGTGCATTTTCCTTGTCACTCTTTAAATCAAATAAGTGTAATTTGTAGTTTTTTCCACCATCACCAACTATAAACATTCAAAGACTTGAATTTGATTAAATATTTTAGATTAATAAACATTTCCATTTTTTACATAAGAGTGGAAGTTTATATAATTAAATACTTTCTCATAAACATTATGATATCTTGAAAGTTCATTATGACACATTAAAAAAAAAATCAAACAATTCATCCACAACTAATCATCATTATATTAATAAGAAAACCACTATTGAAAAATGTCTAGATTTATATAATAACTTGATGTTATATCATGGCCAATATAAAAGGTTCTAAATTTATACAAAGAAGTGTTGAAAGTTATAGCAACTTCATTTACTCCTACCACAGAACATGATTTAATTAATTATATTCACAACAAAAAGTGATGATGACAAAGTCAAATGAAGAGCATTTCAATAACTTTGTTTGTTAAATACAAACTGGATTATGAATATTATGACTATGACGTATTAAAATGTTTCCTTAACTTACAACATGTGTGACAATATATTGTAGTAAATGACAATCATAACATATAATAGACATTGCTTACAAGTTACGAAAAGTATAATACATACCTCCCCCATAAAAGCAACGTTTGTATTTATTTGATTCAGATTGTAATCAATGAGCAATTCTTCCCTCGCAGCTATTGATTTTATGGAACACACGAATACAAAGTTTCCTTCACGCCCCTTGAATGTGCAACTGGGTTGCCTATTTGTGGTTGTGGTCCATGTAATAATTATAAACCCTATAATATTCCCTACTGATTTTTTCCTTCCATCAATGTACATAGTTTCGTCTTTATTTTGATCATTATATTTTAGTTTATATAATTTGTGGCATGCCATATCTTCACATACTTTTGGTATATTGGACTAGTCATACGTAATTATTGTAGACGTAATACTGTCCAACACACTCCATCAATTTAGTGAATCTACCATAACATACCTTTACACCATCCATAGAAAAAAGCCCCAAACCATGTAATGATGATGGGGCAATGCAGTATATCCTTTCATTGACAAAAAAATTAGCGTTTATTTTCGAAAGATCCTTGGGTACCCATAGTTTCACTAGATGTTTGTACCTCAAGGGAACATTGATGTCATCTATTCTCTCATTATCATAAGAACATGACCCCCATTTATTGACGAAAATTCCATGTGTCTATGGAATTTTATTCTAATATTTTCACGTCTAGTTGATCTTCGCTTGCTAGACGATGTACCAGATGTTTGGTCAATTTATTCTATCCTACCCGAACTTTCATCACTTGATGAAGTGAGATCTGAACATCCTATAACACTCCATCAAATGAGAGAAACTATTAGTGATTTTCATAAGGGATGTTGAGAAATGTTTTGACGAAACCACAAGAACATTATAATAGTGCAAGTGACTTACAATGAAGTTATTTGTGTTTAAAATATTCAAGTAATATTTTAAAAATCGATAACTTAAGAACCTGTTCATCCTAACTAATGAACTCCCTCTATAACTTGAGAACTCAACACAGTCTCATAGCATTTAATCTTCCATTACAAAGTAAAATCCACATACTTCGATATGTTGATTAATGTAACTAGTTTCCATCTTCATAATTGTCATTTGACTCATCTCATCATGTAATTCTTATGTATCTATCAAAAGAAGAAATAAAATTATATTTGTAAAGGATGGATTTCATGCTCAAGTCATTGTGTCATTAGGTCAAACATCCATTGAATTCTCCTAGGGTTTTTTTGTGATTCAAGAGTCCTTGTCATATTGTAAAATACCCTTTCAGACATTTGTATCAAGGAAATAAAAAATATTTTGAAATTAGAAATGTCTAGAAGGTTCCCAAGACCAAGTCAACTACCTAAGTAAAAGTCGGCCTAGAAAGGGCTAATGGAGCTTCTTGGAAGGGCTATATAAAGATGGATCTTCAAACTATTGAGAGACACATCAAGCTTTTGGAAGTCTATAATTTGTCTTCTATTGTTCACACATGTGAATACCCTATGGTTTCTATGGTTTCCTCAGGTCTGAAATTGTAGGAGTTTTTTCAAGTTGCATTGGTGAGAACAAAAGGCTAGAAGTCATCATCTTGAAGAGATCTTGTTTCGTTACCCTTGGAGACTTGGTCTTGCATTGAAGATGAAATATTGGCTGGTCGACTTGGTTCTTGGTGATGGGCCTGGTCTAGGTTTTGGTCTTGGAAGTCTCCTTTGAATTGATTCTATAAGAAGATAATTTCTTTTTTGGCTTTCCCCTTGGAGGGGTTTTTGCCTGGCGTGGAGCCTATATCTTGTGTTCATTTTTTTGTATGGATGTGATATTCATTATTTTGGAATTTATTTGATGATAAGAACATAATATCACAAATCACTATCAAGAAAGGAAAAGTAAAAATAAAATGTTTCCCTAATCGATTTTTCAACATGGTATCAAAGCTAAGGACAAGAGTATAGGTAGTTGGAAGATCGCTTGAAGGGTTTTTCCTTACTCCAAAAGAAAAAAAATGAGGGATTGTATTTATATATCTTAAAAGTCAGAACAACATTCCTCTATCAATAGAAGATCAACCTTCTAATAGGAAAGACCTCTGAAATTTGGTCAAAGTTCTATTCAATAATGTAGCAAGGGTTTTAAGGAGGCTGAAAACATTCACCTCAAGCAGAGACTTCATCGTTTTAGGAGACCTGAGAAGCAAGTTAATAGGCCTATAATAAGCTGAGGACACTACAAGGAAAGAAGAAACCTAAAGGAAAGCCGAGACTTCTCCTAGAAGTAGCCTTTAAGCCAATGAAGAAGTCTCCTTGAAGAAAAGAAAGGACCATAGTTTTTTGGAAGGTATTTTAGGCATGTTTGTGATGTATTTTAAGTGGTTATCGAAGCCCCAACCATAAGGTTTAACTTACCATACAAACTTCAGAAATACTGAGATCTATAAAACTTAATCAAAGGCCATGAGGTTTTGATAAGATAGGCCAAGACCTATAACCTTATTTCTTGTGGAATCCAAGGCTAGTAGTAACTCTATAGTTTAGCGAAGTAAGACAACTAGTAGAAGATAAAAGACTAGGGATTGAAGAGGAATTTATAGTGACTATGGTAAGACCTAACTAGAAGTTTCTAAGTTGTAGAATGATAGCATAAATATATCATCAAGGGAATTGAAGTAAGAAAGGATTGTTGTATCCCATACAAATCCTATTTGAAGCAAGGGGATGTAACAAAAGTCTAGCTTGAAGATCTGTAGCAACATCTACAACATACCTCAAAAATAGAAGTACTACTACATCTATGAGATCAAGATTTTATCCTTGGGAAGAAAATGAAGTCATCTAGAGACCAATTCTTTGCAAGAAAGAATAAGGTGAGGCTACAGTGAGGTATGTATAATTGTTTTTATACTCATATAGCTTAAGTTAAATAAAGGGTCTGCATAATGTAATGACATGGAATACATTAAGGTGCTAGGGTTTGTAGTCTTCACTTTGTTGAAGGTTTGTGGGTATATGGGGATTGTAAGACATAGATAGGAATTGGATTAGAAAACCATAACCCTAATCTATTTGTTCTCTCATAGAAACCCTAACTCTTCACTTCTAGGGTTTTCAAATAATCTAGGATACATGGTAAACCTTAGCAAGCATGGAATTGGATAAAATATAAGATATAACATCAAAACCTTAGGGATGATGTTTGCAAAATAAATATTAAGAAATTTAGGGTTTGTGTCTAAGAACCCTAGAGTATACCCTCTATGAAAACCATAGAAACCTTATATCATCACCATGTTCTTATATTTGTATATTTTTCTTAGTTGTACTTGTCGGTGAATATTGTAGGTAGATAATTAAGGAAGAAAAATGAGAAGGATGGCTAATCAAAGAAGTTATTGTGCTTTCTAATGATGAGCACGATAAAATGAGGGAGAATTAAGGATCCATAAGGAATTGATGGTAACAAATTCATTAAAGGGGTAAGCATGCATCATTATGCTTTCTAGATGAATCTTGATTGAGTATGGCATCATACATAGAAGCATGTGATAGTAGCATATTTAGAGTATACTTGATTGAATTTATTTGTAAGAATCATATAGTCTGGCAAGAATGAGAAGATTGAGACCATTGTGCTTTAGGTTGATCCATACATTGTCTAAAATTATGTTAGAGGTATTCATTTTGCTAATATGGATCCTCAAGATCATATACTAACCATGATTTTGGGAGGTTATTGGAAAAAGGATTATGACAGGGATTAGTATATATTCCATATTATATGGAAACAATACTCTTAAAAGGATGAAGGAATGCAGTTGGTGAAATTGTAGTATCATTGTGTAATACATATAGCTAGATGATTGTGTGAAATATTAAGAATGCATAAAGTAACTTTTGGGTAGGATTCATATAATTCTGTAAGAAAAGGTTGGTGATAAATTATGCAAAATAAACCTTTCATTTAGTTATATGATGCCTAAGAAGATGAATTTGAATTACTCTATAATGAATGAAGATTAATGAATTATGTCGTAGTTATTATGTGTAATAAGGAATTAACCCCTATATGTTTAAACATGTAAGAAGAAAACAATGTTATACATCATACAATCAAACACTAGCTCCAAGGTTTAGATATATTAACAAATCTTCTTGTGCTAAGTCCACAAGGGTCTTAAGATTAAATATCATTGATAACCTTTGGGGTTTCCAACTATATATACAATTTACAGGGAAATTTACATGGACCAATAGATGTCTCAGTCCTAGACACATGAAGCTAGATAAGTTATTAGTACATATTTCCTTCGCAGAAAGAAACATTTCTATGTCTTTTTAAATTATATCTTATGTTGGATCATAACACTGAAGCATCACCTTTTCTATGATTAAACAAGAGGATTATGGTGCTCTTCATTTTTTTCATTTCAATAATTTTTAGCTCTAAGACCCGTCCTTCACCTTGTTTCTTGAGTTTGAAGCAAGTGGGTGGTTGGTTCATTGGTGCACATCCAGGAAAAAAATCTTAAAAATACAAAGCTCACTCTAAAGATTGGGGTGAGGTATTACTATCAATTAGTGAGTAAAGAGATCAACTACTTCAAATATAAACTAGGGGGGAATCAAAGGCTCAAGGAGTAGGAATACACCACTCGTTCTTTAATGATTGAAGAAAAAGAAACCTTATAGTGCTACAAACATACAATGAGGGAAGAAGAATAAAAATGGAGGTGAAAGTCCAAGAGTTTGTGGCTCTAAGTAAGGGATATAAACACTAATTTTTTTCACAAATAATATAAAGTATAACACTAGTGTAACAATGTCAAGGAAATCACCACCAATGAAGGAGATACACTATGTCCAAATGAAAAAGACAAAGTAGAATATAAACCCTATGCCACCCTATATACTGGAACTAGAAGCCAAAATAGGTTGGGTACAAATATTATGCAAAAAAATAATCCATGTGTTAGAAGTAACAAATATAATGCTTCTCTAATGTAGGTTATATCAGAAGAGGAAATCTTGGACACAATAAATCATTTTGAACTTGATAAGGTATCAAGTCTATATGAATTCAAAATTAATTTTTGCAACTATTTCGGAATATTGTTAAGCTTGAGTTGATGTGGATGGTGTGAATTCTTCAATATTTTCATCATTCCTTTCACCCGAGAGGATGGACAAATTAATATTTCTTAGCTGTAGCACAAAAAGAGGTAATCCCATCATCCTTTTTACATTCTATACGATATCATAGTTCAATGTATTGTAAAAGATTATGTCTAAAATTATTGGTAATATATCAAAAAGTATACACTCCTTGAGATTATCTTAGAAAATCGAGGTGGTTTTGTGAGGAAGAGACAATTTGTGGAAAATGTTGTCCTTATACATGAAGTTATCCCCTTTAGTAGGAATAATGAGGAAAAGTGGATGATTCTCAAGTTGGATATGGAAAATATCTTTAATTGTGTCAAGAATAACTTCATGTTTGGATTCCTTTAGAAATTTGGGTTTAATCCAGGATTCATTCCTTGGATCTCCACATATATCAACAATTTGTGGGTTCTTCATTTAAGTAATGGGTTCTATATGCATTTTTTTTATGTTAGGAATTTGTAAGGGTTGTCCCTTATCAAATTTCATTTATATCATCATGATAGAATCCCTTAGGTAGAAATTCAATATAAATTGTTTGGTAGCTTATTTCATGTACTTATGATTGGTGGAATCAAGTCATTCATAGGAAGAATCTAGGAGTGTGACATCAATTTCCTTGACCATGTCATAGAAGTTAGAAAAGGTTCACAAGTCTACAGGATTATCAATGTTTTTTCCCTCCTTAATCTTTGTTTCCAAGAAATAATGAGCATATCAACATTTGTCATGATAGTACCATGGAGAGGCCTCCTTTATCTCAACACTAAAACCTTCTCACCCTGAAAAAGTTTTGGAACAACATGGGATGTCATATCTTTGGTTTATCTTTGCAGATATGAAGTGGAAATATTGGGATTTCAAATTCTATCATCTAATTAATTTGTTTGATGAGGATATGAGCCATATTTAATGATTTTTTTTTTTTCTTTTTTTTTTTAAATCCATTTCCTCCTTCACACAAATAGCTAGGGTTTGAAGTATCAACCTATGTTCTAGAACAAGAGCGTTTTGAGAGTCCCGAGGAAAATTTTAAGGATGGAAGTTTTTCTTAACGTTCAGAAAAATTGGTGTTTTTCGCTAGTCCATAATATGCAATCTATAAAATGTTTGTTGATATTTTTGTTAAAAATATTCAAATTTCTAGTAGTATTATATAGTCTATATAAAATTTTGGCTATTTTTAAGGTAAAATAATTTTATACTATAAAATTTGGGCAAATAAATTTTAGAAAAAATGGAAATTAGCGAATCTTTTTTTTTTTTTTTGAAAAATTATGGAAAATTAGCCCACATGTGAATATTAGCCCCTAAAATTTTCCCTATTTGAGACCCATCTAGTATATGATTTGGATTTTGGGCTTGATCTTGAATCAATTTTTTTTTTTAGGAAGCCGAGAGGGGTTTAATGTTTATTTTTGGCTTTAAAATTGAATTTTTTCTTAATTTCTATAGGAGATAACTTGATTTACTTGTAGGCCGAGGATTTTTATACACTGAATTCATTTGCAAAGTTTTAGCAATTTTTATTCAATCTTTTCATAGGGTTTTCCATGATAGAGTCGAGCGCTTATAAACCTCTCCTCTCACTGATCTGAATAGGGTTTAAATTGATAATTTTCTTATAAATTCATTTTGCAAATTTCTCTTGGATTGTGCTGTAGGTTTTAACCCTGTATAGAAATTACCTACATACGAATTCTAAAACACAGAAAAATAAACAATGCGAGAGCATAACACATAAAACACATATACACAGAGATTTTCCCACTGGATCCCAAAACTGGGACTACCAGCTTGATTTTTCATTATGTTCCTTTCAATGTTACCAGACATATTTATACATGCCCAAGCATCCAATAACATGGACCAAAAACTATCGCGTCCAAAACCATGGACCGAAAACCATAGGTAGGTTCACCCAACCTAATATAGGTAGGTTTGTCCAACGTCAGTTAGTCATGGAAAGAATATAACACAACCCAACATTCTCCCACTTGTTGTTTTCTTTCCACAGGGGGCCATAGGAGAGCTTAGTCATTTTTCCAGCCCTGAAATGCCCATTGTTTCTCTACACCAGGAGAACTTCTCAGAGCTAACAGGTTTTGTCAATGCATCTGCAGTATTCTTCAAAGTGTCCACATCTACCAGCAACACCTTTTTTTCTTCTATAATATCCCTCACAAAGTGATACTGAACATCATTGTACTTTGTCTTTGAATGATAAGCAGGGTTCTTTGCCAACAAAATTGCACTTTGGCTGTCACAATCTATTCTTATAGCTCCCTGTACTAACCCAATACTTGAACACAATCTTTGAAATCAAACTACTTCCTTGCTTGCATAAGTGGCTACCATGTATTCTGCCTCTGTAGTTGATAGTGCCACTATAGATTGTTTATTACTCATCCAACTGACTGCTCCTCCAAATAGGTTAAACACATACCCAATTGTAGATCTTCTCTAATCCAAATCTCTAGCCTATAATGCATCAACAAAGTCACAGATATCCAAAACTTTGTCCAATCTTGGTCTTCCTTGGTAGCACAAACCATAATCACTAGTGCCCCACAAATACCTAAAAGCCTACTTCACTGTTGTCTAATGCTCCTTCCCTAGTTTTGACATAAACCTGCTCAATACTGCCACTGCATGTGTAATGTCTGGTCTAGTACAAACCATTGCATACATCAGGTTACCGACTACACTTACACATGGAACATGGGACATATCCTATTCCTCTCTTGTGTCTTGGGACACTATTCAGTAGATAGCTTTACACCTACAGGAATAGGAACCTTCACCGGTTTACTATCTTGCATATTAAACCTCTGTAGTATTGTCTCGACATACTTCCTCTGGTTTAACCAGAGCTTCCTCTTTGCCCGATCTCTTTTAATTTCCATGCCCAAAATATAGTTTGTAGCACCATGATCTTTCATGTCGAATTTGGAAGACAATTGGGTCTTCAAATCCTTGATAATTTCTTTGTCATTCCCAACCAGCAACATATCATCCACATACAAGACCAGATAAATAACATGGTCACCAATTAATTTAAAATTCACACAGTGATCTGCTTTTCTTCTAGTGAAGCCAAGTCCCTGTATAAATGTATCAAATTTCTAATACCACATCCTTGGTGACTATTTTAACCCATACAGAGACTTATTTAACTTGCATGCCAGTTCTTTCTTACCCTTCACCACAAAGCCTTTAGTTTGCTTCATGTAGATCTCCTCTTCCAGTTCCCTGTGAAGAAATGTTGTCTTCACATCCATCTGTTCTACCTCAAAATCAAAAGCAGTAACAACAAATAAAAGTAATCTAATAGAAGTTACCTTGGCAACAAGAGAAAAAATATCACCAAAATCAATTCCCCGCACCTAGGAATAACCTTTTGCTACCAACCGAGCTTTGTATTTCTCCACCTTTCCTTCTGCATTTTTCTTGTTCTTGAACACCCATTTGCTGCCAATGGGTTTCCTTCCAGCCGAAAACTCCACTAGATCCCATGCCTCATTTTTGTGCAAAGATGCCATTTCATCAACCATGGCCTCTTTCCAGAGTTTTCCATCCTCTGAATCTACTGCTTCCTTCATAGTTCTGGGATAATTATCAGTAATAGATAAATCAAAACTTGAAAAAAAAGCAGATGGACTACACCTTTCTAGCTACCTTCTTTCTTGAGCTGATCTTCTTACACCTGGAGTTTGTGGCTCTTCATCTTCTGATTCCTCCTCTACTGTAGAGTCTGATTCTTCCTCCTTTAGCTCAAACTCTATCTTCTCAGGTTCCTTTGGTTGGACTTAATGTTTAATAACATCTTTCACCTCTCTGAACAGCACATCTTGACTATACACAACCTTCCTTGTTACTGGGTTCCAAAGCTTATAACCTTTTAAACCATCCTTATACCTAATAAAGATGCACTTTTTAGATTTACTATCTAACTTGGTTTGTTTCTCCTTTGGAACATGTACATATGCATCACATCTGAATACCCTCAGATGTGAAAGAGAGGGTTTCTTACCAGTCCATACCTCTTTTCGAATCTTATCCTCCAACACTGATGAAGGTGATCTGTTGACCACGTAACATGCTGTCTCCACTGCCTCTGCCTAGAATTCCTGTCCTAACCCGACACCACAGAGCATGCTTCTTGCCATTTTCATCAACGTCTTGTTCATTCTTTCTACACTTCTTACAAAATTCTTCAAATTCCTTACTGCAAAACTCTCCACCGTTATCTGACCTCAACACCTTTATCTTCTTCTCTGTCTGGGTTTCCACCAGAGCCTTAAATTCTTTAAACCTGTCAAAGACTTCATATTTCTTCTTAAGGAAATATATCCATGTATTCCTTGAGAAGTCATCTATAAATGATACATAGTACACAGACTTACCCAATGATGGAACCCTCATAGGTCCAAACACATCACTGTGCACAAGCTCTAATATATGTTTCGCCCTCTTACCACGAGAGGGGAAACTCACCTAATTCTGCTTCCCATATACATAATTTTCACATAAATAAAAATCCAAAGAGCTATTACTCATACCTTCTACCATACCTTTACCATGAAGTATTCAAAGGCCCTTCTCTCCAGTATTTCCAAGCCTTTGATGCCACATCATGGTCTTCTCTCCAGAGACCACTATATTTTTTGCTCCACTTTTAGGAACCACAGAACTGTTGCACCCATCAATAACAGTGCAACCCTGCAGCTTATACAGAGTTCCAGCCTGAACCCCTGCATCAATACTAGTGCCCCCTGAACCATCTCATAGGTATCTTTCTTAAACACTATTTTTACACCTGCATCATCAGGCTTACAGAAATCAGATTTCTGGCTAATGCAGGAATATGTAGAACACCTGGAAGTGTTCTAACTCTTCCACCTTGCAACTTCAACTTTACTTTTCCGCAACCAATGATTCTAGCCTTCTTGTCATCCCCCAAGAAGACTTCACCACCATCACATTTCTCATACTCACAGAACCACTCTCCAGGGGGAGTGAAGAGAAAGGATGCACCTGAGTCAATCAACCATGCCTCATGATCTACATGCGTACTTGAAGAAGCCAAGTACACATCCCCACCTTCATTTGAGGTGGGTTTCACCTTTGCAGAAAGAGCATCATTAGATCCCTTTCCTTTGTCAGGAGCTTTAGATTTATAGTCCTTTTTGTAGTGCCCTTCCTTTCCGCATTTCCAGTACACCACCTTTACAAGTTTTCCTAGAGATTTAGATCTCCCTCTAGATTTAGATCTCCCACTTGATGACTTATTCTTGTTTCTGTTCTGGGACCGTCCTCGTATAGACAAGGCATCACCATTCTGGCTCTCCATATTTTTCCGTCTCATCTCCTCTGTCAGCGAGGATGAGACTATTTCATAAAACTGCAAGGCAGATGCATTGCTACCTATTGTAATAATCAGACTATCCCACGAATCTGGTAGAGAACACAACAAACCAATGCACTTATCTTCATCTAAAATTTTCATATCAACAGACGATAACTGACTTACCACAGTATTAAATGCATTAATATGCTCTGTCACTGAGTCTCCATATTTTATCCTCAAGTTATACATATTTTTCCATAGGAATAATTTATTAACCAGAGACTTAGATTGGTACAAAGTCCCTAACTTGTCCCATAAAGCCTTCACCGTAGCTTCCCCTGATACATTCAATAATACTGAATCTAAGACACATAATCGTATTGTGCTCTTTGCCTTCTAATCCAACTTCTTCCATTCTTCATCGATCACTCCCGTTGGTTTAGTACCCGAATCTACTGCGATCCACTGATCTTTATCCACCAACAGATCCTCCATCTTGAGTTTCCACAACTCAAAAATCTGACCATTAAATTTCTCGATATCTATCTTTCCACTGCTCGCCATCTTCTTTTACCACTAGAATCGATCTCGTAGATCTCCCACTGAACAGGGTCTACCACAGGCTCGAGCGAAAACCCTCAGCAACAAAGGCGTCCCCTTGAAGCAAAAACAACTATGATACCAAATGTAGGTTTTAACCCCATACAGAAATTACCTACATACGAATTATAAAACACAGAAAAATAAACAATGCGAGAGCATAACACATAAAACACATATACACAGAGATTTTCCCACTGGATCCCAAAACCGGGACTACCAACTTGATTTTTCATTATGTTCCTTTCAATGTTACAATACATATTTATACACGCTGAAGCATCCAATACCATGGACAGAAAACCATCGCATCCAAAACCATGTACCAAAAACCATAGGTAGGTTCGCCCAACCTAATATAGGGTCCAAAAAAAATTTTCCCGAGGTGCTGCCCTAGACCCCGTAGAGGGGGGTTACTCAGCCCCTCAAACCCCCCGAATAGGGGGGGTTGCCACCACCCCATTGTGCAATCACCGCAATGAAGGGGGGGCTACCCGCACCCCCTCCAACCCCTCGGACAAGGCGGGCTGCGACCCCCCCCTGTGACCCCCCCGCTGTGCAATTGGCGTAATGAAGGGGGGGCTCTGCCCCCCCTCTAACCCCTCGGTTCACTACATCGGTTAGTCGTGGAAAGAATATAACACAACCCAACATGTGCAAGGGTTTCTAGAGCTCAATTTGTGATTAATCTAAATCTTTTTATAGTAATCCAACAAGATTGATTTTGGTAAGCCACAATCCCTTTGGGGTTTTGATTTTGTTTATTTATTTTTTAAGGGCTAACTGCTAATTTTTGTAGTGATCACCATATGATTCAAGGAGGATTTTATGATTATTTTTCCATTAAAATTTTACAGCATGCTAGGGTTTCCAATTCACATATTTTCTGCCATTTTATTTGCATCTAACAATGGGGAAATTTAGAAAAAAATGGGGAAATTTAAACTTACAAAAGACATTGTGGGATTCCCTTACAGTCTCTCCTTGGATGTGTTGGTGGGGTTGAATTTGTCTAATCTGTAACTAATTTTCCATGTGTCAAATTTACTAGCTCTGTCCTCTTTCTTTTCTCTTCCTCAGGTAAGGAATTTTTCCTCAGCTAAAACCCAGGCCCTAGAAACAAAATTCCCGAGTAGGTGTAATTTGTGGTGAAGTTTCAATAACTAGATTTCGAACCAGTGATCTTCTTTCTCCATACTAAAGATATCCTCGTGTTATTAATCCACCTGTGGACACTTACTTGACCAATATGGTAGGTAGGGAGAGGGTTGGTGGGATCATTCTCGCACTATCAATCCAGACATTCTCTCTTGCTCTGTGGGAAGTGACCTCATGAAGCAAGGATTGATGGTGGAGGTGTGCGACTTAGGAGGATAATGTCATGATTTTCATTTATGAATTGAGTTAAAGGTTCACGCTTATGTATTGACCTTTTTTTTGTTTTTTTAATCTCTTTTTGTTTATACAGTATTAAATTCTAATATAATATTAAATATATTATATAATATATATTAATATATCATGATATATGTTAACTCTATATATTTATAGAGGGAATAACAAAGACATAGAGTGATAGAGTTGGAGAGATAGAGGGAGTGACAGGGGAGAGATGGAGATAAAGTGAAGGAGAGGGGAGAGAAGGAATTAAGAGAGAGAGAATGAGAGGAGTGAGAGAGGGAGAGAAGGGTAAGAGAGAGAGAGATATGGGGAGAGAGAGGGAGTGACAAGGGAGATATGGAGAGAGAGTATGTATTTTTGGGGGTCAAATAGAGAGACAAACAAGGAGATGTAGAGAAGGGGGGACAGAAGGAGAGAGGGAGTGACAAGGGAGAGATGGAGAGGGAGTATGTATGTTTTGGGGTCAAATAAAGAGACAAACAAGGATAGATGTAGAGAAAGGGGGGATATTAGGAGAGATGGAGAGAGATTGTGATGGAGTTGGAGGGTAGAGAGGGGGGGGGGGGGGGGTCAGAGGGAGGTTGAGAGAAATTGGGGGAGAGCAAGGAAGAGCGAGAATGAGAGAGGGAGGTAAAAATAAATACATAGAGAGAGAAAAGTGGAGAGAGAGAGAGAGAGAGTAAGTGATAAGGAAGATGGAGAGAGAGGGAGAGAGAAGAAAAAGAGGGAAGAGAGATATAAGGGGGGAGAGAGGAAGAGAAGGGTAAGAGAGAGAGAGAGAGAGAGAGAGAGGAAGAGGGAGGGAGAGTAAGAGGGAGGGAGAGATAAATATATATGGAGGAAGAGGGAGAGAGAATAAGTGATAAGGAAGATGGAGAGAGAGGGAGAGATATTGAGTGATAAGGAATATGGAGAGAGAGGGAGATAGAAGAGCAAGAGGGAAGAGAGATAAAATGGGGGAGAGAGGGAGAGAAGGGTAAGAGGGAGGAGGGGGGAGAGGGAGGGAGAGGTAAATAGATATGGAGAAAGAGTGTGTATGTTTTGGGGATGATATATAGAGGAAAAGGAGAGACAAATATTGTCACCATGACTATTTGTAGTCAGTGTTGGTCTATCATCACTCATATTGTCCTCCTTTGCAAGTCTCAAACCTCAGCTCTTCATGTCAAGCTTTAAAAATGAGAGAAAGTCCTTGAAAATCAATAAAGCTCTGGTTCTGCACTTTCTCTTACCATTAAATGCGGTCCTGCACCCCTTGGTCATGTTACCTGCAGACCTGCCCGCTTTGTCTCTAAAGGAGTGGGTGCGGACCCTTGTAAAAGTAAAAAAGGCGCAAGTTTATTCTTAAAAACTCACTTTGGGTTAATTCTAGACGCTTCTAGAAGGAATCTTGACGTGGTTGGTTCGTTCCTAGGTGGTTCATGCATCCCATAACTAAAGGAGCTAACCCCTTGATGAGAGGAGCTTATCCCTTTGAAAGAGGGCTTTATCCCTTTGAAGGTGGACGTAGTAACTTCCCTCCATTGCACTATAAATTAAGGCGTTGGGCTCGTTGCTAGAGAGGTTGAAAGATGAACATTTTTGAGGGTAAATGTTGTTGGAATTGAGACTTCCTATTTAAGCTTGAGAGGAGAGATTACATACCTTTTGGCTTCTTTGGGAAGAGAGTGAAACTTGTCAAAGTAGAGGAGATTCTTGCTAGACCCTGGGAGGAGCTTGTACAACATCAAGGCACTAAGGTTGTAAAGTTATTCTTTGATTAAAGTTAATACAATCAGATTCATTTTTCTCAACAAATTGTCTTATGTGATTTGTTTCATGAATTCCTTGATCATCGTGATAAGTATGCTTTATTATATTGGCTTTTCAGGTGCTATTTAATGTGTGTGCTTGTTTGTGTTTGAAAATTCTTTACAAGGAAGCTCATTTGGATCAACGGAGCGTGGCTTCTACAAACTTGCACTGGACCCAAGGTAGGCCTAAAACACTTGTTTGCCTTTACATATAAATTGCATATTTAGAGAAAGATAGAATTTGTTTGGTTTGCTTGTCGCTAGATATCATTAGATATTAGGGAGGTCGGTCTTGTCCGCAAGAACGACTTATCCGGCCGACAAAATGGTGACTCCACTAGGGAATGGTTTTGGTTTTTAATTTGCCTTTGCTTTTGACTTGAGAAACTTGAGTTTTTGTTTCTGATTTTTGCTTGATGTATGTGGGATTGGGTTCTTATTAGATCCTGGTTTGATTTTTTATTTTTTGGATTTTTGGAAGAGGACCGCACCTTCTGCGTTAGGTAAAGTGCGGATCTGTCCGCACTATTACAGTATAACACAGAGTGGTACCACAACTGGTTCTACTAGGAGCCTGTGGACCCTGTCAAAAGTTTGAAAAACCTAAGATCCTTCTGCTCAGTTAGGTTTAGTTTTTGTCCATAGCTGTTAGTTTATGCCAAGATCTGCACGTGTCTTGACAAAAATTGCTTGTGAGTTAAGTTCCATTGGCATTCTTGTTTTAAGCTTTTATCAATTGGGTGTTTTGAGTCTTTTTTTGGAGTGTTTTTATTTTTTGACCTTTGGAACTCTCACCCAATTTTCTTGACTTGCACTTGATTGGTTCTTAGATTACATTAGAATCATCTTGTGTTTGAGAATTCTCTTGCATAGATCACATTTGCATAATTAGAATTCTCATTTTCAGAATATGAATGAAAAATGTGCATAGATTACATTTGCATACGTTTCATGTGAATTGTGCATAGATTACAATTGCATAGTTTACATTCTAAAAAATCAATCGTAGATTTAGATCAAGTTTCTTTGATTTGAATTTACATATTTTTATGCTTGTTTTTAACACATAAAAATAAAAGTAAAAACTGTTTTGGAATTGATTTGCATTAGTTTTTCTTGATGAAATTAGTGCATTAGAGAATTTGTTATATTTTCTCTTAGTGATCAATTTTTTGCATTGTTGGAAGTGAATGGAAACTCTCTCCTTACTAGGATTCATCGAATTGAAAAGATTACATTATCATGTTCGATTGCATTCAGTTTTGGGTCGGGTCATAACACCATTGGTTTCATATCCATTTACCCTTTTGAGTAATAACAGCCTAAATAAGACATCGCTTAATTAAAATTCATATAGTAATCTTTTTATTTCTAGGGCTCTTTATCACCAACATAGCTTAGGCTAGTATCTTGGAGTAGGGAGTAATTAACTCTCCAAGATAGTAAAAACAAACAAGTAGCTGTATCTTGTGGTAGGAGATAAATTCCAATTGTTACATCTATGCTCTGGGAAGCTCCTCTTAAAGGAGTCAAGCACGAGATCGTATCCGAACCAGTGGGGTAATGAATACTTCCTCATTGGGAACGATAGAAGATATACACATATTAAAAATGGTAAACCTTGGATTAACCATTGTCGAGGAGCCTGGGGTCACTTGTTGGTAAACCTTGGATTATGTCAAGGAGCCTTCAAGGGGATTGAGCTTGCTACTCTACCCTTGCGCGTGTGTCGGATCACAAACTGTTCCCCCAGGTATATTTGTTTCCGTTGGTAACCATAGTGACCATTATCTATAGGATTCTTTCCTAAGGTGATGGTGGAGGGAATATCCCACTGTACCTGGAGCAGACGTTGACTAGACTCACTTGGATTTTCTGGGGGGTTCTCTTCACTCGAGACGGTTTAGTGGAGAACAAGGTTAATTTTAGGGGCGAATAATCGCCCAAAGGCGAAATTTAAGGCTTTTTATATTTTAATGGGGCGAATTTTTAATTAAAATAATAATTTTTTTTTTATATAATTAGCCCATATTTTATTTAAAAATTAATTTATTTTTTTATTTTAGCCCAGGGCGGATAAACTAACCTAATCGTATTTGATCAAAATCGCCCCATTTTGATATTTGCTGAAGCGTATTTGATCAAAATCGCCCCCATTTTGATTTAAAGTTTGGGTTTTCTAGTTTGGGAGTGGTTTGTGAGGGTCGATTTGGTCATGGGATGTTAGATTTATTTTGAAATGGAGGGCGGAGCGAGGGCAGCTCCCTGTTTTGATGGATTCAGCCCGCTGTTTTGGTGTATATGGCTCCCTGGGTCCCTGTATAAAAATGGTTTTGAAATAGGTTTTTTCATCCTAGTTCACAAGTCTAGCAGCAGCAGTTTCGCTGGGATATTCTTGCATTTTCAGATTTCAATCCGCTTATTCTTCTCTGGTTTCAGTATCCATTGTTTCTTGGATTTGAACGGCTCATGCCACTGCAGCAGCAACAACAACAGTCGGTACTTGACCGAATTGTTGGCTGAGCGCGAGAAATTAGGCCCCTTTATGCAGGTCCTGCCCATCTGTAGCCAGCTTTTGAACCAGGGTAAGTTGGCTTCATATGTCTTGTTTTTACAGATTATCAGTTGTTCTGGAAGGCCAAATTAGGTGGATTCATGCCTCTGCAGTTGGAACAGGGGTGATAATCACTTTGCCAGTGAACGTTGAATGCTTCCGTTGGTTTGGAAGCAAATATAACCGTGGCTCCAAATTGTTCTCACAAACCCAGAAATGCAGACTGCTAAAAAATATTAGATTTGTGTTGTCTAAAATGTGGCGCAGTAGTTATTTTTATTGGCAAAAGATAGGGTTGTAGGGCCCTTAAGTATATGGGAAACATACAGCATCTGGACTTATGGAAACATGGAGCCTGGATCTTCCAATAGGTGGATCTGGGAAAAAATAGAAGAATTCTTGATTTCCCTTCCCAAGCAAAAAGTGCGAATGGCTGTTAATAGCCCTTGCTGTTCCAAACATCATTTTATTTGCTTTACTGAATGGTCTGATTTATATTCCAACCTTTCTTTTTCACTACATGCTCCTTTTTCCAACCAAGATCATGTTACTCCACAGCGTTTAGTCGATGCAAATCATATATATATGGCATTTATTTCATGTATATTGGCAGTTGAACTTTTGCCAATATTTCTACGATAGTTATTATTGCTGATCAGATCTTGATTTAGGCCTAAACGTATCAGATCTTGCTGATCAGATCTTGTATACATTTAAAAAAAAATACAAACCAGTTACCTACTAGTTCCTTAACCTCTGAGGTCTCAATATCTCAGTTCTTCCTAGCTTTACACTTGGTTGGTACTTCTTTAATATGCTCCAATCCTGTATTCCGTTCTCAATCTCTTTCTCTCCTCACTTTTGGTATATTGCTGACAATTATTATTGCTAAAAAGTTTTCAAGGCAAGAAATCTGTTGTATTAATATTGTCTGATTTGTAATAGAGAAACTGCTATGAGGTGCTTTGGACTACTTGGGAATGAATTTTTGTCTCAGATGTCGATAGTCTGTACTGTGGTAGACAATAAGATGATTTCTTTTCTCAGGGATTGCAATTGCTTTCCGGAAGATGGGGTATACCTGTTCATGGTACTTCTTTCGACATCAAGTTGATAAACCTTCCCTTAGACTTGAGTTTTGTTTGGTTCTTGTTCGTTGGGTGATGATAAAAAATGTAATATTCATTTGTATTTGTTGATTTTATACTCATGGAACTTGTTTCTTATTGTACTCAGTTCTTTTGATGCAAGAAAGAACAACAGACTAGTTTGAGCTTGAGGTACTTGAAGCGGCAGCAGCTCTCTTCTCAAGCGGTATGTGTTCTAGTTCTCAAGTGTAATATGAGTAAATTTAGAATGTACTGCCGTTTGACAATTCTTGTAAGCACTTTGAAGCAAATGTGGCCTGAATGCTGTTTGAAACTGGAGATACTGATGACCTCAATGATGTGAAAAATTGGAGATACCGTATGGCCTCAATGGTGTTTGTAATCAAAATCTGGATTGAACACAGTGTCTGTATAGACTGTTGTATAGACTGTAGTCTAATTATGTATAGACTGTTGGTCTTAAGAGCATGCGATCATTGATCAAGCCATCATGACCCATGGCAGCTTTGAAGGGATAAAAGGAAGACGTGTTGAAGCCAATGCTGCCATTGGAGTTTGATTCTTGAATATCATGGAGATTAAGAAGAATTATGTTCCATGCTCAAGGTTAATTACATTAACGTTTTATGTGCTTACTCTACAAATGAATTTGAACAAGTTTTTCATGGAAACCTTTCGAAAAGAGAAAAAAGACTTTGCATTATAGTTTATTGGTGGATTCCTATATTTTCTTGGTTGTTGTTACATGTTGACTATTGGAAGATCTGTTTATATTACTGAGAATCTTTCACCTGAAAATGGAGCAGTAAAGGACATATTAACTGTTATACGCTTTTGATTTTTCTGCCTTTGAGAACCTTGTGAGTTGTATGTCATTGAAGGGTGACTTGGTTTGAATAGTTAGCTTTGGAGAGCAGTTAGAGGAAGAAATAACTCAAACCCAAACTCAACAATGGAATTTTAATCAATGTGTCCATTCCAATAGATTATTATTCTAAACCTGGATGATGTGGCAACAATAATTATATATTTTTTGGAATGTACCTCAGTGAATGATCACCTTTTGTAATATTTTAAGTGCCGCTACATAGAGATGTTATTTCTATGCTTAATTAATTGCATTGATGTGCCATAGAGCAATGCAATGCATCTGGATACTTGAAGTCTTGGAATTGCAGAGCAGCATTTGCTTGATTCCTTGGTAGCTGTTTGAAGATCCTAACCAAACTGATCTTTCTTTCAGAATTGTGGTTCTTTGTCATAGTAGTATAGTACGCTGTTCCTGAGATTACCTTTGGTTCTGTTCTGAGATCTGTAGAGAATTGTTGAGCAAGGGGGAGGATAACTTCATCTTAAAGCATCCCTCTACCCAACGTTAAGCTTGATTGGAAGAATTATCCTATCTTCAAGTGAAGGGTGCTAAACATATAATTGAAGAATTGATTGTTAAGACTTGTGGAGGGTAAGAAGACAAATTGCACTGTTGCTAAAGAATTAGTAAAGCTATAAGACAAATTGCACTGTTATATAGAGTGTCTATACAACAGTCTATATATTACAACTAAGTACAATGAGTCTCTCTTTGTGGTTAATTGTACTATACCTTGGGTGCCAACATTCATAATTCTTGTTGTTGAACCAAGCTCTCCAGTTGCAGCAATAAGCTCGACACCTTTGTCTTATTGATTGCATTCTTTGAACAATGTTACTCAAGCCAATCCTTAAACCTTGGATTGATCAACCGATCTCTAAAGAACATTGCATCATGATGTTGTTCATCCCCTCTTCTACAATTTCTCTCTTATAGATGCATTCTTTGATTGTTCAAGGCCTCCTCCTTAATGACATTTGAGGGATAATTTTGCCTCCTTCCTTGTCTTAACATAAACTTGGTTTTGTTATCCATCTTTCACATGGCTGCTAGGATCCATGGTCACTTCTGAAAATTGCTTGCAAGGTTATCTTGGCTTCATTATGCATTGTTTTTTCCTTTTGGAAACTCATCCTTCCTTGAGGATTGTCTAGCATCTACTACCTCAATTTGGATTTCTTGGATCAATTTAGTGCTCTCGTTCTCCTTTTGGACCAGTTGTCCATTCTCCTCACATGCAAAGCATGCATTCACATAAAATTCACCAATTTTAAAAATAAAAGGTTACCTGGCCTCTTCTGATGCCTCCAACATCAAATTTTGTCTTCCTTCCATGCTTTAGGAAGGTACTCCTTCTCTTTCTTCTATTCTTATGACAACTATGAATGATTGTCCCTCTTGAAAATCCTTATCATCTGCATCTATACACATAGCATCAGTATCATAATCACCAAGCTCTTTAGCCCCATATGGTATATATGTTACGAGCACTTCTAGCTAACCTCCCATGAGACTTTCATTTATTGTCTCATCGACATCCTCTTTGTGTAGCTCCCTCTACTGTTATGATGCTTTTTCCACCATATCTTCTATCAACAAATCCATATGTTGATTTGAACTCTTTATGTAGTCCATGAGACTCTCTGATAGTCTCTCTTCAACATCTTCCTCATCATCAAGGACTATTCCCTGCTCTGGTTCAAAATAGTGAACTAATTCAACTTTAGGCTCAACAGGTGCTTCATCTTCCTCCCTAGCTTTCTAGCTTTAGGGGTCTTCCTCTTAAAATCTTTTTTCTGACAAGTAATTTGGCCTTCTTCCTTAGGTCCCATCTCTACCTTTGGTATTCTCTTTCAAGCCTCATTTTGACTATGTTGAATCTCTCCTTCAACTCATAAATCTCCTTTTCAATTTCTTCTTTACTCATGCCATTTTCCTTGGCATGCTTCTCCCTTTTGTTATGGCATCCATGAGAACTGGTTAGTAGTGGGTAGTTCTTAACCAAAAGGTTCCCAAAAGGGCGACTTCGGGACTGATTACAGAGAAAGGAGAATCAGTACCTGGATGGCCCCTCTTACGTGGAGCCGATTCACTGACCAAGCTTCCTACTCCACAGTCTACATCAAAACAAACATCTGTAGTTGAATGGGCACTACAGTTGCCAAATAGGCTTACACAGGCAACTGGAGAGCTTCATTTGAAAGGACAGATTATGCAGAAGGTTTGCAACTATGAACATGAAGCTCGGTCTTCAAATGAGGTAGCACCAATTGAAGCATGCTCTAAAGAAGAAGGGTTTCCTTGCAGTCAGCAGAATGATTCTGATCGAGAAGAAAATTGTTTGGCAAGGAGATTAGAGTTCCTTTGTCAAAGTAAAACCTGCAGGCATTTTACATATCAGGAGTTGCAATCTGCTACTTCTGGTTTTTCAACAGGTTGCATTTGTAGTTTTCCTCATGGAGTTTTTCATTTCTGTGCTTCTGTTTTGAATGGGAAATTTCCCTTGAAATGTATATTAACCTTGTGAACTCAATTCAATTATGTAACATCCTTATTCTTGCAGGGAATTTTATAGGAAGAGGAGGCTACAGTAAGGTGTACAGAGGATTTCTTCCTGATGGACAATCGGTGGCAGTGAAAATCTTGAATTCATCATCCAAAACAGAGCAAGAGCTTCTTTCTGAAGTTGAGATTCTTACTCTATTGAAGCACAACCATGTCATTACACTTATCGGTTACTGTGCAGAAGGCCTTAACCGCCTTCTGGTGTATAATTTTGTATCCAGAGGAAACCTTGAAGAGAATCTCCATGGTATATACTCAATAGTATTGCATTTTAAGAATCATGAAATCGTGTAGAAATATTAAGCAGTAGTACGTTTTAAGCATCATAGTGTTATGTATTGTATGGCAGGGTCTTTCATTTTCTCTTTTCTGAGATTTGATTATAGTCCTAGCTATTGACTACGTATATATTTTTCAGGAGGAGAGGAAAAGCCAATACTTCCTTGGAAAGTGCGATTAAAAGTGGCTGTAGGAGTTGCTGAAGCATTAGATTACTTGCATAATGGCTTTTCTCAATCTGTCATTCATGGAGATGTAAAGTCTTCCAATATCTTGCTTTCTGAAGAGTTTGAACCACAGGTATAAATCTTTTTACTGCAAGAAGAATCAAGACTAAATTGCACAATTCAGTATTTGAAGAGATCTTAGTGATCTAGACTTGTAAACTGAAACTTGGAATTCTGCACTAATGAAAAATTTTCAACAGAATTAATGTGCGTGTTATTATAATAGTTGTCAGATTTTGGGCTAGCAAGGTGGGCACCAACATCTTCATATATCACTTGCAGCGATGTTTTAGGAACATTTGGGTATGTAAGCATCTTCCCAGTTTCGATTGGCCATTTTCAGATTAAAGCTATCCAATTTGTAAATTCACTAATTGTGATTGTAGTTTGACAGGTATCTTGCTCCAGAATACTTTGTTTATGGAAAGGTTAATGAGAAGACGGATGTGTATGCATTTGGTGTGGTCCTTCTTGAGCTAATAACTGGAAGGAAGCCAATTGATACAGCAAGTCCCAAGGGTCAAGAAAGCCTGATTATGTGGGTAAGTCCTGGTTTTTACAGTTGACTCTCTTCTTCATGTTTATTTATATTGATTATCCTTATTAGGGGCTCATGTTTAACCTTCTTTAAATGTTGAAACCAGGCAAGACCACTCTTACAGGATGGGAATATGGAAAGTCTTGCTGACAAATGTTTGCAAAATGTTTATGATACAAATGAAATGCATAGAATGATGCTTGCTGCTACGCTTTGTCTAAGGGAAACATCTCATTACCGTCCTTGCATGAGCCGAGTAATTTATCTTCCTCTATTCATTTCTATATGCTTCAGGGGCTTGTTTTTACTACCTCGTGTGTTTTTTGAGGGTATTCTTTACCTGCAAAAATTACTTTAGGGTGCAATTTCTCTTACATTTTCTTTTAGCTATAAAACACTCTATGTTAACCACATCTGTTCATCTCTGCTTACTCTTTAATACCAAGATATGATTAATGGCAGATTTTAAAACTACTACAAGGAGAAGATGAGAGGACTGACTGGGCGTGGTGCCAGAATACAATGATCAAGGATATGGATACTTCAGATGAGGATGACATTGTAGAAAATCAGGGGGGGCATGATATACAAACCCATCTCACCCTTGCCATGCTTGGGGTGGATGATGATACGGTATCACTTAGTAGCACAGATCATAGTGTGGGCATTTTGCCAACAAACAATTCTTTGGAAGATTACGGACTGCGCCGATGTAGCAATTCATCAAGCTTTTAATTCAAGATTAAAAGAAGTGAGTTTTGTTGCCAGCAATACATTTGTTTATGGTTGCTTTATAAGTTTCCCATGGCCACAGTGGTTTCATATTCTTATATGGCCAGGAATGTGACGTATTATGCTAGACCTCAAAGAATAGCTAAGGATTGTATGAAAACTAGGGGATTGAACAATAACATTGACTTCGTTAAAGCATTCCTTGAAGTTAGAAGCAAGCTCATGGGCGGAAAGGAAGATCAAGATGTCAGTACTCCATTATCTTGGCTGCAGATCTGAGCAATGTTTGACTAGTTGGCATCTTTTGTTCGCATGCTGATTTTTTCAGTGTCGTGTCCACATTTCTACTTTTTACTGTCAATCTCATGTAAATAGTGAAAATGGATCTACGGTGTTCATTACACTGCTCTGGGTAGACAAGTACCAAGAAGAGTAACTTTTTGGTAATGCTACTATATTGTCAATTCAGAAGTGGTGGAGAGAACCGTAGAAAGAACTACCCACTACTAACCAGTTCTCATGGATGCCAGGTTGATTGATCAAATGGATCAAATGTGCTGAAGCTTGAGATCCTTCTTTGATGCGCCATAAGGGCCATGCCTGATGCGTTTTTGGTCTAACAAAAGGACCAAGGGTTCAAATAGTTAATGGTTAGCATTCACCAACTATTAAAACAGAGTAGCCATGTCTAATTTTCAAATTTCATTTATAACACTAGCAATTTTTATTGCATAATATCAGGAATGAACAGATGCAGGGTTTTCAAGATTCAGGTTGAATATCACAGAAGACAATGCAAAGGTGTACCGGTGAATACTATGGTATTAATGAGAATCAAAAGTTAAAAGCTACACAGTAGAATGCATTTATTCATCTTCAAGGATATCACAGCACACACCACACTGCATTTTCACTTTTCATCCATAGAAATGTTTCCATCGATGGAAGGATTTATGGTTAACAATAGCAATAACTAAAGACCTTGTCACCATACTAATGTGCATATTCATCACTTATTGTAAAGGACTGAACCTAATTCCTTTTTATTTAATTACCAAGCCATAATCATGACAATATCCACAAAATTCAATAAGAATGGTTTAGGTTGTGTAAAATTCCACCACTATATGTTCGTGGGTCATATTCCTTCCATGGTACCATTTTGCTACATAATAACATGAAGAGATAGGTACCATTCTGCTGACTTAACAACATACTAATCTCATCACTAAAAGAATAACAATTGTAAGAATCTAACAGATTTTGCAAATATATGAGCTCAACTTATAATTATATAGTATTTATATTTTGGCAATTTTTTATTGCCATGAAACGCTGCTTCTCGAGTTCAGGTAATTGCAAAGCTGTTCTATAACATTACACCTTAAAAAATTCAGCCTTCAAATCCAAAACATTAAAACTATCCTACATCTCTAACTTCAAAATTTTTAATGCCTACACCTTTTGTAAGGAAAAAAGAAAAGGCAAGAAATACAATATGAAACCCAAAATTTGTTCAAGAAAATAAAGCTATAATCAATAAAAAAAAATAAAGCTTATGGCATGGTCTGCTGAATCATCTGAGGTACTCAATTATCCTCAGCAGCTTTGGAAGTCTCAGATGCCTGTAATTCACCATCATTTTCCAGCTTTTGGACCTTATTTGATCGTTCATCTTTGGCAGATCCATCATCCTCTTCAAACCGTCTGTGTTTCTTCTCTATGCTGGTACCATTCCCCTTTGTAAAGGGCTTTCGACTGTTAGATGAGTGCCTGCCTCCTCTACCACGGCCACCTCTAAAATTAAGGGTGAATGGTCCCAAGTAAGTAAGTTATTTTAAAATCAAGTCATCATCACGGAAAACTCTAAAACTCCTACCATTGAAACCCAATATAGAGACAGTTTTTAGGAAAATATTTTGATGGACAGCATTGTGGCATGTCATAAATAAGCATCCACATGGACTTGTTCTAGGGTAGTTTAAAATAACTTCTTGTTTCTTTTGAATAAATCTTCTTGTAATACTAGAGAGGCCACTCAGTTTTGGTGATATTTTCAGTGCTTTGTTTAGTTATGTGAATTCGTTAGATGCAAAACAAGTATTGGTTAATTTCATGAAAACCAATCTGCAGAATTGGAAATGTAAGCATATGTGCATGAATGTAGTAGAGAAAGGGGTACTGTTCTAATTGAAGTGAGAGTGAAAGAGACCTTTTGAAAATGTTATTGTTTCAAGCAGTTGGAATGGTATCAGTAGGAATCAGTATGCAGAAATTAAACAGAATAAATGGGAATCAAGGCGAATCAAGCATTGTATTGCATATCAGATCTAATAAAGTACCAATGATTCTACAGCTCTGGTTAAGTACTCAATAGTGCTTCCAAGGTTGCAGAACTTCAATCTACAGTCATAGATATTGAATGGGTGTTTGCAGTTATATTGTTCCTCTGCCAAGAACTCTGCTCTTTTGGACCTCAATTCCCCTCAAATAAAAATGTTCTGTTTAATTGGAACTTATTTACATCCTAACATGCAGGTCGATTTCTCCAAGAGAATGTACCTGGGAAAAAAATGATATCCAAGTTGAAATCTTAACAATGGAATTAACTAATTATTTTCAATCGATTTCCTTCATTGTTGCTAGTTGATTTTTCCTGGGATTATCGACATCTCATTTATTGGGTTCACCTCACCCTGATTTGAACTTCTTTCATTTGAATCAACTTCATCTCTGGTTAGAACATATTTTGATTGATTTCATTTTCCAACAAATGTGGTATTTAAGTTACTTTCTTCTTGCAAGTCGATTTTACCGTTATTAGTACACTGCTAGTAGATTTGTTTGACATGATCATTTTCTTCAATTTCAGGGTCGACTAGCTTAATGATAGTGTCCTTTTGCTTCAGCTCATGTTCATTCATCAGTTCTCAATTGATTCTCTCTGTGTTCAAAATGGATTCAAGTAGCTTAGGAATTACATCGATTTCCATGTTCATTCATCAGTTCTCAACTGATTCTCTCTGTGTTCAATGGATTCAAGTAGCTTGGAAATCACATCAATTTCCTTTTATATTGTATTAAAATGTACAAGAATGTCATAGTGGAATTGCTTTCCACAACAATACTTCTTTGTAACTATGGACTTTATCTCAACTCTACTGGATTTCATTTCTAACAAGAGATTTCCTTAATAAATTCCTCTTGACAAATTTTTCTGTTATAAAACTTTGCAAAAGCATACCCTTGGTATAGCTCACTACACAAGAAAATTCATTTTTGAAGCATAATTCTTATACTTGCAACTTTCATTTCTCTGTATAGACTTTCTAGAAAATAAATTGCGTGTAAAGAGTCTATATTCCACTCTTGGATTCATTTTGTTGGAGAGTTATGTGAAGGACTAACGAACCTAGTAGTCACAGGACGAAACAAACCCTGAGGCAGTAAAAATTTGTACATGGGTCCACATTTGCTCCCGTTATGGTCCTTACAGAGAGTGCATTGAAGGTAGGTATGTTGCAGTTGGTAGAATATGACGAATGTGCTCCCTTCATGTTCTCTAAGACGACAACTTACAATTATTTGACAATTTCCTCATCCAAATGATTTTGAATGAGTAATTTCATCTAAATTTAACTGATTTTCAAACTGAGATTTAGTCAGTGTTATTGAGGAGTGAAATAGAAACTGATTTTCTCTTGCAGAGAATAACAAGGATTGGTGTGAGCTTATACTCTGCCTTATAAACCTTCAAATACAAATAAGCTCTTGTATCCCTATTTCAATCACATAATTTAAATGAATATAATGTCATTTTATTAGAAAAATGCAATGAGTATGAAATAGATCATCAGAATGGCCACTGTAGCCCAGGCTGGTGAGAACTTGAGTATTTTATATCTGACTAAACACATGCACATGAAAAGAAACATCACCTGACACAGACATGAACAAGATAGAATCTAGATATTAGAATTTTGGGGAAAAACAATTGCGCCTTAACAGAGAGCTTCTTATCCTACACCACACATTTCACTCTTTCAAGGTGGAGTTACAAACTGAACATGCAATGACTGAGCTGCATGGTCACCAAAGTTGTAACACACCCAAAAAAACAATGCTTCATATCGGCTTCTCAATTATGTGTGTTTAGCATTAGTGATATAGTCTCTTCTGAACTTTTATTTCAAGTAGAAATTTGATTAAATTTCAGAAGTGCAAGAAATAACAGAAAACCCTCCGACAGTAAATTGATAGGAGAAATCTTCAAAAAAACCTGGAAGCTGTCCTGTTCATATTGTCCTGGACTTTTCAGCCAAGTTAATATGTCTGTAAAGAATACTATTTTATCCTGAGAAAAGATTGACACTTTGTTTATCACTAGATGAAAATAAATTAGAAGCAAAACATCAGGTTGGTGACAAATCCAAAACAAGTTGCAAGACTGTAACCCAATCTGCAAAACATCAAAAAACTGATTGTCCCAGAGTGGGATGCACTATGGGAAGCTGTGCTGTCCCATCTTTTACTAGTGTCAGCTTCATAGCACCTGCTTCCATTTCCAGCAACTCTGTCTTTAAGAGAGCATCGGCCTCTATCTTGATAGTGTTGTCATCAAGAGATTTGTAGCTGATTTCCATTTTTAATCTTTATGGCAGCTGTTTATAGTCCTGTAGGACTGAAAGTATGGATGTTGCAAAGCTTCATTAGCTGTTATTCTTTTGTTTCCATCCACTTGTAACATTTGTTTCAGCAAATCCACACCTTCTAGACACCCAACATTTTTAACAAATCTTGTGAGGGATGGGAAAGGCTTTCCTGGATTTGGAAATATGATATCCAACTGCTCCTTTACAGATTGCCCACGAAATAGCGGCTCACCGATGAACAATTCTGCCGACATGTTATTTGTTGCTTTTTTCTAGACTAGCTCTCACAAAGCATTTGAGTTGTTCTTGTTCCTGGTTGGTTTTTTTATAATTTTATAGACAAGTTCCATGTCGTGGAAATGTGAAAAAAGATAGTGATATTGCCACCATGTGGCTCTTATCATATATGGTTTTATACTTCTTCAAAAAATTCTCTAAGAGTTCACAATGCTAAAATTCACTAGGACTTTACAAAGTTTTATTATTTAGTGAAAGACTTGCCAAGTTCTTACAAGATTTTATAATTGAGTAAAATATTCGCCATGCCTGGTGAGAGATTCGCCAGAAAATTATATATACATATTATATTATTGATAAAATCGCCTTCCATTTTTCCTATATACCATGGAGATTCGCCCAATTATTATATTTATAAATTTGGGGGGGGTTCTTAAAATTTTCCCTGGTGGAGAAACTTGTGCCAGTCTATTCATTAAGCAGGTTGTCGAGGTAACTGTTCCAACTTCCATTTCTGTGTTGAATTATGCGACGTTGGATTTCATCACCAACTAGTGTTTTCGGTACGGAAATTTACTGTTTGTGTGTGGTTTGACTCCTAGATTTGATAGCGTGTGTTAATTTGTTTGTTTTTACTTTTTAGAGACCATAGGTGTGAATTGTGAATTTTAATTGTTAGGTGTGAATTGTTAATTGTTAATTTTAGTTTTAAATTGTTAATAAAATTCACTGAAGTTGAATATAGTGGCAACTGTCCGGAATTTACCAACCAAGGAACCCCTCTAAATGAGAATCCTAGTACCTTTCCTTATTTTGGAGATGTTGGTCCTCCTTATATGGCTACTTTGTTATTAGATGGATTTACAATAGGTTTACTGATATGGTTATTTTCAACTTCGTTGGCCCCAAATACTCTAATTGCTCCACCTCAACCGAATGCTTCACCTCAACAGAGTTCACCATCTCAACATCGCCAACCTTTTGTTGACCCTTTACCTTCTTTGCCTAATATTTCTTCCTCCATTTCTTCCTCTTCGCTTGGTACAAGCCTTGACACTAGTAACCAGGTGGCTAAGAAGAAGAAGAAGAAGCAAGATAAGAAAGAATTCAACCAACCAACCATGGCTGTAAGTGTTAGTTGTGTTGAGGAAACCTCCAACATGCATCGTAAACCCAAATACCTTTGCAGGCTTTGTAAGGGTGACCACTTCCTTATCAATTGTCCTGGTATTCCAAAAGTCTTGGAAGTGTTGTTATAGACATTTTTAGGCACTGCAACCCCAAGCATAAAATGTCCATAAACCAAGGGCTCCTAAGTCCCTAAAAGTGTTGTTCTAACCCCTAAAGGAACAAGTTCAACTGATTACAACTTCTCCTAGAAGTTCTCCATGAAAAACTACTTAGAATTGGTCAAAACAGGATCATTTCACCTGCTCCATAGGCAAAGTGCATTGCATCTCACCTAAGTACACTCTGTGGGTGCGTTGCATTTCAAGAAGCCCTTATATGGGGTATGATGGGCGAGAAGTGACAAATGGCAGTGTCAATCCGCGAGGTGGAGAGGCATGGAATCTTCCAGAAACTTCTCCTGTGACACTTGCCTCTCTGAATTCGACCAAGGATGAGTAAGAGATCATCAATCTCCAAGTGGAAGCAAGAACTATCAGAGGGAAGACGCTAATCAAATCACAAGCTGACTCATCTCCCTTACAGATATCTATATGGATCCCCTATCCCAGAGATCCAGAGGCTGGAATTTTGCATCTTGTAAGGAATTGATGTTGGTTTCTTGAGGCAACATCATAATGTTGGGTGATCTAAGCTTTGCATGAGGTGAAGAAGGGCTCACTTTCTGAGAGGATGATGCTGGGTCAGAACAACTAGTTGTAACTCTCTTGGCTCTTTCTTGATTATCAATAAAGCTATTCAAGTTTTCCTCCATACTCTTGTGTTGTTTATGTTTTACACATTTGTATGGTCAATTTATATCTGATCCTAGATTTTTTATGATAATAGATCCATGTTCTTGTATAGTGTTATGCTACTTTGATTCTACAGGTACTTTGTGAAGCTGGGTGTACAAGGAAGCAAGTAGCAAAGGACTATCAGAAGAGAGAGGAATCGAGCTAGGAGCCAAGCGCAAGACAAAGGTTGGTCTCCTTTATTCTTCTCTCATCTATATTTCATAAAGGAAAAACGAAAGTAGCTTTACTTTGTTTGTTCCTAAGGTAGCTACCACACCTTAGTGGGATTAACAGTTCTGCATAGACACTTTTCCCTGTAACAAAATGGCGACTCCACTGGGGAGCGACTAGGTTGTTTGTTTATCTACCTTGTTTTTTACTTTATAAACTTACAGACGGAGCCTGAAGTTGAGCCAAGTAACTTTCGAACTGCATTTGCTATGAAAATGAAAAGTAGAGAAATGCCGCTTCAGTCAATCTACGGGTTTTGTTTATGAATTAAACAACTGATTTACAAACTCTCTAATTTCCCTTGTGGTGGCTCTAGTAACCTCTTTACATCTACCCCTGTTGTTGATTTACTGATCAGCACTTGCTCGGCCAAAATCCCTCAACTGAACTGCAAACTGTGACCCGGAACCCAAGCAAAGTCTCATCCCTGGCCCAGCGCACTCTCTATTCTATGAATCTGAACTTTAGCACACTTCCCGAGTGTAGTAGGTGCGCTGCATTTCAAGTTCACTATGTTACAGGTGCCCTGATCAGACTAGACATTGTTCCTGAATGTTGGTTTTTGTTCATTCTTTTTAGTTCTATTCATGAGTTTTGTTATCTATGGTCAGTACACCTCTGTTTGAAACCCATTTCCTTGCTATTATTCCGCCTCCATTGTGCAAAGGACTGTAAATGTTTTTGTGTATTTTTTGAGTCATTTTCAGTTCTCCTTTTCAAAAAGTAACATAATTGTACCGTCGTTTCTTGATTTGAAAGTGTCGCAAGTGTCATTTTCAGTCATAGGAGAGAGTCTGATTGCTCTTGATAGTCGATTACCCTATTACTATTGTATTTGATCTGAATTTGTAGTTTTTCTAGTGTCGAAAGCAAGTAGTCATTTCCAAATCGCAAAGTGTTGTCATTATCTTCATTTTTTATTTTGAAAAGAAACTTGTTAGTAATTTTCGCTTGAAAAGTAATTCAGGTTTGCGCATTAGCTTTCTTTTTATCATTCACATATTAAGAAGGCTGAAAAAAAATACATGCATGTGCATTTGCATTTAGACTGTTTGATTGGTTTGATTTAGGACAGTGCATATAGTGTGTGCTCTTTTCTCTTTGTTGAAAGAATTTTGTCTCTCTTTCCTTAGAAGCTAGGATTTTCATTGCACAAAGAAGATAAAATACTGTTTATCATATTAGATTGCATTTTAGGAAATGTACATCTACATCATGCGGTGAACCTGAAAGGCAAATTTCTTAAGCAAGATCAACTATAAAATAAATTTAATGAATCTAACAACGCTTTGGAACCTAATGCACAACATCTAGAAGTCTAGGTTAGAGACATATTCAGGCGTCGTAAAGCCTGGTAACTGTTGTTCTCACTGTTGGTTGGGTGATTCCTCCACTTTGAGACGATAAGTACCGGTACGGACTTGTGCTCCCACGTACCATTGAGTATATTTTTGGAGACCACAATAGGCTTAAGCCTTTATCCATAGGAAGTCGTGTTTGCTGCCCTATCGATCGCAATGCACTGAACACAACATTCGGGAAGATTGACTACCATACCATAAAAAGTATTCTGCAGTTTTGCGATTGGTTTGGCAATCCCTCTGCCTAGATTTCCAAAGCAGTCCCTTTCATTCCTTTTCAGACTCCTTAACGGAAAAGGTCCATCTGAGCACTTGTCACTTCAGGCTCATTAAAAATCAAAGGCAACTAGGGTCATCTTTTGTTTTTTCTCGACTCTTAAAAATTGAAAAAACAAGTTGTGTCAAAGTGTCTAAAATTCATCTAATTCGGAAACATACTTCCCCTTGATTTTTAGTTGATCGAGTAATCCACAATCGTGGAAGAAAGTCAATTGAAACCCCGTCGTTCGCGGAGGCTTACGAGTCAACCGTCTTTGTCTTCGGAATCGAAACTATTACGGACAAAGCGAACTCAGTTAACCGATTTCAAATCTCCTGGTAAGTTAGAATAAGTGTTCCAACAACATCAGAGACTTCAGTTACTCCAAACATTTCTGGTATCCCTGCCTTTACAAAAGAAGTTTAGCAGCCACCGAAGGACAGTAGTGCTGATCCTAGTCTAAGGGTAAACACTTGTGTTCCTGAAACAGTTTCATCTACAACCAGTTCGGAAAGTGTTGTTCCCCAAACATCTGTCGCTGCAGATTCCATACCTTCTTCGGCACCAGAAATATTCTACGGACCTGACGATCTACCTCTTCCACTTAGTCTGATTGCTATAGAAGAGATTGTGGAGGATCCTCCATCTAGTACTCCATCGCAATTTGGAGTCGGGATCGCTCTGTATCCTTCTTCATAAAAAATTAGTCTACCGCCAGCGGAAGCTCCTGTAGAATCGCTAGGTAATTTTTTGGATAGACTAGAAATGTCTGAACAACCGTCAACATCTACGACTGTGTTGTCCAACACAGTGATGACAGAACTTCCTGCTATCACTCCAACAATGTTTGCCGGTATACCATCTGTCCCAACTAGCTCTCAATCGCTAGAAGGAGCCCACTCAGGGGCTATTTCGACGGTATGGTCCATTCCTGTTTGTTCATCCGGAAACTCTTATGTTGAGTCTCAAAAAATTGATCCATTCGGAGGTCAATTTGGGCAGTCCGGTCCTCAAGGGAAAACCATTCCCTTAAGTAACAGATTACCGCCGTATGGGCGGCAATATACCCTTTCATTTTCCCCTCCGAGAGGACAGTCATACGAGAGTTCACAACAAAATTCAAGTTATGCTGGAATTACGTCAAGCGGTTGGGTACCGATACTACCTCAACAACCAAGAGTTGTATATTTGATGCAACAATGTTTGCCTATGTCATGTATACCAACTACGCCAGCTATTGTGACGGTGTCGCAAGTACAAACGCTGCCTGTTGTATGCCAACCTCAGGTTTCTCAGGTTGTAATGCAACAACCTCTTGACCCTGCAACTCAACCATAATTTCTGACTGGTGGAATGACACAAGTTCAAACGGGTACAATTACCCCTCATCTTGGTCAAACAGTTAGTATCGGGCAACAACACATGGCTTCACAACCATGGCTAGTGCAATACCAACAACCGCAATTCCAACAAGTATACCAAGGATCTGAGCAACAAATCTTTGCAAATAGTGGGCAGCCGTATATTCAAAACGGTCAAAATCAACCATTCTACAATGGTCATGCCCACCAACCTTACCAAAGTTACCAGCATCAAATGCATTATGCTGGTATGCAAAGACCAACTGCTCAGGCGATCCCATCTTATCCTGGGTATGCTTCACCTAACCTGAATCAACAGTTACCCTTCGTGGTGACTTTAGAGTTACCTGATTTAAATCGGTTAACAAACGATCCAATCGCTTACGCCCCTTGGTGGCCAGCGATTCCGCATAAACTTCCATCAGATATTCCTAAATTTAATGGAAATTCGGGTGAAGATCCGTCGAATCATGTGATGACCTTTCATCTGTGGTGTTCATCAAACACCATAAGCGATGATTTGATTAGGATTTGCCTTTTCCAGAGGATGTTAACTGGTTCATCAGCAAAATGGTATATCAAATTGCCCAGAGCTTTGTTTAACAACTTTAGTACCCTAGCCACAACCTTTCTAACCCATTTTCAGTTACCGATAAGGTACGAAACGAGAACGGAACTTCTTACCAATTTCAAACAAACAACGACCACTCATATATCTGATCATATACATGAGTGGCGACGTCATCGTAGAATGGTAAAAACGTATGTTCCTGACTAGCTTTTAGCTGAATGGTTTATTAAGTCATTATTGCCTTCCATCACGGAATATGTGGCAAAAGGGGGAGTCGTCACCGAAGAGTAGGTTATCGCTCGTGCACAATATTTGGACTTGATTTACACTCAGTCTGGCACGATCTACGATAAAATATCTGACGCTCCTAGACCGGAATTCTCAGTCCCTCCTCCTAAATCAAACAATGACTCTCATGCTGGCGATGGCGTGATTAGCGCAACAAACACGAAATCGACAAAGGTTACATCTAAAAAGGCCCATAATATTTCCAGTCAAAATGCAAAAGAAGAACTTCTTGCCTCGGAAGTAAATGCCGTCTCGACAGATAAAGGCAAAGAAACCAAGCAACTAGGGGGCAAGAAGAAAATCAAAGGGAAGAAGAAGAAACAGGAAGAATCATCACCTGAAAAATCTTCTGCAAACCCTCCTGGAAATAGGAAACCAAAAAATCCATGCTTTATATGCGATGAGGATCATTGGACAACAGATTGTCCACACAGAGCTGAGCTTAAAAAATTCTTCAAGAATTCAAAAACCTCGGCAGTATTAACTGATCCGTTTCCAAATCCAGGAAGAAATCTGGTTGACAGTGGAAATGCTTCCCCATCTCAAGTGCTGATGTTGTCGGTTTCCAAACAGCAAAATGATGCTTTGATATCGACAAGGAACAAAGATTACGAGAATCCACAGCTGTCGAACAACGAGGACAAAGATCAACCTAGTAGTTCGACAATAATTTCAACAGAAGTTGCGTCGCCCATCATTCCTGAGTTGACAATAAAACCACCAAAGGGAGTAGTACACAAGTCGACATTTAATCCTTGTGCTAGAGCAGCACAGGATTATAATATAGTAGAAGATCTAGCCCAATCGCCATCCACTATGTCGACACTTGAGGTACTGCAAAATTGCCCATCCCAAAAGCAGGCTTTATTATCAGCCATCGGTGGGATAGACCCAAAGGATTCCAATCTTGTGTCCTTTAATCATAAAGGATACGATCCTCAGTTACCAACTCAACTAGCTTTCCTCGTTCAAGTGAAATCCCTCAACAAAATTGTTCATCGAACAATTATTGATGAGGGGGCATCTACATGTATTATGTCGATGAGTTGCTGGAAAACTTTAGGATCTCTGGACAATCTTGTCACGATCTTCGACGACATTAAAAGCATTTGATGGATGAACATATACCCCATATGGTATTCTAAGTAACTTGATGATTGAACTAGGAGGGAAAACAGTAGAAATAGATGTTGAAGTAATCGACAGAAACCTCGATTATAACATCCTACTAGGAAGACCATGGATATATGCTATGGCTGCTGTTGTGTCGACCTATTTTAGGAAGATTGCATTTCCCTTTCAAGGAGGGATTACAATCGTCGATCAACAAACCTTCCTTCCCAATGGTTCTCAAGTTACGGGAAGCATTCCAATGATCCATGGAAGCCCCCATTCACTTCAAAATATTGGAGTAGGCCTACTAAAAGACCCTATATTAATGGGAACTTTTACCCTTCCGCCTCTAATCAATTTAGCATAAGTAGCATCGATAGGAACCTGCAATATAATATCTTCAATTAAGAAGATCTCAGAAAACGATATCAACATGGATCATGTGCAGGTATTTCCTCCAAGCCCAACAGAAATATTGTAGCAATCAATGTTCCTAGCATGGCAGGTAAACCCAAATCAACGCTCATCAAGCATTTGGATAGATAGGTCTAAGGAATATGGCACCCCTTCAGATCCTTGGTCGTGAGTGCATGTCACCGACGAAGGAATTGTTCAATCAATGGTAATTGAAGGGGCACCATGGGAAGATTACCACCATCGTTCCCTTCTTTCGGATTGTGAAGAAGATACTCCTGATGACCTTTATCATCCTTCAGTTTTTTATTTTCTATCAAATACTGTAAACATGGTGGATTCCGAGCGAAACTTGTCCAACATTGAAGAGACTATCGCCATAAATATCTTGACCAAAACATATGTTGTAGAGAATATTTATGTTGGCAAATGTTGTTCTCCTTCAGAACTGCAAATATATAACTCTCTTTTTCGCGAATTCAGAGATGTCTTTACTTGGTCATATAATGAAATGCTAGGCATTGACTCGAGTATTATTGAACACGAAGTCAAGATGTATCCAGATATCAAACCAGTACGACAACGGCTACGGCAGGTGCACCCCAAGAAAGCCGCTGCCATCAAGGCAGAAGTTGAAAAACTTCTCCATGCTGGTTTCATTTACCCAGTTCCTCTAACCGATTGGGTATCGAATATTGTCCCTGTTATGAAAAAACAAGGAATGATTAGAGTGTGCGTCGATTATAGGGATGTAAATCAAGCTTGTCCAAAAGAGAACTAACCTACACCCTTCATTGACCAGATAATTGATGAATGCATCGGATGTGAAATCTTTTCATTTATGGATGGATTCTCCGGGTATAATCAAATAAATATCTGCCCACAGGACCAGTCAAAGATTGCATTTATTTGTCCATGGGGCACATTCACATATCGAAAATTACTCTTTGGTTTAAAGAACGTAGGGGCAACATTTCAGAGGGCAATGAATTATGCCTTCCACGACATCAAAAACATCGTTCAACCATATCTCGATGACCTTCCGGCTCATTCGCAAAAGCGGATTGATCATCTGCAGCATTTAAGAGCGATATTTCTATGTTGCCGACACTACAAGATACGACTCAATCCACACAAATGTGTGTTCTGTGTCAGTTCTGGTCATTTACTTGGCTTTGTAGTCTCGAAATACGAGATTCTTCTCAACCCATGTAAGGTTCAGGCAATCATAAATTTGCCTCCACCTTCGAATTTGCTTCAGATTCAGAAACTCCAAGGGAAAGCAAACTTTCTAAGGAGGTTCATTCCAAATTACGCTGAACTTGCTAAAGGTTATACTCGTCTATTGAAAAAGGAAGTGCCCTTTGTTTGGGATCAGGCTGCGCAATCTTCCTTTGATGCTTTGAAAGACTCCCTAATGAAAGCATCATTAATGTATGCTCCTGATTATCAAAAAAACTTTAACCTGTATCTGGCTACAGCGGATACAACCATCGCAATGGTTTTAGTTCAAGAAGACAACGGAATTGAACATCCTATATATTATTTAAGTAAGAACTTAAATGATACATAAAGCAAATATTCTTATGTTGAAAAGCTAGCGCTCGTAGCTATTCAAGCGATACAGAGATTTTGACACTATGTCCTCTATCGAAAAACTACCATTCTGTCAGATTGCAACCCCATGACTTATATATTGTCGCAACAGTTGCTGGGAGGAAAATATTCAAAATCGATAGCGATTCTACAAGAGTTTGATCTGGAATTTGTCAAATCCAAGTCAAAGAAAGCCCTGGTTTTCGCAGAATTATTATGCGATCTCCCATCATTGTCCAACGATGAAACATCCGAAGAAACGATCGTGGACGAAAATTTGTTTCTGATATCTTCAAGCAATCTGTGGTATGGGGATATAATCATTTATCTCCAAACCCAAAAATATAGGCCCAATACCTCCCGCTCCAAAAAAAACGTATTCGATACCAATCAAAAGACTACATGATTGTCGGTGATACACTTTACCGTCGTGGTGTCGATATAGTTCTACGGAGGTGCCTGACCCATGAGGAGGCCGAAAAAGTCCTGAATGATTGCCATTTAGGCACATGTGGGGGCAATCAATCCAGTTACGCTACAGAGCAAAAATTTTTACGAGCAGGATACTTCTGGACAACAATGTTCAAATATTGCATAACTGCAATCAGAAGTTGCCATAACTGTCAAATTTTTGATAGCAAAACCAGAAGACCACCCGCACCTCTGTGGCCAATAGTTGTTGTTGGGCCATTCACCAAATGGGGCATCGATTTCATGACATGTAACCCCACCTCGACCAGGGGGCATGGGTATATCATAGTCGCAGTTGACTATTTTACCAAATGGGCCGAGGCGATGCCTACATTAGATAATACTGGTGAAACAGCTGCCCTCTTCTTTTTCAATCATGTAGTCGCCAGATTCGGCGTCCCACAAGCTATAGTCATAGATCATGGATCGCATTTTCGAAATCACATGATGGTCGAATCAGCTGCAAAATTAGGCTTATCTCAAGTTAGCTCTACTCCATATTACCCGCAAGCCAACGGACAAGTTGAAGCAATCAACAAGGTCCTGAAGCGCATGCTGCAAAGGATGATTGGAGTTCACAAAAGAAGTTGGCACCTAATCCTGTACTCAGCCCTGTGGGCTTACCGAACATCGGTGAGGAATGCAACCAGTTTTACACCTTTCCAACTGGTGTATGGCCTAGAAGCAGTCTTACCAATCCATTGTGAAATCTCATCCCCGAAACTCGCAATTGACCTTCTCCCTGGGACTTCAGAAGAGGAGGCTCTTTTCTTGGAACTAATCCAATTGGATGAAACCCATCGTGATGCCACTTTGGCTAACAAAGCCCATAAGAAATGAGTCAAGGCGTAGTTCGACAAGAATGTCAAACCCCGTGTCTTCTCAGAAGGTGACTTGGTCTTGCTTTATGACCAAGAATCCGATAAATGGGGGCAGGTAAATTCAAGTCCTTATGGATGGGCCCCTATATTGTTAAGCGAGTGTTAGCAAAAGGAGCCTACGAGTTAATGGATTATGACAGGATTCCACTGGCACAACCTCGTAACGGGTTGTACCTTAAACGTTACTATATGTGATTTAGTATAGTAACCTATATGCTTTTGTTATGTTTTTGTTTTCACTAAAGTATTTTTTTTGGTCAAGTAATCCACTTTTTACATTTATTGCAGATGTCAAACCTATTTGATTCATGTGTTGGATATGCCGACGGAGCGAGTCGTAGTTCACAGAACCTATCTTCCGCGGCCTGGGCCATTTTTTATCCAAGTGGCGAGTTAGTAAGTTTCAGAGGGGTATGTATTGGTTGATCAACGAATAACATCACTGAATATAGCGCGTTGATAGAAATTCTCTCTGATGCCATCACACATGGCATACGTCGACTGATTGTCAGGCTAGACTCACAACTCGTCATACTACAACTCACTGGTATCTACTCTGTCCGAAATCCAGCTATTTATCACATGTTCCTAAGGGTTAAGATTTTAGAAAGGCAATTTGATTTTATTCAATATCATCATATTTCCAAAAGCTTAAACACATTAACTGACTCATTGGAAAATTATGTGTTAGATAGACATTTGCAACATTTAGAAAAAGAAGAATCTCATCAAAATTTGCATCAGGATCATGCAACTTAACCAAAATAAAACTCCAAAAATAAAAAATATATATATAATTGTTTATGGTTTACACATAATGTTCTGTAACCAAGACAAAATTGGTCAAATGACCCAAAACTCAAAACGCTAGGGGGCACCCTAGTCTAATGTTGCTCATGATAACAAGTCACAGCCTGTGCGATCATGCGTAAGAGCCTAGTCCATCGTCTTGGCACACCAGTAGTACGTCGCTGCAACCTTAAAGGCAACTCGTCAGTCCTCACATCTGGAATACCGAGAGTGAGGCCCTCGACCTGATCCTGTAATGCTGTGAGAGTCTCGGCCACATCGAGGTCGCGAAGGATAGCCCTTCCAACAGCCTCTCCTGCTAGGGTGGCAGCTGACATTCTCAGGCGTACTACTGGCCGAACAGGACTGACATCTGCATGAACACATGAGCTTTGATTAGTCTTGATAGGATAAGGCACAAGGAAATTATAAAATAAAAACGATAGACAAGAATATGGTCAAAGAATTTACCAATGGCACCCCACTATTTGCCAGTCGACAGTACTAAATCTAGGTCACCCCGGAAGTCCATACCAACATATGGATACTCAGAATAAACCATCTCCTGATGATCAAACCACCTGAAGAAGGTATCAGAAAAGGAAATCTGAGACTGACCATCATGTTTAGACATATGGTCGACCCATCTCTGCATACGTGGTTCAGTCAGTGGAGGTAAATCGAGTGCAATATACTGCGGCTACATCAGTGGTATCTTTTCCAAGGTGAAGGCAATTAAGATAGAACCATTTCCAAGTTCTTCAATCTCCCGCTCTTCACCTTCGTCAACTGTTCTTTCATCACAAGGAAAACTGCGTCGCACCAGTTGAACACCTTCGGTTGGAGACATTCCAAGGCCTATTGCATATAAGATCGGTTGGCCACATGAAGAGCCGCACCACCAACCATCCTACCAAAAGTGAACAGAATAGTCCTCAGGGACCTGTCATTGACATCTCGGATGATGATCTTGCCATCTTTACTCAGCTGAGATCCCTCTCTGCAATACCTGCGAACATAATCTCTCACAGATTCACCTCCTCGGGCCAAACCTGATAAAGAGATGGGGGCACCCCGCCTAGATAAGCTGGTCAAAAAATAGATGTCCACTACAGTCAAGGGGATGGATTTTCCCCTAATCTGGAACACCTGGCTGGTAGAATCCCAAGCATCGAGAAAATACTGCAGCAAGTTCATTTGTTGTCTCATGCTAGAAATGTGGAAAAACTTCAGCAAGACACAGTTCCGCAGTGCATTTACTGTAACCGGATCATGTAAATCAAGCATGTCCCCTTCTTCATGCTCACGTTCTCGCCATGTAATAGTCATCTTGCTCCAAAAATCTCTAAAAACAAACAAGAGAAGAGTTAGATCCTGATTTGGTGAGAAACAGACAAAATTTCCATCAAAAACTGTGCATAAATTTCCTTCCTTGCGCTCATCGCACCTACAGTGGTGTTCTGGGTGCGTTGCATGTCAGTTGGCCAGTAGACAGGCTAACATCCAACGCACCTTTCGATACACAAAGGGTGCGCTGGAGCCAGGGCGAGTTTTTCAAACCCCAGAGGCTTAGAAAAACTAGAAATCAAGCTCAGAATGCAAAATGGAAAGCATGAAATGAAAGAGCTCAGCTTTAGCTCCTACCTGGTCCAGACGGCGCCAAGAATCATCCATAGAATCTCCCAGAATTAGCTGATGAAAATCAAGGGGGAAAGCACCTCCAAAGCTCCAACAAGCCAAAGTTCAAATGAAAAGGTAAAATGAGAGGTAAAAGCACTTTTAAATTACTTTTTACGTAATTCGAGTAAAATATTAGTGTTCTAACTCATTTTTCAAACATATATTGTTCATTTCTAACTAGTTTGATGAAGCAATTGAAAATGCAGTACAATCTTTGAAAAAACAAAGCTATTTATGGTAAAGTCAAGAAATGACTGTTGTATTGAGCAGTTTTAACGCGGACTTCATGCTCGTTAAAAAATAAACATAAGCAATGAGCAAATGTTTCCCCCAGCATTTAAGCTCAATAAAAAATGAACCAATTCTCGGTAAATAATCATCGTGAATGTAGTACTTCAGCCTTTAAAGCCTTGGTCGTGTTCCCATCATCACCTCCACTCTGTATTGGCCGATCATTCACCTCCATTTGATTGTTTACCCCTTTTGAGGAACAGCTGCGAAGAGTGATCCCACTAGCCATCCTTGTAACACTGTTGTGATTGGAAAATTCCAAACCTTACCTGGAATCAGCTGCTACCCAATTTTATCACTCGTTCCTCAAAAGACGAGTCTCCTTTCATCTCTTTTCAACTGACTCATAAAATATGAAAAGATTTCCGAGCCATTGGCCTCTCCAGCTCGTTAAAGGGACCAGAAGTGCTATCCCTCCTTTAGATTTTAATCTTTTTGGACCTGAGGGATTATTACACAAAAAGATGGAGTGCTTGTTTTGTTTGACTCGTTAAAAGTATCGAAAATTTATCCCTTCTGTATTGTTTTATACTTTTTCGGACTTAAGGGATTAGATGACGAAAAAGGAATTTTGGAGTTTCCTTTACGTCCCTTTCCAGACTCTCTAAAATTGAAAAGGACCGAGTTATCTTTGTCGTTAAACTCGTTAAAACCTAATAGCGACAAACTTGTCCATAGCAGACAAGAACGAGTTTCACTATCGCTAGGCTCGTTAAAACATAGCGATGGGTTTGCCCGAAGGGAAAATTATAGAACAAGCATATGTTATCCTCCTCAGGCTTGACAAAAATAAAGAGGTACTGGTTAGCAATGGCTGGGGAAAAATTGGGAAGAAAACTTGAAGAAACTTTGTTGGTAGCAAGTCGCTCTTGAACATGAAACTTTCATTCTGCATCCAAGTCGGGTTGGGTTGTTTCATTCACCGGTCACATCACCATGGTCCTATCACACCATCCACATTTGGGGTTAATGCTACCAATCCATCACGTCAGTGTCGCCGATATGTTCAAGAGAATTCATCTGTGTCTCACCTGATGCAATACATTTACGCTCCATTCTTTCATGACCGCCACCCTGAACCTTATATCACCAGATCGTTTTCACCTCCACTAAAATCATTTGATCCATACCATTTCATTAATGTGGGATTCATTAAGGCCCTCCTATGACGGATCACTTCTTGTCGACATCAGCTCATTATCCAAGAAGTCGATCTAGGAACAACCCTTCCAGTACTTTGAAGCTTGCATGCCTCAATGGCAAGTTTCTCACTTCCGGCGACAGGTTTACATCAATGGCCTTCGACTGAAAGATTTTGCGTGGTGTTCGATGCCAAGTCCTTTATTCACACCACATGAATTGTACTGCAGTACCTTGAGGGTCATTATCATTATCGATGATTCCTCTCGCACTTGTTAACACCTTACATCATTGGCTGGTAATCAGGCGATGCCTTTCCATGTTCGACTCCAGAACTATTGAAAAGTGTGCAACAAGAAATGCTTGTTGAGAATGCAACAAGATGATGGAGCTTAGTGGAAATGAGTCGCCTTCACTAAGTTGGCCCGCAGGAAAATTATGGCGCAAGTTCTATTTTTTATCCCAACAGGGATGATCACAGTATGGGTGACCACAGTATGGGTGATCACAGTATGAGTGATCAAAGTCTATTTTTAGACTGGCTGTCAAAAATAGAAAATTCAAATATTATTGTCTCATAATAATATTTGGACTATAAACTTTGTCTTATTCTCTTGGAGCACTTCAGGATGAGCTACGGATATGGTACATGCAGATCCTAGAAGGAAATACGTGGTTACCTATGGGATGACTAATATTTGCATGCAGGACTTCAGTTAGAACTCAAGTGAGTTGAGTTTAGTGGACTGGAGGTGCAGTTGATGGAGTTGTGTTCAGTTTAACTTTGTTAAACTAGTTGTATTTAGTCTAACTGATCAATAGACTAGATATGAGTTGGGTGAATTAGTTATTAATTAATTCACAAGTTATTAACTCAAAATGCAACTATAGAATACATCAGTTAACTCAGTTGCATGTCAGTGCATGTTTAGTTCAGTAGGGACAGGTGTTAGAGGATCATACTGCTATCAGTTGTGACTATAGCTGTGCATGATGATTTGCACAATCAGAGGGATTGAGTATGCCAATGAATTGGCCAATACCAAGAATTGTAGCCTATGCTCACGTCGAACACAGTGTGAGTGATTATTTGCAGGTCAAATACGAGTTTGGTAAACCATTCTCATCAATTCTTGAGCAGGTATTGAGCTAGAGAGGCAGGCAAGCAGTGGAATAGATTTGGAGATCAGATCTGAGCTGTATTGTGTGTAGCATGTGGAGATAGTACTGAGTACTTGTGAGGAGTAGTGTACTATGTATTGTTACATGATTCAATCACTATTATATACAAATAGTTGGGGGTTTTAGCGAGATGCTTTCCCTGGGAAAATACTGTGTTGATATGTGTGATTGATGCTTCTATGTGCACCTGTGAATGTTTCTACTTCTGTAAATTGATTATCAACGTAGAGGAGGTTATGTATTATGCATGTTCCGCTTATAAGTGTATAATCAGGATAATCTCTGTGAATATGTGTCATATTATTCAAAATTTCTACATGGTATCAGAACGAGCTGATTTGTAGAAGAAGTTTTACATGATATCAGTGTTGTATTGATCATCAGATCTATTATTCAGGAAGTGTTTACATTTTATTTCTTCAGGCAGAGTTTGTAATCGGGCCAGGTAGCCTCTGGATTCATCCTTCTTTTGGAAGGTGAGATATCCAGTGAATGCCCATACAGTCGATCTCTGTATAAGAAATACTTTGTTCTCACGAATTCTAGATCGGAAGTGGTTGAGTTTTTGAGCTGGTGGAATTCGAATTTAATTCCAAAGCAAGAGATAAACCTCAGAAAAATTAAGTGTGAGAATGGAGGCAGTATGCCCCAGTATCTCATGAAGTTAACGCAATGCCGAGATGAGCTGGGAAGTGTGGGGGTGACTGTCGGATGAGGATGGTGAGTCTAGCACTCCTTGACCTTCCTAAGAGTTGGTATAGCTACCAGGACTCGGTGAATGGAAGGGAGAAACTGCCAAATTGGGAACGACTATGGTCGGATTTGATGCAGGAGGAGATTAGACGGAGCACCAGAGATGGTTCTTCATCCATGTAGGATGAGGAGAACTGTGCCTTAGTGAGTAAGGTGAAGAAGGGGAAGGGGAAGGTTTCTCTTTCCGAATCTAGTTCTTCCAGTGGTGGGAAGAAGGTTGACAAATCGAAGGTGCGATGCTTTCGTTGTCATGAGATTGGTTCACAGGTCAAGAACCTGTATGCTCTTGAGGTTCAAGATGCATGCAAAGCCTTAAGCAGCAAGGCAACTGATGGAGACTTGGTGGTTGAGAGGGAGCGTATATTACCTCTCAACATGCAGAGCCAGAAGAAGTCTCAAGACGATTATGGAGGAGCCACGATTGGTGCAGCAGTTTCAGGAGGTTGTGGAGCAGCCATAATAAGGGAATCTGAGAGGAGATCGAGTAGAGACATCTACTCATCCAGAGACCTCCAGTAGGGGGAAACTTCAAGCCAGGTGGGCTGAGGGATCGCATGCAGCCATACCTCCAGGTAGGAGGTGGGGTGATGTGGATTGATTGTCCCAAGGAGGAGGGGCAGGATCCTTGAGGTACCCAACCTCTTGGATGAGACCTTGCTACCGGAGCCCCATATGTGTATTAGCAGGAACTGACTGATTGGGTAGAGACAGATGTGGATGGAGCGGTAGAGAGAGCGACAGTGCAGGGAATCCTAGGACAGCGCATAGCTAGCAGGCTGCAGTAATGCGAGAGGCACAAGTGTTTTGCATAGTGCTAGGTGGCACAAGAGGTGTGCAATGGTGCAAGATGCATGGAGATGTTGCAGCAGCGCAGATGTTAGAGGGGGAGCACTTGTCAACAGCAGGTAGAGCTTCAGCATCAAAGGGTGTTTCTAGCCCAACAGGGAGATCAGTTGGGAGGTGTAGTGCAGATGCAATGCTGGGAGATAGAACTAGTAGCAACACAGATGCAGTCAGATACTGAAGAGCACAAAGATGTAGAGTTTTCAGTCGACAGAGGCAATAGCAGTAAGAGACTTTGATGACAAAGCAAGTGGACCAGCCAGATGTGTTGCATGGAGAACATTCTAGAGTTACAGGATCGGGTTTGAGAGGAAGCCTTTCTTGTTGAGAGGGAGTGTTGAAAAGTGTGCAACAAGAAATGCTTGTTGAGAATGCAACAAGATGATGGAGCCTAGTGGAAAGGAGTCACCTTCACTAAGTGGGCCCGCAGGCAAATTATGGCGCAAGTTCTATTTTTGATCCCAGCAGGGATGATCACAGTATGGGTGATCACAGTATGGGTGACCACAGTATGAGTGACCATAGTATGAGTGATCAAAGTCTATTTTTAGACTGTGTTATGAAACCAGCTCAAGAAAAGATATAAAAGATAGATCAATGCCTTAGAATTCAGACTCTTCGAGGGGGCAACCGCCTTTACATTACATAAATGAACAATTCTTCGATGATTCAAATGACAAAACCTCCTTTCTATATATAGGAGTCTAAGGAGTCACAATATAATCCAGCCGACCTAACAATAATAATATAAAGCCACAAAAATAACAATAGAGGGATTCCATGGGGCACAGAAATAACAACATGGGGGTAATAGGGGCACAACAATATAAATAAGGGGTATAACTACAATAGTAATGGGGTAATCACTAGTATTATAGGGACCCAACATGCCCCTCTCCTTCAAAAAAGTGTTGTCCTCAACACTTGAGTAGTTCTGGATACTTCTGCATAAAATTCTTATCCTCCCATGTGGAATCTTCAGCGGATAAGTTCTTCCACTTGATAAGATACTCTGAAATTGATCGATTTCGTAGCTGTCGAGTTCTTGTTTCTATGACTGCTTCCGGTTCCAATATAATTTTTCCTTCCTCGTCAAGTTCTGGCAATATTGTTTGAACTCGGAGCTTGTCGCCTATAACCTTCTTTAAACATGAAACATGGAAAACTGGATGCAATCGAGAAGCTGCAGGAAGCTCCAATTTGTATGCCATAGTACCAATATTTTGCAACACCTTGTACGGACCATAATACTTTGGTGATAATTTATTATCCTTCTTAGCTTGCTTTAGGCACATTTACTTGTATGGTTGTAGCCGTAGGAATACCCAATCACCTACATCAAAACTTCTTTCACTGTGATGTTGATATGCCTGTTGTTTCATTCTATTTTGTGCCAACACGAGGTTATCCTTTAAGAGTTGGAGGACTTGTTGTTGATGTTCGATGTGATGTTCCACTGCCTGAACCTTAGAATTTCCTCTTAAATATGATGTGATGGATGGTGGTTGATACCCATAAAGTGCCATAAATGGGGTCATTTTTGTTGCTGTATGGAAGGAAGTGTTATACCACCATTCAGCCAGAGGCAACCATTTGACCCATTGTGTCTATTTATCAGATACAAAGCAACGAAGATATCCTTCCAAACATTTGTTTACTATCTCAGTTTGCCCATCAGATTGAGGATGATAAGATGAGCTATGAGCTAACTGAGTACCAAGACAAGAAAATAATTCTGTCCAAAAATTTCCAGTGAAAATGGGATCTCTGTCACTTACAATATTCTTTGGGTTTCCGTGTAGCTTTTCAATTGTTTCCATAAATGCAGTAGAAACTGTACTGGCCTTAAATGGATGTGATAATGCACAAAAGTGTGCATACTTGGTAAGTCTGTCAACTACCACCATGATTACACTCTTTCCCTCAGACTTGGGTAAACCTGTGATAAAATCCATTGAAACCTCCTCCCAACGTTGGCTTGGAATGGATAAAGGTTGTAATAGACTCGATGTCTTAATTGTTTCAACTTTATTTTGTTGGCAAACCAAACATTCCGCTACAAACTTTTGAATATCTGATTTAAGGCCATCCCAAAAAAAATCCTTCTTAACACTGTGGTAAGTTTTTAAAAATCCTGAGTGCCCTCCTAAGGGAGAAGTGTGCAATTCCATAAGAATCTTTTGTTTTAGCTGGGAATTCTTACAGAGGTATAAGCGATCTTTGTACCATAACAAATCATTTTTCCAGCTAAATGTATCAAACGTACTGGAATCTTGTTGTAGCTTTCGAATAAGTGCCCACACTTTTTCATCATTCTTCCATTCCTCCCTTGCTTCGTTTATCCAATCTGGTTGGATAATAGAAATGGCGCACAACAATGCTTCCACATCCTCATCCTTTCTTGAGAGTGCATCTGCCACCACATTTTGCTTCCCTTTTTTGTAGATGATTTCAAAGTCATAACCCAACATCTTTGTGACCCACTTTTGTTGCTTTTCAGAGGATAATCTTTGTTCTAAAAAGTATTTAAGGCTATCATGATCAGTTTTTACCTTGAAGTGTCTTCCCATTAGGTAGGGTCTCCATTTCTTAAGTGCATGGAGTATTGCCAACATTTCCTTCTCATAAATAGCTTTGCTTAAAAACTTTCCCTTGATTGGACGACTTTCAAAAGCAATGGGTCTTTCATCTTGCATTAGAACAGCACCAATTCCATTTCCTGAAGCATCACATTCCACAATAAAGGTTTTTGTGAAGTCCGGTGTAGCTAAGACCGGTGCTTGGCACATTGCCTCTTTAAGATGTTCAAAGGCCTTTGTTGCTTCCGGAGTCCATGAAAATGCATCTTTCTTCAATAATGTTGTTAGAGGTGCTGCTATTCTCCCATAATTCTTAACAAACTTGCGATAATACCCTGTCAACCTAAGAAATCCTCGCAGATGCTTTATGGATGTGGGGATTTTCCATTCCTTAATGGCTTTAATTTTGCTAGGGTCTACCTTAACTCCATGAGATACAATATGACCCAAATATTCCACCTCCTGGACTCCAAAGAAACATTTGGATCTTTTTGCATATAATTTTTTCTCCTCCAATAGTTGTAGCACCTTGTCAACATGTTCAACATGATCCTTCCAAGACTTGCTGTAGATTAGTATATCATCAAAAAATAGCAACACAAATTTTCTAAGGAATGGTTTGAAAATTGAATTCATCAAACCTTGAAATGTTGAAGGTGCATTGGTAAGGCCAAAAGGCATGACCAAAAATTCATAATGACCCTCATGAGTTCTAAATGCCGTTTTCGGAATGTCTTCAATCTTCATTCTGATTTGATGATATCCCAAACGAAGATCCAACTTGGTGAAGTAAATTGATCCATGCAATTCATCCAGTAATTCATCAATGACAGGAATGGGGAACTTATCTTTAATAGTGAGCTTGTTGAGCTCCCTATAATCTGGACACGCACGCCATGATCCATCCTTCTTGTGCACCAATACTACTGGAGCAGAGAAAGAACTTTGACTTGGTTGAATTATACCAGCCTCTAGCATTTCTGCAACCATACGTTCAATTTCACTTTTTGGACATAGGGATATCTGTACGGCCTGATGTTTGGAGGAACACTTCCTGGAATCAGATGAATAGCATGATCATGATCACGCATAGGTGGGAGACCTTTGGGAGTCTCAAATACCTTGGAATGATTGTCCAGGACTTTTTGGAGATCTGGAGAAATAGATGATTTCGATGTGGAAACATCTAGTGAACATAATTGTGCAATTACACCTCTTTGCTCCTTTTTTAGAAGCTTTGTCATACCATTAGAGCTGATTATCTTTCCTGGTTTCCCTGCAATACCCCTTAATTCAACTTCCTTTCCTTCCATAGAAAATTTGATGAAAAGTTCTTGAAAATTAAAAGCTATTGTACCCAAGGATTGTAGCCATTGGACTCCTAGTACAACATCAGCACCTCCCATTGGAATGGAAAGCATTGGGCTAGTCAATACATATTCTCCCATGGATAGCTTGATATTATGGCACTTTCCAGAGCAATTTATTGTTCCTCCATTTGCAATCATCACTTGACACTCTGGTGCTGGATATAGGAAGCAATTCAATTCTTTTGCTACCCTACAATGAATAAAATTGTGGGTGCTTCCTGAATCAATCAACACTATTACCTTTTTCTTCTTGATTTGTCCTTCTATCTTGATGGTTTGAGGAGTGGTAATTCCCGCCAATGCATTACAAGATATGGTCAGATTTATTTGTTCTTCATCTAGGCTTTGTTCCTGGAGTATATCTTCTTCTTTTGACCTTTCTTGCTCCTTTTCTTCTTCCTCTTCACAATCTATGTAGAATAATTTCTTCTCAGCACACTTATGACCTTTAGTGTATTTGCTATCACAACTGTAACAAAGCCCTTTTGCTCTTTTTTCTTCCAATTGTTGTGGTGTCAACCTTATAGGTTGTGGAAGACTAGGGGCAACAACACTTCCATCTTTATAGTTGTGAGTGGTATGCTTCCTGGTTGCCATAATTTTGCTTTCCATTTTTCTTGCTAACCTGAATGCCTTCTCTAATGAATCAGGTTCCCAAAGGCGAACATCATGTTGGATATTATCCTTTAAAGACCCTATGAACACATCAATCCTATGCTCCTCTGGAATATCTTTTACCCTTATGTTCAATTTTTGGAACTCCTCAATGTGCTCCACTACTGAACCCTTTTGTTTGAGAGTTATCAATGGCTAAAAAAAGTGTTGCTTTTTGTATCTTCATAATGTGCTATCAATTCTTCTGTAAAAATTGCCCAAGTGATAAATTGTTTATGAGAGCAATGCCATTGATACCATACAAACTGATTTGGTTCCAAATATACAGTTTCCATACGTACCTTTTGTGTGTTTTGCACATTATTGAGATCGAAGAATTGCTCCATCTGTAATATCCATGTGGCGGGATCCTTGCCATCAAACTTCCTCATATCGATTTTTGGAATATGGTGAGTCTTCAATCCAACATTAGTGTCTATGGAATCATGATTAACATTTCTTTTGTTCTCATCATGAGTTTCCTTTAGTACCCTTTCACCCTTAGGGACCATTTCTTGTAGCAACTTATTCATATTTATCTTCAATTCGTCCATGTCTGCCTTCAAATCTATCTTCAAATCATCCATCTTGGCTTCCACGTCAATCATCTTACCTTCTACGTCTTTCTTTAAATAGTCCATCTTAGCTTCTACACCTTTTTTTAAACCATCCATCTTAGCTTCTACATCTTTCTTTAAACCATCCATCTTAGATTCTGTTCCTTTTTGTGCAAGGGACAGTTGTTGCACTTGGTCTTGTAATTTTGATATATCATGTTGCATTTCTTCCTCTTCTTCATGAGTCATGCTAGAGATTTTAGGTTCCTTACTAGGTGTTTGCATTTTCTTTCCTCGGGCCATCAGTTACAGATAATAATGCTCTACTATTCCCTTTGAATTCCTTCAAAATAAATTTTCCAACCAAGCTTAAGCAAAAATTTAAGAAAATCTACACACCTTTTTTCACTTTGTAGGAGCTCGATATTGTCTCTGATGTATCTCTGTACTTTCCAATCATCTACTTCTGAATTTGTGAGCTATAGTAGCCCTCTATGTCCTATTTCCAATGCCATAAGTTTGACCCAAATTGGATTCTCCAAGGAAGAGTTATGTGAAATCTCCCACAGTGACTTGCTTATATACTAGTTCAGTAGAGCGAACTTGTATGACATTCCACGAGTCACTGTTTCAACCTTTGAATCTGAAACATGCATACGAGAAACTACAGTCCGTCCTCTTTCTGTACCTTCTTATGAAATTTCAATCCGATCCCCAAAGAGAAAGTTATGATGATTTTCCCCAGGTCACCTGTTTTGAATGTAATTCAGGAGTCTGGAAAAAGACCAACTTCCTCAGATCATATCTCCGCAAATATCATGCAAAAATCTCTGAAATTCGCACCCAAGGTTCAGCGTGATTTATTCTCAAATGGGTTTTTTTTGCAACATTTGAAATTTCACAGAAAAAAGTTATAGCGAAAATGCCATGATGACCTGTTTGGAGCAGCGAAACCCTAGAATCCAAAGCTTTGATACCAAATGTTATGAAACCAGCTCAAGAAAAGATGGAAAAGATAGATCAATGCCTTAGAATTCAGCCTTTTCGAGGGGGAAACCTCCTTTACATTACATAAATGAACAATTCTTCGATGATTCAAATGACAAAACCTCCTTTCTATATATAGGAGTCTAAGGAGTCACAATGTAATCCAGCCGACCTAACAATAATAATATAAAGCCACAAAAATAACAATAGAAGGATTCCATGGGGCACAGAAATAACAACATGGGGGTAATAGGGGCACAAAAATATAAATAATGGGTATAAATACAATAGTAATGGGGTAATCACTAGTATTATAGGGACCCAACAGACTAGCTGTCAAAAATAGTAAATTCAAATATTATTGTCTCATAATAATATTTGGACTATAAACTTTGTCTTATTCTCTTGGAGCACTTCAGGATGAGCTATGGATGTGGTACATGCAGATCCCAGAAGCAAAATACGCGGTTACCTATGGGATGACTAATATTTTTATGCAGGACTTCAATTAGAACTCAAGTGAGTTGAGTTTAGTGGACTAGAGGTGCAGTTGATGGAGTTGTGTTCAATTTAACTTTGTTAAACTAGTTGTATTTAGTCTAACTGATCAATACACTAGAGATGAGTTGGGTGAATTAGTTATTAATTAATTCACAGGTTATTAACTCATAATGCAACTATAGAATACATCAGTTAACTCAGTTGCATGTCAGTGCATGTTCAGTTCAGCAGGGACATGTGTTAGAGGATCAGATTGCTATCAGTTGTGACTATAGCTGTGCATGACGATTTGCACAATCAGAGGGATTGAGTATGCCAATGAAATGGAAAATACCAAGAATTGTAGCCTATGCTCATGTCCAACACAGTGTGAGTGATTATTTGCAGGTCAAATACGAGTTTGGTAAACCATTCTCATCAATTCTTGAGCAGGTATTGAGCTGGAGAGGCAGGCAAGCAGTGGAATAGATTTGGAGATCAAATCTGAGCTGTATTGTGTGTATCATGTGGAGATAGTACTGAGTACTTGTGAGGAGTAGTGTACTATGTATTGTTACATGATTCAATCACTATTATATACAGATAGTTGGGGTTTTTAGCGAGATGATTTCCCCGGGAAAATACTGTGTTGATATGTGTGATTGATGCTTCTATGTGCACCTGTGAATGTTTCTGCTTATGTAAATTGATGATCAACGTAGAGGAGGTTATGTATTATGCATGTTTCGCTTATAAGTGTATAATCAGGATAATCTCTGTGAATATGTATCATATTATTCAAAATGTCTACAAGAACATCTCTCACATGGATCGACTTGTACTTCGAGTGAAGATCGAACGAGATTGAAGACCCCGGATCTAGTTTCATCCATCTGGGCTGCGATATATATTTGGGGAAATAAAGACATAAAATGTACATCACTGCTGCACAGATAATCATCCAATCAAAGGGATGATGGCTCTACCAGAATCATCAGTCTACACTCAGACGATTGTCTATCCTATGTACATGAAAATGAATTTATAAAGCTGAGCATGGGAATGCCCGCCTCAGCTAGATCATGAAAATATTATGAAGATAATGTATTGTATTGTATCTTATTATAGGTCTCCTCCTAGCTTGAAAGAACTTCGGATCCTCATGATAAAGCATTTCACCCGACATTAAAAAAGATTAACGACCTCATTCTTTAGGGGGCAACTATTATAGACATTTTTTGGCACTGTAACCCCAAGCATAAAATGTCCATAAACCAAGGGATCCTAAGTCCCTAAAAGTGTTGTTCTAACCCCTAAAGGAACAAGGTCAACTGATTACAGCTTCTCCCAGAGGTTCTCCATGAAAAACTACTTAGAACTGGTCAAAACAGGATCATTTCACCTGCTCCATAGGCAAAGTGCGTTGCATCCCACCTAAGTACACTTGGTGGGTGCGTTGCATTTCAAAAAGCCCTTCTATGGGGTGCGATGGGTGAGAAGTGACAAATGGCAATGTCAATCCGCGAGGTGGAGAGGCATGGAATCTTCTAGAAACTTTTCCTGTGACACTTGCCTCTCTGAATTCGACCAAGGATGAGTAAGAGATCATCAATCTCCAAGTGGAAGCAAGAACTATCAGAGGGAAGACACTAATCAAAATCATAAGCTGACTCATCTCCCTGACAGATATCTATATATGGATCCCTCATCCCAGAGATCCAGAGGCTGGAATTTTGCATCTTGTAAGGAATTGTTGTTGGTTTCTTGAGGCAACATCATAGTGTTGGGTGATCTAAGCTTTGCATGAGGTGAAGAAGGGCTCACTTGCTGAGAGGATGATGCCGGGTTAGAACAACTGGTTGTAACTCTCTTGGTTCTTTCTTGATTATCAATAAATCTATTCAAGTTTTCCTCCATACTCTTGTGTTGTTTATGTTTTATGCATTTGTATGGTCAATTTATATCTGATCCTAGATTGTTTATGATAATAGATCGATGTTCTTGTATAGTGTTATGCTACTTTGATTCTACTGGTACTCTGTGAAGTTGGGTGTACAAGGAAGCAAGTAGCAAAGGACTATCAGAAGAGAGAGGAATCGAGCTAGGAGCCAAGCGCAAGACAGAGGTTGGTCTCCTTTATTCTTCTCTCATCTATATTTCATAAAAGAAAAACGAAAGTAGCTTTACTTTGTTTGTTTCTAAGGTAGCTACCACACCTTAGTGGGATTAGCAGTTCTGGATAGACACTTTTCCTTGTAACAAGTGTGGTCAGAAAAATCTCATCAACTATCCATTGATCCATCGATCAGTGATAGTTAGGTTCCTGGGAAAAAGGGTAAAGTTAGGTTTCCTTGTAAGTTATGCAAAGGGAGTCATCAAACTCACATTTGCCCTCACATGGATGAAGCCTCAAAATTGTTGGAAAACCTTACTGTTCCACAGCAAGAATTTCCAACTGGTTACCGTAAACTTTCTCCCAACCTACCGTCAACTGACGAAGTGATTGATCTAATCTCAAGTACAGTCAATCCCACTCTTCCATTGGACAGTGAAAATCATATCACTCAGGTTGATGATCCATTAGTTGATCAAGTGGTCGATTCAATTTCACATTCGGTCGATCCCACTCTCCCTTTAGAGAGTGAACTTCATACCACTTAACTTCTTTTTGTTACATCAGATTCTACTACACAGGGGGGCATTTCATCTGTTTCTATAGAACCCCCTCCAAGTATTGAGGTTTTTTCCTCTGATTGGAATAGATTGACAGAACCTCGTCTTCCTTCCTCCATCCCTTTCCAAATCATTGTCAAGGCTGGTAGTAGGGACATGCACTGCACATAGGTAGATGAAGGTGCTTATGTTAGTATTTTATCCTCAACTGCTTGGAAGCTTTGGGTTCCCCTTAGCTTGCACCTATTACATAGAATCTGAAATCTTTTAACATAACCATTAGTGAACCTTTAAGGATCCTTCCTAAGTTTTCTATTACCTTGGAATGTAAAACTGTCTGTATTGATTTTATGGTAGTTCAAGGTCCCTTGGATTTCAATTTACTCCTTGGGCGAGACTATGTTTATGCAATGAAAGATGTCGTATCGACACTATTTCACGTGATGTCTTTCCCTCACAATGGAAATATTGTGACTGCAGACCAGCTTTCATTCCCTAGTCTTGTTTCAACTACTAATAATATGACACCCCTAAATGTTCCTGATTCTAAAGTGGTATCTGCCCCGCCACGGGTTAATTATGTGGCAACTTGTCCCATATTTTCAGTTGCCAATGTAAGTGAGACTCTCACTGTTTGCTCATCGTCCTTTGATTTAGATCTAGTAATTGACATGGAAAACTCTATGGGATTATTTGAACGCGATGTTCTTATCCCTTTTGAGTCCCTTGACATGTGTTCCTTCCAGAGAACTATTCTTCCTTCTGATGAAGACCTCTTAGAAGCCATGATCAAGATGTGTCCATTGACTTGTCTTTCTTCCAGTTGGAAGCCATGATTAGTGAGTGTGAGGATAGTTCCTTTTCCTGTGCCAACCTCATTAAAAAATGAAACAGGTGTCCATGAGGACAGTTCTTTTCCTAAGTCAACCTCATTAAAAAATGAATCAGGTACGAGGACAGTTCTTTTCTTGTGTCAACCTCGTTAAAAAATGAATTAGTTGGTTCGAGGATAGTTCCTGTTACTGAGTCAACCTCGTTAAAAAATGAATCAGGTGCGAGGACAGTTCTTTTCTTGTGTCAACCTCATTAAAAAATGAATCAGTTGGTCAAGGATAGTTCCAGTTACTGAGTCAACCTCGTTAAAAAATGAATCAGGTGCGAGGACAGTTCTTTTCCTGTGTCAACCTCGTTAAAAAATGAATTAGTTGGTCAGAGGATAGTTCCTGTTACTGAGTCAACCTCGTTAAAAAATGAATTAGGTATGAGGACAGTTCTTTTCCCGTGTCAACCTCGTTAAAAAATGAATCAGTTGGTCATAGGATAGTTCCTGTTACTTAGTCAACCTCTTTAAAAAATGAATTAGGTATGAGGATAGTTCTTTTCCTGTGTCAACCTCATTCAAAAAAAAAATGAATCAGTAGGTTATATAGGTAGATTGTAGAGAGTAGACTTGAGCATAGTTCCTTGTCTTGTGTCAAGCTCATTAAAAAATGAATCAAGGATTTTAGAGCATAGTTCCTTGTCTTGTGTCAAGCTCGTTAAAAAATGAATCAAGGATTTTAGAGCATAGTTCCTTGTTAGGTAGATTGTAGAGAGTAGTTATGAGCATAGTTCTTTGTCTTGTGTCAAGCTCGTTAAAAAATGAAACAAGGAGTCATGAGCATAGTTCCTTATCTTGTGTCAAGCTCGTTTAAAAAATGAAACAAGGGTTTCGAGGAAAGTTCCTTTTACTGTGTCAACCTCGTTAAAAAATGAATCAGTGAGTGCGAGGATAGTTTTGTTCCTGTGTCAACCTCGTTAAAAAATGAAATAGGGTGTTAGAGGATAGCTCCTGTTACTGAGTCAACCTCATTAAAAAATGAATCAGGTAAATTTTAGGTTATATAGGTAGATTGTAGAGAGTAGTCAATGAGGACAGTTCTTTTCCTGTGCCAACCTCATTAAAAAATGAAACAACTCCCTTTTCGAGTCGATTCTTTCCAAGATCTTGGAAGTAAACCTTCATTCCATCCACTTCGTTGAATGCAATGAAGCTTGGGGGGCATGTACCTCGTTTTGCATCATTATGCTGGGGGCATGCGAACTTATAACAAGCATAGTTTTTCATTTCAAGCTTGTGTAAACATGAAACTGAATCCAACCAAAGTTCTCTATGGTTCAAGCTTGTATAAAAATGAACCTATACCTGATTTACATCTCGTGATTGTCATTTTTATCCGCTAAATTCTATTAGATGAGCCTTGGTTGTTTTCATTCCATCGCCACCATCTCTTTGGCTGATCATATGCTTTCACTTGGTTGTTTTTCCTTTCCTAAGGGACCGAAGTTATGAGTGGTTTTGTTAGCCAGCCTCTTAACCATTACATGTTTTGAGCAGTTACTCCATTGCCAGAACCAGTTGCTACCCTTTATACCACTCGTTCCTCTAGGATGAGTCCTCTTTAAGCTCTTTTCTGACTCGTAAAATATGAAAAGATTGCTGAGTTTTTCTTTTTTAAGCTCGTTAAAACGGAATTAAAAGGACGGTCCACTTACAGATCTTTTTGGATCGTATAAACATGAAAATATTGTCGTATTTTTGTTGTTTCAAATTTGATATTGGTTATAAAACGACGTGTCTTTGGTCACTTTTTTACTTTTTTCGGATTAGAGACACTAATGATGAAAAGTACTCCTTGATCGTAATGATCAAGCGGTTCTCTCAAGTATTATTTTATACTTTCTCGGGCTTGGGAGACACAAATTTACGAAAAAGGACAACCATGGAGTTTTCTTAAGTTTTTTCAGACTCTCTAAAATTGAAAAACGCTGAGTTTCTCCTATACTAGACTCATTAAAATTTAACAGTAAAGGACTTGTTCAATTACAAATAGGAATGGACCACTCCTTCTTAGGGTTCGAATTTAAACTAAGTTGGACTCATCCGAAGGATGAACTTATAATCAAGCAAATATTATCCTCCTCAAGCTTGTCAAAAATAAAGAGGTACTTGCCAGAAATGGTGGGGGAAAAGAGAGAAAAATGAGCCTGTTTGTCATACTTTGTAACCACTCTTGAACACGACACTTTTTATTCACCTGGGTTGGGAAATCCTTTTCCTAACAGTTGATAAAACCATATTGAAAGTCTTCAGCCGGTTTCTGGGTATTAACTTTGGGTCATTTGTCACCAAACCATCTGCTGTGTCGTTATGTGTTCAAGAGGTCAGTGCAAATAAACCATTCATCTGCAAAATATCTGTCATCCATCTTGACTATCCCTGAGTCAGTCCTTGCAACTATATTTCTTCAAACTTGATCTATGATTTCGTGTTGTGGGATTGCCTACAACGGATAGCTTTCTATCGACTTCAGCTCATTTTCTAGAAAGATGATCTAGAAATCGTCAGTACCTTGGGATCTGCATGCCTCAATGGCAGGTTTCTCACCTTCGATGATAGGTTGCATCATTGACCTTCGATCAAAGGATTCCGTGACATGTTTGACATCAACACATCTATTCACATTTCATGGATTTTACTGAGTACTTTGAGAGCCATTGACATTACTGGTGGTTTCTCTCACACTTGTTAACAGTTTACATCATTGACTGATAATCAAGTGGTTTCTACCATGTTCGACTTCGACACATTCATTCACATGGATAGAATCGTACTATTTCGAGAAGTAGAAATCAAGACCCTGGATCTAGTTTCCACCATCCAAGATGCGAGGAATTTTTTATTCATTATATAGTGGACTATTCATAAACAGATAGCTCCATCCATACTGTGTCTACATGTGTCTATACTTGTGATGTATGACAAGATCATTCCTATATCAGAGCAGTAGTTAGTTTTCTATTCAGTTTTGATCTGAGTATGGGGATTCCTACCTCAGCGATGATATGATCTCATATATATCTTGTATTGAATGTTTTTACAGGTTCCAACCGGGCTGTCCACAAGATGATCCTCGAAATGATAAAGTACTTCACTCTTCTTAGATGATAAATGAAATCCTCATCTACTATAGACTTCACACTTTAGGGGGGAATCTGTTACACAAAATATTGTCACCATGACTATTTGCAGTCAGTGTGGGTCTATCATCACTCATACTATCCTCCTTTGCAAGTTTCAAACCTCAGCTATTCATGTCAAGATTTAAAAATGAGAGAAAGTCCTTGAAAATCAATAAAGCTCTGGTTTCATACTTTCTCTTACCGTTACCTGTGGTCCCGCACCCCTTGGTCATGTTACCTGTGGACCTGCCCACTCTGTCTCTAAAGGAGTGGGTGCGGACCCCTGTAAAAGTAAAAAAGGCACAAGTTTATTCTTAAAAACTCACTTTGGGTTAATTCTAGACGCTTCTAGAAGGAATCTTGACCTGGTTGGTTCGTTCCTAGGTGGTTCATGCATCCCATAACTAAAGGAGCTAACCCCTTGATGAGAGGAGCTTATCCCTTTGAAGAAGGGCTTTATCCCTTTGAAGGTGGACCTAGTAACTTCCCTCCAGTGCACTATAAATTAAGGCATTGGGCTGGTTGCTAGAGAGGTTGAAAGCTGAACATTTTTTAGGGTAAATGATCTGAATTTGAAGCTACTTGTAAATGCTTTGCATGGTATTCAATTCAGTAACATACATGTTTAAAATATGTACATGTCTTGCAGTTAAAAACAAATGAAATTTTCAGCTATTCATGACCCATTTAAGTATAGAAGAATTAGTTCATTTTACTGTTTAACACACTAAAACGAATTTGTTCTGCAAAATAACTCAACCACAGATGAAAAAGAAGTTGACAAAGTAGTTCACCCCTCCTGGGCTACATCTGTTGGGTCTAAGGCTCCCAACTGGGCATGTCCTCATTTTGATTAAAAGCTCAAAATGAATATACAGCTGAATAAAAGCCTCAACAGGTGAAATAGACTGTAAAACTAGATTCAAAACACTCAAATCAATCAGGAATGACTACTGGTTCTCCTCCAATGAGTACCTGCAACCCTATACAGCTCCCACAATATTGGGCCCTTGTGGCTCCTAGAACTTCCACGGAGAAAAAACACCTGCAAACGAACTCTAATTGCTCTCTAACCTGTGCCAGTGGCTTCAAAATCATCTGAATAGTCAAAATAAAAAATAAAAAATTCGTCCAAAAAGGACTTCCCTAGCCAAAGTTATGGCTCATTGAAGTTTTCCCCCAATTGGGCCTAGAATCACTCCAGCTAACTGTAATTAGAGTCCAGATAGGCCCGCCAATTATGGCGGGACCGCCCAAATTTGGCGCTCTACCAATATTTCGCTAGTCTAACTGTTTGTGATTAATGGGCATGTGACCAAAAACTCTAGGTTGGCTGTTTGCATGGGATTCTGTGCGAAACTATTTTGATTGACACTTGAACTGAACGTTAACTCCCGAACTAAACGTTAATGTGAACACATTACATAACATTAAACGTTATGTGCTAGCGGTTAGAGTTTATGCCCAAGGTTCTGGCATTGGTCACATGGTATGGGGGGCTGGCACTTAGGGGCTGGCCCCCTTCATTTCCCACCCAAAAACATTTTAACATTTAAATAATGTTTGGTCCGTATTGCATTCAAGTTCCGCCATTGTGGCCCAACGGCAAGGCGTGGCACTTGTGGACTGTACGTCTCGTGTTCAATACTCAAAACTCATAAAAATTTTAAACATGCGCCCAACATACTTGCTAACGTCACCTTGGCCACATGGCGCCCTCCGGGCCTGTCACGTGGCAGCTTGTCATTTACAGTCCAAAACAGAATATTCCAATGAATATTTTGTGGAATATTCTCTTTTAAATTTTTTTGAAAAAAATTCAAAATTTCAATGTTATTGGGCCATTCTTCTTTTTGGCATAACTTCCTCATACAGAGACCGTTTTTCGAATCGTTCACAGTGTCGGAATCAGGAAGATGAACTCTATCCAGTTGTTCAAGTTTGAACTAGTTTTGAGCACTTTCATTTTTGAGCATTTTACGACACTTTGTACATGAGCACCTGATCACACCTCCCCATTGGGAAGCTTTTGGACCCCAAAAGCCTTCAACTACCTGTTAAAGAGGTGAGGGTACAGCTCCCTCACTCTGTCCACCTCCATCCACTTTTCCTTGTTGGGTTTGCTGCCTTTGAAACCAACCTGAACATAATCTACATTGCCCCTCCTTGAAGTGCGTGTCCTTCTGTCTAGGATTGTATCTTCTTTCAGCTCATCTAAGAATTCTGGCGAGAAATATTCTATAGATGGCAACTGAACATCACTTTCATGATCAGCGATCAAAGGAGTTCATACAAACGTAAGTTCTCCACATTGAATAGGCCTTGAAAGCATATCAACAACTTTATTCAAAGTACCTTTCTTGTACCTTATTACCAAATGGAACTGTTGCAAGAAGCCCATCCATCTGAAGTGTTGTGACTGTTGTAACATGCTTTGTGATTGCAAGTACTGTAAGGGCTGATGGTCAGTATGTATAACAGTTTCTTTGCCCATCAAATAGTGTTTCCACTTTTTGACGCTTTGTACCAACACATACAACTCCTTATCATACGTAGGATAATTTACAATAGCACCATTAAAAGTTTCAGAATGAAAAGAAATAGGCTTACCATGCTGTAGAAGAACTGCACCCATGGCATAATCACTAGCATCGATTTGTATCTCAAATGGCTGTCTCAAATCCGGTAATGCAAGGACCAGAGCTGAACTAATCTTCTCTTTCAAAGATTCGAAAGCTTTTTGCTGCTTGCCTCCCCATTGGAAAGCATGCTTCACACTTGTCACTACATGCATAGGAGCTGCTATAGAAGAGAAGTTAGAGATGAACTTCCTCCAATATTGAGCTGCACCCAAAAAAATTCTTATCTTTGTTATGGATTTGGGAGTAGGCCACTTCACAATAGCCTCAATCTTAGCAGGATCAATTCTCAAAGCACCTCCTCCTACTATGTGTCCCAAATAAACCAAAGAAGTCTTTCCAAATTCACACTTTGACATTTTAAGAAATAACTGATTCTTCTTCAAAACATCAAGTACTTTCCTAACATGCATGATGTGATCTTCTCTAGACTTGCTGAAAATTAAGATGTCATCTAAGTAGACAATAATGAAATCATCAAGAAAAGGACGCAAGACATCATCCATTACCCGCATGAAAGTTGCAGGTGCATTGCACAAACCAAATGGAATCACAAGCCATTCAAAGAGTCCTTGTTTGGTTTTAAAGGCTGTCTTCCAAATGTCACTTTCTTCAATTCTTACTTGATGATATCCACTGCGCAAGTCTAACTTAGTGAAATATTGAGCATCTTTCAGCTGGTCTAGCAAATCATCTATCCTTGGGAGTGGGTAACGATTCTTTACCGTTATCTTGTTCAAGGCCCTGAAATCAACACACATACGCCAAGTGCCATCTTTCTTTGGAATCAGTACAATCGGTGACCCACATGGCGAAGTACTTGGCCTTATGAAACCCTTGTCCAATAAGTCCTTGATTTGCTTCTTTATTTCAGCATTCTCCATAATAGACATGTGATACATGCCTATGTTTGGAAGTGGACAATCTGGATGCAAATGGATTTCATGCTGAATCTCCCTCTTAGGAGGCAAACCTGTTGGCTCCTGAAACATCTCATGATTGCATCAACTACATCATACAGATTTGATTTAAGTTTTGGATCACAATTGTCAAATGACTCATGATTCACATCAACCTTGGGCTTAATCATAAGAAGAACAAAATTCTTACTTGAATTGACCAACCTTTTTACCTGTCTTGCATTCACCATCGCTATATTTGTCTTCTTGCGATGAGCTCTAACAATGAACTCCTTGCCATCTTTGAAAAGATGATATTTGTTTTCATGGCGATGAAAGATAGCTTTCTTGTCAAACAAGTAAGGACTTCCCAAAAAAATTCATGCTATATCAAAAGGTACCACATCAAGTTCAACTATGTCAATAAAATGTGCAGTAATTGCAAAGCGCAATGTGCACTTTCTTGAAACTTGTAAATTTGCATCCTTGCAAATCCATCCAAGTGGATATGGCTTCGGATGTGGAACGGTCTCAAGTTTACGCTGCTTGACCAAGTCCTCTGATATAAGGTTTTCTTGTGAACCACTATCAAAAAGTGTGTCAATCTTAGTATGTTTTGAAATCACCCTCACATGAAACAGTTCAATTCTTTCTTCCTCATTAGGAGCTTGTACATGACAGTTTGAGGTACTAGTGCTGGCTTGAGTTTCAATTTCTTTTCCCTTCAAATTTTTCAAACCCATGGCTGCAATTTTGGTTTCATCACCTGAATCATCCCCTAAATCTTGTGGTGTAGATGTAGTAGCAGCAGTTTTTTGTTTCCCTTTGGATTTGTTAAATTGAGGTCTTTTTCCAGGATGTAATTTCCAACTGTTTTTCTCCTCATGGCTTGGTTTAGAACAGTGTTTACAGATCACTTTCTCACTCTCCTGTTTGACAGATGCATTCTTTTTTCCCTTTCCCTTGGAGGTTTTCTCTTTGTTTTTCCCCTTGAGGGGCTTGTTTCTACCCTCTTCAAATGTGTTTTTCCCCTTGCCTCTAAATGGGTAGCTTGGACACAAACCTCGTCCAGGCTAGTAGGGTTAAACATTAAGATGGTGTGTCTAAGGTAGCTATGCAAGCCACCAATGTATTTCAGCAAGGTTTCTTGGATTTGTAAATCTATCCCTAACAAGAGAGCTCTTCTCCTAAATTATTGGATGTAGTCTTGGATACTCTGACCCTTAAGTTGTCTGAAATTTTGCCAGTTCATAATGGCTTTCTGCATGTGAGCAAGAGGATAAAATTGTTTTTTAATGGCTAACAGAAATTCAGGCCATGTTAAGGTAACCTTACCAAATTTCTTGATCTCCTCTTTAGTCTTGGCCTCCCACCAGACCAATGCTCCTCCATCCATTCTCAAAGAAGCCAACTGAATCTGGTGGAATCATCATGCATATTCTGGATCCTCAAGTAAACTTCCAACTGCCTAATCCAGTTGTCAAGCTTTTCTGGATTCACTTCACCATTAAACATAGGTAATTCAAATTTTACATCAAGCTTCAAAAAAGGACTTTCTCGAGAGGATCTATGCTTATGCACAAAAGAAGAAGATGAGGATGAAGAGGAAGAAGGTGATGATGGGGGTGGTGGATCACCATTTCCTCCATGTCCTTTCTTGGAATGATCATCATCCTTCTTACCTCCTGAAGAGCCCTCTCCTTCATGTGGATGTTTGGACCCTTCTCCAGCCAATTTCTCATTTCTTTCTTGGTACAATATCCTCACCATTTCAGTGAGGTCCAAGAAAGCCTTTCTAAAGACTCTTTCTTCTTCTTTTGGATCCATGTCTACAGGAATTTCTCCTTCCTGTTCAAACATTCTTGAAGCTTCTGTTGAGACTCTTGAGGGTGACATCTAAGGTGGAGGTGATGGCTCTCTGGCCTTCCTTAACTGAGGATTCTCTCGTTCTCTAGTCAACTGTCCTTCCCCTCTTTTAAGTTTCAACCTAGTAAGCATCAATACTTGTAAGACAATTAGAAGAACTTTACACAAAAATAATCAAAAGACAACTACACCAGAGATTGACTGAAAAGAGCATTTATCTACTTTGCAATTGTATAACAAGAGCATTTCAAAGGCTTCCTGGCTCTTTTCAGGCTTTGTCTATAGCTTTATTTGACTGCTTTTGATACAAAGAAGCAACAACCTGCTCTGATACCAACTTGATCTGAATTTGAAACTACTTGTAAATGCTTTGCATGGTATTCAATTCAGTAACATACATGTTTAAAAGATGTACATGTCTTGCAGTTAAAAACAAATGAAATTTTCATCTATTCATGACCCATTTAAGTATAGAAGAATTAGTTCATTTTACTGTTTAACACACTAAAATGAATTTGTTCTACAAAATAACTCAACCACAGATGCAAAAGAAGTTGATAAAGTAGTTCACCCCTCTTGGGCTACATCTGCTGGGTCCAAGGCTCCCAACTGGGCATGTCCTCATTTTCATTAAAAGCTCAAAATGAATATACAGCTGAATAAAAGCCTTAACGAGTGAAATAAACTGTAAAACTGGATTCAGAACACTCAAATCAATCAGGAATGACTACTGGTTCTCCTCCAGTGGGTACCTGCAACCCTATACAGCTCCCACAATACTGGGCCCTAGTGGCTCCTAGAACTTCCACGGAGCAAAAACACATGAAAACGACCTCTGATTGCTCTCTAACCTATGCCAATGGCTTCAAAATCATCTGAATAGTCAAAAAAAAAAAATCGTCCAAAAAGGACTTCCCTAGCCAAAGTTATGGCTCATTGAAGTTTTCCCCCAACTGGGCCTAGAATCACTCCAACTAACTGTAATTAGAGTCCAGATAGGCCCGACAATTATGGCAGGACTGCCCAAATTTGGTGCTCCACCAATATTCCCGCCAGTCTAACTGCTTGTGATTAATGGGCATGTGACCAAAAATTCCGGGTTGGCTGTTTGCATGGGATTCCGTGCGAAACTGTTTTGACTGACCGTTGAATTGAATGTTAAATCTTGAACCAAACATTAATGTGAACACGTTACATAACATTAAACGTTATGTGCTAGCGGTTATAGTTTATGCCCAAGGTTCTGGCATTAGTCACGTGGTATGGGGGGCTGGCGCTTAGGGGCTGGCCCCCTTCATTTCCCGCCCAAAACCATTTTAACATTTAAATAATGTTTGGTCCGTATTGCATTCAAGTTTCGCCGTTGTGGCCCAATGGCAAGGTGTGGCACTTGTGGACTATACACCGCGTGTTCAATACTCAAAACTCATACAAATTTTAAACATGCGCCCAACATACTTGATGACATCACCTTGGCCACGTGGCGCCCTCCGGGCCTGTCACGTGGCAGCTTGCCATTTGCTGCCCAAAACGAAATATTCCAATGAATATTCTGTGGAATATTCTCTTTTAAATTTTTTTGAAAAAAATTCAAAATTTCAATGTTATGGGCAATTCTTATTTTTGGCATAACTTCCTCATACGGAGACTGTTTTTCAAATCGTTCAGAGTGCCGGAATCAGGAAGATGAGCTATATCCAGTTGTTTAAGTTTGAACTAGTTTTGAGCACTTTCATTTTTGAGCATTTTACGACACTTTGGACATGAGCACCTGATCAGTAAATGATGTTGGAATTGAGACTTCCTATTTAAGCTTGAGAGGAGAGATTACATACCTTTTGGCTTCTTTGGGAAGAGAGTGAAACTTGTCAAAGTAGAGGAGATTCTTGTTGGACCCTGGGAGGAGCTTGTACAGCATCAAGGCACTAAGGTTGTAAAGTTCTTCTTTGATTAAAGTTAATACAATCAGATTCATTTTTCTCAACAAATTGTCTTATGTGATTTGTTTCATGAATTCCTTGATCATCATGACAAGTATGCTTTATTATATTGGCTTTTCAGGTGCTATTTAATGTGTGTGCTTGTTTGTGTTTGCAGATTCTTTACAAGGAAGCTCATTTGGATCAACGGAGCATGGCTTCTACAAACTTGCACTGGACCCAAGGTAGGCCTAAAACACTTGTTTGCCTTTACTTATAAATTGCATATTTAGAGAAAGATATAATTTGTTTGGTTTGCTTGTCGCTAGATATCATTAGATACTAGGGAGGTCAGTCTTGTCCGCAAGAATGACTTATCCGGTCGACAGGGGATATAAGGAGAGATGGAGAGAGATTGTGATGGAGTTCGAGAGCAGAGAGAGGGGGGGGGGAGTCAGAGGGAGGTTGAGAGAAATTGGGGGAGAGCAAGGAAGAGCGAGAATGAGAGAGGGAGGTAAAATAAATACATAGAGAGAGAAAAGTGGAGAGAGAGAGAGAGAGAGTAAGTGATAAGGAAGATGGAGAGAGAGGGAGAGAGAAGAACAAGAGGGAAGAGAGATAGAAGGGGGGAGAGAGGAAGAGAAGGGTAAGAGAGAGAGAGAGAGAGAGAGAGAGAGAGAGAGAGAGAGAGAGTAAGAGGGAGGGAGAGATAAATATATATGGAGGAAGAGGGAGAAAGAGTGAGTGATAAGGAATATGGAGAGAGAGGGAGAGATATTGAGTGATAAGGAATATGGAGAGAGAGGGAGATAGAAGAGCAAGAGGGAAGAGAGATAAAATGGGGGAGAGAGGGAGAGAAGGGTAAGAGGGAGGAGGGGGGAGAGGGAGGGAGAGATAAATAGATATGGAGAAAGAGTGTGTATGTTTTGGGGATGATATATAGAGGAAAAGGAGAGACTGAGGGTGATAGAGATACAGATGGAAGGTGAAAAGAGGAAATAAGAGAGGGATAGAGAGAGAAAGGGAGGTAGAGATAGATATATAGATATGGAGAGAGATAACATGTGTGTTTGGGTGGGAGGTGATATAGAGAAACAAATAAGGAGAGATGGAGAGGGATGTAGATATAGATGGGGGGAGGGGGGGAAGAATATTTCTTGCACTAGATGCATTGATTTCAGTGTAGATGGTGATTTCTAATCCTATTTTATTGCTTGCACTAGATTCATGTATTTTAGTGTAGATGTACATTTCTAATCCTATTTGATTTCTTACACTATATGCATTGATTTAAGTGAAAATGGTGCTTTATAATCCTATTTGGTTTCCTACCTCCCTCTCTCTCCCCCCATCAATTTTCATCATTAAAGTTATCAAAAGTGTCTATCATCTTAAAAAACTGAGGTAATTGAGAAAATTTAATATTAAAATGACCAAATTAATCTCAGACATATTTAGCATATTTAAAATGGTCAAAATAATTAGATTTTCAACAAATTTGGTGTGTCCGGGCATGACTAAAACCATTATAGATCTATCTAAAACTAAATATATCATGCGCCGAGAGGGATTAAATCCCTCAAGGTGCAAACCTTTCCTCAATTTCTACACTCATATAAATCTTGAGGCTATAAATTATAAAAACATTTTCAAGATATTAATAATTAAAGGAAATAGATGTGCAGTTCTAATGCTCCTGCAAAATTTTGACAAGATTGTCTCCCTTCTTCATCACCAACTAATTAATAATAGACAATTACATACACATATAGAAATATAACACAAAATTGTAACATTCATAAACTATTGCATTCTAAATCCAAACACATAAACATAAAAACCACTCAAAGCATCCAAACACATGTGTGCAAAATATTCAAGGCAAGCAACATAGACTAAATTAAAGAAGAGAATGATATGGTCATGTCAATAAATAAAAACATAATGTAAATTTCAAAGTATGAAGTTTATCTCAAGCATATACATGATAATGATAATCTAAAAATGTGACATAGTTTCCATCAACTAGAACCATCCCAGATCCATCTAACTTCAGATCTGTCATGTGATGAGAGGGATCAAATCCCTCGAGGTGCAAACCTTTCCTCAAATTTTACACTCCAAAAGGAAGGTTTGCACCTCAATAGATTGGATCCCTCTCGGCGCTTGATAGATCCAGAGTTGGATGGATCTAGGTTGGTCTATATGATGTTGATGATGTTGTTGATGATGATGATGAAGATTCAAATGATGATGACATTAATGACAATGATGAAGACAAAGACGATAATTATGAGCTTGATGACAATGACGATGATGAAAATGACGACAATTGTAACGATGTTGATGATGATGATGACAACAATGACGATGATGATATCAATGATGGTGTTGATGAAAATGATGATGCCAATGATGACATGATGATGATGACAACAATGATGATGTTGATGAAGATGAAAAATATGATGGCGATGATGATGATGTTGATTCATGACAACAATGACGAAAGAGATGACGATGATGACATTAATGATGATGATGATGATGATGATGAAAATGACATGGATTATGATTGAAACGATGATGGTGATGAAGGTAAATATGTAATTATATGGTGATGATGATGACAATGATGATGATGATTTTGATAATGATGATGATGAAAAATATGATGAAGACGACAATGACGATGGAGATGATGTTAGATGATGTTGATAAAAAAATTGATGATGATGACAACAATGTTGATGTTGATGAGGATGAGAAATATGATGGTAATGATGACATTAATGATGATGACAATGACATGGACGATGATTGAAATGATGATGGTGATGAAGATAATTATGTCATTATATGTGGTGATGATGATAACAATGATGATGATGATTTTGATAATGATGTTGATGAAAAAGATGATGACGTTGGAAATGAACATAAAAATGATGTCAATGATGATGTTGATGATGATGATGATGAAAACGATGATGATGTTGACAAAGATGATGACGATGTTGAAAATGATGTTGATGAAAAAGATAACGAAAAATATGACATTGATGACATTAATGATGATGACGATGTTGATGATGATGATGATGACAATGATGATCTTTTCATTTTTATTGGAACATAGGTTTTTCATTTATGAACTCTATGAATTATTCATTTGAACTTAGGTTTTTTTCTTGGCCCCATTCACAAATCACTCTATGTTGAGTCAAGGCATAATTTCCACTAATTAGTAGATGGAAAACCTTGGAAATTATTAGATGAACCGAAGCTAAAATTGGAGATGATGGCATAAACCTAAACGAGCTTCTGTTTTTTTAAGAATAATATATTTTATACTGAACAAGGCCAACCATGTGAAGGTGGAAGCTCATAAATTTTTTAAAAAGAGAACAAACCAACTAAAATCATATAAATAAATACCTCATACATTTCAACATTTTTGATATCATTAATATTATTCCTCATCTAACTCATCATCTGTAACATGAAATTCAAAATTCATGTTCAAACGATTCACCATATCAACATCATCATCATCATCATGTATATCATCATTTGGAACATGCTCTTCTACATTTGGTTTGACTTCTTCAATTTCTTCATTCGACACATCGTCAATATCATCTAGTTCATCTAAATTAACATTGTATTGATTAACATATCCTTGAACTTCTTCAACATCTTCGTTTGACACATGAACCACCTACTCCTCTACATCATCTTCTTCTCCTACATTATACTTTCCCAGCCTTCCTCTTGGATCATATGTAACAACATATGACCAACCCACTTTATCTAGAACCTCTATGTAAAATACCTATTTCCATTGGCTTGGAAGAACATAGGGCTATGATATTGGCTCATTATTCCTTGCATTAACCATGATAAATCCATTATCATGCTCAATAACAGTTCTATCAGGGTCATGTTCATAAATTCATAGCTTGAACTATTTGACATCGAACATAACTAATTTGAAGGATTTAAATTCACACCCAATTATATCATCCAGATACCCATAATATTCATTTTCAGATACTTATGGATGTCTATCACCTCTATAGGCAACATTGAAAACCTAAAATACTACAGTTATCCCACTACCAAAAGTTTTCATCTTTTCATTCAACCTTTTGAGGCCAAATTTACAACGATTGCACCACATTTTATTGTGATGTTTCAATTGCAACTTTCAAAACAAATAAAAAATGATTTTTGAATTCATAAACATGTTTATACTTGGATATGTTGCAAATTAAGAAAAAACACGCCATATGCATCAATATAATTGTAAAAAAACCTAGTATGGGTGAATATGCTTTCGTGATAATATTTTAAACCATATGCTAAATTGATTTCCCCATGTGTAAGATTGGTGTCTTTGCTACATTTAGCTTCTTTAACCAATGTAGACAAACCATACCATGATAACCTACCATTGTTATCTTGTTTTCATTGTTCAATCCATACCTTTATCCAATCAATATTGTTTGCAATGAATAAATGTATTTCATCCCACTCTCAACCGGTTGTATTAAAATAGAACAATTCACACACACACACACACACACACACACACACACACACACACACATATATATATATATATATATCATTAGTTACCATGCTAAACCTTCATAATAATTGATTATGCGGGAAGACTAAAAATAAAATAAGTATTATATACATAAAAACAAAAAATCTAAACGTATTATAAATCTCCACTATCTACTTACATCTCACTTTCCTAATTCTACCTTTCCCTAATAGGTGATCCCTTTCAAATTTGTTCATGGAGTTGACATCCCAAATGTAATCCAATAAATTAATACTTTTTCCTATTGTAGGACTATATTGACTAATATAAACCATGGTTTTATATAACATATATCCCTCTACCATAGAACCCTCAAGACATTCTCTTTGTCTGGCCAAAACCTTTAGCGATTTCAAGTGCCTCTCAACCATCCACATTGATCTTGTGTGTACAGGTCCACACGTTTCAATCTCCTCAACCTGGTGTATGAGGTAGTGTTCTTGTGCATTGAAAAATTCCAGAGGTAGATTCTTTTTCATTTCACACATTAGATGAGAAATTTGTTTCCTCCAATACTTTATATATTCTTTGTCAATTTCTTTAGATGAAAACCACCTACAAATGAAGCAAGCAAATCACAGGTTTCAACAAAAAATTATATATTACATGACAAGTAAAACACATGTACTAAAATATTAGTTGTACAACAAATTATTCAACAAATTACACTTTGCACATAAATATCCAATTACCTCATGTATTTTCCAAGATCATATATAACTTGTTCGGAATTGTTCTGAAAATTTTCCAGGAGAGATAAAGGTAGAACATACTGTCACAAAAATTGTTAGGCCCCTATACTACTAGTGTAACCCCTTATTGTTATTAGTACAACCCCCTTATTATATTGTTGTACCCATGTAGTCCCCATATTGTTACTATTGTGCCCCATAGAAGCCCACTATTGTTATTATTGTGCACTTACATTATTATTGTTATGTCGGCTCTGATTATATTATGACCCCTTAGACTCCTATATATAGAAAGGAGGTCTTGCCATTTGTATCATCCAAGAATTGTTCATTTGTGTAATGTAAATGAGGTTGCCCCCTCAAAGAGGCTTATTTCTAAGGCATTCATCTATCTTTTCTATCCTTTTGTGAGCTGGTTTCATAACATTTGGTATCAGAGCTATGGATTCTAGGGTTTCACCGCCCCATACAGGCTATCGTGTCATTTTCGCTATAACATTTTTGCTATGAAGTTTCAGAAGCTACAAAAAAAACCCATTTGAAAAGAAGTTAGTTTGAACCTCACATCTAAATTTCAGATCTTTCCGCACTATATTGTTTGAGATATGATATGAGGAAGTTAGGGTTTTTGCAAGCTCCAGAATTTCATCTAAAACAGGTCATCATGGAATTTTCGCTATAAGTATTTTGCTACAAAGTTTCAGAATCTAAAAAAATAACCCATTTGAGACACAATCGTTCTAAACCTCGGCTTTGAATTTCAGATCTTGTCTTGCTATATTGGCGGAGATATAAGTTGAGGAAGTTAGGTTTTTTGCAGACCCCCGAATTACATTCCAAACAGGTCACCTTGGGAAAATCGTCATAACTTTCACTTAGAGCATCAAATTGAATTTTCGTAAGAAGTTACAGAAAGAGGCAGACTGTAGTTTCTTGTGTATATTTTTCAGATCCAAAGGTCAAAATAGTGACACGTGGCACTTCATAGAATTTCGCCCTTCTGAAAAGGTATATAATTAGGTCATCTTGGGAGATTGTGCATAACTCTTTCTTGGAGAATCCAAGTTCGATCAGACTAGTGGCATTGGAAAGAGGACGCAGAGGAATACTGCAAGTGGGGATTTCAGAACTGGAAGATCTGAAATTATAGAGTTACAGTCGTTTCAAGATCGAGCTCCTAAAATGAAGAAAAATTGAGATGAGGAAGTTTGATGGTAAGGATCCGGTAAATTGGATACTACAGATGGAGAAATATTTTCATATACATGGTGTACAATTGTCACAAAAGCTATGTATTGTGTCTAACTATTTAGAACCGGATCAATTTTTATGGTATAAAGGGATTTGTTCTCGTAAACCACTTGTCACGTGGTCAATTTTCACAGAGGAAATGATAGGCCATTATGAGGATACAAAGAGAAACACCTTCTTTAGCCAATTGATAAATCTCAAACAAAAGTGTTCAATGGCAGAGCACATTGAGGACTTTCAAAAATTGAATATAAGGGAAAACGATATTCTAGAGAAGCAGAGGATTGATGTATCCATAGGGACTTTAAAGGATAACATTCAACATGAGGTTCGTCTTTGGGAACCTGATTCATTGGAGAAGGCATTCAGGTTGGCAAGAAAATTGGAAAGCAAAATTATGGAAACAAGGAATTCTACCCCTCACAACTATAAACATGGAAGTGTTGTTTCTCCTAGCCTTCCAAAACCTACAAGGGCGACACCACAACAATTGGAAGAAAAAAGAGAAAAAGGGCTTTGTTACAATTGTGATAGCAAATGCACTAAAGATCATAAGTGTGCTGAGAAGAAATTATTTTACATATATTATGAAGAGGAGGAAGAAAAGGATCAAGAAACATAAAGAAAGCGGATATACACCAAGAACGAACCCTAGAGAAAGAAGAAATGAATCCGAACATATCTTGTAAAGCATTGGCAAGAATTACCACTCCTCAAACTCTCAAGATACAAGGACATATCAAGAAGAAAAAGGTTCAAGAAGTCAAAGATCACATCGAGAAAGAAGAAATGAATCCAACCATATCTTGTAATGCATTGGCCAGAATTACCACTCCTCAAACTATCAAGATAGAAGGACACATCAAGAAGAAAAATGTTCAAGAAGTGAAAGATCACATCGAGCATCAAGAAATGAATCCGACCATATCTTGTAAAGCATTGGAAGGATTTACCACTCCTCAAACTATAAAGATAGAAGGACATATCAAGAAGAAAAAGGTTCAAGAAGTGAAATATGACATCGAGCAGCAACAACAAGTTCTCCAACTTTTAAAGGATAACGCCACTTTGGTGCATAATCGAATGAAACAACAGGTAGATCAACATCACAATGAAAAATGTTTTGATGTAGGTGATTGGGTATTTTTATGGCTACATCTAAAGCAAGCTATTTATGAGAAGTAAATGTTGGCAATACTACATGCACTTAAGAAATGGCGACCTTACCCAATGGGAAGACACTTCAAGGTAAAAATGGATCAAGATAGTCTTAAATACTTTTTAGAACAAATATTATCTTTAGAAGAACAGAAAAAATGGGTCACAAATATGTTGGGTTATGACTTTGACATCATCTAGAGAAGAGGGAAGCAAAATTTTGTTGTAGATGCACTCTGGAGAAAGGATGAGGATGTGGAAGCATTTTTTTGTGCTATTTCTATTATCCAACCATATTGGATAAACAAAGCAAGGGATGAATGGAATAAGGACAAAGAAGTGTGGCCACTCATTCAAAAGTTGTAGAAGATCCCAATTCAAACAATATTTCCAGAACTTGAATGTTATGAAACCAGCTCACAAAAAGATAGAAAAGAGAGATCCATGCCTTAGAATTCAGCCTCTTCGAGGGGGCAACCTCCTTTACATTACATAAATGAACAATTCTTGGATGATACAAATGAAAATACCTCCTTTCTATATATAGGAGTCTAAGTGGTCCCAATACAATCAAAGCCTACATAACAATAATATTGTAGGGCACAACAATAACAATAGTGGGATTCTATGTGGCACAATAGTAACAATATGGGCACTACATGGGTACATCAATATAAATAAGGGGTATAACTACAATAGTAATGGGGTAATCACTAGTATTATAGGGACCCAACATGCCCCTCTCCTTCAAAAAAGTGTTGTCCTCAACGCTTGAGTAGTTCAGGATACTTCTGCATAAAATTCTCATCCTCCCATGTGGAATCTTCAGCGGATAAGTTCTTCCACTTGATAAGGTACTCTGAAATTGATCGATTTCGTAGCTGTCGAGTTCTTGTTTCTATAACTGCTTCCGGTTCCAATATAATTTTTCCTTCTTCGTCAAGTTCTGGCAATATTGTTTGAACTGGGAGCTTGTCGCCTATAACCTTCTTTAAGCATGAAACATGGAAAACTGGGTGCAATCGAGAAGCTGCAGGAAGCTCCAATTTGTATGCCATAGTACCAATCTTTTGCAACACCTTGTACGGACCATAATACTTTGGTGATAATTTATTATCCTTCTTAGCTTGCTTGAGGGACATTTGCTTATATGGTTGTAGCCGTAGGAATACCCAATCACCTACATCAAAACTTCTTTCACTGCGATGTTGATCTGCCTGTTGTTTCATTCTATTCTGTGCCAACACAAGGTTATCCTTTAAGAGTTGGAGGACTTGTTGTTGATGTTCGATGTGATGTTCCACTGCCTGAACCTTAGAATTTTCTCTTAAATATGATGTGATGGATGGTGGTTGATACCCATAAAGTGCCATAAATGGGGTCATTTTTGTTGCTGTATGGAAGGAAGTGTTATACCACCATTCAGCCAGAGGCAACCATTTGACCCATTGTGTCTGTTTATCAGATACAAAGCAACGAAGATATCCTTCCAAACATTTGTTTACTATCTCAGTTTGCCCATCAGATTGAGGATGATAAGATGAGCTATGAGCTAACTGAGTACCAAGACAAGAAAATAATTCTGTCCAAAAATTTCCAGTGAAAATGGGATCTCTGTCACTTACAATAATCTTTGGGTTTCCATGTAGCTTTTGAATTGTTTCCATAAATGCAGTAGAAACTGTACTGGCTTTAAATGGATGTGATAATGCACAAAAGTGTGCATACTTGGTAAGTCTGTCAACTACCACCATGATGACACTCTTTCCCTCAGACTTGGGTAAACCTGTGATAAAATCCATTGAAACCTCCTCCCAACGTTGGCTTGGAATGGATAAAGGTTGTAATAGACCCGGTGTCTTAATTGTTTCAACTTTATTTTGTTGGCAAACCAAACATTCTGCCACAAACTTTTGAATATCTGATTTAAGGCCATCCCAAAAAAATTCCTTCTTAACCCTGTGGTAAGTTTTTAAAAATCCTGAGTGCCCTCCTAAGGGAGAAGTGTGCAATTCCATAAGAATCTTTTGTTTTAGCTGGGAATTCTTACAGAGGTATAAGCGATCTTTGTACCATAACGAATCATTTTTCCAGCTAAATGTATCAGACGTACTGGAATCTTGTTGTAGCTTTCGAATAAGTGCCCACACTTCTTCGTCATTCTTCCATTCCTCCCTTGCTTCATTTATCCAATCTGGTTGGATAATAGAAATGGCGCACAACAATGCTTCCACATCCTCATCCTTTCTTGAGAGTGCATCTGCCACCACATTTTGCTTCCCTTTTTTGTAGATGATTTCAAAGTCATAACCCAACATCTTTGTGACCCACTTTTGTTGCTCTTCAGAGGATAATCTTTGTTCTAAAAAGTATTTAAGGCTATCATGATCCGTTTTTACCTTGAAGTGTCTTCCCATTAGGTAGGGTCGCCATTTCTTAAGTGCATGGAGTATTGCCAACATTTCCTTCTCATAAATAGCTTTGCTTAAAAACTTTCCCTTGATTGGACGACTTTCAAAAGCAATGGGTCTTTCATCTTGCATTAGAACAACACCAATTCCATTTCCTGAAGCATCACATTCCACAATAAAGGTTTTTGTGAAGTCCGGTGTAGCTAAGACCGGTGCTTGGCACATTGCCTCTTTAAGATGTTCAAAGGCCTTTGTTGCTTCCGGAGTCCATGAAAATGCATCTTTCTTCAATAATGTTGTTAGAGGTGCTGCTATTCTCCCATAATTCTTAACAAACTTGCGATAATACCCTGTCAACCCAAGAAATCCTCGCAGATGCTTTATGGATGTGGGGATTTTCCATTCCTTAATGGCTTTAATTTTGCTAGGGTCTACCTTAACTCCTTCATGAGATACAATATGACCCAAATATTCCACCTCCTGGACTCCAAAGAAACATTTGGATCTTTTTGCATATAATTGTTTCTCCTCCAATAGTTGTAGCACCCTGTCAACATGTTCAACATGATCCTTCCAAGACTTGCTGTAGATTAGTATATCATCAAAAAATACTAACACAAATTTTCTAAGGAATGGTTTGAAAATTGAATTCATCAAACCTTGAAATGTTGAAGGTGCATTGGTAAGGCCAAAAGGCATGACCAAAAATTCATAATGACCCTCATGAGTTCTAAATGCCGTTTTCGGAATGTCTTCAATCTTCATTCTGATTTGATGATATCCTGAACGAAGATCCAACTTGGTGAAGTAAATTGATCCATGCAATTCATCCAGTAATTCATCAATGACAGGAATGGGGAACTTATCTTTAATAGTGAGCTTGTTGAGCTCCCTATAATCCGGACACATGCGCCATGATCCATCCTTCTTGTGCACCAATACTACTGGAGCAGAGAAAGAACTTTGACTCGGTTGAATTATACCAGCCTCTAGCATTTCTGCAACCATACGTTCAATTTCACTTTTTTGGACATAGGGATATCTGTACGGCCTGATGTTTGGAGGAACACTTCCTGGAATCAGATGAATAGCATGATCATGATCACGCATAGGTGGGAGACCTTTGGGAGTCTCAAATACCTTGGAATGATTGTCCAGGACTTTTTGGAGATCTGGAGAAATAGATGATTCCAATGTGGAAACATCTAGCGAACATAATTGTGCAATTACACCTCTTTGCTCCTTTTTTAGAAGCTTTGTCATACCATTAGAGCTGATTATCTTTCCTGGTTTCCCTGCAATACCCCTTAATTCAACTTCCTTTCCTTCCACAGAAAATTTCATGAAAAGTTCTTGAAAATTAAAAGCTATTGTACCCAAGGATTGTAGCCATTGGACTCCTAGTACAACATCAGCACCTCCCATTGGAATGGAAAGCATTGGGCTAGTCAATACATATTCTCCCATGGATAGCTTGATATTATGGCACTTTCCAGAGCAATTTATTGTTCCTCCATTTGCAATCATCACTTGACACTCTGGTGCTGGATATAGGAAGCAATTCAATTCTTTTGCTACCCTACAATGAATAAAATTGTGGGTGCTTCCTGAATCAATCAACACTATTACCTTTTTCTTCTTGATTTGTCCTTCTATCTTGATGGTTTGAGGAGTGGTAATTCCCGCCAATGCATTACAAGATATGGTCGGATTTATTTGTTCTTCATCTAGGCTTTGTTCCTGGAATATATCCTCTTCTTTTGACCTTTCTTGCTCCTTTTCTTCTTCCTCTTCACAATCTATGTAGAATAATTTCTTCTCAGCACACTTATGACCTTTTGTGTATTTGCTATCACAATTGTAACAAAGCCCTTTTGCTCTTTTTTCTTCCAATTGTTGTGGTGTCAACCTTGTAGGTTGTGGAAGACTATGGGCAACAACACTTCCATCTTTATAGTTGTGAATGGTATGCTTCCTAGTTGCCATAATTTTGCTTTCCATTTTTCTTGCTAACCTGAATGCCTTCTCTAATGAATCAGGTTCCCAAAGGCGCACATCATGTTGGATATTATCCTTTAAAGACCCTATGAACACATCAATCCTATGCTCCTCTGGAATATCTTTTACCCTTATGTTCAATTTTTGGAACTCCTCAATGTGCTCCATTATTGAACCCTTTTGTTTGAGACTTATCAATTGGCTAAAAAAAGTGTTGCTTTTTGTATCCTCATAATGTGCTATCAATTCTTCCGTAAAAATTGCCCAAGTGATAAATTGTTTACGAGAACAAAGCCATTGATACCATACAAACTGATTTGGTTCCAAATATAAAGTTGCCATACGTACCTTTTGTGTGTTTTGCACATTATTGAGATCGAAGAATTGCTCCATCTGTAATATCCATGTGGCGGGATCCTTGCCATCAAACTTCCTCATATCGATTTTTGGAACATGGTGAGTCTTCGATCCAACATTAGCGTCTATGGTATCATGATTAACATTTCTTTTGTTCTCATCATGAGTTTCCTTTACTACCTTTTCACCATTAGTGACACTTTCTTGTAGCAACTTCTTCAATTCTTCCATATCTGTCTTCAAATCTATCTTCAAATCTGCCATGTCTCTCTTCAAATCTGTCTTCAAATCTATCTTCAAATCTGCCATGTCTCTCTTCAAATCTGTCTTTGAATCATCCATCTTAGCTTCCATGCCCTTTATCTTAGATTCCACGCCACTTATCTTAGCTTCTGTTAGCTTTTGTGAGCGTGACATTTGTTGCACTTGTTCTTGTAATTTTGATATATCATGTAGCATTTCTTCCTCTTCTTCATGAGTCATGCTAGAGCTTTCAGGTTCCTTACTAGGTGTTTGCATTTTCTTTCCTCGGGGCATCAGTTACCGATAATAATTCTTTACTATGCCCTTTGAATTCCGTTAAACCAAGCTTACACAAAAAATTAAAAAAAAAACTACACACCTTTTTTTTCACTTTATAGAAGCCTGATATTGAATCTGATGTATCTCTGTAATTTCGAATCATCCAGTTCTGAAATTGCTACCTGTAGTAGCCTTCTGCGTCCTCTTTCCAATGCCACAAGTCTGAGCCAAATTGGATTCTCCAAGGAAGAGTTATGTGAAATCTCCCACAGTGACTTGCTTTTAGACTGGTTCAGTAGAGCGAACTTGTACGACGTGCCACGAGTCACTGTTTCAACCTTTGAATCTAAAACACACATACAAGAAACTACAGTTCGTCCTCTTTCTGTACCTTTTTACAAAATTTCAATCCGATCCTCAGAGAGAGAGTTATGACGATTTTCCCCAGGTCACCTGTTTTGAATGTAATTCAGGAGTCTGCAAAAAGGCCAACTTCCTTAGATCATATCTCCGAAAATATCGCGCGAAAATATCTGAAATTCGGACCCAAGGTTCAGCGCCAATTCTTCTCAAATGGGTTTTTTTTTCGACTTCTGAAACGTCACAGAAAAAAATTATAGCGAAAATGCCACGATGACCTGTTTGGAGCAGCGAAACCCTAGAATCCAAAGCTCTGATACCAAATGTTATGAAACCAGCTCACAAAAAGATAGAAAAGAGAGATCCACGCCTTAGAATTCAGCCTCTTCGAGGGGGAAACCTCCTTTACATTACATAAATGAACAATTCTTGGATGATACAAATGAAAATACCTCCTTTCTATATATAGGAGTCTAAGTGGTCCCAATACAATCAAAGCCTACATAACAATAATATTGTAGGGCACAACAATAACAATAGTGGGCTTCTATGTGGCACAATAGTAACAATATGGGCACTACATGGGTACATCAATATAAATAAGGGGTATAACTACAATAGTAATGGGGTAATCACTAGTATTATAGGGACCCAACATTGAAGAGGAAATAAAAATCATATTGGAACCTGGAGCAGTCACAGAAACAAGAACCCGATAGTTATGAAATCGATTAATTTCAGAGTATCTCATAAAGTGGAAGAACTTACCCGCTGAAGATTCCACATGGGAGGACAATAATTTTATACATAAGCATCAAGAACTACTCAAGAATTGAGGACAACAGTTTTTGAAGGAGAGGGGCATGTTAGGCCTCTATACTACTAGTGTAACCCCTTATTGTTATTAGTATAACCCCCTTATTATATTGTTCTACCCATGTAGTCCCCATATTGTTACTATTGTGCCCCATAGAATCCCACTATTGTTATCATTGTGCCCTTACATTATTATTGTTATGTCGGCTCTGATTATATTATGACCCCTTAGACTCCTATATATAGAAAGGAGGTCTTGTCATTTGTATCATCCAAGAATTGTTCATTTGTTTAATGTAAAGGAGGTTGCCCCCTCGAAGAGGCTTATTTCTAAGGCGTTCATCTATCTTTTCTATCTTTTTTGATCTGGTTTCATAACAAAAATAATGATCGATCAATATTTATTCCCAAATTAGTAGGAAAAAAGAACAATAACAAGATGTTTCATCAATGTAAAAATATATACACAAAAATAATTACCTTAATGAATGTATGCCAATCATGAGTTTTTACCCCACCTAATTCACCTTTCTTTGTTAGGATATTCTTTATGTTTGAAGAAACTGTAGTTGGAAATTTAATTTTTTGAATAACCCCTTTAACATACTTGCTTTGTTGCTCCATCAATAACCATGGAAGGGAACTTATATTTTGGCTGTCTCCAACACTATTTGAATTAATCGCACTTTGATTTACATGATTGGCCTCCTTAACGTCATTACAAATCTTGAAAATTTTCTCTTTATATCTCCTTCCATCTAAGATTCACTATAAGGTCTCTGTTACATGCTTCCTAATGTGCATTGTATCAAACAAATGAAAAGTTTATAGGTGTTCATAATAGGGGAGTCTATTGAATTTATTGGGATAAATTTTCATTCCTCATAGAAGTGTGTAGCCATTAATTCCTTGGTGACCTAAAAGGTGAATCATAGTTAAAGATATTATAACAACAATACCTGTCAATTAGTATAATGAATAAAATACAATAAAAATATAAAATATTCCAAAAATATTATGTATATTGATACATATACAATTCGATCCATACCTTAAGAGACTATGATATTGCAACTCCCATGCACGAGGTGTCATTCTCTGTGGTCTTAATCCAATCTCTTCTTTCCCATTGAAAAAATGTTTTTCGGTAATTCGGTACCTATGGTTCGTAGAAAGGAAGCGCCTATACTCCTCAAACATCTCCTTTCCTAAGATTATTGAATGACGAGATTTGATCTTAGGACCACAAACCGGACAAGCAAATTTACCCTTTGTTCTAAGACCTGCAAGAGATGGAATAATTTTTGTGTCAATTATTTTAAGTATGTACAATGAAGGGACTATTTAAAAAACATACATGAAATGAATTTAATAAAATTAAACATTATTAAAATGCATCAGGTTAACATTATAATATACCACATAAATGTTTTAGCCTTGGGCATCGTGAATTGTTGTAAAACACTCCTCCCACATCTACCCAAGTAACCGGACAACCGGGTTAAACATGTGGCGAGAGGCTACTATGATATGATTCAACCTCCTAGTTCACCTTAAGGAAGTGGATATAACAATAAAAAACCAAACTGACCATCCACTCATCATATAGAACCTATAGGAGCTATGGAACCTTTCCAGGTGACCAACCCATAAGGTGACTCAATAGTTCAATGACCTAGAGCCCCAGTCTCTCCCTTGCCAAGCCCTCCAAGTGACTGAGGGTCCCATTCACTCCTATGAGCTTGCTTGAGTGTGACTGTAGACTTTTTTGTTAGTGCTATGCCAACAAATGTGAGATTTAAGGTTAAATTCTAGGGCTAGGACCTATTCACTACCCAAAACTTCATAGAATTTACAAAACTAAAAAGAAACATAGAGACAATTATGCCAATGCAAATTCTTGAAAAAAGACTTGACTAGACCCCTACTAGCCATGACAAACATTTCGTCAAACATGTCACAAATATGCATTCTACAGGTCATAATAACAAATCTGAGCATAAGGGTCTTATACTTATCTGAGAATCGCTAAAAAGCATTGATGCCTTATCACATTAAATGCATTATCCTCTATGATGTCATATATTCATTGCTCAATCATTTACAAATCAAACATGATGAGAACCATACATTTTCACTATCATGAAACATATTCATGACCAACATATAAACAAAAAAAATAATGAGGATACAATAACCATAAATTCCACATATAATCCAATACTTTTACACATAAAATACCAAGGAAAGGAACTTTTATTAATGAATGCAAACAACAACCCGATATGGGACTACCATGTTCCACCCGACCATAGATTGGCTGAGCCAAGTATCTCTTCAACCAATCACCCCCGCACCATATTCCAAGCATGAATATGGGACTCCAACCAAAAGAACCAACTAGGGCATCCTGAGGCTAAAATAACTCACCCTCATTAATAGAATCAGGCTTTACCACCTCACTAGATCACTAGGCTATAAAAAAGCATGGATGCCACCGGATTTCTCCACCTACAACATGAGGAATTTTCCTGTCTCTCAGTCTCTAGGATTTACTGCAATCCATAGTTCGATCCAGGGGAAACTAGGCCATAATCGAGACACCAGGCTCGAGGCTTTACCGTATATCCCACCATTCATCAGTAAGGATTCCTAGGCATGATCAAGGGAAACCATCTCTAGGTTTTATCATATATCCCATCATTCACTGGTCGAGGATTCCTAGGCCCACTGAGGAATTTACAGTTCGGTTCAAGGGTCACTAGGCCAGTGGGTTTGCCACAATCCATATTCCGACTCAGGGATCACTAGGCCATGATTTCTTTCATTCATATATCTACCTTTCTAAGCTTCAAATCCATTCGGAAATCCAACTCAACCAAAACATGAGCACCCCATCTCACCATGACTATCCGGAAATGTAAAGGCAAGGTTGAAGAATGCTGTCACACATGGAAAAACCCATGCCCATGACGGAAAGAGAACTAAGAACACACATGCATATCCATGCATGCCAAGTCTAGAAAGGAAGTAACACATGCAAATCTAGACATGTAAGTAAACCCATTGTAGCTACTTGATCCACATAGTGAAATTATGGTAATATAATGAAGAACCTTGCAAGGCACCTTTTTTGATACTTTATCGGTTTGATATCTACTCTCATCACATTTTGGGCATTTTTCTTTCGACGCATGTTCTTTATAATAGATAATATAATCATTAGGACACACATGAATAACTTGATACTCCATTCCACTATCTTTCATAATGGCATGTAAATCTTGGTATGTACGAGGTAAAACATTTGACGGTGGTAACAAATATTCACCTAACAATATACAACATAAAAAATAAATAGTATTGGTTAATGAAAATAATATTAATTGTATATATTGCATCCAAATGTTAAAAATTAAATGGTGAACAACATACTAACATTAAAAACAAATGAACCTGGATGCTGGTGTTATTAATATGAATTAATGAGCCGCATGCAGAGACGGCAGCTGTCCTGGCACTTGGACGGTGGACGCAGCTTACACATTCCTGCAGCATATGATATGAAAGTTGAAAGGCGCAGCATTATGGCTCTGTTAATGGCATTCAATGCGCATCCGGCTCGAGAAATTCGGCAAGGTGATTTAACCATGGCCCGCTCTCTGGTTTCTGCAGATGACATTCGAAGCTCCTTCTTCCTTTGCTCGTTATTTTTTCCGCACCCCTGCTCTGTTCAGGGTGTCTGGAAGCTCCTCTGGTTCTTCAGTTCAGTTTGTTCAGCCTGTGCCTGGTCCCCTCCCCTCCAGCTCTGGTCATCTTCTCTGCCTAAGCTCCCTGTTCATCCAGCCATGGCTCGACGTCGCGGAGTCCCACGTCGTGGTGGTAATACTGGCAATCGCGGAGTCTCACGTCGTCGTGGTGGTTCTGCTCCTCAGAACATCACTCCTTTAGCCTCTGCCTCTCTATCCTCCCCGCCTTCTGATCATTCTCGGCCCTCTTTGAATAGTTCCTTTCAAACCACCCGTTTTAAGTTCAGGAGCAGGCTCAATAAGCCTTTGATTTCTGCCAATATTACTGTAATTTTTACGGAGGAGGAAGATGCGCCCAACAGTTCGGACAACATTTCCATGTCTCAGTCTCAGTCTCAGAATGCAAGCGAATTTCAGGGTGAGATTGCTGGGGTAGTGCTCAACGCTGACAATATGCAGAACGAGGATGGATTCCCGGAAGCCCTTCAACCCCAGCCAGCGTCTTCACAGGATCAAGTTCTTGCTTGTGAACCAGTGCGTTTTTCAGGAAGCATTCTGAATCTAGTAATCCCTCCAGATGGCAGTGTTCTGGATGCTGAAGATAACAAAATGGTTACCTGGATTGGCTCTCCTAGCCAGGTAAACAAGGACACGACCGACTCTCATACTCATGATTAAAGAATTCTGGTTCAAATGCTCTGTCAGCATTCTCGTCTATGATCTGTCATCCTCAGGTTATGCTTATATGGTTTTTGTTCTATCTGATCATGCCTCTGGCATTGCTTTTGGTATAAGTATGAATCGCTATAGTTTTCAGTTCAGAAACACTTATGGCCTAGATAGCCTGGTTTTTGATTTTTTTGTAATGGTGGCTTCAAAAGATTGTATCTCAGCAAACGAAGAGCTACCTCTGAAGCTGTTATGTCAACTATAGGTCTGCTTAGCTTTTTGTCTTCTAGCATTCTTCAATTCTCGCTTCAAAGTCTCTCAATTATGTAAGATGATTGAAGAAAGCTATATGTATAAGCTTCTTTGGTGGAGGGCTGGCTTCGGCCCCCTCAGAGGTCTAGGCCTCTCTCTAAATATTTTTATCTTTTTTTAATAGAAATAGTCTTTACCCAGAAAAAAAAAACATTAAAAGCAAAGGAAAAATAATTTCTTTATTATGTTGTACTAAATGTCACAAAATATATTACATACCTTAGGATTTGTGTCACACATGTGTTTGACAAACCATTCACCACATTTAAGTTGACCAACAACAATACAATAGAGACAAGAGATGTTTCTGAGCCTTCACAAAGAGGTTGAATTTCCATCTCAAGTACAAGTTTATCATAAGAACCATCAAGCCAGTTTCCATCATTATCCATTCTAACATTATTACATGTCTCATAGATCAATCCATTTGTCTGTTCTTCTTCAACTATGTTATCAACATCATTATCTTCTTCCATAGGATCATAGCTTGATCCTCAATATTCGCTCCATGTTATTGAAGATGTGCTTGCACTACAACCACCTCTTCCTCATTGAGCAATTCCCTAGGGGGACCATACTGTACAATTAAAATCAATAAAGTAATACTAGTACATGTAGTGAATATTTAAACGATATTACAAATGTTTACAAATATAATATAGGAAAACAAAGACAACAAAGACAAAGGAAACTTAGGTGAGAGCGAGAAACAAAGACAACAAATCAATGATGATGCTTGTGCAATTTTTCAAGATATTTAAGAATATGTTGAAAAAATATAGGAAAGGTGTTACTTTTCTTGACATGTAGGAAGAGAGACACTTTCTGAGATCTATAGTCACAACAATAACAAAAGACATATTGATCTTATTTTTCATTCATCATTAAAATGTAATATTATTTCTTGATATCAATTGGAGACTGGAATTTTTAAGAGGATGGAAACTTTCCCCAGCCAAACTCGGGAACCATGGTTTAATTTACAAGGGGTTGAGAATTGAGGGGTTAGGGGATAATGTATTGGTGGTATGTGTGTTAGGGGTTAGGGTTTAATATGGGTTAATTAGGGATCAAGGATAGGGTTACTTAATGGTTTTGGGCTTTATAAGGGCTCAAGGGATAAGGCCTTAGGGGTTAATAGGTTATTGGCCATATAAGGTTCAAGTGTACTTAGGATTTTGTATTCTATATTGAGAAACCATGAGCTTGGGTGAGATCAGGAAACAAATACAATATATCAATGTGATCATGAAGCTTGTGCAATTTAGCAATATGTTTAAGATTATGTTGAAAAGAAATAGGAACAATCATTTGACAATCATCAAACCTTTTTCATTCCATCACATTTACAAATTTAATCAAATTACAGGTCTCAAACAATAATACCAATGAATCCAAACAATACCAATTAAGTTCAAGTAGGAAAAAATCAAGGTAAATACTACAATATTGTTCATAATGGCTTCCACAAGACAAGAGAATGAGAGGGAAAAAGACAGAAAATGTATTATATCCCCAACTCCTCTCAAATATTCGATTATGACAAGTGGAGGGTGGATCTTATATTATATTTTAAAACCATTTTTTAATTAAAAAAAAAAAAATTCTAAAAAGGATGTAAACTTTTAATCTTATATGAAAGGTATTCTCACAATGAAAGTTACTACTAAAATTAGTTGGTGGCTAGATGGGTCTAGGAATGTACAAGAGGAAGATAAGTCTTTCTTATTCTTTATTGTTTGGTCTTGTGTTTGTCTCTAATTATTCTTTCCATACCCTTTATGCCCAATTTTCTTTTTTTTGCATCATTGCTCCTAAACTGGTAGGTATCATAATGTCTAGGTTAGCTTATCAAAATAAAGGAAACAATGTGTTTTTTGATCTATCTTATTAGTTGCATTTTATTTTGTATTCTCATTTTATTTTTTCACTTATAAACTTTGATATCAATAACCTATGTAAGGAAATTAGATAGGATCCCATTTTTTCTTGAAGTGCGTGGTAGGGAACCCACTAAAGACATTTTCAATAGGAAACCATTTTTTAATAAGGCATGGGGTCAATCTCTCCTTCTACAAAAAATAGCGTATTATTTCTTTTTGAATACTTGGTTTATTTGACCAAAATTTCAAAAACTCTCTCCTTTGTACTTAGTGGTAAGTGAATGTGTTATGCAATCGGCTCACAAAATAGAAGAAAAGATATATCAATGACTTCAAAATCAGCCTCTTCGAGGGGGAAACCTCCTTTACATTACACAAATGAACAATTCTTGGATGACACAAATGACAAGACCTCCTTTCTATATATAAGAGTCTAAGGGGTCACAATATAATCAAAGACAACATAACCATAATAATGTAAGGGCACAACAATAACAAGAGTGGGATTCTATGAGGCACAATAATAACAATATGGGGACAACATGGGAAAAATGATAAAAATAAGCAGATACAATGACAATAATAATAAGGGAATACATTAGTATTATAGGGACCTAACATGTCCCTCTCCTTCTAAAAAGTGTTGTCCTCATTGTTTGAGTAGTTCTGGATGCTTCTTTATAAAATTCACATCCTCCCATATGGAATCTTCAGCAGGTAAGTTCTTCCATTTGATGAGATACTGTAAAATGGATCAATTTCGTAGTTGTCGAGTTCTTGTTTCAGTGATTGCTTCAAGTTCCAATATGGATTTTCCTTCCTTGTCAAGTTCTGGCAATATTGTTTGAACTGGAAGCTTGTCACCTATAACCTTGTTTAAGCATGGAACATGGAAATTTAGGTGTACTTGGGAAGATGCAGGAAGTTCCAGTTTGTACACCATAGTACCAATCTTTTGCAATACCTTGTATGGACCATAATACTTTGGTGATAATTTATTATCCTTCTTAGCTTGCTTGAGGGGAATTTTTTTTTATAGTTGTAGTCATAAAAATATTGAGTCACCTACATCAAAACTTATTTCGCTGCGATGTTGATCTACCTGTTGTTTCATTCTATTTTGCGCCAAAGTCAGGTTATCCTTTAAGAGTTGGAGAACTTTTTGTTGATGCTCAACGTGAGCTTCCACTGCTTGAACCTTAAAAATGATGTGATGGATGGTGGATGATATCCATAAAGTGCCATAAGTGGGGTCATTTTTGCTGCAGTATGGGAGTAAGTGTTATACCACCATTCAGCCAGAGGAAACCATTTGACCCATTGTATCTTTTTATTAGATAAAAAGCAACGAAGATATCCTTCCAAACATTTGTCAACTATCTCAATTTTCCCATCAGATTGAGGATGATAATATGAGCTATGAGCTAACTAAGTATCGAGACAAGAAAATAATTTTGTCCAAAAATTTCCAGTGAAAATAGGATCTTTGTCGCTTACAATAATCTTTGGGTTTTCAAGTAGCTTTTCAATTATTTCCATAAATGCAGTAGCAATTGTACTAGCTGTAAATGGATGAGATAGTGCACAAAAGTTTGCATACTTGGTAAGTCTATCAACTACCACCATGATGACACTCTTTCCTTATGACTTGGGTAAACCTATGATAAAATCCATTGAAACATCCTTCCAACGTTGACTAGTATTATAGGGACCTAAGAGAATGTTATAGAATAAAAGCATTGTGCCTACTTCAAAGGAAATTCAAAATGGAATGTTCCACCTTGTATGAGTGATAATAAGTAATATGAATTTGGAAAAAATAGCCATGAATGATTTATCAAACATTTCATTAATCTACCATATTCCTAGAACTATTATAGCTTTGATATTACTTCACGTTTGCTCATAATTTACAACAAATGAGACCCTTTACTTATCACAAAAATGGAATTTATATAGAGAAATTTACACTCTATCACTTGGGCTTAAAAATTTGATTGTCACCTAAAACATTTCGAAACATCGGGTGCAAGGCTTGTGTCCCATACATTTTTCCTTAAAAATGAGAAAAAAAATCTTTTATGAGTGAAATAAATTGTGGTTAGGAATATACCATCACTCATAAATTTAGGGTGGTAGGAATGGGAGGGAATTTAGGATGGAATGAGTGGTAGGAGTTTTCCACTTCCCCAACGAACACAAATATTTAATATTTTCCTGGTGTCTAGGGGAAGCCACCAACAACCAAGCCAAGTTCTAGGCTCTATGACATATAATTAGATTACTAGCAGAAGAAAATGCACAAAAGGTAACAATTGTTGGTGACTCACTCATAGTTATCCAACAAATCTGACAATGTTAACGTAAAGGGAAGGGAAGACCATGATGATTCTAGGAGCTTTTTGAAGAATTTACAGTTTTAGGGTACTAAATTTGGTTCTCTTATGGAATTCTAAACTATGGGAAACAATTGAAGCTTTCTTTCTAGACTTTCATACTATTATTTTTTAAAGATTTTGGATGATGTAGCTGGAGTTGACTAAGTCCTTCAACATTTTATAAAATATAAATCCATAGGCATTGCATTTAAAAAAAAAAACACTACACATAAATTTGTATCCCCTACCATAAATTATCACTAAATTGAAGAAAATCAAAGTGAAATATAAATTTAAAATTTTGGGGTGATTTTAATAGGAAACTCATTTTATTTTGGTTGTAACATCCTTTTTGTATTAAAATTTTAGTTGAAAATCTTACATTCATTACCGAAATCATTTATAGTTTTCCCAAATTGCTTTCTAGGTTATGATTGAGCATTTCTTAGGTTGAACTAGGTGATAACTACTTCTTGTTTACCCTTTTTCCTTCTTGTACACATGAATCAACTATATGAAATTAATATATTGTAGGTTACATTAAAAATTTTGACTCTTTTTTTATAACATTTCCTAAAACTTTTATTTGGCTAGTTTGTTTTAATATTGGTTGACTTTAGAAAAAAATTCCTAACTATTTTCTAGGAGTATAAGAGCCATTGCATCTTCTTGTTTTCTCTCTTTTTCATAATGGTCAAAAAATCAATGTGATTTTAACTATCTATTCTTCAAACATTTAGTTAGGCATTAAATATCAAATATTAAGTAAACACCCTAGCTACTTAATCCTAAATCTCTTACTTGCAATTCATAACATTTAACCAATATTAAAGATAACCAATTGAATTATAAACAAACCATACATTATAACTAAAATTAATTAAATAAGTATAATAAAATCTCAAACATTATAGTCTTAATTACTCTCCAAATATTGTCAAAGGAGCTTATCTCAAGTGGTATGGTTCATGATTTGTGTTCCAAGTAGCATGGGTTCGAGTCCCTAGAGACATCTTGGCTTGCATGGCATTTATGAAATAGTTCTACTAATGGCGGAATAGTGGCAACCAATTCTATGAAGTTGTCAATTGTGCATAGTAGAATGTACTCATTACTGTTAAAAAACAAAATTACTATCCAAATATTGAAACTATCTTATTTTATTTAATTAATTTTTTAATGATATTTATATATTTATCTTTTTCCTATAAATATTTATTACAATATATTATATAATTATTTTATTATTTCCTGTAAAATTGTATTCATTATGTCCATCTTTTAAATGTGCATAATATACTTTAAAAACTTATTAATAATGCTCCATAAAAACCCATTAACCTCTAAATCCTATAGGTCCTAATTAACCCCCTAAACATACATTAACCCCCTAACACCTTAACCCCATTCCCCTAAGCCCTTAAACCCCTAACCTCTAAGCCCTTAACCCCTAACCCCTAAACCCTTAAAAAATAACCCCTTATCCCTAAGCCCATAAACTAATTAACCCCTAAATTTACCTAAACCCTTAATCGAACCTAACCATAATAATCAAATTTCTCCACATTGAGATGACAACATAAGTCAAATATCTCCCAAAAGAGTATAAACATTTCCAATACAAATACAATATAATTTACAATACAAAGGCATATAATGTAAAATCCAATATACATATAAACATTTACAAAAACAATCTACAATACAAAGACATATAATGAATAACTTACTCATGGATGATATTCATTTCTTCCTTCAGCCTGTCTGATAGGCTTTACAATGCCTTTTAATTGTTGTTATTATAAGTCTCCTTATCTTCAAGCCCTTGCATATTTTACAAGGGAAATAACATTTTTGATACTTTGAAGCCCCCAATGTTGATCCCACATCTCCTTTCCCTCCTTGAGGAATGTTATGTAACATTTTTCCTCAAGAAACTTTCGGTGATGATTTTCTTGAAAAGCTAACCTCAAACTAGGGCTAAAACCTTTCAATTCTATCACAAATCTAGGAACTAAATCAAAATTATATTATATTAAGTGAAAATGTACATTAATGGTGGAATTCGACGTTAGCCGTTGATAGCTTGACATTCATTGGATATTCGACGTACCAAACTAATGTCGGATAATTGATGGTAAAGGAAATAACGTGAGATATTCGAAAACCATCAAGATTTAAAAAAATAAAAAACAAAAGATACATTTAACTTTGACATTTTTTTTGTGATTTTATATGTACTGTCAGATTCCACCTTATAAAAAATGATAATTTCTTTCTTAATAATTATCCACTTTCAATATATTTGTTTTCCAAATATTTTATAGATTCCATTGACTTTCAAGATATCAATGAACCGTGGATATCAATGTGAATTTACTTTCATACCAGAAATAGTTAAAATGGACAATGTTTTTAATTATCACACATTGCTTCATTTTAATTTTAAAGACAAAATTATAGTTTTATATGTACCAAAATATTTTCTAAGTTAATGTTTTAACTATAAAATGTAATTTTATAATATTATTTTATAAAATAAAAAATTTATAAATTTAAAATTTTTAATAAATAAAGTATTCTTGTTTTTTATATCATCCTTTTTATACAAAATGGGCTTTTATTAATTATCATCGTACTTAAATAAAATGGAATCCTTTTATCTTCATCCAATCATCTTTTTTTATAATAATTTTATTTTTAATCAAATTTTTATTTAATTGTACGCAAGGGGTAGCTCAAGTGGTGATGGTTGTGGAAATGAAGTCTCACCGAACCAGAGATCTTGGGTTCAATTTTTGTGCTACCCTCCCTGGAGATGGGGTGAATAACGGACATGTAAAAAATCGAAAATGAGAGGGTCCTACCAAGCTTACAAAAAAATTAAATTATTTAATTAATTTTTTAATGATATTTATATTTTTATATTTTGTCTTGTAAAAATTAATTACAATATATTATATAATTATTTTGTTCTTTTCTATAAAATTGTATTCACTATTTCCATCTTTTAAATGTGCATAATATACTTTAAAAAATTATTAAGAATGCTCCCTAAAAACCCATTAACCTCTAAATCCTATAGGTCCTAATTAACCCCGTAAAACATACATTAACCCCCTAACATCTTAACCCCATTCCCCTAAGCCCTTAAACCCCTAACCTCTAAGCCCTTTACCCCTAACCCCTAACCCTTTAAACAATAACCCCTAACTTTACCTAGACCCTTAATCGGCCCTAACCATAATAATCAAATTTCTCCACATCAAGATGGCAACATAGGTCAAATATCTCCCAAAATAATTTAAACATTTCCAATACAAAGGCAATACAATTTACAATACAAAGACATATAATCTAAAATATAATATACATATAGACATTTACAAAAACAATCTACAATACAAAGACATATAATGAATAACTTACTCATGGATGATATTCATGCTTGCCTTCAACTTATCTAATAGTCTCTACAATGCCTTTTAATCGTTGTTATTATAAGTCTCCTTATCTTCAAGCCCTTGCATATTTTACAAGGGATGTAACATTTTTTATCCTTCAAAGCCCCGATGTTGATCCCAGATCTCCTTGCCCTCCTTGAGGAATGTTATGTAACATTTTTTTTCATGAAACTTTTAGTGATGATTTTCTTCAAAAAATAACCTCAAACTAGGGCTAAAACCTTTAAAATCTATCACAAATCTAGCAACTACATCAAAATTATATTATATTCAGTGAAAAAATCCATTAATGGTGGAATGTGACGTTAGCCAGCGATAGTATGACATTCGACGGATATTCGACGCTGCGAAACTAATGTTGGATATTCAATGGTAAAGGAAATAACGTGAGATATTCAAAAACCATCAGGATTTAAAAAAAAAAAAAAGATACATTTAACTTCTGACAATTTTTTCTGATTTTATCTATACTGTCAGATTCCACCGTTGGGATTTTTTCCCATGTGTATTAGTGTCATGAAGGTTAGATCAATTGATTGAGTCACCACCATTAAGGCACATTTTCTATCGAGTGCTTACAGGTTGAATTCTCTCGACACCCTAAGGGTCAGGCTCCATGGTGTAGAGGGCAGGAAGTGATCCATTGGGGTGGATCTGCCTGGTACAAATATTTTGTGGATGTAGCGATCAATAATCTTTGGGGTCTATGAACCACATGGAAGAAATGATAGGTTTATAATATTACATTTTAGATTTATAATAATAATAAGGTTGCATAAATATTTTATTACATTATCAATATTACATTAATTATAACATAAATATATTATTAATGTGATAATAATATTTTGTGTAACAATTCATTTTTATATTAATATTAATCCTATTAATACAATTATTTGTAACATTTAATAACATTAATATTAATACATATCAGTACTACTAATAACAATGATTATATCATTAGTAATGTATATCGTTATTTGGTTTTAGCTTTATAGTAATTATAATAATATTATTAGTAATTCTAATAATATTGCATTAATACATTATTACATTATTTATAGCATAAATAATTAATTGTTGTTAAAGAAATTAGGTTAGCTTAGTTGATCGCACCCTTGTCTCTAAAGCACATTTTTTATTAAGAGGTCATAAACCCAATTCTCTCTACACTATTGAGGTTAGGCTCTGTGGTTGAGATGACATGAAGTGTTCCCTCCTGGTGGATTTGCCTGGTACAAATATTCCACAGGCATAACAATCACTGATCTCTGGGGACCACATACACACACTCACACATATATAAATGTAATAATATTATTATATGTAATAATTCATTTTTATATTAATATTAATGCTCTTAGTAACATTATTAGTAACATTTAATGACACACACACACACATATATAACCACAATAACAACATTCACATTAATATTAAAAACATGTTAATAATAATTTGTTCCAATATAGTTTTTAATTATTTCCATTATAGTTTTTAATGGTCTCCAATTTGTCTGAACTGACACCATTTGCCAAGTATTAACCACAGAGGCCAATTGCCAAGTGTTCACCATGGAGACCTATAGTGGATGGCTAGGGTTAACCATAGTCAAACCATGGTTAACCATCAACTTCAATAAAAGATAATCTCCTATTATTATTATTGATTAATATAAATAGTCAAACACATTAGTCAAATGTAGTCAACTTTTATAGTCAATGTTTCGATAGTTAACCATGTTCAAACTTCATCAACCCTATGTTTACCATTTTTAACAATCGTCAACCTTGTTCACTCATAGTCAACCTTAGTCAATATAACTCAACCATATTCAATTACAGTCAACCATGTCTGACCAAAGTCAAACATTATCAAGCTTAGTCAGTTAAGGTCATCCTTGGTAAGTGACAATTAAGATTTAAAAATGTGGAATAATAACAATATTAATTAATAAAGTGGACTAATAATAATAATAATAATGTTGTGATGTCGGAATGGTACAAAAATATAACCAACATCACAATGTGACAAAAAATGTTGCAAAGTTAGATTACATTGCAAAAGTTATCCAACATCGCAACGTGACATTACAAAATTAGTCAACCACATTTCCTAATGTTGTTGACAATGTTTGAATTTCAACACTCATCAACTTCAGTCAAACATAATAGCCTTTTAATATTAATAATCAAACATAGTCAACCACATTAGTCAAACATAGTCAAGTAATGTCAACCATAATGGTAAATCAAGGTCTTTATGGTCAACCATGGTCAACCATGATCAACCATGGTCAGCAATGGGTGACCATGATCAACCATATTCAACCATGATCAACCATGCTCAACCACAGTCAACCATGTCCATCCATAGTTAACCATGATTAACCAAGGTCATCCATCTCAACCATGAGATGGTCAACCATGATCAACCATGCTCAACCAAGGTCAACCATGGTCAACCAAGACCAACCATGTTTAAACAAGTTAAACCATGGTCAATCATGAGAAACCATGGTCAACCAAGCTCAACCATGATCAATCATGGTCATCCATGATCAACCATGGGAAACCATGATCAATCGTGGATAACTATGGCCAATCATGATTGACAATGGTTAACCATGATCAACCATGGTCAACCATGCACAACCATGTGCAACCATGTTCAACCAAGATCAACCATGGCCATCCATGGTCAACCACGCTCAACCAAGGTCAACCATCTCAACCATGAGATGGTCATCCATGGTAAACCATGGTAAAACATGAGCAACCATGGTCAAACATGAGCAACCATGGTCAAACATGAGCAACCATGGTCAACCATGGTCAACCATCAATCATGATCAACCATGAGTAACTAAGGTCAACCATGGCAACCATGATCAATGATGGTCAACCAAGGTCATTTAAGATCAACATGGTTATAATGGTCAACTAAGGTCAACCATTATCAGCCATGGTTAACCATAAATAACCATGGTCAAGCATGGTCAACTTAGGTCAATCAAGAACAACCATGGTCAACTAAGGCTAACCAATACCAAAATGGTTAGAATGGTCGAACATGGTCAACCACTGTCAAACCTTGTTAAACATGGTAAAAAATGATCAACTATGTTCAACCATGCTCAACCATAACGGTCAATCAAGATCTCTATGGTTATAATTGCCGAACATGGTCAACCAAGATCAACCATGGCAACTGAGATTAACCATGATTGACCACGGTCAACCATTATCAATCATGGTCAACTAAGGTCAACCATTTCCAACTTAGATCAACCAAGGTCAACATGGTTAGAATGGTTGAAAATGGTCAACCAAGGTTGACCATGGTCAACCATTATGGTTAATCAAAATATTTATGATTAGAATGGTCAAACATGGTCAATGAAGATAAACCATGGTTAAGCATGGCCAACCATGATCAAATAAGATCAATCATGGTCAACCATGGTCAACTAAGATCAACCATGGTCAACCAAAATGAACATGGTGAAATGGCCGCACATGGTCAACCATGATAGACCATAGTCAACCGTGGTCAACCATAACGGTCAATCAATATCTATATGGTTAGAATGGTTGGACATGGCCAACTAAGGTATTTATAGTTTAATATGGTCAACCATAATGGTCAATCAAGGTCTCTATGGCCAACCATGGTTAACCATGATCAACCATGATCCACCATGATAAACCATGATCAACCATGGCCAACCATGATTAGCCATTGTCAACAATGGTTAATTATGGTCAAATATGGTTGAATATGGTCAATCATTGTCAACCTTAGTCAACCATTATCAACCTTGATCAACCATTGTCAATGAGAATATGTTAGCATCCACCATTGTCAACCATTTTCAACCATGGTCAAACATTGCCAACCATGATTGAATATGGTCAACCATGACCAACCATGGTTGAACACCTTCAACCATGATCAACTGTGATCAATCATTATCAAGATTTCTATAACTTGGTCAACCATGCTCAACCATGATCAAGCATGGTCATCTTTGGTCAACCATAGTCAACCTAGAACATTCCATGCTCTTCCAACTCCTAATGGTCAACCATGGTTAGAATTTTCAAACATGTCAACCAAGGTCTCTATGGTTAAATATGGTCAACCATAATGGTCAATCAAGATCTCTATGGTTAAATATGGTCAATAATGGTCAACCCTCTTCTACGATGGTCAACCCCATCAACCATCTCAACCATTATTATCACCATTTTTGTAACATTAGCATTAACATTAATTTAAGCTTGACCATGTTCAACCTCATCAACCCTTGTCAACCATGGTCAATGAATCCACCCCACACATGTTGGTTGTGAGTAGCACAATTGTTTTTACTAATGTGGTTGATATACACCGATCGATGACAATTTCCATCTTTTTATATGTCAATTGATGTATGAAAATGATGTCGATCAGTGTATATAAAACACATTAGTAAATGTGGTTATGTTAATATAACACATACACACACAATATAAATTGAATATATTTCCACTACAATATTTTCGGCCAATCTTTGGAATATAAATTATGAGTATGAAATCAAATTTCACTTTATAAAGTTGTACAAGTAAATATCTAGCTTACGTGAATATTCTAGCTCATTACTCACAATAACAATGCTCCCAATATATATACACAAACATAAGTGGGCATTATAAGAAATGATATTATAGCAAATAGAAGGCACACAAATATTGTTAACATTCAAGTTCTATAAAGAGCAACTAAGAAAAAATAGATAATTACATTAAAGCATTATTTAAAGAAATTGTTTAATGATGAGCATAAAATATAACCTATAATGTTTGGTTGGGATTTAAAAATTTGATAATATATTAACACAACCTCCAATTGAAAAGGATATATGCAGTCAAGATGCAGGCATTTCTTGCAACATTAAAATTTCAAATATAACTTGATGTTACAATCTATGCAAATTTATTGAATGGAAAATTAAAATTTCTTGACCATATTGTCGTAAAATTAAAAAAACAACATACCATAGCTACAATTCATACAATCAATGAGAGATAAGAAAATTGGCATCAATACAATAGCTCTCCACATTATTGTCCTCTCTAATTATGAATAAACAACATTTTGTAGCGATTTGAGAGAATACAACCTCTATTTGTCATTACTGAAAATATAACATTTGTTGTCAACTGAAACTGACCATATAATAAAGCCTCATTTTTCTTCCATGCTAGCATATGCAATTCCTTGAATGAAGGGACATGATCAAGGTATAACAAGCTATCAGTTTTCATTAGCATCAGTAAAAATGAAAGAAATCTTTGGCGCCTAAGATGTTCTCTCTGATAAAAGAGCATTGTGACTAAGACAAAAACTAAATAGACTGTAACACCCTCCTCCCACATCTACCCAAGTAACTAACCAACTAGGGTAAACATGTGACGAGAGGCCACTATGATATGATCTGACATCCTAAGTTACGTTAAAGAAGTGGAACCGACAGAAACACACCATACAAACATTCAACATCAACACTAGGACCCTCAGGAACCATCACAACCATTATGCCAACCAGCCCCTGGGTCCCACTAATATTTTGGACCACTTGACCCTTAGACGCTCCCATGCTATAGGCCTGCTAGTGCCCAAGAGGCTCTGGACACTCTCATCACAAGGCATGCCAATGTGTAGCGACTATTTTTCTCATTGTTGTGCTAGTGTCCCTGGGATTTGAGTTTCAAACCGAGAGCCTAGGTCACTACCCAGAATTGATTGACACCTTCATAACAGTAAGATAAGAGGGAAATGACAGTACAAATATAATTACTTGAACAAGACCTTGAATGGACCCCTCCTATCCATGACTAGAATTTTGTCAAACATATCACGAATATGTAATCTAAAGGATTAAATAACAAATCTAAGCATAGGGGTCTCATACTTAGTTGAGAATTGTTAAGAAGCATTGATTCCTCAACACATTAACTTCCATTTCATCCATTAGGTCATAGATACACTATTCATTCATTTACAAGTAGAAACATGATGAGATCAATACATAACTACTGTCATAAAACATATACATAACCAACATGATAGCAACAAAAAAACCAATGAAGTCACAACCATATAATCCACACATAAACGAGTATAATACTCATGAAATACAAGGAGAAATAAGCTCATATTGATGATGCAAAATCCAAACTCGGGATGGGACTTCAACTTTCCACTCGACCATAGAGTTATGGCTGAGTCAAATCTCTCTTGAACCATTCACCCACATTCCATATTCCAAGCATGAATGTGGGATCTCATAGAACACATCAATCGAAAAACATCTAAGGCATCTAGAGGCCATCCACCTCAACCCATCAAAAAGTGATTCCACCTCACGGTCGTACATCACAAAACCATCATTATATTGGTCTCTATCCAAGCCTTCTAGGGCTCCAGAGCATTTGTCCAACCAAGTCTTTCAGGACTAGTAACTCAACCCACATCTTATTATGGGATTCTAGAGAATTTTTCCAACTAGGGCTTCCAAGACTAGTAACTCAACCCACCAAGGGCTTCTAGATCATTTGTCCAATGAAGGCTTCTAGGACTAGTAACTCAACCCAAGATGTTATAGGGCTTCTAGAGCATCTATCCAGCCAGGGTTTCTAAGACTAGTAACTCAACCCAAGCTAAGGAAACATGAGAACCAACCAAAACAAAACAAGGAAATAAATCCACAATCACCATGGCTATCCAAGAAATGGAAAGGCTAGGCAAATCCATTGTCAATCCTGAGCATCCTTCATGCCAATAAAAGATCATGACCAATAAACCACATGCATATGCCATGCATGCCAAAATTAGTGAGGAAAACATACATGAAACTCTATATCTGCAAGAAAAATCCAATGTAGTTGGTAAGTATAATGTCTTCTTGTGCTTTACTGCTCTTCCTTTGCCTTCTTGCTCCAAAAATCCAAGTGTGCCACACCCTCCAAGAGTGCTCCAATAAAACTATAAGTATCCAAGAGTACGAGAGAGAGGGAATAATGAGAGATCTCCAAAACTGAACTAAAAAAAGTCTATGTACTGATCCTCAGAAGCCTTTTTATGAATGAGGCCTCTATTTTCTTCATTTTCCATTATTTTCAATCATTTTCCCCCTCACATGCAACCTATGACCTTTCATTTCCATTTTCTTCTAATTTCCATTATTTTCATAAATAAATGTGCCCAAAATGCCATTTTTCCTTTCCAAAGCCTTAGCCATTTCCATTTCCAATTTCCTTAGCCATTAATAACCAAATGAATACCCATACTATGATTTCTTGTCCAATATACAGCTTGGAATAAGTGTCCCATCAATCGTGGTTATTACTTTTCTTTATTAACTTTTATTACACGGAATTTTCACCACGGCTGTTACAGAACCCTCCCCCTTGGGAGAACATCATCCTCAGTGTTCAAAAACACCTATAACCACACGACTGTTGTAAGAAAAATATACTGCCTATGGAGCTTTATAGCTTAGCTCATTGCAGTATTTACAATGATCAACCTGCTGAGAAGAAAACCAACATGAAAACATAACAAACATAACATCATAATGACATGACACACATACCACTTATTGGAGCTTTATAATATCTCATGGTGGTATTTACATCCATATACATATGTACATATACCAAACATCACCAAAACATATACCAAGAGATATACCAAAACACCATACCAAAATTGCTTTGCCTCAACCAGAAAATAGTGAAGGATACATAGCTTGCATATGGTCCGCCATCTCCCATATAACTTCATCGGGACCAAATTTCTTCCATTGCACTTTAAATTGCTTGATTGCTTGGTTCTGGAGCATGAGCACCTTTTTCTACGATATACACTAAGGCTCTGACTGTAATTCTCCATCTGGCTCCACCTACAATACAGACTAGTCAATCACATGATCAACATATTTAACATACTTGTTAAGCAGTGACACATAGAAAACCTCATGGGCTTTCACTGTCGGAGATAGTGCAAGTCGATAGGCTACTAGCGCAATCCTCTCAATAATACTGAAGGGTCCACAAAATCTAGTGCCATCTTGACACATGATCCAATATGTAAGGAGATGTTATTTTGTTTGATGCATAAGTACACTTGTTCCCCAACCTAGAACTCCTTGAATAACCTATTGCAATCTGCATAACTCTTCTTCCTATCTTATGCTATCTTTAGATTTTTCTTAATTACTTGCATTTCTTGCTCAATGTCCACCAACATGTCTGGTCCAATCAACACCTTGTTAACTGGGTCACTCCAACAGATAGGAGTATTGCAACTTTACCCATACAATGTCTCAAATGGACACATCCTCAAATATTCCTAATACCCACTGTTGTAAGCAAAATCTACCAGTGGAAGATACTATTCCCACTTTCGTTGTTGATGCATCACATACATCCTCAACATTTCCTCCAATATCATGTTGACCATGTTGGAAATAATACTGAGAGGGGGGGTGAATCAGTATTTACAAATCAATAACTTTTCATTTCCATAATAAGATTTATATACGCTACCTTAGTGAAGGGAGCTCGCATGTGCACGCAACTATTCTTAAGGAAACCAGTGTATACCCAGTGAACTTATGATTCATTTAATTCATCATATGTTGATCTTTAATTAGTGCATCAATACTTTATTAAACATTAAACAGTAACCATGTGCAATAATAACGGAATAAACCATCACAAATAAGCAACACACATGAACACCAATATTTAAGGTGGAAACCCAATGTGGGTGAAAACCACCTGTTGTTGTCGTCTCTATCTTTTTTTAATAATAAGAAAACTTGTTTACAATCTTGTATTAGTGGAGACTCATACTAGTACATAGGCACCCACCTGCAGAAGGCTACAACCTTCTCTCATTCTCCAGCATCTATTGGAAGGGAGCTACAATCCCCTAGTTATTGTACTAGCCGATATGTTTACTAGTATGTAGGCTCTGACCCATAGAAGGCTACAACCTTCACTCATTATCCAGCTGCTATTGGAAGGGAGCTCCAACCCCCTGATCAAATCAATAGCCACTACTTGCAGGAAGCTTCGACTTCCTCACTGAAGGCTCCAACCCTTAGCATCCTCCAAGGACCATGTTTCATAAATTTTCGTACTGGATACTCTTGGTACATAACAACACAATATGTAGGCCACGTTTCATCAAATTTTCACACTGGACCCATTAGTAAAATCGAAGCTCAAAATCAATCACCACTATAATACAACCATCAAATACATCTGCATCAACCAATCACTGAAACCTAATCATCAATATCTTATATAACTGAAACCCAATCATTAATCTCTTATATAAATGAAACAATCAATCACCGAAACCTCTGAACCTCTGACACAACTAAATCAAACAACCACTAAACCTCTGACACAACTGAATCAACCATTCTTTCAAACTTAATCCAATTCAACCAATCAACTGGAACAGAGAAATCACTGTAACCAATACACAGATCTGAACCCAGAACACTGCATCAAGAACTAGAACTAACTGTAACGTCAAAAGGCATGTGTCAGAATGTATTCGCTCCTTCAATGAAGCTAACCTATGTGTATACGCTACTTCCTTTAGCCCAACCTGCGTATACCTCTAAAGATACTAAATCATAAAACTGATGAACCACAAACTGTACCAATCAGTGACATTCTGAAGATATACTATCATATTATAGAGTTCTAAAAAAGAATCACCGTTATTTCTCAATCAATCAATCAATCAGCCTCAATTTCCTTATACATTCAGTTCTACTTTCAGATCTAATAAGACCTCATTGACAAAAAGTAGTAAAATTGCAACAAAACGACAATACTGATTTGATAGATCAATCATCCTTGAACATCAAGCTTTTCTTTTGCATACGCTACTTGGAAGAGCTGAACCAGCATGTATATGCACCTTCACCAATGTGACCCAACGTATAGATCTGCAAATACTTACTTATAACTTCATTGCAATTCCTGACTTCAGATATACCCAGATTGCCACATATAAAGGATAAAACATGTGTTAGCAATCAGATCTAGCCCATCCATTATCAGATCACATAGTGATAATTCATTATGAACTTGATCCATCATTAGATCTCATCCATCATCAAACACTCAGGTGCATACTTACTCTAGATCAAGCAAAGCATCAAAAACCCATAACATGCATATTTGCTTTTTATCTAACACTTCATAATATATTCATTACTTGTGCGCTTATCCCTTTGATCTTCTCCTCATATACTTTTATGCCTTTCTCAATACCTTGGACCAAAACCACTTAGGACCAATACCTCGGACCAAATACCTCGGACCAATACCTTGGACCAAAACCTCAGACCAATACCTAGGACTAAAACCTTGGTTTTCCATCCCATTTGTGATTTTCCTTCTATGAAAGTGTGTGTGTATGTATACGCTTCTCCTGTTCCATGAGCCCACGTGTATACACTACTTGGACAAGGTGAACCAACGTATACTTCTTAAACCATTCTCTTTCTTCAATTTCTTGATTCTGATGTGTAGTCCTTTGTTCCTTCATCCTATTCTTTTGTACCATTACTTTGTTCTCTCTGAATAGACCTGTTATAATGTGATTTTCAATATTACTTTTGAAATGATTCCTTTGAACTTCCCTACATTTTGTCACATCTGTAAACACAATTTCCATGCATTTTGTCACATCTCATATCTCTCCTGTAGATTAATCTAGTTACGTAGATTCATCTAGTTACCATATACAAGTTAGTTGTTCTTCTACAATTGGGTTGCCATCAAGTATAACACATGCATCATAATGCCAAAAATATCCCCCTTTGGACTTGATGGCAACCATGTTGGTTTTGATTACTGCAAGCTGTAGAAATTTTTAGAGATAACAAGCAACACCAAAATACTCTCCCCCTTTGACACCAAGGGCAAAGGGCAAACCAAGATATTCTCCCCCTTTGATATCAAAGGCAAAGGGTTGACCAAAATGAAGACTTTCATATTTGAATAGCGGAATATGAACATTGATCATGATCCCCCCTAGGCACATGCTAAATTCCCTTATTACACTCCCCCTTTGTACATGTTGAGATGCATTATACTGTCCATGCTCCCCCTAAGCACATGCAAAGTTTGCAAAAAATATTTGTCAAAGGAATAACATGACTCTATAACTCAACTATGTGAGTATGACCTTCTTATCACCAATGACTCATACATACTTCAGTCTCCCAACCAAGTGGGGATATACGAATTGTTTATACATGACTAAAATATAGAAATTACTACATCATCCTTCCCATGCATAGTGGGGGTAAAAATTACATATTATGACCAAAAATGACTCATTAAAAGACTATGACAGACAGAGACGTATTATTACATCATGGGCCTTTATATGACCTTTACATCGAATGACAAACATCACATTTATAACAAATCCCAAAGATCTAAACAAGACAATGATAGTCATCACCATATATGATTTGCATCATAAGCATCTATTAGCAACATCTAGACCAACAACCTATATATGTCCATCATTAGTTCCCAAGAAATGAGAAGGTAAACATCATCAACCTGTGACAAAGTATGCCGCATATATATATCAACTCATCCTCTTGATCTCATCAAGATCAACTTGCTTTGTTTCCTTAGTAGAAAGAGCCTTATCATAACCTTCCATGAATCAATTAAGCATATGTCATATCTCCAAGAAGTAACACCGAATTATTCATATCATATCATATGTATGTGAAAACACCATAGTCATCATCTATGATCATAACATCATCATCGAGAACTGCATGATCTTTCCACAAGAACCCTCAATATATCAACCATGTATCATCACTAGGGAACATCCCACATCTAATAAGAATCAACCATGATAATCAACATGTGTGATTATCAAACCTATCATCATAAAGTAAGAAGTCATCATCATTATGTGACTAAGTAAGCCATGTCTCCGAATATCCATGTCTTCAAATAACTATGTCTTCATGAGACCTACAATAAAACCATTCTCTAGCAAACCATGATCTCATAGTCATTTGTCAAGCTTTCTTGATACCATCAACATCAGCAATCCTCAACCATGTGAGAGCCAAGAACTATAGGAATCCTGCATCATAACTGCACCATATGAACTTATGCATCTTTGAAGGCATGATGATAGTAGCATAAAAGAAATCAAATAATGAAGTTGTGTACTCAAGCTTTGTACTTCTCTTGTCCTTATGAATATCACCATGTAAGCAACATATCATATGTACTATATGAATCATCAAAAAGGTTATCGACAATAATCCATAAATTTGATTTGAATAACGACTATGTGGCTCAAGCAATATAAGTATCATCTGAGATTTCATCATAGGCAACTCATGATTGTAGAATGGAATGATGTATCATTTAAACACTTCAACAACATAAGTACCAAATAATGCCAACAATTCATTATTATAAACATAGCATATTCTCCCCCTGAACCTGTGCCACCTGTTCACTGTTAGATCTGATATTGCATATATCAGTAAGGGTCATCAAGGCATCATCATCAACTAGTTATACATCAAGTCATCAACAACTTATGAGGGTAAAAAGAACTTCTAAATATCATCCACGGACTGTAGTCATCAATCATTAAGACAAAAATTGTCTGAACGATATCAGATCATTTTTATGAGTCTGTCTCACTGCTTCTTCATTAAACCAACATATACGCGACTGTGCAACTTCGAATTTGCATATATACATGACTTGTCTTCATGATAATTGCGTATCAGAATTAGGACACTGAAATTTCATAGTTTTAGTTCCTTCTAAATCTGTTCTGTCTGTATACTGAGCTATGCCACATATTTCTGGATGTACTTCCTTCTTCTTCCATACCTTGGAGTGTGATGATGTTTGTTCCTTTTGGTATGTTGGCCAAAATTTTCTCCTACATTCTTTTGCTATATGCCCAAACTTGTTACAAGCATAACATCTTATATGTTTCATATTCCTTCTATAGCAATCAATGGATTTGTAACCAAACATATTGCAAGAAAAACAATATCCCTTAAAGTACTTGGAAGTTGATGATCTTTCTGTGTGATTGTTATTAGCTTGAACCATTCTACTTCTGCATCTAGCTACAACATGTCCAAAATTATGACATATAAAACATTCAACATTATTCATCAGAGGAAAGAATTGATTAAAACTTCCATAGTTAGGAGTAAATGATTTTCTTTGAAGACTTTCTTTCCTTGGCTTTTGATGGGGTTGACCTCTTATCTCCTTGTTGAGCATTTTAGATTTCGCACTAGAGTTCCTTGCTTCAGTTTGTGAGCTAGATTCACCTTTAACAGTTTCATGAAAACCAAGACCAGATTTGATGGTAGGAGACCTTTGAATACTAAGAATATCATCTGAAATCTTAGTACTATATTGAAATCGTAAAAGTTTATCGTTTTCTTCTAATTTACCTTTTAGGATATTTACCTCAACCTGATATTGCTCTTCCTTTTCAAGATACTGCTTATTCATGATTTCTTCAACTTTTCTTCGTTCTTCTACTTGTTGCCTTAATTTGAGAACTTCATTTTCTTGTTCTTCAAATGCTTCGAGTAGTTCTTCATTCTGATTATTTGAATTTTTTAGGTCTTCTTTTAGAGACACGACCACAGCTTCAAGACCTTCACAATAGCTGGTTCTTTATATAAGTTCCTTAGTTTTTGTGCCATTTTCATTCACTTCTTTTCTCAATGATGTCGCTACATCCAACAACTTTTGACATTGAGCTTCCTTTTTCTTGTGTTGCTTCCTTACTTTGTTTCCTTCCTCCAACTGAGATTTTAATCTGGTAACTTCTTCTTTGTAGGCACATTCCCTTTTATCAATTGGATCTTTTTGATCTCAATTGTGTCTGTGAGCTTTTTAAATTCTGTCGCTATTTGTTTTATTTCTCTTTCACCCATAAGAGAAAATTCAGTTGTTTCACTGTCACATTCATTATATTCAAATGAACAGAGAAGTGTCTCACCAGAGGTCAATAAATTCATACCTTATAATTCTTTTTCTTATTCATCTTCATTCTGAGGTGATTCTGAATTTGAAGAGTTGCTTCCACATAATGGCCAATCGTCTTTCCCACGGTCACAGTTCCTTTGAGATGTCTTCTTCTTTTGAGGTGCTTTCTTCTTTTTCTTCTTTCCCATTGTTACTATGAATCTCCTTCAAGTGATCAAGATTCTGCCAAAGGACCTGCTCTAATACCAATTGTTGGAAATAATAACGAGGGGGGTGAATTACTATTACAAAATCAATAACTTTTTCATTTCCATAATCAGATTTATATATGCTACTTTAGTGAAGGGAACTCGTGTGTGCACGCAACTGTTCTTAAGGAAACTAGCGTATACCCAGTGAACTTATGATTCAGTTAATTCATCATATGTTGATCTTTAATCGGTGCATAAGTACTTTATTAAACATTAAACAATAACCATGTGCAGTAATAATAGAATAAACCATCACACATAAGAAACACACATGAACACCAATATTTAAGGTGGAAATCCAATGTGGGTGAAAACCACCTACTGTTTTCATCTCTGTCTTCTTTTAATAATAAGAAAATCTGTTTACAATCTTATACCAATACAAACTCATACCAATACGTAAGCACCCACCTGTAGAAGGCTACAACCTTCTCTCATTCTCTAGCTTCTATTGGAAGGGAGCTACAACCCCCTAGTTCTTGTACTAGCCGATATTTTTACTAGTACATAGGCTCCGACCTACAGAAGGCTACGACCTTCACTCATTCTCCAACTGCTATTGGAAGGGAGCTCCAACCCCCTGATCAAATCAGCAACCACTACTCACAAGAAGCTTCAACTTCCTCACTGAAGGCTCCAACCCTTAGCATCCTCCAGGGACCACGTTTCATAAATTTTCATACTGGATACTCCTGGTACACAACAACACAATATGTAGGCCACGTTTCATCAAATTTTCACACTGGACCCATTAGTAACATTGCAGCTCAAAATCAATCACCACTGCAATACAACCATCAAATACATCTGCATCAACCAATCACTGAAACCCAATCATCAATATCTGATATAACTGAAACCCAATCATCAATCTATGATATAACTAGAACAATCAATCACTGAAACCTCTGACACAACTGAATCAAACAATCATTGAACCTCTGACACAACTGAATCAACCATTCATTCAAACTTAATCAAATTCAACTAATCAACTGGAACAGAAAAATCACTGTAACCAATACACAAATATGAACCCAGAACATTGCATCAACAACTAGAACTAACTGTAACCTCAAAAGGCATGTGTCAGAATGTATGCGCTCCTTCAATGAAGCCAACATGTGTGTATACGCTACTTCCTCTAGCCCAACTTGCGTATACCTCTAAAGATACTAAATCATAAAACCTCTGAACCACAAACTGTACCAATCAGTGACATTATGAATATCTACTATCATATTATAGAGTTCTAAACAAGGATCACCTTTCTTTCTCAATCAAACAATCAATTAAACTCAATTTCCTTATACATTCAGTTCTACTTTCAGATCTAATAAGACGTCATTGACAAAGAGTAGTAAGACTGTAGTAAAAGAGTCGTATTGATATGATATATAAGTCATCCCTGAACATCAAGCTTTTCTTTTGCATACGCTACTTGGAAGAGCCGAACCAGCGTGTATACGCACCTTCACCAATCTGAACGAGTGTATAGATCTGCTAATACTTACTTCTAACTTCGCTGCAATTCTCGACTTCAGATATACCCTGATCGTCACATATAAAGGATAAAACATGTGTTAGCAATTAGATCTAGTCCATCCATTATCAGATCACATAATGATAAGTCATTATGATCTTTATCCATCATTAGATCTCATCCATCATCACACACTTAGGTGCATACTCAGTCTAGATCAAGCAAAGCATCAGAAACCCATAACATGCATAACACTTCATAAGATATTCATTACTTCTGCACTTATCCCTTTGAGCTTCTCCTCATTATATAGTTTTAGGCCTTTCTCAATACCTTGGACCAAAACCACTTAGGACCAATACCTTAGACCAAATACCTCGGACCAATACCTTGGATCAAATACCTCAGACCAATACCTTGGACCAAAGCCTCAGACCAATACCTAGGACCAAAACCTTGATTTTCCATCCCATATGTGCTTTTCCATCTGTGAAAGTGCATGCATACGTATATGCTTCTTCTGTTCCATGGGCCCACGTGTATACGCTACTTGGACAAGGTGAGCCAATGCATACTTCTTAAACCATTCTCTTTCTTCAATTTCTTGATTCCGATTTGTAGTGCTTTGTTCCATCATCCTATTCTTTTGTACCATTACTTTGTTCCCTCTGAATAGACCTATTATAATGTGATTTTCCATAGTAATTTTGAAATGATTTCTTTGAACTGCCCTGAATTTTGTCACATCTGTAAACACAACTGCCATGTATTCTGTCACATCTGATATCTCTCCTGTAGATTCATCTAGTTACCATATACAAGTCAGTTGTTCAGCTACAAGTGGGTTGCCATCAGGTACAACACATGCATCATAATGCCAACATACCCTCTTTGTCTGTCCATCTTTCTGCAGATGATAAGCTATACTGAAGGTCAAATCTATGCCAAAACCTGCAAATAACTCCTTCCAAAACTTGGAAGTGAACTTTGCATCCCTATATTACACAATCTTCTTCGTAACACCATGCATTTTGATCACATCTTTGATGAAAACCTCGACTACGTTGCTAGCTGAGAATGTAGACTTCACTAGAATGAAGTGCCCAAACTTTGTCAACTTGTCCATAATAACCATGATAGAATCATGTTGTCTCACTGTCCTCGACAAACTTATGATGAAGTCCATGGAAATGACTTCCCATTTCTATCCTGGAATTGCAATCGGCTATAACAATTTTCTTGGATGCTTACATTCCGCCTTCACACGCTAACAATCAAAACACCTAACCACATACTTTACTACATCTTTCTTTAGATTCGGCCAATAATAAAATTTATTCACTATTGTTAGTGTCTTCTGATAGCCTAGATGACCTGAATATGGTTTCACATGAAACTCTCTCAATATCACCTTCTTAAGCTCACTTCTATTTGGCACATATATCTTGTCTCTAAATCAAACCATTCCATCTTCTATAAGGCAATAGTCCACATCCTGTGCACCTGCACATGTACCTATCCTTGTACCTATACTACTACTTGTACCTGTGACATTACCACCACATGTACCTGTACATGTACTCTACTGGAACCTGTGCATGATCTCCATATACCTGATATCGTGCTGACCTTACTGCAAGATATTATCTTGTAAGTCTTTCCCATAGGAGCTCATAGTTGCTAAGTGGTTTACCTATATCTACCTACTAAGAGCATTTGCCACCCTGTTCTCTTTACCTTTGATATATCTGATCACGAAATCAAACTCATTGATCATGGCCAACCAGTGAGCCTTCCTACCATTCAGGTTTGATTGGTCAAATAGATACCGTATCCCAGTGTGATCACTCATCAACACAATTCTCATGCCCAGAAGGTAGTGTCTCCACATATTTAATGCATGTATGATCGCTACCAACTCAATATCATGTGTGGGGTAGTTCTTCTCGTGCTCATTCAGTTTTCGCAACTCATAGCATACCACTTGCCAATCCTACATAAGGAATCCACCAAGTCCATTCTTGCAAGCATATTTCATACTACAAACTCTTTGTCCGAATCTAAAATCTTTAACGTCGCTGCATGTGTCAACAACTACTTAATTTGCACAAAAATGGCCTCACACTCCTCTATCCATTCGAGCTTCTTACCTTTTATCTTCAATGATGTGATAGGATAAGAAATCTATGAGAATTTCTTAATGAACCTCCTATAATAGCCTACCAACTCAATGAAATATCTCACCTCATCCACATTTCTAGGAGATACCCACTCCATCATGGCTCTTATCTTTTTTGGATCTACTGCAATGCCCTCCTTGGAGACAACATGCCCCAAGTAATTTACCTCAGTCTGAAAAAAACTACACTTGCTGAGCTTAGCATACAACTAATTCTCTCTCAATAACCTCAACATTGTTGCTAAATTCTCGACATGCTCTTCCTCATTTTTATAATATACCAATATGTCATCAATGAAAACAATAACAAACTTATCCAAGTACAGACACAACACACTATTCATCAAGCACGTAAATGTAGTTGTAGAATTAGTCAAACCGAATGGAACTACAACAAACTCATAATGCCCATACCTGGTCTCGAAAGTTGTCTTGTAAATGTCTGCCTCTTTGATGTGTACCTGGTGATATCCGGACCTCAAATAAATCTTCAAGAACATTGATTCTCTATTTAACTGATCAAAAAAGTCATCAATCCTCGACAATAGATACCTGTTCTTGATGATCACTTTGTTCAACTTCATTTAGTCAATGCATAATCTAAGAGTACCATCTTTCTTCTTCACAAACAAGATCAGTGCGCCCCATGGTGATACACTTGGCCTAATGTATCCCTTGTCCAACATTTCCTTCAACTGCAACTTCAAATCTACCAACTCAGGTATGCTAATCCTATAAGGTGCCTTTGATGCCAGAGCTACCCCTCACACCAACTCAATAGAAATGTCTATCTCCCTGTGAGGTGGCAACTTTGAAATGTCCTCATGAAATACATCTTGAAACTGTTGTAGCACTAGGTACCTGGTCAAAACATATGCATCCTCAACATCCTTACCTTTGATAGTAGAAATGTGCACTACGAATAACATACACCCTTTGTTGCGACTGTGATTTTCCTGCATAGTGGTTACCATCCTAACTGATGTGGATTTCTTCCTTCCCTTTAAGAATCTTGGTTCTCCATTGTCATCTAAGCACTCAATATCCTTGTCATAAAAATCCACCTTGGTTCTATGAAGTTACAACCAATCCATGCCCAACAACATATTGTACAATCCCAACAGTAATACATTCAAACGTGCTATGATAGGCATACCATTCAAATCAAATGCACAAGATCTTACACAATGGTGAACTTGCTTCTTTGTACTTGTAGCTAACTTCACTAACCAAGATTTTTCATGCAATTCCTTACTCAAACCACCCTTATCCACCAAGTTAGGACTAACAAAGCTATAATTATATCCAGGGTCAATCAAAATAGAAATAAATTGATCACAAAGCTATCCATCCATCTCAATGATAGATACTTGATGGTCTGCCTATTTGTTATCCAATGCTGCATAAGTACATAGAATGCTTTGACCAACATCCCCAACAATGTGTGCCTCTTTCGCATTATATATATGAGGCCTAGCACCCTGATTCTGCGAATAATCTCTCATGTGGTGATCTTTGCCACAATTCCAACACAATATAGGCTTCCAACCTACATCCTTATTCTATTCTTCTAATTGAAATCCTTGTCCTCTTTCAGATGCATTGAACTTCTTTGATGGCACTGCATTCTCTTTATTACCTGTGCCCTGAGGTCTTACTCGCTTATTTTCCCATTTTCCTTTGTTCTTTGCATTACCTTTCCAATCTGGTTTAGTCTCAGATTTGCGTTTTGATTGTTCATAGCAATGCTTTAGCTTTCAGATGGCCTCCTCCAATGATCTAGGCTCATCGAACTCAATTTTGTCTTTGAATGCCATTGGTAACCCACTAATGAATCTCTGAATCTTGGCCTTCTCCTCCTTGAGGTAAGGCACATACCTCAGTAGCTCCAAGAACTTGCTAGTGTACTCATCATCTATCATAGATCCCATCTTTAGCTCTTAGAATTATTTTCTCCTGTCATAAAAGTATCTCTCTGATAGATACTTCTTCTTGAATATTTTCTCAAACTCACTCCAAGTCAAGTATTCCTCATGTATACCTCTGAAATTATTCATATTGTCCCACCAAATGTTTGCTTTACCTTTGAGACTGAATGTGGCTACTCTAGCTTTCATGTTCTCTGAATTGTCATGCAACCTAAAGAACTTCCTCATACTAAGAAACCATGCCTCTGCATCATGTGATTTCTTCACCTCTCCATCAAATGTAGGTGGCTTTGATTTCTTAAACTCATCCAGAAAATACCCCTTATCATTCCTCCTAAAAGGATGATAATGATACCGATCATCATGCCTATCAGAACCAAAATTACGATGGTACCTGTGTCTATCCCCTCTCCTATCTAGAGTTTCCAACAATCTTCCATCTCTAACTGTGTCATCTCTATCTGACCTTCGAGCACCATGCGACCTACTACCATATGCCCCATTAGTCTTTTCGTCCTACTCATGGTTGATCTGCAGTGGTCCCTATCGCTGCAAATTTGACAAACTCTGAAGTATCACTGCATTTACCTATGCTAGCTTCTCTTGTGCCTGTATGATTCTATCATTATCTGCCTTACAACTCCTTATTTCTCCCTTTAAGCTCCTTAGTGTATCTTCCAAATCAGAATAATTCCCAACACCATACTACTCATATGATCCATAGGGAAAGTCTTTATAGTCTACCATGTTGCTAGCCATTTGATATTTCTTCCTACAAGGTATATCATGTCAGCCAAACCAAATCACAATAAACCAACATACCTTAGTATAGTTCAGGGAGGATACCTCGTCTACAAGATCAAAAGATCATCGTGATACATGTATAACATAATCATGACAACATATAGAAAGATAACACATAAGCATATAACCGTGCAACCATCACTCTAGCTAGAGTCCAATAATAGATGCATGACCATTAATGTAGACGATACACCAACATACATGAGGAAAACACACAAGAATAATCATGGTCCACATACATGCATAAACACATATAATCAAGCATAAACGAACAATACTTGTAACAACATGTAGTAACATGTAACCAAGCATATAAGGATGATACATGTAAGTGACATATAACAACATGTAACCAGTCATACACTTATAACAATGCATTCCACAATAACACACACAACTTCCATATGGCAACAACACTACAACCATGATCAACACCATGGAAATGCAACAAGAACATGGAATACAAGCATAAGAGACACACATGCAACCGACATGAATGCATGAACAACACACCAAACCTATCCAGTCCGAGGGGTGAACCATGCTTTGATACCACTTTGTAACACCCTCCTCCCACATCTACCCAAGTAACCCAACAACCGAGGTAAACATGTGATGAGAGGCCATTATGATATGATTCGACCTCCTATGTTATGTTAAGTAAGTGGAACTAATGGAAATATACCATACAACATCAGCATTAGGACCCTCAGGAACCATCCCAACCTTTCTTCCAACCAGCCCCTAGGTCCCATTGAGATTTTGGACCACTTGAACCTCGAATGCTCTCATGCTAAAGTCTTGTTAGCATCTAGGAGGCTCTAGACGCCCTCATGACAAGGCATTCTAGTGTCTAGGGACTATTTTGGTTAGTGTTGTGCTAGTGTCCCCGGTATTTGAGCCATTTTTTCAGGCCTAGAGCCTAGGTCATTGCCTTGAATTGAATGACACCTTCAGAACAATAAGATAATAGGGAAATGACAATACAAATATAATTACTTGAACACGACCTTGACTGGACCCCTACTAGCCATGACATTCATTTCATCAAACATACCACGAATATGTAATCTATAGGAGTAAATAACATATCTAAGCATATGGGTCTTATACTTATCTGAGAATCACTAAGAAGCATTGATGCCTCAATACATTAACTACCATTTCATCCATTAGGTCATAGATACATTGTCCATTAATTTACAAGTAGAAACATGATGAGAGACATACATAGCTACTATCATAAAACATATACATAACCTGCATGATAGCAATAGAAATACCAAGGAAATCATAGCCATATAATCCACACATAAACTAGTATAATACTCATAGAAATACAAGCAGAAATAAGCTCATATCGATGATGAAAAATCCAAACCCAGGATAGGAATTCCATGTTCCATTAGACCATAGAATGGTTGAGCCAAATCTCTCTTCAGTGATTCGCCCTGGTGCCATATTCCAAGCATGAATGTGGGATCTCATAGAACACGTCAATCCAAAACCATCTAGGGCTTCCAGAGGTCAGCCACCTCAACACATCAAATAGTGATTCCACCTTACGGTAGAACATCACAAAGCCATGATCATATTGGTCTCTATCCAAGCCTTCTAGGGCTCCAGAGAATTTTTCCAACCAAGTCTTCCAGACTATTAACTCAACCCATAGGTTATCTTGGGCTTCCAGAGCGTTTTTCCAACCAAGGCTTCCAGGAGTAGTAACTCAACCCACCGAGGGATTCTAAAGCATTTGTCCGCCAAGGCTTCTAGGACTAGTAACTCAACCCAAGCTATTATAAGGCTTCCAAAGCGTTTTCCCAACCAGGGCTTCTAGGACTAGTAACTGAGTCTAAGATAAGGAAACATGAGAACTGACCAAAACAGAACAAGGAAATAAATCGATAATCACCATGGCTATCCAAGAAATGGATAGGCTAGTCAAATCCACTGCCAATCTCAACCATCCTCCATGCCAATGATGGATCATGACTAATAAACCACATGCAAATGTCATGTATGCCAAAACTAGTGAGGAAAACATACATGCAATTTGGTACATGCAAACAAAAGCCATTGTAGCTACTAGTCCTGATGTCCTCTTGTGCTTTCCTACTCTTCCTTTGCCTTCTTGCTCAAAAAATCTAAGTGTGCCACACCCTCTAAGAGTTCTCAAAGAAATCTATAAGTATCCAAGAGTATGTGAGAGAGAGAGAGAGAGAGAGAGAGAGAGAGAGAGAGAGAGAGAGAGAGAGAGAGAGAGAGAGAGAGCTCCAAAACTAAACTGACAAAACTCTGTGTACTGATCCTCATAAACCTTTTTTTGAATGAGGCCTCTATTTTCTTTGTTTTCCATTATTTTCCTTCTTTTTCCTCCTCACATGAAACTTGTGACCTTTCACCTCCTTTTTCTCCTAATTTCCCTTATTTTTGTAAATAAATGTGCCAAAAAATGTATTTTTTCCTTTCCAAAACCTTAGCCATTGCCTTTGCCAATTTCCTTAGCAATTAATAACCAAATGAACACCCACACTAGCATATCTTTCCCAACATTCAACTTTTAATTAGTGTCCCATCAACCCTGGTTATTATTTTTCCTTTATTAACTTTTATTACATGGAATTTTCACCATGGTTGTTACATAGACTACAATAATATGTACTATAGTAATGTAACTAATATAGTTAAGAAATATGACAACTTGGTGCCTTACACCATTTTCAACAATGTTCTCAAAATTGGACATCTCTAGTAATATCCATACTCATCTTCTGATGTTGTAGATTACATTCTCATATATTCTACATATTAGTGGTTGAAAATCTTATGACATGAAATGTAAAATAAATATCCAATGTGAAAAATATAAGGATCCACTTCTATAGTCCTCACTAAAAACCTACTTTGACTTCAATTACAATTGGTATCATGAGGTGTACTAATACAATTATTGAAAATAAAAACTGGACTCTGAATTATCTAAAACTCAGATGCTCCCAAACATGGCAGTTACTTTATTCTAGTGGGGTTCTCTATTATTAAAAATAAACCATATGAAAATAAGAAGAAAGAAGAGTGAATATGTTGCAATGTCATCATGCATATAACAAACTCTCATCCAAATAATAATTCTTACATGTATACACATATCTATTCTGCATGTATATATTAAGCTAATAAATATCTATTTATAAATACTTTCCTTGGAAATATTGGGCATCATAATTCTTTGAGATATTTGGTTTTTTTATAGCAAAGAATCACCAAATAATCCATCTAGTCCATGGGAACAAACAAATATATATATATATTTTTTGATTCCTCACCTAGATTACAGTGTCTTCAAGCAATAGAATAGATATTTATTGCAGATGATCTCTCTGAAGCGCAATGCTATCTAATTTTGGTATGAACTCTACATCACAGGGTTAATCCCCCAAGGAAATAATAATCTAACCATGGATTCACCATTATTAATATAAAACGAGACCTTGGTATTCTACCTTGAACCAATCATATAACAAGTACATTCACTAATACTAAATCAAAGGTCAAATTTATCATTGGTCCATAAAATATATAAAATTTGTCATTATTTGTCTTTGGACTCCCCAAAAAATTCAACAAAAGAAGAAATCTTAACATTCTTTTTTAAATTTATTGAATTTTCCATTGGATTTATTTTCTTGCATTTAAAGAAGGATAAAATAAGAGATAATAAACTTGTAAAAATGGCAGATAAAGTACTGGAAAAAATGGGCCTCACTACCTAAATACATAAAACACCATTATGAAATATATTTTTTAACTAGAATGAGTATAGATTATATTTAAAAAATTTGCACCCGTTCACAACAAAATCAGGTCTTTACATCAATTTATTCATGCTTCAACAAGATGATAAAAATTTCTTGGCCCATCTAGACTATTGCAGTAGATATGGCTATCCTGCTTACAAAATTTTCCCATTCTAGGATATCTACAACTATAATTTTGACAAAATTGAAATAAGACGTATATACATTTACGGTTCATCATTTTGATAAAACAAAAACAAAACCAATAAAGAGGTGGTCAGATATCCATAGGAGCCAGGTTGTTTAGATCCATGCCAGGGGAGGCATCTTCTGAGTCTTTGGAATTATCCTGGTCTATCATGCCCTCCACGTTTGCCTCCATGCCATCCTCCATGGCTTCCACCTTGATCTTCAAATTTTCTAGCTGATGATGCAATGCATCCATTTTGTCCTCCAATTGCCTCATGCGTTCCTGTTTTTCAATCTCCCTTTCCTGCATGGTCATGTTGTCATGCATTTGCTCATGCATGCTATGTTGGAGTTCTGGCAGTGCTTCCCTCAGCTCCCAATGGCCTTGAACACAAGTGAGATTGGAGGGTCTATATCTACCACCCTGCACTAAGGAACCAACCCTTAGCCCACCAGACCTCGGCTTGTGGCTTCCCCACGTGCCCGACCAAGAGTTGTCTTCAATACCCTACATGCTAGCTTCTAAAACCTTACTTTTTATCAGGATCCAAAAATTAGCATTGTTTTCCACGATCTCCCATAGTCAGGCACACTTTCTCGCCCACAAAAGATTGCCTTGGTCCTCGGCAAGTATGCACCTCCCAACCTCATGCCGAATCCAATTCTCCTCACTCTTCTGGAGAGAATTACAAACCTACCCTGTGTCCCAAATCTAGTCTTTAACTACAAACACTTGGAACAACCCAAGCCCAACACTCGCAACCTTCCAATTATACTTTAAATTTCTTTATTTTTGTTTAAAACCTCAGATGGATAGACCTTCCTACCTTCATTTTGACTCTTCACATCATAATTTCCAGCCTCTTCGACACTAAAATTGATACACAACAGCCTCGGCTCTAGCCGCCAGGCTTTTGCAGAGGCCACCCTCCCACTCTCAATCCTTAAAACATACAAAATCCACATACCAATTTGCACTTTATAAATGTTGCTTGACTAAGACGTGATGCAGAGATGAGTGAGGAGATTGTAGTAATCGAGATCCCATGAGTACTCCATTATAGGTCTACCATCCTCCATTAATTTCCCACCAAGCTCCTAATCTCAATTAGTCATTCCCAAAATTCTCCCACAAGTGAGCCTGACTTCCCTGAGGTCTTGAATTAAGTTCTGCTCCATAAATCTAAAATCCCTACAGATGATCGAGGTGTTGCGTTGCCTAATTCTCCAAGAACTAGGGGAAAATGGTGAGGCCACACGTTGTGACTTAATATTGAAATAGGTGTGGTACAAAATTTCGATAAGACACCATATTTTGAGCGAGTCTGGATGTTTGGTTGCCACGAGTTCGCATGGATGGAAGGAGCTTGCAGATAGTGACGTGATAGGGGGAGGAGGAACCCAGGGTGGTGTTTATAACATAGAGGGACAAAGGAGAAAGGGGAGGGGCCAAATGGAAGGGGGGCGTAATGAGGAAGGGGAGGGGGAAAGGGAGAAAGGGGAAGGTAGGTGGGAGGGATAAGAGGTGGGGGGGGGGGGGAGGGGGGGGGCTTCATATCTTTATGGTATGTTAGATGTGACTTTTCCACTTCCTTAGCTATCCTTTGAGACTTTATTTCCCACCTACATATATCTCTCTTCATTTTCTTAAGGAATTTTTTTCGTGCTCATGACATCATTTATTACACATTTTCCCCCACCAGACGGGTAGCCTTATTAGCTTTTCTATCAACATCATGATTATTTCCCCTCAATACATGATAAAAGGTCACTGAGTTGAAATAATGGAGCAGGTTATGGGATCTCATAATGATTTGATTTAGGTTAGAGATCTTAGCCTTTGAAGTGTTAGTCATATGCCTTATAATGATCATGCAGTCTCCTAATGCCTGAATCTTTTGTATCCCATTTCTTTGTGCCAGGATTAGTCCTAGGAGAATTCCATAAGCTTTAGCTTGGTTATTGGTCTTCTGGCCTAGCCCCCAAGCATAACTAAATTTGATGATTCCTTTGGGATTAATGAGAATCCCTCCCCCTCCTGCCACCCCATACTATTATGAAATATTAATGGCATTCACAATTGATAATATGATAGGGAATTAGATAACATAGTGTAAGTAATTAACACAACCTATGTGGGGAATTAATAGGTAATACTAGCTCTTATCATGTATTGCAATTTGGACATAGATATGTTGGATGATAACAAGACTAGTCATCATAATTAAATCACTTGGTTTAAATAAATTCATAATGATTATATATAACATAGATGAAAACACCTAGTATATCCCACATCATCCTAAGTGCTCACAAATTTACTGTAATTTTGACATTCACATACACAGATTGGATTACTTATTTGGTTGATTTATTGGACAACTGAAGGAGGAACTTCTACTCTCATCCCAACCATATATTAGTTGCACCGTAATTCTCTTATATTTAATAACCGTTGAGCTATATCACAGGTTCAAGGAAGTTGCAAGTAATTGAGGAAATTTTGGCCGGAAAGGAATGGTTATCTCCCATTTTCTATTGTGACATGAGGATTTAGGCTCTTCTTTATGTTCCATACATAGAGCCAAAGGGACTTTATGGTCAGCACTACCTAGGTGGCCTATCCCTTCATGCAGCCAATGGATGGTGGCTTTGTCATGTTACACAGGTCAGTTTAGTTCAAGATATACACTTTTTTTATTTGATATATAGTCTAAATTAAATAAATAAATTTTTCATGTATTATTAAAATATTAAAAAAAATGTATCTACCTCATGCTTCTCTCTCTTTGTCTTTCCTACAAAACAATTTTTGCCTCTTCACTGGTATTATATATAAAACTCGAAGATTGTTGAAGTTTCCTTCTTTGACCATAAATCACAAGCAACATTAGCCTTGAATTTATGAAATAGATTCTTACTACATCTGAATTACTATAACAAATTTTGTATCATGAGTTCGTTGATCATTGTGCGTATGGAGCTACTAGCACTCACACACACTTTCTGGCTTGTAATATCCAAGGTTTTTTTTTAATACTTCACAACACTTAAGGTTCTTCTAGACAATGGCCCCTTTCATTTCATTGTAATTTCAATATTTGAAAATAAAATTTCCTCAAATAACCCACAGTGAATTTTTAAAACCACTAAGTATATTTGGCTTCAAAAAGTGAAAGATTAAGTTTACTTGTTGGAGAATGGTTCACAAGTTCATTACTTATATTGGTGCAATTTCAAAGCCAATTTCTGAATATATCATATTTTGATTGGATAACTATCTAAATTATTATGCTAATTCTCTTGACATACTTTTCATGATGATAGCCTATCTAAGTATACTATGGTATATAAGCTTGGAATTGCTTTTAACTGTGTTATAATATGATCTAGACATATACTGGATAATGGGTTTTTTCATGCATCTTTGTATTCTATGAATATTAAATTATTCTCTTTTGTTATATGGTTAATATAACATGATAACAATCTATGTTAAATGACATAATTCTACGCAACCTCTTCCAAGCCAGTTTCACTTAAATAACTAACTACCTAATAAAGGGACACAAGGGTAAACTCTTAGAATTAACACTACCCTAAAAATGCTACAAGTTTATTACAATACTAGTACGGTGTAAGAGTTTTATCGTATTTAAGAATTTCCCAACCTTATAGCTCATAATGAATGTGGTTGACATAACTATTTTGGTTAGAAAAGGGTTAGTTTTTGGTAATACACTTAGTGGATAAGGTTGCAGTTTTTCAAGGTAATCAACAAAACTCGACAACTTTCCCTAAAACCAAGGATTAGTAACATGGTCTAGCCTTCAGTTATGTTAATTTGATATCCCATAACTTAAAGTTTATTTGTGAATATTGTATATGTCATGTGTGTTTGATGTTCTAACTTTAAGATTTTTTTTGGATTGGTTTATCAATATTATGTCATTGATAAATATTTTGTGTAAAGTTGTTTTGCTAAGTTGTTAATAGAAATTTGGAAAACAATTTTGAAGCTACATTGGTTGAAGAGAAACTATGGGAATAAAATTAATAATGGAATTCAATTACCCTTGATGGAATATGACCTAGGTATCTAATCTGAGGATTCTATTATTAAATTAATGAAAAGTTATTGATCAATAACTCTCCCAATAAGACAATATGTTGTCTTAAGAATCTGGGGAGAGTGGGGTTCATTAATGAGCCAAGTAACTATTAGAAATGTGTTGACATTGATGGAAAGAGTCAAGAATATGAAGTAAAAAGTAGAGATTATTGCAAGAAGAATGAAGATCAACTCAAATTATGGTAAAGGCAAAGATAGAGAAGGTGTTGTGACCGTGAATCCATTTTTAGTTCAGCAGATCAACTCAAGAGGCATTTGGTCCTACATAGATGGATAGAGATTTGAAAGAGCTTTATAGTGGTATATAAAAGTTTGGAAAAATTCTCCTATATCACAAGTTATTTCCATTCATAGTGATCAGGTACCCTCAAAAGGCAAAGGTATAGAGTTAAACTAGAAAAAGGGTCAAATTAGCACAAAAGTAATAGTCTGGAAAAATTAATGGAGCTTCTTAATGGAGTCACTAAAAAAAGTTTTGGACAAACGTGGCTTGGCAGAACAATAGTGGAAATCATTCTTATTGGCCATTAGTGGAGCCCCCCATAACACGTAATCCCAGCAAGAGGTACCCCAGATGGTTCAAAAGTCATGCACAAAGGCAGCGCTTGAGATGATGCAAGTCTAAGAGGAATCATTAGAGCAGAGTAGTAGGAATGGATTTCATTTATAGAGTTCAACAAAGGAGGTCTCCATGGAACAACTCATCCTGGGAGGATTCCTCGAAAGAGCAAGGTGTAGTGTAGAATGAGAGGTAGCTAGGTTGACGTAAAGCTAGGTGAATGTGCTAGTCTACAAACCTTGAATCTGGTGGGTTTTGTTTAAAATTTTATTGAAGAACTTCATTGAAAAACATGGACCCCTCTTCCTCCATACCCAGGATAGCATGGAAAAATCAAATGGTGACACGTGGGAGCATTTTACTAGTTCATGATGACATCAACATGACTTTTGTACAAGGGTGACATGTGGAATGCATTTTGAACATTTTCAGTTGGCTAAGTGGGCCAATTCCAAGTGACACATGGCACCAATCATAAGGCACCTCGTGGCGATGATGATGCGAACATGAAATCATGTGGACACGTCATCATGGAAGGGCTTCCCTAGAAGATTTATAAGGTGCATATACAGGTATCTTTGCGTTGACTAGAATCTGAGATAAGGTGGTAGACAAGTGGAAGCACAAGTCACCCCAGCTGGTATGTTATTGGCTCATAAGTGCAGCAGTGGTCCCACAGGGACACATCATCCTTATCTCAAAACCCCAGAGGTTTAAAAGTTAGCGCAGGGGAGGTTTCTTTGCGTTGCTTTAGCGCTAGGATACGGCGGTAAAAGAAGTGATGTGATAGCTCACCGTGGTAGTATTTTGATTGGTCCAAGTGTGTAGGGAAGGCCCCACTCTGACACCTCATCTTGGACCAATGTCCACATAAGGTTTTAAAAGAGTGCAAAGTAGGTCACTCTAGGATGAAAAGGCTCTGGGACACTATGGCATATACATCCAGAGTCAGCTACCAATGGAATAAGCACATGTGGAAAGGTGGGTCCTCATAGGACAAGTCACTTGTGAGGCACCACCTTGGAAGAAAACTAAATGGTGCATAAGCATGACCCTCTGAGATGAATTGGTTGCGGGAAATTGTGGCATGCAAGGTTGGAGCCGATGAACAATTAACATAGCACAAGTGAAAAGCAAGTCCACACAATACATGTAATCCCATACAATAGCGCTAAGTGGAAAGAGCCAAGGGTTAAAGCTATGGCACCAAGACTTCTTTCTATGCAGGTGTAAAATCAAGGGTAAGGAAGAATTACAAAGGACATAAGTCCTCATAGACTAAATGTGAAATGGGCTTGATGGTGTTATATTTTGCAAAGTTTAAATGATTTGGGTCTATGTTTGAAGATTTACACATGAAAACAAAAAATTTAGCATTTATGCCAAAAACATGACGCTAAAAATCAGATAAAGAAGCATGAACGAGTTGGCAACAATACTTGGTGGCATGGATAAATTTGAAGGCATATCTTGTAGTTTTTCTAAATAGGGACATATGCCAAAATTAGAAAATCACTGCTAAATCATGAAAAAATCCATAATGGAGAAAATTAACAGTTAAGATTGGTTTTTCATGCAGAAGCAGGTAAGGAGAGTTAGAATTCTTAAAGAGCACATGCATATGACATGTTTGAAGTAGGACAAAGGAAAAAATAAATATTCATGCAATCATTAATCTACAAGTTAACTAAAGAGTAAAATACTAAAACATTAGTCCAGAATTCTTTAAAAGCATAATCGGATTTGCAATATTTGTGCAATTGTGTTAGTTTTTCTCGTGTGTTTGGTGGCTTCTTTAAGGATAAAATATTGTTGAAGGTGTTATTATGGTGTGTTTGGTGAGTGATTGAATAAATAATTTTATTTGTAAAAGGAAGTGGCCTTCATGATTTGAGTATGTAAATGGTACGAAAGATGAATCATTGAGGTCATGCAAGTTGTAGCTTGCAAGGCATGGGTTGCAACTCCTTCTAGTAGTTGTTGGTAAAATTTATGGGTTGTTGCTCCTTTCAATGGTAGCTGATAAAATTAGGGGTTGTAGCTCCTTTTAGTTGTAGTTGATAAATCAAGGAGTAGTATCTTCCTTTTGGTTGTAGTGACAGATATTTGTAACAACAAGTAGCAACTTGATTTTGTGAAGTAAATTGGAGAAATAATTTGAATAATATACATGTGAAATATTTGTGCCACTTATGTTGATTCTTACCATGCTCATATGGATCAATTACTGAAGTATTCATTGGTGTCCTAATGTCTTTTGCGAGTGAAAGAAAGTTTTAAAATTCCTACAATACCGATTGACCCCCCCTCTTAGTATTGTCTTGGTTTCTAGCATATGGTATTAGAACAAAAAAATGTTACTTGAGATAATTTTAATAAATGGAAGAAATATCAAGGACCATGGAAAACTAGGAAGGAGGAATCACGAACAGGGCACCTATTTTCAATGGAACAAACAATGTGTTTTAAAAAGTAAGGATGATGACCTACATTCAATCACATGGAGCTGATGTATGGGATGCAATAGAATAAGAATATCAAAAGCCTCTAGTATTGATTACTAAATATTAGAAGATGGAGCTCAGATGAAATGCTAAAGCTATGAATGCACTACTTTATGGCCTTCCTAAATTAAAACTAGTTAAATTTATCGATTGCACAATTGCAAAATCTACTTGGGACAAGATGAGAAGTTTTTATGAAGGAGACAACAAGGTAAATCAAGCTAAACTCCAAGGTTTCAAAATGCAATGAGTCTTTGAAGATGAATGATGATGAAGATATTTCAAAGTAATTCCTAATAGTTGATGAGGTTTTGAACACTATAAGAGGTCTTGATGAGAAACTAGAAGAGCCTATAGTAGTTTAAAAGGTGTTGAGATCTATTCTTTAGAGATTTAATCCCAAGGTTTCATCCATTGAGGAGATGAAAAAGTTGAAGAATATCACTTTGGACCAACTACTTGGAACTCTCACTGCTTATGAGATGACAATTTCTAATGGTAAGCCTACAACAAAGTAGTTAGCCTTCAAAGTAGATAAGAAGCCCAAGGAAGAGCATGATGATTCATGTTGTGAAACATATGAAGAGGAAGAAAAGTTTGTGAGGAATCTCAAGAGAGGCACAGGAAAGTAAAAAGGTAAGTTACCTTTTAAGTGTTTTAATTGATGTAAATTTGGTCACTATGCTTCCAAGTGCCCTAAAAGGAAGAAAAAGTAATATGCTCATGGAAATAGATAATATGGAAATAGAAGCTATTAATTATAATGGTGAAGAGGTTGAAGTTGACTTAGAAGGAGAGTTGGTCAATTCTCTTGAAGAGATTTAAAGGCCATGAAAAAAAATAAAACCCATAAAGAATTACTTATTCAGGACAAAGTTGAATTTCTTAAACCTTTGCTCTTGCAAATTGAAGAAGTTAAGAAGATACAAGAAACTTTAAATCAACAACTCATAGAGAAGAATCAAGCATGTGAATGGCCTAAAATAGAAGTTGGTTTTCTAAGGAAAGAGTTGGAAAAGGAAAAAACTCAGTTAAGATTTAATCAGGAGTTTAGAAAGGGGACTGAAAATTTAAATGAACTCCTTGGTGCTCAAAGCGTCTCAAGTAACATAACTGGCCTTGGATTTGAGGCTAAGTCTAGCTCATCAGCTGAATTGAAGGGAAATAAGTTGATTACCTTTGTATATACAGCCAAAAATGGTGACAACGTAGCAAATTTTGGGTTAATGAAGCCACAAGGAGACAAAGGAAACACACAACCCAATAGCCAGTTAGAGACAAATCAAAAACAATGAAATAATAGGAGGAATTTCTTTCAACGAAAGTCAAGTAACACTAGATGAAAATCAAAATGAACAAATAACAACCCAACAAATGTTCAAAAGTAGATTTTCTCCCAGGTATGAAGGAATGTTTCAGGATATTGTTTTACATGCACAAATTATGGGAACAAGGCAAAAAATTGTAGGTTGAATTTATCATATAGGAAGTTCAAATAGAGAAGAAGAAATTATCTACCAATTAATCAATCAATCAGATATATGTTGAGAAAACCCAGGTACATTAATCCATTTACTCCTCAGAATAATTTGATTCAGTTCTATAATTGTCAAAATTTTGGCCATAGAATAGTTTATTGCAAACTTAAAAATAAAAGTCTTGATCTAGTTATTGACAAAAAAAGCTAGGAGCCCAACGTCTAGAAAGAAAAAGAAAGAAAACATCAATGTAATAATGTTTTATATGCTTAGAATGAAGGAATTCATTGGTATGTTGATAGTGGTTGTTCCAGGAACATGTCAAGAGACAAAAGTATTTTATTATCATGGAAACCAATTGAGAAAGGTTATGTGACATTTGTAAATAATGCACTTGGTAATATTATTGGTAAACGAGTTTCTAGTCTATCAAATGGCGGAGGTAAATCCAATAATGTGTTGTATGTTGATGGGTTGAAGCATAATTTACTTAGTGTGTCTCATATGTATTCTCAAGGCTATGATGTGATTTGCAAGGCTAAAATTTGTCAAATCAAGTCTATAGGCACTAGAGAAGTAGTAGTTGAAGATATTAGAACATAAAACATTGAATATCTCCTGAAAGAGAAGACAAAAAGGTGTTCCTTATCCAATATTGATGAGATTTGGTTGTGGCATAGGAGACTTGGACATCTAAATTTTGATTAGATAGTCAAATTGGGCAAGAAGAATGTTATTAATATCTGCCAAAGCTTTCAAAGCCTGAAAATACTATTTGCAAGTCTTGTCAGTTGGGAAAGCAAGTTTGAATTTCATTCAAGTCCAAGTATAATTTATCAACCATGCCATTGCAATTTGTTCATAGGAATTATGTGGTCCTTCAAGAGTGTGTTCACCCATAGATAAATTGTATTTCATGCTAATTATTGATGATTTCAACAGAATGATGTGGGTTGCATTCCTAAGAAAACAATCAAAAGCCTTTGAGAAGTTTAAAGACTTTAAATCCATGGATGAAAATGAGACATAGTGTAAAATCAAAAGCATAATATCTGATAATGGAGGTGAGTTTATCTCAAAATAATTTGAATACTTGTGTAAGCAGGATGGCACTAAAAGACAATTCATAATAGTAGAGACTCTATAGAATAACGGTGTAGCAGACATAGCTCATAGATAAATTCAGCAATTAGGTAGAGCCATGATGGGAGAAAGAAATGTTCAACAAATATTATGGGTTGAAACCATTCACACAGTATTGGTGATTTAAAAAACCATTTCAATCCAAACAATGACAAAACACCATTCGAGATTTGGTATGACAGACCTACTATAGTCAAGCATTTTAGAGTGTTCAAAAGACAATGTTATTTCAAGAGGAATGCTGACAAGATTTGTAAGTTTGATGAAAGGGATGATGAAGGTGTTTTTCTTGGATGCTCTCATAAAATCGAGGGATATAGATGTTACAACAAAATACAAAGAGGATTGTTGATTTTGTTGATGTTAAAGTGGATGACTATATTGAATTTGAAGTCAGTAAGATAGTAAATACTAGCTCCACTGGTCAAGTCAACAATGAGGAAAAGGATAAGGAGCCACTTTCAGATGAAGACAATGAAGAGCCCCCTAATCCTCAAGCCAAGAATCCTATATGGTATGTGCAAAAACACCATCCAGATGATCAAATTGTTAATGATTTAAATATAGGTGTACAGACAAGAAGAAATATGTTAAACCCCCCTACTAAAGCACATGTATCCGTTTTATTAATGATGGAACCAAAGGATGTTGCACAAGCCATCCAGGATAATAATTGGTTAAAATAAATGCATGAAGAGTTGGATTAGATTGAGAAAAAATAGACATGGGAACTTTTTCCTAGACCAACAAACAAGAATGTCATTGGCATGAAGTGGGTCTTTAGGAAAAAAATGAATGAGCATGGTGAAGTGGTAAGAAATAAGGCAAGAATAGTTTGAAAATCCTACGCACAAAATGACAATTTTTACTTTGATAAAACCTTTTCTCTTGTCGCTTGATTAGAGGAAATTAGAATGTTTTTGGATTTTGCCATTTTCAAGAAATTCAAGATATATCAAATGGATGTCAAATCTCCTTTCTTGAATTCGAGAATTATAGGAAGAAGTATAAATTGAGCAACTATATGGTTTTCAGTTATCAGATTAGTTAGATTATGTTTGCAAGATGAAAAAAGCCTTGTATGGCTTCAAGCAAGCCCCATGGGCTTGGTATTCCAAGTTGGAAAGTTTCTTTCTCAAGTGTGGTTTCAAAAGAGGTGTAGTTGATAGTAATTTATATGTTAAAACCAATGATGGCAAATTTTTAGTGGTGGTTGTCTATGTTTATGATATTATTTTTGCTAAGTGATTCAGATCAACTAACATGTCAGTTTGCAACTAATATGAAGGTCATGTTTGAGATGCCTATGTTTGGAGATCTTTCTTATTTCCTTGGTTTACAAATTGCATAGTCTTCCAAAGGAATTTTTTATCTCACAAAGCAAGTATCTCAAAGAAGTCTTGAAGAAATTTGGCATGGAGAAATGTTCTATGGTGAGCACACCAATGGTTATAGGTTGCAAACTTAGCAAGACTAATGAATCACCAGAATTGGATTAGAATTTATACATATCTATTATTGGGAGCCTCTTATACTTGACAACATCAAGACCATACATCATGCAAGAAGTTGGTATTGTTGGCAGATTTCAAGCAACCCCCAAATAGAGCCATCTTCTAGCAGCCAAGAAGATTCTTAGATATCTCAGGGCCACGATGGACTATGGACTTTGGTACCCAAGTGGTAATTATTGTCACTAAATTTTTATATTGATGCTAATCAGGTAGGTTATGTAGATGATCGAAAGAGAACTAGTGGTGGTGTTTTCTTTCTTGGTGAATGTCTAGTTTTGTGGTTGAGAAAGAAGTTGTGTTCTATCTTTCTATCTATTGCTGAAGCATAATATATAGCAGTAAATTCTTGTTGCACTCAACTCTTATGAATGAAGCAGAATTTTCAAGATGTATAATTTTTTTATGATCAACCTATTCCTATCATATGTGATAATGCAAGTGCCATCATCATGTCCAAGAATCATGTTTTTCACTCAAAGACAAAGCATATTCCAATCAAGTACCATCTCTTAAGATAGAAAGTTGCAAATCAGATTGTTAAGTTGGAGTATGTACCTAAAAAAGAGTGGGTAGTTGTTATATTCACCAAACCTCTCCTAAGATCTCAGCTTGAGTATTTAAGGCAACGATTTGGAGTAGTTCTTATTTCCTCTCTTCACTATATCTTCCCTAAGAGGAAGAAAGGAAGCCAACAAGCACTCATCATATCAAGATGAAAGTTATTAGGTCCACAAGATCAACTAGATAGGGGGGATTGTTGACAAGGGGAGAATGTTGGTATCTTTACCATTGATGTCAACGGGTGATAAGGAACCTCAAACAAAATATAGAAGGAGTAGAACATTAAACAAAAGGGTGAGAAGAACCTTAAACAAAAGAAAGGAGGAGCGGTAACACCACTAAAATAAAAGTACACTAGAAAAAGTATACCATCGGAAAAACACAAAAAGGAGAAGTGCATCATAGGGGGAGAAATATCCAAAGGAGGAGAAGAAAAAGAAGAGATATGAAGTATACTTTTCCTTTATTTTTATGGTGTTTCCATCAATGCCAAAGAGGGAGAAGGTTAGAAATGTGTTGTAATTTATGGAAAATGTTAAGAAGCTGAAGGAAAAAGAAGAGATGATTGCAAGAAGAATAAATATCATCTCAAAGTATGGTAAAGGTAAATATGGAGAAGGTGCAGTGACCTTGAAGCCAATTTTAGTTCAGCAGGTCAACTCAAGAGGGCTTGTGACCTACACAGATTTGATAGAGATATGAAAGAGATTTCCAGTGGTACATAGAAGTCTGAAAAGATCCTACTAGATCATAGTTTATTGCTAGTAAAATTCAAGTACCCTCAGAATTCAAAGGTACAAAGTTAAAATTGGAAAAAGGGTCAAATTTGTGCAGAATTAGTAGTCGGGAAAACTCGGTGGAGCTTCTTAGTGGAGTTGCTAAACCAAAATTCTAAGCATACATGGATTGATAACGCAATGATATAAAGCATTCTTATTAGCCATTGGTGGACCCCCCATCACTCATAATCCCAACAAGAGGTACCCTGGATGGTTCAAAAGTTGCGCATAAAGGGAACACCCTAGATGACACAAGCCTAGGAGTAGTCATCGAAGAAAAGTAATGGGAATGAATTTCATTGGTGGATTTCAATAGAAAAGGTCCCCATGTGCCAACTAAGCCAACAGGACTAACCCAGAATAGCAAGGTGCAGTGTAGAAGGAGAGGAATCTAGGATGCCGTAAATCTAGGGAAATGAGGGAGTCTATGAATCTTGAACCTGGTGGCCTTTTGTTATGCATCCAAATCACAAAACAGAATAATAGATAGATCCACGAATTGAAAATTAGACTCTTTGAGGGGGGAAACTCCTTTACATCATAGAAATGAAAAATTATTGGATGATACAAATGACAAGTCCTCCTTGGTATATATAGGAGTGTAAGGGGTCATAATATAGTTAGAGCCTACATAAAAAAAATAATGTAAGGACACAACAATAAAAAAATGGGGTTATATGTGGCACAAAAATAACAATATGGGGGCTACATGGCCACAACAATAACAATAGGGGGGCTACACTAGTATTATTGGGAATTAACATGCCCCTCTCCTTCAAAAACGTGTTGTCCTCAACACTTGAGAAGTTTTTGATGCTTCTGTATAAAACTATCATCCTCCCATGTGGAATCTTCAGTGGGTAAGTTATTCCACTTAACAAGATACTCTACAACTGATCGATTTAGGCTCGAATATGATTTTTCCTTCTTTTTCAAGTTTTAGCAATATTGTTTGAACTGGGGACTTGTCACTGATAACCTTCTTTAAGCATGAAACATGGAAAACTAGGTGTACTCGGGAAGATGTAGACAACTCCAATTTGGACCGATATTTTTCAAAACTTTGTAAGGACCATAATAATTGGGTGATAATTTATTATCCTTCATATCTTGTTTGAGAGACATTTGTTTGTATGGTTGTAGCCTTAAAAATACCAAGTCGCCTACATCAAAATTTCTTTCACTCTGATGTTGATCTTCCTATTGTTTCATTCAATTATGTGCAAAGTGAGGTTATCATTTAAGAGTTGGAGAACTTGTTGTTGATGGTTGATGTGATGTTCCACTACTTGAACCTTATAATTTTGTCTTAAATATGATGTGATGGACAGGTGGATGGTATCCATAAAATGCCATAAATTGGGTCATTTTTCCTGCAGTATGGAAGGAAGTGTTATACCACCATTCAACTAGAGGTAACCACTTGACCCATTATGTTTGTTTATCAAATTAAAATCACTGAATATATCCTTACAAACATATATTCACTATCTCAATTTTTACATCAGATTGAGGATGATAACATAAGCTATGAGCTAATTCAGTACCAAGACAAGAAAATAATTTCATCCAAAAAATTCTAGTGAAACTTGGATCTCCGTCATTTACAGTAATCTTTGGGTTTCCAAGCAGCTTTTGAATTGTTTCCATAAATGCAGTAGAAATTGTATTGTCTTTAAAAGGATGAGATAATGCATAAAAGTGTGCATACTTAGTAAGTCTATCAACTACCACCATGATGACACTCTTCCCTTCAGAATTGGGTAAACCTATGATAAAATCCATTTTTACCTGCTCCAAATGATGAATTGGAATGACTTAAGGTTGTAACAAACACGAGGTCTTAATTATCTCAACTTTATTTTGTTGGCAAACCAAACATTCTGCTACACACTTCTAAATATTAGATTTGTGGCCATCCCAAAAAAATTCTTTCTTAACCCTGTGGTATGTTTTTAAAAATCCCGAGTGCTCTCCTAAGGAGGATGTGTGCAATTCCAAAATAATCTTTAGTTTGATTTTGGAATTCTTACATAGATATAAGTGATCTCTGTACCATAATGAATATTTTTTCTAGATAAATGTATCATATGTACTCGGATGTTATTGCAACTTTTGAATGAGCGTCCACACCCTTTCATCATTATTCCATTCATCCCTTGCTTCGGTTATCCAATCACATTGGATAATAGAATTGGCACAAAGAAATGCTTCCACATCCACATCCTTTCTTGAGAGTGCATATGAAAAAACATTTTTATTCCCTTTTTGTAGATGATTTCAAATTCATAACACATCTTTGTGACCCATTTTTTCTACTCTTTTGAAGATAATATTTCATTCCAAAAGTATTTAAGCCTATCGTGATATGTTTTTACCTTGAAGTGTCTTCCCATTAGGTAAGGTCACCATTGCTTTAGTGCATGTACTATTGCCAACATTTCCTTCTCATAAATATGTTTGTGTAAATACTTTCCCTTGATTGGACAACTTTCAAAAGCAATGTGTCTTCCTTCTTGCATTAAAACAACATTGCTTAAATCATTTCCTAAGGCATCACATTCAACAATAAAGGTTTTTGTAAAGTTTGGTGTAGCTAAGACTAGTGTTTGGAACATTGCCTCTTTAAGATGTTCAAAGGCCTTAGCTGCTTCTAGAGTCTAAGAAAATGCATCTTTCTTCAATAATTTTGTAAGAAGCACTATTATTCTCCCATAATTCTTAACAAACTTATGATAATACCCTGCCAACCTAAGAAATCCTCAAAGATGCTTTACGGTTGTGAGCATTTTCCATTCCTTAATGGCTTTAATTTTTTTAGGGTATAACTTAACACCCTCATGAGATAGAATATGACCGAAATATTCCACCTCCTATACTCCAAAGAAATATTTGGAAGTTTTTTCATATAATGCTTTCTCCTCCAATAGTTTGGTCACCCTATCAACATGTTGAACATGGTCCTTCCAAGAATTGAATATCATCAAAAAACACTAACACAAATTTTCTAAGGAAGGGCTTGAAAATGGGATTCATCAAACCTTGAAATGTTGATGGTGCATTAGTAAGGCCAAAAGGCATGACCAAAAATTCATAATGACCTTCATAAGTTTTGAAGGTTGTTTCTAGAATGTCTTTAGTCTTCATTTTAATTTGATGATATCATAAACAAAGATCCATATTGGTGAAGTAAATTTCTCTATGTAATTAATTCAACAATTCATCAATGATAGGAAGGGGAAATTTATATTTAATAGTGAGCTTGTTGAACTCCATATAATTTGAACACATATTCCATGATCCATCATTCTTGTGCACCAATACTACTGGAGTAGGGAAATAACTTTGACTAGGTTGAATTATACCGACCTCTAGCATTTTTGCAACCATACGTTCAGTTTCACTCTTTTGGGAATAGGGATATCTGTAAGGCCTAATGTTTGGAGGAACACTTCCTGGAATCATGTGAATAACATGATAATAATCATGAGTAGGTGGGAGGCCTTTGGGAGTATCAAATACCTTGGAATGGTTGTACAAGACCTTTTGGAGATCTAGAGAAATAAGTGATTTTGATGTTTGAACCTCTAGTGAGCATAATTGTGCAATTACGCCTCAATGTTCTTTCTTGAAAACCTTTGTCATGACATTAGAGTTGATTATCTTCCCTGGTTTCCCTGTTATACACATTAATTCAATTTCCTTTCCTTCCCAAAAAAATTTCAAGAATATTTCTTGAAAATTAAAAGCTATCGCCCCCAAAGATTATAACCATTGGACTCCTAGTACAACTTCAACACCACCCATTGGAATGGAAAGCATTGAACTATTCAATACATATTCCCCCATGGTTAGTTTGACATTATGACACTTTCAAGGGCAATTTATAGTTCCTCCATTTACAACCATCGCTTGACACTTTGGTGTTGGATATAGAAAGAAATTCAATTCCTTTGTTATCTTACAATGAATAAAATTATGGGTACTACTTGAATCAATTAGCACTATTACCTTTTTCTTCTTGATATATCCTTCTACCTTGAGAGTTTGAGGAGTGGAAATTCCCACCAATGCATTACAATATATGGTCAAAATCATTCCTTCTTTCTCTGGGGTTGGTTTCTAGTGTATATCCTCTTCTTTTGATGTTTCTTGTTCTTTTTCTTCCTCCTTTTCCCAATATATGTAAAATAATTTTTTCTCGGTGCAATTATGACCTTTAGTGTATTTTGTATCACAATTGTAACAAATATATTTTTATTTTTATTCCTCAAATTTTTGTGGTGTCAACCTTGTAGTTTGTGGAAGGTTAGGAGCAACAACAGTTCCATCATTATAGATGTGAGTGTTAGACTTCCTTGTTGCCATAATTTTACTTTCAACTTTTCTTGCCACCATGAATGCCTTCTCCAATCAATCAGGTTCCCAAAGGCGGACCTCATGTAAGATATTATCCTTCAAAGTACCTATGAAGACATCAATCCTATGCTCCTCCAGAATATCAATTACCCTGATATTCAATTTTTGGAAGTCCTCAATGTGCTCAACCATTGAACCCTTTTGTTTGAGATTTATTAATTGGCTAAAGAAGTTGTTTCTCTTTGTATCCTCATAGTGTGTTATCATTTCCTCCATAAAAGTTAATAAAGTGACAAGTGTTATACAAGAACAAAGCCATTGATACCATACAAACTGATTGGGTTCTAAATATAAAGATGCAATGTGTACCTTTTGTGTGTGTTGCACATCAAAATATTTCTCCATTTTTAGTATCCATGTTACCAAATCATTGCCATCAAACTTCCTCATATCGATTTTGGGAATGTGATTGGTCTTCAATCCAAAGTTAGAGCTCTAAAATCATGATTAACATTCGTTTTGTTTCATCATGAGTTTCATGGAATACCATTTTGCCATTAGGAAGCATTTCTTGTAGCAATTTTGTCAAACCTTCCTTCAAACCTTCCATGTCTACTTTTAAACCATTCATGTCACCTTTTATTTCTACTTTTAAACCATCCATGCCACCTTTTATATTTTTTGTTAAACCATCCATGTCTCCTTTTAAGCCATCCATGTCCCCTTTTAGTTCATCTTTGGTTTCCCTTTGTGAGAGCGAATTTTTTTGCACTTGATCTTTTAATTTTGATATATCATGTTCCAATTCTTCCTCTTCATGTGTCATAGTAGATATTTTCGAGGGCTTAGTGGGTGTATAATTATTTTGATTTGGAGGAATTTTAGAACCAAATACTAATATATATGCCTCAATATGCCCTTGGAATCACTTCAAACTAATTTTTCAAACAAAAGTTATGCAATTAAAAAAATGCACACCTTTTTCTTGCTTTTAGGAGCTCAATCTTGAACTAGTTATACCTCTACAATTCAAGTTCTCCAAAGTCTGAAATTTTGTCTTGTGGTATCCCTCTCATTCTTATTTCCAATGCCACAATTCAAACCATTATTGGATTCCTCAAGATAAATTTATACCCAATATCCCACAATGACCTTTATATGGACTGGTTTAGTAGAGAAAACTTGTATGAAATTCAACACGTCATTGTTGTAACCTTTGGCCCTAAAAATGATACAAGAAAAACTACAATATATTTTATTTTAGTAAATTTTTAATTAATTTAAATATGATGCTTGTAGAGAAGTCTATGACAATTTTCCCTAGGTCACCTATTTGATACTGAATTCTGAAGCATGCAAAAACCCTAAATTATTCGGACCATATCTGTGAAAATATAGCAAACAAAGATATAAAATTTCTACAAGAAGTTCACCACGATTTTGGCTACACATGGTCAAAATTATAGCTTTTGAAGCTTCGTATAAAAAACGTTACAATGAAAAAGCCAAGATGGCATGTTTGAAGCAATGAAACCCTAGAATCCAAAGCTCTGATACCGAATGTTATGCAACCAGATAACAAAACATAAGAAAATATATATCAACAACTTTAAAATTTGCCTCTTTGAGGGGGAAACCTCCTTTAAATCACGTAAATGAACAATTTTTGGATGATACAAATGACAATACCTCCTTGGTATATATAAGAGTCTAAGGGGTCACATTATAATTAGAACCTATCTAATAATAACAATGCCAGGGAACAACAGTAGCAATAGTGGGGTTTTATGGGGAACAACAATAACAATAGGGGGATACACAAGTATTATAATGACCTAACACTTTTGTTTAAAAATTAAATGAAGAATTTCGTTGAAAAACACGCATTCTAGACCCCTCTACCTCCGCACCAAGGAAAATAGAGACAATTCAAATGATGACACATGGAAACATTTTACGAGCTCATGATGACATAAACATGATGTCAATATAGGGGTGACATGTGGCGTGATTTTTGACATTTTCAAGTGGAAAATACAAGTGACACATGGCACCACTCAGAAGGCACAACATGGCAAGGATGATGCAATAATGACATCATGTGGACACATCACCCCAGAAGGGCTTCCCCATAACATATATAAGGTGGACATACAAGTATCTTTAGGTTTACTATACTATAGGACAAGGTGGAAAAAAAGTCGAAGTACAGGTGACCCCTGCTAATATGCAATTAGCTCACATGTGCAATGGTGGTCCCACAGGGACACATCCTCCCAGTCTTGGGACCCGAAAGGTTTAAATTTAGCACAATGTAGATTTCTCTAGGTTTATCTAGTGTCAAGACACGGTGGCAGAAGAAGTGGCTTGACAACTCATCCTAACAATATTGTGATTGGTCCAAGTGTGCAACGTAGGTCCCACCAGGACACATCATCCTGGACCAACATCCCAAAAAGGTTTTAAAAGAGTGAAAACTATGTCACTGCAAGATGACAAGGCTCTGGGACACTGGAATATACAACTAGAGTTGACAAATAATGGAATAGGCACATGTGGAAAGGTGGTTCATCACAGAGCAAGTCACCCCGGAGCAACCACCCTGGAAGAAAAATAAATTTCACACAAGAAAATCTCTTTGGGATGAAGAGGTTGCGGGAAACTATGGAATTCAAATCCAAAGTTGTCGACCAATTAATAGAGTGCAAGTGGAGAGTAGGTCCACATAGGACACTTAATTCCAAAAAGTAGCACAAAGTGAAAAGAGTTGGGGGCTAAAGCTATGGCACCGAGACTTGTTTCTATGCAAGTGCAAAATCAAGGGTGTGAAAGAATTACAAAGGAATAAGCTCTTAGATCTTAAAGTTGTAATGGGATTGAATATGTTATATTTGGTAGAGTTAAAACACTTCGATCCCGTGTTTGAAGATTTACGCATGATTACATAAAATTTAGAATTTATGCCAAATAGACCGGTAGTGCTAGAAACAACATAAAGAAGCATGAATGCGTTGGCAATAGTATTTGGCAGCATGGATAAATTTGAAGGTCGATCTTGCGGTTTTGATAAATTGGGACATAAGCCAAAATTAGAAAATCACTGCTAAATTATGAAGAAATACATAATGGAGAAAATTAGTAGTTAAGGTCAAGTTTTCATGCAAAAATAGGTAAGGAGAGTTAGAATACTTGAAGAGAACATGCAAATAAGATGTTTGAATCAAAACAAAGGAAAAAATAAATATTCATGCAATCATTAAATTCCAAGTTAACTAAAGACTAAAAGACTAAAATATTAGTCAAAAATTATTTAAAAGCATAATAAAATTTCCAAGATGTGTGAAATTGTGTTAGTTGTGCTCGTGTGTTTGGTGGTTTGTTTAGCGAGCAGAGATTGTAGAATGTGTTATTATGAGGTGTTTGGTGAGTGATTGATGAAAGAATTGTGTTTGTAAAAGGAAGTGGCCTTCATGATATGAGTATGAAAATGGTATGAAATATGAATCGTTGAGGTTAGGCAAGTTGTAGCTTGCAAAGAAGGGGTTGTAATTCCTTCCAATAGTTGTTGGTAAAATTTAGGGGTTGTTGCTCCTTTCAATATGTTGGATAAAGCTCACTCTATGTAAAACTAGTAGTGGGAGGCATAAGAACAAAAAATAAAGAACATAAAAATTGACGTGCAAACCATTTTTAGCTTAAGGGGACCCTTTGAGGAGGATTCAAGGTTGGGTGGAGCCTGGTAGCTCCAATCTTATTTTCCAAAGACATTGACAAGTTGTTATATTCCACAAGTTACATTTTAGTGACTGTAATATGTCAAAAATTTTATTGAAATTATGCATAGCAATGGAGTAGTTATAGTTTGACAGAATTTTTAATATCTTATACGTTCATGAAAGAAGAGAGATAGAAGTAAATCTACGTACAATTTTAGGTTTTACATGTTTTAAGAAGTAGGGACTATTTGCACTAGTAATATACTTATATGTTCATTTTTTGAAAATAAATGATTATAAAATAGAGTTAAAAATCTTTACACACATATAAAAATGTGGGAAAAGTCAGTGAAGAAGATTATGCTTTAGGAGAAATCTTATTGTAGTTGTATAGGGTTCAAGTGTAGTACTCTTTATCGGTATTGGAACTTGTAGTTAACAAGTTCATATCCATAAACCTCATAAAAACATAGATGCTAAGACCAAATTGGTCTAATGAATTATAAGCGCAGAGAAAAAATTACGTCTTAAACAAATACTTTGGAGAGTTATAGGCTATCTATCAATAGAATGTGAAAGTCCTTATAATAAAATAAGAAAATAGAGTAGGAAGAAAAGTCGTCCCTGAAGATATAAAATACCGAGATAAGAGTCCTAATATTATCTTCTAATGGAAAATGATTTGCTATAGTTGTATGTAAGAAAGCATTATTTAACAAAATCATACGGAAAATATCAAATACACTTACTGGTAACTTTCTAGTATAGTGTAGATGAAATAAAGAAATTATGAATTGTATATATAAAAGGAGTAACTCCGAAATAATTAAACAAGGATTTCATGCCAACTAGGAATTATATTAACAAAAATTAAGTACATAAGTTCATGTAGATAGTCATTTAGGACCTATATTAGAAACAAACAAACATAGTATGAAACCAAAGGCACAAAATCCTTGGTAGTTTCAATATTACAATTCAAAGCATAAATTTCCCTTTTTATCAAATGTCCCTATAGGGACAAAAATCGTTGAACAACACCCATGATAACAAGATCATAGTAGAAACGTTGAACCTTTCTTATCCTAAAGAATGCATTAAACACATATAAGATAACGACCAAGAGGTGAGAGTTCTTTCAACCTATAAGGGACGATGCCAAAACAATTAAAGAGCTAGACGGTCCCAATGAATATAAAAAGAATTGCATGCAAATTGTCAAGACTTAGTATACCTATGAATGTTTGACATAAATGACGTAAGTTGTAACTTACTAAGTGATATTGTTGTAAAAATAATGTATGAGAGTAAATATCTAATTAAAAAAAAAAAGAAATTATACCTTAGTAAAACCATGCTTGAAAAAACCCCTCATTTTATTTGCAATAGGTGTAAAACTTTGTTATAAATTTAGATTGGAATACCCACTTAAACATAGTTGGTATAGGGTGTAAACCCTGAAGATAACTTAATAATTTCTATATAATAAGAGTGTAAGTCTCTACATGATGTTTATGAATGCAATTGTGGCCATACACATAAAACTTGTGGTCATTTAAAAACCCTGAAGTGTTAGGGTTTCTAATTCTTGAAAACCCAAATATAAAAAGACACAAAAATAATTAATAAAGAATGACTATGAGAGAAATGACAATGGTTTTCCCTGAGAGGAACACTTTAAATTTTTTATCTTCTGTGAGAATAATAGTACCAAGAATATAATTCTTTTAAAGATTAGAAGTATCATTACCTGTTGAAAGAATGACCCTCTGTCCAGAGATGGTTCCAAACTAAGAGAGGGATGATATCAATCTCATTTATCCATATTATACCCACGCATAAAAAAATGAAAGTTACATCTAAAATCTCGAGCATATGATAAATAAAAAAATGTCACGAAAAATAAACTTGAAAGACAAAGTACACATGGAATAGTGGTTCAGTTGGTTAGCGAGTGGGTCTCATAACTTTAATTGAGGAATCTTGAGGCCAAGAGTAGTTATAACATTGAAACCTATGGCTGTCGACATATAAAGAATTAATTAATTTAGCTTAACTTATGAAAGACAAGAAAAAACATAAATAAATCGCTATAGATATGGTTTTTTATTCTTACTAGCTCAACCATCAACCATAAGAAGCTACAATGTATTCTTGTTGAAGAATGAAGATATTAATTCTAGTGTAGGAGTGTAAATATCACTAGCATAGATATTGATAAAAAATTATCACGAATTGAAAACCCTCGCATCGAGCAGAGAAAATCTCTATCAAAAAGTTGAAAGGGAAATGTCGAATGAACGAAAGGATGAGAGGTCATATGGCTAAAACCAAAACCCTAACACTTTACGCCATTGATTTTCCACAAACGATCACGGTTGTCAATTCAAGGTAAAATTTGTCTAGGAAAGAGTCATGTGATGCCATGTGGATTAGCATATTGTGGTCCAATAGGAAAGACACATGTAATATATCCAATCCATTTGTAACATTCAAATGTTCTAGGGAAAACCTTCAGTCATATGTTAATAAACATCAAAAAACATAGAAGATAACAATTGTATATAAAAGACAACCGTGATGAATATATTGAGTGGATTCAGGACTTAGGACTATATATGCTGAATAAAGTATGAATCCATGGTTATGGTTAGCTTGATGAGTGTTTCCAACAAAGTTATGAGATCAAATTTTGTCATTCTCATTAGATATACTAGCAACACACCAGTTTTTGAATATAAACAAGGGATCATTAATCATAATTGTCATGAAAAGGCCTAAGATCCTGTTAGGTCCCTATAATACTAGTGATTCCCCCATTACTATTGTCATTGCAACCCTTCTTGTTATTGTTGTGCCCCTATTGTCCCCATATTGTTATTATTGTGCCCCATAGAAGCCCACTATTGTTATTTTTGTGCCCTTATATTGTTATTGTTATGTCAACTTTGATTATGTTGTGACCCCTTAGACTCCTACATATAGAAAGGAGGTTTTGTCATTTGAATAATTTCTCATTTGTGTAATGTAAATGAGGTTTCCCCCTTGAAGAGGATGATTTTGAAGTCGTTGATCTATCTTTTCTTCTATTTTGTGAGCTGGTTACATAACATTTGGTATCAATGCCTTTGGATTCTAGGGTTTCTCTCCTCCAAACAGGTCATCGTGGAATTTTCACTATAAATTTTTTTATACGACATATCAGAAGCTAAAATTAAAACCCATTTGAGCCGAAATCTCGACGAACCTCAGGTCCTAATTTCATATCTTTTCGCACTATGTTTTTAGAGATAGGATCCAAGGAAGTTAGGGTTTTTGCAGGCTCCCGAATTATATCTCAAGAAAGTGACCTGGGGAACATCGTCATAACTTTCTCTCTAAGCATCAGATTTAAATTTCATAAAATGTTAAAGAGAGAGGATGGCATGTAGTTTTATGTTTATCATATTTAAGTCATAAGGTATAAAAAGTGACACGTGACACTTTGTACAAGTTAACTCTACTGAACCAGTCTATAATCAGGCCATCATGGGAGATTTGGCATAGCTCTTCCTTCGAGAATTCATCTTGATCAGACTTGTGGGGTTGGAAAGAGGACTCAGAGTGATATCGCATGACATAATTTTAGACCTTGGAGATCTGAAATTATAGAGATACAACAAATTCAATATCGAGCTCCTTCAAAGTGAAAAAATGTGTGTAGTTTTTTTTTAAATATTGCATAAGTTTGGTTTGAAAAATTAGTTTGAAGGAATTCAAAGGGCATAGTGAAGAATTATTATCATTACCTGATGTTGTGAAGAAATAAAATGGAAACACCTAGTACGAAACCTGAAATATCTAGCATGACTCATGAAGAAGAGGGAGAAATGCAACATGATATATCAAAATTACGAGACTAAGTGCAACAAAATTCACTCTCACAAAAAGTAATAGAAGCTAAGATGGATAGTTTAAAGAAAGGCATGGAAGCTAAGATGGGTGATTTAAAGAAAGACGTGGATGTTAAGATGGATGGTATAGAAGAAAAACTTAAAGGCAACATGGAAGATTTGAAGACAAATTTGACAAATTTGCTACAAGAAATGCTTACTAATGGCGAAATGGTAGTAAAGGAAACTCATGATGAGAACAAAAGAAATGTTAATCATGATTTCATAGAATCTAATGTTGGATTGAAGACCCACCATGTTTCAAAGATCAATATGAGGAAGTTTGATGGCAAGGATCCCGTAACATGGATACTACAGATGGAGCAATATTTTGATCTCCATAATATGAGAAACCCACAAAAGGTAAGCTTTGCAACTTTATATTTGGAACCAAATCAGTTTGTATGGTATTGATTGCTTTTCTCTAGTAAACAAATTGTCACTTGGGAATTTTTTATGGAAGAAATGATAGCACATTATGAGGATACAAAAAGCAACACCTTTTTTAGCCAATTGATAAATCTCAAACAAAATGGTTCAATGAGGACTTCGAAAAATTGAATATAAGAGTAAAAGATATTCCAAAGGAGCATAGGATTGATGTGTTCATAGGGAATTTAAAGGATAACATCCAACATGAGGTTCACCTTTGGGAGCCTGATTCATTGGAGAAGGCATTCAAGTTGGCAAGAAAAATGGAAAGCAAAATTATGGAAACAAGGAAGCCTACCACTCACAACTATAAAGATGGAAGCGTTGCTACCCCTAGCCTTCCATAGCCTATAAGGTTTACACCACAAAAATTGGAAGAAAAAAGATCAAAACGGCTTTGTTACAGTTGTGATAGAAAATACATTAAAGTTCATAAGTGTGCTGAGAATAAATTATTTTACATAGATTGTGAAGAGGAGGAAGAAAAGGAACAAGAAACATCAAAAGAAGAGGATATACACTAGGAACAATCCCTAGAGAAAGAAGAAATGAATCTGACAATGTCTTGTAATGCATTGGTCGAAATTACTACTCCTCAAACTATCAAGATAAAATGACATATCAAGAAGAAAAAGGTAATAGTGTTGATTTATTTGGGTAGTACCCATAATTTTATTCATTTTAAAATAACCAAGGAATTGAATTGTTTTCTATATCCAGCTCTAGCATGTCAATTGATGGTTGCAAGTGGAGGAACCATAAATTTCTCTAGAAAGTGCCATAATATCAAGCTATCCATGGGAGAATATGTATTGAATAGTCCAATGCTTTCCATGTAGAAATTTTGAATAATTTAACACATATTCAACAGAGATTATCCTGATCATGTACTATTGCGGAATACATACACAATACATAAGCTCCTCTACGTTGATCATCAATATAGCAGCATCAATAACAATAAAACATCAATAGCATTCACACATTAACACAGTATGTAACCCGGGGAAAGCATCTCGCTAAAAACCCCATACTATCTGTATATTAATGATTGAGACCATGTAACATTACAAAGTACAATGCTTATCACAAGCAATCTAGTACCAGCTCCACCTGTTACGCACAATAAAGCTCATATCTGATCTCCAAATCTATTCCACTGCTTGCCTACCTCCATTGCTCAATACCTGCTCAAGAACTGATGAGAATGGTTTACCAAACTCGTATTTGACATGCAAATAATCACTCACACTGTGTTGGACATGAGCACAGGCTATAAACTGGGAAAATACATGATATTGGCCAATTCATTGGCATACTCAATCCCTCTGATTGTGCAAATCATCATGCACAACTATAGTCACAACTGATAGCAATTTGATCGTCTAACACCTGTCCCTGCAGAACTGAACATGCACTGACATGCAACTAAGTTAACTGATGTATTCTATAGTTGCATTATGAGTTAATAAATAATTCACCCAACTCATCTCTAGTCTATTTGCCAGTCAGACTAAATACAACCAGTTTAACAAAACTAAACTGAACAAAACTCCATCAACTGCACCTCCAGTCCACTAAACTCAACTCACTTGAGTTCTAACTGAAGTCCTGCATGCAAATATTAGTCATCCCATAGGTAACCACGTATTTCCCTCTGGGATCTACATGTACCACATCCGTAGCTCATCCTGAAGTGCTCCAAGAGAATAAGATCAAGTTTATAGTCCAAATATTATTATGAGACAATAATATTTGACTTTTCTATTTTTGACAGCCAGTCTAAAAATAGACTTTGATCACTCATACTGTGATCACTCACACTGTGGTCACCTACACTGTGATCACTCATACTGTGATCACTCATACTGTGATCACCCATACTTTGATCATCCCTGTTGGGATCAAAAATAGAACTTGCGCCATAATTTGCCTGTGGGCCCACTTAGTGAAGGCGACTCTTTTCACTAAGCTCCATCATCTTGTTGCAATCTCAACATTCCATTCCAATGGGTGGTGCTGATGTTGTACTAGGAGTCCAATGGCTACAATCCTTGGGTACAATATCTTTTAATTTTCAAGGACTTTTCATGAATTTTTTTTCGGAAGGAAAGGAAGTTGAATTAATGGGTATCGCAGGGAAACCAAGAAATATAATCAACTCTAACGGAATGAAAAAGCTTCTAAAGAAATAACAACGAGGCATAATTTCACAATTATGTTTGATAGAGGTTCCCACATGAAATCATCTATTTCTCTAGATCTCCAAAAAGTCTTGGACAATCATTCCAAGGTATTTGAGACTCCCAAAGGCCTCCCACCTATTCGTGATCATGATCATGCTATTCATTTGATTCCAAGAAATTTTCCTCCAAACGTCAGGCCTTACCAATATCCCTATGCCCAAAAGAGTGAAATTGAACGTATGGGTGCAGAAATGCTAGAGGATGGTATAATTCAACATAGTCAAATTTCTTTCTCTGCTCTAGTAGTATTGGTGCACAAGAAGGATTGGTCATGGCACATGTGTTTGGATTATAGGGAGCTCAACACGCTCACTATTAAAGATAAATTTCCCATTCCTGTCATTGATCAATTATTGGATGAATGGCATCAATCAATTTACTTCACCAAGTTGGATCTTCGTTCAGGATATCACGAAATTAAAATGAAGACTGAAGACATTTCTAAAACAACATTTAGAATTCATGAGGGTCATTATGAATTTTTGGTCACGCATTTTGGCATTACCAATGCACCTTCTACATTTCTAGGTTTGATGAATTCCATTTTCAAACCCTTCCTTAGAAAATTTGTGTTAGTATTTTTTGATGATATACTAATCTACAAAAAATCTTGCAAGGATCATGTTCAACATGTTGATAGGGTGCTCAAACTATTGGAGGAGAAACAATTATATGCAAAAAGCTCCAAATGTTTCTTTGGTGTACAAGAGGTGGAATATCTGGGTCATATTGTATCTCATGAAGGTGTGAAGGTAGATCCTAGAAAGATTAAATCCATTAAGGCATGTAAAATCCCCGCAACCATAAAGCTTATGCGAGGATTTCTCGAGTTGGCAGGGTATTATCGCAAGTTCGTTAAGAATTATGGGAGAATAGCAACACCCCTAACAACATTATTGAAGAAAGATGCATTTTCATGGACTCCAGAAGCAACGAAGGCCTTTGAACATATTAAAGAGGCAATGTTCCAAGCACTAGTCTTAGCTATTCTGGACTTCATAAAAACCTTTATTGTGGAATGTGATGCCTTGGGAAATGGAATTGGTGTTGCTTTAATGCAGGAAGAAAGACCCATTTGTTTAGAAAGTCGTCCAATCAAATGAAAGTATTTAAACAAAGCTATTTATGAGAAGGAAATGTTGGAAATACTACATGCACTTAAGAAATGGAAAACCTGCCTAATGGGAAGACACTTCAAAGTAAAAACAGATCATGATAGTCTTAAATACTTTTTAGAACAAAGATTATCCTCAAAAGAGAAAAAAGAATAGGTCACAAAGATGTTGGGTTATGACTTTGAAATCACCTACAAAAAAGGGAAGAAAAATGTTGTGGTAGATGCACTCTCAAGAAAGATGAGGATGTGGAAGAATTTCCTTCTGCCATTTCCATTATCCAACCAAATTGGATAAACGAAGAAAGGGATGAATGGAAGAATGACGTAGAATTGTTGGTGCTCATTTAAAAGTTACAACAAGATCCCTGTACATCTGATGCATTTAGCTGGAAAAATGATTCGTTATGGTACAAAGATCACTTATACCTATGTAAGAATTCCCAACTCAAACAAAATATTCTTATGGAATTGCACACCTCTCCCTTAGGAGGGCACACAGGATTTTTAAAAACTTACCACTGGGTTAAGAAGGAACTATTTTGAGATGGCCTTAAATTGGATATTCAAAATTTTGTGGCGGAATGTTTGGTTTGCCAATAAAATAAATTTGAAACAATTAAGAGCCTGTTGTAGCCAGCAACAACCCCCTCGTTCAATCTAGTATCAGCCACGATACTAGAATGAATGGGGACCCTTAGTTAATTTTTGGAAAAGCAAGGATTTCATTTTGAAGTTACAAGCATACACTTAGAAAAGGTTTCTTGAATGACTTAAGCCTAAACCTGTGTTCATGAAAGCAAATCTTTAAGGTTGCATCACAAAGGAATAAGAAACACCTTCATTTCCCTTCTAAAGACCAATATGCGCACCGCCTCAGTGTTAATAACAACATCGCATCGCAACATACTAGTATCCATAAAGAAAAGCTTACAAGTCCGCCGATCTGCGATATTGCGATCGCGCGATCGCATATCGCAGAAATGAGGCAGGCGAAGATTGGCAAGCATTGAATTATTGCGATCTGCGATATGGCGATCTGCGATGTTGCGATCGCTGCTGTTTGCGATTGCGCGACATGCAAGGGTACGTTGGCAATTCATAAAAGCGCCTTAGTACGAATCCTTCGGGCGCGCCACCCAAAGAAAAGCCACTTGCTATAAACTGACTTGGAATTATGCGCTTTTAATGATAGTAATAAATCAGTTGTCAGTTATTAAGTGGAATAAAGACGCGTGCCTTAATGCAGATTTGCTTCACGTAAGGTGACGTATCTGATTTATCTCTTGCATTTAAAACTCTCCCATCACCTTTATGATCAATCTTTCCATTTCACTCATAACCTGCAGGAGCAAAGTGCGAAGGCAAAATCAGATAGAAACACTAAGCGAAATGGGGAAGAAGAACAAAGCTCAAAGCTCCGAAACAAGAGAGAAGACCAAGGAGATGGCGCCCCTGTACACAGATACTGCATGCAATAAAGATGCAGGTATCTCAACATGGGAAGGCATGTATAGGCTGTTAGAAGAAGAGAACCCTAGAATAGTCAAGGTAACTGCTGTTGTCGCGGGTGCATCACGTCCTTCAGAGGCATCCCTGGAAGACCTAGCGTGCTCTTTCCTCCATAGAATAGCGGCAAGGCCGAAGATTCTACCGTATACAGACATGATCAAATGGATTTTAGATGATGCGGAGTTACATCATAGACAGTTCAAAGTCCAGGGACATGGGCTCGTGGGATCGTTTGCTGCTCAAGACCTGAAGCTCATGTATCATCTTCCTGAACCACAAGCGACTTATAATGTAGAGTTTGTTAGGAAATTCGCAGTGGAGAATCTGGACCTATCAGACACCACTAAGGAATGGTCAAGAAGAGATGAGCCGTTGAAAAAAGATAAGAACGGTATGTATAGCACTGGTTCCCTTACCTCTCCATATTGTTTTGCTGCATCCATGCTCTGTAGGCTATTTGGTAAACCCGATATCAATAAGTTTTCATCTGAATGGCTACCGTTAGTTGATGCCATGACTAGCTCTGAGATAGTAGATTGGGCCAAAATCCTTTCTGACACTCTATACACGGCGGTCCTCCACTACCGTTCTAAGAGATCCTTCTCCCAAAGGGCCTATCCTCCTTTTTATCTGTCTGCCTATATAATGGACTCTGTCTGTTATGTATCGAAATTCCCTACTATGGGTTGGAAATGGACTACCCAAGACCCATTGCCCATTCATGTCTATCATAAAGTCTTATGGGATTCCCAGTTTGCCCCTCATTTTTACCAGATCTGCCATGGGCTCATATTGCCCATACATAGAATGATATATGATAAGGACCCCCCAAGGTGCTCGCCCGAGGCCCAAATTGACATCCTCCCCATCGCGAGATGGTTTGGGGAAGAATGGTTTACCTATATTCGAGTTTTTGGAAGCACTGTACCTCCACATGTCTTACCCTTGTATATCCCTGATAAATTATTGGCCCGAGAAATCACTTATCAAACTTGCTCTGAAGGCGGCTTAACTAAGGAACTAAAGGACAAAAAGAAGGCCATTTGGCCTCCATTTCCCGTCACTTGTGGGGCCTTCTCTTTGTTCGATGTGGGACACGCTTTTGACGAGGTGGAGAATGTGACGTGTCTTCAATTATTTAAGTTCTCATCAAGACCATTCGACCCAAATAAAGTGGCCCAGGAATTTACAACCAACATCAAGATAAGGGTATTCTCTGGGAAGAAAGATCTGTTTGATGATCTCTTTCTGAACAAGAACTCGCTCAAGGAAGTTTTGCAAGAAGCTCAGTCAAGATTGTCTCCAGACGACCTCCAGAAATTCACGTTGTATAGAGAAAGAAGGCTGGCTAGTATTCCACTGGAAGGACTGCGAGTAACTACTAGAGAACCGACTCCGAGCATCAGCCTCAGTGAAAACTCCAGCGCTTCCAGATCTAAGTCCAGCGCCGCAAAAGAAATATCTGAACATCCTGAAGAGTCTGTGCACAACAAAGAGGAGAACGAAGAAACAATCAAAGACACAGCTCAGTCAAGTACGATGGCTCAGCAGCAAGTTATCGCCTCACCACCAAGAGAGGTTCCCCCTCCTGTCGTCGAAACACCTCTTGTCACAGCAGAGTTGGATAAAGAATGGGAGACCTTCAATGAATTAATTAATCTTGAAGGTCAAGCCCCAAAGACACCTGTGAGCAATACACAGGTGGTGCAAGAGGTCGTCTCGACCATAGTCAGTAGTGCCGCAGGAACGGAGCATCTCCCTATCGCTCCATCCTCAGAACTTCTACTCAACGTAGAAGAAATTCCTCCACTGGACGTATTCTACAGTCCCCATCACAAAGCAGTTGTAAGGAGACAAAGAAAGAAGAGAAAACTTGAGAATGCATTGTCTCAAGATGCTGAACATCTAGATGTCTTGTGGAAAGACCCAAATAATAATCCAACCGAGAATCTCACGAAACTGTCTCAGATTGCAGGAGCATATGCTTCTGCAACTATCGACAAGGCCTCTGAAGTCCAGCAACTTCTAAAAGAACATGAAAATCAAATACAACTGCTACAACAACAGTTGCAACAAGCCAATGCTAACACTGAAGCTTCCAGACAGCTCGAAAAGCTACAGCAAGACTTTCGCCAGATGCAGGTAAGCTTTCAAAGAAGTCTTGAAGAAAAAGAAAAGCAGCTGCAGACGGTGCAAGAAATGCATAAAGATGAACCTAAGCTGACAGAGTTCATTTCAGAGTCCATCAGCTTGAACGACCAACTATCACAGCAACAGGAAGATATGGTACGTAGAATATCACAGTGGAGGCACTTTTGTGAACTAAGCGACAAGATCACCAGCCAGGTGGTGGAATTGCGGAACGACTATGACCAGACCAACAGAAGAATAACGGAATATCTGACTTGGCAAAATGACGAGGAAGGGAAAAGAGCAGGGGCACCCAAGATTAATGAAAATCATAAGGAGCTGCTCTTTGATAAATGGGAAGAACAAATCACAGAGGCTGAGCAAGCAGCAGAGACAGCGGCGACACAAGCGAGCATCCTTATCGACTGTGTAAATGAAAATTTACATAGGGCCAATTTGATTTCAGAGACCACCCCGGGGTACCTACCAAGCACGTTGCAACTGGAGGCAGAATGGAGGCAGAAAGCGCAGGCAAGCGGGAAAACAATCCAGGCATTGGCTAGACTAAATTGGGAAAGTTACTGGACTTACTTAGTTAAGCCGCACAGCCAATGCATGACAGTAAGATGCATCATGAACGCAGCCGAGAAGGTAGCGCCAGCTCTTATGGATGTCGTTTTCGCAGCCCAGCTAAGCACAGAAATCAGCCAGCCTACTCTTCTCAAGCCTATGCTTGACAGCTGCAACTTCAGAGACCAAATTCAGAAGTAATTTCATTTAGAATGTTGTTTTTTCCTTTTTAACTAAATTAGAAAAAGGGCGGTCATTTGAGAACCGTATCCTCAATTTTGTAACATACTATTATTAGGATTAGGTAGTAGTATTTCAACCCTTCTCATTGCATTGGAGAAGGGTCCAGAAATTTGTCAAAAACTTGTCCTCGGAACATGCACTTCTGCACCCTCAGAGGAGGTTTTGATGAATGGAAGGATCGAGATTTATTTATGTTTGCATTTTAATGTCTGCTACTGATGTTGCACTTCTGTACTCTTAGTAGATATTAGAACAAGTAGAGATAAATCGTTATTGCTTGAAGTCTGTGAGTAGAAATCAGTCATAAATGGTACTTTTATCTCTTGACGAATTCCTGCTCATATTCTTAGAGTGATATACAGCTGGTATTGTTTATATGTTAATGTATGAGCATATGGGTTATCATTTGGCACTTCTGTACGGTGGACTTATTTATTTATGCTTGACATATGAATGATTTAATTATGCGATATGCTGTTCACAACTGTTTTGTTTAACTTCTTATGCAGAATGGTTCATCTTAAATGGTTTATATTCTTATGATAGCTGAATAATCTTTATTACCAGTTATTATATGAAATCTTTCTAAATTGCATAATGGAAAAGATATATCCCGGGTTAGTGTAGATTATATATGTTGTTCTCATTAGATTACAATAGCTTAAAGTCAGTTTGCAAGTTAGATTTAAATTAGTTTTAGAATGCTTCCAGAAATAACATAATCAAACTCTACATACACACACACACATCCCATGCATCGGGAAGTTGGTCCCGTTACCCCCAGTCGGACCCGCTACTCCAAACGGGCAAGGAGCCGCCAACCAGGTTCCAGACCGGGTGGGTATCCCCCTTGTTGTCGACCCGATTTCGGGGCCCTCAACAGAGCCCAGGTCTATTACAAACTTTAGCCATTCTAAGCCAACGTTGGTAGAGGTTTCAATGGTTTTTATCACAGGTTTACCCAAGTCTGAAGGAAAGAGTGTCATCATGGTGGTAGTTGACAGACTTACCAAGTATGCACACTTTTGTGCATTATCGCGTCCATTTAAATCCAATACATTTCTACTCCATTTATGGAAACAATTCAAAATCTACGTGGAAATCCAAAGATTATTTTAAGCGACAGAGGTCCCATTTTCATTGGAAATTTTTGGATAGAATTTTTTTCTTGTCTTGGTACTTAGTTAGCTCATAGCTCATCTTATCATCCTCAATCTAATGGGAAAACTGAGATAGTAAATAAAAGTTTGGAAGGACATATTCGTTACTTTGTATCTAATAAATAGACATAGTGGGTCAAATGGTTGCCTCTGGCTGAATGGTGGTATAACACTTCCTTCCATACTGCAGTAAAAATGACCCCATTTATGGCACTTTATGGATGTCATCCACCATCCATCACATCATATTTAAGAGAAAATTCTAAGGTTCAAGTAGTGGAATATCACATCGAGCATCAACAACAAGTTCTCCAACTCTTAAAGGATAACCTCACTTTGGCGCAGAATAGAATGAAACAATAGGGAGATCAACATCGCAACGAAATAAGTTGATGTAGGTGACTGGGTATTCCTACGGTTACAAACATATAAACAAATGTCCCTCAAGAAAGCTAAGAAGGATAATAAATTATCACGAAAGTATTATGGTTCGTACAAGGTGTTGCAAAAGATTGGTACTATGGCATACAAATTGGAGCTTCCTGCAGCTTCCCGAGTGCACCTAGTTTTCCATGTTTCATGTTTAAAGAAGGTTATAGGTGACAAACTCCCAGTTTAAACAAGATTGCCAGAACTTGACGAGGAATGAAAAATCATATTGGAACCTGTAGCAGTCACAGAAACAAGAACTCGAGAGTTGTGAAATCGATCAATTTCGGAGTATCTCATCAAGTGGAAGAACTTACCCACTAAAGATTCCCCATGGGAGGGTGAGAATTTTATACAGAAGCATCTAGAACTACTCAAGTATTGAGGACAACACTTTTTTGAAAGAGAGGGGTGTGTTAGGTCCCTATAATACTAGTGATTCCCCTATTACTATCATCATTGTAGCCCTTATTGTTATTGTCATGCCCCTATTGTTCCCATATGATTATTATTATTGTGCCCCATAGAAGCCCACTTTTGTTATTGTTGTGCCCTTATATTATTATTGTTATGTCGCCTTTGATTATATTGTGACCCCATAGACTCATATATATAGAAAGGAGGTTTGGTTATTTGTATCATCGAATAATTGATCATTTGTGTAATGTAAAGGAGGTTTCCCCCTCGAAGAGGCTAATTTTGAAGTCAATGATCTATCTTTTATTCAATTTTGTGAGTTGGTTACATAACAGATCCTAGTAAGGTTAATACATAAATTAATTCATAAATATTCAAAAAGCCTAAGTATAATAGAAGCAACAATATATTTCCGAGAAACGATTACTTAGCAAAACCATAGAGAAAATATCAAATACACAAATTGGTTACTTTTCAACATAGTATAGTTGAAATAAAAGATTTATGAATCATATATATAAAAGGAGTAAAGTTCCTTTGAAATAATTAAACAAGGATTTCATGCAAACTAGGAATTATATTAGCAAAATTTCAATACATAAAGTTCATGAAAATGGTAATTTAGGACCTATATTAAAATAAGCAGAAAAAGTATTAAAACTCAAGGCATTTTGGCCTTGGTAGTTTCAATATTACAATTCAAGGCATAAATTTCCCTTATCATCAAATGTATCTATAGGGAAGGAAATTGTTGAACAATGCCCATGATAAAAGGATCAGAGTATAAACTCTAAACCTTTCAAATCTTAAGGAATGCATTAAGCACATAAGAGATAATAACTAGGAGGTGCGATTGCATCTGGGCTATAAGGGATAATGTCAAAACCATTAAAGAACTTGATGGTCCCAAAGAATATAAAAATAATTGCATGAAATTTGTCTAGACTGGGCATACCTATGGATGTTTGACATAAATGATGTACGTCATAACTTACTAATCAATATTATTGTAAACATAATGTCTGAGAGTAAATAACTAATAATTAAAAAAAAAAAATTATACCTGAGTAAAATTGTGCTTGAAAAAGCCCCTCATTTTACTTGTAACAACTATAAAACTTTGTTATAAACTTTAGAATTATAATACTCAATTAAACATAGCCGGTATATGGTGTAAACCATGAATATAACTTAAGAATTTATATATAATAAATGTGTAAGTATCTACAAGAGTTCATGAATGTAGTTGTGGCCATACAATTACAACCTGTGGTCATTTAAAACCCCTAATGTGTTAGGGTTTCCAATTCTTAAAAACCCAAATATAAAAACACTGACAAAAAAAGTAATAAAGAATGACTGTGAGAGAAGCAAGGAAGGTTTTCCTTGAAAGGAACACTTTAAATTTTTTATCTTCTGTGAGAAAAATAGTGTAGAGGGTTTAATCCTTTTAAAGATTAGAAGTATTATTATATGTTGAAAGAATGACCCTTGCCGAGAGTTGGTCCCATGCTAAGAGAAGGCTAATATCGATCTCATTTATCCATATTAGACCTACACATATAAAAAATGAGGGTTAGTTCAAAATCCTAGAGCATCTGTTAAATTAAAGAATGTCATGAACAATAAACTTGAAAGACAAAGTATACCTAGAATGGTGGCACAATTGGTTAGAGTATGGGTATCATAGATTTATTTGAGGAATCCTAAGGCTAAGAATAGTTCTGGCATTGAATCCTACGACTTCTGAAATATACATAGTCAAATAATTTAATTTAACTAATGGAAGACAGAAGAAAATATAGATAAATTACTATATAGAGGGTTTTTTTATTCTTATTAGCTCGTATATCAGCCATAAATAGTTGCAATTTATTCTCACTAAAGAATGAATAGATTAAGTCTGGTTTGCACATGAGTGCATGATGTAGCGGTCGGGGCAGATGGTTTGCACGCACCTCGGCCGCGTTTGAGTCCTGTGGAGCTGCGCAGATGTTGCAGCGTATTTTGTACCATGGTGTATATTCTGGTACTGTTGCACAACAGCATAGTTGTAATGTGAATGTCCCGATGTGTCGGCTATCAGCTTGTTCTGACACGTATATGTACAAAAAGAGGGCCCATAAATGCTTCTAAAGGGAACTAGCCCCTCCCATTTTTTAAAAAAGAATAGATTAAGTCTGGTTGAGGAATGTAAATCTCACTAGTTCGTAGCCTAATAAAGAATTCTCAAAAATTGAAAGACTTGGCATCGAATAGCGCAAAGCTCTACTAAAAATTCGAAAGAGAAATGTCGAATGAGCCTAAGGATGGGAGGTCATATGGTGAAATCAAAAAACCTAACACTTTACACCATTGATTTGTTGTGATCGGTCATCATTTTTGATTCAAGCTCACATTTGTCTATGCAAGAGTCATGTGATTCCATGTGGATTAACATATCTTGGTCCAATAGGAAAGACACATGTAATCTCTCCAATCCACGCACAACATTTGCATGTTGTGGGGACAACCTTCGGGCAAATGTTAATAAACAACATTATATTAAAAATAAACCATGATGAATATATTGAGTGGCTTCGAGACTTAGGACTATATCTATTGAATAAATTATGAATTCGTTGTGATGGGTAGCTTGTTGAGTGTTTCTAACCAAGTTGTGGGGGTCAAATTTTTTTGTGTTCGTTAGTTATCCTAGCAACACGACAATTTTTAAGTATGAACAAGGGATCATTAGTCATAATTGTCATGAAAAGGTCCAAGAACCTAGTAAGGTTAATACATCAGTTAGCTCATAAATATTAAAAAAACCTAAGTATAATAAAAGCAACACTTCTGAATAATCAAAGGTCTAGATTAGTTTATAAGTCTAGTAAAAATCATATATCAAGGTTATAATTTTGAAAAATAATGGACAAGTTAAGAATAAATGTAGAGGAATTGGGAAGATAAGGGTAAAGTTAGGGTATGGTTTACTTCTATTATCCATAAAATTAATTTGTGTTAAAATCCACCATCAATTCATAGATCAAGGAGTATCGCAGGGAAAGTGAAGAATAATTTGATCTGTGTGAGGTATAAACTACATATGTTTTAAGTTAAAAACTAAAGAAGAGTGAATTATTTCCATTAATTAATAATAAAAATAATATAATGACCTAAAGCTATAAAGCTATATACTTATGAAGTACTATTGAGTACTGTGGAGTGTTATATGGGTATTGGAATGTTAGTCGATAAGAAAATTTAATATTTTTAGGGGTGTATTTTTTGGGTTTGTTACATGTGGTATCAGAGTTGTAGGTTACAACATTCGGCCTTTATGGATCCTAACTGAACATATTATTTTTTTTATAACATACAAGCAACAAAACTACCACAAAATGAAAATTAAAGACTGGTTGAAGATAATAATAGACATACTTTTATAGGATCACCTAGAGGGGGTGGAGAGCATGATACTGTGCTAAGAATGATGGTAGGGGAAAAATAAAATCAAGTTAACCATGAATCTAATATTGTGCAAGTAGTTAATAGTCCAAAAGTAGATTTATAAAGTGTTAAATTTAATCATGAGAACCGATCTAAGGCAAGAAATGAACGAGAAGACATAAATGGGTACATAATCAAGAGGTTAGAAGAAAACATAGGTAGTAGGAAAGCTAAAAGAACTCATAGGATAAGATTTATTTGCGAGTCTCCAAACATAACTAAATCTATAACTTCTAGTGAGAGTCAAACACTTAAGTTTAATGATGAAATGGAAGAACAAAATTCTGCAAGTAGTGCTTCTATATCTAAGAAGAAAAAGGTTATATCCTAGTTACAGGTTGGATTTAAAAAGCTCAAACTTGTGAAGTTTGATGGAGAACTGTAAGAAGGGGAAAATATTGGCTTCTAAATATGTCAAAATATTTTTAGATTTATAATTACCTTAGTAACTTGAAGGCCAAACTGACTACATATCAGTTGACTGGAAAAGTAGTTTTGTGGTGGGAGGAAAACAAAGAAATAAAGAAAATTAGAGGCAAAAACTTGACCTGCAAATTATTCAAGAAGGAATTCAGAAATGAGTATTTAACAAAGAGGTAATATGATGAGAAATCTAGAGAATTCCATGATTTAAGATTGGGTTAGTTAACAATGGAAGAATTTGTGAAAAAATTTATGATCATGTTGCGATATGTGCCAAATATTAAAGAAGAAAAGGAAAAAAATCAATGGTTTATCTATTGTTTACCTTATTCCCACAATCAGAGGATTAAATTTGATAATCTGAAATCAATGGATGAAACAATAAAAATAAAAAGTAATATTTATCTTTGAAGTTACTCCTGCTTCCTCGGCTTTGCAAGCACTGATTTATTTAGCAAACCAAGCCAACACTCGGTGTGTATATGTTCCACATAGTCCTCAACTAGCTCTACCTTTAAATCCATCTAATTGAGTGGATTATCAAATCCTAATGCAAGTACCGAGTGTTGGTTATACTTCTCCATGTGGGATTTTCGTACAAATCCAAACAACCCCCCCACTCTTCTAGCTCACCTCCCAGTGAGAATGAGAATCTACCATCAAGATAGCCTTATGTCACTAAAAATATTATCATAACACGCCCAATAATGAAGTTTCTATGGTTAGGCAAGTAGATATGTGACTAGCTAGCACTTTGGTGGTGGTTATAGCCAAACAGTAACCACTAAGTGGTTTTTTAGCCAAGCTAGTACTAAAAAACCTATAAGCACTAAGTGTTTTCTTAGCCCAAGCAAGCACTCAGTGGCATATGTGCTTCATGATTTTATTAACGAATATTGTTACTTGTTAGTGTATTCGTTGATACAACATTCAACATTTCCTTGTCATAAGAATAATATCAACATGAGCACAACAATGTCATAAACATATGAGTATAAAAATAAGGGTTCACACTTGCTCTATGGGTCCCTTACATGTCAAGGAGTATTACCAAGTAACCTTATCAAGTTACCCCAAGCACACCATAGTCATTAGATTAAAAATAGTAATTACTCATACACCTATTATGATGGTTTTCAATAGATTAATTGTGACATGAAATGGCATCATTATACATTCATCTCATCATTAACATATTCATGAAATTTAGAACATATATATATGCCAAGAAATGTTAAGGTTTAGGAAAACTTCCTTCTTGCACTATTTCCATAGTTTTCATGTCACTTTCTATTTTGTTTAAGTGGGCCCCATTCAAACCCTTTTGGTTGATCCATCATATTGTCTTGCCCTCTACTACAATTTTATCTCATGCACAAGGTCTACCCAAGGTCTTGAACTTTTGACTTGATTTTACTCAACTCTTCTTCATGAGCTCCTTTTCCTCACACGCAACAAATTAATCATCACCAAACAAGAAGGCAAGAAGAGAAAGAACACAATAGTGAAAGACCACAATAGTAACACATGACAAAATCACAAAGCATGGCCATGCTAATAGTGAATCAAAACATAAACATGTAGTGACATAAAAAAATACATTATAAAACATATTGAACATTCATATTCACTTCCACAAGAGTACAAAACACATGCACAAGGTTTAAACAATTCCTTTCTTATGGCCTTCAACAACTTTAAGTATCTAAAAATCCTTCAAAACAATTTAAGAGAAATATTCTTCATCTTAGAGAGCTTGAGTGGCTTCTCTTTCATCCTTTTTTTCATTTTTGGCTATTGTTTCAAGTATATGGAATCTATATGATATTTTCTTACTTTGTTGTTTATTAAGGTAGTCTCTCCTTAAGTGTGCTTCTTTCCAATTCTAGCACGTCAGTGGCTTTATTTTCTCTCCAAAGGCCCTTTGTTGTTTATTAGGCCATTCTCTCCTTAGGTGTCCTTCTCTGTAATTCTAGCATGTCGGTAGCTTTATTTTCTATCCAACCTTGGTATGTTCTTCTCTGATTTAATCATCATGACACCCTTCCATGCACAAGGTTTAAACAATTCCTTTCTTATGGCCTTCAACAACTTTAAGTATCTAAAAATCCTTCAAAACAATTTAAGAGAAATATTATTCATCTTAGAGAGCTTGAGTGGCTTCTCTTTCATCCTTTTTTGCATTTTTCGCTGTTGTTTCAAGTATATGGAATCTATATGATATTTTCTTACTTTGTTGTTTATTAAGGTAGTCTCTCCTTAAGTGTGCTTCTTTGCAATTCTAGCACGTCAGTGGCTTTATTTTCTCTCCAAAGGCCCTTTGTTGTTTATTAGGCCATTCTCTCCTTAGGTGTCCTTCTCTGTAATTCTAGCATGTCGGTAGCTTTATTTTCTATCCAACCTTGGTATGTTCTTCTCTGATTTAATCATCATGACACCCTTCCATTTTCTTAGGGGTCAGTCCAAGTTGCAAAATTTCTTGCATGTAGGATAGGTGTTGCAACAACTTCATGTTCAAATTTTCCTAGTCTTCTTGTATTATAATGAGCCTTTTATTTTCTTCCTTACAAATTTCCAACTAAATTTTCAAGCTTGTTACATTAGGTGAGTCTTTTGTTCTCTATTCAAAACGGGCTTGGTTCATGCTATGTTGAACCATAGTGTTTTCCATTCCTGCTGCAATTATAATGTTCTTTTGTGTTGTTACACACATCCAACTATTAATTACATCAAGCATAATCATATTAAATTATTACCTTGTAATGTCAACATTAAGCAAGTTGATCTAAGGCATGTTGTTTTGATGTTGTTCACACATCAAATACCCATGTCAGTTACATAAAATAAAATATATGTACATATAAATACATCTATAAGTTCGTCGTCAGTATATGTATATATATATATATATATATATATATATATATATATATATATATATATATATATATATATATATATATATATATATATATATATATATATATATATATATAGAAAAAATTGTCTTTTTGAAGACCCGTCAAGTCTTTGATATAAGAAACATCCCCCCACTCTCGTGAACATCACCATGTGATATTTATCTTAGAGCATCAATCATATCTTGATTTTTTTGGGCAAAAATTATCTTTGTTACCCATTTTATTGAAGGATTCATTCTAGATACAGTGCAACAACAATGCATAGGTTTCTTGAAACATGTGTCCATCATGGAAGTGGAAATTGCTTATTTATCCTCCAAGGTCATAACTTTTCCATAATTGTGTTCATTCAATTAGGGAGTGGATTACTTGATCTATCTTTACTATGCATGTTGCATTTATTTACTTTACTCAAATTTTCAAGTCATTCATAAACAATAACAATCATGTAAGTATACTTGTAATAATATATTAAGTATTGAAATGTAGTGTTTCTCATGCTATGGCCAAATTTTCATTTTGATTATTAGTTTCTTCAGGCCAAAATCTGGACTTTGGTCATCAATTATATCTGACATAAGTACGTTGATTAGGTTTCATGCTTACCTGAATTTTACAAAACATGTAAACATACTAGTAAGAGTATTCACTCATGTTGATTATATAATGGAATTGCTAGGATGTTATCTAAATTATATATACAATTTTTGCTAGGTTTCAATTTTCATTTATCGGTATTAGGTCTCTGAATTTTATTTTCAAGGCCCATTTAGTCCAAGTGTTTGAATCTAGGCTCTGATACCACTTTGGAACACTACTTACCATACCACTTGTATTTTATGGGTTATGGAAGGTGTTATTAACGTTTAATTAAAATTCAAATATATATTCCAAGTTACCAAAAGTGCTAATTTCTTAGAAATTTCTGGTTATCAGATTTATCGTGGTGAGAGCTCTTCTGATGATGTAAATATCTCATTAATAGAGATCCCAATAAAATACAATATTTCTTAAAGGATAATCGATATTAATGATCACGCTAGCATTAGTACACTATGAGGCTTTTACACACACACACACACACAAACATATATAAATCCGTAAACAAAAAATAATCAATATATATATATATATATATATATATATATATATATATATATATATTTCGACCAATCTTTGGAATATAAATTATGAGCATGACTTTAAATTTCACTTTATAAAGTTGCACAAGTAAATATCCATCTTAGGTTGAATATGCAATTTCACTTCTCAAAATAACAATGCTCCCAATGAATACGCACAAATACAAGAGGGAATTATAAGAAATGATCTTATGGAAAATAGCAGGCACACAAATACTATTAACATTCAGATTCTAGAAAGAGAAGCTAAGAAAAATTAGAGAACTGCATTGAAAAACTACCAAAAGCAATTGTTAAATGATGAGAAAAAAATATAAGATACAATGCTTACTTGGGCTTAATTTTTTTTTAATAAATTAACACAACCTCCAATTGAAAAGGATCTATGCCGTCAAGATGCAGACATTTCTTACAACATTCAAATTTCAAATATACCTTGAAGTTCCACGTTATGCAAATTTATTGAAGGGAAATGAAAATTTCTTTAAGCATATTGCATAAAATAAAAGCAAATCAACCTACCACAACTAAAATCAATAAGAGATAGGAAAACCAACAACAATACAACACTCTCAACATTATAATCATCTCTAATTATAAATAAGCAACTTGTTGCAAAGATCAGAGAGATTGTAGCCTTGTTTTGTCGTTACTGAAAATATAACTTCTATTGTCAACTGAAATTGATCTATAATAAAGCCTCATTTTTCTTCCACACGTGCATATGTAATTCCTTCAATGACCAGACATGATTATGGTATTGCAGGCTATCAGCATGCATTAAAATCGGTAACAGTGCAAGAAATATTTGTTGTCTAAGATGCGCTCTTAGATAAAAAGAGCATTACGATTAAAACAAAAACTAATTGGACTACCACAAGATGTACTAGAGTAGTGTAGATAAGATAGTTAAGAAATATAATAGCTCAATTATTTATATATTTTCAAAAATATTCTCAAAATTAGACCTGAATAGCAATATCCATACTCGTCTTCTCATGTTGTAGTTTGCATTCTCATATATTATGCTTATTAGTGGTTGAAAGTCTTATGACATGAAATGTAAAATAAATATACAATGTGAAAGATATAGGGATCCACTCCTATAGTCCTCAATATAAACATGCTTCGACCTCAATTACAATTGGTACCATGAGGTGCATTGATATAACTATTGAAAATAAAACCTGGGCTCTGAATTGGCTAAAACTTAGTTTCTTCCGAAAAGGAAAGTTACTCTGTTCGAGTGGGTTTCTCTATTATTAAAAATAAACCACATAAAAAGAAGATTAAATAAGAGTGAATATGGTGTGATGTCATCATGCATATAACGAACTCTCCTTCAAATAATAGTGCTTGCAGGTATACACATCTATTTAGTACATATATATTAACTAATAAATATCTATATATAAATACTTGCCTTGGAAATATTTGGCACCAAAATTCTTTGAGATCTTGGGTTTTCTTATAGCACAGAGTTGATGGTTGATATTACCACTCCATAGTAGCAGAAAAATGTCTATAATTTGTTTTCATGCAGTATATATTTATTGAAAATTATCTTGAAGTGCAATGTTATCTAATTGTCGTGAAATCTACATCACAAGATTAATCCCCCATGGAAATAATAATCCAACCATAGATGTGCTTGCAGGTATACACATCTATTAAGAAAATATATATTAAACTAATAAATATCTATTTATAAATAATTTCCTTGGAAATATTTGGCACCAGAATTCTTTGAGTTCTTGGGTTTTCTCATATCAAAGAGTCAATGGTTGGTCTTACCATTCCATTGTAGTAGACAAATGTCTATAATTGCTTTTATTTATTTCCCATATTATAGTGTTTTCATGCAATAGATATTTATTGAAAATTATCTCGAAGTGCAATGCTATCTAAATGCTATCTAATTGTGGTATGAAATCTATATCACAAGATTAATACCCATGGAAATAATAATCCAACCACAGATTCAATAGTATTAATTTAAAATGAAACCCTAGTATTCTACCTTGAACCAATCATATAAAGAGTTGATTCACTAATATTAAATCAAAGGTTAGATTTATCGTGGGTACAGAAAAGTAAATTGTCATTATTTCTCTATGGACTCCCTAACTAATTCAACAAAAGAAGAAATCGTAACTTTCTTTTTGATATCCGTTGAATTTTACATCAAATTTATTTTCTTGCATGCGAAGAAGGATAAAATAGGAGATAATAGACCTGTGAAAATGGTGGAACAAAATATTGGAAAAAGGGGCCTCACTCCCTGAAGATAGAAAAAACTCCTCTAAAATCTTAATATGGGCATTCATGAGTAGTAATCTGACATGGAATTAGATAGCATACTGTAAGTGATTAACACAACCTCCATGGGAATTTAACAAGTAATACTAGCTCTTATATATATACATATGTATCACAATTCAAACATAAAGATGTAGGATGATAACATGACCAATCATCATAAAATCACTTCGTGTAAATCAAGTGACAACGATGATATGTAACATAGATGAAAACATCCAGTATATCTTATATCATCTAAAGTGCAGAATCTAAAAAAATTACTGTAATTTTGAAATTCACATACATAGACACAACGACTATATATAACATAGATGAAAACATCTAGTATATCCTATATCATCTAAAGTGCAGAATCTAAAAAAATTACTGTAATTTTGAAATTCACATACATAGACTACATTACTTATCGGGTTGATTTATCAGAAAATTGAAGGAGAATATTCCATTCTCCTCCTAACCATATATTAGTTTCATCATAATGCTCTTGCATTTGATCACCCCCAATCCAGATCAAAGGTCTAAGGAAGTTGTAGGTGATTAAGGAAGGTGCATCCAGAAAGGAATGGTTATCTCCCATTTTCTATTGTGAGGTAAGGATTTATGCTCTTCTCTATGCCCCATGCATATATCCATAGGGCATTGTTGTTCCTCTTGAGATTTGAAAGAGGGACTTCAAGGTTGGCACCATCTATCCACCCTATCCCTTCACGATGGATCTAGCGGATCTTTTATCTTTCATAGGTCAGTTTAATTCAAGATATTCACTTGTTTAATTTGATATACAGTTTGTTTGAATTAAATAAATAACTTTTTTCATGTATTATAAAAATCTTGAACAATAGGTAGCTACCTCATGCTCGTCTCTCTTTATCTTTCCTGCAAAACAACTTTTTCCTCTTCGTTGGTATTATATATATAATGCCAAGAGTGTTGATGTTTGATTGTTTGGCCACAACTCAAAAGAAACATCAAGAATTTCTTTCTAAAATAAATTCCTACTACATCTGAATTAGTACCATGAAATTTGTATCTTGAGTTTTTTATCAGAGTATGTATGGAGCCACTAGCATTCACACACACTTTCTGGGTTGTAATATTTGAGCAATTTTTTTGTACTTCACAACGCTTAATATTATTCTAAACAGTGGTCCCTTTCATTGCATTCTAATTTTAATATCTGATAACAATAGTGCCTCAAATAACCCATTGTGATTTGTTAAAATCACAAGTATATTTGGCTTCAGAAAGTGAAGGATTAAGTTACTTGTTGGAAAATGGTCCACAACTTCATTACCAATATTGGTGCAAATTAAAAACCATTTTGTGTGAATATATCCTCTTTTGACTGGATCATTGTCTAAAAGATTATAATAACAATCTTAACATACTTTTCATGATGACAACCTATCCAAGTCTATTGTGGTAGATGTGCTTGGAATTACTATTAACTGCATTATCATAAGATAAGATATGGATATACAGTCAGAGAAAATTTTAAGGATATAATTTTTTCTTAAAGTGAAAACTTGGCAAACCTCACTATTCCATAATATGCAATCTATAAAATGTTTATCGATATTTTTTTATAAATATTCAAATTTCTAATAGTTTTATATGGTCGATATATAAAATTTAGGCAATTTTCAAGGTAAAATAATTTTATGCTATAAAATTTGGGCGAATCATTTTTAGAAAAAATGGAAATTAGTGAATTTTGTTTTTTAAAAAAGTATGGAAAATTAGCCCACCTGCAAATATTAACCTCTAAAATTTTCCCTTCATATAGTGGTTAATGGAATTTTTCATGCATCTTGGTATTCTATGAATACTCAATTCTTCTCTTTTGTTCAGTGGTTAAGATATCACAATATTAGTTTGCGTTGAATGACATAATTCTACCATAGCCTCTTGCAAGTCAGTTTCACTTAAACAACTAACTACCTAATATAGGTATACGGGGTAAACTCTCATAATTAACACTATCCTAATCATGAGTTGGTTACAATACCAATATGATGTAAGAGTTTTATCATATTTAATAATTTCCTAGCCCTCTGACTCATAATTAATGTGGTTGTTATAACTATTCCTATCAAAACAAAGGTCATATTTTGGTAGTAGACTTAGTAGATATGGTTGTGAGTTTTCAAGATAACCAACAAGACTCAACAAATTTCCCTAGACCAAGTATCCATAAGGTGTTCTAGCCTTTAGTTGTGTTAATTAATATTAATATTAATCATTAATTTGGGTTTTTGCCACTCATGGTTGTCTCCACATTTGTGTGGTTATCGTTGTTATATTTACAATAGCAACGTAGACAGGGGGTGTTAAACCAACATCATGATTTATAATGTTCATTTCTATCTTGATTCATAACACCAATGTCATGATTTATAATGTTGTTTGGTTTCATGATTGATAACATCAATTTTTATTTAGGTGATATAACAAAATATAAATAACATATAAAAAAAAAAAATAGTGACTCCTTGTTGATTTACAGTTGAAGGAATTATTGTTTTTAGGGTTATAGTTTTCCTAGGGATAATTTACAATGTTTTTGTGCTTTGCATAAACATAACAATATAAAAAAACATAAATAGTGATATGTAAATTGCTATGGATATTCCAGCAAACAATTCATCCCAATAGATATGATAAAATTATACTTAAAAATCTAAAATCTATACTATGCGGGTTATTTTTCCTTAGACTTTTGGATTTATTAGGTTAATTATTCATGCATGCAATATGTAAAGTGTAGAAAATAGAGAACAGAGAAAACTACAATAACTTACAACCATAAAGAACACAAGGTATACCTTGGGAAACCCTTTTAGGAGAAAACCTAATTGGAAGATGAGGTTGCTCGACCCTCCCTTTCTCTAAATGGTGTTAGTTGTGTTATATTCTTTCCACGACTAGCCCACGGTTTAGAAGGGGGGCGGAGCCCCCCTTCGTTGCACTGATTGCGTAGTGAGGGGAGTCACAGGGGGTTTGACGGGTGCAGGTAACCCCACTTTATGGGGTCCGGTGCATGTAACCCCAATTTTGGAACCTATGTTAAGTTTGGCAGACCCACCTATGGTTTTGTGCATGATTTTCGCACATGTATTTGGACATGATGGTTTTCGGGGCCATGGTATTGGATGCTTTGTTGCGCTCCTCATTAATGGCGGTGTTGATCCAACACTCCCGTGTGTTTGGTGGCATGTGCTTAACACTAGCGATGTGTCTGTTTACCAACACCTGCGAGTTTTGGTGTAACAGCAATTGTGACTCCAACATGCTTTGACATGTATAAATATGTATTATAACATTGAAAGGAACATAATGAAAAAGGAAGTTGGTAGTCCCAGTTTTGGGATCCAGGGGAAAATCTCTATGTATATGTGTTTTATGTGTTATGCTCTCGCATTGTTTATTTTATGTGTTTTAGAATTCGTATGTAGGTAATTTCTGTATGGGGTTAAAACCTACATTTGGTATCAGAACTGTTTTGGCTTCAAGGGGACGCCTTTGTTGCTAAGGGGTTTCGCTCGGGCTTGTGGTAGACCCTGTTCAGTGGGAGATCTGTGAGATCGATTCTGGTAGTGAAAGAAGATGGTGAGTAGTGGAAAGATAGAGATCGAGAAATTTAATGGTCAGAGTTTTGAATTGTGGAAACTCAAGATGGAGGATCTGGTGGTGGATAAAGATTAGTGGATTGTGGTAGATCTGGGTACTAAACCAATGGGAGTGACTGATGAATAATGGAAGAAGTTGGATCAGAAGGCAAAGAGCACAATACGATTGTGTGTCTCAGATTTAGTATTGTTGAATGTATCAGGGGAAGCTACGGTGAAGGCTTTGTGGGACAAGTTAGGGACTTTGTACCAATCTAAGTCTCTGGTGAATAAATTGTTCCTGCGGAAAAAGTTTTATAACCTGAGGATGAAAGATGGAGACTCAATGACAGAGCATATGAACACATTTAATACTATGGTAAGTCAGTTAGCATCTGTTGATATTAAAATTCAGATGAAAATAAGTGCATCAGTTTGTTGTGTTCTCTACCAGATTCGTGGGATAGTCTGGTTATTGCAATAGGTAGCAATGCAACTGCCTTATAGTTTGATGAGATAGTCTCATCCTTGCTGATGGAGGAGATGAGACAAAAAAATATGGAGAGCCAGAATGGTGATGCCTTGTCTATACGAGGACGGTCCCAGAACAAAAACAAAAATAAGTCATTGAGTGGGAGATCTATATCTAGAGGGAGAACTAAATCTCCAGGAAAACCTGTAAAGGTGGTGTGCTGGAAATGCGGAAAGGAAGGGCACTAAAAAAGGGACTGCAATCTAAAGCTTTTGATAAAGGAAAGGGATCTGATGATGCTCCTTTTACAGAGGCGAAAACCACCTCAGATGAAGGTGGGGATGTGTACTTGGCTTCTTCAATTAGACATGTAGATCATGAGGCATGGTTGATTGACTCAGGTGCATCCTTTCACTTCACCCCCCATAGAGAGTGGTTCTGTGAGTATGAGAAATACGATGGTGGTGATGTCTTCTTAGGGGATGATAGGAAGGTTAGAATCATTGGTTGCGGAAAAGTAAAGTTGAAGTTGTAAGGTGGAAGGGTTAGAACACTTCCGGGTGTTCTGCATATTCCTGCATTAGCTAGAAATCTTGTTTCTGTAAGCAAGTTGGATGATGCATGTGTAAAAATAGTGTTCGAGAAGGATACCTGCAAGATGGTTCGGGGAGCACTGGTATTGATCCGGGGAGTTCGAATTGGAACTTTGTACAAGCTGCAAGGTAGCACTGTTATTGATGGGTGCAATAGTTTCGTGGTTCCTGAAAGTGGAGTAGAAAATCTAGTGGTCTCTGGAGAGAAGACCATGTTGTGGCATCAAAGGCTTGGACATATTGGAGAGAAGGGCCTTCGAATACTTCATCGTAAAGGTATGGTAGAAGGTATGAGTAATAGCTCTCTGGATTTTGATTTCTGTGAAAATTGTGTATATGGGAAGCAGAATCGAGTGAGTTTCCCCTCTGGTGGTAAGAGGGCGAAACAGATTTTAGAGCTTGTGCACTGTGATGTGTTTGGACCTGTGAAGGTTCCATCACTGGGTAAGTCTGTGTACTATCTATCATTTATAGATGACTTCTCAAGGAATACATGGATATATTTCCTTAAGAAGAAATTTGAAGTCTTTGACAGGTTTAAAGAATTTAAGGCTCTGGTGGAAAAATGGAGAGAGAAGAAGATAAAGGTGCTGAGGACAGATAACGACGGAGAGTTTTGCAGTAAGGAATTTGAAGAATTCTGTAAGAAGTGTGGTATAGCATGGCAGAATACTACTCCATATACACCTCAGCAAAATGGACTTGCAGAAAGAATGAACAAGACGTTGATGGAAAGGGCAAGAAGCACGCTTAGTGGTGCCAGGTTAGGACAAGAATTCTTGGCAGAGGAAGTGGAGACAGAATGTTACTTGGTCAACAGATCACCTTTATCAGCTTTGGAGGATAAGACTCCACAAGAGGTATGGACTGGTAAGAAACCCATCTTTCACATGTGAGGGTATTTGGATGTGATGCATATGTACATGTTCCAAAGGAGAAATGAACCAAGTTGGATAGTAAATCTGAAAATTGCATCTTTATCGGGTATAAGGATGGTTTAAAGGGTTATAAGCTTTGGAACCCAGCAACAAGGAAGGTTGTGTACAACCGAGATGTGGTGTTCAGAGAGGTGAAAGATGTTATTAAACATGAAGTCTAACCAAAGGAACCTGAGAAGATAGAGTTTGAGCTAAAGGAGGAAGAATCAGAATCTACAGTAGAGGAGGAATCAAAAGATGAAGAGCCACAAACTCTTAGTGTAAGAAGATCAGTGCGAGAAAGAAGGAATCCAGAAAGGTATAGTCCATGATTCTGCTTTTTTTTCCAATTTTGCATTATCTATTACTAATGATGATCCCAGAATTGTGAAGGAAGCAGTAGATTTAGAGGATGGAAAACTCTGGAAAGAGGCCATGGTTGATGAAATGGCATCTTTACACAAAAATGAGGCTTGGGATCTGGTGGAGTTGCCGGTTGGAAGGAAACCCATTGGCAGCAAATGGGTGTTCAAGAAGAAGACAAATGCAAAAGGAAAAGTGGAGAAATACAAAGCTCGGTTGGTGGCAAAAGGTTATTCCCAAGTGCCGGGAATTGATTTTGGTGATATTTTTTCTCTTGTTGCCAAGGTAACTTCTATTAGATTACTTTTATCTGTTGCTGCTACTTTTGATTTTGAGGTAGAACAGATGGATGTGAAGACAACATTTCTTCATGGGGATCTGGAAGAGGAGATCTACATGATGAAACCTAAAGGCTTTGCAGTAAAGGGTAAGAAAGAACTAGTATGCAAGTTAAATAAGTCTCTGTATGGGTTAAAACAGTCACCAAGGATGTGGTATCAAAAATTTGATACATTTATATGGGGACTTGGCTACACCAGAAGCAAAGCAGATCACTGTGTGTATTTTAAATTAATTGGTGACCGCGTTGTTTATTTGGTCTTGTATGTGGATGATATGTTGCTGGTTGGAAATGACAAAGAAATTATCTAGGATTTGAAGACCCAATTGTCCTCCAAATTCGACATGAAAGATCTTGGTGCTGCAAACTATATTTTGGGCATGGAAATTAAAAGAGATCAAGCAAAAAGGAAGCTCTGGTTAAACCAGAGGAAGTATGTCGAGACAACATTGCAAAGATTTAATATTCAGGATAGTAAACCAGTGAAGGTTCCTATTCATGTAGGTGTAAATTATCTGTTGAACAGCGTCCCAAGACACATGAAGAGGAAGAGGATATGTCCCGTGTTCCATATGCAAGTGCAGTCGGTAGCCTGATGTATGTGATGGTATGTACTAGACCAGACATTGCACATGCAGTGGGAGTATTGAGCAGGTTTATGTCAAAACCAAGAAAGGAGCATTGGGCAGCAGTGAAGTGGGTTTTCAGGTATTTGCATGGCACTAGTGATTATGGTTTGTGCTACCAAGGAAGACCAAGATTGGACAGAGTGTTGGATATTTGTAGCTTTGTTGATGCAGACTGGGCTGGAGACCTGGATCAGAGAAGATCTACAAGTGGGTATGTGTTTAACCTATTTGGAGGTGCAGTCAGTTGGATGAGTAAGAAACAATATGTAGTGGCACTATCAACTACAAAGGCAGAATACATGGCAGCCACTCATGCAAGCAAGGAAGCAGTTTGGTTGCAGAGATTGTGTTCAAGTATGGGGTTAGTACAGGGAGCTATAAGGATAGACTGTGATAGCCAAAGTGCAATTTTCTTGGCAAAGAACCCTGCATATCATTCAAAGACAAAGCACATTGATGTCCAGTATCACTTTGTGAAGGATATGATGGAAGGCAAAAAGGTGTCGCTGGTAAAGGTGGACACTTTGAAGAATACTGCAGATGCATTGACAAAATCTGTGAGCTCTGAGAAGTTCTCTTGGTGTAGAGAAACAATGGGAGTTGCAGGGTTGGATAAATGACTAAGATCTCTTGTGGCCCCCTGTGGAAAGAAAACAACAAGTTGGAGAATGTTGGGTTGTGTTATATTCTTTCCACGACTAGCCCACGGGTTAGAGGGCCCCCCACTTCGTTACACTGATTGCGTAGCGGGGGGAGTCACAGGGGGTTTGAGGGGTGTAGGTAACCCCACTTTATGGGGTTCGGTGCAGGTAACCCCAATTTTGGAACCTATGTTAGGTTGGGTGGACCCACCTATGGTTTTGTGCATGATTTTTGCACATGTTTTTGGATGTGATGGTTTTCGGTCCATGGTTTTTGAGGTGATGGTTTTCGGTCCATGGTATTGGATGCTTCGACATGTATAAATATGTATTATAACATTGAAAGGAACATACTGAAAAAGGAAGCTGGTAGTCCCAGTTTTGGGATCCAGGGGAAAATCTCTGTGTATATGTGTTTTATCTGTTATGCTCTCTCATTGTTTATTTTATGTGTTTTAGAATTCGTATGCAGGTAATTTCTATACGGGGTTAAAACCTACAAATGGAAATGGATGCAAGTACAATTAAATAGGACTTGGTCCCATGGGTTGCTAAAATGCACAAATCCTTTGGTTTTTTCCTTTTTTATCCACTTTTTGCTACTATTCTTTTCCATGGAAAAAAATGCACCAAATTAAAATGGAACCCATTTTCCTCTTAGTGGCTCGGTTATAACATAGCCTGATAGCCTACTAGTCGTTAGGCTTGACTCCTTAAACTCTAAACTAGGGTTACAAAATTAATTCTTCTATAGCATTATTCAACATGATCACATGATTAGCACCATTTCCATGAATAAAGGGGGTTGATGTGGCATCCTATCAAATTATAGTGGTCAATTTTGATAGGTTGACTTACGAGAGGCGTAACTTTCTCATATGAGCTTCGATTGAAGTGATTAATATGCCCTTGGAAACATATAAGTGTTTATATTATGGAAAATGGGTTCATAGTCATATCAAGACCATAAAATTTGTTCATTTAAGTGATCCGAATGGAAAATGGCATCAACCCATGGTACTCATCCACCCATATTATTCATCAACCCATGGAATTTACCCATGGTATCGTAAATGGCATCCGCCCGTGGTATTGTAAAATTCACCCATGGTACTCATCCACCCATATTATTCATCGACCCATGGAATTTACCCATGGTATTGTAAATGGCATCCGCTCGTGGTATTGTAAAATCCACCTATGGTATTCATTCACCCATGGAATTGACCCGTGGTATTGTAACTGGAAAATACTATAAGTAACAAGTCACATTTTGTAAAAGGACAGATTGTCCGCCACAATGTAGCCTTTACAGTTCAAAGGCATGTAGCCACCACATCTCTTCTCAGAGATAAGCTACCATCGCCCTAACTGGTTTATTTCCATTTCTGGTTGTAAGCATATTTTAGTATTTTCCATTAATGAAATGAAGTATTATTTCCGCTGCATCTTTGTGTATATGGTTATCTCTATAATTTGTTGCGTTCCTGTTTAAATCGGGATCAGTGGTATCAGAGCAGGTTATGATTCCATGAGAATGAGGGTTTGATGCATATTTCAGTTTCAAATTTTGCAGAAATATTCAACAAACTTCAAGCATGTGCTACAACCTCCACAGAGCACTTTCTTGGGTCAAGCAGGAAGAATGTTTCCTTTTTCATTTTTTTGCAGGAATTTTTTTTTGGGCGGCGACTTTGCAGATCATATCTGAAAATTGGGTACAAAATTTACAAAAAAAAAATACTAGATCTGGATTCCTCTCGAAAAATCACCCAATTTCAAAAAAAAAAAGGGTCGAATCGGAGTTCGGATGTGGGAGATATCGCTGATTTAAAATCAGCTATTTTATCAGAATTTTTGTGACGACGGAACTATTGCAGCATGAATCTGAGATCTCAGAGTGTCCAGATAAGGATTTCCAACTCATGGGAAGATGCAAAATGATCCTTCTGCTTCTAAAAACAGGTTATAATAAATATTCTGAGTTATATTGGCCGAGTTATGTCCATTTTAACTTTGGAGCAGCATTCAGAGTGGGTTTCCATTGGAGACGTGCCCTCCCACCCCACTTTAGTAGGCACCTGCTTCACATTCATCAGTTTCAACATAGCAGCATTCGGCTTGGGTTATTTGGAGACGTGCCCTCCCACCCCAGGCTATGTAGGCACCTGCTACTTCATCAGCGACCAACATCATGGTTATGGGTCAACCGCATAAAATCCTTGTCATCGAAGTCCATTTGCTAGGCTGCACACTGTCAGAATCACAATTGGTCACAAGCATTACAGGGTATCTCTATCCTCGGATCTTCGTTTATAAGGGTTTTGGGTTAACCACATAAAACCCTTATCTTCAGTGGCTCTTCATATTCCACAAAGGCTTCGCAGGAGGGAACTTTACGCAATGGGGACCATTGCTTCTTAAGGAGGGAGGAATGATCCGAATGGAAAATGGCATCAACCCATGGTACTCATCCACCCATATTATTCATCAACCCATGGAATTTACCCATGGTATCGTAAATGGCATCCGCCCGTGGTATTGTAAAATCCACCCATGGTAGTCATCCACCCATATTATTCATCGACCCATGGAATTTATCCATGGTATTGTAAATGGCATCCGCTCGTGGTATTGTGAAATCCACCTATGGTATTCATTCACCCATGGAATTGACCCGTGGTATTGTAATTGGAAAATACTATAAGTAACAAGTCACATTTTGTAAAAGGACAGATTGTCCGCCACAATGTAGCCTTTACAGTTCAAAGGCATGTAGCCACCACATCTCTTCTCAGAGATAAGCTACCATCGCCCTAACTGGTTTATTTCGATTACTATTTTAAATAAAAGTTTCTTTGTGGTTTTTTTTTAATTGGGCATTCTCCTCTTTTTCTTCTGGCATTTCAAGTTTTCAGATCTTGGGGGTCTCTCTACCCCAAGATCCATTTCAATATTTTAGATCTTAGGGGCCTCCTCCCAAGATCCGGATCATTAAGGCCTCAAAATGGCTCCTAAAGTTTTTGACCCAATATTTTCAAACTAGGATCACTAGTAAAAATACTTTTGCAGTTGATTCTTCCACTTTTTCCACTCAGAAATCATTAAGATGGATGAAAAATAAGATAATGATCCAAGATATACCATACCTCCCTATTTTGGGAGGATTTTGGTCCCCAAAATCTTTTATTTAATGAGCAAGGAAATTTTTCCTCCACCTTCTATCAGGTATACCATTTAGCCTTGCCTAAAAGTTGTCCTTTCCACCCAATTTTTCAAAGATCAAGCTACCTATGTCTTGTAGTTGTAGATTTATTTTGCAAAATTATATACTTTTTCAATTATGCCTGAGCATATGGCATGGAATCCTCTACAGAAGAGAGTACTTGTTCCTCTTCCTATTCTAGCATTAAAGGATCATATAGTTTTAGATTCTCTACATTCTCCACTAAATAAAAGTAAATGCATATGTAATGGGGTATAATAAATCTACAACCATTCTCTCCAACCTTTTCTAGTATCTCAAAGGGACCATATCACAAAGGCTTGATTTTCTTTCTATAACCCTACAGTATCTCCTTGTTCAATAATAACCATACTTTGTCTCCCACCTTGAATGATTTCTCTATCCTGTTTTAATCATGCATGGCCTTTTATTTTTCCTATGACTTCCATAGTGTCTCATGTACTTGTAGACGTATTTTAATTATCTTCTCCACAATGTTTTCTATCCTTAAGGCATCCCTTGTAAGATCCTCCCTCACTCCTCCTTGCTTCCTTTATGCAATATCCAAAGGTGAAGGTGGAAAATATCCAAAACAATTTTCAAATGGGAACTTACTAGTAGAAGTGTGGACTAGTATGTTATAAGAGTGTTGTATAGATACCATATTTTAATCATAGGTCTTTAAGTTCTTCTAATTATATACCCTAAAAAACTACACCAAATTCCTACTAAGTACTTTTGTTTTCTCATCTATCTATGGATGGAATGATATATACATTTTTAACTTTAGGTCCATCTTCTCCCATAATGTAGTCCAAAATGCAGCGAGAAATCTTGTGTCCCTTTCTAAAACGATGCTCCTTAGTATACCAAAGTGCACCTAGAACAGTCCAAAAAACAAGTCTTCTTCTTCTTACCCATAGATGATATTTTTACAGGGCATCAAAATACACATGTTACTGAATCTATTCTTTACCACGAACAAGTAATTATGTTCCTTCCTAGCTTTTGGTAAACCTCCAAGAAATTCCATGGAAATTTTGTCTCAAGGGCGAGTGGGTGCTACTAAGGGATGGTATAGACCCTTTTTCCTATTACTAGGCTTGTTGGTACAACAAATCATGCATTTTATTATGAACCTAACTACCCCTTTTTGCATCTTGGGCCAATACACATAAGTTTTCGATTGTCTTCCCTACACCAAAATTCCATGCAACCTTGGAGGTGTGAACCTCTCTGATTAGCTACAATTACTCACCTTTAGGAACACATAACTTATATAAGCTATGGAGTAGACCATTCAGGAGATGGTAGTCAACTATTCCATCACCATGAAACAAATAACTTTGTATCTACAACTACTAAAACACTTCCTTGAAATATTCGTCCTTCACATATGCTTCTTTGTATGCATCATAGGTGAAAGGATCCATGTGCATTAGAGTCCCCAAAGTTGTGATCTTTGATGTGGGTGGTTTTGAAATAATGTCAATGAACTTGTTCATGTCACCTTTATTGTAGTTTATTACTAAGTAAATTATTGTAGAAACCCCATCCACTTGTAATTCCTGGTTTATTGTCTCTCACTTTGGGCCTGTAGGTATTGCAGTGGTTGATTATTTATGTGGATAGAAGCAAGTGTGGTGAAGAGGTAGTTGCAACAATTACTAGAAAAAGGTGTCATTCGACCAAGTACCCCACCATGTAGGTCATTGATCATTATTGTGTCAAAGAAGGATGGGACTTGGAAGATGTGTATTAATTACTGTGGGTTAAACAAAATCTTGCTTAAGAATAGGTGCCCCTTTCATAGAATAGATGATCTCCTGGATTAGTTGCAACAATCCAAATATTTCACCAAATTGGACTTAAAGTCTAGATATCACCAAGTTTGAGTCAGAGAAGAAGATACCTAGAATATGACCTTCAAAACCAAGCAATGTTTGTATGAGTTTTTAGTCATGTTGTTTGGCCTATGCAATGCACCAATTATGTTTATTAGGTTAATGCATGATATGTTGCACCCTTTTATAGATTCATTTTTTATATCTATTTTGATGACATATTGGTATACAATGCTACTTAGGAGGAGCACATCTCACATTTAATGCAGGAGTTAGAGACATTAAAGAAGCACTAACTTGTAGAAAATCTCAAGGAGTTTTAGTTTTCCCAACATTGTTTGGTTTTATCTAGGGTATGTGATAGGTGGAGGGGAGCTAAAGAAAGATCCCACCAAGATGGAGGCCATCATGAAGTGGTCAATGCCAACTAATGTTTCTCATATTAGGAGTTTTTTTTAGCCAACACAGTACTTGAGGAAATTCAGAACCTTATTTCGAGTAGTAGCAGCACCACTGCATGTCATAAAAGTAATTGGAAAGATTTTGTAGTGTGGAAAGGGTTAACATAGGGAATTTCAACAGTTAAAGGAGAAGACCAGTCAAACACCAATAATGGCATTTCCAAACTTGCAACAACTCTTCAAAGTGGAGGCAGTTGTGAGTGAGTATGCTATGGGAGAGGTCTTGATGTGGGGATGAATGTCTATATGGTACCATTTTGAAGTATTTCATGGGGCGGTTCTCAACTAACCTACTTACAACAAGGAGCTTTATGGCCCATTGTAAGATGTGAAGAAGTGGAACACCTATACAACCCATTCTTTTGTAATAAGGATTATGGCAAATGATGGATCTTGTTCTTATTAGGGAAATTTTGAGGTATAAAATGCGCCTCCTAAGGAAAATATTAAAATAATAGTTAAAATGATAAAATAAGAGCTATAGATTTTTTAAAGAAAAAGAAAGGGAACTACATTTTTTATTTTATTTTTTGTTTATCTCCTTGTAGGTTTACTCAAATGTGAAGTGTAGACACCCACTAGATATAGAATTAAATTCCACATCCGACGAGTACCCACTCTACATACTTATGAGTGGATCCACATCGAAAAAAAATGAAAATACATAAGGGTGTTGAAAATACATGAAAAAAGGGTGTTCAACACCTTATTTTCATGTATTTTCAATTATTTTTATGTGCCTCCACTCAGAATTATGTAGAGTGGGTATTGATTAGATGTGGATTTAGGTTTCTACACTCATAATTTGAGTAAACCTACAAGGAGATAAATCGTAAATACAATAAGTAGTTTTCTTCTTTTCCCTATGTTGTAGCAGCTACAACCACCCTCCAAAATTTTTCCTTAGCTTCGTTTTGGAGCCTCCCTACCAACCATCCTTAGCATTCAGCTGAGTTTCAGTGGCCTGCCAACCTGTGCATGTCAACTTGTTTGTCTCCCACCCGTAGACTTTCATTCCAGACTTAGTCATTTTTCTGGCTGAGATGCTCCCCTTGAAAATTGCATAATTCTGGAGGGGAACCAGCCTTCCCTCTGGAAATTGCGTAATCCTACTAGGTTTCCTGTTGGGTTCCAGAAATGTGCAATCCATCCAGGCAGCCTTCCCTCTGGAAAATGCACAATTCAACTCGACACTAGGCTTCAACTCAAAAATTGTGCAATTCTAACTGACAGCCAGGGATTTAGTCCAAAAATTGCATAATGCCTGAGGGACAGCCAGTCTTTCTCAACCCAGAAATTGCACAAATCTCATCCTTGGGCTTGCAGGCTATTGCATGTGCTGTCAGGTTGACTGATTCCCTCTAGGACTGAGCAAGCCTGACTTGCATGCATGGCTTGCTTTTCCAGAAAAGAAAAAATCAAAGCATCCCTATATTTTAGGGATCTATTTTTAGCAGCTAGAGGTTAGATGTAAAGATTGTTTTATGTCACTTTTTCCTAGGTTTGTGGCATGTGTGCCATAACCTCGATCTTATCAAAACTTGTTTTTCAGACACTACAGAGCTCATTCCTCACATTGATCTTGCAACTCTAACATCCCACACCGCATCTAGGAGTCTTCGGCACATTCGACTCTGCTTTTCTAGGTAAGTCCACTTTTCATGTCTTTTGCTACTTTTCTACTGCGTTTTGTCTTTTGGGTTGTGTGAGTGCTATCTACTTGGTTTCAATGAATGCTTATTGTAGTTTTGATATATGTTAGCTTGTAGAAGCACCATTTCAGTTTTCCTTTGCATCTCACTATTGTCGCATGCATGACACTGTTTCTACACTAACGGTCGCCATTGCAGTGACTAACTTCACACACATGCTCACTTTCCCATTTTCTGAATCGTGCACTCATTGTTTGCATGCATGGTCATTCACTCTTGCTTACACTTAGTATCACCATGCATTCAAACCTTCTCATGTCTTCAGTTGCCCATCGGTAGGTCTAGGCTACCTTGGCCCGGACCTTGCCTTGCCCAGCCATCAATGCACATCCCTGAGAATGAAGGCTCTCCCTTCCTCCCACAAAATGCACAAAACTAGACAACACTGACCTCCAGGCTTTCTTTGTGCAATTTTGGGTTGCAGTGCCCAGCTGGCCCAAGAAACTACGTAATGCAGTTTGTTGGGTTTGCATGCCCTTGCTTACTTAAATTGCACATTGCATAGTTTTAGTCCTCAGTAAGCCAGGATGGAATTCTTATTATGCATTTCCAATAGTCAGTCAGCCTCTTGATAGCCCGGACTGTGCCTTGGGCATTTTTGGCAGTAAGTCTCCTAGCCTCCCAGTGGAAATTGCGCAATCTTCACAATCAGTCACACAAGTATGTTGCAAGTCAATCCTCAAGTTTTTTTTGGTTTTCAACTGACAGATTTCCTTCCATGGGTGTTTCTATGTCTCTAGGTATCACAAGTGTTCGTCTACCTCTCAGCAGCATAGGTACAATGGCCTCTAGGAGAGTAGAGTCAAAGGACACTGTTGAGAGCGCAACTGGGTATGCAATTGAGAAAGTGTCTATGAGCTTGCCTAACTATGAAGACATCAAGTTTTTCATAGACAAGGATATCAAGATGAAATGGCAGTGGCATCGCAGTGAGCAGCACCATTAGCAACAGCAGAAGGTTGTAGATCTGTGTGTGGCAAAGGCAAGTGGAAGGTTATTGATAGTGCAGAGGTGGAGAAAAGATCTAAGTTAAAAGCAGATCCACTTGTGATGAAAGAAGCTTTGGAGATTGAGGCTAAGAGGAAACAATGCGATAAGAGGATCACACAAAGGAAAAGAGAGAAACAAAGGATGGAGGAAACAGAGAGGGAGTTGCAGGAGTTGAAGTGACAACTCAGGGAAGAACAAGAGTTCCTTAGAGGAGAAAAGGAAGCGCAATAGGAACAAGTACAAAAGGAGGCACAACATGCACAGATTGATGAAACTACGCCCATACAAGTTATAGACCCATCCCAATAGCTGTCACAAGTCGACAGGGTGAGCAATGTTGTCGAGCACATGCACGTGTGTTCAGGAGAATGGATGTCATTGTGCACATGCATGCGATCCTATCCATTGGAAGACTCACCAAGGTGAAGACAAAGAACCAAGTCTGACTGGAGCTGGGCATGTACTTCGATTAGATGATGTGCATAGCCACCAGCACCGACTTGGAGATCAGTGCAAACGCCATGCATCAGTATGTTGTTGGTCCAATGCACTCAAGATTATGATGTGCATGTTATCATAAGGAAAGAGGAGCCAAATCAGTGTACCTAGATGCAACGGAGGAAAGAGTTCACTTCCAGAAGAATGCCACCACCGAATACATAGACACCATCATGGACTACCAAGCTTGGCATCGGTTCACCACCATCGATCATTGGAAGGATGTCAAAGAGTTGGTCTTCCCACAGCTGTCCGAGTCTTAGTGATGTCTTGCATGGCTTACTCAAGCCTATTTTGTCTCACATGGGTACATGTGCATATTGTAATATAACATATTGTAAAAGTGAAAGAACAAGTGTTGATAGTAGAATATAACAATCATGTAGTAATTGAAGAGTCATGGGGGTAGGTGAAGAGTCACAAAGGGGAATGTCAAGGGTCACCCCACCCTTTGCTATTTATAGAACCTCATAACTCATTGTACAGGCTTTTGGGAGCCAAGCTTGTAATAGGTGTAACTTAGAGAAAGCTTGGAGTGTCTTGTAATGTGCCTTGGCTTCTCCACAGTGCAGAGCTAGTACATCTCTTTAGAGGAGCAAGCGACAGTGACTATAACGTTTCACTGTAGGAACTAGTGGTTGGTCATGGTTTTATTTTATGATTGGATCTTTCAATCTTAATATAACAGAGCTAGCATGTTTGATGCATTTATTGTTCTTGTATTTCATCTATCTTGGTTACTCTAATGATGTATGTAGTTGTTTGCTTATGCATGTATGTATGGACTATTTCTATATATGTATGTATGAATCTTATCAAGATGTGTTGTTGGTTTAACCATCACTTTGGATCGTTGGTTAACCTTCCTTCCAGCTTGTGATTTATATTTTCTTGTGTGTTACCTTTCAAGATGTGTGTTTCCACAGGTCTCTAAGGGTGCACTCATTCCCCATTCCACATGTTAGAACCCTTCATGCACATTCCTTGGCTTGCCACACTGGTCACACCCTTGCTACCAACAAGGACATCCTACTTACCTCTGCATGCAACCGCAGTGAAGGCAATACCATACGACCCACTGCTGAGACTCCTACACCAAACAGTCTGAGGTCTAGTTGGGACTTCTTACTGGCGAGATCCCCTAACATGTTGGCAGGTGTAACACGATCAACATTTTGGCACTAGAAGGAGGGCCAGATGACAAGATGAGTCCTCACAATCTATTTTGAATCTCTGCATACTTATCATGACTAACTACAAAGTTTCTCTTCCGGAGTGTATGTCTTATGAAAATGACTTTGAAATCTCGGAAGAGCTATGAGATAACTTGTCACATAAAACGTATGATGGTGGTGGCCAAGTAGCCTTTGTTAAACACGTGATCGGCATTGTAGGATCCTATGAAAGACATGAAATCTTTGAAGATTACATGACTTGCACTTTGTTCACCTATACACTTCGAGGGAATCCAATGCATTGGTGTGCCACACTGCCTGAAAAATCTATTCATTCTCTTTCTCATTTGGTCACAATGATAGACTGTGATTTCCATCATTTTGACCGTAAAACACTCAATAAAGAAATTATGAAATTACGGAAAGCACCCGATGAATCCGCTGAACAGTTTCACACAGGATTTTGTAATCTTGCATACTGATTTCCTGAAGATGAAATTGATTTGGAATTTATTGATGGAAGATTTGAGTATCTTCTTTACATATCTGAAAATCCATAATTCTTGGAATCATTCGAACCCCGGTCATCATACTTCGGTGATGGAGTTGCGCACTCACATGCAAGCACAGTTGTTGTCACAAGTGACTATCCGCCTACACCTCATCGAACAACTCCACCACCACAGAATGATGTGGGAGAACGTGCACACACATCTGTTGAGCTGTCACATCCTCCCACCCCACCTACTCTTGATATCTATGTAGATTTGGCTTGCAAGCCTACTGGTTGTCACGTAGATTCATTCCCTCAACCTTCATCCCGCGTTCCATTGATCCTCTGGATTGTACTATCTTGTGTTCTTCCGTTCAAGACTTCACACTTGTTGTGAATGAGGATCAAGTTGTTGACGAAGTTGGTGTTGTGCATCCAACCTGTGCTATCATTCATGATGAGCATGTGCGGGCATCTAAAGAAGAACCTGCGGCGAAGGATGACTTCCTTCCATCTGTGCCTAATCCACTTTATCCTAACATTCCTTGTGATTCTGCCACTGTTGATTTCCCCTCTGAAAACTTATTTCTAGATGTTTCTACTTCTAATTGTTCACAAGACACATTGGATGTCAATTTCTCATTACATTGTGAAGAGGACACATCTTCCTCTGAAAATCCATCCCATCTATCATCTATCATTTCTAAAAACACAGAGGATGAACATCCTTGCTTCTCATCTGCACGATTCATCAAATCATGAGGATGTCGAAAAACATCCTGAATTTTCTGATCGTGGCTGTCGTGATCTCTATACTTCTTCACTCGATCATGGTGTTAATTCACTCGTTGTTAATATGTCTAGGCCACTAGTCTTTGATGATCTACCTTTTGACAAAGTTGAAAACCCCTCGGCCATCAAGGCACTTTAGCCCGAGCTGATGGTTATGCCAAGCCATCACTGTCCTGAGGTTGGTTTCACTTCTGATCAAGAAATTATTTAAACATGTAAGGCTCCTCATCACTCTCTGCTTCACATTGAAGATCAACCAAACACCCATATTTTGCTTCCTCCATTCGAATCACATGATCCCACCACTCTTGCATTGGAGGAATATTACAAAACAAGCACACTTGCGCAACATAAGTGGTCTAGCTTTCTCACGTTTTCTTGCATGTCAAAGTCAAGAGAATGCATATGCTTAACATCTGCACACAGTGTAGCACAACACCATGGAAAGTCCACAGAATACATGTCGTGCACTTTCAGTCATTTCTTTTTTGTGGACGCATTTAAAACTGTAGTGTGTTTGTCTTCATCGTTATATCCTTCATGTTTCTTGGTTCATGTGACTGTGATATTCACTAACCACGCCTTCACCAACATGGGTTGACCAATGCGCACTCGATGTATTGGAAGTATCACTTCACATGAGTAGACCCATGCACTATTAGCTTAGGAGTAAGAGTAATTTTCACTTCTTGTCAGTTTTCTTGCATGCATGTTTTATTTCTTTTTTGTTTGTTTGCTCACTTGCTTGTTTTCTTACTCCCTTTTCTTTCGCATTTGCTTCTGCTCTTCATTCCTTTGTTATTTGTTTCTTGTTTACGTTTGTAGGTTAGTTTCGCATGAACCTTGTGTGACTCTTGAAACAAGTTGGGTAAAGTACAAGAGGACTTGTGCAGTTATCAATAATTGGTTATCTGTTGTCTTGTCTCTGTATGAAGAACTTGTTGTCTTTTGTCCCTGATACACCAATGGGAAATACATTCTCTTCGAAGTGAACCTTGATGAAAACACAACGCTTGCGCGTTAACTAGTATCACCTACTTTAGTCATTTGTTTTTGGGTTAACACTTGTCAGCTTATTCAAGTAGAGTAAGGTGATGGGGAAACCTTAACAAGTATATTAGAGGTATATACAAATTAATTCTCTCAAGGAACAACCTCTTTTGCTCTCAATAAGTTGGGATCGCTCTTCCGCCTCTGAAATGAATAAGTGCTATGCACAGTTTTGAAAAAATGAAAAAAAGAAAATATGAAAAATTTTGAAAAAATGAAAAATGAATAAGGCAAAAGAAGAGAAAGGCTTCTTGTGTAGAGAGGTGATGCAATTAACTCCACTGGGGTACTGACCAGTCTCGCTGGCAGCGGAGCAATGCTTGTGTTCCTGCATGACTTCGTCGAGGTACTGTCCATGCCTGTTGGCAGCGGAGCAACACCAGAGATGAAACTTAAACTCTAAACAATTATCCCCAATCGAAACAATTATCTTGACTTGGCTCGTAATGTGTGTCGACCGACCAAGAGCATGGCAGGTGATACATCTTTCAATCAAGCTAGTGTGGGAATCAAGATGATCTAAGAATCAAACAATACTTCCAGAGCAGTTGGACTTGCTTTTCACGAAACAAGGTCCATTCAAAGAGATGGAGTTCTACCAGTGTGTCGCCAAGTGTTGTAGCAGCTACAACCACCCTCCAAAATTTTTCCTTAGTTTTGTTGTGGAGCCTCCCTACCAACCATCCTTACCAGCATGTCTTGCATTATCAAGTACATAGGCTTTAGCTGAGTTTCAGTTGCTTGCTAGCCTATGCATGTCAACTTGTTTGTCTCCCACCCGCAGACTGTCATTCTGGACTTAGTCATTTTTCTGGCTGAGATGCTCCCCTTGAAAATTGCAAATTCTAAAGGGGAACCAACCTTCCCTCTAGAAATTGTGCAATCCTGCTAGGCTCTAGAAATGCCCAATCTAGCCAGGCAGCCTTCCCTCTGGAAAATGCACAATTCAGCTCGACACTGGGCTTCAGCTCAGAAATTGTGCAATTCTGACTGACAACCATAGCTTCAATACAGAAATTGCACAATGCCTCAGGGATAGCTAGTCTTGCTCAGCCCAAAAATTGCGCAAATCTCATCATCAGGCATGTAGGTTGTTGCATGTGCTGTTAGGTTGACTGATTCCCTCTGGAACTAAGCAAGCTTGATTTGCATGCATGGCCTGCTTTTCCCGATAAATAAAAAAGAAAAGCATCCCTAGATTTTAGGGATCTATTTTTAGCAGCTAGAGGTTACATGCAAAGATCATTTTAGAAACCTTTCGCCAAGTGTCACTTTTTCCTAGATTTGTGGCATGCGCGTCATAACCTCGATCTTATCAAAACTCATTTTCCGGACACTGGAGAGCTCATTCCTGACATTGGTCTTGCAGCTCTGACCTCCCACATTGCATATAGGAGTCTTCGACACATTTGACTCAACTTTTCTGTGTAAGTCCGTTTTTCATGTCTTTTGCTCCTTTTCTGGCGCTTTTTGTATTTGATCTTGTGTGAGTGTTGTCTGCTTGGTTTCAATGAATGCTTGTTGTCTTTTTGATGTATGTTAGCATGTAGAAACATTGTTTTAGTTTTCCTTTGCATCTCACTGTTGTCACATGCATGACACTATTTCTACACTAACGGTCACCATTGTGGCGACTCGCTTTGAACACATGCTCACTTTCCTATTTTTTGAATCTTGCACTCATTGTTTGCATGCATGACCATTCACTCTTGCTTACACTCAGTCTCGCCATGCATTCAAACCTTCTCATGTTTCTAGTACCCCGTCAGCGGGTCTGGGTTGCCTTGGCCCAGACCTTGCCTTGCCCAGCCAACAATGAGCATCCCTGAGGATGAAGGGTCTCCCTTCATCCCAGAAAATGTGAAAAACTAGCCAACATTGAACCCCAGGCTTTCTGTGCGCAATTTGGGAGCCAATGCCCAGCTGGCTTTAGAAACTACGTAATGCAGTTTACTGGGTTTGCATGCCCTTGTTGACTGAAACTGTGCATTTTACAATTTCAATCCTCCATAAGCCAGGTTGGAATTTGCATTGCGTAGCTCCAGCGGTCAGTCAGACTCCTGAGAGCCCAGATTGTGCCTTGTGCAATTTTGGCAATCAGTGTCCCAGCCTCTCGGTGGGAATTGCACAATCTTCACAATCAATCACACAGGTATGTTGTAAGTCAGACCTCAAGTTTGTTTTCATTTTCAATCGATAGATTTCTTGCCATGAGTGTTGCTATGTCTCCAGGTATCATAGGTGTTCATTTTCCTCTCAGCAGCACAAGTACAATGGCCTCTAGGAGAGTAGAGTTAAAGGACACCATTGAGAGCGCAACTGGGGATGCAGTTGAGAAAGTGTCTATAAGCTTCCCTATCTATAAAGACATGAAGTTGTTCATAGAAAAGGATATCAAGATGAAATGGCAGTGGCATCGCAGCGAGCAACACCATCAGAAGCAGTAGAAGGTAGCATACCTGCCTGCGGCAAAGGTAAGAGGAAGGTTGTTAACAACACATAGGCGAAGAAAAGTTGCAAGTTCAAAGCAGATCCACTTGTGATGAAAGAAACTTTGGAGATTGAGGCTAAGAGGTGACAACACAACAAGAGGATCGTGAAAAGGCAAAGAGAGAAACAAAGGATGGAGGAAACAGAGAATGAGTTGCAAGAGTTGAAGCGACAACTCAAGGAAGAACAGGAGCTAAATGGAGGAGAGAAATAAGCGTAGCAGGAATAGGTACAAAAGGAGGTGCAACATAAATAGATTGATGAAACTATGCCCATACAGATTATGGACCCATCCCAACAGCTAGCATAAAGCAGACAGGGTGAGTAGTGTTGTCAATCACATGCACGGGTGTTCAGGAGCATGGATGTCATTGTGTGCATGCATGCGATCACATACATTGGCACACACATTGAGCAGAAGAAAAAGAACCAAGTCTAACTGGAGTTGGGCATGTACTTCGATGAGTTGATGCATATAGCCACTAGCACATACTTGGAGATCAACGCAGACACTATGCATCAGTATGTTGCTAGTCCGGCTGCACTCAAGACTATGTTGCGCATGTTATCAGACAAGTTGGAAAGAGGAGCCAAATCAGTGTACTTGAATGCAACGGAGGCAAGATTTTTCTTCCAAAAGAATGTCACGACAGAATACGCAAACACCACGAACTACCAAGCTTGGCATCAGTTCACCACTATTGATCATCACGAGGATGTCAAAGAGTTGGTCTTCCCACATATGTCTGAGTCTTAGTGATGTCTTGCATGGCTTACTCAAGCCTATTTTGTCTCACATGGGTACATGTGTAGGTTGTAATGTAACATCTTGTAAAAGTGAAAGAACAAGTGTCGATAGTAGAATGTAAGAGTCATGTAGTAGTTGAAGAGTCATGAGGGTAGGTGAAGAGTCACAAAGGGGAATGTCAAGGGTCACCCCACCCTTTGTTATTTATAGAACCTCATAACTCAATGTACAAGCTTTTGGGAGCCAAGTTTCTGATAAGTGTAACTTAGAGAAAGGTTGGACTGTATTGTAACATGCCATGGCTTCTCCACAGTGCAGAGCTAGTACATCTCTTTTGAGGAGCAGGAGGCAGTGACTGTAACGTTCTGCTGTCGAAACTAGTGGTTGGTTATGGTTGTATTGTATGATTTTATATTTCACTCTTAATATAACAGAGTCAACACATTTCATGCATATGTTGTTATTGTATTTTAGCTATCTGGGTTACTCTAATGATGTATGTAGATGTTTTCTTACGCATGTATGTATGGACTCCTTCTATATATGTATGTATGAATCTTATTGAGATGTGTTGTTGGTTTAACCATCACTTTGGATCATTGGTTAACCTGCCTTCCAAATTGTATTGTATCTTTGCTCGTGTGTTCCCTTTCAGGCTATGTGTTTCCGCAAGTTTCTAAGGGGTGCACTCATTCCCCATTCCGTGCATTAGAACCCTTCATGCACCTTCCTTGGCCTATTGCACTGGTCATACCCTTGCTACCAACAATGACATCCTACTTACCTCTGCGCGCAACCACGGTCAAGGCAATACAGTACGACCCACTGCTGGGACTCCTATAGAAAACTGAGGTCTAGTTGGGACTTCTTATCAAGGAGATCCCCTGACATGTTGGTAGGTCTAATACCGTCAACACCCTCCAAAATATTCTCCCCTATGGATGGCATCATCAAATCCTATTAGTTCTTTTAAAACTATTTTTTTAGTATATTTTTTGTTTTGAATCCCATTTTTACCTCAAAATTTCCCTAATGCCACTTCTCTCTTATGTGGTATCCCTTTAGGCTTCTAGAACAGACCCATGTATTCCTGTAGCAATTCTTCCATTTGATGTTTCTCAAGATTCCATTAGCTAGGGGATCTCCTCATTAACAACCTCAATACCTAGAAAATCCCATTTTCCATTCATGAAAAGAGACAAAACATAGTCAATCCAATGTATCTCTAGCAAGCTCTTCCCTAGGTCCTAGGTGCCACTATCATCAATGTTCAAACTAGACTATGAGTTCATTTTCAAAGGAGATTCATGCCATATATCCCTTGTGGCTATGATTTTTAAGCCCTCTAGAACTCTCACAACATTGTCACCATGGATCATCCATAAAAACTACCTCTCTCCAAAAAAATATGTCCCCATAGAGCTTCGACCCTCACACATGTAGACCTCCATTCTCGTGCACTCTTGGGATTCAACGGGCTTAACCTTACCTATACAAATCACCATGGGTAATTTTTTGGTAGGCATGAGAGTACGTGGGTATAACCACCACCCATATGTGTGGAAACAATAGTTCTAACCTTTGTAACTTGAAGGGCTCCCAATATTTAGAAGATGCATTGCCACGAAGGGAATTCTCATTAACAACTTACAAATTTAAGCTACCATCACTAGAGAGTCAAAGTGAACCATTAGCTTTGATACCATGTTAAAATTACCAAAGAGAAAGTTATATTATATTATAGAAAAGTTTAAAAAATCAACAAAAAAACATAAAAAACACAAGATTGATATTAGAAAACCATAATATGGGGAAAAACAAATAACAAAATTCTATTAGTCCCTTGGCCAAAACATGGCCAAGTAGGCCTTCACCACTCACATCCCTAGCACACTTAAAATGTATTCTTTCACATCCTTTTAAAGGCTTCATCACATGAAATATATAGGCACAAAAATATATGAAACTAAAACCATCGTTTTTTCACCAAGCAAGTTTGACTCTTTCACTGAGTCAAATTTTACCTAACAATCCCCCCTTAAAACCTTGACTTGGGGTTTCCCTTAACCAAATCCAACCAAAATAGCCAAGTAAATTTAGGATTGGTCATCTCCATGCTCTACCACACTCAAATTTATATGTAGGGTATCCAATAATTTATCATGCCCCCTATCACCTATGTGTAACTCCAAACTTTACTTGTGATTTCCCAAGGGTATGTATACCTTAGTATGTCTTACAATCATATGCCCATTTACATGCAATAAAAATAAATTAACTCCATTTTAAAATAATAGTTTTTTTTCATTGTTGTTATTAATTATATGGCCATCCTCTTTCCTACAAACTGCGACTTTGTCTTCATACTCTCCTCGACTGACCAAATGTCTTGGTTGTACACCACTGATCCAAATCTTGGGGGCCAAGATCTAAGAAACTTGAACACTGAGAGAGTTTTTGTAAAAGGACATATTTGAAGTAATTGTCTCCATTATGTCAAGTTCCCTCCTGAGAAGCTTTTGTTGAATATGAGCCAATGAAGAGAAGGGTTTTGTGTGGTTGACCTATACCCATGCGTTTTTGGATGACCCAAAACCAAGTGTTATTGAAGACAAGGGTTTTTTGTTGTTGACCTATAACCATGGGTTTGTGGATGACCCATAACCATGATGAACAAAGATCTGAGGATAGAGATAACATGTAATTCGTGTGGGCCAACTTTGATACTGATAGTGCGTGACCTAGAAAATGGACTTCGATTGAAAGGGTTTTGTGTGGTTGACTGATAACCATGATGAATGAAGATCTAAGGATAGAGATTCCCTTTGGATTCTACTAAGGTATTGTATAAATTAGGTGGCTTATCTAGTAGCTTATCTTTTTAAATTCTCACTATCAAATGAGATGTTGTAAAGAATTCCTCCAAGTACTCAAATTTCACATTTGTTATTCCCATTATTTTGATTTAATTGTCCCACTAGGACATTACTTTGGCATCAAGAGGGTTATTTTGTCGCAGCTAGAAGTACACTTCAAGATAGTCAACAAAGATAGCCCTATTATGATGGGAACCCTTCTAATTTCATAGCTAAAAATGCATAATACAAAGCCCCAACATGCCCTGTTTTTATTGCAATGTAAGATTCCTAAAGAATTATTACTAGACTACCCATTACAATCCTTGAAGCAACACTTTTCACAAGCTTATAATTTGTGGTTGTTGAGGGAGATTTTGGGGGATGCCTCAAACTGAAAGAATTCCATACACATTCATGAGATACCAAGGGCATGGGGAATCCAAAGGGATATTGGTGATACATATTATGACTATGTGTTTGTGTTAGGTTGAGTGTGATAGTAGGAAAGGGAGCGAAGACTGAGATAGTGGCCATGGAGGCGAGTGAACAAGATATTGGGCTCCCTATATTAGGATGCATGAAACTTGAATTGAAGCCTTTGCCATTACTTGTTGTAGATATTGAAATAATTATACAAGAATATAACAACATGGGTGATGATATGTTTGTAGTTGTAGGTGGAGAAGATGATTATGAATTCCCTCATATGTTGTCACAAAATCTAACATGTCCTCTACACACCTCTAAACATGTTTTTGAATAGGGAAACCAACAACCATAGGGCATTGGTAGTAGGACCCAAGGCATGGATTTTTGTTTTCCATATTATGCTCGTATTTTCTCCATTGGCACTCATCACTTACAATGGGAGCCTCAAATATGGCTTGGACTGAAACTATGAATTTTATTATGGTTGCTTCTTGTGAATACTTGTTACATTTATCAATTGTTATGTCTCACATATATTTTAGGAAGTTTTATGTTTGGCCATTCAAAGAAGTGTTAAAACTTGTTTGAGAGGTGATTTGAACAATACTATTGAAGACTTTTGTCATATTTCTCTCAAACATGTTTCCCTTCATATAGTTAAAGTTGTGGTTGCACATAGTTTCATATACTACGTTGGCAGGAAGAACAATGATGTAGAATAACTTCATAACTTTCCCCATGACGAGAGAGAAAATGGAATCCCTTACTTAGAATCTCAAGGTCAGTAGACAAAGGAGATTATGTAGTGCTATTATTAACTGACTCTGTGATCTGCTTCCTTGGTGCATAAGCCATTGGTGTAATAGCTCACAACTTTGTGATCTTATTTTCTGGTGTATCAACCACCAGTGTAATAGTTTGTGCCTCCAAGATGGATGTGAATGGAGGAAATATTGAAATAAATGATAGATTTCATACAAGGAGTGCAACTTATGATCAAACCCAAGCTCCTTCCTTTCCAGGAAAACTTGAGAAAATAAAATTGATTGCACATGAGATACAAGTTTTGCAATCACGAATAGATATATCTCTCTAGCACTAGACCAAAAAATAAATCTTTTGAGATGTTGAGTCTGTAGTTGTTCTAGAAGCATATAATTTATATTTATATGTTTCTTCGGCTAATAAATTGGTGAATAGGATCTTAGGGGCCACGTTAAAGACATTGGGGCTAGACACATTATCTAGATTGTAAAGATACCATTCATCAACATTATCTAGGTGTTTGAAGAAACCGAATTGTTCATAATGCAAGAAGCAAACAACCAACCAAATTGAACCATCGTTGGCATTCCTATAGTCTTGTCGAATTCTAGTGGTTTCAAGCATCTTCAAAATATTGCTTATTTTTTGAACAATAAATTTTCCTTGGGACTCAAGCATTCACAAAAGATTGTTTCTCTTTTTGAATAGAAAAAATTCCTTGGGAGAGTTTCAATCTAGAAACATCAAGAGCAACCTCACATCTTTAATCAAGGAGAAGGAATTTGTGAAAATTTGACAGTCTATATTTATGTATATCTCAAAATCAAAATCGGTTAAGAAACTTTGATCGTTAGAAGCCATCGACTCCAGCATCCCTCTCTTGATCTGATTTATGAAGAATTTGATTCAATTGATGCATGTGGTAGAGGATGGGAAATAATTTCTCTAGAAATATATCCATGGATTTTACTCCACCAGGTATCTCGATAGAGGGTATTCTCGACAAAAGGTATCCAAAACACTAAAATTAACAAATCAACCTTGGAAATCCTTATAAAACCCTGATTTACATGGAGTTGTAACCCAATCTGATATCACTGGTCTGGATCTTAGGGGCCAAGATCTAAGGAACTTGAACGTTGAGAGAGAAGAAGAAAACATACAAAGAAGCTCTTTATTAATGTTAGACATAACCATGGCAAAGACAAGAGTGTGAAGGATAAGCTTTGAATACATTATTATTCACAATGATACATGTTTAAAATACATTGGAGTGATCCTTGCTTTCATATTCCAAGTGGTCTCTTGGACTGCCTTTGACTCTTTAGCTTCCACACCAACCCTTAGAGGATTATGTGTGAAACATTCCCCCCCTTAATTTGAAGGGGTATGTACAACTCCAAGAAGAGACAAAATGTGCAAAAATATGGATGGGAGCACTAGGCTGAATGTGCTCTCTAAAATGTTGGTAGGAGGGGGTAGTTTAAGGATTACCACCAACACTGGAACACTTAGTGCAGTTCCCAAAACTCTTCCAAGTTTGGCAAGAAGCTAAAATATTCTGCTAGAGGAAGTTTCCCTAATGCTTTGGAAAGGGATACCTTCAACTTGGAAAAGGGAGGTGTAAAACCTGCAATGGTTTAAGAATGACCACCAACTTTGGAATGCTTAATGAAATTCTTAGAACTCTTCCAAAACTAGCAAGAAGCTGAAGTCTTCTGCCAGAGGAAGTGTCCCCAATTATTTGAAGAGGGAGAAGCTAAAACTGAAAAAGGGAGGTCTCAACCACGCATAGATGGTTTAAGGTTGACCACAAACCGAAGGCATGCCCAGGGGCATATTTTTCTATGGCTACAACTCTGAATCTGGTATCGCAGGTTGTGGCTCAGGCTCGCTTGTTGTGGATTTGAAACTTGTATATACCATCACTTCCCCCCTGTCAGATAGAAGGTTAGAAGACGGAAAAAACTCAATTGCAAGACATTTTAATATTCTAGAATAGATTCTGACATAATACTAAAATATCTTCTTGGTTGTTAAAGCCCATTGCCAAGAAGCGATCCATCCAAGATGAATCTTTGTTCTTGTAGAAGATTTGTTTTTGAAGCATCTGTGTAAAGAATGAGTGGTTTTATAACAATTCTCACATGGATGAAGATAAAAACAATGATATTTCACATGGCCAACTGGGTCACAATGTTGGCATTTAGCAATCTATTGTTGTTGTTGTGGAAGAGGAGCATAATATGGAACATCTTAAAGTGAATTCTCATGAAGAAATCTAACACTATGAAATTTGATGGGCTTTGGGTAATCTAGAATATGAAAGGATGCTTCCTTATCATATCCAAGACATTTTCTATGCTTGTTTTCGACGAGCTCTTCCCAAGGTCTGATGATTGGCTTGGGAAGTGCAAGCTGAAGTCCTGCTTCTGCATGCAAATATGCTCTTGAACTAGGCACTAAATGTGAATCAACCTCAAATTTATATTCTTGGTGCTGATGGGAGTCTGTCTTAATGTTCTGAACAAAAATAGGTTCATAATGATGACTTCTCTATTTTAATTCCTTCTGTTGAAGCTAAGATTCAAGCTCCAAAAATTCTATCTTCTCTTGTGCATTTTGGAAACAAGTTCTAATGTTATCAAGAAAAGTTGTATGATGATCAGAGAAATGTATCAGAATTTTTAAGAACTCTAATACTTCACCAATTCTGTCTATTTTATCCATTGTCAAAATTACACTTAAAACTGATCACAACTATGAACCCATATAATTCAACTCATTTTCAATGCACACATATAAACCAAGACATATGGAGAACTCAATCAACATATAATATATTGGATGTTGTAATTAAGCACAAACTTCAACGTAGAGAGTAAAAATATAGATAGCATATATACTCACATATGAACTAGTGATAGAGGCATATGAATGGACCAGCGCACATATGATGAGGTTTTAATCAACACACAAAGAAGGAGATGAACCAAGCATTGCAATCAACAGATTTGTAATGCACCTCCAGAAGTTCGACCCCAACACGTTTATAACTTCAACGTTGCTTTCACTCAATACTTCGAATATGCTAATGTAGTCATTATTCAACTCAAATTCTCACACACGACAATCTCTGAATAAGTTTGTGCCTAAAGAATTGGAGATGGAAGCCAAAATGGACGCATGTCTTGATATTAATTTGTGGAGAGCATAATAACGATGCAGATGTCCTACCAAACCATGGAATCATCGATATCCATATAGATGACCGTACTAAAAAAATATTGAGGCATTATAGAAGCCATAACTTACATTCTTGAAAAATGGTGTGAGTGTTTTTCTCCGGCTATACTTTATTTTAAATATCATCAAATGGATTTTTCTACTTTTCGCCACGTGAGTGTGTTTGGATCTCTTCTGGTTCAAAAGTTGGCCCACAGGATGTGTTTTCTCAATCCAATTCGTGTAAAGAGCACTTGGTCAAGGATAAGAAAAGGAAACAAGACCACATAGGTGGGCATGAATAAGAGGAAACGATAACATGCAGGGCTATGACAGAAGCTCACGTACAGCTTCACACGAACTACTAAAAGAGTATCTTTTCATCACTTTTGTGACAAGGTAGGACACATCGCTCAAGTAAATTCTTGGCATTCAAATGGCCAAGGACGTTGGCCTGTGAAGTCTATTCAATTTCAGTTACAATTTCTAAAGAATATAGGATGCAATGTAGAGGTGAAGAAATGGAATTACATATACTAAACTTTATGTACCAAGCTTTGGCCAAAATCAACATTCTATCACGGGAATTGAGCCACCTAAAAGGCATGCGTTGCAAGAATTGACGCAGGAGTTTGGATCAATTCGTTCTAAGCGTAGGTTATGAATTCGGCAGGATGAATGAACGTTATATAAAACAAACATGAACCAGCACCAACACATCTATAAGGCACAAGCATGCATCGTATAGCGTCGTCAATGGTCTCAAACGCATAGCAGGAATGGCCAGTTCAAAGGAACCGAACACAATTCCGATATTCAACACAACACAATCTTCAAAAACTTAACTCGCAAAGCAGTTAAATAGGACCAATAACAACCACAAGCAGTTATACCAACTTTTGAGCAATGCAGCAATCCAAAAAATCACAAATTCAACGCACTCTTCATTCATTCCAAGAAAGTTGTCACAAGTCGGCTTCACAACTCAGACACAACTCTTAAGTTGTTGCTCTCACGTTACTTTCATGGAGGCGTTTGACAATTTGGTCAATCGATATGAAGATGATTCAACATTTAGTGGCGGTGGTTCAAGCTTTTTTATTGTTGTTGTGGTATTCCAAAGGTAGCCCCAAAGATTGGTGAAACAAGCGTGAAGATGAAAGACAAGGTGGTAAGATTGCAACTATTCAACCTACAAAGAAGAATGCACAAAGGAATTTTGGATACAACTGAACGGTTAGAGGAGAATTAGTAACGCCCAACTCAGCTAATGATGAGATCTAACAATAGAAGAATGTAATGGTGAAGCTACAAAAGGGGAGTGAAAATGTTGTTGTATCCAACACAAATGCATTTGTGAAAGAGCAGGGAACGTTAGATGTGCAGTGCAGGAAACATTGTTTTTTCCTTTTTTGATAGCTGCGGTAGAAGCAATTGGCAGAGCGACATACCAGTGAATGCAAGGTAAATAAGGGCGTTAGGTAGCACTGAAAATTAAGTAAATGAAACAACTTGGAGCTTTTCATAGGATAAACAGATAGGCTAAGATGGTAGAGCCTTAAATTTGTCGAGACCACACATCAATTACAAACCAAAGTCAGATTGGAGTAGCTATGAACCGTATGATATAATGAGCATAAAGTGACATGAACCAGTGCTCAGAATAATCTCAAAGCATATATAAATATGACCTTCATATAAAATGAAATTTAATGCAGGAGTAACACACAACGAATGAACGCCCATACAACTTCGCATATAAACCTCAAGCTTTAATTAACACAGAAAAAAAGTCAACCTATATACTAAGATTTAGTGGGGAAGAGAGCCAAATTTAGGCCATGCGTTCTGACTGGTGCAAATTTCATAGCGTCTCGATAATGCCGAGGTCAAGAAACAAACACACAGAGAATGACCACAAAAAACAGTGGTTCAAATTGGATCACGACATGAATTCACCCTTTCTCCCTGTCTGATACCATGCTAGACATAATCATGGCAAAGACAAGAGTGTGAAGGATAAACCTTGAATACATTATTATTCATAATTATACATATTTATAATACATTGGAGTGACTCTTGCTTTCATATTTGAAGTGGTCTCTTGGACTCTTTTTGACTATTTAGCTTTCACCTCAACTCTTAGAGGATTAGGTGTCCAACAATTAAAAACAAACTTACCAACTTAGCGAGCACTGTAACCTCAAAACAAAAACTCTAGACCAAAAGACCTCTATTTTTACATAAAAACATGAAAAAGCATCCTGAAAACGAATTTTGTTGATGTTGGATCCATTTTTTTTACGGGTTAAAATTCCAAATTTTGATTAGGCAATTTCTTTTTGCAATAAACATGGAAAAACACCCTGAAAACGAAAAGTGTTGATGTTGCATCAACACTTTTAAAGGATAAAATTTCAATTTTTTTTAGCAATGCCATTAAAAACTAATTTTTTTGTGCAATAAACATGAAAATACAATTGAAAAGTGTTGACCCTACATCAACTTTTTGCTCGGTTGAAATTCAAACATCTTTTAGCAATGACATTAAAAATAAAATATCATGACTCTGAAAAAACATAAAATACCAATAGTTTTCGATGATAATGTTAAAGATAAAATATCATAATTCAAAAAAAACCTGAAAAATCCAATAATGTTCAACCATGGAATTAAAGATAAATATCATGGCTTTGAAAAAATTTAAAATTTTGACATTTTTAACCATGACATTGAAGATAAAATATCAAGACTCCAAAAAACCTTAAAATTTCGACATTTTTCAGCAATGGAATTAAAACCAAATATCACAACTATAAAAAACCTTAAATTTTCAATATATTTTGAGACCAAATATCATGATAAAAAAAACTTTAAAATTAAATACCTAAATCAAAGTGTCATTATATGGAGAGTTATTTATTTGTTAAATGTTAGAAGTATAGTTGTTTTAAAATATTAACATAAGACAACTTGACACATTGCAACGAAAACTTAAAAATCAACCATCAAATTGAAATGTAATTGGGCAGATTTGACTCATTGCAATGCAAATTTAAAAATCAACTATTAAATTGATACACATTAGGGGCAGACTTAATCCGTTGCAAGGAAAACTTAAAAACCAACTAACAAATTGACACATAATAGGCTCAGTTTGCTAATCGAGCATCGAAACAACCCTTGCAGCCAAAAAAGGTAGAAAAAATAAATAAATAAAACAAAATAAAATTAAAATAAAAACAGGAAATAAATAAATAAATAAAAGGTTAAAAATAACATTAAAACATAAAAGGAAAATTGTAAAAAAAAAAGCCAAAAAAATATTAAAAATAAAAATTATTCAAACATTAAGAAGTTGTTAAAAATACTTAGAAAAAAACCAAAAAAAAAAGAATTTTAAGCATAAAAAAAATTATCCCATTAAGGATAAAAATTTAGAAATAATAATAATAATAAAAAAAAAAATCATAACATATATTAATTTAAAAACATTATTTATATATATGAATTTTCTATTTAATTTTTTTTGTAATTATTTAAATTTTTTATTTTAAATATATGGTATGTTTTATTTCTATATTTTTTAATTTATATTTTAATATGTTTTTATAAAAAAATTTGTAAGTCGAAGAGCTTATACTATACCAAAATAGTACATCTTTGATTAGATTTCCTCAAAATCTTACTGACGTCACTCTTACTAAATTTATTTGCTAGTAGCTGACTCCCAAGAAAAATAGCTAATTGTGAAAACAACCTCACTAAGTTGAAACAGAAAGGCAAGTGATACCAGAAGACCTTCGAAATCATAAGATAGCCAACGACAATTAGGAATAGAAGGAATCGACTAGAGTAGGATGGTCTCATCCAAATCTAGGTGAAGGTGGAGGTCCGAATTCACAAAGAACAAACTTCTCCATATGGGCTAGCCTTCCTTCAAAGCAGTCCAATTTCTCCTGTAGATGCCATTGCCCCCTCTACATGGTGTCCAATCATCTTGGATATGCCACTAATATTGTTGGAGGTCGTTCATGGAGATTTTGACCACATTATTGTCTTTGTGATGGACCCTACTAAGCTACTCCAAGAGAAGAGTTATGTGTCAGAGTTGGATAACAAAGTTATCTGTAGAGCCTGGGGGGTGGTTGGGTTGGGTTGGGATTAATAGCCTCACCATGGCCCAAGTCTGCCAAAATGTGTCTTATGCATTGTCTTCTCCCACTAGTTCCCCTTTGTACCCGCAAACTTGACTTTTGCCTCATCTAAACTCATACCAATTTCGAGAGTGTCAATATTGCGCAAAAATCGCCTTGCATTCTTCAAAACCAAAGCAACCTTACACATCGTCCTGTCAACTAAATGTGCCATCTCTCACATAGAAGGGGTATTCATTTTGCGCGAGGTTTCATGGCAGCGAGGTGCCATGCCACCCCTCTTAATTGTCAAGAGGGTCGGTGGGGTGGTGGGAACCCTCACCAATACCAATGCAGCCTTGATCTGTCAACCCATCGGGGATATATTATTTTATTTAAAAAAATCATAATATTTTTATTTTTATTTTTTAAATTTTTTTTCATTTATTTTTTCTTCCAATATCTTTTTTCCTTTTTCGTTTTTTTAACTGTGTTTCATTCTTTTTTTCTAATTAATTTCATATTTTGTTTATTTCTCAATTTGTCTTGTCTTTTTGTTTAATTTTTAATAACTTTTTTTTTTTTTCCAATTTTTGAGACATTTTGTTTTAATTTTTCTTTTTTTTAACTTTTTTAATTATTTACTTTTTAAATTGTTTTAGTTTTAATTTTAAAAACATTGCAAAGGAAAAAAAGTAAACTTAAAAAACACTTTAAAAAATAAACATCTCAAGAAGAAAAAGAAGAGGAGGAAAAATACAATTTGAAAAAAATGGTTAAATACCAACATTTAAAAAAAATATGTATACCTAAGACATAAGAAAATTTAAATCATCAAGAAAATACACCCACCCCACCAAAGAAAAATTTGATGTTGCATCAACACTTTTCAAAATTAACATGAAAATCGTCATCATTTAAATAAAATGTCTATGCTTAATACATAAGAAAATTTTAAGTGTCAAAAATATGCACCGCCCCTCCCCCTGCTAAAAAAAAAGGTTGATGTTGCATCAATACTTTCAAAATTGACATAAAAATCACCAACAATTTAAAAAAATGTCCATACTTAATACATAAGAAAATTTAAAGTGTCAAAAATATGCTTCTCCAAAAAAAGGTTGATGTTGCATCAACACTTTTCAAAATTAGCATGAAAATCATGATTTGATGCGACCTCTAAAAAGACGAGAACTCGGTACAATTCTCATTAAGTTGGTAACTTTGTTTAAAATAAAGGGAAACAATTACAACTACATTGTGGTGTTCGAATATGTCCTTTTACAAAATGAGGTTTGTTAGTTATCCTTCTTGAGTTACAATACGATGGGTGGATGCCATTTTCCCTTTGGATCAACAACTCTACTTTTCACTACTATTGTCCTCATATAACAGAGGTTACCCTTAGCATCACCACATCTTTCTAGCCTTTAGCGGTCTTGTTCCCACCAATCACAAATTCTATTAAGCCTCTGAATCCTCAATGTCGGCCCCCTTCACATTTGAATGTGATAAACCTAAAATTTTTGACCTTTATGTACCATTGACAACTATGTATCACTGTTTAAAGTAATATTAGTTTGTGAGAAATCTTTCTACAATGATATTATTAATGCTCATGTGACCATAACAGGATCTATGAAGAACAAAAGACCAAACCACCTAACACAACCCATGAGACAATTGGTTCTCTCTTGAACTGGAATGATCTACCTATGCCAATGTTAATGTGCATAGCTTCGTACTAAGAATCTAGCATAACAAAATTAAAAAATTGGGGTGCTTGCTAAAATGTTGTAAAAAGGAAAATATGTCAAAAATTCAAAGTGTGTTAACATTATGTCTACTAAATCATAAATGTTTGCATTTGCAAAGTTATAGTTCTCATGTAGACATGTTAAAATGTATTAACACAAGTACAAAGGGCATACAACTTTCTATTTTCATAATTATATTGATAGGAGACCTCATCATGGGAATAGTGTATGAGGTGAGTTTGTCTTTTAATTAGAGAATCCAATACTAGCATATTCTTTGTCATCTACAATGAATAGAAGGATAAGATTTAATGAATCGAATTTTACTACTTATTTTACTAGTTATTATTGAGTGAGAATTGAATTTTACTAGATATTACTAAATTGGACTATTGGTTAGATTATGTGGATGTTTCCATTCTAGTGGTTGTCCTAATATTTCTAATTGTGTCATTCATATTCTCACTCTCTATCAAGTTGCTTTTAATCATGACCAATTCCAAGCTATTCTAATTGTTTCTAATTTTGCCATTTTATATTCCCAACTCTCCCATAAAGTCCATATTACCTCTAATTACATCCTCGCTAATAAATTTGTTTAACTTTGCTAGCTCTTCCATACCAACTATTTATTGCGTGCAATATGGATGCTTCCCCATTGACTTGTGCAAGTACCCATTGTATGCATTCTTTCTTTATTCGTGTGGATGCCTCAATGTTATTAATCTAAATGTATACTCAAAATTTTGTTTTGGTTTTTTTTTTTTTTTTAAGTTTAACAACATTTTATGTATTATCTAATAATTTGTGGTTATATTATTGATTTTTTATTTCTTCATGGTCACATATCATACCCTTAGTTACAAAGCACGATTAGTGTTCTCCACCCTTGATTAAGCCTAGAAATCAAAGCGAGATCAAAGCAATGTGGTTTTTTAAAAAGATTTCAAATTGGTACAAACACTGGTTTGTAATGTGTGCAACACAAAATACCTGTGATCAAATCATATTGAATTCACATAAAATCATTTTGAGCTAACATTCCCTATTTTATTAGAGCAATTTTGAGGTATAAAGTGGGCATCCTAAGGAAAATAGTAAAATAAGAGTTATGAAATTTTAAAGGAAAAAGTTATTTTTTTTTTTTTTTTAATATTAACATATATTTTTATAAGATTACTCAAATGTAAAGTGTAGGCACTTGTCAGATGCAAAATTACTTTTTTCATCTAACATGTACCCACTCTATGTACCTTTGAGTAGACCCATACGAAGAAAAAGATTAAGTGCATGAAAAACATGTTTCTTAGATACCCAATATGCATACTTTTGAGTAAACCCACACGTAGAAAAAATGAAAAAACTCACTCTCGATGCTTTTGAGTAGACCCACACTGAGAAAAAAATGAAAATACATGAAAAAATGTTTATTTCAAGAGATATGATTTTTTTTCCATATATTTTAATTTTTTTTATGTGGGTCCACTCAAATATATGCAAAGTGGGTACTTGTTAGATGCAGAATTTAATTTTACATCCATCTAGTTCCTACACTTAAGATTTAAGTAAACTTACAAGAAGATAAGTAAAGAATATGATTAAAAAAGTAGGTTTCTTCTTTAACCAATAGTAGATCAACTAGCCATACAAACCAAGTAGAAATTTGATATCCATGTTAGAGAAGAGATAAGGTTGGAAATTGTCCTTAAACACAGCCTTTCAACTTCTAGTATTTAGCCTTTCAACTTCTAATATTTAACCTTTCAACTTTTTAATATTTAATTATATTTACATAAAGTCTAATTTTTTACTCTTCTTTATTTTAGCTTTGAATTTTTTAATTTTTTTTAATGGTTAAGGATAACATTAAAGTAGATCTTTACATCAAAAAACAGTGAATAAAGGTAAAAGAGGTCCTAATTTCTCAAGCATATCATCTCGCAGTCTATGTGCTTATTTTTTTCATCATTCTGTAAATATAAAATAATTAAAAAACCTACTTTTATATTAAAAAAATATATCTAATAAAGAACATTTTCATTGAGTTTTCACATCGACTCAAAGTGCTTTTAGAAGAGATGATTTGGGTTAAATTATTAACGAGCGTGCTTTATTTATGTTTTTAATGAATTATGATTTAATATTAATGCGCTTATTACGGAGATGATTTAGGTCAAAATTTTCCATCGAGAGACTTCACAACCAACCATTCGTGTTACTTTAAATGCTTTTGTGGTCTAAAATTATATAAAAAACTTAATAGATTTAATAATGAAAACAGATTCTAAATGTTTTAGTCAATTCTCCGAAAAAAAAAAGAAAGGACTTGCGCGAGGATTACATCTGCTTTGCTGATCCTGACCTATTAGGTTTTATTCTCACATTCATAAAGAATCCCACATTTCTCTATGATTTTGAATTTGAGAATGATTTAACATTGATGTGGTATTTCAATAGAACTTAAAGTCATTTAATAATGAAAACAGTTATTCTAAAATTCTTAGTCAATTGTCAAAAATATTCCTAAAATGTTCGGATTGCATAAGCTTTGTGTTGACCGGATCCCATTAACCTGATGCTGACATATTAGGCTTTATTCTCACATTCATTAGGAATTCGACATTTGTCTTTGATTTTGAATTTGAGAATGATGAACATTGATGTGATATTTTATTATAAATGCATTTTATGAGAAATTATATATATATATATATATATATATATATATATATATATATATATATATATATAATTAATTAATTAATTTATCTAAGAAAATTGTAACAAAAATCATTGAAAATATAATAATTTGATTATTTCTTGATTATAAAGAAATTTTAGTAGTAAGATGATATTGTTGCTAATGGTTAGTATGTGTTAATTAGTATTGTGAAAAAAATATTGATAGATACGTATTAATTACTTAATAATGTAGTTATGTTAATGTTATTTCATTTTAGTTGTCATACAATTAAAAGTAGCAAATTTATATTAATTGATGTAAATTATTATTTTTTAAAATTAATGGTGTTTATCAATATATATTAACGGTTTTTAATTATGTGGTTCAACCAGTTTGCCTAGTATGGAGAAATTTAGGTGGTTCAACCATTTTGTCTAGTATGGAGAAACCTTATGGTGTTCATACAATAAAATTTTAAATCAAAAAATAAATATAATTCGACTCAATTAAAAAAGTAAAAAGTAATAAAAATAACAAATTGATTCAATTCAATTTAATTTGTTATCATGTAATTTTTTTTTTATTAATAAAATTTGAAGCACTTTTTTCAATTTAAAAGAATCATAATATCCTTATCAAATTAAAAAAAATTTAAATCATAATGATTCATAACCATGATATGTTATAATATATAAAAAAAAAAATTGTAAACCTACATCTTCATCATGTCCAATATAGCACCCCGATCAACCAGTGGCTTCACATCAAGGAGTGCCTTAACAGAGCACCTGATCACCATCTATCCAAGACCCCATGGACAATGTCTCATCATATATAATTAATAAGCAAATAAGAACTTAATAAATTTAATTAATAAACGTATAATTAGAAATAAGAAGATTGTACATAGAAACATGAAATATATATCAAATATAAATATTAGTTATAAGTTAAGATCTATTTTTATTATTTAAATAGAAATAATGATTCATATTCATAACCATTATATTTCAAAACTTCATATTTAAATTTAATTAATACGCATATAAAAACTTAATACTTAAGTAGACTTATCTTTTAAGTCATCTCTCTTGATGTTTGTTTGAAATCCTTTTTGGATACATTATGTGTTCATTTTATTTAAAGTTTATAGAATTATTTTCCTATTGAACAATTAATGAATGATATTGCAAGGGCTAGATAAGTTTATCCCTTATTTGTATTAGTCATTAATGTTGGGTATGCGTTATATTCTTTGGATGATTAGATCAATGTGTTGGGCATAATAGTGGGGTTAGCAACGGGGGAAATAGTTACTCCTATTCAAGGATTTTTAGGTGGGGATGGTCCCTATATAGGGGTTTGGGGGCAACAATCCTAAAAAAAATGGGTGATTCTTTTACATCCATTTTTAGCAGTTTTCGACACACGATTTTTGCTAAAAATGGTTTTGTGCAAGCTGGTTTTTCTCATGGTTTTGAAGTTTCAGTTACGGAAGTATCGTTGTATTGTCATCCAGGGTAAATAGATTGGCGGTTCATGGATTTCATGGGATATATATTGTATTTTAATACAGTAAAAAAATATATATATTGAAAAATATTGTTGTTTTTCCATGTTTTAGGTTTCCAGGGTAAAATATTTGTGTTAATGTGTGTGTTTTTAATTACATCTTTTCTATTTTAATTAAAAACTTGAACTTGCATTAATTAATTGTATAGGGTTAAAATCTACAATTAATAATATTGCTTTGAAGATTAATTTTTAGGATTTGTAATTAAATGATAAATGATAAACTCATTTTTATCCTAGGTTAAGTCTTTGGGAGTAGGCATCCAAATAACCCCCCTTAGTCATTCTCATTTGAAACATAGAAAATTGGCTTATAGGGTACTTCAAATCCTTCACAATCCAGTGTAAAAACAGAAAGTGGTGAAAAGGAACCTATGAAGTGGACAAGGCTTAGACCTGAGATTTTATGCACCCCCTTTAATTTCCCAACTCTTAGTAGGGGTTCCAAATTGATGGTTGATACGTAAGAGTTCAAATTATTTCACCCGCACTTAACAAAGGTAGCTTAGTGGCTAAATAATAGAGTATCCACCCAAGGTGTCGATTGTGGGATGCAACTACGCCTAGAGATGATTTTGAATGATTGTTGGGGATGTTGCTAGTGACTTCACAACGTGCCCCAAATCCCCTCATTATAACTCTCCTTTTAACTTTTGATAGTTTTCCTCTAGTGAATTCATGTCTCACTGTTGAAAACTTTTGGAAGGCCCAATTATAGTTTGAGTCAAAAGAAATTAGTCACATAAGGCTTCAAGTTTTTAAAGTTACAATTCTTTTCATCACCCTTGAAAATATTACAATTCAATTACAATATTTCAACGTCATAAAGGTAAAAAACTTAGATCAAATTGCTTTGATTTATATAATTCCCTAACAATGATCCGAATTTAAACAGGAACACAAAATATTACAGATATTACCATAAATATAGAGAGGTAACAAAAATAGCACTTCATTTCATTAATATCAAGTACTGAAATATGCTTACACACAGAATGGAAATAAGACTAGCTCGGGCGATGGTAGCTTATCTCTGAGAAGAGATGTGGTGGCTACATGCCTCTGAATTGTGTTACAATGAGGCTTGAGGGCCTATTTATTATTAAGAAACAATGTAAAACCCAAAACATCCAAAAACCTAACCCTAGGAGATGAAACGCCAAACTTTAGGCCCCATTTGGGGAAATTGTTACATCAACTTCCTGGGGTCGTAACTTTGGCATACGATTTTCGTTTGACACACACAATACCTCGTTAGAAAGATTTATCCGAGGACTACAACTATTGATAGTAAATATTGAGTTCAAATATCAAATTCGCTAGCGGTGATTTTTGAAAAAAATGTCGTTTAGGGCCTCAAAACAACGTCAGAAGTTTAGGACCCGAAAAACTAGCAAAAATGGTAAACTATGCTACAATTAAGGAAACTGAAAAACTAAAAGAAACAATGGTGGGGGTCCAAGTGGAATAGGCGGGTGGCCACTAAAATCCACTTGGATCAAACAACCATAGGAAATTAATTTATGCGTCAAAGTGGTTTTCATTTTGTCATTAGAGTCCTCATATATCCATGAGAACCATAGGGACCATATTGTAAGATGCCATTCTCATCGCCTCTAAGCCCTTTCACCAAGCTAATCAATGATCCCATTTTCTACAATGTAGCATGGCCTAAAATTCCTATGAATCTTCATTCAGAGATCCTAAAATTAAAATAAAAGCTAGGGAAAACCCTTTCTTATCTTATTGTGATTTTTAATCTATTTTTCTTTCATTGCTTTCAAGGTCTTGCATCACTAAAGTGTTGCCCGTGTTGCAACTTTGCAAGTCCAAGATTTTCCATATTAGGCCTCACCTTGTTAATCTCATCGATTTCAGGAGAAACTTTGCTTTGTGCCCCTTTACTTGGCTTGCTTAGTACTCTCTTTAACTCCTATTTACATAGTCGCTAGGAGCGCACCATCACAAGAATTAGCCAAGCGAACCAATGATGCAAGTAAACAAAAATTAGGATTTCTTCAACTTTCATAAGTGCACACACTATTGTGAGTTATTGATTTCTTTTGATGACATATAAGAACATTAAAAATCACAACCACATATTATTCATACTATATAATGGAATTGTGGAAGGTATTTTCATTCAAAGTTTTGGTGCATGCTAGTGTTTAGTGTAGGCATAAAGAAAAATAATGTGAGTTTACATTTGAAGGTTTAATGAAACCAAATAAAAAAATCCAGAGTTCCTTGTGCAACAGAACAAGGTATGCACTACTATCATTCCATTATTGTCTTCTTTTCCAATTGCATCTAATCATATACATAACATACTATTCATTTCAGGAAAAAAATAGTAGTTATTAATAGCTGTCAACTAAACAACAATGCATTGTACCCAACAACATTGATTATGTATTGAAAAGCAATGGTATGTTTATATTAAATGCATTTTCATATAATGTGGGGGATTGTTTATTTGATGCATGCTAATTTCTCCTACATTTTTTCTATAACTAAAATGAGTTGTGAAATGAGTTAATAGATCATTTTCTATTTCAATTAAACTATAGTGATGTTGAAGCAACAGAGCCATGTCAATATGAACTAGTATCTAATTTTTCAATGATTTGCATGGAATTAATGATATTGATACACATCTTCAAAAAATGTGATGTTTTGCATCTACAAATATAGAGTAATATGCTTATTAGTTGAGTGGATAAATATATCAATTGGAGTTTGGTCACTAACAATAAATAAAAAAATATTTTTTGTTTACCAAAATACAAATGCAAGCCCATATTACATCTTAATCCATGATGAAAATCTTGTTAGTGGTCATTATGAACCATTGCTCAACCAAAAGTCTTTGATGTGCATTTATGAAGGATATAATAATTACTTATCATCAATGTGGAAATATTTTAAAACCATTTGAATCATATTCTGCATAATAAGAATTTCAATGAATTAAACATAGTAGAAGAGAAAGAAACATCTAATTGTGGTAATAGTTTGTTTAGTGAAATTTGTTATTTAGTAGAAACAAAGTTTGATGTAAAGTCTTTGGAATTTTTCATTGTCCAATCTTTCTTCAGTACAATTATGCATAGGAATCAATAGGCATTGCATTATTTACAAAAATACCCAATGAATTATGTCATACAAGATGCAAAAATGAGTAGGGACTAGTAAGAGTACCTCATAGATATGGCAAGGCCATATGAAAAAGGACAAGTAGAGGGTGGATCATTTTGTTTGCAATGAATATCTACGATATTCATTGTGAACATCCAACTGTGGTCCTTAGTCACTAATAACTTTATTAGTTTCAACTCTTTTGATTTGATGTGCAATAGAGGGGTTTTAATGTCATTCATAACATATACATCAACCATCAATTATGAGTCAGTGATATGAAAAAATCACAATGGTGATTGAATTACACTTTATGATCTACTGACAGTATTTGTAAGTACTAATGAGAAATTTTACATCCATTCTCAATAGGAAAATGCAAGCCCAAAAACAATTATAGTATCAGTTATTCTAATCTAAAGAAACAAATACATGAGAAGAACAAAAAATTTATTTTGGTACAATCACATAGTAAAAAAATATTGAATTCAAGAATGATAATACATTCCTTCATAAACAAGTACTAAAAGAAGAGAAATATATTTGTCATGTACATTTCAATGAGGACATTATTAGTTTTTGAGTAGCTCAGACAAGTGTTCTAGTTTGTATGGGTGTCTAAGAGGCTAAGGAACATAGGAGGATAACTATCTCCAAGAACCAGAAAAATTTTATAAGGAAAATGCCTTAATTAGATTAATTATCCCATTATTAAATATTTTCCGAAGTCTAACGTAGGAAAACTAGTTAATTAAATCAGATTGATTGAGATAAATCAATTTCTCTCTAATGACTTCTATAAAAGTCATAACAAGGGTTCAAAATGTTCTTAACCATTGATTGGAGTTAGATCATGTTCGTTGATTCGTCAATGAGATATTATAAAAAAAAAGTAAATGGGGCTTTGGGGATCATTCAAAGACAACAAATTACAATAATGGCAAGGGCACACTGGAGGACACCAACATCTTGGTTTCGACAAAGAGATCGAGGAGATAATTTCCAAAGAGATTATCCACAAAGATTCCAACATTTTGAGAGAAGGAAGGAGGATGAATTATTATACAAGAGTGGGGCCGATTCAACTAGTGTGTATTTCCAATTTACCTAGTGTGATTTACGAAAGCTACAGTTCAATTACCAATTGTCAGAGATAGATAGCAGAGGAGGTCTGAGTGGCTTTAGAGTGTTGTTATAGGAAGTGTGTTTGTCGGAAATAATTTCCAGAGGCTAAGAAAATTTCCAGAGAAGGTTATGCACATTTTCTAGTTTTGATTGCGGGTTGCAAGAGGAGGTGCGAGTAGCCTAGGAGAGGCTGAATTGTTTTTGCAGAAGGAAACCTTATATTTCTAGTTTGATTTTGCTAGTGGGAGTGAAGGAAAATATTTGTCATAACTTTTCGAGTGAGAAGCAAGGATATTGTAATTCTCAATTTTGATAAAGATTTATTAATAATATAAACCCTCAACTTTAGAATTGGTTTCCCCACATTGGGTTTTTTCCAGGGACAATTTGTCCAAAAATATTAGTGTTCATTATTTTGTGTGTGTGCATTATTTCTCAGTTCCTATTATTAATTGTGAAAATTTCAATAATGTTTTATTTGTTATTTATCACGATTAATTTTTGAATTTATATAATATGCATAAGAGAGAAGAATAAATTGTGTAACTGCAATTAAGAAAATTTCACATGGTATCAAAGCAGATCTGAAGTGTTGAGGGTTTGCAAGAGTAAATAAGTGCATGGGATAGCAAGATAAAAGATGATGGTTTACAACCCATTTTATATTCTTTACATTTATTTTGGCTTCGCTTTATTACCAAATATTTAGGTATGGTCATAGAAAGTTTGAGAGATCACGAAATATTGGATGGAACCTCTAAATTTGGCGTTTGGAAAGACATAATGTCTATTCTATTGTATGAAAATGGACTGAAGGAGTATGCGAAAAATGTTATAGTCGTACTGATAGATCCACAACAGCTGGAAGCCTGTAGAAAGGAGAATGCCAAAGGTAAGAGGATTATCCTTGACAGAGTCAAGGACCATATATTTCCTCAATCATAGAGAATGACAAAATGAAGGAGATGTGGGATGAAACTGTAAATATGTACTAGAATCCTATGGAAAACGAGAAATTGATACCTAGAGAAAATTTGAGGACCATTAAAATGCTCAAGGGCGAAGACATAGTTTCCTATCTTACCAGAGTTCGACTTTTTAGGGAAGATTTGGATGTAGTATAAGATAAGCCAGGTGATGAAGAGAACATGCAAGTGGTCTTGAATGGGTTTTCTAGGTAGTGGAATGTATTTGTCCAAGTTATTAATGGATTAGACACCTTACCGAGTTGGGAGAGGCTATGGAGTGATTTCACTTAGGAGGATCTTAGGCTCAGGTTGGTTAGTGGTAGTAGCTGCAATGAAAAAAATACTCTAAAGGGTGAGGAGAAACTAGAAAGCGTAGCCTTATCAGGAAAACATAAGGCAAAGAAGCGATCCATAAAAGGATTAGGCCCAAAAGGAGAAAAGAAGAAGAAAGACTTGAGTAAAATCAAGTGCTTTGGTTGTGGTTTGTAAGGTAACTATGTCAACCAATGTCCTAACTGAAAGAATGGAGAAAAGAAAGGGAAGTAGACAACAAGTTTATTGGACATTGGGGATTTGTCTTCAAGGCTAGAGGTCGAATTCACTCTCATAGATTGTCTCTCTAGCTCTATATCCATAGGCGTCTAGTATATCGATAGTGGAGCATCAACACATATGATGGGAGTTAGAGAATATTTTTCCAGTTATAAGGAAGAGGAGATGGACTTTCATATCCAAATGGTAAACAAGACTAAATGTACTCTAGTTGGGAGAGGGACCATTAACATTCAGAGGGAGCCAAGCAAGAACAAGTGTTACAAGTGTTCTACACATGCCAGATTTAGGCATGAACCTGATTTCAATTTATGCACTCCAGGACAAGGGTTATGATGTCTACTTTGTCAAGCAGAAGGTGTACATCAAACACCAGAGTTGGAAGAAGGTCAAATAGATTGGGCTAAGGAGAAACAAGTTGTATAAATTGTAGATTGTACTTCAAAGGAACTTATTAGTATAAATAGTAACAGAGACATGGGATAGTTATGGCATAGGAGGATGGGACATTTACATCATGGAGTACTCAGGTTGGTTAGGGAAAGCATAATAGGAGTTCCAAAAATTAGCACGGAACATGAAGATGTGTGCAGAGGGTGCGTGCTTGGGAACTTTGTGAAAGCAACATTCCCAAGGAGTGACCCTAGATCCAAGGGCGTGCTTTAGTTGATACACTCAGAGATATGTTGCCCATTGTCTACAAAATATCTCAGGGTTTATGAATATTTTGTAACCTTTATTGATGATTTCTCCGGGAAAACATGGATCCATTTCTTGAATACAAGGGATGAAGTCTCCAATCACTTCAAAGAGGTTAAGGATCTTGTGGAGAACATGACAAGAAGAAATATCAAGGTGTTTCAAATAGACAATGGAGGCAAGTACATAGATAATGCCTTCACAGGGTTCTGTGTGAAGGAGGACATAAGAAGAAAGTGGACAACTCCATACAACCCACAACAAAATGGGTTCATAGATAGAAATAATAGGATGATAGTTGGGGTAGAAAGGGAAATGTTATATAAACAGGACATGCCTAGATTTATCTAGCAAGAGGCATGTAACATAACAATGTACATTTAGAATAGGGATCCTAACAGAGCATTGGGGAAAATGACACTTGAGGAGGATTTTACAGGAAAGAAGCCAAAGGTTGGACACTTCAGAATATTTGGTTGTATAGCATATTGCCAAGCGGAAGATGAAAAACATATCAAGTTGGATCATACCACAAAGAAGGGTTATTTCGTTGGATACATTGACACTTCCAAGGCATATAGGATCTATATTCCTAGTAACATGAGAATTATCGTGAGACATGATGTTAAATTCCAAGAGGATAAAGCCTTTAAAAAATATTGCAAGTTTCCAATATATGATTAGAGTGGGCCAGTATAAGCTCAAATGGTTGGGAAGTAGTCACAAGGATAACATAACACACATACATTTACCAATACACACACTAGCTCATGTGCAGATGGTCCAGTGAATTGACAATATACAAAGAAATAAGGGTAGGTTAAGGAAGTTGAAGCTCAAACCACCATTAGCAGAGGAAGAAAAAGGGAGGTTCTTCAGACATTGAAGGATGCATAGTTCGTGGGAGATCCTAGGGTGAGCACTAGAGAGTGTAGAAACCTAGACATGTATAAGGAATTAGTGACAAAGGTCAATTATACAGAGCCTTCCACCTATCATTGGGTTGCACAATATCAGCCGTGGTAGGATGCAAAGGCAGAGGAGTAAAACTCCATCATGCTCAATGATATGTGGAAGGTCATCCCTAGACTAGTGGATAGGTCTGTAGTTGGATCTCATTGAATTTATAACATCAAGTATGTTCTAGATGACAACATTGATAAATATAAGTCTAGGTTCATGGCCAAAGGTTTTTCTTAGAAGGAGGGAATAGAAAATGAGGAGACATTTTCTCTAGTGACAAAATACACTTCTATGAAGGTTGTGATCTCATTAGTAGTGTAGATGGGATGGAAAATTCACCAGATGTATGTGAAGACAACTTTTGTAAATGGGGTGATAGAAGAGGAGGTGTATATCGAGTAACCAAAAAGATTCGAGATACATAGGTGGGATACTCATTATACAGGTTAAAAAGGGCACTATATGGACTCAATGAAGCTCCCAAAGCATGGTATGGTCAGATTGATAATTACTTGTAGCAGACGGGCTTCGTGAAGAGTGAGGCAGATTCCAATCTCTATTTTTAATGGTAGGAGGTGAACCGCTCATTATCATACTGTATGTGGATGATCTATTTCTAACAGGGTCATTACCATTCATAGAGGACTACAAGAGGGACTTGGAAGTAGAGTTGAAGATGAAGGACCTGGGACTAATGCATTATTTCCTACGACTTGAGTTATGGCAGATAAATGGGGAGATCTTCCTTAGACAAGGGAGATAGACTATGGATATCTTCAAGAGGTTTAGGATGGAGGATTTTGGACCCAGGTTTACATTGATTATTACCAACTGGAGGAAAATAAACGCATCATAGGACACATAAGTGGACCCAAACTTGTATAGGTAGCCCATTGAGTCTCTATGTATCAGATCAACACAGGGCCAAAATTTGTTTTGTGATCAACACTCTCGTTCATTTCATGGTAGAACCTAAGAGAGTACATTAGGCAATAGCAGGATATTCACTTATATATCTATGAGGTATAGTCAAGTATGGTTTGAGATGTGCTTGAGGTGATGGTGTCATTTTAATGGGATACACAGATGAAAACAGGGTAGGCAGTTTAGTCGGTCCGAAAAGAACCTCAGGATGTTGTTTAAATATTGGATCAAGGATTGTCTCTTGGTGCAACAGAAAGTAGAATTCCATGGCAGTGAGTTCTATAGAGGAAGAATACATGGCAACAAGTGTGACCACATGTGAAGCTACTTAGATTTGGAAGTTTCTAGTGGAAATGTTTGGTTAGTGATTGGATTTGACCAATATCTACTATGATAACTAGATTTGCATCAATATTTGAGAATCCAATATTCCATGGTAGGTAAAAGCATATCGACATTAGATACCTCTTCATCAAATATTGTGTACAATGTGGATTAGTTCAGCTACAGTGTTTTCACACATATTAGCATGTTGCAGATATTCGCACAAAGGCCTTATATAAGGCAAAGTTTGTCTATTTCAGGGGTAAGTTGGGAATAATGGATAACACCTTCCTTGCTAATATGGAGTGTTAGTTTTTTAGTATCCCAGACATGTGTTCTAGTCTCTATTGGTGTCTAAGAGGCTAAGGACCACAAGAGGATAATTATCTCCAATACCCTGCAAACTTTTCTAAGGAAAATTCCTTAATTAGATTAATTAGTAAATTATTAAATATTTTCCTAAGTTTAACTTAGGAAAATTGGTTAACTAAATAATCGTAATTGAGGTAAATCAATTTTTCTCTAGTGACTTCTAGAAAATTCATGAGAAGTGGTCAAGATGATACTAGCCATCGATTAGAGTTAGATCATGGCCTTTGATTTGTCAATGAGAGATTATTAAGAGCAAGTCGATGGGTCTTTTGATATCATTTAATGACAATGAATTATAATGATAACAAGGGCGTAGTGGAGGACACCAATAGTGGGGTTTTGGCAAAGATATTGAGAGAATTTCAGAGAGATTCTCCACAGAGATTCTAGCTTTCCGAGAGAAGAAAGGAAGCTAAATTATTCTGCAAGCGGGATTCCAATTTAGCTAGTGTGCATTTCCATTTTACCTAATGTAAGTTGTAGAAGCTACAGTTCGATTTCTAGTTGCCATAAATAACTCCCAAAGGAGGTGCAAGTGGCTTCAGAGTGTTACTATAGGAAGTGTTTTTGTTGGAACAAATTTCTAGAGGCTAAGAAAATTTCCAGAGAAGGACGTGTGCATTTTCTAGTTGTCAGTGAGTACAGGAGGAGGTGTGAGTAGCCTGGGAGAGGCCAAATTGTTTTTTCAGAAGGAAACCTTGTATTTCTAGTTTGCTTTTGCCAGTGGAAGTGGAGGAAAATATTTTCTAGAGCTTTACTATTGAGAGGAAAGTAGATTGTAATTTTCAATTTTGCTGAAGAATTATTAATAATTAAACCCTCATCTATAGAGCTAGTTTTACCCACACTAGGGATTTTGCATGGAATTGTTTTCCAAACATATTAGTGTTCAATATTTTGTGTGTGTGAATTCTTTCATAGTTCTTGTTATTAATTGTGAAAATTGTAGTAGTGATTTATTCGTTATTTGTCGTGATTAATTTCTGAAGAAAATTAATCTGCATAAGATAGGAGAATAAATTTTGGTAACTGCAATTAAGGAAATTTCACATGGATCAAAGTAAGAAGTGTATGCTCAATTATTATAAAATGAAACAATTCATATGTAGAAGAAGAATATGCAATGAAATATCTGATAATGTCCATGAAACAAACAAGAATGCACATCAACAACCTATACAATCTACATATAGAAAAGAATCTTCTAAAAATAAGAAAAAAATGTTGTTTCTTGTATACCAACACTCACACACATCTAAAAAGGAAACATGTAAAAAAATGATCTGCAATAGTCCAAGGAACACCTATAAATACATGCACAATTTACAACAAATTGTATTTTTCAAAAAATACCACATGCTTCACTAGAAATCTACAAAATGAACACATGAATTTGACATTGAATGATAGAAACTTTAGCTATGAAACAAAGTTTGATTCTTGCAAAAGAACACTTCAAAATGGAAAACTTCCACAATTTGCAACACAAACAAATAAGACACAAAAATCCATTACCAACTACAAAAACACTATCAAATTAAGAAAAAAGACTTATGTCACTAAGGATTGCATTTGAACATATTAGACAATGGAGATAAAAATGAATGCAAATGGGCTTAACAAGATCAATTATCCATTTACTAGTTCATATGGATGTTGTACAAAATGAATTGCCACAATATCTTAATGACACAATGACAATTATAATTGCATTGAAAAAGTGATTACAATACAAAATTCATACCAAAAAATTAAATTATGTGCATGTGTTTTCATGAAATCATTGAACTAATTATGTTCCAGAACTCCATATAAGGTTGAGAACATTTGCATAAATAAATGGAGCCATGATTTGCAAGAAAAAAATGAGAGCACCATATAAATTAAAACGATAATAGTGAAAGTGATACAAACAATGAAGAACATACCAAAACATTGATACATGGATTAATAGTCACAACTCATCCATGAATTGTAAGACAATATCATTGAATTTTCATCCACTAAAGGATAATGAATGCCTGGGATTTTCATAGATAAATATGCAGAAGAAATGTGACTACTATGTGACTACTATTTCATAATAGAGTTCCAAAATAGAGGAAGAGAGTATGAACATGGACTATTGTGGATAGAAATGGACCAATATATAGAAAAAATAATAATTTATAAATTGATAACTTTGTGGACAAGTATATAACTTGTGATACAAACCATTTGGAGCCAAATGTTGCTAAATTACCTGGTCGTAATCATACAAAAAGCTATAAGAAATGAATGAGTTCACATTGTAGACACAATTTCCTTATGCTACCAATGAAAACAACAAGGATCATTGGATTGATCACTTTCGCTAATAAAAATCTCATATAGAAATGAAAATCACTTTCCACAATTTTCGAGCAAACAAACTACAATGACTCCATAATCCATGAGGACTTTTTAATAGAGCTAGGACTATCAAAAAATGGGAACATACAACAATTGAAATGCAAAGCAAAGAAACTAATAATTTTTCTAAAATGAAAACCTTCACACATTTGGAATGATAGTTTTGCAAAGGATGTCCTAGCTCTATGGATGCAAATATAGATGCACAATTTGTGTTGGATTCATATGTTATGACATCATACTATATTTCATACACGACCAAAATTGAAAAATCTGTGACAAATGCATTTAGGAGGGTACACAAAGAGCATGACAAAATGGAAATTGATGCTATGCAAATTATACATAATCTCCAAAATACATTACTTAATCTTTAGCAAATTCCATCTCAATAAGTGATGCATATAACACTTTCATTTCCACTGAGTTGTAGTTCATGAGAATGTTTATTCATAAACATGTATCCACTTGATGAGTGCACATTTATGCTTAAACCACTTATTCTCTTGAAAAAATAACCTAACAATTCAAAATATGTGATGTGCCACTCCTTGATTAACTACTACATCGAATGTCAACATTTTATTAGAAAAATCTACCTTGTGGATTTTGTGTCAAATTACAAGAAAGAATATGGAACACACATATGAAAGAGAAAATAATGAATATTATATGATTTGTCAAATACAAAAAACATAACGATGTTGAAAAATTTTGTAGAGAGAAACTATTGTTATATGCCCCATGAAAAATGTGAAAACAAACTGACACAAGACTTGCCGACATGGCAAGCTACATATGATTTACATGAAAAAAATTCTAGACCAATGAAGTTATATTTACATACAACATTGGTCTAGTATGGGGTGATTTAGGAATTGAAACAGAAAAACTAAATAGCTTATGAATATTAATCAAACAATTATGGAATGCCAAAAAAAATCAATTTATGTTGTGAGGAATATGTCTTGCAATCAAACTTGTAATGTACAGAAAAATCTAAATGAAAAAGGAATCAATAATGGGTTTCAAATAATTTCTCATCCATTCTTAATCAAAAGCAATGAATATAAAAAAATTAGAAGAATGTTGAATAGAAAACAACATGAAATTGTGAAAGAAATTACAATAAATAAAAAGAGAAGCATGGATAAACCAATTTACCTATTTCTTATAGTGGAGTAGGAATGGTTCGTGGATCTTCACAGAAAAAATATTTTTTCAAATGCTTATATGAATATATGATTCACACAACACAACTAACCCTGTGAAGCCACACAATATAATATTGGCATATAAAGGAAAATTTGAATGTAACGTAGGTGGAATGGCAATCAATTTTACATTGCTAATGCCTCTTAAAAAGTCCCATATCATCCCACTTAACAAATAAATACTAAATAGATTATCAAAACTATATCAAGAACTACAACTAGCTTTCATAGATGAAGCTTCTCTAATCACTATAAATTATTATGTTCCATTGACAATAGAATCAAAACATAAAATATTTATAAACCAAATACTTTGGAAACATCGACGCAATATTTTGTGGTGATTTATACCAAGCACAACCTATACAAGAGACTATGATATTTGAACAACCTACAATTAACAATCAAATAATAACACACGAATTATGAAAGCACAATTTTAAGTGCTTCAAATTCCAATGACAATGTTACAAAAAGATGAAGTATTCAAATATTTTTAAATAAAATTTAAACAAATAATCAAACATGTGATGATATAACATATATTAATATAAATTTCATATGCCCTGCAACAAATGATCCAACATTTCCCTATCTATTTTAGAAAAACAAGCACATTGCAATACATAACAAGCAAATGCTATCACTCATTCCTAGAAAATTTTGATATATTAAATTGATAAAGATGAATAAAAACATGGCAACATTCCAAGCTATTAGAATACAACTAATTTTCCTTTCAACTTTTCATAAATTCAAATATGGTTGTTGAAATGTATGCTTGTAATTATGATGCACAAAATGGCCTAGTAAATGGTGCAAATAGAGTACTAAATCGTACACCCATACAAATAAAGTTGATTATCCATGGATTAAGTTCCACGACCCTTATATTAGTCATTGATAGTCTAGAAAACGAGCTTATCTATATACTTAAAACATACCATAGGAGTGGAAACCAATACTACGAATATCAAAACCAATGTTAACAACAACAAAGATAGGTCATCTAAAAATTTGAAAACAATTCATCAATTCAACAAGAAGGTGCATGCAGAATGCACAGTTCCTAAGTTTTAACATTATATGGCATTGCATTCAACCCTACTAGAATACAAGAAATTTAGTATACATAGCAATATCGCACGTAAAAAATATACAATCATTGTATTTCCTAAATGCTCCTACAAGTGATAATTTCAAGGTTAAGAAAAACATATATTGTGAGATGTAATGTATGTAGAGAATTGAAACATGGCAATTAGAATACAAATCCAATGATTATTACACACACCTACAACCTTCATTCACATGTTAATGACATATCCAATGATTATGACACAATGAAATATAACATCCTTTTCTTGCAAGAAACATATATGTCATTATGCATAGAAAATGAACACTTTAGAAATTCCAACTGCATATCAAATTGCATTAAACATGGATTGATGATACTAATCAAGAAATATATAACAATGCTAAAACATGTTCATTTCAGAGAGAAATAGAAGAAACATTATTAGCAAAAGTAATAGTTCATAGATCGCAAACTGCAATAGTCAATATATATGAGCACCGCATGAAACTTTGAATAACATATTGGATGTCTTTGCAAAAGATTAATAATTTACATTTGAAGAACATCATAATTATATTATGAGACTTCATTATTGATATGTTACAAACTTAATTTAAAAAAACAGAAATCTACATGAACAACTATGATCTCCATTTCCTACTCAACAAAACAAGTACTCTACATAAGCCATTAATCTATCATGTATGGTCAAAGGTAACTAGCATATAATACAAACTTTTCATATTAGATACATATTGGTCTAAACATGACACTATATCTCTCATACTTCAATTATGATATACATATAAGGCATATTATATTTCCATATCTTTTCAAATATGTAAAATATTATTTTTCCATATTCATTCAAATCAAATCATATTAGTGTACTTCCATCTATATTGAACCAAATCATATGACCATATATCTTCAACACCCAACAATAGCTCTCGTACTTCGATTATGATATAAATATCAATCACGTTACAAAAAATTATATTTCCATACCCTTTTAGATATGTATAAACTGTGTTTCCATCTTTACTTAACCAAATAATATTAGTCTATTTCCATCAATATTGAACCAAATCATATGACCATATATCCTCTATATCTAATAGTGCATTTGTATGTATGACTTGATATATTCTTTAATGCACAATCTATTAATAAAATAAATGTCAATTGAAAAAAACTAAAGTTGGGAAAAGGATGAAAACATGGAACATGAAACAAGAAGGTACACACTTTTCACTTTTCCTTTCTTGTAGTTATTACAATCTTGCTTGCCATATATTACTTTGATGTGTTTCCAGATGAAAATAACACAAAAACAAAAGAAGAATATATATCAATGACTAAATATTAATCCACTTCGAGGGGGAAACCTCCTTTACATCACATAAATGAAAAATTCTTGGATGATTCAAATGACAAGACCTCCTTGGTATACATAGGAGTCTAAGGGGTCAAAATATAGTTAAGGCCTACATAACAATAATAATGTAAGGGCACAACAATAATAGTAATGGGCTTCCATGGGGCACAACAATACTAATATGGGGGTTACACTAGTATTATAGGGACCTAACAAGCCCCTCTCCTTCAAAAACACGTTGTCCTCAACACTTGAGTAGTTTTGGATGCTTCTTAATAAAATACTCATCCTCCCATGTGGAGTTTTCAATATGTAAGTTCTTCCACTTAATGCGATACTTTGAAATTGATATGTTCTGTAGCTACTAGATTCTTCTTTTTGTGATTTCTTCAGGCTCCAATATGATTTTACCTTCCTCATCAAGTTCTAGAAATATAGTTTGAATTGGAATCTTGTCATCTATAACCTTCTTTAAGCATGAAACATGAAAAACCATGTGTATTCACGAATATGCGGGAAGATGTAATTTGTATGCTATGGTACAAATCTTTTGCAACATATTGTAAAGGCCATATTACTTGGGTGATAATTTATTATCCTTCTTAGCTTGCTTGAGGGACATTTATTTTTATGGTTGTAGCTATAAAAATACCCAATCACCCACATCAAAACTTCTTTCACTGTCATGATGATCTGCAAGTTGTTTCATTTGATTTTGCACTAGAGTTAGGTTATCCTTTAAGAGTTGGAGAACTTGTTGTTGATGCTTGATGTGATCTTCCACTGCTTGAACCTTAGAATTGTCTCTTAAAGATGATGTGATCGATGATGGATGATATCCATAAAGTTCCATAAACGAGGTCATTCTTGCTGTGGTACAGAAGGAAGTATTATACCACCATTTTGCTAGGGGTAACCACTTGATCCATTGTGTTTGTTTATCATATACAAAGCAACAAAGATATCCTTCCAAACATTTGTTCATTGTCTCATTTTTCCCATCATATTAATGATGATAAGATGAGCTATGAGTTAATTGAGTACCAAAACAAGCAAATAATTATGTCCAAAAATTTCCAGTGAAAATAGGATCTCTATCACTTACAATAGTATTTGGGTTTATAAGTAGATTTTGAATTATTTCTGTAAATACAATAGCGAATGTACTAGATTTGAAAGGATGAGATAGTGCACAAAAGTGTGCATACTTGGTATGTCTACTAATTACCACCATGGCGACACTCTTTCCTTTAGGCTTGGGTAAACCTGTGATAAAATCCATTGATACCTCTTCCCAATGATGGATTGGCATGGCTAATGGTTGTAAAAGACCTAGGGTCTTAATTGTCTCAAATTTATTTTGTTGGAAAAGCAAACATTCCACCACAAAAATTTGAATATCATATTTAAGCCCATCGCAAAAAAACCCTTCTTGACCCTATGGTAAGTTTTTAAAAATCTTCAGTTCCCTCCTATAGGAGAGGTGTGCAATTCCAAAAGAACCTTTTGTTTAAGTTGGGAGTTCTTACATGATACAAGAAATCTTTGTACTACAGTGAATCATTTTTCCAAATAATTGAATAAAATGCACTAGGATCTTGCTAAAACTTTTGAATGAGTGTCCATACATATTCATCATTCTTCCATTCATCCCTTGCTTTAGTTATCCAATCAAGTTAGATAATATAAATGGCACAGAGAAATGCTTCCACATCCTCGTCCCTTTTTTAGAGTGGATTTGCAACAACATTTTTCTTCCCTTTGTGGTAGATGATTTCAAAGTCATAACCCAACATCTTTGTGACCCATTTTTTCTACTATTCTAAAGATCATCTTTCTTCCAAGAAGTATTTAAGAATATCATGATATTTTTTACCTTGAAGTGTCTTCCCATTAGGTAAGGGAGTTATTTATATAGTGCATGTAGTTTTCAAAGATTTCCTTCTCATAAATAGGTTTATGTAAATACTTTCCCTTAATTGGATGACTTTCAAAAGAAGTGGGTCTTCCTTATTACATTAAAACAACACCAATATCATTTCCTAAGGCATCCCATTCCACAATAAATGTTTTTTTGAAGTCTGGTGTAGCTAATACTGAAGCTTGACACATTTTCTCTTTAAGATCTTCAAAGGAATTAGGTACTTCTGGAGTCTAAAAAATGCATCTTTCCTAAATAATGTTGTTAGAGGTGCTTCTATCTTCCCATAATTCTTAACAAATTTGTGATAATACCCTGTCAACATGAAAAATCCTTGAAGATGCCTTAAGGTTATGGGGATTTTCCATTCCTTGATGGCTTTATTTTTGTAGGGTCTACCTTAGCACCATGGAAAATTTTAGGGGCGAATGTTCGCCCTTTGGGGAAATTAAGGGGTTTTAAATTTTTAGTGGGCAAATATTTTGTATCATAGTACATTTTTACAAATCGCCTCAAATAGCCCACCTTATTTTAAAGGAGAGGGTAAAAAAGGTAAATTTAGCCCTTGAAATTAGGAGTTACAACCTTCCATTCGCCCTAATTTTCAAGAATAGGTTTTATTTAAGTGAATCCTATGGGCCAAATACCATATTTATAAAAGAGGTATTGTAAATTAATAAAAATATAAATAAATGAGAGGTATGGTAAATAAATAAAGCATTTTTTTATATTTACTCCATAAGTCACCTTATATACATGCAAGGGTGTAAACAAATAAAAATATAAATAAAGTGGAGGTATGGTAAATAAATAAAACCTCTTTTTATACTTACTCAAAAGGTATGGTAAATAAATAAAAATATAAATAAACTAGACGTATGGTAAATAAATAAAACCTCTTTTTATATTTAGTCCATAACCCTCTTTCTATTTATCAAGGCTCAAAAAAGAGGTTTTATTTAAGTGAATCCTATGGGCCAAATACCATATTTATAAAAGAGGTATTGTAAATTAATAAAAATATAAATAAACGAGAGGTATGGTAAACAAATAAAATATTTTTTTATATTTACTCCATAAGTCACCTTATATTTACGAACACTCAAAAAATGCGTTATATTTAGGTGAAACCTATGGGCAGAATACTATGGGCCAAATACCACGGGCTAGATCATTATTAATACCATGCAAAAAAAACATTATGAACCCTAATATTAGTATTAATAAAAATAAAAATGGCACATGGTATTGACCCATGGTATTCACGTGGAATGTATCCTATTTAAATGGGGGAATTAAACTAGCATATTCCATCTTTACTCTGGATCTACTAAGCCCTGAGAGGTATCAAATATCGTGATATGCAAACTAGCATAGAGTGAAAAAATATTTGATCCCTCTCGGGGCTTGGTGGATCAAGAGTGAAAATGGATGTTGTAATTTAATGGATGTTAAACATTTTAACTTGGTTAAAATAAAAATAAAATGAAAATCAATTATTAATTTTATTAAATTTTATAAATACTAATAGTAATTTTTAAGCTCCAGGTTTATGATAACCCATGGTAATACCATGGTATTCATGTGAGCATAGACTATTTAAAGGGGAAATTCTATCAACTTAGATCCATCTTAATTCTAGGTCTACCAAGTGCTTAGAGGGATAAATAGATTTCATCCCCCTAAGAGTGGTAGATGTGGAGTTAAGATGGATATAGGTTGGTTTTTATGATAATGAAGATATTAAATAGACTTAGGAAATTATATTGTAAAGACATCTTAAGGTGAATGGTTAAAGCTACATTTAGTCACTTCACAAAATTTAGTAAAAAATACCAATATCTCCATTAATATTGGTTTTTAGCTTTTTCTGATTTAACAAAATAAATTCAAAACAATGAAACCTTATCACTCTTTCCGCATCACCCTCGCAGAAGATTTCTCACCATTTTTCAAACATTCTCAATATGATATCTTCATGAAAAAGTTTAGGTACTAATGTTGGATTAGTTGTTTGAAAATTAAGTTGGTTTTTACAACCTTTCATCTTTTGTGCAATTCTTAATTTGTCCTAATTATCTGTAGGGGTTGCAGCCACTGCACCAAATTTTCCTAAAAGGTGGAGATTGTTCACCAAAAAGGAAATTAATCTACATGTTACAACGCTGTTAAAAAATGCGAGACCTATGAGGCTAGTGAATTATGCTAATAAGCAATTTAAATTGGGAGAGACGTAATTAAATTTTATTATTTAATTGAAGATTTCCAATTAAAATAATAATAAATCTACATTTATATATTCATATATTGATTGGAAGGATTCTCACAATGGTCAATTCTTTCAATTAGATCCCCTTCAAGCCCTTGGGATACCTAATACTTTCTTATATAATATAGTTGGGGCTTGCTACTTGTTGGCGTGTTGGGGTAAACAAACTTGATGTGTTTTTTTTATCTCGCAGTTGAAGTCTATGGAATAAGAAAGAAATTTGATAACTTGAAAAAAGTGGTAGCTTGACAAAAGTTGTAGAGAAAAGATTAATCTCTCCTACCCTGACAGAATATGTTTTCAATATCAACACCTACAAGAACTTTGTTGTGGAATATTATCAAAACTAATAGAAGGATATGAAAGAGTGTATTGTAAGAACATTGACAAACACGGCCACTGAAACTTGGAACACTGTTTGTAGGAAGAGAAAATTGTGTTTCTTTTTCCAAACATGTATGTTAGTATATTACATTTTAATGAATATGTTTTCTTATTATCATATATGGTTTCATACTTTAACAAAACATTCACCAAGACTTCACAATGTTTTATTATTCAGTAAAAGATTTGCCAAGATCTTACAAGATTTTATAATTCAGTGAAAGATTCTCCATCACTGTACAAGATAATATAATCTGGTGAGAGATTCGCCATAAAAATTATATATACATATTATATTATTGATAAAATCGCCTCCCATTTTACCTATGTATCATGGGGATTAGCCCATTTATTATACATATAAATTTAGCTTGGTTCTTAAAATTTTCCTTGCTTAACACCCTCATGGGATACAATATGACCCAAATATTCCACCTCTTGTACTCCAAAGAAACATTTGGAGGTTTTTTCATACAATGTTTTCTCCTCCAATAGTTTGAACACCCTATCAACATGTTGAAGATGATATTTCCAAGACTTGTTTTTTTGTGGTTCATAGACACCCTGGTCATCAAGTGGCACTACGTCCACGGAAAAATCTGGGTTGATAGACCCCAAAGGGAATTTAGCCCCATGGCCCACTAGCTAGGCCTAACCCCAAGGGCTTCCAGGAGAATGGACCTCGTGACCTCCTGATGGCGAGGCACTGATTTTGACCAACTGAGCTAACCCATGGGGCTTATCTTTCCAAGACTTGTTATAATTAGTCTATCATAAAAAAATACTAACATAATTGTTCTAAGGAAGGGTTTGAAAGTGGAATTCATCAAACCTTGAAATGTGGATGGTTCATTATTAAGGCCAAAAGGCATGACCAAAAATTCATAACGACCTTCATGAGTTCTAAATGTTATTTTTAGAATATTTTTTGTCTTCATTTCAATTTGATGCTATCTTGAATGAAGATCTGACTTTGTGAACTAAATTTCTCCATGTAGTTCATCAAACAATTCATCAATGGTAGGAATGGGAAACTTATATTTAATAGTGATCTTTCTTAGCTCTTTATAATTCGAACACATATGCCATGATCCATCTGTTTTGTGCACCAATACTACTGGAGAAGAGAAATAATTTGGCTAGGTTTAATTATATCTACCTCTAGCATTTCTACAACCATACATCCAATTTCACTCTTTTGGGAATACAGACATTTGTAAGGTATAATTTTTGGAGGAACACTTCCTGGAATCAAGTGAATAGCATGATCATCACCGCAAATAGGTGGTAGACCTTTGGGAGTATCAAATACCTTGGAATTATTGTTAAGGACTCTTTGGATATCTAGAGAAATGGATGACTTAGACGTTTTAACATCTAGTGAGCATAATTGTGAAATTACCCCCAATTGTTCCTTGTTCAAAATATTTTTGATTCAATTAGAGTTGATTATCTTCCAATGTTTCCCTATGATACCCCTTAATTCGATTTCCTTTCCTTCTGAGAAAAATTTCAAGGCAAGTTCTTGAAAAATAAAACCTATCATCCCTAAAGATTGTAACCATTGGATTGTTGGAAATAATACTGAGAGGGGGGGGGGTGAATCAGTATTATCAAATTCTTATCAATCTATCTTCCTTATTATACTTTGAATAATTCTTCAAATATTGATCATTACTTTGTATGTCAGTATCATAAAATAATGAGCAGGAACAAGAAAAGCAAATAGTCACACAAAAGAACACCAGATATAAGGTGGAAACCCAATGTGGGTGAAAACCACCTGCTACAATTGTCTCTATCTTCTTTCAATTAGAAACTCCTTTTACAATGATTTTGTACTGGTGCAGTCCTTTACCAGTACGCATGCTACAACCTGCAGAGAGCTACAACCCTCTCTCGTTCTCCAGCTTCTCCTGGAAGGGAGCTACAACCCCCTTAGCTCTTGTACTAGCCAAGATACTAGTACGTAGGTGCTGGCCTACTGAAGGCTACAACCTTCTCTTTCTTCCAGGGACCACGTTTCATAAATTTTCAGACTGGATCCATGAACATCAATCAATCATCAAGTATATCTGCATCAAACAAACTCCTTTTCTCAATTAGCACTGAATCAAGTAAACACTTCTCTGACAGCTGTACCGAGAACACAGTAACAGTAACCACACACCAAATTCTGAACCCAGAATACTGTAGCAATAGACAGAGGCAACTAGATCATAATTTAAAGATATACGCTACTTCAACAACCTGAAACCTGCGTACAGATCTATAAAGAATAATTCCTTCTTTCAAATATTCAGACACTAATTAACCCAGATTGTCAGATTTATAGGTCAAGCATGCGCTTCATATAACAGATCAAAATCATACAAATATACTATTATTCAAGCATAAAGATTATGACCCATTAATAGAACTTATCCTTCTTTATGCGCTAAGGTTCCTCCTTCATTCAGATCCAGATCTGCACCATAACCCAATCACAAAATATTTCAGATCTAGCACTTATTAGATATTCAATTCATTTGATGATACTTTGCCAAATGATCTCCTTCCTCTTTTATAGTCTTAGGCCTTTCACAATACCACGGTCCAAAACCATAATAACACAATACCAGGGACCCAATACTTGGGATCAACACTTTTGGATGCAATACCATGGGCCAAAACCATAGGATCAAAAATTGTTGGACTAATACCATGAACCAATCATGAAAGTGCGTGAGATCAACACTTTTGGAAGCAATACCATGGACCAAAACCACAGGATCAAAAACTGTCGGACTAATACCATGAACCAACCATGAAAGTGCGTGAGATCAACACTTTTGGATGCAATATCACGGACCAAAACCATAGCATCAAAAACTGTCGGACTAATACCATGAGCCAACCATGAAAGTGCGTGAACTTTTCTCTTCATGAAAGGACTTTTCTCTGCATAAAAGTGCGTGAACTTTTCTCTACATGAAATAAACTTTTCTCTGCATAAAAGTGCGTGAGATTTTCTCTAAACTTTTCTCTGCATAAAAGTGCATGAACTTTTCTCTACATGAAATAAACTTTTTCTCTGCATAAAAGTGCGTGAACTTTTCTCTACATGAAATAAACTTTTCTCTGCATAAAAGTGCGTGAACTTTTCTCTACATGAAAGAAACTTTTATCTTCATGAAAGAAACTTTTATCTTCATGAAAGTGCGTGAACTTTGCTGCACTATAATTTATCATCTGAGATGAGTGGGTTGCCATCAAGTACAACATATGTATCATAATGCCAACATGGATTCCTAATACAACACTTGAAAATGCATTGGAATGGAAAGCATTAGACTATTCAATACATATTTCCCCATGGTTAGGTTGATATTATGGAACTTCCTTGAGAAATTTATAGTTCCTCCATTTGAAACCATCACTTGACACTCTGGTGTTGGGTATAGAAAAAAATTCAAATCCTTGGCTATCTTACAATGAATAAAATGATGAGTACTACCTGAATCAATCAACAGTATTACTTTTTCCTTCTTGATATATCCTTCTATCTTGAGAGTTTGAGGAGTGGTAGTTCCCACCAATGCATTACAAGATATAGTTGGAATCATTTCTTCTTTTTCATCCCCTTGGGTTGGTTCCTAGCGTATTATCTTCTTCCTTTGATGTTTCTTGTTCATTTTCTTCCACCTCTTCACAATCTCTGTAAAATCATATCTTCTTAGCACACTTATGACCTTTAGTGTATTTGATATCATAATTGTAGCAAAGACCTTTTTCTCTATTTTCCTCAAGTTGTTGTGGTGTAAACCTTGTAGGTAGTGTGAAGCTAGGAATGGCAACACTTGCATCTTTATAGTTGTGAGTGATAGACCTCCTTGTTGCCATAATTTTACTTCCAGCTTTTCTTTCCACGTTGAATGCATTCTCTAATGACTTAGTTTCCCAAAGGTTAACCTCATGTTGAACGTTATCCTTTAAAGTACCTATGAAGACATCAATCAGATGCTCGTCTGGAATATTAGTTACCTTGATATTCAATCTCTTGAAGTCCTCAATGTGCTCCCCAACTGAACCCTTTTGTTTGAGATTTATAATTTGGCTAAATAATGTATTTCTTTTTGTATCCTCATAATGTGCTATCAATTCCTTTGTAAAAATTGTCCAAGTGACTAGTGCTTTACGAGAACAAAGCCATCAATACCATACAAACTTATTGGGTTCTAAATATAAATATGTAATGTGTAGATTTTGTGTGTGTTTCACATCGTGTAGATCAAAGAACTACTCCATCTGTAGTATCCATGTTACCAAATCCTTGCCATCAAACGTCCTCACATTGATCTTTGGAATGTGGTTAGTCTTCAAACCACCACTGGAGTCTCTAAAATAATAATTCATATTCCTTTTTTCCACATCCTTATTTTTATGGAATACCTTGTCACCACTAGGAAGCCTTTCTTGCGGCAACTTTGTCAAACTTTCCTTCAACCCTTCCACCTTGACATTAATAATCTCTTCCATATATCCTTTTAAACCATCCTTTAAAAATCCCATGTCCACTTTATTGTTTCTTTTAAACCATCTAATTCATTTTTTGTTGCTCTTTGTGAGAGTGAAATTTCTTGCACTTGGTCTCATAATTTTGATATATCATGTTACGTTTCTTCCTCTTCTGCATGCATCATAGAAGATCTTTCTATTGGATTACTAGGTGTATCCATTTCTTTTTATTTGAGGCATAATGGATCAAATAATGACTTGTATGATTCATTATTCCATTTGAATCACTTAAAACTTATTTTTCAAAGAAAATTTAAGCAAATTTAAAAAATACACACATTTTTTCTTCCTTTTTGGAGCTTGTTCTTGAAACTATTATATCTCTATAATTTTAGCCTCCCAAGGTTTGAAACTTTATCTTGAGGTATCTTTCTCTGTTGTCTCTCCAACCCCACAATATAAAGTTATACCAAATCTCCCACAGTGACCTTATTATCGACCAAATTTAGTATATCAAACTTGTATAAACTACCACTTGTCATTGTTTGATCCTTTGGCCCTCAAAATAGAGCCAAGAAACTACAAGCCATGCACTTTCAACAATTATCCTAATGAACCACAGTAAGTGGTTTAAAATGTATTGGCCCAAAAAAATTCTATGTGATTTCTCCTGAATATATTTTGTATAAATTATGAGTCATAGAAGCCTGCATTTCGAGAAGTTTTTTGGAATTCAAATCTGATCAACAAAAAGAAATTTATGATGATTTTCCCTAGGTCACATGTTTGAGACTAGATTTTGGAGCATTCAAAAACCCTAAATTCCTTGGACCATATCTCCAAAAACATATATAAAAAAAAAATGTTAAATTTTCACACAAATTTCACCAAGAGTCTGAATCCACGTGGTAAAATTTGCAGCTTCTGAAGTGTCGTAGAAAAAAAATTATAGCGAAAACTCCAAGAAGGGCTATTTGAAACAACAAAACCATAGGATCCAAAGCTCTATTACCAAATGCTATGTTTATACCTGAAAACAACACAAAAACAGAAGAAGAATATTACAAATCAACGACTAGATATTAATGTCCTTCGAGGGAGAAACCTCCTTTACATCACATAAATGAAAAATTCTTGGATGATTCAAATGACAACACCTCCTTGGTGTATATATGAGTCTAAGGGGTCAAAATATAATTAGGGCCTACATAATAAAAATAAAATAAGTGCACAAAAATAACAATATGGGGGCTACACTAGTATTATAGGGACCTAACATACTTACATATATAATTTCACAAATAGATATAGTTAAAAGATTAGATATAGCTACTTAGAATGTGATATAACAAAATATTTTAGATACACATGACATATATGATCACATTTGTGAAATTGAACTAAGTATATGTTGCTATTGTATAATTCCAACAAGCTAATAGCCAAGGAAGAAGAAAAAATAGTAGGCTAAATAGGCAAAGAAAATCAATGACAAGGTACCAAAGGTATGTCCATAATCATCCCCACACCCTTTATATTTTTCACATCTTCTTTCTTATTAGGCTCATACCCCTTTACACCTAGGGGATTGATCATCTTTTGTGTTTATTTCAACATTGCTTGTCATAAATTACTTACATATATAATTTCACAAAAAGATATAATTAAGATATTCTATATAGCTAATTAAAATGTAATGTGACAATTATTTTTGTATAAGCATGTTATAGCTCCCCACGTTTGTGAAACTAAACTACATATATATTGTTATTGTATAATCATAATAGGGTAGCCAATGAAGAAGTAAAAATTATACGTCAAACATGCAAGGGAAATCAACAACAATCTCTGAAAAGGTATATTTATAACAACTATATAAATATGGATATTTGTATATACAATATTGAAGCCTGTTATGTATGCAAGCTTTGTAATGATTAATTAATGTACATATATATAACTTATGTATATAAACTAAGAAATGTTGGACAAGTGTACAAAGCACTAGTAGCTAGTCCTCCCAAACAATGCAACACTAATAAAAGTAGAGGTTAGTCATCATAAACTATCCATTCATTATGTATTCAAATTACATATGCATGTCTATTTGAAGTATACTAAAATATGCAAATACCATTTTCAGTTTAAACAAAATAGAAGAAAGAACAAATGAATCAGTTGTTGCACTACAAAATGACCCATCAAAAAGGTATGTATATGAAATTCTAAATAATGTAATTGATTTACATTTCAAAATTTCACATAACAAACATATAAATATAGAAATGTCTCTTGTGTTAGCTCTCTCCAAGTAAGTAATGTATACAAGCAAAGACAAATATCTCCACTTAGAATATCAATAAAATGCTTGAACAATCACAAAATTTGACAACTCTTTGTTAGAGACATAATGGTTATATATAGCACATCTCTAAATAAATAAAATAAAGAATATCGCATAATACATGTCGATTTGACAAATGATAAAAGAATGATGACACTAGCTTCTACTATCCTTGGACACCGAATCAAGCAAAATGAGAAAAAAATTTACATGGTACTAGTGTATTGATTACAAACTTCAAACTAAAACTAAATATGATTGTGGTGACTAGGATAAAATAATTTTACTTAATGAATCAAGCATCATAGAATTTTTGCCCCCATTTTGCAAAGAATGCGGTTTCTTTCCAAATACAAGGATTAGGCACCAATAGATAAATTTTGAGGTCTAAAATGGGCCTCTTAAGGAATATTATAAAACAATAGTGGAAATAATAAAATAAGATTAGCTGACATCATAAAATTTTATAGGGAAAAAGGAAAAAAAATATTTTTTGAACTTGTATATTTAACTTATCTCCCTATAGTTTTACTCAAATTTCGAGTGGGAGCACTCATTAGATGCAATAATTTAATTTCTCATCCAAGGAGAAATCACGTTTTTTCACGTTTTTCTCATTTTTATGTAGTAGGGTCCATCAAAAGTATGCATCATGGCTACTCCTTGATTGAGGAATTAAATTTCGCATCCAACTAGAGCCCCTACTCGAAATTTGAGTAAAACTATTGGGAGATAAGTTGAAAATACGAGTTGAAAAATTAGGTTTTTTTTTTTTTTTTTTTTTTTTTTTTTTTTTTTTTTAAATCTGTTTTCTTTTTTACTCCAAAAGGGTGAATCATCCCTCATGGTTGACATCATCATCTTGAATCCTATTGTTTCTTATGAAGTTGATTTTGATTGTACATTTTTGTTTTGAGGCCCATTTTAGACCTCAACATTTCTCTTATGTTTGCGATCAACAAAGAAATGCACCCAATTGGCACAGTTGGTGCAGGTGTCACACTTGCCAAAAATGTGGGTTTGCAACACATATTACATATAAAATATGGATATTTTGATGATGACAAAGTAATATTATGTGTTTGCATATCAATTATTCTCAACTTTTAAAAGATAATATGCATTAGTTTATATTATGTAACTATTGTAATGTCTTCCCTTACAACTGCAACTATTCAAAATGTATGAACACTACTTTATTTCAATGAAACAACAATTGCAAAATAACTTCATAATTGCGAACTTTTCTCAACATTGAAGCACCCAGTCAACAAGTTGCCTAGAGAATTTATTTCCCAAAAACTCTAACTCATATATGAAAAAAAATCATTGGAATTTACATAGCACTTGTCATACTATCCAGAGACATAGTCATCTAGGTCACAAGGTCACAATTTGAAGCATGCCTCACATTATATGTAATTTATTATCACTGTTAATAAGTTTCTTGAGAAAACCTTCTTGCATCCAAATGTCTTTGTCAAAAACAACAAGTAAAATAATACCTTTCTAATCTCTCAATTAGGTCGTCTTATTTTATTGGAAATACATATATATATGTGCATTATTTTATGCGCAGTCTTCAAAAACAAGCTACTAAGGATACATGAGAATGCCTCATGTTATTAGTTAGATTAATCAATTTGTTGTAGCTTCAATTAGGCACTATAATTTAGCATTGGTACTTCGCTTTTCAAGCAAAGTGTTCAAGCCACAATTCATCAACTTCTAGAAGATCCATAGGCCTAAAGACAATTTTAATGCAGATATTATTATGTCAGCCTTCTAAGGAAACCCTAAGCAGGAAGTCTTGCAAACTTAGTTATTTAGATTGAGCTTAGACAATCTGCTGGGAAAATGAGCTTCTTTTATGGCTGATAATCCTTATGAGACTATGAGATTCATTTACAATCAAACATTCAATTAATCTGCTTAATTCTTCTTTGCAGATCTTGAGAGAATTCGTAAATTTTGGTGACCAATACATTTTCCTTCTTGGAGCAAAACTTCAACAAGCTTTAGATGATGAAGGTGAAAATACTAGGGTCTCCCTTCAGAGCTTAAACTTTCCAAAATTCATTTTCCTATATGATTAGGAGTAGTATTTCTCCTTCTACTTGCAAAAATCATTTATCATGATTTAATTCCCTTGAGGATGGAGGTTTCATGAGGTTCAACCCATAAAAAAATAGTATTTCCAAAGCTTATAAATGATGGAGTTCTTTGTTGGTCTATACCAGATAAATTTTAACTTATCACAATGAATTCAGTGAATGAGGCATTCAATCTTCACAAGGTTCATGCCTCAAAAACATTTGGTGTATTATGTGGATCCTGCAACTTCAAGATAAGCCCAATTGAATCCCTAAAATCCAAAAAATGAAACAAATAATTCCAAAACCGTCATCTTATTTTTTGTAATGTTTCTTCATGTCCAAATTTATATTTCAGAGTGATCATAACCAGTTCGTTCAAGTATATATTGAGGCTTATTCAATAGTCTTTTAGTATAGTTTCTCTAGGCATGTAAAAGGGCTTCATGAGGTTAGATGTTGTAATATTTGTTCGAGAAATTAAATTTTAATTTTATTTAAATTAAAAGCTAAAGATAGGGTTTTCATGGAATCAAACATTAGAGGATTTAATTTAATTAAATTAGTAAACCCTTGTACAATAAGATTACTTAAATTATTTTGTTTCTTGGACTAAAGAGATGGTAATTTAAGGTCTTAATGGCATCCAATACCCCTTGTAATACTTGAGGTATTTTTTGAAATATTTTGATCACACCTAAGATGGAAGAACCGTTATTCCTTGAGTTAGCTATGTGTTGTCCTATGGCAGGGTTCCACATCACCATTCATGGGATTTTAGCCCACAATTTGGGGTTTTCAACTTCAAATGAGGATATCTCACAATTTTTTAGGTTGTTTGGGGCATGCCAAATACCACCAGAGTTGGCTCGATGAGGAGAATCCATTGATGAGGATCTTCATGATAATATCAATGATTAGCTTCTTAAAAAACCCTTGACAAGTGTGGGGTACATCCTTAGTCCAAAGAACTCTAACCCTAGAGCTAGGTTTTTGAACCATCCAATAGTGGAGCTTGCAACTTGATGTAATCGAGACAAATGTATGAGTTTTTATTAATAAATTGACATCAATGACAGGTGTTTAGTCATAGTCAAACCCTAGGGTTGACATCAATGAAAACACCATCCAGCAATCTCCCCCTTTGTCATTGATGGAAACACACGTACTCCTTTTGCGAGTACGAATTCCCTTGAATTCATGTCTCAATCTCCTTTTCATGATTTCTCTCGCCCTTTGACATAATGGCAAAGGGTGACTTCCCCTGCCAATATGCTTGATTTCGTTGGACCTATAATATGTTTGTGCTCCCCTTGACGAGAATCCTTCCTCTATATTCCTACAAAGTATCTGTTAGTCTTCAAAAAATTTTCCTTAATAATTGTTGCAACAACAAATCTCCCCCTATCATATTATGCTTCATACGAATTTCCACTACTAATTATGGATCAAATTTTCCTTTCGAAACTTACAATAGATGAGACATTCTACAATTTACTCTTAAAACAGTGTTGATGATTCCTTTGAGTTTTTATAATAATTTATCACTTTTGACTTGTATTCCTTTGAATTTTCTTTTCCCCTTGATTACATCAAGTTAGAAGCTCCATTGTTGGATGGTTGAAAACCCTAGTTCTAGGGTTTGGGTTCTCTAGACTAAGGATATACCCCACACTTGTTAATGGTTCTTGAAGGATATCATTGATATTGTCCTGGATATCCTTGTCAATGGATTATCCTCATCGAACAGATTCTGGTGGTATGTGGCACGCACCGAGCAGCTTCCCAGATTGTGGGATATCCTCGTTTGAAGTCGAAAACCCCAGATCATGAGCTACGACCCCATGCATGGTGACGTAGTGCCCTACAATAGGCTAGCACTTATTTAACTCAAGGAAGAAGGGTTCTTCCATCTTAGGTGTGGGGAAAATATTTCATAAAATACCTCAAATATTACAAGAGGTATTGGACACCATCAAGACCTTAAATTCCCATCTCCTCAATCCAAGAAACAAAATGATTAAAGTAATATTATTATACAAGGGTTTCCTAATTTAATTCAATTAAGGCCATTAACATTTGATTCCACAACCACCCTCTCTTTATATTTTAATTTAATTTCTTCAACATATCTTCCAACGTCTAACCGCATGAAGCCCTGTTTCATGTCTAGAGAAACTATATAAAAATGATATTGAATAAGCCTCAATATATACTTCAATGAACTTGGTATGATCACTTTGAAATATAAATTCATACTTGAGGAAACATTAGAAAAAAATCAGAGATGTTTTTGGAATTCTTTGTTTTCTTTTTGGGATTTTAGGGATTCAATTGGGCTTACCTTGAAATTGCAGGATCCGCTTAATACACCAAAGGTTTTTGAGGCATGAATCTTGTGAAGATTGATGGACTTATTCACTGAGTTTGTTGGTATAATTTAGAAGTCATTTGGTATAGGTCAATAAATAACTCCATCATAAGAAGCTTTGAAAATATTGTTTTGTTCATGGGTTGGACCTCATCGGACCTCCATCCTCAAGGGCATTAAACTGTGAGAAAATTTTCCTTTGTAAGTGGAAGGAGAAACACTACTCCTAATCCTACAGGAAAATGAATTTTTGCAAGTATAAGGTCAGGAGAGAGACCCTAGTCTCTACGACTTCATCATCTAAAGCTTGTTGAAGTTCTTCTCCAAGAAGGAAAAGGTCTCAGTCACCAAAAAATTTGAATTCTCTCTAGATCAGCGAAGAATATTTAAGAAAATTAATTGAAGGTTTGATTGTAAAAGAATCTCATAGTCTCATATGACCTATCGGCTAGGAAAGAAGCTCCTTTCTCTAACATATTGTCTAAGCTCAATCTAAATCAATAAGGTTGCAGACTTACTACTTAGGGTTTCCTTAGAAGGCCGACATAATAACCTTTGCATTAACATTGTCTTCAGGCCTATGAATCTTTTAGAAGTTGACAAATTATGGCTTGAACACTTTCCATGACGGGCGAAGTCTCGGGGCTAAATTACAGTGCCTAATTGAAACTACAATAATTTGATTAATCTAACTAATAACACGAGGTATTCTCGTGCATCCTTAGTAACTTGTTTATGAAGACTTTGCATAAAAGAATACACATATTTATATGTTTGTCTAGAAAAATATGTCAACCTAATTGAGAGATTAAAAAGGTATTCTTTTATTTTATTTTTTTTTATAAAGACATTTGGATGCAAGAAGGTTTTCTCAAGAAACTTGTTGATAATAATAATAAATTATATATAATGTGAGGCATGCTTCAAATTGTGACCTTGTGACCTATTATGATGGTGTCTCTAGATAGTATGACAAGTATGGTGTAAATGATAATGATTGTTATGCATATATGAGTTAGGGCTATTGGCCAATAATATGGTCTGGGCAACTTGTTGACTAGGTGCTTTAGTGTTGAGAAAAGTTTGCAATTTTGAAGTCTTTCCACAAAGGTTACATGGAATACTTGATTTCTTTTGTTCAAAATTGATGATCACATTTCCTGACACAACAAATACCACCAACATGGCAACGATTTAGAAACATTCATGTGGCAACAATGTGTGTGGTGATTGACTTAATAATGGTGATTTTACTTGGCTTGACTACAATGACCTTATTAACATAATAAAAGTAATCTTGTTAATAGTGTGGCATGATAGTACACTTGATGATCTGACCTTGAAGCAATTGTGGCATGATAGTGATCTACATGAGAGTACGCTTAGTATTCAACAATGTATTTTGGTACTTGGAAGTTGTTAGGGTCCTATAATTTTTATAGGACCGTTTGATTATAGCTGATCATTATTATGTTTGAAATGTTGTAAATAATATTCCATGTTGTAAATTATTTCCAAAAAAAGGTCAAAACCTTAAGAAAAATCAAATAATATGCTTGCAAGTCAAAATGCAGCATTAGAGGATAATTAAGTATGTTTAGATTAAATTAATCACATCATTTAAATGTGACAAGTTATGTGGCAAATCCTCCATCTTGTGAAGTCTTCAAAGAAATCAGGGATAAATTAGCCGATTTTCAAATTTATGAAGATTTTTTAACGGTCATGTTTTGTTGTTTGAAATTAAGAAAATTTTGTCCTAAAAGTAAAGTTTTTTTGCTTGAGTTAGTTGTCAAAAGATTCCAGAAGGATACTGAACTTTTGGATTATCATATTCAGTCTCATAATTTCTGAGATCCTAAACAATACGTGGAAAATCTTCCTTCTCCAAAACAAGAGGAGATTGTATGGTCGTTTGATTTACATATTACTGAGAATTATGTTTTCGAGTACAAGACTGAAACTGAATAGTTGGAATCAAGGTTTAACCTTGAGAATACAACTGATGAAATCTTTCATACTCAATCGGTCAATGTAGGTCTGCAAGGTAAACTTAATCATGCCTTTACTGATCCTATAGAAAACTAAATGGAGGTTCTTTTCAGCTCAAGCGTTCAATCATGTTTTCATGACCAGATCCAACAACAGTTGCCATTGCACTCTACAACTTTGATTTTATGGACAAAAATTCAAGTTGTCCTTTTCATTGCGCTAACAAACAGTTAAGAAGTCCATTTGTTTTAGCAACTACTTGACTGGCTTCATTGGAATTTTTGTATTATTTGATTTAGCATAATTCTCAGTAGTGTAGAGTAGGTAGTAGTGTGCAAATAAGCTCAACACTCTGAGCATCTTTTTCGAGCATTCTTTTCAGTTTCATTTTCAGATTGCAATTCAGATTTCACTTCAAGGGTATATTTCAGTTTTCATTGTGCATAATGGTTTTGATTTTAGTTTGAGAGTTTTTCAATAGCATAGATTTTATAGCAGAACAGGTTGCAGGTTTTGGGATTAGCCCAATGGATCAGGCTACTAGTCTATGGTGTTCTTGACACCTCACAAGGAGAGTTCCATCCCCAGCTGGAGCCTATGTTAGGTTCCTATAATTTTTATAGGATCCTTTTATTATAGTTGATCATTATTATGTTTGAAATGTTGTAAAAAATATTCCATGTTGTAAATTATTTCCAGAAAAGGTCAAAACCTTAAGAAGAATCAAATAATATGCTTGCAAGTCGAAATACAACATTAGAGGATAATTAAGTATGTTTATATTAAATTAATCACATAACTTAAATGTGATTAAGTAAATTGTAATAAGGCCTTGGTACTATAGCTTTGATTTTAGTGCAGAGTTGAAAACGGCAAATGGAGATTTGTCATATGTGGTTAAAAGGTGCACATGTTCATGCTCCCAATCACAGTGCCTTTGTCATCGAACGGCTCCAACACCCTTTCAGACCCCCTTGCTATGATTCTCTTTAACGGTGAGGGGGAGGGGGTCTGAAAAGCGGTTTCCCCACCGCTACATGTCCTTCCCTCGTGATTTCAGACCCCCTCCCTCGTATACCGTTAACCACTCCTATCCCCCTCTGAAATCTGCCAACCTTCTCCCCCTTTCCCTCTAGCTCTTCCCGCACACTCCCCTCCACTCATATTCTGACACCTGGCCATGTCCATTATGTAATTAACATTTAACCTTGTTGTCACTCCTGCGCCACTCACTGGTTGCCACTTAGACTATTATCCCCAATCACCTCCACGTAATTTCTCCACATCACCCTTGTAGACCCCACTTCCTTTCCTCCACATCATCCCCCATCTCCATGTCACGTCCCACCTCCATGTCATATGTTTGTTTCATGGTCAGTTAAACTATTTTTTTTCCTATATAGAAGAGTAATGTAAAACATGGTTTACAAAAAGATGAGAATGAATTTTCAAAAACTAAAAGTGGTTTTGGTTTCCAACATCATCATGTACAAAAACATCTCTCATTTTTATAACCTCTATTATGGTTTGGGATATTCAGATGACTCTTTGTAGGCATATTTTCCCAAATTTTTCTGTTTTTAGCCAGTGTTTTCAAATTTATTTTCCGAGCAGGTGGAAATGAATTTTCAAAATCTGAAAGCAGTTTTTGTTACCAACATCATCATTTAAAAAAACTCTCTTTGTTTTCTAACAACGATTATTTTTTGGGATATACAAAGGGATTACAAGACCCTATTTTTCAAAATTTCGTGAGGAAAAAGCTCAAAGACAGTTAGTGACTTGGATGCCACCTCATCAAATAAGAGTTGTTATCAAATTTGAATTACTCTTCTTTGTCACCATCAATCCATAAAGATAGTGTAAAGTAGATTCATTAGTTTTGAATGTCCTATATTTAAATTCTATTTGTGTAATATAATTTGAGATATTTGTAACAAATCTTGATATTTTTTCAAGATATTTTAGTTTAGAAATTTTATAAATACTTCATCATTTGAAGAGATGTTGGTTTTTGTACAAAGAAACTCTATTGTATATTTTTCTGAAGCATCAACAGATTTTCCAAGTAATACAGAAGCTCTTTCACAAGATTCATGTGTCAAGTTGTTGTTGAAGTACATTTATCTATCTCATGTGTTTATACTTCTTTGTTTATAGCACATATTTGTTTTCAAAATATGAATTATTCAATAGATAAATAAAGGGTATAATTTGTTTAAATCTACGCTCTACACCTGGCTACGAATAATTTTTATGTTTTCTTCTGATCTTTGAATATAGAATTTAGGTAACAATTCTCTATATTTAAAAGTGAACCTTAATCTATTCTTCTTCTCCATTTCACAGTCTTTAAAGAATCCATTCAGTTTGGCTACCTTGCCTTGTGAGATCTATTTGTAGATACTATAGTTAATCTGTATTTTAAGTAACAAAATCCATATCCCAATGGAAATCTAGTAATCAACCAAGCATTCAAAAAAAAATCAAACCCCAAACTTCATAACTAGCCTAATATTTAATCAAACAAAGTTAAATCTTACAGAGAGAGTCCTCTCTGAAGCTGAAAGGGATAGATCCCAGCTTCCAAAGTTGGTTTGTGGTTACCTTGGTGATTTTCTTCTACAACCTTAGAAAATTACTGAGTGCTAACAATAGTGTTCCTTGTACATGATAGCTTCTTGTTGACAATAGTACCCTAAGGACATTATGTGGCTTGATGTTATGATAGTACTTGACTAACATAACACAATGGTTCTTGGGTTTGGGAATATTGCGCAAAAGTCAGTTGATGTGGGAACTAAAGTTTGATGTGAAAATTTTGTAGTGGTTTAGTTTGGAATTGTGATTGGGAAAAGGTACATTTGACGATGAATATTATTTGAGTAATGATTATGCAATGTTTGGTTTGAGCATAGTTGAGAAGCCAGGTTTCCACGAGTTGACTGTGATATACATACCAATCAAAGAAGAATAATTTCATTACAGTTTCTTTTTATTGTTTAAGAGCACAGGAGGATCCATTCTGAAAATTGTGAAACATGTTACAACGACTTATAAGGGTGGTAGGGTGGTGTGAGGAAGGTGATCGGAGTCACCTTCAAGGTGGCGTGGTGGTGCTAGGGAAGGTTGTAGCCTACATAGGGCATTGGAGTATGCATCCAATTATAACTGGTAAATAAGGTGTTGGAGCATCCATTTGGTTTGAGCCTGATATCTAGTGCATTGGAGCATCCTCCCAGTTGTAGTTGGTAAAACAGGGTGTTGGATCATCCTACAAGTTCACTCCTATCAACCAATCGATTGGATTATTCATCAATTGGAGATGAAAACTTGATGTAATTATTTTGAATACAAACATTAAGAAGTGTTCAATGGTTTTTGACCCGGAGGGGGTTTTCAACCTAAAAATATGTGTGTCTATTGTCTTGATTATTGTGTATTGTTGAATGGTGTTGTTTACTGTTTATGTTATTTGATACTGATTAATGTGAATTACTATTGAAAATTAACTTAATGCTCTGAAAATACTAAATTGTTACTAATTGCAAAGAAATTTTTATTCCCCCCTCTCAGTATTTCCAACAATTGGTTTCAGAGCGGGTTTCTTCAGCAGCATCTTAACAGTTGGAAGGCAGATCTTAGAGTACAGAGATTGGAAAATCAAAGAAGCAAGCCACCAAGCATTCAAAGGAAATTCGAGGTATTGAAATAATTTTAGATCTTATTAATGTTGATAATTGGCAGGAATCTATTGAAGAAGAAGATGAAGAGATGAACAAGATCGAATTTCAAAGTAAAATTATCAAAGTTATAAAGGATCTTAAGGTTGAAAAAGGAAATGTTAAACTTCTAGAAGATGAACTGAAGATAGCGAAAGAACATGCCAAAAGCCTCAGTAAGAAGAATGGAGAATCAAAGGAGATCATCATCAGTCTTAAAGTACAGTTGGAAGAATCTAGAAAAGTTCAAGAGACATTTAGAGGAGAACTTGAAGAGAGTAACAAAGAATGGAAGAACACTGAGAAAGAAAATTGCATACTCAAGGAAGAAGTTTTGGTTTTGAAACTCTAAAAAAGGAAGAAGATAGGAAAGAGAAATACCTAGCAAGACAAATAAAAGAATATAATCAAAGGTACATATCTAAAGTTGACCAAAAGCAAAAGGAATTGGATATAGTTGTTGCAGAAACAGACAGGCTTAGGAAAGAAAATGAAAGTAAGAAGGAATAGATATAGGTCCTTAATAGAGAAGTAGAAAATATCACTCTTCTAAAGCTACAGGTAGAGGAGGAAGAAGAAAAAACAAAATTGTTGAAAATCATATTTTAGGAAGACCTTGCTAAACAACAAGAAGAAATTGATGCAACCCTTAATGAAAACAATAAGTTCAAGGATTGGAAAAAGGAACACTTGCAATCTATTGACAAGAAATATCAAGAATTGTATTAGTTGAAGATCAAGGCAAAAAGAGAAGGTAAATCTCCTTGTGATGAAGGCACAAGATCCAAGAATTCACAAAATAAAAAGAAAATTGATTAAAATGAAGGATCAAAGAAGATTAATAATGTTGTAGATCCAAAGAATGATGTTGATGTAATCAAGGAAAAAGGACAGCAAAAGACTATACCGCCATCTTTGAAGAAGAATGAAAACCAAAGACCATCCGAACAAGATTACTCATCCAAGTACGCTAATTTGTTTAATGGTTATTGTTTTTCATGTATTAACTTTGGACATATGGCCAGGGATTGCAATTTTTTTTTATAGGTACAATGATCAAGGGCATTATCAAAACCCTAGATTTAGGTTTGTAGGGTTATAAGATAGGTTTCACGATAACTTTGTCAGCAGAATGTACATGTTAGTTGCTCCATCACCTAGGCCAAATATTGAATGTTTCAAATGCCATAACTATGGCCATATAACTCATGATTGTAGATACAAGGAGGAATCCTCCATGAACGATTGCCTGAACATTGAATGCTACAAATGCCATAATTATGGGCACATAGCTCGCAATTGCAAGTATAAGATGGAATTAACCATGAATGACAAACTTGACATTAGGTAGAAGAAGGTCTGGAAACAAAATAGTTACAAGAAGATTAAGCAGATAAAAAGGTCTCAATAGTCATTCTTTCAGATTTCATAATGGTAAAAGGTCATGATGAATCAACAAGAACATTGGATGATGACATTTTTCATGATGATCTAGTCAAAGAGCTAGGTGATACATTATTTTGAAAGATCCAACTTGTTGACTCATCGAATTTTGAAGAGGGGTAGTCTATGTAGAAATTTTGCAAATTTCGAAGACCTATCTATTAATAAGCTAACAATTCACATACATTCAAAATTATGAATAAAATAGTAGCTACTACACCAACCAACATCCAACATCCACATTGATAAAGAATTTGTTGTAGTGGCTACAACCACCCTCTAAAATTTTGGCTATGCTTCAATTTTGGAGCCTTCCTTCTAAACCTCAACAGCTCATCTTGGACTGGTCGAGGTACTTGTGCTTCGATTGAGACATATCCTTTTAGTTTGGCTTGTGTTTTCTTACTTAGTTCATTTTATAACCCAAAACCTGATCTCTTAACTTGGTCCTTTGACAGTTCTGGGCTTTCCTTAGAGAACTGCACAATTCTTGAGGGAAACTGGCCTTTGCTCTTGGGAATTGCGCAGTCCTGATTGCCAGTGAGCCTTGAGCTCAAGAAATGTGCAGTACTGGATGGAAGACAACCTTGGGTTGGGAAATTGTGTAGACATGAGAGGCAGCCCAAATCCACTCAACCCAAAAATTATGCAGACCCCACTGTGCTTAGAAACTATGTAGTACATCAACCAGAGAGTTTACCAGTCCTTTCCAAAATTGTGCAATATTTCTGGGAAATGCATGGCAGTTTTCCTAAAAAATGAAGAAAGATAAAGCAAAAAAATCATCCCTAGAAAATATGGATCTATTTTTAGTAACTTGAAGCAAGCACTTTCATTATTTTTAGACGTTTCCCCCAAGTGTCGCTTTTGTCCTTGATATTTTGCATGCGCATCATAAGTTCCAATTTTCTTAATTCTATGTAATGGACATGCCTAGAGCTCATTTTTACATTTTATCATCAAACTATATCATTCCCAAGGAGATTAAGGAACCTTCGGAGCATTATCATCGCTTTTCCAAGTGATTTTTTCTTTATCGCTTCTTTGCCGCTTTTTTGTTGTTTTTTGTCTTTTTTCTTGTGTGAGTGTTGTTTCACTTGTTTCTCTTCATGGTTTTTGGTGTTTTAACTTGTTTTAGCTTGTAGAAGTGTTGTTGCAAGTTATAGATTTCCTTTCACAAGTGTTGCATGAGTTTTCCCGTTTTTGCACCAACGGTCGTCGTCATGGCGACTCTCTTCACATGCTTCATTTCCTTCAGTTTAATCAATTGTTTCACTTGCTTCACATGTATGCATCTATACTTATTCATATCTACATTCAACATCACAACATCTTTGAGATCTACTTTTTTTCCCACTCCCTTGGGAAGATCTGGGTTTCCCTTGCTTGGATCTCATTATGCAAAGCATGCACTACGCAATCTAGGGACTCAAGGCTTTCGCTTGGCCTTTGGAATTACGTAGAGCATGGCCTGAGATGAATCCAACTACACATTGCACAATTCCAGGATTCAGTCTCCCATCTTGGCCTCTGAGACTCTGCAATGCACAATGTCTCCCAAGCTTATGCCTATACTGAACTACACATTGCGTAATTACAGCCATCAAGCTTCCACATTGACAACTGGGACAATTATTCAATCACCCCTGTCAGTCAAAATTGTGCAATCTCTCTCATCATATGCCCTGATTTCTTTCCATGAAGTTAGATTTGCAAGAGATAATGTTTGCTTACCATGGGTGTCCTTTTTGTCCCACATGTGCCACACGCGTGAAACACTTCTCTCCAGCAGTCATTGTTACCATGGCACCAAAGCGAGTTGCTTGAAGAGAGACCATGGAATGTAGTATTGGGGAAGCATTGAGAAAGAACCAGTTAACTTGAAAATATATGTGGACACTCAACTTTTCATAGAAAAGGAGTCAACACTAACATGGCAGGAAGTCCAACAACAGTAGTAAAAGGAAGTTATCTATTACACGATCATGGAAAAAGGAAGTTTCTAATAGAATAGAGGGAGAGCAAAGTGGAAAGGTGAAAGCATATTCAATATTCATGCAGGAAGCTTTGGTAGAAGAAGCAAAAGGAAGCGGACGATCTAGACAACAAAGTGAAGGAAGAGAGAAAAGTAGAGATTGCAGGTAGCAGAACTAAGATCGCAACAAGAAGAACAACAACTAAAGGAAGAATGGGATCTAAGGAGGAAAGAACGGTAAGAGAAACAGAAATAGGAAGAATAAAAAAGGAAAGGCGTGATGATAGAGGGAACACCACCTATACAGGTTGAAGAGTTGGAACAACCAACAACAGAGGAGGAGAGTGAATAGATGTAGGATTGGGAGCTTGCTCAGCAGATTGAGCGATTGATTAAAGTGACAAACATGGAGTTGAAGCAAGAGCCACATAATGAAGACACTTACCTGATGTCAAGAGCACCATAGGTCATCTCTTAGTCTCCACCACCTCTAGTGTTAGAATCATCCCCAAGCGACCAAGGAGATGTTGTTCTCCTTAATGATGATCTGGTCATGGATGTGTACAATCTATCATTTGACGAGTTGCAGAAGAATATTGTACAGGTGTGGAGAAAACACTTTCGAGATGATCATGCATCACTTGCATTCATCAAGGAAAGGGTGAGACACCACGAAACATCCAATTGCAATTTCCCAAGTCATATTTTCCTGTATAGGAGAAAAAACTCAAATGTTCTATACCTGACGGCCAAGAATGAACAATTGGTAAAGAACATGCAGGCTGCAAGGCAAAAGGCAGAACAACTTCAAGCATCATGGAAGAATGTAGTTTCTGATGAGGAAAATGATACTCGTTGAAGTATCAACATCTGGTGATACCATGCAGAGGCTCTATGACATATTTTTCACCGTGCATAGAGTAGTTATCTGTGTTCATCGCTTATAGTGGCACAACCAAGAATTTGTTCAAACTCTTAAGAACATACATGCTGTCATCGCCCATGTACAAGAGTGGACAATCTGGTACAAAGGGGCTCCACTTGAATTAGAAAAGAAGATGAAGCCACTGACAGAGCTGGAGAAAGCAAATTTCTGGATGTTGACCCAGAACTATGAGCAACTCGTCCCATTCATCGGCAGCATACAAACCTCATATGTGCGGTTGTATGATATTTTCGATGTCATGGAGAGAAAGAACATGATCCCATCAATCGGTTCCCTCATCGATGCTAAACCCAAGAACCAAGTTTGTCTAGAGATCAATGAGTACATGAGGTAACTGACATGAGAGGCCACCAGGGAAGACATGGAGTTGAAGACAAAAAACTTGAAAAAGTGCATTGGTGGTCCTTTCAAGGTCAACACCATGCTACTCATGCTTTAGAACGAGTTGCATACATGTTCCAAGACCATCTACCTAGATGTCGTGGAGGCAAAAGTATGCTTCGAGGAAAACACCATCAAACAGTTTGGGGACACCATCACACAATACCAAGCTTGGCATCAATATGTGACCAAGAAGCACTAAGTGGAGGTTGTCAAGTTGTTATTTCCCCAAACATCAGAATCATAGTGTTTTGTCTTTTTAGGTTGTCTCTATCCTATTTTGTCTTACATGGGTATATGTGGAAAATGTAATATTAGTTGTAAATATGTTGTAAGTGAAATTCCAAGTGTCATTAGTGGAATTTGAAAGGTCATCATGTTATGTAATGAGTTACTTGTAAAGAAGTTGAAGAGTCATGAGGGTAGTCAAAGAGTCACAAAGGGGAATGTCAAGGGTCACCCCACCCTTTGTTATAAATAGAACCTCATAGCTCATAGAATGGGATTTTGGGAGCAAATATTTTGGCTAAACTTAGGCTTAGAAAAGGCTTGGCAGTATTGTGAAGAGCCTTGGCTTCTCCTTAGCATAGAGAGAGTATACTTCTTTGGAGGAGTAGGTGTTCTTTACTGTGATGTTCCACTACTCGGGTTAGTGGTCATCAATGGTATATGTATGGATGGAACTTTGACTTACGATAATAATATCAGAGTGGGCATGCTTTCATGCATATGTTGTTAATTTAGTTGGACTATTCTGGTTGCTTTAGCAATGTATGTTGTTTAACTTACACATATTCTTATGAACTACTTTGTATGAAATTTTATGAATCTTGTTGAATGTGTGTTGTTGGATTAACTCATCACTTTAATTTGTGGACTATTATGCATTTTATCTTGTGATGTCATTATGCTCACGTGTTCCTTTCAAGATACATACTATTACAAGCTTCTAAGCGGTGAACTTCATTTTCCCCTTCATGTGTTAAAACCTTCATGCATCGCATTTGACTCTCCGCAAGGTCACACTTTCTCTCACCCAAATTTATCATACTTACCTTTGCATGCTACCACGGTCAAGGAATTACACTACCACCCACTATCGGGACTCCTACTCCAAACTTTTTGAGGTCTAGTTGGGACTTCATATCTTTTTTGAATTTCTGCACATATTTCATGACCTCTATCCAAATCATAACCCCGCCATGTTTCTCCAACTTTGATGATTTCAAAGTGCCAGTGAGCATTATATATGACTTGTCCAGATATAGCTCAATGGCGAGGATGGAACAACCTCATTCAAGCACAAAGTTTCTTTTGTTGGCTTTTGTGACAGGCATTATGTCCCGTTGAATGACATTACCTATGGGTTGTTCGATTTCACGTTCGAAGGGCATGCAAAGAAATTGTGTCACACATTTCCCACAAACTCTATACACTCTTTTCATCATTTTTTTAGAGAATTGTTTCACGAATTTGTTCTTTATGATTGTAAAGCCTTGAATCAAAAAAATGTAAAATTGTGAAAATCACATGAATTATCTCTTCAAGATTTTCACGATCATTTTCTTCACTACTGTTATGAATTTCCTGAAGATGAAGTTGAATGGGAATTTTTGGAGGAAATATTTCAATATCTTGTTCATGTTTTTAAGAATCCACATGAGTTATAATCTCTCTATCCTCTCTCAACATACCTCAATGTTAGAGCTTCTAAATCTAATATAGGCAAGGTTGATGTCCCAGGTGACCCTCCGTCCCATTTTCATTAAACAGATCTAGCTCTGCAGAACGAGGTGGGAGAATTTGAGAATCCACCTGTTGATTTGTCACCATCAACTCCTGCCCCACCTACTCAGGATTTATGTGCATATTTGGACTATAACCTTGAAGGTTGTCATGTCGTATTATCTCCTCAGCCTTTGTCCTTTGGTTATTTTGATCCTATGGATTTTGGTGTGTTGTGTTCATCCGACTCGGATCTCACATGTGATGTTCACAAGGATCAAGTTCTGGACGAAGTTGGTGTTGAACAACCAACCTGTGCTATCATTTTTAATGAGTATGTGTGGGAGTCTAAACAAGAATCTGTGGTGAAGGATGACCTCCTTCTATCCACACCTCATCCACTTTATCTTGACATCTTCCACAATTCTTCCATTTCTTTTCTATCTTGTGAAAATTCATTTCAATATGTTTCTATCTCTAGTCATTTGAAAAACACATTGAATGCCAGTTTTTCATTGGAATGTGGAGAGGACAAACCTATCTTCCCTGACCCTCCCAATATCTCATCTTACCTTTCTGAAAATATAGAGCGTAAAATTTTCTCATTTTTCATCATACCCTCTTTACGATTTGTCAGATCATGAGGATGTCGCCGACCATCATATTGAACTTTTTGATTTTGGCTGTTGTGATATTTTCATTCACTCATTTGATCATGATTCTAATTTTTCTACTATTGATATCTCTAAGACAACGATATTTCATGATCCATCTTCTAATGAATTGGAAACTCCTCAAGCTGTTGAGACACCTCAGCCCGAGCTGATGGTTATGTAAGGTTCTCGTAGCCTTGAGGTTAGTTCCACTTCTGATCAGAAATTTGTGAAACCTGTCCAGGCTCCTCATCACTTTGTTGTTTACACTGAAAACCAATCTATTTCACAGTTTTTGCATCCTCCACCAGAATCACATGATCCTATTGTTTAAGAATTGTAGGAGTTGTAAGTAGTAAGCACTGTTGCGAAACATAAGTTTTCTTCTTTCTTTATGTTTGCTTGTTTTTCAAGTTCAAAGTTGTGTACATGCTTGTCTTCCACGCGCAATGTGATAGGAAACCATGATACGTCCGTAAAATGCCTTTGATGTGCTTTCCATCGTTACTTTTTTGTGGATAAATTCAAGATTCGAACTTATTAGTTTATGTTGTTATATCTTTCTTGTCTATTGGTTTTATTGCATATCTTTCTTGTCGATCATGCTCTCGCCTTCAGGGGCCAACCAATGCATTGATGGATGCATTGGAAGTTTCACTTCACATGAGTTGGCGTATGTTCTTCTTAGTTTAGGAATAGGAGTAGTGTTTGATTTTCTTGTTTTTTCCTGATTTGCTTACTTTGTTTTTCTTTGTCTTGCTTCTTTCCTGTTGGACACCTAATCCTCTAAGGGTTGGTGTGGAAGCTGAATAATCTAAGGAAGTCCAAGAGACCTTGGAATATGAAACCAAAGGTCATATGAATGTACTATAAATGTATATCATTTGTTAATAATAGATACACTCTCATGCTTATCATTCATCTTTTGTTTTTGCCATGTATGTGTTTAACATGGTATCAAAGTGGGAATACTCCTGCTCTGCTCCAATTTGAGCCACTAGTATTGTGGCCTTTCCCTGCATGTTAGTTTTTTCTGTCAGAACTGCACCTAAGTGCTCTACCATTCCTCCACAGGAAATTTTGGGCAAGCCAAACCTGGGTGTTTTTAGCGTGTCAGCTCTGCCTCATTGCTAAAACCTGTCAGCGTTGCATCTGCCATCACTCACCATATACCATGCTGCCATTACATTGAATCCGACTCCAGTCCATATGCCCCTCATACCTCGGCATCGAAGCATTTTTTTTCACCCATCTAATATTTCCTTCCAGGTTTTGAAGCTACTCAACACATATTTGAAAGTTGCTCCTCCATACAAATGCGCTGCCCCTAATCCACAATGATCCATAATCCTGAATACCATCTTTAATCCAGAGAGCTAGAGAAGTTACATAATTTGAAAGGATATTCTAGTATGAAATCCTAGTATTCTAATGTTTTGGATTCATGCGGAAAAGAATCATTTGAGTCGAGCAGATCTGCTCATCGTTGACTCCTTAACTCGCTTTGGGGTGTAATGTCGTTTAAGTTGAAGGGACTTTCGTTCTCTGGGTTTACGACATCTCCATAATCCTAATTATAACGTATACTCTACTCCTTTTTTTTGCTTGTCAGAACTTGAGCATTTTATTCCTGGTTCCGTTGATGTTCGAGATACGCTATGTTAGAGTTTTGGTGCTTGTTATTTTTCCCGATGACCAGCTTCCATGGCGAAATCATAGGTAGAGAGGCCGGAGGGATGAAGGGTGTTCCCATATCTATACAGCTTCTTTAAATTAACGAGAACGAAGGAAAGATCTGAGGCAGCGACGAGAGCTTGAAGAAAGATGAGGGCGGAGGGCAACAGAAACAAAGAAATAGACTTCTTGTTGCTATGCACCCCATCAAACTTTTGGAGGGTAGTGCACAATTGAGAGAATAACAGTACCGAGGCCTTGAAAATAGAGGATATTCTATAAATCAAGTCGTGTAAATCTTGAGCTCTGTAATCCATGATTTCAAATATTTCATAGATATAGTTCTCCTCTGGAGTCACGTGTATTATAGCATAAGCTTGGTCTTCAATGGCATTCATGGAGTAGCCTTTGCTGCTGCTTAAGGAGGGACCGCTATAGATGTTTCATGTCTATTGCAGAGAAGAGATTCTGGTGTTTTTTCACCTACCTTATCTTGAGCAATGGTGAGAGGAAGTTATCAACTGACAACGATGACCCAAAACGGAGAAGGCTACTAGTACCAAGCGGGAAGAAGGCTGAGCCCTGCTAAATGTTGCTGTAGAGAAGGCCCCCGCTAGGGTTACACCGCGATAAAGATGAACTTCCAGTGTCACCATGGCTTCTATTGATTCATTCCTGGACCAAAATTGTTGCCCAGTGGATTTTGCATCATAGTTTTCAGCACTTCGGATGTGGATGGAAAGCCAATCCGTTTGTGTATACGATGCATGGAGGCACATCAGAGGGTCTGTAACTATCATATTGGTTTGAAGATTGGAGTTAGCACCAGAGTTTTATAATATACCTTTGATGTTGGCATTGATTGCTCCCTATCTAACCTGCATTAAGATTCATGTGACCTGCATTCGATTCATGTGCAGAATTTGATTTATTAGGTAGCTATATTCAACATGAAGTTCCAAATCAATGTTTCCTAAAATATGCAGTGGTCAACACATCCAGTTTAAAAAAAAAATGTAAGAAAATCTTAATGCTAGTTGAGGCATATTCATGTTGATTCTTGATTAATATTTGTTTCAGTTTTTGAGTAGTCATATTAAAAAAGGGTTATAGTGATTGCAGTTATAGTCCATTTGGTTTGCAAACTTGAAATTTCTCATTTAACCAACCAGTTTTGTGTAAATTTTAGCCTAAGGTATTAATAGTATAGTTGGAGAAAATGGCTAGACTTTATGATGCATTAGAGTTACTGAATACACTAATACATTCCACTATTGATGGGATGGTAAATGTTAGCAAAGACACACTCACATATATTCAGACCTCTCTACAAAATGCACAAGAATAGATTGATTTTTTGCAGCTTGAATCTCAACTACAGCAGGAATCATTATAGTAGTGGAGTCATCATTTTGAACCTGTTTCTGTTCAGAAAATTGAAACAAACTCCCATAAGCAGCAAATTGATCAGATCATTGAGCCCCTCTCAGGAGTAGTTGTACATGCAGATGAACAAATTCAGTCTGCACTTCCCAAGCCCATCATTAGACCTTGGGAAGAGCTTGTCCACAAAAAGCACATAATAGGTCTTGGATATGATAAGGAGGTTTCCTTTCATATTCCAGATTACTCAAAGCCCATCAAGTTTCGAAGTGTTGGATTCCTTCATGATAGTTCACCTTCAGTTGTTCCAGATTCTTCCCCTCTTCCACATCAACAATAACAGATTGTGAAATGCCAACACTGTGACAGAGTTGGCCACATGAAAGACGATTGTTTTGATCTTCATCCATGTAAGCGTTGTCATAAAACCAATCATTTTTCAAACAAATGCTTTAGAAACAAACCTCCTGCAAGAACAAAGATTCATCTTGGATCGATCGCTTCTTGGAAATGGGCTTCAATAACCAAGAAGATATTTTTCTCATACAATAGGATTTGTTCTCGAATATTGAAAAGTCTTGCAGTTGATATCTCTTCATCTTCTCATCTTGTATCTGATAGGAGGGAAATGATGGTTATCTAGAAGCTTCAAAGTCACATCAAGTGAGCCTGAGCCACAACCTGCCATATCAGATTTAGAGTTGTAGCCAGAGACAAAGATGCCCTTGAGCATGCCTTCAGTTGGTGATGCCTCTTCAAAGAATTGAGGACACTTCCTCTAGCAAAATACTTCAACTTATTTCCAGTTTTGGAAGAGTTCCAGGAATTGCATTAAGCATTCTAGAGTTGGTGGTAATCCTTAAACCATCACAGGTTGAGACTTCCCTTTTCAGGTTGAGGTTCTCCGTTTTATGTGGGGTGAGACATCCCTTTATGGTTAAAGGTTTCCCTCTTCAAAATATCAAGATCACTTCCTCTAACAGAAGACCTGAGCTTCATGCCAGACTTGGAAGAGTTCTGGGAACTACACTAAGCATTCTAGTGTTGGTGGTCATCTTTAAACCACCTCCCTTATACCAACATTTCAGAGAGCACATTCAACCTAGTGCTGCCATGAATTTTTGCACGTTTTGTATTACATCTCTCTTCTTGGACTCATACATAACCCTTCGGATTAAGGGGGGGAATGTTGGACACCTAATCCTCTAAGGGTTGGTGTGGAAGATGAATAGTCTAAGGAAGTCCAACAGACCTTGGAATACGAAACCAAAGGTCATATGAATGTACTATAAATGTATATCATTTGTTAATAATAGATACACCCTCATGCTTATCATTCATCTTTTGTTTCTACCATGTATGTGTTTAACATTTCCTTTGTTTGTTTGCTTTTCTGCCTGTAGGTTAGTTTATGCATGAAATTGTTCTTGGCTTCTTAGACAAGCAAGGTGAAATGCAAGAGGAACTTGTACAACTATCAACAATTGGTTATCTATCTATTCCCTCTCTTTATGTGAATCTTTCATTTCTTCTAGTCAATGATACCCTGATGGAAAATATGTTCCTTTCAGAGAGAGTCATGGTGAAATCACGATGCTTGCACTCTTAACTAGTACTACCTACTCTAATCGGTTTTCTATTTTCGGTTAACCCTTGTCAACTCAATCAAGTAGAGTAAGGAGAGGTGGAGAACCTTAACACATATGTCAGCCATATATATAAATATCCTTCTCTGAAGGGACAACCTCTTCTCCTCTCAATAAGTTTGGATCCCTCTTTCGCCTCATTAAATAAATATGTGTCTGTGCACAGTTCTTTGAAAAATGAAAAATGAAAAAAAGAAAATGAAATAAAGGGTGAAACAAGAGAAAGGCTTCCCACATAGAGAGGTGAAGTAGGTAACTCAACTAGGGTACTATCTAGGCTCGATGTAAGTGGAGCAATGCTTGTGTTCTTGAAATGACTCCATCGGGGTACTATGGCAGCAAACCAGCACTAGAGACGAAACTAAAAATATGATAGTCTATATTACTTGTGCATCTATATACCCCTCATCCCCAATCAAAACAACTCAGTTTGACTTGGCTTGGTATTTGTGTTGCTGATAAAGAGAATGGTAGGAACTACATCTTTAACTCAAGCTAAATGAAGAAGCTATGATAATCGAATAATTGAACAATACTTTCGGAAGATTTAAACTCGTTTTACATGAGATGAGGTCCATATAAAGAGCTAGAGGTCTACCAATGTGTCACCAATGTTGTGGCAACTACAAACACCCTCCAAAATTTTTCCTATGCTTCGATGTTGTATCATTCCTTCTAAAACTTAGTAACTCATCTTGCACTGATCCAGGTACTTGTGCTTCAATTGAGAATTATCATTTTAGTTTTGTTTTTGTTTTCTTACTTACTTCATTTTCTAACCCACAAGTCGATCTCTTGACTTGGTCCTTTGATAGTTCTGGGCTTGCCTTAGAGAACTGCGCAATTCCATAGGGAAATTAGCCTTACTCTTGGGAATTGCGCAGTCCTAACTACCAATGAACCTTTAGCTTAGGAAATACGTAGTACTAGATGGAAACCAACCTTGAGTTTGGAAATTTCACAATCATGAGAGGCAGCCCATAGCCACTTAGCCCAGAAATTCCGCAGACCCCAGTGTGCTTAGAAACGACATAGTGCATGAACTAGAGAGTTGCCCAGTCCTTCCTAGAATAGTGGAATTTTTCTAGGCAATGCATGGAAGCTTACCCAAAACAGAAAGAAAGCTAAAGTGAAAAAAACACCCATAGGAAATAGGGATCTATTTTTAGTAACTTGAAGGAGGCACTTGCATTATTTTTAGAACATTCCCCCAAGTGTCTCTTTTGTCCTTGATCTCAGGTATGCGCGTCATTAATTTCAATTTGCTTAATTCAATGTAATGGACACCCCTAGAGCTTGTTTGTACATTCAATCATCAAGCTCTATCATTCCCAAGGAGATCAAGGAACCTTTGGAGCATTATCGTCACTTTTCCAAGTGAGTTTTTTTTTTATCATTTATTTTCCAATTTTCTATCACTTTTTGTCATTTGGCTTATGTGAGTGTTGTTTCACTTGTTTATCTTCATGGTTGCTACCGTTTTAACTTTTTTTAGCTTGTAGAAGTGTTGTTTCAAGTTATAGATTTCCTTTCACAAGTGTCACATGATTTTTCCCATTTTTCCCCAACGGTCATCGTTGTGGAGACTCTCTTCACATGCTTCGTTTTCCTTCAATTTAATCAATTGTTGCACTTGTTTCACATGCATGCATCTACACTTAGTTAGATCTACAATCACCCTAACACCATCTTTTAGGTTTGCTTTTTTTCACACTCCCTTGGGCAGATATGGGTTTCCGTTGCCCGGATCTCACTACGCACTACACAATTTAGGGACTCAAGCCTCTCTCTTGGCCTTTGGAATTGTGCAAAGCATGGCCTGGGTTGGTGACAACTACGCACTGTGCAGTTCTAGGAGCTAGTCTCCCATCTTGACCACTGAGACTGCACAATGTGCAATCTCTCCTAGGCCTTGGTCCAGACTGAATTATGCATTACATAGTTCCAGTCATCAAGCTTCCATACTGACTATTGGGATTGTGTACTGTGAAATCCTCACAGTCAGTCATTCACCCCTATCATTCAAAATTACGCAATCCCTCTCATCATATTACCTGATTTCTGCTTTATCATGTTGTGAAGTTAGATTTTCATTAGCTAATGTTTGCTTTCCATGAGTGTCATTTCTGTCCCACAGGTACCACACTCGTGAATAACTTATCTCCAGAAGTCATTGTTACCATGGCACCAAAGAGATCTACTTCAAGAGAGAGCACGAAAATTAGTACTGGGGAAGAATTTGAGCAAGCGCCAGTTAACTTGCAAATATATGTAGACATTAAATTGTTCATAGAAAAGGAGTCAACACTAACATGGCAACAAGTACAGCAGCAGTAGCATAAGGCATCAATCCAGTACACAATTAGGGGAAGAGGAAGTTGATAGAATAGAGGGAGAGAAAAGCTGCAAGGTGAAAGCAGATTCAATATTCATGCAAGAATATTTGGCAACAAAAGCAAAAGGAAGCAGAGGATAAAAACAACAAAGTGGAGGAAGAGAGAAAAGTGGAGCTTGCAGGTAGCACAACAAAGATTGCAGCAAGTAGAACAAGAACTGAAGGAAGAATGGGAGCTGAGGAGGAAAGAATAGGAAGAGAAGCAGAAACAAGAAGAATAACGAAGGCAAGGCATGATGACAGAGGGAACACCACCCATACAGGTTGAAGAGTTAGAACAACCAGCAGTAGAGGGGGAGAGTGAACAGATGCAGGATCAGGAGCTTGCTCAACAAATTGAGTGATTGATTAAAGTGAAAAACATGGAGTTGGAGCATGAAACACATAATGATGACACTGACCTGATGCCGAGAGCATCACAGTTCATCTCTTAGTCTCCGCCACCTCCAGTGTTAGAACTAGACCCAAGAAAGAAAGGAGATGTTGTTCTCCTTGATGATGATCCAACCATGGATGTGTACGATATATCATTTGACGAGTTGCAGAAGAAGATTATAAATCCATGGAGGAAGCACTTTTTGGATGATCACGCATCACCTACATTCATCAAGGAAAGGGTGATAGTGTCGGACACGAGGAAACTTTTAACTACCATTTCCCAAGCCATCTTGGCCTATACAAGAGCAACAAACTCAAATGTTTAGTACCTAACGCCCAAGAGTGAGGAATTAATAAAGAAATTGCAGGTTGCTCGGAAAGAGGTAGAATGACTCTGAGCATCAAAGGAAAATACAGTTTCTGCATTAGGGGAGATGAGGACAACGATACTTGTTAAAGTATCAATACTTGGTGATACCATGCGGAAGATCTATGATAGATTTGTCACCATGCATAGATCAGTTGTCCATGTGCATGGCCTACAGCAACAGAGAAAATATTTTTTTCAAATTCTCAAGAACATATATGCTTCCATCAACCATGTACAAGAGTGGAAAATGCAGTACAATGGGGTCCTGCTTGACTTAGAAAAGAAGATGAAGCCACATGCAGAACTAGAGAAAGAAAAGGTCCAGATGTTGATCCAGAACTATGAGCAACTCGCCCCATTCATTGGAAACATACTTGCCTCACATTTACAGTTGTATGATATTTTGGATGTCATGGTGAGAAAGCACAAGATCCCATCAATCTATTCCCTCACCGATGCTAAACCCAAGAACCAAGTTCATCTAGAGATCGATGAGTACTGGAGAAGTTGAGATGAGAGGCCACTAGGGAAGACATGGATTTAAACACAAAAAAAATGCAAAATTACATCGGTGGTCCTATCAAGGTCAACACCATGCTGCTCATGCTTCAGAATGAGTGGGATACAGGTTCCAAGACCATCTACCTGAATGTCGTGGAGGCAAGAGTCTGCTTCTAGAAAGACACCATCAAACAGTTTGGGGACACCATCACACATTACCAAGCTTGGCATCAATATGTGATGAGAATCACCAAGTGGACTTTGGTGAGTTTTTCTTTCCCCAAACTTCGTTATCATAGTGTTTTTTCTCGTTAGGATGTCTCTAGCATGTTTTGTCTTACATGGGTACATGTGGAAAATGTAATATTAGTTGTAAATATGTTGTAAGTGAAATTCCAAGTGTCGTTAGTGGAATGTGAAATTTCATCATGTAATGAAATGAGTTACTTTTAAAGAAGTTTAATATTCATGAGTGTAGTCAAAGAGTCACAAAGGGCAATGTCAAGGGTCACCCCACCCTTTGTTATAAATGGAACCTCATAAGTCATAGAATGAGCTTTTGGGAGCCAAGATTTTGGCTAGGCTCAGGCTTATAAAAGGCTTGGGAGTATTGTGAAGAGCCTTGGCTTCTCCATAGCATAGAGAGAGTATACTTCTTTGGAGGAGAAGGTGTTTTTGACTGTAATGTTCCACTACTGGGGCTAGTGGTTGTCAATGGTGTATGTATGGGTGGAACTTTCACTTATAATAATAATATCAGAGCTAACATGCTTTCATGCATATGTTTTTAATGTAGTTGGACTATTTTGGTTTCTTTAGCAATGTATGTTGTTTAACTTACACATTTTATTATGAACTACTTTGTATGAAATTGTATGAATCCTATTGAATGCATGTTGTTGGATTAACTCATCACTTTAATTTGTGGACTATTCTACATTTTAGCTTGTGATGTCATTTCGCTTGTGTGTTTCTCTCAAGTTGCGTACTATTATAGGCTTCTAAGGGGCACACATCCTTTCCCCTCTGTGTGCTAGAACCTTCATGCATCACACTTGACTCCCCATAGGGTCACATACTTGCTCTCACCCAAATTTATCATACTTACCTCTGTGCGCTACCACGGTCAAGGAATTATAGTACCACTCACTATTGGGACTCCTATCCAAATGGTTTGAGGTCTAGTTGGGAATTCATATTGGAGGGATCCCCTTAATGTTCATGGGTTTAGCACCATCAACATTTCTAGTGCTAGAAGGAGGGCCAAATGACAAGCTGTGCCTTTGAAATCTATTCTGAATTTCTGCACATATTTCATGACTTCTGTCTAAATCAAAACCCCGACATGTTTCTCCAACTTTACTAATTTTGAAGTCTCGACGAGAATTATAGGTGACTTGTCCATATATAATTTCAATGGTGAGGATGGAACAACCTTGTTTAGGTACACAATTTCTTTTGATGGCTTGTGTGACAGGCATGATGTATTGTCGGATGACATTTCCTATGGGTTGTTCGCTTTCACGTTTGAAGGGCATGCAAAGCAATGGTGTCACACATTTTCTGTAGACTCTATACACTCTTTTGATCACTTGTTTAGAGAATTATTTCGTGCTTTCGTTATTTGTGATTGTAAATCCCTTTTCAAAAAATTTAAAAATTGAGAAAATCACCTAATGAATCTCTTAAAGATTTTCATGATCATTTTCTTCACTACTTTTATAAATTTCTTGAAGATGAAGTTGATTGGGAATTTTTGGAGGAAATATTTCAATATATTATTCACTTTTTTGAGAATACACATGAGTTAGAATATTTAGAACCTCTCCCAACATACCTCAGTGTTAGAGCTTCTAAATCTAAGATGGACAAGGTTGTTGTCACAAGTGACACTCTATCCCATTTTTATCAAATAGATCTAAATCTGCAAATCGAGGTGGGAGAATTTGAGAATCCACATGTTGATCTATCACCATATCCTCCTACCCTACCTACTCAATATTTTTGCGCAGATTTGGACTATAACCCCGTGGTTGTCATGTGGTCTTATCTCCTCAGCCTCCATCCTTTAGTTCCTTTGATCCTCCGGATTTTGGTATGTTGTGTTCATCCGTCTTAGATCTCACATGTGATGTTCATGAGGATCAAGTTCTAGATGGAGTTAGTGTTGAACAACCAACCTGCACTATCATTATTTATGAGTATGTGTGGGAGTCCGAATAAGAATCTATGTTGAAGGATGACCTCCTTTTGTATGCACCTCGTTCGATTTATCCTGACATCTTCCACAATTATGCCATTTCTTTTCTATCTTTTGAAAAATCATTTCCGGATGTTTCTATCTCCGACCATTCGCAGAACACATGGAATGCCAATTTTTCATTGGAATTCGGAGAGGACAAACCTAACTTCCCTGATCCTCCCAATCTCTCATCTTACCTTTCCGAAAACATAGAGGGTGAAATTTCTTGTTTTTCATCATCCCCTCGTTACAATTTTTAAGATCATGAGGATGTCGTCAACCATCATCTTGAAGTTTCTGATCATGTCTGTCATGATCTTTTCATTCATTCATTTTATTACAATTATGATTTTTATACTGTTGATCTTTTTAAGCCACCAGTCTTTGATGTCCATCTTCTGATGAATTGGAAACTCCTTAAGATGTCGAGGAACTTTAGCCCGAGTTAATGGTTATTTCAGATTCTCGTAGCCTTGAGGTTAGTTCCACTTCTGATTAGAAATTTGTGAAAGATTTAGAAGCTCCTCATCACTTTGTTGTTTACACTGAAAATCAATCTATTTCACATTTTTTGCATCGTCCACCAAAATCACACGATCCTATTACTCAAGCATTGGATGAGTCGTATGTAGCAAGCACTGTTGTAAAACATAAGTTTTCTTCTTTATTTATGTTTTCTCGTTTTTCAAGTTCAAGGTACATACATGCTTGTCTTCCACGCACAATGTGATAGGACACCATGATACGTCTCCAGAATGCCTTTCATGTGCTTGCCATCTTTACTTTTCTGTGGATGCATTCACGCTTGGAATGTATTGGTTTACATTGTTGTATCTTTCTTTTCTACTGGTTTTCTTGCATATCTTTCTTGTCGATCATGCTCCTGCCTTCATGGGTCAACCAATGAGCTGATGGATGCATTAGAAGTATCACTTCACATGAGTTGGTCTATGTTCTGCTTAGGTTATGAGTAGGAGTAGTGTTTCCTTTTCTTGTTTGTTCATGATTTGCTTATTTTGTTTTTCTTTGTCTTGCTTCTTTCCTTTGTTTATTTTATTTTTTGCCTATAAGTTAGTTTCTTCATGAAACCATTCTTTGTTCTTAGACAAGCAGGGTGAAATCCAAGAGGAAATTGTACAACTATCAACACTTGGTTATCTGTCTATTCCCTCTCTTTATGTGAATCTTTCATTTCTTCTAGTCAATGATACCCTGATGGAAAATATGTTCCTTTTAGAGAGAGTCATGTTGAAATCACGATGCTTGCACTCTTAACTAGTACCACCTACTCTAATTGGTTTTCTATTTTCAATTAACCCTTGTCAACTCATTCAAGTAGAGTAAGGAAAGGGGGGGGAATTTAACAAGTATGTTAGACATATATATAGATATCCTTCTCTGAAGGGAAAACCTCTTATGCTCTCAATAAGTTGGGATCCCTCTTTCACCTCATGAAATAAATAAGTTCCTATGCACAGTTCTTTGAAAAATGAAAAAATGAAAAAAAAAATGAAATAAAGGGCGAAAGAAGAGAAAGGCTTCCCGTGCAGAGAGGTGAAGCAAGTAAATCTACCAGGGTATTGTCCAAGCTTCTTGGAAACAAATAAATGCTTGTGTTCCTGAAGTGACTCCTTCAGGGTACTATCCAAGCCTGGTGGCAACAGATCAACACCAGAGATGAAACTAAAACTTTGAAAATCTATATTACTTGTGCATCTATATACCCCTCATCCCCAATCAAAACAAGTCGGTTTGACTTGCCTTGTTATGTGTGCTACCAATAAAGAGAATAGTAGGGACTACATCTTTAACTCAAGCTAAGTGAAGAAGCTATGATTTATATCAAATAATTGAACAATAATTTCATAAGAGTTAGACTCTTTTTACATGAGACAAGGTCCATATAGAGAGCTAGAGTTCTACTAGTGTGTCACTACTATTGTAGAAGCTACAACCATCCTCCAAAATTTTGCCTATGCTTCAATTTTGGAGCCTTCCTTCTAAACCTTAGTAGCTCATCTTGCAGTGATCCATGTACTTGTGCTTTGACTAAGACTTATCCTTTCAATTTGACTTATGTTTTCTTACTCAGTTCATTTTCTAACCCACAAGTTAATCTCTTGACTTGGTCCTTTGATAGTTCTGAGCTTTCCTTAGAGAATCGCAATTCCTGAGGAATTGGCCTTGCTCTTGGGAATTGTGTAGTCCTGATTGCCAGTGAACCTTGAGATCAGGACATTTGTAGTACTGGATGGAAGCCAGCCTTGAGATGGGAAATTACATAAACATGAGAGGTATTCTAGAGCCACTTAGCCCAGAAATTGCGCAGACCCCACTGTGCTCAGAAACTGTATAGTGCATGAACTAGAGAGTTGCCCAGTCCTTCCGAACTGCTTAATCCTTCTAGGCAATGCATGGAAGTTTTCTTGAAAAGGAAAGAAAGCTAAAGGGAAAAAAGCATCCCTAGGTAATAGGGATCTATTTTTAGTAACCTAAAAGAGGCACTTGCAATATTTTTAGAAGTTTCCCCCAAGTATCACTTTTGTCCTTGATCTCAAGCTTACGTGTCATAAATTGAAATTTTCTTAATTCTATGTAATGGACGCTCGTAGAGCTTGTTTCTACATTAGATCATCAGGCTCTATAATTCCCAAGGAGATCAAGGAACCTTTAGATCATTGTCATCTCTTTTCCGGATGAGTTTTGTAACCAACCCCAAAGGAGCAAGGATATTTTGTTCTCCTTGATGATGAGTTGGTCATGGATGTGTATAATCTATCATTTGACGAGTTGTAGAAGAATATCTTATAATCGCAGAGGAAGAAATTTACAGATGATCATACATCACCTACATTCATTAAGGAAAGGGTGATAGTTTCAGACACTAGGAAACATCCACATGCCATTACCCAAGCCAACTTGGCCTATGCAGGAGAAACAAACTCAAATGTTCAATACTTGATGGTCGAGATTGAACAATTGGCAAAGAACTTGCAGACTGCTAGGAAAGAGGTAGAACAACTCCAAGCATCACAGAATAATGAAGTTTCCACATTGGGGGAGACGAGGATAGAGATACTTGTTAAAGTATCAACACTTGGTGATACCATGTGGAAGCTCTATGACGGATTTGTCACCATGCATAGAGAAGTTTTATGTGTGCATGGCCTACAACAACGGAGCAAAGAATTTACTCAAACTCTCAAGAACATACATGCCTCCATCACCCATGTACAAAAGTAGATAATGTTGTACAAAGGGGCCCGACTTGACTTAGCAAAGAAGATGAAGCCAAAGGCAGAGTTGGAGAAAGCAAAGGTCTGGATGTTGATCCAGAAATACGAGAAACTCACCCCATTCATTGGTAGCATACATGCTTCATATATATGGTTGTACAATAGTTTGGATGTCATGGTGAGAAAGCACAAGATCCCATCAATTAATTCACTCACCAATGTTAAACCCAAGAACCAAGTCCAGCGAGAGATCGATGAGTACATGGAGTAGTTGAGACGAGAGGCCACCAGGGGAGACATGGAGTTGAATGGACACTACATGAAAAAGTACATCAATGGTCCTTTCAAGATCAAAAACATGTTGCTCATGCTTAAGAATGAGTTGGTACAGGTTCCACGACCATCTACCTGGATGCCATGGAGGTAAGAGTTTGCTTCTAGAAAGAAACCATCAAATAATTGGGGACACCAACAAAGATTACCAAGCTTGGGATCAATATGTGACCGAGAAGTACCAAGTGGAGGTTGTTGAGTTGGTCTTTTCAAAAACTTCAGAATCATAGTGTTTTTTCTTGTTAGGTTTTCTCTAGCCTATTTTGTCTTCAATGGGTACATGTCGAAAAAGTGATATTTGGTGTAAATATGTTGTAAGTGAAATTCCAAGTGTCATTAGTGGAATGTGAAAGCTCATCATGTTATGTAATGAGTTACTTGTAAAGACGTTGAAGAGTCATGAGGGTAGTCAAAAAGTCACAAAGGGGAATGTCAAGGGTCACCCCACCCTTTGTTATAAATAGAACCTCATAAATCATAGAACAGGCTTTTGGTAGCCAAGCTTTTGGCTTGGGTTAGGCTTAGAGTGAGTATACTTCTTCGTAGGAGGAGGTGTTCTTAACTGTAATGTTCCACTACTAGGGCTAGTGTTCATCAATGATGTATGTATGGATGGAAATTTCACTTATAATAATAATATCAAATCCAACGCGCTTTCATGCATATGTTGTTAATGTAGTTGGAATATTTTGGTTTCTTTAGCAATGTATGATGTTTAAATTACGGATTTTCTTATGAACTACTTTATATGCAATTGTACGAATCTTGTTGAATGTGTGTTGTTGGATTAACACATCACTTTAATTTTTAGACTATTCTACATTTTAGCTTGTGATGTCATTCCGCTCGTGTGTTCCTTTCAAGCTACGCACTGTTACAGAATTCTAAGGGGCGTACTTCCTTTTCCCCTCCGTGTGTTCGAACCTTCATGCATAACACTTGAATTTCCATAGGGTCACACACTTTATCTCACCCAAAATTATCATACTTACCTTTGCGCACTACCGAGGTCAAGCAATTACACTACCACCCACTGCTAGGAATCCTACTCCAAACGGTTTAAGGTCTAGCTGGGACTTCATATCGGGGAGATCCATTGAATGTTGGTGGGTCCAACATCGTCAACAGAATGGAACAATTCATGGCTTAAAATCCAACAATATGTGACCTTTCTTATATAAACATTGTATAAATGCTACAATATGAGAAATCAACAATAAAATTATGCATTTCACTCTTAGGGAGCCTATATTACATTATTTACACCATGATTTAAAACATGTCATATCAAGCATACCTACCAAAAAAAGTGGCCACTATCTACATGTGACGTGATTTTCAAATTCATGCCAAGTTCATACTCAATGAAGATAACATTGTACTACAGGTTGATTGATAAATGAAAGGTATATTTTCATATAAATTAAAATATTTCTTTTCAAATATATCATCTATTTAATTGATAATAGTATTTCTTTTTCTAACTTATATTTTGCTACATAGATCACTAAAAGATAGCGAGGTGACATTGTTCCAACTGAATAAATTATTCAATGTTGTTTGGGTGCCTTCATCTACACACCCAGAAAATGAAAACATTTAGAGCCAACTAAATATTTTTCTTATATTATGGTTTTACATCAATAGGATTGTTTAACTTGCAATCTTATTTGCAATTTTACCAAGAAACTTGTATTTATGAAAAAAAAAGTGTTGCAAAAGATTTTTATTATCATACCCTTGCACAATTTTCTTCATTATTATTCTTGATGAAATGGATTAAGAATAGCTTTCCTACTTTTTCATAATTCCTTGTTTGAACTCCTCATTTTCTTTAATTTTTGTGTGACTAATAGGCTACAATGTGCATGATTGCATTCTCTTAAGGAAAGAAACAATTATGACTATGTTCAGTTTGAAAATTGAAGCAAAAGTTTCATCATACTCTATACGTCCCTTCTTTGTAAAACCACAAACTACCAATCTAGATTTATACCAAGAAATGTTTGCATGAGATTTTTATTTAATTTTGTCAATCCATTTACATTTTATAGTCCATGCCTTGAACTCTATTTTATTCAAAACTTTTCGTAATCTTCCCTTGTCATTTCTACTACTATAGGTCTATCTCTCATTTGTGGTGGCACATAAGGAAATGTAGATGAGGATGTTTCTACTAAAAATATTTAGGATGGAGATGAAGTTGGTGGAACATATCCGTTTTCATCAAGAATAGGTTGTTCTTTAGTGGTAGGCACAATTAAATCCATGCCTACTTTTTCGTAGGACAAACTAGAATTTTGAGTCAACATATATTCTTCATAAAACTATGCATTTGTTTTGATAATAATATTCTTGGTATAGACATTTCATAACTAGCATGCCTTAGTGTCTTTTCCATATCCAACAAAAGTACACTTAAGTCTCTTTTTGTCCTGTTTTCTTGATTTTGTATTCGGTATAGATACATAAGCACTACATCTAAATACCCTTAAGTAATCAAATTTTAGTTGTAATATTAGATAAACACCTTACAAGTCTTTTTCTTTTGGGAATCCGCCTATTACAAAGAGTTAAGCATAATTGTCAAACTTTTCCTCTATTCTCCTTCATGTTAAGCATAAGTGTTAAAATTATACTTAATAGATAATACATTTTTCTCTATTTTTCTTCATGTTAATAATCGTTGTCAAAAATTTTATTGTATGTAATAGGAAACCACTTCAATCTCACCATTACATCTTTCATGTCTTGTATCTTTTGACTTTTATTAGTCAACTAGAGGAAAAATTGAAGGTTTCCATTTCCTTCCTCCCAACATTGTTCTTGTTTTGACACCTAGCCTTCGAAATTCTAATGTCTTCTACCTACAAGGGTTGCTCTCCTTGATGACTATGATTTTGTTCAATTAGTTAAATAATTCTGGACTTGATTATGAACAATATCATGTGAAACCTCAAGTGCCTAAAGGTTTTTTCATGCCTTAGAGTTTATGAAAAGTATGGTAGGTTTTCAAGCTTGCCTCACCCACAAAGGAAAGTCATTAAGGATAAAATTATCTTTCAATAAACACTATATTTGGCAATCACCTCTTATAATTTTCACCTTATGGGTATCCATATCAAGCTTGAAATTGCACCATTCATACAACTAGAGACTATCATTGATTCAAAATACATAATTTATCTCATTTTTTTCCACAATTTCCATTGGGTGTTGAATTTGAATCTTTTTTGGACTATCTAGTGCAAAAAAAAATTGAAGATTGAAATCTTAGTTGTGATTCACTTTTAACTAGAGAAAATCATTATTTTGTTACGACTATAACAACAATGTGAAGTTTGAACTGTTGGAAATACTAAGAGGGGGGTGAATAAATATTTCTCTTACAATCTTATACTAGTTAAGATTTCTTAGTAAAACCAATTCACAAGATGTATAACAAAAGAATAATTTTATTAATGAGAATAACGAGGAATCGAGTCCTCATTTACAACAAATCAAGTAGAATAACACGTCATGGAATTTCAATTTCAAAATTCAACATCTCCTCAATGACAAGGAGTTAGAGGGAAAATAAATACTCTTTGGAAAGGGCTTGAAGCCCTCTACAATTTTGTGCAACAATCCTCTCAAGATATGTTTTTATTGACAATAATGTCAATTATTCTCCATTTATTAAGGTTTCATTCAGATCCTTAAAAAATGTCTCACTTATTTCAACCATGGCAACTCTATTAGTCATTATAATCATGCCACTAATTTGTTAGGGAATCAATTATCATACTTAGGACTTCTTCTATATACCGAGGTCTTGCTTCAACATTTCTAGGGCTTGACATCATATTGAAATTGTTGGCTTAGTGGGGCCTAACCCAGGTTCAGAACTAATTTAGCCAAGCAAATCCTGGTATTACTGGCCCTTTCGGCAACAGTCTGCGAAGCGCGGACTGAGGTCTCACACAAAGTAGTATGGGAGGGTTCTAGAACCAGGTTTCTACACCCTGGGGATGTCTGGGATGAGGTGATTGGTACGCGGTCCAAACTTCACACTTACTGTGCTACGCGCACCTGTGACTACCCCACGCCTTGTGATACTGTCTTCGAGTAGTTCTAGCTACAGCACGACCCATGTTATTTACCCAAGTATTCCTTAGTTAGTCTCTATTAACTGATTACTTAGATTAAATTCACATATAAGCATTCATACGAGTATTCATCAAGTGCACGCAGTAAATAAAGAGAGTAAAAGTAATGTATAACATCAACATAAAGATTCTAGAACAAATGCATAGAATAAACTTCTCTTTATTATCTTTCAATCCCAAGTACAAACCCGACTCTGCCCTGCACACTCAGCTGCAGGGGTTCGTGCACTGAGTTATGGACTCTACTAGGCCTCTGTGCACTCAACGACATAGCCTCTTCCTACCACTACGACCTAGTACACTTCAGATTCCACTCTAGGCTCTAACCATGCCTTTTCTATTCTATCTATTCTCTACTCCACTTCACTCTACATTTAGAGCCTTGCTCTATTTATACAATCCCATGGTCCGCGAACCATGGGTAGGCCGACACATCTTTACATTAAATTACAATTCTTAGGGTGGACAACCCTATGACTCGATTATACAATTCGCACTCCGTGCCCTTACTTCGCAAATTTCTACACCATCTTTGACCAAAACTTGGGCTTTAATCCCCAAAACCTGTTGTGGGGGATCCCATGCCCAAAAAACATCAATGACAACCTTATCACAAATGAACTAGTGTTGTTCCATGTGTTTTGTGGCTAATTTTGTTGCATCACTTCATATTATAATGTTGTGTTGATTTGGGGTAGCATCGAATGACAACTCTAACCATGAAAATTGGCGGAGAGGCTAAAACACATGAGATCTCCAAGGCCTAGAAATGGTTTAGGGAAATTCCACCTAGTTAGAGAGATATTAAAATATTAATGGGTATTAATATAAAACTGGATGAGAATGTTCTAAATGACATGGATCAAGCCAAATCTAATCTTATTCATTGATTGGAGACTAATCTCGGCCGTTGAAGACTCAACAAGAAAAGTATAAGAGGAGGCTTAAGGGTCATTTGGAGACACACCAAGATTGATAAGTCAATTCGATTTTCTGGAGCGAGGTTTGCTAAGAAAATTTGAACAAGTGATCTGTTGCAGCGAGGGGCAGTGAGTACATAGAAAAGAGGTAGAGATAGTGCCAGAGGGTTAGCGTAGTAACTGAGGAAGCTACACAGAGGCAGCAGGAGCCATGCAAAGGTAGCTAGAGATTGTACAGAGGTTGAGGGGCCTACGTAGATGACACAAAAGGTTCTTGAGATGATGCAGAGAGGAAGAGGGCTGATGCATGGGGTTCCAGAGTTATGTAGAGGCTAGCAAGGCTGATGCAGAGGCTTGGAGAAGTGCCAGAAGGATTTTTTTGGGGCAGACTAGTGCTGAGAAGCTAAATATCTGCTTCTGAGAAGAGGTATTACTGTCGTGTAAAAATCTTTGTTGGGTGAGCTAGTTTGGCACCCTAGTTTTACTCAAGAAATATTCATTATAATAAAACCCTCAAAAGTGTTACATCGATTTTCCTGCATTGGGTTTTTCCGGGGACGATTGTCCAAAAATAATGGTGTCCCTTGTGTGTTTGTCTATTATTTTAGTTGATGATCTGTATATGAGTTGAGGCTGCATTTGTGTTTATTTTTCAGTATTTATATGAATAAATAACTTGTTAAGGAATAAAAAAGTAGGTGAAATAAACCAAATAATCCAGTAGGAATTTCTGACGTGTCAGACTTAGAAATTTCAACATGTTGTTTTCAAGCTATGCTCTCCCCAAGTAAATATTATGTTTTTCTAGGTATATAATGCAAAATTTTGGTGTTTATAGCCCTATTTCATCACATCAAATATCTTGTGCACAAATATTCCAAAATAAATTTATTTTCTTCACTTCACCTCAGAATTCCAAAGTATTTATTTGAACTAACAACTAAAATTAAATGCCATGAAACATGTGTTAGAACCACTTCCAACTAGTTGGTAAACTAAATTAAACGTGTATGATTTTATGATTCTTAAGCTCCAACATGTGACAAGATATGATAGCATCCTTCCTCATTTCAATAATGCCATTTCCAATGGTACTAATGTCATGTCAAGCTTGAAATTGCACTATTATTACAACTAGATACTAGCATTAATTCCAAATGCATAATTTATTTTATTTTTTTACACAATTTGCATTGGGTATTGAATTTGAATCTTTGTTAGACTATCTACTACAAGATTGGAAGATCAAAATATCACCTGAGATGCACTTTCAACTAGAGAATATAATTATATTTTTATTACTGTAACAACAAGATGGAGTTTGAACTATGTTGTTCCAATTATTATTGTTGAACTATTCCAACACCTGATACTATATTTTTGTTTTATAATTATTCTCTCTCTAAGTAAAATCTTGTTTTTTCCAAGTCTTCAAGGTAAAATTTTGGTGTTTATAAACTTGGTTCATCACATCAAATACTTTCTAAACAAATCTTCCAAAATAAAGTGACTTTCTTCACTTGAGTTCATAATTCCAAAGTATTTATTTGAAGCAACGACTATAATTGATGATTGAAACATGTGTTACAACCACTTCTAAATGGATGTTAAACTAAATTAAACCCATATTCTTTTATGATTCATCAACTCCAACGTCTTAAATGATGTGATAGCATCCTTCCTCGTTCCAATACTAATCTTTGCTAGTAGTATCAATATCATGCATTGTGAGCCTTATATGTGCAATACTACCACTGCGAACAATATCAATGTCATGCTTTATGATCCATCTAGGTTGTGGTTGTTATATATGTGATATAATAAAATTTATTTGTAAAGTAGCACAAACCCATTATCATTTCATTTCACTTCACTAATTTGTAGACTCTACTCATCTTTCAAGGCACATAGAGGTAATAATACTACTCATAGGGTGTGAGTAGCATTACATATATGTTAAATAAAACATTTTTCTTACATGTTGCAAAATGGCCATTTTTTTTATATTCTGCAGAAATTGTCGAAGTATCTTCTCAAGCTTATCAAAGGTTGTGACTCCTTGCAGATGAAACCTAATAAGGAGAGTAATAAGCATGCGTAGTAGAAAGGACCTTAGAACAAATCTAAAATCTAGTTTCCAACCAGTAGTTGTTGTAATCCACCTACATACCTTCTTATCAATCCTTTGGAGGACTACTTCCAACTTCTGATAAGGCTTTTGTTGAGGCTATAAAAGCAAAGTTAAAGCCAGAACCATCCCATGTTGATCACCAATACTAGAACAATTATTCTAGCCATGTCTCCACGTTTTATGATATAAATATAATGTATCATAATTTCTTAATACCTTTATTCTAATTTCCTAGAGCCTTTATTCCCTACTAACTTACACCAGAGGCATTCATTATATAATTTTTTGTGTTAACATCATATTCAATATATTCCTTTACCTTGCTTAGCATTTTGTTCATCTGTATGTGAATTTCTTTGAATTGATATAATTATGATGTTAAATGTGATTGAATTCATGTGCATATGGCTTGTTGTCCATTATTCCTAAAACATTGTGTTAACATCCTATTGAATATATTACTATGCCTTGCTTAGCTCTTGGTTCATTATTATGTGGATTGCTTTCCACTATTGCAATTATGATGTTCTATGTGTTATATCATGCTTTACATTTCCTAAATATTCTAATTTGAAGTGGCATTGCGTTTCCCTAGAGTACCGATACAGTTAGGATTTTGAGAAGTTCATTTGTAATTATGTGATTGAGTTCCTATACATTCTATTCGCTACCCAATTGTTTTCCATTATTCATATAACAATGTTTTGCATATTTAGATATATATGTTTGTCTCCCTCTCTATGGTGGCATATTCATTTGTATTGAACTACTTAATTATTTCCCACTTGCATATCTCCATAATTCATTCTCTCTCTTGACAAGGTCTTCCACCACTATTGTGACCTTAGTTTGAGGTATGGGTTTTAATAGTTATTACATCACATGCGAGTTTTTTCCTGTTTTAGTTTCATGACCCTTTTCATGTAAAAGAGATTATGAATCAATATCTAATTCATATAGGTACATATATGCTATATAATGTAATTTAGTAGCTGGTATTGATATATAATAGTCATAATGATTTAGCAATTTTCAATTTAGTTTTTTTAATCTATTTTTTTTTAAATAAAATTACAAAATATATTTCATTGTAAAATGAAAATCACATTCTTCCCTTATTTAAAGCAGGCTACAAATAAAATGAAGTATAGACTTACATATTGCACTCACAAGAAAACAAATCCATACCTCACTTACAAGATTAATATTAACAAAGTTATCATTCAAATGAGAATTTTGATCTCAAAACAAGAAGTCTAGCCAAAATCCATGAAAAAGCAACCCGAAACAAAAAAATGTTGACGTTGCAACAACGCTTTTATTTTTATTTTGGGTAAATTTTCAACATTTTTTAAAAATGGCAGTAAAAACAAATTGTTTTGTGCAAAAACACGAAAAAAACACATGCAACTTGATGTTGCATCAACACTTCTTCTTCTTTTTTGGTTAATTTTTTTTTTTTAAACATAGCATTAAAAACTGAAATCTTTGCGCATTAAACATGAAAAAACAACCTCAAATAAAAAAGTTTTGATGTTAGCTAAAATTCAAACATTTTTAGCAATGGCATTAAAATTAAAATATCATGACTCCAAATATTATTAAAATTCCAATAGTTTCAACAATACATTGAAGATAAAATATCGCAACTCCAAAAAAACTAAAAATACCAACAATTTTTGCACATGGCATTAAAGATAAATATCATGACTGAAAACGTTAAAATTTTGGCATTTTTCAACCATGCCATTAATGATAAAATATCACGACTCCAAAAAGCCTGAAAATTTTCAACATTTTTTAGCCGTAGAATTAAAAACAAATATCATGTCTATAACAAACTTTAGATTTTTAACGTATTTCGAGATCAAATATCATGACTAAATTAAACCTTAAAATAAATATCTAAACAAAAAGTCATTGTATCAAATGCTAAAAATATAGTTCCTTTAATAAATCAATAATCAAATTGACACATAGTGGGGGCATGCTTGACCCATTGCAATTAAAACTTAAAAATCAACCATCAAATTAACACATAGTGGAAGCAAACTTGATTCATTGTAACAAAAACTGAAAAATCAACTATCAAATTGACACATATTCTGCTCGGGTTGCTAATCGAACACCGAGACAACCCCTACAACATTAAATAAATAAATAAATCAATTAAAAATTAAATAAATAAAATCATAACCCAAAAAAATGATATCAAATAAAATAATAAATATTAAAATGACTTAAAAAAATAAAAACATAAATTAAAATAAGTATATATATATATATATATATATATATATATATATATATATATATATAAAGAAAATAAAAATGCACAAATCTGCCCCAACCTTGGCCCACGACACCTTGGCAGTTATGGGGTGAGTGGTCAATTATCGTTAAGGGGCCATGGGCTAGGGCGAGAGGAGCGACGTCACTCCTCGTGCTCAAGCATGTGACCCCTTGGTGGCTAAGGTGGACATATTTATTTTTTATTATTATTTTTTTTTTAATATTTTAAATGTGTATGTTTTTTTTTATTTTTTTTTAATGTTTTTTAAATATATGTATATATATATATATATATATATATATATATATATATATATATAATATATATATATATATATATATATATATATATATATATATATATATATATATATATATATATATATATATATATATATATATATATATATATATTACTTTTAAATAAAAAATTGTTGTGTGTGAAGCATGATTGTTCAAAGGTCTTTGTTTCAGCCGGATGTATACCCTAGAAAGTCTTGTACACCCCTCCACGCGGGGGGTGCGGGGGACTTGTCCCTCCTGCGGGGGTCCGGGGGGGCCGATCCCCCCCCGGCTAGGGGGTCCTGAGGCCAGCGGTCCCCCAGCGGGGGCTCGGGAGCAGCGCCTCCGAAGCTAAAAACAAATGTAAAATTGCCTTGTAAAAGTATAGTAATTTCTAGTCAATCTAGGCCGTTCATTAGGCGGATGATCTGACGGTAGAACTTATGTTTAGTTTAGGGTTTTTTGCCCTAGAAGGCAACCCCTCTCTTTGTATGAGGGTATTGTATTTGAGGTTGTGAAATAGATGTGTATTCTGTGAGCAAGAAACAGAGAGGTGAGACTGTGAGAGAAAACAGAGGATATTACAATGGATTTGTTGTAGGTTGTGTCTCTTCATTTTGCTGGATAATAGAAAGGAAGGACTGGCTGTTCGAGTGGACGTAGCCCAAACTGGGTGAACCACGTATATCTGTGTCTCTCTTGTTTTGTGCGTTTTTTGTGTTTATATTTCTTCAATATTTTATGTGTTCCATTGCTCCGTAATATATAATTTTCTAACAAAAATTAGTTCACTCACACACACACACATATATATTTATTATTCTAATATCTTTTAAATAAATTTTGATTTTATTGATTTATAATGGTTTAATTTTTTATTCATAATTGTTTTTCCCTCGTTTTAAATGTTTTTTTTTTCATTTTTTCTTTTTTAAAATGATTTAGTTTTAATTCGCTACTTTGATTTATATTTTAAAGTTGTTTTTATTTTTATTTTTAACAATATATGTTTTATTTTTTTATTTTACTTAAAATTATATGTGAATCATTATTTTTGAAAAAAAATCAAATGTTATGATCTCTACACATAAAATTCATTAAAATTGTTATTTTTTCAACTTTTTTGGTGCATTTTTTTCATAAAAATCCTTTATTTGACATGTCATTTTCAGCAAAAAGGTCTTGAAATGCGTATTTTTTTAATTATATGCAAAATGTATATTTTTTGTCAAATAATTAAAATTATTATATTTTTAACAACAATTATTTTATGTGCATTGAAGTATTAATTAATGATACATAAACATATAAAAATCATAACCTCAAAATATTAATTTTATTATTTTTTAAACTTTGCAAAAACCCAAAAAGTTTCATTAAAAAAACATCGTAAAGAAAAATAAAAATCACAAACTTGAAAACCCTTAAAAAACAAGCATCTTAGGAATAAAAAAGAAGAAGAAAAAGACAACTTGAGAAACAGTTAAATAACCAACGTTTAAAAAAAAACCAATTTTTTTTTAAATGTGCACACTTAAGACATAAAAACATTTAAAGTGTCAGAAATATGCCCCAACAACAAAAGATGTTTATGGTGCCTCAACGCTTTTCAAAATCTGCATGAAAATCACCAACATATTAAAATAATTATCTATATAAATACTTAATATATCAGAAAATATAAAATGTCAAAAATAAGCCAAAAAGAAGGGTTGATGTTGTGTCAATGCTTCTCAAAAACAACATGAAAAGAACTAACATTTAAAAAAAATGTCCATTAAAAAAATTTAAAGTGCCGAAAATATGCTAAAAAAATGTATTTTTACTCAATACTTTTCCAAATCAGATGATTTTTTGATACCTCTGAAATGTAAAAACTCAGTCAAATTTCCATTTAATTAATAACTATGTTAATTATACAATTAATATACATATAAGAGTTTTCCCTTTAAAAAAATAATCGTCAATCTTTCCCTTAAAAAACAATCCCCAATCTTTCCCTTTTCCACTTTCTTCTTTTATATTTTTTAACCCCATTGAAAGAGGCATAATAACTAGCTCAGTTAGAAACCCAAATATCAGGATTCTTAGAATGAACCAATCGTTATGTGAATAAAAGTATTATTTTCTTCATGTCTTTTTGCTCCGCCTAGAGGGGGGTTTTAGCTATGACAACCTTAGCTATCATTTTCATGTTGTATCCTAGAGGAGGTTTTGCTATCGGAACCTACCTCGAGGAGAAAAACTCGATACCCATTTTTCTACTCTATTCCCTCAAAAATAAGTGGAAACACCCATCAATACATTTGGTTGCTAGTTCACCTCATTCTATATAATGTCAATATCAACTTATTGAAATACCACAATAATTAGGTCTTTTTTCTTGGAAAATGAGCTTAAGCAAGAGGGGAAAATAGCTTGTAAATGTTTTAAGGAAAAGACATATCATTCAAGTTGTATTATCATTATACATGACCATTGACTATTTAAAAAAAAAAAATCATTTGAAAATTACTTTCAGATGGGCAATTGTCAAGATATGATTTTAAGCAAGTGTTTAATGTATTCCCAATAACCTCAAAAACTTAAGAATACCATAAATATAGTTTAAGTATCAAAATTTGGGGATAAGGAGTTATGAAAATTCCCATGCTTCTATAAAATCAATGATCCTTTTCAGACGTCGGATCATAATCAACGTGCTTATAAAAAAACATCTCATAACTTTTTGTTCAAGATTTGCATATACTTTAAATTTGCACATAACCATATCTTTTTCATATAACTAGTGTAGATTCTTAACCTTATGTTTTATAATCTTTGGTACTTTCTCAACATTTGTTTTTGCTATATAACAATTAAAAATACTATAGTCTAATTACTCTATGTTTTGGAGGTTTTTGGGATATATTTTCTCATCAAATTTGTGAGGCATTTAGCAAAAAATTATTAGAATCACAAGTTTGATTTATGAAATTTGCACAATTTGAATGTCATAGAGGGTTTCATGGGGTTGAATATATTTATGTATTCAAAAATGGGTTTCAAATAACAAAAAGCACAATCTTACCAAAAATTCTTTTGTCGAATTCTACCCAAAACTCCAAAATATCAAATAATTAGACAACCCCATTAAAAATAAGAAAATTTTCAAAACATTTAGAGAGATAGGTTGGATTTTTTTATTTTTTATTTTTACATTTTCTAATACATTTTTAAAAGAAACCTTAAGAGCCACCACTTCATGCAATCTTAATGGCAAGATAAGAGTGAAATCTTTTTATATATGATAATATACCAATGGAGAGAAATCCTCCAAATTTAATGGTTTAGTGTGTAAAGGAGATGTTTCTAAGCCACATAAATCTCTAAATTATATTTCAAATTCTTATTTAATTTTATTTGATGTGGGACACTTAAATGATAATTGATGAAAGTGTTTTTGAACATCTCAACTCTTGCCAAGTAATTTCACCCAATTTACAAGTTTAAAAAAGCCGCCCCATTAACATTAATATTCACACACATAGATAATATTTAAAGAAAACACTACTTGTTAGTGATAAAATTCATATCTCAACATGAGTAGGCTATAAATGGAGCAATTGCTATCCATGTTCCATTGTTAAAATTTTCATACTCATAATAAGTAGAGTATTTATTTATGAAACAAAATTGAATTTGCAATTGAGAAATTTTCCACCAACCTAGATCCATCTTAACTTCGGGCTACCAAGCACCGAGAGGGATCAAATCTCTTCACTGTAAAAAAATTGCATCTCAAGAGATTTGATCCATCTCAACACTTGGTAGATATGGAGTTAAGATGGATCTAAGTTGGTTTAATTATTAATTATAAGTAATTACAATTATAATTATAATTATTAATTTTTATTTTTATTTTTTTTAATGATATTTTTAGTTTTATGTAATTTTGACCGAGTCAAAATGTTAAATAGGACATTACAACATCTCTATCATACTTGAGTGGAGAGTGTCTCTCGACGCAATAAAATGCTTGATTGGTGATGGGTGAAATTTGATAGGTATTTACTTGTATTTTCCTTATTCAACCATCAAATATTGGCCATTTTAAAATTTGCACGCCATTCTTGACAATCACCTAAATTTTCAAATTGTTAATTTGATGGGTGACTTAAAAATTTAATTGCGTGTGTGAAACTTATAGGCAAAATGCCATTTTCCATGATCATTTTTCTGATTAATTTTAATCAAAATCCAACAAAGATTTTTAAAAACTTGGGTTTAAGTTGTTTAATTTGTAGAATCCGATTATTTGAGGGATTTTTAGGGTGTTGAATCCATTTATGAATTCAAAAATGTACTTCAAACAACAAAAATCACATTCTTGTTTGAAATTATATCACTAGGTTCCATTGAAAAAAAGTTATATATATATATATATATATATATATATATATATATATATATGTGTGTGTGTGTGTGTGTGTATAAACAAAAGAAGTTCGTGATTTGGTTGGCTGAGACTCCAAGATAAATATTGCACTATGCAACACACACAATATTAAGAATTTAAGGTGTGAATTCAAGATAAGCTTAGACACATCCGTAGTGGATCTTTGGACTTAACAGAGAAAGCTCATCTTTGTCTTCAGTCACACCATGTGATCGTACATTTTACACACTAAGCATACAACATGAACATTGAAGCCTAAAGCTTAAAGGTTGAGACTCACATGACATGTCCACACCCATGGGTCATTGGTATTATATATAAAATATTGACTGACTTTTCTTGTTTATGTAGGTGAAATAGTTGCGTTTCTTTTGATTTTGAGAGTTTTATGTAGTTTCATTAATGTTTGTACACTATATATAAAATTATAAAAAACAAAAGAAGTTCGTGATTTGGTTGGTTAAGACTCCAAGATAAATATTTCACTATGAAACACAAACAATATTAAGAATTTAAGGTGTGAATTCAAGATAAGCTTAGACACATCCGTAGTGGATCTTTGGACTTAATAGAGAAATCTCATCTTTGTCTTCAATCACACCATGTGATCATACATTTTACACACTAAGCATACAACATGAACATTGAAGTCTAAAGCTTAAAGATTGAGACTCACACGACATGTCCACACCCATGGGTCATCGGTATTATATATAAAATATTGACTCACTTTTCTTGTTTATGTAGGTGAAATAGTTGTTTTTCTTTTGATTTTGAGAGCTTTATGTAGTTTCATTAATGTTCGTACACTGGTGATAGATCTCAGTTTTTATAAAATGGGAATGTTTATTAGTTTGATTAGCAAACAAATCTATTTTGTGTTTGGATATGAAAATCTTAAATGTGTGCTTACCAAGGCTATGATGTTTTCGATACATTCACACTTGAATCTAAACACAATTAAGTTTGTGTCTTTTAGGTGTTAGTCTTGTTAGCACCTAAATCTGCTTTAGGTTGAAGGAAGGCAAAAATTCGGGTAACCACAAACCACGCTCGGTCTGGTAACTAGCCCTACCAAAGCAGGAGAGGGCTCTCTCCAAGTCACGCTCAGTGAATAGATAATCGAAAACGATCTGAGATGAATTACAATGAAATATTTACCTTAGGCTAGTAAGTGAATAGGGATTCGGGAAACAGTTTTCATGAATGATCGAGCTTCTGGGATGTTATGGGACCGGCACTCAGCAAAGAACAGAGAATTTAATACAAAGGCATAGATTATTCCGTGAGGCAAGGTAGGCGGAAAATGTAACAATTTAGTTTGAGGTACCACGACATGAATAGATTGCTGAAGAAAGTGAAAAGGGCATAGTTACATGAATCCTTTTCAACAGAAGAATAACACTGAACATGAAATTTTCCCACAGTCAGAGTAATAAAATTGAATTCTACCTAATCTCACTCAGAAAATTTCACTGGAAATGAACATGAATTGAATTATGAAACATAACGAAATACATATGGAAACAGAAGAGACACATTTGCTACACTCACAACCACAAGAATCTCATGAAACAGAGCCGTTGCCTTTTATTAATTCTATGTCTCCCAAAAGTTATAAGCCAACCAACCCTTTGTAAATAACTTGCATACAATATATAGAATGTGTGAGGAAGAGATAGAACGCCCAAGGGTTGGGGAGTTACTCGAATCATTACAAAATGGAGATGGAGAGCAAACCATCAGCTACAGGTGCAGCGCTACAAACATGACATTTGGCTTGGGTGACCGTTTTCCTTCCTTCGCCACTTGGATAGAAGCCAATCTGGAGAAAAAAAACTTTAAATGCCACCTTTGGTGCCAAAAAACCGAAGTGTAGATGAGCGGGCCCACTTGGAGAAGTCGCAAACTGAAATTTCGCAAAACGGAAGCAAATTGGCAAATTTTCCTCTGTGCACCGCGCCATTTTCTCTGTGTGTCGCGCTACTTTGGGGCCTGTTTTGGGGCACTTGCAGGTGTCCAAAATGTGCCCAAGTGGGCTTGCTGGAAAGCCTGTCCTGTCTAATTTCTAACCCAACTAGAATTTTCAAATTTGGTGCTCATTTGCCCCTCCAAATCTCCATTCTCCCAAGACTGCTTTCTGTGTGTCAAAAAAGTGGCAGAGAGGCCATTTTTGGGTGTTTTTTGACCTTTAGGAGACTCAGATCTTGCCCAAATTTCTTGCCCAAACACCAGTAGTCATAATTTTCCATGTTAAATCCAAAAATGCAAGCCATTCCTCATTTGGAGCTCTAGAATTTTAGCGTCGCGCCAGTGGCGCGGCGCACAGGGAGAAAATCCCTGTTTTTTGCCCAAAAAATTACCATGTGACCAAAAATTCCCCAAATTTTTTGAAATTTGGGCTGGAGGATCTCTATGGGGTGTTATGATGGGCCAAGGAAGCCTCAGCCAAGATTCAAAGCCGATCTTTCTCTTTTTCCCTTTTTGCCTTTCTTGTTGCTTTCCTTAATTTTGCCTTCAAGTTCCTTATCTGGGCCTGTGCACTCATGTTTCGCACCCTATAACAGAAAGCCATGTGTCTTAGTAGAGCAAGGTCCTGGTCAGCTTTGTCCAGCAGCCTTTCCGAATGCATGTTGACCCTATCAAGGTTGGCCTCTCGATCCTCATTGATTTCTTGCTCCAAAGATGTGAGCGCAACCCTTCTCCGTTGAGCAGCTTGGATGATCTCTGTAAGCTCCGCATTTGTTGGTTCTGCATCTGTCTCATCATCATGAAGGAGAACGAATTTGGTCTCTTTTTCACCTGATCGCCCTTCCTCCTGCACTGGCTCCTTACCCTTGCCCTGCTCCTGTGATGCTGATGTCGGAAGCGAGGCCCCTTCCACCCTGGGTGGAGATAACACTCACTTTGCTGCTGCAAAGAAGGGTCTACTGCCTCTCTGATAGGTGATGTATACTAACATAGTAGCAATCTCATGTCACTCATACTGATGAGATGGGCCCCCATCTCATGCTCTGCCTCTAATACCACCTGTGGAGCGCTGAAGAAGTCACGGGAGATGAAGTCCTCCCAAGTAATACCCTGCAATCCCAACTGATGGTCCACCAAAATCCGGATAAGGGCAAAGTGATAAACACTGTTGAGCTGCTGTTGAGGGGTCTTGTGCTGCATGAAATTCTTCATCCTCTCTATGTTCCCGCAGATGAAAAATCGGAGGTTCATCATCCGCACCCTAGTAAAGTGCATGAGCAACCTGATGTGATAGGCATAAAGGTTAGAAAACCTCCCCTCACAACTGAAGTACTTCATGATCAATTTCATGAGCGGAGCATACTCATCTCTCAAAAATCTGAATGGAAAAACTCTTGTGAGATGGCTCAAACAGCTGTCCTTAATGTAAGGCTCATAATGATGCCTCTCTACCTTCTTCTTCTTATGCCACTGCTCTCCAATGTTTGGTATGCCTATTGCCACTGATATGGTTTCGGTTGTCAATGTGAAAATGACCCCAGCCAAGATATATTGTCCTCCATGTAGGTGAAGTGCAAAAAGACGGGCCAACTCATTATGAACTCTGACATTTGCCACCCTCTGACAAAATTCAAAACATGCTAAGTGCTGGAAACAAGACATAGCAAGAGGGCATGCCTGCAACTCAGTGAGGGATTTTGGCTCATCTCTAAGATGTCTGCCACTCCGGTGATGTCTCCTGTGGGCCCTTTCTCCTGAAGCTGTATCACTGTGGGTCTCTTCCTCATATTCTGATGAAACCTCAGATGCCATGACTGTTGTTTGCACTGTAAGTTTTAGGTTGCCCTTTGATTCAAATGAAGCTGGTAGTTGCTCTGACAATCTGCCACCAAGGGGACAATTAAACAGGGAGTATTAGGAGGGGAATGATGTAATGGGAATAGGAGTTAAAGGGAAAGATTTGTCAGAGACTTGGGAGTAGTTTGGGTATAGTGTTGATGGGGTAGGGTTTGTGTTGTTTGCAAGGTAGGGTTTGGGTTTTTTGAGCAATAGGAAGGGGGAGGAAGGGAGTATGATTTTTTGGTAGGGTTTAGGTTAGTGATCATGGGGACAATAGCATAGGCGAATGAGTAATAGGGGTAGGGTAGGAAACACCTTGGCAGCACTGTCACTGTAGCACAAACCCTAGGATCATGGTTTTTTTTTTTTGATGTCTTCCTTTGTTTGCCTTATAAAAAAATTTTTCATTTATTTACAGGCATAAAAACCCTTATATCACCCATCAAAAGTTATGCACAAGTGGTGTGTAGAGCCTACCTTGCAAATAGACGAGCTCTCCAAAAGATTTGAGGCGGTTTGGCAAAGTTTCGGGCGTTCTACACCTGTGCGCCGCGCGTAAAGCCCAATGCGCCGCGTGCTGGGTATGCATCACGCATATGGAAAAATTCAACTGTGGGCAGGCTGCGTGTGCGCCGCGTTCCTTTGTGTGTGTGCCGCGCGCTCTGAGATCACCCTAAATTGCTCCAAATCGCTTCACTCTTCAACTCTTCGACCTTGCACCTTTCTTCCACCGCCTTGCTTGCACAATGAGCTTGGCTTATGGTGATTTTGTATATATAGGCTTTCGAGGTCATTTTTAATTAAATTTTACAAAAACCCACTTTTCTAATGTCTGGTTTTAACACTTTTTCCACTGACTTTAAAACACACTGATTTTCACTTTCTCTTTGAAATTTTGGCTCAAATGATGAAATTTTTGGCACATCTTTGCAGGGACTGTATGAAAGGACATTTGGCCACGGAAACCATGACTGCATCTGAAAAAATCAACTGGCGAATTTTTGGAAAATTTTGTCATAAATGACACTGTTTGACTTTTCTTCAAAACAGAGTTTTGAAGAAGAGTCGAAGTCTATCCACATGACGATGAAGCTCTCTGAACCATAGCTGTGTAAGGGCCTCCCTCTGGCCTGCATGGCTTTACTGGACATGTTTCAAAGACCAAATTGATGAATTCCTAGACCCAAACATAGAAAATGACTTTTGTCCTTTAAAGGACCAGACCTTGACTGTCATGGACTTGTGATTATTTGACACAAAGACTTAAGCCAGCAGTAACCAGACCTGAGGGGAAATGACTAGCATGACCTTCTCCGTCATATCATGGCATGTGCCTATCGAAATGCAGTTGAGTGAATGGAGCGGGACACCTAAACATGAAATGCATAAAGAGTTTTGATCTCTGACGGAGGGCTGACCAGACTGACTCTAACATTGGCTCCAATGGGGGATGGTAGCTCCTTGGAGGTGCCAAGAACAGTAGATCTCTGGAGGACCTAGATAGTGCCTTTTTTCCATTGGGCTATGGAGTCATCATTTCAATAAACAGCACATGACTCTGACTTATTTATGAAATTGAAATGACCAAGAAATTGACTCAAACTTGACATTGAAATAACTCAAAATCTAACTTTACAGACTGAAACCAAACTGAAATAAAAATGGTATTTACAATGACATTGGAAGCAGTGTTACTAAATCAACAGTGGTACTGCTTGAGCAGCTGACCATTGATCGGCCCTCCTAGATAATCTTCCCCGTTCATTTCCTTCAGAAGAAAGGCATTCTGACCCCTATATGCTGCAATCTTGAAAGGACCTTTCCAAAGATTTTCGAACTTTCCGTGCTTACCTTTCTCTTCATTCCTTGCATCCCACTTCAGCACCACATCATCCAACTAAAATTTATCTACCTTTGCTTTTCTGTCATAGATTTTCTTTATTTTCTCCTGCAATTTGTATGTGTTCTTGAAAACTTCTTCTCTTGTTTGCTGCAAGTGGATCATTTGATTCAACCTTCTCTGCATGGGATCTTCTTCACTGCTGGCCTCCTGAAGAAGTCTGACCACCTGGGCAGCAAGAGAGGTGGGAAATACTGTGTCAACTCCATAAACAAGCTCAAACGGTGACATACCAATGGACTTTTTCTAACTGATCCGATCTGCCCAAAGCGCATGGACCAACCTCTTATTCTAGCTCTTTTTATTTATTTCCAGCAGCTTCTTGATGATGTTGATCAATGATTTGTTCGAAGATTTTGCCAATCCATTGCCTTGAGGATGATAGGTAGTTGAATGACCCAAAATGATGTGATATTTATGACAAAATTCTACCATCCTTTTCGATTTGAAAGCTGCTGCATTATCGGTGATTAATTTGTTTGGACAACCAAAGCGAGACAAGATGTTATTTTCGAGAAATGAAATGATTACCATGTCTGTAGCTTGTTTGGTGGGAGCTGCCTCAATCCATTTTGTGAAATAGTCTGTCGCTGTAAGGATCCATCTATGATGTCTGGAAGAGGCGGGATGAATTTCCCCAATGAAATCCAACCCCCACTGCTGGAAAGGAGCGTTCACCTCAATAGGCTTAAGTGGCAAAGGCTATAATTTCTGTTTTCCTTTGAAAATCTGACATTTATGACAACGCTTGACCATCTTATACACATCAGCAAACAAAGTAGGCCAGTAGTACCCTGCTCTCAAAATTTTGTTCGCTGTTGACTTCCAAAAAAGGTGACCACCACACTCTCCTCCGTGGAAAACCTCCATGACTTTCTTTGCTTCCTCTTCCACCAAACAATTTAACAAAATGCCACCGGGATCCTTCCAATACAGTGCAAAATTCAAAATGCAAAACTTGGCAGCCTTCAATTTAAGTGTTCTCGCTTTGTTTCTAGTCATGCCAGGTGGTGGTGACAGATTTTTCAGCACATATATTATATTTGAATACCATGGGGACAAAGAAAACATTTCGGATACCTGAACAGATGATATTTCCTCATTCTCATCGGGCATGGCAGCGATCAGATTTATGTACAAGGCATGCAAGTTTGATTCGGCCATTAGCTTCGCCAACCCTGTCCTTTGACCAGCTTTGTGGGCTTTATTTCCACATCATATTCCAGCAAGGCTACAATCCATTTGCCTCTTCTTCCTTCCGGATCGGTCTGCACTAAAACATCTTTTACAGCAGTATTAGGGACATAGGCCAGAATGTGAGAATGTAGGATATATACCCGGAAATCCTTCAATTCCTTCACCAATGCCAGGGCTTGCTTCTCAATGATGTTGTACTTTAAAGTTGCATCCCTTATAGCCCTGCTGAAGAATGCAATGGGTCTTTCATGATCATCTCTCTTCTGCAATAATACCGCTGCCATAGTGTGCTCAGAAGCAAATGAAAACAATATGAAATCCTGAGTGTAGTCCGGGCTGACTAGAACTGGAGCTGAAGAAAGGGCCAATTTGACCAAGTTGAAAGATTTTACAACCTCCTCTGTCCATTTCACCTGGCTGTCCTTCTTAAGCATGTTGGTCATTTCTCTTAAGTGTTCTGCAAGATTAGGCACAAAGCGACGCAGAAAATTCATCTTACCATTGAATGATTGTATCTCTTTTTTGTTCCTAGGCAGATCGATTTGCTGAATTTCTTGCACACGTGCTGGGTCTATACGAATGCCATCCTTTGAAATGATGTGCCCAAGTAATTTTCCTTCCTCCATGGTGAACAAGCTCTTCTTAGGATTCAGCGATAGACCATATTTCCTGCACTTTTGAAAAACAATTTTTAGGTGATGCATGTGCTCTTCATCAGATTTGGAAAATACCGTCAAATCATCCAGGTACACCACCAAAAACACATCCTTCTCATTTGCAAAAGCCAAGTCCATTTCCCGCTGAAATGTGGCACCTACATTCTTTAAACCGAAGGGCATTTTGGCGTAGTGAAAGGTTCCCCATGGAGTGGTGAATGCTGTCTTGTCTCTATCATCTTCATGGACAGAAATTTGGTTATATCTGGAATAACCATCAAGCAGTGACATACGAGATGCCCCCACTACTCGCTGAAGTATATGGTCCATCTTGGGTAGTGGATAGTTGTCCTTCAATGAGACTTTATTTAGATTTCTGAAATCAATGCACAAGCGGATCTCACCGGTCTTCTTTCGTACGGGAACTAAGTTAGAGATCCAATCTGAAAATCTGATGGGCACAATGATACCTGACTTGTACAACCTGTTTACCTCCTTTTCGATAGATGGCAGCAACTTTGGATTTATCCTTCTCAGCTTCTGTCTAAATGGTTTTTGATTGGGCTTGATGGGTATTGTGTGCTGAATAATATTGGTATCATAGGTCTTTAAATCAGAATAGTCCCAAGCAAACACATCTGCAAATGAAGCCATCAAATTGATGTATTTGTCCTTGATCTTTGGCGGTAATGCTTTAGACAATTTTACCAACTTTGGATTGGCAGCTGTACCGATATTGACCTCTTCTACACCCTTCTCTCTTGGCTGCAATGTTGGCTTGCGGGCTACATCATCTTGATCAAAAAGTTCCTCTAAAGGTATCAAGCCTTTAGGAATGATGTTATTCTTCAGCTGCAACACATCCATTTCATTGATCTGCACTTCATCTGTACCATTCCCTTTGCCCTCATCGTTTTCTACATCAATTGAGTTTTCTTTGAATTTGCCTTTGTTTAGCAGAAAATCCTTAGTCTCCTCATCATCTTGAAACACTTGCCAATATCGCTGATTGTATGGAATGGTTAAACGATGCTTGACATGGATTTCAAATTTATTGTTGGAGTTCATGGGGATCTTCAAACTGCTTCCTGCCTTGGCAAGAGCATCAACAATACTATTTTGTATACGAGGCACACATGTCAAGGTGTATTCTGAAAATAACTTCAAGATGTCTAAAACTGCATTACGATAGGCCCGCATCCTAGGATGTTTTGCTTGATACTCACCTCTGACCTGCTTTATTACCAATTCGGAGTCGCCATATACCGAAATCCTTTTTGCATTCAGCTTTCTAAGAATCTTCAGGCCAGCAATCAGAGCTTCATACTCAGCTTCATTGTTTGAACACTCAAAGGCCAGCTTGTAAGAGCAAACCCTCATGCTGCTAGGCACTTTGTTTGGGGCGGAGAAAGGACTGCGTACCCAAATTCCAATTCCAGCGCCATCATTTCCTACTGCTCCATCGAAATCCATGGTCCACAAGCCTTCTTCCTCCTCTTGTAAGTGCTGGAAATCTGTTTGCCGTGCCTTGTCTGCTTGCTGTCCATTACTTTCAGCTGATTTCCCAACATTTTGCTGCTTTTCTTGTCCTTCTTTCTTCAAAATTTCTCTGAAATTTTTTGTTATTTCCGAATGTCATCTGCTTCTACTATCTGACTATCTATATCATTTAAACTATCTGAAAACAAAACAAAAGACTCTAAATCTGTATGTACATAGTTAATAGGATGATTTATAGGTTTCTCCTTGCTTGTGATCATATATTTCATTTTTTGTTCCCGATATAACTTCCTCATTTGTCCAAACACCGGGATTGTTGCATAGGAGAAATCCAGCTGTAGTGTCCCTTTCAATTTCGCTACCTAAGACCTAGAAAGAAGCATGCCAAACCTTGGAGGAATATCTGCTACCACCACATCCATCAAAACATTTTTCATAGGAAGCTGATCCAAACTCACAACCAAGTCTTTGATGAGTCCTATACATCTTACTCTGCTGGAATCGAATGAATAGAGATCATGATATTGCCGGGTGATGTCCAGACCGAGCTTATCCATGATAGCCTTGGGCATGAGATTGTGAGAAGCTCCGGAATCGAACATGGCATTGTGTAACACAAAATCATGCAATCGTAAACTGATATAGAAGGGTGGCACATCACTATCAAGAGACTCACCATTCGATGCTGGTCCAAAAATCATTTCAGGCTGATCATCTTCTACATTCACCATGTCGGACATTGGGTCCAAATTCAACGTTTTAGAAATCTGCCCTCTATAACTGTTGTTCTTCATTATTTCAGTCAAGGGGATGGATACCTTTAACTTAGAAATCTCATTCTCTAAGCTAAAAGCGGGAGTCTTTTCTACCTCTTTGACTGGGATCTCTTTCCTTTCCTTTTCCTTGATGTAGCTTGTTGCTGTGATTGTTCTGCTGATTTTGATTTGCTGCTCTTCGGACCAACCACCTCCTTTCCTTTTCTTTGTGTAGCTGATGAATCATTTTTTGCTGTTTCAACCTCCTTCTTTTTCTGAATTGGTTTGGCCGGCACATCTCTGTTTCTAAGTGAATATCGCTGCTGTTGTGCGGACAAAGCATTCATATATCCCCTTTGATATTCTTCCGATTCTTCTTCCAAAACAGTGTCACTAGCTAGAATAAAATCCGTGTCTTGGTGTGTAGCTGAATTCACTGCACATTCTTCTTCTTTGGTAATGTAAGTAGGCAGCTCATCTGGAGAGAAGAGGTGGTTTTCTTCGCCTATTACATTCCCGTCCTCATCTAACTCTGGTCCATGCACAAAATTCTGTTGCAAAGGTGTTTGTACCGGCTGTTGTGCTGTCTGCTCTTGAGTTCGCTGATCTCTCTGTCTTATTCTATATTGTGGCTGCTACTGGCCACGGAAGTTAGGATTCCTAACTTGTGGCTCAGGCTTGTCAAGTTTTACCCTTTCAAGCATCTGCTCTACCTTTTTGAGTAGTTGATCCATTGAAGAAGACTCTTCTTTTACAGTGATTTTCTTTTCCGCTTTCGATCTAGCTCTTTTGGACAGCAGATTTGCTTCAACGCTGACCGCGATTTTCTGCATATCTTCCATTGTGGCCAGTTCTCTCTCTCTTAATTGGTATGCCATGTCAGCATCAAAACCATCTAGAAAATTCATCATTGCTAGTCCCACAGGTGGCTTTAGATGATCTGGAATTTCGTTATAGACTGCATTAAATCTAACACAATAGTCTTGGACCGACTCACCAGCGTTCCGTTTGATTTGTTCATATTTGGCCAGAATTTGAAGGGGATTCTTTTTCACTTCCCACTAGTTCAAAAATTGTCTTTGTAGTTCAGCCAAGGTAGTGATACTTGCTGCTGGCAAACCTCTGAACCATTTCCTCACGTCACCTGCAAATGTCTGTACAAAGAGCCTCATTGCCACGTTCTCCGCATCGATCTCATGAATTTCATAGAAGTCTGCCATTTTGTCTACATGTTGTTGAGCAGTAATGTTGTTAGGAGTGCCATCAAAAAAAGGGATTTTACTTTGATAATCCGTTAGCATGTCATCCAGAACTTGGGGCAGAACAAGGGGTGCGAAACAGGCAGCCATCATTCTCGGTGGATTTGGCCTTGGAGGTGTTGGAGGAGTGTGCACAGTTTGCAAGGGGCTTGCAATTGGAGTTTGGGGCTGTGTTGCAATGTAATTATCAATTAACCTATTAGCTCTTTCTGTTTCGAGGTCTACAAGAAATTGCGGATTAGGGACAGTATAATCAACAGCCCTTTCGGATTTAGACTCAAACAATGATATCTCAAATCGTTCGTCAAACTCAAGCTCTTCAAGATACTCAAAAATGTCGGGACATGAATGGGATTTGAACACGGGAGTTATGGTTCTTTCTTGACGAAGGAGTCTCGGGATCAAATTGGGTTTTCGTAAATATGGGGAGGATCCGGGTCTGGATTGGCTCTGGTATATAGTCTCGAAGCCAGCGTGCTATTGAGAAAAATCACAGGACACAACCAACTTACTCAGCCTTTCCAATCCTAAGCTCATCATCCAGAAGCTTAGAATTATTATGAAACAAGGGGATTTGATTTCAGTTTTTCCCCAGCAGAGTTGCCACTATGTTAGCACCTAAATCTGCCTTAGGCTGAAGGAAGGCAAAAATTAGGGTAACCACAAACCACGCTCGGTCTGGTAGCTAGCCCTACCAGAGCAGGAGAGGGCTCTCTCCGAGCCACGCTCAGTGAATAGATAATCGAAAACGGTCTGAGATGACTTACAATGAAATATTTACCTTAGGCTAGTAAGTGAATAGGGATTCGGGAAATAGTTTTCATGAATGACCGAGCTTCTGGGATGTTATGGGACCGACGCTCAGCAAAGAACAGAGAATTTAATACAAAGGCATAGATTATTCCGTGAGGCAAGGTAGGGAAAAATGTAAAAATTTAGTTTGAGGTACCGCGACATGAATAGATTTTGAAGAAAGTGAAAAGGGCATAGTGACATGAATCCTTTTCAACAGAAGAATAACACTGAACATGAAATTTTCCCACAGGCAGAGCAATAAAATTGAATTCTACCTAATCTCACTCAGAAAATTTCACTGGAAATGAACATGAATTGAATTATGAAACATAACGAAATACATATGAAAACAGAAAAGACACATTTGCTACAGTCACAACCACAAGAATCTCATGAAACAGAGCCACTGCCTTTCATTAATTCTCTGTCAAAAATACACAGTGAAGAAACAAAGTTTCTTTCCCATAGTCTCCCAGAAGTTACAAGCCAACCAACCCTTTGCAAATAACTTGCATACAATATATAGAATGTGTGAGGAAGAGATAGAACGCCCAAGGGTTGGGGAGTTACTCGAATCATTGCAAAATGGAGATGGAGAGCCAACCATCAGCTACAGGTGCAGCGCTACAAACATGACATTTGGCTTGGGTGACCGTTTGCCTTCCTTCGCCACTTGGATAGAAGCCAATCTGGAGAAAAAACACTTTAAATGCTGCCTTTGGTGCCAAAAAACCAAAGTGTAGATGAGCGGGCCCACTTGGAGAAGTCGTGAACCGAAATTTCGCGAAACGGAAGCAAATTGGCAAATTTTCCTCTGTTCGCCGCGCCATTTTCTCTGTGCATTGCGCTACGTTGGGGCCTGTTTTGGGGCACTTTCATGTGTCCAAAATGTGCCCAAGTGGGCTTGCTGGAAAGCCTATCCTGTCTACTTTCTAACCCAACTGAAATTTTCAAATTTGGTGCTCATTTGCCCTCCAAATCTCCATTCTCCTAAGACTGCTTTCTGTGTGTCAAAAAAGTGGCAAAGAGGCCATTTTTGGGTGTTTTTTGACCTTTAGGAGACCCAGATCTTGCCCAAATTTCTTGCCCAGACACCAGTAGTCGTAATTTTCCATGATGAATCCAAAACTGCAAGCCATTCCTCATTTGGAGCTCTAGAATTTTAGCGTCGCGCCAGTGGCGCGGCGCACAGGGAGAAAATCCCTGTTTTTTGCCCAAAAAATTACCATGTGACCAAAAATTCCCCAAATTTTTTGAAATTTGGGCTGGAGGATCTCTATGGGGTGTTATGATGGGCCAAGGAAGCCTCAGCCAAGATTCAAAGCCGATCTTGCTCTTTTTCCCTTTTTTCTTTTCTTGTTGCTTTCCTTAATTTTGCCTTCATGTTCCTTATCCGGGCCTGTGCACTCATGTTTCGCACCCTGTAACGGAAATCCATGTGTCTCAGTAGAGCAACGTCCTGGTCAGCTTTTCCCAGCAACCTCTCCAAATGCATGTTGACCCTCTCAAGGTTGGCCTCCCGATCCTCATTGATTGCTTGCTCCAAAGATGTGAGCGCAACCCTTCTTCTTTGAGCAGCTTGGCAATGCTCACGAATGTTTTGCAGCTCCATGATCGTCTGTTGGTCCTCAAGCTGCTTGTTTCTCTGCTCCAGGTACTTCATTTTCCACTTGGCCCTCTCCAAGTCAATGGATAAGGACTCAATCACTGACTGCTGCTCCTGGATGATCTCTCTAAGCTCCGCATTTGTTGGTTCTCCATCTGTCTCATCATCATGAAGGAGAACGAATTCGTCTCTTTTTCACCTGATGGCCCTTCCTCCTGCACTGGATCCTTACCCTTGCCCTGCTCCTGTGATGCTGATGTTAGAAGTGAGGCCCCTTCCACCCCGGGTGGAGATAACACTCGCTTTGCTGCTACAAATAAGGGTCTACTGCCTCTCTGATAGGTGATGTATACTCGCATAGTAGCAGTCTCATGTCACTCATACTGATGAGGTGGGCCCCCTTTCTCATGCTCTACCTCTCATACCCCCTGTGGAGCGCTGAAGAAGTCACGGGAGATGAAGTCCTCCCAAGCAATACCCTGCAATCCCAGCTGATGGTCCACCAAAATCCGGATAAGGGCAAAGTGATAAACACTGTTGAGCTGCTGTCGAGGGGTCTTGTTCTGCATGAAATTCTTTATCCTCTCTATGTTCCCACAGATGAAAAATGGGAGGTTCATCAACCGCACCCTAGTAAAGTTCATGAGCAACCTGATGTGATAGGCATAAAGGTGAGAAAACCTCCCCTCACAACTAAAGTACTTCATGATCAATTTCATGAGCGGAGCATACTCATCTCTCAAAAATCTAAATGGAAAAACTCTCGTGAGATGGCTCAAACAGTTGTCCTTAATGTAAGGCTCATAATGATGCCTCTCTACCTTCTTCTTCTTATGCCACTGCTCTCCAATGTTTGGTATGCCTGTTGCCACTGATATGGTTTCGGGTGTCAATGTGAAAGTGACCCCAGCCAAGATAGATTTCCTCCATGTAGGTGAAGTGCAAAAAGAAGGGCCAACTCATGATGAACTCTGACATTTGCCACCCTCTGGAAAAATTTAAAACATGCGAAGTGCTAGAAACAAGACATAGCAAGAGGGCATGCCTGCAACTCAGTGAGGGATTTTGGCTCATCTCTAAGATGTCTGCCACTCCGGTGATGTCTCCTGTGGGCCCTTTCTCCTGAAGCTGTATCACTGTGGGTCTCTTCCTCATATTCTGATGAAACCTCAGATGCCATGACTGTTGTTTGTACCCTGAGTTTTAGGCTGCCCTTTGATTCAAATGAAGCTGGTAGTTGCTCTGACAATCTGCCACCAAGGGGACAATTAAACAGGGAGTATTAGGAGGAGAATGATGTAATGGGAATAGGGGTTAAAGGGAGAGATTTGTCAGGGACTTGGGAGTAGTTTGGGTATAGTTTTGATGGGGTAGGGTTTGTGTTATTTGCAAGGTAGGGTTTGGGCTTTTTGAGCAATAGGAAGGGGGGGAAAGGGAGGATGATTTTTTGGTAGGGTTTAGGGTAGTGATGATGGGGACAATAGCATAGGGGAATGAGTAATAGGGGAGGGTAGGAAACACCTTGGCAGCACTGTCACTGTAGCACAAACCCTAGGATCATGGTTTTTTTTTTTATGTCTTCCTTTGTTTGCCTTATAAAAAAAATTTGCATTTATTTATAGGCATAAAAACCCTTATATCACCCATAAAAAGTGATGCAAAAGTGGTGTGTAGAGCCTACCTTGCAAATAGACGAGCTCTCCAAAAGATTTGAGGTAATTTGGAAAAATTTCGGGCGTTCTGCCCCTGTGCACCGCGCCCAAAGCCCAGTGCGCCGCGTGCTGGGTATGCGCCGCACCTATGGAAAAATTCAACTGTGGGCAGGCTGCGTGTGCGCTGCGCCCAATGAGTGCACCGCGCTCCTTTGTGTGTGCGCCGCGCGCTCTGAGATCACCCTAATTTGCTCCAAATCGCTTCACTCTTCAACTCTTCGACCTTGCACCTTTTTTCCACCGCCTTGCTTGCACAATGAGCTTGTCTTATGGTGATTTTGTGCATATAGGCTTTGGAGGTCATTTTTAAATTAACTTTTACAAAGACCCACTTTTCTAATGTCTGGTTTTAACACATTTTCCACTGACTTTAAAACACACTGATTTTCACTTTCTCTTTGAAATTTTGGCTCAAATGATGAAATTTTCGGCACATATTTGCAGGGACTGTATGATAGGACATTTGGCCACAGAAACCATGACTGCATCTGAAAAAATCAACTGGCAACTTTTTGGAAAATTTTGTCATAAATGACACTGTTTTACTTTTCTTCAAAACAGAGTTTTGAAGAAGAGTCGAAGTCTATCCACATGACGATGAAGCTCTCTGAACCATAGCTGTGTAAGGGCCTCCCTCTGGCCTGCATGGCTTTACTGGACATGTTTCAAAGACCAAACTGATGAATTCCTAGACCCAAACATAGAAAATGACTTTTGTCCTTTAAAGGACAAGACCTTGACTGTCGTGGACTTGTGATTATTTGACACAAAGACTTAAGCCAACAGTAACCAGACCTGAGGGGAAATGACTAGCATGACCTTCTCCGTCAGATCATGGCATGCCCCTAGCGAAATGCAGCTGAGTGAATGGAGCGAGACACCTAAACATGAAATGCATAAAGAGTTTTGATCTCTGATGGAGGGCTGACCAGACCGACTCTAACAAGTCTGTTTGTTGTGAAGCTCTACTCTTCTTCCTTGTCAGAAGATTATGAATTTCTTCAAAATCCATGCCTGCAGATTATTATTGCTTGAAATTTTAGAATCCTCCCAAATTCTTATTTAAAAGTGGCTTCAAACTTGTGTTATTATTTATAAAGTCTTCCGTAAGTTCAATTCATCAAATTGCAAGCTAAGATTGATCCTTCATCTTCAAGATAAATTATAGTTAATCGGTTTGACGAAGCTACTTGAAAAATTTCAAAAATGGTTTAGAATGATATGTAAAGCTTTTGAATATGTATAATTGCACCAAATTATTAACTAGTTTGACATTATAAATGAATATGGTTGAATATGTTTGATACAACAGAGATGGAAGCCCAAGGGGCATATTGACCTAAAATTAGGTGCTAAGGGCTTCTTCATGGTCATTTTTGCCAACCTGGAAGATAAGGAGAGAGTCTTTGAGGAGGGACCCTACTTCTTCAACAATGCAGGTCTCTTTATGAGACACTGGGAAGAATGCTACAACCCAGACAAGGAGAAAATGTTAGCGGCACCAATATGGGTCAGGTTGTTCAGACTCCCAATCAAGTTCTGGGATCCAGAGATTCTGGAGGGTATCGGGAACTCAATTGAGACTTTTGTCAAGGTGGCAGAAACCACCAGAAGAGGTAGATATACGTCCTACGCCAGGATCTGTGTGTACATGAATATCACAGAACCGCTTCCGGACTATATTGAAGTGGAATACCACGATGAGGTGTGGCAACAACCAGTGGATTATGAGCATATTCCATTCCGCTGCAGAAGATGCCATGAATATGGTCATCTCTTCAAATCATGCCCTTTGAATGCTAATGGAGCAACAACAGATCTTGGGAAAAAGGAGGACGCGAGGAAGGAGGAAGCGGCGAGCAGGGAGGATGATGAAGGGTTTACAGAAGTGCCTCATCAGAGAAAACCTCAAAAAGGACCGACTAATCAGAAACCACCCTCTAAGGAATTAACTCAGGAAAATCAGAATAAGTTCGGGGTATTACAAGAAGAGGAAATGGAGGCGGAAGGTGAAGACAGCGAAGAAGAATAGTAGAGCCTATAAAGGTAGACAAAGGAAAAAATAAAATGCAAACAAGTATGGAACTCGAGAAGGAAGGGGAGAGAACAAAAAACCCTCAAGACCAGACCCAAATGGAGATAGACCCACAGAAGGACAAAGGAAGTGAAGAGGAACAAGTCATGAAGAGACTTCTACATGAATGGAGGCATCTGGATGAAAGATTCATCCCAGAAGACCAAAAGCAATTATACAAAGACATGTTCCAAAGATACAAGGAGAAAAGAGGGGTAGTCATAATAAATCAGCCAGAACAGCTAGGATCACAAGGAGGACAGAGCACAGATGTGGGTATTGTGGGGAAGGGAGGAAGAAAAAGAGGAAGAAAACCTATGAGCAAGACCATCCAAATGGTTGGAGAAATGCTAGTAAACTCAGGAAGAGTCGTACCTCTGTCGAAGGTATTCCAAAAAACCCTCAAATTGTTAAAATAATAATAACAACTTGGAATATTAAAGGGCTGAATAGTAGGGGGAAATAGAGATATCTGAAAGAGAGACTTAAGAAAGATAAGCCCAATATAATGATAGTCCAAGAAACAAAGATCAGCGAACAAAAATTAAAAGATATTATGAGAAAATTCAAGCCACATTATGAGATAATAGGTCAGGATGCCATAGGTAGTGCAGGGGGCCTAGCAATTCTCTAGAACCCAGAGGAGATTCAATTTGAAAATTGGGTTAGTGTACCTCGAATTCTTTCGGGAAAATTCAGGAATATTGGATCACAAGAATGGGTCCTTCTCACCGGAGTATATGGTCCACATATACCAGGAGAATGCAGGATATTCCTTCAGAACTTGGGAAAAATCCGAAACCTCTTCCCAGAAACTCCATGGATTGTAGGAGGAGACTTCAACATGATCACTTCTCTAAAGGAAAAAAGAGGAGGCCTCAGAAGATCAGATTCGGATATGGAAGCCTTCGGAGAAATGATTACGGAACAAAGACTGGTCGACATACCAACGATAAATGGGATTCACACATGGAACAACAGAAGAGGAGGCATACACCAAATTGCCTCGAGACTGGATAGATTCCTAATATCAGAACAGATCATAAACCAAGACATCTTCATTGAAGAAATGATACTTCCGGGAATGGGTTCTGACCATTGGCCGATTAAACTGGAACTTGACATCAAAGCTAGCCCCAAGAAACGCCCTTTCAGGTTTGAGGCCTTCTAGCTCAGAGACCAAAAGTTCATGACGAAAGTGGAAGAATGGTGGAAACAAAGCCAACAAAGGGGAAGAAGCAGGATGCAGACCTTCCAATTAAAACTAAAGGAACTGAAAGAGAAATTAAAAAATGGAACAAAGAGGAATTTGGAAACATCCTCAAGGACCAGTAGCTTCTAGACCAGAAAATGAAGAAACTTCAGCAAGAAATTATAATAGCAGGCAGAAGCAAGGAACTTTCTAGAGAGGAAGGGATTCTGATCAGCCAAATTGAAGAAAGAAGGAAATAGGAGGAGATTCTTTGGAGACAAAAATCAAGAGTGAACTGGTTACGAGAAGGGGAGAGGAACACGAAGTTCTTCCATCAGGCAATGATCCAGCAAAGACAGAGAAATAGAATCTTCTCTATAAAAAACGAAGAAGGACTCCGCTTAACTCAACATGAGGAAATGGAACAGACTCTGGTAAGTCATTTCAAAGACCTCCTTACGGAACCCCAAGAAGACAGAAGAGAAGCTATTGGGAGAATCTGCAATGAGATACCAAGTATGATTACTAGAGATCAAAACCTATCTCTTATGCGGGCTGCAACACTGGAGGAAGTGGAAGAGATCATGAAAGGGATGAAGAAAAACAAAGCTCCTGGACTAGATGGCTTCACAGTGGAATTTTACCAGGCGGGATGGCAATTCTTGGGACAAGACATTTTGGGCGTGGTGGAAGAATCTCGAAGAAACTAGCAGGTATGTCCAGGCTTAAACTTGACTCTCCTGTCTCTTATTCCCAAAACTACTAAGTCTGATGACCCCCAAGGTTTTGGACCCATTGCCCTTTGTAATGTAATATATAAAATTATTTCAACTCTTATGGCCAAAAGACTTAAGCCAATCCTTTCTAGCATTATCTCTCCAGAACAAACAGGTTTCATGGAAAGTCCTCAAATTCTGGATGGATTGGTAGCTTCACAAGAAGTAGTGCATTCTTTGAACCAAAAAAGAAGCTGGAATGATGATAAAATTGGACCTCTCTAAGGCTTATGATCACCTGAACTGGGCATACCTTAAATCGGTACTAGAGGCCTTTGGTTTTTGCAATAGATGGATAGAATGGGTCTCCGCTATGATCTCCACCCCGAATTTTTCCATTCCCCTGAATGGGATGCCATCTACAACCTTCAAGGCCTCTGGAGGACTGAGACGGGGGGACCCTTTGTCCCCCTTCCTCTTCATCATTGTGGCAGAAGGGCTAGGAAGATATATCAAAAAACAATTGCGGGAAAGGAAAATCAAAGGGCTCTGAATATGGGGGAATAACCTTCATATCACACACCAACAATTTGTCGACGATATCATGTTGTTTGTGCAATTTTTTCTGAGAAGTAAAAAGAATAAAAGGGATCCTAGACCTATTCATGGAAGCATATGGTACTCAAATCAATAAGGAGAAATCATGTATATACTTTTTCAACACTGCAGGAAATGTCAAAACATATTTAACAAGATTATTGGGTTTCCATTCGGGAGAATTGCCCACAAAATATCTTGGCACCCCGCTAGCCCTGAATCCTCTAAAGATGGCGAATTGGCAACAAACCATTGAGAAACTTACCAGCAGATTGGCCAATTGGTCCTTCAGAACCCTGAATATAGCAGGAAGAGTAGTACTGGTCAAATCGGTCTTGCAATCGATTCCAACCTACCAACTCTTGGCAATGGCTGCCCCCAAAGGTGTGTGCACCAAAATGGTGGAGATATTCAAAAAATTCCTCTGGGGAGGACCGAAGCAACAAAGAAAATACACATTGATCTCCTGGAACAGCTTGGTTAAGAGTAGAGATGAAGGGGGATTGGGCTTGAGAGATCCATATGCTTTGAACCAAGTAATGGGGGCTAAGTTCTGGTGGATATAGATGATGGGAGGAGGAGACCTATGGAAAAGAATTTGGACGAAAAAATATAACATGTCAGCAACAACAGAAGAAATCCTAAGAATTGAGGAAATCTCGAAAGGCTCGACGATATGGAATCTGGCCAGTCAAAATAGAGACATAATATCCAAACATGCCTTTTGGGAAATTCGGAATGGAAATTTAGTCAAATTCTGGGAAGAGGCTTGGCAACAAAGGGAGAAACTGAATGATGTTCAGGAACTAAGAGACACATGCCAGAAGGCAAAAGAGGAAGGTTTGAACTATGTTAGCGAGTTTTGGAACGAAGAACGCCAAGAGGAGTTCTAGAGAATTTGGAAAAATCCAGATGAATGGGATAGGCATATTGATATGGAACAAAGAGAGTTGTATATAAAAGAAATGAAGACAAGGAAAATAGCCATTAGAACAAGTCCAGACATATTGAGATGGGGTCATTCAATGAAGAGAAACTTCATGATCAAAGAAGCCTACAATCTCATCACGCAGCAAGAACAAGATGACATGACACCCCTCTGGAAAAAAATATGGAAGGGAAACTGGTGGCCAAAAGTGACTCACTTCCTATGGCTTGTTGGTAAAGGTTGCATTCTGAGTTGGGATCAACTTCAAAAATGTGGAATTTAGGGTCCTCCTAGATGTTGTCTTTGTAAACAGAATCAAGAAACGCAAGAACACCTATTGAATTCTTGTCTTGTAGCCCAGCAGCAATGGGAAGAAATAAGGAGACTCTTTGGAAGGACAAATAGAGATCATCATAACGCAAACAATGGGGATGAGGTCAATTCACGAGCCCAGTGGTAAGAAGAGCCTAGAGTCTAGCAGTAGGCATGAATATGTGGATGATATGGAAAGAAAGAAACAGGAGAATCTTTCAAAACAAAGAGTTGCCTCTAGAGCAGGTCTGGAAAAGAACCTTGAGTCATATAAGAGAAACTATTCTAGCGGTAGTTTGGAGTCAAGAGGATTGGAAAATGACACTTGAGGAAGAATAGATTCTGAACAAGCTAAATCTCGAATAAGGAATGGTAGCACCTCAGATGTGGAAACCCCCTGACATAGGTAGCATTAGCCCTATCCATTTCTCTCGCCCCTCGGTAGGTTTCATCAAATTGAATTTTGATGGAGCCTCCAAAGGCAACCTGGGGCCGGCAGGGCTCGGAGGCATCTTCCGGGATGACCAAGGCAGAACAAGATGGGTATACTCAGACCATGGTGGTATCATGAGTAATAATGAAGCTGAGCTTATGGTTGTCTATCAAGGACTAAGAACAACGATAAGAAATGGTTACAACAACCTGGAAGTAGAAGGCGACTCCCAACTGGTTATTGACATGATAAGGAAACTTAATAATGGGAAGACATGGGACAAAGTTGCGAAAAGCTGGAGGACGGCTAGCCTAGTCCAAGATTTGGAAACCATTATAAAGAGATTTGAATATATGATCATCAATCATGTAAGAAGGTAAGGCAACAAAGCCACTGATTTCCTAGCAAATTGGGGAAATAATGAACAAGGAGGCAAGCTGGATAGCATCTGGCTGACCCAAATAGAGGAGCCCAGATTAGAGCCCCTCAAAGTAATCCTTGCCCAAGATTACCATGAAGACACGACCTCAAGATAGCAGACACAGGTGGCCCCCGATCGGGATGATGAAGAGGGAAAGTATGAGAAGTACGACAATGCAAGGGAGAGGATAGCCAAGACGACCACCTACTACCCTCATCATAGATCAAATGGCCGTGGTGGCATCTTGCATGCTTGTGGGAGTTTTGAGGCAGCGTAGTGGCAGGAGAGTGGGGGGAGAGGAGGTAAGAAATGGCGGTGGTAGTGGGATGGGACGTGGGCCAGATGGGCTGGGGTACATAAGGGTGGCAAGGGTGGGAAGAAAGCTTAGTCTGCAGAGAAGGGAGGAGGAGAACAGAGCAGCGCGGGCGTTGGGATCTTCGGCGGTCGAGTGTGATTACGGGTATGTCTCCTTTGGCTCAACTCCTGCATTTCACTCTGGCTTGCTTAGAATGGTGGAGGAGGGGGGAAAGATGGGAATTGTAGGGGAGGGGCGGCGTATAAGTGGGCTTGCAATTTACTCTGCCATGCATAGTAAGGCAAAAGAGGGGGGTAAGCTGGAAATTGCAGGAGAGGGGCTGTGCCGGAGCGGGACAAAGATATGCATGGTGAGGAAGAGAGAGGATCAGAGCAAAGGTATACAGGGAAACTATATTAGTGGGGCAGAGGGACAACGCAAAAAAACTAAGAACCCTATCCATGCGGAGGACAGCAAGACAGAGGGCTTGCCCATCTACCTTAGTCTAGGGGGAGAGACCATCGATTCTCTAGAATAACGGGGGAGGTCGGAGTGGGGCAGGAAGGCTAAGCGACAAGGAAATGCTGACTGATGGGAAGATTGTAGCTCCTAGAAAGCTAACTTTTGCTGTTGATAATTGCAAGCAGGAGGCAATAAAGGAAAAAATGGCTCGCCTGGGTAGAGGCAGGGGTCGTGGAGGTAGAGGGCGACAGAGCCAGCCGGGCAGAAGTGATCTGTCAACCTCGGCGCCAACAAGTCAGAGGTGAGGAAGGAAATCCATGAGGATGGCAGTCCAAGAAGCTGCTCGCATTTATAGGGAAGGGACGGACGCTGACATTTGTTGGCTAATTCAGGCGATGGAAGACAGCGCAATGGAAGAGGATTCTGAACCAAAGATGGAGGAATGGGAGGATATTATCCCCGATCCAGGGCATACCAGAGGCAGAATGACGTTTTATAGGCAGGCTCTGCATGTATACTGGGTTTTGAAGCTTTTACTAGCTAAGGCTCTGGAGCAGGTGGCAGGAGAAGTGGTAGCAATAGCCCAAGGCATGCCCAATATCAAAAAGGACATGAAAAACCTGCATATTATCATGATAATGCAAGACAGTAAGCTGGATGAGATCCAGTAGCGGTTGATGAAGCTGTATTCAGCACTAGGCGACTCGATGGCAGCACCTGCTAATGCGGAATTCGACAATGATGACCGGAAGGATTAGTCTTTTACAGTTTCCTCTTTGATCATTTTGTGGCTAGCGTTTTCTTTTCAAACGTTGTATGTTAGTTTGTAGCATAATTAGTGCTTTTAGATCTGCAGTTCACGTAGCTTGGATTGAAAGACTGATTAAATTTTGTTATTGGATGGCATATAACAAACTCAGGTGGCCAACAAACTTGGTTTTCCATATGGGCAAGTTGAGGCCACCAAATTGTTGTATGTGAATCAACTTGTCTTTATAAATAGAAAAAGAAGGTACTACCCTAGCTTACAAAAAAACAATTTTGATTGACGTTGATTAGTGATATAACACGCTATCACTTTCATTAATAAACAGAGTTTTATTAGTGTCAAAATCTTTTAAAATAAATTAATTTATACAACTCAGAAGGCAAAAAAAAATCACATTTCATCCATTCCAATATTTTTCTTTACTCTTTTGCCTTCCTTGCCGTTTCGGACCAATCAGACAACACGAACTGCATTTAATTCACCATGCAGTGAATGATAAAACAATCGACCCTGAGATAAAACACTCGAGCTTGTACAATCTTAAAAGTAGTTTAATTTACTATGAATGTAACTAATATTTATTATTGAGCTTTTCATATCGGATTGGAAGGTGAATATATATGTAATATTTTATATTTATTAGATATTTTTTAAAATTGTATATTTAAATTGTGTAATTTATAAAATATAAATATTTTAGAAGTTTTGTTTTGTTTTTTTAAATTTATTTATATATTTAAAAATTTATTTTAAATAATAAAAAATTTAATTTTAAATTTTAATTTAAAATTAAAATTTTTGAAGTTAATTTTTTTTATAAAAAAATATATTTAATCAAAAACTAAAAAAATATATATATATTAATTATTGTTTTCAATAAAAATATCTTTCAAATTAATTACATCATTAAAATTAATTTTAATAATATAATTTATAAAAAAACATTCTATTACAATATAAATCACAAAATTCTAAAATCTATTGTTTTCATTCACACCACTTTGTGCAAAATCCATAAAAACTTTTTAGAGTGAACTTCTCATATTTGGCTAGGAATAGGTCAAACAGGGTGGGCCAAATCTTTTGTTGCAATGTCAACCCATTGTCTTATTGTAATCATTATAATCGACCATACCCAATCAATTATGTAGTCCAAATAATTAAAACATGGACAGCAACAGATCACAATGGACAGTGACAGCTTCCACATCCAGGATTTTTGTTTTCAGAGTACATAATTCTCTATCAATGGGAAAATATCTGGTATGTTTTTTACTTTCCCATACTTTGGCCTATTTTACTGCGAAGGTTTGCACACATATATTTTGTTGCCATAGGAATCTTTTTTCTCTATATCTGTTGCACATATGAATCTATCTCCTATACAATCTTTTTGTAGTTGAACAGGAAATCTATCTCATGTTTTGATATCCTCAAAATGTGGCTTGGACCACACATCTACCTCTGCTATGGGCATTATCCATCGATACATGTATATGCTTTTACAATCCTATCATGAATATAATACAAATATATAACTTTTTTCGTGCTGAAAAAATTAAAGCAGGGTGTATTTGACCATTGTTATGCTCTGTGCAATCACCCGTGTAAGCCTGTTGGATCATGCGTTGAATGTCTTTACGCCAATTGAGTCATAGTTACGTTTTCCAATTAAGGCCGTTGAAAAATACAGCGACACATAGTTCCTTCTAATTTGGTGAAGCAAGTCTTTTCTTCTGATCAAATAAACAACGCAGATATGGCAGTGGCAGGTTATGACACGGTTTTTAGTTTAGTCTAATAGGGCAGAGGAGTTGCTTGGAAAATTATAGAAATTTTGGTTATAGTTAGAGAAAATTTGACAATGATTTTTGTAAATCTAAATTATAGTTGATAAACTTTAAAATTTTAGATGTTTTAGACATTTTTAATGGCGCTGAATTTAGTTTCACCCTAAAAACACAATTCAAATACTACTTTTACAAAAAAATTGAAATTATTTTACCCAAATTCCAGCCACTTTTATTAATATAGACAATTCCTCCCCCTCATTAAACGACTCCTAATTTTTTTCATCCACGGGTTTGTAGTTCACTGTCTTTCACATCGTCATCAAGATTCAAGATTGGAAATTAATACGACTCATCTACTATTCACGAGGCGGCTTCCAATCCGATGGGACATTCTATTGTCTTGATGTAAGTCTTCAAACCCAGGCCATCTTCACGTCACTGTCCACACCTATATCTTTCTAATTTACCAAGTTAATAATTGCTTTTCTCATCCACAACATAAGAGTAGAGTCAATCATTAATTTAGTGGTGTTTAGTATTGGTAACTAGTGATAATTAAGGGGTTGGTATAATAAGATGTTTTTTTTACTTGGTTTCAATTTTTATAGAGATTTTTTTGCTCACTGTGATTAGGCTCAAAGGCTGTCATGCCTTCATAAAATGTCTAAAATATATGCAGAGTTGTGAACACTTCCAATCTCAATGTAAAATTCAATAAATATTGTGTAATTTGTGCTTGTAATATTCGAATCATTGATTGATTACTATTTTGTCATTAAATTTATTAAATTTCACATTAAGTAAAGTTTTTTGGTAAAAATTACATAAAAGAAACTTTTTTCCAACACATTTCAAAGCATCAAGTGTGATTCATTATCATTATTTTCGTGTAATAAACAAAATAGAAAAATAATAATTCATTCACTAATTACTAATTAATTACTAGTGTTTACCTTTTTATTATGATATTAAGAAAAGTTTAACCCATTTGATAACCTAAACCAACAATCAAGTTAAGGTTTGACGAGCGATATGAGTATATTTGAGAGTGAATTCTACGTACAATAGAGGATAGCCCAAAGAGTAGAATTTTGTATACTTTGCAAAGTCGTAAGAATAAGTCTTTTGTTTGTGAAATATTAGCACGAGATATGATTATATGTGTGTTTGTGGAAAGATCTTGGGTGAGTGTGTGTCTGGTAGGAATGTGAAGATTTTTTGTGCCGTGTGGATGAAGATAAGAGTGTAGATCTAACATTGTGGAGTCTATCTAGATATATTATTTTCAGTAATAGTGTTGTCTCGTGAATACAAAGGTTGCAACACAAATAGATTTTCTGGCAAACAAGATTGTTCATATGTATGTTAGCCTCGTGAATTTGCTTCCAACCATCTCTCAAATCATACATACATTGACATCATTCAAGCCTCTTCACTCATGCTGAGAATTTCTCACAAAGACAACGAACTTTCCCAAGTTGTTATTCACGGTCTTATTCAAAACTCATTCACAAGAATAACGGTAAATAAACTATACACTTGTACACAAAATTTGTGTGAATTCTTCGGAAGAATTACTACAATTAAGCTTGTACAACATACCCAACCTCCTCATCTAGATGTATGATAAAAAATGGAGTAGCACTATTGGAGTAGTTTGATAACTATCTTTTGGTTCGTGAAATTGACCACAACAACATTTACATCGGTTAAAGTATTTTTACATTTTCTTGCTATCATATTTTAACAATCTCCACTTTGACAACAATTTTCCTAATGCCTTTCCAAACTACTATCACATTTTCTACAAACCAAGAGAAGCAGGACACCACGACAAATTCTCTATCAGCATTGGTTTTGTAAATATGTCTAGAATTTTCTAAGATCTACTCCACCTCCATTGATAACATGTCTTACAAAATGCTACTTTATATTAATATGGTTTGGTCTTCCTATGGTAAACTAAATTTGTAGCCAAATGTATTGCAGGCTTTGACTATCATAGAATACAGTTATGTTATTTTTCACTCTTCCAAGTTCACGTAGAAGACCCTTCAACGAAATTTCCTTTTTGCAAGCTTGTGAGACAACAATGTATTCTACCTATGTGGTGGATAAAGAAACTATTTCTTGAAGCTTCCACATCCAACTAATGGATCCCCCTACAAGAGTAAAGACATCTTGAATTAGACATCCTCTTGTCCAAATGATTTGTAAAATCCAAGTCAACATATTGCAAACATAATCTTTACAACTATTAAAAGTGATACAATAATCATTGGTGCCTCTAAGATACTGAATCACCCATTTCACTGTAGCCTTATGTTTTTTTCTCAGATTTTCCATGAACTTGTTGACAACACCCATTGCATATGAAATATTAGGTCTAGTACAAACCATCACATACATCATAATTCCTACTACATTAGCATATAGTACACGAGACATATACTCCTTTTATTTTTCATTACTAAGACATAAGCTGAAAAAAAAAACTTAAAATGGGAAGCAAAATGTATATTATCTAGTTTCACATTGTTCATCCTGAACTTCACAAGTATTTTCTTTACATACTTCTATTGTGAAAACCTAAGCTTATCATTTTTCTTGTCTCTATTTATTTCAATGCCCAAGATTTGTTTTGCAACTCCTAGATCCTTCATATCAAACATCCTACCTATCTGAGCCTTCAACCTATTGATCTCTTCCATGCTTTTACTTGCAATGAGCATATCATCAACATACACCACTAAGATAATGAATATGTCATTCAAACGTATAAAGTACACACAATGATCGTACTCACTTCCAGTATAATTTTGGCTCATCATTAAGGAATCAACTTCTTCTACCATTTCCTATGCGACTACCTCAGGTCATACAATTATTTCTTGATCTTGCAAACTAATCTTACATTTCCATGTTGCATAAAACCTTTTGGTTCTTCCATATAAATATCATAATCCAAATATCCATGTGAGAATGTTGTTTTAACATCTAATTACTCTATCTCCAAATAAAGAAAAACTATTATGCCAATGCAATGTGAATAGAAACAAGTTTAACAACTGGTGAAAATATTTCACGGAAATCTATACCTTCCATCTAAAAGTAACCTTTTGCAATAAACTCAGCCTTATACCTTTCAATATTACCATCAGTTCCCTTTTCAATTTGAAGACCCATTTTCATCCAACAACCTTTCCGCGACTTCATAATTTCTACTAGGTCCCATGTATTTCTTTTCTTCAAGGAAACCATTTCCTCTTTCATCATTTCCTTCCATTTGTCACTATTGATATCATTTACTGCTTTATAATAACAATAAGGTTCCCCAACATCAGTAACTGAAGCAATAGATGAAAAAATCAGTGTACCTTTTTAAGAGATTTTCTCTCTCGTGTAGATATTTTCATTTAGGTTTTGGAACTTCAACACTTTCTTGAGTGTCTTCAACATAAAACTTCTTTATCTCTAAAAGCTTCTTCTTGATTCCATGTGTTTGTAGATGGTTCAGTTTCAAACTAAATTTGTTGATTTGGTGTATGTTATCGTTTCACAACATATTTTGTATTATCTGATTTAGTAAGAGAAGATTCATCAAATATCACATCTTTGTTGATGACGATTTTGTGGGTAATAGGATCGCACAACCTATATCCATTAACAACAACATCATCAGCCAAAAAGATGTATTTCTTTGATTTAGGGTCTAATTTAGAATGTTGATTCTTAGGAATAAGATCATATGCATCGCAACCAAAAATCTTTAAATTCGAATAATCACATGGATGACCTATTTATACCTCTTGAGAAATTTTGCATTTTATTGCAATTGTTGGTGACCACTTCACCAGGTAACAAGAAATATTAACTACCTTTTCCCATAACTCTTACTGCAAACCAAAATTACTTAGCATGCCCTTTGATCTTTCCAAAAGAGTCTTGTTCATTAGTTCTTCCACTCCAATTATCTTAGGAGTATTAACCATGGCTTTTTGTCTCATGATCTTAGCATCCTTTCAATATTACTCAACTCTAAAGAAGTAAAACTTCCTTTGTTATCTATTCTTATACATTTGATTGTCCTATCAATTATGTTCTTTACCATAGTTCTAAATTGTTTAAAAGTTTTAAGCACATCAACTTTTCATTTTAATACATAGATCCACACCTTTATAGAACAATCATCTATGAACGACAGAAAATACGATGATCCTCCTAAAGAAACAATATGGGATGGTACCCAAACATTAGAATGAATGTAGTAAAAAATACCTTACTTTTATTACTTCTTGCTTAAAATTTTTGTCTACAATGTTTTCCAAATATACAATCTTTATAGAAACTTAATTTAGATATTTCAATTTTGGAAGTAACTTGCAGTCATACATGAAGTCCCTTCTCACTCAAACGACCTAGTCAAGGATGCCATAAATAAGTGGATTTAGACATCTCTCCAGATGCCAGCATTGCTTCGATGATTTGAGTATTCTCATGAGCTTGTAAAGGTGATATGTCTCCATAGCCTTGATGACCACTAAAGCACCCTTGGACACTTTGAGCATTCCACCTTGACCTATGAACTTATAACCACTTGAATCCAATACTCCCAAAGAAGTTAGATTTTTCTTCAACTCAAGTACACGTCTTACATATGTCAATGTTCTCATAATACTATCAAACATTTTGGTTTTCACACTCCCAACCCTAATAGTCTTAAAGGAAATAATATTACCCATAAGGACAAATCCACCATCAACGACTTCATGTATTTCAAACCATTTTTTAAACATATATGATGAGATCTTCAAGAATATAATAACCAATCTTCATAATATTTATAAACATTACAAATTGAAAAGGCTTCATTGATCATACTTGAACCCAATTCAACTGGATTTGCTTCCTTTTTTGAATTTTCCCAAGATTCCTATATTTTTTAGAATTTTTTCTTGAGATGCCTTAATTTGTTGTAGAACCAACATCTCATTTCACTCTTCTTACCTTTTGATTTTGACCTAGATAAACCTCTTGATTTGTTTCCTCTTTCTTTGGAGTGGCCTCTCACCACCATATCTTCTAGCATTGAGGTTTCAACACTTGATTTCCTCACTTCTTTAGACAACATAGGCCCAACAAGAACATCAAATTTAAGGGTTTCTATTGTTCTTAAGTTGATGAAGGTTTCAAAATCATCCGACGATTCAGGCATCAAACACATAGTGTGACTGCCTTATCGTCACTATCAAGTTTGGCATCTATACTATTTAACTAGAAAATAAGATATCAAACACATTTAGGTGATTTGTAATTTATGTACCTTGCTTCATCTTCAAGCTATACAATTACTTCATTTGTCAAGGATTTGGTCATGTACAAACCTTCCAAATTGCTCTGCAAGCCTATTGTTGTCACTTCTCTAACGATGTTGGATAAAACATCATTAGCGAGGCACAACTAAATTGCATTGTGGGATTTTGCATCTAATTCCTCCTATTCATCATTGGTAATCATCACGGGCTTCTTACACCTGTCACCTAATTCCTTATGCAATCCTTGTTATACTAGTAAAAGTTGTACTTTTAACTTCCACAATTAAAAAAAAAATCACTTTAAAAATTTCAACTTCAAATTTTGCATTTTCCATTATTCTTAGCACAACCTCTTCTTTCGAAAAATAAAAAATTTAATGCAACAAATCACTTTCAAAAAAATCTCATTGGTGTTTACAAAATTCTATTTCCTATTTCATTAACCCTACTCCATTTTTTCCTTTTAATTTTGTAAACTCTGTTTTAGAAACCCCTTTTAATAAATAAAAAAATGTTCTTAAGAATATTTTTTTTCAAACCCTATAAACCTTGTTTCAAACTGATTTTCGGTCTAATTCTAAAAGAAAATTAAATTCAAAACCTTCTTAAACAACGATTTTACTTAGCAACACCACAAATTTTTTATGAACTACGGTTTACTCACATCAAAAATCTTTTCTCAAGGACTTATAATCTTCTTTTCTTAAGGTTTAATTACAAATAAAATCTTCTTCACAAAAAAAATTGAGTTTTATCCTTCCACATATTAAAAAATAATAATTCTTTATTCCTGAAGGTAGCGAGGGTTTTCTTCTGAACTCGACTTTTCTCTGTGTAGTGATTTCTGACCTTGGATTAGGTTTTTTTGCACACAAACTTTCCTCTGCAGTGACTGCACATAGGTTTTGGCTCCCTTCAGTTTTATGGTGGCTCAATTCTTCAATGAAACGTGTTCTTCACACTCACCCCAACTCCTTTATTTGATAACAACTTTGAAATTGTGGTCCGACTCCTTTTTCTTGCACACAGGAGGCTTCAGTTATGGATAGTTGACTCAGGTTCTTTTTCTCTATGCACCCACGCAGCCTCCCATTTATCTCTTTTTCCGTCCAAGGTTCACAAATCTGCAATGATTTGTAGTCTCTGCACTGTCTCCACTTTAAACAACGACGGTCGCCTTCCCACACAGTCCTTAATTTGATTTAAAATGGCCAAACATTCAGTTCATACCTCAACGCTCGGCTCTGATACCACTTGCTATTCAAATTCTGTATTCAAAAACTCATTCACAAGAATAATAGAAAATAAAATATACATTAGTACACACAATTTACGTGGTAAAAACCCTGTTGATTTGTCAACAATTTCTCCATGGCAAGGCAAATGGAATTTTATTTTTGAGGAGAATTATCACATTTAGGCTTACACAACACACCGAGCCTCCTCATCTCTTCGAATGATAAATAATCAATTATAACCATTACTGTTGGGTCCCTATAATACTAGTGATTACCCCATTACTATTGTAGTTATACCCCTTATTTATATTGTTGTGCCCCTATTACCCCCTTATTGTTATTTCTGTGCCCCATAGAATCCCTCTATTGTTATTTTTGTGGCTTTATATTATTATTGTTAGGTCGGCTGGATTATATTGTGACTCCTTAGACTCCTATATATAGAAAGGAGGTTTTGTCATTTGAATCATCCAAGAATTGTTCATTTATGTAATGTAAAGGAGGTTGCCCCCTCGAAGAGGCTGAATTCTAAGGCGTTGATCTATCTTTTCTATCTTTTCTTGAGCTGGTTTCATAACATTTGGTATCAGAGCTTTGGATTCTAGGGTTTCGCTGCTCCAAACAGGTCATCGTGGCATTTTCGCTATAACGTTTTTTCTGTGACGTTTCAGAAGTCGCAAAAAAAACCCATTTGAGAAGAAATCACAATGAACCTTGGGTCCGAATTTCAGAGCTTTTTGCGCGATATTTTCAGAGATATGATCTGAGGAAGTTGGTCTTTTTGCAGACTCCTGAATTACATTCAAAACAGGTGACCTGGGGAAAATTGTCATAACTTTCTCTCTGGGAATCAGATTGAAATTTCGTAAGAAGGTGCAGAAAGAGGACGGAATTTAGTTTTTTGTATATCATTTTCAGAACCAAATATCTAGAATTGTACACGTGGCACTTCATACAACTTCGCTCTTCTGGAAAGGTCTATAAGCAGGTCATCTTGGGAGATTGTGCATAACTCTTTCTTGGAGAATCCAATTTGGATCAGACTGGTGGCATTGGAAAGAGGACATAGAGAGCTACTACAAATCACAAATTCAGAACTAAATGATTGGAAAGTACAGAGATACATCAGAGGCAATATCGAGCTCCTACAAAGTGAAAAAAGGTGTGTAGATTTTTTTAAATTTTGCTTAAGCTTGGTTTGAAAATTTATTTTGAAGGAATTCAAAGGGCATAGTAGAGCATTATTATCGGTAACTGATGCCCCGAGGAAAGAAAATGCAAACACCTAGTAAGGAACCTGAAAGCTCTAGCATGACTCATGAAGAAGAGGAAGAAATGCTACATGATATATCAAAATTACAAGAACAAGTGCAACAAATGTCACGCTCACAAAAGTTAACAGATGCTAAGATAAATGGTGTGGAAGCTAAGATGGACAATTTGAAGATAGATTTGAACACAAATTTGAAGACATGCATGGCAGATTTGAAGACAGATTTGACAAATTTTCTACAAGAAATACTTACTAATGGTGAAAAGGTAGTAAAGGAAACTCATGATGAGAACAAAAGAAATGTTAATCATGATTCCATAGATGCTAATGTTGGATCGAAGAATCACCATATTCCAAAAATCGATATGAGGAAGTTTGATGGCAAGGATCCCGCCACATGGATATTACAGATGGAGCAATTCTTCGATCTCAATAATGTGCAAAACGCACAAAAGGTACGTATGGAAACTGTATATTTGGAACCAAATCAGTTTGTATGGTATCAATGGCTTTGTTCTCGTAAAAAATTTATCACTTGGGCAATTTTTACGGAAGAATTGATAGCACATTATGAGGATACAAAAAGCAACACTTTTTTTAGCCAATTGATAAGTCTCAAACAAAAGGGTTCAATAATGGAGCACATTGAGGAGTTCCAAAAATTGAACATAAGGGTAAAAGATATTCCAGAGGAGCATAGGATTGATGTGTTCATAGGGTCTTTAAAGGATAATATCCAACATGATGTTCGCCTTTGGGAACCTGATTCATTAGAGAAGGCATTCAGGTTAGCAAGAAAAATGGAAAGCAAAATTATGGCAACTAGGAAGCATACCACTCACAACTATAAAGACGGAAGTGTTGTTGCCCCTAGTCTTCCACAACCTACAAGGTTGACACCACAACAATTGGAAGAAAAAAGAGCAAAAGGGCTTTGTTACAATTGTGATAGCAAATACACAAAAGGTCATAAGTGTGCTGAGAAGAAATTATTCTACATAGATTGTGAAGAGGAAGAAGAAAAGGAGCAAGAAAGGTCAAAAGAAGAGGATATATTCCAGGAACAAAGCCTAGATGAAGAACAAATAAATCCGACCATATCTTGTAATGCATTGGCGGGAATTACCACTCCTCAAACCATCAAGATAGAAGGACAAATCAAGAAGAAAAAGGTAATAGTGTTGATTGATTCAGGAAGCACCCACAATTTTATTCATTGTAGGGTAGCAAAAGAATTGAATTGCTTCCTATATCCAGCACCAGAGTGTCAAGTGATGATTGCAAATGGAGGAACAATAAATTGCTCTGGAAAGTGCCATAATATCAAGCTATCCATGGGAGAATATGTATTGACTAGCCCAATGCTTTCCATTCCAATGGGAGGTGCTGATGTTGTACTAGGAGTCCAATGGCTACAATCCTTGGGTACAATAGCTTTTAATTTTCAAGAACTTTTCATGAAATTTTCTGTCGAAGGAAAGGAAGTTGAATTAAGGGGTATTGCAGGGAAACCAGGAAAGATAATCAGCTCTAATGGCATGACAAAGCTTCTAAAAAAGGAGCAAAGAGGTGTAATTGCACAATTATGTTCGCTAGATGTTTCCACATTGGAATCATCTATTTCTCCAGATCTCCAAAAAGTCCTGGACAATCATTCCAAGGTATTTGAGACTCCCAAAGGTCTCCCACCTATGCGTGATCATGATCATGCTATTCATCTGATTCCAGGAAGTGTTCCTCCAAACATCAGGCCGTACAGATATCCCTATGTCCAAAAAAGTGAAATTGAACGTATGGTTGCAGAAATGCTAGAGGCTGGTATAATTCAACCGAGTCAAAGTTCTTTCTCAGCTCCAGTAGTATTGGTGCACAAGAAGGATGGATCATGGCGCATGTGTCCGGATTATAGGGAGCTCAACAAGCTCACTATTAAAGATAAGTTCCCCATTCCTGTCATTGATGAATTACTGGATGAATTGCATGGATCAATTTACTTCACCAAGTTGGATCTTCGTTCAGGATATCATCAAATCAGAATGAAGATTGAAGACATTCCGAAAACGGCATTTAGAACTCATGAGGGTCATTATGAATTTTTGGTCATGCCTTTTGGCCTTACCAATGCACCTTCAACATTTCAAGGTTTGATGAATTCAATTTTCAAACCATTCCTTAGAAAATTTGTGTTAGTATTTTTTGATGATATACTAATCTACAGCAAGTCTTGGAAGGATCATGTTGAACATGTTGACAGGGTGCTACAACTATTGGAGGAGAAACAATTATATGCAAAAAGATCCAAATGTTTCTTTGGAGTCCAGGAGGTGGAATATTTGGGTCATATTGTATCTCATGAAGGAGTTAAGGTAGACCCTAGCAAAATTAAAGCCATTAAGGAATGGAAAATCCCCACATCCATAAAGCATCTGCGAGGATTTCTTGGGTTGACAGGGTATTATCGCAAGTTTGTTAAGAATTATGGGAGAATAGCAGCACCTCTAACAACATTATTGAAGAAAGATTCATTTTCATGGACTCCGGAAGCAACAAAGGCCTTTGAACATCTTAAAGAGGCAATGTGCCAAGCACCGGTCTTAGCTACACCGGACTTCACAAAAACCTTTATTGTGGAATGTGATGCTTCAGGAAATGGAATTGGTGTTGTTCTAATGCAAGATGAAAGACCCATTGCTTTTGAAAGTCGTCCAATCAAGGGAAAGTTTTTAAGCAAAGCTATTTATGAGAAGGAAATGTTGGCAATACTCCATGCACTTAAGAAATGGCGACCCTACCTAATGGGAAGACACTTCAAGGTAAAAACGGATCATGATAGCCTTAAATACTTTTTAGAACAAAGATTATCCTCTGAAGAGCAACAAAAGTGGGTCACAAAGATGTTGGGTTATGACTTTGAAATCATCTACAAAAAAGGGAAGCAAAATGTGGTGGCAGATGCACTCTCAAGAAAGGATGAGGATGTGGAAGCATTGTTGTGTGCCATTTCTATTATCCAACCAGATTGGATAAACGAAGCAAGGGAGGAATGGAAGAATGACGAAGAAGTGTGGGCACTTATTCGAAAGCTACAACAAGATTCCAGTACTTCTGATACATTTAGCTGGCAAAATGATTCGTTATGGTACAAAGATCGCTTATACCTCTGTAAGAATTCCCAGCTAAAACAAAAGATTCTTATGGAATTGCACACTTCTCCCTTAGGAGGGCACTCAGGATTTTTAAAAACTTACCACAGGGTTAAGAAGGAATTTTTTTGGGATGGCCTTAAATCAGATATTCAAAAGTTTGTGGCGGAATGTTTGGTTTGCCAACAAAATAAAGTTGAAACAATTAAGACACCGGGTCTATTACAACCTTTATCCATTCCAAGCCAACGTTGGGAGGAGGTTTCAATGGATTTTATCACAGGTTTACCCAAGTCTGAGGGAAAGAGTGTCATCATGGTGGTAGTTGACAGACTTACCAAGTATGCACACTTTTGTGCATTATCACATCCATTTAAAGCCAGTACAGTTTCTACTGCATTTATGGAAACAGTTCAAAAGCTACATGGAAACCCAAAGATTATTGTAAGTGACAGAGATCCCATTTTCACTGGAAATTTTTGGACAAAATTATTTTCTTGTCTTGGTACTCAGTTAGCTCATAGCTCATCTTATCATCCTCAATCTGATGGGCAAACTGAGATAGTAAACAAATGTTTGGAAGGATATCTTCGTTGCTTTGTATCTGATAAACAGACACAATGGGTCAAATGGTTGCCTCTGGCTGAATGGTGGTATAACACTTCCTTCCATACAGCAACAAAAATGACCCCATTTATGGCACTTTATGGGTATCAACCACCATCCATCACATCATATTTAAGAGAAAATTCTAAGGTTCAGGCAGTGGAACATCACATCGAACATCAACAACAAGTCCTCCAACTCTTAAAGGATAACCTCGTGTTGGCACAAAATAGAATGAAACAACAGGCAGATCAACATCGCAGTGAAAGAAGTTTTGATGTAGGTGATTGGGTATTCCTACGGCTACAACCATATAAGCAAATGTCCCTAAAGCAAGCTAAGAAGGATAATAAATTATCACCAAAGTATTATGGTCCGTACAAGGTGTTGCAAAAGATTGGTACTATGGCATACAAATTGGAGCTTCCTGCAGCTTCTCGATTGCACCCAGTTTTCCATGTTTCATGTTTAAAGAAGGTTATAGGTGACAAGCTCCCAATTCAAACAATATTGCCAGAACTTGACGAGGAAGGAAAAATTATATTGGAACCGGAAGCAGTCACAGAAACAAGAACTCGACAGCTACGAAATCGATCAATTTCAGAGTATCTTATCAAGTGGAAGAACTTATCCGCTGAAGATTCCACATGGGAGGATGAGAATTTTATGCAGAAGTATCCAGAATTACTCAAGCGTTGAGGACAACACTTTTTTGAAGGAGAGGGGCATGTTGGGTCCCTATAATACTAGTGATTACCCCATTACTATTGTAGTTATACCCCTTATTTATATTGTTGTGCCCCTATTACCCCCTTATTGTTATTTCTGTGCCCCATAGAATCCCTCTATTGTTATTTTTGTGGCTTTATATTATTATTGTTAGGTCGGCTGGATTATATTGTGACTCCTTAGACTCCTATATATAGAAAAGAGGTTTTGTCATTTGAATCATCCAAGAATTGTTCATTTATGTAATGTAAAGGAGGTTGCCCCCTCGAAGAGGCTGAATTCTAAGGCGTTGATCTATCTTTTCTATCTTTTCTTGAGCTGGTTTCATAACAATTACAATATTTCAATAACTATCTTTTGGCTTGTGAAACTGAATAACCATAACAACATTTACATTGATTAAAATATTTTTATGTTTTATTGTTGTGACATTTTAACAAAAGCTTTCGCCTTATAATTAAGTAATTTTGAGGCTTTATAAGAGGATGCCATTGAAAAAGGAAGACAAGGTTTTTTGTGAAGATAACCCTCTAGAAAATCCTCTGATTGAGGATATCCTAACTACAGGTATGTATGTGTTACATAGTACAAATGACATTGCTTTTTCCATGACTGATTTGCTTGTGACTTTTTGCAACCAATGAAGACTAGTACCATATGAGAGTTGTTTCCTTCCTTATTTGAGAATTAAAGTTGCGTAATGATATGGATCTATAAATGGTGCTGGTCCTTTATCAACCATTTCTTATATTATGGCTTCAAAGGCTTCAATTTTGAGTAGAACAAGGGAGAAAGAGGAAATACTAGAATTTTTGGTGCCACGTTAGACTTAACAAATTTTATGCCAAATAGTAGGGAAAAGTTTCAATTTTTAAATGGGTAATGCTTATACTTGACAATATGCTACATTGTGATCTATAGGGTACTCTAGATGCCTAGAAAACTTTTACAATGGGAGGAACTTCACTTGTCTCTTACTTTAAATATGGTGACAAAGATGATGACAACAAAAGAAAAAGGGAAATAATCTGTACATGAATATTATATAAATACATTCAAATACATGACAATATATGAACAATATAAAATAATGAATATTCAATTCAATATAAGTGGTTCTTTAATCGTACTATAGGTTAACAAAGTCACATTTCATGACAATGCAATTTATGAGATAGGTGGGTTATCTTCTCTTTGAAGCCTTCCTACACATTATTTTTTCTCGGGTTTTCATAGAATCATAATTGTTATTATATGCCCTTTTGAAGATCCTCATATCTTGGGATTTTTTCTATGCTAATTAAGGAATATTTTGTGCAATGTCTAGAAGATAAGAGAATTTAATGATTTTTATGGGATATGTTATAGGGTTGAAGTTATAGACCATTGATATATTTTAAAGGATGATTTTTCATTCAAGGATATGGATGTTTAATTAAAATGAATGTGGTCTCGGTTATCAAAAAATATGATAGGGAAGGTGAAAGAAATGGATCCTAACTACCTCATTGACATGACAGGTGAGTTATAAAACATTGACATATTTTAAGGACTGATTTTTCCTTTTGTTTAATTGAATTGAATATGGTCTAGATTATAAAAAACTAGGATAGAGAAGGTGAAAGAAATGAATCCTAAATATCATTACCATGATAGGTGACAATGGAATTGACAAACTCCAATTCCTTGAAGGTTATAGTATATGCATTGACCTTCCCACTTTGTACCAAAATTGGATGCACCTTTTAGGCTTTTTGACCAACATTTATGGTCTTTTGTTGGATTTTAATAAAATCAACTTAGCTTATCTATCATATTCTCTAACTACAAATTATAATGTCATATTATCCATACTACATAGCAGTTGCATGTCAGGTACAACTCTTGATATGTTGATTTAAAACATTTTGAAATAATCATGTTCATGCCTAACCGTAATAAACCTAAACATTTTGCAAACAATATATGAAATTAATGCCTTTTTTATGTACTATATCATGGGCATGTGAAGAATATATTTTTTAATTCTATTATGGAATGGAATAAAAAAAATGATATTTTTTTCCTTGAAAAATGTGTACGTAATATGTAGAAACATCAATGGCCATTACAAGGATAAAGGATGTAGTTGGCATATTTGGGGTGAGTTATGTTGTGTAAACATGCAAATCAAATGCACACATGAAATAATAAATGTTGAATATAGAGAGATAAATTTGAATTTTAAAACTTCAAATTATATATAGGATTTAGAATTATACATTAGTGACCTCATGGTGAGAAAAATATTGATTAGTATCAAATACTTGAACATTGAGAAAGAATGTATACTTCATGTAAGTTTGAAAATTATATTTAAATGAGTTTTGAATAATTAATATATAGGCTTTTATTGTCACAAGTTAAAATCAATGAATATTAAATATATACATACTTACAGTTGTCACCCATGTACCTCATTCATTAAGCAAAAAGTCATTTACAAATAGCTCCACAAGTCAATCCATATCTTTCAACTCATTACTTGGAATTCTAACAACCCCATCAAATTGTGCACATATGGTATTTACATATGTATGTTAGTGACCACATGGTGAAAAACTATTGTTTAGTATCAAATACTTGATCATTGAGAAGTGATGTATAGTTAATATAAGTTTGAGTAAATACATGTAAACATGCTTTCAATACTTAATATATAGAATTTGATTGTCACAAGTTAAAATCAATGAAGTAAGATTAAATCTATACTTGCATACCTCACCCATGGACATCATTCATTAAGTAATGAGTTCTTCACCTATAGCTCCATAGGTGGATGCATATTGCTCAAGGACCAATCAATCCATATCTTTCAACTCATCACTTGGAATTATAACATGTGCATCAAACTGTGCACTGGAAAATCATGGCCTCTTCCTTAAGTTGATCTCGACCCCTATCAAAATAGCCCCAGTGCTATACATAATATGATCCCTTAATAAATATGTTGATTAGGATGTAATGTTTAGCTCTCTCAAAAGTGCAACTAATCTAGGGGTTGAAGTTATTTTGTTGAAGTTCTAAAGAAGGGACTAGAACCTTTCAACTATCAACATCTCACATGGCATTAGGTCATCCATGTGTATGGCATTTTCCAACACCATATAATTTGGATCTTGTATTAGTATAATACATCAATGCATTCTTGAAACTAAATATACATAATTCTAGAAAAGTACTAAGGCACTTCATCATACTTGGGAATTTCCCCTATTCATCTATGAACTTCTTATAAACAAAAGGAGATTATCATATATATAATTAGCAATATTTGCATCATTAAATCTTTCAATATTTAAATGTATTTGGTTTTTCTTGCTTGTAAGTTAAATAATGACATTTTCATTTATTTTGAAAACCTACTTCTAAGTTTAGCATAAGAGTGGTGACCCATTGTTGTGATCTCCTCGTATCCATCATGTCAACCAATTATAGGTAGATAGGATAGCCTTCACAATATATGTCAATCAAATGAGCCATATTATTCAAAACAATCTAGAGACACTTGTGTCAAGATCTAGAGGTATTTCTTTTTTAGCCACTCTAACACATAAGTTAATAGAATTCTCCCTCGTCTCATCAATAGTGAGCATAATAATGTTGTCTTCCTAACAAAACTCCTCAAGAATATTTCTTGGATGAGAATATAAAGGAGTGTAAGATTGATTGTGAAAAAAATTCCACCCCCATGACCTTCTACCCTTCAATGAAGTGGATGAAAAGGGAAGACACCAAACCATGTGTAATATTAAAGAAGCATATGTTAAAATACATTTAATAGGACAAGAAACTTTAAATGTAATTTATATGTATTGGCAACGTGCACATGTGCAACCAATGGAAATGTTCCATTCAAATATATGGTTGAATATCAACCTCATCACTAATGATGATTTGACCAACAAGTTCCCTATGAAAGGGAGAAATACATGTACCATCCCCTTTATAAAAAAAAATATTATGAAAATTGCATACATATATACCACAACTGCTCACATTATTAGTTTAAAAAAGATTTAAGATGTTCATACCTAAACTAGGCATATGAGGTCGTTGGGTAATTGTTCTAGTCACACTAAAAAATATGACACTAAGTGCATACGCACAAATTGCATCAAATTAAATATAAATATTAAAAAATAAAGTAAATATAACATTTTTATTTTTGTGAACTGCAACAATTCATTAACAAAAACAAGATTACAATGTGATCACATCCATACTATCATTAGTGTTGAGAAAGACAAAGACAGGGAAGTAAATTTCTCCACACTACAATCTATAATAGTGGATCATTTTTTGCAAGGTGAGACAACATCATAAAGAACAAAAGTGTTCAAACCATATCCCTTACAATCGAGAGCCAGAGGAAACCCCAATATATCATAACATTCATTTTTCCAGTAACCATTCAGAAAATAGAAGTGTTACCAACAAACATATCCCTTACAGTAGAGATCCAATGCCATATCCAATACACCATAACATTCATATTTCCACGAACCAATTGGTAGATGGAAATATTATTTGCAAACATTCAGCCAAACTAGCATGTAAACCAATGTTGCAAAGACATAATTGTAACCCACAAAAAATATAAGGTGCAACATGATATACCAAATTCACACCAACCATGAGCAGCACAACCACCCCATAGGTAACATGTGCATACACCAGGCTCCAATTACTGAAGATCATGACGAAATAAAAGCCATTCCAAGATGCAAAGCACATAAAAAACCTGGGAATGAAACATAGTGATGTTGTAACATACACGTTCCATAAAAAATCGAATTATAAGGATCACCTGCATAAAAACAACTAGTAGCATAGATGAGATGCAAATTTTGCTCACACTAAAAATATTAATATCCAAGAAGGCCACAGAACCCATCACATACCCACTAAATCCCATGTTGTGAGAAATAGGAAAAACCATCCACAACACTGAAACACGATTTTAAAAATGGCTTCAAAAACACTTGAGGCCAATTTTGAATCCTAGTTAGATGAAATGAGAGTGAAGTCTTGAGCATTGTCAACCAACAGATTAGTGGGATCTCTCAGGGGGATATGTAATATCACCAGAGGCTAAACACCAAAAATATTTGCACCCAATCTAGTCTACAATCCATAATATATAGACAAATCTTCGATTTCGTAACATCCGTTTAATGTCCTCCAACCTAGAGAATAAATAATAAGTTTCAACTTGCTGGTCTTTAAAAATTAAGTGCAATAGTGTATCCATTTGTTAATGCAAAGGAAAAGAGTATAAGAAATGGAGTCACCTTTTTTGGAATCTACTCAGATATGGAACCTCTTTCATGTCTTCACCTACCACCTTTGAATCATAATGATAAGGGAATTCCCATGTTTCTTTTTACTCCAACAAAATAATTTCTTTCCTCACCTCAAGAGGAAGAGTATCAAATAATGTTCCAACTAAGTCATATGAAAAAGGTCGAATTCTTTTGAATCCAACATTACCTATGCCACCCCTTGTTTTCATCATTCTCCGATGAGGAGGCATGATAACTATGGCAAGTGAGAAATGAATACAACTACAACAAACTCGACCTGAGAAACAAGAAAATGGATGAAACACTGACTCTTGAAACCCTGACCAAAAAACTAACAAATCATCACCCAATTGCCACACCAGAGGACCAAATGTAGGTAAATTACCTAATTCGGGATAGTACAAATAAATTAAACACAAAATTCCCCAGAACCATGCCAACCCATGAAGGTTACCAATGCCCAAACTACCAACTAGAGCAAGTTTTAGGCCCATAGCATACAATGTCCTCAACAAGGTGAGAACCATAACAACTAAAAAGAATTGAACTGGAATGAACTGTAAGGAGCCTTAGTACATAGACTCAAAGTATTCTTGGAATATAAACCAAATACATCCAAACAAATCCTTTTTTATATAACACATTTTGATAGACAGAGAGATAAACTTGCCATATTCAAAGACACACTATATCAAAACTAGGTAATCAACAAACAAAAACAATAGTTATAGAAGGAGATGAAATACCTCAAAATTCGCTAGCAGACTATCAAAAAAGAACATAATCGAAGGTATGGAAGAGAGCTAAAAAATAAACCCAATATTTGTAGCATGAAAAATAGAAACCAAGAGCAGCAAACTCAAACGAGACCAGGTGAAGGAGGTTGAGGATGAATCCTCACCTCCACTCCACCCATGTTGCATGTACCTCCACCACCCCATAACCTTTACTATGCATTTATAACAATGAGACCTTCTATGATCTAGGTGAATATTGGTGGCCATGCACCCATTCCACTTGGATCCACAACGCTATTTTATTTTATATTCCTAATTTCTAGCACAATTTTCTATTTCAAGAGTTTTCTATTTTTGGCATTTTTTGGGTCCCGAACTTCCCGATCCATTTTTACCTAAATGAAGTTTTTTGAGAAATGGGAAAACGGAAGGCTAAAAACCTTGCTATTTGTAGTGAAATTTTGTTTTCCTTGGATAGATGTTTCTAACAAGGTATCATGTGCGCCAAACGAAGATTGTATGCTAAAGTTACGACCACGGGAGGTTGGCGTTCCAACTAACCCAAATAAGGCCCATAAGCTCTGGCACTTCATCTTCTAGGGTTATTTTTTTGAATGTTGAGGGTTTTCCACTATTTCTTGATGATAAAAATGCCTTTGATCCTCATTGTAACACAACATGGAAGGCATGTAGCCATCACATCTCTTCTTAGAGATAAGCTACCATTGTCCAATCTAGTTTGTTTTTTTTCTGCATATAAATAATTTTCAATAGTTTCTATTTATTAATTGAAGTTCTATTTCACTATATCTATGTGTTTTTGTTTAAATATATATTTCATTATGTTCCTTCATAAATCCAAATCAGTGGTATCATAGTGGTCTGCTCTTTCTCTATTTCTTGTGTATGTCCCCAATGAGATCGAGGTATAAGGAGTTGGGACTTTAACTTGTCAAAAATTTGCAATACTGTCCTCACTGACCCTGACAGTCTCCCACGGTAGCAGAAAATAAATATGAGGGAGCAGGATATCCTTTCAAATATATTTTTGAAGAGGCCCTCGAGCGAAAAAGGAATGAGAGGATGGACAATTTTTCCCAGATCCTTTGGCGGGTATTATTGGGTGAAGCATCTTCATCCAAGAGTCACTTCAAAGGAACCACACCATTTCAAGTACAAGATAAATTTGAAAATTTATTGTCACTACAACAAAACCCTCCAAATTTTTTCTTACATTTGAATTTTGGAGCATCCTTGTGATCTTATGGTCTATTGTTCCTTTATTGTTCATAGCCACTTCATTATTTGTTGATGATTTGCTAAGTGTTTAAGTTTTCTTCTAAAATTCTAACTATGGAAACCACTTGCTTACACATGCTTAGCCTTTGATGCATTCATAAGTGCACCATGTTCTGGCAAGCCTAGCAGTCAATGTGAACCTTAGAAATTCAAGCATTTTGCAATCCTTGATGATATTCATTATGCAAATCCTAATAACAGTGACTGCATAGTACCTAAGGATAGTGATTGCACAATTCCTTGTGGATAATGACTACACATTCCGAAAATAAAGTGCTTGCACAGTCTCTGGTGATAGTGATTGCACAGTTCATAGAGACAGTGCACTACATAATCCTTTTTGATAGTCAATGCATAATCTAGGTTGACAATAAGCATGTAATCCTCAGAGTTAGTCATTCTCTCACTCTTAGTTTCCACTATCGCATCATCCAAGTGAGTTTTCTTAACTTTCTCTTTTGTGCACTATTTCTTTCACAAGCATCGCTTTCACTTTTGTGACTATCATTTTTTATTTCTTTCACTTTAACAAGTGTCACTTTTGCTTTATTTTCGCTTTGGTATGTGTCGCTTTCAAATTTTCTAGTTTTTGTAAGTGTCATTTTCACATTTTCTTATGGTCACAGGTGTCACTTTTAACTGTTTTCACTCCTACATGTGTCCCACTTTGGCACATCATTAGAGGAATCTCTATTGCACTCTTCTACATTAGTTGATCATATATATCATAAGAATATGTGCTAGACACATTCCCACAACTTAGCGCACTTTCTAGTTGCAGTTGACACTCCTGTCATAACTTGTATTCTAAGTGTCGCAAAGCTATGTTTCAATTGTCATACTTAGAAATAAGTGTTGATTTGTTGTCGTTTCAAGGTATGCATGTCAATTTTGAGTATTGTGCAATATCTTGGCTTGTGTTCATGTTATCTCAGTGAGACATAACTATTTTAGGACTTGTTTGCATGTCTTGTTCTCTCTTGTCTGATTGATCTCACACATAGTAATTTTAGGAGAATACATTGTCTTTGCAACTTGCTAACTCTCTCCTGATATTGTGCACTACACAGTCTTAAGTCACAGTGAAGCATCCTTGCCTCTTGGAAATGAACACTGTGTAATCTCTACCTCCAAGAACTATGCATTGCACAATTTTAGTACTTAGTCCCTGCCTCCTACATATGTCAATTGTGCCATCACTAATCAGTTAGGCTTCCACTATAGCATAGTCTCAATCATCAATCAAGTTTGTCTTAGTCCTTGACTTTCTCAACTACGCCAATCACCTACCTCAATCCTTCCAAAATTGCACATTGCACAATAACAGTGAGCAAGTTCATGTCACTAGATCACTAACTCCCTCAACTGCACAGTTCTTCCTTTCGGTCTCTCATCCACTATGAATTGCATAGTTAGAGTGACTAGACCTTCATAACTACCTCCTAGAACTATGCACTAGACAATCTTTGAGCCTCCTTCTCAGTCCTACACTTTGTCCCGGCTTGATCAACAAGTTGCATAAGGAACAAGATAGACTAGAAGATTTCAGGACTGATGTTTTCTTGTGGTGAGTGAATTCCATTTGCATGTATTGTTATCTTGACATGATAGGATGATGTTCAAGGAGGAATCCAAGGAGGGGCTACATGAGAGCACTTGTAGAGAAGAAGCATAAAAGGGGCCATCATGAAGAACCTAAAGGAATCTTGGACCAAAACAAAAACATGGAAACTCATGCTAACTTGGAAGGTCCTGACACTCATATAAACCCTTTGGAGGGTGAAGATGAACTACAAGAAAAGATCCATCATGAAGTAGATACAGATATGGAAGCTAGGAGAAAGGCTTGGCCTGGACACATCATGATGAAGTTCCATGTCATCAATGCCAAGTCATAGCTTGTTCAAGTGTCATCACAAATTCATATGTGTTAATGTATATTGCCACATCATTTGTGGATGAAATTATTGTATTTTCAAAAATGAGAAAATGTGAAATGTGTGGAAGACCAAGGGTCCCACATGGAATGTGAAGAGTCACTAGAAAGTTATAAAGCCATGTAGAAGCTCAAAGTTCATGTAGGAATTCGAAAATGCATAGTAGAATCTCAACAGTCATGAGGGAGGTCAAGAGTCACATGGGAGGCGGAGAGTCACCTCGTTTGTCATAAATATACCCTTATAGCTCAAGAGAAGGGACTTTTGAACTCTGAACTTTTCACCTTGGCTTCTCTGGCATGGAACAGGAGAGAAGATCTTTCTTTGGAGAATCAAGCAGTGACTTAATGTTCCACTATTGGGACTTGTGTGGCAGCATTGTAATTGTATATCTTGGGACTTTCAATTAATATATGTATCTCTCAGAGCCATCACACTTTCATGCATATGTTGTGAATGATTGTAAGACTATTATTTCATTGTTTGTGGTGTATTCTTATGTTAACACATACTAATGAAAATGAACTATTTCATTGGCTTTGGCATATATCTCCTTGAATGTGCATTCTTACTACTTTAATCATCATTATTATGTTGTGAGGATGCACTATGTAGAAATTCCTTGTAGATTCAAACTGATAATTCTAATTTACTAAAACAATAGACGTGAATCTACTCTACCAACTGTGGAAATAATTAACGATCATGAAATCACAAAGAATACAAGAGAAAGAATGCAATAAACACACTACATAATGATTTCCTAGGGAAAGCCAAAGCTAAAAGCCCTTATTCTCTGTATATTTCATTAGTAAGAGAATATGGATAACCTCTTCACTATCTCTATGTAACACCCTCCTCCCACATCTACCCAAGTAATCGATCAATCGGGGTAAACATGTGACGAGAAGTTACTATGATATGATCTAAATCCTTATGTGTCAGTTAAGGAAGTGGAACTAACGGAATGCATCGCACAGATCTTCCACATCAACAACGAAACTCCTAGGAGCCATCCCAACCACTTAGGTAACCATCACCTAAGACCAACTAAAATTTTAGTGCATCAAACCCTTGGATTCTCCCTTGATATGGACTAGGGTGCACCTAGGAGGTTCCAGACGCTCCCACAGCAAAGGCAAGCAAGTGTCCGGGGACTTTTTTCCCCAGTTTTGTGCCTGTGACTTCGGGATTTGTGCCAATTTTTTAGGACCAGAGCCAAGGTCACTTCCCAAAACCCATTAACACCTTCAAATATGAATTTACACCACAGAACAAAGACACATTGACAAGCACTAGACTCGACCCCTAGCAGCCATGACATGCATTTTGTCAAACATGTCACAAATATGAAAGCTACAGGTCTTAACAACAGCAATGAGCATAGGGGTCTCATTCTTATATGAGAATCAGTAAGAAGCATTGATGCCTCAACAACTGCAATTTCATCTATTAGGCCATAGATATATTTTTCATTCATTTACAAGTAAAAACATGATATGAGCCAAGCATCATGACAATCATAAAACACATTCTTAACTAGCATACAAACATCAGAGATGCTAAGAATAGAACAAACATATAATCCACATAAAATTAAGCATATTCACCCATCAATACCAAGGAGAAAGAGAGCTCTTATTGATCATTGCATAGGCTGAACAAGTATGGGACTTCCACGAACCACCTAACCATAGACATGGCTGAGACAAATCTCTCTTTGGCTAGTCACCCCCATTCCATATTCCAAGCATGAATGTGGGATATCGTGAAACAAATCCATCAAAATAGAACCAGGGATTCCATAGGCCAAACCACCTTAACCCTCAACAAGAGATTCCACCTCACGGTCGGACATCACTAACCATCACAATATCGGTCTCTACCCAAATTGTCAAGGGCTCTAGAGCCTTTGTTCCAACTCGACTTCTAGGACTAGTAACTCAACCCACAGTTGTTGTTGAGCTTCTAGAGTGTTTGTCCAAATAAGGCTTCCAGAACTAGTAACTTAACCCATAATTGGCCCTGGGCTTCCAAAGCATTTTTTCAACCAAGGCTTCTAGGGTTGGTAACTCAACCCATGAAGGGCTTCTAGAGCATTTGTCCAACCAAGGCTTCTAGGACTAAGTAACTCAACCAAATTTGTTACAGGGATTCCATAACATTTGTCCAACCGAGGCTCTAGGAACTAATAAATCAACCCAAGCTAAAGGAAACATGAGAACCAACCAGGAAAATAAAAATAAAATAATAATAATAATAATAATAATATTTAAATAAATAAATAAAAATTAAACCCACAACACCATGGCAATCCCAGAAATTGCGAGGCTAGGAAAATCCACTATCATCCAAGTAATCATCCATGCTAATGACATATCATGAGCAATAAACCACATGCATATGCCATGCATGCCAAACTAGTGAGGAAACATACATGCAACTCAGTACCTGCAAGAAAAACCTACTATAGTTGTTGATCTCGATGTCCTCTTGTGCTTTCTTGATCTTCCATTTCCTTCTTGATCCAAGCATCCAAGTATGACACACTCTCCAAGAGTGCTCCAAGAAAACTCTAAGTTTCCAAGAGTATGAGAGAGAGAGAAAATAATGAGAGCTCCAAAATTGAACTAACCAGATATTACACTAACCAATCTTGCCCACTGATCCTTAGAAGCCCTTTTATCAATGAGGCCTTTATTTTCTTCACTTTCCATTATTTTCCTTCATTTTCCTTCTCACATGCAACTTGTGACCTTTCACCTTCCTTTTATCCTATTTTCCATTATTGTTATAATAAAATGCCAATTAATGCCTCGTGCCTTTCCAAAGCCTTTGTCATTACCTTTGTCAAATTCCTTTAGCCGTAATAACCGAAATGAACACCAACTAGGATGTTTTTCCTACCATTCATCTTGGAATATGTGTCCCATGACCGTGTTCTTACATATTTTTAAATTGATTTTAACTAGGGATACTACAGAACACTCCCCTTGGGGGAACACTGTCCTCGGTTTTTAATGACACCTACAAACCAATAAACCATTGAAAACAAAACATACTACTCATGGAGCTTTATAACATAGCTCATTGCAGTATTTACACTGACCACTGCTAAAACATGAAAATCATACCATTTACTAGAGCTTTATAACATAACATTACGATATTTACAATAATAACCACATATACACGCATACACATTTGCTTCACCCAGAAAATAATCATACTTCCTATGGAGCTTTATAAAACCAGCTCGATACAATATTTACAATAATACACACATATACACATATGCACATTTTCTCAACCAGCAAATAAAATGATACAATGCCTACATCTGCAATAAGGGAATCCATAGACTCACACCTCCACCCTCAAAGTAATACCAGGATTCATCTCCTTCCTAGGAAGTCCAGAATATACTGCAAGGTCAAATCTGCATTCAATGTCTAGCTCTATAATCCTGCGGCACTTGTCCTTGCAGTGAACAGTTACCGACTCATTGTTCCAGGGAACACTCCCAATGTGCTTTTAATTCCATATGACAATGCTAATGACCAAAAAAAATATATCCCCGACCATCCCTTCTCTACTACACAGTCCCTCGGGCAATTTGGTCACCGCCTTCCATGCAATCACACACCTTCCAAGTTCCATTGGCACCCCCATTCTGGGCAGTCCATCCCTTGGGAACGTTTCCTTGCATCAAAAGGTCTAGAAACCAAGGCATATCCCTGCCTCAAACCATCATACCAATCATAGCATGCTCATGGCAATTAATGAAACTATTGGGTACCAATGTCCCATAATGGCCCTACTCCTAAATACTTTACCAACATACTACAACCTATTCCAATTCCTTTTTCTATTATTGCTAATGCTTGTTGTTAGTTTCGACCACCCAACTAAGCATTTCATGCTTTCCTGTACCAAGCACACAATTCCCATTAGATTCCAAGTAGATTGAAATAACTTCATATCATACCTCATTGGTGGCCTGCCAATAAGGTATACTTGCAATCTTGTTTACCTCTTATCACAACAAGTCAAACTAGCGTCTTTGACCAAATCATCATGTATAAACATATCACATCAGGTTAGCTCAAAACACAACCATCATAGATCAAAATCATAAATTACATGTAACCATCATAAACCATAATCATAGATCACATGTAACCATTATAGGCCAGAATCATAAATCACATGCATAATAAAACTGAAATAAAATACTGATGTTAGGACCTCACATTGTCCCTTTTTGACCATATATTTTGCTATTATGTCGTCTGTTTTCAACCCATATTTAAACTCCTTGTTATTGCTTTAACCCACTTTTCCAAAGGTATACAATATTTCTTCTCATTATTATACGTTTAATCTATTTTACATACAATTACATTACTTTAATAATTTATTGATTGAAACGGATAGTTGCTGAAACAGTTATCATTGCTGTTTACGTTGCTGAAACAGCCCAAAGACTGCAGGGATATTATTACAGGTCATGTTGCTGTAACAGCTAGAACAAGGAGCAAATCCCGTTGCTGAAGCAGTCTAATTTGCATTCTAGATTCGACAGCAACAGAGGAAGATCATCGAAGCAGCTGCTACATTGGCTGTAACTACCAAATTCCAAAGTCAGCATTACCATAACCATTGTAACAACATTTTGTTAATGGGAAAACTGATTTCCCTATTTTGGTATATTGGGTTAAAGATAGGACTTACAATGTAATCAGTTGTAATAGATGTCTCCTCTTTAAAAAGAGGAGACATCAACATTAGAGGGGGACGGACAGACTGCAGAAGGGTTTTTAGCTAAAGGAGAAGAACTAGAATCTTTTTGTAACATGACATTTTGATGGATGAATAAAATACTGTTCCAAACATTTCTTTCTAGTTCTTGTTTCCTGGGGAATCCTGTGAGAAGGATAGGGCCCACCTTCATCACAAGATTCACCCATTATATTTCTACAGTGTGTTAAGTGTGTTTCCTATCCATACCTTGTTAAAATTTCTGTTTACTGAGTGTGCTTATGCATTGTTGTTGAACTCTGTTTTTTCCAATTGATTGCTGCATTATTTAGCTCATCTACAGTTAATTCATGAGTGTTCCATTGGCAATTTAGTTTACCAAGTAAGTTGGCAAGCATGGTAATCAGAAACAGGTGTTGAAGATTCCTGCTTTGGGAATAGGGTCCTATTCTCTATTATAGCATAGTTAGTGATTTCCTTTGCAGATTGATTCCTTCTTATTAGATTACCCTTTTAATGAAATTAAGCATTCTTTGGTGATTGTCTGCAATAGATTGTTTTTGTTGTAACTCAGAGTGGAGCTTCAGTTTGCTTAGAGCAAGGTGTGACTAATTTATTCATTATTACAACTTCTATTGCTTTTGAGATTGAGCACATATAGTGCGTAGTTGCCTTTGAAATAAATAGACTTCCCTGGGTTGACAATTTATGTAGCACTTAGTTGTTTGAATTAATAAGAAATTAAAGTGACCAACATTTTGGCGCCGTTGCCGGGGAAGGAAATTGTAGATTTCAAAAATCATTAACATTTTTCTTTTAGATATGCAGAGTGCATGAGAGGATGCAAGAAAAACAACCATAAAAGTGGCAAGGGTAAAGGAGGAGGAAGAAAGACCTTTATTGATGACATTATATCAAAGGCTGAAACTTCTCAGAGGCTAAGCTCTCGGAAGCCAAAGCCTCAGCTCTCCCTCCAAACAAACTACGAAATAGAGGAATTTGTGGGTCCTGAAAAAGTTGAGGAAATAGTAGAAGAAATTGAAAAATCAGTAGAATATTTTAGGGAACCAGCTGAAGACATTGAGGATGTTGAAGAACCAGTTAAAGATGTTGAGGAGCTAACAGAAAACATTGAAGACAGAGAAAGTGCAGTGGGAGAGCAACCAATGGAAGAGAATAATGAAGGATTCTATAATGGAAGACAAGAAGGAAGAGGGGAAAATTCTCTCTCTACATTGGGATTTCCTATTGGGGATCTTCCTAGGGGGGCAACTCCTATGAAGAATATCCCACTCTCAGCCTTACCTAACTTCCATGGTTTATCTTCTGAAGATCCTGATGAGTTTCTTTTTGAGTTTGATATATTGTGTAGAAGTTATGATTATGTTACTAATGCTCAGAAATTGAAGCTATTTCTAGCAACATTAAAAGGAAATGCACTAAGATGGTTTATGAGTCTGGGAAGTCAGGTAATCATGACATGGGAACAAATGAAGGAGAAGTTCTTGACCAAATATCAAGACTACTGCCGGACAAGAGAAAAAAGGGAGGAATTATTTAAGATGGTTCAGAAGGACGATGAAAATCTGGAGGACTTTGTGGAAAGACTACAATACAATCTGCAGAGATCCGATCACCCCAATGTAAGTAAAGATATTCTTAAAACAATATTATTAAAAGGGGTAAGGGATGATTGTTTAGACATGCTAAATATGCTTGGTAAAGGGGACATATCTAAAGAATCGTATGATGAAATTGTCAACCTCTGCAAGAGATGTTCAAGAGGAGCTGCAAATAGATCAAAAAGCAGGGATAATACATATTCAAGAGTCCAAAAATCAGCCAGTGGAGGAGCAACAAGAGCTGAAATAGGTAATCTACTTGAGGAATTCAAAACTGAAATGTTAAGTTCTTTTGCTTCACAGATTGATACCTTGTAGGTTAAGAAGAAACAAGCAGAGGCAGAAGCTGCTTTGGCCATCTTCTGTCCTAAATGCAGAGAAAAACATCCACTAAGGGAATGCCCATTGGACAAGGTACCAATTTGCACCATTTGTGAGAAGGACCATGAAACTCAACAATGCCCTTCTTTACCAGGAATAAAAGCAGCGTTGCAACCAACCGAGGAGGAAGCTGAAGCAGTTTATTTGCTGACACAAAGGAGGCAATGGCAACCACGAGGACAAGGTATGAACTCTAATATGCCATTTAATCGTTGGAATAATTATCCTTCTTTTAATCAAGAAAACTACCCACCCTTCAACCAAATGCAATACCCACCCTTTAATCAAATGAATTTCCCACCCATGCAACAAACAAACCCTCCCTTTGTAGACCCTGCAATGTGGACTCCTTGGCCTCCACAACAATCTTATTTTAATCAATGGAACCCAAACTGGAGAGCTCAACAAATCCCGTTCCCAAACCAATTTCCTCAGTTTCAGCAACCACTCTCTCTGCCATCAGGTGCTCCACCAAACAATCAGACAATAAGACCCCAGCTGCCTGTACAACCGAACCCTAACCCTAATAATAATAAAGCTATGCAAGTCATCGATATTTAGAACCTGCCTACATCTCCTATTTACCCTGTGCAGTGTAATGATATTCATTTACGATCTGGGAGAGTAGTTGAGCCGATTATTGATGATATTACCTCTTCTGACTCTGACAAAGAAGAGACATAAAAGAATAATTTACCTAATAAGGGTACTGAAACAGTCGAGCCACCCTCTAATAAAGGTGCTGAAACAGTAGAGCCACCATTCCGTGAGTGTCTAGCTCTCACTAAGAAACTGGAGCCGCCTGCTTTTAATCTTTTAGGGGAATTGCAGAATCTTTATGTTAAAATCCCACTTTTACAAGCACTCAGAGATGTACCAATTTATGCCAGAACCATCAGAGACATTTGTATTAAGAAACCTGGTAGGAAAGCTAAAGATCCCCTTACAGTTCATGTGATGGGTGATCTAGCTGCTTTAATGTCCGGAAAAACTCCCCCTGTTAAATATGGTGATCCCGGTCATCCTACGGTTACAGTACAGATTGGAAAAACTATTGTTTCACGAGTTCTGGTAGACTTAGGTGCTGCTATAAATATTATGACCCTTGAAACCTCACAACTATTACAGTTAAAGAATGTAATCAGAGAGACACCAACCATCCTGGAGTTAGCTGACCGTTCCACAATCAAACCAGAAGGAGTCATTGAAGATCTAATCATTTCAGTGGAATCCTGGAATTACCCAGCTGACTTTGTTGTATTACAGACTAAAACAAAGTTGGGGGGACATCCTCTAATCTTGGGGAGACCCTGGCTGGCTACAACAGATGCTTTTATCAGTTGTAGATCAGGTTCAATGACAATTTCTAATGGATGTGAAACTAAGCAGCTTACTCTTTATCCTCATGCCACACCTATGATTAATAATGATGATTCTGTATGGTTGGATTATGATGATAATGCTACTCAACCTATTTTGACTATCGGACAAGCCTTAACTCTTAAAGATACCACAGAGGATGAAGTAATTAGTAATTTTATTTCTAAACCCTCCTCAGTCACTTCTGAAACATATAACCAGTTGACTGTAATTTTGGAACCTGAAACCCAGGAAAGCTTAAATTTGAAAATCTACCTCAAACATCAATTGCTATCTCCTCTAAAAGCATAATAGTAGAAATCAAACCTGGCAAAACATTGAACATAAACCCCAACTTATCAGATGCTGAAACACAACAACTAATGAAGTTACTTCATGAAAACAAGGAAGCATTCACATGGTACTATACAGATATGAAGGGGATCTCTCCTGAATTATGTACTCATCGTATCTATATTAAGGAAGGGTGTTGACTAGTCTGTCAACCCCAGCGGCAAATGAATCCCAATTTGAGGGAAATTGTTAAAGAAGAACTTCAAAAATTGCTTAATGTAGGGTTTATATACCCCATATCTGACAGTGAATGGGTTTCTCCATTGGTGTCAGTACCTAAGAAAAACGGGAAATGGAGAGTGTGTGTAGACTATAGAGCCTTAAATAAATCCACTCAAAAAGATCATTTCCCCTTGCCATTCATTGATCAGGTTCTAGACAGTTTGTCAGGGAAGAGATTCTTTTCCTTTTTAGATGGTTTTAGCGGATATAACCAAATCAAAATTGCACCCCAAGACCAAGACAAGACCACTTTTACTAGTCCTTGGGGAACTTTTTCTTATAGAGTTCTCCCATTTGGACTATGTAATTCTCCAGCAATGTTTTAAAGAGCAGTGATAGGAATCTTTTCTGATATGCTTAATGACTCTATGGAGATATTTATGGATGACTTTACTCCTTATGGTGTGACTTTTGAAGATGCATTACAAAACCTTGAGAAAGTACTTAAACGTTGTATACAAGCTCACCTTTCCTTGAGTACTGAAAAATGTCATATGATGATGAACGAAGGAATTGTACTAGGGCACTTCATTTCATTCCTAGGGATTCAGGTAGATCCATCCAAAGTACAGGTAATTCAGACCCTTCCTATCCCTAAAACACAAACTAATGTAAGAAGTTTTTTAGGACATGCTGGATATTACAGGAGATTTATCAATTTTTTTTCTAAAATAGCTTCTCCTTTGTTTGTGTTACTTATGAAAAATGCTGAATTTAAGTGGACTGATCTTTGCCAGAAAGCATTTGATGAACTTAAGTATCAGTTGTCTACAGCTCCTATTCTAAGGGGACCTGATTGGGCACTTCCCTTTCATATATCCTCTGATGCTTCAGATACTGCAATTGGAGCTATCTTGGGACAAGAAGAAAATCATCTTCCTTATGCTATTTATTTCATTAGTAAGAATATGACCCCTGCTGAGCTTAATTACACAGTTACTGAGAAAGAATTTTTAGTAGTCATTTATGCTATTAATAAATTTCGACATTACATTACTGGTTATCCTACTTTTGTTCATACTGACCACTCGGCTATTAAGTATTTAATGAACAAATCTGTCACAAATGCTCGAGTTACCAGGTGGTTATTGCTATTACAAGAATTTGATATTACAATTGTAGATCGACCAGGTAAAGAAAATGTAGTTGCTGATTTTCTTTCTCAGATAAAAACTGATGATAGTACTCCAGTAGATGATTCCTTTCCTGATGAGTATTTATTTTCAGTATCTGCTCACTCACCTTGGTACGTAGACATTTCCAGTTATCTGGTTGCAGGAAAGCTACCATCACACCTATCACATCGGGAGAAAAGAAAGATCATTCAACAAAGTGCTCGGTATAGCTGGATAAGTGGGTGTCTTTTCTATACATGACTTGACCATGAAATCCGAAGATGCATTAGAGAAGATGAGGTTTATGATATATTGAAGGCTTGTCATGATGGCCCTTGCGGAGGGCATTTTTATGATAAGAGGACAGCACATAAAATTCTCAGAATGGGTTATTATTGGCCCTCACTTTTGAAGGATGCGAAGAAATATGTTAAGGCCTGTGATAGTTGTCAGAGAATGGGTTAACCTAATCATAGAGATGAAATTCCATTGAATCCCCAAGTAATACTTGAACCCTTTGAAAGGTGGGCTCTAGACTTTATAGGACCCATCAATCCTCCATCCAATTAAAGAGTTTACATATTGGTCTGTACATATTATATGACTAAATGGGTGGAAGCTAAGGCACTTATTAGAGCTAATGAAGAAGTTGTTTTAACTTTTCTATTTGAAGAAATATTTGTTAGATTTGGAGTGCCTAGAGAATTAGTTACAGATGGAGGACCTCCTTTCAATTCTCATGGTTTTAAAGCCACGCTTCGAAAATATCATATTCATCATAGAATGACTACACCTTACCACCCCCAATCCAATGGTCAGGGGGAAAGTACAAACAAGGTCATAGAAGTGATTTTAACAAAAAAAAGTGAAGGAAAATAGGAAGGATTGGTCTCAAAGGCTACCTGAGGCATTATGGGCTTACAGAACTACCTGGAGGAACACTACAGGATTTTATCCTTATGAATTGGTTTATGGTAAAAGTGTTGTTTTTCCAGTGGAATTTGAGATTAAAAACTTAAGAACTGCTTTAGTTGTTAACCTTGATTTGACTGATGCACAGACAGCCAGGTTGCAGTAGCTTCAGGAATTGGATGAAAAGAGGTTAGATGCCATCCATCAAACAACTATGATTCAACAACAAAGAACTAGGTGGCATGATAAAACTATTAAGCATAAGCAGTTCCAAAAAGGCAATTGGGCTTTATTGTATGACTCTCGGTTTGAAAATTTTCAAGGGAAATTACGAACAAGATGGTTGGGACCTTATGAAATAGATACTGTTTTTCCCAATGGAACAATAAGGCTCCTAACAATTGATGATTCTAGAACACCATTGTTAGTAAATGGGTATCAGCTTCGTCCCTACCAGCAGCCCATTTCTAAAGAGGATTTTAAAACTACCTACATGGCAGATTCACATTATATATTTTTGGGGGAGCCTGCTACCCCTCATTGCATTTAATTTCTTCATTATATTCTTTTTAGTAGTAGATTAGTTTCTTAACTAATAATCCCTGTCAAGGGTTGCCATGTTACAATTGATTATTTTTTAGATCTCAGACATAGGGAGGCTGGTCGAAAAGAACAATCTTACTGCAAGCAGATTTAAGCTTCATCTTGTGAAGCATTGTTATCTCACTCCAATTCACAATTCATTCCCCCATTTTGATCATTCTTCCTTTTTCCCCTCCTTATGTCCCCCATTATTTTTCAGCAACATCTTTCCCAAAAGTATTTTTCAGCAACATTTTCCTTATTTCTCCCATTTACAACAACATTCTTCTCCCCATTGCTGAAACACCAATTTCCATCCATTTTCCCGTTGCTGAAACACCAACCTTTTCCCATTTTTCCCGTTGCTGAAACACTAACTCTTACCATTTTCCCTGTTGCTGAAACACCATTTCTTCTCAAGGAATGAATATACATTACTTTCAGTTGTGAGAATCATCTATTGCATTGTTCTTTCACTGCCTTCTCCTATCATTATGAAGACCTTTCATACAATTACCCTCATTTTTCAAAACCCTTCTCCATAACCATTGATGATCTATTAGCAATGTATACTATATATTTTCCGAATATCAATCAAAGGTAAACATGAGGTATGTATTTGTATGTTTAAATATTATTAAACTATAGTAAAATGGGAAGATTACAACATTATTACCACGATCACTGTACATTTAAAACTCATTATTCCAGCCGTAGTTGGGGGCAATATCAAATCATCACGCTAATCACCGTCATTTTTTTTACCCACGATTACGTCTCATCACCTTGTCTCTGTCTTATTATTCCATGAACTCATTTTCAAATTTACTCTGTCTCGGGTGCAGTTACTCGGTTTGTCACTGTGCATTTTACTAAAGTTGGTAACTATGGGAGGGCCTGCTATTCGATATGATCCCGGCTCGATAGCTTTATTAGAATTACACCCAGAGGTATATCAGATTTTTCAGCGCGCCGGTTGGGTAGATTATTTTTGGAGGCTCCAGGGATTTGATCCATAGCAAGTCCTTGAATTTGCACGTAATTTATGGGATGGCTATTCTACCGTTCAGGGAGTTAGAATTCCAGTTTCAGGCGATGATATAGCATAGGTTTCAGGCCTACCAGCCGCTGGCACTCGATGGTTTAGTCGTAAACACATCATTCTCAATGCACAGCAAGACTTCCTTCTACCAAGAGATCGGGTCAAGCCTAAAGGCAGGGGTGTTGCACTTCATTCATTACCACTTCCATGGCTGACAGTTGCCGAATTTGTCAACAACTATCTCACCTGCGAAGGTCACTACTAGGTAGTCTATCAGCATGATTTTGTCCTGTTAAATCATTTCATACATGGTCGACTGTTAAATATGCCATATTATCTACTTGGGTGTCTAAAGAATATGTCACATTACTGTATGCATGCAAAATACCCACACCTTTCCCTCACCCATCATCATCTCGTCTAGTTATTAATTCAAGGAGGTTTGGCTCAGTAGAACCCTCCCCCGCCTAACAATCCACCCCTTGAACCCCAAGAAGTTGTTGAAATTCCTCAAACAACAGCTGAAATTCCCCAACAAGCTGCTGAAATTCCTCAAACAGCAGCTGAATTCCCTAAGAAGCCGCTGAAATTCCTCAAACAGCAGCTGAAATTCCCCAAGAAGTCGCTGAAACTTCCAAAGTTCCTTAGTTCGCCCCTGAAACTCCTCAACAAACTCCTGGAATCCCTCAGCAAGTTGAAAATCCTTTCGAACAGCAACTAGGGAGCATTTCTGAGCCCCCAGAAATTCCACCACCCACATTAGCTAATCCAATTGACCCTTCCACCACATTAAATCCATCCCATAATTTAGCAGAATCATCCACTCCCACTGTCCACATTCCTAATGATGATTTTGATGATAACCTTCCCATTGCTAAGCTAAAAAAAAAAAGGCAAGAAAAGGCTGCTTCCCTACCAAAAAGACGAACAAGGGCCTCAACCAAAGAAGCTACCATCCCTCATGACCCTCCTCCTCTAAAGAAAACCACTCACAAAAGAAAAACCACTGCTCTCCCTGCCTTTTTACCTCGAAGATGAACAAGGATGTCTACTGAAGCAGCAATTGTTACCACCATCCCAAATTCCCCACCTATTACCCTAAAACCCCACACCCCACCATAGTCCCAAGGCCCTAAATCTTTACCTGCCTCACCCTCGGGTATTGAAATGCAAGAAGCCTAGGATTTTGTGACATCATTTCTTTCAGAAAATGTAGCTGCCACACAAGAACCAGCTACTGATTCAGCAGCTGCCACACAAGAACCAGCTGTTGATCCACCAAATCTAGATACCCAAGATGATGTACAACATGTAGCTGCCCCACAAGAACCAGCTACTGATCCAGCAGTTGCCACACAAGAACCAACTATTGATGAATAGAAAACAGATGACCTAGATGTAGCTGCCCCACAAGAACTAGCTACTGATCTAGCAGTTGCCACACAAGAACCAACTGCTGATGAACAGAAAACAGATGACCTAGATGTAGCTGCCCCACAAGAACCAGCTACTGATCTAGTAGTTGCCACACAAGAACCAACTACTGATGAACAGAAAATAGATGACCTAGATGTAGCTACCCCACAAGAACCAGCTACCAATTCAACAGTTGCTACACAAGAACCAACTGCTGATGAGAAAAACATAGATAACTAGGACATTGCACAAACTGTAGCTGCCCCACAAGAACCAGCTACCGAGTCAGCAGCTACCACACAAGAACCATCTACTGATATGCAAAATATGGATGCTTAGGATGATGTAGCTGTTACAGAACCAGCCGATGATTCAGCAGTTGCCACACAAGTACCACCTGCTGAGGCTCCAAACGATGAAGCTGTTACAGAACCAGCCGATGATTCAGCAGTTGCCACACAAGAACCACCTGCTGAGGCTCCAAATGATGAAGCTGCTACGAAACAACATGCCTTTCATTCACTAGAATCAGCTACTGAAACTGCCACTGCTACACAAAGCCCAGTCACCTTGGCTTCCCTTCTACAGGAAAACAAGTTTCTAAAATCAGAACTCGAAGCTTACAAACAGGAATTAATAACGGCAAGGGAAGCCTATGACAGAGAACTTAATTTATATACTTTAGCTCATGCAGCATCCACAGCTGAGAAGAGTACAGAGAAAGACCGGTATAATGAATATATGTGCAGCCAATGTGGTAATATCTATCATCAAGTCGGTTATAAAATAGTTGAAGTTCCACTGCCTGGAGCCACCCCTGCATCTACTTCTGTTAAAATTAAAGAGGAACGCCCTGCTGTTACACAAGAACTAGCAGGGCCTTCAAATATTTTTGAAAAAGAGGTTAAACCACAAATACCTCGGCCTACTGTGATTGTTAAAACTGAAAGTCCTGTACCCTGGCCTACAAAGAGTGTGTTTACTCAGACTGAACCCCGGCCTACAAAAACTGTCTTCACTCAGACCAGCAGCACTCAAGCACAAATGGATAAATGGAAGAAGGAATATGTTGTGTCGCAAGAAAAGATCTTGCAGGAGCACAAATTATCGTGGAAAAATCATATATATGCAAATTGGGAAGTTTTGGAATAGTCTCGTGCACAAAATAGGGAAAATAAGTAGTTAAAAACTAGATTTCTCCTCATGTTTAATTTGGTTCAAAGATTACTGGCCACCAGGAAACCATCCTCCAATTACTCTCTCTTTCTTGTAGAACACTTAGCATTCTTCCAAATAAAGGCAATTAGAGATGGTAGACCTCATGAGGTATCTACACTTGAACAGTTTGTGAAAACCTTCACAGAAGCATCTCCCAGTGAACAAAATTTACTTTGTGAACTGTATCTCCATAATGAAGCCATCCCTGAGGATAGGAAACTCAATCTGAACCCTCTAGTTGGTGAAATTCAGATTAGAGCCTTTGTCTCTTTCCTTGCCAATAAGCTCATGTGGCAGAATGCCTTCCTTTCAGTAAGACACAATAAAGATAATCGCCTTTTGTGGATTCGATCCGAGCCATAGAATGCTGCCACTTTCGTTGCTGAATATCATCAGTTTTTGAGGGAACCAGGAATGACCTAGCATATTAGACAGTTATAGGCAGTAATCTTAAAAGACTGCCAACATTATGTCAAAGCCAAGGGATCCCTTGCCTTACAGGAAAACAACCTATTTTTGGAACAGTCTCCTAAGGAAAGGAAGGAATATCATCCCTTTAACCCTCTTAATCTTGAGATAGCAATTTCACGGCTGCCTAACTATGTCAAATGCATTCAATAGTGTGCTGAAAAATGGTTAGGGTATCATTTTCATTTTCCTATTCTATGGCTGCCAGCATAAGAATAGAAAGCTTACTTCAGGTTGTCCAAAAAGGAGGAGCTAGCAGCATGGCAGAGATTACAGAATGTTCATGGTTTCAGAGACTTGGCTGATAGCACCTTCTATACTTACTACCTAAGTAATTTGCACTACAAGTCCCAGTATTTGGACTCAGATTCAGAGTAAAAGTTGCATGAGGACATGCAACTCTTTTAGTTGGGGGGGATGTTAGGACCTCACATTGTCCCTTTTTGACCATATCTTTTGCTATTATGTCATCCGTTTTCAACCCATATTTAAAGTCCTTGTTATTGATTTAACCCACTTTTCCATAGGTATACAATATTTCTTCTCATTACTATACGTTTAATCTATTTTACATACAATTACATTACTTTCATAATTTATTGATTGAAACGGATAGTTGCTGAAACAATTATTATTGCAGATTACGTTGCTGAAACAACCCAAAGACTGCAGGGCTATTATTACAGGTCATGTTGCTGTAACAGCTAGAACAAGGAGCAAATATCGTTGCTGAAGTAGTCGTGATTTGCATTCTAGATTCAATAGCAACAAAAGAAGATCATTGAAGGAGCTGCTACATTGGCTGTAACTACCACATTCCAAAGTCAGCATTACCATAACCATTGTAACAGCATTTTGTTAATGGGAAAACTGATTTCCCTATTTTGGTATATTGGGTTAAAGATAGGACTTACCATGTAATCAGTTGTAATAGATGTCTCCTCTTTAAAAAGAGGAGACATCTACATTAGAGGGGGACGGACAGACTGCGGAAGGGTTTTTAGCTGAAGGAGAAGAACTGGAATCTTTTTGTAACATGACATTTTGATGGATGAATAAAATATTGTTCTAAACATTTCTTTCTAGTTCTTGTTTCCTGGGGAATCTTGTGAGAAGGACAGGGCCCACCTTCATCACAAGATTCACCCATTATATTTCTACAGTGTGTTAAGTGTGTTTCCTATCCATACCTTGTTAAAAGTTCTGTTTACTAAATGTGCTTATGCATTGTTGCTGAACTCTGTTTTTTCCAATTGATTGCTGCATTATTTAGCTCATCTACAGTTAATTCATGAGTGCTCCATTGGCAATTGAATTTACAGAGTAAGTTGGCAAGCATGGTAATTAGAAATAGGTGTTGAAGATTCCTACTTTGGGAATAGGGTCCTATTCTCTGTTACAACATAATTAGTGCTTTCCTTTGCAGGTTGATTCCTTCTCATTAGATTACCCTTTTAATGAAATTAAGCATTCTTTGGTGATTGCCTGCAATAGATTGTTTTTACTGTAACTCAGAGTGGAGCTTCAGCTTGCTTAGAGCAAGGTGTGACTAATTTATTCATTATTACAACTTCTATTGCTTTTTAGATTGAGCACATATAGTGCATAGTTGCCTTTGAAATAAACAGACTTCCCTGGGTTGAAAATTTATGTAGCACTTAGTTGTTTGAATTAATAAGCAATTAAAGTGACCAACAACTGATACTTATCCTTTAATCAATCCTTAGCTTCTACCTTTGTCCTCATTTCCTAAGCACTCTATATTAGTTGTTACACCTGAAAAAGACCCATTTCCTTCTCCTCGATGATGTGCACATACACATAGTTTGCATCACACACATACAACCACACACAACATACAACACCATGCAATACATGTACCTACACTTGACATACAACACATACACCTCCACCCAGTGTACAACACAACACAATATATACTCCTACATTTGGTGTATATGACAACGCAATACATACACCTACACCTGATGTACAACATAATAGATATACGTACACAATGAATACACATTTCATGATATGACGACTACACAATGCACATACATAGTACCACATGCCCGCAACCTAGCATGTATGACATGCACACAATACCACATGTACACCAGTACCATATGTACAACATGTACACAATACCACCTTTACACTGCACCACTTGCATAATATGTGCACAAAATCACATGTACATGAAACCACCTGCAAAATGTGTACACATTGTCATATGTACACCGTGCGACCTGTGTAATGTTTACACAATACCACATGTACACAGTAACACATGCACGACGTGTACACAACACCACATGTACAAAGCATCACATGCATGACATGCACACAACACCAAGTGCAAACAACACCACATGTACGGTCATGCACATAACACCATATGTACATAACATTGCATATACAACATGTATATAACATGATATGCACACAACACCGTAATACCAACATGCACACAATACCATATCCACACAACATCACATATCCAACATGCACACAATATGATATGTACACAACACCATATATCCATCATGTACATAACACCATCTATACCCAACACTGCATATCTAATATACACACAACACCATATATACTACATGCATACAACATCATATGTACCAATACTACATATACAACATTACACATCACCATAGGTACAATCACTGAATATACAACATGTATAACATATGCACAACAAGAGCACTGCACATCTAAAACCATAATACATCTACCAAGCAACCTTACTTCCAGTGTCTCTCTATAAGACCGTCCTCCCACATCTACCCAAGTAAACAGACAACTGGGGTAAACAAGTAATGATAAGTTACTATGATATGATTCGACCTCCTAAGTCACGTTAAGGAAGTGGAACCAAAGGAAACACACCATATAGACTGTCAAAATCAGCAACATGACTCCTAAGAACCATCCCAACCTTTTTGGTAACTAGTCCTTAGGTCCCATTGATCTTTTAAGCCACTTGACCCCTGGATGCTCCCATGTTATGGGCCTAACAATGTCCAGGAGGCTCTGAACGCTTTCAGGACAAGGCATGGCAGTGTCTAGGGACTATTTTTCTCGGTGTTGTGCCAGTGTCCCCAAGATTTGAGCCACTTTTTAAGGCACAGAGCCGAGGTCACTTCCTAGAAGTGAATGAAACCTTTAGAGCAAAAAGATAATCAAGAAATGATGACACAAGTGGAATTACTTAAACAAGCCCTTGACTAGACCCCTACTAGCCATGACAGACTTTTCGTCAAACATATCACAAATATGTAATCTACAGGTGTAAACAACATATCTAAGCATAGGGGTCTCATACTCAGCTTAGGGGTCTCATACTCACCTGAGAATCGTTGAGAAACATTGATGCCTCAACACATTAGCTGCAATTTCATCCATTAATTCATAGATACATTATTCATTCATTTACAAGTAAGAACATAATGAGAGCTATGCATAGCTACTATCATAAAAATATACACAACCAACATAATAAAAAAAAATACCAAGGAAATCACAGCCATATGATCCACATATAAACTAGTATAACACTCATAGAAATACGAGGGGAAATAACCTCATATTGATGATGAAAAATCAAAACTTGGGATGGGACTACCACATTCCACCCAATTGTAGAATGGTTGAGCCAAATATCTCTTCAACCATTTCCCCCCATCTCATAGTCCAAGCATGAATGTGGGATCTCATAGAACACATCAATCCAAAACTATCTAGGGCTTCTAGAGGTCATCCACCTCATGGTTGTACATCACAAAACCATCATCGAATTTGTCTCTACCTAAGCTTTCCAGGTCTCAAGAGCGTTTGTTTCAACAAAGTCTTATAGGACTAGTAACTCAATCCACAACTGTCGTTGGGCTTCTAGAGTGTTTGTCCAACCAGGGATTCCAAGACTAGTAACTCAACCCACCAAGGGCTTCGAGAGTGTTTGTCCAACCAATGCTTCTAGGACTAGTAACTCAAACCAAATTGTTATAGGGCTTCTAGAGCATTTTTCCAACCAAGGCTTCCAGGAACTAATAACTCAACCTAAGCTAAAGGAAACATGAGAACCAACAAAAAATAAATAAGGAAATAAACCCACAATCTCCATGGCTATCTAGCAAATGGAAAGGATAGCAAAATCCATTATCAATCCATGCAATCCTCCATGCCAATGACAGATCATGAGCAATAATCCATGTGCATGTGCCATGCATGCCAAACGTAGTGAGGAAAACATGCATGCAACTCGGTACCTGCAAGTAAAACACACTATAGTTGTTGATCCTGATGTCCTCTTTTTCTTTCCTGCTCTTGATTTTCCTTCTCTCTCCAAAACTCCAAGTATGTCACACCCTCCAAGAGTGATCCATGAAAACTCTAAGTGTCCAAGAATATGAGAGAGAGAGAATAGAGAGAAAGCTCCAAAACTGAAGTGACAAAAGTTTGTGTACTAATCCTTAGAAGCCATTTTATTAATGAGGCCTCTAGTTTCTTCATTTTCCAATATTTTCCTTCATTTTCCTCCTCACATGAAACCTGTGACCTTTCACCTCCTTTTTCTCCTAATTTCCATTATTTTCATAAATAAATGTGCCAAAAATTCCATTTTTCCTTTCTAAAGCCTTATCCATTGTCTTTTCCAATTTCCTTAGCCATATTAACTGAAATGAACACCCACACTAGGATATCTTGCCCAACATTCATCTTGGAAGAAGTGTCCCATCCACGATGGTTATTATTTTTCTCTTATTAACTTTTATTACATGGAAATTTCACTAGGGCTATTACAAAACCCTACCCCTTGAGGGAACACCGTCCTCGGTGTTCAAAACAACCTATAACCACTCTATAACAAAAACATATTGTTGATGGAGCTTTATAACTTAGCTTGATGTAGTATTTACAATGAACACCCTTCTGAGAATCAAACCAACATGACAACATAACAAATATAACATCATAATGACATGACACCCTGTTGGCTATGTGGGGCCTGACCCAGGTTCAGCAGTGAGTTTAACTGAGCAAATCTCGGTACTACTGGCCCTTTCAGCAATAGTCCGTGGAGCGCAGACTGAGGCCACACCCGAAGTAGTATGGGAGGGTGTTGGAACCAGGTTTCCACTCCCTAGGGATGTCTTGATGAGGGTTCTGGAGGTTCGCGATCCTAATCTGCACGCTGCGCTGCTCTGCGCAACTTTCTATGCTTCGCAACCCATGTGCCCTTTGTGAATACCATGTTATTCCGATCCGATCCTTACTGTGCTATTATATTAGTTCTTAGTTTGTGCGGACCCAATATTCTTATTACTTGTTCAACTTTCAGATTAGCGCGTGTACTAAAAAACAATATAAATGCATAAAGATAATCAAAACATGGAAATACAGATCTGTAAAAGGATGCACAATATTCTGAATCAATCTTATCTTTATTAATCCTCAAGTTTAGTTACAGACCCGACTCCGCCCTATGCACTCAGCTGCAGGGGTCTGCGCACTCAGCTACGGACTGTTTCAGGCCTCTGCACACTTAGCTGCAGAGCCTCTACCTAATACTACGACCCAATACCTTCAAATCCACTTCTAACTTCTAATCACGCCTTTGCATCTGTCTATTACTTCTCAAAAACTAAGACTCCCTTTACACTTAGAGCCTTGCTCTATTTATACAATCCCATTGTCCGCGGACCATGGGTAGGCCGACACACTTTACATTAAATTACATTATCTTAGGGCAAACAACCCTAGAATCTTGCACTCCACCCCTGCATTTCGCGGGGTATTTACATTACACTTGACCAAAATTTAGGCTTCAAGCCCCAAAAACATGCTATGGGGGGATCTGCTACCCAACAGGCCCCCAACACAATCATCGTGACTCGTCTCGAGTCACTCCGCTGGTGCAGCGATCTTTGCGCGAAGTCTATGTAGCAGGTCTCGCGTAGCTTGGGTGTCCGCAGCACACTGTTCCACCACCTGTTGTGCTTGTTACAAGCATATCTTTGAACTTTCGTGAGCAGGGTCACATTCCTGTCCAACCATATACAATTTCTACATCTGTGCTAGCTTCCCTTCAATGGTAGTTGTGATTGTGAATGCTTCATCGATCCATGGCTGGATGCATGCTTTAAGCAAGGCTTCCTTTTGGTGTGCGGTGTCTAATCGGTCCTTCAGTGCCCTTGCCTGCTATAGTCTCATGAGTCGTTGAGTAAGAGCAACCATCTGCACGGTGCCCCAAACACTGTCATACTCCTACTGCAACTAGCATGCCTCTGTCTCTAGGCGCTATAGGTTTGGGTCTTCCTGCAGGTGCGTAAGTATGGTTAGTGCTTGCTCCAACATCCTGGTGCACCCCTGTGTTGCCTGGCCAATTTGTTCCAACCCCATTTGGATAGCGCGGGTGCGTTGCTCTCTGACTTCTGGGGGTGTGGAGGGCTGTGCCTTCAATCGCAGCTCAGCGATTTGCAAGTTCAGCTCCAACTGAACCTTTTTCATTTCCTCCCGGGCCTCGTGGACTTCAGCCGCCAATCTATGGACCCACTCTGCTGCTGGTAGCTCTGCCGGCACAGCCAACTCTGGAATGCTCCTGCATGCATCCTCTATGGCCTGCTCCAATCCACTAGCTTGCGCAACCAACACATCCCTCTGGATGCTGAGATGGTCCATGTTGATTTTCTGCTCATGCAAGACCTGGATCACTCGACCTTCCTGGGTGCGGAGTTCGGCGGTAACCCTATCCTGCAATTGGCATAGTATTTCACGTGGTAGGGCGGCCAAGTTCAAGCCGATGCGTTTCATGCTACTCATCACAGCCCAGTCATCCTCGCTTGTTGCTGCTAATGCGCCTTCGGGAAAGATGAAGGTGTTACCTATACGAGCGCTCAGCGGCTGTTCTGCCTCAGTGGTTCCTATTGCGACATACTGGGCCATTGTGCCTGTTTGGGGGTGTTGTTCCCATAAACCTTGTAGCTGCACGTTGAGCACACCCAACATAGTGTTCTGCTCCTTCCGTAATCCCTGGAGCACGCCCTCCACGACTTCCCAAATCGTTTTGCTGATATACAATAGATCACCTTCTGTGAGTGTGATCGGTTCATCGGACGTCTTTGTGGCTTTCCCTTTCCTCCTGGTGACATTTTTCTCTAGGTCGCGCGGCCGCTTGAGTTGTGTTGATGTCATACTAGGTTCTGTGTAGTCCTCCTCCCTATCCACTTCCCTAATCTCTTGCCCCAAGGACATCTCCTGGCCTTCCTCAGCCTCTCTGGTTGGCATGGTTGCTATCTGTGCTGCTGTTGCTGCATCGACTACCTTCTATCGTGTGGCTGCTTCTTGTTCCTAGTGCTTCCTCTCAGCGAGCTGCGCGAGGCGCAACTTGGTGTCTTTCTTTCGTTGTTGAGCTCCGACCTTCTCCATTTCTTCCAAGTCTAAGGCACGCCACTCTGGAGGCCATGACTTCATCACTGCAAAGATCGCATCATCTGTTGCAATGAACAGAAGATTCACCCATTTTCATACTGGATCCTTGCGCATCCAGATATAAAGGTTATGCATATCCGCCTTGAATTCTGCAGTGCTATGCAAGTTGTTATGAATGTTAGGGAACAAGCGTGGCCTGCGGTTGATCCATGTTCAGATGGTCACCTCTACGAACGCCCAGAACACCTTTATCTTGCAAATCCTGTTCACGTCTTTTGTAGCCCAGAGCGAGGTGTACCTCGCGGCTTCGGGCAGGTCACCCTCAGTAGTGGGAAACTGGCTGTCCGCTGGCAGCTCCCCTGCAACCAGCAGGATGGATAAGAGAAACCACGCATAGCGGAAGTTCTTACCCTGCTCCTGGGCCTCCCTGCAGTTTGTCAAGAATTCGTCACAGAGGAACTGCGTCGAGTTGAATTGGACCCCCTCTATGCATTGCTCTGCCAACATAATCACAGACGCTGGTACTTCGTCGGCGCGACATTTCCTCATTAGCTTGCTGGCCAGTAGCTGTGTGGTTACGTGCAACCCTTGGTCTTTAATACTTGCTATTGCGTACCCCCGTTTTCTCTTTTCTAGTTTATAGTTGGCCTTCATAGCTTCTGTGAGGGCCAAGTCACCGATTTTTCTTGCTATGGCTGTGGGGTCATTTCCTTTGACTGGAAATCGAGAAATTTGGTGAAATAGGCCAGTCGTGATGGGAATCGGCTCCTCCAACTAGAGATACCCATCATGAACCAGGGACAGGAGCTACCTAATGACAAAAATGGTGATGGGTGCACGATGGTAGTGGGGTATCCATCATAGATGGAGTAACCCAGCCTTCTCCACACTGCGCAACCATTTCTGCTTTATTAACTTCTCCGCAGCCAACTGTGGGAACTTCTCATTGTCCGTGAGGTCCCAATCTTCAAACATCATAGTATGTATTCATCCCAATGGCGGACCTTCAAACCTTATAGCATCGGGGAGGAGCGGGGTTTGGAGCGCATTGTTCATGGCCTCCAGGCTCTTCGATACCTTGGCTTTCCCCTTCCATGGGGGGATGTAGGGCGTAACTTTGTCGCGAAATGATTTCAGGAGACATCCTCCACCTCATCATCCTGCACCTCAATTTGGGCAATCCGGGCTTGCAAGTCTTCCTCCTCCTCCGTTGTTTCAATGGTGACGGCTTTTACCTTCTCCTCCATTGACACTTTGCCAAACTGTGGGTTTCTTGGGGATACACGGACTGGCCCCACCGTTTTCATATCTTTCTGTGGCTGCAACATGCGTGGTGATTTCGGAACTTCGGGCGCAGTTGCCACCTCTCCAGGCTCCTCATGGGCCATACTAGGCTCCGTGGTAACTTCGGCAAATCGCACTCTTGTTCTAGCAGCTGTCATTGTGTCTACACTTGAGGATGGTAAGAGTATGCGACACTCAATGCTCTATACTTGCTCAATTCTCAAATAAACAAGTGTTTCCTTGGAGCTGGCCCTGGGGGTTTTATAGTTTCCTTTGAATTTGAATTCAACCCTTGGCCCCACTTTTGCATCATTAATGCCTTCTTGGCAGCATATCGTCCCAAATCTCGTTCTTAATTCGTATCTTAATTGCCCAACAACTGCTCCTTTTTGCCTTAAATTGGACCTCTTGTCATGAACAGTGACACCAACGGTCACCTCCCAGCCTACCCACGTAGTAGCGCAGCCCCTTATGTGTAGTCGTGACCCTTGTGATGTCCCGATACTACGTGCAACCTTCGTCTCGTGCATCTCCCATACAGACTCTTTTACAGTCCCACGCTCTCTTCCAACTGTTTGGAGCGCTAAGACTATGCTCCCTATGGATAGTCAGGTGGTCGCACCACCGGTGTGAGGCTTCAATTTTCCTTCCTTAGTTACCCTCACACCAGTCAGTGCCTCACGTTCCTCCTTATCGGTGCGCCCCCCTGTTTACTTTGTCTAGTAAGGTGCGGTCGCAGCCATGGCAGCAGGGTCATGAATTCTTCTATTGCAGTAGTATGGTTGGCTATACCTTGTCCCATCGTGCTTAGTTTCTCGGGGCAGCAAGCTTGCATAACTTTGATTGCCAGTTTGTTGATTTCTTTGTCCAATATCATGTTTTTCTTTCTCAGCCATACCCAATCTTCTTCGAGTTCATGAAGTTTCAAGTTCCCTCACCGAAAAGCTTCCTGTAACTACATAATTACTTTACCCGGGTCCTCGTGTACTGTCCCAACTGTGGGAGCTGTTTTAGGGGGATTCTTCTCTGCTCTTATGGTTTTGTCTCTTCTTGTCAGCGTTGGGATCACTTCCGTGCTCCAGTTTTTGCTTATGGTCTTATAGGCCCATCAAACCGCTGGTACACACAGGTCCCAGTTAGTTTGTCTCACCTGGTGAACTCTATTCATGATTCCTTGCGCTTCCCACACTGATCTTACCACGAACCAGAATTGGTTCAGATCCTCATTCCCTACTCCTCTGAATATGGGTAGCTTGATCGCGCTCGCCATGCTGAATTGCGGGGTTGGTGGAGGCAGAGTGGGTGGAGATGGAGGTGAAGCGGGTGGTGGCATGGGTGGAGGTGGTAACCGTGGAATGTGTTTCTTATCAAACTGATCGCACTTCTCGAAGAGACCCGAGCGAGCTTCTCCTCACTCTCTCGCGAAGGTGAAATTAAGGGACTGTTTCCTAATTCCCCACTACCTTTGTAGATCTTTTCGCTCCGCGTTGTTCCAAACATTAATGTATTCACATAACCCACTTTTCACATAACAACATCTTAATCCAGGTATTCATAGACTTAATGTACTTACCTCGCGGTCCCTTGAGAAAACGTCATTCTGTTTTGTTGTATCTCACAGTTGTGTCTATTGCAAACTTAGTGATAAATCCCCCTATTATCCGGTCGAGCCAATGGTCCATAGCTTGCCCGATCTTATCTTCTAATGCCTCGAGTCTGCGCACTAATTCTGGGGTCCACACTATCGGTTGGTCAAGTTTACACCTTCCCTGGCTCTCAACTAGCCTCGCGATCCACTTGTACAGTTCAGAAGGAAAGGATGCGAAGCAGATCTCGTGGATTTCTATATACACATAGCGATTTCGCCACCTCTTCTCGAATACCTACGGAGTTCTGTTTCCTTGTGTCACAAACTCATGAATCTTCGTATCCAACCACTCTTCAATTTCCTTCTTTGTTGGGTTCCAGTGGCACGACATTAGACATCCCTTAGGTAGATCTCGGTCTCGGCAATGGAACCATTTGTTGGCTACGTGGGGCCTGACCTAGGTTCGGCAGTGAGTTTAACCAAGCAAATCCCGGTACTACTAACCCTTTCAGAAACAGTATGCGGAGCGTGGATTGAGGTCTCACCCGAAGTAGTATGGGAGGGTGCTGGAACCAGGTTTCTGCACCCTAGGGATGTCTTGATGAGGGTTCTGGAGGTTCGTACTCCTAATCTATGTGTTGCGCTGGTCCGTGCAGCTTTCTATGCTTCGCAACCCGTGCGCCCTTTGTGAATACCGTGTTATTCCAATCCAATCCTTACTATGCTATTATATTAGTGTTTAGTTTGTGCGGACCCAATATTCTTATTACTTGCTCAACTTTCAGATTAGCACACGTACTCAAAAACAATATAAATGCATAAAGATAATCAAAACATGGAAATACAGATCTACAAAAAGATGCACAATATTTTGAATCAATCTTATCTTTATTAATCCTCAAGTTCAGTTACAGACCGGACTCCACCCTGCACACTCAGCTGCAGGGGTCTATGCACTCAGCTGCAGAGCCTCTACCTATCACTACGACCCAATACCTTCAGATCCACTTCTAACTTCTAATCATGCCTTTGCATCTGTCTATTACTTTTGAAAAACTAAGACTCCCTTTACACTTAGAGCCTCGCTCTATTTATACAATCCCATGGTCCGCATACCATGGGTAGGCTGACACACTTTACATTAAATTACATTATCTTAGGGCAGACAACCCTAGACTCTTGTGCTTCACGCCCACATTTTGCCAGGTATTTACATTACACTTGACAAAAATTCAGGCTTCAAGCCCCAAAAACATGCTATGGGCGGATCCGCTGCCCAACACACCCATACCACTTATTAGAGCTTTATAACATAACTCATGGTAGTATTTGCATCCATATACATATGTACATATACCAAACATCACCAAAACATGTACTAAAACATATACCAAAACACCATACCAAACTTGCTTTGCCTCAATCGCCAAAAACTGAAGGATACATAGCCCACATCTAATCTACCATCTCCCATGTCGCTTCATTGGGCCCAATATGCTTCCATTTCAACTTAACTTGTTCGATTGCTCGGTTCTAAAGCATGAGCATATTTCTCTGTAAAATTCATTATAGTTCATCTTGGAATTCTCCTTCTGGTTCCACCTGCAATACAGACTAGTTAATCACATGATCAACATCTTTAACATACTTCTTATGTAATGACACATGAAAAACATAATGGAATTTTATTGCCGAAGGTAGTTAAAATTGATAGGCTACTGCACCAATCCTCTCAATAATACTAAAGGGTCCACAAACCCATGGTGCCAGCTTGGCACATGATCCAATCTGCGAGGTGTTCTTCTTCAGTTTGATGTGCAAGTACACTTGTTCCCCAACCTGGAACTCCTTGAACAACCTATTTCGGTTTTCTTAGCTCTTCTGCTTATTTTGGGCTGCTTTCAAATTCTTCTTGATCACCTACATTTCTCACTCCATGTCTACCAACATGTACGATCCAATCAACACCCTGTTAACTGGACCACTCCAATTGATGGGAGTATTATAACTCCACTCATACAATGCCTCAAACATACTCATCTTCAAGGATTCCTGATACCCATTTTTGTGAGCAAACTCTTCCATTGCAAGGTACTCTTCCCACTTCCATTGTTGATGCATCACATACATCCTCAACATATCCTCCAATATCCTATTGACCCTCTCTATCTATCCATTGGTCTACAGATGATAAGTTGTACTGAAGGCCAACACTGTGCCCAAACCTGCAAATAAATCCTTCCAAAATTTGGAAGTAAACTTCACATCTGTGTCTAACACAATCTTCTTTGAAACTCCATGCAATCTAACCACATCCCTGATGAAGACCTATGCCACGTCACTAGCTGAGAATGTAGACTTCACTGGAATGAAGAGTGCAACCTTCATCAACTTGTCCTCAACAACCATGATGGTATCATGTTGTCTCACTGTCCTCGGAAAACCTATGATAAAGTCCATGGAAATTGCCTCCCATTTCCACTCTCAAATCACAATCAGTTGTAGTAGTCCACTAGGATGCTTACACTCTGCCTTCATTTGCTGAAAATCCAAGCACCTAGCCACAAACTCTGCTACGTCTCTCTTCAAATTCGACCAATAATAGAATTTCTTCATTGTGGTCAATGTCTTCTGATAACTTGGGTGACTCGAATATGGTTTCGCATGAAACTCCTTGAAGATCACCTTCTTGATCTCACTGCTATCTTGCACATATATCTTGTCTCTAAACATGACTAGACCATCTGTCATGAGACAATAGTCCACATCCTATACACCTGCATCCATACTTGTATCTGTACCTATACCATCAGTTGTACCTGTACATATACATGTACCTATACTACTACATGTACCTATACCTTTACTACCACTTGTACTCTATTGCATCTTGTGCACAATCTCCATATACCTCTCATTCTGCTAGCTTTCTTGCAAGATCATATCTTGTAAGTCTATCGCAAAGAAGCTCATAGCTGCTAAGTGATTTACTTGGATCTACCTACTAAGAGTATATGCCACTATGTTCTCTTTACCTTTGATATATTTGATCTCAAAATTGAACTCACTGATTGTGGCCAACCATTGAGCCTACCACTCAGGTTCAATTGGTCAAATACATGCCGCAACCCACTATGATCACTCATCAATACAAACCTCCTTCCCAGAAGATAGTGCCTCCACATCTTCAATTCATGTATGAATATTATTTCCAACTCAAGATCATGCTGGGGTAGTTTTTCTCATGCTCATTTAGTTTTTGTGACTCATAGCACACTACCTATCCCTCCTGCATATGGACTCCACCAAGTCCTTTCTTGCAAGCATTTGTACATACTGCAAAATCTTTGTCCAGATCTACAATATTTTACACAGGTGCATGTGTCAAAAACTACTTGATCTTCTCAAAATTGGTCACACACTCCTCTGTCGATTCAAACTTCTTACCTTTTCTCTACAATGATATGATAGGATAAGAAATCTGTGAGAAGCTCATGATGAACCTCCTATAATAACCTACCAAACCCATGAAGGATCTCACCTCATCTACGTTTCTAGGATCTGCCCACTCCATGATGTCTCTTATCTTCTCTGGTCTCACTGATATGCCATCCTTGGAAACCACATGTCCCAAGTAGTGTACCTTAGTCTGAAAGAAACTACACTTGCTGAACTTAGCATACAACTGATGCTCTCTCAACAACCTTAACACTATTCTCAAATGCTTGACATGTTCTTCCTTATTTTTGTAATATACCAATATGTCATTAATGAACATAATAACAAACTTATCCAAATATGGACAAAACACACTATTCATCAAGCACATAAATGTAGTTGAAGCATTAGTCAAACCGAATGGAACTAGAACAAACTCATAATGCCCATACCTGGTTTAGAAAGTTGTCTTGTAAATGTCCTCCTCTTTGATGTGTACCTGATGATATCCATATCTCAGTTCAATCTTTGAGAACACTGCTACTCCCTCCAATTGATCGAACAAGTCATCAATCCTTAGTAACAGATACCTATTCTTAATGGTCACTTTGTTCAACTGCTTGTAGTCAATGCACAATCTGAGAGTACCGTCCTTCTTCAAAAAATACTGATGTGCCCCATAGTGAGACAAAATGTATCCCTAGTCCAACATTTCCTTCAGTTGTAGCTTCAACTCTACCAACTCCCTGTAGGGTTCTTTTGATGTTGGAGCTGCCCCTGCCACTAACTTAATAGAAAATTCTACCTCCCTGTGAGGTGGAAACTCTAAAATTCCCTCAAGAAATACATCCTGAAACTACTGTAGAATTGGGTACCTTCTCAAAACATATGCATCCTCAACCTCCTTACCTTTGTCACTATAAATGTGCATTGTGAATAACACGCACCCTTTCCTATGGTTATGCTTTACCTGCATAGTTGTCACCATCCTAACTGATGTCATTTTCTTCTTACCCTGCAAAACTATTGGGTCTCCATTGTCATCCAAGAACTCAATAGCTTTGTCATGACAATCCACCTTGGTTCTATGAAGGTACAACCAATCCATGCCCAACAACATATTGCATGATCCAAATCATAATATATTCAAATGTGTTGTGGTAGGCATACCATTCAAATCAAATGCACCAGATCTTCTCGAATGGTGAACTCGCTTCTTTGTACCTGTAGCCAACTTCACTAACTAAGATTTTTCATACACTTCTTTATTCATATCACACTTATCCACTAGGTTAGGACTAACAAAACTATAATTAGATCCAGGTTCAATCAAAATAGAAACAACTTGATCACAAAGCTTACCATCCATCTCAACAATAGATGCCCGATGGTCTGCATGTTTGTTATTCAGCGATGCATAGATACGAGGGACGCTCTTATCAACATCCTCAACAGTCTGCACCTCCTTTTCACTATATATCTAAGGCCTACCACCCTGATTCTATGGAAAATCTCTCCTGTGATGATCTTTTCCACAAGTCCAACACTCTATAGGCTTCCAGCCTGCATCCCTATTCTACTCCTCAGATCGAAATCCCTATCCTTTTTCTGATGCATTGAACTTCTTAGATGACACTACATTCTCTTTATTACTTGTACCCTGAGGTATTGCTTGCTTCTTGTCCCATTTTCCTTTGTTCCTTGCATTACCTTTCCAGTCTGGCTTAGTCTCAGATCTGCACTTCGATTATTCATAGCAATGCTTTAGCTTTCAGATGGCCTCTTCCAATGATCTAGGCTCATCGAACTCAATCATGTCTTTGAATGCAATTGAAAATACACTAATGAATATTTGAATCTTGGCCTTATCCTCCTTGAGGTAAGTCACATACCTCAGTAGCTCCAAGAACTTGCTAGTGTACTCCTCATTTGTCATTGATTCCATCTTTAGCTTATAGAACTCTTTTTCCCTATCATCAAAGTATCTATTCGATAGGTACTTCTTCTTGAATAGTCTCTCGAACTCACTCCAAGTCAAGTCCTCCTCATGAATACATCCAACATTCTTCATGTCTTCCCACCAAATGTATGCTTTACCTTTGAGACTTAATGTAGTTATTCTAGCTTTCATGTTCTTTGAATAATCATGTAACCTGAAGAACTTACTCATACCAAGAAACCATGCCTTTGCATCCTGTGATTTATTCATCGCTCCATCAAAGGTAGCTGGATTTTCTTTCTTAAACTCATTCGACAAATATCCCTTGTGACTCCTCTTGTAAGAATGATAACGATGACGATCATAGTGCCTATCTGAACCAGAACTAGAATAGTGCATGTGTCTATTGACACCTAATCCTTGTGATTGGGTGAATTTATGTAAATAAATAAATAAGAAATATGAACAGTCATAGGGAGATGAACTGAACAATCTCTCCCTCATGTATATAATGAAGACCTACCTGATGGAATAGAACACACGAATCATTTTTTCCTTATGGAGTTACTGCCTGGCCTGACATGGTATCAGAGCCAGCTCCTCCTTTTTTTAGCTCTTATGTCCCTTGTAACTCCCTAGTCTACTCTCCATATAGAAGCGCTGCTCCTCCATACAATTAGCTGCCCATATAATTCAGAGCCTGACACTGCCTGCGCTCTCTGGCTCTCTGGACTGTCCATAAATGTTTTCTGCCATACTGTTCAAAGGAATCAAAGAGCATTAAGTCCATAAATGTTTTCTGCCATACTCATAGTTTACATAGCTGTCATGCTACCACCATAGTGGCTGCCGCTGTAACTCTCCTCCATAAGTTCAGTCCGTTGCCGAAGGAATCAAGCCACATTGTGATCATACCTGAGAAACACATAAGCCATTGGAACATCCCGAGATCTACGGCCCTGTGCAGTGACAAACCCTGCAGACTTGCAGTGAATGTGGCAGTGTTCTAACAATGTCGTTGCATCTCCAAAGATGAAGTCAATGCTGCCTTCGATGTAGCAATCTCTCAGGTAGTGCTTTCCATGGTGTAGATACGCAGTGTCCTATTCATTATCAAACCATCACTTTGTAGTCATATTGCTATTGCAGTGTCATGTTCCAAAAAATACTGAAAGAGTTGAAGGGCATTCTGTTTATCACCGATTCATATAAACGTTGTTTCATGTTTGTCACTGCTCCGGTATTTTTTAACGTTGGACTGACAGAACGCTGTTGACCAACAACAACTGCAACGCTGAAGACCAACCAAGGCGAGTTGAAGGAATTCAAGGTCGAAACTCCTCTGGTTGTGGAGGAGTGCAGTGCCTTAAGGGATAAATTGCAGCCCGACAACAGTCTTGTTGTCGATCTGGATGCCTGCATTTTGGAATTGGTGGTGAGCTTCCTCCAGTTCAGGAAAATGATAAGAGACCAATTTCTGGGCGATGATTTAGTGAACAGACTGACCTGGAAACGATATTGAACTTGTATCTCAATCTGTTGCCTTGATTAATTAGAAATGTCACGTGAAGAAGAAGGATATTCGAAAGTTTTTGGATGGTATATATGTGAGTGAGAGAGCCACTTTTCTCCATCATTTTTAAAGATGCGAAGTAGTGCATTTGCTTAGGGTAGCGAACTGAGCTTTATTTCAGGGTTTTGCTAATCTAAACACATAAAATTCATGTGTTTTTTGTGTTTGAGATGATATCATTATCGTTGGCATATACTTTAAAGTTTTTTGGTATATACGTTGAAGACTTTTGGACATGTAAAATGTGTACTCTTAACTCTGTTTAACACATGGAATTGTATTGAGCCCCTTATTTTTGGTACGCTGACTGCATGGTATTGGCGTCCATATGGGTATATAAGGAAGAGATTTGAAATATTTTGAGAATGCCCTTTTGAGTACAATTTTATTGTATATTGGTAGAAGTATTTTTCTATCAGCAGAAATATTTTTTTTTACAGAATGCATTCAATCATATCCATGGTGGGAATAGTTCTCACTAGCAAGGAGAACTATCCTAAATGGTCCCGGATGATAAAACACACCCTCATTTTCAATGAGTTGTGGAAAGGAGTGTGTGTTGGAGACGGAGACAATGAACCAGTACAGCCTACCTTAGACAAAGAACTCGTCGTTTGGGAAAACAACAACAGCAAAGCTTATGCATTAATCGCAACATCTGTAAATGAAGAGGTGAGTCGCCATATTTCATCATATTCAACTACCTTTGAAGCCTTACAAAAGCTGAAAGAACTCTATGGCTCACATTCTGCGCTTGAAGTTGTTCAACTCATGATTAAACTCTTCACTCTTGAACTGAAAAATAATGATCCTCTTGCTCTTGCATCTGAAGTAAAGTCTATAATGCATGATATCAAATCCACTAAGGTTGAATTGGATATTCCTCTTATCGCTTTTCTCAAGGCACTTTATCCTACTTACTCCAATTATCTTGAGTCATTGCAAGCAAATGGAAATCTCAAAGATATAACCTTTGACTCTCTTGTGAAAAAGTTTGCTGAAAGAGAGAAAGCTTTTGGAAAGAAGACAACCCCTAAATCTTCTGAAGAGGCTGTGTGCCTTGCTCATAAAGAAAAGCATCCTACTCAAGATTCTACAAGAGGAAGAGGTGGTCGAAGAGGAAGAGGAAGATATTTCAGAGGTAGGGGGGGCAGACATTCTCAAGGAGAAAAGGCAGATTTGCACTGCATACGCTGCAAAAGAAATGGATCACATGATGCCTCTACATGCAAGCTACCATGGGAAAAAATTGAGCAGAAAAGAAACCAACAGAAAGGTAAAACTGATGATATAGAAAAAGGTAAAGCACCTGAATCTGCTCACTATGTTGTGGCACAATGTAACATTGGAGTAAATGAAGATTTATTTAATGCTTCACTTGCTTCTTGGAAAAATGATTGGTTGCTTGATTTAGGAGCAACCTGCCACATGACTCATAGAAAAGATTTTTTTGAAGATTTCACTGACAATGTTGATGGAGCAGTATACTTTGCAGACCAATCAAAAATCAAGCCATCAGGGCTTGGCACAATCAGGCTTAAACTGCCTGGTCTTCCAGACTTTCTTTTGCATCATGTTCTATATCTCCCACGGCTCAAGAGAAACTTGTTGTCCTTGGTCCACATCTGCTGGAAAGGTCACTCCATTCATATGTTTGATGGCAAGCTTGAGGTAAGAAAATCATCTGACCACTCACTTGTCATGAGGGGAATAGAAGAAGAAAGGCTTCTCAAGCTGCAAGGAACCTCTGCTCGTGCACAACATTTCTCATACAATTCTCATCATGAAGAAGGTACACTTCCATCAAGTTTATTATGGCATGCTAGATTTGGACATTTGAACTATGACAGTCTCCGCTTGTTGAAGAAAAATGGTGTTGTTGGTTTGCCTACAATTCCTAGGAAACTTAAGCAATGTGATGCTTGCATTCTAGGAAAGCATAGCAAATAGTCTTTTCATGATTCACATTCAAGAGCACATAGAAAACTTGAACTCATTCATTCAGATTTATGTGGTCCAATGCTTGTTCCTTCTGCAAATGGAAATAAATATATCATGACATTTATTGATGACTACACCAGAATGTGTTGGGTTTATTTATTGAAGAACAAATCTCATGCTTTTCAAACATTCAAGAATTTTTATAAATGGATTGAAAATGATGCACAATCTCATATTGGGTCTATTCACACTGATAATGGAAAAGAATACACATCAAATGAATTTGAAAACTATCTTTGCCAACATGGGATCAAACATCAAACAACTATGCCTTATAATCCCAAACAAAATGGTGTAGCTGAAAGAATGAATAGGACAATCTTAAATATGGTACGATCCATGCTCTTCTTCAAAAATGTAAAGATAATGTTTTGGGCTGATGCTGTTCTATGTGCTGAATATATAAAGAACAGATGTCCATCTAATGCTATAAGAAACAAGACCCCATATGAAATGTGGTATGGATATGTTCCTTCGGTAAAGCATCTCAGGGTCTTTGGTTCCACCTGTTATGCCTTGATACCAAAGGTACATAAAAACAAACTTGGTGCTAGAAGTCGTAAGTGTATCTTTCTGGGGTATTCAAACGCCTCTAAAGCATACCGCCTCTATGATGAAGTAAATAAGAAGTTTGTTGTATCTAGAGATGTAATTTTTCTTGAATCATCCAAAACTGAAAATGTTGTTGAGCGGCAACTTGATCGCTTGGATAGATTCGCAAAAGCAAAATCATTTCAAGAATTTGATAATCATATTCCACATCTTGAAGGGGGGATTCCTATACTAGATCAACATGTGGAATCTTCTTCTGAAGAACACTCTCCCCCGCATGAAACTCCAACAATGTATGATGCTTTAAGTGATGTGATTGATAGAATTGGACCATCTGAAAAGGCCCCCCAAAGTGGCTAACAAAGACACTTGAAACTGTTCATCCCGATGAAGTTGGAAAGATAGGAACTAGAAATTCAAACTGACAAAATGGAGGTGATGTGGATGACTCTAATTCACCTGTTGATATGGATGTTTCTTATGATTGTGAATTGAACTTGTCTACAGATTTTGAACCAACTTCCTTCAAAGAAGCTACTTCTCATGATGAATGGAAAGAAGCAATGCAAAAGGAGTATGATGCCCTCATAAAGAATGTCACTTGGAAGCTGGTTGATCCTCCATTAGGAACCAAACCAATTGGCTGCAAGTGGGTCTACAAGAACAAGTATAAAGCTGATGGCTCACTTGACAAGCACAAACCTAGGCTTGTGGCAAAAGGTTTTGCACAGAAGGAAGGGGTTGATTATGAGGAAACTTTTGCCCCCACAACAAAATGGGCTACCATCCGGACACTCTTTGCACTAGCAGTTCAGAATGGTTGGAAAGTCCACCAAATGGATGTAAAAACTGATTTCTTAAATGGAGATCTAAAAGAGGATGTTTTTATGTCCCAGCCTAAAGGATTTGCTATGAAAGGACATGAACATAAAGTATGCAAACTGGTGAAGTCCTTGTATGGCCTCAAACAAGCACCGCGAGCCTGGTATGAAAAACTAACTGAGCATCTTCTGAAACTCAATTTCAAACATTATGATCTTGATGATGCAACTTTATTTGTCAAGAAAGTTGGCAAAACAGTTGTATATCTTGTGGTATATGTAGATGATCTTTTGATGACAGGGAACAATGAAAGCTACATTGCATCCATAAAGAAGGAATTGGGGAAAAGTTTTGAAATGACTGATTTGGGCTATGTTCATTACTATCTTGGCATTGAAGTAACCCAACATCCGAAGTCCATATTTCTTTCTCAAAAGAAATACATTAGAGATTTGTTGAACAGGTTTGGCATGAAAGAGTGTAATCCTCTTACTACTCCAATGGAACAAAACTTAAAGCTCACATCTATTGAAGGAAAAGAATTTGAGGATGCAACAAAGTATAGACAGATTGTAGGGAGTCTCAACTACCTAACTACTACCAGATCAGACATTTCATTTCCTGTTGGAATCCTCTCCAGGTTTATGCAAAAGCCTTGGGAGGGACATTGGTCTGCTGTAAAAAGAGTTCTAAGGTACTTGAAGGGAACTCAAGACTTTGGAATCAAGTATACACAAGTGGACGACTTCAGCTTGATTGGATACTCTGATTCAGACTTCGATGGAGACAAAGAAACTGGGGTACCAAATTCAGGATATGCTATGAGTCTTGGATCAGGAGCTGTCTCCTAGAGATCATGCAAACAATTAGTTCCAGCAGATTCCACAACAAAAGCATAATACATGGCAGCAGCTGAAGCAACAGAAGAAATTGTGTGGCTCAAGAAAATTCTTGAAGATTTGCAGGTAAAACAAGTACAATCAACTCCACTCATGATTGACAATACCTCTGCAATAAAGTTGGCCAAGAACCCAAAGTTCCATGATCGAGCGAAGCACATCAATACTAAATATCATCTGATTTGACATCATGTTGAGGCCAAAACAATCCATCTCCTCATTGTTCCATAAATGAGAAAATTGCAGACATCTTCACCAAAGCGCTTGGAAAAGAAAAGCTTGAACAATTTAGAATGATGCTTGGACTCACCAAAATCCCTTCAGATTAAGGGGGGGAATGTTGACACCTAATCCTTATGATTGGGTGAATTTATGTAAATAGATAAATAAGAAATATGAACAGTCATCAGGAGATGAACTGAACAGTCTCTCCCTCATGTATATAATGAAGACCTACCTAATGGAATAGAACACATGAATCATTTTTGCCTTATGGAGTTACTGCTTGGCCTGACAGTGTCCATCCTCTCTCTTATTCAGAGTGTCCAACAACCTGCCATGTCTCACTGTGTCATCTCTATCTGACCTATGACCACTATGATACCTACTACCATATGCCCCATTAGTTTTGTTCTCCTGCTCATGGCTAACCCGAAGCAGTCCTTGTCACTGCAAATCTGAAAAACTTTGAAGTATCACTACATTTACCTCTACTTGTTTCTCCTGTACCTGTATGATTTTGTCATTGTCTCCCTTACAACTCCTTATTTCTTCCTTTAATCTTCTCAATGTGTTTGTCAAATCAGAAGAATTCCTAACACCGTCTTGCTCATATGATCCATAGGGAGAGTCTCAGGAGCTATATTCTACCATCTTGCTAGTCATCTTTGATATTTCTTCCTACAATGTATATGATGCCAACTAACCAAAATCACAATAGACCAACGTACCTTAGTATATTTCAGGGAGGATATCTTGTCTTCAATATCAATAAATCAGCATGATACATGTATAACATAATCATGACAACATATAGAAACATAACACATAAGCAAATAACCATGTACCCATCATTCTAGCTAGAGTCCAGTCATCAATGCATGACCCCATAGCATACCATACCATGACCTCATGTGAACATTAACATGCATAAGAAATTCATAATCAACCACACACTCATAATGACACACTCGACAACAACACCATCAACTTTCCATGGAAACATCACTACAACCATGACTCATACCATACAAATGCAATAAGCACATGGACCTACAACACAAGAGACACACATGCAATTGACATGAATGCATGACAACTAGACAACCCATCCAGTATGAGGGGTGAATCATGCTCTAATACCTCTCTGTAACACCCTCATCCCACATCTACCCAAGTAACCAACCAATCGGGGTAAACATGTGACGAGAAGTTACTATGATATGATTCAACCTCCTAAGTCACATTAAGGAAGTGGAACTAATGGAAACAAACCATACAAACCGTTGACATCAGCAACAATACTCCTAAGAACCATCCCAACCTTTATGGCAAATAATCCCTGGGTTCCATTGAGGTTTTAGACCACTTGACCCCTGGACGCTCCCATGCTATGGGCCTGATAACATCCAAGAGGATTTGGACTCTCTCATGACAAGGAATGCCAGCATCCAAGGACCATTTTACTCATTGTTGTGCTAGTGTCCCTTAGATTTGAGCCACTTTTTTAGGCCCAAAGCCTAGGTCACTACCTAGAACTGAATGAAACCTTCAGAAAAGAAAGATAATCATGAAATGATGACATAAATGCAATTACTTAAACAAGCCCTGGACTAGAACCCTACTAGCCATGACAAGAATTTCGTCAAACATATCACAAATATGTAATCTACAGGTGTAAACAACAAATCTAAGCATAGAGATCTCATACTTAGTTGAGAATTGCTGAGAAGCATTAATGCCTCAACATATTAGCTGCAGTTTCATCCATTAAGTCATAGATACATTGTTCATTCATTTACAAGTAAAAACATCATGATATCCATACATAGCTATTGTCATAAAACATATACATAACCAACATGATAGCAACAGAAATACCAAGGAAACAACAACCATATGATCCACATATCAACCAGTATAATACTCATAAAAATACAAGGAGAAATAACCTCATATTGATGATGCAAAATCCAAACTCTGGATGGGACTACCACATTCCACTCGACCGTAGAATCGCTGAGCCAAATCTCTCTTCATCCATTCACCCCCGTGCCATATTCCAGCCACAAATATGGGATCTCATAGAACACATCAATCTAGGACCATCTAGGGATTCCAGAGACCAACCACCTCAACCCATCAAACAGTGATTCCACCTCATGGTCAGACATCAAAAAAACCATCATCATATTGGTCTCTACCCAAGCCTTCCAGGGCTCTAGAGCATTGTTCCATCAAAGGCTTCCAGGACTAGTAACTCAACTCATAGCTTATGTCGAGCTACGAGAGAATTTGTCCATCCAGGGCTTCCAGGACTAGTAAGTCAACCCACCAAGGGCTTCTAGAGTGTTTTTCCAACCAAGGCTTCCAGGACTAATAACTCAACCCAAGTTGTTACAGGGCTTCTAGAGAGTTTTTTCAACCAAGGCTTCCAGGAACTAATAACTCAACCCAAGTTAAAGGAAACATGAGAACCAAAAAAAAAAACAAGGAAATAAACCCACAATCTCCATGACTATCCAGGAAATGGAAAGGCTAGGAAAATCCACTATTAATCCAGGCAATCCTCCATGCCAGTGATAGATCATGACCAATAATCCACATTCATATGCCATGCATGCCAAAGCTAGTGAGGAAAACATACATTCAACTCAGTGCTTGCAAGAAAAAACCTTTGTAGCTGCTGATCCCAATTTCCTCTTACGATTTCCTACTCTTCCTTTTCCTTCTTTCTTCAAGACTCCAAGTATTCCACACCCTCCATGAGTGTTCCAAGAAAACTCTAAGTGTCCAAGAATATGAGAGAGAGAGAATAGAGAGAGAGCTGTAAAAACGAACTGACAAAAGTCTGTGTACTGATCCTTGGAAGCCTTTTTATTAATGAGGCCTCCATTTTCTTTATTTTCCATTATTTTCCTTCAGTTTCCTCCTCACATGCAATCTATGACCTTTCACCTCCTTTTTCTCCTAATTTCCATTATTTTCATAAATAAATGTGCCAAAATGCCATTTTTCCTTTGCAAATCCTTAGACACTGCCTTTGCCAATTTCCTTAGCCATATTAACCAAAATGAACACCCATACTAGGATGCCTTGACCAACATTCAACTTGGAATAAGTGTCCCATCAACCATGGTTATTATTTTTCCTTTATTAACATTTATTACATGGAATTTTCACCAGGGTTGTTACACTCTCTGCCATTCATTCTACTGATGTATCCTTTAGTGTTACATTTCATAACATAAACATAGGCATAATACAAGCATACGATATCAATTCATATCCACATGATATTGACCTCATATATTTGTCATGACTACTCTTCCCACTTGATTCCTCATAAACCAAGAACCTCTTCATGCCATTCAGTTGCATAAGCAATCATTCTTCCACAAGAATGATCCCTGGCGACCCTGTCAGACAACAACGTATATAAATACATGTATACATATAAAAAACAACATAAAACAATCTTGATCCATGATGACCTTGTCAGATAACCATGTACATACATACATATATGCATATAAACATTAGCATAAAGCAATCATGATCACAACATAATTACCAGATATCATAAGGTTAAGGTTAAGAGGACTCCCTTTATCCATGCACAACATGCACAAGATTGAGAAAAAAAGTTTCCAAGATAGTCAAGGCATCTATTACCTTACACCCATTTACTTTTCCTTTCTTGTTACCTTTCTCATGACTGTCCTGCCACCATCCATTATCCCAATGGACCAAGCCAATCCAATTGGCTATCATATTATTTCCTTGAATTGCCCTTTACTCATGCATTGAGCTTCATTTGAGTCTCATATTACCTGATGAGTTTCATTCAGCTTCTCCTAAGATCCAATAACTTTCCTCTTTCCCAACCAATTCCCAAGACTCAAAACATAAAAAGGAAAGACAAGAAACAAATAAGAAGAAAACCATGAAAATCAATAACAATACGACACCACAAACAAAGTAAAATGCCTTGCACTCGACATAACAAAGATGAAATCAAGCACAACCAAATAAAAAATACTGGAAGCACAAAACTATCAACATACACCATGATTCCATCCCCATGGTTCCCAGTTCCTCTAAGTGAAAGCTCAACCTGAGCCTTCTTTAAGATTTCATGGCAATCTCTTTTTCCATGTAAGCCCCTATATCATACTTCCATAACACATCACTTTCAGTGCATAAGTGAACCTAACATTACACCAATTACCTTACCTTGTTGCGCCAAGCATGTTTCCCTTGTAGTTGAACACATTTATGCCATGTATCAAGGGACTCCAATTCCCTTGACAAATCTAGCTATAACTAGACACCAGTTGTTATGCCTGTCAAATACATGTCCATGAATATAGCACATATCCACATAATTTCAGACAAATTATGGTTACGAAGACTTCCTGTATGCAAAGCACTCATTCGTGTAGAATTGTGGTTCCCAAACATAGCCAAATGAATTCTCACCCATTTCTTTTCTTTTACCTTTGTCTTGCTGCAACTGAGTCTTAATATGTACTGTCACATCACCCAATGGATAGTTATATAAACAAATCAACTATTACCTTGTCATGATAATACCAATCATGTTTCTTGGAACTATTCACATATGTTGATCACATGTTCCAAACATCAAGGCAACATATATATTACTTGGAAATTAGCCTTCACCAAGTCTAACAACCATGTCATAATCAAAATCAACTCACATTCATTAGTTATAATACATAATGTTACACTCAAGTACATATCAGTTGTCTCAACACATATGTGTTAGTACGACCATCTTAATACAAGATCATTTCTTCATGCAATCTTACAAACACATACTCATATCATGCAATTAATAAAAATTTCAAACAAAATATAAACATACCATGTTAGATAAATCAACTAGATGACATAATAGACACCAAACACTCAAACACCAAATAGACGACATAATCAAACAATCAACCACCAAATATACAACATAAGCAAACTCATATGTTAATGTACCTCAGGGGAGGCTATCTTATTTGCATAATGAATCTAGTTAGCACAATATAACTTCACAACACATCAACTCAAACACAAATAGATCATGATATCCATAACAGTAACTGACTAATATTAATGATATGAGGCTTCTGTGATCTGTGTTCTGTGTAGTGTTATCTTCCGGAGTCATCGCATTCATGTTTGTTGGAATCGACGTTTCGAACCAACCTCTGTGGTTCATCTTTAGGAATAGATCCAAGAATGAATAAGTTAGAACTCAATAGGGTTGATAAATAAGGGTTAGGGTTGGTCTGGAAATGAATACTAGCCGACAGGTTTAATTCAGATTTGTTTATTTTTAATTATATAATTATTTTTATTTTTATTTTGTTGTTAATTATATAATTAATTTTTATTAATTATATGATTATTTTGATTTTAAGTTATGTTTGAATGATAATTATTGTTTAATTTTTATTAAATATATGATTATTTTAATTTTAAGTTATGTTTGAATGATTAAAATAAATAATAATTAATACTTAGTAACTAATAATCATTAACATAACTAAGTATTAATTATTATTTATTTTAATCATTCAAACATAAGTTAAAATTAAAATAATCATATATTTAATAAAAATTAAACAATAATTATCATTCAAACATAACTTAAAATCAAAATAATCATATAATTAATAAAAATTAATTAATAATACACATAATTATTAATAAGTTTATGATCAATAATTAGTATTAATTATGAATTAATAAATTTCTAATCCTAATTTTAATCTTAAAGAAGAAGAAAAAACTAGACATTTAATTAGGAACTAAAAATAAAAATAAAACCAATAATTTAAAATAAAAATTAATTATATAATTAACAACAAAATAAAAATAAAAATAATTATATAATTAACAACAAAATTAAAAATAAACGAATCTGAATTAAACATGTCGGCTAGTATTCATTTCCAGACCAACCCTAACCCTTATTTATCAACCCTATTGAGTTCTGACTTATTCATTCTTGGATCTATTCTTGAAGATGAACCATAGAGGTTGGTTTGAAACGTCGATTCCAACAAACATGAATGCGATGACTCCAGAAGATAACACTACACAACTAACTAATATGTTCACATCATAAGCTCATAAACATTTTTCGTTCATGCATAACAATCACATATGTACGATCAGTCTAGATTAGTATGACATAATATCACAACATATTAACTCATACATGAATGCCGTAACCCTAACCATTTGCGTAGACCAATCCAAATTAGGATGATACATATAAGTTACATCAAGATCTTAATGCAATAACCCTAATCATTAACTAAAATATAACAAGAAGTTAACATATAACATGCTCATCAACAACATATAACATAATCATCAAGTAAAATGTCATAAAACAACAATAAAAATGCATACAACCACGGGTTACTATCATTCATGACTATCCAACACGTGCATATGACTAAACTAATCAATTGGCATTTGTTATACATGTAACCATAATAATAATAGAATGGCAAGCATATCGGTAACCCTAACGCTTATAACAAACATTAACCAACATGCCTGCACGCCCACCATACAAACCTATATGATGATATGCTCTTACCCCGAAGTCCATTGTTGCAACTTCACATTAATGATCTGCATCTCCTACTCTATCTTAGCCAACACATTAGCATCATAACATACCAATATCATCATGATGACCTAATTTCATACAATGACCTTATGCACAACAACCTTCACCATGAAAATGCATGCATAACAAAATATAGACACCAACATTCATAGCAAATGCATATACAACCATACACTCATGACGACACATCCCGCAACAACACCATCAACTTCCACATGGAAACACAATTGCAACAATGAATACCATCATGCATACATAACAAGCACATAGTCCACAAAAATAAATAACACGTGCAACTAACATGCACGCATGACAAACACATTCTTCCCATCCAGTCCAAGGGTAAAACCATGCTCTGATACCACTTTGTGGTATCAGATATCACCCAAAAGGAATGGAAACTAGACACCACCCAAAGAGAACAAAACCTACTCATACCAATTTGTAACACCCTCGTCCCACATCTACCCAAGTAATCGGTCAACTGGGGTAAACATGTGACAAGAAGTTACTAAGATATGATTCGACTCTCTATGTGTCAGTTAAGGAAGTGGAACCGGTGGAACAAATCACACAAACCTTCCACATCAACAACAGAACTCCCAAGAGGCATCCCAACCACTCATGTAACCAACCACTAAGACCAACTAAATTTTTAGTGCATCAAACCCCTAGACTCTCCCTTAATATGGACCAAGGCACATCTAGGAGGCTTGAGACGCTACCACACTAAGGGCAAGCGAGGGTCCGAGGATTTTTTCCCACAATGTTGTGCCTGCAACTCCGATATTTTTGTCACTTTTTCAGGCCTAAAGCCTAGGTCACTATCCAAAAATCAATGACACCTTCAGAGATGAATTTACATAACAAAACAATGATACATATGCGAAAACATTGACAAGGAATAGACTAGACCCCTACCAGCCATAACAAGTATTTCATCAAACATGTCAAAAATATGAAAGTTATAGGTCTTAACAAAAAAATTGAACATAGGGGTTTCATACTTATCTGAGAATCGCTAAGAAGCATTGATACCTCAACATATTAGCTGCAATTCACTGTGTTAGGCCATATATACACTGTTCATTCATTTACAAGCACAAACATGATATGAACCAAACATCATGACAGTCATAAAACTCATTCATAACCAACATATAAACATCAAATATGCTAAACATAGAACAACCATATAAGCCACATAACATCAAGCATATTTACCCATCAATACCAAGGAGAAAGAGAGATCTTATTAATGATTGCATAGGCCTACCAGGTATGGGACTTCCACGAGCCACCCAACCAAAGACATGGATGATCCTAATCACTCTTCAGCCTGTCACCCTCATGCCATATTCCAAGCATGAATGTGGGATATCATGAAACAAATCCATCAAAACCGAACCAAGGCTTCTAGAGGCCAAACCATAACAACCCTCAACTAGTGATTCCATGTCACAGTCGAACATCACTAATTATCACCATAACGGTCTCTACCGAAGCTATCTAGGGCTCCAAAGCATCTGTTCCAACCCGGCTTCTAGGAATAGTAACTCAACCCACAACTATCGTCGAGATTACAGAGAATTTGTCCAACAAAGGCTTCGAGGACTAGTAATTCAACCCACAACTATCGTCAAGCTTCCATAGAATTTTTCCAACCAAGGCTTCCATGGCTAGTAACTCAACCCACCAAGGGCTTCCAGAGCGTTTGTCCAACCAAGGTTTCTAGGACTAATAACTCAACCCAAGTTGTTATAGGGCTTCTAAAGAATTTATCCAACCAAGGCTTCTAGGACTACTAACTCAACCTAAGCTTTTATAGGGCGTCCAGATTGTTTTTCCAGCCAAGGCTCCAAGGACTAATAACTCAACCCAAGCTAAAGGAAACATGAGAACCAACCAAAAAACAAAGAAATCAACCCATAACATGACGGTTATTCTAGAAATGGAAAGGCTAGGAAAATCCACTATCAATCTAGCCAATCCTCCATGACGGTGACACATCATGACCAATAAACCACATGCATATTCCATGCATGCCAAAATAGTAAGGAAACATGCATGCAACTTGGTACCTACAAGAAAAATCCATTTTAGTTGTTGATCCCAATGTCCTCATGTGCTTTCCTACTCTTACTTTTCCTTCTTGATCCAAGCATCCAAGTATGCTAGACTCTCCAAGAGTGCTGCAAGAAAACTCTAAGTGTCCAAGAGTATGAGAGAGAGAGAATAGAACGAGAGCTCCAAAACTGAACTAACCAAATCTTACACTGACCAAGCCTACCCATTGATCCTCAAAAGCCTTTTTATACATGAGGCCTCTATTTTCTTCAATTTCTATTATTTTCCTTCATTTTCCTCCTCACATGAAACCTATGACTTTTCACCTTCCTTTCTCCTAATTTCCATTATTTTTATAAATAAAATGCCAATAAATGCCTCATGTCTTTCCAAAGCCTTTTCAATTTCATTTTCCAATTTCCTTTAGCCATAATAACTGAAAGGAACACCCACTAGGATGTTTTTCCCACCATTCAACTTGGAATACATTTCCTGTTACCATGGTCTTACATATTTTTACACGGATTTTTAACCTGGGTTGTTACACTCTATATGTCTCACGGCTTCCTAGACAAGCCTTGGCCAATACTTAACCAATTTTCTTCTTTCCCAATTCCCTATTTCCTTGTACTATTTCCTTGGGAGTTATCCCTACTAACTAGGAAAATTCTTCAATTGGAATTGCTCAATCCATCATAGGCCTTCTTATGACTGCACGCACCACCTATACAATTTGGATGATTATACAACTAATAGTACACTTCCTTTGAACTCCAATCTCAGTTGGGTAAGTCGTAGATCACACATGAATGATTTATTTATGGTTGAATTATCAATTAACTACTTGAACACTGAAGCTGCACCCAACTACTATACCTCCTACTAGTTCCACCAACAGTTGGAACTAGTTTAATTGACTTTAACTTAGTTAAACTGAATTAATTAATTACAACTCAAAATAAACTCGACTAGGGCTCCTATAATGTAGAATACACTCTACATGACTCAAGTTAGACCCTCCACTCAAATCAACTGAACCAATTAAGTCAAATTAACTTAGTTAACTCGCACAAATTTTCTTTTGATGTTGAATTACAATTTTTCTCCTAATTTAATTCAAGGGAAAATTAAATCAGGATTTTCATCTTACATTTTCAACACTCCATCTCAACAAGAAAGGGATTATCAAATACCCAAATCCTGATCCTATGGAACTCGAATTTTCCTCTTGATAGTGCCTTATTCAAGATATATGATTCTTTTTCCTCTGTAGAAATGTACTCTAGCAGCATGATCTGCCTCTGCACACAATCTCTAAGATGGTGATACCGATGTCGATATGCTTGGAATGATCATGAAAAAACGTATTCTCAGAGAGTTTGATACAACTCTGATTGTCATAGTAAACCACTGTAGGATCCATCTGCTAACCAAATAAGCCAACAAGGATCTTCCTCATCCAGATAGCCTCACAAGCTGCTTGACTAGAAACCATGTACTCTGCTTCTATTGAACTGAGTGCAATCAATCTTTGCTTCCTGATGTATGAAGAAATTGTTGCTCACCTAATACTAAATATTCCCCATGATGCGCTCTTCCTTTTTGATGGGCTCCCTATGCAATCTGCATCTGTGAGGCCTTGGATCTTCACTCCCTATGTCCGTTTGTACTAAATACCAAACTAAGTGGTGTTTGTGAGGTATCTCAACACATGTTTAGCTACCTTCCATTAGAGTTTGATTGGCTTTACCATTGCTTGACCAAGCTAGTTAATTTCATAACACATGTTTGGTCATTTTTTCACCAAATACTTAAGTGAACCCACAAGGTTCTTGCAAATGGTAACCTCTAATACTTCTCCTAAAGCATCATCTTCCTTCCTCGAATTCCCTGCTAAAGGAGTCTCCATGGGTTTGTTGCTCTCCGTGTGAGATTTCTTCGGTATCTTGTTGGCATACTTGTCCTGAGAGACAAATATTTACCCATATCCTTGCCATACTTCCATACCGAGGAAATAATGCACGAGCCCTAGGTCCTTCATCTCGAATTGTCTTGCAAGGTCCTCTTTGCAATATTTGACTAGCTTCTCATCACCTGTTAGAATTAAATCATCGACATATAATACTATAATCAATAATTTACCTTCAACCACAATATGGTAAAGGTTGGAATCTGCTTCACTTTTGGTGACGCCCAACTTGGTGAAATAGGTTTTGATCCTAGTGTACCAAGCATAGGGTGCTTGTTTCAATCCATACAAGGCTAGCTTGAGTCTGCACACATGAAAATCTCTGTTGAAGCTCTCAAAACCTTTCGTCTACTCAATGTACACCTCTTCCTCAATCACTCCACTGAGGAAGGTTGTATTCACATCCATCTACTAGATAAAAGGTATCCTTCCAATCAACACCCTCCACCTGAGAGAACCCCTTGGCCACAAATTTGGCCTTGTGTTTCTCGACACTCCCATCAGTTGCTTACTTCACCTTGTAGATCCACTTGGAACCTACCACTAACTTGTCCTCTAGCCTTTAGACAACTTCCCAAGCACTATTCCTGATAATGAAGTCATATACCTCTACCATGGCATCAACCCATACTCTTGGATGCACTACTTCCTTGAATGAGGATGGTTTAGTCTCTACACTCTGACTCATCATAGCCATGTAGCCATTTTACCAATCTTGTGACCTACTTTGATTGCGCTATGATGTGGGTGCTCCCACATTATCTCTAGGATCATGCATCAATCTATTAGATTTTATGGTGTGCTTCATTGCATCTTTGGATGTCTCTGCATGAGTGGGTTCTTCCACTCTCTACTCCTTTGCTTGTGGTTGCTCCACATCATCCTGGGTTCTTCCTTTGGAGCCAAAATCTCCTCATCTTCATGTAACTAAATCTCCCTCTCAAGGGAACATCTCATTTCATTGAATTCACATCTCTACGAACAACTGTCATCCTGTGAGATGGCAGGTACACCCGATAGTTGTGAGGTATATTAGTGTACCCACAAATATTCCCAACTCATCTATCAAATCTAGATTTTTCATTGCATCCTTGGTAACATGACAATAAATTTATGAACCAAAGATCTTGAAGTATTACACATCTAGTTTCTTCCTTGGAAAATCTTGCTCTGGTGTACTCATCCCAAGAATCCGATGAGGACTCTTGTTCTGAACATATACTATTGTGTTGCATGATTCATCGCATAAGTGAACCAGTAGGCCCTGATCATGTAACATCACTTGTGAAAATCCCACAATAATTCTATTCTTCCTTTCAACCACCCCATTCTGTTGTGGGTTATGGAGTGCTATTAACTCCTGTCAAATTCCTTCCAACATAGAAATTGAAAATAAATTCTTCTTCAAACCTAGAACATACATGACACATTTTAATGTGAGAGGAGAACCAAACTACCTCTAAAATGTAATAGTGTTGATGTTGGTTGTGCTATACCTTCCATTATCTCCCATATTGATGTGCACCAGGAGGTCCTTCTCCTCCAAGTCATTGAAAAATTATTTATTTCCCGTAATATGGAATGAGGCTCCACTATCTAGATACCACATGCTACACATCACCGATGTCACCATGCACAAAATGAGGGTGAAATTCAACTTGAATTGTGAAGCTAGAGCTTCACCTACCACTCCTCCTAAGGGCTTCTTGTCGGCCTTCTTGTGTGGACACTTTTTTGCATAGTGTCCCAGCTCATGATAGTGAAAACATTTAATCTTCGACAAGTTCTTATTCTTTTCGCCCCGACTGGAATCCCCTTTGGATTGAGATTTCTTCCCTTCCTTTCTTTTCCTTTCTAGCCAAGGCATAATTCTTCTCATCATCATGCTTGGATGAGGTTCCATCTATGGTGTTCCGCCTTATCTCTTTTTTCCCCAAGTCAAACCACAATCGCTCCCAATTTGGTAGCTTCTCCCTCGCATTTACTGAATCCTAGTAGCTGTGCCAGCTCTTGGTAAGGCCTAGAAGTGCTAGGATCATTAGATCATCTTCAACAACTATAATACCAATGCTCCAAATTTCATCTCAACATCGGTTGAACCTATTCAAGTACTGTGGTATTGTGTCACCCCTTTGCATCTTGATCTTTCAAAGCTTGTTCTTTTGTGCCATCTTCCTATGGTCACTGCTATTTTGAAACAAGTCTATCAAGGCTTGCCACATTGCGTATGGCGTATCCTTCTCATGGAGATTCGAGACAATATGATCTCAAACTCCTTCTAGTATCATCCTGCTCACCTTTGCAACAGATTTCTTCCACTTTGCTAGATCTTTAGCATCGGTTGTTGGAGGCTTAGGAATATCATTGTCTATGAATTCCTCCAGCCTGTTGTCTTCCAACACTGCCTCCATTTTGTCCTTCAAAGCAATATAATTTGAGTTACCCTCAAGGGAATACTCGAGTCTCAATCCATAGAACTAAATCATGTTTTCTTTGAAGAATGATCCTACAAATTCAATTTCACCTGCAAAAATAAACTCGTATTCTTCTCTTCTAGTGTGATTTGAGCTCTAATACAATGTAGAAATTCCTTGTAGATTCAAACTACTAATTGTAATTTACTAAAATGATAAACTTGAATCTACTCTACCGATTACGAAAATAAGTAATGATCATGAAATCATGAAGCATACAAGAGAAATAATTCGATCAACACATTACAGAATGATTTCTTGGGGAAAACCACAGGTAAAAACCCTTATTATCTGTATATTGCATTAGTAAGAAAATATGAGAAGATTACAATGATTTGCTCAAGCTCGAGGAACCTCTGCACTATCTATATCTATCTCATAGATTCCTAGACAAGCCTTGGCCGATACTTAACCAATTTTCTGCTTGCCCAAGCTCCTATTTCCTTGCATTGTTTCCTTGGGAATTAGCCCTATTAATTAGGGAAATTCTTTAATTGGAATTGCAGAGTCCATTATAGGAATTCCTCTGACTGCATGCACCACCTGTACAATTTGGATGATTATACAACTAATAATACACTTCCCTTGAACTACAATCTCAACTGGGTAACTCATATATCAAACATGAATAAGTTATTTATGGTTGAATTATCAAATAACTGGTTGAACACTAAACCTCCACCCCACTGCTAGACCTCCTACTAGTTCCTCCAACAGTTGGAACTAGTTTAATCGAATTTAACTCAACTAAACTGAATTAATTTATTACAACTTAGAATAAATTCAACCAGGCCTCGTATAAAGTAGGAGACACTCTATATGACTCAAGTTAGACCCTCAACTCGAATTATTTAAACCAACTAAGTCAAATTAACTTAATTAACTTGTACAAGTTGTATTGTGATGTGGAATTACAATTTTTCTCCTAATTTAATTCAAGGGAAAATTAAATCAATATTTTCTTGTTGAATTAAATTAGGAGAAAAATTGTAATTCCACATCACAAGACAACTTAAACAAGTTAACTAAGTTAATTTGACTTAGTTGGTTCAGTTATTTGAGCTGAGGGTCCAACTTGTGTCATGTAGAGTTTCTCCTACTTTATAGGAGCCCTGGTTGAGTTTATTTTGAGTTATAATTAATTAATTCAGTTTAACTGAGTTAAAGTCAGTTAAACTAGTTCCAAACATTTGGAGGAACTAGTAAGAAGCCTAGAAGTGGGGTGCAGGTTCAGTATTCAACTAGTTAACTAATAATTTAGCCATAAACAACTCTTGGATGTGTGATATACGAGTTACCCAGTTGATAATGGAGTTCAAGTGTAGTGTACTATCAAATTTATAATCATCCAAATTGTGTAGGTAGTGCATGCATTCAAAGGAAGGCCTATGATGGATTATGCAATTCCAATTGAGGAATTTCCCTAATTAATAGGGATAATCCCCAAGGAAACAACGCAAGGAAATAGTGACTTGGGCAAGCAAAAAATTGGTTAAGTATTGGTTAAGGCTTGTCTAGGGAGATGTAAGACAAATAGAGATAGTGCAAAGATTGCTCAGGCTTGAGCAAAGCATTGTGATCTTCTCATATTTTCTGACTAATGTAATATACAGACAGTAGGGAGTTTTACTGTGGCTTTCCCCAAGAAATAATTGTGTAATATGTTCATTGAATTCATTCTATTATATGCTTCATCATTTCATGATCGTTACTTGTTTCCGTAGTTGGTATAGTATATTCAAGTCTATTGTTTTAGTAAATTAAAATTAGCAGTTAAGATAAGAATACGAGTTTGTCTTTGCGTGTGAAATCGAATTTACAAGATCATTCTTTAGAGCCAACATGATTTTTTTCTATGGATTGAGACTTGAGTATGCCCTTGAGGGTAGCTCGAATTGTATTTCTTGGAAGGATAGGATGGAAGTAGTGTTGGAAGACAATGGGTTGAAGGAATTCTTATACAATGATATTCCTATGCCTCCAACAACCAATGCTCAGGATCTGGAAAAGTGGAATAAATGTGTGGCAAAGGCAAGGAGGATCATACCAAAAGGAGTTTGAGGTCATATTGTCTCAAATATCCATGGGAAGGATACACCATATGCAATGTGGAAAGCCTTGATAGACTTGTTTCAGTACAACATTGACCACAGGAAGTTGGCACTAAAGGGCAAGCTTTGAAAGATCAAGATGGAGAAGGGTGACATAATACCACAGTACCTGAGCATGTTCACCCAATTTCAAGATGAACTTGGGAGCGTTGGTATTACAGTTGTTGAAGATGATCTGGTGAGCCTAGAACTTCTAGTCCTTCCCAAGAGCTATCACAACTACCAAGATTCGATAAATGGGAGGGAGATGCTACCAAATTGGGAGTGATTGCGGTCTGACTTGGTCAAGAAGAGATAAGCCAAAACACCAGAGATGGAACCTCATCCAAGAATGATGATGAGGACAACTATGCATTAGACGGAAAAGAAAAGAAAGGGAAAGGGGATAAATCCCAATCCAAAGGGAATTCCAGTCAGGGCGGCAAGAAGGACTTGTTCAAGATTAAATGTTTTCACTGTCATGAGTTGGGACATTATGCCAAGAATTGTCCGTACAAGAAGTCCGACAAGAAGGCCTCAATAGGAGCAATAGGTGAAGCTCTAACTTCACAATTCAAGTTAGATTTCACCCTCATTGCATGAATGGTGACATCGGGGATGGGTAGTGTGTTGTATCTCGATAGTGGAGCCTCATTCCATTTGATGGGAAACAAAAGAAAATCATTGACTTGGAGGATAAGGACCTCCTGGTGCACATCAATATGGGAGATGATGGAAGGTATAGTGGGACCAACATCGATACTATTACTTTTCAGAGGGAGTTTGGTTCTCCTCTCACATTAAAAGATGTGATGTATGTTCTGGGTCTGAAGAAGAATTTAATTTCAGTTTCTATGTCGGAAGACCATGGCTACGATGTGATATTTAGCAAAGGAAAGGCTTTCCTTCATCACATAGCCATGAGACCAATAAAACGGATTAGGGTTCAATTGAAGAACCTCTATAACTTAGATGTATAAGATTGTGTTTCTTTGAGCAGAAAAGAAGAGAAGGTGCAGAGTTGAGACATCGGTGAATTACAACAAAGAAGATTGGGTCATTTTCACCATGGACCTTTGAAGATCATGCAACATATTTCTACAGGACTTCCCAAGGGTGCACTGGAGAAATGAAAAACATGTAAAGGGTGTACATTAGGGAAGTACACCAAAGCCATATTTCATGATAAGGACATTCAGGCGCAAGAAATCCTTGAAAGATTTCACTTAGATGTGTGTGGATCGTGCTTGAAATCATCCACGACCAAGCATAGGTATTATTTGATATTTGTAGGTGATTTCTCACTTAAGTGTTGGATTTTCTTCATGTAGAAGAAAGAACAAACATTCTCCAAATTTTGTGAATTTAAAGCACTTGTTTAGAGACACAAACATGAAAGTGAAAGCTCGCAGGAGCGCTAACGGTGGATAATATGTGTCAAATGATTTCAAAAAATTTTGTGCATTAAAAGGCATTCAATGGGAGTTAATATCACCCCATAACCCACAACATAATGGGGTGGATGAAAGGAAGACCAAAATTATTGTGGCATTTGCATGAGTGATGTTACATGATCAGGGCCTACCATTTCACTTTTCAGTTGAAGCATGCAACACAATGATATATGTGCAGAACAGGAATCTGCATTGGATTCTCAGGGTGAGTAGACCCAAATAAGCATTTTTAGGGAAGAAACCAGATGTTTCAAACTTCAGGATCTTTGGTTCATCATTTTATGGTCATGTTACAAAGGGTGCAGGGAAAAATCTAAAGTCGATAGCTAATTTGGGCATATTTTTGGGGTACACTAACACACCTCACATTTATCAAGTGTACCTTCCATCTCACAAGATGACAGTTGTTCGTAGAGATGTGAAGTTCGATGAAGAGAAGGCTATGAGATGTTCACTTGAGAGGTAGCTTCAGTTACATGCAGATGAGGAGTTTTTGGCTCCAAAAAAGAACCCCTGGATGATGTGGACAAGCCACAAGTAGAGGAGCAGAGAGTGGAAGCACCCACACATGTAGAGACATCCAGAGATGGAAGGAAGCGCACCAGAGAAGATGAAAAATTGATGCATGATGCCAGAGATAATGTGGGAGCACCCATATCATATTGTAGGCATAAGAAGTCACCAGATCAGTACAATGGCTACGCGGCTCTGATGAGCGAGAGTGTAGAGAATAAACCATCCTCATTCAAGGAAGCATTGTAGAAACTAGAATGGGTTGATGCCATGGTAGAGGGGTATGAATCAATTATTAGGAACAATGCTTGGGAAGATGTCCCAAGGACAAAGGACAATTAGTGGTAGGTTCCAGGTGGATCTACAAGGTGAAGCAAGCAACAAATGGGAGTGTCAAGAAACACAAGGCCAGATTTGTGGCCAAGGGGTTCTCTTAGGTGGAGGGAATTGATTACGAGGAGACCTTTTCTCCAGTAGCAAGGTATTCTTCAATCAAATCTATTCTAGCACTTTCAACACAGATGGGATGGAAGATACATCAGATGGATGTGAAGACAACCTTCCTCAATGGAGTGATTGAGGAAGAGGTGTGCATTGAGAAACCAGAAGGTTTTGATACCTTCAACAGAGATTCACATGTGTGTAGACTCAAGCGAGTGATGTATGGATTGAAACAAGAACCTCATGCTTGGTACACCAGGATTGACAACTATTTCACTAGGTTGGGCTTCACCAAAAGTGAAGTAGATGCCAACATTTACCATATTTTGGTTGAAGGTAAATTATTGATTATAGTATTATATGTCGATGATTTAATTCTAACAGGTGATGAGAAGCTGGTCAAATATTGCAAAGAGGGTCTTGCAAGAGAATTCGAGATGAAGGACCTAGGGCTCATGCATTATTTCCTTGGTATGGAAGAATGTCAAGGAGATGGGGAACTATTTGTCTCTTAGGGAAAGTATGCCAACAAGATATTGAAGAAGTTCCACGTGGAGAGAAGAAAACCCATGGAGACTCCTTTAGTAGGAAATTGGAGGAAGTGAGATGCTACTTTAGGAGAAGTAGTAGAGGCTACCATTTACAGGCAAATTGTGGGTTCACTTATTTATTTGGTGAACACATGACCAAACCTGTGTTATGCAATTAACTAGCTGAGTCAAGCAGTGGGTAAGCCAACCAAAATCTATTGGAAGGAAACTAAACATGTGTTGAGATACCTCAGAGTCACCACTTTGGTCTTTGGTACAAATAGACAAAGGGAGTGAAGTTGCAAGGCTTCATAGATGTAGATTGGGAAGGGAGTCCATTAGATAAGAAGAGGACATCAGGGGGAATTTTTAGTATTGGGTCAGAAAAAATTTCTTGGTACAACAGGAAGTAGATATCAGTTGCACTTAGTTCAATAGAAGCATAATACATGGTTTCTAGTCAAGCAACTTGTGAGGTTATCTGGATGAGGAAGATCCTTGTTGGTTTATCTGGTCAATAGATGGCTCCTCTAGTGATTTACTGTGACAATCAAAATTGTATCAAACTCTCTAAGAATCCATTTTCTCATGATTGGTCCAAGCATATCGACATTTGGTATCACCATCATAGAGATTGCATGGAGAGGCAGATCATGTTGCTAGAGTACATTCCTACAGGGGAACAAGATACAGATATCTTGACTAAGGCACTATCAAGAGGAAAATTTGGTTGAAGAACCTCTATAACTTAGATATATAATATTGTGCTGCTTTGAGCACAAAAGAAGAGAAGGTGTACAGCCGAGACATCAGTGAATTACAACATAGAATATTGGGCCATAATTTGCACCATGGAGATTTGAAGATCATGCAATGGACTTCTACAGGACTTCCCAAGGGTGCACTAGAGCAGTGAGATACATGAAAATGGTGCACATTAGGGAAGTACACCAAAGCCACCTTTCATGATAAGGATAGTCAAGCGCAAGAAATCCTTGAAAGAGTTCACTTAGATGTGTATGGATCGTTCTTGACAGCCTCCATGGCCAAGCACATGTATTATGTGATATTTGTATATTTAACATGTAAGTGTTGGATTTTCTTCATGCATAAGAAGGACAAAAAATTATCCAAATTTTGCGAATTTCAAGCACCTTCTGAGAAAGACACGGGTAGGAAACTGAAGGCTCACAAGAGGGATAACGATAGATAACATGTGTCGAATGAGTTCAAAAACTTTTATGCATCAAAAGGAATTTGATAGGGGTTAATTTCACCCCATAACCCACAACATATTGGGGTGGATGAAAGGAGGAAAAAAATTGTTGTGGGAGTTGAAAGAGCGATGTTACATGATCTAGGCCTACCATTGTACTTGTGGATTGAAGCATGCAACACAACGGTTTATGTGAAGAACAAGACTCCTCATTGGATTATTGGGATGAGTACACCCGAAGAAGCATTTTTAGGGAAGAAACAAGATCTGTCAAAATTCGGGATCTTTGGTACATCATTTTACTATCCTGTTACCAAGGATGCAAGGAAAAAGCTAGAGTCAATAGATGGTTTGGGAATATTTGTGGGGTACACTGATACACCTCACAACTATTGGGTGTACCTGCCATCTCATAGGATGACATTTGTTCGTAGAGATGTGAAGTTTGGTGAAGAGAAGGACATGAGATGTTCCCTTGAGAGGTAGATTCAGTCACATGAATATGAGGATCTTTTGGCTCCAAAGGAAGAACCCCGGGTTGATGTGGGGCAGCCATAAGCAGAGGAGCGGAGAGTGGAAGAATACACTCATGTAGAGACAACCAGAGATGGAAGGAAGCACACCAAAGAAGCTGACAAATTGATGCATGACACTAGAAAGAATATGGGAGCACCTACATCACATTGCAGGCATAGGAGGTCACCAGATCGATACACCAGATACATGGCTCTAATGAGTGAGAGTGTAGAGACTAAGAAATCCTCATCTAAGGAAGAAGTGTAGCAACCAGTATGGGTTGATGATATGGTAGAAGAGTATGACTCCATTATTAGGAACAGTGCATAGGAAGTTGTACCAAGGACAGAGGACAAGTCAATGGTAGGTTCCAGGTGGATCTACAAGGTGAAGGAAGTAGTAGATGGGAGTTTCAATAAACACAAGGCCAGATTTGTGGCCAAGGGGTTCTCTTAGCTGGAGGGAATTGATTACAAGGAGACATTTTCTCCAATAGCAAGGTACTCTTCAATCAGATCTATTCTAGCACTTTCAACACAGATGGGATGGAAGATGCATCAGATGGATGTGAAGACAACCTTCCTCAATGGAGTGATTGAGGAAGAAGTGTACATTGAGCAACCAGAAGGTTTTGAGACCTTCAACAAATATTCTCATGTGTGCAGACTCAAGCAAGCATTGTATGGATTGAAAAAAGAAAATCATGCTTGGTACACTAGGATTGACAACTATTTCACGAGGTTGGGGTTTACCAAAAGTGAAGAATATACCAAAATTTACCATATTGTGGTTGAAGATAAATTATGGATTATAGTATTATATATTTCAATGATTTAATTGTAATAGGTGATGAGAATCTAGTCAAATCTTGCAAAGAGGATCTTGTAAGATAATTGGAGATGAAGGACCTAGAGCTCATGCATTATTTCCTCAGTATGGAATAATGGCAACGAGATGGGGAATTGTTTGTCTCTCAGGTAAAGTATGCCAACAAGATACTGAAGAAGTTCCACATGGAGAGTAGAAAACCCATGGAGACTCTAGCAAGGAATTGGAGGAAGGAAGATGCTACTTTAGGAGAAGTAGTAGAGGCTACCATTTACAGGGAGCTTGTGGGTTCAATTATGTATTTGGTGAACACACGACCAGCCATGTGTTATATAGTTAACCATATTAGTCAACCAATGGGTAAGCCAACCAAACTCTATTGGAAGGAAACTAAACATGTGTTGAGATACCTCAGAGGCACCACTCAGTTTGGTCTTTGGTACAAATGAACAAAGGGAGTGAAGCTACAAGGCTTCACAGATGCCGATTTGGCAGGGAGTCCATTAGACAGGAAGAGCACATCAAACGAAATCTTCAGTATTGGTTCAACAACAATTTCTTGGTACAACAGGAAGCAGAGATCAGTTGCACCCAATTCAATAGAAGAATAATACATGGTTGCTCATTAAGAAGCTTGTGACATTACCTAGATGAGGACGATCCTTGTTGGGTTATTTGGTTAGCAGATGGATCCTACAGTGATTTGCTATGACAATCAAAGTTTTATCAAACTCTCTAAGAATCCATTTTTTCATAATTGGTCCAAGAATATCGACATTCGATATGACCTTCTCAGAGATTGTGTGCAGAGGCAGATCATGTTACTAGAGAACATTCCTACAGAGTAACACGATACAAATATCTTGACTAAGGAATTGTCAAGAGGAAAATTCAAGTTCCATAGAGGCAGGATTGGGGTATCTGATAATCCCTTTCTTGTTGAGAGGGAGCAATGAAAATGCAACAAAAAAAATCCTAATTTAATTTTCCCTTGAACTAAATTAGGAGAAAAATTGTAATTCCACATCACAAAACAACTTGTATGAGTTAAATAAGTTAATTTGACTTAGTTGGTTCAATTAATTCGACTTGAGGGCATAACTTCTATCACATAGAGTGTCTCCTAATTTATAGGAGACCTCGTTGAGTTTATTTTGAATTGTAATTAATTCATTCATTTTAACTGAGTTAAAGTCGGTTAAACTAGTTCTAACTATTGGAGGAACTAGTAGGAGGTCTAGCAGTGGGGTGCAACTTCATTTTTCAACCAGTTAACTGATAATTCAACCATATATAACTCATTCATTTGTGATATATGAGTTACTTAGTTGAGATTGGAGTTCAAAGACAGTGTACTATGAGTTGTATAATCATTTTAATTGTACAAGTGGTGCATGCAGTCAGAGGAAGGCCTATGATGGATTACACAATTCCAATTGAGGAATTTCCCTAATTAATAAGGATAATTACCAAGGAAATAACACAAGTATTGGCCAAGGATTTTCTAGGAAGTTGTGAGACAGATAAAGCCAGTGTAGAGGTTGCTTAGGCTTGAGAAAAGCAATGCAATCTTCTCATATTTTCTGACTAATGCAATATATAGATAGAAAGGATTTTTATTTGGGGATTTCCCCAGGAAATCATTGTGTACTGTGTTGATTGAATTCTTTCTCTTGTATTCTTTGTTATTTCATGATCGTTAATTTTTTCCATAGTTGGTAGAGTAGATTAAAGTCTATTTTTTTACTAAATTACAATTAGCAGTTTGAATCTACAAGGAATTTCTACATAGTGCACCCTCACAAGATAACAATGATGATCAAAGTAGTCATTATCTCACTCTTAGTTGCAACTATAGCATCATCCAAGTGAGTTTTATTAACGTTCGCTTTTGTGCACCTTTTTTTTTCACAAGTGTCTCTTTCACTTTTTTCACTGTCGTTTTTTCTTTGTTTCACTTTAACAAGTGTCACTTTTTCTTTCTTTCACTTTGGGATGTGTCACTTTCACTTTTTCTAGATTTTGTAAGTGTCATATTCACGTTTTCTTATGGTCATAGGTGTCAATTTTAATTGTTTGTACTCCTACATGTGTCACACTTTGGCACATTATTAGAGGCATCTCTAGTGCACTCTTTTACATGTTGATCATGTATATCATAAGAATATTTTCTAGACACATTCCCACAACTTAGCGCACTTTCTGGTTGTAGTAGACACTCCTATCATAACTTGTATTATAAGTGTTGCAAAGCTATGTTTCAACTGTCACACTTAGAAATAAGTGTTGCTATGTTTTTGTTTAAGGTATGCATGTAAATTTTGAGTATTGTGCATTCTCTTGCCTTGTGTTCATGTTATCTGAGTGATAGATCACTACTTCAGGACTTGTTTGCATGTCTTGTTCTCTCTTGTCTAACTGATCTCACACTTAGTCATTTTTGGAGCATTCACTATATTTGCAACTTGCTAACTCTGTCCTAGAACTATGCATTAAAAAATCTTAAGTCACAGTGAAGCATCCTTGCCTCTTGGAACTACACACTGAATAGTATCTACCTCTACGAACTACGCATTGCACAATTTCAGTACTTAATCCCCGCCTCCTGCATCTGTCAATTGTATAATCACTACTCAGTTAGGCTTCCACTATGCACTGGTAGTCTCAGTCAACAGTAAAGCCTATCTCAATTCTTGACTTGCTCAAATTTTCAATCACCTACCTAAGTCCCGCTAGAACCGTGTGTTACACAATCACAATGAGCAAGCCTTCCTCAGTACATCACTAATTCCCTCAATTGTGCAGTTATTCCTTCCAATATCCTAGCCACTGCACATTGCGTAATGACAATGACTAGACCGTCATCACTGCCTACTTAAACTACACACTACATAATGCCTAAGCCTCCTTCTTAATCTTGCATTATGTCCTGACTTGATCAACATGTTGCATAAGGAACAAGACAGACTAGGATATTTCGGGACTGATGTTGTCTTGTCATGAGTGAGTACCATTTGCAGGTACTATTATCTTGACATAATAGGATGATTCCCAAGTAGGAAGATAAGGAGAGGCTACAAGATAACACTTGCAGAAAAGACACACCAAAGGGACCATCATGAAGAATGTGAAGGAATCTTGGACCCAAAAAAAGACATATCAACCCATCCTAACTTGGAAGGTTCGGACACTCATCTAAACCCTTTGGAGGGTGAAGATTAAGTACAAGAAAATATCCATCATGAAGAAGATATAAATATGGCAGCTAGGAGAAAGGTTTGGCCTGGACATATCACAATGAATTTCCATGGCATCAATGACAGGTCATGGCTTGTCTAAGTGTCATCACAAATTCATATGTGTCAATGTACCTTGGCACATCATTTGTTAATGTAATTATCGTATTTTCAAAAATGAGAAAATGTAAAATGTGTGGAAGACCAATGGCCCCACATGGAATGTGAAAAGTCACTAGAAAGTTCTAAAGTCATGTAGAAGCTCAAAGGTCATATAAGAATTTGAAAAGACATAGTAGAATATCAAGAGTCAAGAGTCACATGGGAGATGGAGATTCACCTCATTTGTTATAAATATACCCTCATAGTTCAAGAGAAGGGACTTTTGAACTTTGGTATTTTCACCTTGGCTTCTCTAGCTTGGCATAGGAGAGAATATCTTTCTTTGGAGGAGAAAGTGGCGACTTAATGTTCCATTATTAGGACTAGTGTGGCAGCATTGTAATTGTATATCTTGGGACTTTCACTTAATATATGAAGCTCTCAGAGCCATCGCACTTTCATGCATATGTCGTCAATGATTGTAATATTATTATTTCATTGTTTGTGGTGTATGTTATGTTAACGCATATTAATGAAAAGAAACTATTTTTCTGGATTTTGTATGTATCTTATTGAATGTGCATTGTTACTACTTTAATCATCATTGTTATCTTGTGAACTAATTTTCAAGTTAATCAATGGTTATTTCATGCTCTTGTGTGTCTTTATTAGGATAGTACTATTATTTTTCTTCTAGAGACTTAGTCTCTCTTTTACCTTCCATGAAATTACCATATATGCATTTCAATTGTATGCCTCACAGTGTCAGCTTACTTTCTTGTTTCAAAGATCATTTGTATAATCTTTTATGTTGATAATTGCAGCCAAGTAAAATTCCTAAGGATAATGGAAACCAGTCGTATTTCCAGTTGAGGATCCTACTCCAAATAATGTGAGGTCTAATTGGGACTTCATATTAGGGAGATCGCCTTGGTTGATGGATTTTGAACACCATCAACACATTCCTATATTTGAAGGCCATATAGATGCATATTCCCTAAATAGATGGTTAAATCTATTGGAAGGATATTTTTCAGTTCAAAATTTTTTCAGTAGGGAAAATATTATTGTTGCACTCATCAAAGTTGACCCCTATGTCGATGACTAGTGGGAAACATATTATGAGCAGAGGGATGAGGAGGAGCCCTAACTATTTTAAGTCACACCCTATTGGAATTATTTATGAGATGTTGACAAGGAAAAATATTACCCTATTGAGAGCTATTAAGATAAGTACATAAATTAGACCACACTATGGTGGGAAAGCAACCAAGATGTGTCACAGTTCGCGAACATTTTCCATACTCTGTGCATGAATTTAGGTATAAAGGATTTTGAGTAGAATTTAATACTCAAGTACCATGGTTGTCTACACAAATACATCCAGGGAGAAATCTATTTCATGGAAATATCCTCACTTCGCGCAGCGTACCGATATGTTGTGAGAATCGAGCATAAATTTAAACAGAAGAAGCGATACTTTGTATCATAATGAATCCAAAGTAGGGAAAAGGCACCTCCAAACCACATAACAAAGGACATATCTAATGTGGAGTGATGCAGGACAACTAATCAATGCTACAAGTAAATAATAACACCACAAAGACAAATAAGGACACTGGAAAGTAGTGTGAGTTCCATAAGAGCCCCATCCAAAACAAAAATGAGTGTTGTGCCAAGCAGTCATTGGTGGCTAATAAAAGCTTTAGAGTCAAATGTACGTTTAGACTCTCAGCTATTGGTGCACTAAGATGTCTTTTTACAGGCAATCTTAATTCCTACATTAATTGTCAACCCAAGGAAAGTCTTTGTATTTCAACAGTGCTAGCACTATATATGCAGTGAATTCATAGGTTAACTAATAACAAATCATTGCAATTGTTAATGACTATCTTCTTCAAACTAAATCCAAACAACTCTAAAAGAAGTAACTCTGAAAGAAATTGATAACACTATTAGAAAATTATATATTACAGAGCAATGGAACACATAAAGTATATAAACACATAAAACAAGAGAGACAAAGATATACATGGTTCACCCAATTTGGGCTACGTCCACAGAGAAACAGCTAGTCCTTCCTTTTATATTATCTAGAAAAATGAAGAGATACAACCTACAGCAGATTTGTTGTAATTCTCTCTTCTCTCTCACATAATCTCCTCTCTCTTTCTCACTCAGAATACAGATCTACATAGACGCAATACAATTCCCTCATACATAATGAGGGGTTGTCTTCTAGGGCAAAAAAAACACCTAAATTAAAGATAACTTCTATTGTCAGATCTTTGCCTAATGAACGGCCCAGATTGATTATGAAATTACAACATTTTACAAGGAAATTTTACATCTGTTTTTAGCTTCAGGGGCGTTGCCCCCAATCCCCCGCTAGGGGGGCTCCTAAAGATTGCAATTGGCCCCCCTGGACCCCCCTTGTAGTGAAAATATTACGGGCAGCGTTGCCACCACATTACGAACTGGGGTCCAATGCAATGATACCTCTGAATAAAGGAGGTAATCAGGCTCCACACCCAACAATCTCCCACTTGGAGACTGATTATAGAAACTCCACCGCTACTTCATTTGCTGGATAATGGCTCCACTTTGGACCTGATAGTTTCTCATCTTCTTCATCATAATTGAAGACCAATTGAAACTGAGAAAAATCTCAGTTTCTCCCTGGTTACAACTTTTGTTAACATATCTGCAGAATTTTTCTAGTATGTATCTTTTCCAGCTTCAACTATCCATCTTCCAACACTGACCATATGAAATGGTACTTGAGCTGTATATGTTTAGTCTTGGAATGAAATGTAGATTTATTTGCAAGATGTATGGCACTCTGGTTGTCACTGTATAACTTTCCCAACTCCTGCTTCTTACCCAATTCATCCATAAACCTTTGTAACCAAATCATTTCTTTACTAGCCTCTATAGCAACAACATACTCTACTTCCATTGTTGAGAGTGCAACATCACTTTGCAATTTTTAAACCCAACTGACAGTTGTTCCACCTACAATAAACACATACCCTGTGGTGCTCCTCTGGTTATCTCTATCATTTACCATATCAACATCAACATATCCCCGTAGAGAAATGATTTAACCACCAAATCATAATGCTTGATTTGTGGTACCTCTCAAATACCTGAGAATCCACTTCACCACCATCCAATGTTCTTTTCCTAGATTGTTCATGTACTTGCTTACAACTTCCACTACATGTGCAATATCAGGCCTTGTGCATACCATTACATACATTAAGCTTCCAACTATTGATTCACATGGAACTTTAGATATATAAGCCATTTCTTCCTGAGTCTTGGGACACACCTCCTTACTTAGTTTGAAATGGATATCCAAAGGTATACTAACTGGTTTTTCATTTTTCATATTAAATCTTTTCAACACCTTTTCTATGTACTCACTCTAATACAATGTTAATTTTCAATTCTTCCTGTCTCTAGTTATTCTCATACCAAGGATTTGTTTTGAAACACCCAAATCCTTCATTGCAAATGAGTTTTCCAATTTTCTTTTGAGCACATTTATTTCTTACATGTTAGAACCTGCAACAAGCATTTCATCTACATACAATAACAAGATAATATAGTTTCCATCATTTTTCCTTTTGAGATAAACACAATGATCAGAGTGACATCTAATATAAAAATTTTCAGACATAAACCTGTCAAATTTTAGATACCACTACCTTGGAGCCTGTTGTAAGCCATACAGGCTCTTCTTCAACCTGCACACTAGTTTCTCTTTCCCTTTTACCTCATATCCTTATGGTTGCTACATATATATCTCTTCCTCCAAATCCCCGTGGAGAAACGTTGTCTTTACATCTAACTGCTCAAGATGTAAATCTCCAGCTGCTACTAGACTTAAAATAGTTCTGATTAAAGTCATTTTAACAACAGGAGAAAATATCTCATCAAATTCTATACCCTTTTTATGTGCAAACCCCTTCACCACAAGTCTAGATTTATACCATTTTCTACCTTCATCTTCTTCCTTCAAACTGTAAACCCATTTATTCCGCAATGTTGTTTTACCTGCAAGCAACTTGACTAAGTCCCAAGTCTGGTTATGTGCTAAGGATTCCATCTCTTCTTTCATGGCTTGCTCCCACTTCTTCCTGGTTTCTACCTGCACTGCTTCTTCATAACATTTTGGTTCACCAGAATCAATCAACAATACATAATATAATGAAGGAGAGTATCGTTTAGGGGGTCTACTTATCCTGGTAAATCTTCTAACACCACTTTCAAGTGTTTGAGGTGCTTTTTGTTGTTGTGGTGGTTGTTGTTGTTGTTCTGGTTGTTGTTGTGGTGGTTGTTGTTGTTGTTCTGGTTGATGTTGTTGTTGTTTTGGTTGTTTATCATTAAGATTTTCAGGCACCATCACTTTTTCTCTGATCTCATCAAGCACTGTGTATTCTCTATTTTCTTTTTCCTGTTTCTTTTCCTACAGCTGATCCTTATACAAAACCTTTTCATTCAATATGACATCTCTTTTTCTAATGATTTTTTTTTTTCATAATCATAAAAGCTATAACCAAATCATTAACACCATGTCCAATAAAGCTACATTTCTTTGATTTTTCCTCAAGATTTTTTCTATTTTCTTTATTAATGTGGACAAAGTCTTCACAACCAATTTTTTTTTTTAAATGAGTAGTTTACCTTTTTACCTGTCCATGCCTTCTCTAGAATACCACCATCCAAGGAACTTGAAGGCCCTTTGTTTATTAGATAAAAAATAGTATATATAGCATCTGCCCAAAATTGTAAAGGCAATCCTGCATGCAATCTCACGCACCTTGCACGCTCCATGATTGTCCTATTCATCCTTTCTGACACACCATTTTCTTGTGGTGTTCATGGAATTGTGTTCTCTCTGCGAATTCCATTCTATGAACAATACCTATTAAACTCTTTGCTGCAATATTCACTTCCATTGTCTGAACTAAGTCACTTCAACATTTTTCTTATCTCATTTTCAACCAAAGCTTTCCATTTCTTGAAAGTATCAAATACATCAGATTTATTTCCAATACAATAAATTCAAGTTTTTATGGTTGCATCATCAATAAAAGTAACATAATAATGAGAGCCACTGAGAGATGATACCTGATCAAGTCCCCATACATCTATATGCACAAGATCTAATTTTTCGCTCTTCTTTTCTTTCCCAACTCTAAGGAATCTGACTCTCTTCCGTTTTCCATAAACACAATTCTCACAGAATTTTATATCAACATGCTTCAAACCTGGCAACAAATTTCTTGAGTGAAGAATCTACATCCCCTTCTCACTCATGTGCCCAAGATTATGATGCCATAATGCTATTTCTTCTCTTGTAGAGGTTAAAACATTAACAAAATTAGAAATACCATTGCATAAATACAATGTACCAACCTTTTCTTCTTTTGTTATTACCAAGGATCCTTTAGTGACCTTCAAATTTTTATCTGTAAAAGTAGTCATACAGCCTTCACCTCCCAACTGCCTTGTTGAAATTAGATTTGTCTTCAGATCTGGAACATGTCTTACCTCCTTCAATAGCCATTGATTTCCATTCCGTTGTTTTATGAAAACTGTACCCATTCCAATGATTTTATAGGGTTTATCATCACCCAATCAAACCTGTCCAAATCTCCTTGAACATAATCATTAAAATATTTCCTATCATGTGTGGCATGGAATGAGGCCCCTGAATCTACCAACCAGGCATCAATAATATCTTCTAATGAAAGAATCAAAGCATCTTGCAATACATCACCTATCACATTTGCTTCATGATTGTTTTCTTGTTGCGCGTCTCCTTCTTTTCCCTTCTGAGACTTGTAGTCTTTCTTTAGGTGTCTTTTCTTCCCGCATTTTTAGCACACTATCCCCGATTTGGACTTGGATCTTCTTTTCCTTGACTTACTACAATATCCTGGGCTCTTGCCTCTTTCCATTTTTCTTCCCTTAGTCTCTGCGGTCAAAGCATTACCTGATGTCTTACGGGAGCATTTCCGTCGCATTTCCTCGCTAAGGATTGCACCGACAACATCATCAAACTTTAAAGTACTAGATCCAAAGATAGAGTTACTAATGGCCATAACTAAACCATTTCAACTTTCTGGAAATGAGAACAGAAATAAAAAAGCCCTAACTTCATCATCAAAAGTTACCCCTACTGAACTTAACTGACTGGTAACTGTATTAAATTCATTTAAATTATCAACAATAGATCAACCTTCTGACATCTTCATATTAAATAAACGCTTCATAAGAAATACCTTATTTGAGGTCGAGGGTTTTTCATATAGTTTTGTCAATGCCGACATTAAACCCTATGTTGTCGTTTCCTTTGGAATATTAAAGGCTACCGACGCCGCTAGGCACAACCGTATTGTTCCAAGTGTCTTTCTATCGAGAATATCCCATTCTGTGTCTGTCATACTCGTCGGCCTCTTTGTCTTTCCACTCAATGGTTGGTACAGATAATCTTCCATCTGCATCTTCCATAGCTGGTAGTTTTGGCCATTAAATTTTTCGACCCTAAACCTACCATCTTCCGCCATTGCTTCCACTCGAACAAGGAATCCTTCTCTCTTGTGAGTTTATTAGCCAAATAGACCTTCGGCTCTGATACCAGTTGTTAGAAAATTATATATTACAGAGCAATGGAACACATAAAATATATTGCAGAAATATAAACAAAGAAAACACATAAAACAAGAGAGACACATATATACATGGTTCACCCAATTTGGGCTATGTCCACGGAGAAACATCCAGTCCTTCCTTTTATATTATCCAGCAAAATGAAGAGATACAACCTACAACAGATCTGTTGTAATTCCCTCTTCGCTCTCACACATTCTCCTCTCTCTTTCTCACTCATAATACAAATTTACATAGACGCAATACAATTTCCTCATATATAGCGAGGTTTGCCTTCTAGGGCAAAAAAACCCTAAATTAAACAGAACTTCTACCGTTAGATCACCACCCAATGAACAACCTAGATTGATTACGAAATTACAACATTTTACAAGGCAATTTTACATCTATTTTTAGCTTCGGGGGTGCTGCCCTCGATCCTCCGCTAGGGGGGGGGGGCTCCCAAAGATCGCAGTCAACCCCCCTGGACCCCCCTTGCAATGCAAACATTATGGGCGGCGTTGCTGTCATATTACGAAATGGGGTCCAATGCGGTGATACCTCTGAATAAAGAAGATAATCAAGCTCCACACCCAACAAACACGCTTTGCAATTCTACTTAACATATCATGAAAGCAAATGGATCTGAATACAACTCATTAAGGATCACGCTTGGCAGTCTTAAATAGAAGAAGCTAACTCGCTTACTCATGAAAGAGAACTGTAAAATTTGACAGAAATGATAATTGAACAGTAAATCTAAATTGAACCGCAAACGATATTAGAATAAGAAACTGTATCTGAATGGAAAATGATTGTATAAGCATAAAATGATCAATTCTATCTCTAAAATATATGATAACATTACTTGAAATGAACAACGATCTGAGCTAGAAATAGCATAACCAATTCAATAAAAAGCATTAATCATATATAACACATGGATTAATCTAAATCTCAAATGAAGAGCAAAAGCAAATTGAATCGACAATCCTTACGATAATCAAAAGTAATATTAACTTAACATTAACAAGCAGTAAAGAATAAAATAGAAAAGATTATGACACAGGTGAAGCAGTAGATCTTCTCTTGACTAGGCCCAGAGTCGCCAGAAGTCTCCGCTAAGAGATACTCAGAATATAAGTATGAGTTAAACGCAATCTTTCTTCATTAAAATAAGTAACCAAGTTACAACATCCAAGATAACAATATTATATGTCCAAAAGAATAATTACAAACTGTGAAATTATGAACTTAGTGCAATTTTGCCTTTCGACCTTATATATGACATTTATAAAGTAAATAGATAAAAGTGAATGATCAGGATCACGGGATCCTGAGGGTTTCACTATACTTGATCTAATTCTGTCATAAAATAGTCATTGGTTTGCCCCATCTTCCGATGTCCTGCCTTGCCTCTGACGTTGTCTCTTTCCCTTATGAGATGTTGTCATTCTTTCGATTGAGAAACTATCAATCAATTTGCATCTTGTGTACATAAAGATAGTAAAAATTAGTTTTTCCTACTTAGATTTGTCTAATTTGTTACTGATTACTTTTACTCGAATTTAGCTATTATTTCCTCTACTTTTATTCAAAAACAGAGATAATCATGTGAGGATGAGTGCTAAATAAAGTTATTACTAAGGAGAAAACATACCTTTTTCTTGACCCAACATACTCCCCAGCTTACCTTGTTGCATGACCTCATGCAATTCAATAATTTCGGTGTAGATGAGTTAGGGAATAGGCAGGATATACCACCTCCCTATAAATTATGAAGCCATTTTTCTTGTTAAGTACAACAAAATCCTAGTTAACTTCTTGATCCTTCAAGTTGTAGTCACTACGATACTCATATGGAGGATACCATATGATTGGAGTTCTATACCTACATCCTATCCATTCAGGCCCCATGGTTAAGACCATGTTACTGTACTTATGGAAACGAGAGGAGGCAACTTTAAAGTTCTGATATCCAAATGGTTCTCGATTTCTAACAGTAGTGTTGGAGACTTCCCACCTTTGTCTGGTTGTAGACAAGGCTTCCTCCTTAATCTCTTGGAAGTAATTCTTTCCATCTTGTATAATATCTATGTGAAATAGCCCCAATTGGCCCACAACACCATCTTGCTTCATAAATTGCTTGTGCCTGACAGAGAGATGCAGGAGTTTCGTAGGTTCCCTTCTAACCCATAGGTCAATTCCATATTCACACTTTCTAAAAGTATTGTGAGCTTTGGCCCACTTGAGTTGGTTAGTACCAAAAGAGAGAAATGCCTGGATTTGGACATCCCCTATAAATGGGGCCAGGGTTGTTGTCTATGTCATCTTTCAAAAAGAAATTGTGCATATAAAGTTCACAGAGGAGGCAATGTACCTATTCATTCTGCTCTCTGAACCACTTGACAAAGTCTGGGGTAGTTTTGATTTCCACAGACTTCCCAACCTTAACAAATTTGATTTTAAGTAGGAGGTACCTTTCCAGGAGGAATAATGCATAATTTGTAGCAGGGGCTCTGCATGACAGGGTGTCTAAATAAAGAGAGAAGACAATGTCCAACTGCGCTTTATCCTTTTGTAATTTTTCTTGTGATTTCTCAACCTTTTTCTATTCAACCTTGTACTAAGCGAAGGTCTCATCCTCAGTCACTGTGAGTGCCTAAAACTTTCCCCTTAATTCTTGATGTATACATAGGGGCACTACCTCCTCCTTGTGCTAAGTTAATTCTCGCTGAAACTTCAGTAGTTCATTCTGCAGTCTCCTAATAAATGCCTCCCTTAATAAGGGAATGTAAGCAGGTGTCTCCTCTATTTGGGCTTCATTATCTTATGTCTCCATAGGCTTAGTTTAGATAGCAGCCTCGACTGCTTCTTGAGTTATGCAACAATCAATTGGGATGCTTTCTTCAGCATCAGTCTGAATGGAAACATTCACAGTAGGGTAGTACGTTTAGGTCTCCTGTGAACAAACACAGGGGTCTTCAGTCTGCATTTCAATGTACTCTACATGACATGGCTCTATCTGAGTTTCCTTTGAACAAACCAAAAGAATCTCAGTTTGGGTTTCAGCCTCCTTTCCAAAACAATGTCCTGTTTATGTTCCTATGGTATCCCTTTCCACTTTCAATTTCCTGGCTTTGATTGCTTGTTTTAACCATTATCTTAGCTTCCCAATTATTCTCTTCTGTTTTATATATTTTTAAGCATTTTTCTGATCCTGTCCTTGTAGGACTTCTTTATTCTAGGACTTCCAACCGGCGGTGGTGGAGCTGCATTTTCCTCAGGTTCATGCTTGGGTGTTATTGTGTTAGCATCAGGGAGGGTTTCAACTAGAACTGTATCTCCTGATGGATCTTCACCTTCTAGTTCTTTGTCATGAATTTTTCTATTAGGAGACCCCAATAAAATGGTGTCTCCTGAGTAGTAATCGTTCTCCGGGTTTTCTTCTGGGTAGACCTCGTCCTCAGGGGACTTTAAAAAGTAGTATTTCTGGGTTGATTTTCATCTCCTAGGGTTTCATCTGTAGGATTTTCTTCAACTGAGGGGTACACTGGACCAGTATCTATTGTCTGATTTTCTTCTCTAATAACTTCTTCTTCATGCACCTCGGCTTCAAGGGGTTTTTCCACAAAAGGGATTAGTTCCCTTTGCTCTTCCAAGAAATCAGTAAATGGCATGGTTTGATCACAACCAGGGCTATCAACAGAGGCAGACTGGTTGGGGGTACAATTCTGTCCTTCAACATTCTCAGATTATTCTCTTCCCTTGCCAAACATCCCCATGTTTTCCAATACCCTCGCCACCTCTTCCTCATAGTCTTGCAAAGGGGTATTTTGTGGACTTGGAGGTGGTGTGAGTGATGGCCCATCCTCATTTGTTCGAATTGGGGTATGTCATGGGGACTTCACCTGCACAGAGTGTCTGCTTTTTATTGGGTTCAAGTGTATAGAGAAATTTTTCCTCTTCAATGTCCTTCTTAGACCTGGTGTTCTAGGCCCTTGTTGTTCTGTTATTGGGTTTTCTAGAGGTGGGGCTAGAGTAGGATTTATAATATTGTCCCAGGTTAGATGCTACTGGGCTAGTCCATGCATGATAATCAATTTGATCAATCCGTGATGACTGATGAGAGTGCGTGGGTCCTTACCTTTCCTAACTCATTGAGTGACATCATGCAATAGAGAATTCAAATAAAACAACAAATTAACTTAAATTTTCTGTTTTAGGATGGCTAATAATTTTAGTTGGTGGGGCTTTACCACATCCTGGCAACCATCACATGTGATGTACCATTGCATTATGGCTGTCAATTCCTTCCATGGTTGTCTTAACGCTAAAGGGTGAATCCCTTTCCATGTTCGCGCTAATTTCTCGCCTGGGTCCTGGAACACTGCAACCACATTGTGTAGAAGGACGTGCTTGTCTATCCACTTTATTCCCTTATGTGGAAGTCCAATGACTTTGACTATGATCGTTTCAGAGACCATTATGTACCTGCCTCTTACTGTGGTCCTACCATTTTGCAAATTCTACAAGAATTTGAGTGTCATTTCTTCATGAAATCCCTGCAATTTATTCAGATATTGCAGCCAGCTAGCACGCTCGAGAATTGCACGATGTTGGTCCAATACCATGAGTATCGTGGGTTCATTTCGGATAGCTCTACCTCCCATGGCTGCTATGTTCTTGTCACTAGTTCACCCGCATGGACTTCCCTTGCACTTTTGCAATTTAGAACAGTAGCAAAGATCGTTAAAGAAATTAACAGGAAAATGGCATTGATTTGGGAATTAACAACATATATAGTCAAGTCATTTGTCTTGTCAGCCATATTTCATGTAGGTTCATAATCAATTCGCATGCCATCCATAATGGTCATCGTCGTTTCTCCAATTGGATTATCATTCAATTATCCATAACTGTCACACACGTTTTTCATATGCAGACCATCCCCCCTCCAATGGGAAAAGGGCATCCATGTCCGCCAAGCATGTGAAAAGTAAGCGCATGAATTGATAATTCATAAATGTAGGCAACCAATCTAGAAAAGTAGCGTAATTAATGACAAAGCAATTAAATCAATACATGTATCAAAGGTAAAAATGGCCGGAAAAATAAAAATAGATATTTAAATCATTAAGTGAAAATATTTTCACCTTAAATGGTATTAGTAAATTCATAATCGACGGTAAGTAGTGATGACTATCATGAATTGATTGGAAAAATATAGTATAATGAATATATAACATAAGTTACCATGCATGTTGGTTTGTAAGAGTGTCGTTCAAATGGGAAATATCCTTAGAAATGAATCCATAGGTGGCAATAGAATAGAGAGCATTTGGCAGTGTAAGATAATGCTCCAATACCACAAGCAGAGCCACTGCTGCCAGCAGGCGTTCATAGCCTCGACAGGGTTGCTTTTTAACCCCACAAATGAGCCAGAGTTCTCTTTTTAGTATGTAGATGATTCTTCTTTTCTTGCCATAAAGAGACCACTATGTTGGGATGGTGACTAGATGATTATAGTTCCATTCACCAAGATATAAAAAAGTGATTAGGCTATCTCGTAATGAGGCCCCCTATCCTTCTGACAATTTTAATCATCAAGAAGGTCACTACCTTGGTTTGGTGGCCAAAAATGGAATGTCACAAGTTACATATTATGATCATGGTAGGCTGGCTCATGATGAGACCCCCTATCCTCTTTAAGACAGTGATCATTGCATTTTCCTATTTCTTTATTTTCACTTGTTATCTTTTGATGTCTTTATAAAAAGAGGGAGGCTCATTTTCTCCTTAAGGATCGGGGATGGTGTAAGAAGTAAAAAGATGCCAAGGAAAGATATCTTTTACGCCCATCTCATCATATCAAAGGGATTTGTCCATTTGAAAGTGTGGTAAATAAGCCAGCATGATTTGAAAATAATGAATCATTTTATGATGTGTCCAAAGAAAATATGTTTAGCCAGTCATTATAAAGATGCACCATATCAGCGTTTGAATGAAGATAACCATCAAGAGGCTTCATAGATCATAATATTAGTAACATTACTATTTTTCTTTATGTTAGGCACAAATCCACTCAGATGGTATTTATTCAAAACATGAAAGAAAAAAGAAATATGGCACAATGATCGACAATGAATCAATAAAAGAAATCACAGTTCATCCTATAATAAGCACAAAAGTGTTGTTCAATTGATTGAACAACGATTGTTCAATCATTTGAATAGCAAAATCGAAAAGAAAACAAAATTGTTGTTCAATTGATTGAACAAAAATCGTTCAATCGATTGAACAACAAAATTGAAAGGAAGTCATGCAAGCGTGTTGTGTAATCGATTGAACAACAATTGTTCAATAGTTTGAATGAGTAATATCAATAAGAAAAAAATGAAAAAGTGTTGTTCAATCGATTTAACAACAATCATTCAATCGTATGAATAGCGAAAATTGAAAATAAAAACTCAAAAGTGTTGTTCAATCGATTGAACAACAATTGTTCAATCGTTTGAACAACGAAAATTGAAAATAAAAACTCAAAAGTTCTATTCAATCAATTAAACAACAATCGTTCAATCATTTGAACAACGAAAATTGAAAAAAACGCAAAATTGTTGTTCAATCTATTGAAAACCAAGTGTTCAATCGTTTGAAGAACGAGAATTAAAAAATAACAAGTGCAAAAGTGTTGTTCAATCAATTGAACAACAGTCGTTCAATCATTTGAACAACAAATATAAACAAACAAAAAAAACACAGAAGTGTTGTTTAATCGATTAAACGATTGAATGATTGAGACACACTCGGTGCCCATTCACCTTAAAAGAATGGCCAGACCCATCAACAGTAGTCAAAGTAAGAGTGCCATTGTTATGTACTTCTTGAACCTCATAAGGGTCGAGCCATCTTGTTTGCAACTTGCCAAGAAAATCCTAGAATCTGGAGTCGTAAATGAGTGCCCATCCCCTTTTTGAAATGTCTTCTTTTTTATAAGGATGTTGTGCCACTTTGCCCTTTGCTGCTGAATAATTGTAATCTGTTGCAAAGCTAGCAGTCAAGCTTCATCTATTTCATTTATTTGTTGAAGTCACTTGGTTTGGGCTTCTGTTAAATCCAACCCCACTTCCTGAGTCGTTCTTAGAGTCTTTATTTCGAATTCGATTGGAAAAATAGGTTCCTTTCCGAACACGATTTGGTATGGAGAGTATCTAGTAGTATTCCTCCAAGTTGTGCAATAGGCCCACAAGGCCTCTGACAGTCTAGCAGCCCAGTCTTGTCGATGTGTTGAGACTATTTTGGTTAGAATTGCTTCAATGACCTTATTTGTTCTTTCGACCTGCCCATTCGCCTGCGAGTGATACAGGGAAGTGATCTTGTGTGTAATGTGATGGTTTCTGAGAGTGACAGTAATCTTGTGTCCTACGAATTGCCCTCCCTCATCTATTATCGCTTCCCACGGTAAACCATACCACACAAATATCCCAAAGAGGAAGTTAGTCACGGCTTCCTTTGTAGCTCTTTGTAAATCTATTGTTTCTACCCATTTCATCACATAATCTATGGCAGCCAGTATGTAGGCTTTCTGATTCGATGGCAGATGGAATGGGCTAACAAAGTCTAACACCCATTGTTCGAAGGGTTGTATGACTAGTTGGGGTTGCAGCGGCATTTCATCAGATTGGTCGGGTCAGCCCATCCTTTGGCAGCTATCACAAGCCTAGGCATATTTCTTATCATCTTTAAAAATAGTGGGCCAATAATAGCCCATTTGTAGTACCTTATGCCCTGTCCTTTATACTGCGAAGTGTCTTCTGCAGGGCTCGTCATGGAAAGCTTTCAGGATGTCATGAATCTCATCCTCGTGAATACATCTGCGTATACACATATCATACCCTGTGTGAAAAAGATATCTACCAATCCAAGAGAATTGGGTGTTACACTGAACGCTCTGTTTCCTCTCCCATGTTGTCAAATGCCTGGGTAGCTTCCCTATTACCAGATAATTTGCCACATCTACGTACTTGTTGATGCCCCGAAAATCGTTGTATCAACATTAGGGGATAACCACCCGGTCCGGACCTTAATACAACTCCTTTTCCGTTTGGAATGGTGGCTCCGACTGGATATAATGGGACCAGTTTCCCAATAATGAATAAAAGGGGATGGATGAGTGATTGATTTCTAATAAATGATAAAGAATGGATGACTTAATCTATCAGTGAAAATATAAATAACTATTCTATCCCGGGAGGCTTCTATTCTTTGAAGTGCAACGTTTGATGATCTCTGTTCATCGATAGGCATATAGATGACTCTAAGCAATAAACATAGACATTCCTTTACTTAATGATAACTTTGTTCAAATAGTTGAACAAAGTGATTAACACATTGTTACACCTATCCTTTTATATTACCGATACATGTATGATTAAAAGGAAAGCATGCTGTAAACATCCAGTAGTGGAAAGTATAAAGAATGTTGTTAAAACACATGCATATATCTGATAATAGCAAGAGCGATCAAACAACAATTCACATAAAAGGAATGAACTCAGACATAGATAATAGTACCATATGAGCTGCAAATCACTCCCAATATCAATCGCTATTTGGATTCCTTCTTCTGACGTAGAAACACTTTTAAACAAAGGCAGTAGTGCACATTCACATAAAATCTTCGTTATCAAAATTGGAATAATTGGCCCAGTCTTTATAAAAGAATATGCCTGAAGTACAGTAGTGCAACTTCAGGTTTAAGTCATATACAAAAACTTACGACCCTTTCTAAATACATGAAAGGGTCTATAAATACTTGATTAAAACTAACTAACTATGAAACTAAAATCCTACTTAATTGGTACAACTTGATTTGGAATATTTCGTCACGGCAATCTGGCAGTCAGCAGCATGATTCATCACTTAGGTTGTTTGACTTTAGACCTGAGCTGGCATATTGCAAGCATTGGTTCCACTTCTGGTGGTCGATTGAGACGAGAATTGAGTTGGGCAGCATAGGTGGCATCTTGTATATCGGGAATGATACACCCGATTGCATCTGTGAGGCACTTGAGGGTGACTCTCTGGCTGTATGGTTTGACTAAGAACAACCAATAGGTGTCCCATGTCAAACTGTTAATTCCTGCGATTAATCTCCCATTTTTCTCCATCTCTTGATAACATGACTGCTCCAATGTTTTAGCCGATAGCAATTTACCTGGGGTACATTGAGAGATCATGTTAGATAAGTAGAGAGTATCATTAATCAATTCAACCAAATTACTTGTGGTTAATTTGCATCTGGAAACTGCTCTCTCTGCTTTCATTAACTGGGACTGCCATTCCATAAATAATATCTCTTTATGTGATTCTAGGATTTTTGGCAAATTAGCTGCCTGTCCCTCATCAGTGTCTTGCCACTCAAGAAAATTAGTCAAGGTCTCATCGGCCTGCTCTAAGTCTGTTCTAGCATCAGCCGATTTATCACTTATTGATGCTGTTAAGTCACATAAAGGTTCTGCTTGGGCGATTTGTTGACATAACAGCCTTATCTGTGTCACCAATGCCTTGTTTATCTGTAATGCCTCTGCTCTGAATTCAGTTGGCTGTGGAAGATTCTTGGTTTTCTCTATTTGGGCTGATAGTTGAGCAATTTGCTCATCTTTCGACTTCAGCATTTGTTCATTCATTGCTTTTAGTTTTGCCAATGCTTCTGACAGCTCTTTCTGCTTTTGAACTGCACTCGAATCAATTCTCTGTTTCTCTTCCTGCAATTGTTTATTCAATTGATTATTTATTTGTTGCTGTGTAAACAATTGTTGTTCTGCTTGTTCTGCCTTCTGCTGTGCCTCCGATAGTTGTGCTTGTAGCAAAGTGATTTCCTGGTCCTTTCCTTTTAATAGATTACTAACTTCTGATGCCTTGTCTATGGTGACTGCCGAATAGGCTCCAGCATATTGGGACAGTTTTGTTAGGTCATCAGAGCGATCAAACTCCTCCATCCAAACCACGTTTCCTGTCACTGTTTGTTCAGGGAATAGGGAAGGTTGATCAGTCCTTCTCCTTTTCCACTGTCGTTTTACTACAGCCTTGTGCTTTGGGCTGTAAAAGACATCTAATGGAGGAATTTCTTCTACTTGCAAAACAATCTGATCAAAGGGATCCTTAGGAATTATCTCTATTCCTGCAGAACTGGGTAGGCCGCTGGTTCCACTTCGAACCTGTTTAGATGTTGTCTCCTGTGCGTCAGCCGCTTTTGATGTTTCAGCTTCCTTCGAACTGTCAAGATTGCTTATGATTTAGTCGAATTGCTACCATTCCTGGAGCAATTTCGGGTCAATCTGGGCATCTACATTCACCTCTGTGCTGCTCTGTTCCTGCTCTTTTCCCTGGGTTTCCTCTTGCTCTTTTCTCTGGGTTTCCTCTTGCTCTTTTGCATGCACTTCCTCCTACTCTTTTGATGTAGCAGGAGGTTCCTTAGTGAGTCGCTGCTCAAGCTCGCTTGATTCTGTCGTTGGGGTCGTTGCTAACAGATCTAGAGGCAGAGTTTGCAACCTCTGTTCTCTAAGTCTGTTAAATTCAACTAACCCGTCATCCTGATATTTCATTCTGGCCAGCGATTTAACTTGGAATATTGACTCGGCTGAGGAGAACAGGTCATCAAACATATCTTCTTTATGATCAAATTTAGTTAATTTTGCCTGTTCAAGTGCATTGTAGGCGACTTTGTTTGGATCAAATCGCCTATTAGGAAGAGTGGCTAGACTTAGTGCCTTGATTTTATCAGCTTCTTTCTCTGCATGTTTAAAGTCATGCAGAGCGTAGACACCGCATCTTAGAGGAAAAGGAGGCCAAACCTGCTTCTTTTTTCTCTTTAGAGTTTGTGTAACTCCTTCGGATGTAATCTGATAGGCTACCTCCCTGGCTAACAGTTTATCAGGTATGTACAAAGGGAGGACATGAGGTTTGGCTTGGCTGCCGAAAACTCTTACATAGGTGAATTTTTCTTCTCCGAACCATCTTCCTACGGATGTCAAGTCAACCCCCGCTTGGTAGGAAATCTTAGGAGCAGGTTTATCAAAAATGGAATAGTGAATGGGTAACATAAAACCGTTGCAAACTTGATATAAATGGTGCTTATAGTGAGCTTTCCATAACTTCTGATGGTATATATGAATGGGCATGGGGTCTTGTGGAGTCCATCTCCATCCAAGCACAGAAAATTCAGAATTAAAACATAGAGTGTCCAAGATATAGGCACTATAGTAGAATGGGGGAATGACCCTTTCAGTAATGCGGGATTTGTTTCTAAATTCAAGGACTGCGGTCACTAGCTTGTCAGAAAATATAGTTGCCCAATCCATTATTTCACTATTACATGCTGCCTCCATCAAAGGAACCATCTCTATAGTGAAATTTGCGGAATTATGTAACCCCCACAATCTACACATCATTATCCCGGCATAATAATAAGGAGAACACAAAGAATCGACAGAGTACTTACCCGAAGACTCATGCTTGTGTTTTTCTGGGTTTTGCCTCCAATCCCGAATGGGTTCAGATTCAATTTCGTTCTCATTTCTAAATTTCTCCAAGAAAGCCGTGTTGTACTTCTTCTCCGGTACCAGAAAATGGTACATTTGCCTCAAATCATCAGGTTGAAATGAACCGAAGATTCTCCCATCCATGGTGCAAAATGTTCTATTCGTGATTGGGATTTTTTCGATTGCCCACTTCACCACATCTGTATATGGGAGAATTTGTTCCCGGGCTGCTATCCGATGAAGGAAAGAGTCGGCTAAATCCTTTAGAGTAGCATCAAATTTCCGAGTCGTGTCTGCTGTGGCTTGCACTGTTGTTACCTCAGGCCCTTCGGCCTCAATTAAATTATAGGTGCTTAGCCAAGTAATTTTGCTGAGTCCTAGACATGTAGTGTCGGATATCAGTCTTTTTCTGTTTTTTCCTGGATCGGCGGTGGGTTTCCCTGTAGCTGGCCAAGCGGACGCTGTTGCGGTTTTCTTAGATTTCTTCCCCATTCTGCTTGAATTTGCTGCTTCGGAAGAGCTCTGCACAGGAGTGAAAATGAACGTAATGTGGAGAATTGATAACACAAACCAAAGAAGAACGAGATATATCAATCAATGAATAATAGAGGATTTAAATTAAGGTGGCCACGAATGCGATCTCTGAAGAGATTTTAGACTTACTGTTTCATTAAATGGCCGTTTAAACCTGTCAATCCTTTAAATGCTCATTATATCGTTTATTGGCCAAATGATTCACTTAAGCATGGCTCTGATGTTTTGGCGGTTGAGTGCAAGTGAATTGGTATCAGGAAAAGGAAGGCCATTAATACTGAATAACCATAAAATATCCCGGCTTTACCAATCTTTTTTGAAATTTGCGCTTTATCTTTATCGCAATCGGCGATCGGGGAAATCTTAAGTTGTTATATTGGTTCCTTTCGGAATCCCCGATTGCCGATTAGCGATATCGCCAAGTCGCATCGGGATTTTTAAATGAGGGCTTTGAAATGCATGCATGGGACATCCCTGATCGCCTATAGCGATATTGCATCGCATCGAAGCGAAAAGGGACTTTTGTTATGATAGCTTGCCATTGCCGATATCCGATAACCATTCGTGTATTGTCGCATCGGGGAAAAATTAATGGGCCTTTTGTTATGTATCCTTTGTTATTGCGATATGCGATCTTGCGATCGCTTTATCGCAATAATAAGGGATTATTCATTTTTTATTATAAGACTGCTTATGTGATTTATCAAAAGGTTTATAATATTTCATTTATTTTCGGACCTTTTGAAAAATACTAAGTTGATACCAATTTAATTCTAAAAGGGACCCATTTCATATTATAGTTATAAAATTAGTATGAAATGGGGGGTTGTTGTAGAGTACAACAATTGGCGATTCGCTGGAAGGAACAGTTATCTCTGAAAAGTACTGAAATGTTTAAACTTTCTCTAAATAGGAATCTCATCAAAGAGGAAAATTCTAATATAACTAGGTATATATGCATTCCAAATAAAATAAAACTATCTTTGCTAATTTCTTCTCTTGTTTAAACTTAGATACATTCTAAGTTTTAAATTGGCCTATATTGGTTGATAATGATAAAACAGAAAACCTTTCCAAATCATCTTTTAAAATTGACTCGTCTGTCATAGGTAGAGCCTCTGCTACCAGCAAACGTTCATAGTTTCGACAGGGATACCTTTTAACCACATTATTGTCCATTATCCCATCCACTTCAGAGTATGATTAACAGAATGAATTCAAAACATGCTTTCATATTTTGTATCTCTTTTACTTTTCTGTTATTTTGTAAGATAAAAAGTCATTGTCCTGGTTTGGTGGCCAGCTGAGTGACAATGCCATTCACTGGTAGTAATTTAACCAAACAAGTTGGCTCGTGATGAGACCCCTTGTCTTATAATTCTAAGCCATTACCCTGTTTTGGTATGCAGTGTTGGTAATGTCGGTTAAACTATTTCCCGATGATCATGGTAAGCAGGCTTGTAATAAGACCCCTTATCTTTTATATCAAATATTTTAGAATTACACTCTGAGTAATTATAAACTTTGATGAATGGGATGGACAATTTTCTCCTTAAGAGAGAATGGATGACAGGGTAAGAGTTGAAGATGCTGAAATTGGATTAGTTTCTGTTTTGATATTGATAACCTTTTTTGTGACCAATTTGAAAACATAAAATGATTTACAATACTTCTAAATCTTGAGAAGAGTTCACAAAAATTGAAGTGCGGTTTCAGAATGCAATTACACCTAGTTTCCTAGAAATTGTCATTTTTGTCTAAGGCTTCTATTATTTTAAAAGCAAATATCAACACTACTTCTTTGAGCAACTTTTAAATACAACAAAAGGTCAATGGAAGATACCTTACAACTTTATTTCTAAATGGTCCTACAAACTACAAATTTTACTAAACTAAAAAGAGGAGAAGGGGTTACCTCCTCAATTGAAGAATTTCTTTAAGATAAGGCCATTAACAAGGAGAGAATCTCTCAAACCTGATAAATCTTGTAATATGAAGGTCGAATGGCCTATCTGCTTACAGATCTGAAATGGCCCAAGCCACATTTTCTGGAACTTGGTGTGTTTTCCTTTATCCTCATGGGCTTTGTCCCATTTCAGAACTAAATCACTGACTTGTAACTGTTTTGAACCGGATGAAATTGAATCAAAGGATGACTTGATAATTTGCTGATGTTTTGCATGAATAACCTTGGCTTTTTCTCTTTCCTCTTCTAATTTTAGGATTTGATCATGTCTAAGTTGAATAGAAGAAGAAGGGCTTTCCTCAATAAACTGAACTAGGGCTAGAGAAGGAAGGACAAGATTTGTTGGTAGCACTGCTTCTTTTCCATACACAAGATTGAATGGAGAAGAACCTATGGAAGCTTTCTGTGTTATCCTATCAGCCCATAGTGCAAATATTAAAGATTTATGCCAGTTTTTATGATTCTGTTCGATAGTTTGCTTAATAATCTTGATTAGATTTTTATTGGTAGATTCTGCTAAACCATTACCTTGGGGATAGTAATTAGCAGAATATTTCAATTTAAATCCTCTTTTAATAGCGAAATCAAACATAGCATTGCCTGAGAAATAAGATGCATTATAAAAAACAAGAGCATTTGGGACACCAAACCTGGTAATGATGAATTGATCTATGAATTCTATAATTGCCTCAGAATTTGTTGTCTTTAACGGAATTGCTTCAACCCACTTAGTAAAATAATTCGTGGCAGTAAGGATATACTTATGCTGTTTGGAAGAATGTGGAGTGATTTCTCCGATGATGTCCAATCCCCATTGCTCAAATGGTTGTTCAATGTTGACTGGTTGCAAAGGGAAAGCTGGCTTTCTTTGTCTTCCACTAGAAGTTTGACAACTTCGGCATTTCCTTACATATTCATGAGCATCTCTAAACAGGGTGGGCCAATAATATCCAGCATGAATGATTTTGTGGGCTGTTGTGTCAGCTCCAAAATGTCCTCCTGCTGGTCCATCATGTAATTCCTGCAAAACCTTTTGTGCTTCAGGTTTTTCTAGGCATCTTAATAAGATTGAATCATAATTTTGCCTAAAAAGTACATCATCAGCAATTGTGAAGTTTCTTGCTTTCAATCTAAAGGCCCTCCTGCTTTTATAAGATAGGTTAGGGGGTGCATATCCATTTTTCAAATAAAAGATCAAATCTGCATATTGTGATTCAGAATCAATAATACTTATCTGACTGATTTCTTCGAAATGTTCTGTATCACCTGGTTGTTGAATGTTGGATGCTCCTGCCAATAACTTGCAAAAACCTTGGCCTCTAACAATCCTTTCTGGCTTGATTTCCAAGTCATATTCTTGGAGTGCTGTAACCCAGTTTCCCCTTTTTTCACCTAATTCCCTTTGGATTAATAGTTGCCTTACTGCAGAAAAAGGAACTATGACTTTTGTATGGGCTTTTAAAAGGAAGCGTCTGTAATGTTTAACAGCTTTATATACAGCAAAGGCTTGTTTTTCTACTTCGGAGTAATTCAGTTCGGCACCCTGCAAGTTTGAACTATAAAATGAAATGGGTGCTTCCAAGTTGTGATCATTAATCTGAGTGAGTATTGCTGCATAAGACAAATCGGATGCGATAGTATACAATGTGAAATGATTAGAAAAATTAGGAGTATTTAAAGCAGGGGTATTAATTATTGATTGTTTGATTAAATCAAATGCTTCCTTTTCTGCTGATCCCCATTTAAACACTGAATTTTTCTTAATCATAGTTTGTAGTGGCAAAATGATGTGGGAAAAGTCTGGAGCAAATCTTTTGACAAAATTGATTTGGCCTAAAAATGACTGCATGGATTTTTTATTACGAGGAAAAGGGATTTTAGAGATCTCTTTAATCCTACTCGGATCAATATAAATGCCATCTTTGGACACAATAAAGCCCAAAAGCTTTCCTTGATCAAGGGCGAAGAAGGATTTTTTAGGATGGAGTGAAATACCGTACCTTCTGCAACGTTGAAAGATTTGGTTTAAATCATACAAATGATTGGTTCTCTTTTTAGAAAATACAGTAATATCGTCTAAGTAGACAACTACTGTTTTATTAATCAATCCTTTAAAAGCTATGTTCATCGCTCTTTGGAACATGGCTCCTGCATTAATGAGTCCGAAAGGCATTTTCTGATAGGCATAAGTTCCCCATTTTGTTCTGAATGTAGTTTTAAGTCTGTCATCAGGATGGACCAAAACTTGGTTGTATCCCGAAAAGCCATCTAAAAAGGACGTCAATTCAGAGTCTGTTACTGAATGAAGTATCTGCTCCATAGTAGGTAATGGGAAATTGTCTTTTAGGCTTGCCTTATTCAGATTTCTAAAATCTATACAAATCCTGATATCGCCATTTTTCTTCCTAACAGGCACCATATTGGAGACCCAGTTTGAGTGTCGAACGGGAAAAATAATCTTGGCCTTTAAGAGTTTATTAAGTTCAGTTTTAATTTGACTCTCTAGGTTCGGATGTATTTTCCTGAGCTTTTGTTGAACTGGTTTTTGTTCTGCAAGCATTGGAATGGTATGCTGGATGATAGATGTATCATATGTCTTTAAATCATCATACTTCCAAGCGAAGACATGTTTATTCTTTCTTAATAGTCTAATGAATGCCGTTTTTTCTTCCAGAGAAAGTCCTAATCCTAGATTAATGTTTTGAGGATTTTGTTCAGTGCCAAGATTAATCAACTCAAATCTCAGGGTGGAACTGTGGAGCTTTATATTGATCACAGGTTTAAACCTGTCTTTAATATCATAAATATCCTCCAGCTTCACCACAGGCTTCGGTATTGAGTTTTCCTCATGCTTTTCTCTCATCTGAAGATCATGATCGCTTTCCTCTATAATCTGATCATCATAGGACTTTTCGAAGTAAAAAATTGTAAAATGTCTTCATCGTGATTGAAAACTCTCCAATTAGTGACATTGTCAGGAATTGAAGGCCTAAAAAGCAATTCTACTGAAAATCTATCTGGGCTATAATCTTCGGAAGGTAGGAGTTTGGAAGCAACATTAGCTAGCAAGTCGACTGATGAATTTTGAGACCTGGGAATGGAAGAGATATTGAATGCTGAAAATTGTGAGGTGAGTTCTTGCACCAACGATTGATAATGCTTGAGGTGATTTGAAAGACAATGAATCGTATTTCTCACCTGTTTGACAATAATTTCAGAATCGCCAAACACTTTCAAATATTGCACTTTAAGGCCAATTGCTTTGTACAGTCCTTGGACTAAGGCTTCATACTCGACTGTGTTGTTTGTGCATTCAAATTCTAACCTACAGGACATCATTGTTTTTTCTCCTTGCGGGCTAACCAAGATACATCCTGCTCCCGAGCCTTCATTAGATTTAGAGCCATCAAAATATAAAGACCAAAATAAAGAATTATCAACAATTGTATTTACAGTTTTCTCAGTATCATTAAAACATCTTGACCTATCTGTTTGTGAATAATTTTCGATCTGAGATGTAAAATTGTTTACTGAGAAAGGAGATGGTTGGGCTGTGAAGTTGCTGAAGAATGATTCCGATGAATAATTCCCTAAAATATTGTTATTAAATGCTATGGGTTGATTTTCTTGTTCGAACTCTGTGACAGTGTGGGTCATGTGATTTTCCCGATTGATTTTTATTTGATTTGGCTTTCCATTGTAGGGTAGCCACATGTGGGACCAATCAGTAGAAATATACCCATGGAGCTTCTCGGACCAATCCCTACTTAAGATTAAACCATAAAATTCAGGTATATCGGCGATTAGGATATCAATTCTTTGAACTACTCGCGGATCAGCCGATAACCTGATAGTTACAGAGTTGATTTCTCCTACAACCTGTACCTTGGTTCTATCTAACTACACAATGTGAATTGTAGATTTCTGGGGTTCAATGTTCAGTTTGGAACAAACCGAAGCTGGCATTATATTTGAGGATGCCCCTGAATCAATCAAACAATTGTGCAGATTACGATTATAAATCTCATAGGTTAATAGGAAAGGAGGAGTATGGGAATTGGATCTGTCTCCGATCAGAATCGTATCAGTAGCTTCAATCCTGCTAGAAGGTGGTTGTCCTGAATCATTTGCAGCTTTAGCACTAGGAAGAGGTGAGGAAGGAACAGCATTCAATTCTTTGAGAAGCAATTTCTGCTGATGTTTTAGTTTACTAAGTTCAAACATAGTAATGTTTGCCTTAGTTTTCTTCATATCATCAACGATATTGTAATCCATTGAATCAGATACTACTAATGTTTTAGATGTTGAAGGCATACTTGAGGTTGAAGGTTGGTTTTGGGAAACCATTGCAGCTAGCTTCCTTGTGGATACCTTTTCCTTTGTTGTTGTGGCACTTGCACTTCTTTTCTTTGAAGTTGCCTGGACGGGTTCAGGGGTACCTTTACTCCTAGTGGTGATAGGAAAAGCTTCTTCTTCATTTCCTGTATCGGAGTTAGGCAATATGAAATCCCACATTCCATGGCATTCAACAACTTCCTCTTCATCATCAGTTGGTGAGATTGTTTCCTCTTCTTCTTATTCAGGGTCTGAATCTACATTAGATATAACATTCGGTGGTTTTGACTCAGTTTTCTTGAAAGTTCTAAAGGGCCTTTTAGTTGAGGTTTCTGCTACTTGCTTTTTTATTTCAACCATTTCATTTGACAAAGTCTTAAGGACCTTTTGTAGACCTTCCATATCATAGGGATCTTTAGGTGTTTTCTTCTTTGAATCATCTTTAAAAGAAACTTTTTTGGCTTTTCTATCTTCAAGAGCAGCTTTCTTCTCTAGAGCATTAATACATTTCTCCACAGCAAGTGCTTCTTTCATGTTTTTAGCTAAAGTTGGTTTTGCAGCCCTGTCTACAAAAATAGCTATATTGGTAGGTAGGGCAGTTATATACCATTCGCTTCTGATTTGTTCACTTGGTTTGGAGGCCGTTGGGATTTTATTCAAGAGTTTATTAAATCGCACATTGAATTCTTTAATCGGTTCCCTATGCTCTATCCTAAGATTGGAGAGATCATTTATTAATGTGGCTAAAGATCTATCATCACCATACTTAGTGAGAAACTGTTCTTGGCAAGTGGTCCAACTGGTAATGGAACCAGATGGCAAGGAAAAGTACTAGGATCCTGTTTATCCTTGCAAAGTATAAGGGAAAAGTCTAACTACAACATCTTCCTCAGTTACTCCTTTGAGATTAACTGATAACATGAAGTTATTAATATGTTCCTCAGCTTGTGTTCCATCATCTGGGTTAAACTTGGGTAGCCATTTTTCAGGAGCATCAGGTAATGCATGTAATGGTGCAGGCATATTGACCGCACCAGGCCTGGTCCATGGATCTGCCATTGTAACACCAGTAGTGGATGATACTACTGTTGAAATTCCATATGTTTGGGAAGGAGTTGATATTGAGGATTGCGCAGGTTGGGATGTTGAAGTTCCTAATCCCTTATGAACAACAATATGTAATGAAGGGGTGGATGGTTGACTTTGCACAGGGGAAGATGAGATGGAGGATGTGGATGAAAGTACTTCACTGTTAGATCCTTCAGTGTTCTTCTTGGCCCTTTTCCTTTTAGGTAAAGGGAACTCAGTGGGTTCAATACCGAGCTTTCCGCTCTGAAGTCTAGTGAGGGGATGAGGTAAATTGAACTGCGAAGTCTCACTGCTTTGAGATACTTCAGATTTCTGTGGTGTTATCGAGAAGCCTTGAAGTTTCTGGATGAGTAACTGAACTTCAGGGGACTCGGGACTTAATCGTTCTGGAGTATTGTGGCTGAGAGCAGTGGTAGTTGATTCCTCTTCTTCTTGCTTGGATACTGGAGAACCAGCATGCAATTGGGAAGTACGAGGTGATGTGGAGGGAGATTTACTCTGAGAATGGTCTGTAGATTTGGGTTTGCTCACCATTCATAGTTCATGCCCTCCTTCTAGCGCCAAAAATGTTGATGCCCCGAAAATCGTTGTATCAACATTGGGGGATAACCACCCGGTCCGGACCTTAATACAGCTCCTTTTCCGTTTGGAATGGTGGCTCCGACTAGATATAATGGGACCAGTTTCCCAATAATGAATAAAAGGGGATGGATGAGTGATTGATTTCTAATAAATGATAATGAATGGATGACTTAATCTATCAGTGAAAATATAAATAACTATTCTATCCCGGGAGGCTTCTATTCTTTGAAGTGCAACGTTTGATGATCTCTGTTCATCGATAGGCATATAGATGACTCTAAGCAATAAACATAGACATTCATTTACTTAATGATTACTTTGTTCAAATAGTTGAACAAAGTGATTAACACATTGTTACACCTATCCTTTTATATTACCGATACATGTATGATTAAAAGGAAAGCATGTTGTAAACATCCAGTAGTGGAAAGTATAAAGAATGTTGTTAAAACACATGCATATATCTGATAATAGCAAGAGCGATCAAACAACAATTCACATAAAAGGAATGAACTCAGACATAGATAATAGTACCATATGAGCTGCAAATCACTCCCAATATCAACCGCTATTTGGATTCCTTCTTCTGACGCAGAAACAATTTTAAACAAAGGCAGTAGTGCACATTCACATAAAAGTTTCGTTATCAAAATTGGAATAATTGGCCCAGTCTTCATAAAAGAATATGCCTGAAGTACAGTAGTGCAACTTCAGGTTTAAGTCATATACAAAAACTTACGACCCTTTCTAAATACATGAAAGGGTCTATAAATAATTGATTAAAACTAACTAACTATGAAACTAAAATCCTACTTAATTGGTACAACTTGATTCGGAATATCTTCCTCACAGCAATCTGGCAGTCGGCAGCATGATTCATCACTTAGGCTGTTTTCCTTTAGACCTGAGCTGGCATATTGCAAGCATTGGTTCCACTTCTGGTGGTCGGTTGAGACGAGAATTGAGTTGGGCAGCATAGGTGGCATCTTGTATATCGGGAATGATACACCTGATTGCATCTATGAGGCACTTGAGGGCGGCTCTCTGGCTGTATGGTTTGACTAAGAAGAACCAATAGGTGTCCCATGTCAAACTGTTAATTCCTGCGATTAATCTCCCATTTTTCTCCAGCTCTTGATAACATGACTGCTCCAATGTTTTAGCCGATAGCAATTTACCTGGGGTACATTGAGAGATCATGTTAGATAAGTAGAGAGTATCATTAATCAATTCAACCAAATTACTTGTGGTTAATTTGCATCTGGAAACTGCTCTCTCTGCTTTCATTAACTGGGACTGCCATTCCATAAATAATATCTCTTTATGCGATTCTAGGATTTTTGGTAAATTAGTTTCCTATCCCTCATCAGTGTCTTGCCACTCAAGAAAATTAGTCAAGGTCTCATCGGCCTGCTCCAAGTCTGTTCTAGCATCAGCCGATTTATCACTTATTGATGCTGTTAAGTCACATAAAGGTTCTGCTTGGGCGATTTGTTGACATAACAGCCTTATCTGTGTCACTAATGCCTTGTTTATCTGTAATGCCTCTGCTCTGAATTCAGCTGGTTGTGGAAGATTCTTGGTTTTCTCTATTTGGGCCAATAGTTGAGCAATTTGCTCATCTTTCGACTTCAGCATTTGTTCATTCATTGCTTTTAGTTTTGCCAATGCTTCCGACAGCTCTTTCTGCTTTTGAACCGCACTCGAATCAATTCTCTACTTCTCTTCCTGCAATTGATTATTTATTTGTTGTTGTGTAAAAAATTGTCGTTCTGCTTGTTCTGCCTTCTTCTGTGCCTCCGATAGTTGTGCTTGTAGCAAAGTTATTTCCTGGTCCTTTCCTTTTAATAGATTACTAACTTCTGATGCCTTGTCTATGGTGGCTGCCGAATAGGCTCCAGCATATTGGGACAGTTTTGTTAGGTCATCAGAGGGATCAAACTCCTCCTTCCAAACCACGTTTCCCATCACTATTTGTTCAGGGAATAGGGAAGGTTGATCAGTCCTTCTCCTTTTCCACTGTCGTTTTACTACAGCCTTGTGCTTTGGGCTGTAAAAGACATCCAATGGAGGAATTTCTTCTACTTGCAAAACAATCTGATCGGAGGGATCCTTAGGAATTATCTCTATTCCTGTAGAACTGGGTAGGTTGCTGGTTCCACTTGGAACCTATTTAGATGTTGTCTCCTGTGTGTCAGCCACTTTTGATGTTTCGGCTTCCTTCGAGCTCTCAAGATTGCTTATGATTGAGTCGAATTGCTGCCATTCCTGGAGCAATTTCGGGTCAATCTGGGCATCTACATTCACCTCTGTGCTGCTCTGTTCCTGCTCTTTTCCCTGGGTTTCCTCTTGCTCTTTTCTCTGCACTTCCTCCTACTCTTTTGATGTAGCAGGAGGTTCCTTAGTGAGTCGCTGCTCAGGCTCGCTTGATTCTGTCGTTGGGGTCGTTGCTAACAGATCTAGAGGCAGAGTTTGCAACCTCTGTTCTCTAAGTCTGTTAAATTCAACTAACCCGTCATCCTGATATTTCATTATGGCCAGTGATTTAACTTGGAATATTGACTCGGTTGAGGAGAACAGGTCATCAAACATATCTTCTTTATGATCAAATTTAGTTAATTTTTCCTGTTCAAGTGCATTGTAGGCGACTTTGTTTGGATCAAATCACCTATTAGGAAGAGTGGCTAGACTTAGTGCCTTGATTTTATCAGCTTCTTTCTCTGCATGTTTAAAGTCATGCAGAGCGTAGACACCGCATCTTAGAGGAAAAGGAGGCCAAACCGGCTTCTTTTTGCTCTTTAAAGTTTGTGTAACTCCTTCGGATGTAATCTGATAGGCTACCTCCCTGGCTAACAGTTTATCAGGTATGTACAAAGGGAGGACACGAGGTTTGGCTTGGCTGCCGAAAACTCTTACATAGGTGAATTTTTCTTCTCCGAACCATCTTCCTACGTATGTCAAGTCAACTCCCGCTTGGTAGGAAATCTTAGGAGCAGGTTTATCAAAAATGCAATAGTGAATGGGTAACATAAAACTGTTGCAAACTTGATATAAATGTGCTTATAGTGAGCTTTCCATAACTTCTGATGGTATATATGAATGGGCATGGGGTCTTGTGGATTCCATCTCCATCCAAGCACAGGAAATTGAGAATTAAAAAACAGAGTGTCCAAGATATAGGCACTATAGTAGAATGGGGGAATGACCCTTTCAGTAATGCGGGATTTGTTTCTAAATTCAAGGACTGCGGTCGCTAGCTTATTAGACAATATAGTTGCCCAATCCATTATTTCACTATTACATGCTGCCCCCATCAAAGGAACCATCTCTATAGTGAAATTTGCGGAATTATGTAACCCCCACAATCTACACATCATTATCCCGGCATACCAATAAGGAGAACACAAAGAATCGACAGAGTACTTACCCGAAGTCTCATGCTTGTGTTTTGCTGGGTTTTGCCTCCAATCCCGAATGGGTTCAGATTCAATTTCGTTCTCATTTCTAAATTTCTCCAAGAAAGCCTTGTTGTACTTCTTCTCCGGTACAGGCAAATGGTACATTTGCCTCAAATCATCAAGTTGAAATGAACGGAAGATTCTCCCATCCATGGTGCAAAATGTTCTATTTGTGATTGGGATTTCTTCGATTGCCCACTTCACCACATCTGTATATGGGAGAATTTGTTCCCGGGCTGCTACCCGATGAAGGAAAGAGTCGGCTAAATCCTTTAGAGTAGCATCAGATTTCCGAGTCGTGTCTGCTGTGGCTTGCACTGTTGTTACCTCAGGCCCTTCGGCTTCAACTAAATTATAGATGCTTAGCGAAGTAGTTTTGCCGAGTCCTAGACATGTAGTGTCGGATATGAGTCCTTTTCTGTTTGTTCCTGGATCGGCGGTGGGTTGCCCTGTAGCTGGCGAAGCGGAAGTTGTTGTGGTCTTCTTAGATTTCTTCCCCATTCTGCTTGAATTTACTGCATCGGAAGAGCTCTGCACAGGAGTGAAAATGAACCTAATGTGGAGAATTGATAGCACAAACCAAAGAAGAACGAGATATATCAATCAATGAATAATCGAGGATTTAAATTAAGGTGGCCACGAATGCGATCTTCGAAGAGATTTTAGACTTACTGTTTCATTAAATGGCCGTTTAAACCTGTCAATACTTTAAATGCTCATTATATCGTTTATTGGCCAAATGATTCACTTAAGTGTGGCTCTGATGTTTTGGCGGTTGAGTGCAAGTGAATCACTATCAGGAAAAGGAAGGCCATTAATACTGAATAACCATAAAATATCCTGGCTTTACCATTCTTTTTTGAAATCTGCGCTTTAGCTTTATCACAATCGGCGATCGGGGAAATCTTAAGTTGTTATATTGGTTCCTTTTAGAATCCCTGATTACCGTTTAGCGATATCGCCAAGTCGCATCGGGAGTTTTAAATGAGGGCTTCGAAATGCATGCATGGTACATCCCCGATCGTTGATAGCGATATCGCATCGCATCGGAGCGAAAAGGGACTTTTGTTATGATAGCTTGCCATTGCCGATATCCGATAACCATTCGTGTATTGTCGCATCGGGGAAAACTTAATGGGCCTTTTGTTATGTATCCTTTGTTATTGCAATATGTGATCTTGCGATCGCTTTATCACAATAATAAGGGATTATTCATTGTTTATTATAAGACCACTTATGTGATTTATCAAAAGGTTTATAATATTTCATTTATTTTCGAACCTTTTGAAAAATACTAAGTTGATACCAATTTAATTCTAAAAGGGACCCATTTCATATTATAGTTATAAAATTATTATGAAATGGGGGGTTGTTGTAGAACACAATAGTACCATGGCATCTTCACTATCAGGACAAAAAAATGTTCATATGGGAATTGGTCATCTACTGCCAGTGGATCATTAACCTTTGGGTTTCGAGATAGAAAATCAACAATTGGGTTTTCCTTCCTTAGACAATCCTTGATAGTAATGTCAAATTCCTGCAAAAGAAACAACCAACGAGTCACTCAACCATTTGTGATAGGTTTATTAGCTAAATACCAAATGGTAGAGTGATTAGTATGCATAAAAACTTGTTAGCCAGTTGTGTAATGTCTAAATTTGTTTATTGCATAAATAACAACTAAGAATTATTTTTCTTTTACTGTATAATTAAGTTCTGCAGGAGTAATGTTTTTGCTAATATAATATATAACATAAGGCTTCTTGTCCTTTTCCTAGCCGAGGACAATGCCTATAGCTGCATCTAATGCGTCCGTGGATATGTGAAAAGGCAGCTCCCAGTTTGGTCCACGTAATACTGGTGTCTTCGATAGTAGCTTCTTTAAACCTATAAAAGTTGGGTCACATTTGTTAGACCATTTGAAATCAACATTTCCAGTTAAATCATATAAAGGTGCAAAAATTTGTGAAAAGTTTTTAATAAACTTGCAATAATAGCCTGCATATCCCAGGAAACTACATACCTCTGTCTAAGTACAGGGGGTAGGCAGTAAAAGAATTACCTATATTTTTCTGGATCTGCCTGTATCCCTGCTACAGAAATATAATGTCCCAAGATTACACCTTTGGTCATCATCATGTGACACTTGACATTGCTTAAACATAACCTGGTAGCAATGCATCATTCTAAAACCTTTTCTAATGTTTGTAGTGCTTGATCAAAGTCATCCCCATATGAAGTAAATTCATCCATATATACCTCAAGTCCTTCATTTATCAGGTCGGCAAAAACGTTGAGTATAACTCTTTGAAACGTGGCTGGGGCATTGCACAAGCCAAACGGTAATACTCTGTAAGTGAACGTGCCCCAGGGACAGGTGAAGGTTGTTTTGTCTTGGTCTTCAGGGGTGATCTGAATATGATTGTAGCCGTTGAAGTCGTCTAGGAAGGAAAAGAATTGATTCCCTACCAAGGTATCAATGACTTGATCGATAAATGGGAGAGGGAAGTGATCTTTCTGTGTTTCCTTTTTCAATTATTAGTAATCTACACAGATGTGCCACTTCCCATTTTTCTTGGGGACAACCACCAATGGAGAAACCTATTTTCTATCTGAAATAGGATAAATGAAATTCATATTCAGTAGCTTCTATAATTCTTCTTTCTCAATGTCCTTAAAGTGTGGATTCAATCTCTGTGAGGTTGCCGGATAGGTCGAGCATTGTTTTTGGTATAGATGTGATGTGTTCACAGCTGTGGATCTATACCCTTCATATCAGGATAATCCCAGGTAAAAGCCCCTTTATATTTTTGTAGGACCTGAATGAGATTTTGTTGTTGATCATTGTCCAAGCTATCATTAATGTTTAAAACCTTGCTTGGTTCAATTTCCACCAGCTTGTTGTTATGAACAACAATCGTCTAGATGTGCCGATCATTGGTATCCTTCAAGGGATCTTCCAAGCCTTCATTATCAAGAATTGCTTTCAGCATTTGACACTTTACATTTCTCACATTAGCTAGCTGATTGATGAAATTGTTGATAACACCATCTTCAGTTTGATCTTTGAATTCCAATGCCTCTGCTAATGTGAGTGGTGAATGGATGCTTTCTTCCGGGTATAGTAGTGGTCATTTACATAATTTTACAATGGGCAGACTTGGTTTGGTAGGGGATATAAAACAAGATTTTTTACAGCATCCCCCTTTGCAATAGTATTCAGTAGTCATTCTACCCTCCTGGCAGCCTATATATGCATCATTTGTCGCCAGCCAAGGTCGGCCTAGTATCATAGGATGCCCATCCGATAGACTCTTCAGGTTTATAACAAGAAAATCTACTGGATATTCCCATGAATCCATAGAAACTGTAATATCTTGTAGAGTTCCTTCTGGCCTTACCACCGAATGATCAACAAGTTCTAGTAAGGTGGTGGTTGGTTCCAAGGCTATAATACCAAGTGCTTGACAGGTTTCTACTGTTAAAATGTTAATGGTTGCACCCAGATCAACTAGCGTATTGGGAAAAGAGTGGCCATATATCTAAACTGTCACTATGGGGTTCCCAGGATCTTCATACTTTACCAGAGTTTCCCCTCCCAAGAGTAAATTAGATAAGGTTCCTACAACATGAATGGTGGGCGAAGTTTTTGCTAGATTCTTTACACATAACACTTTAATTGTTTTAGCATGGATGGAAATGTCCTAGATGGCCTGGAGGAGTGGAGTATTTATACAAAGATTGTTTAGTTCCCCTACAAGATCAAAATCTAGGTAAAAAATCATCTTAGGTATCGTTAACCTTTTGGGGAACGGGGGAGAAGTGACTATGAGCTCCTCTGGATATTTCTACTGATTTGTCTCTTCTCCTCATTTCATTTTAGTATCAAATACAGGTGGTCGTATATGTACAAGTGGTGTTTTGATCTCAATTAATGGTTGATCCCCATTTTCCTCAGGGGTGATGATACGTCCTGACCTCAATCTAAGTTCATTACATTATTTTTTCTCAATCTCATAGTCTGAGCTTTCTACAATTTGTACCAACTGGACTGGCCTATTATTCAGATTCAGATTCGGTTGGGTTAGTAGTTGAGGGTGCAGAAGAGGCTAAGGATTTTGTTGTAATGGATAAGGAGCTGATAATGCAGGTTGAGGTTGAGTACCTGTCCCCACAGGAGTGTTGGATATTCCCAAAGGTTGTTGCCAATTTGTAGACCAATTCAGATTTTGAGAAGTGGAGGGACGCCACTGGGATTGATATGGATTGCCTTGCCAAATAAGAGTAAAAGGATAATTTGTCCAGCCATTACCGGGAAAGGATTGAGTTGACCATGGTTATATAGGGAATGGATGAGGATTCCAATTCGAGTAGTGTGATTGGCATTGCCTTGATGCCCCAGGGTTCTGTTGCTGATTAAACTGTGAAGAAGGAAAGAACTAGGATGCATCTTGTGACATACCTAGAGGTTTGGCCTACCACTGTCAACGCTGGTTCATTAGATATACTAGCTTTGTCTCTTCTTCTACTTCCTTGAACACTGCTTTCAGCCCCGAGAGTGATGGACATTGTTTAGTGGCATGATCCTTGGTATAGATAGCGCATGTCTGAACCATGTCTAATGGACACTCCTGTTGGTTGTGCTTCTTCCGACAGCATGGACAGAAAATGACCAAGTTTTGTTCTACTAAAGCTTGTTTTTGTTTAGCCTGTAGGACATCCAGTTGCATTGTGAGGGTGCCCAGGATGTCTGTTTTGAAATCTTCCAAGAGGTTACTGATTTCCATTCGTGTTACACCTCCACTGTGTGGTTTTGTTCCCATGCTCATGGGATCTCGGCTTTTATCTCCTGTGTGTGTGCTTCCTCGTGAATACCTAATACACAAGTGAATGATTTCATCATGATATTCTTGAGAAATATATCCTTTCCCCATTAAATTTAGAGTTTCTAATCACTCCTCTTTCAAACCTTTAATTAAGATAGCTCTTAGGACTTCTTTTGGTAGGGTGGTGTGTGGAGATCATTGCAAGTTATAATGAAACCATTTGACGTATTCTTCTAGAGTTTAATTATCCTTTGCAGCCATCTTAAAGATTTCATCTTTTATCTCCCTAGTCTTGCAAAGGTCCTGGTATCTTGTGAGGAAGGAGGTTTTCATATTGTCCCAAGAATTAATAGTATGTCCACCCAGACCCATGAACCATCTTAAAGTTGCTCCTTTCAAAGTAGAATGGAATAGTTTTAGCTTTTGGGGGTCAGTGGTGTAGTCATACCCTCTACAGAGGACATAAAATTCAAACAGGAAGGCATCAGGATCCTCTGTGATCATCCCATGAAAAGTTGGGATGCTCTGCAGAGGAATAGCCTTCATGGGGGCATTGGCCACTTGGTCGACTATGGGGTATTCCAATGTCAAGGTTTGACCTTGAGGTGGTTGATTTTCCATTTGGTCAAAGATGTGCCAATACCCTTCAGGGATTTCAGGGGGTGATTTTCGAGTAAGCGGAGGATTAGCAATCCGAGATGGCTTTGTAGCATTGCCTAGATCTGGGATCATAGGAGACCCTTCTTCAAGCAATTGAGGTCCTACCTTAGTAGTTCCACTAGTTTCTCCTTCTCCTTCTCTTAAGTTACACGATTTTCCCTCTTGTAGAGGATCAGAATGTAAACTTATTGTAGCTTGAAGACTCTGTTCAGATCCTCCAATTTGGCTTTGAATCTCAACGTGAGCTGCAGATGCTGAGCCTACTGCTTGAGGGATTACAGTAGGAATTTTTCCAGAAACAGCCCAGAATCCTACTGATACTTAAGACTCTTCTTTTCTTACAATTTCATCTATAAAGGTCATTCTCCCAAGGTTCACTGATCCCTTGGTTTTTGTGGATTTTGGAGGGGGGTTCTGTTCTTTTTCTATCTTTCTATTCCTAGTCATTCATAAAAACCAATTCCTATTTAACCTCTAAGCTTTTCTGAAAATTAGGTTGGTAAGCAAGCACTTTAATTGCTAGGTACGCGGGTTCTTACCTCTCGTTTTTAAAACCTAATTATTTTGTAGCAAGATAAAAATGAAATCACTTTGAAACACTCTCCCCAGCAACAACGCCAAAATGTTGGTGCATTAAGATGTATTTTTACAGGCAATCTTAATTCCTACATTAATTGTCAACCCAAGGCAAGTATTTTTATTTCAAGAGTGTCAGCACTATATATGCAGTGAATTCAGAGGTTAACTAATAACAAATCGTTGCAATTGCTAATGACTATCTTCTTCAAACTCAATCCAAACAACTCTAAAAGAAGTAACTCTAAAAGAAATTCATAACACACTTTGCAATTCTACTTAACCTATCATGAAATATAGTGGACCTGAATACAACTTATAAAGAATCATGCTTGGAAGTCTTAAATAGAATTGAAGCTAACTCGCTCACTCATGAAAGAGAACTGTAATAATTGACAACAATTCTAATTGAACAACAAATCCTAATTGAATAGAAAATATGAATTGAACAGTAAATGATACTAGAATAACAAACGGTATCTGAATGGAAAATGATTATATAAGCATAAAGCAATCAATTCTATCTCTGAAATCTATGATAACATTACTTGAAATGAACAGCGATCTAAGTTGGAACTAGCATAACCAATTCAATCAAAAGAATTACTCATATATAACACACGGATCAATATGAATCTCAAATGAACAGCAAAAGCAAATTGAATCGACAATCCTTATGATAATCAAAAGTAATATTAACTTAACATTAACAAGCAGTAAAGAATAAAATAGAAAATATTATGACACAGGTGAAGCAGTAGATATTCTCTTGACTAGGCCTAGAGTCGCCAGAAGTCTCCGCTAAGAGATACTCAGAATATAAGTATGAGTTAAACACAGTCTTTCTTCATTAAAATAAGTAACCAAGTTACAACATCCAAGATAACAATATTATATGTCCAAAAGAATAATTACAAACTATGAAATTCTGAACTCTGTGCAGTTTTTCCTTTCAACCTTATATATTACATTTAGAAAGTAAATAGATAAAAGTGAATCCTCAGGATTAGGGGATCCTAAGGATTTCGCTATACTTGATCTGATTCTGTCATAAAATAGTCATTGGTTTTCCCGGTCTTCCACTGTCCTGCCTTGCCTCTGACGCTGTCTCTTTCCCTTATGAGATGTTGTCGTTCTGTCGATTGAGCAACTATCGATCAATTTGCATCTTCTACACATAAAGATACTAAAAATCATTTTTTCCTACTTAGATTCATCTAATTTGTTACTGATTACTTTTACTCGACTTTAGCTATTGTTTCCTCTACTTTTATTCATAAACAGAGATAATCATGTGAGAATGAGTGCTAAATAAAGCTATTACCAAGTAGAACACATACATTTTTCTTGACCCAACATCAGCCATAACCTAACAAGTGGAACAAAAAGGGGATGTAGATTTTTTATGCAGAACCTAGTGTCACCATTTCCACCAGTAAGGTTTAAAATATTGAGCTCGAAGATCCAAAGGAGGGGGAGCATCTCTTACACTCATAGATGTGGGTGAAGGGTTCTCCACTACAATTCATTTCAATAGTGGGAGCCAAAATAACATCATATTAGTAGAGGTTCTTAAGTGGTTTGGCCTACAGACCACACCACACCTGTAGCCATACACCATCGGGTGGCTCCACAAAGGATGAGATCTATATGTCAGCAAGCAGTGCCACCTTCTCTATAGCATCAAGCCCTTTACAGATGAGTTTTTGTGTGATTTTTCTCCTCTTGAAGTCTATGATGTTTTATTAGACCAACCATACTTATGGAAGCATCATGTTGAGTATCAATCCAGGCCTTTCACTATTATTATTACTTTGGGCAGAAAACTGTATAGGATATCAGAGGTAGCCCTTCCTACCACCATTTCTTTGATCTCTGCTAAGTAATGCAGTAAGATCATCTCCCATACTAGGAAATTTGTTTTCATTTTTATTCACTCTCAAAGTAAGGGGAATATCGTGGCAACATCCATGGCCCCCAAAAATGGTTCCTCTACGGAGAAAAAGCAAGTTGATAAGGTTGTGGAGGAGTACAGGGACATCTTCTCCTCACCCATAGGGGTACCCCTGCATTGTTAGGTCAATAATTCGATCGATTTGACTCTTGGAGCACCTATACCAATGGGCCTTTATACTACTACTCTGTTCTGAAAAATGAGGGAATCAAGTGGAGAATCTAGGTTCCTTGCATCTGACCAAGTTCCTCACCTTGTGGGAGCCTAATTGTACTCGTACAAAAGAAGGATGGGACCTAAAAACTATGCATTGATTATCAGGGACTTAATAAGATCACTATCTAGAATAGATACATGATCCCACAGATTGATGACCTTCTATACTAGCTCAAGGGGCCCAAGTACTTTAGTAAGATTGATTTGAAGTCTGGCTTTCATCAAGTTCTAATAGAACCCATAGATGTATGGAAGACCACCTTCTAATTCAAGGAGGGCCTATTTAAGTGGACTCATGCACTTCAGGTTGAAAAATTCCTCTGCAAATTTTATGTGGGTGATGATGACATTGTGGATCCTTTACCAACTTGTTTGTGGTTGTATATTTGAATGACGTCCTCATCTTCAAAAAGAGTTAGGTGTAGCACTTGCAACATATTCGACAGGTCCTTCAAACCCTGCAGTAGCACACACTATGTTCCAACTTGGAGAAGTACTCCTTTGGCATGAACTAGGTCTAATATCTAGGATACATAATTAATAAGAAAGGGGTGGATGTGGATCCAGCTAAGATCCAAGTCATTCGAAATTGGCTTGCCTCGACAACTCTCATAGAGCTTCGCAATTTTTTGGGCCTTACCAATTTCTATCGAAGGTTCATGTTGGGAATATCTCATATCACTTGGCCTTTGATTAAAGTTACCAAGGGCAGGGAAAAAGAAAAGTTTTTTTGATATGAGGCACAACAGAAGGAATTTGTTTAGCTCAAACATTGCTTTTCCTCTGCGCCAATACTCACATTTCTAGACCTACAACAAACATTTGAAATTGAGACAAATTCCTCTGATTATGCTATTGGTGTAGCTCTCACCCAACAAGGGGATCCGGTGTCCTATCATAGTGACACATTCTATGATATTATTCAAAAATACCCCACCTATTATAAGGATATGTACTCTATTATGTAGGCTTGCTGGTAGTGGAAACATTACATTATAGGGAAGGAGACGATCATCCAAATAGATCACCGACCTCTTCAATTTATGCATACCCAAGGGAAGTTGCATAACAATCACCATTAGAAGTGGTCCACATATATGGAACAATTCCATTGAAACATTAAATACAAGAAGGGGAACACCAATAATAGTTTAGATTGCCTTAATCAACCCTCGATTGTGGCATTGACAATTGTTCTCAACTCTTGTGGGCATGAGACTTTTGGATGGCCGCAACTGTACAAAAATGATCTAGAATTTTCCACCATATACCAGATGTTGATGGATGGAAAGAAAGAACCAAACTTCCACCTCTAGGATGCATTGCTATGCTGCTTGGGGCACCTTTGTGTTCTTTCAAGCAAGCATGCAAAGCTAATTTTGTGTAACACCCTCCTCCCACATCCACCCAAGTTGCCATGCCAACTAGGTTAAAGATGAGACGAGAGGCTAATATGATTAGATTCAACCTCCTAGGTGACCTTAAGGAAGTGGAATCAACGAAACATCACATACAACCATCCAACACCAACAACAGAACATGTGGGAGACAAGTCAGCCACTCAGACAACCTGTCCCTAGGTCCCACTGATGTTATGGACAATTTAAAGCTCAGTCACTCTCATCCTATGGGAAAGGGAGTGACCAGAGACCTGAAGTCGCTCTCATAGGCCTTCTTGCCAGTTCTGTGCCAGTGACTCTGGGATTTGAGCCACTTTTTCAGGCCCAGAGCCCAGGCCACTATCCAGAATGGAATGAAAGCTCATAATTAAGTAAAGTACAGGGAAACAATGATTCAAAAGTAAATAGTTGTTCAAGGCCTTAACCAGACCCCTACTAGCTATGATAGGAATTTCATCAAACATATCATTGACATAAAACCTACAGGTGTTAATAACAGAGTTAAGTGTAGGAGACTCTTACTTATCTGAGAATCGCCATGAACCATTGTTTCCTCATGTCATTTGTTGCCTTATCAATTATTATTTCATACATACAATATCCATTCAAATACAAGTAAAAACATGTTGAGAGCCAAACATAGTTGCTGCCATAAATTGAACATGTAACCAACATAATAGGAACATAATTACAATCAACATATCAACCATCAAAATCTATATATACACTAGTACATTTACACGTGAAAATAAATGGAATGAATTTCTCATTAATCAATGCAATGAATCGACTGGAGATGGGACTACCATGTTCCACTCGACCATAGATTGGTTGAGCCAAGTCTCTCTCATCCAATCACCCCCATTCCATATTCAAAGCATGAATGTGGGACTCATAGAACACATCAAAAACACCAATCAATGTGGACGCCACCTGAGTTCTCTGCCTACACCTTGATGAATTTGAGTTCCTCTTAGTCTCTCAGGCTTTACCGCATATCTGCAGTCTAATGCAGGGATAACTAGGCCCTACACCGAGAAATAATCTCCAGTTTTTACTGTGAATTCCATCCCGGAATCACTAGGTCCAACGGATAGAAATCCACGTCTTAGCTTTACCGTATATCCCTCCATTCACCAACACGGATTCCTAGGCCCACCAAGGCACACAATCTAGCTTTACCACAACCCACAATCTAGTTTAGGGGTTACTATGCCAGTGGCTTCATGTATCCTCAGTTCGTTCTAGGGACCACTACCACCATGTGTTTGTCAATTCAGAGATCCACCCGACTCAGCTTCGAATCCAATCCATCCATCCCACATAAACCGCATGAGAGAACCCATCTCATCAAAACTATCAGGAAATGGCAAGGCTAGGCTGAAAATACTATCACACCTGGAAAAACCCATGCCATAGTAGAAAAGAAGCACATGAAATCCCATGCATGGCAAATATAGCAAGGAAAATACACATGCAAGTTGATACCTACAATGAAGCCTATTGTAGTTGCTTGATCCTGCCTTTCCCTACTTGATCTTTGCTTCCTCTTGCCTTATTTTCCTTTCTTTCTCTAATGCCAAAGTGCTCCAAGAAAAATCTAAGTGTCCAAGAGTATGAGAGAGAGAGAGAGAATAATGAGAGAGATCCAAAGCTAAACTAACAAAAAGTTACCAACTGATCATCAACAGCCTTTTTATGAATGAGGCCTCTATTTTCTCCATTTTCCATCATTTTCCTCCTCACATGAAACCTGTGACCTTTCACCTCCTTTTTCTCCTAATTTCCATTATTTTCATAAATAAATGTACCAAAAATACAATTTTTCCTTTCCAAAGCCTTAGCCATTTCCTTTTCCAATTTCCTTAGCCATAAAGAACCAAATGAACACACACTAGGATGTCATGCCCAACATTCAACTTGGAATACGTGTCCCATTCATATGTGGTTATTGTTTTTAACTTTTATTACATGGAATTTTCACCAGGGCTGTTACATTTGGGAGGTACACTACAGTCGGGTCGCAGGATACTTTGGTTTAGAGAAAACCATGGAGATACTACATAAATACTTTTGTTGGGAAAAATTTTGATAGGATGTTGAAAATATATTAGAGCCTACATTGTCTGTGCCATCATGTTAAATTGTAGCAAGAAAAGACTCCATTTGACTTCTGCCTCAATCAAATGGAGAAATTCAAATTTCCACATCAGAAGGATGGCTTGAGTTGTAGTTAGTGGGAGTGACATTACCAAGTCACTTAGTTAAGTCATAAGATTCAAGTTTGTGGGAAAGAAGTAGAGTTTTGCATGAGTTGATTGCTAAGATCTAGTAATATACTAGATTTATAGTTAGTGAAACTCAATTATTTGAGCTCTAGTCATGAATAGAGTCAGTAGGAGTTCAGTTGATTAGTTGTAAATGTTTTCAACTCACTGATCTCTTAGTTAACTAGTTAATTCACTAAAAATAGGCCTAGTCATGCATGCAATTTGAATTGCCTAGTCGAGTGTAGGGAAAAGGCATAATTGTATTTATTGGTGTATATTGTTGAGTGCACAGAGTTTTTCATGTAGCAGGTGAGGAATTCTCTTGGGATTACACAAGAAAATAGGAGCTTTTCTTGTTCTTTAGGAACAATAATTTCACAAGGAAATAGGAGGAAGAAGGAGGCCTATTTTGGCTAGAAGTATTGGCTAGAGTAGACTCGGGAGGAGATCCATGTTGTAGTGCATATTGAGCTTCAAGGATTGAACCAGTCATTGTAATAGATAAATATTCTCATCTGATATAATACAAATAGAGGATGGGATTTTCCTGGTTTGGTTCCCCAGTAAAATATTGTGTTCCTTTTGATTAAATTATTACATGTGTTTCTATTGTATGTTTTCCCTTCTGTAGATTGAGTACAAGAAATTTATGCCTATTTTTTTTAGTCTAAATTCTTTAGCAGACGCAAATTTTGAGTTATTTCTACATGGTATTAGAGATATTGAAAAATACATAGAAACTAGGTTCTTTATCATCTCTCAAGGAAATTTCAAATAGCATATTTGTGGTGCAGATATTTACTTCAATGTAGGAACAATGTCTTTCTATGGATTGAGACTTGAGTATGCATTAGAGGGCAACTCGAAGTTTTGTGACTGGAAAGACATGATGGAATTTGTGTTGGATGACAATGGAGTATTGGAGTACACACACATTAATGTTCCAAAAACAGCAACATCAGATGCACAACAAGTGGCTTAGTGGAAGAAAGACACGATAAAATCCAGGAGGGATTCAAATGCCATGTGGTTTCAAGTTTGCATGGAAAGAAAAATCATTATGCAATGTGGAAAACCCTCACAAAGTTATTTGAAAAAAACAGTGATTCCAAGAAATTGGTATTTGATTTAAAATTCCCTACAATCTAGAGGTATATTTAAAACAAACTGGTATTTGATTTAAAAATATCTACAAGATAGAGGTAGATTTCACCATGCATGTAGTTATACCTCTAGGAGTGAGGTGGGGTGATGTAGAGCCTTAGTCCCAAAGTTGCAAAGATTTGGGTAAGGTCCATAGGAGAATAGCAACAGTTGCAGTATACTCTTCTCATGGATCATTACCATTGCTACAAGGGCCCACGGTATTTAGTAGTAGAAGGATTAGTGTTAGTTGATGCAGTTGGATCATGAGAGACAATGCAAAGTCTAGTAGTATTCAAAGACTTAGGAAATAGTTGTAGCTCATAGAAATAGTTGATTCAGTATTCTAAATTCTTCTCAGTTTTAGTTATTGCACTAGCAACAATAACAATGAAGGGGATTTTTAGTTTTGTTACAATAAATTCCTCCACAGGAGAAATATTGGGGTTGTGCAGAACCCTTTTCTTGCCAAGAAGGAGTGTTAAATTATAGCAAGAAAAAGGTTCGTTTGATTTGTGCCTTAGTCAAATGGAGAAATTAAAATTACCACATTAGTAGGATGACTTGAGTTGCAGTTAGTAGGAGTGAGATTGCCAAGTCACTTAGTTAAGTTAGTAAATTCAAGTTTGTGGGCAAGAAGGAGAGTTGGGCATGAGTTGATGGCTAAGATCTAGAAATCTAATGGATTTATAGTTAGTGAAACTCATTATTTGAGCTCTAACCATAAATAAGGTTAGTAGGAGTTTAGTTGAGTAGTTGTAATTGTTGCTAACTCACCTATCTCTTAGTTAACTAGTCAATTTACTAAAAATAGCCCTAGTCATGCATGAAATTCAAATTGCCTACTTGAGTGGAGGGAAAAGGCATAATTGTATTTATTGTTATATATTGTTGAGTGTAAAAAGGTTTGCATGTAGTAGGTGAGGAATTCTCTTGGGATTGCACAAGAAAATAGGAGCTCTTACTATTATTTAGGAGCAAGGATTTTGCAAGGAAATAGGAGGAAGTAGAAGCCTATTTTGGCTAAGTGTTGGCCAAAGAAGACTCAAGAGGAGATCAATATTGCAGTGCAGATTGAGCTTCAAGGATTGAAGTAGTCATTGTAATAAATCAATATTCTCATATGATGTAATACAAATAGAGAATGGTTTTTCCCAATTGGGTTTCCCAGTAAAATACTGTGTTCATTGTGATTGAATGATTGCATGCATTTCTATAGTATGTTTTCCCTTTAGCAGATTGAGTAGAATAAATTTGTGTATATTGTTTTCAGTCTGGGTTCATTAGCATCTGCAAATTTTGAGTTATTTCTACATGGTATCAGAGCTATTGAAAAGTACATAGAAACCAGGGTCCTCATTATCTCTCAAAGAAATTTTGAATAGTATATTTGTGGTGCAAGTGTTTTCTTCAGTGCGGGAACAATGTCCTTATATGGATTGAGACTCGAGTATGCACTGGAGGGAACTTAGATTTTATATGGTTGAAAAGACAGGATGGAAGTTCTTTTGGATGATAATGGAGTATTGGAGTAGACACAAACTAATATTCCAAAACCAACAACATCAAATGCACAACAAATGGCTCAATGGAAGAAAGATACAACAAGGAGGACTATCCTAGAGGGTGTCAGAGACCATGTGGTTTCAAATTTGAATGGCAAGAAGAATGCTTAGGTAATGTGGAAAACTCTCATAGAGTTATTAGAAAGAAGAAGCAATGTCAAAAAATTGGCATTGAAAGATAAGCTCATGAACATTCAAATGCATAAAAATGAAACCATTGTTTAGTACCTATCTATATTACGTCAGGTCAGAGATGAACTTGGAGGAGTAGGAGAGACTGTGCTAGGAATTGAACTTGTGATCTTAGCACTCCTCGATCTTCCAAAGTCCTGACATAGCTATCAGGATTCAGTTAATCAAAGAGAGAAGCTCCCAAATTGGGAGAGACTTTGGTCTCACTTGGTGCAGGATGATATTAGAAAAAACACTAGAGATGGAGTCTCATCCAGATCTGATGAGGAAGAAGACCATGCTCTAGTTGGCAAAGGGAAGAATGCCAAAGGCAAGAAGGCCCAAGGTGAGCTAGAATCTAGCTAGAACCATGGAAAGAAGAAATAACTCAGTAAAATTAAATCCTTTCACTGCATGAGTATGAACACTATGCAACCAAGGGTCCACATAATAAATCTAGTAATGGGTCTGCAACAGCAGAAGGATGAGATTCTCTTACATCACAATTCAAGTTGGATTTCACCTTCATTTCTTGCATGGAAAGAACAGTAAGAGGGATTGAGTGGTACCTAAACTTTGGTGCTTCATATCATATGACAGGAAATAAGGAGTTCTTTAGTAGCCTAGAGGAGAAGGACTTGCAATTACCCATAGATCTTAGATATGATGGGAAATATAATACCAAATGGATTGGCACTATCACCTTTAAGAGGGATTCAAGCTGCCATCTTCACCTAGAGAATGAAATGTATTTTCCTGGCCTGAAGAAAAATATAGTTTTTATAGTTGTAGTTTAAGATCATGGATATGATGTGGTGTTCAGTAAGTGGCAATCTTATTTGACACATGTTTCTACTAGATAAGTAAAAAAAATTGGTGTTCGATTTAAAAATATCTACAAGCTAGAGGTAATTTTTTCCATGCATGCAACTATACCTCCAGGAATGAGGTGGGGTGATGTAGAGCCTTAGTATTAGAGCTGCAAAGATTTGGGCAGGGTCCATAGGAGAGAAGCAATAGTTGAAGTATACTCTTCTCATGGATAATTACCCTTAATATAGGGGCCGACAATATTCAGTTGTAGAAGGGTTAGTGGAAGTCGATGCAGTCATATCTTGAGCAACAATGCAAAGGCTGGTAGCAGTCAGAGGCTAGTTGCAACTCAGAGACATAGTTGATTCAATATTTTGGATGCTTCATAGTTGCACTTGTTTCCATAGAAACAACAATAGTGAGAGGGAGTGTTATTTTTGTTACAATACATTCCTCCATGGGAGCAAGATTGGGGTTGTGAAAAACCCTTTTCTTGCTAAGATGGAGTGTTAAATTGTAGCAAGAAAAGGCTTCATTTGACTTGTGCCTTAGTCAAATGGAAAAATTTGAATTTCCACATTAGCATGATGGCTTGAGTTGCAGTTAGAAGGAGTGACATGGCCAAGTCACTTATCTAAGTCAATCAATCTAATTTTGTGGGCAAGAAGTAGAGTTTTGCATGAGTTGATTGCTAAGATATAGAAATCTACTAGAGTTATTATTAGTGAAACTCAGTTATTTGAGCTCTAGTCATGAATAGAGTTAGTAGGAGTTCATTTCAGTAGTTGTATCTGTTTTTAAGTCACTCATCTCTCAGTTAACTAATCAATTTACTAAAAATAGACCTAGTCATGCGTGAAATTCGAATTTCATATTTCAGTGGAGGGAAAAGACATAATTGTATTTATTGTTGTATATTGTTGAGTGTACAGAGGTTTGTATGTAGAAGGTGAGGAATTATCTTGGTATTGTGCAAGAAAATAGGAGTTCTTCATATTCTTTAGGAGCAAGAATTGTGCAAGGAAATAGGAGGAAGTAGGAGGCCTATTTTGGCTAAGTATTGGCCAGAGCAGACTCAAGAGGAGATCAAGATTGTAGTTAATATTGAACTTCAAGGATTGAAGCAGTCATTGTAATAGATCAATATTCTCATCTGATATAATACAAACATAAGATGTTTTTTTTCACAGTTGGGTTCCCTAGTAAAATACCAAGTTCATTGTGATTAAATGATTGCATGTGTTTCTATGGTATGTTTTCCCTTCCACCGATTGAGTAGAATAAATTTGTGTCTATTGTTTTCAGTCTAAATTCATTATCATATGCAAATTTTGAGTTATTTCTACATGGTATCAAAGCTATTGAAAACTACATCAGAACCAGGTTCTTGATCATCTCTCAAAGAAATTTTGAATGCCATAATTGTGGTGTAGGTATTTTCTTCAGTGCAGGAATAATTTCTTTCTATGGAGTGAGACTTGAGTATGCATTGGAGGGAAATTTGAATTTTTGTGCTTGGAAAGATAGGATGGAATTTTTGTTGTATGGAAATGGAGTATTGGAGTACACACAAACTGATACTCCAAAACCAACATCATGAGATGCATAACAACTGGCTCAGTGGAGGAAAGACACAACAAAATCTAGGAGGATTATCCTAGAGGGAGTCAGAGACCATGTGGTTTCAAGTTTGCATGGTAGGCATACTACTTATGCAATGTGGAAAACCCTCATAGATTTATTCGAAAGAAGTAGTGATGCTTGGAAATTGGCATTGAAAGATAAGCTTAGGAACATTCAATGTAGAAAAATGAAACCATTGTGCAATACCTATCTAGATTCACTCAAGTCAGAGATAACCTTAGAGGAGTAGGAGAGACTTTGCCACCATTTGATCTTGTGATCTCAGCACTTCTTAGTCTTTTGAAGTCCTGGGACAACTATCAAGATTCAATTAATGGAAGAGACAAGCTCCCAAATTGGGAAAGAATTTGGTCTGACTTGGTGCAAAAGGAGATTAGAAGAAACACTAGATATGGAGTCTCATCCAGATCTGATGAGGAAGAATATTGTGCTCTAGTTGGCAAAGAAAAGAATGCAAAAGGCAAGAAGTCCCAAGGTGAGGTAGAATATAGCCACAACCATGGCAAGAAGAAAGACCTCAGTAAAATTAAATGTTTTCACTGCCATGTGTATGGACACTATGCAACCAAGTGTCCACATAAGAAATCCTGTAAGGAGCCTGCAACAATAAGAAGAGGAGATTTTCTCACATCACAATTTGAATTACATTTCACCTTCATTTCTTGCATGGAAAGAATAGTAAGAGGGAGTGAGTGGTACCTAGACTTTGGTGCTTCATATCATATAACAAGAAATAAGGAGTTCTTCAATAGCCTAGAGGAGAAGGACCTACAATTACCCATAGATCTTGGAGATGATGGTAGATACAATACCAAAGGGATTGGAACATTCACCTTTAAGAGGGAGTTGGGCTACCATCTTCACCTAGATAATGTAATTTATGTGCTTGGCTTGAAGAAAAATCTAGTTTTTGCAGTTGTACTTGATGACTATGGATATGATGTTGTGTTCATAAGGGGAAAGCTTATTTGAAGCATGTTGCTACTAAACAAGTAAAACAAATCTGTGTTCAAGTTAAAAATATATACAAGCTAGAGGTAGATTCTTTGATGCATGAAGTTATACCTCTAGGAGTAAGGTGGGGTGATGGTAGATTCTATGATGCATGAAGTTATACCTCCAGGAGTAAGGTGGGGTGATGTATATCCTTAGTCCCAGAGTTGCAAAGATTTGGGAAGGGTCCATAAGAGAGAAAAAATAGTTGCAGTACTCTTCTCATGGATCATTACTCATTACTCCCATCCAACCTTGGGAATCCATCTCAATGGACCATATGGTTGGCCTTCCTTCTACCAATCATGGTAACATTTGTGTATTTGTGGTCATTGATAGATTTTCTATGCAAGAAGAGCATCATGATAGAAGACACTATTAAACATTTCTTCGAACAAGTATGGGACATTTTTGGATTCCACAAACCATTATATTAGATTGGGATAGAAGGTTCTTGAGTGCATTCTTGTTGAGCCTTTGGTTTTTGTTGGGAAATAAGCTCACCAAGTCGACTACATTACATCCTCAGACTGATGGCCAGACCTAGGTTGTCAACAAGATGATAGTGCATATAATACGCATGTACAACTCTAGGCATCCATGAACATAGGATGAGAGTCTCCCCTATGTTCAACATAGCTATAACAGAGCTCTCCATAGCTTGACTAGCCACAACCCCTTTCAAGTGGGCTTTGGATTTCAACCATTGCGTCCCATTGATGTTGTAATTCCTCTTATGACTACACATGTATAATTTACACATGTTCAGTCCAAAGTTGATAAATTCACCAGGCTTATTGAATGAATCCAACACATATTCTAGTAGGTTCATGATATCCTAGATAAATCCAATTCCAAGTACAAACAACTTCATGATCAACATTGGGTTCCATATAAGTTTTAAGTGCGACAAAGTTTGGTAGCATTTGCAGAAGGAATTCCTTACCAGAGCCCATCAAAAGCTTCAACCACATTGATATGGGCCTTACAACGTCACAAAGGATGTGGGTGTCAATGGTTTCAAGCTAAGTACTCCCCTATTCCTTGGCCTACACCAAGTATTCAATGTGGACCACTTTCGGCCATACTTTCCACCATTGTTGGGCACATCTAACATTACTAAGCAACTGACACCAATAGAGCTCAACCCAGATTGCATTGAACATGCCACGACTGACCGGATCATGGAAACACAAATTAATAACACTCTCCAATAAAGGATCCAACTGTATTGGGTTATCAAAGTCATCCAACTCCTACACCAAGGCAATTGGCTCACCGGGGAGCAAGTTCAATAGAAGTTCCCCATCTCATGGAAGCACTCAACACAATGGGGACCATTGCCTCCTAAGGGGGGAGGATTAATCTAGGTGGATATTGGTGGCTACCAACCTATTTCCTTGGACTCCCAAAACTATTTTCTTTTGGTTTCCTAACTTCTAGCAGAGTTTCCTATTTCAAAAATTTTCTATTTTTGGTAGTTTTTTGGTTCTTGAACATATGAATTCGTTTTGAGGCCCTAAATGACATTTTTTGAGAAACGAGAAAATTGGAGGCAATAATCTTTTTGTTTTCAGTCAAAATTTGTTTTCCTTAGATAGATATTTCTAATGAGGTATCATGCATGCCAAACAAAGATTATATGCCAAAGTTACAACCTTGAGAAGTTGACATTCCAACTAACCCCAACGGGGCCCACAAGCTTTTTCACTTCATCTCCTAGTGTTAGGTTTTTGGATGTTTATGGTTTTCCATTGTTTCTTGACAATAAAAAGGCCTCCAAGCCTCATTGTAAAACACATCAGAAGGTATGTAGTTTTCACATCTCTTCTTAGAGATAAGCTACCATCGCCCAAGCTAGTTTGTTTACTTTTTGCATGTAAACAATTTTCAACGGTTGTTATTTATTAATTGAACTTATGTTTCATTGTATCTCTGTTTTTTTGTTTAAATTTTTATTTCATTTCGTTCCTTCATAAATATGGATCATTTTGTTCGAGGACCAATTCCCATCAATGGTTCTCTCCTATGCCATAACCAAATAAGGACATATGTGAATTGGGAACAACTTAAAAACAAGCCCTATTTATGCACTCATTTCCACCCCCATCAGAAAAATTCTTGTCATTCTCTAATAAAACTTGGAGCTTCTCAATATCTTCAATTGAAACCAAAGGAGGTTAGCCATCATCTAAAATCAACTGTCAAGATTTTACATCCCATATTCACCAGAAAATATGCAACTCTATTTCCTGCTTGCCTGGAATGAATGGTTGTTGCATATTCCATCTTAGACAATAAACGGCATGGATACTGTTATCACTCAGGTTGTTCCCTTTGACTCCCAAGGGAATACGGCCGAGGTAACACCAAACCAATCTTTGGACTGCAGGTCCTAGCCTACCTGCAGTCAGAGAGGGCTCTCTCTTTAGGATTTAGCTTTGTTTAAGGGATGATTTTAGGCTAGATATGATGCACATGGGTTTTGTTTGAGTTTTGATGGGATGGTTGATCTATTCAAGCAGAGTTGGCATGCAAAGTGTAAGAAGTTCAAACCATTGGGCATGGAGTCTATGAATGTGAATTGAAGGGTGTGTTTTCCTTGGCAGAAGAGGGGAATATGGAGCAGGATAGCTACACATGGCACAATGATTAATGCTGGAACAAGGATGAAATGGAGGTCAGGGGATGAGAGGCAATTAAGGATCTCTCATCCAGCCAAAGAGGGAAAGTGGATGAAGACTATATAGGAGCAATGAAGGATTCCTAAACAGCATTCAGAAATGAGAAATAGCTTAAACATGATCAATTAAGTATGCATATTTATCACTAATTCAGAGGAAAACATAGAAAAGTTACAAGAATTGAGCACAGAGGGCATGAAAGCCAGCTCTGAACTATTCCTTCTTCCTGCAACTTAGATTATGATATATAGATGATACAGATACATATAAACTGATAAACAGAGGGAGGAAAGACTTATTGAACCATGAGCAAGCACATGAATTCCACATCAAAGCTCTTCAGCCATTGAAAGCACAACCAGCCAGTTCAAATGCAAATATTCCAACAATCTTTGATTACAGAAGTTCTTAAGCTTATAGCGCAAGTCTGGAATGAGAAATACAACCAACCAACCCTTTACGCTATACAGAGGGCGGTCTTTATAGAGAAAATATCTAAAAATATGTACAAACAGCAGATTTGAGGGCAGATCTGGAGAAATGAATGATTGTAACCTAACATTTATTGCAATGAATGAAAAAATATCTATCTAATTAGCTGCGCAGGGACAGCAGCCTCAAGAATGAATTAATATGGTCCTTTGGAGCTCTGCGCTGGCAATTTGCCATAACTGCGCCTTGGGAACTTGCAGCGCTGCTCTAAGGTGTCTTTATACACTGTTCTGGCAATAACTGGGCTTTAAACACTTGAATTGTCTCTTTAGGCGGTTCTGCTACTGCAAAGTGGCTTTAATGCTGGCTTTAATGCTCATAACTGTGATCTGGTGGGCTTTGATGGCTCTGAGCTGCTTTATTGACTTTGATGGGTGCCTCTTTAATGTTCTGCTACTTTTAGGCTACTGATATTTTGAACTAATACTCTATAACTGTCAAATCGCCCCTTTATCTGCCAATTTAATGCAAGAATAACTGCTGCAAATGCTTCCGTGGCCTTTGGGATGCTATCGGCGGTTGGCCGATCAAAAATGATGCTTAAATCTTCAAAAAATGCTGCGAAACGGAGGAGAAATGCATGCTAATAGATTGCTGAGGCAAAACCATGCGTTTGGATGTATTATGGGCATGAAGCGATTTCAAAATAGCCAAGGAAAGCATCGTTCCTTTGTAGTTGTGGCGGGCGGGAGCGCTGTATAAACAAAACTTTAACAAATGCCCCTTTCCTTATAACGCGCGAATGCTTAAAAAACATGAATTTTCATTGAAAATTGGCACTGGAAGCAAACTGTTCACCGGATTAAATCCTGGCCGTTGGATCCGGCGCGGGCCGATCCAACGGCTGGCGCTAAATCGCAATATCGGCATCGGGGTAGACCGGGGGGCGGCCACATAAAACCTCCGAAATGCGCGGACCCGAAATCCTCTATAAGCCCACTTTTTATTGATATCGGGTCCGGCCCATCGGCGAAACTCTTATCGGCGGGACAAACATATGACCCCCAAAACCATCGGACCCGAAATGCTTTTACAGGCCCTCTTTATTTTATTTCGGGTCCGGCCCATCAGCGAACCCAAATCGGCGGATTTTAATAAAAATGATAAGCGGACCCGAAATCCTTCAAAACTGCATTTTATTGCTTTTCGGGCCCGGTATATGGAACCTACAGTAGCGACCCCTTTCAGACCCCATATTCATTAAGCTCTGCTTTATTGTATTTCGGCTACGGAACATCGGAGCACTCCCATTTCGCTGTACAAAGGGCTCCTTTCGGACCCGAAACTTTTATATGTCGTGCCTTATTATTATTTCGACTCCGGCCAGTCGGAGCAATATATGGGGCGATGCGATCAAAAACGAGTCGTTGATCTGAGGGCCCAAATGGATGGCGGAGATTAAGTCGGCGCTTCTGCATTGGCGGGGACATGAGATTTACATATGCGCGATCGCCGAAATGATGCAGACCGTGGATGAGTGGGGGCGATGGACGGTTGTGATCCAGTGGGCATATCGGCGATCGGAGGCCCATTATAACCCATGCCTTAACCCCGAATATTTGCGATATGCCGATAAGCGATATCGCATCGGCCATTGTTGATCGGACATGCAAAAAATGTTGTTGTTTCAACACAAGACCTCCCTCCCGACTGCGATATTGCATCGGAGGGGGTCCAAAAGACTCTTTTTTACATCGGAGCAATTTATTATAAAAAAAAGGCAAGGCAAATGAATTCGGAGGGGTCTCCTTTGGCATGTTAAATGGCTTATAAGGCATCGGAAGGGGTCCGATGGCCCAAAAAGGAGGAATTCATGCCTTGGAAGGATTCCAAAGGCACTTGGGAGGATTTCAAATGGATTTGAGAAGGATTTTAGGCCTTTAAAAGGGTTTGTGCCTTGGAAAAGGTAGAAACAAGGCCAAAAGATGGTTTTTTATACATATGAAGGGAATTTATGCTTTGTGAAGGAATCAAAAAGCATTAGAGGGGTTTTATGGAGTGATGAAGGGCTTTATGCATCGGAAGGGGTCCGAAATGCATCTGGAAGATGGTTAGAGGGGGGCAGTGTGGGTTCTTGCTGAGTTTCTGATAAACTTAGCAATTCCCGAGGATGTATATGGTTATCTTTCAACCAGAGGGAGGGGATAAGTATATAGGGGAGTTATATACATAGTTTAGTAGGGGAAAGGGAAATAGATAGGGAGCTACATAGTAAAGTTAGTAGTTAACATGAAAAGTGATAAGAAAGCGCTAAGTATGTGAATCTTAGGCTATTAAGAGGGAAAATGACTCATAGAAGCAGTATGGACCTTCCTTGAGTGAAGCAGATCTTCACCAAGGAAAATGATATGGAGAATGATGAAACTAAGAGGTATCAAGCAGATCTTGACCTCTTTGGGGGAAGTTAGTGAGTAATTTGGGGAAAGAGGAAGAAGGGGAGTTAGACATGCCTCGCTTGAAGTCCTCCAACTGAAAAACTGCCTCAAACCAAAAATGAATTGCTTACCAAAAATTGGAACACAGCAGTGGCATTGAGACTAGCACACTCTCATGGACATTTCTTTGGCCATCTGTAGCAAATATGGAGCATTGCAGCATGCATAGTACGACATATTTGGCATGTAAAAATGTCGATCATGAAAGATGATTAACCTGCTACAGCAAGAGGCTAACAGTGGCTCCACTTGGGGATGGCTTTTCCTTATGAAAAGCCAAGAACAGCAGGTCAGACTGCCTTGTATTCAATTGTTGCTGTATTCTGCAAAATTCCCTTGGTTGGCTGCCTTATTGATCCTACCTACCTACCCTAACCAGCACTTACTTTGTTGTTAGGTGAAATGAAATAACCAATGCAGCCACTTAAGCAATAAAAACATGAGTGGGCTTTGCTGCTTGTGCTTGCTGGTGAAACAAACTGAGATCTTGCAATCTGATGTGGCTTTGTTAATCTCTGAGAAGATCAGGAAGCTACTGACCTCCTTCGCTGTGTTTAAACACTGTACAAAATTGTCCTGCAACATATATATACAATTGCTAGGCTGAAATAAAGGACTGTACAAAGGTTCAGGATCGCTACCATGCCTTGGAGTCGGGAGATCATCAACATTTTGATATTGAGGCACACAACCCGCTAATGGAGAAGAGCGCTGATCTCTTTCATTATTCTGCCTGCCAGTAGATGGGTCATTCAAAACTTGCAAAGGTGCTTGCACTTTATTACATACAGGCTCATTTGGAACCTGACTGATCTGCACAGGCTGCTCCTCTTCTTCTTCAAATACCTGAGATGGCTGAAAACAAAGCGGCAGGGAAGGGAATCGATTTATTTGCTCAGGTGCTACTACCGAGTCTTCCTCAATCTGATATTCGATGGCTCTTCGGGGCTGCAAAACTAGAGGCGATGCATCTGGAACAATATTTTGATCATCCCCCAGGCAGTCAATAACAAGACTTGCTGACAAATGTTTATTAATTGCATGATAGTTCTCCTTAATAAATTGAAAAGATTCGAAACAGAGAGGTAAAGTTCCTTCGCTGATATCAAAATTTTCTGCGCTTTCCTCCTTTACTTCATAGCTGAACTGGGCAAGCTGATCATTACATTCAAGCTGCTAAGCCTGAACTTCGCTTCCTGCCAAAATAGGATCTGATTCCTCTGTAAGGTTGATTTGGTCGTTAGGCTCATAATAATCATCATACTCATCATCTTTTGGTAAGGAGTTGAAAGAAGAGAAGCTATTATATTCACACAGTATATCAGGAGACTGCTCCTTCACATATGGCTCTATGAATATGTCATCTGATTTGTGGTAGGTTTGTTCGTGAATGTCACTACTTTCCTCATGCACAACAGATGTGTTCTTGTGCTCTAAGCATTCAACTTTCATTGTGATCAGCTGCATCATTTCCTCTGTCCTTTGTAACACACTATGAAGTCTCTCTTCTTGCTCTGCTTTGCGCTGTTCCTCCCTCCTCTTTAGATTTGCCTCCACGTCCACGGCTACGTCCTGCATCTGTTTCAAAGTGGACGGGCATCTTTCTCTCAAACGGAATTCCATCTCTGGGTCAAATGCTCTAGGATACTGCAATAGAGCTAAATCAGGGGGAGGTCTTATATTTAAAGGCATGGACTGATAGACTTGATTGAATCGATCAGAAAATTGCTGAACAGATTCATTTGGAAGCCTTTTTAACTCATCATAGTCTTGAATGAGTGAGAGGAAACTAACTTTGATCATCCATCTATCAAGGAAGAGCTTGGAACACTGCTGAAGATTTGAGATGCTGGCCTCAGGCAATGCTTTAAACCAAGTCCTAACTTCGCCTTGCAAAGAAAGGGAAAACAGTCTAAGACTAACATCTTCATCTTCCACTTCAAATATATTAAGATAATCTTCAAAATCCTGGATATGTTTCTGGGCAGTAATACCATTCTCTCCATCAAATCTAGGGAGATACTCAGGATGATTTGCAGGCAGAGGATTAAGCACAGGAGGCAAAATGAGAGGCTTATATCTATCAGGAACTTTACGAGACATAGGAGTATATACAAGAACTGTAAGACTGGGCTCTATTTTTGGTTCCTCCTTGGCTGTATGATGATCTTCAACAGCATTTGAAGACTGCTGCTCTAATGTGCAAGGAGGCTTTTCAACAACATTTTCCGAAGGAAAATCATAAAAATCTGATATAGAATCATCTTTAAAATACAATATACACAGCAATACTTTATGGAGAAAAAACATGACCTCTTGGATAGTAATCCAGGTCAAAAGCCTGATCTGCTCATATATCTCTTTTGGGTTCATTTCTCCAGTGGAGTCTTTATTCTGAGTGGAGTCGCCAGGTGGATGAATTAACCTTGAAGTGCCTGATCTCTGTCCACCGTCACAGATCAGAGCTAAACATGAGAAGCTCTGAAGAAAAGGGACACTTTCTCCAGAAAACAAGGCAAACTGATCAAAATTGGGGGTATACAGTAATAAACAAATGATTTCAGGTCCCCAGTGGAGTCGCCATTATGTTATCACTCAGGTTGTTCCCTTTGACTCCCAAGGGAATATGGCCGAGGTAACCACAAACCAATCTTTGGACTGCAGGTCCTAGCCTACCTGCAGTCAGAGAGGGCTCTCTCTTTAGGATTTAGCTTTGTTTAAGGGATGATTTTAGGCTAGATATGATGCACATGGGTTTTGTTTGAGTTTTGGTGGGATGGTTGATCTATTCAAGCAGAGTTGGCATGCAAAGTGTAAGAAGTTCAAACCATTGGGCATGGAGTCTATGAATGTGAATTGAAGGGTGTGTTTTCCTTGGCAGAAGAGGGGAATATGGAGCAAGATAGCTACACATGGCACAATGATTAATGCTGGAACAAGGATGAAATGGAGGTCAGGGGATGACAGGCAATTAAGGATCTCTCATCCAGCCAAAGAGGGAAAGTGGATGAAGACTATATAGGACCAATGAAGGATTCCTAAACAGCATTCAGAAATGAGAAATAGCTTAAACATGATCAATTAAGTATGCATATTTATCACTAATTAAGGGGAAAACATAGAAAAGTTACAAGAATTGAGCACAGAGGGCATGAAAGCCAGCTCTGAACTATTCCTTCTTCCTGCAACTTAGATTATGATATATAGATGATACAGATACATATAAACTGATAAACAGAGGGAGGAAAGACTTATTGAACCATGAGCAAGCACATGAATTCCACATCAAAGCTCTTCAGCCATTGAAAGCACAACCAGCCAGTTCAGATGCAAATATTCCAACAATCTTTGATTACAGAAGTTCTTAAGCTTATAGCGCAAGTCTGGAATGAGAAATACAACCAACCAACCCTTTACACTATACAGAGGGTGGTCTTTATAGAGAAAATATCTAAAAATATGTACAAACAGTAGATCTGAGGGCAGATCTGGAGAAATGAATGATTGTAACCTAACATTTATTGGAATGAATGAAAAAATATCTATCTAATCAGCTGCGCAGGGACAGCAGCCTCAAGAATGAATTAATATGGTCCTTTGGAGCTCTGTGCTGGCAATTTGCCATAACTGCACCTTGGGAACTTGCAGTGCTGCTCTCAGGTGTCTTTATACACTATTCTGGCAATAACTGGGCTTTAAACACTTGAATTACCTCTTTAGGTGGTTCTGCTACTGCAAAGTGGCTTTAATGCTCATAACTGTGATCTGGTGGGCTTTGATGGCTCTGAGCTGCTTTATTTACTTTGATGGGGCCCTCTTTAATGTTCTTCTGCTTTTAGGCTGCTGATATTTTGAACTGATACTGTATAACTGTCAAATCGCTCCTTTATCTACCAATTTAATGCAAGAATAACTGCTGCAAATGCTTCCGTGGCCTTTGGGATGCTATCGGCGGTTGGCCGATCAAAAATGATGCTTAAATCTTCAAAAAATGCTGCGAAACGGAGGAGAAATGCATGCTAATAGATTGCTGAGGCAAAACCATGCGTTTGGATGTATTATGGGCATGAAGCGATTTCAAAATAGCCAAGGAAAGCATCGTTCCTTTGCAGTTGTGGCGGGCGGGAGCACTGTATAAACAAAATTTTAACAAATTCCCCTTTCCTTATAACGTGCGAATGCTTGAAAAACATGAATTTTCATTGAAAATTGGCGCTGGAGGCAAACTGTTCACCGAATTAAATCCTGACTGTTGGATCTGGCGTGGGCCGATCCAACGGCTGGCACTAAATCGCAATATCGACATCGGGGCAGACCGGGGGGCGGCCACATAAAACCTCCGAAATGCGCGGACCCGAAATCCTCTATAAGCCCACTTTTTATTGATATCAGGTCCAGCCCATCGGCGAAACTCTTATCGGCGGGACAAACATATGACCTCCGAAACCATCGGACCCGAAATGCTTTTACAGGCCCTCTTTATTTTATTTCAGGTCCGGCCCATCGGCGAACCCAAATCTGCGGATTTTAATAAAAATGATAAGCGGACCCGAAATCCTTCAAAACTACATTTTATTGCTTTTCGGGCCCGGTACATGGAACCTACAGTAGCGACCCCTTTCGGACCCGATATTCATTAAGCTCTGCTTTATTGTATTTCGGCTCCGGAATATCGGAGCACTCCCATTTCGCTGTACAAAGGGCTCCTTTCGGACCCGAAACTTTTATATGTCGTGCCTTATTATTATTTCGGCTCCGGCCAATCGGAGCAATATATGGGGCGATGCGATCAAAAACGGGTCGTTGATCTGAGGGCCCAAATGGATGGCGGAGATTAAGTCAGCGCTTCGGCATCGGCGGGGACATGAGATTTACATATGCGCGATCGCCGAAATGGGCGATCGCCGAAATGATGCAGATCGTGGATGAATGGGGGCGATGGACGGCTGTGATCCAGTCGGCATATCGGCGATCGGCGGCCCATTATAACCCATGCCTTAACCCTGAATATTTGCGATATGCCGATAAGCGATATCGCATCAGCCATTGTTGATCGGATATGCAAAAAATGTTGTTTTTTCAACACAAGACCTCCCTCTCGACTGCGATATTGCATCGGAGGGGGTCCAAAAGACTCTTTTTTACATCGGAGCAATTTATTATTAAAAAAAGGCAAGGCAAATGAATTCGGAGGGGTCTCCTTTGGCATGTTAAATGGCTTATAAGGCATCAGAAGGGGTCCGATGGCCCAAAAAGGAGGAATTCATGCCTTGGAAGGATTCCAAAGCACTTGGGAGGATTTCAAATGGATTTGAGAAGGATTTTAGGCCTTTAAAAGGGTTTGTGCCTTGGAAAAGGTAGAAATAAGGCAAAAAGATGGTTTTCTATACATATGAAGGGAATTTACGCTTTGTGAAGGAATCAAAAAGCATTAGAGGGGTTTTATGGAGTGATGAAGGGCTTTATGCATCGGAAGGGGTCCGAAATGCATCTGGAAGATGGTTAGAGGGGGGTAGTGTGGGTTCTTGCTGAGTTTCTGATAAACTTAGCAATTCCTGAGGATGTATATGGTTATCTTTCAACCAGAGGGAGGGGATAAGTATATAGGGGAGTTATATACATAGTTTAGTAGGGGAAAGGGAAATAGATAGGGAGCTACATAGTAAAGTTAGTAGTTAACATGAAAAGTGATAAGAAAGCACTAAGTATGTGAATCTTAGGCTATTAAGAGGGAAAATGACTCATAGAAGCAGTATGGAGCTTCCTTGAGTGAAGCAGATCTTCACCAAGGCAAATGATATGGAGAATGATGAAACTAAGAGGTATCAAGCAGATCTTGACCTCTTTGGGGGAAGTTAGTGAGTAATTTGGGGAAAGAGGAAGAAGGGGAGTTAGACATGCCTCGCTTGAAGTCCTCCAACTGAAAAACTACCTCAAACCAAAAATGAATTGCTTACCAAAAATTGGAACACAGCAGTGGCATTGAGACTAGCACACTCTCATGGACATTTCTTTGGCCATCTGTAGAAAATATGGAGCATTGCAGCATGCATAGTACGACATATTTGGCATGTAAAAATGTCGATCATGAAAGATGATTAACCTGCTGCAGCAGGAGGCTAACAGTTGGTTCCAGCCATAAGAATGAATAAATTATTGGTCTTTTGAGCAATGCGCTGGCACTTCTGCAATAATTGTGCGTTGGGACTTGCTGCACTGCTTATATGTGTCTTTGTACACTATCTCTGCAAAATCTGGGCTTTAAACACTTGAATTGCCCCTCTAGGCGGTTCTGCTGTTGTAGAGTGGCTTTCTTTCATTTATTTGCAATAAATGTTAGGTTAGAAGCATTCATTTCTCCAGATCTGCTATCAGATCTGCTGTTGTAGATATTTTGTAGATATTTTCTCTATTTATACCACCCTCTGGATAGTGTAAAGGGTTGGTTGGTTGTATTGTTTTCATTATCTAGATTTGCGCTGTAAGCCTGAGAGTTTCTATAATCAAAGATGCTGGAATGCTTGTTTCTGAACTGCTGGTTGTGGATTTGATGGCTTGAAGAGTATGCTACAGATTTCGGGTGTTTCTACATGACTCAATAAGTCCTTCTCGCCTCTGTTTTTCAGTTTATATGTGTCTGTATCATCTATATATCACAATCTAAGCTACAGAAAGAAAGAATAGCTCAGAATTCCTTCTATGTGCTCTGTGCTCAATTTCTGTGGTTTTTACATGTTTTCCTCTGAATTAGTGATGGATATGAATACTTTATTGATCATGTTCAAGCTATTTCTCTCATTTCTGAATGCTGTTTAGGAATCCTTCATTGCTCCTACATAGTCTTCATTCACTTTCCCTCTTTGGCCGGATGAGAGATCCTTAATTGCCTCTCAACCCCTAACCTCCATTTCATCCTGGTTCCAGCATTTAACATTGTGCCATGTGTAGCTATCCTGCTCTGTATTCCCCTCTTTCTACCAAAGAAAACACACTCTTCAGTTCACATTCATTGACTCCATGCCCAATGGTCTGAACTTCTCATCCTTTGCATGCCAACTCTGTCTGAAGCATCAACCATCCCACCAAACTCAAACAAACCCATGTGCATCATATCTAGCCTAAAATCATCCCTTAAACAAAGCTAAATCCTAAAGAGAGAGCCCTCTCTGACTGCTGGTAGGCTAGGACCTGCAGTCCAAAGATTGGTTTGTGGTTACCTCGGCCGTATCCCTTTGGGAGTCAAAAGGGACAACCTGAGTGTTAACAGATACACCCGACAAAACGTTCTAATCACCAACACCTTGCTATTTTCCTTGGAGGTTGTCCATTAAGAAGGTGTTGAATACACTAAATGGAAATTAATGAATCATCATCAATCTGTAGCAGAAGAAAACCCTCACAAATCTCTATCATAATACCTTTTTTCAAGGCCAAATTATCTACCAAATTGTTGCTAGTTAAACCACAAAATTATGCAAAAAGTCTCAATGTAGTTGTATTCCAATCTTGGAAGACTCTGCCGAATCCAACAATTATTAGGTTACCCTTATAAGCTCCATCAAAATTTAATTTAATAAAACTTACAAGAGGAGGGGAAAATGAAGAATTCAATGAAGGACATATTAACTGAGGAGGATTTTCTATGAAAGTGCTTAGGTTTTGATGCAAATTTAGCTTTCTCAAGATTATAGCCTCATGATTATCTACTCCAATGCAGCATATCGATATCTTGAGAGAGTCAAATTTTCCTTTCCATTAACTCCTTGTAAAATTCATCCCATTTGTGGGGCTGAAGAAGAATAGGGACAATCTTCCTTGCTTTTTGATTTCCTCCAAGGTACTTCATCCAACTCCTCCTTCCAATAGTCCCTAAACTACACCGCTCCTATACCAGTTGTGAAAATTTGCAACAAGAAGAATTATTCTTTATCAATAAGTCGAGGTGATTTTTTCCAAGCTTCCATCCAAAGCAAGGTTGAATCACTTGTCTGTACCTCCCAAAAAGCATGATTACACACCATATGGTAATTTTCCTATGCCCACCTCCAAATACTTGATCCAACAACCTTCCTCTCATATATTAAGTGTTCCTCCAATGAAAAAAGGATAACATACTTTCTCAACCATATCTTCTTCTATAACTTCGGCCCACCTATCAACCACCACCACCATAGCTTAGCCCCTAAGGCCTCACTTAGTATTTTTGGGTCACGCAAACCCAAACCTCCCACCCTCTTTGGTAGAATCAAAGTCTCCCATGACACCAAAAGCCACTATCTCTCCTTCTTTGCACCTCGCCAAAGGAAATATCTCCATTATGAAATTAGAGTCTTCCAAACCAATTTAGGTGTAGGCATAACCAACATTTGATAAATTGGAATGGCCTGAAGCACTAATTCATGAGGATCAATCTCCCAACAAAATTTAACACTCAAAATGTCTTGTTGTTAACCTTGTTGTGAAGCTTCATAAGAATATTTTGTTAGTGGGAAACTCATTTTGGATTTAAAACTAATGGCTCTCCAAGATACTTAGAAGGAAGAGAAGCTCGATGAAAATCTAAAAACCAAGATAAATAGCACTAAATCCATTTCCTTACAACTAAAAATGAAAATGTTGGACTTTTCATTATTAACAAGCATACCCAAGGCATCCATAAAATTTAAGAGCAGGGAGCGAATCTCTTTTGCCTATTTAAGGGTTTGTTGACCAAATACATAGACATAATCAACAAATTTTTGAGTTTCGCAGGAAGTTCTTCACCATATAAATGTAACCCTCGAAGAACCTCTTTCCAACAAGAATTCTTAAAGAATCACCCAAGTCCTTCCATAGCTAGAATGAATAAAAATGGAGATAATGGATCATCTTTTCTGAGCCCACGAGATGGGTTAAAAGTAGTAGAGGGGGACCCATTAATCAATATAGATAAAAAAAGGTGTCAAAATAAGAGATCTGACCCAGGACATCTAATTCTAAGAAAAACCAAAAGCATCTAGGACCTGTAATAAGTAATCCTAGCTGACCCTATCATAGCCTTTGAAAAATCCAACTTAATCAGCATACCTTGCTTTTTCTAAATTTTGAGAGAGTGGATAATCTCTTGCATTGCAATAATTCCATCAAAAATCTTCCTTCCCTCTACAAAACCAATTTGTTCTGGAGAAATAAGCACCTTCAACAACAGTTTCAAATAGTTAACAATAAAAACAACAATCACTTTATAAATTACATGTCACAATGCAATGGTTCTAAAACCATTGGGATCTTATAATTTTCCAGCCTTAGGGATTAGGGTAAAAAAAGTAGCATTCAAACCTCTCCACATAGTTTGAAGTTTTCGAGATTCATCCACCACTTCATAAATATCCTTACCCAAGAAACTCCAAGTCTCTTTTAAAAAAATTCAATTATATCCATAAGGACCAGGTGCTTTATCATGGGGCATAACCATAATTACTTCCTCCACTTCATGAAAGTAAATCATTAGCATTAAAGGAGATTTCTAGTCCTAACTAACAAGTTTTGGAATGTATGCAGTAATTTTATTAATGGCAGATTATCGATTAAGTGAAGGCTTTGTTAGTACACCCCTATGATAAGCTATTAATTCCTCCTCAATCTCTTAATGTTTTAGCTTGTGTTGTCCATCGTTGCTAGTCAACGAAAAATGTGGTTCACATGCATGTGTTGAATCATATATTTGTGAAATAATTTAGAGTTCTTCTCCCCCTATTTTAACCATTGAACTCTAGATTTTTGACTCCATAATTTTTATTCTTGTTGTTTGTGTGTCTATAGTTTGTTTAGAGTAATCCCCTCTTCCATCACTAAATCAGGAGTGTGCCCTTCCATAATCATCCATTGTTGAATCCCTTTCATTTGACATTCCAATCTCCATTTTTCCTCCAAGACATGACCAAATTTTGTCTTATTCCATAGTCGGATATGATTTTTCAATTCTTTGAGTTCTCACTGTATGGTATGCATCTTAATTTTTACCTCAAATTGTAATTTTATACTACCATCCTTTGGCTTTCTCCAAAAAGATAGGAAACTAAAGCCAAAAAATCTCAAAACAAAAGGTTCTATTATGTGGGGCTTCTTTAAGATTAATTTCCAAACGAAATTGCAAATGATCCAACCCAAGACAGGGGAGAATAGTTTCTTCAAGAAATATATATTTGTCCAGCACTAATTCAAATACCAAAAATCGGTCTAAACGACTAACAACCTAGTGTTTACCCCCCACACCCCCCCCCCCCACCACTTTTGTTATTCCATGTAAAAATGGCATAATGGTTGGTACATCTACTAACTATAATTGTTATATAAATTCTAGAAAAGAGGCAGATTCCACGTGAAATTGAAAAAGCCTGCTCTTCATTTACTCCAAAACCTTAATAAGATTAAAGTCACCCCTTACAATACATAATGAGCCACGGATAAGAGATCTGTGAGTCTAAATATATATCAATAAAGTTATCTTCTTCCTTCTCGTGTGAGGACCATACATCGCTATTTAACAAACAATTTCCTTTGAACCAATATGCTAGAACTTTCTAGACAAAATGGAAGGGCTTGTCATCCACTATTGAAAAATTGCCTGCATTGGATTCCATAGAACTGTTAAACCTCCAGCAGTACCTTGTGCATCAATAACCATAATTTCACATCCCTTCCAACAATGATCATGAATTTCTTTTAACTTGTTAGAAATGTAGCAAGAAAAGCCTCTATTTGACTTGTGCCTTAGTCAAATGGACAAATTTGATTTTCCACATTAGCAGGATGACTTGGACTGCAGTTAGCTTGTGTGAAATTTCCTTTTCACTTAATTATATCAACATATTTGATATTTTAGGATTGGATTAGAGTTGTGCATGTAGTGATTGCTAAAATTTAGCAATCTAGTTCAATTATTTTTAGTTGAACTCAGTTAATTGAGTTCTAGTCATTAATAGAGTTAGTTGAAGGTAAATTGAGTATTTAAGACTGTTTTCAACTCAGTGATCTCTCAGTTAACGAGTCAATCAACAAAAAGTAGCCAAAACATGCATGGAATTCAAATTGCCTAGTTGGAGTGGAGGAAAAGGCACATTGTAATTATCAATTGTATACTAGTTGAATGTACATGCTTGGAAATTAAGCAGTTGATCAATTGATACTAGTCTTGTAATTTTGATATATTATGTTGCATTTCTTGCTCTTCTTCATGAGTCATGCTAGAGCTTTCAGGTTTCTTACTAGGTGTTTCCATTTTATTTCTTCAGGGCATCAATTAATGATAAATTTGTTTCACTATGCCCTTTGAATCACTTAAACTAATTTTTCATCCCAAAGTTATGCAAAATTTTAAAAAGGCTACACACCTTTTTTCGCTTTGTAGGAGCTCGATATTGAATCTATTGTATCTCTGTAATTACAGATCTCCAAGGCCTTACATTTTGTCCTACATTAGTCCTCTTTCCAATGCCACCAGTCTGATCGAAATTGGATTCTCCAAGGAAGAGTTATGCCCAATCTCCTAAGATGACCTGATTATGTACCTTTTTAGTAGAGCGAACTTATACAAAGTGTCACGGGTCACTATTTCGACCTAAAGAAATGAAAATGATACACAGAAAACTAAAGTATGTTCTCTTTCTGGAACTTCTAACTAAATTTCAATCTGATGCTCAAAGAGACAGTTATGATGATTTTCGCAAGGTTGCCTGTTTTGGATGTAATTCGGGAGCCTCCAAAAACCCTAACTTCCTTGGATCATATCTCTGAAAATTTAGCGAGAAAAGATCTCAAATTTAGACCTGAGATTTATCGAGAGTTCGACTCAAATGGGTTTTAATTTTATCTTCTGAAACATCGTAGAAAACAAATTCCGCGATGACTTGTTTGGAGCAACGAAACCATAGAATCCAAACCTCTTATACCAAATGTTAAGAAACTAGCTCACAAAAAGATAGAAAAGATAGATCAATGACTTTAAAATCAACCTCTTCGAGGGGGAAACCTCCTTTACATTACATAAATGAAAAATTCTTCGATGATACAAATGACAAAACCTCCTTTCTATATATTGGAGTCTAAGGTGTCATAATATAATTAAAGCCAACATGACAATAATAATATAAGGGCACAACAATAATAATAGTGGGCTTTTATGGGGCACAATAATAACAATATGGGGACAATAGGGGTACAAAAATAAAAATAAGGGCTACAATGACAATAATAATGGGGGAATCACTAATATTATAGGGATTTAACATGCCCCTCTCCTTCAAAAAAGTGTTGTCCTCAATGTTTGAGTAGTTATGGATTCTTCTGTAAAATTCTCATCTTCCCATGTGGAATATTCAGTGGGTAAGTTCTTCCACTTGATGAGATACTCCGAAATTTATAGATTTCGTAGCCGTGAATTTCTTATTTCTGTCACTGCTTCAGGTTCCAATATGATTTCTACTTCCTCGTTAAGTTATGGCAATATTTTTTGAACTGGGAGCTTGTCACCTATAACCTTCTTTAAGCATGAAACATGTAAAATTGGGTGCACTTGAGAAGCTGCAGGAAGATCCAATTTGTATTCCATAGTACCAATATTTTGCAACACCTTGTACAGACCATAATACTTTGGTGATAATTTATTATCCTTCTTAGCTTGTTTGAGAGACATTTGTTTATATGGTTGTAGTCGTAGACATACCCAGTCACCTACATCAAAACTTCTTTCGCTACGATGTTGATATACTTGTTGTTTCAATCTATTATGTGCCAAATTTAGGTGATCCTTTAAGAGTTGGAGAACTTGTTAATGCTCAATGTGATCTTCCACTGCTTGAACCTTAGAATTTTCTCTTAAATATGATGTGATGGACAGTGGATAATATCCATAAAGTGCCATAAATGGGGTCATTTTTGCTGAAATATGGAAGGAAGTGTTATACCACCATTCAGCCAAAGGAAACCATTAGACCCATTGTGTTTGTTTATCAGATACAAAGCAACGAAGATATCCTTCCAAACATTTGTTTACTATCTCAGTTTTCCATTGGGTTGACGATGATAAGATGAGCTATGAGCTAGCTGAGTAGCAAGACAAGAAAATAATTATGTCCACAAATTTCCAGTGAAAATGGATCTCTATTGCTCACAATAATCTTTGGGTTTCCATGTAGATTTTGAATTGTTTCCATAAATATAGTAGAAATTGTATTGGCTTTAAATGGATGAGATAATGCACAAAAGTGTGCATACTTGGTAAGTCTGTCAACTACTACCATGATGACACCCTTTCCTTCGAACTTGGGTAAACCTATGATAAAATCCATTGTAACCTCCTCCCAATGTTGACTTGGAATGGATAAAGGTTGTAATAGACCTAGGGTCTTAATTGTTTCAACTTTATTTTGATTGAAAACCAAACATTCCACCACAAACTTTTGAATATCAAATTTAAGGCCATCCCAAAAAAAATCCTTCTTAACCCTATGTAAAGTTTTTAAAAATCCTGAGTGCCCTCCTAAGGGAGAGGTGTGCAATTCCATAAGAATATTTTGTTTGAGTTGGGAATTATTACATAGGTATAAGCAATATTTGTACCATAACGAATCATTTTTCCAGCTAAATGTATTAGATGTACTTGGATCTTGTTGTAACTTTTGAATGAGTGCCCACCCTTCTTCGTCATTCTTCCATTCATCCCTTGCTTTGTTTATCCAATCTGGTAGAAATGGCACAAAGCAATGCTTCCACATCCTCATCCTTTCTTGAGAGTGCATCTACCACAACATTTTTCTTCCCTTTTTTGTAGATGATTTCAAAGTCATAACCCAACATCTTTCTGACCCATTTCTTTTGCTACTCTGAAGATAATCTTTGTTCTAAAAAGAATTTAAGACTATCATGCTCCGTTTTTACCTTGAAATGTCTTCCTATTAGGTAGGGTTGCCATTTCTTAAGTGCATGTTGTGTTGCCAACATTTCCTTCTCATAAATAGCTTTGTGTAAATAATTTTCTTTGATTAGAAGGATTTATAAAGCAATGGATATTTCTTCTTGCATTAAAACAACACCAATTCCATTTCCTGAGGCATCACATTCAACAAAAAAGGTTTTTGTGAAGTTCGACGTAGCTAAGACTGGTGCTTGGTACATTGCCTCTTTAAGATGTTCAAACGCCTACGTTTCTTCTGGATTCCATGAAAATGCATCTTTATTCAATGATGTTGTTAGAGGTTGTTATGAAACCAGCTCACAAAAATATAGAAAAGTTAGATCAACGCCTTAGAATTCAGCCTCTTCGAGGGGGAAACCTCCTTTACATTACATAAATGAACAATTCTTCGATGATACAAATGAAAAAACCTCCTTTCTATATATAGGATTCTATGGGGTCACAGTATAACCAAGCCGACCTAACAATAATAATATAAAGACACAAAAATAGCAATAGAGGGATTCTATGGGGCATAGTAATAACAATATGGGGACAATAGGGGCACAACAATATTAATAAGGGATACAACTACAATAGTAATGGGGGAATCACTAGTATTATAGGGACCTAAGATGCCCCTCTCCTTCAAAAAAGTGTTGTCCTCAACGCTTGAGTAGTTTTGGATGCTTCTGTATAAAATTCTCATCCTCCCATGTGGAATATTTAGCAGATAAGTTCTTCCACATGATGAGATACTCCGAAATTGATCGATTTCATAGATGTCAAGTTGTTGTTTCTGTGACTGCTTCCCGTTCCAATATAATTTTTCCTTCCTCATCAAGTTATGGCAATATTGTTTGAACTATAAGCTTGTCGCCTATAACCTTCTTTAAACATGAAACATGGAAAACTGAGTGTACTCGAGAAGCTGCAGGAAGCTCCAATTTGTATGCCATAGTACCAATATTTTGCAACACCTTGTACAGACCATAATACTTTGGTGATAATTTATTATCCTTCTTAGCTTGCTTGAGGGACATTTGTTTATATGGTTGTAACTGTAGGAATACCCAGTCACCTACATAAAAAATTCTTTCGTTGTGATATTGATATTCCTATTGTTTCATTCTATTCTGAGCCAACACGAGGTTATCCTTTAAGAGATGGAGAACTTGTTGTTGATGCTCGACGTAATGTTCCACTGCTTGAACCTTAGAATTTTCTCTTAAATATGATGTGATGGATGGTGGCTGATATCCATAAAGTGCTACTATGGAAGGAAGTGTTATACCACCATTCAGCCAGAGGAAACCATTTGACCCATTGTGTCTATTTATCAGATACAAAGCAACGAAGATATCCTTCCAAACATTTGTTTACTATCTCAGTTTTCCCATCAGATTGAGGATGATAAGATGAGCTATGAGCTAACTGAGTACCAAGACAAGAAAATAATTCTGTCCAAAAATTTCCAGTGAAAATGGGATCTCTGTCACTTACAATAATCTTTGGGTTTCCATGTAGCTTTTGAATTGTTTCCATAAATGCAGTAGAAACTGTACTAGCTTTAAATGGATGTGATAATGCACAAAAGTGTGCATACTTGGTAAGTCTATCAACTACCACCATGATGACACTCTTTCCCTTAGACTTGGGTAAACCTGTGATAAAATCCATTGAAACATCCTCCCAACATTGGCTTGGAATGGATAAAGGTTGTAATAGACCTAGGGTCTTAATTGTTTCAACTTTATTTTGTTGGAAAACCAAACATTCTGCCACAAACTTTTGAATATCCGATTTAAGGCCATCCCAAAAAATTTCCTTCTTAACCTTGTGGTAAGTTTTTAAAAATCCTGAGTGCCCTCCTAAGGGAGAAGTGTGCAATTCCATAAGAATATTTTGTTTGAGTTGGGAATTATTACAGAGGTATAAGCGACCTTTGTACCATAACGAGTCATTTTTCCAGCTAAATGTATCAGATGTACTGGAATCTTGTTGTAACTTTCGACTACGTTCCCACACTTCTTCGTCATTCTTCCATTTCTCCCTTGCTTCGTTTATCCAATCTGGTTGGATAATATAAATGGCGCACAACAATGCTTCCACATCCTCATCCTTTCTTGAGAGTGCATCTGCCACAACATTTTGCGTCCCTTTTTTGTAGATGATTTCAAAGTCATAACCCAACATCTTTGTGACCCTTTTTTGCTGCTCTTTAGAGGATAATCTTTGTTCTAAAAATTATTTAAGGCTATCATGATCCGTTTTTACCTTGAAGTGTCTTCCCATTAGGTAGGGTCGCCATTTCTTAATTGCATGTAGTATTGCCAACATTTCCTTCTCATAAATAGCTTTGTGTAAATACTTTCCCTTGATTGGACGACTTTCAAAAGAAATGGGTCTTTCATCTTGCATTAAAACAACACCAATTCCATTTCCTGAAGCATCACATTCCACAATAAAGGTTTTTGTGAAGTCCGGTGTAGCTAAGACCGGTGCTTGGCACATTGCCTCTTTAAGATGTTTGAAGGCCTTTGTTGCTTCTGGAGTCCATGAAAATGCATCCTTCTTCAATAATGTTGTTAGAGGTGCTGATATTTTCCCATAATTCTTAACAAACTTGTGATAATACCCTATAAACCCGAGAAATCCTCGCAGATGCTTTATGGATGTGGGGATTTTCCATTCCTTAATGGCTTTAATTTTGCTAGGGTCTACCTTAAATCCTTCATGAGATACAATATGACCCAGATATTCCACCTCTTGTACTCTAAAGAAACATTTGGATATTTTTGCATATAATTGTTTCTCCTCCAATAATTGTAGCACCTTGTCAACATGTTCAACATGATCCTTCCAAGACTTGTTGTAGATTAGTATATCATCAAAAAATACTAACACAAATTTTCTAAGGAAGGGTTTGAAAATGGAATTCATCAAACCTTGAAATGTAGAAGGTGCATTGGTAAGGCCAAAAGGCATGACCAAAAATTCATAATGACCCATGTTGTTTTCGGAATGTCTTCAGTCTTCATTCTGATTTGATGATATTCTGAATGAAGATCCAACTTGGTGAAGTAAATTGATCCATGCAATTCATCCAATAATTCATCAATGACAGGAATGGGAAACTTATCTTTAATAGTGAGCTTGTTGAGCTCCCTATAATCCAGACACATGTGCCATGATCCATCCTTCTTGTGCACCAATACTACTGGAGCAGAGAAAGAACTTTGACTAGGCTGAATTATACCAGCCTCTAACATTTCTACAACCATACGTTTAATTTCACTCTTTTGGGCATAGGGATATCTGTACGGCCTAATGTTTGGAGGAACACTTCCTGGAATCAAATGAATAGCATGATCATGATCACGAATAGGTGGGCGACCTTTGGGAGTCTCAAATACCTTGGAATGATTGTCCAAGACTTTTTGGTGATCTGGAGAAATAGATGATTTTGATGTGGAAACATCTAGCGAACATAATTGTGCAATTACACCTTGTTGTTCCTTTTTTAGAGGCTTTGTCATACCATTAGAGCTGATTATCTTTCTCAGTTTCTCTGTAATACCCCTTAATTCAACTTCCTTTCCTTCCATAGAAAATTTCATGAAAAGTTCTTGAAAATTAAAAGCTATTGTAGCCATTGGACTCCTAGTACAATGTCAGCACCTCCCGTTGGAATGGAAAGCATTGGGCTATTCAATACATATTCTCCCATGGATAGCTTGATATTATGGCACTTTCCAGAGAAATTTATGGTTCCTCCACTTGCAACAATCACTTGACACTCTGGTGTTGGATATAGGAAGAAATTCAATTCTTTTGCTATCTTACAATGAATAAAATTGTGGGTACTTCCTGAATCAATCAACACTATTACATTTTTCTTCTTGATATGTCCTTCTATATTGATAGTTTGAGGAGTGGTAATTCTAGCCAATGCATTAAAAGATATGGTTGGATTCATTACTTCTTTATCTAGGGTTTGTTCCTGCAGTACATCCTCTTCTTTTTACATCTCTTGTTCCTTTTCTTCCTCCTCTTCACAATCTATGTAGAATAATTTCTTCTCAGCACACTTATGACCTTTAGTGTATTTGCTATCACAACTGTAACAAAGCCCTTTTGCTCTTTTTTCTTCTAATTGTTGTGGTGTCAACCTTATAGGTTGTGGAAGGCTAGGGGCAACAACACTTCCATATTTATAATTGTGAGTGGTAGGCTTCCTGGTTACCGTAATTTTGCTTTCCATTTTTCTTGCTAATCTGAATACCTTCTCCAATGAATCAGGTTCCCAAAGGTGAACCTTATGTTGGATATTATCCTTTAAAGTCCCTAAGAACACATCAATCATATGCTCCTCTGGAATATCTTTTACCCTTATGTTCAATTTTTGGAAGTCCTCAATGTGCTCCATCATTGAACCCTTTTGTTTGAGACTTATCAATTGGCTAAAAAAAGTGTTGCTTTTTGTATCCTCATAATGTGCTGTCATTTCTTCCGTAAAAATTGCCCAAGTGACAATTTGTTTATGAGAGCAAAGCCATCGATACCATACAAACTGATTTGGTTCCAAATATAAAGTTGCAATACGTACCTTTTGTGTGTTTTTCACATTATGGAGATTGAAAAATTGCTCCATCTGTAGTATCCATGTTGCAGGATCTTTGCCATCAAACTTCCTCATATCTATTTTTGGAATATGGTGGTTCTTTGATCGAACATTAGAGTCTATGAAATCATGATTAACATTTATTTTGTTCTCATTATGAGTTTCCTTTACTACCCTTTCACTATTAGTAAGAATTTCTTGTAGAAACTTTGTCAAATCTATCTTCAAATCTTCCATGCCTGTCTTCAAATCTGTCTTCAATTTTTCCATGCTTGTCTTCAAATCTGTCTTCAAATCTATCTTCAAATCGTCCATCTTAGATTCCACATCATTCATCTTAGATTCTACATCTTTCTTTAAACCATCCATCTTAGATTCTATTACTTTTTGTGCGAGTGACATTTATTGCACTTGGTCTCGTAATTTTGATATATCATGTTGCATTTCTTCCTCTTCTTCATGAGTCATGCTAGAGCTTTCAGGTTGCTTACTAGGTGTTTGCATTTTCTTTCCTCGTGGCATCAATTACCAATAATTATGCTTTACTATGCCCTTTGAATTCCTTCAAACTAATTTTTCAAACCAAGCTTATGCAAAAATTAAAAAAACTACACACCTTTTTTCACTTTGTAGGAGCTCGATATTGAATTTGATGTATCTTTGTAATTTCAGATCATCCAGTTCTAAAATTGTGACCTGCAGTAGCCCTCTGTGTCCTCTTTCCAATGCCACTAGTCTGATCAAATTTATATTTTCCAACAAATAGTTATGCACAATCTCCCAAGATGACCTGATTATATACCTTTTCAGAAGAGCGAACTTGTATGAAGTGCCACGTGTCACTAGTTTTACCTTCGGATCTAAAAGATATAAACAAGAAACTATAGTCCGTCCTCTTTCTGTAACTTCTTATGAAATTTTAATCTGATGCTCAAAACAAAAGTTATGAGGATTTTCCCCAGGTCACCTGTTTGGAATGTAATTCGGGAGTCTGCAAAAAGACCAAATTCTGCAGATCATATCTCCACAAATATAGCACGAAAATCTCTGAAATTCGGGACCAAGGTTCAGAACGATTTCAGCCAAAAAAGGTTTTTGCTTTAGCATTTGAAACGTCACAGAAAAAAGTTATAGCGCAAATTCCATGATGACCTGTTTGGAGTAGTGAAACCCTAGAATCCAAAGCTCTGATACCAAATGTTATGAAACCAGCTCACAAAAAGATAGAAAAGATAGATCAACACCTCGGAATTCAACCTATTCAAGGGGGCAACCTCCTTTACATTACATAAATGAAAAATTCTTCGATGATACAACTGAAAAAACCTCCTTTCTATATATAGGAGTATATGGGTTCACAATATAACCAAGCCGACCTAACAATAATAATGTAAAGGCACAAAAATAACAATATGGGGACAATAGGGGCACAACAATATTAATAAGGGATAAAACTAAATTAGTAATGGGGGAATCACTAATATTATAGGGACCTAAGAGAGGTGTTGTTATTCTCCCGTAATTCTTAACAAACTTGCGATAATAACCTGTCAACCCTAGAAATCCTCGCAGATCCTTTATGGATGTGTGGATTTTCCATTCCTTAATGGATTTATTTTTTCTAGGGTCTACCTTAACACCTTCATGAGATACAATATGACCCAGATATTCCACCTCTTATACTCCGAAGAAACTTTTGGAGCTTTTTTCATATAATTGTTTCTCCTCCAATAGTTTGAGCACCCTGTCAACATGTTGAACATAATCCTTCCAAGAATTGTTGTAGATTAGTATATCATCAAAAAATACTAACACAAATTTTCTAAGGAATTGTTTGAAAATGGAATTCATCAAACCTTGAAATGTAGAAGGTGCATTGGTAAGGCCAAAAGGCATGACCGAAAATTCATAATGACCCTCATGAGTTCTAAATGTTGTTTTCGGAATGTCTTCAGTCTTCATTTTGACTTGATGATATCCTGAACGAAGATCCAAATTGGTGAAGTAATTGATCCATGGAATTCATCGAATAATTCATCACTGACAGGAATGGGAAATTTATCTTTAATAGTGAGCTTGTTGAGCTCCCTATAATCTGAACACATACGCCATGATCCATCCTTCTGGTGCATTAATACTACTGGAGCAAAGAAAGAACTTTCACTAAGTTGAATTATACCAGCCTCTAGCATTTTTGTAAGCATACATTCAATTTCACTCTTTTGGGCATAGGGATATCTGTAAGGCCTAATGTTTGGAGGAACACTTCCTGGAATCAAATTAATAGCATTATCATGATCACTAATAGGTGGGAGGCCTTTGGGAGTCTCAAATACCTCGGAATGATTGTACAAGACTTTTTGGAGATCTGGAGAAATAGATGATTTTGATGTGGGAACCTCTAGTAAACATAATTATGCAATTACGCCTCATTGTTCTTTCTTTAGAAGATTTGTCATTCCGTTAGAGCTGATTATCTTTCCCGATTTCCCTGTGATATCCCTTAATTCAACTTCCTTTCCTGAAGAAAAAAAATTCAAGAAAAGTTATTGAAAATGAAAAGTTATTGTACCCAAAGATTGTAGCCATTGGACTCCTAGTACAACATCAACACCACCCATTGGAATGGAAAGCATTGAGCTATTCAAAACATATTCTCCCATGGATAGCTTGATATTATGGCACTTTCCAAAGAAATTTATGGTTCCTCCACTTGCAACCATCACTTGACACTCTGGTGATGGATATAGGAATCAATTCAATTCCTTGGCTATCTTACAATGAATAAAATTATGGGTACTTCCAGAATCAATCAACACTATTACCTTTTTCTTCTTGATATGTCCTTCTATCTTGATAGTTTGAGGAGTGGGAATTCTGGCCAATTAATTACAAGATATGGTCAGATTCATTTCTTCTTTCTCTAGGGTTTTTTCCTGGTGTATATCCTCTTCTTTTTATATTTTTTATTCCTTTTCTTCCTCCTCTTCACAATCTATGTAAAATAATTTCTTCGCAGCACACTTATGGCCTTTAGTGTATTTTATATCACAACTATAACAAATCCCTTTTGCTCTTTTTTCTTCCAATTGTTGTGGTGTCAACCTTGTAGGTTGTGGAAGGATAGGGGCATCAACACTTCCATCTTTATAGTTGTGAGTGGTATGCTTCCTTGTTGCCATAATTTTTCTTTCCATTTTTCTTTCCAACCTGAATGCCTTCTCCAATGAGTCAGGTTCCCAAAGGTGAACCTCGTGTTGGATGTTATCCTTTAAAGTCCCTATGAACACATCAATCTTATGCTCCTCTAGAATATATTTTACACTTATATTCAATTTTTGGAAGTACTCAATGTGATCCATCTTTGAACCCTTTTGTTTGAGATTTATCAATTGGCTAAAAAAGGTGTTGTTTTTTGTATCCTCATAATGTGCTATAATTTCTTCCGTAAAAATTTCCCAAGTGAAAATTTATTTACGAGAGAAAATCCATCGATACCATACAAACTGGTTTGGTTCCAAATATAAAGTTGCAATGAGTACCTTTTGTGTGTTTTGCACATTATGGAGATCAAAATATTTCTCCATCTGTAGTATCCATGTCACGATATCATTGCCATCAAACTTCCTCATATCGATCTTTGGAACATGGTGGGTCTTCAATCGAACGTTAGAGCCTATGAAATCATGATTAACATTTATGTTTTTCTCATCATGAGTTTCCTTTACTACCCTTTCACCATTAGTAAGCATTTCTTGTAGCAACTTTGTCAAATCTATCTTCAAATCCCCCATTTTTTCTTTCAGTTTTTCTTCTATACCATCCATCTTAGCATCCATGCCATTCATCTTAGCTTCCATGCTATCCATATTAGCTTCCATGCCATCCATATTAACTTCCACTCCATTTATTTTAGCTTCCATGCCTTTCTTTAAACCATCCATCTTAGCTTCTATTACCTTTTGTGAGAGTGAAATTTGTTGCACATGGTCTCGTAATTTTGATATATCATGTTGCATTTCTTCCTCTTTTTCATGAGTCATGCTAGAGATTTCAGGTTGCTTACTAGGTGTTTCCATTTTCTTTCTTTGAAACATCAATTAATGATAATTATGCTTCACTATGCCCTTTGAATCATTTCAAACTAATTTTTCAACCCAAAGTTATGCAAAATTTTAAAAAGACTACACATCTGTTTTCTCTTTGTAGGATATCAATATTGAATCTATTGTATCTATGGAATTGTAGATCTCCAAGGTCTTAACTTTTTTCCTGCATTATTCCTCTGAGTCCTCTTTCCAATGCCACTAGTCTGATCAAAATTGGATTCTCCAAGAAAGAGTTATGCCCAATCTCCCAAGATGACTTGATTATGTACTTTTTCAGTAGAGAGAACTTTTATGAAGTGCCATGCGTCACTGTTTTGACCTTAGGATCTGAAAACGATACAAAGAAAACTAAAGTCTGTCCTCTTTCTGAAAATTCTTATGAAATTTCAATTCGATGCTTAGAGAGAATGTTATGATGATTTTCCCAAGGCCACCTATCTGGGATGTAATTCGAGAGCCTGCAAAAACCCTAACTTCCTTGGATCATATCTCCAAAAATATAACGAGAAAAGATATGAAATTCAGACCTGAGGTTCATCGAGATTTCAACTCAAATAGATTTTATTTTGAGCTTCTGAAATGTTATAGAAAAAAATTATAGTGAAAATTCTGCAATGACCTATTTAGAGCATCAAAACCCTAGAATTCAAACCTCTCATACTAAATGTTAAGAAACTAACTCACAAAAAGATAGAAAAGATAGATCAATGACTTCAAAATCAGTCTCTTTGAGGGGGAAACCTCCTTTACATTACACAAATCAACAATTCTTGGATGATACAAATGAAAAAACCTGCTCTTTATATATATGAGTCTAAGGTGTCCCAAAGTAATCAAAGTCAACATGACAATAATAATATAAGGGCACAACAATAAAAATAAGGGATACAATGAGAATAGTAATGGGGGAATCACTAGTATTATAGGGACCCCACAATCCCTTAGTCAAATGGAGAAATTTGGTTTTCTACATCAGCAAGATGACTTGGATTGCAGTTAGTTTGTGTGAAATGGCCTTGTCACCTAGTTAGATCAGCAAATTTGATCTTGTAGGCTTAAAGTAGAGTTGTGCATTAGTGATTGCTAAAATTTAGCAATCCAGTTCAGTTATTTTCAGTTGAACTCAGTTAATTGATCTCTAGTCATTAATCTTACTATTGTGAAAGATGTATGTGCTTAGTCTATGCATGTACTTTTTTTATTGATATGACGGGAAGATTCAGATAAATTCATTAAAAAAAATAATATATGTATATAGTTATTAAAACTAACACCATAACATTTTCTTAAAATAAATTACCATAAATCAATGCACTGGGTCTTATAGACTCTTATGACTAGTGTATTTTAGTGCTAGAGCCCTTATTAACAGAGTTAGGAAAGTCAATATTTATCAATTTGACTAAGAACTTCCTCCATGGGGCAGGAACACATGTACTAGACCATGTACAAAAAGGAATAATTGTCAAGCCCACATGTATGAATTTAAGACAAGAATTTCACATTAAACATTTAAATAATATTTATGTTCAATTATTTCGAAACAAAGGTTATTAGATACTAGGTTGCCTATTCTAGTGCAATATAAGAATATGCCACTAAATGAAAGCAAGTAAATGAATAAAGTTTATATAAATATTTAAAAATAAAATTAACTATAACATGCTAGAGGATATCATAATAGTTGAATTTACTTGAATGTATGTATGCCACTAAATTAAATCACGAAAAATTATACAAGTTCGATACACATATTTAATAGTAAAATCAAATATAACATGCTAAAGCATGCTATAATAGTAGAGTTTGTTTGAATGTCTCATGTGGTTGTGTGGAGCAATAGGTGGGTTGATCTTGATGTTGTGGAAAACATACACATTGAGTTTGTGTTCATATCATTTGATCATGATGGCATGGAAAACATACATTTTGATTGTGTGCACCTTTCATTTGATTAAAATGATGGGGATATCAATTTAAAATCAATCACTAACAATTGATGCACTACATCCAACCCTCTAAACAATGACTACCCTCTAAACAATGTCTACCAGTATTCGAGCTCCTACCAATGTAGTTTTGAAAATTAAGATGATCCATCCAACCATTAAATCCCTCACCCAAGTGGGAGGAATACCTATACTAGCCCTTGTACCATTTTTTTTTAATCAATCCCACATCTGTGAACTTAACACAACATTTTGCATTAAACATTTAAACAAGATTCACATTTGGTTTTACCTTAACCATAATTATGACATAGACATGCCATTCACACTAAAATAATAGGACACTAAATTCATGCACAAAAATGAGTCAAGTTCAATATATACTGTTTTTTTTTTTTGTAAGCTATGATGGTACTCTTTCTATTACTTGATCAACAGAACATTACATCGTTTCAAAAAACAGTTTCTGCCCGCCCTCTAGGGGAAACCGGGTCATAACGCCACCTATAGTTTTTAAGTGCAGCCCAAAAATAGTAGGTCCACTGTCTGATAGTCTTAGCTAGATAAACTATGCAATCTTGAAACTTACTGAAACTGTTACTAAAACTACTGCTCTGTACTACATACTTTTTCCTATCTTTAACATATACAAAGCTATAACCAAAAAAATTGTTGCATTTTCTAAACATATCTCAAATCAGTCATTGCCGCCATCAGGTTGCTGGTTCGCTGCTTCCGCTGGCCCTGGCTGGTCCCGATTCAGCATTTGCTGGATAGCATCCAGTTTCTCCTCCTGTTTTATCATTGCTATGCGAAGGAAGCGCAGTTCTCTGCGGATGTCTGGATCCCCCTTAGCCAGTGCAACCATCTCTCTGGCCACTTGTTCCAACGCCTTGGCCATAAGCCCCTTCATCACCCAATAGATGTGAAGCGACTGTTTGAATAATGATATACGCCCTCTGGTATGACCCGGGTCGTGGAGGAGAAAATCCCATTCTTCCATCTCCTCATCGGATTGCTCCTGAAGCGATTCCTCTTCAAGATGCTGCATGACCCTACGCACTGCCGGGTTGGAATTACGGAGGAAGGCCTGCTCAGCCCTTCGAACTCTGTGGTTAACCGTCTCCTTCTGCTTTCTGCTTTTCCCCTGGCCGCGCCTGGAAGTCTCCCCTTCCTCCTTCCCTTTCCCCCTCTGACCTCCGGTTCTTTTTCCCTCCCGGTCCTTTTCCTTGTCAGGAGTTGAGCTGCGCTTCCTCATTCCGTAGCGTCGGACCTTCGAATCCCGTAATTCAGACTGGTCCGCCTTCGCCTGCTCTTTTTCTTCCTCAGCCAAGTTCTTATGGTGGCGCCTACGTTCACTCACTGCGCCCGGGATCGAGTCTTCTTCCGAGTCATCCTCAACCTCCCACACTTTGAAAGGAGGTTCCTCCTGCATAATGACTTTGCCTTTTCGGCTTCTGTCCTCCTCCCCTGCACTCTGTTGCTCCTCCGCTTGTCTCCGTTTCTGTCTAGTTTCCATATTGTCCGAAGGTCTGACGCACCTCGTTCTCTGGTTGCCTGGGATTATCGTTGTTCTCTGATGCCGCTCGATGGGAACTTCCACACTTACCCAAATTAGGAGCTCACAAAATGCCTTCACAATCGGCCATCTTTGATTATATATCGAATTCCTTGCCTCGGAGAACCAATTTAGACCGGTTTTCGAATGCCGCCGGTAGCTCTCCGGTGAACCCCTACTCTCGACCATCATATCGTTGTTAATCCCCTCTGTTGTGAAGTCAGGCGAACCGCAACCATCACCTCTCATAGTTCGGACATTAATTATCTTTCCTTGTGTGTACTTATGCCTAACCACTCCTCCCGCCGCCGCTGTACTGTCACCGAAATTCTGATCCTTCATCCTGCAGCCTGAAATGATGATTTTATCAAATCTCAAATGAACCATATTCTTGAGACGGGGTCTCCACTTCCCCCTGTTAGTCCAACTCACTGATCCGTACATTGCCGCCGCTGTACTGTCACCGAAATCCTGATCCTTCATCCTGCAGCCTGAAATGATGATTTTATCAAATCTCAAATGAACCATATTCTTGAGACGGGGTCTCCACTTCCCCCTGTTAGTCCAACTCACTGATCTGTGCATTGTCATTTGCGGCGTGATCATGATCAACCTTAATTAGGTCCGCCAACTCCTTCCATTCCCTGTTACCCTCCACGGCTCTCCACTGACTATCTATTGTGCTACCACGTCCTCTGCAGCCCCAATTGGCTAGCCAATCCGCTGCCTGATTCCCTTTTCTACGAACATGACTGATGAGTCTGTAGTCGATGCGTTTAATCAAGCCTGCAATTTCTTGAATAATGCCCGCAGTCCGCCAGCTTTTGGTGACTTTCTCCCATCCCTGCCCGTTATTGAGCCTCCTCAGCATGTCCACAGCAATCTTCGAGTCCCCTGTAATTTCCAGATTGGTATAACCATTCCTGATGGCAATTCGTAATCCTTGATGCAGGGCCCAAAACTCGGCTTCGTTATTGGTCATCTGCCCTCCCCAGTCTGCAAAAATCCACCTTACTTGGTTATTGCTGTCTCTGAAAATCCCCCCGAAGCCAGCTTCGCCCGGGTTTCCCTTCGAAGCCCCGTCGAAGTTTAGCTTAACAAAGTGATCTCTCGGGTATGTGAACTTATCTGGGCTTTGAATTCGCATATCATGGCTGGCCGAACATTTAAAGTGAACCATCTCCAGTTTTAGATTTAACTTGCTCAGAATTTCTTGTTCTTCTGGGTTAGTCTTCCAGTCATCACTCTCCCATTTATCAACTAGGATAGTTTCCCGCATACTCTCGACCACCCGATCCCAAATTACCTCTGGATCTTTAGCAGAATTCTGAAAAACCCTTCTATTTCTCTCCTTCCAGACCATCCAGAGAATAAAGGGAGATATAAGATTCCATGCCCTCTGGACAACCTTACAGTGGAAGGTTTCCTTGTTCCACTGGAAAACCAATTCATTAAATTCTCTGATGTTAAATCCTGGTCTGTTGAACAGTCGTTTGGTAATCATCCAGAGCTTCTCTGTATAAGGACATCCGACCAACAAATGATCTCTGGTCTCGTCATCGTTGTTGCACAGGTAACATCGTGAAGGGCCCTTGAATCCCTTCTTCTGGATACGATCCCAGGTCAGAATTTTATTTTTTGAGGCTAACCAAACAAAAATGGACACCTTTGGCCACCAGTTATTTTCCCATATTGTTTTCCATTCCAAATTCCTGTCACCTCTGTTTTGAGAATCCATTAGATAATAAGCCTCTTTGGTTGTAAATGTCCCCTTCATAGAGTTCCCCCACCGGAGGATGTCTTTCCCATGTCGAACTCTGATTTTCCTTGATCCCATTTCTTTCCTGTAAAGTTCTTGGAGATCTGAGTTAAGCTCCCGATCCCATTCTGTCGGGTCCTCCCAGACTCTCCATCCCTCCAACAAGTCATTTACTTTCCAATAATCTTTTACACTAGTTCTGTTTCCTTCAATTCTGCCACGGACCTGGAGGAGGTTCTGAATACTGTTCAGTCTTTCTCGTTGTTGCCACCTATCTTCCCAGAAGTTGGCCTCTGTGCCCCCCCGGATTTCCCAGAAAGTATGTTTGTCAATCAGATCTCTGTTTTGAGAGGCTAATTCCCAAATAGTGGAGCCTTTGGGGATTTCCTGTTGCCTTATGACATCGACCGGAGAGTTTGGCATTCTGTATTTAGTCCTCCATATGATTTTCCAGAGATCATTTCCACCACTGAGCCATCTCCACCACAGCTTGGCTCCCAGGACCCTGTTAAGAACTTCCGGGTCCCTTAGACCCAATCCTCCTTTCTCTTTTCTTTCTGTTAGCTGACTCCACGAGACCAGGGCCCATTTTTTCTTTTGATCAGATCCACTCCATATGAATTTCCTTATGATTTCCCTGATTTTAGCACAAACCCCTGCTGGGGCAGCCATAATCGATAATGGGTAAATAGGGATAGCCTGAAGGACCGACTTGGCAAGAACAACTCTGCCAGCAATATTTAGAACTCTGAAGGCCCAATTTGCAACCTTGTTGTTTAGTTTGTCCAGTACCCCTTGCCAGTTTTTCACCCTTTTAGAAGTGAAGTCTAGAATATTACCCAGATATTTAGTAGGTAATTCCCCCCTTTTGAATCCTAGAATTCTGATTAGATGGGACTTGACCTGATCCATTGTGTTGAAGATGAAGATACAAGATTTGTCCTTATTGATTTCTAACCCGGAGGCCTCTGTAAACAGATCCAGGATTCTCCTTAGATGTTGGACTTCTCTTACCGTTGGTTCTCCAAACAACATAATGTCGTCAACAAATTGTTGATGAGTCAGAGGCAGGTTGTTTCCCCAAATTTGCAATCCTTTGATTCTATTTGCTGCTCTTTCTTGTTTGATGAATCGACCTAGTCCTTCAGCGGCTAGAATAAATAGAAATGGGGACAAAGGATCTCCCTGTCGAATCCCTCTAGAAGCATTGAAAGTTTTTGAGGGGCTTCCATTAACCAGGATAGAAAAGTGAGGAGAGGAGATCAGGTTGTGGATCCAGGCAATCCATCTTTGGTGAAAACCAAATCTCTCCAGGACAGTTTCCAGATACTTCCAGTTTAATCTATCATATGCTTTGGATAAATCTAATTTGATCATCATTCCTTTTTGCTTTTTAACTTTTAAGGAGTGGATGACCTCCTGAGTTACAACAAGACCATCAAGAATCTGCCTGCCTTCCACAAAACCTGTTTGTTCAGCCGAGATTAAAATGTCCAAGAGGGGTTTTAATCTCTTGGCAATCAGGGAAGTGATCATTTTGTAAATGACATTACAAAGTGCTATAGGTCTGAAGCCATTAGCCCCTTCTTGGTTGTCTCCCTTCGGAATGAGGGCATAAAAGGTAGAATTAAGAGCAGGCCAGACCTTTTGATTTATCCTTGATTCTTCCACTAGATCCAGAATCTCTCGTCCCAAGAAATGCCAGCCTGCCTGGTAAAAGTCCACTGTGAAGCCATCCGGCCCAGGAGCTGTCCCTTTCTTCATTGCCTTCACCACTTCCTCCAACTCTTCTAAGGTCACGGCCCTCATAAGCGCTTTGTTTTGGTCCTCAGTGACCAAGCTGGGAATAGCTGAGCAGATCTCCTGTATGGCTCTCGTTCTATCGATTTGAGGTTCTGTTAAAATCTCTTTGTGGTGGTCCATCAGGACTTGTTCAATCTCGTTCTGCTCTACCACTCTTTCCCCGTTCTTGTCTTTTATCGATAGGATCCTGTTTCCCTGCCTGTGCTTGATCATAGCCTGGTGGAAGAATTTAGTGTTTCTTTCCCCCTCCCTTAGCCACTTTATCCTAGATTTTTGGCGCCATAGGATCTCCTCTTGCTTTCGTCTCTCTTCCAATCTGCCAAGGATTACCCCCTCCCTGTTTATGCTTTCCTCTGTTCTTCCTTCCAAAATTATCTTTTGCTGGAGATCTGCCATTTCCCCTTCTAGTTTTTGTTTATCTTCCAGAATGTTGCCAAATTCCTCCTTGTTCCATTTTTTTATTTTGCCTTTCAGCTCTTTCAACTTTAGCTGGAACGTGTGCATTCTACATCTGCCCTGACTAGTACATTGTTTCCACCAGTCCTCTACTTTCTTGATGAACTCAGGGTCCCTTAACCAAAAAGCTTCAAATCTGAAAGGCCTTTTCCCCTGAATCCTCTTGATATCAACCTCTAATCGGATCGGCCAGTGGTCAGATCCCAGAGATGGAATGATCTTGGCCTCCACAAAAACATCTTTGTTCATGATGGCTTCAGAAACTAAGAATCTATCCAATCTAGATGCAATTTGGTTTTTTCCTCCCCTTCTGTTGTTCCAAGTGTAAGTCCCATTAATGGTCTGGATATCAACAAGCCTAAGTTCCTCTATCATATCGTTGAAGCTGTCCATGAAGTGATCCCGCCTCCTAATCCCTCCTTTTTTCTCTTCCAAGGATCTGATCAAGTTAAAGTCTCCACCAATGATCCAAGCAGCTTCAGGGTAAAGTCTACGGACTGATTTGAAACTGTTTATGAACTGCTCTTTTTTCCCAGGGGAAGGGGGGCCATAGACCCCTGAAATAACCACCTGTTGTTTGGTTCCTACTATCCTACCCAGCCCAGTAAGGGCTCCGCTCATGCTGGACCAGTTATCTATGATGATTTCATTGGGGTTCCACAGGACTGCAATACCTCCTGCAGAACCGATTGCATCTTGCCCAATCACTTGATATTGTAATCTGCTTTTTTCTATTATTTGTTCAAGCTGTTGAACCGAAATCTTTATTTCCTGTAAGATCATAATACTAGGTTTCTCGTTTTTCAACTTATCCTTCATATACCTTTGTTTACCTCTACTATTCAAACCCCTAATATTCCAACTGATAACTATCATTTAAAACTTTTTGTATGAGGGGAAGAATACCTCCGACAGAGGTATCACCTTACCTGAGTTTATCAATATTTCTCCCACCGTCTGGATAGTTTCACTCATTGTTTTCCGGCCTCTTTTTCTGCTGTTTTTGCCAGAGCTGCCCATTCCTTTATCTTCATTCCCCTGCTCGCTTTCTATCATAGCTGGTTTATCCGGGGGCTCTCCTTTTTTCTCCTTGTATTTCTGAAATACTTCCTTATACAGCTGTTTTTGTTTTTCAGGTATGAACCTGCTATCCAGATACTTCCATTCCTGGAGTAACCTTCTCATGATTTTCTCCTCTTCTGCTTCATTTTCAGGCGGGTTTTCCACTTCCATCTGAGATTCCAGTTCTGTTTCTATTGACTTCTCCTCCGGTTTTTCTCTACTTGTTTTGCTTATATTTGTTTCTTTTCCTTTCTCCTCTCCAGCTATTTCCATGGGGGTGTTTTCCGGGTCCTCATCATCTTCCAGGTTTATTTCATATTCTTCATTTTCGCTCTGCAGTACCTGAAATTTGTTTTGATTTCTTGTTTGGCTGGGTTGCTTCTGAGGTTGGGTCTTTGGTCCCACTTTATTCTGCCGCTTTTTCCTTACTACCTGTTGAAAGCCTCTCTCCGGATCCTCCATTCTCTCAGTGGTTCTCTGTTGATCCGCCTGACTTTTCTTGGACTCTTCCTCTTTATTCAGAGTGCATTGCCTGTATAAGTGGCCATATTCATGGCATATGCGGCATCGGAAAGGGATATGTTCGTAATCAATTGGCTGCTTCCAGATTTCATCATGATACTCTACTTCGACATTTTCCGGGAGGGGGTCTGCCAGATTTATGTAAACACAGATTCTCGCATAAGCATTATATTTACCTCGTTTCGTAGCCTCTGCGATTTTGACAAAGCTCCCAATCGTGTTGCCTATTCCCTCCAGAATTTCAGGGTCCCAGAACTCATCAGGAAGCCCAAACAGTCTGACCCAGACTGGTGCATCAAGCATTTTCTCCTTTTCAGGGTTGTATCTCTCTTCCCAATATTTCATGAACAGGCCTGCATTGTTCAAGAAATATGGTCCCTCCTCAAAGATCCTGTTCTTATCTTCCAGATTGGAGAAGATTGCTGTGAAAAAACCTTGGGCTCCAAGCTTGAGATCTACCTGTCCCCTAGGTCTCCATCTCTGATCAATCCATCTGTAGAGTTCCCGCTCAGAAGGCCAATACCCAACAAATCTACATATTAAGGCATGGTCTCTCATGTAACAGTTATAATCCTCCAATTTGTTGTTGGGAACAACATACCTTGGCTGTTTTTGAGCCCTAGGTAGACATTTTCCTCTCATTCTTTTCTGCCACAGGTTGCCCATTACTGGGGCATGACTTTCCTTCTCAGTGTGCTGCTCTCCTCCTGTGCTCGTCTCACCTATTACCACATTTTTGAAGGAGGGGATCTCTCCCCCCCCCTTGGCTCTCCCATGTCGCTCAGGGCGTTTTCAGGGGTTTAGAATCCCGTTTGCCGTTGAAATCTCCTAAACCAACCCGTGCCTGCAATCTGGGGTTCACTGTCCCAGCGGATCTGAGAGCTCTTACCACCGTCTAAACCCGTCTGCAACCACTGTCAGCGTTGTCCGTTTGCGCAAACCCTAGCGCTCATCCCTCTTCATGAATCAGACCAATCCTTCAAGTTCAATATATACTGTTAAACATGTTATAACATATGAATTTATCCATGTTTGTTCATTGGGTGTGGTGTAGCAAGTTGGGTGCTTTCTTTGGGTTTGGGGGTAGAAAGTGAGGTGTGTTGATGTTGTTTTAATGGAATTCAACAATCCTAAGAGTGCATACTTACATTTGATTAACATGATGAAGAAATGGACAAATTCATTAGAAAAAGGTAATATATGTAGATTTAAAGTTATGCAAATATATATTTATTAAATGTGCAAACCGAACATAATATTTATGACTTTAAAATGTTGATATGTTTCATTCCATTCATGTTAGTCATCTTATTATTTTAAAATATCTCTATATAAAATAATATTAAAATTTAACTTCTTAAATTATGAATATGATATAAAACATTGTTTCCTTTTACTCTTTAATGTCCCTATGTCTTTCACAACTACCATATTATCATTTTTAGTTACATTGATACATTTACTAAACCTTCTTTAATGTCAAAATTCAACATAATTGATGAGGAACATAACATTTCCTTATATTCCAGCCAAGATGGATATCGCAATGCATCATGGCCATTCAAGGACATGTCATTTGAACATAACCCTGAAAGGAATGTTAGAAAGTGTTAAAACTTGTAAAAGAACATTGCAATGTTACACTAACATTGTATAATATAGTAATTTGACAATAAAAGGCAAAGATGGATGTTACAAGCTAAATAATCATAGGAAAACATCACAATAAAACTTAATATTGTTGAACTGAATGTGATGAACATATTCGAATGTTGCATTGCGATGAGCCTACCCAATGTCGCAATCCAACATGAATATCAATGAATCTTAACTATACTCTACCACAATCAACCACATCATAATAAACCATTTCCAACTAAACAAACCATGGTAACGTAAGTTAACCATGATAAACATCACTATATGAAGAAAAAATTAATTTTTTTTATAAACGAACAAAACTTTTAAGGAGCATGATATTGTGAAATAATCGTTGATGAACATAGTGATATGAAAAACTCTACTAAGATAAATGTTACACTATGATACAATGTAATAGAATTTTTTTCCAACATCACAATGTAATGAACATAACCCTTCATCGAAACATTCTTGACATCACTTTGTGACTAGCATAACTCAATGTTGCAATGTACCTAGCATAAGCACAAGGTCACAATGTGATGGACATATCCCAACATTTAATTTCAATATAATCCTTTACCAACAACACATTATGATGCAATCCAACATAACCCAATGTCACAATGTGACAAACAAATCATGATGTCACGTTTGAATTTATCCTTTCACAAATATTAAAAAAACTGTGATGCAATAAAATGTAACTCAACATTGTCATTTGACAAACATATCCTAACATCACAGTTGAACATAACCCTTCATCAACATCACATTGTGATGTAATACAACATTACCTAATGTTTCATTATGAAGAACATATATCATCATTGTAATGTGATGAACATGCCCCATAATGTGACATAACCAAACTTGACATTGTGCTAAACATAGCCCAATATTGTAATCATATGAATATAACCTTACATCACAGTCTAAAAAACATAACTCAATGTCATAACATAATGAAGAACATATGTCATCATTGTAATGTGATGAACATACCCCATAATGTGACATAACCAAACTTCACAATGTGGTGAACATAGCCCAATATTGTAATTAGATGAATATAACCTTATACCATAGTCTAAAAAACATAACTCAACGTCATAACATGACGAAAATAACCAAACATTTTAATGTGATGATCATAATATAATGTTGCATTGTGATGAACAAAACCTAATGTCATGATGTGACAAAAATAACTCAACATCACAGCTTGAAAAGCATAACATGATGTCATAATGTGTTGAACAAAACCCAACATCATAATGTGATGAACATAACCCAACATCATAATGTGAAAAACATAATGAACATAACCCAAGGGACATTATGATATGATCCAACCATTGTACAATATAGTCATGCATGATCAAGCACGTTCAAAAATAATAAACCATGGTTATCCATGGTAAACCATAGTTAAACATGATTACTCATGGTCATACATAGTTAACCAAATTCAATCATAGTCACCCGTGACAATGGTGACCATGTCGCCCATGGTCAAGATGGGCGACATGGTCACCATTGTCACGCATTGTCAACTAGAGCCTTTCATAAGAAATCATGGTCAAATGTGGTCCTACGTAGTCTACCTAGTCAATCATGGCCAAATGTACTCATTAATAGTCAAACCTCGTCATCTTTGGTCAACCATAGTCAACATGGTCAACCATAAGATACCTAGGGAAACCACAATCAACCATGGTCAATCTTGGTTAATATGGCCAATATGTTCAACCATAGTCAACCATACTCTATCTTAATCAACTATAATAAAATATGGATAACCATGGTCAACCATATATACCCATAATTAACCATCTCATTCATTTTTAATAATACTCATCCCTCATCAACTATATTCAACCTGGTTAACTATAGGTAACCATAGTCAACATGGTGAACCATAGGTAACCATTAATCAACATGGTCAACCATAATCCCATATGTCAGCCATAATGTACATGGCCAACCATAGGGAATCATGGACAACCATAATCAACCATGATCAATCATAACTGGCCATGATCAGCATGGGCAACATGGTCACCATTATCAAATGTTGTTAAGCATGGTCAATCATATGTTAGGATATTCCGACACATAGGATATAGTTAAGTTCAACTTGGTCTAGTATAGAGTTAGGTTAGAGTTAGGTAAAGTGTGTTTCTTTACCGTTGTACATTTTGTAACTTACAATCCGACGGTCACGATATGTAGTGATCTGACGGTTCACTCTCACCTCGGTATTACTGACACTTGATCCGTGGCTTGACACCCGATTGGTCCATGAGTTCTATTTAAAGCGCATGGAGGGTCATTGTTCGGGCAATCCATGCATGAGAGAAGCTTATGTAAATTTTCATTCTTTGATTAATAAATTGCCTGTAGTACCCACGTTGGGACAGGCCGTGGACTGTTTCCCTCCTTGCGCTCTGAGGGTTTTAACCACGTCAAAAATACTGGTGTATTGATTTGAGATCTGGTTGTGAGCGGTGTCCTTTTGGTATTCTTTCTGTGGAACTTACCCTGTAAATTCCTACATGGTATCGGAGCTATTTGAGGGCCGCGTCCGTTGGTGATCCAAATCTGAAGCCGGTAGAACTGCATGCGGCTGTCGTTTCCTAGATCTGTTGTTTCTGACTGCTTTCGGGCCGAGAGGACTGCTCTGTTGCATTCGGAGCATCTATTCCAGTGAGGAACCCCTTTCGTTTCACGCGAAAAGGTTTCCGGTAGCCCTAGCTGCATCATTTTTCAGATCGGGAGGTATACAGTGTTTCTTTTGCAGTTTACTGTTATTTTCTCTCTGCTTATTTCGGTCTCAGTTTATTTAGCCTTTTTTTTTAACCGGATCTATACCTTTCATTTCTGCGTATGCTCTTTGCCCTGCGACTCTGTGCGATCTGGGAAAATCAGAAACAGAAAGGAAGGATTTTTCTCATGCGTATGCTCTTTTCCCTGCACCTTAGTGTGATCTCGGAAAATCAGAAACATTGAGAAAAATATTTAGTTTTTCGGCTAAAGCTAACTTTGAGATTTTTTTTTTAAAATTTCTAGTTTTTTGGCTAAAGCTAACTTCGAGCCGCAAGGTTCGTTTTTCTTTGCATATTCGTGTTGGGTTTTGTGTTTTGTGTTTTGTAGGGAAAAAGAGCTTTCTCAAGGCAAGCACGCAAACCAAGGCCCCCCCCCCCCCCCTCTCTCTCTCTCTCTCTCTCTCAAATTTTTTGTATAGATCAATTGGTTCAAAGCTATTTTAAGAGAGTAGAGGTCTTGGGTTCAAGTCTCCATTTTGTGGGGGCGGATTTTTTCATTCCCGCACATTCGCGCACTTTGCCGGCAACGTCAACAATTTTTTTTCAAAAAGCCATAACTTCTTCATCCGGAAGCCTTTTTCAGAGCCGTTTTTTTTAAAACCGCCTATTTTTTCGAGATCTATCCATTGGAACACTTACTTTCAGCATCTTCAGCTTCAGTTTTTTTTAAAATGGAAAGTCCATGCCAAGTCATTCTTGACAGCACTAACTACTTCCAATGGGTAGAATACATGGAAGATTTACTTAGAAGTAAAGGTCTCTTCAGAATAGCCACAAACCAAGAGAAGAAACCAAAAGATGAAGACAAGGCGGCAAAATGGGAAAATAGACAAGATCAAGCACGTGGTTTGATAGGGATGTCTATTTCTCCTGATCTTAGATTCCACATTGCAGGACTTGAGACTCCTCATGAAGCATTAGAAAAACTTGCTAAAGTTTTTGGGATTAAAAATGAAATTAGAGCCCATCAACTTGAAAATGAGCTGCTTACTTTGGATCCTAATAATTTTTCTTGCATTGAAGATTTCTTGTCCAAATTCAAGACCCTTAGATATCTCTTGGAAGGTGTTAAAGTTAAGAAAGAAGATGGTAACCTTATTTATTCCATCCTTACTAAGTTGGGACCAGCCTACTCTGTATTTGTTTCCACTTTCCATTCTACAAGGGAAGCTTTCATTTGTCAAGGACAAGACTACAAGGCCCCTTCCTTTGACTCCTTTTGTGATTCCTTAATAAGAGAACAAGAAAAACTCTTACACCTTGGTCTTCTTAATCTTGGAAACTCTTCCACGAAAGCGTTAGCCGCCCAGCAGCAACCAAATTCAAAGAATCCTAAGAAGTCATATCCTCAAAAGAATGGTCCTAAACCATCTCAGCCTCAAAATGAAAGATCATTTCAGCAAAATGATAAGACCAATAAAAACAAATGGAAGAAGACTGATAGACATTGTAACTTTTGTAATCGAGATGGCCACTTAGAATCTAAATGCTTTAAGAAGATGGAAGCCTTGGAAGCCGCAATGAAGAAACATAACATCCATGTGGAGCCTACTTCAACTTCAACTTCCGGAATGGCACTTTCTGCATGTCATTGTCAATCATCTCAGTCTGGTTATGCATTAAATGTATCTTCTTCTTCTTCTCATTCTCATGAGTGGCTCATTGATTCTGGAGCCTCTTGTCACATGGCCAAAAACCAAGCCATGTTTTCTTCTTTAAATGATTGTAACACCAAAAATATATATTTTGGTGATGATAGATCTCTTAATGTTGTAGGGACTGGAACTGTTCATCTAGACAATGGTCAGTTTAATGATGTATTATGTGTTCCAACCTTATCCTGCAACCTTCTATCTGTCTATCAGATAACTCATTCAGGTGAAGGTAAAATTGTTGAATTTTCACCTCATGATGTTGTAATCAAGGATCTAAAAGATCCTAAACAGATTCTAGCTACTGGTCTTGCTGATGATTCCAAAAGGTTGTATAAGTTTCACAACTTTGGGTCATCCAATCTTCCCTCAGTATTTGTTGCTCATAATGATGAAGTGAGCAAACTTTGGCATGAGCGATTTGGTCACTTAAACTATCGCTCCCTTCAGCATCTATGTAAAGAAAATATGGTGACAGGTCTTCCTATGGTATCTTGCAGAGATGGTGTTTGTTCCGGATGTGTACTCGGAAAACATCATCGGGACAGTTTTGACAAACGTGCCTCTTGGCACGCCTCAGCCCCTTTACAGCTTGTGCACAGTGATTTATGTGGTCCTCTTCCTGTTGCTTCATTCTCTGGCTGCAAGTACTTCTTAACTTTCATTGATGATTTCTCCAGACGCACTTGGGTATACTTCTTAAAACTCAAGAGCGAAGTATTTAACACTTTTTTGGCCTTCAAAGCCTTTGTTGAAAAACAATCTGGACATCAAATTCTTAAGCTAAGAACTGATAATGGTGGAGAATATGTTAAAAACACATTCATCAACTTTTGCACCGAAAATGGAATTCAAATGCAACATACTGTTCCATACACTCCACAACAAAATGGTGTAGCTGAAAGGAAAAATCGCACCTTAAAGGAAATGGCTAATTGTATGCTGCAATCTAAAGGACTCAGTCTTAGTTTTTGGGCCGAAGCAATTAATTGTGCAAATTATATAATCAATCGCACTCCTACTAAGGTTCTAGAGAATATCACTCCAGAAGAAGCTTGGAGTTCCATTAAACCAGATGTAAGTCACTTTCGTGTGTTTGGAAGTGAAGCATGGGCCCATATTCCAGATGAAAAGCATAAAGCTTTAGAACCTAAGAGTGAGAAATGTACTTTTGTTGGATATTCTGAAGATGTAAAAGGTTATAGACTTATTCCATTTAAGTCCAAAAATGTTATCATTAGAAGAGATGTAAAATTTGATGAAAATAAATCGGCCTGCGAGCCTAGTCCGGCGGATGTGCCACCTCTTCCTATCTCTTCTACTTTTGAAAACATTTCTTCTTCAGATGATGAAAGCGAGGATGATAATCCTCCCCCACCTTCTCAGGATCCTCAACTTCCAAGATGGGTCCGTGCTACTCGGGATGCAGCAGGTGATCTTGCCGGTGATCCTACAGATCAGCGACGTACACGTTCTCAGTTTGAAAGAGCCTCTTCTTTACTGGCTCAAGCTCCAGTAAATCATGATCCTGACACTTTTGCAGAAGCTTCAGGCCATCCACATTGGGAAGCAGCTATGAATGAAGAATATCATTCATTGATGACAAATGATACATGGGATCTTGTTCCTCTACCAAAGGGACGCAAACTTGTTAGATGTAAATGGGTTTACAGAACCAAGTATGGACCAGATGGGAAAGTTGATAAACATAAAGCTCGTCTCGTTGCTAAGGGCTTTTCACAGGTTGAAGGCATTGACTACACTGAAACCTTCTCCCCTGTTGCCAAAATGAACTCTATCCGCCTTGTTCTTTCCCTTGCTGCCTCTTTAAAATGGGAAGTCCATCAGATGGATGTTAAATCTGCCTTCTTGCATGGGGACTTGCAGGAAGAAATCTATATGGAACAACCCATTGGCTTCATACAAACAGACTCCAGCCTTGTTTGTCGACTTAAGAAATCCCTTTATGGCCTCAAGCAAGCTCCTCGGGCTTGGTATGCCAAAATGGATAGCTTTCTTTTAGAATCTGGCTTTTCTAGGTGTCATTCTGACAATACTGTCTACACCAAGAAAGTGGGCAACTCTCTTATCATCCTTGTTCTTTATGTTGATGATCTTATTCTTACTGGTAGTGATCCCAACCTTATAAACCATGTGAAGTCCAGCCTTAAAAAGAAATTTGAAATGACAGACTTAGGACACTTACACTATTTTCTCGGTCTTCAAGTCTTGCAATCCCAAGAGGGTATTTTCCTTTCCCAGTCCAAGTATGCTTGTGATATTCTTCGTCATTTTCACATGGAAGACTGTAAGCCAGCCCCTTCTCCCTTTCAGTCTGGAGTCAAACTTTCAGTCTCTTGTACTTCTCCTGAAGTTGATGCTACCTTATACCGTCAACTTGTCGAAAAACTCTTGTATTTAACCCATACTCGTCCTGATCTTTCCTTTGTTGTTGGCCTTGTTGCTCGTTTTATGCAAAACCCCCGTGAAAGTCATTGGAAAGCAGCTAAAAGAATACTTCGTTATGTTCGAGGTACAGTACAGTTTGGGATTCATTACAGTGCCAAAGCAGCTCCTCTGTTAGTTGGTTTCACTGATTCTGATTGGGCTGGTGACCCTGATGATCGGAAGTCTACTGCCGGTTATGTCTTCACTCTTGGTTCAGGACCTATTACATGGGCTTGTAAGAAACAGGCTGCCATTTCTCTTTCGTCAGCAGAAGCAGAGTATCGTGGTGCCGTGGAAGCTAGTAAGGAAGCCTTGTGGCTTCGTCAGATCCTATCAGAGTTTGGCTTTGAGCAGCAGCATCCAACCACACTTTGGTGTGATAATCAAAGTGCCATTCAGCTATGCAAAGATCCAGTCCAGCATCAGCGCAGCAAACACATTGAACTACACATGCACTTCATCAGAAAGCTCATTCATGACCATGTTCTTGAAGTGCAATATTGTCCAACAGATGATCAGGTTGCAGACATCTTCACAAAGGCTCTCACAGAGGCGAAGTTCACTAAACTTCGATATATGCTTGGAGTTCAGGAAGTTGTCACTAAGGGGGGATAGGCTCTAGTGCCTCCTTCCTTCTCCTATTGTGTCATATTTGTAAATCCTTCAATCCTATCCCAAGTTGTTCTTAAGGGGGGATGTTAGGATATTCCGACACATAGGATATAGTTAAGTTCAACTTGGTCTAGTATAGAGTTAGGTTAGAGTTAGGTAAAGTGTGTTTCTTTACCGTTGTACATTTTGTAACTTACAATCCGACGGTCACGATATGTAGTGATCCGACGGTTCACTCTCACCTCGGTATTACCGACACTTGATCCGTGGCTTGACACCCGATTGGTCCATGAGTTCTATTTAAAGCGCATGGAGGGTCATTGTTCGGGTAATCTGTGCATGAGAGAAGCTTATGTAAATTTTCATTCTTTGATTAATAAATTGCCTGTAGTACCCACGTTGGGACAGGCCGTGGACTGTTTCCCTCCTTGCACTCTGAGGGTTTTAACCACGTCAAAAATACTGGTGTATTGATTTGAGATCTGGTTGTGAGCGGTGTCCTTTTGGTATTCTTTCTGTGGAACTTACCCTGTAAATTCCTACATCATAGTCACATAGAGCCTTTAATGGGTAAAAATAATCAACCATGGTCTAATGTGGTCAAACATGTTCATAATTAATCTACATATCAAACATGGTCAACCATAGTTAAACATTTTTAACCATAGTAAACATGGTCATACATAGGCAACCATGGTTTACCACGGTCAACATGGTATCCCATAGTTGACCATGCTCTACCCTAATCAACCATACTCAACTATAACCAATCATGGTCAACTATAGGCAACCTTAGGCAACCATAGACTACAATAATTAACCATAGGTAATCATGGTTAACATTGGTAAGATGGCCATAATTGTTAAATGTTGTTAACCATGGTTAACAATAGTGAACTATAACCTTTCATGGGTAACCATAAGCGACCTTAGTCAATCATGGGAAAACTTGTCATACATAATCTACTTGGTGAAACATGATTAAATGTAGTCTACCATAGTTAATATGGTCAAATTTGGTCAACCATACTCAAACATGGTCCCCCTTGGTCAACCATCGTCATACATAATCAATTATGGTCAACATGGTCTTCCAAAGTTAATCATGGTCTACTTCTATCAACCATACACAACCATAGCCAACCATAAGCAACCTTAGGTGACCATGGAAAACCATGGTCAATAAGGGCATGATGGTCACCATTGTCAAATGTTGCTAACCATTTCCAACTAAATAATTTCAAGGGAAACCATAGTCTACCATGGTCAAACATGGTCAACCATAATCAACATGCCAAATTTGGTCAACTATAGTCAAAATGGTCAGCTTTGGGTGACCATAATAAACCATGGTAATACATGGTCAACCATGGTCAACATGAACTTCTGCAATTAACCATGATCTATCTTGATTAATCATTCTCAACCATGGTCAACCATAAGCACCCATAAGAAACGATAGTTAATCATGGTAAAAATGTGCAAGATGGTTACCATTGTCAAATGTTGTCAACCATAATCAACTATACTCTTTCATAGGAAATCACAGTTAGCCATGGTCAAACATAGTTGTACAAACTCTACATGGTCAAACATGGTCTAGTATTATTAACCATAGTTATTCATATGTCAATCATAATCAACCTAAGCTAAGCATATTCTATAATAGTTAACTAGAGTTTACCATAGTCACCCATGGTCAACAATAGAAAACCATGCTAACCCATTCTCTACATGGTGAAAAAGGTAAACATAGCAAATTACAATAAACCATGGTGAACCACATCAACAATAGTCAACTATAGTTAACCATAGGAAATTATAGACTCACATAGATAACTATAATTTATTTCATACTTAGTTATACTCAACCATGGTCAACTCAAATCAACATGGTCAACCATATTTAACGATGATCAACTACGGTCGCACATAGGCAATCATATGTCAACCATAATCTATCATAGTCAAGCTTGATCAAACCTCGCCAACCATATTCAACCATTACCAACCATGGCCAACCATTAGTCTAGTATGCTCAATTAGTGTAAATCAAAGTCAAGTATACTATTCCTCCCATGACACATATCGGTCATCAACTAGAAACAACCATATAAGTGGTTGATATATATTAATATATGCCATTTTCCATCTTTCAAAACTAATAATACCAACTAACATATATCAACCATATTTATTTATATAACTATTATTACTGAGAATTATAACCATAATTATTTTTATACCGTAGAAAAAAATAATTTAAAATTTATATATATAATTTAAAATTCAATACATACTAAAATTCAATATTACTTTTGAAATGTTATATACCTATTCCAAGTTGAATTCAAAAGTAAAAGTACACACACACACACACACATATATATATATATATATATTAAATTGTTACAAGTAAAGTTGTATATATATGTTTTTCATTAAATTGTTATAAGTTTTTTTTTAACATAATAATGTCAGATTTAATTGAGCCTAGAGGCTCATTCTACAATCTAGCATGAGAAATGTATAAGTATGTCTATCCTTCCATTCCTTTAAAATAAAAATAAAAATTATGTTCTAAATAGAAAATTAATATCGGCTATAGTTAAAAAAATAAATATGTTGTAATTAAAAAAATTGTTTATGTAAGATGTTTAAATTTTATAGTTTTCAAAAATATTTCAACATAAGATTTAAATAAGCTATTTGACGATCTATATTAACTAATTTATGTCTATATTAACTTCATAGATATCTATACATAGAAAAAAATTGTTAACATACAATATTTTAATTTTGTATATAAAAAAAATATTCAATGTGGGTTATCGATAAAACATTTTAATATGAATTAATATTGACATATACTTAAAATACATTAATAATGAAAAATCATTTTAATTTGAATATAAATGTTATGTAAAATATTTCCATTTCAATTATGTATATATATATTATATATATATATATATAGATATATATATATATATATATATATATATATATATATATATATATATATTTTTTTTTTAAATATGTATATATCATGAAAAATTAAGTTTTATGATTAAAACGTTTATTTAGTTTTATATATGTTTTATTTAGCATAATAATATAATTTAAATAATGAAATTTTGCACTCTAAAGAAGTTTATACTTAATAATTTGATCCCTCTAGACTCATGTTAGATCCTCAAATAAGATGAATCTACACTAATACATAATATTATCCTATATAAGTTCGTTTAGAAAATAAAAATTGATGATCTGTCTAGACTAAGTCCAAGTTCAAAAAAACTATTATAATTACAAGTTCATTCTCATGTTTTTTAAATAAAGAAAAAAATATTTATATTTTATTAAGAATTTAACAACTTAATTATATTAATAGATATTTAGAGTGCGGTTTTTCCTGGTAACACTGTTCAGATTCACAGTGTTCAACACAATCTTGAAGACTTGTCCTAATTGTTTAAGTGTAACAAATGTCCATGGACATCTGAACAGTCTTCAACACAATCTTGAACACTTGTCCTAATTGTTTAAGTGTAACAAATCGGTCAGCGCCTTATACCGACGAGCCCAGAGGAGTGGCGATGCCGCTTGCAGGTTGTGGGACTCCACGTGACCATCGCCTTCAACTTTCTGCACTGCTTTTTGCAGAACCGAGCTGGGATACTTCCACATGTTCAGTCCCCTTCTGCAACCAAGAGAGACAGTGCCCGACACGGTTCGAATCTCATTAACATCGAATTGAAGTCATCCACGGAGGTTTTAGGGGTCGAATTTGGTCAGAAATGCAATCCAAACAACACTGTTAATTGGAGGACAAATTTAGGTGGCTAACAGTTTTATAAGCCTCCAATGCATACAAATTAAAAGCGTGCATCTCATCTCACAGCTTACGCTCTGGTATTTTTAATTTTTGAGAGGTTAGGTTGTTTTAGTGTTTTTTTATAAAATTTAGGAAGAAATTTTGATTTGTGTTATTTAAATTAATTTTTTATTTTATATAGATTTAGAACTGGAAAATATGATTTCAATAAATTTCCGTCAGATTTTAGAGAAATTAAACAAAAAAAACCACTCTTAAAAATTTCCAAAAAAATCTCACTAAAACCAACTAAAATGTTTTATTCAACTGTAAAACCTAATTTTCCCCGCATTGGTAATTCTGACCTGGACGCGCTTGGCATCACGGTTTTCCAGTGAAGGTGAGTCTGCGATCAGTGCGGCGATCGCAGGACTTTATTTAGGGAAGGATGAGAATCGAAATCTGGCAGCTGCTGACGATGGGAGTCCATTAACAGTGGGATCAGAGGGAATTGACGATTTCGCACAAAAATTACTTAAGAGGGGTTTACTTTTCTAAATCAATCGAGCTTTCTAAATCAATCGAGCTTGCTTGATATAAGAATGATTATAAATTTTTTTAATAATGAATATATGTTCTTTTTATTTTTAATTTTTAAATTATATAAATTTATTTTTATTTTTATTTTTATGTTTTTCCATTGGAAAAATCATAATCTTTCATTATCTTGAAAAATTACATATTGTAGATGTTTGATGCATATGCTATTGTATTTGTCAGCGCTATGGGGGTTCAGTATAAGATCAAAAAAAATATCAACATAAAACCAGAAACATCATGCAGGATGTTCATTGTAGTTCTTCTATTTATATGTACATATTGCCACGCAGGGCCCTGTAGTAAGTTTCTGTCCACTATATACATAAAAAGTATTCCAAAATATCAAAAAACTTATCAAATATTCAGTTCAAGGGCTGTCTACCCTATGGTAATGTGGGTCTATGTAAGGTTGATGATAGTACTGGTATGCATTTGACTCACGCTGCTCCTGGATCAACCACTCTCCTCGGGGAAGTGTCGTGGCCGCCTTGGATAGTTGGTTGGCACTGCTGTTGTCTTCCCTGTAGATATGATTGCAAGTAATGTCATTAAAATGGGCCTTCAATATATTTATTTCATCCAAAATATTACTGAGTGTATGTGTGTGGCAAACAATGATATTATTGAACCAATCTATAATGATCTTTGAATCTCCAAAAATATGAATGTTCATGTAGTTATGTCCCAATGAGAAATGCATGAGATGACGTAGAGTGATGAGTTCAACAAAATTGTTTGAGCCAATCCCCAAACCCATCCAGACTTTGTAGAAATGTTGATCGCTGATGTATAGGATGAACCCACCCCCGCATCCCTGTTGTTGTGTTGTTGGGCTACGCCATCAAAAAAATCCCAAGGGATATTTTTATCAATGAGTGGAGGGTCGTGGGGTCTTCGGGAGCGAGGTTGGGGAGGCTCGGCCATCTCATTATAAGCAGTTATTATGAGTGCTGAAAGATGCGGCCAGCTCACAGGTTTGTCATCAAAGATGATCCGGTTCCAGGACAACCATAACCAGCTGATAATTAGAGGGAGACTCTGTAGTTTAGATCCTTTGTGCCGGTGATACCATGTTTCCCAAATGCTGTTTATATCCTCGCCTTCCCAAGAACCCGAGTAATGTATAGATGAGGAGATGATTTGCCATAGGTTTGTCAAGGCTGTGCAGTTCAAGAATAAGTGTGAAATCGATTCAACTGCACTTTTGCAAAGTGTGCACCAGGTAGGTCCGTAGAAAGCTCTGTGCATGAGGTTTTCACCTGTGGGAACTATGCCTTTTAGTATGCACCAAAAAAAGAGTTTGGTCCGAGGAGGCGCAGTAAGTTTCCATATTGCCTTCCACCAAAAAGTGATCAAATCCGGTGCCTTATGTGAGATCAGCGCTAAGTAGCCCACCTTTGGAGTGTATATACCGTTGTTAGATTGATGCCATATAATCTCATCCGGTCCCTGTTTGATCCTAATGTGCGATTCTGAGAGGGCATTTATATATCCGTTCCATTCTTGATGCCAGCAGAGTGGTAGATTAATCTGAAGTGCGGATTTCCATCACTGTGCAGAAATGGAAGTATTGAGAGGATCCGCAATGTCAGGAAGGACCTTAATCTCACGAGAATTTAGATGCTGTATTAGCAGCCTTGATAATAGATGTCTGCCACCACTCCCATTCCATGGATCAGCTCCAATGCGGGCCAGAGATCCATCGTTAATTTTCCAAACCAGGTTATCCCTGATGAGGGGCAATGAATTTAGGAGTGCTTTCCATACAGAAGAAATGTCGGATTTAGGCCAATTTGGAAGCCATATCCATTCCATGATGTTTAGAGGCAAAATGTATTTGTGATATGTGATGTTGGTCCAAAGATTATGTCCTGTGAGCAATGTACACCCCATTTTAGCAGCTAGAGCCTGTGTAAAAAGGCGCAGATATTTAAGTCCCCAGCCTCCCCATTTTTTGGGCAACGCTATCTTCTTCCATCCCACCCATACAAAAATCCATTTGTCCTGGTTCCCATTCCATAGATATCTATTACAAATTTGGTGTAACCTTGCCAAGATTCTTCTCGGAATCCATGCAAGTGCCATCCAATAGACCGGCGTAGCCTCCAGTACAGATTTAACTAAAACAAGTCAACCTGCTCTGGATAAATATCGATGACTCCATATGTTAAGCCTCTTTTCTAATTTAGAGACAAGCCAAGTCCAGTCAGTTATCTTCTGGCATACAGGCTTGATCCAGAAGCCTAGATATTTAAGGCCACGATCTAGTGGGCTAATGCAGTATGGAAACAGTTGATGAGCATAATGAGACTCATGAATGGAAGTTCGGGTAAAAGTCATGGTTGATTTTGAATGGTTTTCAAGCATTCCAGTGGCAGATGAGAATAGGGTGAGAATTTTCGAAAAAGTGCGGGAATCCCTGATACTACCATCAAGAAAAATAATGACATCATCCACGAATAGAAGATGGGTGAGGAAACAGTCATCAGATATCTTGAGCCCACAAAGGTCCCCATCTCTCTTGGCTGAAGCAATCAAACGACTAAGACTATCCATGACAATCAAAAAGAGAAGAGGAGACAAGGGACAACCCTGTCTAAGACCTCGTTCAGAGTGGAAAAAATGAGAAGCAGACCCATTGATCAGAACACTAAAAGTAGGAGTGGAGATATAGGCCATGATCCAGGTGATGAAATGATTGGGAAAGCCCAGATGGATAAGGAGCATCTTGATGTAGAGCCAGCTGGCACGGTCAAAAGCCTTTGCCAAATCAATATTTAGGGTGATTGCCTCATGGTGTCTGGTCCAGATGGTGTGAATGGCTTCTTGGGCCGAGCTGATAGCTTCGTGGATCTAGCGATGTTCTAAGAAAGCAAATTGTTGAGGGGCAATGTGACGGGACAGGATAGGGTGAATGCAATTTGCAATGATCTTGGAGATGATCTTATAGAGACAGTTGCACAGAGAAATGGGACGATAATCAGATTTGGGAATAAGGGCGATGAAAGTGGAGTTGATGGCATTATACATTGTCCCAGATACTCGGCATTCCTCCACTACCCTTAGAAGATCATGACTGATAAGCTCATAGAAGGCAAGGTAGAATTCAATGGTCCAACCATCTGAACCTGGGCTTTTTTCCTTTTTGAACCATTTTAAAGTGCCCTCAAGTTCCTCAGGTGTCACAGGGTCAAATAATGCCGCAGCGTCATCCTCATTTACAAACCCGGGGAAGTGTCCAACAGTATTGATAATATCTGCAATAGTCGAGCTAGGGGGTTGCTTGTAGAGGTTCCTAAAATGAGTAGATCCCAGCTGGGAGAGCTTGTTGAAAGTATCAGCCACTCCTCCCTCTGGCAAAGGAATGTTCCATGTGGTATTTGTGACCTTTCTGCCTTTTGCATAGTTTTGGAAGAACCTAGTGTTGTCATCTCCTGCTTTTAACCATATGGCTCTACTTCGAAGACAAATGGATTCCTCTCTATCTTTTAGTATCTTTGACTTCTGGTTTTCTAGATCCACCAGGTGGGATTTATCTTCCGCAGTGATAAACCCTAAGCTGTGCTCATCCAATAAGGAACAAAGTTATGATTCTATATGCAGGAGAGCTGAGTTCTCCCTCTGGTGTTTTTCTTTGGCCCATTTGATAGAGAGGTGCTTGAGCTGTGAAAGATTGTAGCAGAAACCTTTGGCAAATGAATCTGATCGGTCAATCGGATTAGCAACCCAGAATTCCTTGACCATATTAATATATGATGGATCCTGAAGCCAAACGTGATTGAACTTGAATGGTGCTTTTGGCTTTTGGTGAGGTCCCAAGATCTCCAGGTATATTGGGTAGTGATCCGAAATGCCTCCAGTGCCGACCCATTGTTTGTAAAAATGCAGCTGCTGAATAAGGGACCCTTTCATGATGAATCTGTCTAGTCTGCGAGCAAGGGCGGCCTCACCAATTCTTCTGTTCCTCCATGTGGGGAGTGGTTTGTTCATAGGTACATCAATCAGGTTATGTCTCTAAAGTAGGTCAGTCATATAGCCTGTGATCGAGTCCACTTGTGCCATGGATCCCCAAGATTCACCATATCCCAGGGAGAAATTTAGATCACCCCCAATAATGATATTGTCAGCAGAGAAGATGGTGAGCCCCAGCAGATTTCGCCAAAATTGCTCCCTTTGTTGACATGGGCCATAGATGTTGATAACCCTAAGGCTGGTCCCTAGGTCTGCCGAGAAGAGATCTATACCCATAAACCCCCGACCTCCCCAGGAAGCTTGTGGTTTGATTGTTGTAGGATTGTAGCCAATCGCAAGGCCCCCAGATTGCCCAGTAGAATCCATAGCCAAAAAATGCCACCCCGGAAATATAGAGGTAAGAGAAACAGAGATAGTATCAGCCGGGCCAAGGGTTTCTTGGAGGAGAATGAGGTCGACAGGTACAGTCTCAAAAAGTCTACGCAGGGCTAGCTTCTTAGAGGCACTAGCCAAGCCCCTGCAATTAAAGGATAGGCATTTCATGGAGGAAGGCCACCAGGGGTGTTCGCTGCTCTAAGAACCCCGTCAAGAGTGGATTGGCGGCCCAAGGCAACTTCTGCTCCAGCACGCCTGATGGCTTTAGACATGAATGATTTTCTCCCCCATGAAATCATGGGGGCCGACCCGGATATGGCAAGACCCAAACCAGCAATTTTCAGAGGGGATCCTCGAGTATGAGTACGAGGGCGAAGATTATAATGGTGTGATTTTGACCCCCGAGATGAAGATGGAGAAGAGGTGGGCGAGGATAGAGTATGCAGAGAGGGAACCGATGGTGCATAGACAGGAGAGGTGGGCAAAGTGCAATATGCAGCAGATATGGATGGAATATGCATGGAGGAGCAAGGAGAAATACAAGATAAAGGAGGGGAGAGAGATGTACCCATAGCAATGGCAGCTTCAGCAGCTGCCCGAGATCTAGTGACCGGCGGCGAGAGAGTTCTGCGAGCGTCGTCTGCTGCCTTTTGAGGATTGTTGACAGAAGGTCCCGACGCCGATGTACGCAGGATGGCCGGTGAAACAGTCTTGGAAGGAGCTGATAAAGGGACCTCTTCAGGCTTCTTGTTAAGGGGGCAGTCCTTGAAAATGTGCCCCACCTTGTGACAGCGGCGACAACGGAAAGGAACCCCTTCGTAGTCCAATATCTGTACCCTTGAATATTTCCCCCAATGAAGGGTAATCTTCTCCTCCAAACCCTCACGAGTGTCCAAGTACACCAGGATGCGCGCAAGGGTTCTGTTCCTAGACTCTACGAAGGTTCGATCATGGTCAAGATATGACCCCAGAGCATTCCCAATGCGGATGAAGACCTCCTCACACCAGTACTGAAGAGGGAGTCCAGGCAGGCAAACCCACAGTGGACCGGCCCCAATTTGTTCTCTCTCCAGATCAAAGAGAGGACTCCATCTCTTTAATAGAACTGACGCCATCTCAATGTGCCAGTATCTGGTGAGCACCATGTCTTTGTAGTTCTCTTTTGAAAAATGTAGGGCAAACCAGCCTCTAGGTAAGACTTCTACCTCACATAATTCTTTTAGAACACCCCCCCAGATCTCCTTTACCCATTGAGTGAGCTGAGTAGCCGAATACGCCCTTCCACGGACATGTCCAACAAGAATGGTGCTGGCCATGATAGCTGCTTCCCCGAAGGCAGAGGTCTTGCCGAAACGAATCGAGATATCCTTTGATGTTGCTTTCACGCACTTTGTTCTTTTCTTCCCTGTGCGCGGTGCAGATGGGTGGTCCGCTAAAGGGTCCGGGGAGCCATCCAGAGGGATGGATTTTGCAGACCTAACCCTAACTGCCGGAGTCTCAAAACAACCTGAAGGCGAGTGAAGGGGAGCAGATGGGTTAGTGGCTACCGAAGGATGAGGGCCAGCAGAAGTCGCCGCGAAAAAGGATGAATTGGGCGGATGCGGATCAAAAGAGGGCGACGGAGGCGTGATAGTTGACAGAAAATGGAGGGTCCCAGGGGACAGAGGGGGAAGGTCCAGAGCAGGGGAACCCCGGGGGGAATTTCCGTCAGAGGGAGGAGTAGAGTGGTGATCCGGCAAGGCTACCACTGGAGAGGAAATTGGCGGAAACAACTTCGATGGGAGGCTAGGGCCAGCTGCAGCAGATGAGAAATTAGGGCATCCAAAAATAACATGATCAGGATGCGGGTCTTCAGAATAATCCACCTCCTCCTCCGTTTCCATTGAGTCTCCCAATATAGCAGTAGACATCCTGATAACGACAGATGGACCAGAAACGGGTAGGGTAACAGCTAACAGACGGCTACGGGTACGCGGGCAGTGAGGTAACAGGATGCAGTAGGAGGGTTAACCAAAACCCTTACGGACACCCGCAGAGCTCTCCATGAAATCACCAATATAATTATAGCCATCTATTTTTATTTTAACAATGTATTTTTTTTAATTTAATCATAATCAGTTTAGATCCATTTTAACACCTAATTTATCAAGAGTTGAGAGGGATCAAATCTCTCGAGGTGAAAACTTATTTTTTGAGTGTAAAATTTGAGGAAAGGTTTGCACCTCGAGAGATTTGATCCCTCTAGACACTTGATAAATCTAGTGTTAAGATGGATCTAGGTTGGTTTCAGTCATTTGCGGTCATACAAAATTTGTTGAACATCTAATTATTTTGATCATTTTAAATATATATAATTTTTTTGATAATTTTAAATATGCTAAATATGTCTAAGATTAATTTAGTCAATTTAATTTGAAATTTGCTTAGTTACCCGAGCTTATTGAGATGAGAGAGACTGTTATTAAATTGAATGATGAAAATGATGAAATACAAATTTTGAGTGCAAAGTGTCAATGTAACAATTTTGATAGATAAAAAATGTGAATACTAAGAACATAGTCAATTACACACAATCTTCATTGCAATCAATGTGAAACTATTTTCTTCTATTGTTCCTATTGTCACACTTATTAATTCTTTCATTTTCTCATATCGATGATATGAAAAAGGTAGTCGGAATCATAGATGAAAAAAGTAGTTGGAATCATAGACCATTCAAATATTTAGCTCAAGCTACTGTGGTAAACAACATACCTTGTCTCTGTTGCTCTCCAATATTAATAGTAGTTTTCTCGAAATTCAATCATTGTGACTTATGGAGTGTTAAACCCCAAATAATTTCCAATGATAGCTATTTTCTATTACCGTGTTTGAATGCAAAGTAATTAATAATGTTGAATGATGGAAAGTGGGAATATTAATAGTAGTTTTTTCGAAATTCAATCATTGTGACTTATGAGTGTTAAACCCCAAATAATTTCCAATGGTAGCTATTTTCTATTACTGTGTTTGAATGCAAAGTAATTAACAATGTTGAATGATGGAAAGTGGAAATAATAAGAATGTGCCATCAACATTGACATTGAAATCAATTATAAATAGTTTATAGTTTCAACAAGCAAACATTTGGGGTAAGAAAATATTTTATTTAGGATGAAAATTCAAGTATTGTATTTATGGTTGAATAATTTTTATTTGCTTACACTGAGAGAGTGTGTATGTTTTAGGGGTGAGAAGGAGAGACAAGGGGAGATAGAAATATAAATGGGGGGGGGAGATGGAAGAAGAGAGAGGCAAAGACATGGAGGGAGGAAGAGAAATAGATATGGAGAGAGAGAAGGGGAAGAGAGAGAGGGAGGGGAAAGAGAAGGACAGAAAGAGAGATAGATAGATATGGAGAGAGTGTGTATGTTTAGGGGCTGAGATAGAGAGATAAAGAAGGAGAGACAATGGGAGATAGAGATATAGATGGAGTAGGTAGAGATGTGCTTACACTGAAATCAATGCACACTATTAATCTAATTACTTTGAAATTAATGTACATCAGACATATTCTTGCATCAAATTAGAAATCAACATCTACACTAAAATCAATGCATGTAGTGCAAACAATCAAATAGGATTAGAAATAAATATATATGCTGAAATCAATGCATCTAGTGCAAGAAATCAAATAGGATTAGAAATCAATATCTACACCGAAACCAATGCATCTAATGCAAGCAATTAAATATGAGTAGAAATCAAAATCTACACTGAAATCAATGCATCTAGTGTAAGGTATTAAATATGATTAGAAATCGACATCTAAACTAAAATCAATGCATCTAGTGCAAGTGATCAAATAGGATTAGATATCAATATCAACACTAAAACCAATGCATCTTGTGTAAGCAATCAAATAGGAGTAGAAATCAACATCAACATTGAAATCAATGCATCTAGTGTAAGGTATTAAATAGAATTATAAATCGACATCTACACTAAAATCAATGCATATAGTGCATGTGATCAAATAGGATTAGAAATCAACAACCACATTGAAAATCTAAAATATTCATGACTTTCTAGATCTAACTTCTATGTTTGTATTTGTCTCCACCTTCCATTCTATGTCTATCTCCCTCCCCCTCTCCTTCTCTCTCTTCCCCTCCCTCTCTCCCCCGTCTCACTCTATCTGCCTCTCCCTAACTTTCTCTATCTTTCTCTTCTTTCCTCTCTCCCCTTGCTATCTATATTTATACCTCCCTCCATCTCTCCTTATTTGTCTCTTTATCTCAACCCCCTAAACATATGTCACGCTCTCTCTCTCTCCCCATATCTATCTATCTATATATCTATCTCTCCCTCTTCCTTTCCCTCTCTATCTCTTCCCCTTCTCTCTCTCTCTCTCTCTCTCTCTCTCTCTACCCGTACCATCTACACAATCTATATCTCTATCTTCCATCTATCCCTCTTCCTCCTTCCCTCTCTTTGCCTCTCTCTTCTACCCCCTCCTTTGCCCCATCTATATCTCTATCTCCCCTTGTCTCTCCTTCTCACCCCCAAAACATACACACTCTCTCTCTATATCTATCTATCTCTCTCTCCTTCCCTCTTCCTCTCTCTATCTCACTCTCACACACACAAACTCTCCATCTCTCCCTTGTCACTCCCTCTCTTTCCCCCCTACAAATCCATTTCTCTCAATCCCTCTCTCCCCATCCTCTCTCTCTCAGTTTGTCTCTCACCTCTATCTCTCTCTCCCACACTCTATTCCCCCTTCCATCTCACTCTCTTTCTTAAATATGATCCCATTGTATTGTATTTAAGAAAGTATCTAAATTAATAGAAAAACAATAATTGGTTGTAAAATATTAAACCTATATTTTGGATCAATCATGTTAAAGAAAATACAATAATAAAAAATTAAATTGAATCACTTTTCTTTCTCATGGCTTGGATCCTTGGTTAGTATTCATCTATCCTAGTTCTTTATAATATTATTTATATTATATAAATTTCACATATGTATATATAAAAGTATTTTCATTTTTTAATTTATTAAAGCCTCCATTTAATCTCTATGAAAATATTGTTAGTAGTAGTGAGGATGGAGGGTTCAAATATACCTCAAAAGTAATTATAACATTTTTCCTCTTAGATTTAATTAAAAGAATGTTATAAAATTAAATTAAAATAAAATATCTGTAAAATATTTTTATTTTGAAATAAAATATTATTTTTGGGCATGTGGTATTGATAAGCCATAGTATTGGTCCATGTTATTGTAACAATTAAAAGCCTAGATCCATAACATAATAATCCAAAGTCTAGATGGCTCATGGTATTGATAAACCATGGTAGTAGCCCATGGTGTTATAATTTTCTATCCTCTTCTCCCTCTCTATCTTTCTCTTGTGGGTATTGGCCCATGGTATTGTAAAAAACCTACTTAGAAGTTAATAATATCCATGGTAAATATTCATGATTAAAAATCTTGTCATACTGTAAATATTAAGTTTTTATCCGCTTATTAATTAAATTTATCGATGGAACACATCTATATTAATTGTTACAAATATATTGATTACATAAAAATATAATATTACAATATTACCCACCCCACCTAATAAATAGTGGTGAGGGGCGGGGAGAAATATTAATTAAAATGTAATATTATTAAATTTTACATAATATTTTAGGTCACATCCCACCCTAAATATTACATTCTACTCAATATTTCCCCTCACTCCTATTAATTTTATTGAGCACCTTCCATTATATTGACTTTACCTTCCTACGACCAAAAACCTAAAATTTTCCTGATTATTATTATTATAGTATTATAGAAATCACACAACCAAAAACTTGAATGCCACAAAATATAAATTTACCAGGTTATTATTATTACAGAAATCACACAACAGAAAACCTAAACACCACGAAATATACCCTCGTTATTATCATATGATATGCCCAATTGAATCATCCGCTTCCATCCCTTTTTAAATTGTATATATATCGTTTTCAAAATTAGACCCATTTTTTATTTTAATTAAAAATAATAATTAATTTTTCTTATTTTAAAGTAACGTTACACATATCTTCAGCATATACAATATATATTAGCCAACACATATATAGTAACCTTACACATATCTTTAACATATACAATATATATTAGCCGACACGTATTTTTTTAATATTTTTTTCATATCTTTACCATATACGATATATATTAGCCGACACATATATTTTATATTTTTTAATGTAACGTTACGTGACAAATCTCCCATCTCCCCCATATTTTTTTAATATTTTTTAATGTAAGGTTACGTGGCAAATCTCCCATCTCCCTCATATTTTTTTTAAATTTTTAATGTAACTTTACGTTATGTGACAAATCTCCCTCATATATTGGGTTGTAGAGCACTTCTTGGAGTAATAAAAAAAATTAATACTTAGGGTTAATAGTAATTTTATAATATGTTATTTTTAATATATTTAATTATATTATTAATTTATTTAAATTGAAATATGATTAGTTTATTTAATCACATCAATAATTTTTCATATTTTAATTCAACATTATTATCTTTATACTATTTTTTTTAAGTGAATTTGATTGAAATTTAATACAATGTTAAGAATCTTTTTATCATAAACATATCTTAAATGCTTTAAATTTTTGAATTTTAGATTTATTTTATAATCAATATTTTTGAAATTCAACCAAAAAATTATTAGAATTAATTTAGAAGTCTTTTAAAAGATTGTATTTATTTGTCTTCTAAAAATACAAATTAAAAATTTCTTTTTTAATCTCAAGTAAAACTATCTCTTGAATTTTTAGTAAAACTAAACTATAAAACAATTTATTTATATATTTTATTATTTCACTGTTTTATATTTATATATTAATTTTTTTATTATAACTATATTTAAATAACTAAAAAGTAAAATTATAAATTTAAAAACAAATAAAATTATAAATTTATTTTTCCAGTTACAGTTTGAGTGGGGTGGTGGTTAAGAGCATGTGTTTCCTCTTAAGAGGTCACAGGTTCAACTAGAGGGGGGTAGAGTATGTATGTCTTCTTAGACTTTGTAGTCAAATCGTTGTGCGGAGGTGGGTCCCTTGTCACACAAACAAGGGGGTCTCATACACCAATTTGGTGTTTGGCGTGGAGTGACCTTAAAATTGAATAATAATAATGATGGTCTATCATATCTTAAGAAGAAGAATCTAAATGTAATTCTTTAGAATCTTATTTCTCTACTAGAAAAGAATGGAAAGAAGCGCACCAAGATTACTATAGTTGGGTTGACTCAATAAGTTAAGAAGATTGGAAGTGTGACAAATGTTAGAGAAATGAGAGCAGATGTGAGTAAGGGTCAAACAATCTAAAAGAAAGTGTTTTTCATCCTCCATTCTCTTAGTATCATAAAGCTGACAATTCTATCATCCTAGAGAACCTTGGGAGTAGATCACCACCTGGTTTCACTTCAAAGCTCATGAGAATTAGTTCTAATATTAGCGATGTTCATCTTTTTCTTCACGCTGGTCAAAATAGAAAGATAATTTTGGTTCTCAAGGGTGGGGTTGATCACCTCGTTTAATATCTTAGCTTCCTTTTACCCTCCAGCTCTTTATCATCCCATAACTTATCCTTCAATTTGGAGGTGATGGTATCTTTGACACTATCCTTGCTTCCCAATACGATCTCCTCATTTATCCCCCAATTGTTAAGCCAAGACTAGGCATCCTTATGTCACCCATGCTTGAGGCAAAGATGGGGATTTTGACTAAAGTTAGAAGCAATTTTAGGAAGCCTCCTGGATTCCATGTTGTAAAGATTCTTCTTATACATTAGATATTTAAACATAGCCCTGCATTCAATAGGGGAGAGGCCAACTTCAATCAAGAGTATAGGATAGGGGATATTTCCATTGGTCTTGAGATTGTAGGTTATGAATTTCTTTTGAATCATCTCAATATTTCTCCACGACTCTTTGGATATACTGCAACCCTAGACTTTACAACCATATAGGACAACAAGGGTGACAAGGGTCTCAAAGAGGAACCTTTTTTTACTCGAAATACAAATAGCGGTAACCTTGCAATTGCTTTCAAGTGCATAATAAGATTTTCAACCTCCAATAATTTTTTTCTCAATGTTGTAGTTCCAATTGAGTTGATAAGGAATGTCAATACCCAAATATTTATAAGAAGAGACATGTTCCAAGCAATTGTTATCATAGACAAAATTTTCGTGGGTGATCTTTTTCGATTTAATTATCATGATTTTAGTCTTGTCGGTATTAACCTTCATACCCATCTTGAAGCAACAGTCATGAAGAGTCTTAAGTTGCTTGTTCAGGTCCTCATGACTTCTAGCAAGAAGAATGATATCATCGACGTAGAGGAGAAGAGTAATGATAATACCATCAAGCTCGGTTCCTTTGCACCTCATGATTTCCAAAAACTCCTCTAGCTTCTCGATGTCAATACCAAAAAGGGTAGGGTAAAGGGGATACCCTTGCTTAACCTCAATATTGCATTTAATATATTTAGACCACCCTTATGTGGTTTTAAGCTTGGAAAAAATTGTCTCATGGAGGCAAATCACAACAATCGTCAATTCAGGAGGAATCATGATCTCATCAAGTCTTTTCCAATTCTTATCCGAGGAACAATGTCAAAGGATTTTCTAAAGTCAACAAAGCAATAAAATAGATCAACTTCACTGTTGTGGCATTCCTCATAAATGATCTTGAGAGTGACGAGATGGTCGATAGTCAAGTGGTATCTCCTAAAACCATCTTTCCCTTTAGCTCTTTTGTCGTGAATTTCAAGCCAATGGCTAATTATCTTTTCCAAAATGAGACCATAAAGCTTAGCTAAGATGTGGCTAATCATAATGGTCTTGTAATTAGAAGGAACAAATTTGTCCCCATTTTTAAATATAGGCACAATAAGGCTTTGCATCCAAGGCTTAGGGAAGCCATGCTTTACAACCAAATTGAGAATCTTGTGGAGATGAGGAATGATGATAGATCTTCCCATATTTAAGATCTCACCTTGGTATTGTTCAATGCCTTTAGCTTTCCCACTATCTAGCCTTTTAATCCTAGACTCAATGTCCTCAAGAGAAAAGATATCTTCCTTAATAGGAGTGCTAACGATGTTGTCCATGGTGTCTGGGGAGTCATACAACTTCTTAAGATAGATGTCCCACTTTTCTAAGGGGATCGAATGATTATCTTTAAATTTACGAATAAGCACATTCCGCCAAAAATTTCTGGGTGCAACTTTAGAAAGGTGAAGAAGATGCTCTTGTCTCTTATTAATATATGACTGCTTCTTCTCTTTAATGAGGGATTTGTATATACTAATATTTCGGAGCTTTACAGTTTCGTTAGGAGCGTCATGAATAGTTTTCCTGGCACTTTTATAGTCCTTGTCATACCAAGGGTTGGAAGTTCTATTAATCTTCTTATATGAAACCTTAGTAGAGAACTTGTTAATGGTAGTGGAAAGGGTAGTAGTAAAATTGTGATAAATTTGATCAATATTGTTATTATAAGTCATGGAACTTAAATCTCTATTTAAATCCTTTAAGAAAAGGTCTATATTACTCTTATTGAAATGAGCATGTCTTTGGCTTTCACTGGTATCCTGCATGTGGATGGTATGCATAACTAGATTGAGGGTTAAAGTCAAAGGCCTGTAGTCAGAGTCATGCTCGAAATTGTTAAGAAGCTCAAAGATGGTAATATGGTTAAGGACATGGGTGTCTAAAATCACATAGTCCACAACACTACTGCCCAACCCATGTAAATAGGTCATCTAGCCAAAGAAAGGCCACTTGCTAATAACGTTATAGATAATCAACTAATGGGAACTACAAATCTTGAGGGGCTCGGTGCCAAATAAGTTCTTGGTTCTGTCTTTAGAGGTTCTCTTGAATCTAGTAGCTAAGAAATCATCTTCCTCAAACCACAAGGGGTCAGGGTTAGAGTGGTTACTTAACATAATAGTTTGGTTGGTAGCAGTGCTAGCCTTGAAGTTCCCAAGCAAAAGGATATTACCTTCATTCCTCAAGTTGTGAATGTCTTTTTCTAAAGTAGTAAAAGGGAAATTCTTATCTAAGTTTTTTTTCTTATAAGAGGTAGAGTTGATAGGACCGAAATAGCAGATTACAAGAAAAATCCTATTGGAGGAAGAATTAGAGATCTCGATCCAAATGTATTGATTGAAGGGGTCGATAGTATGAAGTTGGATGTGAGAAGAAACAATGTTCTTAATATAATAGGCTATACCACCAAGCCCCCTTCGAGAGGATTTCTTATTTCAAGAAGACCAAAGAATGAATCCATAAAGGTGAAGAACCCTAGATTTGTCATGCTCCCAAGTTTCAACTAGAAGAATAAGGTCAATATCACTTGAGATCCAACTTAACATAGGACCTTTATGCCATGGAAAACCACGACAGTTCCAAAAGAGGATCCTGAGTGATCCTAATCCCTATTTATCATTCGTATTTTGGAATCTATCTCGAATAATAACTTTCCTATTCCTAATGCTAGATCATTTCCCTTCTTTTCTTGTCTCCTTGACCTTTTGGACTTCTTTCTTGAGTTCAACTTGGTCTTCTGGAATCAGAACTTCATTTATAAAGATTATGGCTCCCTTTAGGCTAGGGGATTTCTTGAGTATATCTAATTTGTGGTCATAGAAACTTACCTTAATATAGGTTAGTTTATGTTTATTCTCAAGTAACTTTCCTACCATGATTGCTTATGTGATATACGTTGTTTGAATTTGAGATTTTGTTTTTAATTGTTTTTTTACTATTTTTAATGTGTCCTCATTGTTTTGTTCTTCTATACCAACAATTATAAGGTGCAAGGCTCAATGAATTTGTTAATTCCATCTTTTATGGATTTAACATCTAATTTACTAGACTTTCTATTATTTAGGAATGGGTTATTATTTAGTTATTTTTTTACCTTTAATCTCACTTTTTAAGGCGTTATTTTTTTCAATCATTGATTGTTTACTATGTTCTATTTCTTGAATACTATCTTTCATTCTTTGGAGTTCATTCTCAAGCGAGATTATTCTACTTTCTAATTATTTGTGATTGTTTTCCAGCAATGTCATTAATTCTATTTTAAATTGATTTTCTCTTTCTTTCTTTTTTTTGTCGTATTCATAAATACTGTCTAGAGTAATTCACTCGGTCTCCTTTTTCTAGAAAAGGGCTTAGATATGTGAAAAGAAGTACTCAGAATGTAAACAAGCACAAATTAACAAAGGAGAGTGAGAGGAAATGTATGTACCTGTAAGAGTCCAGTCCGACTAAAGGTCATGAGTCAAGCCACAACATTTTGCTGGCTTTAGAACATAAATTCACCGGGCCGTAGAGAAAAAATTAGCGCTTCATACCTCGCTTCAGACACCCTCACTCACTTCAAACACCCTCACTGTGTTTATGTGAATCAAATTCACTGAGCCACAAAGAAAGGATTTGACACACAGAAAAATGGCTCACTTCGAACACCCTCACTATGTTTATGCGAAATCATCGAGCCACAGAGAACGGATTTGACTATGAGAAAAATGGATCACTTCGAACACCCTCGTTGTGTTTACGATAAATCACTAAGTCGGGGAGAAAAATTCATGGAGCTGCAAAGAAAAAATCAAATTCCCCGAGCCGCAGAGAAAAATCAGAGCTTCATAGCTCACTTCGAACACCCTCACTGTGTTTATGCGAAATTATGATATATTGTTTCCTTTTAGTTATAGATGTCTTCACCCAGCCACAGAAAAAGGATTTGACACAATGTTTATGCAAAATCACCGAGTTACAGCAAAATGGCTCACTTAGAACACCCTCACTGTGTCTAAGCAAAATCACCGAGTCGCAGAAAAATTCAAATTGACTGAACCAAGAATGGGAGTAGGTAACCCACTTGTAAAATTACAACATGATTAAAATACTCATAGATTCCTTAAATTGCAGCGGAGTAGGACACAAATTCAATTTCTTTAGGCTTTTGATCACCCTATGAAATGCGTGTGAGAAGATGGTAGAATATCACAATGATGTCTCTTCAAAAATTGCTTTTGTTTATTTATGATTTTGGTGATAGAAATCTGTAGATTCTATAATGCATTTTTACCCACTTTAAAAGCTCTAATTTACCAATATTTTAGCCTAATAATTCCTCGTGCCTTCCACATCCACATCCTTGTTCCTTGTGGTGTTAGCTCTGCGTCATTCTACACTCATCTACATTTCTATAGACATGTCTTTACACTTTTTAATGCAAATGCTAATATAATTATAACAAAAACTTTATTTTAACGCTATTTATTTCACCATTGTGTGTTGTAATCATAGTTACCAAATACACCGAAATCATGGTTAAAAATACGAAAATTCGCCTGTACGATTCGAATACCGAATAGTTCGATAAAATTCGATCCGGTTCGTAGTGTAGGTGCTTAACGATTTGGGCGCATGTATGGTTCATTACCTAGCATAGTTAATGGCCGCAGATGGTTTATTCGCTAAAGAACAAATAGATTGTTGCGGTATGGCATGCTGCACAGTAAAACAAAAATTGTTGCAGTATGGCATGCTGCAGAGAAAAACAAAAATTGTTGCGGTATGGCATGTAGCAGAGAAAGACAAAAGATTCATCCAGGAGATTGTTCATTCGCTAAACACAAATAGATGGTTGTTGTATGTCATGCACACATAGAAAAATAGAAATTGCTGCGGTATAGCATGCACTCAGCGAAAAACATAAAAATTAGGAGACTTATGGGTTACTTAGATTTTAGGGTTAAATGAGTATTAACAGTTATGGTCAAAATTCCCAATCTCAGAGGTGAGCAGTAGAGTTATGAGCATTGATGCTATTAAATCTTATTTTCTGGTTAGATTTTTCTCACTCACAAAAAATGAAATGGAAGTATTTAAATTAGAAAATTTCTTTTTTCAAAAACAAGGAGTTGATTTTTCTGTAAAATAAATTTGAATATTCATTTTCTAAATAGAGAAAGATTTTACATTATTAGATTTTTGAAATAAAAAAAAGAATATAGGTTTTTGAAAAGAGTAAATGGTTTGAAGGGAAATGCACACAAGGAAATGGAAGTACCTTAATTAGAAAATTTCGCTTTTTTATAAAACAAGAGATTGATTTTTCTATAAAATAAATTTGAATATTAATTTTCTAAATAATGAAAGATTTTACATAAATAAATTTTTGAAATCAAGAAAAGAACATAGGTTTTTGAAAAGAGTATATAGTTTGGAGGGAAGAGGTGAGTGTAATTTTTTTTGAGTGGATTTGATTCTGAAGATTTTTTATTATATACAGTTATAAGTTATATAAAATTCAAAATAAATTAGAAAGTAGATAAAATTCAAAATAAATTAGAAAGAAGATAGCTAAAAATATTTTTAAAATATATTATTTAAAAAATGTTTAAGAAGTGTATTATCAAATTTTTTTCGAATTGAAAATTTTTCATTCAAATTTTATGGTATCAAATTCGAATCCGAATTTGAACATGATAACTATGGTTGTAATGTGTAGCCTTTTAATTGAAATTATTCTATCGCTTTTTTTAATGGATGTATCAAACTTATTCGATATAATAAATTTAATTTTGAGTGTGTTGACTTTTATAGTTAATTAAGCCGATAGGCCTTCCTTTGAATCAGTTTAGTAGTCTACACTTTAATTCTCTGATTGACATCTGGATCTTCTGCTGCTTAACATCTGGCATAATTTTTTCTCTATCCTTTGATTGAAATCTGGATCTTCTGCTGTTGAAATCTGGTACAAATTTTCATCTTTTTGCTTGACATCTGGCACAAATTTTCCTCTTTCCGCTTGACATTTGTTTCCCACATGCATCATTATTCTGGGTTTCTCTGCGTCTGGTTTGGTGGCATTATGCCCACCTGAATCTGTTCCACTTTACACACCCATTGTTTGCATGCCCTGCTGCACCTGGCTTTGTTCCCCTACATGGTCCATATTGCTGAGACTTTCACTGTCTGTTATTTTACCTCTGAAACTAAGAATGTAAAGGCCAGCTTGATGACAAGTGTCTCCTTTGATTTGCGTCCTTTGCATGATATCCTGCGTGGTTCCTACAGCTACCCTTCAAAAAATTTCATGGCAGAAATCTAACGGTTCTCATCCACTTGGGTTAGTTATGGTTGTAGCCACCTTACCCCTCACCGCATTCTCGCCTCATTTGCCTTTTGTGTGCCCAGAGGAGCTCTTCTCAGCAACTCGTACCTTCGCCTTTTCTTTTGTCACTTACTTTGCTTAGGTTAGGATGCCAGGTAATCTCTACAGCAGTTTCCTTGCAGATCTGGTATTTAAATTTGTTTTCAAGAGATAAGGTTATTTTTTTCCTATCTTGCGGTGGCTAGGTTCTCCACTGCCAAATTTTGGTGTTAGGGTTTCACGGCCGACTCTGGAATCGTCCTGCGGAAATCAGACATGGATTTTCTGGTTAGCTTAGTTATATAACTTTTATGAATGTGGCCATTTGGCCTGCCCCTTCTCTGGGTATTACGATTTTCTTAGTCAATCAGGATTCGAATGTTTACAATACTGCCCGAATTTTAATAAATATGTCTTCTTGTCTACATTCTGACAATATACTGTTTGGAGTATACGATTTTATGCGCAAATTTTAGTTTCTCTATAACTTTGAATTCTGGGTATGACGACAACTCTGGGTTTTCAAACCCTTCGGTTTTTATTTATTTAAATGGTGAATATCCTCCATGTTTTGTCATAGTCGTGTTTTCTTTCCTACCATTTTCATATTGCATGTAACAGTGATTAGGAACAGTTTGGCTCCGTCGATTCCCCTTCATGGTTCAATTTTTTTTGTAATTTAGTTCCAAAAACTAAAGTGGTATATCCAGCTCATTGCTGTGAATAAATCCTTGCTATAAAAGGGTATTCAGATACTATTTGTACTTCCAATTCGTATTTGTTTCTACCTCTTTCTAGATTTTACAGTCTTAGCTTACAACCTATTACAATTTTACTGTTTTGTTTAATTTCCAGTTCTTTATTCATTACATAGTGGGTATTGTTACTGCTCCAGTGATTAGGCGGGACCTGGTTCCTTCGGGACCTGCGACTCACCATGTGGAGCATATTGTATTTATAAATTTTGAACAAAGACTGTTCTGGATGGTAACATACATAACACTAAAATTGACTTCTCACATACGCTAACAGATATGCATGAGAAGCACTATCCCTTTGGGGACCATACCATGTACTTATCCTCCTAAAAAGAATGAGAATATACAATCTATACAATCTATAGAGAGAAATAGAACAGGCTGACACCTATGTTTTATGTAGTCCTAGCCTCTTAGGATGTTGGTACAAATGTTCCAATATATTGGTGCAGTGGAGGCATTAATGGGTGTTCTAAAGAGATATGACTCTTCGGGATTTGATGGCCACCCTTATTGGCAACAATGTCTTTGTCAGGTTTGCTTTCCCTTCCTTACTGCCCATTTAATTTTGTGATTCGTGAATACTGGTTCTATATATCTGCAAGTCTCCTTTTGCTTTATTTTCTAGCTTTTTCTTCTTCTACAATTTCTGTAACATACAAGCATTACTTGTTATTAACGGTAACATAAAGGCATATGAAATATTTTTCCAATTTAGCAGAGATCAATTTCAGGCAAGTAGATAATATATATTAGGGAAATGGTTAAGCAGTGATGCATAGAATATTAATGAAAGTCAGTAATAATGAAGCGTTATGTTTGGAAGAATGATTTCATAAAAGTGAGCTATTATTAGGAAATTAGGAGGTGAAAGCAGAGCAAATTTTACTAGTTCAAATCAAGAGGAATCTTTGAAAAACTGTTAATAAATATTTTTTCCTGTACAATGTGGTTTGTGAGCAGGTTTTAGTATCAACTTAAAATTAACTAAATTTGTTTCATTTCCTTCTAAATTGTTTGCTAATTCTGGTAGAGCTTGTATGTCACATGAGATTGAAATTGTTTTGATTGCACATCCAACACAAATAAATAGACGAACATTGCAATACAAGCACTTGCAAATTGCGGTAAGTTCTTGTGACTTGGATTTTAACATCCAACTTTTCCTTTAAAATCCATTTTCAGGTCGATGAAATTTTCCATGATGATATTTACAAGCACATTTATGAGGACTAAGAGATGTTCTCTTGCATTATGTTTTTAAAAGTTTTTGACAGTACAATGTCATTTGATACTAATAAGTATCAAAATTGCTTCTCTGATTTTCATACTCAAAATGTTTGTCACTGAGGATAGTACTTTTCTCATGTTCCTGAGTACTGCATTCTTCTTTATTCTTTACTTCACACATTTTCATGGATTATTTTTCTCAATTCATTTATTTTTAATCTCTTCGTCATTGGTATTTTCATTTTCATGAAACATTTTTTCTAAAGGAAATGCCCTAGAGAGTATATGTATCTCAATCCAATTGTTTTTTTATCACCTCTACATTGGTATTTTTATATGCCTGGTTCTCTTTTTTGCAAGAAATGCCCCAAAGGGAAATTAGTCGTTGAACTAAGTTGCTCATTTTTTTATCACAGTTAGATGTCTACAATAATGGTATTTTTATATGCCTCATTATCTTTTATGTGGGAAATGCCCCAAAGGGAAATTAGCGGTTGAACTAAGTTGTTCATTTCTTACCACAATTAGATGTCTGCAATAATTATGATCTTTAAAATGGAAACAATATTTCCTAAAAAATATGTGGTGTTTGTGAAAATTTTTATGAAATTACCTTGTTCTCCATTTAGACTGTCTTTTCTGTTTTGTAGCATCTGTTGGAATATAATAATCGAGCAGACCTGGGCCATGAAGAGTGGGAATTGTTGATTGAATATTTGGTAAAATTTTGCTTCTGCTCACCCCCTATTTTTTTGTTTATGTAGATATTTCATATAGGACATGTAGCTTCTCTTATTCTACATATGTTTCGAGCAATACATTGCGGGAATTAACAAAGAACAGACCATAGTAGTGTAGTATGTCTCTAAAACCATTTGGTTTTTGTAGGTCTCTAAGATCATTTGGCAAGAGTCGAAGACTAATTTTCCCCACAGAAATAATATCCTGCCGGAAGGTATTATGTTGTTGTTTGCTGGAAGGTATTATGTTGTTCAAGGTGATCAGTCAACAACAAAGGTATTATGTTGTTGTCTGGAAGGTATTATGTTGTTCAAGGTGATCACGATGTGTGCTTCAAAATATCCATTAAGATCTCACATTTGGAAACCAATTTGATGTGCGCTTCAAAATATCCATTAAAATCTCACATCTGGAAACCAATGTACAAATGTGTTCCTTGTCCAATTTAAAAAACCTTTAGAATTTTTCTAATTTAAAAAACATCCATTAAGCTCTCAACTCTCACACTTGGAAACCAAAACTTGCTCACACTTGGAAACCAAAACCAATATACAAATGCGTTCCTTGTCCAATTTAAAAAACCTCTACAATTTTTCCAATTTAAAAAACAAAACCAATGTACAAATGCGTTCCTTGTCCAATTTAAAAAACAACGGTATGTTTTGCAGTTTTTGGGGCAAGGGCAATTGCAAGTAATAATTAGTTAGGCGGGTTTACCTTTTTGTTGTTGGTTACATGTGTCATTGTCATTGTTGTGCTGTGTTGGTTACATATGTCAGTCATTGTTGTGTTGGTTACATCTGTCCATTCATCTTGTACTTAAAACAATCAATTATTATAATATAATGGATTAATTTCATTTAAAATTTACAATTTTATATGTAAATTTAAATTTATTACTTTTGTTGAAAAAAAAAAACATTTTTATAACTTATAATTATAATGAATTAATTTCAATTAAAAATTACAATTTTATATTTATTATATTTGATGAAAAAACACATTTTTTAAATAAAATTATAGATTAATATATAATTATAAAAATAAATATCATATAATTCAATATAAAAAATTAAATTTCTTAAAAAATATAATATATTTAAATTAATTTGAAATACACATTATTATATATAATACTAACATAATAATAATATCCAAAAAAAAATATTATAAAAAGATAATAACATTTATTATATTCCAACATTTAATTTTTTTTTATTTTTTTAATGGATAGTTCAACCTATGATTTTCAATTTAAAATTTAAAATTTTAATTTCATACAATGAAATGCAAATGTTTGAGTTCATGTTTTATTGATGATGATGATAGTTAACGTCCACTGAAACCAAACTTTCCATTAAACTTTCCATCACAAACCTCACAAATGCCACTTACAGTAATGAGGATGTTAGACTTTAAGCTTCTCAATATTGTCAACTAACATCTCCCATGCCACATCTTATGTATAAAGCATGGCCGGCTAATTAATTCTATGTTTTTCATTTGATTTGGTTGTGTTGCTGGTTTTTTTTAAAGTAAGATGTTTAGGAAAAGTAGGGTTTCTTTTTAGCTTATTTTTTATTTTATTTAACATGTCTCTAAAATTAGATTCTTATTTTTATATAGTTTATTTAAAAAAATTATTTAAATTTAAAAATATATAAATGATTAATATTAATATTTTCTTTTCTTTTATTTATTTATAAATATTAATATAAAAAATTAATTTGATATATCAATTTGAATAGTTAAATATTATAAATTATAAATAAAATCTTCCACTGCAAGTTCTTTTCCGTGTGCTAAAATTCAGTCATGTTGATATTTCCAATGTTTGATTTATTATTAAAAAATAATTTTAATTTGGGTGAAAAAAATGTGTTCCTATTATGTTAAAATTTCCACTGCTTAATCATAAATAGTAATTTTTAATTTCAGTGGTTTCGGATTTATTTAAATCAATTAGAATTTTTTACTTTTTTTTTGTAACATATAAAAACAATTTTTTTATTGGGTTATACATATATATTCCCAAGTAATTTTTATTAGTTGGGATTTAATTTGGGAAATTTATGGATTTGATTTATTTTGAATGATTGATTGAATTTTATTATATAAATAATTGAGAGAAACGAAGAAGAATAATTTGTATAATTTTGATTAAGGATTTATTTTATTTTGGGCAATTTATTGATTAAGTTTAGTTTGAATGATTGAATTATTATAACATTTATTATTTTAAACCAAAATACAATTCTTTCATTCTAACATTTCTATCGGCCTCTCTTTGCACTTTTTGGGGAAATTGCTAGTTAATACTATTTTTAATATTTTTTTTAAAGAAAATTGTATATCAATTTACGAAATAATCAACGTTTCACCTTTACGAGAGATTTTTCGGTGTAAATCACAAGATCTATCATTTGTCGATGTGTTTCGAACCAACTAGTGTGGTTCATCATCAGGACAAGTTGAAGAAACAGATCCAGCTTTGCATGTTAAATAGTCTGAGTAGAGCCTCCAACAGCTAACTTGACCAACTGCTAGTTTGACTTAGGGACCAGAGTCATAAAATCTTTTTTTTTTTTTATATAATTTAAAGGAAGTTAGTTATATTAGGTGACCATACCCAAATATATATATATATATATATATATATATATATATATATATATATATATATAACAATTTTAATTGGTGTTTAAGTTAATAGTTAGTTAAAAAGGTATTATTTAATAATTAAAAATTATAAGTTATTTAGTAATTTAAAGGGGATTTAGTTATATGAAAGACCTTTCTTTTAATATAAATTATATGTATATATAAATATATAAAGTAATTTTAAGATAATAGTTAGTTAGAATAAATATATATTAGAACGAGAAAATAATAATAAGTTAAAATTAAATAAATAACTTTAAAAAAAAAATAACAAAAAATAAATAAAATTAAAAATTAAAAAAAAAAAATATATATATATATATATATATATATATATATATATATATATATATATATATATATATATCTAAAAAAAATAAAAAAATCAAAAAAATCAAATAAAATAAATAAATTTTATTAAGAACATAACTAGTTATAAAAGGTAATTAATTTCATAATGTCTAACAGTTGAAAAAATAAATAAATAAATATTAAATAAATAAAATAAAAATAAAAATAAATAAATGAATAAATAAAATCAAATAAAAATAATTTTAATTAAGAATGTAGCTGGTTATAAAAGGTAATTAATTTAATGTTGTCTAACAGTTGAAAATAAATAAATAAATAAAAATAAAAAATATAAAGGAGCCCAAAAAACGAGGGAGGGAGGGAGGGAGCGGGGGCGGGGAACGACTAGGAAGAGAGTGCTGGGACCCAACACCTACTGACTTTCTAGCCATCCTCTCTATTGAGATTGTTTGGCCTCTTTTCAATCTCAAGAGCTTCCCTAAATTTCTGATGATGCAATTGCGGAACTCTAGCAATAACACTAGCCTCCTCAATGCAAACATGATGATTTGTTTTTTCTGCATGCTCAGCTAAAGTGGAAGACTTTTCTCTCCTATTCTTAAGGTTAGCAGCGTGCTCACTAATCCTTTGATTAATGGAGTGACCAATCTCACCAATATAGGGGGTCCCGCAGGAACAAGGGATAATATATACCCCTTTCATATCTTTAGGGTTGATAGGATCCTTCACTGATCTGAGGGACATACGAATGGTGTTCAGGGGCCTAAAGGTCATAGGGACACTATGCATCTTGAGAATCCTTGCAATCTTGTCAGTAGTCCCCTAAACAAATGGAAGATGGACACCTGGAATCCGTTCCTTCAGTTCCCTTTTTGCCAGAGAATTCTTGCCAGCTTTAAGGAAAGCCTTCTGACCCATGTATCTACTATACCCATTCTCAACAAAGACATCAAGGAGATGGGATTTTTCTTTCTTAAAACTCTTTTTATCCGAGATCCTTAAGGCCCGAGTAGCAAGGGTATTGAGAACACCCATCTTTTGAGCCAGGAAATGGTGGGAACTGGCATGAAGATATTGTTCCATATGCGTTTTCTTTTGAAAAACTTGGTGGGAGAGGGAGCCATCACTATTCTTAGAAATAAGAATATCAAGGAATGGGAGACAACCATCAACTTCCTACTCCTTAGTGAACTTAATGGCTGAGGATTGATTATTGAGATGATCGAAGAAGAGATCTAATTCCTCTTGGCCATGAGACCAGATGACATTGGTGTCATCCACATACCTTTTCCAAAGCTTTGGCAGGAGCTGGGAAGAGTTTAGAGCCTTGGACTCAAAATCTTCCATAAAAATATTAGCAACGACAGGGGATAGGGGGGAGCCCATGGCAACCCCACAGGTTTGCTCGAAGAACTCTCCCTCAAAACTGAAAAAGGTGGAAGTGAGGCAGATCTCAACTAACCTAGCGGTGTCAGGATCTGTTAGGCGGTTGATCACCTCCATGGCCTCATTAATAGGGATGCAAGTGAACAGGGAAACTACATCAAAACTAACAAGAATGTCCCCAGAGTCAAGCTTAATGTCCTTGAGTTCATCAATAAAGGAAGCAGAGTCTTTTACGAAGGACTCTATATGACCAACTAAGGGCTTAAGCTTTAATGCAAGGAACTTAGCAAGAAGGTAGGTAGAACCTCCAATGGTGTTGACAATGGGCCTTAAGGGAGCACCTTCCTTGTGAATTTTGGGGAGACCATAGATTCTAGGAGTGATAGGGTTGCTCTCAATGAGTTTATGGTGCATGGAACTCATTGAGCTAATGGATTTAATGGCAAGAGCCACATTCCTAGCAACCTTCTTTAACAGATTTTTGGGAAGCTTTTTGTAGCTACCACTATTATGAAGATGATCCAACATCTTGTTGCGGTAATCAACCTTGTTAAGAATGACGGTAGCTCCACCCTTGTCTGCCTTTAGAACAACGATATCTTTGTTCCAGTTTAGGGATCTGAGAGCTACTGATTCTTCCTTGCTAAGGTTGCTCTTAGGGGGCTTAGCCTTTCTCAAGACAACCACACAATCTTGCCTAATAGTATCCTTGATCCTATCAGGTAAACCTCTAATCCCAAACTCTATGTCACAAATGATATCATCCACAAGGATTTTCTTAGGGGCTAAGGCAAAGTTTAATCCTTTGCCCAAAACTTTAAAAACAGAAGGGGGAAAGGAGAAACTGGAAAGATTTATAGACCTATTATTAGAATGAGAAGGAGAGTGAAAACCAATAGTACTATGATTATTATTTTCTATGTTACAAATGCTTGTATTAAATACTGAATCTTTTTTGTCATTATTAATCTCAACCATAATACTATTATTATTATTATTATTATTATTATTATTATTATTATTAAGAATAATATTATTCTTATTCTTATTTTTATTATTATTAATGAATTTATTATTATTATTATTATTATTATTATTATTATAGTTAATAAAATTATTATTATCATTATTCTTATTAAAATTATTATTATTATTATTATTATTATGATTATTATTAAAATTATTATTATTATTATTAATGTTGTTATTATTATTAATCAAAGGATTAGTGAGCACGCAGCTGACCTTAAGCATAGGAGAGCAAAGTCTTCCGCTTTAGCTGAGCATGTGGAAAAAACCAATCATCATGTTTGCATTGAGGAGGCTAGTGTTATTGCTAGAGTTTCGCAATTCCATCATCGGAAATTTAGGGAAGCTCTTGATATTGAGAAGAGGCCAAACAATCTCAATAGAGAGGATGGCTAGAAAGTCAGTAGGTGTTGGGTCCCAGCACTCTCTTCCTAGTCGTCCCCCCCTCCTCGTTTTTTGGGCTCCTTTATATTTTTTATTTTTATTTATTTATTTATTTATTTTTCAACTGTTAGACAACATTAAATTAACTACCTTTTATAACCATCTACATTCTTAATTAAAATTATTTTTATTTGATTTTATTTATTCATTTATTTATTTTTATTTTTATATATTTATTTTTATTTATTTATTTATTTATTTATTTTCAATTGTTAGACAATATGAAATTAATTACCTTTTATAGCTAGCTACATTCTTAATTAAATTTATTTATTTTATTTGATTTATTTATTTAACTTTTTTTATTTTATATATATATATATTTATTTATTTATTTATTGATTTACTTTTAAGTTATTTATTTATTTATTTAATTTTAACTTATTATTATTTTCTCGTTCTAATATATATTTATTCTAACTAAGTATTATCTTCAAATTACTTTATATATATTTATATATACATATAATTTATATTAAAAGAAAGTTGTTTCATATAACTAAATCCCATTTAAATTACTAAATAACTTATAATTTTTAATTATTAAATAATACCTTTTTAACTAACTATTAACTTAAACACCAATTAAAATTAATTTATATATATATATATATATATATATATTGGGTATGGTCACCTAATATAACTAACTTCCTTTAAATTGTAAAAAAAAGATTTTATGACTCTGGTCCCTAAGTCAAATTAGCCGTTGGTCAAGTTAACCATTGGAGGCTCTGCTCAGACTATTTAACATGCAAAGCTGGATCTGTTTCTTTAACTTGTCCTGACGATGAACCACACTGGTTGGTTCGAAACGCATCGACAAATGATAGATCTTGTGATTTACGCCAAAAAATCTCTTGTAAACATGATATGGATCATAGAAGCCTCAATTCAATAATTGAATCCCTGCACGGAGAAGCCATTGCATCCAAGGTTCATCATTTTGAACGGGCACGCTTGCAAGTTTCAAGGTTGAAGTCAGATCTAGCTTTTCTTAAAAGATGTAGAGACTCCTCCATCATCCCTGTCTTTGCTCGGATTAAGCATTGCCTTCACACTCCCCAGAACCTTCAGGTTTTCCTTAAGGTGAGTTTGGCTTTAATAAGAGTGGAAATCAATAGGGTCAGGAAATCCCTGTATCTGGTTTCTCGCTCTCTTTTGGATTTGCATTTGGAATTGGTGAACTTATTTTCGGCCTCTCTTTGGGCCAGAATAGATGCCTATTCGGCTCTGAAGTCCATTTGGTTGGAGGAATTTTGAAAGTAGAATCACATTTCTAAGTTTCAAAGATTAGCTGAAAATTCATCGTTTTCTAGTAGAGCTGTCGGAGTAGCTTCCCGTAGCCGGATCTCTTCTGGTCAAATTTCTGCAATTAGGGACTGGTTATCGGGTAGCTTGGTTAGGGTTTCTGATAACTCAGCTCTCTTAGCGCCCTTGGATGGAACCAGTTCAAATTCGCTTCATCCTTCGGATCTTCCTTTATCTGGGGTTGGTTCAAGTTTTCGGCATGCAATGAGCGGTCTTTTCTCTACGCAGAAGGCGATCCCGCTAACTGCAATTTAGAGTTTGCTTCAGTTGAATATGATCCTGGTACCGTCGTTGAAGGTGACCTGGTTGGCGTTACTGTGTGCTCTCCTCCTGTTACTAAGATTCCAGGTTACGTGGCTGTCTCCAGCGTGAATCAGCATACTGACTGCAAGCTTGCTAAAGGTAGCTCTATCTCTATGCAGGAAATTAATTTAGCAGTTTCGAGTTCCAGTCTAGCGTTGAGCGGTTCAAGTCCAGTGGCTTTCTCGAGGATTTCGCGTGAGGAATGCTCCTCATCTCCATTGCTTGGTAGCGGCTTGGAGCTAGTTGGTGATTTTACTGGCCAGAGTTGGATGGAGGGCGAGGGTTCCATCCCTCCTCTACACTCCTTCGATGAAGGAGATCGAGCTACCTGTGCAACCCGCAGATTGGAGTATGCTTCTCCGGTAAGCATTCTTCCCGGTTCCTGCGTTGAGGGAAATCACGTTGGGGTTAACACGTGCTCTCATCCTATCACCAGCACTCCAGAATGCATTGCTATTCCCTGCGTAAGTCATATTTCACATGACAGTAGCCTGGCTGTGGGTAACTCTCTCTCGGTGTGGAAGAATGTTGTGCCAGGTTCATGTCCAATGTTGAACGCATCTGATCCATGATTTCATGGGATGACAGCTCCACTTCCTCGGTGCGTAGTAGGATCTCGGAGCCAGTTAATAGTTTTGTCGGTCGGCTTTGTATGAGTAGCGAAGGTTCAATCCCTTCTCCCCGCTCTGTTTTCTTTTTTAAGAATCCAGCGTGTAAAATATTATCATATAATAATAATAATAATAATAATTTTTTTTTCCCATGGGAAAAAATCGTAATTTCTATTAATATAAAGAAATTACATTTTGTAGATGCCAATGCATATTCATATGGAGGCTGCTGAGCCTGTAGAGTTCACAGTCTATAGATCTGATAGATAGTCTAGAAGTCTCCACGCAGGGAGTCTGCAAAGTCTGTACTAGTTGTGACTATAATATGTTCAAAATTTAAAGTCCTGCTCTACGCAGAGAGCGACATATAAACTATATGCAACCATAAAAGAGTTGTTAAACATGTCCATACAGTGGATCATATATACATGATAATACAAAAAACAGTGCTTGCTGTATGAGGGCCTTAAAGCCCATTTCCTATGGGATCGTCAAAAGGTCTATGATAATGCTGGTAGAAAGTTCCGTCTATCTCCTCCTGTATCAACCAGTCATTTCCTTGTCTGTGCACTGCTTCTTTGGATAATTGATCTGCAACTGTGTTTTGTTCCCTGTAGATGTGTTGACAGACAAATGATTCAAAAGAAGTAATCAGTCTTTTTGCTTCATCTAATATATGCCTCAATGAAAATGCATAGCAATGAGATGCATCATTCAGCCAGTTGCAAACAATTTTAGAATCTCCAAATAGTTGTAGGTGTCTGCAATGTTTTTGTAATGCAAAGTGAATGATATGTTTTGTCGTGCATAGTTCAACAAAATTATTGGTGCCTCTGCCTAGGTTGATTTGGATCTTGTAGCAGTGCAATTCATTGAGATATAGGATGGCGCCTCCCCCACAGCCTGCTTCCTGAGCGGAGCCATCGAAATAAGCCCAGGGCTTGGTTTTATCTATGATCTCAGGTCTGATGGTGCGGGGGGGGGCAGAGGAATCCGCTTCAGGGAGCAGGTCAAAGTCAGCAATCGTGTGGTGCAGAATGGCAGGCCAATGGGGGGTCTTTAAGTTAAAGATGGCCTGGTTACGCGCAATCCATAAAGCCCAGCATACCAGCAAAGGTATGTTTATGGATTTTCCGGAGTGATTTTGACACCAATCATTCCAAGCTTCCATGAGATTGTTGCCTTGCCAGTTCTTTAAGCTTGGATAGTGAGAGATGAGGGATTGCCAAAATTCTATAGCAGTGCTGCAATTTAAGAATAGATGCTCTATACTCTATTCTTCCCTGTGGCATAAGTGGCATCGGAAGGGACCATAAAATGATCTCTTCATTAGATTGGTTCCAGTAGGAATCTTATCGAAGAGGATATTCCACATCAATAAGCGTGTGCGAGGAGCTGCCTTAAGCTTCCAGAGCGTTTTCCAGGTTGGGTGGATGTCCCGGGGCTTGAAGGGTTCCATGAGCCTAATATAACCTTGTCTCGGGGTATATAATCCATGTTTAGCAAGGGCCCAGATGATCTCATCCGGTCCTTCTGTAAGTCTGATATGTGCCTGGGTAAGGGCATCCGTATAATCCTGCCATTCGTGCTGCCACTGAACTGGTATCTCCAACGCTTGCGCTGATATCCATGCCTGTTGGAGAAAGGTAGAATTGCCGTTATCGCCGATGTGCTTTATGTGAGTTACTCCTCTGCTGTGTAGATATCTAATAAGGTCTGCAGATAATCTATGGGCATTGCCACAGCCAACCCACGGGTCCAATCCAATTCGAACAGCATTTCCTTCCTTTATACGCCATGTAATTCCTTCTCGCAGTAGTGATAGTGAGCCGATGACCGCTTTCCAGATATTAGATATGTTATTGCTAGTTCCATGTTGTAGACGGAACCAGTCCATTAAATTCAATGGCTTGATGTATTTTACATGTGCAACTCGGGTCCAGAGACTATTTGTGGTGAGGAGCTGCCACCCAAGCTTGGCTGCTAATGCTCTGGAGAATAGATCAAGCCTCTTTATGCCCCATCCTCCCCATCTTTTGGGTTTTGCAATGGTGTCCCATTTGACCCAGGCAAATAGCTTCCCCGGTTGATGTCCTTTCCAAAGAAATCGACAGCATATGCTTTGTAATCGACTCAATATACCTTTTGGTATCCAGGCCAAGGTCATCCAGTAGACTGGAGTGGCTTCAATAACTGCTTTAATGAGAACCAATCTGCCTGCTCGGGAGAGATATTTGTGATACCATACCTGTAGTCTTTTTTCCACTTTCGCTATGAGCCAAGTCCAGTCTGCTATCCTGTATCCGAGTGGTTTTAATCTAAAACCCAGGTACTTTATACCATCTGTCAAATTCAATGAGGTGAAAGGGAAGCGCTGTGATGCAAAGGTGATTTCATGTTGTGAGCATCCAACTGTAGTAATCGTGGACTTGCTATCATTGATCCTCATACCTGTAGCTTGTTGGAAAAGTAGGATTAAGTTCTGAAGAGTAGTGGAGTCCCCAATGCTGCCATTTAAGAATATCAGAATAATAATAATAATAATCATTTTAGTAACTATTATAATAATAATTATTATTATTATTATTATTATTATAAAATTAATAATAATAATAATATTAACATTAATAATAATAAACTCATTAATAATAATAATAATATTATTATTATTATTATTATTCTTAATAATAATAATAATAGTATTATGGTTGAGATTAATAATGACAAAAAAGATTCAGTGTTTAATACAAGCATTTGTAACATAGAAAATAATAATCATAGTACTAATGGTTTTCACCCTCCTTCTCATTCTAATAACAGGGTTATAAATCTTTCCAGTTTCTCCTTTCCCCCTTCTGTTTTTAAAGTTTTGGGAAAAGGATTAAACTTTGCCTTAGCCCCTAAGAAAATCCCTGTGGATGATATCATTTGTGACATAGAGTTTGGGATCAGAGGTTTACATGATAGGATCAAGGATACTATTAGGCAAGATTGTGCGATTGTCTTGAGAAAGGCTAAGCCCCATAAGACCAACCTTAGCAAGGAAGAATCAGTAGCTCTTAGATCCCTAAACCAGAACAAAGATATCGTTGTTCTAAAGGCAGACAAGGGTGGAGCTGTCATCATTCTTAACAAGGTTGATTACCGCAACAAGATGTTGGATCATCTTCATAATAGTGGTAGCTACAAAAAGCTTCCCAAAGATCCGTTAAAGAAGGTTGCTAGGAATGTGGCTCTTGCCATTAAATCCATTAGCTCAATGAGTTCCATGCACCATAAACTCATTGAGAGCAACCCTATCACTCCTAGAATCTATGGTCTCCCCAAAATTCACAAGGAAGGTGCTCCCTTAAGGCCCATTGTCAACACCATTGGAGGTCCTACCTACCTTCTTGCTAAGTTCCTTGTGTTAAAGCTGAAGCCCTTAGTTGGTCGTACGGAGTCCTTCGTAAAAGACTCTGCTTCCTTTATTGATGAACTCAAGGACATTAAGCTTGACCCTGGGGACTTTCTTGTTAGTTTTGATGTAGTTTCCCTATTCACTTGCATCCCTATTAATGAGGCCATGGAGGTGTTCAACCGCCTAATAGATCCTGGCACTGCTAGGTTAGTTGAGATCTGCCTCACTTCCACCTTTTTTAGTTTTGAGGGAGAGTTCCTCAAGCAAACCTGTGGGGTTGCCATGGGCTCCCCCCTATCCCCTGTCATTGCTAATATTTTTATGGAATATTTTGAGTCCAAGGCTCTAAACTCTTCCTGGCTCCTGCTAAAGCTTTGGAAAAGGTATGTGGATGACACCAATGTCATTTGGTCTCATGGCCAAGAGGAATTAGATCTCTTCTTCGATCATCTCAAAAATTAATCCTCAGCCATTAAGTTCACTAAGGAGCAGGAAGTTGATGGTTGTCTCCCATTCCTTGATATTCTTATTTCTAAGAATAGTGATGGTTCCCTCTACCACCAAGTTTTTCGAAAGAAAACACATATGAAACAGTATCGTCATGCCAGTTCCCACCATTTCCCAGCTCAAAAGATGGGTGTTCTCAATACCCTTGCTACTCGGGCCCTAAGGATCTCAGATAAAAAGGGTTTTGAGAAAGAAAAATCCCATCTCCTTGATGTCTTTGTTGAGAATGGGTATAGTAGATACATGGGTCAGAAGGCTTTCCTTAAAGCTGTCAAGAAGGGAACTGAAGGAATGGATTCCAGGTGTCCATCTTCCGTTTGTTCAGGGGACTACTGATAAGATTGCAAGGATTCTCAAGATGCATAGTGTCTCTGTGACCTTTAGGCCCCTGAACACCATTCGTATGTCCCTCAGATCAGTGAAGGATCCTATCGACCCTAAAGATATGAAAGGGGTATATATTATCCCTTGTTCCTGTGGGACCCCCTATATTGGTGAGACTGGTCGCTCCATTAATCAAAGGATTAGTGAGCACGCAACTAACCTTAAGCATAGGAGAGCAAAGTCTTCTGCTTTAGCTGAGCATGCGGAAAAAACCAATCATCATGTTTGCATTGAGGAGGCTAGTGTTATTGCTAGAGTTTCGCAATTCCATCATCAGAAATTTAGGGAAGCTCTTGAGATTGAAAAGAGGCCAAACAATCTCAATAGAGAGGATGGCTAGAAGTCAATAGGTGTTGTGTCCCAGCACTCTCTTCCTAGTCGTTCCCCCCCCCCCTCCTCGTTTTTTGGGCTCCTTTATATTTTTTTATTTTTATTTCTTTATTTATTTATTTTTTTCAACTGCTAGACAACATTAAATTAATTACCTTTATAACCAGCTACGTTCTTAATTAAAATTATTTTTATTTGATTTTATTTATTCATTTATTTATTTTTATTTTTATTTTATTTTATTTATTTTTTATTTTTTATTTTTTTTTTCAACTGTTAAACAATATGAAATTAATTACCTTTTATAACTAGCTACGTTCTTAATTAAATTTATTTATTTTATTTGATTTATTTATTTAATTATATATATAGTTTGTTAATTTTTATTTATTTTTTATCTTTTATTTTTATTTATTTTTAAGTTATTTATTTATTTATTTAATTTTAACTTATTATTATTTTCTCGCTCTAATATATATTTATTCTAACTAACTATTATCTTAAAATTACTTTATATATATTTATATATACATATAATTTATATTAAAAGAAAGGTCTTTCATATAACTAAATCCCATTTAAATTACTAAATAACTTATAATTTCTAATTATTAAATAATACCTTTTTAACTAACTATAAAAATTCCATTACTGTGGGTTCTCCGGTCAAAAATTCAAAAAGCTCAAACCACAGATCTCTGAAATCCATTATAATTTCTAATTATTAAATAATACCTTTTTAACTAACTATTAACTTAAACACCAATTAACCCGGATGCGGGTGGTTATAAAGATAACCAGCAAAGGGCAGCTGGCGTGAACTTAAGAGCTGGTGGGAAGGCCATTCCAGATGGCGATACCAGTCTTTAATGCTATTAAACACTGAATGGAGGTAACAGCAGCAGGGGAGATGGGTTCGCGTGAGGTGAGCTCCATGGTATTGTACGCCATTGTGTTGGTTTTCGGAATGGCGGATTCCAGAGAATTCCGCACAGAGAACACCATTAAGGAGAATCGATTTCAGATCATGGGTGTCTGTGATGTTATAAGGCTCTGCGATAAGCAGAGGGGAGAGAATGCTATTACCGTTAGCGTGAGTGGAGACAGAGGAAATACCTTAGTTCAGGGGGAGCTCCATCGATGTAGGACGAGGATTTTGGTAGTGGGTACTCAGAGTTTGGCCCAGCAGTCCATTATGGCGCCTAGAAGACGTGGTGTTCCGAGAAGAGGAGGGGTTTTGGGCATCAGCGGAAGGGAGGAGGCCCAAGCAAGTGCAATTCAACCTCTAACCATGGTTTCTCCACCGTCTTCTCCATCTGAGGTGTCGGACCAGCACAATAGCCAAATGCACACTTCCAGTTTTACATTTAGGTGCAGGAAAAATCGATCCAAGGTTTCACTGCTTATCACGGTTATTGCAACAGAGGAAGAGGATGATGATTCTGAGAGCCAGGAGGACGATGCAGGGGAGCTGGCACAAGCCAGCATGACGCAAGAGAGGGCGGAACTGGGCAACGATAATCCTCCTCCAGACGCTACTCATTCTGACGAGCATGTTCGGGTTATGGGTCAGTCTCAACAGACAGCATTTCCTCCGAGTTCCAGCCAGTTAATGAATGAAGATGCGCATATTCCAGACATGGACAAAAACGTTTAAGGTGAGCCTTCGCAGGCGAATTTTGAAGTTTTGATTGATGAAAATTGAACAAATTTTGAAGTTTTGGAGGGGTCTCACTCTGTCAGAGATGCCCATTTTTTGTTTTAAGAATAGAGGTGTACCTAGTTCCAGTAGTGTTTCCAGACTTCTGGAATCACCAACCATTTTACCCTCTATCAGTAAAATGGCAATGGCAGCAAGAAGAGAGCAGAGGAAAGAGGATCTTTGGTGTCGTAATTATGCTGCTAAGGTTCGGTATGGAGGAAGTCCTAAGGCAACTGTTATTTCCATGCTCATTTTCAATGCATCTATTTTTGTAAATCTGAACTTCCAGTTCCGTTGTAATTCAGGCAGCCTTGTGCACCTGTTATGTCTTCCAGATGGAGGGTGAATTTTTTCATCCTCAGAGGCCAGTCCCTCTTTGTAAATAATTTTCTTTTCCTTAATATATTAGCTCAGTCTTTACGTAGAAAAAAAAAATTAAACACCAATTAAAATTATTATATATATATAGATAGATAGATAGATATCTATATATATATATATATATATATATATATATATATATATATATATATATATATATATATATATATATATTGGGTATGGTCACCTAATATAACTAACTTCCTTTAAATTATAAAAAAAAAAAAAGATTTTATGACTCTGGTCCCTAAGTCAAATTAGCTGTTGGTCAAGTTAGCCGTTGGAGGCTCTGCTCAGACTATTTAACATGCAAAGCTGGATCTGTTTCTTCAAACTTGTCCCGACGATGAACCGTACTCGTTGGTTCAAAACACGTCGACAAATGATAGATCTTGTAATTTACGCCAAAAAATCTCTCGTAAACCTGATATGGATCACAGAAGCCTCAATTCAATAATGTTTCACCTATCATATAGAAGCAGAAAAACTAAACAATAATAAAATGAAAGAATAAAAGAACAAAATAAAGATTAACCATGAATAAAGTAGCCACTCACACATAATTTTCTTTCAAAACGAATAAGTGTCAAACAATAAATTTCTCAATTACCTTTATTAAAAAGTATTTTTTCTTTCCAAATAAGTTAACGTTAATTATGTCGATAGGCGTCTTCCATTGGAATTAGACACTTTAATTTTTTTCTTATTTTTTTTTTTATTTGATGGCATAAAGTTAAAGATGTCAGTATATTCTCATCTTCGCCATTTCATCAATGGATGAAATTCACACTACTAATTTTCTTACATATCTAAATCATATGTTTAAACTTCATTTAAAATATTTTTCTACAAATCACTATTAAAAATTTACCATACAAGTTAGTTTTCGACATGGATGAAGATTAGAGAAATAAAATTAAAAACAAAAATGTTAAAACATTTATATTATTGAAACATGGTTGCACATTGTTGTGCGTTACTTTTTTAAAAGTGTGCATTTCAAAAGGCGTCATGGTCCAAATATTTGTTTGTTCAATTCATTGGTATTCATTAATTGCAGTTTATTCAAATTGTCAAAACTTTAACATGGTTTTATAAAAAAAAAATAATGGTTTTAAGTATAATAGTATTTTTAGATTTTAGATTTTAAATGTTAATATAATTTATATAATATCATGCTTTAGTATTTTTAATATAATATATAATATAATACTCTCAATATAATATTAAATATCAGTATTAAATTTAATATAACTAATTGGTTTTAACAATATATTTTAATGATGTTTCTTCTTAATCATTTTGTTTTCCCTCTTCAACATCTCTCTTGACCCATCACTTTTTTATTATTATTAAATTTCAATTAAATTTGTTTGATTCAAAATAAAAGTGAATTTGAAATGTGTTTCATTTAAATTCAAACGATATATATATATATATATATAAACTTTGTAGACCATGAGATGCTCTTTTGTTTAACTATGGAATGTTCTTTTGGACAAATTCAAATAATGTAAAGATGCCTCTCCATCCAAGCCTTGAATTCATTAATTTGATTGAATCCCCCTTTACTAAGTGAAAAATGAATTTGTTATACCAGGATATTGCTCAAATTAATATTTTATATTCTCATATTTATTTTCACTTGTACAGGCCTCAACCATACATATTTTAGTTTATCTTAATATAATGTTATAATATTAGGCTTAGGATTTTAATGAGTTGCCAGTGAATGAGTTTGATGAAGTGTTTGAATCTTCATATTTTTAAATCCATTTCACTTACACATGTTTGAAATAAATAAGGCTATTTTATTTTAAATTCACTCATTAAATTTTAATAAATATATTATTTATTTTAATTTTTTTATTAAAAAAAATTACTTTAAAATTTTGATAAAAAAAGATAAATTTTAACCTAAGGAGCAGTTCCAATAGCATTTGATGAACCTAAATGGAAGTCAATAAAAATAGTCATGGTGAAGCAAAAACAAGAGATAGTAGCCAATGGTAACAAAACAAAGGGAAAATGAATCAAGAGACAAATAATTAAGCAATAAAACAAGACTTATAGTACTAGAATCAAAATCCCTGCATTTTCATGAGATATGTTACCTATTGTTTCATTGGGAAGAAAGTGCTCTCAAAAGAATTTTTTAAGGTTTTGCACTGTAATTCTTAAAGTCAAGTCTCATTACAAATATGATCAAAGGTAATGCAATGTGATAGGATATTCAAAAATAATAGATGACATAAGCACATGAAGGCATAATTAAAAAGATCTCACAAATGGCAAGAGATAGAAAAATAAATAATGAATGTTAACAACATAATATTGACATAAGCCCCAAGAGTTAGCTCAATCGGTCAAATCAAGTGCCTCGCCAATGGGAGGTCACAGGGTCGAATCCCGAAAGCTCTTGGGGTTAGGTCAGTAAATAGGCCGAGGGGTGTTGATGCCTTCGGGTGCGTCCACTCAGTGTTAAAAAACCCTGGATGTAGTGGCTACCCATTGACCCGGGTATCCGTGAACCAGAAAGTGAAAAAAAAAACATAATATTGACACCTTAAAGGCATGATGAATATTGTTAAAAATTCAAGAATGTGCAACATTGGACAATGTTTTTAGTATGCAACATTCAGTGTTCAACGTTTATTGTGGTGGAGAGCATTCAAAATAAACCAGACACCCATTTCTTATTCATTTAAAGACAATGTTTCTTTATTTAATGACATCTTTTGTTCATTTAATACTAACGTTCAATATATAATTTCAAAGTTATGCAGTGTTAATATATTTCTAATACATTAATATTTTGGAGAAACATTAATAGTTTGGAGCAACGCTCCAACGTTTATATTGTGCCATAATCTAAGCCATTGGGCAGGGTATTGGAATTTGGTACATTTTTTTTTTTTAATTAGTAATATTTCTTTTAGCATTGCTTAAGGGTTATTGCTTTAATATTGTGTTCATTGGGGAGTTTTCATTAGTATTATGGAACAATGTATTCATTGCAAAGAGAAAAGTTTATGATGTTGAAAATAACATTTACAATACAGTGCTTTACATTACATTGTATGGTTTATGATTAATTGTGCAATGTTATTATTTTCGTACATCCCCAACACTATTTGATATAAGCAATGTTTGCAATGTTTTTTATCATATAATACGTTTACAACATTTACGATGTTGAGAACAAAGTTTATTCCAACATTTGTGTCATTGCTTTTGAATCCAACAAATACAACATTTAATTCCAACTTTTAATACAAGCATTTAAGTACATCATTAGAACAAATGTCAATTACATTTAGGTTTTAATAAAAAAAAAAATTTCTTTTTCATATTAAATTTTAATAGATATATTATTTATTTTAATTACTTTTTATTAAAAGAAGTTTTACATTAAATACTATACTTATCATATTTTTAATATTTATATTAAATAATTATTATTATTATAATTATTATTATTATTATATATTATTGATATTAATATTAAATATTATTAACCTTTATAATATAACATTAATATTAATTCTTAAAAAATACAGTGTTAATAAATGTAATTAATAATAACAATATCATTCAAATTAATATGGAAAACAATGTTATTAATACTATCATTAATACAATATTAAAAATGTTTACACATTAATATTTGTGATGTCATCAATGCAATATAATGTGGTTATAACTAAATACTAAGTTAACAACATATATTGGGTTATCAATATTGATGAGTTTAATATAGTTAAATTATTAGTAAATATTGTTGTGATTTGCATATACTATATCAAGTAGCATGGTTCACCAAAGTGGTTTACTAAATATTAATGTAAGCATTTATGTAAGTTTAGATTTATTATAATTAATAATAATATGGTGATCATTAAATTGATTATTAGATATGATTAATTAGCAACATTTAATAATTAAATATGATTATTAATAACATTTTTATTAGGTTTAAGAAAATAATATTATTAATCATAATAATTTTTTGAAATTATCACCATTTAATGTTATTACCATAAAACAATAAATTATTAATATTATTTAAATTGTAACATGAATATTAATAATACTAAAAATTGGTCCGCAGGGTTTGGTCTAATGGCAAGCGAATGATCTGCTAAGTTGTTCATGCAGCTATGCAAGTCAAGAGTTCAAATCCCAAGAATACCCGAGGGACGTTCAAGGCGGGCTAGGCAGACCCTCCTAGAGGTTATAGAGGTAGCCGATGGGATTCGACCCCATGTAACGTGAGTACGATACCACCGCCATTGCCGATTCCTCTAGTAGAATATATATATATATATATATATATATATATATATATATATATATATATATATATATATATATATAGAATTGAAAATATATATTTAATATTTAGTATTTGAAATATTACTTAATAAATATTTGTTGGCATTATGATTCTGGTATGGCTTTATGATACATATGTTATACTTGATGGCAACCCACTCATCTCATGTAGAGAAAAGTTCACGCACTTATATGCAGAGAAAAGTTTATTTCATGTAGAGAAAATTTCACGCACTTTTATGCAGAGAAAAGTTTATTTAATGTAGAGAAAAGTTTATTTCATGTAGAGAAAAAGTTCACACACTTTCATGTTGGAGAACTTACCTTTGGTCCATGGTAGTTAGTCCTTGGTATTTGAACCTATGGTTTTGGACCATGGTACCTCGTCAAAAGTGTGTATATGTTGGAGAACTTACCTTTGGTCCATGGTGGTTAGTCCTTGGTATTATTGAGCCCCATGTTTTTGGGCCCCTTGTATTGGTTATCTATGGTATTGATCCATGATTTTAGGAAGAAGCTTGCCTATATAAAGAAAAGGAGATCACTTGGCTAAATCATCCTTGCAAATCAAATATCTTAAGATCTGAAATATTGGGTTATTGTTTTAAAAGTTTGATCTATGAAAGTGAAGTTGAAAGCGAATCTGTGAAGGGTGATCTCTCGAGCGCTACAGCTGCGGAAGTGCGAAGGCGCCACAGAAGGTGCAGTGCGGAGGCGCCACAGAAGGCGCAGTGCGGAGGCGCCACAGAAGGCGCAGTGCGGAGACGCCACAGAGGCGCCACAAAAGGCGCAGTGCGGACACGCCACAGAGGCGCCACAGAAGGCGCAGTGCGGAGGCGCCACAGAAGGCGCAGTGCAGAGGCGCCACAGAAGGCGCAGTGTGGAGGCGCCACAGAACACGCAGTGTGGAGACGCCACAGAAGGCGCAGTGCGGAGGCGCCATAGAAGGCGCAGTGCGGAGACGCCACAGAGGCGCCACAGAAGGCGCAGTGCGGAGGCGCCACAGAAGGCGCAGTGCGGAGGCGCCACAGAAGGCGCAGTGCAGAGGCACCACAGAAGGCACAGTGCGAAGGCGCCACAGAAGGCGCAGGTGCGGTGGTCGTGACGCCACAGAAGGCGTAGGTGCGGAGGTAGTACAGATATCCGCAGATCTATACCAGTGAAGTTGCGATCCCTGCTTAAAATTTGTTTTAACTGCCTTTGACTATTTTGCAGGGTTTTGGGTGCATAACTGATGTTTGGTTACTGGTATTGAGTTCAGATAACAGCATGATTAATGACTTACCTTTAAGTACTAGATCTCGTTGATAACTCTCATAATATCATTATGGATCTGGTGATTGGGTGATTCAGAAGGTTGTTTGATTATGAGCTTCAATGTTGTTGTTGGATCCAGTTTGAAAAGTAGTCCTTGAAAGAAAAAAAGTAGGGGGTTGTAGCTCCCTTCCAGGAGAGACTGGAAAACGAGAGAGAGTTGTAGCTCTCTGCAGGTTGCAGCCTGCGTACTGGTAAAGGACTGCACCAGTACAAAATCATTGTAACAGGAGTTTCTAATTTGAAAGAAGATAGAGACATATTGCAGCAGGTGGTTTTCACCCACATTGGGTTTCCACCTTATATCTGGTGTTCTTTGGTGTGACTATCTGTTTTTCTTGTTCATGCTCATTATTTTATGGTACTGATATGCAAAAATAATTCAAAGTGTAAATAAGGAAGATTTGTTAAAAGAACTTGATAATACTGATTCACCCCCCCCTCTCAGTATTATTTTCAACAATTGGTATCAGAGCAGGTCCTTCAGAGAAGCTTGATCGCTTGAAGGAAGATCATTCATCATGAGCAACTATGAGAGGGAAGCATCAATCAGGCCACCAATTTTTGATGGGACAAACTTCAATTATTGGAAGGTAAGGGTTACTGCCTATCTTCAATCTCTTGGTACAAAAGTTTGGGATATCATAGAAACAGGCTATACTTTTCCTTCAGCTACTCCTACAGATACGGCCGAAAAGAAGAAATATGAAACAAATGCTAAAGCAGTCAATACTTTGCTGGGATGCTTATCTCAAACAGAATTCGTAAAGGTTATGCAATATAAATCCGCAAAAGAAATATGGGACAAGATTGTCTTGAGCTACGAAGGAGATGAACAGGTAAAGCGTGCTAAACTTCAAACTCTCAGGATTCAGTATGAGAATCTCAGGATGTATAATGATGAAAGTGTGGCTAACTATTTTCTTTGGGTAGATGAGATTGTTAATTGCATGAAAAACTTGGGTGAAGAAATAAAAGAGGCTATTGTGGTTGAAAAGGTTCTAAGATCATTGTCCCCCAAATTTGAATCTAAAGTGTCTGCAATAGAAGAAAAGGAAAATCTACGAATTCTTACTATGTCTCAGCTACATGGAATACTAACTGCTTATGAAATGAGAAAGGGAGGTCCATCAGATAGAAGAGAAGTTGCTTTCAAGGCGTCAGGCAAAGAAAATTATTATGAAGCAAGTCACGTGCCAGAAGAAGAAGAAGAAGAATCAAATTTTGTCAGAAATCTTCAAAGGGGTTCTGGAAGATTCAGAGGTAAGTTACCTTTTAAATGCTTTGCTTGTGGAAGAGTAGGTCATTATGCTGCAAAATGTCCTTATAAGGATAAAGGAAAGGAACCTGATAGATGGAACAAGAAACAAAGGGCAAATAAGAAAAGTTACTACACTCATGAAGATAGTGATGGTCTATCAAATAGTGATGAAGATGAACGAGGTAATGACTATAAACTGTTAATGGCATTTGAAGATGATGATTATATGGATGCTATAGATGTGGATAGCCTTTATGAAGAAATTACTAGACTCAAGAGATGTGTAGAAGAAAAGAATATGATCATTGATACTCTACAATTTCAAATTGATGAAAAGGAAAAACATCTTGAAAAATTAGAAGGTGAAATTGTTGGTCTTAGAAAAGAAATTGAGAAAAAAAAAGCTATTAATCTTAAGTTTGTCAAAGGATCTGAAACTTTGGATGAGATTATCAATGTACAGCGTTCTCCACTAAACAAGACAGGTCTGGGCTATAATGGAGGAACTTCTCAAGCATCCACCTCAAAAAGTTATCTTGATGCAGCAAGAAAGAATGAACAAAAGCACAATGAAGACCATCAGGTAAAGCAGGGACAAATTGCAAACAGAGACTATCAGGGGCAATCGATCTTAAGGATGAACAAAAGCTACAACCAGCCACAGGTAAAATCTTCTCAATTTGGTTCAAGAATGGATGACAATAGAAATTACAATCATTTGGCCGTAAGATTTGATAACCGCAGAAGTTTCTTCAATGGACAATGCTTTTCTTGCCATAACTTTGGTCACAAGGCAGCTCAATGTGTTGCATATAAAACAATCATCACTAGAGAATCTCAAAAACAAAGAAGTATGACCGGGATTACAAAAAGGACCTATAACAACTTTTCGGTTCTTGAAAATGAAGTTGAATGTTCTATTTGCAATAATTTTGGTCATGAAGATTCTGAATGCAGGAGTAGGTTTCAGCAGATAAAGGAACAAGCATCAAGCACCAAAACATGGAGAATAAAGGAACCACAAACAGAAAGATGTGGGATAGCATTTTATGCAGAGGGACAGGAAAATCTATGGTACATTGACAGTGGATGTTCGAAGCATATGACAGGTGATAAAGAAAAACTTGAGTCATTTTCTGCTCTTGAAAAAGGAAAGAAAGTTTCTTTTGGAAATGATACTCCTGCAACTATAAAAGGAAAAGGCATTGCTCAGTTAAAAGAAAAGGTCAAGGCTGGAAATGTTTTGTATGTTGATGGATTGAAACATAATCTTCTAAGTGTCAGCCAGATGTGTGATCAAGGAACCGAGGTGATATTTAGATCAAACGGATGTCGTGTTCGTGATCTTGATACAGGTGAAACAGTGATCAAAGGTAGAAGAACTCCAAATAATCTATACATATTTGAAGAAGGACAACAACAATGCTATCTAAGCAAGGATGATGAACACTGGTTATGGCATTGGAGGTTGGGGCATCTAAGCTTTTCACAAATAAGGAAAGCATGCAAATATCAAGCAGTTCGCGATCTTCCAGATATCAAAATTCCAGATAACACCATATGCAAATCATGTCAGTTTGGAAAGCAAACCAGAACTAACTTTCCAGAGAAGGAAGGATCAGCTAGCATGCCTCTTGAGCTAGTACATACAGATACATGTGGTCCATTCAGGAAAAGGACACCTCGAGGAGAAGAATACTTGATATTATTCATTGACGATTTCTCCAGGTTTGTCTGGTTAGGACTTATGAAGCACAAAGATGAAGCATTCGAAAAATTCAAATCCTTCAAAGCCTTGGTTGAAAATGAATCAGGATACAAAATTAAGTGCCTCAGATCCGACAGAGGTGGGGAGTTTACCTCAAATTAATTTTTCGATTTCTGTGAAGAACATGGGATAAGAAGAGAATTCTCTACAGCTAGAACTCCTCAGCAAAATGGAGTTGTGGAAAGAATGAACAGAACAGTCCAACAAATGGCTCGTGCTATGCTTGATGAGTCGGGAACTCCCGCAACTTTTTGGGGTGAAGCTGCACATGCTGCGGTTGTTATTCTCAACAAAACAAATGTTCGGGTGAACAACACTCAAACCCCTCATGAGCTCTGGTGTGGTGAGACTCCTTCGGTAAGGCACTTCAAAATCTTTGGGAGCAAATGTTATATATTAAGAACACTGATGAGCAACTTAGCAAACTTGAACCTAGAGCAGATGAAGGCATTCTTCTTGGTTACTCTCCACATAGCAAAGCATACAAGTGCTACAATAAAAGACTTGGTAGAATTGTTGACAGCATTGATGTAGTGGTTGATGAGAAGGGATACATTCCTAGGTAAGTACATCATGAAGACATCGAAGAAGATGAAGGCTACCCTCAAAGACAGAATGATGAAGAAGAAGAACCTCAAGAAGAACCAGAGGAGCAGACAAGAATAGAAGAAAAGACTCCATCCAGATATGTTCAGAAGAATCATCCAGAATCTCAGATTGTGGGACAGAAAGAAGCAGGTGTACAAACAAGAAGAACAGTTGCAGAAGCTTCAAGCTATTTGGCATTACTCTCCTCCACTGAACCACAAAATGTGAAAGAGGCATGCAAAGATGAATGTTGGGTGAAAGCAATCGATGAAGAACTTGAGCAGATCGAAAAGAACAACACTTGGGAGCTGGTTCCTAGACCAAAGGATAAGAATGTTATCGGAACAAAATGGGTCTTCAAAAATAAATTGAATGAAAATGGAGAAGTAATTAGAAACAAGGCCAGACTTGTTTGTAAAGGGTATGCGCAGCAAGAAGGAATAGACTTTGAAGAAACCTTTGCTCCGGTTGCAAGACTTGAGGCCATCCGAATGTTCCTTGCTCTCTCAAGCTTTCAAAACTTCAAAGTATTTCAAATGGACGTGAAATCAGCCTTTCTGAATGGAGACTTGGAAGAAGAAGTATACATCGAGCAGCCAGATGGGTTCATTCTTGGAAATGATCCAAATATTGTATGCAGATTGAAAAAGGCTCTCTATGGTCTCAAACAAGCTCCAAGGGCTTGGTACTATCGTTTGGACAAATATCTTCATCAACAAGGTTTTTTAAAAGGATCAGCAGATAGCAATCTTTATATAAAAGTTGAAAATAACAAATTGCTAATACTTGTTGTGTATGTAGATGACATTATCTTTGCCAGCAATGAAGAAGCTATGAGTCAAAGCTTTGCCTTGGTGATGCAGAAAGAATTCGAAATGTCCTTGCTGGGAGAATTGACATATTTTCTTGGTTTGCAAATCCAACAAAAAGAAGGAGGGATCTTTTTGTCTCAAACCAAGTATCTCAAACAGATTTTGAAGAAATATGGCATGGAAGATGCAAAACCAGTATGTACACCTATGGTCACAGGATGTAAACTCAGTGCAAATGATGAATCTGCAGCAGTGCATCAACCAACCTACAGATCTATGATTGGAAGTTTACTTTATTTGACAGGTACCCGACCAGATATCATGCATGCAGTTGGAATAGTTGGAAGATTTCAGGCAAATCCGAAGGAGACTCATCTTCAGGCAGTGAAGAGAATTTTCAAATATCTTCAAGGGACTCAAAATTATGGCTTATGGTATCCTAGAGATACAGATCTCACACTTCATGCTTATACAGATGCAGATTGGGCCGGAAGCGTGGATGACAGGAAGAGCACAAGTGGTGGTGCATTCTTTATGGGTTCCAGACTAGTATCTTGGTTCAGCAAGAAACAGAGTTCGATTGCCTTGTCTACAGCTGAAGCGGAATATGTTGCTGCTGCATCTTGCTGCACTCAACTCCTTTGGATGATGCAGACCTTGCAGGATTTTCAAATCACTTGTACTCCACCTATTCCCATCTTATGTGATAACACAAGTGCAATCAGCATCTCAAAGAACCCAGTCATGCATTCAAAAACCAAGCACATACCAATCAAGTATCATTTTCTCCGGGAACAAGTGCTTGAACAGAAGGTCAAGTTGGAGTATGTTCCTTCTAAGGAACAAGTTGCTGATATTCTCACCAAACCATTGCCCAGGGAGACTTTTGAATACCTCAGGCAAAAGCTGGGGGTAGTTGATGCATCATCTTATTGTTGAAACTCTTCTGATTGATGGTTGTACGTATGGTTCATCTGGGGTATATGCGTACATGTGCTGGGTTGCGGATTGGTTGAAGATTGAATGGCACAGGTTCAGGGGGAGCATATAATGCATTGTTGGCATTATGGAGGATGTACAGAAGGAGTTCATGGATGCTGGTCTGAATATAGCTGCAATATGTCTCTATCTCTTTCATGGTCATTTATGGTGTTTAGTGGATTATGGTTCTTCTTTGCAGATCTGGTTCATATTCAGGGGGAGCATGTTCTTAGGGGGAGCATAACCCTTTGCCCTTGATGTCAAAGGGGGAGAATGATGCTGAAGATTTTGAGGTTGCCATCAAGTCCAAAGGGGGAGATTGTTGGCATTATGATTCTGGTATGGCTTTATGATACATATGTTGTACTTGATGGCAACCCACTCATCTCATGTAGAGAAAAGTTCACGCACTTATATGCAGAGAAAAGTTTATTTCATGTAGAGAAAAGTTCACGCACTTTTATGCAGAGAAAAGTTTATTTCATGTAGAGAAAAGTTTATTTCATGTAGAGAAAAAGTTCACGCACTTTCATGTTGGAGAACTTACCTTTGGTCCATGGTAGTTAGTCCTTGGTATTTGAACCTATGGTTTTGGACCATGGTACCTCGTCAAAAGTGTGTATATGTTGGAGAACTTACCTTTGGTCCACGGTGGTTAGTCCTTGGTATTATTGAGCCCCATGTTTTTGGGCCCCTTGTATTGGTTATCTATGGTATTGATCCATGATTTTAGGAAGAAGCTTGCCTATATAAAGCAAAGGAGATCACTTGGCTAAATCATCCTTGCAAATCGAATATCTTAAGATCTGAAATATTGGGTCATTGTTTTAAAAGTTTGATCTATGAAAGTGAAGTTGAAAGTGAATCTGTGAAGGGTGATCTCTCGAGCGCTGCAGCTGCGGAAGTGCGGAGGCGCCATAGAAGGCGCAGTGCGGAGGCGCCACAGAAGGCGCAGTGCGGAGACGCCACAGAGGCGCCACAGAAGGCGCAGTGCGGAGACACCACAGAGGCGCCACAGAAGGCGCAGTGCGGAGACGCCACAGAAGCGCCACAGAAGGTGCAGTGCGGAGCTGCCACAGAAGGCACAGTGTGGAGGCGCCACAGAAGGCACAGTGCGGAGGCGCCACAGATGGCGCAGTGCAGAGGCGCCACAGAAGGCGCAGTGCGGAGGCGCCACAAAAGACGCAGTGCGGAGACGCCACAGAAGGCGCAGTGCGGAGGCGCCACAGAAGGCGCAGTGCGGAGACACCACAGAGGCGCCACAGAAGGCGCAGTGCGGAGGTGCCACAGAAGGCGCAGTGCGGAGGCACCACAGAAGGCGCAGTGCGGAGGCGCCACAAAAGGCGTAGTGCAGAGGCGCCATAGAAGGCACAGTGCGAAGGCGCCACAGAAGGCGCAGGTGCGGTGGTCGTGGCGCCACAGAAGGCGCAGGTGCGGAGGTAGTACAGATATCCGCAGATCTATACCAGTGAAGTTGCGATCCCTGCTTAAAATTTGTTTTAACTGCCTTTGACTATTCTGCAGGGTTTTGGGTGCATAACTGATGTTTGGTTACTGGTATTGAGTTCAGATAACAGCATGATTAATGACTTATCTTTATGTACTAGATCTGGTTGATAACTCTCATAATATCATTATGGATCTGGTGATTGGGTGATTCAGAAGGTTGTTTGATTATGAGCTTCAATGTTGTTGTTGGATCCAGTTTGAAAAGTAGTCCTTGAAAGAAAAAAAGTAGGGGGTTGTAGCTCCTTTCCAAGAGACACTGGAAAACGAGAGAGAGTTGTAGCTCTCTGCAGGTTGCAGCCTGCGTACTGGTAAAGGACTACACCAGTACAAAATCATTGTAACAGGAGTTTCTAATTTGAAAGAAGATAGAGACATATTGCAGTAGGTGGTTTTCACCCACATTGGGTTTCCACCTTATATCTGGTGTTCTTTGGTGTGACTATCTGTTTTTCTTGTTCATGCTCATTATTTTATGGTACTGATATGCAAAAATAATTCAAAGTGTAAATAAGGAAGATTTGTTAAAAGAACTTGATAATACTGATTCACCCCCCCTCTCAGTATTATTTTCAACAATATTATCAAAAGCATTCCCAATGCTTATTTGATTAATATTATTAATATGAATTAATAATTATTATTTATTATAATAATAATATTTTTATTGTAATAGTTTTTTTTTTTTTTTTTTTTTTTGTAGGTAAGCACCCACAGGGGATCTGAACCAGTGACCTATCACAAGGAGTGCCTTAACAATGCACACATTCACCATCAATCTAAAGCCCCGTGCGCTAATAGTTATTTTTTAATATTATTATTATTATCATCATTATTATATATTTATCAATATGAATATTAATTTTATAATTAATATTATATTTATTCCCTTGAGCTTGTAATCCCTTGGGTTTTTAGTATTAATCTTTTGGTTTATTATCCCCTTTGGTTTATAATATCAATCTCTTTAGTTTATTAATCTAAGGGTTATTATTCCTAGGGTTTAATATTATTCATAAGGTTTATAATATTAATCCTTGGGTCTAATATAAATCCCCTTGGTTTATAATCATGGTCAACCATGGTTCATTGTCACATTGTGACAAATATTTTCTCAATATGAAAATCAACCATGGTCCAATGTTGCTTTATGACAAAGACTCACTGCATATGAAAATCAATCATGGTCAACCATGGTGCAATGTCGAATTGTGACAAAGATTGTGTCAATATGAAAATCAACAATGATCAACCATAATAATTCTAGGGTTTGCAATATTTATCTTGGGGCATATATACATTTGGTTTATAATTTTAATCCATTAGCTGCAATATTATTGGCTTGAGTTCATAGTCCCTTGGGGTTTAAAATCCCAAGGGACTGTATAGTCAATCATAGTCAACCATGTTTATTTTAGGGTTTACAATATTTATTTTGGAGTTTATATATTAGTCCCTTGGATTTAATATTATTCTCGTGATTTTATAAAACGTTGGGGTTTTAGGGTATATAATATTTATCCGTGGTTTAATATTATTTCCTTGAGTTGTTAATCCCTTAGGTTTTTAGTATTAATCCCTTTAGTTTATTATCCCCTTTGGTTTATAATATCAATCCCTTGTGTTTATTAATATAAGGGTTCTTATTCCTAGGGTTTAATATTATTCATAGGGTTTATAATATTAATTCTTGGGTCTAATATAAATGCCCTTGGTTTATAATCATGGTAAACCATGGTCCAACCTCAAATAATAATAATAATAATAATAATAATAATTAGTAATAACAATAATTATTTTAAAATAATTGTAATAATAATTAATAATTAATATTATTTATAATAATAATATTTTTATTGTAATAGTTATTTTTTAATATTATTATTTTCATTATTATATATTTATCAATATGAATATTAATTTTATAATTAATATTAGATTTATTTCCTTGAGTTTCTAATCCCTTTTTACTATTAATCCCTTTGGTTTATTATCCCATTTGGTTTATAATATCAATCCCTTTAGTTTATTAATCTAAGGGTTATTATTCCAAGGGTTTAAAATTATTCATAGGGTTTATAATATTAATTCTTGTGTTTAATATAAATCCCCTTGGTTTATAATCATGGTCAACCACGGTCCAACGTCACATTGTGACAAATATTTTCTCTATATGAAAATCAACCATGGTCCAACGTTTCTTTATGACAAAGACTCATGGTCAACCATGATAATTCTAGGGTTTAGAATATTTAACTTGGGTTATATATACTTTGGGTTTATAATATTATTCTTTTGTGTGTAATATAATAATAATAATAATAATAATGATGATGATGATGATTTTATTATAATAGTTATTTTTTAATATTATTTTTATTTTTATTATTATATATTTATTAATATGAATATTAATTTTATAATTAACATTATATTTATATCATTAATGTTCATTGTGGTTGGGTTTATAATATTAACAATCCTTAGGGTTTGTTAATCTCTAAGGTTTATAATATTCATAATCATGTGGGTTTATCAATCACTTGGGTTTAAAATGTTAATTCTTAGGATTTATTATATCCATGTGTTTTTAATATTGATTCTTTGGGTTTGTTGATCCTTTAGGTTTATAATATTTATCCCTTGGGTTTATAAAATTAAACCCTTGTATTTATTAGTCACTTTTCTTTTAAGGTTTATAATATTTATTTTAGCGTTTATATACCTTAGGTTTATAATATTAATCCCTTGGATTTAATATTATTCCCTTGGGTATATAAAACATTGAGTTTTAGGGTTTGTAATATTTATCTTAGGATTTATATACCTTGGGTTTATAATATTTATCCCTCGTTTAATATTATTCCCTTGGGTTTTTAGTGTTAATCCCTTTGGTTTATTATCCCCTTTGGTTTATAATATCCCTTGGGGTTTTAGTATTAATCCCTTGGGTTTATTGTTCCTTTGGGTTTATAATATCAATCGCTTGGGTTTATTATTCCCCGGTCAACGATGGTTTATTATGATGTCAACCATGGTGAACCATGGTCCAACATGGAATTGTGATAAGGATTATCTCAATATGAAAAACAGTGATGGTCAATCATGTTTATTTTAGTGTTTATAATATTTTTCTTAAGGTTTATATACATTGGGTTTATACTATTAGTCCCTTGGGTTTAATATTATTCCCTTGGGTTCATAATCCCTTTGGGTTTTAGTATGAATCGCTTGGGTTTATTATTCCTTTGGGTTTATAATATCAATCCATTGGGTTTATTATTCCCTTAGGTTTACAATATCAATCATGGTTAGCTATTATCAATCATAGCCAAACATGGTTGAATGTCGCATTGTGACAAGGATTGTCTCACCATGAAAATAAACCATGTTTATTTTAGTGTTTGTAATATTTATATTAGGGTTTACCAATGTTGGGTTTATAATATTAGTCTCTTGGGTTTAATATTATCCCCTTGGGTTCATATTCCCTTGGGGTTTTAGTATTAATACCTTGGGTTTATTATTAGGTTTGGGTTTATAGTATCAATCATGGTGAGCTTTATTAATCCCTTGGGTTCACTAATTTGTTGCGTTTTTAATATTAAACGGTTGGGTTTATTTTTTCTTTTTGCTAATACAAGAGTTGTACCTTCTATTCAAAATAACCAAAAAGGATTAATTACATAAATTACAACCCCAAGGGTAAGGGGCAGCGATCCAAAGGCTAAAGCATAGTGCCAATGGTGAACTCCCCTGAAAAAGGTCCTACTCCAAACAAAAACATTTTAATCTATAGCAACGGAGCGAAAGAAAGCAAACAGGAAGAAACTAAAACTAGACCCAAAAAGAGATTAAACCCCCAACTAATAAGATTTTGGGTCCGAGAAAGGGGAATGAACAATGAATAAATGGAATAAACTAGTCCTTTATGCTCACTGCTAAGCATAATGAATAATGCATCTAAGCCGTTGATCTACATCGCAAGGTCCCATGGCTGAGGCACATATCGGAAGGCAAAGAAGCCCAGAGAATACCCGCTCGATGAGGGTGGTATTCTCTCTCCAACTATGGCCACATGTTGCATGTTGAGTGGCATCAGGCTCAAATGGGTGAAACCACTCCCGGTGTTGAGAGCTTCTGATAAACCATAAACCACCTTGAACCATAAACTCGGACCCACCAACATGCATAATGCATCTGGACCGTTGATCCGCCATGCAAGATCCAATGGTTGAGGAACATATCGGAAGGCAAAGAATCCTAGAGAATAACCCCCCAATGAGGGTGGTATTCTCTCTCCAATTGTGGCCACGTGTTGCATGTTGAGTGGCATCGGGCTCAAATTCGTGCAACCACTCTCGATGTTGAAAGCTTCCGATAAACTGTAAACCACCTTGAGGGCGATATTGCCACTATGGGAACCAAGACCCTAGTCAGAACCTTTCGAACTACAATTTGACTCACCACCCTTGATCCTCAGACGCTTGCTCCAATGGAGGAGAGTAGTCTCCCTTTGAATAAAACCAGAAGGGAATTTAGCCATCCGAGCTCTCGAAAACCTGTAGATCAGCCCTACTGGTTCAGTGTGACCATTACCAACAATAATGTACCTATGAAGTGAATCTGTTGTACTTTCTGACTGAAGGCTCTTCATCCCCTCTTCCCACCGGTCAAAACTGAGATGATCTATATTATGAGGAAGTTTAGCAAAAATCCACCAGCTGTCGATCAACTTCCACCCAAGAACTCTATGTTTGAGATGTTCTGGGATTATATAACTAACAATGGCCTGCATACCATTTTCAAAATTACCTCTAGTGAACCACTTCATGATAGAGGTGTATACACTAAACCCAATCTTTGCTACTATTGACATTCTCTGGTTAGATATGTCTCTTGGTCCTCATTCGCCTGGTTGAGGCAATCATCCCTTAGTTTTCCCTGTGGAACATCTTGCCATCTATATGTATTGTTGATTTTAGTACAGAGAGCCCCTTTATTGGCAAGTATGTCTGCCAATTTGTTGGCCGTTCTTCGCACATGTGTGAAATTCAAGGTCCTCATGTTCTGAAGGTGGATATGAATTCTCTGATAAACCTGAAGCAGCCTCCAGTGTCTCGAGACCTTTTCTGGAGCCGAACCACAATAGATTCTCTTGACTGAATTGATGATTAGCTCAGAATCAGCTTCAATTAGGATATTATGAACATTGTTGTGCTTCAGGATTTCTAAACATTGTTCCAGTGCCATTAGCTCCGCCATATTGTTTGTGGCTCTTCCCAAATTGCAATGAAAAACATATTGTATGCAACCCTTTTCGTCCCTTAACACATAACCATAACCAGCTATACCCATATTTCCATTTGAGGCCCCATCTATATTACATTTCATAAATCCCCGAGGGGGAGGATGCCAGAAGTCTTTCTCAATGATCAGTTTCTTAACCATCTTATTCATACCCTGAGGAATGAGCCCCTACATACCCAACTAAAGAAGTATCTGCATATCTGCATTTGAAGGGAGATTTTTAGGGGATGTTTGCAGTATATTTCCAACCATCTCCCTAAGTTGTCTTAAGTTTTGTTCCATGATGATTTGAGAGGAATTTTTATTTTTATTTTTGAAGATTCTATTGTTGCGCTCTTTCGAGACATTCCATATCAGGAAGCTTGGAGTTAATGCCCAAGCTCTGTTAATTGTTTCATTATCAGAGAATTTTCTTCACCAGTTGCTAAGGGTATTGGTAATACTTCCTCTATCCCTATCTATTTGTCTGAAAATTAAGGCAATGCCATCCCACAACATGGAGGTAAAAATACAGGTGTTGAGGAGGTGCTCCATTGTCTCCTCTTGAGACTCACATAGCTGGCATCTGGATGGGCCCAAAACACCTCTTTTCTGGATGTTCTCCCAAGTCAAAATTTTCTTATGATGTACCAACCACATGAATAGTTTGGTTTTCATCCATCCTTGGTTCTTCCAGAGATTCTTCCAAACCCAATCCAATTCTGTAGAATCAAGCTCAAGGGCTAAGCGTTTTGCCTCTTTAAGATTAAAGGTGCCTTCATTGTTATTGCCCCATCTAAGTTGGTCTTGATCAGTTGATATCAGTATTTTTCTTTGATCCAAAATTGCTATTAGAGCATCAGCCTTTGCTTTCAAGGGACTATTATCCCTGTATTCCATTTTCTTCCAAGTTCTCCACTTTCCTTCACTATTTGTCTGATCCCAAAAATATCTTACCTATTGTAGCCCTTTCATGTCAGAATCATTCTTGAGATCCACAAAGTCCACTCCTAATAGTTTAGGTTCCTGTTTCCATTTATCCTCCCAAATCCATGCCAGGTCTCCCACTCTAATTTCCCGAAAGCTATTCTTTTGAATTATGCCTCTATTCACCCAAGCTTTATTCCAGATGTGGGATCCTTTTATGATGCCAAACATCCTTATGTGGTCCTTGGTTTGCCAATTACTTACATATTTTTCTTTCCAAATCTGAGCCCACGGAGCATCTGAGTCTTTTATCCATCTCCACCATAATTTTGCCCCTAAAACTTTATTTAGCACTTCATGATCATCCAACCTGAGACCTCCGTGTTTTTTAGGTTTACAAATTGTTTCCCAGGCTACCAAGGCCCATTTTTCCCTCTCCTCCCCTTTACCCCAAAGAAAATCTCTTTGGATATTTCTACATTGTTGCAAAACTCATTTTGGAGCTAGAAGGGCTGGTAACATGAATATGGGAATAGTTTGAAGGACAGCTTTAGTAAGCACTAATCAGCCCACCAGGTTCAAAGATTTGATTGTCCATTATCTAATCTTGTCCTGCAGCTTGTTGATAACTGGCTCCCAAACATTCTTATTCAGAGGTTTTTCTGTTAGCGATACTCCCAAATATTTGGAAGGTAGCATATCTCTTTGAAAGCCCAAAATTCTAGAGATATTCCTCTGAATAGCAATGTTAGTATTGAAAAATAAAATCTTTGATTTGGAGAGGCTTACCTCTGTACCCACCACCATAGCAAAGTCACTCAGTATTTGTTTATAGGCTAGAGCTTCTTTGACCGTGGGTGTGCCCTGTAGCATGGTATCATCTACAAATTGTTGATGGGTCAAAGCCTGCCCGTTCTCAGAAAGTTTGATGCCCCGGATCTTACCTGCTTCTTTAGCAGATGTGATGGTTCGTCCTAGTCCTTCCATCATGAGAATGAAGAGAAAGGGGGAGAGAGGATCTCCCTGCCTGAGGCCTCTTAAGGGTTTAAAGGTCTTAGATGGATAACCATTAACCAGAATTGAAAAACCAGAGGAAGTCACCAGGGCCATTACCCATCTTACCCAGTTGTTGTCAAATCCAAAGGCTAGAAGGACCATCCTAATATAGGTCCAATTTAACTTATCATAAGCCTTTTATAGGTCTAGTTGCATAATCATTCCTGCCTGCCTATTACTCATCAATGAATGAACCACCTCATGTGCTTGGAGGATATTATTGAGAATTTGTCTGCCTTCCACATATCCCGTTTGCTCCACAGAAACCAGAGTTGGAAGTAGGGGTTTAAGTCTATTGGCAATAATTTTGGATATAATCTTATACACCACATTGCACAAAGCTATAGGTCTGAATCTATCTGGAGTCATAGCATTGTCCTGTTTGGGAATCAAGGAGATAAAGGATGTATTGAGCACCTTCAATATGGTTCTATTATTCCTGGAGTCCTCCACTACATTCAGAATATCTTGCTTGACAATATTCCAGCATGCTTTAAAGAAATCTACATTGAAACCATCTGGGCCTGGCGCTTTTCCATTCTGCATTTCTTTGATGACTTCACTAACCTCCTCTTCTTTCACTGGCCTATTAAGATTATGATTATCTTCTCTAATTACTAGCTTAGGAATGTGCTTTGTGAAGTCCCTGGTAAATTGTGATCTATCTAAAAGAGGTTCCTCTGCTATACTTTGAAAATGTTGCACCAACACAGCTTCAATATCTTTATGGGTGTTGAGAAGTTGGCCTCTGGAGTCCTTGATTGTTGAGATCTTGTTGTGAGACCTGTTCTCCATTGTAGATCTATGGAAAAATCTTATGTTTCACTCCCCTTCTTTTAGCCATTGAACTCTTGATTTTTGTCTCCAAAATATTTCCTCTTGTTTACATAAGTCATCCCAATCCTATTGATACTTGTTGGCTTGTTCATTTCTTTCCCCATCAAAGCCATCTATGATAAGGGTTTGATTAATTTCCTGTATTTTCTTTAAACAATTTTTTTTGCTTCAAAAATGTTACCAAACTCATTATTATTCCAATATTTGAGCCTGAGCTTGATGTGCTTCAATCTTTTGTGTAATAGAAACATTCTCATTCCCTAGATCTGCAGATCTTCTTTCCACCATTTTTCAATGTTGCTAATAAATTCTGGATGGGTGAGCCAGATATTTTCAAATCTAAAAGGTCTGTTCTTTGGGGTTCCAATGCCAATAACCTCAAATTGAACCGACCAATGGTCCGAGACACCAAAGGGGAGAATTCTTGTTGTCTTCTCAAGGCTTGTGAACATTAGGTCCTCTGATATTATGAACCTGTCTAACTTTGAGGCTACTTGAGACTCTCCTCCTCTTTTATTGTTCCAGGTGAAGAGGCCATTACTAGTGTAAGTGTCAACTAGCTTCATGTTGTCTATAAAATTCTGAAATGCTACAGAGTCTCTGCCTATAGTTCTGGTCCCACCTTTTTTTTCTGACAGGGATTTGATAATGTTAAAGTCCCCACCTAGAATTCAAGGTATTCCTGAATGTTTAACTCTTAGATCCTCTAGAGCAGTGAGTAGCTTGAGCTTATCATCAAGTGTTTGAGGGCCATAAACGTTTGTGATTAAATAAATCTCCTTGCCTCCCACAGGCTGAATTACTACTGATAAATAATTCCTAGATGCCTCTGCATCCACTATGCCAATCTTTTGGGGGTTCCAAAGTGTAAGAATACCTCCTACTGCCTTGTCTACCTTGACTTCTAGAAAATCATATCTATTGAGCCATTTTCTATGTATTTCTCTAATTTTTTGAATTAAACATTTAGTTTCCTGGATAAAAATCATATTAGGAGTTTCTTGTTTCATTCTGTTGTTGAGAATCCTTTGTTTCCTTTCACTTCCTAGACCTCTAATATTCCAAGAAATGAGCTTCATTAAGAATGATTTGTAAAGGAGTAGCTGGTTAGATCTTTCATCTTGCCTGAATCTATCATTAGTTTTCCACATTCAATCAAAAGCTCATTTTTATTTTTTCTACTCCTTTTCCTTCCTGGGTTTCTAGGAGTGAGTCCTGATGTGGTTTTCATGGTTTTCACCCCTTCATTGTCCTGCCTTTCAAGGTTTCTCTTCCCTCCCGGCCCTTTAGTCTGAGTTCTCCATAAAAAAAGTTACTGCACTCTATTAAACTCCTCTTAAGGGAGTGAATCCACCCCTTCCATGGTTCCCTATTTCAAGAACATTTCTAGATCTAGATGTTCTCTTTCTAGTATGTCTTGCAGTTCATGATCCTCCGTTTCTACCTCGCTCGGGTCATTTCTTGGTCCATTTCCGGTTCCATATTGCTCAACATATTCCCATTTTGCTGGTTAATGTCCTACATCTTCTCACTATTTTCTTCCTTTTCCTTCTCCCCTGGGCTACCCTCCATGGCCTGATCTTCCTTTGTTATCTCTTCCTCTTCTTCTAGAACATTGTACCTATTCAAACTTGCCTATTGTCCCTCTGTGTGGTTTTTTTTTTTTGCAACCTTTTACCTCCTTTTCCTCTATTTCCCACTTTATGAAAGCTCTCAGTGTCTTTTCCTATTGTAACTTTGCTTATGCTCTCTGCTTTGTTGAGAGGGCATTCTCTGAATAGATGCCCATGTTCACGGCATTTGTGACATCTAAAAGGAATATGTTCATAATCCACTATTTGCACCCATTCTTCATCAAAGACTTCCAGGATCACCTCATCCAGTAGAGCTCCTGAGAGATCCATCTCCACACATATACGGATGAAGGAGGTGTACTTTCCCCTTCTGGTTGCCTCAGATATTTTAACAAAATGCCCTAATTTACTTCCTATTACTGATAAAGATTCTAGTTTCCAGTAATCTAGCGGTAAGGAGTAGAGACGTACCCAAACCGAGACCAAAGTGAAGGTCTCACGCTCCGGGACAAAATTCATCATCCAAAGCCGCATATAGAGGCCTGCAGCTGCATAGAAGTAGGGCCCTCCTTCAAAAACCCTGTCTTTATCCTCGATGTTGGTAAAGACTACAGTAAAGAAACCCTTTGACCCAAGATGTAGGTCATTATCCCCTTTAGGTTTCCAATGATATTTAATCCACGCCTGTAGTGCCTTCTCTGTGGGCCATAACCCCATGAATTTACAAATGATAACATAAGTCCTCATATGATCCCTATGTGCCTGCAGTGCGGGATCACTTAAAATCAATTTGCGTATGACCTCGGTCTTAGGCTTACATGGACCCTTTTGTTTTTTATTTTCTGCTTCCTGTTTCTTGTCCTCTTCCTCTTTTTCTTTTATTTTGTCTTCCTCCCTTTTATTATTCTACTCCTATTCATCGTCGATGTTCCCTTTTCCTCCTCCTGAGAGACCTTTTTCAACCTCCAGCAGTTTCTTGCCTCAGCTGGAGACTGCCTGACTATAGGAGGGAGTGGAGATCCCCCCTTTACGCCTCTCCATGGTGTTCAACGTCTGAATAATTTTGGTAAACCCTAGCTCTTACTAGTTGTTGCCAAATAAGTAATACATACTTAATCTATATAACAATCACAACAATTCCAAACATCAGTTATACCCAGATCATCATATTTACAGATTACAACATGTGCCAGTTATTTAGATAAAAGAGCAAAACAACCAAACGGTTGGGTTTATTAGTTCCTTGGGTTTATAATATTAAAATCCATTTGGTTTATTAATCCCTTGAGTTTAAAATATTAATTCTTATGGTTTATTAATTCAACCATGTTTATTTTAGTATTTTTAATATTTATCTTAGGGTTTGTATACCTTGGGTTTATAATATTAGTCCCTTTTGTTTAATATTATTCCATTAGGTTCATAATCACTTGGGGTTTTAGTAATAATCCCTTGGCTTTATTGTTCTTTTGTGTTGATAATATCAATCGCTTGGGTCTATATTCCCAAGCCAACCATGGTTTATTATGATCTCAATCATTGTCAACCATGGTCCAGCATGGAATTGTGATAAGGGTTGTCTCAATATAAAAATCAAAGATGGTCAATCATGTTTATTTTAGTGTTTATAGTATTTATCTTAGGGTTTATTTACGTTGGGTTTATAATATTAGTCCCTTGGGTTTAATATTATTCCCTTGGGTTCATAATCCCTTAGGGATTTAGTATTAATCCCTTGGGTTTATTATTCCTTTGGGTTTCTCATATCAATCACTTGGGTTTATTATTCCCTTAGGTTTATAATATCAATCATGGTCAACCATTGCTAATCATAGCCAACCATGGTTGAATGTCACATCGTCACAAGGATTGTCTCAACATGAAAATAAACAATGTTTATTTTAGTGTTTGTAATATTTATATTTGGGTTTACCAATGTTGTGTTTACAATATTAGTCCCTTGGGTTTATTATTATTCCCTTAGGTTCATAATCCCTTGGGTTTAATATTATTCCCTCAGGTTCATAATCCCTTGGGGTTTTAATATTAATCCCTTCGGTTTATTATTCCTTTGCATTTATAATATCAATCCCTTAGGTTTATTATTCCTTTAGGTTTATAATATCAATCATGGTTAACCATTGTCAATCATAGCCAACTATGGTCAACCATGGTTGAATGTCTCATTGTGACAAGGATTATTTCACCATGAAAATAAACCATGTTTATTTTAGTGTTTGTAGTATTTATATTTGGGTTTACCAATGTTGGTTTTATAATATTAGGCCCTTGGGTTTAATATTATTCCCTTGAGTTCATAATCCCTTGGTGTTTTAGTATTAATCCCTTGGGTTTATTATTCCTTTGGGTTTATAATATCAATCCTTTGGGTTTATTATTCCCTTAGGTTTATAATATCAATGATGGTCAATCATTGTCAATCATAGCCAACCATGGTCAACTATGGTTGAATGTCGCATTGTAACAAGGATTGTCTTACCATGAAAATAAATCATGTTTATTTTAGTGTTTATAATATTTATATTTGGGTTTACCAATGTTGGGTTTTTAATATTAGTCCCTTGGATTTAATATTATTCCCTTGGGTTCATAATCCCTTGGGTTTATGTTTCCATTGGGTTCATAATGCCAATCCCTTGGGTTTATTATTAACTTGGGTTTATAATATCAATTATGGTCAACCATAACTGTTATATACCTAGGGGGGATAATATGGGGTACCGAGGGAGGTACCCAAGGTAATAATATAATAATGGGATGGGCCATAGTAATAAATAAGGTGGTTAATCCATGTCATGTAAGGGACCACAAGTAGTTAATAATAATGTAATGGGCCCATGGTATTAGTTTGATGGTATGAGGTAACCACGGTAATGATCCATGGTATTGTATGTATGAGGCCTATATAAAGGCTAGAGACTCCACATGGGAGATAGTGAAGGATGATTGTATGAACAGGCATATGGCTTGTGGAGTGTTCTCCTTCCTTAAGGAGTGAATGTATGGTGTTGCCCTACCTTAAGGGTTTGATAATAAAGAAGCATTTCTATCTATTTCTCTCTTATTGTTTCTGGGTTTATTTCCATTATCATATATTTCTGGGTTAGATCTATAACAAGTGGTATCAGAGCACTTTCTTGGGCACCAAAGTGGAGAAATTTTTTATATTTTTTTGCAGGGATTTTGGGTGGCGAATTTGCAGATCAGATCTGTACGTTTTGGTGAAATATATGCAAAATCTAATTGTAGATCTGTATTCTTTACGAAAAAATAGCCGATTTCAAAAAAAAAATCGGTTGAATCGGAGTCCGGATGAAGGAGATATCGCTGATTTAAAAATCAGTGGGGTTGCAGACAATTTTCAGGGCAGCGAGTTTGTGGCGCAGATCTAGATGTCCTGGTGCAAGATATACAAAATATAATTGTATATCTGAATTTTTTGAGAAAAATTACCCAATTTCAAAAAAAAAATCAGTCGAATCGGAGTCCGGATGAGGGAGATATCGCTGATTTAAAATCAGCTCTTTTTTGCAGAAATTTTGGTGACGGCGGGAGAGTTGCAGCGCAGATCTGGAATTCTAGTGCCTGGATCAGGATTTCTATCACATGGGCAGATGCAGAATGGTCATTCCATTTCCGAAAATAGGTCATAATAAAGATTCTGAGCAATATTGACTAAACTGTGGCCACTTTAAATTTTCGCCAAGTGAGTGAATTTTTTCAAAACCCTTTTCATGGCTTCTAGCAAGCAATATTTTACAGGGAAAGATAATGGTCTTACTATTGAAGAATACATAAAACAACAAAAGTCAGCATGGGCAAAAAATTGGAGGGATTCAGTGTGGTTTGGTTTCAAAGATGAGGCTTACAAATGGTATTTCTCACTTGATGACAAACAGTTGACCAAACTCTCAGATGCAGAATTTGAAAAAGTCCTTTTAGAAAAATGGTCTCGTGCTAGAAAGAAGGAAAATGAGCCACGTAAGGGTTTATCTTCTACTGGTGTCTCCTTATTGCAGGTTTATGGATTGATTCAAAAGGAGAAGATCATTGTGTCTATAAATCCTAGTTGCAAGCATAATTTTATCAATGTTAATTTGGCAAAAAAATTGCCAGTTCCAGCAAAACACATTGAAAACACACAGGTGAATGATGAAGATGTTCAAGTGTATAAGGATTTGAAGATTTCTATGGATAAGTATATGTTGCATGGTGATTTTTATACTTTAGAGATGGATAATATGGATGTTGTTTTGGGATATCCTTGGATGGAATCTACGGGTACTATCAATATTAATGTGCAGAAGAAATTCCTGAAGCTATGGTATAAAAAGAAGAAAATTACATTACAGGATATTTCCATCCATAAATAGGTAGAGCACATGGAGGTTGAAGCAGAAGGTGTTCCAGGGGCTGACATATCAGATGATGAGCCTTTGATGATCAATAATCAAACACAAACAGAGGCTGAAGAAGAAAAGGTTACAGGTGATGATACATCAGAGGAGGGCTCAGTGGTTGAAGTCATATTGAAAAAGAAGACACCACAACAGCCACCACAGCAGGGTGAAGTAAAGAAAAAGCCATCGTGGGTTAAAACTTCAACATATCATCACCCACATCACCCCGCAAGACAACCATCAAGATGGCAACCAATTAGCCACATGGACAACAACCCCCACATGACAGATCGAGAGGAGCAAAGATCCACATCCACACAGAAGAGCTACCACGGTCAACTTCCATCTCAAGCGAGCGAGGCACCAGTGAGATCAAGGGTTCACCTTTCTCTGGGATGGCTAGATGCACATGCATGGTACCAGTGGACTACTCTTTTGAGTAGATCTTATTATTTGTGTTCTTCCCATGTTTCGGGGACGAAACATGCTTAGGGGGGTGGAATGTTATATACCTAGGGGGGATAATATGGGGTACCGAGGGAGATACCCAAGGTAATAATATAATAATGGGATGGGCCATAGTAATAAATAAGGTGGTTAACCCATGTCATGTAAGGGACCACAAGTAGTTAATAATAATGTAATGGGCCCATGGTATTAGTTTGATGGTATGAGGGAACCATCGTAATGATCCATGGTATTGTATGTATGAGGCCTATATAGAGGCTAGAGACTCCACATGGGAGATAGTGAAGGATGATTGTATGAACAGGCATATGGCTTGTGGAGTGTTCTCCTTCCTTAAGGAGTGAATGTATGGTGTTGCCCTACCTTAAGGGTTTGATAATAAAGAAGCATTTCTATCTATTTCTCTCTTATTTTTTCTGGGTTTATTTCCATTATCATATATTTCTGGGTTAGATCTATAAAAATTTCTCCACTTTGGTGCCCAAGAAAGTGCTCTGATACCACTTGTTGTAGATCTAACCTGGAAATATTATAGATCTGATATGAAAATATAAGATAATGCAAATAAACCCATAAATAATGTGAAATGATTCTTTATTGATCAAACCCTTAAGGTAGGGCAACACCATATATTCACTCCTTAAGGAATGAGAACACTCCACAAGCCATATGCCTGTTCATACAATAATCCTTCACTATCTCCATGTGGAGTCTTTAGCCTCTATATAGGCCTCATACATACAATACCATGGGTCATTACCATGGTTCTCTCATACCATCAACTAATACCATGGGCCCATTACATTATTATTAACTAGTTGTGGTCCCTTACATGATATGGGTTAACCACCTTATTTATTACTATGGCCCATCCCATTATTACATTATTACCTTGGGTACCTCCCTTGGTACCCCATATTATCCCCCCTAGGTATATAACAATAACCAACCATGGTCAACTGTGGTCAATCATGGTTTGATCTCGCAATATGAAAAAATTTATCTCCACTCAGTGTTTATATAACTTGGTTATAATATTAGTCCCTTGAGTTTAATATTATTCCCTTAGCTTCATAATCCCTTGGGGTTTTAATATTAATACCTTGGATTTATTGTTCCTTGGGTTTATAATATTAATAATCCCTTTGGTTTATTAATCCCTTGACTTTAAAATATTGATTATTAGGGTTTATTGATTCAACCATGTTTATTTTAGTATTTTTAATATTTATCTTAGGGTTTGTATATCTTGGGTTTATAATATTAGTCCCTTTTGTTTAATATTATTCCCTTAGGTTCATAATCCCTTTGGGTTTTAGTATTAATCCCTTCGGTTTATTGTTCTTTGGGTTTATAATATCAATCGCTTGGGTTTAGTATTCCCTAGTCAACCATATTTTATTATGATGTCAACCATGGACAACCATGGTCCAACATGGAACTGTGATAATGATTGTATTAATATGAAAATCAACAATGGTCAATCATGTTTATTTTAGTGTTTAAAATATTTAGCTTAGGGTTGAAATACGTTGGGTTTAATATTATTCCCTTCAGTTCATAATCCCTTAGGGTTTTAGTATTAATCCATTGCGTTTATTATTCCTTTAGCTTTCTGATATCAATCCCTTGGGTTTATTATTCCCTTAGGTTTATAATATCAATCATGGTAAACCATTGTCAATCATAGCCAAACATGGTCAACAATGGTTGAATTTCGCATCATGACAAGGATTGTCTCACCATGAAAATAAACCATGTTTATTTTAGTGTTTGTAATATTTATATTTGGGTTTACCAATGTTGGGTTTATAATATTAGTCCCTTGGATTTAATATTATTCCCTTGGGTTCATAATCCCTTGGGGTTTTAATATTAATCCCTTGGTTTTATTATTCCTTTGGGTTTATAATATCAATCCCTTGGGTTTATTATTCCCTTAGGTTTATAATATCAATGATGGTCAACCATTGTCAATCATAGCCAACCATGGTCAACCATGTTTGAATGTCGCATTGTGACAAGGATTGTCTCACAATGAAAATAAACCATGCTTACTTTAGTGTTTCTAGTATTTATATTTGGGTTTACCAATGTTGGGTTCATAATATTAGTCCCTTGGGTTTAATATTATTCCATTGGGTTCATAATCCCTTGCGGTTTATAATATCAATGATGGTCAACCATTGGGTTCATAATCCCTTAGGTTTATAATATCAATGATGGTCAACCATTGTCAATCATAGCCAACCATGGTCAACCATGGTTGAATGTTGCATTGTGACAAAGATTGTCTCACCATGAAAATAAACCATGTTTATTTTAGTGTTTGTAATATTTATATTTGGTTTTACCAATGTTGGGTTTTTAATATTAGTCCCTTGGGTTTAATATTATTCCTTTGGGTTCATAATCCCTCAGGTTTTAGTATTAATCCCTTAGGTTTATGTTTCCCTTGGGTTCATAATATCAATCCCTTAGGTTTATTATTAACTTGGGTTTATAATGTCAATCATGGTCAACCATATCCAACCATGGTCCACTGTGGTCAATCATGGTCTGATCTCACATTATTAAATACATTGTCTCCACTTAGGGTTTACATACCTTGGGTTTATAATATTAGCCCCTTCGGTTTAATATTATTCCCTTAGGGTTTTAATATTAATACCTTGGGTTTATAATATCAATCGTGTGGGTTTATTATTCCGCGGTCAATTATGGTTTATTATGAAGTCAACAATGGTCAACCATGGTCCAACATGGAATTGTGATAATGATTGTCTCAATATGAAAATCAACGATGGTTAATCATGTTTATTTTAGTGTTTATAATATTTATCTTAGGGTTTATATACGTTGGGTTTATAATATTAGTCCCTTGGGTTTAATATTATTCCCTTGGGTTCATAATCCCTTAGTATTTTAGTATTAATCCCTTGGGTTTATTATTCCTTTGGGTTTATAATATCAATCCCTTAGGTTTATTATTCCCTTAGGTTTATAATATCAATCATGGTCAACCATTGTCAATCATAGCCAACCATGGTCAACCATGGTTGAATGTCGCATTGTGACAAGGATTGTCTCACCATGAAAATAAACCATGTTTATTTTAGTGTTTCTAATATTTATATTAGGGTTTACCAATGTTGGGTTTATAATATTAGTCTCTTGGGTTTAATATTATTGCCTTGGGTTCATAATCCCTTGGAGTTTTAGTATTAATCGCTTGGGTTTATTATTAACTTGGGTTTATAATATCAATCATGGTCAGCTTTATTAATCTCTTGTGTTTGTAATATCAATCTCTTGCGCTTCTTTATCCCTTAGGTTTTTAATATTTATCCCTTGGGTTCACTAATTCCTTGGGTTTATAATATTAGCCCCTTTTGTTTAATATTATTCCTTAGGGTTCATAATCGCTCAGGGTTTTAGTATTAATCCCTTGGGTAATAATCATATAATATTAGTATTATTATAATAATATAATAAATATATTATCTTATTATAATAATAATACAATATAATTGTTACTACTATTATTTGTTTGAGACATGGTTTCAACAATAATCACATCGAAATTCGATGTGATTATCGCCAAAACCATGTCTCAAACACTTGATAATGATAAACCTTACTTCTATAATTACTATTATTATTATTTTATATTATTATTATAATAATAATATAATAAATATATTATTATTATTATTATAATATAATATATTATATGATAACAATAATAATAATAATAATAAAATATATCATATAATAATAATAATAATAATAATAATAATAATTATTATTATTATTATTATTATTATTATTATTATTATAATAGTATAATAATAATTATATTATTATAATAACATAATATTATTATATGTATTATTATTATTAACCAGCCTAGATCCATCTTAACACCGGATCTATCAAGCACTGAGAAGGATGAAATCTCTCGAGGTGCAAACCTCTCCTCAAGTTTTGCACTCAAAAAATAGGTTTGCACCTCGAGAGATTTGATCCCTCTCGGCGCTTGATACATCTGGTGTTAAGATGGATCTAGGCCAGTTTCATTCGTGTGCGTTTATACACAATTTGTTGAACATCTAATTATTTTCATAATTTTAAATGTGCTAAATATGTCTAAGATTAATTTGGTCAATTTAATTTAAAATTTTCTTAGCTACCTCAGTTTGTTGCTAAACATCTAATTATTTTTATCATTTTAAATATGCTAAATATGTCTAAGATTAATTTGGTCAATTTAATTTAAAATTTTCTTAGTTACCTCAATTTGTTGCTAAACATCTAATTATTTTGATAATTTTAAATATGCTAAATATGTCTAAGATTAATTTTGTCAATTTAATTTATTTTTTTCTTAGTTAACTCAATTTGTGTCGATGAGAGAGGTTGTTAGTAACTTGAATGATGAAAAATGATGGAATACAAATTTTGAGTGCAAAGTGTCAATCTAACAATTTTGATAGATAGAAAATATGAATAGTAATCTTAAACTATTTCCTATTGTCACACCTATTAGTTTTTCCATTTCCTCATATCGATCATATGAAAAGAGTAGTTGGAATCATAGAGCATTCAAATATTCAACTTGAGCTACTGTAGTAAACAACATACCTTGTCTCTATTGCTCTCCAATATTAATAATAGTTTTCTCGAAGTTCAATCATTGTGACTTATGGAGTGTTAAACACCAAATAATTTTCAATGATAGTTATTTCCTATTATTGTGTTTGAATGCAAAGTAATTAACAATGTTTAATGGTGGAAAATGGGAATAATAAGAATGTACACAATTATAAATAGTTTATAGTTTCAAGAAGAAAACATTTGGGGTAAAAACACATTTTATTTAGGATGGAAATTCAAGTATTGTACTTATGGTTGAATAATTTTTATGTCTTTACACTGAGAGCGAGTGTGTATGTTTTTGGGGTGAGAAGGAAAGACAAGGGGAGATATAGATATAGATTGGGGGGGGGGGGGGGGGGGGGAAGAAGACAGTTGCAACGACATGGAGGGAGGAAGATATATATATATATATATATGGAGAGATAAATGTTAGAGAGAGAGAGAAGGCGAAGAGAGAGAGAGAGAAGGCGAAGAGAGAGAGGAGGGAGGGGAAATGGAGGGAGGCAAAGAGAGATAGATAACTATGGAGAGAGAGTCTGTATGTTGAAGGGCTGAGATAGAGAGATAAAGAAGGAAAGACAATGGGAGATAGAGATATAGATATATATGGAGGAAGTAGAGATGTGCTTACACTGAAATAAATGCACACTATTAATGTAATTACTTTGAAATTAATGTACATCATACATCTTGTTACATCAATTCAGAAATAAACATCTACACTAAAATGAATGCATCTAGTGCAAACAATCAAATAGGATTAGAAATCAATATCTACACTAAAACCAATGCATCCTGTGCAAGCAATCAAATAGAAGTAGAAATCAACATCGACACTGAAATCAATGCATCTAGTGTAAGGTATTAAAGAGAATTATAAATCGACATCTACACTAAAATCAATGCATATAGTGCATGTGATCAAATAAGATTAGAAATCAACAACCACATTGAAAATCTAAAATATTCATGAATTTCTAGATCTAACTTCTATGTTTGTATTTGTCTCTATGAGTCTCTTTCTTTTTCCTTCTGTCTCCACCTTTCATTCTATGTGTATCTCCCTCCTCCTCTCCTTCTCTCTCTTCCCCTCACTCTCTCCCCCACCTCACTCTATCTGCCTCTCGCTAACTTTCTTTATCTTTATCTTCTTTCCTATATACCCCTATTATCTATATTTATAACTCCCTCCATCTCTCCTTATTTTTCTCTCTATGTCACGCACTCTCTCTCTCTCCGCATATCTACCTATCTATATATCTATCTCTCCCTCTTCCTATCCATCACTCTCTCTCTCTCTCTCACCATATATATCTCTATCTCCTATCTATCCCTCTTCCTTCCTCCCTCTCTTTTCCTCTCTCTTTTCCTCTCTCTTCTACCCCCTCCCCTGCCCCATCTATATCTCTATCTCCCCTTGTCTCTCCTTCTCACCCCCAAAACATACACACTCTCTCTCCGTATCTATCTATCTCTCTCTCTCTAGCTGCAAAACCTATTTTTTGAGTGGAAAACTTGAGGAAAGGTTTTCACCTTGATAGATTTGATCCCTCTCAGGGCTTGATAGATCTAGTGTTAAGATGGATCTAGGCTGGTTTCAGTCATGTGCAGTCATAAAAAAATTGTTGAACATCTAATTATTTTGATCATTTTAAATATGCTAAATATGTCTAATATTAATTTGGTCAAATTAATTTAAAATTTTCTTAGTTACCTCAGTTTGATGATATGAGAGAGACTGTTAGTAACTTAAATGATGAAAAATGATGAAATACAAATTTTGAGTGCAAAGTGTCAATGTAACAATTTTGATAGATAGAGAATGTGAATACTGAGAATATAGTCAATTACAGAAAATCTTCATTGCAATCAATCTGAAACTATTTTTTTCCATTTCCTCATATCGATCTAATGAAAATAGTAGTTGGAATCATAGACCATTCAAATATTCAACTCGAGCTATTGAAGTAAAAAACATACCTTGTCTCCGTTGCTCTCTAATATTAATAGTAGTTTTCTCCAAAGTCAATCATTGTGACTTGTGGAGTGTTAAATCTCAAATAATTTTCAATGGTAGTTATTTTCTATTACTACGTTTGAATGCAAAGTAATTAACCATGTTGAATGATGGAAAATGGGAATAATAAGAATGTACCCAATTATAAATTCAAGTAAGAAAACATTTTATTTAGGATGAAAATTCAAGTATTGTATTTATGGTTGACTAATTTTTATGTGCTTATACTGAGAGAGAGTGTGTATGTTTTGGGGGTGAGAAGAGGAGACAAGGGGAGATAGAGATGTAGATGGGGGGGAGAGGTAAGAAGAGAGAGGCAAAGACAAGGAGGGAGAAAGAGATATTGATATGGAGAGAGAAATGTTAGAGAGAGAGAGAGAAGGGGAATAAAGAGAGAGGGAGGGGAAAGGGAGGAAGGGAGGGAGAGAGAGATAGATAGATATGGAGAGAGAGCGTGTATGTTTAGGGGCTGAGATAGAGAGATAAAAAAGGAGATACAATGGGAGATAGAGATATAGATGGAGGAGGTAGAGATGTGCTTATGCTAAAATCAATCCACACTATTAATCTAATTACTTTGAAATTAATGTACATCATACATCTTGTTGCATCAATTCAGAAATCAACATCTACACTAAAATCAATGCATCTAGTGTAATAAATCAAATAGGATTACAAATCAATATCTACACTAAAACCAATGCATCTAATGCAAGGAATCAAATATGAGTAGAAATCAACATCTACGCTGAAATCAATGCATCTAGTGTAAGGTATTAAATATGATTAGCAATCGACATCTACACTGAGCAATCAAATAGGATTAGAAATCAATATCTACACCGAAACCAATGCATCCTGTGCCAGCAATCAAATAGCAGTAGAAATCAACATCGACATTGAAATCAATGCATCTAGTGTAAGGTATTAAATAGAATTATAAATCGACATCTACACTAAAATAAATGCATATAGTGCATGTGATCAAATAGGATTAGAAATCAACAACTACATTGAAATCAATACATCTATTTTAGTGAAAATCTAAAATATTCATGACTTTCTCGATCTAACTTCCATTTTGTATTTGTCTTTGTGAGACTCTTTATTCTTCCCTCTCTCTCCACCTTCCATTCTGTGTCTATCTCCCTCCTCCTCTTCTTCTCTCTCTTCCCCTCCCTCTCTCCCCTGTCTTACTCTATCTGCCTCTCCCTAACTTTTTCTATATTTCTCTTCTTTCCTCTCTCCCCTACCATCTATATTTATACCTCCCTCCATCTCTCCTTATTTGTCTCTCTGTCTCAACCCGCTAAACATATGTCACGCTCTCTCTCTCTCCCCCTCCCCATATATATCTATATATCTATCTTTCTCTCCCTCTTCCTTTCCCAATCTATCTCTTCCCCTTCTCTCTCTCTCTCACACACACACACACTAGCTCTCCATCTCTCCCTTGCCACTCCCTCTCCACCTTTCTCTCTCTATGTCTTTCTTCCCCTTCCAACTCCATCTCTCTCTCCGCCTCTCTCTCTCCTCTCTCTCAATTCCTCTCTCTTTTTCCTTCCCCTCTCTCAACTTTTCTCCCACCTCCCTCTGTCTCTGCCCCCATCATACACACACTCTCTCTCCACCCTCCAACTCTATCACTATCTCCCTCCCTCTCTCCTTCTCTCTCTCCCCTGCATATATATGTGTCCCTGTCCCTCTCTTTCCCCCTCCAAATCCATCTCTCTCCTTCCCTCTCCCCCCCCCCTCTCTCTCTTCCTTTATCTCTCTCACTGTGTCTCTCACCTCTATGTATTTCTCCCACATTCTATTCCCCCTTCCATATCAATCTCTTTCTTAAATATGATCCCATTGTATTGTATTTAAGAAAGTAATTAAATTAATAAAAAAAAAAATTTGTTGTAAAATATTAAACCTATATTTTGGATCAATCATGTTAAAGAAAATACAATAATAAAAAGATTAAGAAGAATCACCCACAATATTTCCTCTATCATTGTTAATCACTTTGCTTTTTCACTTTGCTTGGATCCTTGGTTAAGATGCATCTATCCTAGTTCTTTATAATATTATTTATATTATATAAATTTCACATATGTATATATAAAATTATTCTCATTTTTTAATTTATTAAAACCTCCATTTAATCTCTATGAAAATATTGTTAGTAGTGGTGAGGATGGAGGGTTTAGATATACCTCAGAAGTAATTATAACCTTTTTTCTCTTAGATTTAATTAAAAAATGTTATAAAATTAAATTAAAATAAAATATTTGTAAAATATTTTATTTTGAAATAATTTATTGTTTTTGGGCATGTTGTAATTCCCTACTTAATCTTATCATGCAAATTTTATTAGTGTTTAAATTACCTGAAAAATATTGACTTATAATTATCAAGAAATATTGGTACATACCTACATTGGTGAAACTGTAAATTTATTACTGATATAAATTTTATTATTGTTATTATTCAATTCCCAACTTGTCTTCTCAAATTTAAATTTTGATAGGATATGGTCTCCTTCCATTTATTCCAATTTAAATATCTTATCCCCAAAATGTCCTCTCAAATTTACTTGGAAGAAGATATGGTCCAATTAATTACCAAATTATATATCCATATCTTATCTCCAAAATGTCCTCTCAAATTTACTTGGAAGAAGATATGATCCTCCCCAATTAATTACCAAATTAAATATCCATATCTTATTCCCAAAATTTCATCTCAAATTTACTTGGAAGAAGATATGGTCCTCCCCAATTAATTACCAAATTAAATATCCATATCTTATCCCCAAAATGTCCTCTCAAATTTACTTGGAAGAAGATATGGTCTTCCCCAATTAATTTCCAAATTAAATATCCATATCTTATCCCCAAAATGTCCTCTCAAATTTACTTGGGAGAAGATATGGTAAGAAAAGTCAAATGAAAGGATGAGGGGGTAGTTATGACATTAATGATAGGTGGTTGAGGTGGATGGGAGAAAGAGGCATAAAAGGGGAAGGATGATGAGAGGAGAGGGGGATCCTTGGTCTTGGTTTTGGTTTTGGTTTTGGTTGTGGTTTTGGAGGATTTTGTTTTGGGAGGAAGGTGGAGAAAAGAGAAGGGAGAGAAGGAGAGTATTTGTTTAACTTGGACACACTACATTTGGTTGGACTTGGGCTCAGAGGGCTAGGGAACCTGTGGAGGTTCCCTGGGCTAGGAAATACTTCCTAGTTGGCTAGGAGGCAAATCCAGTCGGGTAGTCAAGAGGAGCATCCCAACAGAGTCAGGAGCTCAGGAGCATCTCAACTAAGCTATTGGAACATGTATTCCTTTGTTTATTGATTACTTATGTAAATGGTTGCAATGAAATTCTTACTTATTTAATTTGTGGGAAATAAATTTTAATGGTATATTATCATCAATTAAATGTTTAGATAGAAATAAGTTATTTCCCATTTTATTGTATTTAAAATTAGAGAAATTTAGTTTTTAGTTAGAGGACCCTAGGATGGAGCCTCACACGTGGTATCAGAGCCCAGATTCAAAATCTGGACCCAAGACCCACTAGACCCAAATCTCCGCTAAAAGAGTTTATAACCCTCAAAGTTACTTTTAAGCATTTTGATTATAAAAATTATGTGGAACTGATTTCATTTAAGACTAAATTAATGATTTTTTTTTCATTCTACCAACAATTTAGAACTTCTTTTATCACTGCCATGTGTATCCTTAACTGCATCACTCTGATCTCTTGCCTTTCCCTGCTCAAGTTCTCACAATTGGGTGGCCCATTGACACAAACATCACACAATCCACATTTCGTCTAAATCAAATCCTCTCCAAAGTACTGTACAAGAATCTTAGCTCTACAAGATGTGGTAGAAACACCAAATCTGAAACACTCTGACAACATATTAAGTGCATTCTACGGTTGTTCTGCATTTCTTTTACTCGGCAACAAGGAAGGAAGTCTTTTCATGTTAACATGTAAAGAGCAATCTTCCAGCAACCCATCTCTTCCAGCTCTCCCAGCTTCCTGGTAATAAGATTCCAAGCTCTGTGGCCAACCATAATGAATAATTCGCCGCACATTTGCCTTATCAATTCCCATCCCAAAAGCAATAGTTGCAACAACCACCTGTAGTTTATCATGATGAAATTGTTCATGGACTTGCCTCAACTGGTTCTTTTGGCAACTTTGCATGATAAGCTGCAACCTTCACACCAGACTTGCTAAGAATTTTCGCTATCATTTCTGTCTCTTTTCTTGTGGGTGTGTATATGATACTTGGACCTGATCCTAGTATAGGGAGTTCCTCAACCGATACAGTTTCAAAAGAACCACTTTCTGGTTCTAAATGGTGGTCTTCTTTGAAAATAGATCCTTCAAATTCACCAAATGTCACATCAAAGTCTTCAGCCATATGCTCATCAGCCTCATCCTCAAGGTATTCGACTGTCATACTGTGACCTTTACAAGTATCTCCTCCATCTTTTATTAAATTGGTTTTTGCAATGATATCATCATCATCAGTCTCCTCTTCATTGCTGTCTGATTCATTTAAGGATGTTTCATCTGAATCAGAATCAATTTCCCTTGCAGATTCCTTGTTCCTGTCTATAGAATCCTTTTGAAAATCAACTCCTGCTTTGTTATTCTTTGACGGGGCCCCTTGTCTAGTATAACTATCAATTATATCTTGAAAATCCACTTTGTAAGATGATGGACAAGTGGTCTGGCTATGATGCATGGAGGACCTCAAATTTGGTCTGAAAAACGATGACAAAACAATTTTTGTGTCTGGCTTCATGCCCAGAGAATTCATAATGTCTTCTCGAACATGATGTGTAGCTGTAGCAGTAAGTGCCATAATCGGTATATGATGCTTTACCGACTCAACGTTGCTTACCTGAAATTTTTCTCTCAGTACAGACAAGCGCCTGCAATCAGGTCGAAAATCATGACCCCATTTGGACACACAATGAACTTCGTCAATAGCAAAAAGAGTAATACCACGACTTTCTGCAAGCTTCTGTAATGACCCAATTACTCGTAGAAGTGTCTCTAGACAGACATAAATAATGTCATACATGCCTGCCATAGCTCTATCCTCAATGCTTTTGTCAACTTGCCTTGAACCAAGGAAACAAGCAGAAACTCCATGTTTTGCCAGCTTCAAGCATTGATCATGCATAAGGCTGATTAATGGAGATACCACCACTACAACTTTCCTAGTCAATAATGCAGGAAGCTGGAAGCAAAGGGATTTGCCTGAGCCTGTTGCTACAAGAACGAGGCAGTCTTGATGACATGCCCATGCCTTCAAAGCCTCTTTCTGAAAGCACTTCAATTTTTTATAGCCAAAGCGCTGTTGTAAAAGATTTCTGCTTTCTGTTCCCAATCCAGTTGTGTGTCTTGTAAAGGATCAGTGTGTAAGCTGTTGCCATGAAATTCATCCTGCAACAAATGCAGTTGCCTAGTATCTGCAACATTTCCAGCTACATAACTGGAGGATAAATTTTCACAACTGTCCATAGATCCAGACTCTTCGTGTCTTCGATTCCATCAGTAAACATAAATCCAGCTAAATCAAACTTTGCAGAACAAATAAGGTTCTGCAAAATAGAGTAAGCAGGTAACCCAACACTGAGTATTTTGCACTTCGCAATACGGTTCCACTCCTCTATGTCTGAAATTTTAATTACATTTTCCTCAACCAGGATCTTTCCATTACACTCAGATGACTCAAAAATATAATCCCACATTTGCATAGGCTTCATTTCTTGTATGTTCTTCTTCAAAGACTTTGTGCACTGGGGACCTGGCATTTTGTTACCTGGGCTGATAGAGCCACTCCTTCCATATGATCCATCCCTGCCAATTGAATATCGCCTTGATAAGGTTCCAGACAAAGGAATGCTTTGGCTGCGGTACTTAGGCCTTGGAAAGCAGGATCCTTCTCGCATATACAAGAAATCATTGGTGTATTCATCAAACAGTGCTATTGCAGACACAACATATGCTAAACCCACCTGAAGGGCATAATTTAACACCCACAAGAATCCGTATGTGGGATACAAAGCCCTGTTATTTGCTATACGCTTTCTGTATATATGAAGCTCTGTAGGTGGGTTCTCATAAAAAATCATTTATATTGTTTGTATTTTACTACAGATAGCGAGATTGAAATCCTGAGTTATTAGTATATTGAAAGCAGAGCATAAACTTTACAAGACTTTGTCTGATAAAGAATAAGATTCTCATGCTACAGCAAGAGAATATCCCGAAAGATAAGTAGATAGGTAGAGAAAATAAAAGGAGCTCAACAAAAAATTGGAGAAATGGAATCGAGTAGCGCAGGAGATTGGGGTTAGGGCATCGAGCCCGGTGGAGAACCTAGTTTTGTAGCGAAGCTTCTCGGTGGGTGCCCTATTGAACTATTTACGGTTTCCACATCATCAACCATAGCTCTATCCCATAGCAGTTTGTGGTTATTGTCAGTTAGTGTTTGGTCTCCCCTAGACGGTTTGTATTTACCTCCCTGATAGTCCAGCAAGCAGCCGTCAACTTGAGTAATTGACAGATATGGAGGACAAAACCACTTCTTCCTCGATTCCATCGAAAAACCAACCGATTTGGGCGCAGACGGGGACCACTGTGGATGACTTTTTAGTTTTCGACCATGAACTAACAGCTGAGGTCGATGCACTCCCTACACTCTCTAGGCACATTCCTTCCATCTCGGTTCCGGTTGGAGCGGCTGCTATTCGAGAATACACTGGTCCGCCGCTTCTCTCTGACTCTCAAGCGGAGGCCACGCTTTGGAGTGCCCCAGTGACTCAAACCCTAGGGCTAGACCAGGGTTCCATTCCTGTGGAGATAGTTGCAGAAAAACCCTTGGAGGAGGGCCCTTTGGCTTAGGTGGGTAGGCTGCAGGTACATTCTCCGCCACAGAACTTGGGGAACCCTTCTATGGGCAACTTCACTGGCATTGAGATCATTTTGGGGAATTTCAACAACCTTGGTGCTAAAGGTCCTCCGACAGATAAGGTCCCGGCTTCACACGAGGTGGTTCAAGAAGATAATTTGGCTGGAGGCATGAGCAGCAAGAAAAAAGGACCTTCCAAGAGGAAAAAACGCCTCCCTCTATAGTAACGAAATCTTTCTCAATCTTGTCAAGGACACGACATTCTGTGAAGCCATGGATTCGACGGAGAAGGTACTGGTGGGGTGTGTGAGGGGCCGTCACTATAGTGTGGAGCGGCTCCAAAAATGGACTATGGAGGTTTGGGGACATCACCTGTTGGAACCTCCTAGGGTACAGAATTTTGTGCGTGGGTGCTTCGCGCTGAGGTTCAAATGTCTTGCCCACACTAACTGGGTTCTCTCCAAAATCTGGCACATAGACCAAGCTCATTTCCTCCTCCGAATATGGATGCCTTTGTTTGACCCAGAACATAAAAGGGCGAGGGCAGGATCGATTTGGGTTCGTCTCCCTGGTCTTTCGGTACACTTTTGGACTGAGCAGATTTTCAAACAGATTGGGGATGCCATGGGCAAGTTTCTTACCTATGATGACTCATTTATCTCCACCAGGAAGATGGCATTTGCCAGGATTTTAGTTTATTTGGACCTCACTGATGGGCTTCCGGAATTTATTAATATTCAGTGGAGGGACGTTGCGAGGAGGCAGCTGCTGGACTATGAGGGAGTCCCGTTCAGGTGTCGTCGCTGCCACAAGGTGGGGCACTTGTTCAAAGACTGTCCTCTGAACAAGTGGAACAGCAGACATTTTGAGAGACATATCCCTCTGAATGCACCTGAGCAGGAGGCTCAGTCTCATGAGGACCCTGTCGAAGAGGAACTGCCTCATGCATCTGTGGATATTCAGAGGTTGGCTACCCCTCGTTCTGGAGGTACTACCACTCTCTCGGGACCTATTTTGAGATCTCTGGCACCTGCTATCAGCGCACTGAGGAAGCGTGGTCGGCCGCCCCATCAATCCACGCCTTCTGTTCCTAGTTCGGCCACTGCTGCCTCAGGGGACTCCATCACTTCGGCTATGCAATCCACCCATTTTCCACCCTCACATTGCTTTTCTGATGTTCATAATTCTATTTCTGAGCAGAATTTGGGTCTGGGGACTGTATTCTCATTTGAAGCCCTTGTTCATAGTGCATGCGAATTTAGCCCCCCCCCCCTCTTCCCCACACCTCCCCTACTATCTTATGCACCCTTTCCTCTCTACCCATGGCATCCTTGTCGTCGACTATGGTTCCTAGGTACATCACTCGGTCTCGTTTAAGGAACTTGGCCCCTGATCAGGTGGGTCTTGATATCCACCACCCCCCTCCCTCTTTCAAAATCGGCCAAGCCCAAGCGGATGTTGACATTGCAATGGGTAAGCAAACAACCATTCCTAGGGTTCTTAGAGCAATAACTACCCCCTCTGAACCCCCTCCATGAAGATTCTTTCCTTTAATTGTAGGGGGCTTTCTAGGCCCAATAAAAAGCTAGCACTTCGCCAATTACTTGCTATGGAAGCTCTGGACATCATATTCCTACAAGATACCCTGGGACTTGCAAATGACATTAGTCGAACTCTTGAACTATTTCTGCCTGGGTGGAGATTTTCTGGGTTAGATGCCCATGCCCATTCTGGAGGCCTTGTTGTGGGCATTAATACTCATACCATAGAGGAAATCAAAGGTTGGGGTGGTCAGGGCTTCATAGGAGCCAATGTCCACTCTGCGGAGCTGGCGATCTCCTTCAGGATTGTTAATATATATGGGCCTTGCCAAAACTATCCTGAATTCTGGGACCGCCTCTTGAATATGGAACTTTTTTCGGCTATGAACCTTATAGTCGGAGGGGACCTCAATTTTTCTATTGGCCATGTGGAATCCTGGGGCCACCAAGCACAAAGGGATCCCCTTTCGGACTACTTTTCCTCCATATTGGATCATCACCATCTCATAGACATCCCAGCTGCAAAGTTGCTAGCTACTTGGAGGAACAATAGAGTGGGGGAGAATGGACTAGCTAGAAGGCTGGATAGATTTCTTGTCAAGGAACAGGTCATGGAATTGGGGTTTAACATCTGACAATGGGTTGGCTCGGGTGGTCTCTCGGACCACCTGCCTATTTTTCTGGAGGTGGATAATGGTAGAGACAGGCCGAAAGGGCCTTTTAAATTCAGTTCTACTTGGCTTAAGGATGCATCATACATCAGCATGGTCACCGATTTTTGGAAAAGGAACCCTCCAAGGGAAAGGGGCTCTGTTACGGCTGGCTTTATCCACAACCTAGCTGAGCTGAAAAAGATGTCCAGAAAATGGGCTCATCAAAAAAGATTACAGGAGGACCTTGAACTGAGACAGATTGAGGTCGAGCTAGGGCTTTTTGAGCAGGAGCAAGGTGGTCTATTTAGCTTTTAAGAACACAAGCACAACATCTCTACCCTCTACTCAGCAAGGGGAAATATACTCAAGGATAGAGAAGAAAATTGGAGATTGAGGAGTAGAGCCATCTGGGTTCGAGAAGGGGATGCAAATACAAAATTTTATCATAAGTTTGCTAATGGTAGGAAAGCTATTAATACCATTTGGCAAATGCAGGATGGTCATGGAGGTACTGCGAACACTTTCCCTCAACTTGCCTCACTTGCAAACTCTCATTTTAAATCTACCAACAACAGAGCAATTTATCATTCAGAATATAAACAAGATGAAGCTGGTATTCAAAACTTACTTTTTCAAATCTCGCAGCTTTCTGGAAATAAAAGTCTGACTCTCTAGTTCTTTCTCCTCAGGGAACATGCACGAGTCTTTACACGACCTCTCTCCACGGGTCTTCATTCCAGTGCTTTACAGTTCAACCTCTTTCGGAAAATCAGAAACTATCCTCAGACGTGCAGAACTGTCCTCAGACAGACGGCCCAGTAGGCTTCGATATTAATAAAAAGCAAGAACATAATACAAAGCTTCTTACAACAGAAGCGTCTCAGAGTTCATTACAACACACATGCTCTCAATCGAACGATGATCTGAACTCATGAAGACTCATTCTTAAATAACCCTAAAACGAATCTAAACTTAACTAAGACATGACATAAAGTAGAAATAATTGAGGGTCCTGTCGGTATCTTTTTCCACCGACGGTGTCTACTCAATCTTTCTTTTGTACAAAAGATTCTTGTCACAACATGTAACCAACATTATTACATTGCTGACAAGAGATTCTTTTACCAGGGTCCCATCGGACTCCTATTCTCCCATAAATCTTCTTCTGACGATCCAGCGGATGGTTCGTATTCATCGATGAGCTATCGATGGTATCTATTCATAAGTCAGTCATATTGTTCTTCGATTCCTTCATTTGGATCTTGTGCATCTATCATTTCTTCTTTTTCTTTTGGCGACCTTGTCATACGGCGAGATGCTGCAGATGACGATTCTCCCTTTATGATATTTGTTTTGATTCTGTGAAGTCCTGGCTGTTGTGGTGTATGCATTAATTCCTATTTTTCCCACTTGTTCAAAAAAGGAAGAGCATTTATTTCAATATCCAGAAAAGAATCTTTAAAAGCATTGTGTGTTGCCGGTGATCTTTGTACTGCCAATTCTATACCATCTAATGATTCCCATTTGAATATCTGGAACATATTGGTGGAGCTCTCGATAGCGTGTTGAATCCATAACCTGCAGTTTTCACTCAAACAGTCTCTATGCTGCCATCCTAACTCAAAAATCATTGACGTGCATATCCTTTTTGATATCATCAAACTAATAATGTGAATGACATTATTGTTCCAATTTGGAGATAAAACTGAGATGGTGATTAATGCTTTTTGATTAATTGCAAATTTTAAAGCTTTTGGCTGTCCTTGTAGACTATCCATTTTATTAAGAATTTGAATTTTTTCTACCAGTCTCAAATTTCCAAACTCATGGAACCACTCAGCATGCTGTTTGATTAACTCTTGATTGTTACCAGTTTCAGAATTACCAATCCTTTCATGGTTGAATACTTGAGAAAAAGGATTTGGTTCTATGCTATCTCTAATTCTTAAACTATGAAAATCCCACGGATAAGAAAATGTCCTCAAATACTGTACGGATCTTTGTATGCACTGGGATACTCTGGTAACTTGGATTTTTCTGCATTTTCCTTCTTGGATTCTCCAAACTGCAAAATTCTCAAATATTTCATACTCAGGAAAAGTATCAGTATTTGCATAATTCTCATCAATCCTTCGAAGGAAAGAGGATTCTAGTTCTTCAAATAGATCTGGAATTCTTAGAGAAAGCAGATATTTTATCATCTCCTCTTTTATGGGAATTTCTTCTAGATCCAAAATCTTGGCACCTGCGAAAAGACTATAGGCAAAATCAATGCTTCCTATGATCTGATAATAATTCAAAATTCTGAGTGTCCAGATCATTTCTTGTGTATATACACTAGACCATAGATCAGATAAGCTTCTAAAGAAAAGCTTAACCTTCATATTTGGTAAAGAAAAACTTTCACTAAGTTTTCATCAAGGCCCAAAGATATGCCCAAATTCTTTGACTGCCATTCTTGGCATCTTTTGATCCACCCATTTCTTCTTAGTCTAAGATCGACCACTTTCTTGATTTCATCTGTCACAAAACTTGCATAATTTTCCAAGATTCTACATCTATCTACAAAAGTGGCAAAACTATCATCTGCAGGGCTTTTACCTGGAATCTCAAAAACTGAATATTTACAGGTTATGAACATTTTACTCATGTCTCTGGTTAGAATGTCTATCAAGAAATTTGAGTTGCCTGGTATCCACTCAACTTCAAATTCAAATTGCTGAAACCAGATTTGCCAGGCCAAAATTCTGCCTTTTGCAAGTTGTCTTGAAATCTTTGCTGACAGAAAATACTTAAAATTTTTGGAGTCTGTTCTGATTAAAAACTTAACCAGGGTTAGATATACCTCAAACCGCTGAATTCCATTGAAGATGGCTAAGGTTTCTTTTTCAGCTATGAAGTAGTTTTTCTGACTTGCTGTAAACTCCCCAGAAGCATATCCACACAAATTTTCTTCAATCTCTCCTTTACTATTTCTTCTTTGTTCTAAAAGTACAGCTGACCAAAAATCAAGTGAAGCATCAGTTTGTAAAATTAATAAACCATCACCTGGTGGTTGAAGCTTTGGTAGATGCTGACATTCTTCTTTGAGTTTCTTCACTGCTTCAGTAGCTTCATCTGACCATCCTCTGTTGCTGTATCTTCTTATAGGAGTTGTCTTTTCTGAGAGATTTGGGATGTATTTGTGCAAGTAATTCAGAACTCCAATAAATCTTTGAATTGCCTTTTTGTCCTTCAGTTCATCAGGAAACTGTGTCAATTTTGTTAGCACATGGGGCTGCATTTGAATAGGACCATTTGTAACATTTATCCCCAAAAAATCAATGCTATCCTTAAATAAGGACATCTTGGTTCTTGACAAAACAATGCCATGATTTTTAACTTCTTCAAGAAAAATCTCTAGATGTTTCAAATGAGTATGTACATCTGAACTATGAATCAAAATATCATCTATATATGTAACTATGAAATCATATTTAGCAAAAATATAATCCATCCTTCTTTGGAAGAAGGCTGGAGCGTTCTTCAAACCGAATGGAACAACTTTCCACTGATAAAATCCTGTTGGACATATGAAAGCTATTTTATGTCTGTCCTCTGGTTGAATCTGTATCTGATAGTAACCCGACTTCATGTCAAATTTACTGAACACCTTACTATGCTGAATTTTTTGCATAATCACTTCTGGTCTTAGCAATGGGTAATTAAAATTCTGAGTAATGGCATTCAGAGGTTTGTAGTTGATAACCATCTGTGGTTTACCTCTTACTATCTCAGAATGATTTCTAACTAAAAATGCAGAGCATGCATAATGAGATTCGTTGGGTTCTATAAGCTGCGTCTCTAGTAGTTCTTGAATTTGATTCCTCATTTCTTGTTCATCAGCTGGTGTGCAAGGAATCACTTTTCCTTTTACTCCATTGTCATGTAAGGTGACTATTTCCTGCATCGGACTCTCAGTTTCCCAAAACTGTTGTGGGTTGTCCGAACAGTTTTTTAGAAGTCTCTGGTAGATATCCTTCTGTTCTATAGACCAATTTTCTTCAATGCATGATGATTGTTTATTTATCTTTTCTGCTCTAGCTTCATAAATTTGTAGGACTTCTTGCCAGTCATTTGAATCTTTAGTCGGCCTTCTAGTTCCTACTTTCTTTTGGCTATTCTCGCGCCTAGCTTCAAAGTTTACAATACTTAGCCTAGGCACAGATATAGCTTTTTTCTTCAAATTTATTATCAGCTTATCTTGGCTGATAGTTACTGGAAGCACAGAGTTTATAAATGGCATGCCTAACATCAAACTTGCTGAAGGGTCATAGTGTTGAATTGCTGATATTTTTACAATACTCCCCCCAACTTTTAAAGAAATATTGTCTACATAGTGTGTGAGCTGGACAGATCCTCCAATTGTTTCTGAAACTAGTATATTCTTTAATGGTTTCCAGAGAGGTTTGAACAAAGATGGTCTAGCTAGATTATTTGATCCTCCAGTGTCTACGAATGCATCTACTGAAATCCATTCATTTCTGACTTGTACTTCCACTGGGATATAAATCAAGCTTTCTGTTTTGACAATCTTTTTCAGCAATGTGTTTTGTTCATTTCTTGTAATCTCTGGTAAAGGTATACTAGTAGATGGTGCAATTTTCTTTTCGAATGGACATAAAGAATTTAATTGAGGCAAAGATGATGCAATTTGTTTACCTTTATCTGGTCTTTCTGATATTTCTGCTTCTTCTGATTCTTCTTCAGAATTGGATTCTGGGTCTGAATCATCTTCTGTCTCACTTGATGACACAATAGTTGAAGAACTTTCAATTTCACTATAGTGTTGTTCACTAGAAAAATCATCTTCAGAACAATTCAAACAAATATTCATTTTCTGTACAGGCTCTTCATCTTCATTATCTGAAACTTCTGTAAGAATATATACATCAGAAATTTCTTCATCCGACTCTACTATAGACCAATCATCCTGAAACTCTTCAATATCTACACAAGCTTTGAGTTTACTGGATGATTTCTGAGGACACTTTCTGGCAAAATGTCCTTCCTTTTTACAAATGAAACAACAATTTTTGTTTCTTGGAGCAGTTCTCTTTTTCAAATATCTGAATTTTTTGAAAGGTCTCTTGGGGTTTGATATTCTTTTGGGTTTGTATCTACCATACCTTTTGTATTTCTTCTTCTTTGATTTAAAAGGCGTCCATGGTAGTACAGTTTTGCAGACATCTGAACTTGGGGTGATGTCATGTGCCTTCTTCTGCCAACACAAATATTTGACTTTTTCTGACACTCTAAATAGAAGATCAACCCAATAAACTTGTTCTAATCTTTTCATTTGAACCTAAAGATCTTTCATTATCAGATCTCCTAAGTTTCCTGGTAATTTTGATAAATAAGAAACTTTTTGAGCAATGTCATTGAACAGATTAGCTTTAAAGACTCTAGCCATAAATTCTTTACTGAATTGATCTAAATATTTTAGATCTTTAAGTTCCATACGGCTAAGGTCAGTCAATAGCTGTTTCTTTTCATCTTTTGGTTCTGGCATAAACTAAGTTTTCAACAACATTTCCAATGTAGCTAAACCTGCTTCCATGACTGCTATTCTCTCTACTTCTGTTCCTCCCATCCACCAATCAAACACAATTCCTGCCATCCTCTTTTCTGCTAGAATCATGATAGACACATTGTTTAATCTTGTTGTGACCTGCATTTGATATAAGGCTCCTATCCAGATTCTAATAGACTCACCAGGATTGGATGAGTTATCTAGATCTAGAATGTAACCACTTGAATTTGTAGCAAATAGATCTTCTTCGATTCTAGGATACTTAACAGCTTCTTTTAGGATGTGAGCTTTATTTTGATTTTTTATTGATGGCATAATAAAGGATGGAAACTTTATTGCAACTTGTTCTAAAGTCATGACTTCCTTCTTAGATTCAAAAGGTTTTTCTACTTTGAATGTTCCGGAAGATCCACTGGTTAACTTTCCAGTGTCTCTGGAAGTCCCTTCTCCATCACTTGTTTCTGGTGCTTCTTCTTCTAAATCCCAGTAGTTCGGGGCTGTCATATCTACATGAAATTTAGGGATTTTCTTGGCCTTTTTCTTCATTTTTCTTTTTCTTCTTTCCTCTCTTTCTCTTTTTTCTTCCTGTTGCTCCTCATACAACAATTTTAGATTTGCATTTATCAATTCTGCTTGTTGTCCTAAATTATCTAGAACATCTTTAGCATGGGAACACCAAGTAGTCAAATAATTTCCTACTTGATATACCTTTTCCAAATCATTGGGCTCTTGAGAGTCATGTTCTAGCAATGGTGCACAGTCTGCTCTTGTAGCGGGCTGTTTGGACAATGATGAAGAGACACAAAATTTTGATTTTGGTGGCCATTTTCCTCCTCTGAAAAATCTTTTATTAGCATACCTATCTTCTTCCATAGGTGGATAAGTATGTACATGAGTTATAAACATTTTATTTACAGCTAAAAATGGTTTTTCTTCAGGTATATACAATTGTTTTTCAGACTGGGGTGTACTTGTGGAAGTAGATGGTTGTTCTTCTGGTATGGATAACTGTCTATAAAAGGACTTTCTTCCACTTTGGACTGGACTTTCTACTGGTAATACATGTTTCTCTGGCAAAACTATTGGCTCTGATACCAAATAGGGGGTGACCGTTCAACAACAGAGCAATTTATCATTCAGAATATAAACAAGATGAAGCTGGTATTCAGAACTTACTTTTTCAAATCTCGCAGCTTTCTGGAAATAAAAGTTTGACTCTCTAGTTCTTTCTCCTCAGGGAACATGCACGAGTCTTTACCCCCTATTTGGTATCAGAGCCTTGAAAAAGTAAGTTCTGAATACCAGCTTCATCTTGTTTATATTTCGAATGATAAATTGCTCTGTTGTTGAACGGTCACCCCCTATTTGGTATAAGAGCCTTGAAACGACCCTGTATAATTCTATAGATAGAACCTGAGACGAGCCAGGCAGCCTTTGAAAAGCATCTCTGTTATACATTGTGCTGAGTAGATAAAAGCTCTATCAGTCAATTTCTGGAATAGAATTATACCACTCTATTATGGCCAAATTTTTAAGATCTTTCTCTACCATTGATAAAAGGTCAATATCTGAAGTAGAAAATAGATCTGTTGAGACAGATATAAATGAACATGAACAAGTTGAAGATCCAGAAAGATGGAACCCCCCTGCCTTAGATACTAAAGAAGTCTATCAGGTTCCAATGATGTTTAAGCTTTCGAAGAAATATTACTTCAAGGAAGTTGAAGTAAAGATCAGAATTAAAGGTCCACATATACAGATAATAGGGTTAAATATATTCTCTGAAGATGAAATAAAAAAGTTTAGGAAATATGCTAAGGAAGGAAGATTTCATTATTTACATTTTGGAGCTATAAGAATTGGGTTGGCTCCTCTATTTAGACATGGATTAAATACTCCCTGCATAGCAGAATTGTTTGATTCAAGGCACAATGAATATGATCATGCCAGAATAGGAACAATATTGGGAAATTTGATGTCTGGTTGTCAGTATGGAACAATTTATCCATATTATGCTATTAGTCTGATAGATATTCATCTTAAAGAATGTTGGAAAGCCTTGATAGGAGTTCAGGGACTGTCTATGGCAGATGAGAGTGAATTCTTGTCTGTAATAGGGGGTGACCGTTCAACAACAGAGCAATTTATCATTCAGAATATAAACAAGATGAAGTTGGTATTCAGAACTTACTTTTTCAAATCTCGCAGCTTTCTGGAATTAAAAGTCTGACTCTCTAGTTCTTTCTCCTCAGGGAACATGCACGAGTCTTTACACGACCTCTCTCCACGGGTCTTCACTCCAATGCCTTACAGTTCAACCTCTTTCAGAAAATCAGAAACTATCCTCAGACGTGCAGAACTATCCTCAGACAGACAGCCCAGTAGGCTTCGATATTAATAAAAAGCAAGAACAGAATACAAAGCTTCTTACAACAGAAGCGTCTCAGAGTTCATTACAACACACATGCTCTCAATCGAATGATGATCTGAACTCATGAAGACTCCTTCTTAAATAACCCTAAAACGAATCTAAACTTAACTAAGACATGACATAAAGTAGAAATAATTGAGGGTCCTGTCGGTATCTTTTTCCACCGACGGTGTCTACTCAATCTTTCTTTTGTACAAAAGATTCTTGTCACAACATGTAACCAACATTATTACATTGCTGACAAGAGATTCTTTTACCAGGGTCCCATCGGACTCCTATTCTCCCATAAATCTTCTTCTGACGATCCAGCGGATGGTTCGTACTCATCGATGAGCTGTCGATGGTATCTATTCATAAGTCGGTCATACTGTTCTTCGATTCCTTCATTTGGATCTTGTGCATCTGTCATTTCTTCTTTTTCTTTTGGCGACCTTGTCATACGGCGAGATGCTGCAGATGACGATTCTCCCTTTATGATATTTGTTTTGATTCTGTGAAGTCCTGGCTATTGTGGTGTATGCATTAATTCCTGTTTTTCCCACTTGTTCAAAAAAGGAAGAGCATTTATTTCAATATCCAGAAAAGAATCTTTAAAAGCATTGCGTGTTGCCGGTGATCTTTGTACTGCCAATTCTATACCATCTAATGATTCCCATTTGAATATCTGGAACATATTGGTGGAGCTCTCGATAACGTGTTGAATCCATAACCTGCAGTTTTCACTCAAACAGTCTCTATGCTGCCATCCTAACTCAAAAATCATTGACGTGCATATCCTTTTTGATATCATCAAACTAATAATGTGAATGACATTATTGTTCCAATTTGGAGATAAAACTGAGATGGTGATTAATGCTTTTTGATTAATTGCAAATTTTAAAGCTTTTGGCTGTCCTTGTAGACTATCCATTTTATTAAGAATTTGAATTTTTTCTACCAGTCTCAAATTTCCAAACTCGTGGAACCACTCAGCATGCTGTTTGATTAACTCTTGATTGTTACCAGTTTCAGAATTACCAATCCTTTCATGGCTGAATACTTGAGAAAAAGGATTTGGTTCTATGCTGTCTCTAATTCTTAAACTATGAAAATCCCACAGATAAGAAAATGTCCTCAAATACTGTACGGATCTTTGTATGCACTGGGATACTCTGGTAACTTGGATTTTTCTGCATTTTCCTTCTTGGATTCTCCAATCTGCAAAATTCTCAAATATTTCATACTGAGGAAAATTATCAGTATTTGCATAAATCTCATCAATCCTTTGAAGGAAAGAGGGTCTAGTGAACAACACTATAGTGAAATTGAAAGTTCTTCAACCATTGTATCATCAAGTGAGACAGAGGATGATTCAGACTCATAATCCAATTCTGAAGAAGAATCAGAAGAAGCAGAAATATCAGAAAGACCAGATAAAGGTAAACAAATTGCATCATCTCTGCCTCAATTGAATTCTTTATGTCCATTCGAAAAGAAGATTGCACCATATACTAGTATACCTTTACTAGAGATTACAAGAAATGAACAAAACACATTGTTGAAAAAGATTGTCAAAACAGAAAGCTTGATTTATATCCCAGTGGAAGTACAAGTCAGAAATGAATGGATTTTAGTAGATGCATTCGTAGACACTGGAGGATCAAATAATCTAGCTAGACCATCTTTATTCAAACCTCTCTAGAAACCATTAAAGAATATACTAGTTTCAGAAACAATTGGAGGATCTGTCCAACTAACACACTATGTAGACAATATTTCTTTAAAAGTTGGGGGGAGTATTGTAAAAATATCAGCAATTCAACACTATGACCCTTCAGCAAGTTTGATGTTAGGTATGCCATTCATAAACTCTGTGCTTCCAGTAACTATCAGCCAAGATAAGCTGATAATAAATTTGAAGAAAAAAAGCTATATCTGTGCCTAGGCTAAGTATTGCAAACTCTGAAGCTAGGCGTGAAAATAGCCAAAAGAAAGTAGGAACTAGAAGGCCGGCTAAATATTCAAATGACTGGAAAGAAGTCCTACAAATTTATGAAGCTAGAGCAGAAAATATAAATAAACAATCAGCATGCATTGAAGAAAATTAGTCTACAGAACAGAAGGATATCTACCAGAGACTTCTAAAAAACTGTTCGGACAACCCACAACAGTTTTGGGAAACTGAGAGTCCGATGCAAGAAATAGTCACCTTACATGACAATGGAGTAAAAGGAAAAGTGATTCCTTGCACACCAGCTGATGAACAAGAAATGAGGAATCAAATTCAAGAACTACTAAAGATGCAGCATATAGAACCTAGCGAATCTCATTATGCATGCTCTGCATTTTTAGTTAGAAATCATTCTGAGATAGTAAGAGGTAAACCACGGATGGTTATCAACTACAAACCTCTGAATGCCATTACTCAGAATTTTAATTACCCATTGCCAAGACCAGAAGTGATTATGCAAAAAATTCAGCATAGTAAGGTGTTCAGTAAATTTGACATGAAGTCGACTTACTATCAGATACAGATTCAACCAGAGGACAGACATAAAACAGCTTTCATATGTCCAGTAGGATTTTATCAGTGGAAAGTTGTTCCATTCGGTTTGAAGAACGCTCCAGCCTTCTTCCAAAGAAGGATGGACTATATTTTTGCTAAATATGATTTCATAATTACATATATAGATGATATTTTGATTCATAGTTCAGATGTACATACTCATTTGAAACATCTAGAGATTTTTCTTGAAGAAGTTAAAAATCATGGCATTGTTTTGTCAAGAACCAAGATGTCCTTATTTAAGGATAGCATTGATTTTTTGGGGATAAATGTTACAAATGGTTCTATTCAAATGCAGCCCCATGTGCTAACAAAATTGACACAGTTTCCTGATGAACTGAAGGACAAAAAGGCAATTCAAAGATTTATTGGAGTTCTGAATTACTTGCACAAATACATCCCAAATCTCTCAGAAAAGACAGCTCCTATAAGAAGATACAGCAACGGAGGATGGTCAGATGAAGCTACTGAAGCAGTGAAGAAACTCAAAGAAGAATGTCAGCATCTACCAAAGCTTCAACCACCAGGTGATGGTTTATTAATTTTACAAACTGATGCTTCACTTGATTTTTGGTCAGCTGTACTTTTAGAACAAAGAAGAAATAGTAAAGGAGAGATTGAAGAAAATTTGTGTGGATATGCTTCTGGGGAGTTTACAGCAATTCAGAAAAACTACTTCATAGCTGAAAAAGAAACTTTAGCCATCTTCAACTTAATTCAGCGGTTTGAGGTATATCTAACCCCGGTTAAGTTTTTAATCAGAACAAACTCCAAAAATTTTAAGTATTTTCTGTTAGCAAAGATTTCAAGACAACTTGCAAAAGGCAGAATTTTGGCCTGGCAAATCTGGTTTCAGCAATTTGAATTTGAAGTTGAGTGGATACCAGGCAACTCAAATTTCTTGACAGACGTTCTAACCAGAGACATGAGTAAAATGTTCATAACCTGTAAATATTCAGTTTTTGAGATTCCAGGTAAAAGCCCTGCAGATGATAGTTTTGCCACTTTTGTAGATAGATTTAGAATCTTGGAAAATTATGCAAGTTTTGTGACAGATGAAATCAAGAAAGTGGTCAGTCTTAGACTAAGAAGAAATGGGTGGATCAAAAGATGCCAAGCATGGCAGTCAAAGAATTTGGGCATATCTTTGGGCCTTGATGAAAACTTAGTGAAAGTTTTTTCTTTACTAGATATGAAGGTTAAGTTTTTCTTTAGAAGCTTATCTGATCTATGGTCTAGTGTATATACACAAGAAATGATCTGGACACTCAGAATTTTGAATTATTATCAGATCATAGGAAGCGTTGATTTTGCCTATAGTCTTTTCACAGGTGCCAAGATTTTGGATCTAGAAGAAATTCCCATAAAAGAGGAGATGATAAAATATCTGATTTCTTTAAGAATTCCAGATCTATTTGAAGAACTAGAATCCTCTTTCCTTCAAAGGATTGATGAGAATTATGAAAATACTGATACTTTTCCTCAGTATGAAATATTTGAGAATTTTGCAGATTGGAGAATCCAAGAAGGAAAATGCAGAAAAATCCAAGTTACCAGAGTATCCCAGTGCATACAAAGATCCGTACAGTATTTGAGGACATTTGCTTATCCGTGGGATTTTCATAGTTTAAGAATTAGAGACAGCATAGAACCAAATCCTTTTTCTCAAGTATTCAGCCATGAAAGGATTGGTAATTTTGAAACTGGTAACAATCAAGAGTTAATCAAACAGCATGCTGAGTGGTTCCACGAGTTTGGAAATTTGAGACTGGTAGAAAAAATTCAAATTCTTAATAAAATGGATAGTCTACAAGGATAGCCAAAAGCTTTAAAATTTGCAATTAATCAAAAAGCATTAATCACCATCTCAGTTTTATCTCCAAATTGGAACAATAATGTCATTCACATTATTAGTTTGATGATATCAAAAAGGATATGCATGTCAATGATTTTTGAGTTAGAGACTGTTTGAGTGAAAACTGCAGGTTATGGATTCAACACGCTATCGAGAGCTCCACCAATATGTTCCAGATATTCAAATGGGAATCATTAGATCATATAGAATTGGCAGTACAAAGATCACCGGCAACACGCAATGCTTTTAAAGATTCTTTTCTGGATATTGAAATAAATGCTCCTCCTTTTTTGAACAAGTGGGAAAAACAGGAATTAATGCATACACCACAATTGTCGGGACCCTAGAGACACCAATTTAGCAGAAATTATCAGAGTCGCTTAGCTTTTCCCTAGATATGTGGAGCTTGGAGATGACGAGGATCTGGTTCAAGATGTCACCTTGGAAGAACTGGAGGGCACATTGAAATGGTTCAGTAAAGACAAAATCCCTTGACCTGATGGCTGGTCTGTTGAATTTTATTTATCTTTCTTTGAAGTGATTGGGTCGGATCTTCTCAGTGTCAGTCTCGGACCTCGAGGCACTTAGAAGCTGCCATCACCTTCACTTTTATAGCCCTCATTCTGAAGACAGATAATCCATCCTCATTTGATGATTTTTGTCCCATTTCGCTTTGTAATTGTTTGTACAAGATTATAACTAAGATTATCACTAATCATGTGAAGCCTATCTTATCAAAGCATATCCCCCCTGAACAATTTGCATTCCTGAAGGATAAGCAAATTCATGAGGCGATACGGATGCACAGGAAGATTTACACACCCTACACTGCAAAAAGGGCAAAGGTATGATTATGAAGGTGAATTTATCTAAAGCTTTTGACAGGGTTAACTGGTTATACCTGAGGATGCTTCTTACCCATCTTGGTTTTCCTTTCTCATTCATTAAATGGATCATGGGATGCATCACTAACATACCATTCAGTGTTTTGGTTAACGGTAGTGCTACCCCCTTCTTCACCTCGGCTCGGGGTCTGAGGCAAGGGTGTCCTGTTTCACCATTGCTTTTTCTTCTGGTTATGGAAGGTTTCAGTAGGATCATATCGGAGGAACACAGGCATGGCCAACTCAGGGGTATAAAGATTACGGAGAACTGCACTCTTACACATCTTCTGTTTGTGGACGATGTGCTAGTTTTTCTCAATGGTAGCGTAGGGGATCTTACATCGATCAGAGACATATTCTCCTTATTCCAAAAGGCCACTGGTATGATCATTAATGAAGGAAAATCCACTTTGATGGTCACGGCATGCTCTCAGCATGAAATTCATTATGCACTTAACAGATTTCACTTCACGCAGTTGGAACTGGATGAGGGATTGAAATATCTAGGTTACAAGTTGAAACCAATTGGGTACAAGATTGCGGATTGGACTTGGTTCATTGCTAAGTTGGAGAAAAGGCTCAGCATATGGTACCTCAGGTTTCTCTCTCGTGTTGGCCGCTTGACCCTCATCAAAAGCGTTTTGGAAGCGACTCATGTTTAATAGATGTCCCTGGCCTGGATCCCTAGAGGCATTTTGTCCAAGATCCAAAATATTTGCTGCAGATTCTTATGGAGAGGTAAACAGCGAGGGAGAATATTTTCTTGGGCAAATTGGGATGTGCTCACTCTCCCAAAAAAATGGGGGGGTTGGGGCCTCAAAAAGCTGGATGAATTTTCATCTACGCTGGCTGCGAAGCTTGGGTGGCAATTGGTGGCTTCGGATAGTTTATGGACCGGGTTTGCTTATTTGAAATACATTGCCCTGGATCGTGTTGTGGATTGGATCCGGAGTCCGACTGGACCCTACACAGGAATTTCGATTATATGGAAGGCTGTTCTGAAGGCATTGGAGCCCATCCGCTCAGGCATTACCTGGAGGATTCATTCGGGGGACAGTGTGCACATCGGGATTGATCCGTGGATTGGTTGTGGGGACATGCATAGATTGCCTCTAGCTCTTTTAACACACTTAAAGGAACATAATATCACACACCTCACTCATATAGCAGACGTACACAACTCCTCCTTCCTTCAACAGGCTTGGAAATCTGCTGGCCAACTCAATATCCCACCCCATTGGAGACAGCACTGGAGGGAATTTACATAGGCCCTTATGGAGGCACATATCCATATCTCAAAGGGGGAGGACGAGATAATCTGGGCCCTGGCGAAATCTGGGAGATATTCACCCAAGGAGGGTTATTTGGTCCTGGCTAATCCGCGTAAGCCCCTCATCATATTACAGTGGTGGAAACTCCTCTGGAAGCTTAAGGCGCCTCCTAGATCCAGAGTTCTAATGTGGTGCATTTTGAAAAACAAGATCCCCACGGGGGATAACCTACTGAAACGTGTCTTTTTTGGCCCTCACTAGTGTTACTTTTGCAACAATGCAGGAGAGTTTGCTTCCCACATTTTTCTACAATGCCACGTTGTGTGTAGTGCTTGGCATCTGGTGTCTGTAACTATCCCCTCTAATTTTAATTGGTCTTCAGGCTCTCTAGTCGAGGCTTGGAATATATGGTACCATTTTGTCTTGCCTCATAAATTGAGGAACCTCCCTTTGCTGTTTTGTTGGGCTATCTGGATAGCTCGGAATCAATTGATATTCCATAACATCCCCCCTAGATGGTCTAGTTTGGTGGCCATGATCAAAGCAGACTATGATCTTATCCCTGATGACCCTTCTCCCCCTACTCCCTTCTCTATCACCCAAGAACAGATTGACCACAATAGACCTTGGGCATACTTTGATGGGGCAGCACAAGAAGATGGCTGTGGGGGGGGAGCATTCTTCACTTATCTAGGGAGAACTCGTACAGCCTCTCTATGGGCTTTAGAAGGGGCACAAATAACTTTGCAGAGCTTTCAGCAGCTTATCATATCATTCGTTTTGCATTGGAGAAGGGCTGCACTGCATTACAGCTATTTGGTGACTCTAAGATAGTTTGTGACTGGTTGAATAGAGTATCTTCTTGCAAGACTTTCACATTGAGACACATTCTTGATGAGGCTTTAAGACTGATTTTCATATTTGACCATTTTTCATGTAATCATATATACAGGGAGCGGAACACAGAGGCTGACCGTCTTTCCAAAGAAGGCGCGATTCGGGAGCAAGACAACTGGCTGATCATCAAACGGATTAATGGAGAACACCACCAGTTCTATAATAGGCCATTTATGGACATTTTGAACTAAAGATTGGTTCTGCAACATATTTTGTACATATTTCCTATGTTGCTTTTGTTTAGATATGCAGCCATAGTTTTTGGTACTATACATGTTTTTGATATTATCTCCCTACGTGGATCAAGATAATATACATTGTTGTTATATTGTATCATTTTGACTCTCTTTCAGACTCAGTCTGGGCTACTTCCCTTTGTGGAGAGGGTAGCTGTTGTTTACTACCTCTTCTGACGCAGTGTTCTTTGATAGAAAATCGGAATATGCATATGCATCTACAGAATGTAATTTATTTAACTAATGAAATTACGAATTTTCCATGGGAAAAAAAAAGAGAATATCTTGGTTTGTTTACCTACTTCCTGCACGATATTTCATACACATCTATATGCTTTCTCACCTACAAAACACAGAAATATTCCTTTCTAGCTCATGAAAAACAGTAGTTATCAATTCTGCAAAATCCAGGAGAAATCCATAAATTATGAATGTTGTTTACTAAATTTAAGGTAATCATCTGTAGTAGCTGAGATCTCCTTTTTTTTTTCTCTTTCATTGACTCGGACACCCCTCCTTAAGAAGTCTTTCGAGGTAATTCTGATGACGGCTATTCCACAAACTGCATCACCTAGTGACGCAGCTCTTGGATAGCTTGCTTCTGCAAGACTATCAGTACTCAAACCAGTGGAATCTTTGTGATGCTCGAGGAGCCAATCTGAAATATCCATATCTGAGCCTCAATAGGAGTGGTCCCAAAAATCCAAAGGGGTTTCCAATTTGTTCCTTCACAATGCCGCCCATTGCTTCAGTCATACATACAGATACATACTGATCTGCTCTTCGGTGCCTCTTGCATGTTCACCCCAGACAGGAATGTAAGCACAACTGAAAGACTTATGAAAACCCTCATCCCTTTTTGTTTGGTTGAGGAAGGGGTTCGACCCCGGGATCTTTGTAGATGAAAGACCCATTGTCAACATGCTTTACACTTATACTTGGCTCAACCCTATCAAACTTTATATATATATATATATATATATATATATATATATATATATATATATATATATATATATATATATATATATATATATATATATATATATATATATATATATATATATATATATATATATATATATATATATATATATATATATATATATATATATATATATATATATATATATATATATATATATATATATAGATATATCAAACTTTATCTAGTTGTTATCAAACTTGTCATAAACCAAATAATAAATAATTAATATAATTGTTAATTGAGAACTTGGAATTTTTAAATATTATAGTAAATAAAGTAGAGTATAATGTTATTTAATTTAAAATAGATTATATATATATATATATCTATATATATATATATATATATATATATATATATATATATATATATATATATATATATATATGGGAATGTAGGGGTTTTGAGTAGTTAACAAAAAAAAAACCTATCTTCTAAAACTTTAACACCCAACTCCATTGCATTGCACAAAACATATTTCTCTTTCCTTTTAGTAGATTTTAATACATTAAAGTTGTCAAATGTGAACAACAATTGATTGGTATGTTAGAATCACTTACAATATACAATATTATTATCTTAAAACATGTAGCACTAGCCATTCTATATACGTCAATTGGATAGTATACATCTAACAATAATGTCAATATTGAGTTGATTGAGACAGCTAGGCATCCACTTTGAAAACTAATCTAACATTGTTGATGGAATTTCAAGAGGACACCTAATTATAATAATGTGATTAAAAATGGTAAGTTAATGTTTATGTGAATGCTCAAAATATATAAGATGGATTTAGGATGATTGTTTAGGGATATCTAAAGATATTTGAGGGTGACTAGCAGTGCATGGTAGCACTTGCTTAGATAGCAATGGGAGAGGATTTAGTAGACCCACGGTTATCTTCTCAATATTAGAAATAGTCGTTTACAAGCATAACAAAAGGAAAACTTGCACCTATCATTATGCAAAACATGTGTGAGCTGAGTAAGAATTGACAAGGCCCTAAGTTGTGCTAATAAGTCTTACGTATCATACAAATATTTGAACAATTCAAAATGGTGAGGACGTGAAGAAATCAAGTTCAAGGAGGGTCATCACAAGGACCTCCCACAAATAACCCATTACATTCACTGGAGTTGACTCTCTTCTTGTGTTCCCTAGAAGCAATTAATGATACTTTAAAAGGGCATCAAACAAATGAAGTGGAAATAGATCACCCTCCATCAGGGTTAGGAAATCTCAAGGGATTAAGAGACTGTGATAAAGGACCTCCAATTGAGGACATTACTAGGGAGCTCCAAAAGATTAAGCTCCCAGAGTTCACAGGAGGTCATGCCAGCGAACGTGCGAAAGCCTGGTTAGAAGGAATGAGAAGGTGCTTTGCACTAAGGGATTATAATTCCAATTCAAAATCTAAAATAGCAATATTCCAACTCAGAGATAGTGCTCTGAATTGGTGGGGTAACTTAGAGCGTCAACTACACCTCACTTCGAACACAGTTACTTGGGATTTATTTGAGGATAGATTCAGGAAAAATTACCGACCAGCAAATTATGAAGAACAACAGGTAGGAGCCTTCCATGCCTTGGTATAGGGAAATCGTATGGTAGAAGAATATGAAATTAGATTCATGGAATTGGTCAAGTATGTCTCCTACATGGATACTGACCAGCACTAAGCGGATCGTTTCATTTATGGATTGAACCCTAAGATTAGGGAAATGGTGTGGATGTGGAAACCATCCTCAGTTGCAGAAGTTGTGGAACATGCTCATTATGTTGAAGAACAATTAGACTTAAAGGGTGGAAACAAAACCATTTTTCCGCAACAACCAAGGTTTATGGGGAAGGCCCCTCATACCTTCCTTGGAGGAGGAATTTTGAGGCCATCGCCATATGGAAACAGGGTCGTACCAAGAGCACCGACAGTGGGGATTTCAATGGTTACGTGAAGCTTCACTCGCAGCTTCAAGGGTGCGTGAAAATCAAGCTCATATGTGAGGAGCAACAAGTAGGGGCAGGGGTCCCAAGGGAAGGAACTCTTTCCAAAGAACTCCACAACATTCGGTTCAAGGTCTACCACGCATCACTTGTTGGAGATGTGGGGGACCTCATTACTAGTGTGACTGTCCTGAGTTACAAACTGGTAACAACCGTAGAGAAGGAAAAGCACCAATGGGGGGGACAAGTAACCACCATCGAATATATGCAGCAGTTGATAACTGACAAGTTGAACACCAATCTCTCATGGTAGAAACCTCAGGTATGATAAACAAAGTAAAAGTTAAAAAAAAATTTGATTCAGGTGCTACAGATAGTTTCATTTCACTAGTTGCATTAGAAAAATGTGGGTTGGAAGCCTATGAGCACGATGACATTAAGCAAGTTGAGATGGCTTCTGGGATAAAACAAGCAGTAGGACCTAGCGTTGACCAATGTCAGGTAAACCTCAGGGTGTGTATAACTAATTTGAAGGCATACATCACAGCATTGGGGATATATGATGTAATTATTGGAATGGACTAGCTAGAAGCTCATCGATCTTTGGTAGATTTTTTTCAAGAAGAAGGTGATTTTTTTAGATGATGAAGGTAGGCCAATTGAGATTTTTGGAATCAAGAGAGGAGTGTCACTATGATTCATATCCATGATGAAGGTAAAACGTTGTCTCGGACAAGGTTGCAAGCTATATGTGGTTGAGACAGTAAGTGACCAGAAAGGACCCTCCCTAGATCAACACCCAATTTTGTCAGAATTCAAGGATGTTTTTCCTAAGGAATTGCCTGGATTATCTCTTGTAAGGGAAATTGATTTCACAATCGACCTAAAACCTAGTGCAAAACCAATATCTAAGACACCCTATAGGATGACAACTCCAGAACTTTGTGATTTGTAGATGTAGTTAAAAGAGTTCTTAGACTTGGGATTTATTAGACCTAATATTTCACCTTGGGGTGCACCAGTTATTTTTGTCAAGAAGAAGCATGATTCCTTAAGGCTATTCATAGATTATAAGGACTTGAATAGAGCCACAATAAAGAATAGGTACCCGATACCTAGAATAGATGACCTATTTGATCAAATTAAGGGAGCAGCGGTTTTCTCAAAGATTGATCTATGATCTGGATACCATCAATTGAGGATTAAGGAAGGTGCCATCTCAAAAACCGTATCTCGAACTCGGTTTGGGCACTACGAGTTCGTAGTTGTTCCATTTGGTTTGACCAATGCACTAGCATTATTCATGAGCCTCAAGAATGGTGTGTTCAGGAAGTATTTGGACCAATTTGTGCAAGTCTATTTGGACTACGTTCTTGTGTATTCCAAGAATGAAAAGGAGCATGAAAATCACCTAAGGTTTGTATTGACTTTCTTAAGGGAAAATCAATTGTATGGAAAATTGTCAAAATGTTCCTTCTTTTAGAAGAAAGTTCATTACCTTGGGCACATCATTTCAGGAGAAGGGATTTCAGTTGACCCAGAAAAGGTAAAGGCCATAATGGATTGGCCAGTACAAAAACATTCTCATGAGATGCATAGTTTTATGGGGCTAGTAGGGTATTATCACAAGTTTGTGGAAGGGTTTTCAAGGATTGAAAAACCCGTCACCACATTACAGCGAAAGGGGGTCAGGTATGAATGGGCAAATGAATGTGACACTACATTCACAAAAATAAAGAGGTTACTAACTAATGCACTTATCCTTCGAGTATCGGACATGGGAAAAGATTTCAATGTTTGCATCAATGCTTCGAAGCAAGGATTGGGAGTAGTATTGATGCAAGAAGGTGGGGTAATAGCTTACGCATATAGAAAATTGAAGAAATATGAAGAGTTGTATGCTACACATGACTTAGCGTTAGAAGCAATGATGTTAGCTTTGAAACTGTGGAGACACTACCTCGTTGGGAGAAAATTTGAGTTAAGAACAGATCATCAAACCCTGAAGAATCTCTTCACTCAAAGGGATTTGCATGCTAGACAAAGGCGATGGAGTGAATTCATGAGTGAATATGATTTTTAGTTCTCATAAATTAAGGGAAAGGAGAATGTGGTGGTCGATGCACTAAGCAGGAGACCATGAACCTTCTCCCTAATAGCCGTGAAGGTAAATTTGAGGGAACGTGTGTTGGAGAAAATATTTGAAGATAGTTGGTATCTAAAGGTTATATCAGCACTCCAGAGTGGGAAGAAGATAGAACCAAAGTTTGAGGGATATGTCCTTGAACCAGATGGACTATTGAGATTTCAAGGGAGAATGTACATACCTAAGGAAGGGGGTATAAGAAGGACCATCCTCAAAGAGTCACATAGAGCACTCTATTGTGCACATCCTGGAGTGAAGAAGATGTACGCGGACACGAAGAAACTCTTCTTTTGGGCAGGCATGAAGCACGACATAGTCCAGTTTGTCGCCAAATGTCTTGAATGTCAACGAGTGAAGGTTGATCATCACCATCCAGTAGGACTCCTACAACCACTTGACATCCCTATGTTGAAATGGGAGGTAATTTCTATGGATTTTGTTGTGGGTTTGCCACTCACGTCATAGAGGCACAATACTATATTGGTTATAGTAGATAAATTGACCAAAAGTGCCCATTTCATTCCAGTAAGAGACACTTACGATGTTACTGATGTGGCACAAGTTTTTATAAGTGAAGTTATTTGACTACATGGGTTACCCACAAAGATCGTTTCTGATAGAGACTCTTGATTTACATCTAGGTTTTGGATAAGTTTGTAGTCAGCACTAGGGACTCAGTTGAACCTGAGCACTGCATATCATCCAAAAACAGATGGGCAAACTGAAAGAGTAAATCAGGTTATGGAAGACATGCTTAGAATGTACGTCATGGATAATAGACTCAGTGGGAAAGGTACTTAACATTGGTAGAGTTTTCCTATAATAACAGTTACCACAGTTCAATCGAGATGCCTCCTTATCAAGATATATATGGAAGGCCATGTAGAACACCATTGAGTTGGGAAAAGTTGGAGGACCGAGTAATATTTGGGTCAGAATTAGTTCAAGAAATGGAGGAACAGGTAAGATAGATTTGACAAAGGTTAAAGGAAGCACAAGATAGACAAAAGAGTTATCCTGATTCACATAGGATTGATTGCAATTATGAAGTAGGGGACCAAGTTTTTATTTGTATCCGACCCAACAAAAGCACCATTCGGTTTGGGAAGGGACGAAGTTGTCACCTCGGTTCGTAGGACCTTTTAGGATCAAGGAGAAGATTGGACCAGTTGCCTATCATCTTGTACTCCCACCCCATTTACATAAAACTCATGATGTTTTTCATGTATCTATTTTATGACATTATGTATCTGATGAATCTCACAAACTGGATTGGAGGGAATTGCAGGTCTCTGACATGAGAACCATAGTGGTTGAACCATTACGCATATTGGACCGTAGGGTTTGACAGTTGAAACGTCACATGGTGGACCAGGTTAAGGTACAGTGGGACAAGTATAGTCAGGATTTGCTACTTGGGAGGATGCAGAGGCTATACGTCATGACTACCCCTCACTTTCGAGCATCTGTGATGCCCATTTTGACTTAGATAGCTACCTATGCTAAGGCTCTATTTTGCAGTTCCATGTTATTTATTTATGAATGCTATGTAATATTGATGCATTTAGTTGGACATGTGAAACTACTTATATAAATTAGTAGATGGATTAGGTACTGATGATGGAAACGTTTGATGTATAACCTAATGTATGACTTACTTGGTGATGATTTATCTAGTGCATGAATTATTAGAGTTATTTTTATTTCATGTATGGCTTAAGTGGATATGATTTATCTAATGAATGACTTAGCAAAATTATGATTTATCTAATGTCAGATTTATTTCCAGTATAAACTACAAAATTGACACATGGATACTAGACTTGATAACATGATGTTTAAGATCACTTATCTATATATATTTTGTTATTATATGTATGCATGAATGAGAACTAACCTGCATATTGGAAAGAACTATATGATAGCCAAGATCTACTCTTCCATTGGGGAAGGTTAAGACATCTAATGAGGAATGGTATGATGTACATTTTTCTATTACATTTTGTATCTACTTGATATGCACTCTTATGAGATGGGTAAAATGTAAATGGATGGTGACAAGACTACCTGACTGGATTACTTGATGACAAGTATCCAACCAGCGTTGTAGTGCGGTCCATATTAGGGTGTTGACCCTAGTTGTAAGGAGTGATGGAGGTATTTCCCATTGTGTAACCTCCAAACCTATAATCATGGGAGGGCAATGATGGACACGCTCCCCTAAACATGTGATGATGATTTCCAATTGCCTGTTGGGGAAGTTAGGTCGATGTAGTCAACGCTTCCACCATATTGGTTTTATCAATGGTTAGATTGGTATGGCCGATGCTACAGTATATAGCAGCAGAGGATGGATAAGGTGGGAACGGAAGTAGGTTAGGAAGGATAAGAGGATATATATTAGTTGGAGACTCTTGATGGGACCTGATGTCATTGTCTGACTTATCAAATTTTACTACTATAACTCTCTCTCTATTTTGTAATGCCTTATTGTCAAACTACTTCGACCTCCTTGTATCATTTTCACTCTAACTTTGAGACGAAGTTTTCTGAAGGAGGGGTGTATGTATTGCCCTACTTAATCTTATCATGCAAATTTTGTTAGTGTTTAAATTACCTAAAAATATTGACTTATAATTATCAAGAAATATTGGTACATACCTACATTACTAAAACTGTAAATTTATTACTGATATAAATTTTATTAATGTTGTTATTCAATTCCCAACTTGTCTTTTCAAATTTAAATTTTGATAGGATATGGTCTCCTTCCATTTATTCCAATTTAAATATCTTATCCCCAAAATGTCTTCTCAAATTTACTTGGAAGAAGATATGGTCCAATTAATTACCAAATTATATATCCATATCTTATCTCCAAAATGTCCTCTCAAATTTACTTGGAAGAAGATATGATCCTCCCCAATTAATTACCAAATTAAATATCCATATCTTATCCCCAAATTTTCCTCTCAAATTTACTTGGAAGAAGATATGGTCCTCTCCAATTAATTACCAAATTAAATATCCATATCTTATCCCCAAAATTTCCTCTCAAATTTACTTGGAAGAAGATATGGTCTTCCCCAATTAATTTCCAAATTAAATATCCATATCTTATCCCCAAAATGTCCTCTCAAATTTACTAGGGAGAAGATATGGTAAGAAAAGTCAAATGAAAAGATGATGGGGTAGTTATGACATTAATGATAGGTGGTTGAGGTGGATGGGAGAAAGAGGCATAAAAGGGGAAGGATGATGAAAGGAGAGGGGGATCCTTGGTCTTGGTTTTGGTTTTGGTTGTGGTTTTGGAAGATTTTTTTTTTGAGAGGAAGGTGGAGAAAAGAGAAGGGAGAGAACGAGAGTATTTTTTTAACTTGGACACACTACATCTAGTGGACTTGGACTCGGAGGGCTAAGGAACCTGTGGAGGTTCCCTGGGCTAGGAAATACTTCCTAGTTAGTTAGGAAGCAAATCCATTCGGGTAGTCAAGAGGAGCATCCCAACAGAGTCAGGAGCTTAGGAGCATCTCAACTAAGCTATTGGAACATGTATTCCTCTGTTTATTGATTACTTATGTAAATGGTTGCAATAAAATTTTTACTTATTTAATTTGTGGGAAATAAATTTTAATGGTATATTATAATCAATTAAATGTTTAGATAGAAATAAGTTATTTCTCATTTTATTGTATTTAAATTTAGAGAAATTTAGTTTCTATTTAGAGGACCCTAGGATGGAGCCTCACACACGTGGTATTGACAAGCCATGGTATTGTAACAATTAAAAGCCTAGATCCATAACATAATAATCAAAAGTCTAGATGACCCATGGTATTGATAAACCAAGGTAGTAGTCCATGGTATTATAATTTTCTTCCCTCTTCTCCCTCTCTATCTTTCTCTTGTGGGTATTGGCCCATGGTATTATAAAAAAACCTACTTAGAAGTTAATAATATCCATGGTAAGTGTTCATGATTAAAAATCTTGTCCTATCGTAAATATTAAGTTTTATCCGCTTATTAATTAAATTTATAGATAGAACACATCTATATTAAGTGTTACAAATATATTGATTACATAAAATATAATATTACAATGTTATATGTTACCCAATATTTATAATGACCCCTACCTAATAAATAGTGGCCAGGGGTGGGAAGAAATACTAATTAAAATGTAATATTATTAAATTTTACCTAATATTTCAGGTGAGACCCCACCTTAAATATTCCATTCTACTCAATATTTCCCCACTCCTACTAATTTTATTGAGCACCTTCCATTATATTGAGTTTACCTTCCTACAACTGAAAGAATATGCAATGAAATATAAATTTACCTAATTATTATTATTATTACATAAATCACACAACTGAAAACCTGAACGCCACGAAATATAAATTTACTAGGTTATTATTATTACAAAAGTCACACAACAGAAACCTAAATGCAAGGAAATTTACCTCGTTATTACTATAGGATATGCCAAATTGAATACTCTGCTTCCTTTACCAAATTTTCTTTGTTATTCAATGAATAAGCTAATCAATTTATTTTTAAATTGTATATAAATCATTTTCAAAATTGAGTTTGTTAATATTAGCTGACACTTTTTTTTATTTTAATTATATTTTTTTAATTAATTATTTTATTTTAAAGTAATGTTACACATAGCTTCAACATATACACTATATATTAGCTGACACATATATAGTAACGTTACACATATTTTCAACATATAAATATATATTAGCCGACACATTTTTTTTTTAATATTTTTTTTAATGTAACGTTACGTTACGTGACAACATCTCCTTCATATTTTTTAATATTTTTTTTTAATTTAACGTTACGTTACGTGACAACATCTCCCTCATATATTGGGCTATAGAGCGCCTCTCGATGCAATAATAATAAATATATACAAATATAAAAATATGGTTGTTATTATTCATATAGTTATTAATAATCATAAATAGTTGGTCTTTAAAAATAATACATACAATAATTCCCCTATCACAATTAAAATTATTATTAGATCATAGTTGTTATTATGAGTTAATATTTTTATTATAATAATTCTATAATATTATTATTTTTTTGGTCAAATAAGAGTGGAACCTTCTATTAACCGCAAGATAGATTACATAATTTACAAATTCTTACATTGTAAGGACCAGAACATGTTAACATAGGTTTTTTATAGTTAACCAGCTATAACAAACGCAGATGACTCGATACCCTCAATGGGAGGCTTACAAAAACTCATCTAGGATTTTGTGAAATCCGACGGGCATAAAACCTATCAAAAATATAACAAGCAATCCTATTAATCAGAACACGGACTCAAAAAAATGAGAGAGATCCAAAGTTTAATCAAATTTCGGGTCCGACTTGACACTAAAGTTACGAGCACTTTTTGAGCCTGATACCCATACGATCAGGCCCCCGAGGATCTGATGCTTCTCCATGATATCAGAGCGGAATGTTGAACATCCTTTAATTTTCTAATCTAACCCGAAAAGGAATATAAACCACCAATCTATAAGCATTAGGTCTGAAAATGCGGTTATCCTCCGCTTACTTTTCCGCCCGATATCGATTTGATTGTGCAGGCAGTTGTGATCCACGGTCAGTGCCCAACGAAGGTGCTTGCTATTTATCCAGACCTTTTCTCCTATGGAGAGCTCTTTTTCATGCCATTTTCTTCTCTCTCCACCTACGAAAGGCTTACACTTCCGCTTTCTCCAGTTTCCTCTGGTCTTCCTTCGTGTTCAGTCCTGGTGGTGTGGAGTTCTTCCATGTCTTTGTCCACCTGTCTTTGACAATCCTCCCGCAATTTTCCCAAGGGTGTTGAATCCCACTCATATCTTTTGTAACTGTCTTTGCATACCACTCCTTCATTCGCCAGATGATCAGCTAGCATATTTGCTTTTCTACGCACATGTACGAGTCTGGCTGGTCTCAGGGTTTGTAGGTGGGAATGTATGTGCTAAAATACCTGCAAAATTTGTCACTGCGTGGAAAATTTTGCGAGTTCTTTTCCATTGCAGAGCTGCTTGGCCGCTTTAATAACCAATTCTGAGTCAGCTTCAATAATGGCATTATGAGAATTTGCCTCAATCAGTATTTCCAGGCATTGCTCTAAGGCCATGAGCTCTGCCATGTTGTTTGTGGCTATGCCCAGATGACTATGAAAGATGTCCTTTATACACCCCTACTCATCTCTGATAACTCCGCCAAATCCAGCCATCCCTGGGTTACCTTTAGAGGCTCCATCTATGTTGATTTTCAAGAAACCATGTGGTGGAGGTTGCCAAAAAACTTTACCAACATTTATCTGTCTAACATCCTTATGTGTGCTCTGGGGAACAAGCGACTGGAGACCCAATCGCAGCATTATATCGTCATCTTAGGTCTAAGTCGGCACCTTAGTAGGTCCCCCTAACATGGCTCCAATAGTTTATTTGAGTTGTCTTAAAATTTGTGCAATAATATTTTGGGTTGATTCAGTTTTTCTTTTGAAAATCCTACCATTTCTTTCTTTCCAGACATTCCAGATTAGGAAGCCTAGAACCAGAGTCCAAGCATTGTTTATGAGCTCATTGCTTGAGAAGTTTCTTCTCCACATACTCAGAGTGTTAGCAATGTTGAGGCCATCCCTGTCAGTTTGTCTGAAACTGAGGCCACCCAATCCCACAGGGTAGAGGTGAAAGGGCAAAGGTTGAGTAGGTGTTCCATCATCTCCTCCTGCGTACCACACAAATAGCATTTGGATGGGCCGACAAAACCTTTCTTTAGAAGATCATCCCAAGTTAGAATTTTCTTTTGTTGAACCAACCATATGAAGATCTTTATTTTTATCCAATGCAGGTCCTACCAAAGGTGCTTCCACGCCTCATTTGGGTATTGATAAGCACACCCTGTTTCTATCTGCTTGGCTTCTTTGAGGTTAAAGTTACCTTTTGTGTTCCTTCCCCATCTTAGTTAATCGAACGAATTTGAAACAAAAATCTTCCTTTGTTCCAAATCCATAGCTAGAGAGTTTTCCTGAGCTTTCAAAGGGCTCTCTTCCTTGTAGCCTAGATCCTTCCAAGTTCTCCATTTGTCATTGCTCCTATCTTGATCCCAGAAATCCTTAACCAGATATAAACCTTTGTTGTCAGTGTCATTCTTGAGATCGGTTAGTTCTTCCCTAAACAGGTTTGGTTCTTGCTGCCAGTTATCCTCCCAAAATCTTGCCAAGCTCCCATCTCGGATCTCCCAGAAACTATGCTTCTGGATAATGCTTCTATTTTCCCAAGCAAGATTCCAGATGTGGGAGCCCTTGATAAGCCCTGACATTCAAATATGATCCCTCTCCTGCCAATTTTGTGCATATTTTTGTTTCCAAACCTTTGCCCAAGGGGATGCTGATTCCTTTAGCCATCTCCACCAGAGTTTTGCACCTGAGACTCTGCTAAGGGTTTTGGGGTCATGAAGCCCCAAACCTCCATGGGTTTTAGGTTTGCAAATCTTATCCCAAGCTACCAATGCCCATTTCATTTTCTCCTCCCCTTTTCCCCAAAGAAAATCTCTTTGCATGTTCTTGATCTTTTGCAGAACTCCTTTAGGGGCAGGCAAAGCTGACATCATGAAGATAGGTATGGCTTGTAGGACGGCTTTTGTAAGCACAAGGTGCCCTGCTAAATTCAAAGATCTGCATGTCCACTTCCTTATTCTATCCTGAAGTTTGTTAACAACCGGCTCCCACACTTCCCTGCTCAGGGGTTTGTCTGTAAGGGGGATACCAAGGTATTTAGAGGGTAACTGATCCCTTTGAAACCCTAGAATTCTGGTGAGGTTTCTTTGAATAGCAATGTCAGTGTTAAAAAAGAAAACTTTAGATTTGTCCAGGCTTACCTCTGTACCAGCCACCATGGCAAAGTCATTTAGGATTTGTTTAAAATCTTTGGCTTCCTTGACCATGGGAATGCCCTGCAGCATAGTGTCATCCACAAATTGTTGGTGAGTTGATACCTCGCCATCTGTGGTGAATTTTAAACCCTAGATTCTTCCCTCAGCACTTGCCATTTTTATCCCTCTTCCTAGTCCTTCCATCATGAGCACAAAGAGGAAGGGGGAGAGCGGATCACCTTGTCTTAGTCCCCTAGAAGGTATGAAATTTCTTGAGGGCGAACCATTAAGCAAGATTGAGAAACTGGCTGATGAAACCAGGGCCATGACCCATCTAATCCAATTGTGGTCAAAACCATAAGCTTTCAGCATTTCTTTGATATAAGACCAGCTTAGCTTGTCATAATATTTTGCTAGGTCAAGTTGTATGATCATTCCAGCTTGCTTGATGCTTTTCAAGGAGTGGACCATTTCATGTGCTTGTATGATATTGTTGAGAATCTGTCTTCCTTCCACAACCAATTTGCTCCTCACATATGAGAGCTGCAAGGAGTGGCTTGAGTCTATTAGCGATCACTTTGGAAATAATCTTGTACACCACATTACATAGAGCTATGGGTCTGAATTTGTCCAGTGTGATGGCTTTTTCTTGCTTCGAAATTAAAGCAATGAAAGAGGCATTGAGAGCCTTCAGGATCAATTTGGATCTTCTTGAGTCTTCCACTGCCTCCAGGATGTCTTGTTTGACTATTTTCTAGCAGGCTTTGAAAAAATCTACATTAAATCCATCCGGGCCAAGGGCTTTCCCATTTTGCATCTCGTTGATGACTTCCCTGACCTCATCTTCAGATACTGGTCGATTGAGATTGTGATTTTCTTCCCTCGTTACAAGCTTGGGGATGTACCTTGTGAATTTCTTAATAAACTATGACCTGTCTAAGAGCGGCTCTATCGCTATGCTAAGGAAGTGTTGCACTAGGAGAGACTCCATTTTTTCGTGGGTGACTAGCTATTTTCCTTAAGAATCTCTGAGTTTCAAAATTATGTTATGTGATGTGTGACTTAGAGTTGACTTGTGAGAGAATTTTGTGTTTCTTTCCCCCTCTTTGATCCATTGAACTCTTGATTTCTGTCTCTAGAAAATCTCCTCTTGCCTGCATCTATCATCCCATTCCTTCTGAAGAACAACAAATTGTGAATTACTTTCCTCTATGAAGCCATTTGTGATCATAATCTGATTGATCCCCTAGATTTGATGTTCAAGTTCTTTTTTGGCTTTGAAAATGTTACCAAACTACATTTTGTTCCAATATTTGAGTTTGATTTTGATGTGTTTAATTCTCTGTTATAGCATGTACATTTTAGTGCCATGACATGGAAAATTTTCCATCCACCATTTCTCAATGTTGTTAGTGAAGTCAGGGTGAGAGAGCCAGACATTTTCAAATCTGAAAGGTTTGTTCCTTGGTGAGCCAATAAAAGTGGCTTCAAGCTAGACAGGCCAGTGGTCTAATCCTCCAAATGGAAGGATAACAGCTGACATGTCAGGGCCTATGAGAAAAAGGTTCTCTGAGATTAAGAATCTATCCAGTTTAGAGGCAACTTGAGAAGCCCCCCCTCTCTTGTTGTTCCAGGTGAAGATGCCATTTATTGTTTCAACATCCACTAATCTCATGTTATCAATGAAGTTCTGAAAGGCAGTAGAGTCTCTTCCTAGTGTTCTAGTGCCACCTTTCTTCTCTGTAAGAGATTTGATCATATTGAGATCTCCTGCCAGAATCCAGGGTAGATCGGGATGTCTTCCTCTGAGCTCCTCAAGGGAGGTGAGAAGCTTGAGTTTGTCTTCTAGTGTTTGAGGTCCATAGACATTTGTCATCATGTAATTTTCCTTATCACCCACAGGCTGTATTACCATCGAAAGATAGTTCCTGGATGCTTCCGCATCCAAGATGCTAAGTTTTTGGGGGTTCCAAAGCATTAGAATCCCACCCGCCGAGCTGTCTGCCTTAACTTCTAGATACTCAAACCTACTTAACCAATTACTATGGACTCCTTTGATTTTATCCATCGAGCACTTAGTTTCCTGAATGAACACCATGTCAAGTTTTTCTTCTCTTATTCTATTGCTAAGATTTCTTTGTTTCCTTTTACTTCCTAGACCCATGATATTCCATGTTGTAAACTTCATTAAGATAGGTTTGTAAAAGAGTAACTGGTGAGATCTTTCATCTTACTTGAGTTGATCATGAGTTTTCCACATTCTGTCAACAGCTCATTCTATTTTTTCCTTCCTCTTTTCCTACTCGGGTTCTTGGAGGATTGTCCCTGTGTTTCTTCCATTATCTTCATCCCTTTATTTTCCTGGCTATCATGGTTTCTTTTGACTCCAGAATTCTTCATCTGTGAGCACCATAGGAAGAGCTATTGAACCCTATTAAACTCTTCCTTTGGCAAGGAGTCAACTCCTTTGGTAATACCCTGTTCCAGAAATTTTTCCAGATCCAGGTTTTCCTTCTCAAGAATCTCCTATAGTTCATGGTCCTCCATTCCTGCCTCACTTGGGGTCATCTCATGGTCCCTGTTGAGCTCCATTATTCTTGATGTATCATCCTGTAGCTGGTTGTTCTCTGGTATGTCCTCCATACTAGTGTCCCTGTCCTTCTCATCAGTTTTAGTTTCTGATCCCTGGTTTTTCCCTTTATTTCCTGTGTCTTCTTCTAAGATTTTGAAACTTTTGTGGCTTTGTTGTCTGTCCTCATTGATTTTCTTTTGATTTTGTTTTCCTCCTTTCCCCTTTCCTGCTACCTTGGTGAAACCCTCGGGATCTTTGCTTATGGTGGTTTTTTTGTTGTTTTCCACTTTATTTGATGAGCAGTATCTGTAAAGGTTCCCGTGTTCATGGCATTTACAGCATCTAAATGGTACGTGCTCATAGTCTATCTTTTCCGATCCCTGGTTTTTCCCTTTATTTCCTGTGTCTTCTTCTAAGATTTTGAAACTGTTGTGGCTTCGTTGTCTGTCCTCGTTGATTTTCTTTTGATTTTGTTTTCCTCCTTTCCCCTTTCCTGCTACCTTGGTGAAACCCTCGGGATCTTTACTTGTGGTGGTTTTTTTGCTGTTTTCCACTTTATTTGATGGGTAGTCTCTATAAAGGTGCCCGTGTTCATGGCATTTATGACATCTAAATGGTACGTGCTCATAGTCTACCGTTTGTGCCCATTCTTCATCATAAACTTCTAAGATGATCTCGTTTGGGAGTGCTCCAGACAGGTCCATTTCCACACAGATTCGGGTGAAGGAAGTGTATTTTCCTCTTAATGTCGCATCTGATATCTTAATAAAATGACCTAGTTTATTGCCAATAGCTTTCAAGGACTCTCGCAACCAATTATGTAAAGGAAGGGAGTATAGTCTTATCCATACCAGTATTGAGTTGAACGTTTCTCATTCTGGGACAAAATTTATCACCCATGGTCGCATGTAAAGGCCTACAGCAGCATAGAAGTATGGTCCTCCCTCGAACACTTTGTCTTTATCTTCTAAGCTCGTGAACACCACCGTAAAAAAGCCCTTGGATCCAAGGTGTAGGTTTATTTCCCCTTTGGGTTTCCAGTGGTTTCTTATCCATGCATGTAAAGCTTTCTTTGTCGGTCAGATCCCCATAAATTTGCATATGATCGCATGTTCTATCATGTGATCTCTATGTACCTGTAGCACTGGGTTACTCAAAACGACTCTAGGAGTGATGGTCATCTTGGTTTGCAGATACCTGTCGCCCTTAGGGGTGCATCTTTCTGATTGCTACCCTCTTTCCTCTTCTCCCTACTATCTTCCTCATGATTTCCTCTCTGTTCATGATTCTTGATATTTCCTGTATTGGTGTCCTCAGTTATCGCCTCCGTTGGTTTCTTGAAGCTGTGCAGATCCTTTTCCTTGCTTCTGTTCGCAGCTATTTGACTGTAGGAGGGAGCCGAACTCCCTCCTCCATGATCCACCATGGTTACCAGCACCAAACCCTAGCTCAAAACCTAGTTCTTCGTCCCTGCTTCAGCCATCCCACCACCTACCAAATGTTAAGCATAGGCATAGCCATCATTGAATTTCTTCTTCAATACTATAATATTATTACTAAAATAATATAATAATAATTATATTATTATAATAATATAATGATAATATAATAATATTATTAATTAATATTACTAATATTATTATGATTAATATTATTATTATAATAATAATATAATAATAATTATATTATTATAATAATATAAAGATAATCTATTATTATTATAATAGTATTGTTATGAGTTAATATTATTACAATAATAATCATATAATAATAGTTGTATTGAGGCTTTTGTGATCCATATCAAGTTTATGAGAGATTCTTCGGCGTAAATCACATGATATTTCATTTATCGACGCGTTTCGAACCAACCAGTGTGGTTCATCATCAGGACAAGTTGAATGAACAGATCAGGCAAAGCAAGTTAAATAGATAGAGTAGACCTCCAACGGCTATATTCAGGTAACGGCTAAACTTACAACGGCTAGATTTGACCAGTTAGTTAGGACAGGAAAATAACCATTATTAATAAGATAAGTTACCCCGGTTAGTTATAAAATGGACCCCTTTATTTTTTTATTTTTTTTATTTTTTTACCATTTTAAATATGTATTAAAATAAATTAACTTAATTTAATAGCTAGTTAATAAAGATTTTTTTATCTAAAAAATAGAGTATTAGTTATAAAATTAATTAAATATATAAAAAAATATAAGTCAAAGGGTTGTTTCATGCCCTTATTTATAAATGAATATTAAAATAAATCAATTATAAACTAGTTTAATTTTAGAATAATAATTAATTTATAAAAGTTAAATAAATATAGAGTAATTTAAGGGTATTATAATAATGATATTATAAATATATATAAAATAAAATAATTCCAATTAATGGTAAGTGATCCAAGTTACCCCGGTTAGTTATAAAATGGACCCCTTATAAATATGTATTAAAAATAAAATAAACTAACTCAATTTAATAGTTAGTTAATAAAGATTTTATATCTAAAAAATAGAGTATTAGTTATAAAAGTAATTAAATATATAAAAAAATATAAGTCAAAGGGCTGTTTCAGACCCTTATTATAAATAAATATTAAAATAAATCAATTATAAACTAGTTTAATTTTAGAATAATAATTAATTTATAAAATTTAAATAAATATAGAGTAATTTAAGGGTATTATAATAATGATATTGATATTATAAATATATATAAAATAAAATAATTCAAATTAATGGTAAGTGATCCAAGTTATTAAATCTAAATATTAGAGTCATTAGTTATAAAAGTTATAAATATGAATAATTAGTTATATTTATATTGAAAAAGGACTGTTTTAAACACTTATAAAATCTTCCTGCATCTCTTGCCCTGTTGCTACTTTGATTCAGGCTGAGCCGATTCTAAGCAGCAGCCTGTTTCCTGGTGAAGGCATGGACTCTAACCCCTCCTTACGTGGTTCTCATGAGGGGTCTTGGTCTAACATTAATTTTAATTTTAAGAATAATAATAATAAGAATATTATTAATAATAATAATCATAATAGCATTATTAATAATAAGTATAATATTATTATTATTAATAATAATTTTGATAATAATAAAAATAATATTATTAATAGTAATAATTATAATAATATTGTTAATAATAATAATTATAATAATAGTATTATTAGTGATAATAATATTGATAATAATAATTATGGTAATAATATTAATAAGAATAAGATTAATAATATTGACATTGGTTGTATTAATAATGAAGGTATTAATGTAAATAATAATGACAATAAAAAGGATGACATAATTAATGTTGGTTCTAAGATTAATAACATTGATAGTAATAGTAGGATCATTAATAATATCAATAAGTTAAAAGTTCTTAACATTTCTTCTAATGAGAATCATAGTTTAGTTAAGTTTAATCCTACTCCCCCTCCTTCTCATAGTAATAAGAAGGTTGTTAATTTGTCTAATTTCTCCTTTCCCCTTTCTGTTTTTAAGGTTTTAGGCAAAGGATTAAATTTTGCCTTGGCCCCTAAGAAGATCCCGGTTGATGACATTATTTGTGACATAGAATATGGGATTCGTGGTTTACCTGATAGTATTAAAAACACTATTAGGCAGGATTGTGTTGTTGTCCTGAGGAAGGCTAGGCCTCCTAAGAGTAACCTTAGCAGGGATGAATTTGAAGCCCTAAGATCCTTAAATCAGAACAAAGATATTGTTGTTCTGAAAGCTGACAAAGGTGGGGCTGCTGTTATTCTTAACAAGGAATACTACCACAATAAAATGTTGGAGCATCTTCATAATAGTGGAAGCTATAAGAAGCTTCCCAAAAACCCGTTAAAGAAGATCTCCAAGAATGTGGCCCTTGCCATTAAATCCAGTAACTCGGTGGGTCCCCTGCACAATAAACTCATTGAGAGCAATCCGATCACTCCTAGAATCTATGGTCTCCCTAAAATTCATAAGGAAGGAGCTCCCCTTAGACCCATAGTCAACTCCATTGGTGGGCCTACCTATGTTCTGGCTAAGTTCCTCGCCTTAAAGCTTAAGCCCTTAGTTGGTCATACAGGGTCCTACGTTAAAGACTCGGCTTCCTTTATTAAGGAGCTCAAGGACATTAAACTGGACTCTGGGGACATTCTGGTCAGTTTTGATGTTGTTTCCCTGTACACTTGCATCCCTATAAAGGAGGCCATGGAAGTGATCAACCGTCTAACCAATCCTGATACCGCTGGGTTAGTGGAGATCTGCCTCACTTCAACCTTTTTCTGTTTTGAAGGTGAGTTCTTTGAGCAAACCTGTGGGGTTGCTATGGGCTCACCCCTTTCCCCTATTGTTGCGAATCTTTTTATGGAGGATTTTGAATCCAAGGCTCTTAACTCAGCCCACCTCCTACCTAAACTTTGGAAGAGATTTGTGGATGACACTAATGTCATCTGGTCTCATGGCCAAGAGGAGTTAGACCTCTTCTTCGATCATCTCAATTGTCAATCCTCAGCCATTAAGTTCACAAAGGAGCAAGAAACTGATGGCTTCCTCCCTTTCCTTGATATTCTTATCTCTAAGAATAGTGATGGTTCCCTCTCCCACCAAGTGTTTCGTAAGAAAACTCATATGGAGCAGTATCTTCATGCGAGTTCCCACCATTTCCCAGCTCAGAAGTTGGGGGTTCTCAACACCCTTGCCACTCGTGCCTTAAGGATCTCTGATGAAAAGAGCTTCGAGGAGGAGAAATCCCATCTCCTTAATGTCTTTGTTGAGAACGGTTATAGTAGGCACTTGGGACAGAAGGCTTTCCTCAAAGCTGCTAAGAATTCTTTCACTAAAAGGGAAAAGAAGGAGCGGATTCCTGGTGTCCATCTTCCGTTTGTTCAGGGGACCACGGATAGGATTGCGAGGATTCTTAAGAAGCATAATGTCCCCTTGACATTTAGACCTCTTATCACCATTCGTAAGTCCCTCAGATCAGTGAAGGATCCTATCAACCCCAAGGACATGAAAGGGGTTTATATTATTCCTTGTTCATGTGGGACCCCCTATATTGGTGAGACTGGTCGCTCCATTAATCAAAGGATTAGTGAGCACGCAGCTAACCTTAGACATAGGAGGGCCAAGTCTTCTTCTTTAGCAAAGCATGTGGAGCAAACCAATCATCATGTCTGTATCGAAGAGGCTAGTGTTATTGCTAGAGTGTCCCAATTCCATCACCGGAAATTTAGGGAAGCGCTTGAGATTGAAAAAAGACCGAACAATCTCAATAGGGAGGATGGTTGGAAGATAAGTAGTTGCTGGGTCCCAGCCCTCTCCTCCTAGTCGTTGTCTTCCTGTCTTCCCCTCCTCTTGTTTAGTTGTTTGTAGATTTCCCCTGGTTTACTGTTTCTTGTGGCCTTTGGTGGCATTTTTTATGTTAATAAAGATAATAGTCTGGTAATGAATCTATGATAATCTTAACCCTTAAATTAACTTTTTAAAATATTTTTTTTCCCTTAAATTACTTTAATATTTATATATTAACTTTTGTTAATATTAATTTGGAAATTAATTTATTTTAAATATGTTTATAAGTGTTTAAAACAGTCCCTTTTCAATATAAATATAACTAATTATTCATATTTATAACTTTTATAACTAACGACTCTAATATTCAGATTTAATAACTTGGATCACTTACCATTAATTTGAATTATTTTATTTTATATATATTTATAATATCAATATCATTATTATAATACCCTTAAATTACTCTATATTTATTTAACTTTTATAAATTAATTATTATTCTAAAATTAAACTAGTTTATAATTGATCTATTTTAATACTTATTTATAAATAAGGGAATGAAACAGCCCTTTGACTTATATTTTTTTTTATATATTTAATTACTTTTACAACTAATACTCTATTTTTTAGATATAGAATCTTTATTAACTAACTATTAAATTGAGTTAATCTATTTTATCTTTAATACATATTTATAAGGGGTCTATTTCTAACTAACCGGGGTAACTTGGATCACTTACCATTAATTGGAATTATTTTATTTTATATATTTATAATATCATTATTATAACACCCTTAAATTACTCTATATTTATTTAACTTTTATAAATTAATTACTATTCTAAAATTAAACTAGTTTATAATTGATTTATTTTAATTTTTATTTATAAATAAAGGTATGAAACAACCCTTTGACTTATATTTTTTATATATTTAATTACTTTTTTAACTAATACTCTAATTTTTAGATAAAAAATCTTTATTAACTAGCTATTAAATTAAGTTAATTTATTTTAATACATATTTAAAATGGTAAAAAAAAATAAAAATTAAAAAAAAATAAAGGGGTCCATTTTATAACTAACTGGGGTAACTTATCTTATTAATAATGGTTATTTTCCTGTCCTAACTAACTGGTCAAATCTAGCCGTTGTAAGTTTAGCTGTTACCTAAATATAGCCGTTGGAGGTCTGCTCTATTTATTTAAATATGATTTATGCCGAATAATCTCTCATAAACCATATAATAATATATAAATATATATTATTATATATTTATACAAAAAAGTGACTCGACAACCCCTCAAGCATCAACAATTATGAGGATTTGAATATCACACAAAATAAATCTTCATTTAACAGCGAAGCAGATCTCCTAGACCAAACTTCTTCTCCGAGTATCTTCAAAAGGACGAACACAATAGATCGCAAAGCTAAGACACCAATGTCCCAAGAACCAGAAGAGATCAAGGAGATGCAAGATAAAAGAAGTTGGAAGACCGTAGAGAAAAAAAGAAAGCTACAGCATCAATCTCGCCAAGAAAGACGAGGAGCCAAACAACTAAGAAAATTATAGGTCCCATAGATCAATTTGGTCTCAGTTACGTCGTTCTTCTTCTTCTTCTTCTTCTTCTTCTTCTTCTTCTTCTTCTTCTTCTTCTTCTTCTTCTTCTTCTTCTTCTTCTTCTTCTTCTTCTTCTTCTTCTTCTTCTTCTTCTTCTTCTTCTTCTTCTTCTTCTTCTTCTTCTTCTTCTTCTTCTTCTTCTTCTTCATCATCATCATCATCATCATCATCATCATCATCATCATCATCATCATCATCATCATCATGATGTTATTATTTATATAGATATTAATAATCATAAATAATTAGTGTTGAAAAAATATATATAATAATTATTAATGTGATTATATAAGCTTATTAATCTATATCAACTACATTGGAAAATGTGATTGTATATATGCTTTATATACACCTATTAACCAATATCAAAATGTAATTGTCATTATTATCATTATCAAAACCTATTATCAAAACCTATTAATGCCATTACAGTCGGATATCATGGAACCTCCATTAAAAGAAAACACTATCATGGCCGTCGTTATTACTAAAAGAAATCTACATCATCAAACCTCCATTAAACGAAAACACTATCATGGCCGTCGTTATTATTAAAAGAAATCTGTTCAAAATACTATCATCGCGCCGCAATGAACGATGAGGTCCATTGATAACTATCAAAATGAACGTTGAGGTTTATTGAAAAACTAATGTTCATTGAAAAACGTAGAGATGTGAATCATTATGGCAAACTCGTTTTATGTAGTTGTAATTATTATTTTTAATTATAATTATTGGAGAATATATTTATTAAAAATATTTTATTATATTTAAATATATTATGAATTTAATTTTTTATTATTATTTAAATAAAAAATGTTATATTATATTATATATATATATATGAATTTTAAGTAAAATATTTTTTTTATAATTATTTGATTAATAATGGAAAATCAAATGAGTAATATAGTCATAATGTTTTTGTCAGATGACTAGATTAATATTAATAACAATAATATATAAAGTCTAAAGTCTAAAGTATCATTGAACTCACTGATATGTTAATATTGAAGCTAGTAAGGAGGATGGATAGTTTACTATGAAGTGTTAAAATAAAAATAAAGACTTTGACAATTATGTTGGGGAATAATCTACCAATTGAGATGAAAATTCAACTTTATGTTCTTTGTTAGCCAAGAACTCAAGATTTGCTACTTCTTGGGAAGGCTAGTCAACTTGCACTACAACTTTGCCACCTGTAGTTATAGAACATCCATACAAAGCAATATATCTTATTATGCTTCGCTTAGTTTCACCAAAACTTTACCCATTATAGTATTAATCTACTAGTAGACGTAAATTTTATGCATATATTGTGTTTGTCTCAAACAAGTGTTACCCAAGCCTTGAATCCACTGCCCAATATGTTCCTCCACTTCTATGTTTGAGAGGAAATGCCTTTCCACCCTCGCTTCATTTTCAACAATATCAATTTCCTTTCTTATGGCTCTCAAGGTATGATTATTCTGGCATGTAGTAAAGGGCTTAGCTCAGCAATATCAATTTCCTCTCTTATGGCTCTCAAGGTATGATTATTTTGGCATGTAGTAAAGGGCTTAGCTCTTGACTGAGGGAGGACCTCATGTCCAGGTCTCCCATGATATTCATGTGAGTTACTTGGGCACATCATGGTATACAATAGTGTGGGGGTTAGGTGGAAGGAGATGTTGTGTGTAGAGAGAAGAATCCATAGGGGAGTTGAATGCAATAAAGATCACCAGGGAAGAAAGAGGAGAAGGAAGGCTAAGGTTAGCCAATCCCAAGCATGCTTAGGTGAACCTAGAGCCAAGATAATGAAGGTTGAGCTCAAGGGGTCGAAATAGGGAATCCAAAGAGTGGATGCCTTGCAATAAGCAATGATAGGAGCTAGATCAAACAAAAATGCATAAAATAGTCAGAGGTCTTATAAAAGAAAAGGAAACTTAGCTAGAATATCAATAAAACATGATATTGTGCTAAGTGTGCACAACTTTTGAAGTTTTCCCTTTAGTGATTTGCAACCACCACCATCATCATAGAGAGAAGCCTCTAAACTTTAATGACAGATGGATGTAGGAGCTAACAATGTTGAATGCCCCTTCAATTTGAGGTAATGGGTTATAACATTCTACATGATATCACCCACTTGAAGATTTGTATAATCTTCTAGGTGGCATAAGCACATCTTAATAGGAGATGATGGTGTGCTGAGAAAGCTTATCATTTCATAAGTAAACTAAGACTATAAAACATATGTTAAACACATATTTTTATATAGTAATAATAATAATGACAAAAAAAAACATATATTCTTAAACATTAAATCATAACTTAAATATATTTTAACTTAAAATCTTTTAAATAAAATTTATAATTATATAATTTTTTTTTTTAATCGTCTCTAAAATAATAACATCCCAACTACACATGAATTAGTTAAAATCAATTAAAATTACAAATTATATAAATTTCAAAAAATTCCAAAAGTAAATATACTTGATTCATATTTTAAATCAAAATAATTTAATATTCAATGGTTCACATATTTAAAACTTAAAACTTTTTCTTTAAAAAATCCTCTCAACTTACTAACCATAATCTAAAAGGTATAAGAAATTTGTATTCTTTTACTCAAACCTAAATCACTTCTTCCCCTTACCCAAACCTAAATCACTTCTTCCCCTTACCCATTTATCGTGATTTTAAAATGTTTTTTAAATTTTAAATTATTTATATTTCTTTTAAATTTAAATTTAAAACAGTAATAATAATATATTTATATTAAATAATATAAAATTATTTTTTATTAAAAAATTAATAATCTAAAATTATTTTTTTTAATAAAAGTAAAATCTTATAAAATTAAAAATCTACAATTAAAAATTACTTTAAATAATATATATTTTTAATAATATTAATAATTTATTTTACGTTTTTAATAATATTGATAAATTATTTTACGTTTATAAATAATAATTAGAAATAATTATCTTTATTATAGTTTTTAAAATTATATAAATATAATCATTTCTAAATATTATATTTTAAAGCATAGAATGGTTGCCCCAAATCAATTATTCACATTTAATGTTTTTATTAAACTAATTTATAGTAAAAACTAGCTTAGATTCATCTTAATCCCTGATCTATCAAGATTCTAGAGGGATCAAGTGACACCAGCTTAGATTCATCTTAATCCCTGAATTATAAGATTCTAGAGGGATCAAGTCACTTGAAGTGCTAACCTCTTTTTTTAGTGGAAAGGTTTGCACCTCAAGAGATTTGATCCCTCTGGTTATTAGGATGATATACACTGGTTATATAATAATACTATATCATATCTATATTTGTATCTATGTGTCTCTTTCTTATTCCCTCTCTCTATTTCACCCCCAAACATACACACTCTTTCTCCATATCTATCCATCTCTCTCTCCCTCCCTCCCTCTTCTTCTCCCTCTCTATCTTCCCCTTCTCTCTCTCTCTCTCTCTCTTTTTGTTCTCTCCCTCTCTCTCTTCTTGTTCTCTCCCTCTTATTCTCTCTCTCCCCTACATCTGTCTCCCTCTCTCTCTTACCCTGCACTCCCTATCTCTCTTCCCTCCTCTCCTCTCTCTCCATATCTCCCTTGTCACTCCCTCTCTCTCTCTCCACCTCTATCTCTCTATGTCTTTGTTCTTTCCTTCCCCTCTGTCTTTCACTCTCCAACTTTTTCACTATCTCCCACCCTCTCCCTCTCTTAAATTTATTCTTGTTGTATTGTATTTATTAAAATATTTAAATTAAGAAATCTCAATTGGTTGTAAAACATTAAACTTATATTTTGGATCAATCATGTCAAAGAAATTACAATAATGAAAACTTTAAAAAGATCATGCAGTATCTTTCCTCTATTATTGTTAGTCACTTTGCTTGTTGTCATGCCTTGGATCCCATTGTATTGTGCTTATGAAAATATCTTATTTAAGAAAACTCAGTTGGTTGTAAAATATTAAACTTATATTTTGGAGTTGGTTGTAAAATATTAAACTTATATTTTGGATCAATCATGTCAAAGAAATTACAATAATGAAAACCTTAAAAAAAATCATGCACTATCTTTCCTCTATTATTGTTAGTCACTTTTCTTGTTGTCATGGCTTGGATTCTTACTTAAGATGGATCTAAGTTGGTTCTTAATAATATTATTTATATTATATAAATTTCAGATTGTTTTTTTTTCCGAAGAAAAAATCTGTAACCTTTTATTTAAAAAATGAAAAGTTACAATTGCAGATGCTGATGCATTTCCATAGCTGCCCAGGTGGGCTCGGGTGCCTTGGCACCCTCCGCAACGTTACAGGACTAACGTGCTAAAAGAAGAGAAGAAACAAGAGAGCGAGAGAGAGAGAAAAGAGGGGGAGAGAGAGGAAGAGAGGTGGGAGCAAGAAAAAAACTGAAATGCATTTGTGAGTAAGACTCATGCTTCAGGTTTTTCTTCCTTTTTTCTTTTCGACCTTGTGCCATACTCCTTGAGTGGGCTCGATCGAGGCAATAACCAACTGTGTTTCTGCTTCCTGCGTGCCTAATTCCTTATCTGAGTCTGATGTATCTGATTGGTGGAGCCGCTTTATCCCTCCCATGTTCTGTTCATCATTTGTCTTCTCTACCTATTTTGGGTGATGCTGTACAACCTTGGTATCTGTTGTGGTTTCTTTCTGGTTCCCCGATTCCTGGTGAGCCTCGGCTTTCTCTGTGGTAGTGTCTTCCTCTTCAGCTTCTGATTCTTCATCTTCTGAGACCGGAGGGGAGAAGAACCAGCCTTTCTTCTACTTCCCTTTCTGCTTTCTTTTGCTGTTCACTTTTTTGGCTTCTGGACATGTACTTTGCAATTGTCCTGTTTGTCTGCAGAGCCTACATCTAAAGGCAGTATTTTCATAGTCGAGTGATTGCAACCAAATTTGTTGTTTGTATATCAGCCTTATATTGTCAGGCAGCCCTTTGCTTAAATCCACTTCCACACAGATTCGTGCGAAAGTGAAGATCCTTTCATCAATCCTTCCCATATCTGTTTTGATGTATTTCCCGATGTTGTTCCCGATTCCTTCCAAGACTCGTTCGCTCCAGAAATGCAGGGGGAGGTTGTGAAGACGAACCCATATCGGCACTTTGGTGACTGTCATTTTGTTTGGATCGAAGTCTGTAAACCATGGGGTTATAAACAGCCCCGTCGTTCCCCAAAACCAAGGCCCGGCGTTGATGATTGAATCTCTGACCTCCATGGATGCAAATCTGACTATGAAAAACCCTTTGGAGCACATGTGTATATCGCATTCCATGGTCCAGTTTTTGAAGATCCAATGGAAAAGGTTCGATGGTGTTGGCCAAAAACTGTTGAATCGACATATTATGGCCTGCGATTCATATGACTTAACATAGTCATCCATCCCTGTGGAATCAAGATTAAGGGCTGGAGTTTGCCCTAGCTGTTCTACTATGTATGGCCGAGGTGTATATCCACCTTGATCTGGTGGAGGTCCTGACTCTCTGTTGCCTTGAAGAATGTTTTTATAAGATGGAGCTCCCTTAGGTTTGTGCTGGGGTGTTGTTTTCCCCTTTTCCCCTCCTGAACTGCTTGGCTGTCCCTGAAAAGGTGCCCCTCCTCTCAGCCTGAGATTCACGGCAATGGTTTCTCCTGGCCTGATCTCGTAGCTCCCCAGGGTTCTGTGGTCCTGGAGAGACCATCTTCCACTGACTAGGTGCTGGATCTGGCCAGGATAGCCAGTCAAAGCACTAATTTGCTGCTTTAACAGTAATACAGTGCTATTTCCACTTACCCATACTAAGAGAGATTTACTCTCAGGGGTTTTAATAAAAATCTGGAAGCTATTTTTGGTTACCTGTTTTCTGCGTTCTGGCTGAGCTCTGCCTAAAGCAGTGTATATGCTGGTTGTCGGATGGTCAAGTTGTGTGCCTTTTTCCAGATCTTGCCTCTTATTGGGTCGATCAACCTTCTGTGTCGGTCTTCCGTCTGTCTTCTGCCTGGATCTGGACGGATCTGATAGAGCTACTCCAGATCTGCGATATTTTGCCCGATCTGATGGGCTATTTATCAGATCAGGGCTCCTGTTGGGGCGATCTCCCAATTGCACTGCGCATTCTGCTAACCCTCTATTGTAATGATACCAATGTCCTCCAATCTGCCGCCTGGGTACTTGGGCAGATTGATCCGCTCTAGATCTGCAGCGATTAGGGCTTAGATCGGGTAGATCCGTCCTAGTGCGACTGAGTTTGGACCATGCAGATTTGTAGTGGATCAGATCTGCTTCCCTCAGTCCTCCATCCTTGCATGCAGAGGTCGCGAATGGAGAAACATTGTTGGCGCGAGCAAAAAGACCAAACCCTGGCGATTTCCCATCTCCTCCGTGGATTTTAAACCAAAAGGCCGTTTTCGTGTGCAGTTTTCTGATCTCATATCTCTTCGCTTCCAAATCCGCCTCTGATACATGATTTGGACGATTTTCTGCTGTCTTGGAGCCTTCAGATATCTCCCAGACGTTGGGCCGCTTTGCCAAGCCCGTGCCGGCAGTCCGATAGTCATTAGGGCGTACGCTCTTGTTGCCAGTCTAGTGGAGGATCGTGGCTTTGGCTAGCTCTGCATCGCCTCCGCCAGAGCCCGCAGAACCAGAGGTTTCATTACCTGCGCGAAAGGAACCCTCAACGGTGGCCATAGCTCCGCTCCCCCATAAATTTCAGATTGTTATATATAAAAGTATTCTCATTTATTAAAACCTTGATTTAATTTCTATGGGAATATTTTTAGTAGTAGTAACTATAGAGGGTTTAGATATTATCTCAAAAGTAATTATAACCTAAACAGTTATAAAATAAAATAAAATAAAAATATTTTATAAAATATTTTGATTGTGAAAAAAATATAGTTTTTGGGCATGTGGTATTGATAAGCCATGGGATAGGCCCATGGTATTATAACAAAGTCTATTTACAAGTTAATAATATCCATGGTTAAGAATCTTGTCATATTGTTATAAAATATTTTGATTGTGAAATAAGTTATGATTTTTTGGCATGTGGTATCGATAAGCCATGGTATTGGCCCATGTTGTTCTAACAAAGCCTATTCATAAGTTCATAATATCCATGGAAAAGTGGGGGTGAATATCCATGGCTAAGATCTTGTCATATTGTTATAAAATATTTTGAATGTGAAATAAGTCATGTTTTTTTGAGACATGTGGTATTGATAAACCATGTATTGGCCCTTGTAACAAAGTCTATTTACAAGTTAATAATATTCATAGTAAGGTGGAGGTGAATATTCATGGTTAAGAATCTTGTCATATTGTTATAAAATATTTTATTTGTGAAATACATTATCTTTTTTGGGCATATGGTATTGATAAGCCATGGCATTGTAACAAATCCTATTTACAAGTTAATAATATCCACAGTAAAGTGGGGGTGAATATCCATGGTTAAGAATCTTGTCATATTGTTTTAAAATATTTTGGATGTGAAATAAGTTCTGGTTTTTGGGCATGTCGTAGTGATTATCCATGGTATTGACCCATGGTATTGTAACAAAGCCTATTCACAAATTACTAACAAAATCAAAATATAACAATTGAATTTTATTTTTTTATTACTTTAACTTTTTATTATTAATTCACCCAACATTTAAATGTTTACACTTATATGCCATATTAGGGTTTAAATTGATTTTTATTTATTACCTTTAACTTTTTATTATTAATGGAACCAACATTTAAATGTTTACACACATCCCCATATCACTTTCAACTTTTTATTATTTTTTAATTGAACTGACATTTAAAATTGTTTACATACATTACACCTACACATCTACTGTAACTGGGTTGTAAAGTGCCTCTCTCCACAATTATAGCGATAATAATAACATAAATATGAGTGTCTGATTATGCTCTATAATTGCTTTTATTTGATTAGGGACATCAAACTTAGAAGCATTTGGTAAGAGTGAAAGCCTACCCTTACAAATTACCAACTAGTAATTCTAATACTTTATAAATTATAATTTTAAAATTTATAATTATTTCTAAATATTATATTTTAAAGGACACAATGGTTACAATGAATCAATTATTCACATTCAATGTTTTTATTAAATTGATCTTTAATAAAAATGGTAGTGATAACAATAATAATAATTATAGTTATTATAATGATAATAATATGAGTGGCTAATTATGTTTTAAAATTATTTTTATTTGGCTAATGATTTAAGATTTAAAAATATTTAACCATAATCAAAAATTATTTTTACAAATTACCACTTAATAATTCTATGTGATTTTCCTTAAATAATAGGATTTAACACTAATGAATCAACCTATTTTCATAGGCGTTGTTTTCAAGCATAACAGCGAGTAATAGCCGTTTAACAAATGAGTCATGGGAGATTTTTCTTAAAATAAATATGACTAGCTCATATTTGGTCATGATAACCTTAACTAGGGTGGGCGTCAACTAGTGGTGTTATTTCTTTGGTTGGAATGCGCTGCACCAAACCAAATAAAGTAATAGAAGTAGAAGACTATTGCACGTTATTTTTGGCATATCCGATGGGTTGGTCATACCGTCTTTACGTTGAATGCCTTCAACCTTATCGCCAAATATTCCAATAAACTCGTTGAAAATTGCCACAAGTCGCGACACATTGGAGTTATTTCTCGGACTGATTTGCTCACGCAACTGGATTCTCATCGGAGTCAAATATACAGCCGAGATCTGGGAGTTGGCGGGTCATGACACGATTACGGTGTTTTCTGATAAAAAGGTCTGGCGATTCAGGGTTGGAATTCGATATGGACTCTCAGATATCCCACCACGAGGCCCTTCCTACCCGATAGGGCACACTAACGCCGCAAGCTTAGAACTCTTCGACCTAACCCATTAGCTCATGCCCTACCCCATCTGGCATCTTCACTCAAACCTGCCATTTACTCAGTTGGTCCAACCAGCGTAAACCCCCAGTGCTACACGCCCCTTGGACTTTCGTACCTGCTCCACTATTAAAGCAAAATCCAGAGATGTAGCGTGTACGGTGGGTTGAGGTGTTCGTCTGTGAGCTGCCTTGTAGTTTCCGCCATTGACAAGGCATTGAAGCTATAACCTCATGTTCGACTATAAACAATCCTTATATTGCCAAGCTGTGAAGTGTAAAGAAAACTGCGAATTGAATTTAATCTTTAAGGTATGGTTTCTGCAAGGCCATGGAGTTCCGCAACGCTTTGTGCACTTTGACTTTCTTGGTTTTGATCTGGGCAAGCGAAGGGAAGTTCTTTCCACTGCCTCCCAATTGGAAAGTGGTAATCAATGACTCCAGCAAACCGAGCCATGACACGGTGCAGGGGCCCTTCAGAGCGGTCACGGACGGGAACGGGAACCCCATTGTAAGTGAGGATAACAGAGCCGGGCTTGGATTCATTGATGTAAATTCTTCTGGCAAATTCGTTCTGTCTGTTGTCTTGGGATTGAATCTCACCTCGCTTCCTGCAATGGAGATTTGGACTGCAAACAGGAACCGAATGGTCGCAGAGGGCGCGACCCTCAAGCTGGGAAGTAATGGGAACATAGTACTGGAAGACTCGGACGGAACCGTGGTCTGGAATATCGGTACTGGTAAAGCTAAAGGCATTTTAATGGCGAGCAGCGGTAATTTGCAGATATATAATACCACGAATTCTTCGCTCGCGTCCGCAAGTTCGAATCTCGTGTGGCAGAGCTGGGATCATCCCACGCACACGCTCGTGCCCGGGCAGGTTCTGGAGAGTGGGCAAACGCTTGTTTCGAATTCATCTACGAAGAATACAAGCGCTGGATCTTATAAGCTGGTTATGGAACCGGGAGGGTTAGTGTTGTTCTATACTAGCTTAACCCAGGAGCCTTATTGGTCTCTGGGTCTTCCCGGGCTGGACTACCAGGGCATTCTCAGGCCGTGCGTTTATAATTCTTTGGCTCTCGGCTCCGAGGCAGTCTATACGGCCCGGAATTTGCAGGTTTCATTTAATGGGACGATCGGCAATTTATCTTCTTCTGGTTGCGCTAAAGGGAATCGATCGTTGCCAATGGCTCCTTTCTTCAACGAGAATGAGTACAGATTCCTGAGACTTGACAGCGATGGCAGCCTTCGCGTTTACAGGGTCGCTCCGGCACCAGGACAGAACAATGTCAGAAACTGGAGAACGGACTGGGAACTGGACCTATCTAATCATAATTGCATACTGCCTAGAGCCTGCGGACCTTATGGCATTTGTGTCAACGGCCAGTGCAGCTGCCCGGGCTACGGGACGCGGGATCAATTCGAGCAAATTCATTACCTGGACGTGACGCAGGGATGTCATAGCAGCGCCGGCGAGCCGTCATGCAGCCAACCCACGGCTACCCACCATTTTATGCCCCTCGACGGAGTGGATTACTTTCCCAATGACTACCTGAAGCCTGAAGCGAACGTCTCCACGGTCGAAAAATGCACAAGCCTGTGCACTGCTAATTGCTCCTGCACCGCCGCCTTCTTCCGCAGCAGTTCGGCATCGTGTTACCTCGCGGACGGCCCGCTGTCGAGCCTGAAATCGGCACCGAACCAGAACAGTACATACAAGGCCTATATCAAGGTCCTCGATAAGTTGCCGCCTAACGGTACCTCGGGGTCTAGTAATTCCCTGAGCATTGGCAGCATTGCCGGGATCACGATGGGCTCGGCAGCCGCGGCTCTGTTCCTTTGTCTGATAACGATAATCCTCGTGCGAAGGAGCCGAATAAAGGCGTCGGTGATAAACGAAGCAGAGATCGATGCTCAGGAAATGGAGGAGGAAGCCTTCTTGAAGACGCTCCCGGGGCTTCCACCAAGGTTCACGTATGACGAGCTCAAGGAAGCAACCGATAACTTCAGCAGAAAGCTCGGGGCGGGTGGATTCGGATCTGTATACGAAGGCATTCTGAATGACAAGACCGGAGTTGCAGTTAAGAAGCTGGACGGACCGAAACAGGGATACAAGGAATTCAGAGCCGAAGTAGCGACGATCGGTAGCATAAGCCACCAGAATCTAGTGAGACTCTGCGGCTTTTGCGCCGATGCCCGCCAGAGGCTCCTGGTTTACGAGCTCATGGACAACGGCTCTCTGGATAAATGGCTATTCTTGCATCCGGATCAGGACGGCGGCGGCAGAGACAAAGGATGTTTGACGTGGGAACAGCGCTATAATGTGGCAGTAGGAACTGCCCGGGGTCTGACCTATCTGCACGAGCAGTGCAGAGAACCCATTATGCATTTAGATATAAAGCCTCAGAACATCCTGCTCGACACAAAATTTAATCCCAAGGTCTCCGACTTTGGCATGTCGAAGCTCCTGAATGACGACATGACGCAGGTCGTGACGGCGGTGCGAGGGACGCCAGGTTACCTGGCGCCGGAGTGGCTTCGGCACTCCATCGCCACCAAGAAATGCGACGTCTACAGCTTCGGGATGGTGTTGCTGGAGTTGGTGTCCGGGCGGAAGAACTTCGACCCCTCTGCGAGCGATCCCCGGCTCTGTTATTTCCCGGCGTGGGCCATGCTGAGGGCTCTGGAGGGAAAGTACATGGATTTGGTTGATAAGAGACTTGGTGATAAGAGCGTGGACACAGATCGTGTTATGAGGATGACCAAGGTTGCCTTCTGGTGTATCCAGGATAACCCGAACCAGCGGCCATGGATGAGCGTTGCCCTGAAGATGTTGGAGGGCGAATGGGAAATTCCAGATGCGCCGATGTGGTTGTTGCAGAGAGGGCCCGAGTTCTTGGAAGGGTATGGCTATGAGCCCATGGAGAATCGCGATGGAGATGACGGGGAAAAGGACGAAGCGTCCTTGGTTGGAAACAATGGGGGTACTGGCTGATCTTTTAAATCTAATCTCGCCAGTTCTTCCACAAAACTCATTGGAAGGTCCTGATAAATGTAGAAGTTATCACCAGCAGAGTCATATAATTATGGAAGCAGAGATGAGTCTATTCTTGTAAATTTCAAACCCGCCTGAAAATATAAATCCTTAATCCTTCCACGCTTTGAGAGGATAGCTACATTATTATTTTAGTTTTAAATAATTATTTTATCTTAGAAGATTATTTTGATGAATGTACTTTTCGGTTCCAAGAAAGCAAATTCACCATCCGAAGATGGGCGACTCCTATTTCAGAACCTATAGCATTTTAAATGCGGTCTGATATGGCCGATACACAGAGCATATTGATTTCCGTTTCTTTTTCAATGGCAGTGGAATGGCAGCGTGTTATATCGGGGTATCGAGCGGCCATGTCAGGCCGCATTTAAAATGTTATAGGGTCTGAAATAAGAATCGCCTCCGAAGATGTGAACTTGGTATAGGTCAACACCACCCAAAGAAAGCACTAATGAATTGCATCCACTTGGAAAGAACGTTGGTGGATAGTAGACACCTTGTTTTTACAAAGTTCTATTTTTACAAAGTTCTAATATAAAATTATTCAAATGTGTGTTTTTTCCCTAAATTAAAAGAAAAAGAAATCAAAGGAATTTGCATGGAGTGTTTTTCTAAATGTAAGAGTGTCTTTGTAAATTCCCAATGCTTAAAGAAAATTTATGATTTTAAGAAAATTGGGTAGAAAATTTAGGATGATTTTGAGAAAATTTAGTGGAAAATTTAGTATGATTTTGAGAAAATTTGGTAAATTTTTTTGAAAATTCAGAGTTACTGTTGTCAAGTTTCAAAATAGCCATATTTTGTCTAGGAAAAAAATAGAAATTCAAAAATGGTTTTGAGAAAATTTGACAGAAATTTTTGAAAATCTGAGTTATAGCTTTTAAGCTCCTAAATTTTAAGTGTCAAAATTGTGGATAGTGCTGAATCCATTTCCACTAAAAAATTATATTTATAAATTTTATGAAAAAATTTAAATTTATAATTTTTTTTTTTTGTGAAATTTCAATTAAAAATTCACCATAATAACCAAAAATATGATTTATGAACTCGGTAGACAACCCCAAAATATATAGAATTTGAAACATCGCGGAAATTTAAAAGATCTAACCACTCAACAAAACTCATTTAAAAACCTCAAAAATTTAAAAAATTTAACTACTCAACAAAACTCATTTAAAAACCCAATTGGGTAAACCCCAAAAATTTAAAAGATCTAACTACTCAACAAAATTCATTTAAAAACCCAATGGGGTAAACCCCAGAAATTTAAAAGATCTAACTACTCAACAAAACTCATTTAAAAACCCAATGGGGTTGACGTAGGAAACTTGCCATACAATTTGATTTAAAAGCCGCCTTTTTCGCATCCACATGCTTCCATGGAGGGTACGCCAGCATTATTGATACGGAGATGCTCTACGGAATTGCATTTATCAACTCCCGTCAAAACAAAACACGTGCAACACCCTTACGGTCGAACACCCTCTTCGCATGGTTTAACTAATTAAACTACGTTAATAATATAGTTGTGCTTAATAAATGATGGTTGAATATGGTTAAGTTGTGATTTACGAGAGTTTATTTTTATGAATATATAGTTAATTATAATTGATTAAGAGATTATAATAATTAAAGTTGAGTATAGTTGATTAAGGTAGATTTCTATCATGGATGGTTATATTGACCATGGGTAACTATGGTTCATTATGATTGACTTTTTTTAAGCAAGGTTGATTATGGTTTAATATGGAGAAACCATAGTTGACTATGGTTGACCACAATTAATCATATTTGACAAATGTTGACTATGCTTGCCTATGAAAGACTAAATGACCATGGTTAATATTTGACAATGGTGATCAAGCTTACGGTGTTTAACTATTATTGCCCATGATTGCTTGTGGTTGACCATAGTTCATTATGATTGAATATGGTTGACTAAGGTAGACTATGGCAGGCTATGGAAGACCATGTTGACAATAGGTGACTATGATTTAACATGGTTAAATGTGTGCGACCATGTTTGATTATGGTTGATCATGGATGACCATAGTTGAGTATGTTTGGACATGGTTGAACATTGTTTAACATAGTTGACAATAGTTTACTATGGTTGGAAATTTTCATCACAATGTGATGTTGGGTAATATATGACACATTGCAATGTCAGGTTATGTTTTCCACATTACAACATTAGGTAATGTTTATCACATTGTGACATTGGGATATGTCGGATTGAATCACAATGCGATGATGTTGAATGGTTATGTTTGAATGCAAGATCAAGTTATGTTTTTCACATTGCGACATTGAGTTATGTTCATCACATTGCGACATTGGTTTTATTTAACACTGTGATGTCGAGTTATGTTTGTCACAATGTGACGTCAGGTTATGTTCATCATATTTTGATGTTAGTAATATTCAACACATTACATTGTTAAGTTTTGTTTGTCACATACACAATTAGGTTATTGTCAAATTGCTAAATCAATTTATGTTTGAAACATGTCAAAAGAAGTTTTGGCTAGATTCCTTCAAAAAAATTCTAATGAACTTTTCCTTTATTGTGATGATAGGAACTTTGCACTTACATGACATATTATGTGGACTTCTTTGTGATGTGATGTGACATGAATAAAACAATTTTTGCCTCACCTAAATGGTTTGCTTTCACGCGACGTAAAAAATTGATTCTTATGATGCATTAAACTTAAAATATTTTCCTTATGACATTGATAGAAAATCAAATTGAACTTTGTAGATAATGATTCATACTTGTTATAAGGGCATTTACTATAAAATAATTTCATTTATACTATGTAGATGATGATTTATACTTGTTCTAAGGACATTGATAGTAAATCAAGTTGATTTAAACTTATTATAAAAATATCAACTTAAACTTTGTAAATGATGATTCATACTTATACTAAGGACATTTAAATACACCACACATGCATCATAGAGTGTATGCATGGAACCATGATACACTATGAGCATTATACATCCATATATAATTTTTATATTATGTTCACATTTTTAGAATACAACCACATTATAGTTATGGGTGTGGTTGATAATTATATTAATTATAGTTAATATAATATTAATGCATGTATTTATTAATATTATATAATGATTCATAATTATGAATCTATATTAACTAGTAATAACAATAATAATATAAATCACAAGCATAATTATAATTAATAACAATAACGTCCGTTAAGGAAAATTTGAATGGTTGGAATTAAAAATGTCAATGCCATCTATCTCAATTCAAACCCCGGCTAACATACTTGATATGGTTTTCTGGTTATTATATCTAACCAAGGAGTTAAAGTGGCAACAACACAATGTAATCCTTAATGGCATAGATGATTGTATTTATTGATTCATCCTTGTAAAAATATAAAAAAAAATAATAATGTCAACAATAATATTGTTAATTAATTGTTATTGATACAATAATAATTAATATAAATTAATGTATTAGTGTTCCTGGGTAGCTCACTTGGAAAAGTAGGTAAACATGTTATGCAAAATATTATGAGGTCCTTGGTTCGAATCCCTTATTAACCATGTCCACGTTAGGGGTAAGCGTAGTGCACCTAGTAGTTATAGTTGTAGCAGATGGAATCAACCCATGTCAGGTGAGTATGAAACTACCCCAATTGTTGATCCTATTAGCCACCAAAACAATGAAAAAAAACAACTAATACATTAAGTTACTAATACAACTATAACTGCAGTGATATTTTACCCATATATATCGAGTTAAACCAATCCATTGATGAGATATCCAAAGAATCTTTAGAGTGCTGTGATGGTGCTTTGTTATTTTATGAATATGAGGATTGACAAATGTTTGAAAACATGGAGTGCCACTTTTGAAGCTCCATATCTTTGGTAATCAATGTATTATGTCTTCGAACTATGATAATGAACTGAGTTCTTATGGTGTATTGGACTCTGATTTTAGCCTGCTTTGTTTTCGTCTTGGTTTTAAGTCTAAATGTTGAGTAAGAATCCTTAGATATAACCTCGATTTGATAGTTTCAAGAGCTTTTGGCAGAATATGTAAAGTCTAGTCCTTTTGCTAAGTCCATGGCATAAATTATATGTACATTCCCCTTTTAGAATATAAATTCTTTTATTTTCATTCAAAAAAAATATATAGAGAAAAAATTATTAAGTTAAATTATTAATAAATTAATACAATTAGTATATTAATACATTAATTTAGTAATGCATTAATGTATTGATATAAGAATTCTACGTAAAGGCTTAATATCCTATGAATTATTTAATAAAAACTTATTTATTAATTATATCTTAATATTTTAAATGTTCTCATGGAAATAATTTATTAAATTCTTATTTATGAGTTATATTCAACCAATTTATTCTTTCATCTAGAAATTATTTATTAATTATTTCTAGACAATTTATCTAGTCAAATGGAAATAATCACTAAATCATTTATTTATGGATTGTTTTCATTAATTAACTCAATAAATCATTAGTTTTAAGTTATTTTACTTTTGACCTTTTCATTTCGCAAAAAACAATAAAATACCAAATTAGCTAGATCTTAATTTGGTCCATAATTTAATTAATAGATTGTTTTGGTTCCCAAATGGACTTAATCAATGTGTGTTAAATTAATATTGATTTTAAGGGCTCAACTTGGGTCATGAACCAAACATTTATTTTAGTGGTGTGTAATTGTGTGCAAGTGAAATATGTTGCAATAGAAAATAATATTGCTTTGTAATGAAATTAGATCTAATTAACTATTGAAAAAAGTAAAGGAGTTGTCTTTATGTGAGACTTTTTGGAGTTTTCGACGGATTTCTTGCCGGAGTTCGATGAAAAAATTATGGTAAAATCTTGATTTGTGTTGTTTAAATTGGGTTTTTGAGTGCATATATGGATTCAACATGCTCAAAAGCCCTTGGGGCACTTCAATTGTGAAAATTTCACTTGTCGAACTTGTGATTTCAATCCTTTGTCAAATTCTTTTGACGATGTTGGACCCACCGAGATGTCAAAGGATATCCTCAGTAAGAAGTCCCAATTAGACCTCAGATCGTTTGGTGTAGGAGTCCCAGCATTGGGTCGTATGGTAATTCCTTGACTGCGGTTTCGCACAGAGGCAAGTAAGATGTCCCTCTTGGTAGTATGGGTGTGACATATGCAGTAAGTCAAGGAAGGTGCATGAGAGGTTCTAACACACAGAGGGTGAGGTGAGTGCGCCCCTTGGAAGCCTGTGATAGCACGAGGTTAACAAGGGAACACACAAGCAAATATGCATCACAACATGTAAGGCAAGTAAGCTAGCGATCCAAAGTGATGGTTAAACCAATAACACATTTTATAAAGATTCATACATATATATAAAGAAATAGCTACGCATGCATGCGTAAGAAAACATATACATATATCATTTAGAGTACTCAAGATAGCTGAAACAAAATACAACATATGCATGAAACGTGTTGGCTCTATTATATTAAGAAATGTAAGTTCCATTCATACAATACATCCATGTCCAACCACTAGTTCCGACAGCGGAACGTTACAGCCACAACTGCCTGCTCCTCCAAAGAGATATACTAGCTCTGCACAGTGGAGAAGCCAAGGCTCGTTACAATACTGTCCAAGCTCTCTCTAAGATAGTCCTATCAGAAGCTTGGTTGACCAAAATCCTATACAATGAGTTATGAGGGACTATTTATAGCAAAGGGTGGGGTGGCCCTTGACATTCCCCTTTGTGACAGTTCATCTACCCTCATGACTCTTCATCTACTCTATGACTATTACATCCAACTATCGACACTTGAACTTACACTTGACAAGACGTTACATTACAATGCACATGTACCCATGTGATACAAAATGGCTTGAGAAAGCCATGCAAGACATCACTATGAATTAGAAAACTGTTGGAAGACCAGCTCTTCGACATCTTCACGATGGTTGACAGTAGCGAACTGATGCCAAGCTCAGTAGTCCGCGATGGTGTCCGTGTACTCTAAGATGACATCTTTCTGGAAATGAACTCTTGCCTTCATAGCATCCGGGTACACTGCTTGGGCTCCTTTGTCCAACTCGTCTGATAGCATGTGCATCATTGTCTTGAGTGCGATCGGACTAGCAACATACTTGTGCACGGTGTGTGCACTTGACAAGTCTGGGTTGGTGGCTATGCGCATCAACTCGTAAAGGTACGAGTCAAGCTCTAGTCGAACCTGTGCCTTTGTCTTTGCCTGGGTGAGTGTCCCAATATATGGGATCACATGTACATGCACAACGACATACATACTCTTGAATGCACGTGCATGGGAAGCCTGTAGACTAGCGATGAGTTATGATAGCTCTTTATAGTTTTAGATCTGATTCTGAATGCATGCCTTTAGCTTGACTGCTCTGGGCTTCATCATCTTAGGCAAGTGAAGCGGGGCTCCCTTGTATCTCATTGTCCATGTTTGCATGTAATCAACAACAACATGCACGTTCGACATGATACATGCTCTTATAACACATCGTTGGTGACAACCGTTGAGATGGACAACTGCTTATGCATGGTACCAAACTTGGAATACAACACCCGCATGACTGTGTCATGGGACAATACTTCATCCAGTATTGCCTTCTTCAATTCTGCTCGGGCGAATGCTATAACCAATTCTCCTCCCTGCTTGGCCATCTATAGCTCCTTATGAATTCATTTGTTCTTAGCTATCAAGAAGCGAACACTCGAGATAGTGACTTCGGCATATGCTCTGCTAGCATTGGTCAATTCTGTTGGATGTTTGTGCACCTCAGACATGATCACTTGTTCCGCAAAATGCACAAGAGATGTATGATCATCCGAAGTTGACACTCCGCGAGATTTCACAACTCTATGTTGGGAATTATTGAATGAGATGTTGTGCATCTCCTCCTCTTAATTATCTCCAAGGATTTTAGTGTCTCCTTGGTCGCTTGGGAGTTGCTCCTCTTCTGGACATGATGAAGTTGGTGGGTTAACCTCTTCGTGATGAGGCATGAGGTCGATGTCTTGCTCTGACTCCTGTTTCTCCATATCTATATCCATCTGTTCAAGTGCTTGCTCTATCTCCTTAGCGAAGTATTTCTCCTATGATGGCTCACCCTATCTGCCTGATGCTAGTTGTTCTTATGAGTCTACTATCTGTACGAGTAGAGTTTCATCTATCTGCGCAAATTTCGCCCCTTATTGTACCTGTTCCTGATACACTTCCTTCTCCTATCTACGCAACTTCTATTCCTTCCAAAGTTTCTCCTTCAACTCATGAAACTCCTTCTCTATTTCCTCCATTCTTCGTTTTTCCCTCTACCTTTGCACGTTTCTCTTATCGCGTTGTTGCTTCTTTCCTTCTATTGCTAAATATACTTTCAGCACAAGTGGATCTACTTGGAAATTGCAACTTTTCTCTTCCTCCATGTTGTCGGCAATCTTCCTCTTACCCTTGCCGTGCACTGGTATGTTTACCTCTACTGCTGCTGCTTCTGGTGCTCTCCGAGATGCTGCGTCGCTATCCATTCCACAACGAGGTCGACTGGCTCATTGAGCCTAGAGGAGTTGTAACCATATGTCCATGGGTCTTCCTCTGCCCAATGACATGCCACGTGGATCTAGTTAAATTGTAATCTCATGTAGTGGTCTTTCACAAGACAATGTGGGTCGAATGGATATTTCTTCATCTGTTCTGCTTCGACATCCGCATGCTTGAAAGTCTATATCTCGTAAAACTCAATCTGCAAAAGAAGAGCGGCCAAGGTTCCTTCTTCTTCCAGTGAAACCTAGATGATAACCCTACTGAGATGTGATATGCTACTTCCTGCATGACGAGTTTGTCCAAGGAAAACTTTAGTAGAACATGCGGAGGCTTCTCCGCACTGTACATTCGTATGAAGGTGCTGGATGTTGAGGCATACAAATCAGCTTTATCGATCAGTGCCTCCATTACTGCCTTCGACATGTAAGGTGGATCCTGTTCGAATATCATCTTGTAAACTGAGGTGACAAAATGATCGGACATCTGTGTGATAACCCCTCTGAAGCTGCATTCGGACAACATCTTACAATAAGTGTTCACAAAGGTCTCCACCGGTGTCCATGCCCACTTCAAGCCTGGGAACTCCTGATGGGCACAGATTGCATCCAAGATATAGGCGAACATGTAGATTCCTACTTGCATACCTTTAGACGGTTGTCGAGCCCTTGTTACCTATTCCTTCAGCTGATGAGCCAACATTTTGGACGAGTTGCATACTTTGCCTTCTCTGGCCAGTTGGTCCAATGCGATCACCCAACTCTATGGGAAGGTTTCCGTGCTTTTTTGGCCATACAGTTGACATGAAAAGATGACCAAGTATTGATACACCTTCTGCAGTATCTTCGTCTTGTAGATCTGGTTGGGTGTCATCTTGAATTTGGTCAGCTCCTTCACCTAGTTCTTCAAGATATCTTTGGAGTTGGCATTGTTGCTAGGTATGCTAAAGGGAGTCTCCATGGTGATCAGGGGCCTCAACATCTGATACATATCATCATAATCCTGTGCCCTAAAGGTAGCAATATCTATCCCGCTGACACTACTCAATGTCATCGTCTCAGGATCAGTGTGTGAGATGATCCAATGTATCATGTCCACGCATGGGAGCACGGGATACCAGCATACAATCCAGTACAAGTTGGACTTGTGGATGTTCACATAGACTTGGCAGTCTTCGAGGTCTTCCCCAAATTTTCCTACAAATGCATCATTGACCTCTTGTCATTTTAGCTTGACGTCCTTGTCTACAATCAGTTTGGTGTCTTCATAGATCAGCAGACTTGTAGACACTCGCTCAACTACTGCTCCAGTTGCACTTCCGTCAATGTCCTTTCATCCTACTCTCTTGGAGGCCATTGATCCTGAACTGCTAAGAGGTGAATGAACACCTGCTAGATCTAGAGACAAAGTGGCATGCACAGCCATAAATATGACAACTAAAACCAAATAAAACTTGAGGAATGACATGCAACATACCTAGGGATTGACTAGCAAGCATTGAGCAATTTTTCCTGGGAGGCTGGGAGACTGGCTATGAAAATTGCGCAAAAGGCAGTTTGGGTTATCTGGGGATGCTGGCTGGTTGCTGGAATTATGAAATGTATAATCCAAGTTTGCCTGTTGCCTACTGGAACTGCGCAATGTGCAATTTCAGCTGGCAATGGTTGCAGGCCTAGTAACTGCATTGTGAAATTTTTTGGGCCAACAGTAATTGTTTGTTGGCTTAATGGGACCTGAATCAGGTTTAGCGTTAATTTAGCCAAACAAATCCCTACACTACTAGCCCTGTTGGCATCAATCCACAAAGCGCGGACTAAAGTCTCACTCGAAGCAGTATGGGGGGATGCTGGAACCAAGTTTCCGCACTCAAAGATGGTAGTGATGTCGTTTTATGCCCTAATTCTGCCTTCGCGCAGATCTGTAAGCCCCTTAGGGCTTATCAATATACTTCTCTTAATCGGCCTCTAGACCTTCGTGAAGGTCTACGACTGTCGTTCACAGACCTTAACCAAGCGAATCAAGCACTTACGTGCTTCTGTAATTACTCTTATTTCCATATTTACCCAGATCGTCTTAAGTATCTGATAACTTCAATATGCATTAATATGTTCTTCACGTAAACATATATTATACTTGCATATAGATAACAATGTAAAACATATAGATTCGTGTATCAATATAACATTAAATCATGAAATCGATCTTAGCGTTTGGGACACCGATTGGAGGGAGAAACTCTGGAGAAGGAAGCTCTCTGAACTAGGGTTTGAAGGTAACGATTTCAACTGCAGCCTTAGTACTTACTTTGGAGCAGAACAGAGCCAGAGCGGTAGAGCTTCACAGAAGGGGGCAAACTCTAACCCGACAGATGGAAAACGCGGGGTCCATTGGGACCTCATCATACAAACAGATAATGATGAACAAGGAGAAGACAACATAGGATGGGGTGCAAATATTAGGGTATGAGAAGTTAGGTCAAGAGAATCTAACCAGCAAGGGGAAGAGAGATAATGAGGGTAAAAATACCAAGAAACAGAAAGAAAATGTTGAAAGAAAAAGCACAGCAGACAGAGACAACACGAATCCTTCCCAAGCATAGATTTCACAAGGAAACAAGCCGGAGAAGGAACAAGCAATGGTAGAGGAGGATATAAAACAAGAGAAGGAGGAAAAGGGAGGAACAATGCCAGCAACCACTAGGAAAAAAATCTAGGGTCCGTGCAAGCCTAAAGCCACAGAAACCCTAAGGGTAATAATTTCTGACCCAGAACTTCAAGCGTACTGTGACCACATGGTTGAACATGCAGTGATCTGCAGGTTCATGGGGTTCTGGCCAACAAAGCGAGCATTGTGCATGTTGATAAAGCAACAATGGAAACCCAAAGGAGATGTAAGGCTACACTTAGGAGCCAAGGGTTTCTTTACAGTAGTTTTCTCCAATTTGGAAGACAAGGATCGAATATTTGATGGAGGGCCGTATTTCTTTGCCTCAGCAGGTCTTTACATGAGGCCATGGAAACCCAACTTCATACCGGAAAAGGAAACCTTCAAACAGGTACCAGTATGGATTCACCTTTTCTATCTTCCGATTGAATATTGGGGACATGCAGCACTGGAACAAATAGGCAACAAGTTAGGAACCTTCATCAAGGCCTCAAAAGCGACATTACAAAAAAGATATACCTCTTGCGCTAGAATCTGTGTAGAGATGGACGTTTTGGGAGCATTACTATGGTTGGAATACAGAGACGAAGTATATTTCCAAGCCATAGACTATGAGAAAATCACTTTCCGTTGCAGAAAATGTCATGAGCGTGGACATTTGATCAGAGAATGCCCAATGAACAAAATGGCAAGGGAAAACAAGGAAAACAATGGAGATAAGAACAAAGAAGTCTTTACATGACCGAATGCCAAACAGAGAGCAAATAAAAAATGACAGACTAAAGCAAGCACTTCACATGGAAATACAAGCAATGCATTTAAGGTGTTAGAAACAGAAATGGAGTCAGAGGACAACAATAAAGAGCAAGAAGCAATAAAAATAAGTATACCCACGACAACACCAGAAATGAAAGAGCCAGTGGCGAAACATTCAAATATTACCCCTCAGGTTCAAGGAACAACGGAGGGGGCATAAGAAGATTCAGAGATGTTTACCAACGAAATTGGGCTCGAAGATATGGAATTAAGCAACATGCTAGAGCAATAAGGTATGGATCTACCAAATATGGTAGAAGACTGGAAAAAGAAAGGAATGGAACACATATCGGAAGAGGAGGTAAACATAATCAATGACATATTCATAGAAATGCAACAGGCGGAGCTGGAGTTGCAGAGAAAGTTCTTGGGAACAGCAAAAGGGCTAGGGGTACGAATGCAGGGACTGCAGCAAACCTCCAACAACTTCAAGCACCGAAAAAAAAAGAGTAAGAAGGACTAAAAATGAAGCTTTACAAGAACTGGGACAGATGCTCTTAAATTTAGGTAACATGAAATCCCTTGAGGTATTCTCACTAACCTCCTAGACTTTGTTTAAAATGAAAGTTCTTTCATGGAATGCTAGAGGGCTAAATAGCAAAAAAAACAACGTTTGTTAAAGAAGAAGGTCCAAAAGGAACAACTAGACATAGTGTTTGTGCAAGAAACTAAATGTTCAAGCAACACGATGGTCAATATCAGCAAAAAACTGGGTAAAAGTATGGAATATTTAGAAACTGCAAGCAATGGATGGGAGGGAGGCATGGCCATTATGTGGAATCCACAGGTCATCCAGCTCATTTCCTCTGAAGCTGCCAAATCTTACATATCAATAGAAGTCCAAATAGTAGGGAATTCAGAAACATATCTATGCACCAATGTCTATGGCCCTCAGAAACTAGAGGCCAAACTACTATTACTAAGAACTCTATCCAACTTAAAGCTAAGATATCCTCAAGCAAAAGTGATCTTTGGAGGTGATTTCAATATGATCACTTCGCTCACAGAAAAGAGAGGAGGTATTAGAATTCTCAATAGGGACTTTGAAGCTTTCATAGACTTCATTAGATCGACCAAACTGGTAGATGTCTTCCCCAAGAGTGGCGCTTTCACGTGGAACAACAAAAGGGGGGGTGAAAGGAAAATAGCCTCTCGTCTGGACAGATTTTTAGTAACAGAATCTATTCTCCTGGAAGGGATCACTGTAGAATCGGACATTCTTCCCAATGGAGGGTCGGACCATTGGCCCATAACAATGACTGCAGCAATCCAAGGCACACCCAGAAATAAACCTTTCAGATTTGAAAAGTTTTGGCTCACACATCCCGAGTTCATTTAGAAAATTGAGCAATGGTGGAAAGAACCGTTAGGCATAAGGGGAACCAAAATGTATCTTCTACGGGCTAAGCTTAAACACATCAAGGCCAGAATCAAAGTCTGGAATCATGAAGTCTTTAGCAATATATTTAAGGAAAAAAAGAAACTGGAGGAGCAAATGGAACAAATTCACGAGGAATGGATCCAAGGTAACATAGATCAAGAGACTATGAACAGAGAACAAAAGCTAATGCAAGACTAGCAGTTACAATGCCAACAAGAGGAAACGCTTTGGAAGCAAAAGTCTCGAATTCAATGGCTTAAGGAAGGCGAACAGAACAAATTTTTTTTTCATAGATCTGCCATTGACCACAGAGGGGCTAACAAAATTCTAAGCCTTAAAGATGATCAGGGAACCTCTGTACAGACTCATCAGGAAATCTCAAGCCTTCTTATAACCCACTTCAGCCAGATTGCTCGGGAACCAGAGATCGACAGAGAGGAGGCCATTGAGGAACTTCTAACTTCCATCCCCAAGCTCATCACAGAGGAGAAAAACATAGCTTTAAATCGAGAAATCACCTTGGAAGAGGTGGAAGAGGCCGTAAAAGATATGCCAAATGGTAAAGCACCTGGGATAGATGGATTTACCATTGAATTTTACAAAGCTTGTTGGAAGATAGTCAAGACAGAGGTATGGGAAGTAGTGGAGGATTCCCGGCGCTCCTCTTCAATCCTCAGATCCCTCAACTCTACATTCCTTGCCCTTATTCCAAAGGAGGAGGAAGCTAACACTCCATCGAAGTTTCATCCAATTGCGTTATGCAATGTCTTGTACAAGATTATTTCTAAAGTCATTGCCAATCTAATGAAACCAATTCTTCTACGTATTATTTCAGAAGAGAAATCAGGCTATGTAGAGGGAAGACAGATTTTGGACAATATCTTACTAGCACAACAGATGATTCACACTCTTCAAACGAAGAATAAAGCAGGTATGATGATGCAGTTAGACCTATCAAAGGCCTATGATAAGGTAAATTGGCACTATTTAAAAGCTATTTTAGAAGCCTTCGGTTTTGCTAAACAATGGATAATCTAGATCCTAGCCTTGGTCAAATCCACAAGATTTTCAATACTGGTTAATGGAGCCCCAACAGCCCAGTTCACTCCTTCGCAAGGTTTGAGGCAAGGGGATCCCTTATCCCCCTTCCTTTTTGTGATTTTAATGGAAGGTTTAAGCAGACTAATCAGAAGAGCAAAAGAGGAAGGAATCATTGAAGGACTCCAACCCTTGCCCACTAGCCCTGCAACAACACATCAACAGTTTGTAGATGACACAATGCTGCATGGCATGCCCTCGGTCAAAGAAGTTATGGGATACAGAAGTATTCTCAATCACTTTAGCAAAGCCTCAGGTATGGAGCTCAATCTAACAAAATCCTCTATTTTCTTTTTCAATACGCACCTAGCTGTACAGAAAAATCTCTCAACCATCCTAGGTTTCAAAAGATGCAACCTCCCCTCAAGATACCTCGGCATACCGCTGACTGACAAGCCCTAGCAGAAATTGCACTGGGAAAAAATTTTAGCCAACCTAGAAAAAAGATGTCATCATTGGACACACAGAACCCTTAACTTGACAAGTCACCTTGTCCTAACCAAAGCTGTCCTCCAAGCCATTCTGCATTACATGCTTTCCATTCTCCCAGCACCTAAAGGGGTTCTTCAGAAGATGAGGGTCATCCAAAGGGCTTTTCTCTAGTTGGGTAATTCAGGGAAACAGAAATGGTCTCTAATGGCATGGGATAAGCTTTGCAAACCCAAACATCTGGGAGGGTTGAATCTGTAGGACCCATTCACAGTTAACCGTGCTTGTGGAGCAAAATTATGGTGGAGGTGGCTGAAGGAACCTAACTTACCATGGGACAAACATTGGAAAGAGAAGTATGCTCACAATCACACACTGCAGAATTTAATCTGAATGCAAGAAACTACAGAGGGATCATTTGGAATTTGGCGAGAACTAACCGGCATATAATTCATGAGCAGAGTTTTTGGGAAATTCGAGACGGAAAGACTACCATTTTCTGGGAAGATGCATGGCAACAACTCCCTAAGTTGGAAAGCCTTGAATTCTTAGATATCCAAAGTAGAAACCAGGGGCTAGGGAGAACAACAGTGAACCATTACTAGAAACTTAATGAAAATGGCCAAGCATGGAGAATGTGGATATTCAGTGAGACAGAACCTTTGGAAGAAGAAAAAACAATTTAAGGGAGCTGAGAACAGAGCTGGCCAAAAGAAGGATAAGGAGAGCATGGGAGACTGACCAATTACACTGGGGTAAGCTTAAGGGGGACAACTTCACACTCAAAGAAGCAAGAATCTATATAGAAGGAACTGAGCATGAAGAAAAAGTCAATTGGCACAACAAAGTGTGGGACGCTCAATTATGGCCAAAGATTAAAACTTTCCTCTGGCTCCTGATGCATCGAAGAACGCTTACATGGGAGAACCTTAGGAAAAAAGGGTTCATAGGCTTATCTCATTGCCCCATGTGTGGAATTGAGGAGGAAACCATGAATCACCTCCTCAATACTTGTGAATGGGCAGACAACCTCTGGAACTGGATGGAAACCATTCTTAAGAGAATGGATAGGGTAAGGAATTCAATTCAAGAAACCATAGAGAATTGGAGAGGTAATTTCTCCAATATCCAAACGGTTAATTCAATTTGGAAACTTATCCCAGGGTTTATAGCATGGTCATTTTGGAAAGAAAGAAACATGCGAGTATTCCAAAATGAAACCCGAAGCATAAACTTTACAAAATATACAATTCTGCAAAACATTAAACAAGCAGTTCTCTCCAAAGGGAAAGTAGAACAGGACAAGAACATCTCAATCTCAGACTTACAGATTCTAAAAGCATTTGATATTGATATGAGAACCATCACGTTTTCATCAAATCATCGACAACAACAAAGTACCAATGTGAATACCTGGATTCCTCCACCTACAGGCTTCCTCAAACTCAACTTTGACGTGGCCTCTATGGGAAATCTAGGGCTGGCGGGCATTGGCGGTGTTCTTAGAGATAGCAAAGGGGAAATTCAACATATATATAGTCAATCGTTGGGTGAAGGGACTAATAACGAAATGGAATTTGTAGCGCTAGAGCAAGGATTGAGAATTCTCAAACGACTGAAAGCTAGAGCCACCGTGGTGGAAGGGGATTCTCAACTAGCGATCACGGCAGCAAGAAGAATGTATATAGGAACCAAACCGAGTAAGGTCACAAAGCATTGGAGGCTTGCCAAGGTTATAGAACTCATTGCGGATCACCTATCATGCCTGGATGGGATAATCCTTCATACAGTGATAAGAAAGGCAAATGTAGTGGCAGATCATTTGGCCAACTAAATCGATAATCCTTTAGCCTACCCAAACACATGTTGGCATGAGGTCACATGCACCGAACTTCGGAATAGGTGCACACTTCTATCGAGGCAAGACGTAAGTTAACAGAAGAAGTGGCGAAGGGGTATGAAGGATTTCCCCTTAACATGTGAATGAAGACAAGTTAACAACCAATCAGAGGGACAGAAGGAGAAGTGGGCGGCAGACCCAGGAAGTACAAAAGAAGAAGTGGGAATTAATACACAAGGACAAAGTGCTAGAACCAAGAAGCACATCCAACAAAAAATATGACCAATGCCAGCAGCAAATCACAAAGGAAGACACTTGGCAATCCACAAATTGGCTCAAGCGTGGCAGAGTTAATAATAAGGATTTGTATCATGAACAGGATTGTGGGAATTGGAGCAGCAGTTATTATGGCAGGATATGCGCTTATCCGACGACAAAGTGGGAAACCTCAGGCCAAACAAGGTTCCCATCTACTATAACTAAGGCCTCCCACCAGGAGTGTGACACTCTGCTTTCCCACAGAATGTAACATAGCAGTAGTTGTGTTTTTAGTAGTCTTAAGGTTTGTGTGCTCCACAATAGCAGTATGGCTCGTGAGGGAAGCCGAAATGTCTCAGCTAACAGAGACCTTCAGAAAGTACGAGAATCCTATGAAACCAGGACCTCCCTCAAAGAAAAGTGCAAGATAGAAGAGCTAGAAGCGATTGTCGCAGAGGAGGAAGAGCATCTGGAGGAGCAGGATTTGGAGAAGGAAGTGGAATGGATTCAAGATCCGGGAACTGCGACCACTCGGGCCACTCAATTTGTGCGCACTCAGGCTGAGATGTGGAGGATGAAAACTATGTTAGCCAAGGCGATAAGCATGCAGGGGGAATACATCAATCAAGCTCATCAAGCTATCTCCCTAATTTCTACAGAGCACACGGCAAAACTAGACGCATTAGATTTCAATCTCAGTGCCCTGGTTCAGGAAGTCGGCACTCTCTCACAGAAAATGAGTGTCCTAATCAGTCTCCTTAGGCACTCCATTCGTCAGGATCCCTCAGCTGTGGGGGAGGTCTCGGAGGAAGCTACAGGTACTAGTCAGGGGAAATGGACCACTCAGCGCACTCCCAAGCCTGGGAAATCGACTGCTCCGGCCAACCCGGATGCTCCAACCAAAGATTATGTTATCCTTAAGCTGTAATGGATTTTCAGTTTTAGTTTGCACTTCTTGTTTTGACATGTTTTGTCTCTGGTCTCAAGGTGACTGGTCACTTAGGTTATAGGATGTCCCTCTGGCTCTCCTTCTTTCTTTCTATCCATGTACCGCCGAAGAGGGCACAATGTTTTGTAGTCTCTAGCCCTTCTTTGTGCTACCCTGCGTGGTTTGCCTTGGGGTCGTCAGATAGAGTTTTAGCGGCTCATAATCATTGTAAATGGGCAAGGAAGCTTCTCTTTAGTCTGTGTGTGCAGACCATTTTGTATCTTATGTATTCTATGAATTAATATAAAAATGTTTATTTACACAAAAAAAAACATTAAATCATGAAACCATTATTGAGTATATTGTAACCACATTTATTCATAACAGAAGTAAATAACTCAACACAAATATTTCTAGAGTAATCTTCTTTATTAGTACTTCAGATATTCTTACAGACTCTAACTACCATGCGCACTTAGCTACAGACTTCTATCCTGGGCCTCTGCGCACACAACTGCAAAGCCTTTTCTCTATTCTAAGACTCTTCACTCTTTTCACTAATGACCCATTACATTCATCATTAAACTTCAACTACTTCAATTAGACTCTTCTAAGACTCTCCTTTTTATACAATCCCATGGTCCACAGACCATGGGTGGATCTTCTAAAGTTGACACAACTTACATAAAAGAAGGAAGGAAACCCTTTATGACAATTTACATCTATGCGCTCTGTGACCACAAATTGTGGAGACTTTACACTTTACATATAAAAACTTGGGTTTTCTACCCAAAACTTAGGTTTTTAACCCCAAAATTGACCCTACGGGAACCTATCCCAATAGGCATCCAACAAAAATATGGTGACTCGCCCCCGAGTCACTCTACTGGTGCGGAGATATTGCTGCGAAGACCTCCCAACTCCACTTGCACAACTACAACTTTAGCGGTACACTACGTCGCTATCTGCTTAACTTGCTCTACCAGCTGCTTCGTTGCTGGTCCTACTCTATTTGCCTAGATCTTTTGTTGTGTTGTCTGTAGCTTAGTCAACTTTTCCTTAATGGTGGCGGTGAGCACATAAGCCTCATCCAACTAAGGCCCTAATCTTGCCTTGAGTACTGCCTCTCTTCACTGTGCTACTTTCGCCTGTTCTTTCAATTCCTTTGTCTCCTACAACTTTGCCAATTTTTGCGTGATAGCGACAGTATGCACTGCTACTCTTGCCTTGTCATACCTCTTGCCTCATCATACCACTACTGCAATTCCCTCACCTCAGTTGCTAACCTTTGCAGGATGAGATCTTCCTGCAAACTGGTAAAGTACCTCTAGTGATTGCTCGAAAAGCGCAGTGCAATCCGTTACCGCAGCATCTACAATAGTAACTACATCCTTGACAGGTGTCTCATGCTGTCCTTTGACTTCTAGAGGGGTTGAAGGCTGTGCCTTCAACTCAAGCTCTGTAATATTTAGGTTCATCTCAAACTGAACCTTGGCCAGCTCTATCTTTGCAGTGCACACACTGGCAGCCAACTTCCGAATCTTGGCTTCCACAGGCGCTTCTTCTGGGATATGTAGTTTCAGAATGGTCATGCATGGTTCAGCGACCACTGCTATAATGCGCTCATTCTCCTCCTACACCTTCTTCCATGTGTCGATCGCTGAAGTCTTCTTGATGAACATCTGAGCATTATTGACCTTTTGTTCACTGATCACACTCAGTGCGCACTGCTCTTGGGCCCTAAGTTCAGTGATCACACCTGCTTGCAAGGTGTGAAGGACTTCACTTGGGAGCGCGGCCAAGTTCAACCCAATATTATTTAGAGCACTGACAGTAGCCTTATCATCTTCCACCTCTGCAGTTAGAGCTCCACCCGTCAGCGCGACAACCTAGGGATCCAAAGAGCAAACCATCTCCACTGCATCAATGGTTCTTGGCACCAAACTAGTCGAGTCGTGTTGCTCTACCCTATACTGGTTTGCAATTGAGTAGTTTAGATCTGCAGCTTGTGTAGACCTGTCTAAATGGCAACTAGAGCTTACTTTGCTGCTACTCGAACTGCTGCAGCAGTTTCGCGGTCGCGTCCCTAACCTTATCCCCAATGTCATCTAAGTAACCTTTTGTTAAGGTGATCGGGTCAAGCGATGGCTTCGTAGCCTTGGTCTTCTTTTGCAACCCTTCTTTCTCCTACTCCCAATTCCACTTCACCCGAAAGGGGGTGCTCTCCTGGTCTCCACCACCTTGTTCAGATTGCTCCTCTTCCTCCGTCTGCAGTGAAGGATACTTATGACTTCTATTAGAGTCGCACTATTTCTCCCATTCCTTCGCAGATCGCTCTGCTTCTGCTCTTACTTTTTCCTCAGCCTCCGTTTTCTGTTTTTCAGCCAACTGCTACATTTTTTATTGTGCCTCTTCATTCTTCTGCCTTCCTGTAGACTTACTAGACCTGACTAACAAATCTGAAGTCATGCGTCACTCAGTTAGCCAATGATTGAGGACCGCTGTTATGGCATCATCCATCGCAAGGTATTGGAGATCATACCACTTCTGTTATGGGTCCTTCTGCACTCAGATGGAGATATATAGTGGAAGTCCGCTTTGAACTCCACGTATCATGACAACTGCTCAAAGACAGTTGGTGACAGCCATGGCTTGTGGTTGATGGCTGCGCGGATGCTTGCCTCCATGAGTACCCAAAATATTTTACCCTCCTTGACCCTTTCAACATCCTTTGTGGCCCATAGCGAAGCGAACCTCGCTGCTTCTGGTAAATCTGACATGATCGGAGGAAACTGGCTGTCCTTTGGTAATTCCCATGCAACCAACATAATTGATAACAATAGCCAAGAGTTGTGGAATGTTTTGATATGGCCTTGTGCCTCCCTACAATTCATGAGGAACTTGCTACACAAGTAGGGCACCCAATTTAATGATATGCCCTCCGCGCACTGGGCCACTAATGAAACAACTGGTGCCAGAACCTCATTTGGGTGACACTTCCTCATTACCCTCCCAACCAAGATTTGGGTGGCCACCTTCACCACAGGGTCCCTAATACTTGAAATTGAGTATCCACGTGACTTCTTGAAAAGCTTAAACTTGTACCTCATTCTTTCGGCGAGGTCGCACTCATTCATCTTTTCGCCAAATTCTTTGGCCAGATTTAGCCCTGAATGAGGTAGTAGGGTGATCCTATGGATCAACATATTAGTTATAGGGATTGGCTCCTCCAACCACAGGCACTCATCATGCACTAGGCACAACAACTGTTTGATAACCATCGAATTTATGGCTGCGCAGTGGTAATGCGGTACCCATAGCAGATTCAACAATCCTGCCTTCTCCACCCCACGAATCCACTTCACCGAATCCAACGCGGTGACACCCGAATCCTTATAGAATACCCTCTACATGAAATTATCAGTAGTTAGGTGGGGGAACTGCTCTGTGTCCACCAAGTCCCAATCTTCAAGCTTTAGATGGGGGACATGTGCTAAATGCGATCCTTCAAATGTGATCTTCTCTGGTAGCAGGGGTGTATTAAGCAAAAACCTTCCCTCATCTGGGTCCTTCGAGACCTTTACCTTACCTCGACACAGAGGGATGTATTCGGGTAGCTTTGAGATAAGGTCTACTCCTTCAATATCAATATCTTCTATGCCTTCGTCTATGCGTCGTCATATTCTAGGTTTACCACCTTGCCTTTCTCCTACGTGGTGGGCTTCTCTTTCTTCTGGTGCTTCCTTGGCAACTCGCGCATCGGCTGTGTCGCTTTCTATTTGTCCTTCTTCATCTTGGAAGCCTCTCCTGCCGGCATAGGCTTCGTCCTAGGCGACCTTGGTGATTTTGGTACCATGGCAGGCACCTCCACACTTACGACCTCAGGGGAAGATCCCTTAGAGGCCATATATCCTTCAGCACTTGCAGTTTCTACGGGCACCAACATCAGGCTATTCAGGAGCTCCTGGGTTTCCTTAGGTAACTTGTCAAACACTGAACTGGCCACCAAATCCTAAAAAACTACAGGATTCATGCACAACTGATAGCACAACACAGAAGTTCTCAACACGCGGTGTTTTTCATTGGGTGACCATCTATAATTTGTAGGCAAATTTGAATTCAAATCTGACCATTCCCCCCAAAATATGCTCATAAATGCTATATTGGTTGTAGGTTTTCAAAGATCTCGCTCTTAATTTCATCATTAAATGCAGCCCTCCCGCTCCTCTTAGCCATTTTCTCATTGTCAAATCATGAACAGTGACTGTAACGGTCAATTTCTGGCTACTCTGCGCGGTCTCTTCTTCTATAGTGCAACTCTCATCGCGCTTTTGTTGATTTTGTGACATTCATCCCTCCCACGCAGTCCCCCAGTTGCGCATCTCTACAACCCAGGCAATGTAGTTTATAGTCCTGTGCCTCCTTTCACCTAACTGGAGCATTAAGATTGTGCTTCCATCATATAGTCATCTAGCTGGATCCCTGGTGTATGGCTTCAATCGGCTACCATTTACCTTTTTGGGAAATGGATCTTGTTAGTACTCCAGGAAACTCTCCTAGGTTGCAGCTCGAAGATGCCTGGTAACATATAATCTTCAATATTGTTCTTTGAACTATTGGAATGGATGATGGTTTGGATCAAGTCAGATAACCATTTCAGCTCTATTCTCACTCAAGACATGCATGAACACCCTCAACAATACAAGGCTTTAGACCACTAATGCTCAATAGTTTATAGATTCAATGGATAGATGGAGAATACTGACTGTACCAGCAGATGCATACATAAACATATATGAATGGCCAGCTACAGGAAGTAAATGGAACTTGCAAATCTAATTTATCAATGCAGAGATAAGATGACAGTTATCTGGCATTAGACACAGCAGAAACATGAATAACCTATTCAAGTGCAAGCATAGAACAACAGAGAAAATGAGAATTGAACATGTAACAACAAAAGAAGCTTATATTGGTGGAATGAAGATGAGAAGCTAGAGGAGTAGAGTCTCCACAGTCTCCAAAAGTTGAACCCTTATTACATCTTACTTTCAGATATTTATAGCTCTTTACAATGCTCTCGAGCCTTCTGAGGCTCGAGAGGTCTTAATCTACCCCTCTGTCTCTTCAACAACTTTGATGCCCTGACTAGGCAAGCATGGCTCGGAGGTTTCTTCTTCTAACAGAAGAGTAACTGCATTCAGATCTGTTGTTGCCCTGGCAGGGATATATCTTGTGCTAGAGATGCTCCATGACCAATTGTGTTTCGGGCAAGCTGCGCTATCTGCCCCATGATTATTTTTGTTTCGGGCGAGCTGCGCTATCTGCCCCATGATTATTTTTGTTCCGGGCGAGCTGTGCTGTGATGGAAGGGCTATCGGGCCTCTGTTTTCCCTTTAAACGTTTATAATGACTGTTTTTTCAGTTCACCTATTGACTGTTAAAAATACGAACCGAGCCAAATAGAGCTATCAGGTCCGTTCCCAATTGCTGTTGCCTATTGCAAATAGCCTGTCCCTATGTTTTTTAGAAATTCATCAAAAGATTGGAAATATATTAAAAATGGCTCATGACGGACTTCAAATATCCTCAAATTCGGTCCATTTTCCTATCAAGTCTGCCTTTGTAGTGATATCACATCTCCACCATTGATCTGGGAGTTCTAGATCCAATGGTTGTGATCCATTTTGGGTGGCTCTTTGTATTGTCATCGAGCGGTTTTCTCCCTCCTCAGTCTGGACACGTGGCAACCGCTGTATGGGATCAGGCATACCTCGACCCAAACCACTTATCGCCTTTGGCTCTCCCAAAATCTTGTCGGTTTTATGATTTTCCCTTTATATTAGAAAATAACTTAAAACGTGAAAATCCCGCTTTATCGGACTTGAAATGGTTTTCAACCACCTTAATAAACCCTTTCGGGTTCGTATGTCGCATTGGCACTGCTCCCATGTTCCCTTTGTCTTTCACTAAATAAAAAAAAACATTGAAAATGCATTAGAAATGGCCTTCTTGCGGACTTCAAATATTATATATTTCCCTTCTCGGACCCTTTACGAGTCCGGGCTTATCGCATATCGCAAAACCCAGCTTCCCTTTGTATTTCGTTATATAACGAAAATAAACAAAAATGCATTGAAAAAGGCTTTCCCGCGGACCTCAAATATTATGAAATATTATGTATATAACCGTCGGGTCCGGTTATCGGGTCGCACATATACCTGTGCATAGGCCCCGCCCCTTGGTGCTATTCTGTTGTGATATGACGATGTGATATGATTGCAATCACATATCGCTCATGCCCCGGGCCCATGGCTAGCGCTCCTTCGTAATTCTCGATAGCGGTCTTGCGACGCGATGTGGGCTGTCGATTTGCGTCGCTTGATTGATGGTCCACATTGCATCACTAATCGCAATCGCTAGTTCCACTTGGTCTGCCCCTTACTCCGCCAATTGCGACCCGACGATTCGATCATCAGAGATTGCTGATTGGGGGTGTCCTCCGCTAATTCTTAAGTCCTTTGTGCTGGCCAATATGCGATTTGCCACTTAGATCTAGGTCATTGATTGGCCAGATCTAATGGTTGTTGTGCATTACTCATCTCAAGCCTACGATACTTGGTTTTTTGACAGTTTTAATGTGTTTTAACCTCCTGATAGTGTTTTTCCACCCTTCCAAGGGCTCTTGGCATGCGACTGTTGGGATTTTTGAATGATCCTTAGGTAAACTTTGAAGACTTTGGGAGTGTTAAAGAGCATATTTCGATCCATTCTTGGACCATTTTCCCATAAGGTTAACACTCGATCCTTCTAGGGATGAAATCCTCCCTGTGAGGTTTCAAGAATCACATATCAATACCTTTCCTGTAAAAATAACATCAAACCTTCCTCCTAGTGTTCCATTTGGCATGGAGTCTATTTTGCAATGAAAATAAAAACTAGAAAAAACATATTTACAATATTAAGGCTTTAAAGCCTTAAATGAAATAAAGTTTCAAGAACTGCCCATTTACTAGGCTACCAAAAGTATCTCCTCCTTCCAAACTATGCAGAATAAATGTATTGTTCTGCTAAATTTGAGCGATGAGGACCTTTCCATAAGGAGTCAAACTTTCCGTGATTACCTTTCTTTTTCTTAAATGCATCCCATTTGAGGACCCAGTCACCAACTTGGAAATTGTCCACTTTTGCCTTCCTGTCAAAGGTTCCTTTGATTTTCCTCTAATGAGCTTTAGACTTCTCAACCAGGTGCTCTCTGATCTGTTGTAGTTCAACCAGGTTATTCATTCTCCATACCATGTCATTCTCTTCATCTTGTTCTTCTTGCAAAACTTTGGCCACAGGGAGAATCAGCTAGATAGGGAAAACAACATCAGCGCCATAAACCAGCGTAAATGGAGAATTTCCTATGGAATTTTTGATGGTAACTCTGTCAACCCATAGTACAAACTTCAACTTGGAATCCCAACTCTTTTTGTTGTCCTCTAACAGTTTTTTGATTGCCTTTACCAGACTCTTGTTAGATGATTCTGCCAGGCCATTGCCTTGAGGATAATATGAGGTAGAATGCACCACTCGAATGCCCATGGATTCAGTCATGTCCACCAATTCTTTTGCCTTAAAAGCTACTGCATTATCAGTGACTAGTTTGGTTGGGCAACCAAATCTAGTGAAATATTCTCATTCAAGAACTTTATGACAACTTGAGGATTGGCATTCTTAATGGCTATGGCCTCAATCCACTTGGTGAAATAATCAGTGGCTACTAAGATCCATTTGTGTTGGCCACTGGAATGTGGGTTGATCTCACCTATAAAGTCCAAGCCCCACTGCTGGAAGGGACCATTGACATGTATTGGCTTCAAGGGCAGAGATTTTAGCTGTTGTCTTCCTGCAAACCTCTGACACTTGTCACAAGATTTCACAAAAGAAAACACATCAGAGAACAGAGTAGGCCAATAATACCCAGCCCTCAAGATTTTGTGGGCTGTGGTTTTCCAATAATGATGCCCTCCACAGATGCTAGAATGGAACTAGTGTATGACTTCCACAGATTGTTCTTTATCTAGACATCTCAAGAGGATTCCTGATGGGTCTTTCCAATAAAGCAGATTTTTATTAATGTAGAATTTGGTTGATCAGAGTTTAATGACCCGGGCTTGAATTGAGCTAAGCCCTGGAGGGACTTCTAGCTTTTGCAAAAAATGAACTATGTTGGAATACCATTCACAGGTGGCTAGATTTTCAGCCAGAGACTGATTCTGCTTTTGCTCTCCTGCTACTCCCTCTATCTGCTCATCATCTGAATTTAGACCCATGCAATTTATGTCTAACAAGTTGCAATTTTCTTCAACCATAAGTTTAGCCAAGCCCTGGCCCTTGAAAAGCTTAGTGGGCTTCACCTCTATGTTAAACTCTATGAATTTTGCAATCCATTTAGCTCTCTTTCCATCAATATCTGGCTGAGTTAAGACATCTTTTACTGAGGTTGAAGGTACATATGCAACCACTTTGGAATGTAGAATATAAATTCTGAATGCCTTTAAAGATTTTATGAGAGCATAAGCTTGTTTTTCAATAAGGTCATACCTTAGTTCAACATCCCTTAGAGTTTTGCTGAAAAAGGCCACGGGTGCTCACGGGTGCAAGTGTATCATAAGAGGCAAAAGAGAAGATACAATACTCCTTAGTGTAATCTAGGTTGATTAGAGTGGGAGCTTCCATGATAGCTTGCTTGATGGCTTCAAAAGAGCTTCTTGAAGCATCTATCCATTTTATTTCTGATCCTTTCTTCAGCATGGAAGTGATGTGCTTTACTAGCTCTGCAAAGTTTTGAATGAACCTCCTTACAAAGTTAATCTTACCCAGGAAGGATTGAATGTCCTTTTTTGACCTTGGGATGGAAAATATCTGAATTTCTTGAACCATTGATGGATCAATTTTCACACCTTCAATGGAAACAATATGTCCTAGAAGTTTTCCTTCTTCTAGAGCAAATTGTGACTTCTTTGGGTTTATCGAAATTCCAAACTGTCTGCACTTTAGGAAGACCTTCTTCAAATGCTGCAAATGGTCCTTGTGGCTATTAGAGAAGACTATTATGTCATCAAGGTAAATAAGGACAAACTTGTCCTTCTCTCCCACAAAGGCTATGTCCATGGCCCTTTGAAAAGTAGTCCCAACATTCATCAGTTCGAAAGGCATCTTAGAGTACATGAAAGTGCCCCAAGGAGTAGTGAAGGTGGTCTTTTCCTGATCTTCTGGATGTACATCAATCTGATTGTAACCTGAAAATCTATCTAAGAAAGACATGACTCTAGCCCTTGAAACTCTTTGCAGCAAGTGTTCCATCTTAGGCAGGGGTAGTTATATTTTTTAAAGAACTTGTTTAGATTTCTGAAGTCAATACAAAGCCTTATTTCTCCATTTTTCTTTCTTACTACCACAAAGTTTTCTATCCACTATGAATACCTTAGGGGAACTATGATTTTGGCATCCAACAGCTTCTTGATTTCTTTCTCAATCAAAGGCAATAAGAGAGGGATGATAGGTCTTAATTTCTGCTTAAAAGGGATGGTGTTATTTTCTAGTGGAATCTTATGCTGAATGATGTTTGTGTCATAGATTTTAAGATCACTGTATTCCCAGGCAAAAATATCAGCTAATTGCCTCATGAGGGTGCAATACTCAGAATTTTGGGCCGAAGACAAATGAGTGGATAGATTTATGTATTTCAGATGGGCTAGGATCCCTATATTATGTTTACAAACATCAGACTCATTTTCTTTTTTGGAAAACTTATAAGGCACATCATCATGATCAAATAGCTTCTCTAGAGGCACTAATCCCTTGCGTATATGGTTACTAGGCAGCTGGACAATGCTTCCTCTGCCGATCTCATCCTTTAGCTCGGATTGGCCACATTCTTCCATGGTTTCATTTTCTTGGTCGATGTGCGTTTCAAAAAATTCATCAACAACTTGTAAAAACCTGTTAATTTCATCATCGTATTCAAAAAATTTCTAGTATTTGACATTGTCAGGCAGAGACAGTCTATATTTAACCTGAACTTCATATGTCAATTTAGGAAGCAAAGGAGGAATAAACGTGCTAGCAAACACAACAAGGGAGTTGGCAAGCTGGTTCTTCATTCTTGGAATGTAAGAAATGCTGAAATTATTAAAAGAATCCTTGAGCCTCCATAGCTCATCTCTGTATGCTTTTAGCCTTGGATGCTTTGCTTGGAAAGTTTTATTGACCTGTTGAATGATGAGGTCTGCATCTCCAAACATTTTCAGGCCTTTGATGCCCATTTCTTTAGTAGCGTTTAAACCCCAAAATCAAAGCTTTGTACTCTGCTATGTTGTTTGTGACCTGAAAGGTTAATTTGAAAGATAAATGAATGTATTCTTGTGTGGGGGACACAAGGACTACACCTGCCCCTACAACTTCCTTAGAGCAAGCCCCATCAAAGAACATGTCCCAAATCTGTGGGCCTTCTTCCTCAGCGATTTGGAAAACTGGTTTTTTAAGCTGCGTGGAGGCCAACTGGGATTCTTCAATATGAAGAATACATGCTCCAAAATCAGTGTCAACAACATAGATGGGATGATTAGTGGGATTCCTTTCATCGCTGATGATATAAGCCAACTGAGCTTCTCTGTATAATCTCCTGCTCTCACCTCCGAAAACTGGGACAGTAGCATAGGACATATCATTTTGTAATGATCCACCTAATCTATTGATCCAACCTCTAGAAAGTAACATGCCAAACTTGGGGGGTACATCAACTACCACAATATCCATCATCATTCTTTTCATGGGCAGCTAAGATAAAGTGATGGCTATATCCTTGATTAATCCCAAACATTTTACTTTTCTAGAGTCAAAAGAAAACATGTCATGATAAGGCTTGGTAATGTCAAGACCCAACTCATCCATGACAGCCTTGGGCATTAGATCATGGCTGGCTCCAGTGTCCAGAAGGTAGTTGTGAAGGATTTTATCATGAATAGTCATAGAAACATAAAATCATGGGGAGTTGTCTTCACAATTTTCAATCATTGGGCTGAGAATAACAGCTAGTTTGTCATCTTGTAGATTTACATAATCAGTGGAGGCTTGGATGGCTTTAGGCTCAAGGGCCTCGAGGATGGATCTTTTGAAGGACTCATTCTTCACTAGTTCAATCAGAGGCATAGGTATTCTTAGTTTATGAATTTTTGATTGAAAACTGAAAGGAGAAGGAGACTTGTCAAGGCCTCTTTCCTCGTGAGCTGGAGCTTTGAGGATGATGGGATCAACTGTCGATTGCTTCTACTTATTAGCTTGTTGTACTGCAGGGACATACACTCTTTGAACATGAGTTCCTTGGCATTATTCATCTTGGACCTTAGATTATATCTGTGCTGATCTTCAGTTTGCAGAACAACTTCACCAAACCATTCTTGGTTAATCTGGTCATTGAATAATGACTTTTCATAGGCAGTTGAGGTCAAATAGGAGGCATTTCCTTTTTCTTCCAGACAATGGATCTCATCATATTATTCAAACTGCTCTTCTTCCATGACTACATTCTGGAAAGGGGTCTTCACCCTTTGGTCTTCATTGGCATCTTTTCTTCTTTACAAAATCTGCAACTACTCATTAGCTCTTTTATATGGGTTTGGATTTGGATTTCTAGGAGAAAAGGTATTAGGAACTCTTCCTTTCCCAAGGTGCTACTCAACCTTTAATTTGGAGATTTCAGAGGCTAATGACTCTATCATTTTGGTCATTTTATCTATCTTGGGATCTGAAGATGATGAAGACTCGCCCCTCTATCTTCTTCTATCAACATTTCCCTTGAGCTTCTTATCAGCCATGATGTTTGATTCTACTTCCAAGGCTACATCCTGCATATCAGCCAAAGTAGCACATCACCTCTCCCTCAACAGTAAATAGAAGTCAGAATCAAAGGCACTAGCATAGGTGAGTTTAACAGTGGTAGTAGTGGGTTTTACTTCAGCTGGTATCTTGCTATACATGTAGTTAAACCTCTTGTTAAAAATAGACAGCAACTCACCATTTTCCCTCTTTAAGTTGCCAACTTGGCGTTGTAGTAGAGTAGATCCTTCTTATCCCCCAGTGCTTTAGGAAGGCCTCAATATCTGCTATAGATCTTGGGGATATTTCTCTGAACCATTTCCTAGTCTCTCCATCTAGGCTTTGGACAAAGACTCTCATCCACACATCATCTTCACTAATGTCCAGGTTATCAGCATAGCTATAGAATGAATCAAGATGTTCTTCAGCTGTAACACCTTCAGTCCTAGTGAACTTAGGCCTATACTTTTGATATTCTCCGGTAGGTATGGCATTCAAAGGAGTGGGCAGTACTAGAGGTCCATACCTAGCAACTATGATTCTTTCCATTTTGGTGGGTGCTTGTGGACCTGCCATAGCTGTGGTGGCTATAAGAGTATTGGTAGTCTGAATGATAGAGGGTTGAGGAGTGACTGACAAGACTAAAGGAGTATGATGGATAGGAGGTGAGGTTTCCTTTGGGCTTACAACAAAAGGAGAACCTAAAGAATAAGGAGCTTTATGAATCTCTAAGAGTTTTTCTTCACTGTTAGTATTAGATGCTATACTCTCAACATGTATTTGTTCTATTGCAGGATTTTCTTGAAGAGATATAGAATATTGTTTAGGTTTACCTAAACCTGATGCTCCTTTTTGCAAAGCCTTTCTTTCTTTGATGATTTTTTCAGGGTCAGATACTGGATCAGCTTGTGATTTCTGAGGATTTCTCTGAGTATGCCTCACAAATTGAGCCAGAAATATGAAGTGGAGTCGCCAAGAGGTTCGGCCTCCAGTAGAGTCGCCAGATAGATGATTACAACTCAAAAAGTGCCTAGACATTGTCTATCATCAAACCTGGATCTGTGTCGTTTCCCAGGGAAGCTGAGCTTTAGTTTCCTCTCCCCGACAACAGCGCCAATTATGTTAGCACTCTAGGAAACTCTCCTAGGTTGTAGCTCGGAGATGCCTGGTAACATATAATCTTTAATATTGTTCTCCGAACTATTGGAATGAATGATGGTTTGGATCGAGTCAAATAACCATTTCAACTCTATTCTCACTCAAGACATGCATGAACACCCTCAACAAAACAAGGCTTTAGACCACTAATGCTTAATAGTTTATAGATTCAATGGATAGATGGAGAATACTGACTGTACCAACAGATGCATACATAAACATATATGAATGGCCAGCTACAGGAATTAAATGGAACTTGCAAATCCAATTTATCAATGCAAAGATAAGATGACAGTTATCTGGCATTAGACACAACAGAAACATGAATAACCTATTCAAGTGCAAGCATAGAAAAGTAGAGAAAATGAGAATTAAACATGTAACAGCAAAAGAAGCTTATATCGGTGGAATGAAGAAGAGAAGCTAGAGGAGTAGAGTCTCCACAGTCTCCAAAAGTTGAACCCTTATTACATCTTACTTTCAGATATTTATAGCTCTTTACAATGCTCTCAAGCCTTCTGAGGCTCGAGAGGTCTTAATCTATCCCTCTATCTCTTCAACAACTTTGATGCCCTTACTAGGCAAGCATGGCTCGAATGTTTCTTATTTTGACAGAAGAGTAACCGCATTCGGGTCTGTTCCTGCGCTGGTAGGGAAATCTCTCGTGCTAGAGATGCTCCATGACCAATTCTGTTTCAGGCGAGCTGCAATTTCTGCCCCATGATTATTTCTGTTTTAGGCGAGCTGCGCTATGATGGAAGGGCTATCGGGCCTTTTTTTTTCCCTTTAAACGTTTATAATGACTGTTTTTCAGTTCACCTGTTGACTGTTAAAAATACAAACTGAGCCAAACAAAGCTATCGGGTCCGTTCCCAATTGCTGTCGCCTATTGTAAATAGCCTATCCCTATTTTTTTTAGAAATTCATCAAAACATTGGAATTATATTAAAAATGTCTCATGACAGACTTCAAATATCCTCAAATCCGATCCATTTTCCTATTGGGTCCGCCTTTGTAGTGATATCACATCTCCACTGTTGATCTAGGAGTTCTAGATCCAATGATTGTGATCCATTTCGGGCGGCTCTTTTGTACTGGAGTTAACCGCCCAATGAGGGTGGTTTTCTCTCTCCTCAACCTGGACACGTGGTAGCCACTGTATGGGATTGGGTGGAGCTCGGCCCAAACCACTTATCACCTTTGGCTCTCTCGAAATCTTGTCAGTTTTATGATTTTCCCTTTATATTGGAAAATACCTTAAAATGTGAAAATCCTGCTTTATCGAAATTGAAATGGTGTTCAACCGCCTTAATAAACCCTTTTGGGTCCGTAATGTCACATTGGCACTGCTCCCATGTTCCCTTTGTCTTTTGCTAAATAACGAAAATCATTGAAAATCCATTAAAAATGGCCTTCTTGCGGACTTCAAATATTATATATTTCCCTTCCCAGACCCTTTTAGGTCCGAGTCTTATTGCATATCACAAAACCCAGCTTCCTTTTGTATTTCATTATATAACGAAAATACACAAAAATGCATTAAAAAAGGCATACCCGCGGACCTCAAATATTATGAAATATTATGTATATAATCGTTGGGTCCGGTTATCTGGTCACACATATACCTGTGCATAGGCCCCACCCTTGGTTTTGTTCTGCTACGATATGGCAATGCGATCTGATCGCAATCACATATCGCTCATGCTATGGGCCCATGGCTAGCTCTCCTTTGTAATTCCCGATAACGGTCTTGTGACACAATGTGGACCGTCAATCTGCGTCGCTTGATCGATGGTCCACATTGCATCGCTAATCACAATCACCAATTCCACTTGGTTTGCCCTTACTCTGCCTGCTTCCTCCACCGATTGCGACCCGCTGATCTAGTCATTAGAGATCATTGATCAAGGGTGTCCTTCGCCGATTCTTAAGTCCTCTATGCTGGCCAATATACGATTTTCCACTTAGATCTGGGTCGTTGATCGGCCAGATCTAACGGTTGTTGTGCGTTGCTCAACTCAAGCCTGCGATACTTTGTTTTTTGACTGTTTTAATGTGTTTTAACCTCTCGATAGTGTTTTTCCGCCCTTCCAAGGGCTCTTGGCATGTGACTGTTGGGATTTTTGAATGATCCTTAGGTAAACTTTGAAGACTTTGGGAGTGTTAAAGAGCATATTTGGATCCATTTTTGGACCATTTTCCGACAAGGCTAACAGATCTCCATTCAATTTCACTATTTGAATTACTCCACCATCGACAATCTCTTTGATGACATATGGCCCCAGCCAATGCATCTGAAATTTTCCTGGAAATTTATCAAACTTGTTGTCATATAATAAAACCAAATTGTTTACCTTGAAGGTGCGCAGTTTGATGTGTCGATTGTGCCATGCATTTTCGCGCTCCTTCTGAACTTGCTGATGGAATCCAACCAAAAACCTATCTTCTTCAAGCTCTGTCAGTTGCGCGAGCCTCTCTTCCAGGGCTCTGCGATCTGCCATTCCTGTGAACATCACTATGCGTAGACTAGGTACAATATACTCCATTGGCATCACAACTTCTATGCCATAAACCAGCCTAAAGGGTGTCTATCCAGTCAGTTTCTTACAAGTAGTTCTGTAAGCTAATAGCACCATAGGTATGCACACGTCCCAATCATTCCTTTGTGCATTGCAAAACTTCGTCAGCGCTTTCTCCAATATCTTATTAAATGCTTCAACCGTCCCATTAGCCTGCGGGTGATATGGCATTCTATTTTGATGATAAACTTGGAATTCCTCCATCAATGCGCTGATTGTTTCATTAAGGAAATGTGCACCACGATCGCTCATTGAAATATTTGGGAAACCAAAACTAGTAAGCACATATTCAAAGAGGAACTTCGTTGTTGTTACCCTTGTACACTCCTTCACGGGCTGCACCTCCCCCCATCTAGTCTAATACTCCATCGCGGTGATGATATACCATGCACCCGTCTTCTTTCCTGGAGGCTGAATTGGACCTACAATATCAATTTCCCATTTCTCAAATGGTTGTAATGACACTTGTGGATTCAGAGGTAGCTCATCCCTTCGCGATGGCCCGCCCTTCCTCTGACATGCATCGCATGCCTTACAATAAGCCTTGGAGTCCTTATGCAGTGTCGACCACCACAACCCAGTGTGTAAAATCTTCTGTGTTGTTGCTTGTCCTGCATAATGTCCTCCCATAGATCCTCCACGTGCTTCAGTGAGGATGTTGTTCCATTCAAACTCAATTACATAGCTTCGCAAAGTTTCATCCGAGCCCATTTTATATAAATGTCCTATAATGATAGAAAAGTCTATCATGTACACCACTAGCTCCTTCTTTTGTTGACTAGTATACCCTTTTGCAGCCATTCCCGTCGTTAGGAAGTGTATGATATCTGCAAAGTGATTGTCAGTTATGCGTGCCACAAAGAGCTGCGTGTCAGACAATCCTTCCTCCAAATTAGTAGGCTCCTCTCCTGTTTCATTGCACGACAAATGATAGACTAGTCCTGCATTCAATCATCTTGGATTCACAATGAGTTCGAAATCATATTCCTAAAACAGCAATAGCCATCTGTATATCTCCTCCCCCCAACACAGGCTTGTTAACTAGGTATTTTAATGTAGAATGGTCTGTATACATCTTAGAGTGTCCACCTAGCAAGTAGTGTCTGAACTTATGGAGTGCGTACACCACAGCTAAACCTTCGCGCTCTATCGTTGAGTAGTTATTCTTAGCTTTGGACAATTTCCTACTTTCAAATGCTATAGGGTGATTCAACTCTCCCTCACCGGCCTATGTCAGTACTACTCTGAGTGCAATACATGGCACTTCCACATGCACATGAAATTCCTTCTTCCAATCTTGGAAGACTAGGATCGACGCAAAGACCATGTTTTCCTTCAACACATCTAGGCGCCGCTGACATTCCTCATTCCAATAGAATGTAGCATCCTTCTTTAGTAGCTTCTCCATCGGCACGGTAATCTGGGCATAACTCTTGTTGAACTTTCTATATATCCCGTATGCCCCAACATTGCACGTATCTATTTCACACTCCTTAGTGCCTCCAAATTAATTATAATTTCTATCTTAGCTGGGTCCACCATTAATCCTTGTTTCCATACCACATGGCCCAAGAAGATTTCGAAAGGAACACAGAACAAACATTTCTTCAAATTGAGCACAATCTGATACCCCCGACATGTATCCAACATCAAGCGTAGGCTATCTACATGGAATTTCACTAGCCCAAACACCATCCAATTGGCAAAGTATACCTCTAGAAACTTGTGAATTAAGTCATTGAACGTCGCGATGACTACGTGCAAAAAGGTTTCTAGTGCATTCTTCAGCCCAAAAGGAATTACAATATACTGAAAGCATCCCCACTTGGTTGCGAAGGTCATCTTACTTCTATCCTCTGGTGCAATCTTGATCTTATGGTACCCCGAGAACCCATCAGTGAACGAATATGCTTCCTATCCTCCTACATTATCCAACACTTCATCGGTGAATGGAGTTGGAAAAGGATCTTGCACACAAGCATCATTCAACTTCCTAAGATCTAAGCATATCCTTATCTCAACCTTCTGCTTCTTTTCCTGAACTACTATTCGGCTCACCCAATCATATTCTTCCACCGGTTCAATAATACCTGCCACAAGCATTTTATCCAACTCTACGCGAGCCTTTCCTTTATTCTTGGGATTGAGGCAGTAAGGCCTTTGCTTGATCGGCTTCGCATCCGGTTTCAAAGTAATTTTCATAACTCCCAGTTCCCCTATTATCCATTTTAAGTCTGAGAACTTTATAGGGAACAAGTACTAGTATTCTTGGAGCAACTCAACAACCTTATCCACCATAGCATCATCCCAATAGTCCCTTATCTTTGCAAACTTCGGCTCCGCCTCTGTCCCAATGTTCACTTGTTTTGTTTTCAACAACGCGGTGATATCTGGATTTTCTATGTGTTGCCCCTCAACTTCATGATGTCCTTCTGTTTCTAGGATATTAATGTTCCTTGGATCCTCGTCTTCCTCTTTAGCAGTCACATTGTAGCACTCTAGCGCGTGGCGCAGCTTGGTATTCCAATCTGGTTGAATCAAATCCAAGGGATCCTATGGTATTATGAAGATCACTGCTTTGACCTCTTGCAACACTTCATCAATGCACTCAAATCCATCTTCAAAGTTTAATTTCATCGAGAATCCCTGTTTAAAAATATGCCATTCGTCCGTGCCATGGCAGAGCTCCGTCTCCAAGTACCAATTCATAGGTATTACATCAAAGGTGTGACAGAACAGATGCACCCACTCTGGTTGTGGTTCTGTTCCATAAGCATCGGTGCATTTGGCCAAGTGATCGTGCGGGTCAATCCTCCCATCATATTTCTCTGTCAATCATACCTTTGGGCGACAAAACCGCACCCTCATCATTATTCTATATTTGCACCATCCATCGAAGTTGTCATTATGCGTACCCCACCATCTTGCAGGCATAGCGCGTAATGCGAAGTCCAAGCCTTGGAAGCGATGTTTTTCTGACACTTCCCTTTCAAATGCATCCATAAATTTATCAACGTCAGTTAATCCATCATACTAAGGCAGACTTCTTACCTTCGATGATACGCAACGCAATGATTTGGTCATCATGTTACATCATAGCATAGACACTTTGTGCAATCTATTATGCCAGTGTCCCAATTCCTCGCCTAAATCTGAAGTGCAAGATCTATCACGGTCTCATGCAATACGTCAATCAGATGTCAAATTCACCCAATCTTTATCTCTCATCGTTATCTTATAAATCTGGTCCAAATCATCATCACTTTCATAATCGCAGACCGGTTCAGTGTATCGCGGTCCTTTTGCAAGGTCCAATGGTACCACTACGCAGAGTGATTTTATTTCAAATGACATCGTCCGCTTCTTCAAATTGATCACCCCATTCATTTCAATGGCCCAGTTGATCCCAAGAGCGCAGGGTAGGGATTGTTGTCATCCACAATCTCTATCACTTCAAAATTGGCCAACGCGCTCGTACCTTCGATATCGACTGTCACTCCCTGTAATCTTCCCATGGGGATAATCTTTTGCTGATTTTCCATTCTAAATTGTATAGGAGACCACCGCAGCGTAGGTATCCCCATTCTCTCCCATGTCTGGTTAGGCAAAACATTCACGTCAGACCCTAGATCTAGAATAACTTGGTCAATTTCATATTCTTCTATTTACATGGTGAGTCTCATCTCACGCCCTATTCTTGCCTTATGCTTACCAATTTTCCTGACCACATGCGTCTGTTAAGAGTATTACCAGGACATTTATTGATCATCTTCTATAACGCCTTTACAACCTTGCCATCTCGAAGCACCTTCATACAACTCTCCAAAAATGTAGTAAGCATGGATGGGTCCATTTCTTCAAACTGCTTATCCTGACTTCCTGAGGTAGAAGCCTCAGCGAAGCTTTCTTTGCTTCCATAAATGTTTCCCTCACGCGCTCTAGATCAAACCCAACCTCCTTTTCTAGAGCTTTGCAGACCCATTCACCTTCTTTAAGCTGCTTTCCCTTGTCTTCGCTAGTCGTCATTCCACTTCACAGCACGATGTTCACATTAGGATACTTTTCGCGAGGTTGATCTCTCATCATCTGCAGATTCTGGGTAGGTTGCTGAGGCTACACCCCTTTCTTGCTTATCTTATCTAGTAATACAGGGAAGTCTTCTATCGCATGGTCAAATTGAGTGAAGTATCTATACAACAGTCCCATCGGGTTCATGCATTCTCGCGTGTAGTGTCTTGGTCCCCCATAGTTGTGGCAAATCACCTGTCCTCAACCTCTACTAGGTCCTCCTCCACCTCGGCCTCACCCACACCCCTGAAATCCTCCTCGCGCTCCTCCAGCATCTTGATCAGAGGTTGCATTTTTGCTTGCACTCTATATGTAGGCGTTTTATCCATCATTAGCTCATAGCTACAGAATTTACGCTCATCATGACCCATTGATTGACAGAAGTTATAGAAGAGTTGTTGTGGTGTCTGTACAAATTTCTGCAGCAGGTGACAATTGTCTATCACATGTTTTCCAGCTACCTAACAGATAGCACACCATAGCATGGGCCCTGTACTTGGCCCTGCTTGAGCTTCTGGCCTCAGAGGCATCGACCCTCCTACTGCAACATAATTCGCGAAGACTAGGCAGTGATCTTTGTCATGCCCCTAACTTTTGCATTTCAGGCACCAAACTTCTTCGCGCACCTTTGGTCGAACCGCTCTATCCTTCTTTAGACTCTGAAACTCTAGGAAAAGCATCTGCAACTGCGCGTGAATCTGATGAACTCCCAAATTAGCATATTGCATTGGTGTCTCATGCAATCTCATCGCAATCTCCAGGGCTTCCTCTTGGGTCCCAATCTTTTGCTATGATAAATCAACCCTCAAATGAGGCAAGAGTGAAGCCACAAACCATTCGCGGTGCTGCCCATCCATAAGATTCATGCTAGATTCATGGATTGTGCACTTCAATCTGTGATCCAAATCCCAGGGTGTCTCACCAGGCTTCATCATGATCTCCTTGAATCCCACAATTGATTGTGATTCATAATTAGGCCTACTAAATTCCTTATTTAGCATGGTTTGAATATTTTCTAATGAAGCCATCGGGTTATCATTGCAGTACTTAATGTACCATGTCAGCGCGCATTCCTGTAAAGTAGTGACCAATGTTTCTTTTTTCATCTGATCATCTATTATACCCTGAGCCTCCCATATGGCCTTTGTGATGAACCAAAACTGGTCCGAGTCCTCAATTCTCGAACCCTTGAAAACGGGCAACTTTACTGCATTCGCCATATTGAACAGTGGTGGAGTTGGTGGCGGTGTGGGCGAAGGTGTATGTTGTGGACATGAATGTGGAGGTGGGATGGGTGGATGGGGTATTCGTGGGAACCCTCATCTTATTAACTGAACAATGCTCTACGATGAAGCCTGTGTTGTTTCCTCGTCGTCACTCAGATGAGGTTCGATCATCGGGCTATATTTAGGGCCTGTTTTCCCTCTATCCCTGAATATATTTCCACTTCGCGTAGCTCCAAACATCAAGGTAACTGCATAACCTAATTTTCACACAAGAGCATCTTAATCCATGTATTTAAAGACCTTAAATACTTACCTCATGGTCTGGCACTCTACTTCGTTGTAGCTGGCTGAAGTATCGATCGTGTACTCTGTCATGAATCCTCCTATGATACGATCGAGCTAGTGATCGACAACGCATGAGATCTTATCTTTCAAGGCTTCCAATCTCCACACTAACTCCGGGGTCCACACTATCGAATCATCAAGCCTCCACCTTCCTTGGTCATCTGCCAATTCAACGATCCACTCGTATAATTCAACCGGGAAGGAACAAAATAAGATTTCGTGTATCTCTGTGTACAAATATCTATCCAACCACTGTTCTTTCATCAATCACAGATTTTTGTTTTCTTGCGCCATGAATTCGTGGATCTTTCTATCCAAATAGTCTTCAATTTCTTTCTTAGTCAGATTCCGGTGATGCAACATCACACATATCTTTACGTAGATCTCGGTCTCAGAAATGGAACCATTTGTTGGCTTAGTGGGCCCTGACCCAGGTTCAGCTTTAATTTGGCCAAACAAATCCCTACACTACTGGCCCTTTCGGCATCAATCCGTGGAGTGCGGACTGAAGTTTCACCCGAAGCAGTATGGGGGGATGTTGGAACCAAGTTTTCTCACCCAGAGATGGTAGTGATGTCATTTTATGCCCTAATTTTGCCTTCACATAGATCGATAAGCCTCTTAGGGCTTATCGATATACTTGTCTTAATTAGATTGTAGACCTTCGCGAAGGCCTATGACCATCATTCATGACCCTAACCAGGGGAATCAACCACTTACACTCTTCTGTAATTACTCTTACTTCCGTATTTAACCAGATCAGCTTAAGTATATGATAACTTCAATATGCATTAATATGTTCTTCGCATAAATAGATATTATTACTTGCGTACAGATAACAATGTAAAACATACAGATTCATGCATCAATATAACATTAAATCATGAAACCATTATTCAGTATATCATAACCAAATTTATTGATATCATAATTAAATAACTCAACACAGATATTTCCAGAGTAATCTTCTTTATTAGTACTTCAGATCTTCTTACAGACTCTAACTACCTTGCACACTCAGCTCTAGGGGTCTGTGCACTCAGTTGTGGACTTCTACCCTAGGACTCTGCACACACAACTGAAGAGTCTTTTCTCTATTCTAAGACTCTTCACTCTTTTTGCTAATGACCCATTACATTCATCATTCAACTTCAACTACTTCCCTTAGACTCTTCTAAGACTCTCCTTTTTATACAATCCCATGGTCTGCAGACCATGGGTGGATCTTCTAAAGCTTACACAACTTACATAAAAGAAGGGCGGAAACCCTTTATGACACTTTACATCTATGCTCTCTGCAACCACAAATCGCAGATACTTTACACTTTACATATAAAAACTTGGGCTTTCTGCCCCAAAAATTGGGTTTTTAACCCTAAAATTGACCCTAGGGGACCCCATCCCAAAACTGTCCCTCAGAATTGCACAATGCAAGACTAGAGGATGGTCACTGGACATAAATGTGCATTTACTAAGAGGAAGATAGAGCCTTCCCTCTCAGGATTATGCAATGCTATCTTTGTGAGGCAGAGTTCGGGCCAAGGCTGCCTAGACCCGCCGACAAGCAACTAAAAGCAAATGTGAATGTGAATGCATGGCAATACTAAGTGTAAGCAGGAGTGAATGATCATGCATGAAAATAGTGAATGAAAGATTTAGAAAACAGAACAACATGCATGTGGGTGGAACAAGTAGCCAAATCGACGACCGTTTGTGCAAAACAGTTGCATGCATATGACAACAGGGAGATGCTAACGAAAACTAAAATGGTGCTAGTACAAGCTAGAATACATGTAAATGACAAAAAGCATTCATAGAAATCAAGAAAACAACACTCACATAAGCAAAAACACAAAGAGTGACAGAGATGCTGCAAAAGACAAGTTAAGCCAACTTACTTGTGAATAACTGAGATGGATGTGTCAAAGACTCCTGGATGTGTTGTGGGATGTTAGAGCTCCAAGATCGATGTGAATAAGTGAGCTCTGAAGTGTCGAATAAATAAGTTTGAGGCTCATGATGCGCATGCCACAAATCTACGAAAAAGTGAAACTTGGAGGAAATATTCTAAAACAATCTTTGCATGTAACCTCTAGCTGCTACAAATAGCTCCCTAAAATCTAGGGATGCTTTTTCATGTTGCTTTTTTTTATTCCGGGAAAAATTAGCCCATGCATGCAAGTCAATTTTTTGCGGTCCTGGGTGGAACCGGTCAACTCAATGGCACATGCAATAACCTACTCATCTAAGGGGAAAATTTGCGCATTTCTAGGAGGGAGCTGGGTAGGCTTCCCAGAAGGTTTGTGCAATTTTTGGGCTGAGTAGCTGACTGCTGCCCAGAATTGCATAATTTCTGGGCTAAGCAGTCTTGCTGGGAGGAATTGCACAATTTTCTCAGTGAAGCTTTATAGGTAGATTTACGCAATTCTAGAGCCCTGCAGGCTACCAGACAGAATTACGCAATTTATGGAGGGAAGGATGGTTCCCCTCCATAATTGCACAATTTCTTAAGCGATCTGCTCAACCTGTAGCTGGACTAAGTCTGTAGAAACAACCTTTGAGGGGGATGCAACAATATCTCATGCACGGGATAGCAATTTCCTAGAAAATCACTGAAGCTTGTGTACTTGACAAGGAAAGACATGTTGCTGAGGAAGGTTGGTAGGGAGGCTCCAAAATGAAGCTAAGGCAAAATTGGGTGGTTGTAGCTACTACAATAGATTCTAAACAAATTATATCGGAAAATAAACCAGAAAACTTTTCAAAAGTAGACAATGCCAAAGGTAAATATGGTGTAATAAATCAATAATAACAAGCATTCACCATTAATCAATAAATTATCTATCCTATGAGACTTTCAAGCAAGAAAAAAGGAGGTGAAGAAGAGGGAAAAAATGAGGAAAAAATGGGTAGGGAAAGAATTAAGAATAATGATCAGATATGAGTTATTAATTTACAACCCATTTTTTTAGAGTTAACAACAAGTAGATAGTGATTCTAGGATGTGAATGGGCCTTTAAAATACCTATCGACAAAGGGTGATCCAAAGAGAGCATAAAGGGGAGACCGATACTAATAAAGGGGATATGTTCTTAGCTCAAAAGTTATAAGGAAGAAGCTGGTGAATAGATATTAAAATATAGTGATAACGTTTCTACCAACCAATAATAACAACCTCTCTATGCAACCCCCAAAATATGACTTGATAGAGAAGTACTAGAATCCATCTAGGGGTATATCTCTTTCTCCTAAGATTTTGGAGCAAAAAATTTATGGGTTTGCACCAGTGTTATTGTGAAAAGGAATCCCTAAATCCTTTTGTACATAGATAACGAGAAAAAAATATATGAAAATTTTTAAAATTTTAGAAAATTTTGATAATGCAGTTTCTAACCTTTTAAATTATTGGGAGTGTGGAAATTGGGCCTAGAAATACATTGGGGGTGAATAAAAAGGCCCAAAATTTTTTTTGGGTACCCAATACTTTAGTTTTTCATGATTTTCTCTAGATTTGCTATCTATTAATTATCTAAGACCTGTGACCTGTAAATAATTCAACAAAGGAAAAAAATTACCAAAATCATCTAAAAGTTAGAAAATTTTGAAATAATGAATGGAAGAAAGATGTGAGAAAACATTACAAGTCACAACTAGGACTTGAAATGTTCAAATTCCCAATGGAATCATCAATGTAACAACCCAATATTTGACTTCATTCTTTTTGTTATTAATTTTGATAAATCCCAATAAATATTAGGCCACAAATATGATATAACATACCATAATAATTAAAATAGCAGACACAATGGAACTGAAATAATTAGTATTGTAAGCATATCATAGTACACCTGATCTGATTAGGCAATATTGCTTGACAACTATGAATTACAAATTGGCATGATATTATATATTAAAACAACTATTTTTAGTGAGAGACCAAAGCTAAAAGTAATACTATCTCATGTTAGTTATGATATTAATAAAATAAAATTATACCACACATTTGGTTTCACAAATTATTTAACATTCCATAATGAACATATCAAAAAAATTCTTTTATTTTAAACATACATGAATTATATCAATTTTAATCATAGAGTATCATTCACCCTCGTTTTTTTGTGTCCAAAGAGTTGTAGATTATTGCTAAAGTAGCCCAATGTTGATTTAAAGATGCATCCTTGACTCCATTTATGCTTGTTGAATATTTCCAACTCGTCAATTGACCTCCTAGCCTAATCTTTGGATACCCTCCTTCCTCACTGATCATCAAACTATAATGGGACTATAAGAAAGATGAATAAGGTAGCAGTGTGGAGGTAAGATCTCTAGCTCAAGAGGTTCCTACTATAATAATAGAAACTTCACACACACCAAACTCACAATGTGTCTTAATTTAGTCACACGGAAAATATATTCAGCATTAGGACCATCATCCAACATTAGGCCGCATCATATATGTCTTCAATAGCTTGGTCTTATTTTATAGGAGATTTTTTGTTGTTGCTCCTTGGCTTTCATCCCCAAATTATCATCTTTCATATTTTTATTATTTAATTAGTATTCCTTCTATCCTTCCTTATTTTATTATTTCCTCTAGTTTCTCTTTTCTTATTTTCTTATTTCCCTTTAACTTCCTTTTTATTTTATAATTTTCCTCTAATTTCTTTAGTTTATTAGTTTTTTAAATTTCCTTTTTATTTTATTATTTTTCTCTAACTTATTTATTTTATTATTTTATTTTAATCACCCATATTTTATTATTTTCTAAATCTAACTAGAGATTCCAATACTATGTTTCTTTCACATATTTAGTTCTCATGAATATATTTTTATTAACTTTTAATTTGTTTAGTTTTATTTTATGCTACATCATCTCCCTTTAATGTTAAATTTTTTATATTACTTCTAAATTAAAATGTTTTCTCCACAGACTTTAGGATACTTAGGTTACTTAATGTAGTTTGGAGTTTCTTCATTTTATTTTTTCTAAAGTTTGTTTTAGTCTATCTCTGAAATCCCCCTTCCCATTTTTTTTCTATTTAATTTATTTTTTTTCAATTAAGACTTATTCTAACTCACTTGTAATGTACATATATAACTTTAGTGCTTTGGCTAATTAATTTCAAATCTCACAACACTTTTCCTTCAAGACTCTCTCGAAGGTTCCAAGGGTGTCACAACACTTTCCCTTCAAGACTCTCTTGAAACTTCCAATGGTGCGACAACACTTATTCTTCAAGTATCCCATGACTAACTAAGGGGAACATATGCGTGACGATGGAGACAACTTTTAACTTTAGGTCACTCTTTGTTGTGAGACTAATGGTGATTTAGGATCAAGGTGTCCACGTTAATTCACACCGATCAATAAAACCTTGTGAGTGACTGAGTCTGTGGTCCAACCCTCATAACATCATGCAACTTCAAGGTGAAGTTTCTTAGCTTTCCAACCCAAGCCACGATTGGTGTGTTAGCGGGTGGAGTCAAGAACGTTGCCCGCCACCCCTCCAATAAAATTCAATATGCTCCATACAATGCCAACATCCATATGTGATTCATTTGACAACACATAAGCTATGCATGTATCCATTAATCTATCATCAATATGGTGTAGAAATATACATCATCAATAAATTCAATTTTCAATATCAAGTATACTCAGTAACCAAACTAGGCTCATTATTCCCTTGTGCAACTATGCACCATTATGGTCTCCTGCCACACTCAAATAATCGTTAGTAACATTTGATCATATATATTAGTCACAAAAATGTATACATGATAAGCAACATCAAAATCATCAGTCTCAACGTAGCAATTAAAATCATAAAACATTACCTCTTAACAATATAATCGATCATTTATGTCTAATGTCCTTGGAAGTGAAGGTAAGACTAAAAGTGTATGAGTCATAGTCAAGGTAAAATAAGGCACTATAGTCAGTTTGTTGGTGCTTTTCTACAACAAGGATTAACAAAAATAATTGCACTACGTGTTACAAATAGTCCAATAATTAAATGATTAGAATTATATATTCCAAACCCTAAAGATCGCTACACATTCATATAAAGTTACTGCAGTTTTTAATATAATAGAAACATAAGTATAGCACATATAATATGCAACAATACCAATATACTCGAAGATATATTTTTATTAATTTGTTGACACATGTGGACAAACCATGTAACAATGCTTGGTGGGCCTCCTCCTTGGGAGGGTTATTCCTTAATATTATACTTACAAGACAATGGTTCCTCTCCCCAAAATGGGTAGACGAGACAAAGAGAAAAAGAAAAAAATAAGAGGCTTGAGTTCACTAGTGGAGAGAGCTCAATTCTCAAAAGATCGTAAGTTTGATGATGAAAATGGTCATGGTGAAGTGAGGAGGAAAATCTCTCCTATTTACAATAAAATGCTAACTAGATTTGTTGAGGTCAATATTAAAAATTATTTGTTGGACCAAATCAAAATCTAACTAATTTGGTATTTTATTATTTTTTGTGAGACAGAAAAGTAAAAAATAATGGTCAATAACCTTTATTTGGGAAACTAACTTAGAAATAATGATTTATTAAATTAATGAATAAAAACAATCCACACATAAATGATTTATTAGATTATTTCCATTTGATTGGATAAAGTTGTTAGAAATAATTAACTAATAAATCATTTTTAAAATCATTTTTATGGAAATGAATAAAATGAGTGAAAATAATTAAATTACTTTTACATAAATTGGTAAAATTATGATAATAACATAAAACTTATTAATTTATGGGTTATTCTCATGTAAATGGGTAAATTAATGAATATAACTTAGGAAAAGTGGTTGTGTTGTAACATGATTAGTTTTGATAATTTAAATTTTCTAATATAATAGGTTTTAGTAGTTTAGAAATAATAAATGGGCCTGACAGAGTAAATGCGCCCTCAAAATTTAAATTTAAGTTTCATTAGCTAGTTGATTTAGTTAATCATGCATTTAAACATGATTAAATGATGTAATAAAGTAAAGTAAAACATGGTTTACAAATAGATTAGAATGGGTTTTCAAAAACTGAAAGAGGGTTTTGTTTCTAACATCCTCTTTTACAAAACCCTCTCGCATTTTTCTAACAACTATTATGATTTGGGAGATGCTAATGATTCTTTAAAGGCATATTTTCCAAAAATTGTCTGTTTCAATCACCTTTTTGCAGAGCATATTTTGGATAATCAGAAATGAATTGTGGTACATTGGAGGAGGTCTTCATTCCTTAGATTATAATATACAAAAACCTCTCTCAATTTTTAAACAGAGGTTATGGTTTGGGAGATTTAGATGAATTTTTTCAGGCATGTTTTCACAAAGTTTCCTGTTTTTAGTCAGTATTTTCAAATGTCGTTTACAAGCAGGTGGAGATGAATTTTCAAAAAATGAAAGAGGTTTTTGTTGGGTTGTGTTATATTCTTTCCACGACTAGCTCACGTAGTTAACTGGGGGGTTAGAAGGGGGGTGGATCCTACCCTTCGTTCCGTCGATTGTGTAGCGAGGGGAGTCACAGGGGGTTTGAGGGGTGCAGGTAACCCCACTCTATGGGGTCCAGGCCAACGCCCTAGAAAATTTTGTTTTTGGACCCTATATTAGGTTTGGCGGACCTACCTATGGTTTTGTGCATGTTTTTTCGCACATGGTTTTGGAGGCGATGGTTTTCGGTCCATGGTTTTGGATGCGATGGTTTTCGGTCCATGGATTGGATGCTTTGGCATGTATAAATATGTATTGTAACATTGAAAGGAATATAATGAAAAATCAAGCTGGTAATCTCGGTTTTGGGATCCAGGGGAAAATCTTTGTGTATATGTGTTTTATGTGTTATGCCCTCGCATTGTTTATTTTCTGTGTTTTAGAATTCGTATGCAGGGAATTTCTGTATGGGGTTAATACCTACATTTGGTATCAGAACTATTTTGGCTTCAAAGGGACACCTTTGTTACTGAGGGGTTTCACTCGGGCCTATGGTAGACCATGTTCAATGGGAGATCTGCAGGATCGATTCTGGTGGTGAAAGAAGATAGTGAGCAGTGGAAAGATAGAGATCAGGAAATTTAATGGTTAGAGTTTTGAGTTGTGGAAACTCAAGATGGAGGATCTGTTGGTGGATAAAGATCAGTGGATTGTGGTAGATCCGAGTACTAAACCAACAGGAGTGTCTGATGAGGAATGGAAGAAGTTAGATTAGAAGGGAAAGAGTACAATACGATTGTGTGTCTCAGATTCAGTATTGTTGAATGTATCCGGGGAAGCTACGGCTAAGGCTTTGTGGGAAAAGTTAGGGACTTTGTACCAATCTAAGTCTCTGGTGAATAAACTGTTCCTACGTAAAAAGTTGTATAACCTGAGGATGAAAGATGGAGACTCAGTGACAGAGATACTGTGGTAAGTCAGTTATTATTTGTTGATATTAAAATTTCAAATGAAGATAAGTGCATTAGTTTGTTGTGTTCTCTACCAGATTCGTGGGATAGTTTGGTTATTGCAATAGGTAGAAATACAATTGCCTTGCAGTTTGATGAAATAGTCTCATCCTTGCTGACGGAGGAGATGAGACGGAAAAATATGGAGAGTCAGAGTGGTGATGCCTTGGCTATACGAGGACGGTCCTAGAATAGAAATAAAAATAAGTCATCGAGTGGGAGATCTAAATCTAGAGGGAGATCTAAATCTCTAGGAAAAATTGTAAAGGTGGTGTACTGGAAATGCAGAAAGGAAGGACACTACAAAAGGGACTGTAAATCTAAAGCTCCTGATAAAGGAAATGGATCTGATGATGCTCTCTCTACAGAGGCGAAAACCACCTCAGATGAAGGTGAGGATGTGTACTTGGCTTCTTCAAGTACACATTTAGATCATGAGGCATGATTGATTGACTCAGGTGCATCCTTTCACTTCACTCCCATAGAGAGTGGTTCTGCGAGTATGAGAAATACAATGGTGGTGATGTCTTACAAGAGGATGACAGGAAGGCTAGAATCGTTGGTTGTAGAAAAGTAAAGTTGAAGTTATAAGGTGGAAGGGTTAGAACACTTCCGGGTGTTCTGCATATTCCTACATTAGCCAGAAATCTGATTTCTGTAAGCAAGCTGGATGCTGCAGGTGTAAAAATAGTGTTCGAGAAGGATGCCTACAAGATGGTGTGGGGGGCACTGGTATTGATGCAGGGAGTTCGAATTGGAACTCTATACAAGCTGCAAGGTAGCACTGTTGTTGATGGGTGAAATAGTTCCGTGGTTCCTGAAAGTGGAGCAGAAAATCTAGTGGTCTCTGGAGAGAAGACCATGTCGTGGCATCAAAGGCTTGGACATATTGGAGAGAAGGGCCTTTGAATACTTCATGGTAAAGGTATTGTAGAAGGTATGAGTAATAGCTCTCTGGATTTTGATTTCTGTGAAAATTGTGTATATGAGAAGTAGAATCAGGTGAGTTTCCTCTCTAGTGGTAAGAAGACGAAACATATATTAGAGCTTGTGCACAGTGATGTGTTTGAACCTGCGAAGATTCCATCATTGGGTAAGTCTGTGTACTATGTATCATTTATATATGACTTCTCAAGGGATACATGGATATATTTCCTTAAGAAGAAATCTGAAGTCTTTGATAGGTTTAAAGAATTTAAGGCTCTGGTGGAAAACCAGACAGAGAAGAAGATAAAGATGTTGAGGACAGATAATGGTGGAGAGTTTTGCAGTAAGGAATTTGAAGAATTCTGTAAGAAGTGTGGTATAGCATGGCAGAAGACTACTCCATATACACCTCAGCAAAATGGAGTTGCAGAAAGAATGAAAAAGACGTTGATGGAAAGGGAAAGAAGCATGCTCAGTGGTGTCAGGTTAGGACAGGAATTCTGGGCAGAGGTAGTGGAGACAGCATGTTACCTGGTCAACAGATCACCTTCATCAGCGTTGGAGGATAAGACTCCACAAGAGGTATGGACTAGTAAGAAACCCTCTCTTTCACATCTGAGGGTATTTGGATGTGATGCATATGTACACATTCCAAAGGAGAAACTAACCAAGTTGGATAGTAAATCTGAAAAATGCATCTTTATTGGGTATAAGGATGGTTTAAAGGGTTATAAGCTTTGGAACCCAGTAACAAGGAAGGTTGTGTATAGCTGAGATGTGGTGTTCAGGGAGGTGAAAGATGTTATTAAACATGAAGTCCAACCAAAGGAACCTGAGAAGATAGAGTTTGAGCTAAAGGAGGAAGAATTAGACTCTACAACAGAGGAGGAATCAGAAGATGAAGAGCCAAAAACTCTGGGTATGAGAAAATTAGTTCGAGAAAGAAGGTAGCCATAAAGGTATAGTCCATCTGCTTTCTGTTCAAAATTTTCTTTATCTATTACTTATGATGATACCAGAATTGTGAAGGAAGCAGCAGATTCAGAGGATGGAAAACTCCAGAAAGAGGCCATGGTTGATGAAATGGCATCTTTGCACAAAAATGAGGCTTGGGATCTCGTGGAGTTGTTGGCTGGAAGGAAACCCATTGGAAGCAAATGGGTGTTCAAGAAAAATAAAAATGCAGTAGAAAAGGTGGAGAAATACAAAGCTCAGTTGGTAGCAAAAGGTTATTCCCAGGTGTTGGGAATTGATTTTGGTGATATTTTTTCTCCTGTTGCCAAGGTAACTTCTATTAGATTACTTTTATCTGTTGTTGCTGCTTTTGATTTTGAGGTAGAAAAGATGGACGTGAAGACAACATTTCTTCACGGGGATCTGGAAGAGGAGATCTACATGAAGCAACCTAAAGGCTTTGTGATGAAGGGTAAGAAAGAACTAGTATGTAAGTTAAAGAAGTCTCTATATGGGTTAAAACAGTCACCAAGGATGTGCTATCATAAATTTGATACATTTATACAGGGACCATTGTGTGTATTTTAAATTAATTGGTGACCTTGTTATTTATTTGGTCTTGTATGTGGATGATATGTTGCTAGTTAGAAATGACAAAGAAATTATCCAGGATTTGAAGACCCTTTTGTCCTCCAAATTCAACATGAAAGATCTTGGTGCTGCAAACTATATTTTGGGCATGGAAATTAAAAGAGATCGGACAAAGAGGAAGCTCCGGTTAAAATAAAGGAAGTATGTTGAGAAAATTTTGTAGAGGTTTAATATGCAGGATAGTAAACCGGTGAAGGTTCCTATTCTGTAGGTGTAAAGTTATCTACTAAACAATGTCCCAAGACACAAGAAGAGGAAGAGGGCATGTCCCATGTTCCATATGCAAGTGTAGTCTATAACCTGATGTATGTGATGGTCTGTATTAGACCAGACATTCCACATGAAATGGGAGTATTGAGCAGGTTTATGTCAAAACTAGGGAAGGAGCACTGGACAACAATGAAGCGGGTTTTCAGGTATTTGCGTGGCACTAGTGATTATGGTTTGTGCTACCAAGGAAGACCAATATTGGATAGAGTGTTGGATATTCATGGCTTTGTTGATGCAAATTGGGCTAGAGATCTAGATCAGAGAAGATCTACAAGTGGGTATGTGTTTAACCTATTTGGAGGTGCAGTCAGTTGGATGAGTAAGAAACAATTTGTAGTGGCACTATCAACTACAGAGACAGAATACATGGCAGCCACTCATGCAAGCAAGGAAGTAGTTTGGTTGTAGAGATTGTGTTCAAGTATGGGGTTAGTACAGGGAGCTATAAGGATAGACTGTGTCAGCCAAAGTGCAATTTTCTTGGCAAAGAACCCTGCATATCATTCAAAGACAAAGCACATTGATGTTCAGTATCACTTTGTGAGGGATATGATAGAAGACAAAAAGATATTGTTGGTAAAGGTGGACACTTTGAAGAATACTGCAGATGCATTGAAAAAATCTGTGAGTTCTCAAAAGTTCTCTTGGTGTAGAGAAACAATGGTCATTGCAGGGCTGGATAAATGACTAAGCTCTCTTGTGGCCCCTTGTGGAAAGAAAACAACAAGTGGGAGAATGTTGGGTTGTGTTGTATTATTTCCATGACTAGCCCACGTAGTTAACCAAGGGGTTAGAAGGGGGGCAGAGCCCCCCCTCCATTGCATCGATTTCGTAGCAGGAGGAGTCACAGGGGGTTTGAGGGGTGCAAGTAATCCCACTTTATGGGGTTTGGGGTAGCGCCCCAAAAAAAATTGTTTTTAGACCCTATATTAGGTTGGGAAAACCTACCTATGGTTTTGTGCATGATTTTTTGCACATGGTTTTGGACGCGATGGTTTTCGGTCCATGGTATTGGATGCTTCGGTGTGTATAAATATGTATTGTAACATTGAAAGGAATATAATGAAAAATCAAGCTGGTAGTCTTGGTTTTGGGATCCAAGGGAAAATATCTATGTATATGTGTTTTATGTGTTATGCTCTCACATTGTTTATTTTCTGTGTTTTAGAATTCGTATGCAGGTAATTTATGTATGGGGTTAAAACGTACATTTGGTATTAGAGTTGTTTTGGCTTCAAGGGGACACCTTTGTTGCTGAGGGGTTTCACTCGGGCCTGTGGTAGAACCCTGTTCAGTGGGAGATCTACGAGATTAATTTTGGTGGTGAAATAAGATGGTGAGCAGTGGAAAGATAGAGATCGAGAAATTTAATGGTCAGAGTTTTGAGTTGTGGAAACTCAAGATAGAGGATCTGTTGGTGTATAAAGATTAGTGGATCACGGTAGATCCGGGTACTAAACCAATGGGAGTGTCCGATGAAGAATGGAAGAAGTTAGATCAGAAGGAAAAGAGCACAATACGATTATGTGTCTCAAATTCAATATTGTTGAATGTATCAGGGGAAGCTATGGCTAAGGCTTTGTGGAACAAGTTAGGGACTTTGTCCCAATCTAAGTCTCTGGTGAATAAACTGTTCCAAAATATGTCTGTTTCAATCACCTTTTTGTAGAGCATATTTTGGATAATCAGAAACAAATTGTGGTACATTGGAGGAGGTTTTCATTCCTTAGATTATAATATACAAAAACCTCTCTCAATTTTGTAACAAGGGTTATGGTTTGGGAGATTCAGATGAATTTTTTCACGCATGTTTTCACGAAGTTTCTTATTTTTAGTTAGTATTTTCAAATGCCGTTTACAAGCACGTGGAATGAATTTTCAAAAAATGAAAGAGGTTTTTGTTTCCAACATCATAAGTTACAAACACCTCTCTGAGTTTTCTAACAACTATTATGGTTTGGGAGAAAGAAAGGTATTACATGACCATATTTTTCATAATTTCGGGTGGAAAAAGTTCAAAGACAGTTAGTGACTTGGAGGCCACCTCATCAAATATGAGTCATAATCAAATACGAATTGATCTTCTTTATCAACAGAAATCCTTAAGGATAGTACCAGTTCTCTTTAAATAGTTTTAGTTACCTTTATTTGTGTTCTATTTTTGTAATACAGTTTTCAGATATTTGTAATAGCTCTTGATATTTTTATTAATATATTTTGTGAGGAAATTATATAAATACTTCATCAATTGAAGTAATATGTGTGGGATTTTGATGCCAAGGTTCTTAATTTTGTAATAGATTCTATTATAGGATTTCTAATGAAAGCCTTTCGGCTCCAGTTTGACAGAATTTTGTGTTTTCTAGTATGTCTTTCGAGTGTTTCATATCTTATTTCTACACATGTTCAAAGAATTTATAGGAAGGTCTGGGTAAGTGTAGATTGAGTATTAGTCTATTCTTAAATCCCTTGCAAAATCATAACCTTTATAAAGAGATTAGCTTATTGGACTATCTGTCTGAAATAGCTCCTCTTAGAATTGGTTTCAGTTTGACCTTCTTGAATACTCTGCAATGTTTCTTGTTGGGCTGTAGAAGTCTTCTACACGCATCCAAATTTCCATAGTTGTTAAGAAGTCTATCTAATTTCATAATTATTAGGAATCTCCTTACATTCTTCTATCATAGTCCTTGAAAATCTAAGCCATTCTATCCGGCTAGAAGCTGACACATTCTGAAGGGACCCTGTGAGAGAGGCCTTTAATCATGGATATGGATTGTCATTGATCGCTAACCACCCCCAATTAAAACCATAAATTTTGCCATTGTGCTTCAAAATTTATTGTTCAATGATTGGTGAACAATGTTAAACAAAGCCTCGTAATCACTGATGGAGCCCCCCTCTGGTTCAAGGGCCAGCTTGAACCTAAAGGCTGATCGAGTTGGTTTCCTCATGTAGTTTTCGCAGCCAAGGATTGCCTATGGGAAATAGGTACAACACCTAGCGTCGTTGCCGGGGAGCGAAGTAACAAAGATATCTTTCTCTGGGCAATGATAAAGATTAGATCTATTCCTTACTGGTGAACAAAGAGTAGGAATTTAGTATTGGTTGCATTTATTTCACATGGCGGCTCCACTTTGCCATATGGAGATTCCACTGGGTAACCGACCCCACTGTTTTAAAATTTCAGCTGCTTTTACTACTATTCAAGGTTCATTGATACTTGTAATCATCAATATAAGTCTCTCCCTCTCAGCCATGGTCAGAAATATAAAATGTCTACAGAGGATGCAGCTTTTAAAGTACCCCTGTGAGTATAAGTTTCCCATGGGATTTCATGTTCATATTGTATATATTCTTCATATTTTTAGTTGTTCGAAATGTTTTTTATCAATAAATCCACTCCACACTTGGTTACATTGGAAAGCAGATTACACCTAACTGTGTAAAGTTTTTTAGTTCAGTTAGATAGAGGTGTGGGATTGAATAGATATTCTGAGTTTTAGTATGTAGCATATCAGCGTGTTCATTGTTTATGAGTGGTGTGATTTGAAGAGTATATGATAGATCAACTTATATTTTCAGTCTCTAGAATTTTTCAGTTTCATATTTCAGTATGAAATTGTATCCGAATTAGTGCAGGCATTTGGTTGCATTTTACAATTGTAGGTTGCAGTGTGCAGTAGCAGAGTATTCAAATGAAAACACTGATCCATGGGGATTGGTTATATTTCTACATAAGATGGAAAATCAGTGGTTGATGGTTTTATGGTATGACTCCATGCCCAACACTAAAGGCAACTGGTCTACTAGTTCTCAACATCCCACAGAGGGAAGCAGTCCCCATTGGAGTCAATGTTGTAACATGATTAGTTTTGATAATTTAAATTTTCTGATATGATAGGTTTTAGTAGTTTAGAAATAATAAATGGGTCTGAAAGAGTAAATGCACCCTCAAAATGTAAATTTAAGTTTCATTAGCTGGTTGATTTAGTTAATCATGCATTTAAACATGATTAAATGATGTAATAAAGTAAATTCAAACATGGTTTACAAATAGATGAGAATTGTTTTTCCAAACATAAAAGAGGTTTTTGTTTCTAACATCCTCTTTTACAAAAACCTCTCATTTTTCTAACATCTATTATGATTTGGGAGATGCTAATGATTCTTTAAAGGCATATTTTCCAGAAATTTCCTGTTTCAGTCACCTTTTTGCAGAGCATATTTTGGATAATAAGAAATGAATTGTGGTAAATTGGAGGAGGTTTTTGTTCCTTAGATTATAATATACAAAACCTCTCTCGATTTTTTAACAAAGGTTATGGTTTGTGAGATTGAGATGAATCTTTTCAGGCATGTTTTCATGAAGTTTCTTGTTTTTAGCCAATATTTTAAAATTCCATTTACGAGCAGGTGGAAATGAATTTTCAAAAGATGAAAGAGGTTTTTGTTGCCAAAATCATAATTTACAAAAACCTCTCTCAAGTTTCTAATGACTATTACTGTTTGGGAGAAAGAAAGGTATTACATGACCATGTTTTTCAAAATTTCGGGTAGAAAAAGCTCAAAGACAGTTAGTGACTTGGAGGCCACCTCATCAAATATGAGTTGTAATAAAATTTGAATTACTCTTATTTATCAACATAAATATTCAAGGATAATACTAGAACTCTTCAAATAGTTTTAGTTGCCTTTATTTGTGTTCTATTTTTGTAATACAATTTTCAGATATTTGTAATAGCTCTTGATATTTTTATCAAGATATTTTGTGAGGAAATTGTATAAATACTTCATCAATTGAAGTAATATGTGTGGGATTTTGATGCCAAGGCTCTTAACTTTGTAATAGCTTCTCTTATAGGATTTCTAATGAAAGCCTTCCAGCTCCAATTTGACAGAATTTTTTGTTTTCTAGTATGTCTTTCTAGTGTTTCATATCTTATTTCTACACATGTTAAAAGTATTTATAGGAAGATCTGGGTAATTATATATTAAGTATTAGTCTATTCTTAAATCCCCTGCAAAATCATAACCTTTTGAAAGAGATTAGCTTATTGGACTATTTTTCCAAGATAATTCCTCTTTGATTAGTTTTTTCTTTATGCCTTCTGATAGCCGTTAAAAGATATTAGCTTATTGGACTATTTATCTAAAATAGCTCCTCTTAGAATTGGTTTTAGTTTGACCTTCTTGAATACTCTGCAATTTTTTTTGTTGGGCTGTAGAAATCTCTTACACGCATCCAAATTTCCCTAGTTGTTAAGAAGTATGTATGATTTCTTAATTATTAGGAATCTCCTTACATTCTTCTATCATAATCCTTGAAAATCTAAGTCATTCTATTAGGCTGGAAGCTGACACATTCTGAAGGGACCCCGTGAGAGAGGCCTTTAATCATGGATATGGATTGTCATTGATTGCCAACCACCCCCAATTAAAACCATAAATTTGGCCATTGTGCTTCAAAGGTTGTTGTTCAATGGCAAGTGAACAACGTTAAACAAAGCCCCGTAACTTCTAAGGGAGCCCCCTCTAGTTCAAGGGCTAGCTTGAACCTAAAGGTTAGTTAAGTTGGTTTCCTGGTGTAGTTTTTGCAGCCAACAACTGCCTACAGGAAGCAGGTACAACAGATTCCATAGGGTATTTTCATACGTGTAAGAGGCTTTTAATGTGTAAAACTCATACTAACATGGCACATTTCGATCTGCCTAGTAATTTTGGCTAAGTGATCATTTTTGTGTGATAACAACAATTGTTCATGGGTTATAGGAGCTAAACATTTATGCTTACATGTTTTAAACCTTCTCTAAAGATTTAATAGAATGGTACATGTTTCATACTAGACTGTAACATAATTTTATATGTGCTCTCTATAGTATTGGTGCATAGAATTCTCTCTTTTTGGATTTTGAGTGCACTCCTAATAGCTCTAAACTATAATCTAGGCATAGCGTTTTAAACCATAATCAAGCTTATTACTAGCAAAGTGGATGAATTTTCCCGTAAGGTTTCCAGTTACTTCCAAAACCTCCTTATTCCATAGATGGACCAACAAATTTGGAAGTCTAACCCTAATTAAGGCTGTCGACATTGAAATTGTATGCCATGTTCTTGAAAAAAACAATGAAAACCCCCTTAAAACATAAGGTTACTAAAATATTTTTTTCCCATTAATGAGGTCACAATGATGAAATGACCATATTTACTTTTTATTAAAACATGCCCTCAAACAAAAGGCTGGAAATACCTCACACTAAATTGGTCTTTTCGCCCCATAATTCAAATTGGTCTCTTTGTCTCTTTGGTCTAAAGAGTGGAAGAAACAAGCATATAAAAAAACCATCATAGATAAACAATAGAGATTGGGTTAAAAAATAAAATCCTTAAGAGACATACCAAGACATTGTGGAGTCAATCCCTCCTTTGAAATGGACATGCGATCATTGTCTCCCTTGATGAGTCTACTTCTTTGTGCACTCGCCTTACTAATAGGTGGGGTCAATCCAATTAAATTTTCAATTGGTTTCTCCTTTGTACACTGTCATTACTGATAATGAAAGGTTGGATTCATCTAACACAAATTTCAACAAATTTCTCCTTTATGCATTGTACTTACTGACATGTTGGGTTAATCAATGTAGAGGTCATAAGGTTCACAAGTGTGTTTATTTGGTTAGAGGATTTGGCACCAAAATATTTTGTATGCTTTTATTTATTTATTTTATGTGATATATTTTATATTTATATTTATATATAACATGTGTTATGCAGTTACATAAATCCCCCCTAACCCCCTAACCAGTAAATAACATGCTCAATATGGGTTAGGAGGTTATAAATTGGCAGGTTAAGAGAGAAATCAAGGTCATTAACTTGCAACCAACTAATGATACATACCAAATGGCATTAAACTTAATAAAACATAATTAACCCATATAAGAAATATTTTAAAGAGAATAAATCATATAAAATATGCAATCACATAGCTCCTACACTTCAACAATTCAATATTGTTGATATTCTTCTTTGTCCAACTCCACAACAATATCATCCATCTCAGAATAGATGTTGAAAGGATTGAATATAGAAACATCATCATCAATTCCATTTTCAATAATTTCATCATAAATATCATCATCAAGAAAATTTTCATCTATAAGTAGCTCATCTTCTTCTACTTCTTCCTCCAACACATCTAATTGCTCCATCTCTATATAATTTTCTTCTTCAATATCATATTCTTCCACTACATTATACTTCACTAGCCTTCCTGTTTGATCGTATCTAACAATGTATGACCAACTTGCTTTATTTAAAACCTCTGGGTAAGAGACCTACTAATATTAGCTTGGAAGAACATAAGGCTCTATACTTAGCTTAACCATCCTTGTATTAACCATGGTAAATCCATTTTCATGCTCAATAATATTTCTTTTAGTATCATGTTCATTCATTCATAACCTATGTCATTTGACCTTGAATAGGACTAATTTAAAGGATTAAAATCACACTCAAGTATATCTTCCAAATACCCATAGTATCTATTTTTAGATGTATTTAAATGCATGCAACTTCTAGAGGAAACATCAACGACCTAAAATATTGTAGTTATCCCACAGTAAGAGGTTTTCTTATTGGAATTGAACTTTTTGATGTGAAATTCATGTTCACTGTACCACATATCCTTGTGGTGTTTCAACTATAATATGTTGAATGCATAAAAAATGCATTGCCATTTAATACACATCTTTAGAGTTAGTAAATATTTTAAGAAAAAATAGACCATGTATATTAATATAGTGGAAAATAACTAAAAAATTTGGGTGAATATTATTGTCTTATTTATCTTTTAAACCATATGCTAAATCAATTTCCCTCTGTGTAAGATTAGTATCTTGATTACAATGAGCCTCTTTAACTAATGTAATCATACATTGCCATGATAAGTTACCATAACATTGTATACAATTTGTTTCCATATTTTTACCCAATCAATATTGTTTGCAATGTACAAATTTAGTGCATCCCGTTCTCACCCGAATGTATGAAAAAAATAACAATTCATCAATAATTAGGTACAATGGTAAAGCTTAATAATTGATGGAAGACAACAAATTCAATATATACGATATATATTAGAACAAATATTCAAATGTATTATAGATATTTAACATATAATTACCTTTCACTTTCCTCATTCTACTTTTCCCCAAAAACAACTCTCCTTCAAATTTGTTGATGGACTGGACATCCCAGATCAAAGTCACATTCATATTTGCTACTAATTTAGCAACATATTGACTAATATACACCAAGGATTAATATACCATATATCCATCTAGCATAGAACCCTCAAGACATGCTCTTTGTCCCTTCAATGATTTCAAATGACTCTCCACCATCCACATTGACCTTATCTGTACAAGTCCACACATTTTAATCTCCTCAACTTGGTGTATGTGGTATTGTTCTTACACATTAAAAAGGGTTGGAGGTAGATATTCGTGTCACACATTAACCTAGGAAATTTTCCTCCAATTGTGTATACCTTGAAAGAAAATCACACATCAATAAGTTCTACAAGTAACATTTTGAATAGATATTGTTACTTACGTCTTGTATTTTCTAAGATCATATATAACTTGTTTTATGTTATTTTCAAAGTTTTCTGGAGGAGATAGAGGTAGAATATACTATAAAAGAAAAAGTATCATTATAAACATTGGAAGTAGAACATATTGTTACAAAAAAAGTAAACAAAAAAAATACTAAAATGATGTATACCAATATATAAATGTAACAAAATAATTACCTTAATGAAGCTATGCTAGTCATGAGTTTCTACCCCTCCAAAATCACCTTTCTTCGAAAATATTGTGGGAAATGTAGTTTTCCAAATGACCACTTTTACAACATTGCTTTGTTATTTTGTAAATAAAAATGGACAACTATATTAATGTCCATCACTATTTGAATGACTTACATTTTTCATTGTATGACCGACTTCCTTAATGGCACTACAAAATTTAAAAAAAATTCCTTGTCACTCCTTTCATCTAGGATTCTCTATGTTTCGTCACATTCTTCTCAATATGAATTGTATCAAACAAATGAGCTATTTATAGGTACTAATAGTAAGACAACCTATTGAATTATAAAAAGTAACTTTTCATTCCTCATGGAACCCCATTGATGCCTTGGTGACCTTTATGAAACATAAACGAAATTATAACAATAAGTGTTAGATATAGTAAACACAATTCAATTGATATAAAAATTATAACACATTATATATGTTACATAGTCTAATTTTTCAAAGTGATGATTTCTGTTATATTCCAACTTCCATAGGTGAGGTGTCATTTTTCATGGTTTTATTCTAGTCTTTCCTTTCCAATTGAAACTTATGTTTTTCAACAGTTCAATACATATGGTTCTTAGAGAGGAAATTCCTATACTCATCAACACCTCCTTTCCTAAACTTATTGAACAACAATATTTCATGCTAGGACCAATATTAGACATATAAATTTACCCTTTGTTTAAAGACCTGCAATATATGGATTAATGTTAGTATTAATTATATACCATGGAAATATTTAAAAAAATGCATTTTATTTTCATAAGATTATATAGTATGAAAGTGCATGTTTGCATTACATACCACATAAATGTGTTAGCCTTGAAGAATAATGTATTCTACATGTAACTATTCCATGGAATTGAAATTTCTTTTACCCTATTGGTCTAGAGATGTTGTACATAGTGATGCCAACCCGTAACTTTAGTAACTCATCGGTAAGAGGATCAATGTATACATCCATATATTCAACTTGGTACTTACCTAATTGATTAAAAACAAACATAATTTCCACTGTGTGTGTGTGTGCACAAATATAAGAAATTATAATCCAGTGAACAGAACAAATGAAATTTTATGTTTGAAAGTTAACTGTAAACAAGCCCTGAAATGATCATTGCGAACATTGTGTGCTCCCTCTTTATTGATGTCCAAGGAGGAAGGTTATTGTTTATAATGAAAATAGACCAAACAGAGTAAACAAGCATGACCTCTCTAAGTGGATTGGCACCATAGCTACCAATGAAAGCCTAACATGAAGACTTTATTCTTTAAATATCTCCCATATTTCTTTGATGTTCCTAAATGTAGAACCATATATAGGCATTCAAAGAAAACCATTTTCACTTATTTTGTGTGCATCATAACCCATAAATAACGTTTTACTTTGGAACTTGAACAATCACTATAAACATGGAATTATGGGAATATAATGAAGAATATTGGGAGGAACCATTTTTGTTACTTGAACGGTTTGATATCTATTGGTTTAAAATTGTGGCAATTCCATTTGCAATGAATATTTTCGATAATATATAATATTATCATTGGGACATGCATCAATAGCTTGATAATCCATTCCAATATATTTCATAATCATAGATAATTCTTGGCATATGCAAAGAAAATTATTTGGTGATGGTAAGATAAATTCACCTAACAATATCCAACGTAAGAAATAACTAGTTAATGTTAATAATATTAGTCCTAATTATTGCATCCTTAATTTACACATTAATTAAATCTAAAAATAGAGAAAAGAAGTAGACCTTTATGTATATGTGAAAAATTATATTGCATACTTTAGGATTTGGATGAGACAAGTATTCGAAAAAACATTCAAGACCTTCAAGTTCACCAAAAACTATACAGTAGTGATACCATTTGTATTAGATCCATCATAAAGGGGTCGTTGTGACTTCTCAATCAGAGGTACATCGTGAACATCATCAAAATTTATGTATTCAAGATTTTGTGATCCATAATGAATTAAGCAAAGTCTTTTGATAGAAATCACATAAGAGAATTTTTTGGCCAACGTGTTTCAAACTAACAAGTGTGTTTCATCATCAAAGACCAGATGAAGAGGCAGACCATGGCAAAGGCTTAAATAGAGAGCAATGTAGAGACATAATTTCAAGTAACAGCTATATTTGAACAATAATATTTAAATTATGATATTAATTTATTAATATATTAAAATTCAGTAATGGCTATATTAAACGGCTAGTTTTTGAAAAAAAATATTTAAATAATATATTATTTCATTAATTTATTAAAAATATTAATAGGTAACAACTATATTAAATGGCTAGTTTATGAAAAATAATATTTAAATTAATTTATTAAAACCAAACATTACTAGTTTTTGAAAAAAATTTAAATAATGATATTAATTTATTAAAAATATTAATATGTAACGACTATATTAAACAACTAGTTTTTGAAAGATAATATTTAAATTGTGATATTACTTTATTAATTTATTAAAAACAAATATTAATAAGTCACTGGTATATTAAACAACTAGTTTCTGAGAAATAATATTTAATTTAATTAAAAAAAAAACTATGAAGAAGTTGAGACAAAAATTATAAAAAACACTCAAGATCCTAATCGTGACAAGGTCATTTGATAAGTAATTAATGGTAATAAAATAAACTAAATTAAAAGTAATTAACGGAAAAATAAATAAAATAAAACAAAAATATACACAAGTAAAAAGAAATATATAAATAAATAAAAAAAGAAATATATATATATATATATATATATATATATATATATATATATATATATATATATATATATATCCAAAGAAAAGCAATCAATAAATCAAATGGGGTCAACGATAAAATATGGGCCTCAGGACCATTAAACAAATAAAAAAAATACTAAAAGGAGTTAAGAATGAATAGGATGATAATATACATAAAAACACGAAGGATCAAGAAAATAAACTCTAATGAAGAATAAATCAACAACAAATACTATAAAAAGGACGCAAATACCTACATAGATAAAGAAACAAACAAAATAAATCCCAAAAAGACGCCTAAAAAACTAGGAGGATAGGACAAGGACCCAACTTTTACTAATATTCCAACCATCATCTCTATTCAAATTATTGGGTCTTTTTTCAATTTCTAGGGCCTCCCTCAAAAACTAGTCATTTAATATAGCCGTTACTAAATAATATTTGTTTTAATATATTAATAAATTAATATCATAATTTAAATATTATTGTTCAAATATAGTTGTTACTTGAAATTATGTCTCTACATTGCTCTCTATTTAGGCCTTTTCCATGGTCTGCCTCTTCATCTGGTCCTGATGAAGAACCACGATTGTTGGTTTGAAACGCGTCGACCAAAAATTTCTCTTATGTGATTTCTACCAAAAGACTTTGCTTAAATCATAAAAATTGTCATCCATTTGAACAAAGGTGTCCTAGATCAATCTATTTATAACATCATTCTCAATTATATAATTAGTGTAATATTCTTCCATAAGAGTAACTTAATCTACAATATTCGCTCCATCTTCCTCATCATGCAAAATAAGATTTCTACTACCACCTAGAACATTCCCAAGTTCACATATGAAACTTCCTTTCTTTATAGTTACAAACAATCAAATAATTTTTTTTTTGTATGTACTAGATATTAAAGGTTAGAAAATTTTACGAACACAATCAATAAAAAAACATCTAATGAATAACTTACGAGAGGATGATATTCATGCCATCCTTTAGTGTGCCCATGCCCTCTACGATGTTTTTAAGCTACTAAACGTATTCTTCTATTAAATATCCTGCACTGTATGGAGGGAAATAGCATTTCCCAATCACCCTTTGCGTCCAACGCCAAAAATAACCTTTGAAGCATCCTATCGTTTTCCTCTCAAGTAATGTTATATATCATTGTATTTAACCATTACAATAACATTCAATGAATTAATATAAGTACAATATGATATATTCAACCAATTCCACACATAAAAATGCATTTCTATAGGCCAAAAAAAATAATACACATAATAGAGAAGAAGAGGATCTATGGCCTCATGGGAGAGGAATGGGAAAGGGGAACAATTTTATAATTTCCATTTCACCAAACATTTTGGGAACATGTTTCCAACATTTCATGCGAACATTTCTTTAAATTGTTCTAATCATGCATCCTCTCTACACGTTTCACACCGTGTCAAAATCTAATTTTCTAATTAGGGAGGGGAAAAATCTTGAGAAATCAAATATCACAAGTGATTTCAATGTTTGTTTATGTTCTTAAAGTTATCACTTATTTCTAATATTTTTGAGATATCCTTGTAGGCATCAAAGTGGATATACAAATGATTAAATTCCTGGAGAAGACAACCAACTTGTAGGTTAGTATTCATAATAAGTTCACCATCCTACATATAATCATAAGAATATTTTCAAACAAGCCTGACAAAAAGACATGTTAGCTAAATCATTAGTGGCTTACTTGTTGTGGCCTAGATAATAACTTTCAAAATCCTTCATAAGATATAATGCATCCATCATCAATGTTGCAGTCATGGTAGCTCTCTTAATATTGGTTTGCAATAAAAAATATAAATATATAGACAAGTGTAAAATGATCTAATACACCCTAAAAAACCTTCTTTTCTATCTAGAGGAATCATAAACTAGGTTGGGCTTGTATTTGCATGACACAGGGTTGATTCTAATTGCTACCATTATAACATCTTGGTGAACCACATGCATATCCCACATGGTAAATCACTAAATGTGAACTTTGAACCACATACTTTACATGAGACTCTATAAATTTATCATCACCATTTCAATTGTACCTCGGAGCTTATAACCTCATGTTGATGGTGTTGGAAATTTGTCAACCAAGGGGGTCTCCTCAGTATGAAGTCCCAATTAGACCTCACATTGTTTGGATTAGGAGCCCCAAATATAAATTAAGGCTAGTTTCCATAATTCCTAGGGATTTACGTTGGCTACAATTATCAACATAAGAGATTATACAAAATATCAAGTAATTTGACATTGTGAGGCATAGAATCGTATTGTATATAAGGTGATTTCAAAACTAGGAAAGAGAGAGTGAGTATCTAGGTGAAAAGTAATAATATTATCCTAAAAGTGACACACAAGAGAATGAAAGGAGAATCATTAATTAACCTACAAAGTAGTTCAACAGATAACAATAATTATAAAGACAAGTAACAACACAGATTCAATAAAATACATACCAAAACCAACGAAATAGTTCATTTTCATTAGTATGTGTTAACATAAACATACACTTCAAACACTGAAATAATAGTATCATAATAACTCACGACATATTCTTGAAAGTGCATCGGCTTTGAGAACTTCATATATTAAGAGAAACTCCCAAGATATAAATTTACAATGTTGTTGCACTGGCCCCAATAGTGGAACATTAAGTCACTACTTGCTTCTCCAAAAAAATATATTCTCTTCTATTCCAAACTAGAGAAGCCAAGGCGAAGAGTACAAGGTCTGAAGCCCCTTGCTTGAGTTATGATTGTTTATTTATAACAAATGAGGTGACTTTCCACCTCCCTTATGACTCTTGAGTTTGTTGGGTCCCTATAATACTAGTGATTACCCCATTACTATTGTAGTTATACCCCTTATTTATATTGTTGTGCCCCTATTACCCCCATGTTGTTATTTCTGTGCCCCATAGAATCCCTCCATTGTTATTTTTGTGGCTTTATATTATTATTGTTAGGTCGGTTGGATTATATTGTGACTCCTTAGACTCCTATATATAGAAAGAAGGTTTTCTCATTTGTATCATGCAAGAATTGTTCATTTATGTAATGTAAAGGAGGTTGCCCCCTCGAAGAGGCTGAATTCTAAGGCGTTGATCTATCTTTTCTATCTTTTCTTGAGCTGGTTTCATAACATTTGGTATCAAAGCTTTGGATTCTAGGGCTTCGCTGCTCCAAACAGGTCATCGTGGCATTTTCGCTATAACTTTTCTTCTGTGACGTTTCATAAGTCACAAAAAAAAACCCATTTGAGAAGAAATCGCGCTGAACCTTGGGTTCAAATTTTAGAGCTTTTCGCACGATATTTGCGGAGATATGATCTGAGGAAGTTGGTCCTTTTGCAGACTCTTGAATTACATTCAAAACAGGTGACCTGGGGAAAATCATCATAACTTTCTCTCTGGGGATCAGATTGAAATTTCGTAAGAAGGTAAAGAAAAAGGACGGACTATAGTTGCTTGTATGCATGTTTCAGATTCAAAGGTTGAAACAGTGACTCGTGGCATGTCGTACAAGTTCTCTCTACTGAACTAGTCTATAATCAAGTCACTGTGGGAGATTTCACATAACTCTTCCTTGGAGAATCCAGATTGGGTCAGACTTGTGGCATTGGAAAGAGGACACAGAAGACTACTACAGGTAGCAATTTCAGAATTGGAGGATCTGGAATTACAGAGATACATCATATTCAATATCAGGCTTCTACAAAGTGAAAAAAGGTGTGCAGTTTTAATTTTTTAATTTTTGTGTAAGCTGGGTTTGAAGGAATTCAAATGGCATAGTAAAGAATTATTATCGGTAACTGATGCCCTGAGGAAATAAAATGCAAACACCTAGTAAGGAACCTGAAAGCTCTATCATGACTCATGAAGAAGAGGAAGAAATGCTACATGATATATCAAAATTACAAGAACAAGTGCAACAAATGTCATGCTCACAAAAGTTAACAGAAGCTAAGATAAGTGGCGTGGAAGCTAAGATGAATGGCATGGAAGCTAAGATGGATAATTTGAAGATAGATTTGAACACAAATTAGAAGACAGGCATGGCAGATTTGAAGATAGATTTGAAAACAGACATGGCAGATTTGAAGACAGATTTGACAAATTTTCTACAAGAAATACTTACTAATGGTGAAAAGGTTGTAAAGGAAACTCATGATGTGAACAAAAGCAATGTTAATCATGATTCCATAGACTCTAATGTTGGATCAAAGACCCACCATATTCCAAAAATCGATATGAGGAAGTTTTATGGCAAGGATCCCGCCACATAGATATTACAGATGGAGCAGTTCTTCGATCTCAATAATGTGCAAAACATACAAAAGGTACGTATGGCAACTGTATATTTGGAACCAAATCAGTTTGTATGGTATCAATGGATTTTCTCTCGTAAAAAATTTATCACTTGGGCAATTTTTACGGAATATTTGATAGCACATTATGAAGATACAAAAAGCAACACTTTTTTTAGCCAATTGATAAGTCTCAAACAAAAGGGTTCAGTAATGGAGCACATTGAGGAGTTCCAAAAATTAAACATAAGGGTAAAAGATATTCCAGAGGAGCATAGGATTGATGTGTTCATAGGGCCTTTAAAGGAGAATATCCAACATGATGTTCGCCTTTGGGAACCTGATTCATTAGAAAAGGCATTCAGGTTAGCAAGAAAAATGGAAAGCACAATTATGGCAACCAGGAAGCATACCACTCACAACTATAAAGACGGAAGTGTGGTTGCCCCTAGTCTTCCACAGCATGTAAGGTTGACACCACAACAATTGGAAGAAAAAAGAGAAAAAGGGCTTTGTTACAGTTGTGATAGAAAATACACTAAAGGTCATAAGTGTGCTGAGAAGAAATTATTCTACATAGATTATGAAGAGGAAGAAGAAAAGGAGCAAGAAAGGTCAAAAGAAGAAGATATACTCCAGGAACAAAGCCTAGTTGAAGAACAAATAAATCCTACCATATCTTTTAATGCATTGGCGGGAATTACCACTCTTCAAACCATCAAGATAGAAGGACAAATCAAGAAGAAAAAGGTAATAGTGTTGATTGATTCAGGAAGCACCCACAATTTTATTCATTGTAGGGTAGCAAAAGAATTGAATTGCTTCCTATATCCAGCACCAGAGTGTCAAGTGATGATTGCAAATGGAGGAACAATAAATTTCTCTGGAAGGTGCCATAATATCAAGCTATCCATGGGAGAATATGTATTGACTAGCCCAATGCTTTCCATTCCAATGGGAGGTGCTGATGTTGTACTAGGAGTCCAATGGCTACAATCCTTGGGTACAATAGCTTTTAATTTTCAAGAACTTTTCATCAAATTTTCTACGGAAGGAAAGGAAGTTGAATTAAGGGGTATTGCAGGGAAACCAGGAAAGATAATCAGCTCTCTTGGTATGACAAAGCTTCTAAAAAAGGAGCAAATAGGTGTAATTGCACAATTATGCTCGCTAGATGTTTCCACATTGGAATCATCTATTTCTCCAGATCTCCAAAAAGTCCTGGACAATCATTCCAAGGTATTTGAGACTCCCAAGGGTCTCCCACCTATGCGTGATCATGATCATGCTATTCATCTGATTCCAGGAAGTGTTCCTCCAAACATCAGGCTGTACAGATATCCCTATGTCCAAAAAAGTGAAATTGAACGTATGGTTGCAGAAATGTTAGAGGTTGGTATAATTCAACCAAGTCAAAGTTCTTTCTCTGCTCCAGTAGTATTGGTGCACAAGAAGGATGGATCATGGTGCATGTGTCCGGATTATAGGGAGCTCAACAAGCTCACTATTAAAGATAAGTTCCCCATTCCTGTCATTGATGAATTACTGGATGAATTGCATGGATCAATTTACTTCACCAAGTTGGATCTTCGTTCAGGATATCATCAAATTAGAATGAAGATTGAAGACATTCCAAAAATGGCATTTAGAACTCATGAGGGTCATTATGAATTTTTGGTCATGCCTTTTGGCCTTACCAATGCACCTTCAACATTTCAAGGTTTGATGAATTCAATTTTCAAACCATTCCTTAGAAAATTTGTGTTAGTATTTTTTGATGATATACTAATCTACAGCAAGTCTTGGAAGGATCATGTTGAACATGTTGACAAGGTGCTACAACTATTGGAGGAGAAACAATTATATGCAAAAAGATCCAAATGTTTCTTTGGAGTCCAGGAGGTGGAATATTTGGGTCATATTGTATCTCATGAAGGAGTTAAGGTAGACCCTAGCAAAATTAAAGCCATTAAGGAATGGAAAATCCCCACATCCATAAAGCATCTGCGAGGATTTCTTGGGTTGACAGGGTATTATCGCAAGTTTGTTAAGAATTATGGGAGAATAGCAGCACCTCTAACAACATTATTGAAGAAAGATGCATTTTCATGGACTCCGGAAGCAACAAAGGCCTTTGAACATCTTAAAGAGGCAATGTGCCAAGCACCGGTCTTAGCTACACCGGACTTCACAAAAACCTTTATTGTGGAATGTGATGCTTCAGGAAATGGAATTGGTGTTGTTCTAATGCAAGATGAAAGACCCATTGCTTTTGAAAGTCGTCCAATCAAGGGAAAGTTTTTAAGCAAAGCTATTTATGAGAAGGAAATGTTGGCAATACTCCATGCACTTAAGAAATGGCGACCCTACCTAATGGGAAGACACTTCAAGGTAAAAACGGATCATGATAGCCTTAAATACTTTTTAGAACAAAGATTATCCTCTGAAGAGCAACAAAAGTGGGTCACAAAGATGTTGGGTTATGACTTTGAAATCATCTACAAAAAAGGGAAGCAAAATGTGGTGGCAGATGCACTCTCAAGAAAGGATGAGGATGTGGAAGCATTGTTGTGCGCCATTTCTATTATCCAACCAGATTGGATAAACGAAGCAAGGGAGGAATGGAAGAATGACGAAGAAGTGTGGGCACTTATTCGAAAGCTACAACAAGATTCCAGTACGTCTGATACATTTAGCTGGCAAAATGATTCGTTATGGTACAAAGATCGCTTATACCTCTGTAAGAATTCCCAGCTAAAACAAAAGATTCTTATGGAATTGCACACTTCTCCCTTAGGAGGGCACTCAGGATTTTTAAAAACTTACCACAGGGTTAAGAAGGAATTTTTTTGGGATGGCCTTAAATCAGATATTCAAAAGTTTGTGGTGGAATGTTTGGTTTGCCAACAAAATAAAGTTGAAACAATTAAGACACCAGGTCTATTACAACCTTTATCCATTCCAAGCCAACGTTGGGAGGAGGTTTCAATGGATTTTATCACAGGTTTACCCAAGTCTGAGGGAAAGAGTGTCATCATGGTGGTAGTTGACAGACTTACCAAGTATGCACACTTTTGTGCATTATCACATCCATTTAAAGCCAGTACAGTTTCTACTGCATTTATGGAAACAATTCAAAAGCTACATGGAAACCCAAAGATTATTGTAAGTGACAGAGATCCCATTTTCACTGGAAATTTTTGGACAGAATTATTTTCTTGTCTTGGTACTCAGTTAGCTCATAGCTCATCTTATCATCCTCAATCTGATGGGCAAACTGAGATAGTAAACAAATGTTTGGAAGGATATCTTCGTTGCTTTGTATCTGATAAACAGACACAATGGGTCAAATGGTTGCCTCTGGCTGAATGGTGGTATAACACTTCCTTCCATACAACAACAAAAATGACCCCATTTATGGCACTTTATGGGTATCAACCACCATCCATCACATCATATTTAAGAGAAAATTCTAAGGTTCAGGCAGTGGAACATCACATCGAACATCAACAACAAGTCCTCCAACTCTTAAAGGATAACCTCGTGTTGGCACAAAATAGAATGAAACAACAGGCAGATCAACATCGCAGTGAAAGAAGTTTTGATGTAGGTGATTGGGTATTCCTACGGCTACAACCATATAAGCAAATGTCCCTAAAGCAAGCTAAGAAGGATAATAAATTATCACCAAAGTATTATGGTCCGTACAAGGTGTTGCAAAAGATTGGTACTATGGCATACAAATTGGAGCTTCCTGCAGCTTCTCGATTGCACCCAGTTTTCCATGTTTCATGTTTAAAGAAGGTTATAGGCGACAAGCTCCCAGTTCAAACAATATTGCCAGAACTTGACGAGGAAGGAAAAATTATATTGGAACCAGAAGCAGTCACAGAAACAAGAACTCGACAGCTACGAAATCGATCAATTTCAGAGTATCTTATCAAGTGGAAGAACTTATCCGCTGAAGATTCCACATGGGAGGATGAGAATTTTATGCAGAAGTATCCAGAACTACTCAAGCGTTGAGGACAACACTTTTTTGAAGGAGAGGGGCATGTTGGGTCCCTATAATACTAGTGATTACCCCATTACTATTGTAGTTATACCCCTTATTTATATTGTTGTGCCCCTATTACCCCCATGTTGTTATTTCTATGCCCCATAGAATCCCTCTATTGTTATTTTTGTGGCTTTATATTATTATTGTTAGGTCGGCTGGATTATATTGTGACTCCTTAGACTCCTATATATAGAAAGAAGGTTTTCTCATTTGTATCATGCAAGAATTGTTCATTTATGTAATGTAAAGGAGGTTGCCCCCTCGAAGAGGCTGAATTCTAAGGCGTTGATCTATCTTTTCTATATTTTCTTGAGCTGGTTTCATAACAAAGTTTCTACTATGAATTTCAAAATTCCTACATGAACTTTGAGCTTTTGCATGACTTTAGAACTTTCTAGTGACTTTTCACATCCCATGTGGGACCATTGAGCTTCCACACATTTATATTTTTTCTTTTGGAAAATTACATAATTACATCCACAAATGATGTGGCAAAATACAATAACACATAAGACTCTTATAGTGACACTTGGAGAAATCATGATTTGGAAATCATGACGTGGAACTTCATTGCAATGTGTCAATGTCAATCTCTTCTCTTTGTTGGTATGACTTTGAATTCTTCATGATGGATCTCTACATATGCTTCATATTCACCCTCCAAAGGGTCTAGGTGAGTGTTGGAACCTTCCAAGACAACATGAGTTACCATGTATTTTCATTGGTCCAAGATTATTTCATGTACTTGATTATGGTTCTTTATTTTTCTCCTTGTTTGCAAGTCCTCCCTTATATCCTCTCCATGATCACCTCGCTTAAGCATCACCCTGCCATGTTGAGATGATAGTTCCTACAAACGAAGTCCACTTAATACAAGCCAACATTAGTCTGAAAACCACCTATTCTACCTATGTTAGCTCATGGAAGATGTTGACTGTGATGGGTGTGTGAAAAGGATGAGAATGAGAGGCTTCCTTGGGTGCATTGCGTAGGTACTGGGGGTAAGAGTTAATACACTATGAACTAGAAATGCGTACTACACTAAGGCAAGAGAAAGAGATATGCATGTGTGTGAAGTACCAAATATAGTGAATAGAGGCTTGAGGCTTGAAGCTACCCGAGAGAGAGAGAGAGAGAGAGAGAGAGAGAGAGAGAGAGAGAGAGAGAGAGAGAGAAGTCATTGCACAGTTCTCTGTTGCAAGGGTTCAGGCATGCCACATTATTGACTGGAACTGTGTAATGTGCAGTAAAGGAGAGGATTGACAGAGCTTCTGCATAGTGGGAAAGTACAAGAGACAAGGGCAGAGTGATTTCCGATAATGACTACACAATGCACAATGATTGAGGGATAGGCTCAGTGAATTGTGTATTTGAGGGTTTCAGTGACTTAGAGGTGACCTACTAATCACTAGAACTACACAATGCGTAGTGAGAGGCCCACCAGATGAAGGGATTTGCGCAGTTGGGAACATTAGAGAGATAAAGAGACAAGGTTGCACACTGCAACTGCGCAATGCACAATGGTTGAAGAGGCAACTTAGGGGATTGTGCAGTTGGGCATGATAATGACACAGGGAGGCTCCATTGTCCACTGCAATGGCACAACATGAAACCTAGGGAAATATAGGACAAGTTATTACGTAGTTCATAGGGTTAAGTAGTCAAAGTGATGATCCGGACTCTAAGGATGCTAAGTGTATAGTTGAGGGAGATTGTCCTCTAGGACTGCATAGTGCGCAGTTCCAAGAGGAAAATGGTGATTCACTATGACTTAATACTACACAGTGCATAGTTCCAAGAGGAAAATAGTGCTTCACCGTGACTTAAGACTACACAATGCGCAATTCTAGGAGGGAGAAAGGTTAGCAAGTTTCAAAGATAGTGAAAACCTTGAAAATGAATAAGTGTGGGATCAGCGAGACAAGAGAGAACAAAACATGAAAATAAGTCTTGAAATAGTGATATTAGACTCAAATAACATCAACACAAGACAAAATAATTCACAATACCCAAAATAAACACGCATACCTTGAAATGATAGAAAAGAGGCACTTATTTTTAAGTGCAATAGTTGAAATGTATGCATGTGACATTTAGAATACAAGTTACAAAATAAGTGTCGATTGTAGCCAGAAAGTGTGCCAAGTTGTGGGAGAGTGTCTAGTGCATAATTATTATTATATATATGATTAGTTAATTTAGAAGAGTGCACTATAATTGCTTCTAGTGGTGCACTAAGGTGAAACACATGTAGGAGTACAAACAATTAAAAGTGACACTTGCGACAATAAGAAAAAGTAAAAATGAATCTTGAAAAAGCTAACGAAAGTGAAAGAGACACATGCTAAATAAAAGAGAAATAAAAAGAGACACTTGCGAAAAAAAAAAGCACAAACGACAAACATAAAAGTCAAAATGACACTTATGAAAGAAAAATCACACAAAAGTGACAGTTGATAAAAATCACTGGGATGGTGGTACACTTGCAACTAACAATGAGAGATACTTTCAACTGGAATTTAACATTGAATTTCCATAGGGACTGCACATTCTCTTTCTCTAAGAATTGTGAAATCACTATCACTAGAGACTATGCAGACACTTTATTTTAATACTATGCAGTCATCATCCACAAGGAACTATGCAATCGTTGTCACTATCACTGTCATCAGGATCTGTGCAATGACTATCATCTAGGATTGCAAAGTGCTTGAATTTCTAGGGTGCACATTAATTGCTAAGATTGATATAAAAGGGTTCACTTATGAATGCATCAAAGGCTAAGAATGTGTAAGCAAGTGGCTTTGAAAATTCAAATCTCAGAAGAAGGCTTAAAATATTAACCAATCATGAAGTGAATATTATAAGCTTGAAACGAAAGATTGTAAGATTGCAAGGAGGCTCCAAAATTCAAGTGGAGGAAAAATTTTGGAGGTTGTTTATCGTAGTGACAACACTTGGTGACACACTAGAAGAAATCTAGCTTCTTTGCTTAGGTCTACCTTTGAGCACAAAATCTTATTCTTTTAGGAAGTATTGATTCACCATGTGAATTATGTCAGCTTCCCCATTTATCCTAGTTATAGGTGTAGTGTCTCTTATTCCCTTTCATGGCTAAACACATTTACAAGGCTTACCATATCTCAATTTTTTTCGATCCGAGAGGAGGATATTATATATTTTTGACTTTGAAATGATTGAAGTTTTAGTTCTGTGTTTCTCCACTATGAGTAGGCATGTTCAGTACTAAGATGAAGTTACTGTAGGAACACTAGCATCGCTTCACTACCAGTGAGCATGTTCAGTACTTTGACAAAGTTGCTTGGTTCACCCCTCTGTGCAGGAAAAATTTCTCTTCTTTCACCCTTTATTGTATTTTCAATATGCGAATTGGAATTTTATCGGTGTTTATATCGCTAGGGTGGAAGAGGGATCCTAACTTATTGAGAGCAAGAGAGGTTATTCATTTAGAGACTGTTAGCTACCTCTGAAATTAATATGTTCACTCTTTAGTTTTTCTCCTTTCCCTTCTCTACTCGATTGGATCGGCAAGAAAAATACCATTTAATTACCACACCGAGTCAAAGAATGGAGATCCTAAAATAGATACAAGCATCATTGTTCTTCTTATAACTTTTGATCTGAATGAATCATATTTTTTGTCTAGACATTATTGGCTTTAAAAGGTATTTATACCCAAACAAAGAAATATATCACATATTTATCCAAACATTGTTCATCATCACAATTTCCCTTTTGAAAGCTTTACCGCATTGTCTTCTTGATCCAAACAAGAGAAATTTTCATGCACAACCTTATTAAACAAAACACGAAAGAAAAGACATGAAAAAAGAAAAGAAAAAAAAATCAAAGACTAGATGAGAAGCCAAATGTATGGTAAAAACAATGCAAAAGAAAAACTAAGATGCAACTAATCCTACTCCTAATCTAACTAGCTAAAAGGTCAGGACTAAGTGAAGTGAAATTTCTATCCACCAAAGCTTCTCCCGAATTGTAAGTAGAAAGAAACGAGCAATTAAAAACAGTATAAAGAAGTGTGAAAAAATAAAGATAACAACTTGAATATCTTGCACAATAAATTGAAGGTCTTGTTGGGTGTGTCTTATATTCCCTCCAGGATGTTGGGCGAACCTACCCATGGTTTTGTGCATAGGTTTTTCACATGGTTTTGGGCATTATGGTTTTCTACCCATGGTATTTTATAGATTTAGTCAAGGGAACTACAATTATGTTCTAATCTAGGGTTAATGGATTGGGGTCACAACAAGAAAAAAGGACATTGGTGAGGGTAAAAAAATGTCACTATAAGCTCAATGGTGATGGTCAAAAGAGCCTTTGTCACCGAAAACTAAACATCAAGAAAGGTGGTGTCGCCAAAAGTATTGGTTTTGTGGTGACATTCAAGACCCATCACCAATAATGATTTATAATGATGGATAGTTACCATTACCATTTCATATGAGAAACGATGATGGATCTTAGCCTCTGTCACCAAAAAATTGAACGTCACCAAAGGTGGTGTCATGAAAACTATAGGTGTTGTGGTGACATTCAAGGTCTGTCATGAATAATGATTTTAATGACAAATAGTGATCGTCACTATTTCATATGAACAATGATTTCTTGTGATGGACCTTTCATAACCGTCACCATTGATGCATATATATGGTGATGTTCATTGACCATCACCATTTAATATTTTGGTGATGGTCGAAAAATGTCACCATAAGCTCATTGGTGACGGTCAAAATAACCTTTGTCACCAAAAGCATAGGTGTTGTGGTGATGTCCAAGGTATATTATGAATAATGATTATAATGACAAATAGTGACTATCACCATTTCATATGAACAACAGTGATTTACAGTGATGGGCCTTTCATGGTCGTCACTATTGATGCATATGTATGGTGGCATTGGTTGACCATCACCATTTCATATTTTGGTGACGGTCAAAAAATGTCACCATAAGTTCATTAGTGATGGTCAAAAGAGTATTCATCACCAAAAACTAATCGTCACCATTCTATATAAATATTAGGGCACGATGGAATCAAACCACCAACCTCCTGCTTGTAAAGCAGGTGATCTTCCATTGAGCTAGCACCCTTTAAATATTTAGACATTACAAAATTAGACCTTGAAACTTTATAAATTGTAAATTCTACAACTTTCAATAAATTACAAAACTTTTTAAAGTCTTGGCAAATGTTTTACTAAACAAGAGCTACCTGATTGCAATGCCACTTCTTTTGTGGTTGTTGTGGCTCTTGTGGAAACATAGAATATCAAAAACTACTATCATGTTAAATCTTTTAATTATTTCAAACTCATCACATCATCTAGGTTTTCTATTCTATTTGAAAGACTAACATTACAAGACTACATAAGATTAATACATATGTTATTTTCTTCCTAGATGGCTGACCTGAGAACTATATCAAGTTGGCGATAAAAATTAAATGTAGAGACTAATAATATTACCTTATACAACACATAATTCACAATACAATATAAATTAAATATAGACACAACATTATTCTATACATTGAAAATTCTGATTAGGAAGAAAATAGCTTGAAAGAATGAGTTTTTGTAATACCTCTTGACACAAACATATATATATATATATATATATATATATATATATATATATATATATATATATATATATATGCAAAAGAACCTCCATGTTTTCCATACTTTATATCAAAGTGAAACTCTGATATGATATTTGCATGTAAGTATAACTTTAGAAATAGAAAACATTAACAATGTAAGCTCTGATATTGCTTCATTGAGAATTAAAATATTTCCATCGAGTGAGGATATTTCATGCCACTAACATCCCCAAAAATTTAGCAACAAACATGACAAAATTTTGAGTAGCACCTGTTGCACCTATCTATCTCAAATATATATCTCTTAGTGGTTCATAATGTTCAATGTAATATAGTTAAACACATGTGCAATGATCATGAGTCACCATCAGCGAAAATAACCCAACAAAATTTTACTAAGAATCCTGGTGGAATTGGGTAGTTTGTTGAAAAAACTATTGTTGACTAGTAGTCAGATGCGTAATCCTCAGAGGTATACTTATTGGAATCTTCTAGTTCATACAAGTAGTCCTCATATGAAAATTCAATAGCCTGTAGTACAACTATTTCATAATCATCTTACAAGTTATCATAAGAATAAGATGGTCATAAAAGGTGAATGTAGAAGCTTTAAAATATGTTAAACCAACCATGCCAATTTTTCCAACTTCTTTTGAGTCAACCTCTTCATTAGTCTACAAAATATATAGAATACAAATGAATTTTCTATGGTCCCAAAAGATCAACAAAAGAGAGATCACTGAGCATGAAATTTTATAATGATCATATAACAACAAAACTTGAATGCATAATATTCAAATTCAAACATAATATAAGCAAACTAGTCAGACTTCTTCAAGATATTTAACCATGGAAATTTTATATTCCATATTTAATGTATGAGCCTTTGTAAAGTAAGGTTTTTTATCCTATCATCATAAACCAATGAAATCATTAGAGAATCCCATCAAACCATGCCAAAATTGGGAAATAAAATGAGACCTATTATTTACCAAAAGCCACTTATCTCTTTAAACCCTAAATGTTGAAAGAATACACCAATGTCCACCCAAAAAAACAAAAAAATAAAAACAAACTTTATTCAGGTGAAGGTGGTTTTTTTTAATCGGGATAATTGGTAGACCTAGTACTTCTCACTGAGAAGCCTTGGATCAAGTCAATGAGACTGCCACTAAACTTTTGAACCTAGAGCCACTACCCACAAGCCTATCTAAACAGATAAACTAAGTTTGAACCTGAGTGAGGAAGCCCTATATTGGTTGGAAAGAACCTTGAATTTTATTCAATTGAAGGTTATTATTCAAAATCCACACAATGATAAAGACTTTATATGTGAAAGTTATCCATGAAAATGTTTTAGTCGATGTCTATATTATGATCACCAATAAAAGCAATCAATCCTTTTCATCATAGGCCTTTAATTTTGGACATCATTCTAATAGGCATTGAATGTCATAAATTGGTTTTGTATAACACTGAATATCATTCACAAATCACTTTAAAAGAGACTTAAAAGGGAACCAAACAACACCCAAACCAAAATCCAACCATTAAAAATAAAAATTTTGCAACCATTCTTTCAAAGTGTACCCTTACCTCTTCTATCATTGACTTCCATTTATCAAATCCTTGTCTATTAACCTACATGAAATAGTTCATACTTCAATTCCTACTGATTCACTTCACACATGCAAAACAAGACCATGTTTACCATAGCTTCTCTGTATATAAATGACATATCACACAACAAAATGATAACTTATAACTATGGGTTTTGAATCTAGCATACCCCTTTGGCATCAACATTATCCTCTTTGTATTTTTTTCTAAACTCCTCCCTGCCATGACAAATTTTGTAAGCAAGAAAACATGGATTTTATTTAAAGAGTAAAAAATAATACAATTCATTGAGGAATCTAGGTATTCATGCTTTTATGTGTGCAGATGCATATGCCTTCACGTCGCAGGAATATAATGCCCAATAGAGGTATGCTAAGTTCGAAATTAAGGACCTCAACATTGCAATGTGTAAACTTCAATATATATTTTGACAATTGGTAAATCATACATAAAACAATTATAATATAATTTTTCCCATAACAACAGCAGAAATTACAAACTTGAAGATTAAACCATTCTAACTAATTGATTCAATTTTGAAAATTCTTATGGAAAGATTCATATTCCCAAAATTGTAAAATAACTAAATCAAAATCGATTTTATTACAAGAATTGCACAATATTGTAGTTTTATTTCTTAATTCTCCACCAACTATCGAATATAATAGCTTAACTTAAATTGGTTGCAAATTCTAGGAATCTGACAGATAGGAGTGAAGTCAATTGTTTGACCTCATTCTTGTTTGTTAGATTCTGAAATATTCCTAGAATCAGGAATCTAGCTAAAATTTCTAAATACAATAGAAATGCACTTCCATATGTTTTTTCCACTCCTTAAAAAAAATTATTATTTGTGAGTTTTGAAATTCTCCACTTATCCTTGTGAATTGTAGTACTACACTTTTTTGTGACTTGCAAGTATACTCCTCTACCAAACTATATTACAAACTACAATGATTGTTACCTTATATTTTGTTTTAGTAGAGGAAAGAAATTCTTTCATTGGTCTCTGATGATAAGATAAAATACCTTACTCAGTGACCAAAGATATATACCTTTTAAGTTAGAAAGCCTCTCACATACCATATAATGTGATTTATTCTAACCTCGAAAGTACCCTTCACATATGTCAAAATTATCTTTATTATCACTCAAGAATCAACCTTGGTAGTTGTAATAAATTTAGAAATGTGATATGCTAAAATCCCATATAATGGTTGTCAGATAAATCAAACTCCATATCAATTTTTAATCCAAAGATGAATTTGTTAGTTTAAAGTAAAATGTGGTTAATAACTTCATGTCAACTTCTATAGGTGTAGATGTTGCCTTGCAACCAACCATCTTAATTTTTTCTAACAAACTTTTAACATAATTTGTGTGTAATGCACACTAGAGAAATTTGAGAACTAAAATATTACACAACAACAAGTTAAGGCTTAGGAGTGTTCTTTAGGATAAGTTGTTTCCCAGATCCCTTCTTTGGATGAATCTGCAACCACATAGAAGGTTATTGGTTCCCAAACTAAATTTGTTGCCCTAAAACTACCTCACCAAAATTTTGTGCCAAAGTACTACTCCATTGTTGCCCTAAACTAGCCTTATCAAGTTTACGCTACAACCAAAGAACTGTCTGTAGCCCAAAATATTGTTTTTGTTGCCCTAAACTATCTTAGACAAACTGTGGTGCCACTGAATTGTTCCTCATATTAATCACTCCATAAAAACCCTTCCTTGCTTTCCAAATCAGATGAAAGGTGCCTCACAAAATTAGGCCAAACAAATTATAGAGAGAGAAGAGAGATTGGCTAGGGTAGGATATTTCACCACTGAACTAATCAAAGAAAGAAGGGATCTTAAACCCTCAGAGCCTTAGCTCATAAATCAGACAGATTCACAATCCATGATGAGAGAAATTATTCTCCTCTCTCTTATTTATAGATTCCCTTTAGGGTATCTTTTCCTAAATTTAATTTACGGGGTTAACAAATTTCCGTCCATTTTGCCCCAATTATGGCTTCTTTCACAAGTTTTCCTTCAATTACCCTAATTTTTCCAATGTTAACCCAAAACATTGAATAATGGGTTCCCCCCTTTATAATTGACTGTAGTCTATGGGGTTGGATAGGCTACCTTGTCCTCCCTTAGGAAATTAATTAGAAGAGAACAATACAGACCCTAAAGTGGGGGCCTAACTTGTTGCTCATGCATTTTTCTACAAAAATCAGACTTACAAGTCCAAAATGGTGGGAAAAAGCATTGTTTATAGTCATATATCTGTTGCACTAAAAATTGTCACCTTGACATTCTGCTATCTATGTGAGTTCAATACCACTCATACTTTCCTCATCTGCAAGTCTAAAACATCAGTTCCTCATATCAAGTTTGGAAAATAAGAGAAAAGCTCTGAAAAGTCTTTAAAACTTTGGTTCCGCACTTTCTCTTTGTCTTACCTGCGGTTCCGCACCTAATGGTCATGTCTCCTATGCACCTGACCGCATTGTTTCTGTGTTAAAGGTGTGGACCCCTGTAAAAGTTAAAAAGGCGTGAGTATACTCTGAAAGAACTCACTTTTAGTTATTTCTAGAAGCTTCTAGAAGGAATCTTGAGGTGGCAAGTTCACTCTTTTAAGGTTCATGTAACCCATACCTTATGGAGCTAATCCCTTGATGTGATGAGCTTATCCCTTTGAAGGAGCATTCTATCCCTTCATAGGTGGACCAGTAACCTCCTCCTCTACACTATAAAAAGAAGCATTGGACTGGTTACCTAGAACTTAGAAGCTTAGTATTTTTTGAGGTAAAATGCTGCTAGAACTTACTCCTCCTTAATTGAATTTTTATGAGGAGAGGTTACATACCTCTATGTATCTCATTTTGAAGAGTGCAAGACTTGTCAAAGTAAAGGAAATTCCTGTTTCGGACCCCAGGAAGAACTTGTTCAACATCAAGGCTGAAAAGGTTGTAAAGTTCTTCTACTATTCAAAGTTAATACAAATATATTTGTTTTTTCTCAATAAGTTGTTAATTCATGATTTATTTTATGGATTCCTTGATCACCATAATAGACATGATTTATAATATTTGCTATGCAGGTTCTATTTAATGTTTGATTGTTTGTGATTGCAGGTCTTTGAAGGTAACTCTTTCGAACGATTGGAGGATGATTACTACGAACAAGCACTGGATCTAAGGTAGGATCTTAACACCTTTGTAGTATTTACTTATAAATCACATATGTCTAGAGAAAGATAGGTTTTTTTGTCTGTTTGTTGCTAGACTATCTTCTGATACTAGGGAGATTGGTCTAGTCCACAAGATCGATTTATCTGGCCAACAATATCGAGGGAATAATCAATGTTAATCATTCTCCTAATTGGTAAGGGATATATTACGCTCAATTTAGTGCATTCGCCAGGCTTATTTCACTATTTTATTGAGTCCTCATTGCAATTTGTTGTTGTAGAATATCATTTTCAAGTTTTGTAATCATCTAAACTAACTCTTAATCCCATCATGCAATAAATATTTATAGGCACCGGTCTATTAATATTGTGGTAGTGTAACACCCTCCTCCCACATGCACTCAAGTAACCATGCCAACGGGGTAAACATGAGAGGAGAGGCTACTATGATCATATTTGACCTCCTATGTGACTTTAAGGAGGTGGAATCAGTGGAAAAATCATACACATTCGTCCAACATCATCAAAAAAACCCTCAGGAGACAAGTCAACCACTTAGACAGCTTGTCCCTAGGTCCCACTGTTGTTCTGGATCTCTTAGGCCATAGTCTCTCTCATGCTATGGGCAAGGGAGCGACAAAAAACCTAAATTCACTCTCACAAGATTGACTGCTAGTGACCAAGGACCAAAATTTCCAGTTCTGTGCTAGCAACCTCGCGATTTAAGCCACTTTTTTAGGCCTAGAGCCCAGGCCACTTCCCATAATGGAGTGTTACCTTAAAATCATTAAAAATACAGGGGAAAAATGATGCAAAGGTAATAAGTTGAACAAGAGCATAACGAGACCCCTACTAGCCATGCCAAGCATTTTGTCAAACATATCATCAACATGTAACTTACCGACATAAACAACAGAATTAAGTGTAGGGATCTCATACTTATTTGAGAATCGCTATGAACCATTGTTCCCTCATGTCATTTGCTGCATTATCATCTATTAGGCCATAGATACATTATCCATTAATTAACAAGTAAAAACATGCTAAGAGCCATACATAGATGTTGTCATAAAAGATACATATAACTAGCATAATAGGAACATAAATACCATAAACATATCAGCCATCAAAATTGACATATACATGAATACATTTGCACATCGAAATCAAGGGAATGAATTTCTCATTAAAGAATGCAATGAACCAACCAGAGATGGGACAACTACGTTGCACCCAACCATAGAATGGTTGATCCAAATCCCTCTTCATCCATTCACCCCCATGTCATATTCCAAGCATGAATGTGGGACTCAAACCAAAAGAACCAACCAAGGCATACCGAGGCTAAACCACCTCACCATCATCAACAGAAACCAGGGTTTACCATAATCCATTCTAGATCACTATGCCAACACAATGAACACATCATAATAGGATTTACCATGCTCTCCACTTGATCACTAGGCCAAATAAGCATGGATGCCACTGTATTTCTCCACCTACACCGTGAGGAATTTCCTGTCTCCTAGTCTCTCAAGTTTTACCGCAATCCAAACTAAGATCACTAAGCCCTAAACCAAGACCCACTCTCCAAGCTTTATCGCATATCCAAAACCCGAGATACTAGGCCCAACAGAGAGAAAACCACCTCTTGGCTTTACCATATATCTTGCCATTCACTGTCAAGGATTCCTAGGCTATCTGAGGAAACAAAAAATCCATCTTTACCGCGACCCATAATCTAACTTTGGGGTTACTAGGCCACGTGTTCTATCATTTCAGAGATCCACCTCACTCAACTTTGAATCCATCTGGAAATCCACCTCATCAAAAAGATGAGAACCCCATCACACCATGGCTATCTGGAAATGGAAAGTCTAGGTTGAAAACAATGTTACACCTGGCAAAATCCATGCCATGATAGAAAAGAAACACATGTAATACCATGCATGCCAACTCCAACAAGGAAAATACACATGCAATTTGATACCTGCAATGAATCATGTTGTAGCTTCTTGATCCTACCTTTCCCTACTTGATCTTTACTTCCTCTTGCATTCTTTGCCTTTCTTGCTCTAATGCCAAAATTCCTCCAAGAAACTCTAAGTGTCCAAGATTATGAGAGAGAGAAATAATAATGAGAGAGCTCCAAAACTCAAGTGACAAAAGGTTACCAACTAAACCTCAGAAGCCTTTTTATGAATGAGGCCTCTATTTTCTTCATTTTCCGTTATTTTACTTCAATTTTCTCCTCACATGAAACCTATGACCTTTCACCTCCCTTTTCTCCTAATTTCCATTATTTTCATAAATAAATGTGCCAAAATGCCATTTTTCCTTTCCAAATCCTTAGTCATTTCCTTTTCCAATTTCCTTAGCCATAAACAACCAAATGAACACCCCCTAGGATGTCCTAACCAACATTCATCTTGGAATAAGTGTCCCATGAACCGTGGTTATTGTTTTTGACTTTTATTACATGGAATTTTCACCAAGGATGTTACAGAACCCTCCCCGTGGGGGACACCATCTCCGGTGTTCAATCACACATATACCTCAACAACCTGCTGAAAGAAAACATACTACTCATGGAGCTTTATAACACATCTCCTTGTAGTATTTACAATGAAAAACCTGCTTAAGACATGACAACATGATAACATACCACATAGTGGAGACTTATAACACGACTCATTACAATATTTACAATGATCATCCTGCTGAGTGCCAACCCACATGCCATCATAACATCATGATAACATAACCACATGATAGCATAATAACATGACAACATAATCATAATCACATAACACCCATACTAGATAGTGGAGCTTTATAACATAACTCGTGGCAGTATTTACATCCATACACATATGTACATATTACAACATCACCATGAATATATACCAAAACATATATCAAATCATATACCAAAACATATGTTAAAACATATACTAAACACCATACCTAAGCATATATCAAAACATTATAAAGCATATATGAAACAACCATAAATCATATACTAAGAAACCATAAATCATATACCAAACCACCATCTCGAAGTTGTCTTCCTCAACCGACAAACAAGGAAGGATACATAGCCTGCATCTGATCTTCCGTCTCCCATGTAGCTTCAATGAGCCCAAAGTGATTCCATTGCACTTTAACTTGCTTGATTTCTCATTTTTGGAGCATAAGCATCTTTTTCTGTGATATACACTGAAGCTACGAATGGAATTCTCCATATGGTTCCACCTATAATACAAACCAGTCAATCACATGATCAACATCCTTAACATACTTCTTAAGCAATGATACATGGAAGACATCATGGAATTTCACTGTCAGAGGTAGTGCAAGTTGATAGGCTACTGGCCCAATCCTCTCAATGATACTGAAGGGCCCACAAAACCATGGTGCCATCTTAGCACATGATCCTATCCACAAGGAGCTCTTCTTCATTTTCATGTGCAAGTACACATGTTTCCCAGCCTAGAACTCAAACAATCTGTTTCTATCTGCATAACTCTTTTTCCTATACTGTGTTGCCTTTAGATTCTTCTTGATAACATAAATCTCATGTTCCATGTCTACCAACATATTTGGTCCAATCAATACCCTGCTAACTGGATCACTCCAACTGATGGGGGTGTTACATCTCTGCCCATACAATGCCTCAAAAGGACTCATCCTCAATGACCTCTAATAACTATTATTCTCTGTTGATGCATCACATTCATCCTCAACATGTCATCTAATATCCTGTTGAACCTCTCTGCTTGTCCATCTGTCTGTAGATGATAAGTTTTGTTGAAGGCCAACTTTGTGTCCAAACCTATAAATAACTCCTTCCAAAACTTGGAAGTGAACTTCACATCCCTATCTAACACAATATTATTTGGAACACCATGCAATCTAACTACATCTCTGATGAATACCTATTCCACATCACTAGCTAAGAATGTAGACTTTACAAGAATGAAGAGTGCAACCTTTGTTAACTTGTCCACAATGACCATGATGGAATCATGATACTTCATTGTCTTAAGCAAACTTGTGATGAAATACATGGAAATTACCTCCCATTTCCACTATGGAATCATGATCAGTTGTAGCAGTCCACCTGGATGTTTACACTCTGCTTTCACTCGCTGACAGTCGAAACACCTCGCCAAAAACTCTACTACATCCCTCATCAAATTTAGCCAATAGTAGAATCTATTCACTGCTATTAGTTTCTTCTGATAACCTGGGTGACATGAATAAGGTTTCACATGAAACTCCTTCAATATCACCTTCTTGAGCTCACTTTTATCGGGTACATATATCTTGTCTCAAAACTTGACCAATCCATCCATTGTAAGACAATAATACATACCCTATGCTCCTGCACCTGTACTTATACCTTTATCTACACATGTACCCTGCTGCAACATGTGCACAATCTCCAAATACCTAACATCATGCTGACTTGCCTGCAGGGTCCTATCCTATAAGTTTGTCCCATAGGAGCTCATAGTTGCTAAGTGATGTTCCTATACCCGTCTACTGAGATCATCTGCCACCCTGTTTTCTTTACCTTTGATGTACCTGATCTCGAAATCAAACTCGTTGAACATGGAAAACCATCTAGCCTGCCTGGTGTTTAGATTCTATTGGTCAAACAAATACCTCAACCCAATATGATCACTCATCAGTACAATCCTCCTACCATGAAGATAGTGCCTCCACATCTTCAACGCATGTATGATCCTTGCTAACTCAAGATCATGTGTCGGGTAGTTCTTCTTGTTCTCGTTTAGTTTTTGGGACTCATAACATACCACCTTTCCATCCTACATAAGGACTCCACCAAGACCTCTGTTGCAAGCATCTATGTGTACCACAAACTCTTTGTTTGTATCTACAATCTTTAGCGCTGGTGCATGTGTCAACAATTTCTTAAGCTTCTCAAAGATAGCCTTACACTCCTTTTTCCGTTCAAACTTATTACCTTTCCTTTGCAATGATTCGATGGGATAACCAATCTATTTGAAGTTTCTGATCAACCTCTAATAATAGCCTACCAAACCCATGAAATATCTCACCTCATCCACACTCTTAGGAGCTACCCACTCCTTGATGGCCCTTATCTTCTCTGAATCTACTGCAATGCCTTCCTTGGAGACAACATGTCCCACACAGTGTACCTCACTCTAAAAGAAACTACACTTGTTGAGATTAGCATACAACTGATGGTCTCTCAACACTGCTGCTAAATTCTCGGTACGCTCTTCCTCATTTTTAGAATATACCAGTATATCATCAACAAACACAATAACAAACTTATCCAAATATGGATGCAACATACTATTCATCAAACACATGAATGTAGTTGGAGAATTAGTTAAGACAAATGGAACAACAACAAACTTATAATGCCCATGCCTAGTCCTAAACACAGTCTTGTAAATGTCCTCTTCTTTGATGTGTACCTGATGGTATCTGGATCTCAAGTCAATCTTTGAGAACAATAATACTCCCTTCAACTGATCAAACAAGTCATCAATCCTCAGAAAAGGGTACCTGTTCTTGATAATCACTTTGTTCAACTACCTGTAATCAATGCATAATCTTAGAGTACCATATTTCTTCTTCACAAACAATATTGGTTTTCCCCAAGGTGATACACTTGGCCTAATGTGCCCCTTGTATAACATTTCCTTCAACTGCATATTTAACTCCACTAACTCGGGTATGCTCATGCTATAAGGTGCTTTTGATGCTGGAGCTTCCCATGACACTAACTCAATATAAAAGTCTACCACCCTGTGAGGTGGAAACTCTATAATGTCCTTACTAAATACATCCATGAACTATTGTAAAACTAGGTATATTCTCAACACATATGCATCCTCAACTTCCTTACCTTTTTGACTATAAATGTGTACTATAAATAACTTACACCCTTTCCTACGACTACAATTTTTTTTGCATAGTTGTCACCATCCTAACTGATGTGGCTTTCTTATTACCTTGCAAGACTCTTTCTTTCCCATTTGTATCAAAACAATCAATGGATTTTTCATAATAGTCTACCTTGGTCCTATGAATATACAACCAATCCATGCCCAACAACATATTATATGAAACCAACAGTAATATATTCAAATGTGCTACAGTAGGCATGCCATTCAAGTCAAATGCACAAGATCTTACCTAATGGTGAACTCGTTTCTTCGTATCTATAGCCAACTGTACTAACCAAGACTCTACATGAAATTCCTTACTCAAACCACACTTATCCACCAAGTCAGGACTAACATAGCTATAATTAGATCCAGGGTCATTCAGAATAGAAATAATTTGATCACAAAGCTTACCTCCCATCTCAATGATAGATTCCTGCCTGTTGTCCATTGCTACATAGATACGTGGGATACTCTGAACAAAATCCCCAACGGTCTGTGCCTCCTTTGCACTGTATATATGAGGCCTTCCACCCTGATTATATGGACAATCTCTCTTAAGGGTCTCCTTACTACATGTCCAACACTCCAACTAACCTGTGCCCTCACCTCTATGTTGTTACGACTGATGTGACCCATGTCCCTGTCTAGCTACATTAAATCTCTTTTGCAGTGCCACATTCTCTTTCTCATCTGCATGCGAAGGCCTTGTCCTCTTAGTCTAGCATTTATGTTTACCTTTGTCCCTTCCTTTCCATCCATGTTGAGATCCATTCTTATGCTTTTATTTTTCATATAAATCTTTTATTTTCCCAATAAATTCCTCAAGTGATCGAGGCTCATCATACTCAATCCGATCTCTAAATGTTAATGGACAACCAATGACAAATATTTGAACTTTATCCTTCTCATCAATAAGATACGGTGCATACCTCAATAGCTCCAAAAACTTGGTCGTGTACTCTTCATCTGTCATCGATCCCATATTTAGCTCATAGGATTCTTTAGCCTTACTGTCGTAGTACCTCTTTGACAAGTACTTCTTCCTTAAAAGCCTCTTGAACTCCCATTAACTCAAGTCATTTATCTTGTTGTCTCTGACCTGCTTAACATATTCCCACCAAATGTCTACTTTACCTTTCATGATGAAGATCACTACTCTGGGCTTCATGTTATCTATGTAATCATGCAACTCAAAGAATTTTTTCATCTCAAATATCCAAGCCTCTGCACCTTCCAGCGTCTTCACATATCCATCAAAAGTAGATGGTTTTTCTTTCTTGAAATCATCCGGCAAGTATCCCTTATCATTCCACCTATAAGGATGATAGCGATGAAGATCGTGATGTTTATCAGAACTAGAACTAGAATAGTACCTGTACTCATCGCCCCTCCTATCCAGAGTGTCCAACAACCTACCATCTCTCCGTGTGTTAGATCTATTCGACCTGTGTCTACCAGAAGACCTACTTCCATATGCCCCATTAGTTATATCCTCATTTCCATGGTTGATATAAAGCCACCCTTGTCATTGCAATTCCGACAAACTCTCAAGAAGTATAACATTAACCTCTGATTTCTTCTCTTGTGCTTGTATGATTCCATCATTATCTGCCTTACAACTCCTTATCTCTTCCTTCAAACTTCTCAATGTAACTGCCAAATCGGAAGAGTTCCCAACACCATACTGCTCTTCGAATTCATAGGGAGAGTCTTTGTAGTCAAACATATTTCTATCCATTTGACCTCTTTCCTACACTGCATAATATGTCAAATAAACCAACTCAAAATAAATCAATGTACCTTAGCATAATTCAGGGAGGATATCTTGTCTTCACAATCAGAAAATCAATGTGATACATGTACAACATATATACATTCACAAATAATTGTATCAACATATAAGCATAATTCTAATTTGGGTCTAGTCATCAATGCAAGGCCATATAAACAATGCATGCTATGACCTCATGCATGACAACAACCTTTACTCCATTGTACACATTGCCACATGCAACCATCAACATGCATAAGCAATGCCTAATCAACTACACATACACATAAACACATGTAGTCGAACATTAGCGATCAATTCTTGTAATCAACCTACAATATTGATACATGTAATCAAATATTCAAGAATGTAACCTAACATACAAGGATTTAAGTAGGTAACATAAAATGAACATGTAAGAGACATATAATCCATATGAAACCATTCACGTACTCATGACAATAAATTTCATGAAATCAATATCAAATTCTCCATGGCAGCATTACTACAACCATAATCAATCATCAAGCCAATGCAACAAGCACACGAAATGCAAGTGTAAGAGGCACTCATGCAACTCACATGCATGCATGACCAACACACACTATGATACCACTCTATAAAACCCTCTTCCCACATCCACCCAAGTAACCATGCCAAATGGATAAACATGAGACGAGGGGATACTGTGATCAGATTCGACCTCCTATGTGACTTTAAGGAAGTGGAACCGACAGAAACATAACACATAATCATCCAACATCATCAACAGAACCCTCAAGAGACAAGTCATCCACTCAGACAGCCTGTCCCTAGGTCCAACTATTGTTCTAGATCCCTTAGGCCATAGTAGCTCTCATGCTATGACTAAGGGAGCGAACAACAACCTAAATTCACTGTCACGGGCTTTCTTGCTAATGGCCAGGGACCAAAATTTCCAGTTTTGTGCTAGCAACAATGGGATTTAAGCCACTTTTTCAGGCCCAAAGCTCATGCCACTACCCAGAGTGGAGTGATATCTTAAAATCATTAAAAATATAGGGAAACAATGATGCAAAAGAAATAATATGAACAAGACCATAACCAGATTCCTACTAGCCATGCCAAGCATTTTGCCAAATATATCATCAACATGTAACCTACAGGTGTAAACAACAAAATCAAGTGTAGGGATCTCATACTTATATGAGAATCACTATGAACCATTGTTCCCTCATGTCACTTGTTGCATTATCATATTCTAGGCCATAGATACACTATCCATTCATTTACAAGTAAAAACATGTTGAGAGCCATTGTCATAAAATATACATATAACCAACATAATAGGAACAAAAATACCATAAACATATCAGCCATCAAAATCCACACATACATCAATACATTTGCACATGGAAATCAAGGGAATGAATTTCTCATTAATGAATGCAATGGACCAATTAGAGATGGGACTATGACATTCCACCTGCCCATAGAATGGCTAACCCAAATCTCTCTTCCGCCATTAACTCCCATGCCATATTCCAAGCATGAATGTGGGACTCAAACCAAAAGAACCAACTAGGGCATACCGAGGCTAAACCACCTCACTCTCATCAATAGAAATGATGCTTTCTTGTAATCCATCTCATATTACTAGCCCAACACAATGAACACATCATAACAGGCTTTACCATGATCTCCACCCGATCACTAGGAAAAACAAGCCTAGATGCCATCATATTTCTTCACCTACACTGTGAGGATTTTTCCTGTCTCCTAGTCTCTCAAGCTTTACCATAATCCAAACCAAGATCACTAGACCCTAAACTGAGACCCACTCTCTAGGCTTTACCGCATATCCCAAACCTAGGATTACAAGGCCCAACGAAGAGAAAACAACCTCTTGTATTTATCGTATATCCCGCCATTCACTGGCAAGGATTCCTAGGCCATCTGAGGAAACACAAAATCCAGCTTTACTGCAACCCACAATCCAATTCAAGGTTTAATATGCCATGTGTTCTATCATTTCAGAGATCCACCTCACTCATCGTCGAATCCATCTAGAACCCCATCCAAAACATGAGAACCCCATCACACCATGGCTATCCGAAAATGGCAAGGCTGGGCTGAAAACAATGTTACACTTGGAAAAATCCATGCCATGATAGAAAAGAACCACATGTAATACCATGCATGCAAACTCGAGCAAGGAAAATACACATGCAATTTGATAGCTACAATGAATCTTGTTGTAGCTTCTTGATCCTGCCTTTCCCTACTTGATCTTTTCTTCCTCTTGCCTTCTTTGCCTTTCTTGCTCCAATGCCAAAATTTCTCCAAGAAACTCTAAGTTTCCAAGAGTATGAGAGAGAGAGAGAGAGAATAATGAGAGAGCTCCAAACTCAACTGAAAAAGGGTTACCAACTAATCCTCAAAAGATATTTTGTGAATGAGGCCTCTATTTTCTTCATTTTCCATGATTTTCCTTCAATTTTCTCCTCACGTGCAACCTATGACCTTTCACCTCCCTTTTCTCCTAACTTCCATTATTTTCATCAATAAATGTGCAAAAATGTCATTTTTCCTTTCCAAAACCTTATCCATTTCCTTATCCATAAATAACTAAATGAAAACCCCCTAGTATGTCCTTCCCAACATTCATCTTGGAATACGTGTCCCATCAACCGTGGTTATTGTTTTTAACTTTTATTACATGGAATTTTCACCAAGGTTGTTACAGGTAGAGTGTTTTAACAGTGTAGGGAAGCCTCCCATGGCATTTTAGGAGTTTTCCTAAAGAGTGGGGACTTGTGCTAAGCTGACAATGGGTAATTATCATGTGTGGTTCTCCTTTAACATCTTTCTAAACTTTTGGAAGGCTGATAATCTGTGTAATAATAATTCCCCCAAAAATATTTATTGACTAGGGAGATTGTCTACTCTAAAATTGCTTTGCCAGAAATCATGGTGTTGTCCCTCCATTTATGTCCCAACTCATGGGTGGAAATGTAGCGGAGATGTTGAGCTAAGCCTAATGGAGAGTACTCCTTGATTAATTTTTATGGAACGTTTGAGAATATGTTCCATTATGCCTTCATTGATTTGAATTTTGATGTTTCAAACTTTCATTTCATGTTTATTGTATTTGAATGATTTTCAATTTTTTTAAACATACTTAAGCTATCTATGGCTTAGTGATTGATCACAAAACATAAATGAAAAATGGATCTTGTGAGCATGCAAATGGTTCAGGTGTGAGTAGCATAGGTATGTTTTTTAGGGGCCAAATATACATTAAGCATACTAGAAACCTATGCATGTATTCTGAACACCAGGAAGACATCAACTAAAATAGAATTGAAGCTTTCACTACTCAACCATTGAGCAGCACCACCCATATGCAGGTATTTGGTTCCATTGTCCAAACTCAACTTCACTTTCTAGTTGTTACGCTAGCACTCCTACATTGTATTCATAACGATTGTACTCTTTATTCCCATTGACCTACTTTTTTGGTCATGTTGTAGCACTACAACTACCCTAAAAAATTTTGGCTCACATGCAAATTTCGGAACCTACCTCAGATCCTGCGATTGATTATCCTTGGTCGCTTGATTGGTAAGATGACGATTTCAAGCTCCCCTCCTCGACCTTAAGAGTTTTCCACATTCTCATCTTCATGCAACATGTATCATATTTAAGCACAGGGGTTGTTGTTTGTCATGCAAAGGGGACGTTGTTTTACTTCACGGGAATTGTGTGCATATGAGTGGTTGTCATAACATAGACATGTTTCACACTCACCTCACTCACTCACGTCACAAAGGTTGTTGCATCAAGCAAAGTATGTCTTGTGTATTCTGGATGGTCTATGTTGTGTCACTAAGTGTCCGTTTGTGATCACAATCGAGCCCTATCAATGTTTGCGTATGTTTCACGGATCTCACACTTAGCCATTTTCCCAAGCAACCTAGCCTCATCCAGCTTCTCGGAACTATGCGCTTTGTTTCTGCAACCATCAAGCTTCCTCCCTTACCTACTGAAATCTCGCAATGTGAAGAGACACAAACCTCCCTTGCCTATTGAATCCCCATAGCCCACAGATGCCCCAACCAACACTACTCTCCAGAGATGCGTAGAGTAGTGCAGCTGCACTGCACTCATAAATTGCACAGAGGTGTCTTCCCTAGACCCCTGTCCCACAGTAGTGCTTTTAACCTCAAAACTACACAGTGTTGTCCAAGTTGTCTTGTCTGTATTGCATGTAGAAATTGCGTAGATGGGCTTCCTATGGCTTCATTCCAGCAACAATCATTGTCTACTGAAATTGCGCATATCTACCTCTTAGTGACTATAGGAAAAGGTGACATGCTAAAATCTCTTCCAAGGAGTTGAGGAGAAGGACCAAGGAACTGAGTAACGGAAAATATGGACCGCATGCAAAATCTGTCAGATGCATGATCATCTTAAGGGTAAGTATGGTAAGTACGAAACATCTTTCGAAGTATACTTCTTAGTTGAGTTTACAGGACTGCTTTTCATTGTCATATCACCCTATCCTCAGTAACATGCATGTGCACAAACACGAAAAGTCATCTTATGTGTTTCTTCTACATGTATTACTTGTTTTTCACTTGTTCAACCATTTGTCGTCTTCCGCATGTTGATTACTATTTCATGCTTATGACCTCGTTCTGGTTATGTTGAAGGTTGTGTTTGAGTTGTGTTCACTATGTAAACATCTATCGCACTCACACACAATGTTGTATGCACTATCGCGTAAGTGTCGTCGCGGTCATTCAAAGATCTATCATAAGTGTCGCACTTGTCACTAGCACTGCTGATCAATCACACTGAGTATGTGTTGTCTTTATGGTTTGAGGTTTCTTGTCGTCGAGTCATGTTGAGTGTGTGTTCGCATGGTCATGTATGCACGAGTTCAGTCGATGAAACACTTAGTCATTTTGCTGAAATTATGACGACCAAATCACCCTCCAACATCCGGACCTTTGTTGAGCTGCATTGCACAGTTTCATCCCTTAGGGAACATGTACTACTACCCAGAATTGCGAGAGCTTGAGGATGTCTCCCAGGCAACCTACACTGTGCAATCCTGAAATCGACTGGACCAACTGTCGTCTAGAATAGTGTAGAAGTTCCTCAAAAATCCTTCTCAATATGCGTTGCTCGCAAGAAAATAAACCAAGCCTCCTCTTGGTCAACCAAAGAGTTTGAACATGAAGTCACCCCGAGAATCACTCCCCTCAAAATTTGCACAGAAGCTGTAGACCTTGCTCACTCCGCTGACTAAGAAAATTGTGCAGACAGGCTAGATTAACACCAAGTGCCCGTCCCTATCTCTCTCTATAAATTGGGTAGTTTTTATAGCTAGCCACCCAGATAGCCAGCCAACTGCTCACCCAGAAAAATACGCAAATTTCATGAGTAAGCCCCTGAACTGCCCAGCATCTCGCTTAGCTCAGAAATTGCGCAGAGGTGTTCAGTAGGTCAGCCTCCCAACAATTGCATAGTTTTTGTCTCCAACAATCCCATAGCTCATTGCCAGCTGCATTCGGGAATTGCCCAGTTTTTTCTGCCAAGCATCCTACAGCCCACAGCCTGCTCCCTCCAGAAATTGCATAGTTTTTGCTGCCAAGGCCCTCTGTTGCTTGCACTGCTTCCCTCTAGAAATTGTGTAGATCTATCCTCTAGTCGAGCCAGATCCCGCGAAAAGTCGCTGCTTATCCACATTGTCCTTCTCAGTCTCCAAGTGACCTCTGCGCAATTTTCACCAGAATTGCCTAGAACTCGCATCCTTGCTTGAAACTTGCCTCATTCAATTTTGTAGCCTTGTCCTCTCTCCCGATCACCTGCAACTGAAAGTGAATGACCATGCATCCTGGTAGACTAGGAGTTTTATGGATTTGATTTCATCCCATCATGAGTGATTGCAGACATACGTACATGAATAGACATGATATGATGATAGACGAGATGAACAGGGAGAGTACATGCAAAAGGATGTGTTCACGAATGGATGAATGAATGATGCATGCAAGGATATTTGTTCATGGAGAGTGAACGGATGAACACGCAAGAAGAAATTTTCATGAACATGCGAAGAGGTGTTCGCAACAGAAGAATCTCTGAACATGTGAGGATGTGTTCATAGACAGAAGAATGAATCAAAATGCACGGAGATATTTTCGCGAACAGATGAACATGTCAAGCATGCCAAGGTAAAAGCAAGGAGAAACGTGCACATGCAACATCAAGAGAACCCAATGGCCATCGAGGATTCTGCACACCTTGACATGCGGAGGTTAAGCTGTGATACACCAAGAAGACATCCTTCACTAAACAACACTATAGCTTGACATGCACACCACCAACAACATGAACGTATGAGAATTATCATGTTGATTCGTGTCATGAGTCGTGTCAGCCACATCACTACTCTGGGCCATACTATTGTAAATCAATGTAATGAAATGTGGAAGTCCAAGAGACCCACTTGTACTATGAAGAGTCATGTAAATTTGAAAATTCATGAGGGAATTCGAACAATCACAAGGGCCAGTTTTACCCTTGGCTATAAATAGCCCTCATTTGTACATGCAAAAGACTTTTTCACCTTGGCTCCTCCCACATAGCCTTGAGAGTCTGTAATCTTTTATTTGAGGAGCGAGTAGTGGCTCCAATGCCCCGTCCACAGGGTTAGTGATGTATGGTGTATCGATGTTTCTTAGAACTTTCGCTTAATTAAGAAGCCTATAAAAGGCCAGCACGTTTTCACACATGTCTTTTAACTGTTTGTAATATTGATCTTGAACACTTGTAATACATGTTTATTTAACCTATGCTAAACAATTGAACTCATTCAACTATTCTAATAGATATACTTATGAAAATGTGTTGTATAAGTTGTTAACATTGTCATGCCCATTTTGGTTACCTCCACGGACATCAGACATAACCTTTCATGTAAACTTGTTATAACGACTGTCGCACTCGCTCTGACTGCCCTACTAGGTGTTGTATGTGCTATTTTCCCTTGTGTGTTGTGACTGTCGCATCTTTGTGGATTGCTCCTCTAGAATATGTGCATGTCCTATTGTGTTTTGTGTCTCTAACAGAGTTGGGACTTCTTCCCTTTCAACTGGAGACTCACTCCCACCCTCTCTCTCTACTGTGAAATAACCTTGACACAAGTAACACTAGCACTCACTAGGCACGCGAACCTCGTTGTTCGAAGACGAAGAATACCACTCCCACGTGATGACAAGAAAGAGATAAGGCATATATTTAAGATAATGGCAACTGGGCAATTGTAATGGATGGAACTCCTACACCAAAAGGTGTGAGGTCTAGTTTGGACTTCATACCAGGGAGATCCCCTGAATGTTGGTGGATCTAGCACCGTCAACATTTTGGCACTAGAAGGAGGGCCAAATGACAAGATGAGTCCTCACAATCTGTGTTGAACCTTTGCACATATATCATGGAGTTTGTTATAGTTCACCCTCCAAAATGTCTGTCCAACAGACATAACTTTCACGTCAAGAGGGAGTTCTGGGATGAATCATCACAAATCACGTATGATGGTGAAGGCAAAGTGGCATGACCTGAGTAATTAAATGAATTCCATTTGCTTATGGAGAATGTGGAAGGTTTTAATGAAACAACGGTCTATTCATTGATCGCACACACACTTCGCAACCACCCATTGCGATGGTGTGGCATACTGCCTCATAACTGTGTGCACTCATTCAAGCATTTCAGTGATCTAATTGAATATTCTTTTCACCATTTTGATCCTAAAGCACTTGATAAAAAAATGTTAAAACAATGGAAGGCCTCGCATGAATCACCTATGGATTTTTCATAGCGCTTTCGTCTGTTCATGTTTGAAGCTCTGAAAAGTCAGATGAAATTCCAGTATCTCATGGACAGATTTGAATATTTCCTTACCAAATCACTCTATCCCAAGATGAAGTTTAAGTTCAAACCTCGCTTGGCATACTTTGGTGATGGAGCTGTGCAATCACAAGTGGACACAGTCACTGTCACAAGTGATTGTTCGCCTTCCCCTCATCAAACAACTCCACCACCATAGAGTGATTGGGAGAACATGTGCACATGTCTGTTCAACTGTCACATCCTCCCACCCTCACTACTCTCAACATCTGCGCCGATTTGGTTGGGAAGCCTAAGATTTGTCATACACACTTGTTACCTCAACCTTTGACTCCACATTCTTCTAATCCTCTAGATTGCATTGTCTTGTGTTCTTCCGTTCCGAACTCTACATCTATTGTGAACGAGGATTAAGCCATCGACGAAGTTGATGTTGCACAACCAATATACGTTGTCATTCATGAAGAGTATGACTAAGCATCTGACAATGAACCCGCTGTGAAGGATGACCTCCTTTTGTCTACGCCTCCTCCGATTTTTCCTAACATCGTTGGTGATTCTGTTATCTCTTATTTTACTTGTGTATATCCATCCATGGAAGCATCTACTTTATATCATTCGTAGAATGCATCAGATGTTAATACATCATTTGATAGTGGAGAGGAAAAATTCTTCATTGAACATCCACTTGATTTTGCATATGCTTTTTCCAAAAACGCGGAGGGTGACATTCTTGCTTATCTACCCCTCTATGTGATTCTTCAAATCATGAGGATGCCGAAAAACAACCTGAATTTTCTGATCTTGGTTATTGTGATCTCTATACTTCTTCATCTGATCACAATTTTGATTCACTCATTGTTAAGTTTTCTAATACACTAGTCTCTAAGGATCTATCTATCGATGAAGTGGAAACCCTGTTGGCTGTCAAGGCACTTCAGCCTAACCTGATGGTTATGTCAGGCCCTTGCTGTCCTGAGGTTAGTTCCACTTCTGCTTAGAAATTTTTTGAAACACCTGAGGCTCCTAATCACTCTTTTCTCCGCATTAAATATCAACCAAACACCCAGATTTTGCTTCCTTTACTCAAATCGCATGATCCCATCGATCAAGCTTTGGAGGAGTCTTACATAGTGTGCGTGCTTGCAAAGCATAGGCTGTTGGTCTTTCTCGTGTTTGCTCCTATGTCATAGTACAAAGGGTGTGGATGTTTATCATCTACACGTAGTGTGTCACAGCAGCACTTTAAGTCCGCATAATGTCTATCTTGTGCATTCACTCTTTTCTTTTGTGTGGATGTTTTAGAACTCGGAGCATGTTGGTTTTCATTATTGTATCTTTCATGTTTGCTTACTTTCTTACTTACTTTCTTACTTAGCCTCTCGTGAAGCCGTGTTTGGCTCTCGAGACAGGCGGGGTGAATCTAAGAGGACTTGTATAGCTATCAACATCTGGTTATTTGTTGTCCTCTCTCTTTATGGAGAACATGGTGTCCTCAGTCGATGATGCCTTGATGGAAAATATGTTCTGTTCAAAGTAAGTCTTGGTGAAAACACAACGCTTACGCTCTAACTAGCACCATACTCTAGTCGGTTGTTTTGGGTTAACCCTTGTCAGCTCAGTTAAGTAGAGTAAGGTGAGGGGGAAAAACTTAACAAGTATGTCAGAGGTATACATAACATACTTCTCTGAAGGAATAACCTCTTCTTCTCTCAATAAGTCAGGATCCCTCTTTCGCCCTTGAAATAAATAAGTGCCTATGCACAGTTCTATGAAAATATGAAAATTTTGAAAAAATGAATAAGGCGAAAGAAGAGAAAGGCTTCTTGTGCAAAGAGGTGATGCAAGTAACTTCACCGAGGTACTGACCAGGCTCGCTAGCAGCAGAGTGATGCTTGTGTTCCTGCATGACTCCGCCAGGGTACTGTCCAGGTCTGTTGGCAACAGAGCAACACCAGAGATGAAACTTAAACCTTGACTATCATATTACTCATGCACCAATATACCCCTTATCCCCAATTGAAATAACCATGTTGACTTGACTTGGAATGTGTGCTGACCGATCAAGAGAATGGTAGGGACTACATCATTCAACCAAGCTTGTGTAGGAACTATGATGATCAAAGAACCGAAAAATACTTGCGGAAGGGTTAGATTCTCTTTTCACGAAATAGGGTCCATACAAAGAGCTGGAGTTCTACCAGTGTGTTGCCAAGTGTTGTAGTGGCTACCACCACCCTCAATAATTTTTGCTCGCATGCAAATTTCTAAGCCTACCTCAAATCCTATGATTGATTATCCTTGGTCACTTGATTGGAAAGATGATGATTTCAAGCTCCCCTCCTTGATCTTAAGATTTGTCCACATTCTCATCTTCATGCAGCATGTGTCATATTTGGGCACATGGGTTGTTGTTTGTCATGAAAAGGGGAGGTTGTATTTCTTCACTGGAATTGTGTAGGTATGAGTGGTTTTCATCACTTAGACATGTTTCACACTCACCTCATGCACTCACATCACGAAAGTTTTTTCATCAAGCAAAGTATGTCTTATGTATTCTAGATGGTCTACATTGTGACACTAAGTGTCTGTGTGTGATCACAGTCGAGTCCTATCAATGTTTGCATATGTTTCATTGATCTCACACTTAGCCATTTTCCAAAGAAACTTAGCCTCATCCAACTTCCAAGAACTATGCACTTTGTTTCTGCAACCATCAAGCTTCCTCCCTTGCCTGCTGAAACCCTACAATGCATAGAGACACTAGCCTCCCTTGCCTACAGGGACGAGAGGCTACAAAAAAACATGGTTGTCCATTATTACACAAGGAACTTGATTTTGAGAGCAAAGGTAAAACAAATGAAAGCAAGGCTAAGAAAAACCCTAATCAGTCAAAAGGAGAAGGGTAAGCTTGATTTGTTGGTTGATGCATCTATGATAGTGTAGTAAAACATATTAGGACCTTATACACAAATTTTGAGAAGTTTTGGTGAACATTTTGGTCATTTGCAAATTTTTGGTCAAATTTGGCAATTTTTGGCACAGTCACCGTGCCAAAAGCGTAGCGTGGGCCACGCTACATTTTTTTTGGAGAGCTCCAAATGGAAAAAACTCTACCAGAGGTCCCAGCCAACACTGCTCTCTAGAAATGCATAGAGCAGTCTAGCTGCACTACACTCAGAAATTGTGTAGAGGTGTCCTCCTGGGACCCCTATCCCACAACAATGCTTTGAGCCTCAAACTATGTAGTCTTGTCCAAGTTGTCATGTCGATCTTGCATGCAGAAATTGCGCAAAAAAGCCTCCCATGGCCTCATTCCGGAAGAAGTCACTGTCCACTAAAATTGCACTAATCTACATCTCAGTGACTACAAGAAAAGGTTACATGATGAAATCGCTTCCAAGGATTTGAGGCAAAGGACCAAGGAATTGAGCAATGGAAAATATCAGGACCGCATGCAAACTCCATTGGATGCATGATCATCTTGAGGTTAAGTATGGTAAGTACGGATCATATTTTGAAGTGCACTTCTTAGTTGAGTTTGCTACACTTCTTGTCATTATCATATCACCCTGTCCTCAGTAACATGCATGTGCACAAACACAAAAAGTCATCTTATGTGTTTCTTCTACATGTCTTGCTTCTTTTTCAATTGTTCAACCAACTGTTGTCTTTCGCATATTGATTACTATGACATGCTTGTGACCTCATGCTAGTGATGTTGAAGGTTGTGTTTGAATTGTGTTCACTATGTAAACATTTATCTCACTCACACACGATGTTGTATGCACTGTCACGTAAGTGCCATCGTGGCCATTCAATGATGTATCATAAGTGTCTCGCTTGTTTCTCGCACCGTTGGTCAGTCACACTAAGTATATGTTGTCTTGATGGTTTGATGTTTCTTGTGGTCGAGTCATGTTGAGTGTGTGTTGGCAAGGTTGTGTATGCACGAGTTCAGTCGATATCACACTTCGTCATTTTTCTAAAATTCTGATGACCAGATCACCCTCCATAGATGGACCTTCGCTGAGCTACATTGCACAATTTCAGCCCTCAGTGAACATGTACTGCTGCCCAGAATTGTACAGAGCTTGAGGTTGTCTCCTAGGTAGCCTGCACTGCGCAATCCATAAATCGACCAGATTGATTTTCATCCAAAACAATGCAGAATTTCCTCAGCAATCCATCTCAATCTGCATTTCTTGCAAGAAAATCAACCAACCCTCTTGATGGGAAACTAGAGAGTTTGACTGGGCAGTCACCTTGGGACTCAGTCCCCTTAGAAATTGCATAGAAGCTACAGACCTTGCCCACTCTGCTGACTAAGAAAATTGCAGAAACAAGTTGGACAGACACCCAGTGCCTATCCCCGTCTCCCTCCAAAAATTGTAAAACTTTTTTAGCGATCCACCCAGACAGCTGGCCAACTACTCACCCAGAAAACTGCACAAATTTCATGAGAAATCTCCTCAACTGCCCAACATCCTTCTTAGCTCATATATAGCATAGAGATGTTCAGCGGGTCGGCCTCCTAAAAATTGAAAAGTTTTTGTCTCCAGCAATCCCGCAGCCTGCTGCCAGCTCCCTTCAAGAATTGTGAAGTTTTTGCTACCAAGCCTCCTGCAGCCTGCAGCCAGCTCCCTCTAGAAATTGTGTAGTTTTTTCTGCCAAGGTCCTCTGCTGCCCGCACTACTTCCGTCCATAAATTGTATAGATCTGTTCTCCATCCAAGCCAGATCCCACGGATAGTCATTGTTGATCTGGATTGTCCTTCTTAATATCCCAGTGACCTCTGCATAATTTTCACCAGCAATGTCTGGAGCTCACATCCCAACTTGAAACTTGCCTCATGCAATTTCACAGCCTTGTCCTCTCTCCCAGTCACTTGCATCCGAAAGAGAAAAACCATGCATCATGGTAAACTAGGATGTTTATGAATTTGATGTCGTCTCTTCATGAGTGAATGCAGACATAGGTACATGAATAGACATAATGCAATGATAGATGGGATGAACAAGGAGAGTACATGCAAAAGGATGTGTTCGTGAATAGACGAACGAACGATGCATGCAAGGAGATGTGTTCACGGATAAGCAAACGAACAAACATGCAAGAAGAAATTTTCACGAATGAACGAACATGTGAAGATGTGTTCGCGAATAGATGAACGGATGAACATGCAAGGATGTGTTCATAGATGGACGAATGAACAAACATGTGAGGCATTATTTTCGTGAACGAACAAACATGCCAAGGTACAAGCAAGGAGCAATGTGCACATGCCACATAAAGATAACCCAATGACCATCGAGGACTCTGCACACCTTTCCATGTGAAGGTGAAGTTGTGATACACCAAGAGGACATCCATCACTCAGCAGCACTACAGCTTGACATGCACACTAGCAGCAACATGAACGTATGAGCATTGTCATGTCAAGTCGTGTCATGAGTCATTTCAACCAAATCACTAATGTATGCCATACTATTGTAAATCAATGTAATGAAACGTGGAAGTCCAAGAGACCCACTTGTAATCTGAAGAGTCATGTAAAGTTGAAAAGTCATGAAAGTAAAACAATCATGAGGGAAGTCGAACAGTCACAAGGGCTAGTTTTACCCTTGGCTATAAATATGCCTCATTTGTACATGAAAAATACTTTTTCACCTTGGCTCCTCCCACATAAACTTGAGAGTCTGTAATATTTTCTTTGAGGAGCGAGTAGTGATTCCAACGCCCCGCCCATGGGGTTAGTGATGTATGGTTTATCAATGTGTCTTGGAACTTTTGCTTAATTCAAAAGCCTGATAACAGGCCAACACATTTTCACACGTGTTGTGTTATAGCCTAAATCTACCTATGGCTGAGAAAGGCAGGTCTAGAGTAACATCAAACCACGCTTAACCTAGTAGCTAGCCCTACCAGGTTGGGAGAGGGCTCTCTCCTTGTCAATCTCAAAGAAAATAGGGCAAGTAAGGCTTGAGATGACTGATATGAATAATAATTTTAGGCTAGGTATATGCTCAGAGGATTTTGATTGATTTTAACGGTTGGTTGTTGGATCAGATGAGGAAGACAGCTTTGGGTCCAAGAAATCAACTCAGATTTGCAGAGGTTTCTATGTGGAGAGGTAGGCAAGTGTTTTAGCACTTTGAAATGAATGTGATGGTGATTTTAAAGACTAGTGAGCAGTTGGACAGGGCATGCAAGTTTCATGAGTCCTCTTCAAATAGCAGAAAAACATTTAAAACTAAATAAACCCCAAGGTAGAGCATTGAAACACCAATGGATTCCACCCTTTAATCTTGATTCATTTAGTTATGCAGAAAAAGAAAGATGATGGCACATACACACATAAGAGAAAAACTAAATAACGGAGGAGAAAACAATGTTAATTCACATTGCCACAAGAATCCCACAAAATGTTGCAAAACCCTAGTTCATTTCCTTGCCAAACTGCAGAAGTGATTTACAAAGTAGCTCAATGCATCCACAAGAGTCCAACCTTGACAAATGACTAAGAAAGTACAAGATATAGGCATCAAACCACCTATGCTAGTCATCAGGGGTCGAATCTTTGAATCAAGGAGCTATTTCAACAAGATCTAAACTAGGAACTGAAAAATAGGCAGTGGAACAGCTTGCCTCTAAAACCATGGAAACTGATTCATTCATCCTCAAACCAACTCTAATTGATGCATCTACCTTCTCAAGTCATTTTTCATCATTTTTACATCATGTTACATCAATTTACATCAAATTACATCATCAATTTACCAAAGAAGGAAGAAAAAGTCAAACTGGTAACAAACTAGGCAAAATTATGAGATTTAAGTCAAAATTGGCAAAATTTTGCCTAATGCGTAGCGCCCTGAGCCTGATGCATAGCACCACTTCTAGGCTGCTTTTGAAGGCCTTCCACTTCACCAAATCAAGCCCAAGATAGCTTAATGGAAAGCTCTATCTATCTAATTTCTGGGACAACTGGAATTTTTGGATTTGGAATCCATTTGCCCCTTCAAAATTCATTTCTCCCAAGACTGGTTTCTATGGGTCCAAAAAGTGGCAAAGAGGGCATTTTTTAGGTGTTTCTTTCCCTTTAGGTGACCCAGATCTCCTCCAAATTTCATGAAACTTTCTGGGTTTCATTATTTTTTCATGAGGAATCCAAAAATACAAGCCATTTTGTAAAATTCCTGACCAACTCAATGCGTAGCGCTGGTGGCGCGGCGCATCAGATGAAAATTCCTATGTTTTGCATTTAAAAATTGTGAAATGACAAATTTTTTTCAAAATTGCTTCAAATATGGCAAGAAGGAAGCCTACTAATTGCTTTTCTGAGCCAAGGAAGCTTCAACCAAAATTCTAAGTTTGTCTTGTTCCTTTTTGGCTCTCAAGGCTCTCTTTAACTTAGATTTTAGGCCATTTATCCTTGTCTTGCAAATTTTATTCTAGGCTAAGTAATGATAAGCCATGCGGCACAACATTGTCTTCTCCTTGTTAGCCTTATCAAGCAGCTTCTCAAGGTGGATATTCATTATTTCCAACCATGATTCTTGATCAGCTTCAATTTCTTTCTCTAGGGATGTCATCTTGATTTTTCTTCTTTTTGCCACTTGTCGATTTTCTCTAATTGTTTGCAGCTCCATGATTGCTTGTTTGTGCTCCAGTTGCTTGTTCTCTTGCTCAAGAAATTTAATGATCCATTTGGCCCTCTCAAGGTCAAGTGATAAGGCTTGAATTTCAGCCTCCTTATCTTTGATGATCACATCTTTGAGTCTTGAGCTTTGAGATACCAAATCAGCGTCATCTTCTTCAACCAAAACAAAATCTCTGTCCTGCCCTTCAGTAGGCCCCTCATCATGCACTTTTTGTTTTCCTTTGTCCTTGTCCTGTACCTGTTTAGTTGAAGAAGAAGGAAAAGCCCCTTTTACCCCAGGTGAATATAGCATTTGCCTATGATCTGGTGAAGAAAACGAGACCCCTTCCACCCCGGGTGGAGATAATACTCATTTGGCAGCTGCAAAAAGCCTCCTAGTGACTTTCTCATAAGTTATGTACACAGGAACATGAGCCTCTTCAGTTTTTCTTTCAAGCTCTTTTTGTTGCCCGAAAAGTTCACCTTCCTCTTGAGGATCTGCAAAAATCTGAGGCCCCTTGAAGATTTCATGGGAAATCAAATTTTCCCATGACACTCCCAACTGAGTGAGTTGATGCACAACAACCATTTTGATGACATCAACATGATAAATATTGCTGAGCTGTTGTGGGTATGGTTTTCTTTTTGCAATCACAATCATCCTCTCTATGTTTTTGCATATGAAATATGGAATACTCATCATTCTGACCCTAGTGAAATGCATAAGTAATCTGATATGGTAGGCATAGAGTCTGGAGAACCTACCCTCACATGTGAAGTATTTGATGATAAGCTTCATAAGTGGAACATACCGGTCCTCCAAGAACTTGAAAGGAAACACCCTGCTCAGTTTACTATGATATTTGGCATTAATATATGGTTCATAATGCTGCTTGTTGATATTCTGCCTTTTGTTCCACTTTTCCCCTACATCTGGCATTCTAGTGGCTTCTGCAATAATAGCTGGTGAAAGAGTGAAATTGATCCCAGCAAGGTGTACCATATTATTCTCCATGTTTATGACAAACTGCCTTGCTAACTCATGATGGTACTTAACCCTCTCAACCATCTCACAAAACTCAAAGCAAGACTGGTATCTGAAACAACTGGTAGCAAGGGGGCAAGCAAGTAGTTCAGTCATGCTAATAGGTTCTTCTCTGATATGCTTTCCACCCTTGCGAGGTCTCCTAGGTTGTACATTTCTTTATCTTGAGTTGTCACTTAGTGTTTCTTCCTCAAAACTTGACTCACTATTTCTTGCCATGGTGCTTGGTGCTTATCTTGGGGAAGTCATGTGATGATAATATAGTGGAAAATAGAAATGAGGGAGGATAAGGGAGATGAGTATGAAGAGATTTTACTAATGGGAAAAGGAGTTGGCGAATGAAGGGATAGGTTTTAGGAAACTAGGGTTTTTTTATGGATTTATGGTTTGATGAAGGGAATGTGGGTTTTAGGGGAGTGGGATATGGAAAATGGGATTAATGGATTGATTTAGGGCAATGTAAGATAGAGAAGGGAAAAATGATGTTGTTTGAAGTTATGGAGTGCAGATGGTACAATGAAATGGAAAATAATGAAGACAAGCTAGGGTTTGCTTTTGAAATGCAAGACTCATGAAGAACACATGTAGAAAATCAAATTCAGCCCAAATGCAATGAAGACTTGCTTGTAGAAGAGAAATGCAGCATTTTTGAGGGTTATTGGGCAAGTTGGAATGTTTTGGCAGTTTCTGGACTGATGCATAGCGCACTAGGCCCAATGCGTAGTGCCCTCCTGATGTGCAACACCCTTGCAAATTAACACTGGCAGAAACCCACTGATGCGTAGCACCAGTCTAATGCATAGCGCACTGCCTTTGATGCGTAGCGCACTACAAATTTGCTTGGAAAACAGGGTTTTCAACTTCCTTTGTTCAATTTGCCTCCAAATCGCAATTTTAACTCTCCAAGGGCATCTTGCATGATGAAATGAATGAATAACACTCCTTTCACTTTATATGTCAATGGCTTTTGATTTTTCCTTCTTTCAAACCCACTTTTCTAATGTCAAAGTCACTTTTACTTTAAAACTCCGTTTTTCATTTGAATTGACATTTCTTGATCACTTTATGAACTGACGCATTGATGTTTTTGCTTTTGTTTGCAATGGCTAGAGTTGACAAGGTGAGAAAGGACAGTAGCTGGAACTTATTGCATATAAAAACACTTTAAATTACATAAATTTGTACAAAAAAAAAACAAAAAACCCTATTTTCAACTCAAAACAGAGTTTTGAGGTAAAAACCATTTATTGAGCATATCATCAGTGGACTTTTTGATCTTATGAACTTATAAAATCTCCTCATGTGCCTGCTGACCTTTTATTGAGGTTTGGATGATCATGATGGCAAACCCTAGACCTAGTGATACCTAAAACCCTAAAACTGGCTTTTGCAAATGAAATGACACAAAAGGACAGTAAATGATCAAAACATGTAAAAGCAGGCCAATAGGTAAATGCCATGAGGGAAATTGGCAATGAACCACTACCATCAGTTGATCCATGACCTAATGGAATGTAGTTGATTGGATGGGACACCTAATATGCATGCAAAAAGAGAAATTTGATCACTGATGGAGGGATGAAGATACCGACACTAACAAGTTGTAACTGTTTGTAAGATTGATCTTGAACACTTGTAATACATGTTTCTTTAACATGTATTAAACAAATGAGCTCATTTAGTTGTTCTAATACATATATTTATGAAAATGTGTTGTATATGTTGTTAACGTTGTCTTGACCTGTTGGTTACATCCCCTGACATCAAACATAACCTTTCATGTAAACTTGTTATAACAACCATCGCACTCACACGAACTGTCCCACTAGGTGTTGTACATGCTATCTTCCCTTGTGTCTTGTGACTACCACATCCATGTGGATTGATCCTTTGGAAGCTTTTCATGTCCAGTTGTGTTGTGTGTCTCTGACAGAGTGGGAACTTCCTCCCTTCTGACTGGAGACTCAATCCCACCCTCTCTCAATGCTGTGAAAGAACCTTAACACAAGTAACACTAGCACTAACCAGGAATGCAAACCTCATTGCTCGAAGACGAAGAAGACCACTCTCATGTGCTGACAAGAAAGAGCTAAGGAATATCTTTAAGATAATGGCAACCGGGCTATCATACCAGATGTGACTCCTACACAAAATGGTGTGAGTTCTATTTGGGACTTCATACCAGGGAGATCCCCTGAATGTTGGCCGGTCCAACACCATCAATAGGTCATTATTCAGAAATTAATAAAATTATCTTATCTTCCAACTTCGCATATATCTTACTTGAGATTCTATTCCACTCATGTTGTATTTCCTACTAATGAGACCAAATCAATTTATCAAAAAGAATTGTAAAGTAATTTGAATGCCATGTTATCCCCCATAGTACATGAAAGGATTTCATCATTTTTTTGTTCCACTTACCAAACATATCTCGATGGCACAAGTGATTCAATCTTCAAATGCAGCTAAGGGTTATTTTATGGACACACATTTTCCCTGGCATTACCCTTATGGTATTGTATTACTGACCACCTCCTCAACAGTGGGCATGCAATGTCTAGAGGAAAAAGATCATTGCAAGGTCTAGAACAGATTTATACATTTTATAATAGTTGAACCTCATAATAGCATATGTCTAGAACATATTTATACATTTTCTAATCTTCCCTTTATGCTGGAAATCATTTCCAAAGATAGTTGTCTTTTATCCACTTGTGAATCACTTTCTAAAACTGGATATTCATGGTTTAATACAACTTTCAATTCACTATTTTCCAAGGCTAAAATCAGATCTGAAAAGAGATATAAAAGTCTACCTTTTTTGACCCTAGAAATAATTTGTAAGAGTATATTTCTGTGTGTGTACTAATCTGCTACAAATAGTCAATCAAACCTAGAAATTAGACCTCTTGTCCTCAATAATTTACAACCCATAAATAGTATAGATTATACATTTCACCCCATCTGAAATTGGACTAAATAGGTTGTGTGTGTGTGTGTGTGTGTGTGTATAGAGAGAGAGAGAGAGAGAGAGAGAGAGTAGATTCTTAATTATTCCATGATCCAGCCTCTATGTCATACACTCCTCGATTGAGTAGACATAGGGAAGCCCCTTGTGGTGATTGTAAATCAACCTAAAGTGAGGGTGCCAAGGTGACAGTGGTAACTCTTCCAAGTTTCATTTGTCCTTTCAACTGGTGAATGCTTTGCATCCAATGTGAGAGATTAAGTGGTGACATGCCACATGGAGACATCAAAGGCAGTTGAATTTGATGATAATAATTAATCAAGAACATGATAAAAAAAAGTGCAAGGATAGCTAACTCAAGACAACATATGACAAATACATTACAATTCTTAATGAACACATTTTAGCATATGTCAGTTTTCCCCATAAGATCAATCCTAGGAATTGAACAGATGTCGTGTGTATGTAGCAGCTAACAAAGAACATATTACTTTCAAGCCAACTTTCGAGATGATAATAAATAATCGGCCACATGGTAAAAACAAGAAATAAGGGCAAGGATACTTGACTCAAAACAACATATAATGAATGCATTACATTTCCTTAATGAAAAAATTTTAGTATGTCAGTCTACCCCATAAGGTCAATCCTAGGGATTGGACAGGCAACATGTGTATATAGTGGATAACAAAGAAAATGTTGCTTCACAAGAAAGTTTTGAGACAATAATAATGTATCACATACATGGTAAAAGCAAGAGAAAAGGGTAAGGATAGTTGACTAAAAACAAAATATAATGAATGCGTTACAGTTCCATGATGAACATATTTTAACATATGTCAGTCTTCCCTATAAGATCAATCCTAGGGATTGGACAGACATGATGTGTGTATGTAGCAGCTAGCAAAGAAAATATTGCTTCCAAGGAAAATTTCAAGATGAAAAATAGAGATTAAAATACTTTTATGTCAAATTCTTGGAGCTAGACTTGGCTTGTGACATGGAAACTATGTTGTCTTCATACTTTCTCTAAAACTTTCACAGACTAAGATTCTGTACAAGGAAACTCTCATGAAAAATTTAGACAATATGTAACAACCTCCTCCCACATCCACCCAAGTAACCATGACGATTGGGATGAACATGAGACAAGAGGCTACTGTGATCAGATTCGACCTCCTAGGTGACCTTAAGGAAGTGGAATCAATAGAACACCACATAGAGTCATCTAATACCATAAGCAGAACCCTCAAGAGACAAGTCAGCCACTCAGACAACCTGTCCCTAGATCCCACTATTGTTCTAGACAATTTAAGGCTCAGTCGCTCTCATGCTATGGGAAAGGGAACAACTAGAGACCTAAAGTCGCTCTCATAGACCTGCAAGCAAGTGACTATGGATGAAATTTTCCAGTTCTATGCCAGTGACTCTGAGATTTGATCCACTTTTTCAGGCCCAGAGCCCAGGCCACTGCCCAAAATGGAATGAAATCTCATAATTAAGTAAAGTACAGGGAAACAATGATGCAAAATTAAATAGTTGATCAAGGCCTTAACCAGATCCCTACTATCCATGAGAGGAATTTCATCAAACATATCATCGACATGCAACCTACAAGTGTAAACAACAGAGTTAAGAGTAGGGATCTCTTACTTATTTGAGAATTGCCATGAAAAATTGTTTCCTAAAGTCATTTTTTGCCTTATCACTTATTAGGTTATAGATACACTATCCATTAAAATACAAATAAAAACATGCTAAGAGCCAAACATAGTTGTCGCCATAAAATGAAAATTTAACCAGCATAATAGGAACATAATTACACTAAACATATCAGCCATCAAAATCCATATATACACCAGTACATTTAGACATGAAAATCAATGGAATGAACTTCTCATTAATGAATGCAATGAACCGACTAGAGATGGGACTACCACATTCCACTCGACCATAGATTTGTTGAGCCAAGTCTCTCTTCAGCCAATCAACCCCGTGACATATTCCAAGCATGAATGTGGGACTCATAGCACACATCAACAACACCAATCAATATTTATGCCATTCGATTTCTCCACCTACACCGCTAGGAATTTGAGTGCCTCCTAGTCTCTCAGGATTTACCGTGCATCTGCAGTCCCATCCAGGGATCACTAGGCCCTACACTAAGACACACTGTCCAGGCTTTACCTTGCATTCCATCAACAATGTAAACTTTGAAACGGGAACTGATACGATTACCCATTGCATAGAGGTAGCAAAAAAGTGACCTGATTTTGAAAAGTGGTGATGCTGAATACACTTCTTCTTTTTTGGAGCATATTTTTGACACTTTAAATTTTCTTATGTATCAAATATAAATATTTGTTTTTAAATGTTAGTGATTTTCATGCTATTTTTGAAACGTGTTGATGCAACATCAACCTTTTCTTTTAGAGGGCTTATTTTTGACACTTTAAAATTTATTATGTCCAATTTTTTTTGAAATCATGACTACTTAACGAATTTTCAAGTTGTTTTATTTTTATTCTTTTAAATGTTGATTGCTTAAAAAAGAAAATATAAAAATATATATAAAAACACAAAAAAACATAAAAAATGTATATATATCGTAAATCATAAAAGAATTTGGATATATATATATATATATATATAAAATTAAGAAAGTAATAATAGAAAATTAAAAAAAAAAAACATTAACAAAAAAAAAAAAAAAAAAAAAAATTAAAACAAATTAAATTTAAAAAAATAGAAAATTAACCAATTTTTTTTTAAAAACTAGTAAAATTAAGATTAAAAACATTTAAAAAAAACTAAAAAAATAATATTAAAAAAAAAAAAAAAAAAAAAAAAAAAAAACAAAACAAAAACAAAACAAACTAAAATTTTATATATATATAATATTTTTTATTTAAAAAAAAAACATTTAAATTTTTTATAAAACCATATATTTTTTATTTAAAAACGAAATTAAAACTAATAAATAAATAAATAAATAAATAAATAAATATATATATATATATATATATATATATATATATATATATATATATATATATATATATATATATATATATATATATATCTTTTAAAAACCCACATACTTTTATTTTTGTTTTAAATACAGTTTTTTAAAAAAGAAACATTTAATTTTTTTTTTTAAATATAAATTTTATATTTTAAACATTAAAAATTATAATTTTTTTTCTTTCTTTATAAAAATTATTGGCATTTTTTTTTTAAATAATTATTTCATTTCTTTTTTAAATATAAATTTTTATTTAAAAAAAAAAACAAAAAACAAAATAGTCTTGTTGCCGCTCGGCCGCCCGTCGGGGCGCAGCTACAACTTCGCCGCCCAGGGCCACACCTCCACGGGCGGTCGGGCAATGGTTGGGCGATTTCAGGAATCGCCCTGCCACTCATGGCAGTGTGGCCCTGGGTGGCGCCACTGCCAGGCAGTTGTGCTGCCCAGGGCCACGCTGCCATGGGTGGCTAAGCAGCGGAGGGGCGATTTCGGGAATAGCCCAACGACTACCCATGGGGGCGCGGCCGTACAGAGACAAGACTGGCCCATTTCTGTTTTTTTTTTTTATAAATACAAATTTATATTTAAAAAAAATGAAATGATTATTTTATAAAAATAAATTAAAAAATAACTATAATTTTTTAAATAAAAAATATTTATTTTTAAAAAAATTTTAAATGTTTCTTTTTTGTTTTTAAAATAAAAACTTATTTTGTTAACAATGTTAAACTATTTAAAAAAAAGAATTTAAAGTTTTTTTTTCATTATATATATATTTTTAAAATATTTTAAATGTATTTTTTGTTTAATCAAATAAATAAATAAATAAATAAATAAATAAATATATATATATATATATATATATAAAATATTTAATTTTGTTTTTTTTAATCGAAAATTTTAAATTTCTTAATATAAAATTTTCCGTGTTTATTTATTTTTTTTTTTAAATTTTAATTGTTTTTGTAATTTATATATATATATATGGTTTTTTTTAATGCTTTTAATCTAAATTTTAGTAGTTTTTTTAATTTTTTATGGAGTTTTATTTTTTATTTTTTTAATATAGTTTGTTTTAAATTTTTTTATTTTTTTTTCCAATTTTTTTTACAGTTAAAATAAAATAAAATTGTTTTAAGATATGTTTTCCATATATATATATATATAAAAGAAAAACATATCTCTTTTATATATATAGATATAGATTAGTTTTTTAATTCTTATCTTTTATGGGTTAATTTTGTTTTTTCTTTTAACATTTTTATAATTGATTTTATTTATTTATTTACTTTTTCATGTTTGATTTTTTTGTCTTTTTGTATATTCTATTTTTTTTTTAATTTTATGTTTTGTTTTTAATATATATTTTTATTTACATTTTTCTATTTTTCTTTAACCTTTGTTTTTGCTTTTTTCATTGTTTTAATTTTAAATTTTATGTTTTCATTATTCTTTTGAAATTTGATTATTTTTTTGGAGTCAAGATAAAAAATTTTACACCATTATTTCGAAATGTTGAAAATTTACCCTAGAAAAAGAAAGTGTTATTCCAACATCAACACTTTTCATTTTGATGGTGTTTTTTGCACAATTTTTGCACATAAAAATTTGGTTTTACTCGCATTTTTTAAAAATGTTGAAAATTGACCCTAAAAAAAAAACCCATTGTTTCAGTATCAACACTTTTCATTTTCAGGGTTTTTTTTGCACAATTTTTGCACAAAAAAATTGTTTTCACTGCCATTTTTAAAACATGTTCAAAATTGACCCTAAAAAAAACCATCGTTCCAATATACACACTTTTCGTTTTTAGCACTATTTTTCATGTTTTTTTGGAGGTTTTTTACCAGAGTTCCCATTTTGAGCTTATAATTCCCATTTCAAATTTTACATTGTTAATCCTAGAATCACTATATCCAAAGAAGAAAAATTCCACCTCTTGGCTTTACTATATATCCCACGATTCACTGAAAAGGATTCTTAGGCCCACCGAGGCACACAATCTAGATTTACCACAACCCACAGTCTGGTTTAGGGGTTACTAGGCCAGTGGCTTCATGCATCCTTAGTCTGGTTCAATGACCGATACTACCATGTGTTTTTCAATTCAGAGATCCACCCCACTCAACTTCGAATCCAATCTGACCATCCCACATAAACCACATGAGAGAACCCATCTCATCAAAACTATTAGGAAATGGCAAGGCTAAGATGAAAATACTGTCACACCTACAAAAACCCATGCTATGGTAGAAAAAAAACTAATGCAATCCCATGCATGCCAAATCTAGCAAGGAAAATACACATGCAAGTTGATACTTGCAATGAAGCTTGTTGTTGTTGCTTGATTTTGCTTTTCCCTGTTGAGACGGGGTCCCCTGGGTCAAATTTTGTTAAAGTTTTGTTAAGTTGGTAAAGATATTGTAAAGTCTCTACATTTTGAGGAGTGAAGCATGAGTAGCGCAGGTCAATATGAGTTAAAGGGGCTTTAGGAAGGTCAAAGCCCCTTAGTTTGTTAAAGTCAAGTTGTTTTGAGACCGACCCATGGTTTGCGGACCATGGTATTATAATGAAGGAAGAATATAAAAGACATAGAAGAGTCATAGGTTATCTAAGAAATAAAGTGGATGATTTGAATCTAAATTTATCTATTTTGTACTTGAGTGAAGGGGAAGGCTCCTACAACTATGTGCATGGAGACGTTGGTAAGTCCGCAACTGAGTGTGCGGGTCCCTGCAGTTGTGTGCGCAGGGTTGGAAAGAGTTTGTATCTGAGAATCTGAAGCATAATAAAGACATATTTTGAAGTGATATCTGTGTAACTATGTATTACTATTTATTTCTGAAGTTGTTGTATTTATGAACTGTTGAATGCATTTAATTAGGAAAATTACTTAATAGATTCATGAAGACGTAGATTTTCTTATTTGTATGATGTTATGCATGTTTAGTGCAATTGACGAAGGACATAAATCTGTTAAATTTTATTTACTGTAAGTTTTGGGTTTCAAGGGATAGGGTTCGCAAAGGTCAAGATAAGCCCTAGATCCATAAAAAAAACATCACATAGCCCTTTCGATGCGGAAACCTGGTTCTAGCATCCCCCAATACCACCTCGGGTGAGACTCCAGCATGTGCTATGCAGGTTCTTTCCGAAAGGGCCGATAGTGTAGGTTTTTTTGGTTAGCGCAAATAACTCCAAACCTGGGTCCAAGCCCCATCTAGCCAAAAAATGGTTCCATTGTTGGGACCAAGGTCTATCTGAGGGACATGTGATGTGGGGTCCATGGAAACCAACAAAGAAGGAGATTGAAAAGTGGATAGATTGGAAGCTGCACGAGTATGTGGCTAAAGAAAATAGAAATATGCATCTATCGAAAGAAGAGTGGTTGCAGAGATATCTGTATACAGAGGAACACAAAGTTTTCTTTTGCTCTTTTCCATGTGAATTATATGAATGGTTGGCTAAATTAGCAAATGGTCAACCTACTTGGAAGCTGGATAACCCTATTGTGTGGACTCCAAAGTTAATGAAGTGCTTGGAAGGATCATTGTTATGAAACCAGCTCAAGAAAAGATAGAAAAGATAGATCAACGCCTTAGAATTCAGCCTCTTCGAGGGGGCAACCTCTTTTACATTACATAAATGAATAATTCTTCGACGATTCAAATGACAAAACCTCCTTTTTATATATAGGAGTCTAAGGAGTCACAATATAACCCAGCCGACCTAACAATAATAATACAAAGCCACCTTACTAGGTGTTTTCATTTTATTTCCTCGACATCAGTTACCGATAATAATGCTCTACTATGCCCTTTGAATTCCTTCAAAATAAATTTTCAAACCAAGTTTAAGCAAAAATTTAAAAAAATCTACACACCTTTTTTCACTTTTGTAGGAGCTCGATATTGCCTCTGATGTATCTCTGTATTTTCTAATCATCCAGTTCTAAAATTGCGACCTGAAGTAGCCCTCTGTGTCCTCTTTCCAATGCCACCAGTCTGACCCAAATTGGATTCTCCAAGGAAGAGTTATGCGAAATCTCCCATAGTGACTTGATTATAGACTAGTTCAGTAGAGCGAATTTGTACAATGTGCCACGAGTCACTGTTTCGACCTTTGGCTCTAAAAAATATCTAAAAGAAACTACAGTCCGTCTTCTTTCTATAACTCCTTATGAAATTTCAATCCGATGCTCAGAGGGAAAGTTATGACGATTTTCCCTAGGTCACCTGTTTGGAATGTAATTCAGGAGTCTGCAAAAATACCAACTTCGTCAGATCATATCTCTGCAAATATAGTGCGAAAAGCTCTAAAATTTGGACCCAAGATTCAGCACGATGTCTTCTCAAATGGGTTTTTTTTTTAGCTTCTGAAACATCGCAGAAAAAAAGTTATAGCGAAAATTCCACGATGACCTTTTTGGAGCAGCGAAACTCTAGAATCCAAATCTCTGATACCAAATGTTATGAAACCAACTCAAGAAAAGATAGAAAAGATAGATCAACGCCTTAGAATTCAGCCTCTTCGAGGGGGAAACCTCCTTTACATTACATAAATGAACAATTCTTCGATGATTCAAATGAAAAATCCTCCTTTCTATATATAGGAGTCTAAGGAGTCACAATATAACCCAGCCGACCTAACAATAATAATATAAAGCTACAAAAATAACAATAGAGGGATTCTACGGGGCACAGTAATAACAATATGGGGATAATAGGTGCAAAACAATATTAATAAGGGATGCAACTACAATAGTAATGGGGTAATCACTAGTATTATAGGGACCCAACAATCATAATACAAGGTTGCGAAGGCTATCGGTTAGTGGATCAATAGTATTTTGGGCGCATTTATCATTGAGTTCACGATTGATACAACTGTCAGTTATAGCGAAGCTAAATGCAGGTTTTTCAAAGGACCAACAGGTAAGTATCTAAAGTCTCTAAAAACTTGGATTAAAATGCTATTGTGTGATACATGGGTTATGCCACTAAATTGATGTTTAGAAGAGCCTCGATGGGAGCTACGTGAAGTGGGAAACAATTTAGAAAATATCTAGATACAATTGTTGAGTACGGTCCTCTATTGGGAGCATTCGATAGCAAAGAAGAAAGCAATAGTCTAAATATTCCCAGAGGTGTGCTACAGTCGGTAGATCAGGGCATTGCGGGAATTCCACATCCATCCACTCCACCTCTTCCATCACCTCCACCTCACACACCTATGCCTCCACCTCCACCTCCACCTCTGCTATTTAGTATGGCGAACACTATGAAGATGCCTATATTCAGGGGTATAGCGACAAAAGACCCTGAAGACCCTGATTAATTCTGGTTTGTAGCAGATGTTGTGTGGAAGTCATAGTAGATAACAGATGACGATATGAAGAAAGTGTAACTAGTCACAAAATTGCAAGATAGGGCGCTGAGTTGGTATATTAAGTACAGTACGACTAATCCAACTGTGTCATTGAAAGACACAAAAGATGTGTTGAATAATGAATTCAGAAAGCCAAAGTCTCAAGCCCAGTATGTGACTGAGGTCAAAGAAATTAAGCAGAAGGTGAATGAATCTGCATGGGATATTGATCAAAGGCTAAAATATCTGCTACAATAGGTTAATCTACATATTTCGGATGAGCAACGTAAGAACTAGTATATTGTTATGTTGTTGCCTCATTTGAGATTACCATTGTCACAACAAAAGCTTGGAGCGCGGACTGAAGCACTCAAAATTGCTATGAAGTTGGAGGCTTCGCCTCTTCAGGATAAGAATCTAGGAGTACAGCAGATTCAAATGCAGTTGGCTAGCCTGCATATGGAGTTGCATAATCTCAAAAAGGGAAAAGAAGTAAAAATGAGACTTATTCTGAAGTGTCATTAGGGGAGTTTTGAGGTCTAAAATGGGCCTCCTAAGGAAATTATAAAATAATATGAGATTAAATCATCAAATTTTAGAGGAAAAAAGAAAAAAATAAATTTTCAACTCGTATTTTCAACTTATTTCCCTATGAGTTTACTCAAATTTCAAGAGGAAACGCTCGTTGGATGCAAAATTTGGTTCCTCATACAAGTTGTTAGGTTCATATACCAATAGGAGTCATAATTTTGAATTACTAAGGTTAAGCCTTGTAATATTGTACATACATTTGCTTTCTACAAATGTTTTCCATATTTAAAGATTAAAAAATGTAAAGGGGGTATGTCCTAAAAGAAAAATCAAAGGACAAAAAGAAGGAGAAAGGGTCAAAAATTGAAAATATATGAACCACAAAAAATAAAAAGAGACCATGAAAGTGTGCAAGTCAAAATGTCACTACTATTTACTGTTATTCATAATAATGATTGTGTGCAACTTGTTATTAATGCCACAATCCATGGTAATCAAATTGTTTAACCTTGATTATATCATGCTTTGAATTTTATCTTTGTAGTTAGAGAATAAAATCTGACCAAACAGTTTAATCTTGGCTAATCATTAGATAGGTAGAGAAAATAAAAGGAGCTCATCAATTTAATCTGAACCCTTGGATGATATAAGGTTAAAATTAGATAGTCTATTATGTAAAAGAAAAGGATTGTTAAGGGTTTGGTAGCCTAAATGCACCCAAATAAAATGAAGAAAAAATGGTAGGGTAAATAAATGGGTAAGTAGAAGAAAGGTTGCATAAATATCAAGTGATTATACAAAAACACTTATGTCATGTTTAAATACATCTTTCAAATGTGCATAAGAAATAAACAAAGCAAGGACAATAGTTTACAACTTGGTTTATTTAACATCCCCTCAATTATTTCACCCATATACTTACTAATTTCCTGTCCACAAGCATGTTCTAGTACTTTTAATCCTTCAAGTCAAAGAGGCTCAGAGCATTTCTCTGATTTTTGGTGGGACTGGACCCTCGGCTTAATGACTTATAGACATCAAGTGTTAGAATTACCTTCATAAAATTCATCCCCCTTCATTTCCCTATTAAAACTCGTTTTCCTAAGGTTAAACTCCATTAGCCTATGAAAAGTGAGAAATACCATGTAAATCTCTTTTCCCACAAAAAACACTTTATCCTAAGTATAAGGCAAAGTGAACAAAATGCATACATTTTACCTTTTTACTTAGGAAAAACCCACTCTGCTCGTCGCATTTCATATTAATTCTTAACTTTATTATATAATTCCCCCATATCCATTTTCCCATATATAAACTAAATCCCTATGTAATACCCTCAACCCCTAGTTTTAATAGAAACAAATACATTTGTCCCTTATCCTGAAAAAACAAATTAATCCCTCATTAACCCTAAATTATCACAAATCACTTTTGATTAAAGCTTGGGCCCCCTCTAAAGCCCAAGATTTTATCTCCTGTTCGCTTCCCTCGCCCGACTACCGTTAGATCAACATCCGCCTAATCCAATGCTCCATAGCCATATCAGCCGCGCCCAATGGCCGAACAATACCCACCCGATAAAGTGATTTTCCCCGACCCCACTATAGCTACGTGTCAGGCGCTGGAGCATATCGAGTGATCCCTCCTAAAAACTACCTTCGCCTCATAAGCAGTGCGATGACCCTTAATACTGCCTCCCCACCAACCTGATAAACTGCCTATTATCCATAAATATAAACATTCGCACCATATTCAAAAAGTTGCTCGTTAAGCTTAAATCCTCGAAAACCTTCGTTTTCGTGCCTTTTGCCTGTTTCACATTATAAACCCATTAAACCCTTTGGCGCCACCCTGAACCTCTACAACGCAATTCCACCTCCATTTATGTGCAAAACACTACCACGACTCCTTCCTCAGGCACCTCTGTACCAGAAATCCATCAGTTGCTTTTCCTGTCGAACCTATGTTTTCTTAATTATTTTTGAATTTTGCAGATAATCAGCTGAAGACCAAAGCTTGGATAAATAGTTCTGATACTAGTGGTATGTTAGGGTCCCACCCTAACCCCCTTATTTATGTAATGGGATCACGTCATAGTCAAGAGTCAATAAAGCCCATATTAATAATTGTAAGTGGTTAATCCGCAATTAATGACAGAACCACAATTAGTTGCAAATGGGCCTTAGTATTAGATAGATGGTATTAATAAAACCCATGGTATTGGCCCGTGGTATTGCATGTATGAGTCATATATAAAGGATAGAGACTCCCTGCGAGGAGCATCGTGTCTTATTTTGTAGTCGAGCTCTGCTCTATTGGAGGTTGCCCCCTCGAAGAGGCAAGTGAACATTACTCTCTGAATAATAAAATCATTGCTATTCTATGTTCTGGGTATCTTTTCTTCACATATTCTATATTTGGGTATCATTTCGCAGGTTAAGAGCATAACAAGTGGTATCAGAGCACTCTCCAGGGCCGGTGGGATCTCCATTTCTTAGCAATTTTTTTTTTGGCTAGAGACGTGTTCCGGCGTCTTTAAACCATGGGATCTGTCGTTGAGTGCATAAACCTGCGGATTTGGGGAGGCATGCACGCAGGAAATACAAGAGGTGGTCACGTCTGTTGGACTCCCTTGTAACCCCTGTGGGTACCCCTTCGAGTAGTAGCGCATTAGACAGAACCACGCACGGATTGTCTTCCACGTACCCTCTGGGTATATCGGAAGCCCCCTAGGCTCCCTTGAAACCTCGCCATAGATAAACCATCGGCCGTCTTGCGGCTACAGTACACCGAGAACAGCACTCGGGGAGATTACTCGCCCGTACGATAGGGTAGTCGGGTTGTACGGCTAAGGGTACGGTCGATCCTCCTTAGTTAGAGCCCTGAAACATTGGGCCGAGTACTACTGCCAGACCCTTATGTATATTGCGATCTGTAGCACCTAACACTCCTCAAGACCTTAGTTCCCTTTTCTATCGGGGGATCACACAGCATCTCTTCCAGATCCGCCTGTGCAAAGGGGTGCAGCAGCAGTAGACATTAGTCCCGCAGTCTCGAGTTCGCAGATCAGCCATTCCAATCTATTAGATCCATCAGATCCACAGAAGCAGTCTGTTCTGCCATCAGATCCACCATTCAGATCTCTCAGATCCCCCAGATCGGAGTCGTTGTGAAGGGTTCCTATACCGGGGTATAATTTTCGCAGGACTTTTGGCCGCATTGACATTTTGAGGATTTGGCCACTGCAGTATTGATAAGGAAGGAGTAAAACTCCGTGGGTGCTTATTGGTGATCTAGCCCATTAGAATCAGGACGACGAGCTGAGCACGGTAGTACCATTCAATTCTTAGTGAAATTTTTTTTTAGGCGGTCCCAATTTTAAAAGAACTCGGTTGGTGTATGGTAGAAACTAGAGCTCAAGCGATGGCCAATGAAAGCATGGACAAATTTGAAGAATCAATGCACAACCTCCACCTTCAGCTTACCGGACTATGTAACATGGTCGAGAAAATAGTTCGGAAGGGCAAGGAGCCAGCCCACGAGGAGGAGTATAATGGCACTGAACACAATGAGGGTGAGTCTAGCCACTCTCCTCATGTCTGGCACACCCACCCACCACCCATTCAATGACCTCCCAAGTTGGATATGCATAAATTTGACGGCTCTCACCCGTCGGCATGGATAGCACAAATGGAGCAGTATTTCAAACTGAATCGCATCTTCGATGATGAGACTCAGCTTATGTTGGGGAGCATGTACTTGGACAATGAAAGGTGGCAATGGTGGGAATGGCATCAACGTTGCACTGGACCTTTTAAGACTTGGACCAAATTCACCAAAGCTCTTCAAGACCGCTTTGACCATGAATCATCTTTTTTGGGTCATCTTACTAAGCTCTGACAGACTGGTACAGTGGATGAATATATTACAGCTTTTGAAGCCTTAGCCTTCCGCACTTGGGGTCTCTCAGATGTGTTCTACACGGAATGTTTTATCAGTGGTCTTAAAGAAGCTATCAAAGCCCAAGTCCTACTGCACCACCCTCGCACATGGACGGAGGCTTGCAAGGTCACTCGTAACGTGGAACGTGCATTAGAAGCCCAATATAGTCGCCCAAATTTCTCTGCTAAAGGTCGCCCCCCACAGGCTCACAACACGACTCAAACACTTAAGGTCCAAAAGGTGTCACCTGCGGAAATGGCCGAAAGAGGAAAGCAAGGCCTATGTTACTACTGTGATGAAAAATACTCCCCAGGTCATAAATGCAAGGAGCCCAAATTTTTTCAAATTGATGCCATTGACTACAGCTCAACAGAGGAAGATCCACCACTGGAGGAACATGAGCCGCTAGAAGAAGACAACAAAAAGGACAATGTCTCTGATGAACTAGTTATCTTGTTGCATGCTTTGGCAGGGATTTCTTCCCCTCAAACTCTCAAAATCAGAGGTTTTATTAAACATCGCCCAGTAGTAGTCTTGATTGATAGTGGAAGTACACATAATTTCATCCATCAAAAAGTCGCAGAAGCAGTGCATTGTTTTGTACGAGCAGTTTCTAACTTCCAAGTTCAAATTGCGGATGGAGGCACAATGAAATGTGAAGGCCGCTGTGAAAATGTAAAACTTCAAATGGGGGATTATCAGTTGAAAACTCACATGTTTGCCATACACATGGGGGGTTGCGACATTGTCCTCGGCGCTGAATGGCTCCGCACTCTTGGGCCAATCACAATGGATTTCCAGGAGTTATATATGAGTTTTAAGCAGAACAACTACACACATACCCTCCGTGGACTCCAGGCGGGAGCCTCCTCTATCATCAACTCGCATAGGATGGAAAAATTGTTAAGGGCAATCATGGAGTTGTAGCTAAATTTAATGCCATCCAGGCAGTCGAAACCAAGCCTCTGCCAATTCATCCTGAGATGCAACAAATTTTAAATAACCATCTGCCGGTCTTTGACAAGCCTCATGAGCTTCCACCCTCGCGAGGGGAACATGATCATAGCATCACCTTGGTTCCAGGGGCCCAACCACCAAATGTGCACCCATACAGATATCCGTTCACCCAAAAGAATGAAATAGAAAAAATCATCAAGGAACTTTTGGAAGCAGGTGTCATTCATCCCAGCATTAGTCCTTATTCATCCCCGGTGGTCATGGTGCTCAAGAAAGATGGGGAGTGGCGGATGTGTCCCGACTTCAGGGCCCTCAATAAGTTGACAGTCAAAGATAAATTTCCCATCCTGGTGGTTGATGATTTGCTGGATGAACTCAATGGGGCTCAATTCTTCACTAAGTTGGATCTTCGCTCAGGCTACCACCAAATTTGCATGAAGGAAGTCGACATCCCCAAGACTACTTTCCAAACTCATGAAGGCCATTATGAATTCCTGGTCATGTCATTTGGTCTTTGTAATGCCCCCACTACTTTTCAGAGCCTTATGAACCACATTCTTAAACCATATCTCAGGAAATTTGTCCTTGTCTTCTTCGATGACATCCTCATCTATAGTTGCACTTGGGCCACACATCTTCAGCATGTAGATCTACTCTTGCAACTGCTCCGCAAGCATAAACTATTTGTCAAGATGTCCAAGTGTTCGTTTGGCATGGCAGAAGTAGAGTATTTGGGCCACATTGTGGGGCGTGAAGGTGTCAAGGTGGACCCCAAAAAGATCCAGGCAATGCAGGAATGGCCTCAACCTAAGACCTTGAAGAGCTTGAGAGGATTTTTGGGTCTCAGAGGCTATTATCGTAAATTTGTCTGCAACTATGGTCGCATAGCGAAGCCCCTCACCCAACTCCTAAAGAAAAATTCATTCTTCTGGAATGAGGAAGCACAACAGGCCTTTAAAGCTCTAAAAAATGCCATGTGTTCCACTCCAGTCTTAGCACTACCTGACTTCACCAAATCTTTTGTCATTGAATGTGATGCTTCGGGTACAGGTATTGGGGCGGTCTTAATGCAGGAAGGGCGACCGTTGGCCTTCACAAGCCAACAACTCAGTGGGAGGAGTCTGGGCCAATCTACCTACGAGAAGGAAATGATGGCCATCTTACATGCAGTCGAGACCTGGCGACCTTACTTATTGGGGCGACGTTTCCAAATCTGCACAGATCATCACAGTCTTAAATATTTTTTGGAGCAACGCGTATCCTCCCCACAACAAAATAAATGGCTAGCCAAAATGCTGGGATATGATTATGAGATCATTTACAAGAAAGGGAAAGACAATAGTGTAGCAGATGCATTATCTTGCCAATTTGAGGAGGAAAGCACTCTGCTAGCAATTTCCCTCCCCATTCTAGAATGGATTGAAGAGGCTTGCAGGGAATGGTTTTCACACCCCGGGCTCTCCCAACTCATTTCTCAATTGCAGGTAGATCCAAATTCCACCAAGGGCTACTCGTGGCAGGATGATATTCTTCGCTACAAGGACAGAGTCGTAATATCACCAACATCCACCCTCAAAAGTCGCATTTTGGCAAAATTTCACTCACCTCCCATTGCAGGACATTCGGGCTTTCAGAAGACGTATGCTCGCACCAGAAGATAATTTTTTTGGACAGGCATGAAAAAGGGCATCCTTACTTTCGTAGCAGAATGCGATGTCTGTCAACGCCACAAAGGGGAAACCGTCAACACACCAGGCACATTACAACCATTGCCCATTCCAGCATCAATTTGGACGAAGGTTTCTATGGATTTCATTACAGGTCTTCCAAAGTCAGGGAACAAGTCAGTCATCATGGTGGTTGTGGACCGACTGTCAAAGTATGCTCATTTCTGCGCCCTACCCCACCCATTTACACCAACTTTGGTTGCTCAATCTTTCATGGATCAGATCTTCAAATTGCATGACATGCCCCCTTCTATTGTGTCCGACTGCGACCCGATCTTCACCAATAATTTTTGGCAGGAACCCTTTAGAATACAAGGCACTCAACTAAAACTCAGTACTTCCTATCATCCGCAAATAGATGGTCAAAACGAAGCTGTTAACAAATGTCTAGAAACCTACCATAGGTGTTTCACTTCAGAAAAGCAACACCTTTGGGTAGAGTGGCTACCTCTGGCTGAATGGTGGTATAACACCAACTATCATGCCACCACCAAAATGACTCCCTATGAAGCAGTATATGGTCAACTCCCGCCTTCACCTACTTCGTATCTCAAGGGATGCTCAAAAGTACAAGCAGTGGATCAACTCCTACAACACCACGCAACCATGCTCGCCCATCTTCGAGAGAATCTTCATCAAGCTCAGAAACGCATGAAGCAACAGGTAGACCAGCATCACTCAGAGCACCAATTTCAAGAAGGGGATCAGGTCTTTTTACGGCTCCAACCATATAAGCAAACATCACTCAAAGACAAGGGGTGTCAAAAACTCTCTCCCAAATTCTACGGACCATATCAAGTACTTCAGCGCATTGGAGAAGTGGCCTACAAGTTGGCCTTGCCACCTACTGCAAAAATCCATCCATTTTTCCATGTCTCATGCCTCAAGAAAGTGATTGGGAACAATTGCAGAATTCAGACCAGTCTACCTGAATTGGACGAAGAAGGGTCCATCTGGCTTCAACCCGAACAGGTCCTAGACACACGAGACAAGCAACTGCGCGGCCACATGATTAAGGAAGTCCTCGTCAAATGGAAAGACACCTCTCCGGAAGATGCAACTTGGGAACCAGCCACTATTCTTTAGCAGTTTCCGCAGCTTTAGCCTTGAGGACAAGGCTAGTCTTATGGGGGAGGGCATGTTAGGGTCCCACCCTAACCCCCTTATTTATGTAATAGGAACACGTCATAGTCAAGAGTCAATAAAGCCCATATTAATAATTGTAAATGGTTAATCCGCAATTAATGACGGAACCATAGTTAGTTGCAAATGGGCCGTAGTATTATATAGATGGTATTAATAAAACCCACGGTATTGGCCCCTGGTATTGCATGTATGAGTCATATATAAAGGATAGAGACTCCCTGCGAGGAGCATCGTGTCTTATTTTGTAGTCGAGCTCTGCTCTATTGGAGGTTGCCCCCTTGAAGAGGCAAGTGAACATTACTCTCTGAATAATAAAATCATTGCTATTCTGTGTTCTAGGTATCTTTTCTTCGCATATTCTGTATTTGGGTATCATTTTGTAGGTTAAGAGCATAACATGGTAGAACCTATTTACTCTAAGACTCGACAAGAAACCTATTAGAAAAGCTTATATTCAAAAGAAGACGACCATTTACACGCAGAACAAAGAAGAAGATAATTAAACACAGAGCCGAGAAGAAAACATTCACACATAGAATTGACTGTTAAAATAGAGGAACTAGACCGAAGATGCAGTTAGAAGACAACAAATGAAACATACAGAAACTTGACCAATATCCACTACCTGATGCTGATACACATAAAAACAAATGATTTACTATTGAAATACATAGTAAAAAGTTAAAATGTACAGTAAAGGTAAAAAAAAAGTAAAGGATATTGACAATTCATCAAAGTAAAAATGTATCAGATGAAAGAGTATCAGTAAAAGTGTATCAGATTGAAAAATCAAAGTGAAAAAAGATGAAATTAGAACAAAAATGGTACATTTTCTAGAAATTTCTTGTTTAAGTCATAATTTTGTAGAAGCTATTTTAGCTAATACGAGATGAATTTTGAGAAACGAGAGGATATTTGTGTTCCAAAATGGCCAATCTACAAAAACCTATCTCACGTTTTACACAATTATTACAAAAAGGGAGATAAATGCATATCTTCAGAGCCTATTTTTTGGACTTTGCAAAGTCCTATTTTTGACATATTTGTCCAGAGAATATTGTAAATAGATGGAGCTGAACTTTAGGAAGCTGAAGGAGGTTTATCTCAATAATATACTTATCTACAATAACCTATTTCACTTTGTAGATATCTATCTCATATTGAGATATAAAAAGGTAACACTGGACCCTAATTTTGTAGAATTTCTGGGGTAGAATGCACAAAGGAAGGAGGCAGTTAATGACTTGGAAGCCTCATCATCAATTAATAGTTTCTATCAAATTCGAATTTCTCTTCTTTGTCACCCTCAATCCATAAATATAGTTCCAAATAGATTCATTAGTTTTGAGTGTCCTTTATTTAAGTTCTATTAATGTAAAACAATTTGAGATATTTGTAAAACCAATCTTGATATCTTTTCAAGATATTTCAGTTTAGAATTTGTATAAATACTTTTTCATTTGAAGTATTTTGGTGTAGATTCTTAGACATTTCTATAGACTTCTTGATCAAAAGACTGTAAAGCCATTGGAGCATTGATCGAGCCAGCAAGTTGGATTGATGAATAAAGACTAGATATTTCAAAGGATTCATGTGTTGAGAAAAGTGAAAACAAGTATTTTCTCACGTTGTTGTTATATTTCTTAAAGTTTTTCCATAATGTATCTCCGAATCTGAATGCTATAACTGGAGTATTATCTCAGAATTTGTTTAATTACACTTTGTTTTAATAGTTAGGCATATAAATGTTTTCTACTGATATCTAAGTTAAGGAATTCTTAATTTCTCCTTAGTTTAGGTTGTATCTTTATAATCTATAGCAAAGGATTCTTAATTGCCCTTTTTTTCTAATTACCCTCTATTCCTCCTTTATATCTTGGTCTTAGAATTCTTAATTGCTCTATCACCTTGATTAAAACCACTTCACCCTCCTGTCCCAAAGGCGTGCACTTTACTCAACTAGCTTTCCCTCTGAACATTCCCTTTAGTGAGTTGATCTAGTCCGGCTACCCTTCTGTTGACTCCATAGCCCAATGGTCTAAAGACATCATTCTATCCATCTATTTTAAGGATCCCACCACCCAATCTCAAATACAAATCAAAAACCTCAAGAAAAATCATAACTAGCCTAAAATTCAAACAAACAAAGCTAAATCATATAGAGAGAGCCCTCTCTGAGCCTAGGTTGGCTAGAGCCTATGCTCCAAATTTTGTTTGTGGTTACCTTGGTGATTTCTTTCTTTAACCTTGAGAAAATACTAAGTGAGAACATAGTGGCAACCATACTGGGGAAGAATAACATTTTCTTCAGAAATATTTTACATGTTCAGATTTGATCTATGATGGTGGACAGTGATCAAACACACAAAGGTTAAAATCATCCACCTGGCGACTCCAAATCAATTTCAAAACAAGACTCCATTGGAGGAATGAACTTGAAAGAATAATATGAAAAGATCAATATTTTAACTTGGATTTTTATCCAAGACATTATGTTATTTCTCATCAATAAAGTTTTTCAATGTATATTGTATTTTAGAGAAGATTTTAGAATAATTTTTTATTATTTCCCTTTGAAAATTGTAGATATAAAGTCTCCTTACACATTTGAGCAGCATTCTTCTAACTCTTATGAATATCATTTTCCAATTGAGGAGCATCAAACAATCAAGACTAATCATACAATCCCTGTACATATTCCTGTACCTTATAAAGTTCCTGATAGGTATAAGCCACTCATATTACCTCCTACACTCCATGCTTTCCATAACAGTTATTACAAGTATCTCCCTAGGTTTGATGGAGAGAATGGTATCACTACCCAAAAACATATTCAAGGTTTTGAGAATTATCTGGACTTATTTGAAATTGATGAAGATGATGTTATTATCAGGCTTTTTTCTCTTTGTTTGCAAAGTAAAGTAAAGAGTTGGTTCATGAATTTACCTATTGTAAGAACTTCAAATTTCCAACAGTTTGTCAAAATTTTCCTTAATAGATGGATAATCAAATTCAATCCATTTGTGATCATAGAAGAACATAATCAGTTAAAAAGACAGCCAAATGAAACAATACAATAATTTTCTGACAAATTCAATTAAGTCTATTATTCAATGCAATCAAATATAAGACCTCCTCCTGATTCAGCTCTTTTGCATTATCCAAAAGCATTTGATCATGAGATAGAATTTCAACTAAGAGAAAGAAACCCCTCAACGTTGGAACATATGCAAAACATTGTAGTAGATGTAGAAGTTAATCTGCAAATTAGAAGAGAAAAGTTGAAAGCAGAAGCAGAGGAAAACAACATTGCAGAGGTAAAACTTAACATTTTGGTAAGAAAGATAGAGGAAAGGATACAGAAGATCACCATGAAAGATAATTTTTTTGCTCAAAATCACCATAGCACATTTATTTCACAAAAAGAAAAGGTTGATAGCCATGAACAAATTCCTGCTAATTCCAACTACCATGGATCAGAAGATAGATTTATAGAGCAATATGTGGAGAAGCAATCTACTGATCCAATGTGTATGTTTGATGAAATTACTTCTTTTAATTATTTGCCTAAGTATGATCAGTATGATGATAATTATGTTCTTCAAATTCAAGCTAAATTTACAGAGAAATCAGAAGCTAGTTTGGGGAATAAGGAAATTTAGTTTCAACAACTTGAAAATAGTGATCAACTTGTTCATTTCAGCTATGAGAATGAAGAAGAAAGAGCAGAAAATTTGGAAATAAGTGAAGGTTCTTTGCCTCTTTGTTTTGCTTCATTTCAGTTTATCAGAGACAATTTTAAAGCAATAAAAAATCAGCAGTCTTTTTGTATTGTTATTGACAACAAAGAAGACAATAAAACTCTTGATCAAGATTCTTCAGTTTCAGAGTTACAGTTATCAAATTTCTTTGAAAATCCTGATCAGATGACACACAAAAGTTCTATACCATTATGTTTTGAATCATTTCAGTTTTTAAAGGAAATGTGGTATAAAATCTCTAAAGAAAAGGATGAGCAGCTTGTAGAAATCTATGAAGTTCCATTTAAACCTATGTGCAATAAGTTGCAGCAATCCTTCCAAGTTTTTTATGATCCAATGGCTGATATGTTAGATGATGGATGCAATCAAAATTTTTCTTCTCTAACTAACTATGAGATTCAGGATCAAGATCATAAAGGTTTCATCAGTCAAACATTTCAATCACTAGAGATATCATCACAAAGCTTATTTGAAAATCTGTAGGGTGATAAAGATGAAAATGACATTTCAGTTTCATGGCATAGAGACTATCCAAAACAGATGTACAATGGCTTAGATCAGTTAAACATTGGTGTATATATCTTGGAAGATCCTTTTGTACAATTTCTAGAGTCAACAAAGGAAATCAAGTATTTCCTTATCTTCTCATTGGTTGACAAGGTTATATTGGGTTGTAGAACTTCAGTTTTAATCACAAACAAGCACAAGCAACAAAATCCACCAATGTATATGATGCTTGAATGGTTGCATTAGCTGTTTCATTTTACCTAACCAAAAGTTGGACAGCTAATTAGAGTAAGTAGGTAGGATTTCAGTTTGAATAAATTCAGTTTTTTAGCAGCAAGTTTATGTTAGATCAGATTTCAGTTTGCAGAAAAGGATGTATTTTCAGTTCAAGAGTTTTAGTCACAAAGATTATACAACAAAGCATATACATGTTTGGGATTGGCCCAATGGATCAGGCTACTAGTCGACAATGTTCTTGACATCTCACAAGGAGATGTCATCCCCATGTGGAGCCACTGTTAGGTTCCTATACCAATAGGAGTCATAATTTTGAATGACTAATGTTAAGCCTTGTAATATTGTACATACCTTTGCTTTCTATAAATGTTTTTCATATTTAAAATTTTAAAAATGTAAAGAGGGTATGTCCTAAAAGAAAAATCAAAGGAAGAAAAGGAGAAAAGGTCAAAAAATGAAAATATATGAGCCCAAAAAATAAAAAGAGACCAAGAAAGTGTGCAAGTCAAAATGCCACTACTATTTACTTTTATGCATAATAATAATTGTGTGCAACTTGTTATTCATGCCACAATCCATGGTAATCAAACTGTTTAATCTTGATTATATCATGCTTTGAATTTTATCTTTATAGTTAGACAATAAAATCTGACCAAACAGTTTAATCTTGGCTGATCATTAGATAGGTAGAGAAAATAAAAGGAGTTCATCAATTTAATCTGAGCCCTTAGATGATATAAGGTTAGAATTAGATAGTCTACTATGTAAAATAAAATGATTGATAAGGGTTTGCTAGCCTAAATGCACCTAAATAAAATGAAGAAAAAATAGTAGGGTAAACAAATGGGTAAGTAGAAGAAAGGTTGCAGAAATATCAAGTGATTACACAAAAGCACTTATGTCATGTTTAAATACATCTTTCAAATGTGCATAAGCAGTAAACAAAGCAAGGACAACGGTTTACAACTTGGTTTATTTAACATCCCCTCAGTTATTTCACCCATATACTTACTAATTTCCTGTCCACAAGCATGTTCTAGTACTTTTAATCCTTCAAGTCAAAGAGGATCAGAGCATTTCTCTGAATTTTGGTGGGACTGGACCCTCGGCTTAATGACTTATGGACATCAAGTGTTAGAATACCCTTCATAAAAGTCATCCCCCTTCATTTCTCTAATATAACTCTTTTTCCTAAGGTTAAACTCCATTAGCCTATGAAAAGTGAGAAATACCATGTAAATCCCTTTTCACCCAAAAACCCAAAAAAAAACTTTATCCTAAGTATAAGGCAAAGTACACGAAATGCATACATTTTACCTTTTTACTTAAGAAAAAACCACTCCTACCGTCGCATTTCATATTAATTCCTAACTTTATTATATAATTCCCCCATATCCCTTTTTCCATATATAAACTAAATCCCTATGTAATACCCCTAACCCCTAGTTTTAATAGAAACTAATACATTTCCCCCTTATCCCGACAAAACAAATTAATCCCTCATTAACCCTAAATAATCACAAATCACTTATGATTAAAGCATTGGCCCCCTCCAAAGCCCAAGCTTTTATCTCCCACTCGCTTCCCTTGCCCGACTACTGTTAGATCAACTTCCGCCTAATCCAACGCTCCACAGCCATATCGGCCGTGCCTGATGGCTGAATGATAACCACCCGATAAAATGGTTTCCCCTAACCCCCCTATAGCTACATGTCAGGCGCTGGAGCATATCGAGTGATCCCTCCTAAAAATCGTCTTCGCCTCATAAGTGGTGCGACGACCCTTAATACCGCCTCCCCGCCAACTTGATAAACCGCCTATTATCCATAAATATAAACATTCGTGCCATATTCAAAATGTTGCGCGTTAAGCTTAAAACCTCGAAAACCTTCGTTTTCGTGCCTTTTACCCGTTTCACATTATAAACACATTAAACCCTTCGGTGCCACCTTGAACCCCTACAACACAATTCCACCTCCATTTACATGCAAAACACTGCCATGACTCCTTCCTCAGGGACCCCTGTACCAGAAAGCCATTAGTTGCTCTTCGTGCCGAACCAGTGTTTTCTTAATTATTGTTGAATTTTGCAGATAATCAACTGAAGATCAAAGCTTGGATAAACAGTTTTGATGCTAGTCGCATAACCTATTTACTCCAAGACTCGACAAGAAACGTATTAAAAAAGCTTATATTTAGAAGAAGAAGACCAATTACACGCAGAACAAAGAAGAAGATAATTATACACAGAGCTGAGAAGAAATCATTCACACAAAGCATTGACTGTTAAAATAGAGGAACCATATCGAAGATGTAGTTACAAGACAAACAAATGAAACATAGAGAAACTTGACTAATATCCACTACCCGATGCTAATACACATAAAAACAAATGATTTACTGTTGAAATACACAGTGAAAAGTTAAAATATACAGTAAAGGTAAAAACACAGTAAAGGATATTGACAAGTCATCAAATTAAAAGTGTATCATATGAAAGAGTATCAGTGGAAGTGTATCATATTGAGAAATCAAAGTGAAAAGAAAATGAAATCAGAACAGAAATGGTACATTTTCCAGAAATTTCGTGTTTAAGTCATAATTTTGCAGAAACTATTGTGGCCAATACGAGATGAATTTTGAGAAATGGGAGGAGGTTTATGTTTTGAAAAGGTCAATATACAAAAACCTATCTCACATTTTACAGATGTATTACAAAAAGGGAGATAAATGCATATCTTTAGAGCCTATTTTTCGAATTGTACAAAGTCTGGTTTTTGACATCTTTTTCTAGAGAATATTGTGAATAGATTGAGCTGAATTTTATGAAAATGAAAGCGGTTTATCTCAATAACATACTTATCTAAAATAACCTCTTTCACTTTTTACATATCTATCTCAGATTGAGATATATATAGGTATCACTGGACCCTAATTTTGCAGAATTTTTGGGTCAGAATGCACAAAGGAAGGATGCAATTAGTGACTTGGAAGCCTCATCATCAATTAAGAGTTGCTATCAAATTCGACTTTCTATTCTTTGTCACATTCAATCCATAAATATAGTTCCAAATAGATTCATTAGTTTTTAGTGTCCTTCATTTAAGTTCTATTAATGTAAAACAGTTTGAGATATTTGTAAAACCAATCTTGATATTTTTTCAAGATATTTCAGTTTAGAATTTGTATAAATACTTCTTCATTTGAAGTATTTTGGTGTGGATTCTTAGACATTTCTATAGACTTCTTGATCAAAATACTATAAAGCCATTGGAGCATTGACCGAGCTAGCAAGCTGGATTGATGAATAAAGACTAGATATTTCAAAGGATTCATGTGTTGAGCAAAGTGCAGACAAGTATTTTCTCACGTTTTTGTTATCTTTTTTAAAGTTTTTCCATAATGTATATCTGAATCTGAATGCTATAACTAGAGTATTGTCTCATAATTTGTTTAATTACACTTTGTTTTAATAGTTAGGCATATAAATGTTTTCTACTGATATTTAAGTTAAGGAATTCTTAATTTCTCCTTAGTTTAGGTTATCTCTTTATAATCTATAGCAAAGGATTATTAATTGCCCTTTGTTTCCGATTACCCTCTATTCCTCCTTTATATCTCGGTCTTAGAATTCTTAATTTCTCTATCACCCTGATTAAAACCATTTCACCCTCCTGTCCCAAAGACTTGCACTTTACTCAGCTAGCTTGCCCTTTGAACATTCCCTTTAGTGAGTTGATCCAATTCGCCTACCCTTCTGTTGACTCCATAGCCGAATGGTCTAAATACATCATTATATCCATCTGTTTTAAGGATCCCACCACCCAATCTCAAACACAAATAAAAAACCTCAAGAACAATCATAACTAGCCTAAAATTCAAACAAACAAAGCTAAATCATATAGAGAGAGCCCTCTCTGAGCCTAGGTTGGCTAGAGCCTATGCTCCAAAGTTGGTTTGTGGTTACCTCGGTGATTTCTTTCTTTAACCTTGAGAAAATAATGAGTGATAACACAAGAAGTACACGTGTTGCATACTTTCCATGAACCGTGCTAAATGAAAAATGATAAATACATGAAAAACGTGACTACAATCACATTTTTTCATGTATTTCTCATATTTCATGTAGCAAGGTCCATCCAAAGTATGCAACATGGGTACTCCTTGGATGAGGAATTAAAATTTGCATCCAATAAGTACTCCCGCTCGAAATTTTAGTAAAACCTTAGGGAGATAAGTTGAAAATACGAGTTAGCCCCAAGGGTTAGCTCAATTGGGCATGTCAGGGCCTCGCCAAATGGGAGGTCACAGGATCAATTCCCGAAATCTCTTGGGGTCAAGTCGTGCAGTAGGCCGAGAGGCATCAGCCCAAATTTTTCCATTGAACGTAGCACCACCTATTGACCGATGGTGTTTGTGAACCACGCGGAAAAAAAAAATAAAAAATGAAAATAAGAATTGAAAAAATAGTTTTATTATTTTTTAATCTTTTTACTTTTTTACTCCAAAAATGGTGAATCATCCCCCATGGTTGACATCATCATCTTGAATCCTATTGGTTCTTATAAAGTTTATTTTGGTTGTATATTTTTCTTAGGAGGCCCATTTTGGACCTCAAAAATCCCCTAATGGGTGTTTAAAGTGCAAAGGAAATGGTCATGACAAGGATCATTGCCCGGGATATCAAAACTATCTAATTCAGGGAGGTCCTAACCCCCTAAAGCTAGAAACATCTCCTGGATCAAGTAATAATGTAATTCCATGGTGAATTATCTACCAAATAATAGGAAAACACTCAACTGACAATTGTCATTTGTTGCAGAAGTTCATACAAACTCCCCAACAACTATTTTTCAATTTCTATAAGTCTATAGGCCATGATGAGTGCAATTGTTGAAGCTATGAGTTAATGATGGACATAACTCTAACATATAGATTACAGGATGAGACATGTCCATAGCAGGATCAAGGCACACCTATAGCACGTGGAGGATTCCAGGGACGAGGAAGAGGATGAGGGGGAGGAGCTGGAAGAGGTTACGGACAAGTTATTTGTTATAATTGTGGGGAACCATGCCACTATGCGTGATATCGTCAGAACCTGACATAGCCCTCTTGTCAGTATTGCCAATAGTTTGACCACGTAATAGAATATCCTATACTCATTGCAAAAATTCAAGAGAAGAAGAACCAACAGCCTACTCATAACATCTAGATGATGAGGTTAGAACCATGCGAGGATGACCCAAGCGTTAATATAGTTACGTGAAGTGGTATAACTACTGGGGAAGATAAAGCTATAGGGAAACAACTAGAAGAGAATCCATGGGTGCATAGGGCTACTAAAAAAGATCCTGAATTTGATTTGCATAAGGAAAAAGAAACATTTATGGAGGCAAAGAAGAGCTTTGTGGATTCATGGGCTTCCACATCAAAGAATCAGAATGCACAAACAAAGAAACCTGAAGAGTTCATTACTGCAAAGGAAACACATCCCTTAGCATTGAAATTCTTCTTGTAAACCTACATGAAGCTCTTAAGGGACCATAAAGCAATGGAGGGATTGCAAGAGTTAATAGACAACTACGCTGGCAAGGGTAAGTCACTTCCTGAACAACGCGCAGTGCATAAAGTAGACAAACATAAGAAAAGGACTGGTTGGGAGATGAGATTAACTGCACAGATCAGAGAGTTTGAAATGGACTAGGTGATCTTAGATATGAGATATGATGTGAATGTTTTTCCTAAACAAACATAGGAAAGAATGGGAAATCTAGCGCTACAGTGGTCCCCAATTCAACTACGAATGGCCAACCAACAGAATATTATTCCTATGGGAGGCCTACACAGAGTAACTGTAGACATTGAAGGGGCACATGCTATAGATCATTTTGAGGTAATTGAAATAGTGGATGATAGTAATCCATACCTAGTGCTGCTTGGAATCGATTTGGAATTTTATATGAATGCAGTCATCGACCTGAAGAAGTGGAGCATGATGTTTGAGAAGAAGGAACTGAGAGTCATTATTCCACTGGATCTAGCCAAGGGTGCACGGTATACTGAACCAGTCCAAGATTACTATGAGGAGGATGACATCGAACAGATCTATAAGCTTACTGCATAGAACGAGGATTAGATCAATCCTACAGTGGATGGAAGAACTTCTTGGGAAAATGACAACTCCTGCAACTCAGATTTAGATGAGGAGCTCGAGCATCAGCATAATAGATTGCAAGAAGTATGAACATTGTGATGCAACCAAATTACTAAATCACTCCGATGTATATCCATTGATTTACATAATTTACCATATTATGATGGCTTAGAAGATGTAAAAAAAATTCTTGATAAATTTGAAAGGGATGTACCAGAGGAGAATTGGTTCTAGGTATTGGACATCGTGCTAAGAGCTACGCTTGCTAGATGGTGGGGTACACATAAGGACAATTTTGTAGACTAGAAGGAGGAGCGAAGGATGATGAAGTTGTTATTGGCTATGCAAATACAAACATTATTGAAAAATATATAGGGAAGGATGATTCACACGAGCATCTGGCTCATTGGATGAAAGCATGGGAATAGGAACCACATCCTGAATGGGTACATATATTCTTCCATACCTTAGATACTATTCCGATGAATTGGTACTTAGAAACAGAGCTGCGACATGGAACCACGGAGTGGGATGTTATGAAGGAGAGATTTTTGCTAACATTCAGCTTTGAGGATGAATTTGAATGTATTGATGAAGAATTATAGGAAATCAAGGTTGTGATATTCATAACACCTATAGAGCCTATCACGTGGGTACAACCTAAATGGAGTACGCAGTTGCGCCATGCTATGGAGCGTTACAATGTTACCATAGAAGAAGGTGAGGAAGATCCCAGGAATATCAATATCCTTGAGTTAGAGGGACAACATGAAGTTGTTGAGCTTGAGGTAGATGTTCCTAACATTTCAAAACCATTAAAGACCAAGCAAGTGAACATTAGGTTAGAATCACAGCCAAAGTTCATGAATATAGGCAATTACTGGGATGAAGACACAGTTGACAAAGTTGTAGAGTTGTTACGTGAATATCAAGACTTGTTTCCCACAAATTTCTCTGATCTAAATGGGATAGTAGGTGATCTAGGTGTTATGAAGATCAATTTGAAGCCAGATGCAAAGCTGGTAATGCAGCGAACATACCAATTGAATCATAAATACAAATAAAAGGTGCACTAAGAGCTAGATACGATGCTTGCAGCAGGAATTATTGAGCCTGTAGAAGAATCAGACTGGGTTAGTCCTATGGTAGCTCAAGAGAAAAAGACAAAGGGCACAATCAGGATCTGCGTAGATCTAATAAAGTTGAATGATGCTTGTGTGCATGATCCATTCCCTATGGCATTCACAAATGAAGCCTTGGAAAATGTTGGTGGTCAAGAAGCATACTCTTTTATAGATGCATTCTCGGGATGGATTCTCAAGATATCACCAGATCAAGATCGCGCCAGAAGATCAAAGTAAGACTACCTTTGCCACATAATGGGGCTCTTTTCAATATACAGTTATTCCCTTTGGAATTAACAATTCCCCTGCGATCTTTTCTAGGGTGGTAGTTGTAGCCTTTAAGGAATTTATTCACAAGTTTTTTGAGGTCTACTTTGATGATTGGATGGTGTTTGGGTTAGTTAAAAAGCATGTTTTAATTCTTTAGCTAATGCTATATACTTGTAGGAAGTATCGGATTTCTCTAAATATGAATGTGTATATTTTGTGTACCATATGGAATAATTTTGGGTCACATTGCTTGTAATTAAGGGTTGATGGTGGAACCTGCTAAAATTGCAGTGATTATCAATTTGGATCCCCTAGGGAATGTAAAACAGTTGCACGCAACATTGGGCCATACAGGATACTACAGAAAGTTCATTAAGGAATACACACAGATCACTACACCCATGGAAAAATTATTATAGAAATATGTGACATTTTTCTGGGATGATGATTTCCAGAAAAGCTTAGATGTTTTGAAGGAAAATATAGTCACAACACCTATTCTAGTATTCCCTAATTTGAAGAAATAATTTCATGTACATGTGGGTGCATCCTGCATAGAATTAGTAGTCAATTTAACCCAACCAAGCATAGGATATATCGACCATTCGATTCCTGTCTAAGGCAGAGAAGAGTTATTCAACCGCAGAGAGCAAAGGGTTGGTGATGGTATATGTGCTCCAGAAATTCAGACATTATCTGTTGGGTGCGCACTTCAAAATTTATACAAACCATTCAACTTTGAATTACCTAGTTAACAAGCCTATGTTTGGGGGTGGGGAGGGATTTGTAGATGGTTCCTACTATTTCAGGAGTATGAATTTGAAGTAATTATGAAGCTACGAAGATTAAATACTAGACCCAGTCACCTTTCATGGGTTGAGAATGAAGAAGAACCTACAAGTCTTGATGAAGGATTTCCTGATGCATAACTCTTTGTTGTGCTTGTTGTAGATGAACATTTTGTGGATATAATCCAATTCATGTCTACTATGAAGAGGCAGGCGTCAAAAGCCTTGAACCAATGAAGTGGGCAGCTGATATTGAGCACCCAGGGTTACTCAACATGCTGTATGTACCACATTTTAGCCACAACATCATTAATAGCATCTATGTTCGTCAATTATTGGCGTTGGTTCATGATGGGTACCTCTAGCTAGGAGGGCCCATCTCAATTGATGATATGTTGGTCCACAGAATCACAACGCTACCTTATCATGGTGTGAACCCCGCAAACACTTTTGTGGTGAATTCACAGGAGAAAAATCTAGCGGATTAGATAAAGAGTGACTTCGGGTTGGTCAATAAGTCACGAGGCTATGCCATTAGCTCTATATCAGATGAAGCTGTGCAGTTTGTTGCACATATCTTGGTAGGAAAAGTAGTGCAGAAGTGTCATTCCAATGAATTAACAACACTAGTGGTGTCCTTAGCTATGCAATACAGCTAGGGGGTCCAATTCAATTGAGCAAAGTACCTCAACCAAGAATTCTTAGATGATTTCCACGAAGCCCAGGAGGATGGAAAATCATTCCACTACGCGTAGTTGTTGTTATTGATCACCCTGGTAGCTTGGAGGGCGTCTGAGGATTCCCAGTTCCCAAAGAAATGTCTAGACTTGTATGAGGCTGCAAAATTCACCTCACTTTGGGTGATGAAGGAACCTGACCATGTCATTGAAAACAATATGTTATGGGTATTGTTCGAATCAAAGTTGCATTTTGTGATCAACTAACGACCTAGTTGTCACCTAGTCTACATGCACAGTATAAAGATGTAGCAGACTTGAAAGAAGATTTTCACAATATGTCCATGCCCATGGAGAAGGATGCCGCAGGAACATGGCACAAGTTGCCTTATTTAGTCATGGAGGATGATATTATGGGGGTCATCAACCAATGGCCGAGCGATTGGCTCACCCCATCTGGCGAAGCCGCAAGAACAAGGTCGCAAAAGTAGAAACAAGGAAAACAACAGTTGTACCACAGGCCAAGAAAGACAAAAAGAAAGAAGCACAGAAGGCTTCCAAGAAAGAGAAGGAAGTGGAGAAGGAAAAATATGCGTAGGAAGAAACAACGCAGGTCACCATTGATCTCGATGAGCTTGATAGAGAGCGCACAGATGTTGAAGTAGAAACCAAAAATAGAGAGGAAGCGAGCGCAGACCCCTATATCAAATTAGAGGACTTAGAGTCCCCCTTCAGGATCATGAAGAGACAAAAGCGTAGTTCAATGGGACCATGCAAGAAGAAGAAATCTGATAAGTCTGTGGTTACTAACCCATTGGTCCTCACAGAGGGGGACCTTGATGAGATAGGTGATGTTGTTCGCTCTGCAACTGCAAACATATGGCAACACATCAAAGACTAGTGCTAGTAGGTACTAAAAAAAGTGCAACAAGGCCTGAAGGAATTACAAGTCCAAACGAAAGTGATCCGGGCGAGCGTGAGTCAAGAAAGCAGGACATCCAAGGCAGAATTGACTACATACCTCCGTGCAGTAATGCTACCAGATGGTTTGTTGCATATCGAAACAGCTGAGGATCAGGCCAGGTTGTTGCATATGACCAACATGAGCATTGTAGCACTTCCTATCCAAACCTTGCATGAGCAGCACCAAGGAATTAGAGACGAGCTCTACGTCTGGGAGAAAACAACTCTATTGATTATCGAAGAAGTAAAGACTAACAATCAAAAGATGTTTGTAGAGAAAGCACAGACCTTGCAAGCCCATGACGTGGTGATGCAACGTAGGCCTTGCAGGCCCACGACGTGGTGATGCAGTGCAATCAATAGCTAGAGGCAACCCTTACCTAAGTGTGTAGCGAGCTCCCTGAGCTCCAAAATTCCAGCCAATTCAACCTTTGTGGATAAAATTCACAAGTTGGTTGTTACATTAAAGGAATCAAAGGAGGAAATTGGCAAGGTGTGGTTTGAGTTGCAGATGTAGATTTCAGATCTTCAAATGAAGCTACAACCAACCACACCTATGGAGGTCAAAGAGTAGTGTAAAGATACCATTAAAGAATATATGACAACTCTAGATGTTGCAATCAAGCACTACAACCAATTATTTCAGCAGACAATGGAAATGTGCGCCTCGCTGCAAGAGGACCCAAACTTGCAGAAGATCGAAGCGCACATCCGCAATAGACAACTTTAGTTCAATGAGATCCAAGCAACAACACGGCCCCTTGCACCTATGCAACAGTTCACCAAACTTCAAGAAGGAAAGACTCTCCAGGCACAGATCGATGAGCTATGCTGAAAAACGTCCATCATTGCAACGCGAACATAGTTGTGGGCTGATGAGGCAAACCAGTTGTCTCAAACCATTAAGGGTAAGATAAAGGCCCTTTAGCAAACACATGTGACCATGGGCCTTACAGTCAAAGGTCTAACGACGGAGAAGTTGGTCGAAGAAGTTCGTCAGGTCGTCGTGCAGGGAACAACAGATCTTCAAGCATTGCAGATCGAATTCAATGGCCTTCAAGAAAAGGTTGAGGGAACACCAGAATAATGACTTCAGATGAGTCTCAAATTTTTGTTGGGGTCCTGTTGGGATGAGGCCCCCTAGGTCAGATTTTGTTAAAGTTTTGTTAAGTTAGTAAAGGTATTGTAAATTCTTCACATTTTGAGGAGCAGAGCAGGAGTAGCATAGGTCAATAGGAGTCAAAGGGGCTTTAGGAAGGTCAAAGCCCCTTAGTTTGTTAAATTCAAGCTATTTTGAGGCCTGCCCATGGTTCACGAAACATGGTATTGTAATGAAGGAAGAATATAAAAGAAACGCATAGAAGATTGATAGGTCATCTAAGAAACAAAGTGGCTGAGTAGAATCTCAATTTGTCTATTATGTACTTGGGTGAAGGAGAAGGCTCATGCATCTATGTGCACGAAGACCTTAGTAAGTCCGCAGCTGAGTGCGGGGGCCCCTGCAGCTCTGTGCGTAGTGTTGGAAAGAGTTTGTACATGAGAATTTGAAGCATAATATAGACATATTTTGAAGTGATATCTGTGTAACTGTGTATTACTATTTATTTCTGAAGTTGTTTTATTTATGAACTATTGAATGCATTTAATCAGGAAAAGTATTTAATAGATTCGCGAAGACGTAGATCTGCTTATTTGTATGATGTTATGCATGTTTAGCACAATAGGCGAAGGACATAAATCTGTTAACTTTTATTTACTGTAATTTCTGGGTTTCAAGGGTTAGGGTTCACAAAGGTCAAAATAAGCCCTAGATCCATAGAAAACACATCACATAGCCCTATGGATGCAAAAACATGGTTCTAGCATCCCCCAATATTGTCTCAGGTGAGACTGCAGCCCTCATTACATGGGTTGTTGCTGAAAGGGTCAATAGTGTAGGGTTTTGTTGGTTAGCGCAACTAACTCCAAACATGGGTCCAAGCCCCATAAATTCAACATTCTCTGCTTGATCTTTACTTCCTCTTGTCTTCATTGCCTTTCTTGCTCCAATGCCAAAGTGCTCCAAGAAAACTCTAAGTGTCCAAGAGTATGAGAGAGAGAGAGAATAATGAGAGAGCTCCAAATCTAAACTGACAAAAGTTTACCAACTGATCCTCAGAATCCCTTTTGTGAACGAGGCCTCTATTTTCTTCATTTTCCATTATTTTCTTTCATTTCCCTCCTCACATGCAACTTGTGACCTTTCACCTCCTTTTTCTCCTAATTTCCATTTTTTTCATAAATAAATGTAAAAAATGTCTTTTAATTCCTTAGCCATTTCCTTTACCAATTTACTTAGCCATAAACAACCAAATGAACACAAAATAGGATGTCATGCCCAACATTCAGCTTGGAATAAGTGTCCCATTCATCCGTCGTTTTTTTTTTTTTTTTACTTTTATTACATGGAATTTTCACCAGGGCTGTTACAGAACCCTACCCCTTGGAGGACACCATCCTCGGTGTTCAATCACACATATACCTCAGAAACATGTTGAAAGAAGTCATACTTCTTATGGAGATTTATAACATATCTCAATGAAGTATTTACAAAGAAAGATTTTCTCAAGACATAACATCATGACAACATGACAACATACCACATAGTGGAGCTTTATAACACAACTCATTATGGTATTTACAATGATCATCCTGCTGAGTGCTAACTCATATAACATCATGATATCATAATAGAAAGACACCCATACTACATAGTGGAGATTTATAACATAGCTCAACATAGCTCATTACGGTATTTACATCCATACACAGGTGTACTTATAGCAACATCATCAAAATATAGATACCAAAACATATGCCAAATCATATACCAAAACATATATCAAACATATATTAACATCATATAGCATATATCAAAACATCATAAATCATATATCAAAACATCATATAGCATATATCAACCATCATAAAACATATATTGATCACCATAAAGCATATACTAAAACAACATAAAGAAAATACTAAACCACCATGAAGCATATACCAAGCCATCATGAGAAAATACTAAACCATCATAAACCAAATACCAAACCACCATAAGAAACTACCAAGCCACCATAGGCAATCACCAAACCACCATAACTAATCACCAAACCACCATATCAAGGTTGCTTTGCCTCAATCAGAAAACAAGGATAGAATTTGATCCGCTATCTGCCATGTAGCTTCATTGGGCCCAAAGTGATTCCATTTCACTTTAACTTGCTCTATTGCTCGTTTATGGAGCATGAGCACCTTTTTTTGCAATAGAAAATGAGGCTTTAGCTGGAATTCTCCATCTGGTTCCACCGACAATAAAGACCAACCAGTCACATGATCAACATCCTTAACATACTTCTTAAGAAATGATACATTGAAAACATCATGGACTTTCATTGTCGGAGGAAATGCATGTTGATAAGCTACTGGCCTAATCCTCTCAATGATACTGAAGGGTCCACAAAACCGTGGTGCTAGCTTGGCACATGATCCAATCCGCAAGGACCTCTTCTTCAGTTTGATGCGCAAGTACACCTGTTCCCCAATGTGGAACTCCTTAAACAACTTGTTCATATATGCATAACTCTTCTACCCATCTTGTGATGCCTTGAGATTCTTCTTGATCACCTGCATCTCATGTTCCATATTTGCCAACATATCAGGTCCAATCAATACCCTGCTAACTAGATCACTCCAAATAATGGGAGTTTTACAAATCCACCCATATAATGCCTCAAAGGAACTTATCCTCAGTGACTCCTAATAACTATTTTTGTATGAAAACTCAACCAAAGGGATATACTCTTCCCACTTCCTTTGTTGATGCATCACATACATCCTCAACATGTCCTCCAAAATCATGTTGACCCTCTCTGTCTATCCATCTGTCTATGCATGATAAGTTGTGCTAAAGGCCAACTCGGTGCCCAAACCAGAAAATAACTCCTTACAAAACTTGGAAGTGAAGTTTTCGTCCCTGTCTGACACAATCTTCTTTCAAACACCATGTAATCTAACCATGTCTCAGATGAATACATGTGCCATGTCACTAGATGAGAACATAGACTTCACTGGAACAAAGTGTGAAACCTTTGTTAACTTGTCCACAATGGCCATGCTGGAATCATGCTACTTCACTGTCTTTGGTGACCCTATGATGAAATCCATGGAAATAACCTCCCATTTCCACTTGGGAATAGTGATCATCTGTATCATTCCACTTGGATGTTTGCACTATACTTTCACTCACTGAGAGTTGAAACATATAGCCACAAACTTTGCTACATCTCTCTTCAGATTCAGCCAATAGTAATATCTCTTCACCACTGTGAGTGTCTTCTGATAACTTGGGTGACCCAAATAAGGTTTCGCATGAAACTCCCTCAAGATCACCTTTTTGAGCTCGCTACTATCTAGTACATGTATCCTGTCCCAGAACCTGACCAATCACTCTGTTATAAGACAATAGTCAATGCCCTATGCACTTGCACCTGCACCTGTGCCTGTACCTATACTGCCACATGTACCTGTACCACTACATGTACCTATACCTATACTTGTACCTTTACCTGTACCTAAACTTGTACCTATACCATGACCTATACCTATATCTGTACTATCACCTTGCTGCAACCTACTCACAATCTCCATATACCTGACATCCTAATGTCCTGCCTACAAGATACTATCCTTTAAGTCCATCCCATAGAAGCTCATAGCTGCCAAGTGATGTACCTGTACCCGTCTGCTGAGAGCATCTTCCACCCTATTCTCTTTACCTTTGATGTACCTGATCCTAAGTCAAACTTGTTGATCATAGCCAACCATATAGCTCCCATTGCATTCAGATTCAGCTTGTTAAAAAAATACCGCAACGCAATTTGATCACTCATAAGCACAAACCTCCTGCCAAGAAGATAGTGCCTCCACATCTTCAATGCATGTATAATCATTTCTAGCTCAAGATCATGCACCGAGTAGTGTTGCTCATGCTCATTAAATTTCAAGGACTCATAACACACCACTTATCCATCCTGCATAAGGACCCCACCAAGTCCTTTCTTGCAAGCATCTATACATACTACGGACTCTTTGTCTAGATCTGCATCTGTAGCATTGGTGCATGTGTCAACAACTACTTGAGCTGCTTAAAACTAGCCCCAGACTCTTTAGTGCATTCAAACTTCTTACTTTTCCTCCGCAATGATGTAATGGGATAAGAAATCTGTGAGAAGTTCCTAATGAACCTCCTATAATATCCTACCAGACCCATGAAATATCTCACCTCATCCACACTCTTAAGAGCTACCCACTCCATGATGGCCCTTATCTTCTCTGGATCTACTACAATGCCCTCCTTGGAGACAACATGTCCCAAGTAGTGTACCTCAGTCTGAAAGAAGCTACATTTGCTAAGCTTAACATACAATTGATTCTCTCTCAACAACCTCAATATTACTGCTAAGTGCTTGACATACTCTTCCTCATCTTTAGAATATACTAGTATATCATCAATGAACACAATAACAAATTTATCCAAATATGGATGAAACACATTATTCATCAAACACATGAATGTGGCTGGAGCATTAGTTAAGCCAAATGGAACAAAAACAAACTCATAATGCCCATACCTGGTCTTGAGCGTAGTATTGTAAATGTCCTCCTCTTTGATGTGTACCTGATGGTATCCAGATCTCAAGTAAACTCCTTTCAGCTGATTGAACAAGTCATCAACCCTTGGCAAAGGGTACTTGCTAATGATAGTCACTTTGTTTACTACCTATAATCAATGCATAATATGAGGGTACCATCTTTCTTCCTCATAAATAAGACCAGTGCGCCCCAACATTTCCTTTAGCTGCAATTTCAACTTAACCAACTCAAGTGTGCTCATCCTGTAAGGTCCTTTCGACGCTGGAGCTGCCCCTCGCACTAACTCAATCAAAAAGTCTACCTCCCTGTGAGGTGGAAACTTTATAATGTCCTTAGGGAATACGTCCCAAAATGGTTGCATCACTGGATACATGTTCAATACATCTGCATCCGTGGCCTCCTTACCCTTATCACTAGAAATGTGTACTGCAAATAGCTTTCACCCTTTCCTACGAATATGGTTTGCTTTCATAGCTGTCACCATCCTAAATGATGTGGCTTTCTTCTTACCCTACAAGACTCTTAGTTCTCCATTGTCATCAACAAATTCAATAGATTTGTCATAGAAGTCAACCTTGGTTCTATGTACATAGAACCAATCCATGCCAAATAAGATATTGTATGACCCCAATGGTAATACATTCAAATGTGTTGATGTAGACATACCATTCAAATCAAATGCACAAGCTCTTACCCAATGATGAACTTGCTTCTTCATACCTATAGCCAACTTCACTAACCAAGACTCTGCATGCAACTCCTTATTAAACCCACAATTATCCACCAAGTTAGGACTGACATAGCTATAATTATATCCAAGTTCAATCAAAATACAAATAACTTGATCACAAAGCTTTATGTCCATCTCAATGATAGATGCCTAGTGTTCTGCATTCCCATTTTCCACTTCTACATAGATACGTGGAATAATCTGACCAGCATACCCAAAAGTCTGCACCTCTTGTGCACTATATATCATAGGCCTTCCACCCTAATGTTGTGAAAATCTCTCCTAAGGTGATCCTCACCACATGTCCAATACTCCAACTGACCAGTGCCCTCACCTCTATGTTGTTTCTGTTGTTGTGGCTCATTTCCCTGTCTAGTTGCATTAAATCTACTTTGCAGTGCCACATGTTATTTCCCATCTACATGTTGAGGCCTTGTCCTCTTAGGATTCCATTTATCTCTATCGTTGTCTTTTCCTTTCCATCCATGTTGAGATTCATTCTTACATTTTTATTACTAATAGCAATGTTTTAGTTTCCCAATTACTTCCTCAAGTGACCGAGGCTCATCATACTCAATCCGATCTCTAAATGCTAATGGCAAACCACTGATAAATCCTTGAACTTTAGCCTTCTCATCAGTAAGATATGGTACATACCTCAATAGCTCAAGAAACTTGGTCATATACTCTTCATCTGTCACTGACCCCATATTTAAATCATAGAATTCGTTAGCCTTGTTGTCATAGTACCTTTCTAACAAGTACTTCTTTCTAAAAAAGCCTCTTGAATTCCTGCCAAATCAAGTCATTTGTAGTGATGTCTCTAACTCGCTTAACATCTTCCCACCAGATGTCTACTTTACCTTTCAAGGTAAAGATAGATATCTGAGCCTTCATGTTATCTGTGTACTCATGCATCTCAAATAATTTGTTCATGCCAAGTATCCAAGCCTCTGCATCTTTCGGCTTCTTCACATCTCCATCAAAATTAGGTGGTTTTTATTTCTTGAATTCATTCGGAATGTACCCCATATCATTCCCCCTATAAGGATGATAGTGATGATGATCATGATGTCTATCTGAACCAAAACTAGAATAATACCTGTACTCCTCACCCCTCATTTCCGGCGTGTCCAACAACCTTCCATCTCTCACCATGTCAGATCTATCTGACTTATGTCTACCGGGAGATCTATTGCCATATGATCCATTAGTCCCATCATCATGTGCATGGATGATCTGAAGCAGCCCTTGTCACTGCAAGTCTAACAAATATGAAGAATTATACCATTGACCTTTGCTTGCTTCTCTTGTGCCTGTATGATCTGGTCATTATCTGCCTTACAACTCCTTATCTCTTCCTTCAAGCTCCTCAGTGTAACTACCAAATCAGAAGGATTCCCAACACCATACTGCTCTTCAAATTCATAGGGAGAGTTTCTGTAGTCAACCATCTTTCTAGACATTTGATCTCTTTCTTCCTGCAATGCATAATATGTCATATAAACCAAATCACAATAAATTGACGACCTTAATATAGCTTGGGGAGGATACCTTGGCTGCAAGATCACCAAAATAGTGTGATACATGTATAACATAATCATAACAACGTATAAACATGCACAAATAAATGAATCAACACATAAACATCACTCTAACTAGGATCCAGTCATCAATGCAAGGTCATATCAATAATGTATGCTATGACCTCAAGCATGACAAAAACCATTACTCCATTGTACACATTTCTACATGCAACCGACAATATGCATAAGCAATGCCTGACTAACTTCAAATACGCATAATCGCATGTACTCGAACATAATCTATCATTTCTTGTAATCAACCTACAAGATTGATGCATGTAATCAAAATATTCAAAATATAACCTAACCTACAAGGATGTAAGTAGGTGACATAAAATAAACATGTAAGCAACAAATAACCATATATAGTCAGTCACATACCAATGTCAATTATTCTTCATGAAATCAACATCAAATTATCCATGATAACCATACTACAACCCTAATCCATCATCAAGAAAATGTAACAAGTACATAAGTGTAAGAGACATACAACTGACATGCATGCATGACCAACACACATTCAAATCATTCAGTCTGAGAGTTGAACCATGCTTTGATACCACTCTGTAACACCCTCCTCCCACATCCACCCAAGTAACCATGCCAACTTGGGTAAACATGAGACAAGGGGCTACTTTGATCATATTCAACCTCCTAGGTGACCTTAAGGAAATGGAATTGACGTAACATCACATACAGTCATATAATACAATAAAAAAAACCTCAGGAAACAAGCCATTTATTCAGACAACCTGTCCCTAGGTCCCATTATTGTTTTGGACAATTTAAGGCTGAGCCGCTCTCATGAGAACTAAAGTTTCTCTTATCAGCCTGCATGCTAGCGACTATGGATGAAAATTTCCAGTTCTATGCCAAAGACTTCGAGATTTCAGCCACTTTTTCATGCCTAGAACCTAGGCCATTGCCCATAATGGAATGAAAGCTCAAAATTAAGTAAAGGACATGGAAAAAATGATTCAAAGGTAAATAGTTTATCAAGGCCTTAACCAGACCCCTACTAGCCTTGACAGGAATTTCATCAAAAATATCATCGACATATAACCTACAGGTGTAAATAACAGAGTTAAGTGTAGGGATATCTTACTTATCTGAGAATCACCATGAGCCATTGTTTCCTCATGTCATTTGCTACCTAACTTATTAGGTCATAGATACACTATCCATTCAAATACAAGTAAGAACATCTTGAGAGCCAAACATAGTTGCTACCATAAAATGAACATATAACCAGCGTAATAGGAACATAATTACAATAAACATATCAGCCATCAAAATCCATATATACACCAGTACATTTAGACATGAAAATCAATGGAATTAATTTCTCATTAATCAATGCAATGAACAAACCAAAGATGGGACTACCATGTCCACCCGACCATAGATTGGCTGAGCTAAGTCTCTCTTCAGGAAATCAACCCCGTGCCATATTCCAAGCATGAATGTGGGACTCATAGAACACATCCAAAACACTAATCAATGTGGATGCTACCGAAGTTATCTGCCTACACTGTGAGGAATTTGAGTGCCTCTTAGTCGTTCAGGCTTTACTGCGTATCCGTAGTATGATCCAAGGATCACTAGGCCCTACACCGAGACATAATATCCAGGCTTTACCTTGCATTCCACCCTGGAATCACTAGGCCCAACAGAGATAAAATCCACCTCTTAGCTTTACCGTATGTCTCGTTATTCATTGACAAGGATTCCTAGGCCCACTCTAGCTTTACCACAACCCACAGTCTATTTCAGGGGTTACTAGGCTAATGGCTTCATGCATCCTGGGTCCATTTCAGGGACCACTACAACCATGTGTTTTTCAATTCGGAGATCCACCCCACTCAACTTCGAATCCAATCCGACCATCCCACATAAACTGCATGAGAGAACCCATCTCATCAAAGCTATTAGGAAATGGAAACGCTAGGCTGAAAATACTATCACACCTGGCAAAACCCATCCCATGGTAGAAAAGAAACACATGAAATCCCGTGCATTCCAAATCTAGCAAGGAAAATACACATGCAATTTGATACCTGGAATGAAGCCTGTTGTAGCTTCTTGATCCTGCCTTTCCCTACTTGATCTTTGCTTCCTCTTGCCTTCTTTGCCTTTCTTGCTCCAATGTCAAAGTGCTCAAAGAAAACTCTAAGTGTCCAAGAGTATGAGAGAGAGATAGAGAGAATAATGAGAGATCTCCAAAGATAAAGTGACAAAAGGTTACCAACTGATCCTCATAAGCCTTTTTATGAATGAGGCCTCTATTTTCTTCAGTTTCCATTATTTTCCTTCATTTTCCTCCTCACATGAAACCTATGAGCTTTCACCTCCTTTTTTTCCTAATTTCCGTTATTTTCCTAAATAAATGTGCCAAAATTCCTTTTAATGCCTTAGCCATTACCTTTGCCAATTTCCTTAGCCATAAACAACCAAATGAACACACAATAGGATGTCCTGCCTAACATTTAGCTTGGAATAAGTGTCCCATTCATCCATGGTTATTGTTTTTAAATTTTATTACATGGAATTTTCACCAGGCTATTACACAATCAATCAAATATCAAATATAAAAGTCAAAAACATTATAAAGGTTCACAACTAACATATACGTACTTTTCAAACCTCTTAAAGGAACATCCTCCTTATTTTTCTCATCCATATTATCACCCATTGTTGTAGGTCTCTTTTTCTTTCTTTTCTTCCTTTTCATTGATTCCAAATTCACGAGCCCTTCATGCAATTTTTCTTGCCTAGATTTGCTAATTTATGCAAAAAAAAAAAAAAAACAATATAAAAATATAGCTAAATACATTGTATTGTCAATACAGTGGAAGTATTTCCGTAAATTTCCTCTCTACTACTTGTTTCTAAAAAAATCCACAATCATAGTATAAGATAACACTTTATTATTTATATGACCTTGGTAAATGGCAATAAGCAAAGGTCATATAGAAAGAAAATTCCTGACCTAAAAATGATGTTACTGAACTTCAATTTCAACACATTATACATTGAAAATGTCAACAGTCTAGAAATCAGGGTACTATGTCCCTCCCTCTTAATAATAGAAACATTTACAATAGAAATCAAAGTTGTTAAAGGAAAAATTTATTCCAGTCCCTACTAATATTAAAATTTATCTTAAGATAACTGTCAATAGGAACACGAGCAAAGGGAAGGCATGGGTGATGACTCCTGGTGTCTGTTATAGATGTCTACCTATCATTTCCATTACATTGGAAGGCTTTGACCATCTGACTTACAAATATGCTTGCAACAAGTTCCCCTCTACAATCAGACATATTCTTTGAATTTATTCATGAGTCTTATTACCCAGCAAGTGAACAAATGGGACTCCTAATACAAATATGCATAACTTACATCAACTTAAAAGATGGCATGAATTTATAGCTTTCAAACTCTCACCAGTCGTTGCACAAAATCTGGCCCCCGATCTCATTGATTATGCCCTAGTTGGAAATTTCTCTTACCCCTAACCAACCCAACCCTTTTATATTTGTGGAACTTGATCTCATTTGGATAAGGCTCTATCTCTTCCTCCCTCTGTAGAAGAGAATTTCGTATTACTTTATTTTCTCACAAATAGGATTGAGACCAAAATTTTGAAAGAGAGCCTTAGTTTAGACTCAAGGAACCTATTATACTTAAATTAATGGGATATGAATTGTAACCCAACATATATACCATTGTATGGATCCATCTCTCATATCCTTTAATTCCATTTACCAAAATTCAACACCTTGGCTTTGACTAGAAATAAAATCAGAGGTTCATAGATTACGCAAACCCATGAGATAGATATTATTCATATGCCAGAATAAGATCTACTAAAAACTATCATTCTTAAGTATATGGATTGGGGAAACACACAAATGTTAAATTATGAGTAGATTCCCTTCAAATGCAATTGTTAGGAACATGCAATAGGAAAATGGAAGGTGGATGCCTTGGCTCCTAGTGTTTGATAGAAACCTCTCATCTCCAACTTCTCATATCTATTCCAGAGTCCCTATGCCTAACTGCAATAAGAATATGCAACGGGAAGGTAGGTGTCTTTGCTCCTCATGTCTGATAGTGAACCCTAATCTATGACCTGTCATGTCCATTCTAGAAGAGAGCTCCAGCCCCCCATCCTAGAAATATGTTTGTGAATTGATCCCTCTATGATCAAAGTCCAGACAGATAATCAAATTTTATGCAAGACACTGACTGCCCAGCAAGCAAAAAACAATACTCCTAAAAAGAGAACATTCACATCTAGTTAAAAGATAACATGAATTTCCAAGTTTAGATTTTGATTCTCTTGGAGGGATTGTTCAAAGCCTAGCCATCAATCTATTTGAACTTGTGAAGGATAGATAACCCTATATCACTCTTCTCTCATCCAACAAGATTGTCCTTTCTATAAATGAAGATGCTACAGGAGATGTTATGACTTTGAATATGAAAATTCAACAGTTGAAGGAAGAAGTTAGGCATCTATGTGGTCATCTCAAAGGAGTGTCGCCCACTCAAGAAGATGACTATGGAAGCATGTCCCTGTTGATCTCTCTAGGACCATATGCATTGGATATGAAATCTCTAGCAAGCCCGCTAACTTCTCATAACAAGGCTCTTCGAAAAATAGATTTGGAATATGCACTTTCAGGAGCCCTAAAGAGAGAGGAATATTTAGAAACAACAATGAAGGAAATGGCTACTGAAAATAAACAACTAAAACTTTTGGTTAAACAATGCGAGGAAGATGCACCATGTGGAAAGATGATTCTCTATTTTCGAGAAGTCAAAATTAAGAGGTTGGACATAGTTGCTTCTGACAAGATGTCTGTGGAATCACACCTTTTAGAAGAGAATAATGTCTTAATGGAGGAGCTAAAAATTCTAAGGAACCATCTCGATCATAATCCTAAGGTGACGAGGTTTGCAATGGAAAATAGAAGGTTAATTGAACAATTAAGAAGGTACCAAGAATCTTATTAGGGTGGGTATCTAGAGAAAATGTTAAAACATATAGTTGTATTATGAGATCAGTTACAAAGCTTTGGATGGGAAACTTATGCATGAGTAGGACCCAAACCTTGTGGACTAGAAGGAATCATTAGATGCAAAGCTTTTTTCCATCATTGAGGAGAATGAATTGCTTCATATACATTTTGATATGTACCGAAGGGAAGCAGGAGCTCTTCTTAATAAATTGTGCTTCTGTCTAGAATCCAAAGAAAATATGGACAGATGTGTTGATGATTTGATGATCCATTTTGATAAGATGAAGCTTTCATATGTTGATGGATAAGTGTAGTTGAACTCTGCAATGCATGCTCTAGATTCAAAGGAGGAGACACCATTTAGAGATGGTTTATCAGTAAAAAGGGAGCTTAAATATTTAGTTAAAGAAATTAGTGCAGTGAGTCAATGTGAAGAAAAAGCTCAGAGAACCACCCTTTTTTTGGCTAGGGAAGTTGATGATTTACACAAAAAAGTAAAGGAGTCAGTTGAAGATAATGAAATACTAATTATCATGTATGAGAAATCCATACAAGAAATGGATGAAATAATGAAATCTAAGGAATATGCATGTGAAATGAATGAAAAATCCCAAGAGTTGGTTCATTTTTTCAGGAATCAAGTTGAGGAACTTGAGAAAGAAATTAAAGAAAGGAATCATAAATTTTTAAGAAAGGGAGACATGTATGGAAAGGATGATTTCCCAAATATCTTGCTAGATGGAACAAGCGCTATAAATGCTAAAGTATAACATATATTTCTCCATCTTAGAAAATAAATTGAATAACTTCTAGTGAAATTGTAGGATACATCAGAAGAGAATGAAAGACTGCTTGAGCTATATGAAAAAGAAATGTGAGAAAGAGGTGATGCAAGAAGAATATAGTGGAATTCTAGAGGTAAGAGAATTTTTGGAGAGTATGTGCTAGACATGGAAGATGGAACAAGGGTAAATGGAGTAGGTCATGAAACCTTTATTCAAAGGTATGAAGAAGAAATTCAAGAAATCATTCAAATTACATTATTTCAAGAACATGCTAGTATCAATGGGGATGGAAAAGTAGAACCAGAGGTGATCCATATGAGATTGGATGTTGAGGAGTGTCAAATGAAATCAAAGGAGATAATTGAAGAGAATGAAAGATTAATTGACATGTATGAGAAGGAAATGCGAGAAAAGGATGGAATTAGGAAACTATGGAAAGACACTGTACAAATAAGGCTTCCACTGAATTAAATGCAACTATAAGGGAATTATATAATCTCAAGAATTGAGAAACAAGATTGGAAAGCTATAAATGGGGATTGTGCCTAAAAATTCTTCCAATGAATCGAGGTTAGAGTTGGAAGATTGTAAAATATATCTGAAGTTTGGCATGAAAGATGATGGACATCAAGAGGAGACAAGGGGAACATTAGGAGCATCAAATAATGGGAATATGTCACAAACAAAATTTTTGTTTTCCTCCTTTGATGTTAAGTCAGAGCATCCAGAGCATAAATTAGAATTGTGGCAACATGAAATGATTGATGAGATTCAAAATGTTCAAACAGAGCTCAAGAGGATGTCTCAAGAGAATGGAAAATTAGTTAAGATGCATGAGAAAGCTATATTTGAGAGAAATATATTAGTAAAGTTGTGGCAGAAGGTAGCAGATCATAGATGCTTTGAATCATGCTGATAATATAGATATTTTGAAAGGAGATAGATGCCATAACATTTCCAGAAGTCTTCATATTGTATCGAGGATCCCCATTTTTTCTTCTATCACAAAAGAAACTTAAGGTCTCAAGGAAATGAAGCAGCAAGGAGAAGAAAAGGACATTCAGATTTTTGAAATTCATCATAGTATATTTTTTACCCACAAGGGAGGTGCAATGGGTGTTTAGGAGCAGTCTGACTTTGGGAAAAACATGGATGACAATTTAGACTCTGATAGAATCTTTAGCTTGTTGACAAAAGAGGTGGATGAACTCCAATTGAAAATGATGGAAATGGCAGTGAATATGAGAAACTACTAGTAATGTATGAGGAAATTGAAAATGATAATGATAAGATGAGGAAAATATTACATAAAACTAGTCAAAAACTGGAAAATTCCACACAAGAGAGGAAACTTTTCTCCAAGGAGATAGAGGATCTCAAGTCCAAGCTAAAGAACCTGATAGACAATAATGAGGATATGGTAAAGGGGAATGAGAAATTTGTTCAACAAGTGGATGCATTAAAAATAAGAAAGGACTCATCAAATAATGTTGATTCTTGTTTTGCAATAAACCAATCTGATGAACTCCAGTCATTGATAGTTAAAAATGATTTAGGCACATATGTGGGGAACTCAAGGGAAGCAATCATAGTGGTAGTTTCTGCAGCAAATATAGGGAATTTTGATGCACGTTTTCCTAACTTGCATGCATGGATTGGAGAGAAGCTTAAATCCTTGTAAAAATATGAACAACAGGTGCAAAAACTATTTGAAGAGATGGATGTCAAGCTTGGAAAATGTGGATTATCAATGGATAACCTTGACATTCTTAGAAAGAAGTTTGAAATTAATCTGGATTTAATTCAGGGATAGGTTATAGAGCTTCTCTTTAGTATTGCATTAAATGAGAAAAATATTTAGGCTATGCAGTTAGAGCTTGAATGTCTAGAAATGAGACTTCAAGAATCTAAACATAGTAAAGAATATTTAGGCCATCTCTCAAGTGATGAAAGATAAAAATGGGATGAAAATGGTTCTAAACTACCGAGGGACAAAGATCTAATTGTCAATCGGGAGAAAATGCTTCAACAGGAAATAACTTTGGCAAGATCCAAGCTGACTTTTTCATAAGAGAGGATAAAGAGATTACTCAAGTAGTTGACAACTTGGGCTTGATAGAGATATCTCACAATGAGATGGGGATTTTTAGAAAGGAATCACAGTCTCTGAAACAATAAATTTCTCATTAAAATATGATATTGAAACAATCTAAAAGTGTGCCAATCAAATCCATGTAAAGAAAGTCTGGGTCTCTATCAAATTCAGTGCTCCGATTTTTTTGCATTTGAAGTGTACTAGAAATCTCGAGAATCATGGAAAAATGAAAAAGTAGAAACATTTGGTTCTCTTGTGCGGGAAAACATGGAGGAAATGCCTCTTCTACAAGTTGATAAGAAGGTACTAGAAATTGTGTTAAAGAAAACTATGGAGATTGAGGAAATTACATAAGCTGAGATATGTAATTTGATGGAGAAGGTTCAACTTGCTGAGTAGCAAAGAATTGATGCTGAGAAGATAGTGGGAGTTATTCAATTAGAAAAGCAGGTTATTTCATCACCAAATTTAGGATCATCTTCAGAACAAGTTTCTACACATTTTGGCAAGGTTGCATCCTTGTTGAAAGGTGAAGAAGAAAGAAATAAGCTCTTTACTACCTTGAAAAAAAATCCTTAGATCAAGTAAAGGAATACTATAAAATCCTCAGATACTCTATATCCTAAACTTACCTAGAAATTAACTTTATGGAGACCTATATGGAAAACTATATAGATTCCATTGTGCGCTAAATGAATCTATGGTTAGTGGGCAATGCTACTTTTCCTTTAATGCCCGTCTGAAAGGTGATTTAGGCAGAAAACTCTAGAAAGAGATCTCAGGAAGATTGGAACGATTGTGAAAAATGCCAACCATCAGTTACATGTAACTATGGTCACAAAACTAAAGGCACTTTGTAGTTTAAGATTATAAAAAATTTTGAAAGGTGTTAATCTACAAGATTTAGGGAGTCAGTCACCTAGATTATGTAGAATTTGTTTGGAGACCTTTTCGATTGACCTGTATCAATGTAAGGGTATACTTTCTTACGGCACTCTAAGGGGTTGATCAATAGTGGATGCAAGTCTAATCCTTAAATTTGACGCAAGATAGTGACAATGTTGACCATCAACATTAGCATTATGGAATCTAAGGAAAGGAGCCATGTTTCCTTCTGAAGTTTCTTATAGTAGTACAACTATGCACCTTATCTCAGAATATTAAGAAGGAATTTAATCTACAATGGTGATTACAAGAGCATAGGCATTAAAATATGGAGACCTATATGGAAACCTATATAGATTCCATTGTGCGCTAAATGAATCTATGGTTAGTGGGCAATGCTACTTTTCCTTTAATGCCCGTCTGAAAGGTGATTTAGGCATAAAACTCTAGAAAGAGATCTCAGGAAGATTGGAACGATTGTGAAAAATGCCAACCATCAGTTACATGTAACTATGGTCACAAAACTAAAGGCACTTTGTAGTTTAAGATTATAAAAAAATTTGAAAGGTGTTAATCTACAAGATTTAGGGAGTCAGTCACCTAGATTATGTAGAATTTGTTTGGAGGCCTTTTCGATTGACCTGTATCAATGTAAGGGTATACTTTCTTACGGCACTCTAAGGGGTTGATCAATAGTGGATGCAAGTCTAATCCTTAAATTTGACGCAAGATAGTGAAAATGTTGACCATCAACATTAGCATTATGGAATCTAAGGAAAGGAGCCATGTTTCCTTCTGAAGTTTCTTATAGTAGTACAACTATGCACATTATCTCATAATATTAAGAAGGAATTTAATCTACAATGGTGATTACAAGAGCATAGGCATTAACATATTAGATATCCAGGCAGTCAACATTAGAAAAAGTATTAGTATGTATGGAATCCTTGTAGTCGAGAGGCCATTATGGTATTTTGGAAAGCCATTGATATGTGATTTTGATCTAAGTTGATCTTGGACATCTCCCTCTATTGAACCTCCAAATCCTCATCATTCAAATGAAGAAAGAGGCACAATTCTCCTGTTGTTTCTAGCATAATTTCATTCTTAAAGAAACAAGATTCTAGAAGACCTTGGATAATGAATCATTAGTAAGGTATCATCACCATGTCCTTCAGCCTCAGAATGCAGAGCAAAAGGGGTTATTTCATCTGTGCGTACTACCATGACAAATGATGATGATATATGTTTCTAATCAACCCAATATCAAATGAACCATCTTATGCATATTTTTTTCGTCTTTTAGCTACAGGCTTCAAGAAGTGACAACATCTGGAAGCAAGTGATTTCATAATCAATCCTCCCTTTGTTAAAAAGTGTCAATACTTTATCTCTCAAGTAGGGATGGTCTTCCTAAAAGTTAAGACCTATAGCTATCAAGGATATACCCTTGAAAATATTTCCAGTCATATGCAGCACCAATCCTTCTATGTATGAAACTGCCCTATGTATGACATCTAAGAAATGTAACTCAACATCATTTATGTTCCTTTTTCAGTCCAAGATCATATATGATATCGTTACAAGTCCAATAGCCATGATGATATGTTGATGATAGTGTTATAATCTTGTTCACAAACAAGGTTGGGAACAAGACAGATGTCAGCTTTGGATAGTTTATATTTTTAAAAGATCATCTACTATCTGGGGCACAACTCACTTGAAGCTCTCATACTTGAAGAAAAATGGATGGCACTTTGGAACAATTCTTCGTATCATTCCCTATCATCATAAATGCCTTGAAGAAAGTGTATGACCTTTTGATCATGATCAATAAAAGATCCTAATTCTAACATCTTGGTTGCATAGATATATTGGGTAATATGATACACCTGTAGTTTTCATCTTGCAATGAAGGATCATACAGTTGTATGAGAAGATTTCTTCTTCCTTGGTGAAGAAAAGGCTTTAGAATTTTCTTGGAACTAAAGCCTTCTAGAAGCTTGTTTCTCTCATATGAGAAAATCTTGATTAAAGGATAAATAACCATCTAAAAAAAGAATTTAGAGGGAGTTATAAAGTCTCTGATGACCTCACTTGTCTATGAAAGCCAGTCATGTTAGCTGAGTATAATGACCTCAAATAAATTTTCATGTAATCTACATAATTATGATTGGTTGATTTTTAGCACATGGACTAAAGGATCAATAAAAAATTGGAGATAGCTCGATGGATATGCTTTGGGTGAAGTCACTCAATATTCAGAGAGAGTTATGATATTGTTGTATGATGTTTCTCCTACATAACATAAAACTAAATTTTAAAGTCAAGTATTTCTTCAGAAAGAGACATGGATAGACCTTATTAATAGGGTCCCGATTGAACATTGAGATTTGGGAGCTCCTAAGGACCTAAGATACTTCTTGATGTTGTGATCAACCATAAGGTGAGTGGTTCACCTTCCCTTATAGGTATGCTAGGTACAGGGTGAGTGGTTCACCATCCCCTGTGATACCTCATGATGATATATGACACATAGGGTGAGTGATCCACCTTCCCCTATGGTGGTTGTCATGTGTGTAGGGTGAGTGGTTCAGCTTCCCCTACAATCAATGAGATATGCATAGGATGAGTGGTTCACCTTCTCCTATGGCATACGAGCAGGATGAGTGGTTCACCTTCTCCTACAATAAGAGATGCATATAGGCATCTGTCGATTGATGGTTGACATGTCGGTGGGATGTGGTTCACCCTTTCCCCATTGGTAGGATCCTACCTACGATTGATACTTAACATGAATGTAGGACGTGGTTCATCCTTTCCTTACTCTTGGTGGTGTGCATGCATGTGGGATGTGGTTTATCCCCTCCCTATGTATGGTTGTGACATGTGTCTATAGGATGTGGTTTCTCCTTTCCCTCCATGTGGTTTTGAGTAGGATGTAATTTATTCTTTCACTTATTGTGCTTTTACATCATCCTACCCATGTAGCCTGGGACACATGGGAAGTACCTCTCATCTGACCAATAAGTTGGGAAAATTGGTTAGGCACCATAGCACTAGTGATGGATGCATCATGTACTGTCGTACTCCCTATGACTAGGATGCATGATGTTCTTGAACTTGATCACTTGGGATCAAGTCCGATTGGAGTTTACTCTTTGGTTATATGGACTAATTTTTGTCAATGGAGAGTAGCAATATATTGTGACTCACTCTAGATCGACTGTCTTTATTATTCATATTAGTGTTCAAAAGAGAAAAATAGAGATCGTTTATATCGACACGATGGCATGATGGGTTGACAAGTGGAATTCTCTCAAGTTGAGAGGGAGTGTTAAAATTGGAAACTTGGGCCAAAATTCCAGTTTTGAAAACTGAGTTGATGGAGATAATCATTCCATTGAATTCCTTTTTTCGAGAAGACCAAAATCGACCTATACATCAGCATATTTGGACAAACAGTTGTGTATTTTTTAATTTATGCAAATTCTTAAGGTCGACCATATCTATATGTTGGCTCAATAAGCTCAATAGTCACGTCTCATGACCACATCGAATTGTATATATTGGAATGTTGTGTCGCTCATTTCACACATCAAAAGGCTTCATTTTTGTCTAAAAGAGTCGAGATTTCGCAGGAGGATAAAAGGCTAGCTATTTTTTTGGGTCTATTTCTTCTACATCAAGGTCAGGATGCTTCTGTCAGGTTACTGCAGATCAGAGGATTATTTGGAAGACAGTTTAGGGTTATCCTATTTGCGGTTCATCTTGTGTAGGAGGGACTGCATCCCCTGAGGTTTGGTTTAGCTTAGATGCAAGCCTAAAGGGGCTAGTTTTGAGGTCACAATACTGCTAAGATATATCATTATATTCAAGAGGGTATTGAGGTAAGATTGTGGGCTTAATCTATCTCAAATCAGCCCTAGAAACTAGCGAAGGGGAACTCCTAGTATTCCTGGGTAAACTGCACTCAAAGAAGGTGTTTTGAATCAGTTAAGCAAGGTTGTTGTGTATTGTAAGAAGACCTAACCAACCCATGGGTATCTATAGATAACAAATTATTGGAATGATAGCCTTCTGAGCCATCTTCTTATCGAAGGTTAGATCTTATTATTGTCAAACCATTTTGACTTCAAGCTATTTTGCTTTCTCTCTCTGCTGAAAATTCGATATTAATAATAAGAAGATTTGATCAAGGGTTTTCCCCATCTTGGGGTTTTTTTCCTAGCTTGAGCCAATTTATTGTCTCCTCTTGTCTAGGTTGTCTTTATTATTAATTGTACATGTTCTTCTCTCAGATACTATCATCATGATAATGTTTCACGTGATTGATACTTATTTAATAATTGGACTAATGATAGAATTGAAAATCTTAAGCAAAGCACATGTTATCCTAAATTTAACAAGATATTTCCATGAGTTATTGATAAGCATTTCACAGAGAAATAGAGCTTAAGCCCCCATGTGTAAATATGAACATAACTTATCATGGTAATTATCAAATCATGCATGTCCATGAACCTTATTAACTATCCATTATGTTGTTCCCTTTTATGAACCTAATTAACCTATTGAAAACCACAACAAGAAATTCCAGTTTAATTTGTCCTTGAATTAAACCGTGAATCAAAATTGAATTCTATTCTCATAGCAACTTGTAAATAGTTAATTAAGTTTATTAAACTTAATTAGATTAGGAATTTCGAGTTGGAAGTCTTTCTGAAGTCATGTATATATTATACCTATATTATAGGGGTCTAGGATGAGTTAAGTATGAGTGGTAATTAGTTAACTCAGTTTATTGAGTTAAGTCTAGTTAAATTAGTTCCAAACTGTTTGAGGAACTAATAATGAGTTAACAGTCAGTTGATGCATTAGTGCACACAACTAGTACTACTCTATTTAACTGAATATTCCCTCATCAGAAACTCATGCATGTCAATTCTAAGAAAGACCCAGTTGAGACTAGAGTGCAAGGACAATGTACTATTTGTTTTAGATTTTTCTGAGTTGCACTGATAGTGCATGCAATCAGGAACTGATCCTTGAAGGGATTGTGCAGTTTTGAGTGCATTGATTTCCCTTTAATATGGGTTAATCAACCATAGGAATTGCGTAAGGAAATAGGGACTTGGAGAGCTGGTGAATTGGCTAAGTATTGGCCTAGTTCTTTCTTGTGAGTTGGAGATTTATTGTAATCTCATATTGATTTTCCAATATATACAATACAGATAGTGGGTTTTTGAGTTGTGGCTTTCCTCATATATTTATTGTGTTATGTGTATTTGATTCTCTTCCTCTATCGATTATTTTTTTTCTCAATCTTTATGTGCTTCCACTGTAAAGAGTACAAGTAGATTCTTGTCTCTTTCTTTGGTTGATTGCATGGGCTCGTGAATCTATAGGATTTTCTGCATGGTATTATAGTTGAGAACAATATACTAGAGGAGATTTCGAATTTTTTGAGTTTAGGGTTACAGGTGAAATTCAAATTTGCATTTCATATTTCAAGATCAGCACATGGCATCCTACGATTTGCAGCTCGAGTACGCCTTGGATGGAAGCTCAAGTTTTATAGCTTGGAGTGACAGGATGGAGGTTGTGCTAGAAGATAATGGCTTGAAGGAATTCATTGATCAAGAAGTTTGCAAGTTAGCAGCTACATATGCACAGAACTTGGCCGAATGGAAGAAGTGTGTGGCGAAGGGAAGGCGAATAATCCTTGATGGAGTTCGAGACCACATTGTCTTGAGTCTCTATGGAAAGGAAAATTTGCATGCTATGTGGAAAAAATTGATGGATTTGTATCAGAACATCAATGACTAAAGGAATTTGGCACTGAAGAAAAAAATTCAAAAAATCAAATTGGATAAAGGCGAGACTATTTCCAAATACTTGACCAAGTTCACTCAATGTCATGATGAACTTGGAAGTATTCAAATCACAGTTGCTGAATAGGATGGTCAGTCTTTCTCTTCTAGGACTCCCAAAGAGTTGGCATAGTTATCAGGACTATGTCAATGGTCGGTAGAAACTTCCAGATTTGGAATGACTGTGGTCAGATTTGATGTAGGAGGAGATCAAGAGGAACAGCAGGGATGGCTCTTCGTCAAAGACTGATGATGAAGAAAATTGTGCCTTAGTGATTAAGGGGAGGAAGGGGAAAGGGAAAGCTTTCCATTCCAAATCTGATTCTTATCATGGAGGTAAGAAGAAAGATATGATGAAAGTTAAATGATTTCATTGTCATAATATGGGACATTTTGCTACAAATTGTCCACTCAAGAAATCTAAGGAGAAGTCCTAGGGAGGAGTGGCAGGTGAGACTTTGGCCTCTCAATTTGAATTGGAATTTTCCCTCATTTCATGCATGGTGTCATCTATGTTGGGAAGAGTATGGTACTTAGACAGTGGAGCTTCATTCCACATGACTGGCGATAAAGATTTATTTAGTGACCTAGAGGAGAAAGATCTTCAAATGGATATCAATATGGGTGATCATGGGAAGTATAGTGTTTTTGGATTGGGAATGTTTTCTTTTCAGAGGGATCATGGGACTCCACTCACCTTGAAGAATGTTATGTATGTACTTGGGCTGAAGAATAACTTGGTATCCGTTTCCATGCTTGGGGATAGAGGCTTTGATGTGATCTTCTCGAAAGGAAAGGTGTTCCTTCGACACATAGCCACAGGTCAAGTAAGGAAGATAGGGATTTGAGTTAAGAATCTCTATAAGATGGAGGTAGATGAGTATGATACCTTGAGTTCAAAAGCAGAAAGGATGTAGAGCCGAGACATTGGCGAGTTGTGGCAAATGTAATTGGGCCACTTGTATCATGGGGCTTTGAAGGTATTGCAACAAATATCTAACGGTCTTCCCAAATGTACGCTTAAGCAAGTTGATACATGCAAGGGGTGTACTTTGGGAAAATACACCAAGCCTTCTTTCAGAGAAAGAGACAGTTGAGAAGAGTCTATTCTAGAGAGATTCTAATTAGATTTGTGTGGACCATTCTCAACAGAATCCACAGCCAAACACAGGTATTATATTATATTTGTTGATGACTATTCTCGTAAATGCTGGATATTTTTCATGCAAAAAAAGGATCAAACTTTCACAAAGTTTTGTGAGTTCAAAGCATTGGTGGAGAAAGAGTCAGGCAAGAAGGTTAAAGCTCTATGGAGTGATAACAATGGTGAGTATGTCTCAAATGAGTTTAATAACTTATGTGCAGTGGAAGGGATTAAACGAGAGTTGACGACACTCCATAACCCTCAATGGAATGGGGTGGCCGAGAGGAAGAATAGAAGAATAGTAGGGGCAGTGAGGGAAATGTTACATGATTAGGGCCTACCACTACACTTGTGGGTTGAGGCATACACCACAACATTTTATGTTCAGAACTGTAGCCCACATTCGATACTTGAGATTAACACACTAGAGGAGGCTTATTCTAGTAAGAGGGTAGATATTGGTGACTTCAGAATTTTTGAGTCATTGGTATATTGCCATGTGACCAAAGATGCATGGAAGAAGCTTGACCCAACAACAAAGTTGGGGATATTTATGGGGTACACTGATACACCCCACAACTATCGGGTGTATATGTTGACAAGTCGCATCATAGTGGTTTGCAGGGATATCATATTCGATGAGGAGAATGCCATGTGAATTTCCATTGAGAGGGATCTTGAGCTACATGTAGATGAGGAGATTTTAGCTCCTAAGATTGAGGGGCCTCAGATTGATGTGGATCAGCCACATGTAGAGGTTCTAGGAGTGGAGACATCCACTTAGGTGGAGTCTTCCAGAGAGGGAAGAAAGTGCACTAGAGAGGCTAACAAATTGTTGGATGATGCAAGGGAGAATGTGGGAGCACCCACTTCTTAGCGCAAATAGAGGAGGTCACCATAGAGGTACACTAGATACATGGAACTTATGGGTTCATGTGTTGAGACAGTGTCATCTTCCTTTCAGGAAGCAGTGCAGCAACCGGTTTGGGTTGATGCAATAGTGGAGGAGTATGACTCCATAGTTCGAAACCATGTTTTGGATGTGGTCCCGAGACTGGAGGACAAGTCAGTAGTGAGATCCTGTTGGCTTTCCAAGGTAAAGCAAGCTACAGATGGTTGTGTAGAGAAACATAAGGCTAGATTTGTGACCCGCGACATTTCACAAGTAGAGGGTATTAACTATGATGAGACCTTTTCTCCTATTTCAAGGTACTCGTCAGTCTGATCTATATTGGCACTATCAACATAGATGGGTTGGAAGATCCATCAGATGGATTTGAAGACAACCTTCCTCAATGGCATGATTGAGGAAGAGGTGTACATAGAATAGCCAGAATGTTTTGAAACATTTGATCATGAGCCGCATGTGTGCCAACTCAAAAGAGCATTAAATGGGCTAAAGCAAGCACCCCGTGCTTGGTACACTAGGATATATAGCTACTTCACTGGGTTGGGCTTCACAAAGAGTGAACCGGATGTGAACCTGTACCACATTGTGGTGGAAGGTAAGATTTTGATCATTGTACTTTATGTTGATGATCTCATACTGACAGGTGATGAGAAGCTCATCAAATCTTGCAAGGTGGACCTTGCAAGAGACTTTGAGATGAAGGACATGGGGCTCATGCATTACTTTCTTGGCATGGAGGTATGGCAGGGAGATGTGGAGTTGTTTGTATCTTAGGGAAAGTATGCCAACGAGAAACTGAGGAGATTCCGCATGGATAGAAGTAAACCCATGGAAACTCCTCTAGTTGGTAACTAGAGGAAGGAGGATGCTACTTCAGGGGAAGTAGTGGAAGTTGTTGTTTACAAGTAGCTTGTGGGTTCACTCATGTACTTGGTGAACACATGATCGGATATGTGCTATGCAGTTAACTATCTTAGTCAAACGATTGTTATGCCTACCAAGATATATTGGAAGGCAACAAAGCATGTGTTGAGATACCTCACAGGAACTACTTAGTTTGGGTTATGGTATAGACGAATAGAGGGAGTGAAGCTTCAAGGCTTCACCGAGGTAGATTGGGTGGGGAGTCCATCCGACAGGAAAAGCACATCAGGAGGGATCTTCAATATTGGGTCAGTGGTAGTTTCTTGGTACAACAACAAACAAAGATCGATTGCACTCAGTTTGGCAGAGGCAGAGTACATGGCTGCAAGTTAGGAAGCATGTAAGGCTATCTAGATGAGGAAGATCATGGTTGGTTTGTTTTGTCAACAAATGGATCCTATAGTGATTTATTGTGATAATTAGAGTTGTATCAAACTCTCTGAAAATCTAGTTTTTCATGATCAATCCAAGCATATTGATATCCAATATCATCATCTCAGAGATTATGTGTTGAGGTGGATCATGTTGTTATATTACATTCCTACAGAGGAGCAAGATGCTGACATCTTGACAAAGTCATCGTCAAGATGTAAATTTGAGTTTCACAGAGACAGGATCAGGGTAGCTGATAATCCCTTTCTTGTTGAGAGGGAGTGTAGAAAATGGAAACAAGAAATTCCAGTTTAATTTGTCCTTGAATTAAACTATGAATTAAAATCAAATTCTATTCTCATAACAACTTGTAAATAGTTAATTAAGTTTAGTAAACTTATTTAGCTTAGGAATTTTAAGTTGGAAGTATTTCTAAAATCATGTATATGTTCTCCCTATATTATAGGGGTCCAAGGTGAGTTACGTATGAGTGGTTATTAGTTAACTTAGTTTATTGAGTTAAGTCCAGTTAAATTAGCTCCAAATTGTTTGAGGAACCAATAGTGAGTTAACAATCATTTGATGCATTAGTGCACTCAACTAGTGCTACTCCAATTAATTGAATATTCCCTCATCAGAAAATTATGCACTTCGATTATGAGAAAGACCTAGTTGAGACCAAAGTGCAGGGACAATGTACTATTTGTTTTAGATTTTTTTGAGATGCACTGATAGTGCATGCAATTAGGAGCTAATCCTTGAAGGGATTACGCAATTTTGAGTGCACTGATTTCCCTTCAAGATGGGTTAATCAGCCATAGGAATTGCGCAAGGAAATATGGACTTGGAGAGTTTGTGAATTGGCTAAGTATTGACCTAGTGCTTGCTTGTGAGTTGGAGATTGATTTTACTAAGTGTTTGGATTGTTCTTGAGAGAAAAAGCATTGTAATATCATCTTGATTTTCTAATATATACAATACAGATAGTGGGGTTTTGAGTTGTGGCTTTCCATAGATATTTATTATGTTATGTGCATTTTATTCTCTTCCTCTATTGATTATTTGTTTGCTCGATCTTTATGTGCTTCTTCTGGAAATAGTAGAAATAGATTCTTGTCTCTTTCTTTAGTTCATTGCATGAGCTTGTGAATCTACATGATTTTATACATAACCATCTGTTATTGGATCAAACATGATAAGTACAACACAGAAGGCACATCTAGATCATCTAACAAAAACAGACATAAAGAAGGGATTATATCAAGGAGACACTAAACTAATACTACATGTTGATTAAAATAGACTAAAACTGCACTAATGGCATGGACAAACTATAGTTAATAGACATGACTTTCTGGATGAAAGGAATGATGTCAAGGAAACATTGTAAATATTGAATACCCATTGTTCACTAAAAACACCCTATAATATATATATTATAATATAACATAAAAAAACCCCTTTAGCCCTTATTATATTGTCAATATATTATTTTAGGGTTTCTCATTTTTTATACCGCAATATGAACGCATGTGATATTGTATTGCTTTGTTAGTGAAGCCCTCGTGCCTAGAACTAGATGATTACCTCTTTTTTCCCCTATAGATCCTAGCCATCCAATGAAATGAACAATTTTCATGTTTGCAATTACAATTTACAGATGAGTGGAACTTTTGAGATCTAGTTCTAGGAATTATTAAGAGAGCACAATTTTCAAATTCATGGAGATATGATTGATGAATTAGTTCAAATTGTTCATACATATATACATATCCTTAGACAAGGCCTCAATCTATATGAGTCTAACTATTTGTCGAGATATTATCCATCCATAAATAATAAAGTAGAATAGCCAAATTTTCCAAGGAAAAGCATGCCAATGCAACATGCTAACAAGCAGTTGTAATCTTGATTGATCAATATGGATGAAAAAAGATAGTAATATAATAGTGGAACAATGGAGCGATTTAGAATTGGACACCTTTGAGCTATTTAACTCAAAGGTTGAGGGCACAAAGTGTTCTTATTGAGTCATATAGCATAGATGAATTATGGGCAATAACGTAAATGTGCAAAGCATGGGAAATGCCTTCTTGTTTATGAATATCTCAACAATGGAACTCTCCATGATATGTTACACTATGAAAATGATAGTGGTAAGGGATTGACCTAGAACTCTTGTGTGAGGGTTACACTAGGCACTGTTTAGGCTGTAATTTTCCTCCATATAACTCCCAAGAAAATAACAATAGAAAGAAACTCACAAAATTTATTGTACAAAAAAAAGGATGTGTGCTAGGAGCTATAAGATTCTACACCATGTGTAACACTCAATTATGGAGGTGTCAATCATAGCATTACTCTTAAAATTAGGGTCATGGTGGCCCAAATGTTAAGTTTCAGGCAATCATTTAAAATACTATTAGAGGTTGCAGCATATAAGCTTAGTTTGGATCAATAGAGGAAGTGTAGAGGATGGGTCTATGCCTATGAAGAAGTGACCTGCATCCACTATAACATGCATGTCAAGTAAGCCAAATAGCTAAACTTTCCTCTTGGAAAATTTTAAGGCTACAAGAGTTAGGATGAATCTAATTTATACCTTTTATGAGTTCATGTTTGACCCTTGGTTTAATCTGCCATGAAATAAAAAACAATGGATTGAATGCACAAAGTTTAGGGTCTGCCACATCTTCATATGTTAATGCTTCATATTGATATACAATAGCCATTTATATGTCTGGTGTAAGACTCCTCTGGAAATTTCTATCCAACAACAACATATCTGTGGTAAAAGGTGTGTTTTCAAAGGTTGCTCCATCAAAATATAACAACCAAAAGGGACCTTACTATGCACACATATGAAGAATTAAGAAGATTGTTATCTATGAGTGTTGATGTGGAGATATGGGACAAAATTATATAGGCAGTGAACCTTTTTGTTCAGCAAATCAAGATCTTAAAGGAAAATGCATGATTATATATATATGTGTGTGATAGTACTTGGAGAAATGCCAACCTAACCCAAAAATTTGTTGACATTTTGCTAGAGTTGACCTATAATTTTTCTTGAAGTTAATAAATATGTAAAATAGGACTATATTTTCAATACAAAATATAAACTTATAGGAACAGGGCCAACTTGTGAAAGTGTAAAAATTGGTATGGTTTAAAGGGACTAATCCATTTGAAAAGTGTTAAATGTGGCAATAAAGGTTGAGCCTCGTTCTAGGAACCCTTTGGGCATCCATTTTAGGAATTGGTGTCAGATGCAACACTTCAGAATGATTTTTGTAGCAGTAATTTCAACACTTGTATGGTGACATGGAGTTGAAGTTGGCCTGTCAAATCTCATTGGTCTACTTTGGAGCTTCTCTAGGGTGATCCCTTAGATGATTGGAGTACGAGGGCATGGTTTTATATTTAGTTTTCATTGAAGAAGCTTTGGAGATTGGATACTATAGCAAAAACCCTTGTTCTAAACATGGAAGCACTTTCCTCTCCACCCCTTCAATCACTTATGGAGGTTGAAACCAAAGGCACTTTGGAACACTCCACTGGCTCAATTCTTCTAAGAAAAAGCATGTCAATGCAACAAGTGGTTGTAATCTTTATTACTTAAGATGGATGAAAAGACAAAATCGTAGAACAATGGAAAATGGAGCAATTTAGAATTGGACAACTTTCATGTTGTTATTACACAATTTTCATGTTGTTTAAATTAATTCTCGAGGGCACAAAGTATTCTTATTGAGTCATATAACAAATTTACAGTATGGGAAATACAGTAACTATGTAGAGCTTGGGAAATGACCTTTTGTTTATGAATATCTTGGCAATGGAACTCTCCATTATATGTTACACTTTGCAGATGATAGTGGTAAGAGATTGACCTGGAACTTTGTGTGAGGGTTACACTAGGCACTGTCTAGGATATAATTTTCCTCACTATATCTTCTAAGAACAGAAAAAAAAAAGGTCACAAGGGTTACTCTATAAAAAAATAAAAAGGTGTGCTAGGAACTATAAAATTCTACACCGAGTGTAACACTCAATTATGGAGGTGTCAGGCTTAGCATTAGTCTTAAATTCAGGGTATTGTTGGACCAGATCTCAAGTTCCAAGCAAATTTTTCAAAGACTATTAGAGGATGAAACATATAATCTTAGTTTGTATCAACAAAGGAAGTGTAGAGGATGGGTCTATGCCTCCAAAGACATGAGTTGCATCCAGTACAACGTTCATCTCAAGTAAGCCAAACAACCCGACTTTCCTTTTGGTTCCAAAAATGATACCCATATATAGAAGGGTACTATATCTAACGATATTTCAACATCTAATGGGATGGGGGGGAAAAATAGGGCACATGTATATGAGTATTTAGAATTAGACAAAGAATCCCCACCAAAGGAAACAGGAAGAGAACTGGCAATGGTTTTTGTTGAATCAAACTTTGAAGGATGGCCAACAGTGAAAAAAGAGAAAGGCAAGAAAGAGAAATTAAGTGATTATTTTAACACTTAATTTAGTATATTTACTTTTGTAAGTTATTTTTACAACTTTTTATTTTTTTTCTCATAGTCATTAGACATATCTCTGGAATGATTTTAACATATGAAAAATGTAATTTTGTTCTTTCTTTCATGATGAATAAAATTATGGGTATCTTTTCTTCAGAAAAAAACAAAAAAAATGGAAGCTGCTGGAGTAAGGATGAATCTAATTATTACCTTTAATGTGTTCATGTTTGACCCTTCATTGAATCCTTCCATGAAAGAACAAGAAATGGATTGAATGCACGGAATTTAGGGTCTACCACATCTTCATATGTTAATTCTTCTTGTTGTGAAATAAAACAACCATTTATATGTTTGGTGTAGGACTCGTGGAGATTTCTATCCACAAAAACATCTTTGTGGGAAAATGTGTGCTATTAAAGGTTGCTTCGTCAAAATAGAAACCAACAGGGACCCTGAGCTCCACACATGTTGGCTTGAGGGGGCTTGGACCCAGGTTCAAAGTTAATTGCACTAACCAACAAAACCTCACACTACCAGCCCTTTCAAAAACAACCTATGTAACGTAGGTTGCAGTCTCACTCAAGGCAGTATTGGGGGATCCTAGAACAAGGCTTCTGCATCCAGAAGGCTATGTGATGTGGTTTAAGGTGCTTTGTACAGTTTTAGTTTTGATTTGACCTTCGCGAACCCTTATTCATGAAACTAGAATTATTTTTAGTTAAAGAGAGTTATAATCTCCTCGTAACCATCTTATCATGCATAAAATAATATCTAACAGTTGATCCGGATCTTTGCAGTGTAATTAAGATAAAATACAAGTAAATATCATTTAGTTGCACATAAATACAAAAAATACACAAGTGCATAAAACAAACACAAAATTGCTTCAAATATCTTTTTATTACTTTAGATCCTTCCTTTACAACTTTTTCAGACCCTACACACACAACTGTGAACTCACCAAGGTCTCTGCGCACTCAACTGCAAGGGCCTTCCCCTTCACCCAAAACACAGAAAGATCTACAATTACATACCAAAAATCATATCATAATTTCTATTAATTGATTGATTGCCTTAGACTTGCTAAGACATCCCTTTATATATCCTTTACCCTTACAATACCATGGTTTGCAAACCATGGGAGGATCTCAAAACAATACCAAAATATAAGGGGTTTTTACCTTACTAAAACCCCTTGACTCCTATTTGACATGTGTTACTCATTCTCTGCTCCTCAAAATGTGGATACTTACAATATTTTATCAAAATTGACCCAGGGGACCCCGTCCCAACAGGCCCCCAACATAATTATGTGACTCGTCCTCAAGTCACTCCGCTAGTACACTCTATATCTTTTCTATCAAGTTGTTGGATGAAGACTTCACTGAGTGAAGCACCTCCATGCATTGAACAACTACCTATCGCACTTCTTCCACCAACTTTTCTATAGTTGGCCCGTCTGCTGCTAAGATGATGGTTCGTTGCGTCTGTTGCATACTCTTAAGCGTACCTTCCACGGTTTGTGAGATTTGCCCTGCTTCTTCCTCCCATGGGTGCATTCATGAAGTGATGATCTGCATATTCTTCTGCATCTTCTTGATTTGTACTTGGAGGGATGTCCCCTCTTTCAACCGGGAGAACTGTTTCATAGGGGTTAAGGTGCACGTTGTTTCCTTTATCTCATCATACTACAACTTCTTATCCTGAATGGAAACTTCAATCTTCTTCACCTATGGGTCCTGCAGTGAGCCCCATATTTCTAGAGTTTCTTCAAATAGTTGGCTACACTCCTTGACTACAACATTGAGCTTCACCCTGTCTGTTCTGATGGAAGCCTCGCATTGATCTCAAATCTTCAGTGGTGTGGTGGGCTGCAACTTCAATTGAAGCTCAGTGATTTGAAGTTGTAGATCAAAGCAAACTTTATCCAACTGCACCTTTGATTCTCTATACACATCTTCCAGGTGCTGAAAATTTTCTTTAGAAGCGACCTCCGACTAAATCTGGAGCACGGGGACACTACATACTCTTGAAATGGCCTACTCCAGCTGCGCCCTTCTTACAGTTGCCTCATCACAGTCCCAGAGAGGTCTGTGCTTTTCACTGCACATCTGTTGACTGGTGATCTATGCATCCTTGATCATCATGAGAGCCCATTGCTCTTGCACCTTAAGCTAATATGTTACACCCTAGTGTAGGTCATGCAATGTGGATAAGGGGGAGCACTGTGAGGTTAATACTTACATCTTTGGGTAGCTAGGCACTTTCTCGTTCTATGACATCATTCAAATATAAAGATCCATGAGGCAGGGTCACAACGTGCAGCTATGAGGTGAGAATCAATTGCAGACTACCCAATGTCATTGGCTTTGTGCTCACTTGAGATCGACTCACTTGAACCATGCTTGCTTAAACCACGCTCGCCTGAACCTGCAACTCTGTGAGGCCCACTTTGACCTTTGTCAAAATAGACTGACATTGATCTTCAATATGGCCCCAAATTTCTTTTATCGCAGTCCCAACAATATCTCCAATCCCATCAAGGTCCCCCTCAGTGAGGACCATGGCCTCTGCACTAGTGGTATTATCAAACTTGTGCTTCTTGCATGCACCTCCCGCACCTTAATTTTATCATCGTTTAAGAATAAAAGGAGAATCAACATTCTCTAGGTCTACAATGAGGTATTATCTACCCAGATCTAGTTCTTCAGTATGTTGCCCTTCATCGTGCTCGCCCTCTGGTTCTTGCATGATATTTTTCTCGAGGTCAATGGTCACCTTCTTCTTTTCCTTCTACGCTGCTTTACTAGTGCCTGTTGTGCCTTCTGCACTAGTCCTTGTGACACCCTCGAAAATATCTATTGGAAGGAGCCAGTAAGTTGGCCACTGAAGGACTAACTGTGTAATATCGTCTTCATTCACCAAAAATGGAAACAACATCCATTTCTTTGTCAGATCACGTGTCACGTAGATGTATACATGATCGGAATCAACCTTAAAATCTGTAATGCACTGATATTCTTTGAACAGAGTGGGTGACAACCACATTTTCTGGATAATCACCATCTGCAATTCTATTTCAAACAGTACCCAGAACATCTTGTTTTCAATGATACAGTCAGGGTCCTTCGTTGCCCACAGCAAGGAAAATTTTGCAGGCTCACACAACTCTGGATCTTTCGTTGGGAAGTGGGAATCCTCTGGTGTTTGCCAAGCTATCAGTGCGATCAATAATAGTATCCACACATAGTGGAATGCCTTTCCTTCCTTCTGTGCTTCACAACAATCATCCAAGAATTCTAGGTAGAGGTACTTTTCCCAATTGAATTGGAACCCTTGGTCATATTGCATATCTAAGGATACCACTGGTGCCAGTACTTCATCGGCACGACACTTCCTCATAATTTTTTCTGCCAAGATCTGTGCAGTAAACTACACAACTTCATCCAAGATAAAACTAATGGCATATTCTCGCAACTTCTTCACCAACCTAAAGTCACTCTTCATCTTGTCCGTGAGTTTTTTCTCATTTGACTTCCACACAAAAGAATCTGTGGGGTTCATGCGCTGATATGGTAGCACAATGATTCTTCGGATTAGCATATCATTAATTAGGATGGGCCCTCCTAGATAGAGGAACCCATCATGAACCAATGCCAACAACTAGTGCACACATATGAGATTAATAATACTGCGACTAAAATATGGGACATACAACATATTAAGAAACCTTGCATGCTCAATACCGGTTGTTCACTTCATCGGTTCAATCCATGTAACGCCCATCTCCTCATAGTAGACCGATTTCAAGTATTTACTGGTTTCTAATTGTGGAAATTTCTCATGATCGCCCAAATCCAAATCCTTCATGTTCATAAATGGTACCCAAGTGAACAAGTTTCCCTCAAGTGGTATATACGATGGCAACTAGGAAATTAGATCCGCTCCCTCTACGTTGATATCTTCAATCCCCATATTCATCTCTTCTTCATCCGGTCCTGGGGTACCATAGGCTACTTCTTTTTATCCATATGACCCTTTTGTCTATGCTCAGTTGGGATTTTTCACGGCGATTGCAAAACCAGGGCTGGTTGTGGCTTTTTCTACTTTTTCTCTCTTGCCACGGAGGTAGTGATTTTTGGCCTTGGAGACTAGGGTTTTGTAATAGGGATTGGTGGTGTTGCAGTCATGATATTTAATACTCCTCTCTTCAAGAATTCTTGCTCAACTTCTACCCAACTCAGGTAACCAGACATACAACGATGCACTTAGCTCTTTAAGCGCAACAACACATAACAGATTCTCAAGAATCAAAGTGGCCAAGTGTGGAGCAGGGTGCGATATTTATAACTCTATTTGAATTAAAACTATCTGTTCCCCCATAAATATTTCTCATAAATGAGATTTTGGTAGCAGATTATCCTAGATTTGCGCCTTAAATGCACTTCCCCTGCTCCTTTTAACAGAATAATAGTTGTCAAATAAACTTTAGTTGCTCCAACAGTCACTTTCTAGGCAGGTTATGCGATAATACTCCTTGTGGCACAGCTACCTCATCGCAACTTCCATCTGGGTGCTCTTCCAAAATATCGCATAGCCTTCCTTCTTCGACAAAGTGTTTCCTTGTCAGTATAGTTTATAGTCTCGTGCTTTGTTTCAACTGCGAGAAGCACTAAGACTTTCTTGCGTACATCTAGTCATTGTGTAGGGGCAAGATCGTCCTTATAAACCTTCAGCCTGCTCCCATTAATCATGCTCGGAAATACTTCCCCATTTAGCTTCGCGATCTAAACTACACCACCATTCGAAATGTTCTTAATTACATATGGTCCCAACCAGTGCATATGAAAGTTCCCCGAAAACTTGGTAAACTTGCTGTCATACATTAGCACCAAATCACCATTTGTGAAGGTGCATTTTTTGATGTGTCGATCATACCATGCCTTTTCTCTAGCTTTTTGTACTTGTTGATGGCATCCAGCCAAAAAGTGTTCTTCTTCTAATGCCAACAGCTGCGCGAGGTGTTCCTCCATGATGTCGCCATCTTCCATCTCAGTTATTGCTACAATTATTAGGCTAGGCACTATGTATTCCATCGGCATTACTGCTTCTTGTTCGTAAACCAGTTAAAAGGGTGTTTTCCCAGCCAATTTCTTACAGGTAGTCCTATAGGCCCATAAAACCATTGGTGTGTGCACATCCCAATCATTCCTATTAACATTTCATACTTTTGTCAGGGCATTCTCTAAGAGCTTGTTGAAATCTTCAACAGTGCCATTTGCCTAGGGGTGATATGGAACTCCTATGTTAAAGTTGTGATTGTCTCATTCAGGAAGTGTGACCCTGTGTCACTCATCAAAATTTTCGGGAAAACAAACCTTGACAGAATAAACTAAAATATGAACTTTTCAGCAGTGTTCATGCTACAATCCTTCATAGGGCGTGCCTTGGCCCACCTGGTTAAGTATTTCATCACAGTGATAATATAACGTGCTCCCATCCTTTTCCCTAGGGGCTAAATAGGCCCCACAAATTCAATTGCCCACTTATCAAATTCTTGTAATGTAACCTGTGGATTTAATTTAAATTCATCCCTTTGCAATAGTCTCCCAGTCTTTTGACACACATCACATGCACTAGAGTATTCCTTGGAATCTTTATCTATTGTTGGACACCATAGTCCTGCATGTAGGATCTTCTGCGCAATAGCCTTACCTTCATAATTTCCTCCAATGACACCACCATGTGCTTCAGCTAGAATATTGTGTCTTTCATATTCAGGCACATATTGGTGTAGAACTTCATCTGACACCATCTTATATAGTTGTCCTGCAATCATAGAAAAATTGGCAGCTCTCACAACTAGTTCCTTATTTTGTTGCATCATATAAATTTCAGGAGCTACACTAGTAGATAAAAATTGAATGATGTTTGCAAAATTCTCATCCACAACCGTGACAGCAAAGAGCTGCGTGTCAGATAATCCTTCCTCAATATTTGTAGGCTCTTCAACATTTTCGATTCGAGACAGGTGGTTTGGTACAACATTCAATCTCCCAGGGTTCACTATGACTTCAAAATCATATTCTTGAAAAACAAGAAACCACCTACAGATTTCCCCTTCCAACACAGGCTTATTGACCAGGTACTTCAAAGCAGAATGGTCCATGTACATCTTAAAGTGCGCACCTAGTCGATATTGCCTGAACTTCTCTAGTGCATAAATTATAGCCAAACCTTCGCGCTCTATGGTTGGGTAGTTCCTCTCGACCTTAGATAGTTTCCAACTGGAGGAGGGATTCGAGTGATCGATATCTCCTGCCCCTGGTTGTGTTAAGATGAACGCCAATGTTATGAAATACGCATCCACATGTATATGAAATTCCTTCTTCCAGTCTGGGATACTAGGATTGGAAATGTAACCATCTTCTCCTATAGAGTATCCAAGATCTTCTGAAAATCATCATCCCAGTAAAACATAACATCCTTCTTTAACAACTTCTCCATGAGCGCAGTGATCTGCACGTAGGCCTTAATAAACTTCCTATAATTCCTAGTATGACCCAATGTCACGTGTAGCTGCTTTACATTCCTAGAGGGCTCTGGATTAATAATGCATTAGGGAAATTTTGAGGTCTAAAATGGGCCTCCTAAGAAAATTTACAACCAAAATAAACTTTATAAGAACAAATATTATTTAAGATGATGGTGTCAACCATGGGAGACGATTCACCATTTTTGGTGTAAAAATGTAAAAATATTAAAAAATAATAAAATAATAAAACTACTTTTCAACTCGTATTTCAACGTATCTCCCTAAGTTTTTACTCAAATTTCGAGCGGGAGTACTTTTTGGATGCAAAATTTAATTCCTTATCCAAGGAGTACCCATGTTGCATACTTTCGATGGACCTTGCGATAAGAAAAATGAGAAATACATGAAAAAATGTGATTCCTATCACGTGTTTCATGTATTTCTCATTTTTCATGTAGCAGGATCCATCAAAAGTATGCAACATAGGTACTCCTTGGATGAGGAATCAAATTTTGCATCCAATGAGTGTTTCCACTCAAAATTTGAGTAAACCCATAGGGTGATAAGTTGAAAATACGAGTTGAAAAAATAGTTTTTTCTTTTTTCCCTCTAAAATTTGATGATGTAATCTAATCTTATTTTATTATTTCCACTATTATTTTGATAATTTCCTTACGAGGCCCATTTTAGACATAAAAAATTCCCTAATGACATCGATCTTAGCAGGGTCTACCATCAATCCATGCTTATAGACAACATGGCCTAACAATATGCCATAAGGTACATAGAAAATACATCTTTTAAGGTTCAGAGAGATCTGGTACTTCCTACACCAACATCAGGTGCAGTCTAGAAACATGCTTCTTGACCAGCCCGAACATTGTCCAGTCATCGAAGTAGACTACCAAAAACTTATGAATGAACTCCTTGAATGCCACAACAACCACCCTAGAGAAAATTGTAGGAGCATTTTTAGTCCGAAATGCATAACTGTATACTGGAACGACCCCCATTTTGTAGTGAAGGTAGTATTTATTCTATCCTCCGGTGCGATCTTAATTTGGTGGTATCCCCAAAATCCATCTGTAATTGAGTAAGCTTCATGTATTCCAACATTCTCAAGAAATTCATATGTAAACGACGTAGGGAATGGATCATGGACGCATGCATCGTTTAGCTTCTGCAGATCTACACAAATCCTGATATCACCTTTTGTTTTCTTCTCTTGGACCACCATAAGGCTGACCCACTTGGATTCCTTTACAGTGTCGATTATTCCTTCTGAAGCATTTTATCGAGTTCCTCTCGTACCTTTTCCTTGTATTTGGGGTTCAACCGATATGGGCACTGCTTAACTGGCTTCACATTGGGTTTTAAATTGATCTTCATCACCCCCAAATATCCTACTATCCCCTTTAAGTCAAAGAAATTGGTTGGAAATAAATCTTGATATTCATGTAATAATTCAGCTACCTTATCCATTGTATCTTCATCCCAATAGTCACCAATGTTCACAAATTTCGGTTCTACTATTGAACCAATGTTCACCTACTTTGTGCACACCGACAGTGAAATATCAGGGATCTCTGCATTAGGTCCCCCAACTTCGTGTTGTCCCTCTGATTCAGGGATATTAATATTCCTCGGATCCTCATCGACTTCTTCCGTTGTAACATTGTAACATTCTAAAGCATGTTGCAGCTGCGTACTCCACTCAAGATGTACCCACATTATAGGTTTGATGGGTGTTCAGAAGATCGCTGCTTTAATTTCCTGAAGTGCTTCATCATTACATGTGAACCCATTTTCAAAACTGAATGTGAGCAAGAAACTTTCTTTCATCTCATCCCATTTAGTGGTCCCGTGTCGCAACTCTGTTTCTAAATGCTAGTTCTTTGGGATAACATCCAAGGTATGAATAAAGTTATGAACCCACTCAAGTTGAGGTATCTCACCCCACGCCTTAGTCCATCGCACCATATGTTCACGTGGATCATCCTTCCCTGTGTATTTTTCAGTGAGTCGAGTGTTTGCGTAGACAAATCTTAATCGCATCATTCGAAAATATTCCTTCCAGTCAACAAAATTATCCCTATGCATACCCCACCATCTTGCAGGTGTAGGTCTTAATGCTAGATCTAAGGCCTGGAACCGATGTTCCTCTGGTACATCGCTTTCAAAATGTTCAATAAATATATTGACATCACCCAAGCCATCATTATAGGGTAACTTACGTACCTAAGTGGATACACAACATAGCAATTTTGTAAGCCGATTACATCACAGCGTAGAGACCTCATGCAATCGATTCTGCCAGTTTTCTAACTCTTCATCCGAGTCTGATTGGAAGAAGATGTCCTTATCCTAGATGATCCTTCCATATGCAGTAAGAATGATCCAATCTTCATTCCATGTAGTTAACTTATATATGTGCTCAATGTCATCATATTCATAATAATCACGATTCGGTTCTGTGTATCGTGCACCTTCAGCTGGATCTAGTGGGACAATTAATCGAAGTTCATTTTTTTCAAAGACCATGCTTCACTTCTTTAAGTTGAGTATTTGATTCATGTCAAAATCCCAATCAATCCCGAGCAACGCTGGGTATGGATTATTATCATCGACAATCTCAATAACGTCAAAATCGGCCACTGCTCTTGCACCTTCAATATCTACGATTACTCCATGCAGGCGCCCCATTGGAATTATCTTTTGTTGATTCAGCATGCATAGTTGATTTGGTGACGATTTTGATTTAGGCTTTCCCGTATGTTCCCAAGTCTATTTTGGTAGTACATTAGCATTGGAGCCCAAATCTAGGATTACCTGATCCATTTCAAAATCATCAATCTGTGTAGTCAAACGCATCCCCTATCGGTTCTTTTCTTTCTTTGGTTTACCTTATTAACTCTGCACTGTCCTGGTAACAACTTATCCTTGTTGTCACAATTATCTATCAGCTCTTGTAGTCCCTCCACTGCCTTCTAATCCTATAGTAACTTCATACATGTCTGCAAAAATGATTTCAAAATAGTGGGATCTAACTATCGGGTTCTAGTAGCATCTTTAGGTTTCTCCTTTCGTGAGGTTATCAGCATCGGGTTCTGAGATGTAGAAGCACCCAGACTCATAAAATTCTTTCTTGCCTCCATGAATGTCACTTTTTCTTTATGCAAATCAAACCCAACATTCTTTTCACCATCTTTTCGGAACGATGACCCTGATTCTGACTCTTTGCCTTCAAACTTGTCTTCACTAGTGTCTACACCACTTCACGTGACTATGTTGACACTGGGATCATCTTTGTGTGGCTCGGATCTCATCATTTGAGTACTCTTTGTTGGCTACTGGGTCGTCTTATCCTCCATCTTTGCTATTAATATCGGGCAATCTTCTATGACATGATCAAATTGACGACAATACTGACATGACAGGTGCGTTGGATTCTGACAGGTGCGTTGGATTCTGACAGTTGTGCACAAAGTATCCTGGTTCTCCACAGTTGTAACCAATTATCTGGCCCTGACCTCTTCCAGCTCCTCCTCCTCCTCCTCTTTCGGGTCCTTGAAATCCTCCTTGAGTTATAGGTAAGCCCTGGTTGTTCTACGCACGGTTTTCAACCTACATCCTATACAGTAGATGTATGTCCATCATTAGTTCATAGCTTTGACAAATCCTCTCATCATGACCAACTGATTTTAAAAATTTACTAAAATGTTTTGTTGGACACTATATACAATTCTGCAATAGGGAGCAACTATCAGTTGAATGTTGTCCTGAAACTTGGCAAATACTACACCAGGTACTTGTGCCAATGCTTGATCAAGTGGAAGACTCTGGTTTTAGCGAGTTAGGACCTTCCGTAGCTATATAATCCCAGAATATAGGGCATTGATCCTTATGATGACCTTCAACCTTACCTTTTGTGCACCACACTTAAAAATGTGTCTCTGACTTGACCTCCTTTCCCTTCTTCAGATCTTGCAACTTCATATGTAGGCTTTCTATTTGCACCTGGATCTGCTGAACTCCTACATTCGTATCCTAGATCGGCGAGGCTTCTAGCTTCATCACAATTTCTAATGCTTCGGCGTAAGATCCAATATTCTGCTGAGATAACTTTAATCTTAAGTGAGGTAATATTGAAGCTATGTACTAGTCCCTATGTTGTTAATCTGAGATCTAAAGGTTATCTTGACTTACTAAGCACTTCAGTCACTTATCTATATCCCATGTAGATTCATTAACCCTTTTCTTAATTTCCTAAATAGCAGTCACACACTGAGATTTCGACTTTGTTTTCGTAAATTCCGCGTTCAGTGCATCCTTCATATTAGACAATGAAGCAGTCGAGTGAGTCGTGTTGGGTGTGGAGCATGATTATCTTCTTTATTCAGAGGTATCACCACATTGAACCCCAGTTCGTAATGTTGCAAAAACGCTGCTCGTAAAATGTACGCCGTGAGGGGGATCCAAGGGGGGCATCGATGATTATTTGGAGCCCCGTGGTAGGGGATTGGGGGCAACCCCCGAAGCTAAAAATAGATGTAAAATTTCCTTGTAAAATTTTGTAATTTTGTAGTCAATCTGGGTTGTTCATTAGGCAGAGATATGACAGTAGAAGTTATCTTTAATTTAGTTTTCTTTTCCCTAGAAGGCAACCCCTCACTATATATGAGGGAATTGTATTGCCTCTATGTCAATCTGTATTCTAAGCGTGAAAGAGAGAGGAGATTGTGTGAGAGAGAAGAGGGAATTACAATAGATTTGCTGTAGGTTGTATCTCTTCATTTTGCTGGATAATATAAAAGGAAGGACTGGCTATTTCTCCGTGGATGTAGCCCACTTTGGGTGAGCCACGTATATCTATGTCTCTCTTGTTTTATGTGTTTTCTGTGTTCATATTTTTGCAATATATTTTATGTGTTCCATTGTGCTATAATATATAATTTTCTAACAACTGGTATCAGAGCCGAAGGTCTGTTTGGCAGAACAACTTAGAGGAGAGAACAGTTCCTAGTTCGAGTGGGAGCAATGGCAGAAGATGGTAGGTTTAGCGTCGAAAAATTTAATGGCCAAAACTACCAACTGCAGAAGATGCAAATTGAATATTATATATATCAGAAAGATCTGTACCTACCATTGAGTGGAAAGACATACAAGTGGAGGAGTATGACAGACACAGAATGGGATATTCTCGACAGAAAGGCACTTGGAACAATATGGTTGTGCCTAGCGGCGTCGGTAGCATTTAATACTTCAATGGAAACGACAACAGAGGGTTTAATGTTGGCATTGGCCAAACTATATGAAAAAACCTCGGCCTCAAATAAGGTATTTTTTATGAAGCATTTATTTAATATGAAGATGTCAGAAGGTGGATCTGTTGATGATCATTTAAATGAATTTATTACAGTTACCAGTCAATTAAGTTCTGTAGGGGTAACTTTTGATGATGAAGTTAGGGCTTTGTTATTTCTATGCTCATTTCCAGAAAGTTGGAATGGTTTAGTTATGGCCATTAGCAACTCTGTCTCTGGATCTAGTACTTTAAAGTTAGATGATGTTGTCGATGCAATCCTTAGTGAGGAAATGTGACGAAAAAGCTCCGGTGAGACATCAGGTAATGCTTTGACTGCAGAGACTAGGGGAAGAAAAATGGAAAGAGGAAAGAGCCCAAGATATCATAGTAAGTCAAGGAAAGACATATCCAAGTCCAGATTAGGGATAATGTGCTAGAAATGTGGGAAGAAAGGACACCTGAAGAAAGACTGCAAGTCTCAGAATGGAAAAGAAGGAGACGCGTAGCAAGAAAACAATCATGAAGCAAATGTGAAAGGTGATATGTTGCAAGATCCTTTGATTCTTTCATTAGAAATATTATTGATGCCTTGGTGGTAGATTTAGGGGCCTCATTCCATGCCACACCTGATAGGAAACATTTTCATGATTATGTTCAAGGATATTTTGGATAGGTTTGATTGGGTGATGATAAACCCTGTAAAATCATTGGAATGGGTACAGTTTTTATAAAACAACATAATAGAAATCAATGGATGTTGAAGGAGGTAAGGCATGTTCCAGGTTTGAAGAAAAATATTATTTCAATAGGGCAGTTGGGAGGTGAAGGCTGTGTAACTACTTTTACATATAAAACCTAGAAGGTCACTAAAGGAGCCCTGGTAATAGCAAAATGAGAAAACATTGGTACGTTGCATTTATGCAATGGTATTTCTAAGTCTGTTAATGCTTTAACCTCTATAGGAGAAGATACATCATTGTGGCATCATAGTCTTGGTCACATGAGTGAGAAGGGGATGCAGATTCTTCACTCAAGAAATTTTTTGTCAAGTTTGAAGCATGTAGATTTAAATTTTGTGACAATTGCGTTTATGGAAAATAGAAGAGAGTCAGATTCCTCAGAGTTGGGAAAGAAAAGAAGAGCGAAAAAATTGATCTTGTGCATACAGATGTATGGGGACCTACTCAGGTATCATCTCTCAATGGCTCTCGTTATTATGTTACTTTTATTGATGATGCAACCAGGAAAACCTAGAGTTATTGTATTCAAAATAAATCTAATGTATTTGATACTTTCAAGAAATGGAAATCTTTGGTTGAAAATGAGACAAGAAAAAGGTTGAAGTGTCTCAGATCAGACAATGGAGGTGAATATTGCAGCAAAGAGTTTGGTACTCTTCAGAGAATGGATTTCACAGAGAGAAGACAGTTCCAGGAACACCACAAGAAAATGGTGTGTCAGAAAGGATGAACAAGACAATCATGGAGCATGCAAGGTGCATGAGATTGCATGCAAGATTTCCTTTACAATTTTGGGCAGATGCTATAGATATTGTTGTTTATCTAATAAATAGAGGGCCTTCAAGTTCCTTTGATGGTGGCATTCTAGAGGAGGCATGGATAGGTAAAAAGGTCAACTTATCATTTTTAAAGACTTTTGGTTGTGAAGCCTTTGTCCACATTAATAAAGAAAATAGAACAAAGCCTGAGGCAAAATCAAATAAATGTACCTTTATCGGATATGGTGCTAATGATTTTGGTTATCGCTTTTATGATTATGAAAAACAAAAAAGCATTAGAAGCAAAGATGTCATATTCAATGAAAAGGTTGTGTATAAGGATCGAATGCAGGAAAAGAAACTGGAAAAAGAAAATAGAGAATACACAGTGCTGGACGAGATCACAGAAAAAGTGAAGGTGCCTGAAAATCATAATAATCAACAACCATAACAACAAAAACAACCACAACAGTAACAAGTACCTCAAACACCTGAAAGTGGTGTTAGAAGATCTACCAAGATAAGTAGACCCCCTGAACGATACTCTCCTTCATTATATTATGTATTGTTGACTGATTATGGTGAACCAAAATGTTATGAAGAAGCAGTGCAGGTAGAAACCAGGAAGAAGTGGGAGCATGCCATGAAAGAAGAGATGGACTCCTTAGCACAAAACCAAAATTGGGACTTAGTCAGGTTTCTTGCAGGTAAAACAACATTGCATAATAAATGGGTTTACATGTTGAAGGAAGAAGATGGAGGTATAAAAGGGTATAAAGATATACTTGTGGTGAAGGGGTTTACACAGAAAAAGGGTATAGACTTTGATGAGATATTTTCTCCTGTTTTCAAAATGACTTCAATCAGAACTATATTAAGTCTAGTAGCAGCTAAAGATTTGCATCTTGAGCACTTAAATGTAAAGACAACCTTTATCCATGGGGATTTGGAGGAAGAGATATATATGCAGTAGCCACAAGGATATGAGATAAAAGGGAAGGAGAAACTAGTGTGCAAGTTGAAGAAGAGATTATATGGATTAAAACAGGCTCCAAGGCAGTGGTATCTAACATTTGACAGGTTTATGTCTAAACAAGGTTATACTAGATGTCACTCTGATCATTGTGTTTATCTCAAAAGGCAAAATGATGGCAGCTATATTATATTGTTATTGTATGTAGATGACATGCTTGTTGCGGGTTATAACATGTAGGAAATAAATGTGCTCAAAAGAAAATTAGCAAACTCATTTGTAATGAAGGATTTGGGTGCTGCAAAACAAATCCTTGGTATGAAAATAACTAGAGACGGGAAGAATCGAAAATTAACATTGTCTTAGAGTGAGTACATAGAAAAGGTGTTGAAAATATTTAATATGAAGAATGCAAAACCAGTTAGTATACCTTTGGCTAGCCATTTCAAACTAAGTAAGGAGGTGTGTCCCAAGGCTCAGGAAGAAATGGATTATATGTCTAAAGTTCCATATGCATCAACAGTTGGAAGCTTAATGTATGCAATGGTCTGCACAAGGCCTGATATTTCACATGCAGTGGGAGTTGTAAGCAGGTACATGAAAAAACCAGGAATTGAACATTGGATGGTGGTGAAGTGGATTCTCACGTATTTGAGAGGTACCAAAAAGCAAGCATCATGAATTAGTGGCTCAAACATTGCTCTATAGGGATATGTTGATGCAGATATGGCAGGTGATAGAGATAAGAGGAGCACAACAGGGTATGTGTTTATTGTACGTGGAACAGATGTCAGTTGGGTTTCAAAACTGCAAAGTGTTGTTGCACTGTCAACAACAGAAGCAGAGTATGTTGTTGCTGCAGAGGCTAGTAAAGAAATTATTTGGTTACAAAGGTTTTTGGATGAATTGGGCAAGAAACAAGAGTTGGGCAGGTTATACAGTGACAACCAGAGTGCCATATATATTGCAAATAACTCTACATTTCATTCCAAGACTAAACATATACAACTTAAGTACCATTTCATATGGTCAGTGTTGGAAGATGGACAATTAAAGCTAGAAAAGATACACACTAGCCAAAATCCTGCAGATATGTTAACAAAAGTTGTAACCAGGGAGAAACTGACGTTCTACTCAGTTTCAATTGGTCTTCAAGTATGATGAAGAAGATGAGAAACAACCAGATCCAAAGTGGATACCTTGTCCATTAAATGAAGCAGCAGTGGAGTTGTTATAATCTGCCTCCAAGTGGGAGATTGTTGGGTGTGGGGCCTAATTATCTTCTTTATTTAGAGATATCGCCACATTGGACCCCAATTCATAATGTCGCGGAAACACCACCCATAAAATGTACACCACTAGGGGGTTCCAGGGGGCGTGAAGACGATTATTTGCAGCCCCCCCTGGTGAGGGATCAAGGGCAACGCCCTCGAAGCTAAAAATAGATGTAAAATTTCCTTGTAAAATGTTGTAATTTCGTAGTTAATTTGGGCCATTCATTAGGCGGAGATATGATGGTAGAAGTTGTGTTTAATTTAGGGTTTTTTTCCCTAGAAGGCAACCCCTCACTATATATGATGGAATTGTATTGCGTTTATGTAGATCTGTATTATGAGCATGAAAGAGAGAGGAGATTGTGTGAGAGAAAAGAAGAAATTACAACGGATCTGCTATTGGTTGTATCTCTTCATTTTGCTCGATAATATAAAAGGAAGGATTGGATGTTTCTCCATGGATGTAGCCCAAATTGGGTGAACCACATATATCTGTGTCTCTCTTATTTTATGCGTTTTCTGTGTTTATATTTCTGCAATATATTTTATGTGTTCCATTTCTTTGTAATAAATAATTTTCTAAAAAGTCATGATGTATTTGATATACCAAGTAAGCACCTTGTCATGTAGTGTTCTAACTAGCTGCACTTTCTTCATATCATCATCATTGATCTGTTGTGCTTTCCACACAGCTTCTGCGACAAACCAAAACTGTTCGAGATCCTCTGATCCCTGACCCCTAAATACAGGTATTTTTATTGTATTTTCCATACTGAATAGCAGAACTTGAGGTAGAGGTGGAGGTATAGGTGTATGAGGTTATGGTTAAGGTGGAGGTGCAGTGGTTGGATGTGGAATTCTAGAAGAACCCTGACCTATAGTTTGTGCTACACCTTTGGGCGTACTAGGGCTACTTCGTTCTTCTTCACTTTCAAACTCTCCCAATAAGGGATTGTATTCACTTTCGACAAATTTGTCTTGATCTACTCTGAATCACTTTCCACTTCACGTAGATCTAGTTAGACCCCTCTTAAACATAAAGGTAAGGCATAATCCTCTTTTCACACAAAAGCATTTTAATCCAGGTTTTTAGCGATTTCAACTACTTACCTCTTGAACCCTTGAAGAATCATCATTCGGCTTCACTATAGGACACAGATGTATCTATTGCAAATCCAGTGATGAAACCACCCATGATACTATCAATCTAGTAATCAACAACTCTTGCAACCTTATAATCAGATATTTCAAGACATCTGACTAATTTTGGAGTCTACAGAGAAGGATCGTTGCGCTTATGAGTAGGTTTGCTATCCGCTAATTTGGACAACCACTCATACAATTCGCAAAGGAATAAAGAAAAGAAAACCTCATGTACTTCTTTGTATAGATACCTTTGTAACCACTTTTCTTTTGATAAGCATGAATTCGTATTCTCCTAGCCTACAAACTCACGTAGATTTAGATCTAGCCACTTTTTTATTTCCTTCTTAGTCGGTATCCACTTATGCCACATCACACATCCCTCAGATATATCCCTGTCTCGACAACAAAACCATTTGTTGGCTTGAGGGGGCTTGGACCCAAGTTCAAAGTTATTTGCGCTAACCCAAAAAACCCTACACTACCAGGCCTTTCAGCAACAATCCGCGTAGAGCAGACTGCAGTCTCACCTGAGGCAATATTAGGGGACGCTAGAACTAGGCTTTTGCATTCAGAACGTTATGTGATGTGGTTTAAGGTGCTTTCTACAATTTTAGTTCTTATCTGACCTTCGTGAACCCTTATTCATGAAACTAGAATGATTTTCAGTTAAAGAGAGTTATAAGCTCCGCTAACCATCTAATCATGCATAAAATAGCATCTAACAATTGATCTGGATCTTCGTGGAGTAATTAAGATAAAATACAGGTAAATATCATTCAGTTGCATGTAAATACAAAAAATACACAAGCACATAAAACAACGCAGAATTTCTTCAAATATCTTTTTATTACTTCATATCCTTCCTTTACAGCTTTTCCAGACCCTATGCACATAGCTGCAGGGGCCCACGCACTTAGTTGTGGAGTTACCAAGGTCTCTGTGAACTCAGCTGCAGGAGCCTTCCCCTTCGCCCAAAACACAAAAATATCTATAATTATAGACCCAAAATCATATCATAACATTCGTTAATTGATTGATTTCCTTAGATTTTCTAAGACGTCAGTTAATATATCCTTTACCCTTACAATACCATGATCTGCAAACCATGGGCAGATCTCAAAACAATACCAAAATATAATGGGTTTGACCTTCCTAAAACCCCTTGACTCCTATTTGACCTGCGCTACTCGTGCTCCTCTCCTCAAAATGTGGAGGATTACAATATTTTATCAAAATTGACCCAGGGGACCTAGTCCCAATGGAACTGTTTGTTGGCTTGAGGGGGAAAAAAACCATTTGTTGGCTTAAGTGGGCAATGAAACAATTTTTTGGCTTGAGGGGGCTTGGACCCAAGTTTAAAGTTAGCTATTGTTGGGAAAGGGTCCCCTAGGGTCAATTTTGGGGCAAAAGCCCAAGTTTTGGGGCAGAAAGCCCACGTTTTGTTGTATAAAGTGTAAAGTATCCGCAAATTATGGTCACGGAGCACATAGATAGTAAAGTGTCATAAATGGTTTTAGCCTTCTTTTATGTAAGTTGTGTCAACTTTAGTAGATCTACCCATGGCCCGCGGACCATGGGATTATATAAAAAGGAGAGTATTAGATAGTTTAAGAGGATAGATATCAATGAAGATGAATGTAATGGGTCAATAGAAGGAATAGTGAAGAAGTCTTAGAGTAGAAGAGAGGTTATGTAGCTGTGTGCACAGAGACATAGAGTAAAGCTTGCAGCTGAGTGTGTAGACCCATGTAGCTATGTGCGCAGGGAAGGCTTGAGTCTGTAAGAAGAACTGAAGTATTAATAAATAGATTATTATATCAATTCATGTGTTTTAGCTATTTAGTTTTTTTATGAATGAATGTTATGATGAATGATGGGTTTATGAATTAATACTGCATTGATGTGCGATTTTTCCTGATTTATATTATCATATGAAAGCAAGTAATAATAACTATTTACGTGAAGAATATCTTCCTTCATGTTAAAGTTATTGAAAACTTAAGACGGTCTAGGTAAATATAGAGTTAGGAGTAATCATAGAGGTGTGTAAGTGGTTGATTCACCTGTTCAAGGTCCACAAAAGACAATCGTAGACCTTCATAGAGGTATAGAATCTGATTAAGGGAAGTTATATCGATAATCCCTAAGGGCTTATTGATCTGCGTGAATGCAGGTTTAGGGCATCAAACGACATCACACTCATCTCTAGGTGTGGAAACTTAGTTCTAGCATCCCCCCATACTACTTCGGGTGAGACTTCAATCCACACTTCGTTGGTTGATGCCGAAAGGTCCAGTAGTGTAGGGAATTGTTTGGCAAACCTAACTCTGAACCTGGGTCAGGACCCACTAAGCCAACAAATGGTCCCGTGATGTTGTTTTATGCCCTAAACCCACCTTCACATAGATCAATAAGCCTTTAGGGCTTACCAATATAACTTCCCTTAATCAGATCTATACCTCCACGAAGGTCTACGACTTTCTTTCGTGGACCCTGAATAGGTGAATCAACCACTTACGCGCCTCTATGATTACTCCTAACTCTGTATTTACCTAGATCGGATTAAGTGTTCAATAAATTTAACATACAACAAGATATTATTCGCATAGACAGTTGCTATTACTTGCATTCATATGATAATATAAATCAGGTAAAATCACGCATCAATGCAATATTAATTCATAAACCCATCATTCATCATAACAAAAATAAATAGCCAAAACATGGGAATTTCTGGAATAATCTCTTTGTATAGAAATCTTCGGCAAAATCACATAACCAATATTTCGTCGACGCGTTTCGAACCAACCAGTGTGGTTCATTGTCAGGACAAGATGAAGAACTGATCTGGCGTAGCGAGAATAAATAGAGTGTGCAGAGATTCCAACAGCTAAATCCTAACGGCTAATTTTGACCCGGTCAAACCACTAAATTAGTTAGTTAAAATTTCTCGAAGAAAGTAAAATAAGGTAAATTAAGGAAATTCAATTGCTAATTTAAGGAAAAGAATAATATTAATATTATCCCAAATATTAAGAAAAAATGATATTTTAATAATAATGGTCATATTATATAATAAATAATCTCTAATCCCTTATAACCCATTATTAAAATTAGAATTTATTTATCCTAGGTAATTTATTGATAATTTTCTAATGGTAAAAAAGATCGTGTTTTTTAGAATCAATCATAAATAATGTTTAAAAACCCGGGTCAATATGATTATTACATCATCTATATCCACCAATAGTTAATATTTCTAGAAAATAGTCACAATAGGTAAATCCCTAATCTAGGGTTATTGATATTAAAAATAATAATAATCCTAATATTAATACTAATATTAATAATATTAATATTAATATTATCCTAAATATTAAGAAAATTATAATAATGATGGACATACTATATAATAATTAAGCAATAATCAAATATAACTTATAAGTAAAGACAACACATTATTAATATTATTCGAATTTTATTTACCCTAGGTAATTTATTCATAATTATCTAAGGTAAGATATATCATGCTTTTTAGAATCAAACATATAAAGTGATTAAATTAATTGGTCATTAATTAATTATAAACAATATATGTCTACTAATAATTGATATTTCTAGAAATAAGTTCCATTATATAACCTCATAATCTAGGGTCATTAACACTAGGACTATTAATATCATAACTAATAACTAAATCAATATTAGAACTATAATGTTATAGGTAAGTAAATTAATACTAATAGAAGAATGACGAAATCTAGGGTTGATATATCAAAATCCATCCTTAAAACTGAATGGTCAAAATATAAAATATAACTATTTTAATTTTATATAATTAACTATGCCAATAATAAGAAACATAAAAAGTAAAATTAAAAATATATAAAGAGATAGGGGAAAAACTCATATGCCCAATAGTATGAAAGGTTAATATTACTAAGCCCGAAACTCAAACAAAGCAAAAAAAGGACCCAAACCACAAATAATAACAGGACAAACCAGCCAAAGGAGAGAAAAAAAGAGGGGGGAAAAAGGTTAGGAAGACAAGGCAGGGACCCAGCAACTGCTAATCTTCCAGCCATCATCCCTATTAAGATTGATCGGCCTTTTTTCAATCTCCAGGGCCTCTCTAAACTTGCGGTGGTGAAACTGCGCAATCCTGGCAATGACTTGAGCATCCTCTATACACACATGATGCATAGTCTTTCCCACATGCTCAGCCAGGGCCGAGGACTTGGTCCTCCCATGTCTTAAGTCAGCCGAATGCTCGCTAATCCGCTGATTGATCGAGCGACCAGCCTTCCCTGCGCACTCAGTTGCAGAGGTCCATGCACTCAGTTGCAGACTCTGCTCTAGGCCTCTATGCACACAGCTGTAGAGCCTCTCTTCTACTCTAAGACTTATTCTCTCTTCCTTCTATTTACCCATTACATTCATCTTCATTGATATATATCCTATCTTAGACTCTCTAAGACTCTCCTTTTTATACAATCCCATGGTCTGCGGACCATGGCTATATCTACTAAAGCCGACACAACTTACATAAAAGAAGGGTAAAACCCTTTATGACACTTTACTATCTACGCACTCCACGACCACAACTTGCGGAGATTTTACATTCTTTACAATGAAACTTGGGCTTTTTGCCCCAAAATTGACCCTAGGGGACCCTATCCCAACAGGCCCCCAACACAACTATCATGACTTGCCCCCGAGTCACTCGGCTAGCATGAAGATCTTACTATGGAGACCTCCCAACTCTACTTGTTCACTATCGGTCTCTCGCCCATATTTAGCTATGGACATAATTTACCACCCAATTATGGTTTCATTCCCAAACAACCTGAATCACAGAAAATGCCTCATGATGTGACCTCAACTCATGCGAGAACACCCATTGAGTTTAAGCATATAATTAAGCGGAGGAAATGAAAATTACAAGGATTCCCCTAGTAGCGGCGAGTGAACCAGGAAGAGCCCAACAAGAAAATCGCGCAGAAACGTCACCTAAATTGTAGTCTGTAGAAGCATCCTTAACAGTGTACCTAGGCCAAGTCCCTTGGAAGGGGGCACTTGAGAGGGTGACAGCCCCGTCGGTCCAGGACCTTGCCACATCATGAGGAGTTGTCGGCGAGTCAGGTTGTTTGGGAATGCAGCCCTAATTGGGTAGTAAATTCCGTCCAAGACTAAATACAGGCGAGAGACCAATAGTGAACAAGTACCGCGAGGGAAATATGAAAAGGACTTTGAAAAGAGAGTTAAAGAGTGCTTGAAATTTCCAGGACCGTGATCTGAATAAAGAGATGTGTGATGTTGCATCACTAGAATCCAACAACGAAAGATATTGAAAAGTGGTTTGTTATAGCTCCAAATCTCACTCTTTATATTTGTGATGCTACATTTATGGCCTAGGGAAATTGGTCCAAATACTTAAAAAACAATGTTTTACTCCCTGTACGTGACATTTCCCTGAGCTAAACCCATGTGTACGCGGGTCTGTGTATACCCAACATGCGTATATGTCTTAAAACACTTAAAAAAAAAATCTCCTTAATTTTGGGTGGAGATCATGGGTTTTACCTACTGATTACCTATTAGTGCCCATGTCCCAACTGTTCCCAAAGAATTCCCAACTAAAAAACTACTTTGGGAGAAGTATAAAAAGGCTTAAATGGGATGGCCTTAAGGAGGAGAGAAGAGAGAGAATTACTCTGCTGAGATTATCCCTGATCAAGTCTGAAGATCCCCTATGCTTCCAACACTTCCCACACTACAAGAAACCCTTGTTTCCTTGAGTTATGATGTCATTTGACTAGTTGAGATATCCTTGTGTGAGTCATGGAAGGAGCCTTTTGAAGACTTGGGATTGGACAGACCCAGAGGACGGTTCCACTTGGAGCTAGCAAGAGGAAGATTCAGGTGATATCATTCCTTGCTTTGTTTTAATTATCTGCAATAAAGAAACATTTGTCTTGTTCCCGAAATCAATCTTCTTTATGAATATGATGTTATTGTTATGGTTTACATATGAATAATTGTTTCAATGTATAATTAACCATCTTTCAATAGGTTATGAAGTTGATTGCTATATGATACTTTGTCCATATATTGTTATGCTTCTTTGAATTGGTCGTTTTGCAGGTTCAAGGATCGAGAGGAACTCCAAGAGGGTTTGGACCCTGGCTGGATCTACTCGAACGAAGGACCCCCAGGTGCACCTCTCTTCACGTAGTTTTCTTATTTAAGTATCATGGCTGTGTGGAATGCTTGTTTTTCACTGTAGATAACCCCCGCTCTGTTAGGGTGTTGACCCAAAACCCTAGGGGACTTTGTCCCTCAACATGGTTGGATATAAAGATCAATGAATTCGTGGTGCAAGAAAACATAAATCCACAATTGACGAAAGAACAGTTGCTGTACTAGTATCTGTACACATAGATACAAGAAATTTTCTTCTGTTCCTTCCCAGTCGAACTATACAAGTGGATCGCTAAATTGGCAGACAGTTAAGGAAGGTGGAGGCTTGATGGTCCAATAGTGTGGACCCCAGAGTTAGTACAAAGATTGGAATCATCTAAAGATAAGATCATGTGTGCTGTCGATCATTGGCTTGATCATATCATAGGAGGATTTGTGACAAAATTCGTGGTCGATACTTCGGTCAACTACAGTGAAGCAGAGACACACTTCTTCAAGGGACCATGAGGTAAGTATTTAAGATCTTTGAATACTTGGATTAAAATGCTCTTGTGTGAAAAGCGGGCTATGCAATTACCTTGATGATTGGAGCTACACAAAGTGGAAAGTTATTCAGGGATAGAGGGATAAAGAAAATAGAAATCCATGATTGATGAAAGAACAGTGGTTGGACAAGTATTTGTACATAGAGATACATGAAATTTTCTCCTGTTCCTTCTCGGTCGAACTATACGAGTGGATCGCTAAATTGGCAGACGGCCAGGGAAGGTGGATGCTTAACGATCCAATAGTGTGGACCCTTGTGTTAGTACGGAGATTGGAAGCCTCTGAAGATAAGATCACGTGTGTTGTCGATCACTGGCTTGATCATATCATAGGAGGACTTGTGACAAAATTTGCGGTTGATACTTCGATCAGCTACAGTGAAGCAAAGCGACACTTCTTTAAGGGACCACGAGGTAAGTATTTAAGATCTTTGAATCCTTGGATTAAAATGCTCTTGTGTGAAAAGTGAGTTATGTAATTACCTTGATTATTGGAGCTACACAAAGTGGAAGGTTATTCAGGGATAGAGGGATAACAGGCCTTGAATATATCCCGTTGATTGAACCTCCTTTGAGTGATGACAAAGGAGCAACACAGGCTTCACCGCAGAGCGTTGTCCAATTAATAACGGAAGGGTTCCTATGAATACCCCATCTACCCACACCACCTCCATCTTCACCTCCATAACATACACCTTTGCCCACACCTCCACCACCTCCACCATCATTCAATATGGTGAATGCAGTGAAGTTTCCCATTTTCAAGGGCTTGGGGAATGCGGACCCAGACCAATTTTGGTTCATTACGAAGGCCGTGTGGACAACCCAGAATATTACAAATGATCAGATGAAGAAAGTAATGTTGGTTACTTCTTTACGGGATCACACGCTAACGTGGTACATAAGTATTGCATCGATAACTCGACGGCTGCGTTGGCAGACATTTAGACTACGCTGAATAAGGAATTCAGTAGGCCCAAGTCTGAAGCGCAATCAATCATTAGATTCAAGGAAATCATGATGAGGCTTGGAAAAACACCTTGGGAGCTAGATCATAGATTGAAATGCCAAATCCACGAAGCTAACATGAATCTTACGGATGGGTAGCATTGTGAATGGTTTGTGGCTTCGCTCTTGCCTCATTTAAGGGTTGCTTTATCATAGAAAAAGATTGAGACCTAGGCGGAAGCCCTGGAAATTGCGATGAGACTACATAAAATGCAGATTCCATGTGCTTGTTTGGAAGTGTAGCAGATCCACATGGAGTTGCAGAATCTTTTCCTAGAGTTCCAAAGTCCGAAGAAAGATAGAGCGGCTTAGCCAGAGGTGCGTGAAGAAGTTTGGTGCCTAAAGTGTAAAAGCCAGGGGCATGATAAAGATCAATGCCATGTCTTCACGAATTACATCCCAGGAGGAGGGATAATGCCTCTGAGGCTGGAAGCTCAAGCCAAGCCAAATACAGGGCCCACGCTATGGTGCACTATCTATCAGGTAGCTGGAAAACATGTAAGACAATTGCCACTTGCTGCAAAAATTTGTGCAGACACCGCAAAAACTATTCTGCAACTTCTGTAAATCGGTGGGTCACGACGAGCGTAATTTCCATAGTTATGAGTTAATGATGGAGAGAGCGCCCGCGTATCAAATGCAGATAGAGACTTAGCCTTCGGATCAATGCACTGGGGGAGTTCGAGGAGGATATCAGGGGCGTGGATGAGGCCGAGGTGGAGGAGGACCCATGAGAGGTCGTGGACAAGTTATTTGCTACAATTGTGGAGTGCCAGGACACTACACGCGAGAATGCACAAACCCGATGTGTCTATCATGCCAATACTGTACTTAGTTTTGCCACACAATAGAAGAATGCCCTGTATTAATAGCTAAGATGCGGGAAAAAGGGATGCAACCTCAACAGTGTACCCAGAACCCGCAGATGATGAGGGTTGAACCCTGCGAAGAGGATCCTAATGTAAATATCGTGTTGTGAAGTGGGATGATGACCGGTGAGGATAAGGGAAAGCAACCTAAAGAAAGTGAATGGGTCCACAAGGCTCCAAAAAAAGAAGTTGGGTTTGATATGTAGCGTGCGAAAGAAACTTTCATGGAAGCAAAGAAAAGCTTCACTGAGGCCTCTACCTGAAGAATCTAGGATAAGTTGTCTAAAGAAATGGACCCCTCCTTGCTTACTACACTCTTCGATACTTGTATGAAGTTGCTACGCGACACCAAGGACGTGAAAGGGCTACAGGAGTTGATAAATAAGTTTGTCAGAAAAGATAATGCTCTTGAAGGTCCGCACGTAGTTAGAAAAATTGGTAAGAATAAGGAAAGAATAGGACGCGAGATGAGAGTCACTGTGCAAATAGGGGAGGATGAAATGGATCAAGTTATTCTGGATTTGGGGTCAGATGCGAATTTATTACCTAAACATACATGGGAATGAATGGGGAGACCTACGCTACAATGGTATCCAATTCAATTGAGGATGGAAAATTAGCAGAAGATGATCCCCATGGGAATATTGCAGGGAGTGACAATAGATATTGAAGGCGCAAGCGCGTTGGCTGATTTCAAGGTGTATAGATTTTCGATGACAGAAATCCTTACCCCACCCTCCTTGGCATCAATTGGGCTATTGACATGAATGGAGTGATCAATTTGAAGAAGTGGACGATGTCGCTTGAAAGGAAGTCAGTCTGTGTAGTAGTACCTTTGGACCCTGCAAAGGAACCACATTATACTAAACCGGTCTGCAATTATGAAAGTGATGATGATTTGGACCAGATCTGCAAAATAACAGCACGAGAAAAATATTGGGTGAATCTGATAGTAGATGGACGCAGTGCATGCGACTGCGAAAGTTCATGTGCATCAAATTTAGATGCAGAGCTGGAGCACTACTAGAATAGGTTTCATGAAGTATCTATGCTACGTTGTAACATGATGACTAAATATCTGCGATGTGTCTCATCGGAGGTAAGGAGTTTGCCTTATTATGATGGTCTAACTGACGTAGATAAATTTTTGGATCCATTTGAAAGGGAAGTACCAGAGAAGCATCGCTTCCAAGCACTGGAAGTGGCACTGAGCGCTACGCCTGCAAGATGGTGGGGTACACATAAAGATAGTTTTGATAGACGACACAAGTACAGAAAAATGATGAGGTTGCGGTTTGGTCACCCAAAAGTGTGACTAACAGAGAAATATGATGGGAGGAGTGATCCGTGCAATCACTTAGCAAAATGGACTGACACTTATGGAGCAGAGCTGCAACCAGAATGGGTGCATTTGTTCTATCATACTGTGGATGTAATACCAATGAATTGGTACCTAGAAACAGAGCCCTGCCATAGCATGGACGAATGGGATATTTTGTGACAGGGATTCTTGATGACATTCAACTTTTAGGATGGATTCGAGTGTGTTGAGGAAGCGTTGTAGGAGGTCAAGGTAGTGATCTTCAGAATACCTCAGGATCCCTTGGATTTGATTCAACTAGATTGGACCACCCAGCTATGCCATGCGTTGGAGTGCTACAATGTGATTGATGAAGAAGAAGAGGAGGATCTAAGGAACATTAATATCCTAGAGGCAGAAGGTCACCGCGAAGTTGAGGGGCCACAAATAAAGAATCCAGATATCACTGCACCACTGAAAACTAGAAAAGTGAAAATTGGCACAGAAGCAGATCCTAAGTTTGCAAAGATAGGGGACTACTAGGATGATGCTATGCTAGATAAGGTCGCTGAGTTCCTCCGCGAATATCAAGAATCGTTTCCCACAAAGTTTTTAGACTTAAAAGGCATCATAGGCGATTTAGGAGTGATGAAAATAACTTTGAAACCAGATGCGAAGCCTGTTAAACAGAGGCCATATCGCCTTAATCCCAAGTACAAGGAAAAGGTTCATCTTGAGTTGGACAAGATTATTGCAGTAGTTATTATTGAACTAGTCGAGGAATATGATTGGGTGAGTGTTGGCTTGTAGGGGCTTGACGCAGGTTTGGAGTTAGATAGCCAAACAAATCCTTGTACTACTGGCCCTTTCAGCAACAGTCCGCAAAGCGCAGATTGAGGTCTCACCTGAAGCAGTATGGGAGGATGCTGGAACCAGGTTTCCACACCCTTGAGATGTCTGAGGGGTCAATTTAGTCCAACGGTGAACACCTTTGCACAGGGTGCTTCATGCAATCTCCTATCCTATGAGGCATTCGCACCCTTATTATACTCGCCCTCGCACAACCCTAAACAGGGGCTATGGGGCTTTTGTACTGGTGGAGCAGCGATCTGCACTTTTTCCCCAAGTCACACCGTGGATCTTACCTATCTTCTTATGATTGTTAGTTATCTTCGCATACACAGATGCTCTATATTATATTTACTTGTTTAACACATTCATATAAGTTTGCGCATTAATTAGGCAGTAAACTTACAATTCATACCCAATATACTTCAATGCATAAAACAGGAAAAGATACACAGAAATATGGTAAAACTTATTCTTTATTAATGATTTCAACTGGTTACAAACTCAACCTGCCCTGCGCACTCAGCTGCAGGGGTCCGCGCACTCAGTTGCAGACTACTAGGCCTCTGCGCACTCAGCTACAAAGCCTTCTCCTACTCTACAACCCAAAGACATGACTTATACTTCGACTCAATGCTTCATTGATTCCTTAGATTCATTGATCCATCCTACTTTCTACACTTACAACCTCGCTCTATTTATACAATCCCATGGTCCGCAGACCATGGGTAAATCTTTCAAACCAACATTACTTTACAAAAACAAGGGTGGACAACCCTATCACTCTATTATGACTTTACGCTCTGCACCCACAAATCGTGGAGTATTTACAATGGACTTAGTCAAAACTTAGGCTGTAAGCCCCAAAACATGCCTCTGGGGGAATCCCATGCCCAACAGGCACCCAACACAAACATCATGACTCGCCCTTGAGTCACTCTATCGATATGGAGATCTTCACGGGGAGACCCTCCAACTCTGCTCGGACGACAGCAAGGTCGGCAACACACTGAGAAGCTACTTGTTGAATCTCCTATACTCATTGTTCCGAGACTGCGGTGTCAAAACTGCTTCCCTAGATTTGGTCCCGCATCCCCTGCATCTGCGCGATCTTGCCTTCAATTGTTGCTGTGACTATGAAGGCCTCATCGATCCAAGGCTGAATGTGCACCTTCAAAACTGCTTCTCTGTGTCGCTCTGCATCTACCTTCTCTTTAAGCACTTTGGCTTATTGCATTTGCACAAGCCTCTAAGTGAGGGCCACCGTCTGCACAGTCCCTTTGACATTGTTGTACTACAGTTGTAGCTCAGGCGCCTCTGTTTCTAAGTGCTGAATGTTCAAGTCCTCCTACAGATTTGTGAGGACCTTGAATGATTCTTCCAACATTTTGGTGTGATCCCTTACTGCACTGTTGATCTCCTCCATCCCCGATGTAATAGCGTTGGCGCATTGTTCCCTTACTTCTAGAGGAGTGGACGACTACGCCTTCAACCGCAGCTCTGTTATCTGAAGGTTCAACTCCAGCTAAACCTTGGCCATTTCTTCTCGTGCCTCGCGCACCCCTACTGCTAACCTCTAAATGCATGCCTCTGCTGGGATGGCCAGCTCAGGGACCATCTGGTAGGCTTCTTCAAGTACCTGCACCATCTGCTAGTTCTAAGACACGACCTCATTACGCTGCAAGCTCAGTTGTTCCATGTTGATCTTCTACTCACTCAGCACCTGCAACATGTAGCTCTCCCTAGCCCATAGTTCGACAATAACCCCATTCTGTAGAAAATAGAGCGTCTCTCGCAGGAGCGCAGCCATGTTGATCCCTATCCCCTTCAATGTACAACTATAGGCTAGTCAGGCTCATTTGTTGCAACCATTGCCCCTTCTATCAGCACTATTGTGTTAGTTGTACGAGCGCACAACATTTCTTTAGCTACATCTATCCCAATTGCGAGGCTGGTCGAGAGAGTACCAGCCTAAGGAGCACACACCTGCAACTCCTGAATCTATGCTCACAGGGCCCCCAACATAATCTGATTCTTCGTAGTGAATTTTTGGAGGGCCTATGTGGTGATGTCGCACACCATCTCTCCTATATCATGCAGATCACCCTCGGTAAGGGTGATCGAGTCATTCAACAGCTTGGATGCTTTCACCTTCTTGTGCAGTCCTATATACTCACTTGGGCATTGGCGCTTCAATTGTGTTGACGTTGTTTGTGGGTCTGCGCCACCCTCCTCTTCCTCTATTTCCATCTCTTTCTCCTGCTCAGGCGAAGGTGACTTCTGGCCCTCGTGCACCTTCTCTGCTTCCTCTTGTGCTACTACTAATGTGGCCTTTTTCTATTCTGCTACTGTGTACGTAGCATCCCGTGCCTCATGCGCTTTTGCTACCGCTTCTTCTTGCCTTCTCTTTTTTGCCAACTATTCCATGCAAATTTTGGCCTCCTCCTTCTTCTTCTGCGCAACAAACTTTTCCACCATGGTGATGTCTAGGGCACACCATTCCAACCGCCACATCTCTAGTACATCAAAAATCACATCATCTGTGGCTATGAAGGGTAGCTCACTCCATTTCTTGGCCAGGTCCTTGCATGCTCCGAGATAGATGTGATGAAAGTCCGCTTTAAACTCTACGAAACTTTGCAGGCTGTTGTAGACAGTGGGTGATAACTGCGGCTTACGGTTAATCCCCATTCTAATGTTCATCTCCATGAACACCCAGAATATCTTACTATTGCGGAACCGGTTCGCATCCATAGTGGACCATAGCAAAGCATACTTTGCGACCTCAGGGAGATCCCTTGCAATTGTGGGGAACTGGCTATCCTCTGGCAATTCCCCTACTACCAACACTATGGACAGCAGAAGCCATGCATAGTGGAACATTTTTCCTTATTCTTGTGCCTTGCGGTAATTCTCTAGGAACTCTTTGCACAAGAATTTGGACTAGTTAAAATGGACCTCTTATGTGCACTATTCAGCAAGTGCCACCACTGAGACGGATACCTCATCCCCGCAGCACTTCCATATGAGCTTACCTACTAGTATCTGGGTCACGACTTTGACTGCTTTGTTATTGATGCTAGATATGGCGTAGCCCTTTTTCTTCTTATCTAGCTTGTATTTCTTTTTCATGGCCTCTACGATGGTCAAATCACTGCTCTTACCCTTTGAAATGTTTGCAGGGTCCGCTCCTTTACACGGAAGCTGGGTAATGCGATGGATTAAGTGGTCCATGATTGGGATGGGCTCCTCCAGCCACAAACACCAACCATGCACCAAGAAGAGCAGCTACCTCATGATGAAGATCGTTACTGGGGTGCGGTGGTAATGCGGCACCCAGAGAAGGTTTAATAACCCTACCTTTTCAACTCCACATAACCACTTGTGCAGCTCCAATTCTATAACTCTTACTGCAGTGTTATGCTTCGGCTTCATGAGCTGTGCGGTCTCTAGGTGAGGGAATTTCTTGTGGTCAGTGAGAACCCAATCTTCAAGCTACAATTTTGGCACCCATCCCAGGTGCGTGCCCTCAAAAATGATATCGTCCGGGAGGAGTGGAGTCTACAGAGAGCTCTTGCTCTCGTCGAGGTCCTTGGGAACTTTTGCCTTCCCTTTTGTGGGGGGACATACGTGGGAAAATTTGTTGGAGGGTGCGCAGCCTCAGTTTCTTCCTCCATGCCCTCGTCCTCATCTTCTTCAATTATGAGATACTCAAGGTCTTCTTCCTCCTCGTCGGTTTCCAAGTTAACTGCTTTCCCTTTTTCCTCCATCATTAATCTAGTGTGCAGTGGGTTTTGCGGGGACACATACACCAGAATCATTGGTTGTTTATCTTTCTTTGGTCTCAGTGTGCGTGGCGATTTAGGGATTTCCGTAACAATCCTGACGCCTTGAAGGGCATCTTCTATGGTCAGGGCCTGTGCGGCTTCTTTGGCGGTCATCTCTGCGATTTCCCTGGCTTCTTCAGATGCTGCCATCTTGCTTGCCCAAAAATCTCTCAACCGTTCACTCAGGTGCTCAACCAACGCTCTCCATAGGGCAAATAGGTTTCGATTCAGAATACACAGGGCATTGGACAACTCAATTTACAAATGACCAAGTGTTGTTTGCGGGGCAGCCCTTTGTAATTTATAGTGCCTTTTGAATTTGAATTCGACCATTCCCCCCAAATCCGGTTCATTAATGCTCCCTTGGCGATAGATTTTCCCAAATCTTACCCATAAAGCGCGTCTTAAATACCTGCCGCCCACTCCATTTGGTCTCAAGTCAAGCATCACATCGTGAATAGTGACCACAATGGTCACTTTCCAGCCAACCCATGTGGCAACGCAGCCCCCTTGCACGGTGACGAACCTTGTGACACTTTTCTCCTATGCACAGCCCCAACATCACGCAGCTTCCGGGCATAGTAGTTTATAGTCCATGCCTCCTTTCAACTGCCTAGAGCGTTAAGACTGTGCTTCCCACAACTAGTCCAGTGGCTGCGCCACCTGTATAGGCTTCCAACCAGTCATCCATCACCTTTCCTACAACAAATCTACCTTTTAGTTTCACTATTTGTGTCACGCCAGCATGGGTGATCCCTTTAGTAATATATGGTCCTATCCAAGGCATCAAGTTGATCAACTCCTGACGGTACTCCCTAAATTTGTCAATGTAATCATGCACACCCTATTTTATCACCTTGATTCTCTTATCGATAAAATCCTTCTGTATTTCTTCCTCAAGCTTCTCGACTTCTGCTTCCACTAGTACACTTTTCTCCCTTAATCAAACCTTTTCCTTCATGAGTTCCTGGAGCCTAAGATCACCCTGTCGGATTTCTTCTTTAGGTCCCAAGAGTTCTTCTTTGTTCAACTGCGCTATCCCTCTTTCCAAAGCTTCGTGAGCCGTCATACCCACTGGCGCTACTATGCGCGGACTAGGCATATTATCCTGTATTGGGACTATAGCGTTCACTTCATATTTCAGTCTTGGAGGCGTCTGCCCCATCAATTTCTTGCACATTGTCCTATAAGCCCACATAACTGTTGGTACGTGTAGGTCCCAATCTCTTTGTTGTGCCTTATATATCACGTTCAGTGCTTCGCACACTTCGCTAAAGGCTTCTGTGTGGATATCCCCCTGTGCAGTCATTCTTTCCACACTCTATCATCCAAACTAGAGGGACCGTTTGCGCAATTGCTTTGCCCACCCATGCGTATTGACCATGTTTCTGAATGCGAAGTCCATGTGCATCCACGCAAGTTTTTTAACATGGGCCTGTACCCATCTGGAAAAGTGTGCGCACGGACCATTCTGTCCAGCCTTCTTGTCTATTAATCATGCTTGAGGATTCCCGAAACACATGTGCATCATTCTCTTGCATTTTCACCAGTCCTGAAATCTTCCTGGGTGCGTACCCCACCACCTCGAGGGCGTAGCGTGCAGTACCCATTTCAAAGATTTGAAATGTTTTTGTTCCTACACTTCACTTTCAAACCTGTTCAAAAAACCATCTACCTCACTTAACCCATCATAAGTAAGCAAATCCCTTACCTCTATCGCTATGCAGCGCAATGATCTCATCATCATGTTAAAACTCAGCATGGTTACCTCATGTAACTAGTTCTGCCGTCGCTCTATCCTCATCCGAATCTCATGTATAGGAGCTTTCGCGCTCCCATGAGATCCTTCCATCCGCGGTGGGATTTACCAAGTCTTGCTCTCGTGCAGTTATCTTGTAGATGCAGTCTAAGTCGTCGTCACTTTCATAGTCGCGCATTGCCTCCGTGTAGCGCAATACTTCTGCAGGGTCCAAAGGGATGACTACGTGCAGGGATTTTTTCTCAAATATCATCTTGTGCTTCTTTATTCTATCACCCCGTTCATGTGAGTGGCCCAATCTATTCCTAATAGCATGGGGTGGGGATTGCTATCATCTACAATCTCTATCACTTCGAAGTCTGCTAGCACACTCGCTCCTTCAATATTCATTGTGATTCCCTGCAATATCCCCATAGGTATTATCTTTTGTCGGTTTGCCATTTGCGGCTAGATAGGATACCATTACAATGTAGGCCTTCCCATGCACTCCCATGTCTGCTTCGATAAAACATTTGCGTCTGATCCTAGATCCAAAATCACTTAGTCCATCTCGTGTTCCTTAATCTGTGTGGTCAACCTCATTTCTCTTCCCTTCCTCGTCTTGTGCTTTCCAATCTTCCAGACTACACGTGGTTCTCCTAGTACGGTCCCAGCGCATCTATTAATGAGTTCCTGCAATCCTTTTATAGCCTTACTGTTGTGCAATAGCTTCATGCATGTTTCCAGGAATGTTGTGAGCATCGATGGGTCCATTTCAGGCTCCGGTTTGTCTTTACTTCCTGGAGTGGAGGCATCAGCGAATCCCTTCTTGGCTTCTATGAAGGTCTCCTTAGCGCGCTCCAAATCAAACTCTAGTTCTTTCGTCGGAGCCTTACGAACCCAAGTACTATCTTCAGGCTCTATGCCTTTATCATCCCCTATCATAATTCCACTTCAAAGTACACTATTCACATTAGGGTCTTCCTCACATGGCTCAGACCTCATCATCTATAAGTTCTAAGTCAGGGGAGGTTGGAGCGCTTCCTTGTCGCACGGCCTAGTTATCAGTGTGGGACAATCCTCCTTCTCATGGTCAAAAAATGTACAATATAGACATGACGGCTGCGTTGGATTCATAAAATCACGGGCATAATGTCTTGGCCCTTCACAATTGTAACATATCAGTTGTCCACGACCTCTTCCCGGTCATCCTCCACCTCGGCCTCGTCTGTGCCCCTGAAATCTGGTTAGCGCCATCCCTGCATTCTGGTCAAGGGGCCACGTTTCAGTCTGAAATTTGTAGGTGGGAGTCCTATCCATCATCAACTCATAGCTTCTACAGGTGCGCTCATCACGTCCCAGTGATCTACAGAAATTACAAAACAACTGTTGCGAATTCTATGTGTACTTCTTCAACAAATGACAGTTTTCCATAATATGCTTTCCTCCTATTTGACAAATTGCGCACCACAAAGTAGGCACCGTGCTAGGTCTTTCTTGTGCCTCCGGTCTTAACGGCATCGGCCCTCCTCCCGCGAGGTAATTTGTGAACACCGAGTAGTGGTCCTTGTCATGTCCCTAACCCTTGCAATTTATGCACCATATCTCCTCGTGCACCTCCGGGTGAGCTGTACTATCTTGTTTCAGACTCTACATCTCAAGGCATAAGTTTTTCAATTGTGCGTGGATCTATTGAACTCCTAGGTTAGGATCCTATATCAGGGTCTCATGCAGTCTTATCGTGAGCTCTAAGGCCTCTACCTAAGTTGTTAACCTCTGTTGTGACAGCGCGTTCCTTAAATGTGGCGTTAGGAATGCTACAAACCATTCGCAATGTTGTCCATCCATCAAAGTCATATTGGCTTCGCGAATTGTGCACTTTAGTCTCTAATCCAAATCCCAAGGAGTCTCGCCTAGCAGCATTGTGATCTCCTTGAACCTGATGATCAACTGCGCCTCTGACTTTGGCCTACTAAATTCTTTGTTCAGCGCAATTTGGATATCTGCAACCCCCACATTTGGATTGTCATTAGAATACTTAATATACCAAGTCAGCATGCGATCCTGCAGAGCACTGACCAACGTCGCTTTCTTTATATTATCGCTTGTAACTCCCTGTGCTTCCCATACAGCCCTTATCACGAACCAAAACTAGTCTGGATCTTCATTTCCTATTCCCTTGAATACTGGCAACTTTATCATGCTTGCCATATCGACTCGCACTGGTGGCAGAGGTGGTATGGGTGAAGATGGGCATGAAGGTAGTGACACCGGTGGTGGTGGGGGGGGGGGTGGTATGCGAGGAATCCTCTGCCTTATCAAATTGGTCACACTTCTTGGTGAGACCTTCACGATCTCTTCCTCGCCCCCTCGCAAAGGTGAAATCAAGGGGATAGTTTCTAGTTCTACACTTCCTTTGTTTATGTAAATTCTCCCACTTTGCATAGCACCGAACATCAATGTATTTGCATAATCCACTTTTCGAACAGTAGAATTGTAATCCAAGTATTCAAAGACTTAACATACTTACCTTGCGATCCTTTGAGAAAGTGTCATTCTACCTCGCTATAGATGACTGAAGTATCTACCGCAAAGTTAGCAATGAATCCTCCTATAATCCGATCGAGCCAGTGATCAATAGCGTGTGCAATCTTATCATTTGATGCTTCCTATCTGCACACCAATTCTGGAGTCCACACAATAGGATTATCGAGTCTCCTCCTTCCTTGGCTATCTGCTAGCTTCACGATCCACTCATACAGCTCAGTAGGGAAAGATGCAAAGAAAATTTCATGGATTTCCATGTACAGGTAGAAATCTAACCACTTTTCCTGTGATAGTCATAGATTCCTATTCTCCTACACCATGAACTCGTGAATCTTCCTATCCAACCAGTCTTCAATTTCTTTCTTAGTTGGATTCCAGTGATACGACATCAAACATCTCTATGCAGATTCTGGTCCCGGCAACGGAACCATTTGTTGGCTTGTAGGGGCTTGACCCAGGTTCAGAGTTAGATATCCAAACAAATCCCTATACTACTGGCCCTTTCGGCAACAGTCCACGGAGCGCGGACCGAGGTCTCACCTGAAGTAGTATGGGAGGATGATGGAACCAAGTTTCTGCACCCATGAGATGTCAGAGGGGTATATTTAGTCCAACAGTGAACACCTTTGCGCTGGGTGCTTTGCGCACTCTCCTATCCTATGAGGCCTTTGCGCCCTTGTTATACTCACCCTCGCGCAACCCTAACCAGGGGTTGTGGGGCTTTCACGCTGCTGGAGCAGCGATCTGCACTGTTTCCCCAAGTCACACCATGGATCTTACCTATCTTCTTATGACAGTTAGTTATCTTCGCGTACACAGATGCCTTATATTATATTTATTTGTTTAGCACATTCATATAAGTTTGCATAGTAAATAGGCAATAAACTTGCAATTCATACCCAATATACTTCAATGCATAAAATAGGAAAAGATACACATAAATATGGTAAAACTTCTTCTTTATTAATGCTTTCAACTAGTTACAGACTCAACCTACCCTATGCACTCAGCTGCAGGGGTCTGCGCACTCAGCTGTGGATTACTAGGTCTCTTCACACTCAGCTGCAGAGCCTTCTCCTACTCTACGACCCAAAGACATGACTTATACTTCAACTCAATGCTTCATTGATTCTTTAGATTCATTGATCCATCATGCTTTCTACACTTAGAGCCTCACTCTATTTATACAATCCCATGATCCGCAGACCATGGGTAGATCTTTCAAACCAACATTGCTTTACAAAAACAAGGGCAGACAACCCTATGACTTTATTATGACTTCGTGCTCTGCACCCACAAATCATGGAGTCTTTACAATGGACTTAGTCAAAACTTCAGTTGTAAGCCCCAAAACATGCCTTAGGGGGGATCCCACCCCCAATAGTGAGTCCAATGGTAGTTCAGGAAGAGAATCAGAAGGATGAGATAAGGATTTGCGTAGATCTCAGGAAGTTGAATGATGCTTGCATTCACAATCCTTTTCTAACTCCCTTCACAGATGAGGTATTGGATAATGTTGGTGGACAAGAAGCATATTCATTCACAGATGGGTTCTCTGGATACCATCAGATAAATATCGTGCCAGAAGACAGGAGTAAGACTACCTTCGTGACTAAGTGGGGATGCTTTCAGTATATGGTAATGCCTTTTGAACTTAAGAATGCGCCAGCAATCTTCTCGCGCATAGTCATTGCAACATTCAAAGAGTTCATTCACAAGTTTTTGGAGGTATATTTTGATGATTGGACAGTGTTTGGACTGGTAAATGCCATGTAGCTAGTTTATGCTTGATGTTGGATACATGCCCAAGGTATTAGATCGCGCTCAACTTGAAGAAGTGTTTATTTTGCATCCCTTTCAGAATCTTGCTCGGTCATGTAGTGTGCAAGCAAGGCTTAATCGTGGACCCAACTAAGATCTCGGTCATAATAAATTTGGAGGTTCCAAGGAGTGTTAAACAGTTGCACGCAACGCTGGGTCATACTGGATTCTATCGAAAGTTCATGAAGAGTTATGCTTAGATTACCACGCTGATGGAAAAACTATTATAGAATGATGCTACATTTTGTTGGGATGAAGAATGTCGACGGATTCTAGATGTATTGAAGGAGAAAATGGTCAATGCACCGATCCTAGTCTTCCCGAATTGGAAGAAGGATTTTCATGTGCATGTGGATGCGTCATGCATTGCACTGGGCGTAGTGCTAACATAGGCCAGTGAAGGATAATTGGATCACCCTAACGTGATTGCAAGAAAGAATTTTTCTAAGGCTGAAAAATATTACTCGACGATAGAGCGTGAAGGGTTGCCTATGGTGTACATGCTCCAGAAATTCTGACATTACTTGCTAGGCGAATGCTTTAAAATGTATACAGACCATTCTGCATTAAAGTACCTAGTGAACAAACCTGTGTGGGGAGGGGGGGGGGGGGGGGGGAGGGGGCGGGCCGACATGTAGATGGATGTTGTTATTTCAAGAATATGATTTCGAAGTAATTGTAAATCCAAGGCGATTGAATGCAGGGCTAGATCATCTGTCACGCATCGAAACAGGAGAGGAGCTTACCAATTTGGAGGAAGGACTGCTTGACGCGCAGCTCTTTGTAGTGCATGTAGTAGAAAATCATTTTGTAGACATTATCCACTTGCTAACTATGGGAATGGCTACAGAAGGATACACTAGTCAACAAAAGAAGGAATTGGTGGTGCGTGTGGCATATTTTTCTATTATTGCATGTCACTTTTATAAGATGGGATCAGATGAGATACTGCAACACTATGTGCCTGATTTTGAACGAAATAGTATCCTAGCTGAAGATCATGGAGGAGCTACGGGAGGCCATTATGCATGAAAAGAAACATTGCAGAAGATTTAACACGTTGGGTTGTGGTGGCCAACACTGCATAAGAATTCCAAAGCGTATTGTAGGGTACATGATGTATGCCAGAGAACTGGCAGGGCATCATGGAGGGATGAGCTTCCTTTGAATCCACAGGTATCATTGCAGCCATTTGAGAAGTGGGTAATTGATTTTGTAGGACTGATTCAGCCTCCAGGAAAGAAGACGAGTGTGTGGTATATCATCACCACGACTGAATATTTGACCAGATCAACGGAGGCGCAGCCTGTAAAGAACTGTACAGGGGAAACAACAACAAAATTAATGTTTGAGTATGTGTTGGCTAGGTTTGGTTGCCCGAAGATTTTAATGAGTGATCTATGTACGCATTTCCTTAATGAAACAATCAGCACGCTAACAGAGGAGTTCCAAGTTTATCACCAGAAGAGTACACCATATCATCCTTAGGCTAATGGGACGGTTGAGGCATTTAATAAGATATTGGAGAACACACTGAAAAAGGTTGGTAACATGCAAAGGAATGATTGGGACTTGTGTGTACCAGTGGTATTGTGGGCTTACAGAACAACTTGTAAGAATCTTACTGGTCTATGGCATAGAGGCTATGATGCCTATGGAGTATATCATGCCTAATCTATGCATAATGGAATTCACAGGGATGGCAGATCGCGGAGCCTTAGAAGAGCAGCTCACACAGCTGACAGAGCTCGAGGAAGATAGATTTTTGGTTGGATTCCATCAGTAAGTTCAAAAGGAATGCGAAAAATCTTGGCATGATCAACACATCAAACTATGCACCTTCAAGGTAAATGATTTAGTTTTATTATATGATAGTAAATTTGATAAATTTCCAGGAAAATTTCAAATACACTAGTTGGGGCCATACGTTATCAAAGAGATTACCGATGACAGAGCAGTTCAGCTTGTGAAATTTAATGGAGATCCATTTTCAGGAAAGGTCAATGGAAGCCAATTGAAGCCATACATCAGGGATTTGGCCTGATGACTACATGATGGTAGCACAGTCTTAGCGCTCCAGGCAGCTACAAGGAGGTGCGAGACTATAAAATACACTCCCTGAGTTGTAGAGCTGTGTAACAAGGGGTCTGTGTGAAATAGGAGGATGTCATAGTACCAGAAGAAGTGCGAAGGGAGTTGCACTATATGGGTGGAGACCACGCAATGCAGCCAGAAAGTGACCATTACTGTCACTATTCATGATTTGACTACCAAAAGACGGTTAGGAGGATCGAGCAACTGGCATTTAAGGCATTTAAGGCTGAAATCAAGAGTGAAATCTTTGGAAAGCTACCACCAATCTCGCATTTATGGACAGATTTTGGGGGGAATGGTTGAATTTGAATTCGAATTCACTTATAAATTACAGGTGGTCATCCAATGAGAAACAATTTGCATTATGATAATTTTTGAGTTGTATTGTCTATTGCGCATCTGATCCAGGTGGATATTGGTGGCCAACCACCAAGTCCACTTGGACCCCCGCCATTGTTTCTTTCAGCTTTTCAGTTTCCTTAATTGTAGCACAGTTTACTATTTTTAGCAGTTTTTCAAGTCCTAAACTTCCGGAGCCGTTTTGAGGCCCTAAATGACATTTTTTGGGAAAACTAGGAGCAACATGGGTCCATGGATCGATGTTGTTCTTCCCAAAGTTGTAATTCTTGGATAGATATTTCTAACATCAAACAGAGATCGTATGCCAAAGTTACGACCCCGGGAAGTTGATGTACCAATTTACCCAAACGGGGCCCACAATTTGGCGTTTCATCTTCTAGGGTTAGGTTTTTGGATATTTAGGGTTTTCCATTGTTTCTCAACAATAAATAGGCCTTCGAGCCTCATTGTAACATAGTTTAGAGGCATGTAGCCACCACGTATCTTCTTAGAGATAAGCTACCATTGCCCTAGCTGTTTATTTCCATTTTCTATTTGTAAGCATATCTCAGTATTTTACATTAATGAAATGAAGTATTATTTCCACTGCATCTTTGTGTTTATGGTTATCTCTGTAATTTTTTGTGTTCCTGTTTAAATCCGAATCAGCATGAATTGTGAGTTCTTTGAGAATTTTATCGCAAGCCCCGTGTTCGCTCAGTATTTTGAGTCAGACAGAAAACTCATCTGTGCCATCATCTTAGGACCAGGTTCCACAGGAACTGTAAGCGCTGGAGAGACTATTGCCTCTAAGGAAGGTGCCCTTGAGGTTGTGAGTATGGAGGTTCCAACAACAGTGCCTACGGCGCTGAGGTCGCCTAGGCCGAAGCCTACGCCGATGAGAGAGGTCCCCAAGACAAAGAAGGATAAGAAAAAGAATCCAATGCCAGTGCGTGAGTCATCGATGAAACATGAAGCTACCCAAGCCTAAAGGAAAGAAAATTCGAGCGCAAAGGAGAAGGGGAAGGTGGTAGATCTGGAGGTAGAGGAGGGTACAGAAGACATAGATATTGAGGGGGTAGACCCTTTCTCTAAGCTACCCGAGTATATCATTCCACGCCAGGGCAAGGTGAAGGTCTCGAAGGACCCAGTTGAGGGACAGTTCCTCCTTAACACATCCCTGCTACCAGAGAACCTACCCTTTGAAGGTCTCTGCTTGGCGCGGACCTCGTAGCTGAAGCTTGAAGATTGGGATTTGGTGGACCTCGAGCGGTTCCCCCACCTGGCGATATACACCTTCATGACGAGGGTTTTCTGCAAGGATTCTGTTGTCACCACGCTGGAGCTAGCATAATGGATTTGTGGGGTAAACAAGTCAGGGTTGTTAAACCTTCTATGGGTGCCTCAATACCACCGCGCTCCGATTAATTTGATTGTCATCAAGCAGTTGCTGTGCCTAGTGCATGACAGATGCATGTGGCTGAATGAGTTGATACCCATCACTGATATGCTAATCCATCAGATCAAATTACTACCTCATTTGGGACTGAATCCAGCCAAGGCATTTCTTAGAAAGACTAGCGAGCGCAACCTTGCTGAGAAGATGAAGGACAAGTTCAAACTTGTCAAGAAATCGCGCGGGTATTCCATTACCAGCGTTATTGACCCTGAAGTGAAGGTTGCCACTCAAATTTTGGCTGGAAAAATTATGAGGAAGTGCCATCAGACAAGGTGTCAGCACTAGTGGTCTCTTTGGTAGCTCAGTGTGTGGAGGGCATATAGTTCAACTTGGCACGCTACCTGTGTAGTGAGTTCCTCATGAACTGGAGAGAGGCATAGGACCAAACTAAGACCTTTCACTATTCATGGCTATTACTCCTGATTGTGTTGGTCACGTGGGAGTTGCCGGAGGACATCCAGTTCCCTCTGATTGAGAGAGATTTACCCGAAGTAGCCAAGTTTTCATCTCTATGGGCCACAAAGGACGCTGTGCAGGTTAGAGAAAATGAAGTATTTTGGGTATTGATGGAGGCAAGCATCAACGCAGCCATCAATCTGAAGCCATGGTTGCTGTCAACCATGTATGAGCAGCTATCTAGGTACGCAAAGTTCAAAGCAGACTTCCATCATGTTTATATCCAAGCACGGAAGGATCTAGATCAAAAGTGGTTTGAATTACCCTACTTGGCTACGGATGAGGCTATTGCAGAGGTCCTCAAGCATTGGCCAGCAGACTGGCATTCAACATCTGATTTGGCTATTGGGACTAGAAAGTCTGCGAAGAAGTAGAAAAAGGAAGTGGCCAGACTGAAGGTTCAACAATTGGCTAAGAAGAGGAAGAAGGAGACTAAGGAGAAGGCCTGAATAGAAGCGGAGTGCACTACGAAGGAATAGGAAAAGCAGGAAGAGTGTGGCTTCAACAGAAGTCAAAAGTCTCCTTCGCCCCAAACAGAGGAAGAAGCACAATCAGAGCAGGGTGACAGGGACCAACAGGAAAGCACACCCTTCGAGTGAAGCGATATAGGGAGCATGAAAAGGAAGGACAGCGTAACAAACAAAAGCCTTTAAGTCATCGCTAGATCCAATTACCTTGATCAAGGGAAACTTGGATGATATTGGCGATAAGGTACGAGATACAATAGTAGAACTGATATAGTAGTTTGAGCGGTAGCAGAATCAGGAATTAAGCGCCATATAGCCGAGTCTGCGCGAGCTGCAGATCCAAACGACTAGACTCCAGGCAGCTACAGGACAAAGCAACGTTGCATCAACCAATTTGTCACTAGGGACCACTCAAGTAATAGAGTTGGTTTTCTCAATGGATCTTTGGATAGCCGCACTGCCTAATGGAGATTTGAATGTGGAGGTGGCCGCTGACAAGGCTATTTTTAGAACTTTGCAGAATGTGGGCCTCAACTTCGCCGCGCTCCCCAGTGAGTTCCTTCACACACTACAAGCAGGTGTGATCACAAAGATTCAAGCCCAGGAGCAGCACTAGCTAAGCATGATCAGCGAGTATAAGGTCAACAATGAATAGATGTTCATGGAGAAGACAATAGCGTTGGAATCATGGAAGAAATTTCAGGTGCAAAATGAGCAAACTACAGTGGTGGTCACTGAGGCATTCAAGACAGTCCCTGAACTGCATATCCCAGAGGAAGCGTCGTGGACACAAAGATTAGGAAGTTGGTTGTAAGTGTGCACGGCACAAAAATAGAAGTATCCAAAGTTCAATTTGAACTGAACCCGAAGATAACAAAGCTCAAGTTGAAGGCACAGCCTTCAGCTCCACCCGATCTCAAAGAAAAATGTGAAGCCACCGTAAAGGATGGAGTCACAGCAGTAGATGTTGTGGTAAGGGATTGCACCGCGCTCTTCGAGCAGTCCATGGAGGTAGTCACAACACTACAAGGAATATCATAACTTGAAGAGGTTAAACACAGCAGCCCATGAATTTCAGTAGTAGTACGATGAAGCAAGAGCGACGGCGTGCACCATCACTATCTCACTGCAATTGGCTAAGCTGCACGAGTCAAAACAATTGCTCGAACAGGTGGAGGCAACGCAAAGTAAAGAGGTGGTCCTCAAGGATAGATTGGGGCCTTGGCTGGATGAGGCCTATGTTATCTTTACCACCATTGTGGAGAAGCTGAAAAGCCTACAGAGAACATAGTAGAAGATCAAGGAAGACAATGCAGGACCAACAATAGAGCAGTTGGTGGAGCAGATCAAACAGGCAGCCACGTAGAGCACGTCTGAGGTAGAAGTGGCACAAGTAGAGCTAGGAGGTCTTTGCAGTAAGATCTTCACACTAACAGAGTGACTCGGGGGTGATTCACGATATTTGTGTTGAGGTCCTGTTGGGACAGGGTCCCCTAGGGTCAATTTTGGGGCAAAAGCCCAAGTTTTGGGGCAAAAAGCCCACGTTTTGTTGTATAAAGTGTAAAGTATCCACAAAGTATGGTCACAGAGAATGCAGATAGTAAAGTTTCATAAAGGTTTTTACCCTTCTTTTATGTAAGTCGTGTCAGCTTTAGTAGATCTACCCATGGTCTGTGGACCATGGGATTGTATAAAAATGAGAGTCTCTGAGGATAGATATCAATGAAGATGAATGTAATGGGTCAATATAAGGAAGAGAGAAGAAGTCTTAGAGGAGAAAAGAGGCTCTGCAACTATGTGCATAGAGGCCTAGAGTAGAGTCTACAACTGAGTGCATGGACCCCTACAGCTGAGTGCGCAGGTAAGGCTTGAGTCTATAAGAAGAAGTGAAGTATTAATAAAGAGATTATTCCAGCAATTCCTGTGTTTTGGCTATTTATTTTTGTTATGAATGAATGTTATGATGAATGATGGGTTTATGAATTAATACTACATTTATCCATGATTTTATCTGATTTATATTATCATATGAACGCAAGTAATAATAATTGTTTACACGAAGAATATCTTGTTGGATGTTAAAGTTATTGAACACTTAAGTTGATTTGGGGAAATACGGAGTTAGGCGTAATCATAGAGGCACGTAAGTGGTTGATTCACCTGTTCAGGGTCTGTTTGAAAGATAGTCGTAGACCTTCACAGAGGTATAGAATATGATTAAGGGAAGTTATATCGGTAAGCCCTAAGGGCTTATAGATCTATGCGAAGGTAGGTTTAGGGCATAAAACGACATCACGCTCATCTTTGGGTGCGGAAACGTGGTTCCAGCATCCCCCCATACTGCTTTGGGTGAGACTTCAATCCACACTTCGCAGGTTGATGCTGAAAGGGCCAGTATTCTAGGGATTTGTTTGGAAAACTTAACTCTAAACCTGGGTCAGGCCCCACTAAGCCAACAGCTGCACTAACCAAAAAAACCCTACACTACCATCCCTTTCAGCAAAAATTTGTGTAGCACAGGCTACAGTCTCACTCAAGGCAGTATTGGGGGATGCTAGAACCAGGCTTCTGCATCCAGAAGGCTATGTGATGTGGTTTAAGGTGGATTTTTGTAGTTTTAGTTCTAAACTGACCTTTGCGATCCCTTATTCATGAAACTAGAATTATTTTCAGTTAAAGAGACTTATAAGCTTCACATTACCATCTAATCATGCATAAAATAACATCTAACAGTTGATCCAGATCTTCAGAGAGTAATTAAGATAAAATACAGGTGAATATCATTCAGTTGCGCATAGATATAGAAAATACACAAGTGCATAAAACGGACACAGAATTTCTTCAAATATCTTTTTATTACTTCGGATCCTTCCTTTACAAATTTTGCAGACCCTTCCCACATAGCTACAAGGGCCCGCACACTCAGCTACGGACTTACCAAGGTCTTTGTGCACTCAGCTGTAAGAGCCTTCCCCTTCGCCCAAAACACATAATCATATACAATTGCAAACCCAAAATCATATCATAACATCCGTTAATTGATTGATTGCCTTAGACTTGCTCAGACATCCCTTTATATATCCTTTACCCTTATAATACCATGGTCCACAAACCATGGGAAGATCTCAAAAAAATACCAAAATATAAGGGGTTTTGACCTTCCTAAAACACCTTAACTCCTATTTGAACTACGCTACTTGTGCTTCGCTCCTCAAAATGCGGAGAGTTACAATATTTTATCAAAATTGACCCGCAGTCCCTATCCCAACAACACATATGAAGAATAAAGATTATTGTTGTCTATGAATGCCGATATGAAGGTCTGGACCAACATTATACAAACAAAAAACCCTTTTGTTTAGCAGATCAAGACCTGGAAAGGCAAATATGTGATTAATATTATATATACGTGTGATAGTATTTAGTGTAATGCAAACCTAACCCACAAATTTGTTGACATTTTGTTGGAGCTGACCTATAATTGTTCTTGAAGATGATGAACAAGTAAAGCAGGACTCGTTATTCAATAAAAAATATAAACTAATAGGAACATGTCTGACATATCTCTTCGAAAATTACCTCTATGCGAAGTAGATCCCTGCAAAGTGTCTATGTCTCAGTGTTAGTGAAATCTCAATACATTTACCAATTTTGAGAGCTTTCATTGGTAGGAAAAAACATATGTAGAGCATCTAGGTCGGTGGGCCTCGTAGTTTGTGAGAAAGAATGAGTAGATCACAAAGTATTTTCTTATTTCACTACTTGCAGAATATCTAGAATTGTTTTAAAGTAATTTCTACGTATGAGTCATACATCTTTTAAAGTAAATTCTACTCATTTTCACAATTTTAAGGGGTTTAACGGATCCAAAAATAGAGAATGAACAAATGGAACATGATATTACTAATGGTGACATCGCCATCGAGGCTCTAAAGCATCTTGTCAATTCTCTTGGGGCTGACTGAGGAGCACAGCATTCTTGCAACAATCTTGGTGGCCGCAATGTTGGCCTTCTGAGCATCTAAGCCTCTTACTCGGGTCTTCTGCTCCTTCCCCTTTACTATCATAAATGGCCTCCCGAAATCATCAAATGTCAATGTCATCCATGAAAATAGTAATATAATGCAACACAGAGATTAAAGACTAAACATACAAGCGTGGCTGCAAAAAAATCAATGGATTTTGAATCAGAAACATGACGTGCGTGTACTCTCTATGTGGAAGACTAAATGTGGGGTGAAAATGCATTGAAGTTACAAATGGAACATACCTTGGCACCATCAATAGACCAAAGATCTGATGGTGGGGTTCATTACCAGGTCTACTACTAGTAAAACCCTCATTCACAACCCTATGATATCTCATTTTGGCTCTTGCCTTTTGTAAAATAAACAAATCTTCATTAGTTCTGAACCATAAATGATTTAATGCTTGGATTTTTCAAAAATGTTGAAATGTTCCCTCGCAAAAAAACAATAGATACAATTTTAGTTGTATTTGAGCAACTAACTACTCTTACTCTTACATATTTTTTTGGTTTATGTTCGAAAACATTTATCACATGGTGGTATTTATCATAATAACAATATTTATCTAATTTTAAGGTTAGGTTTTATATGCAATGATTTTGTTGCCAAAATTTACTAGGCAGAATTTAAGATCTCCCAAAGGAAACACTTGCGTTTAACTTGGTTGTACTGAAAACAATTACGTATTCTTGCATATTAGGTGGGTGTAAGAAAAAGAGAGTATATAGTAAGTGGATTTGATAGTTAAAAACAAGTGTTAGTTTCTTAAAAGTCATAGGACAAATTTAGAAGGTGTAGGGTATGTATCCTTCTCTATGTTAAATAAATTCAAATTGTTGTGTGAATGGGGTTGTAAGACCCTTTGTTTTCATCTTGAGAAAATGGAGTCCTCTCCTACTCACTCACATATTTTAGGTTGTCATAAGTAAAATAGGTTATTTTCCTTAGGATGTGAACATTTCATTTTAAGCAGTGTGATAATACAGTTTTAGCGAGGCATTAATAGATGGAATGAGCATGCACATTTGGGATGCTAGTGTTATATAATACTTGAGGCAAGAGCACACATATAGGAAGATTCTAACAAGGGTTGAAGAGGTGGAATAGTTGTGAATAAAACTTAAGACATTTGACGAGTTGCATGAAGGCAACTTGGCACTGGTACTAAGTGAACATTCCTTGATCAATGTTGATACCCTCTCCTTCGCAAAACCACTTTACAAGATGAAGAAGAAATGTGAAATACATGTGTGACCCACTAAAGAAGTTGGAAAGGTTATTTCAACATATATAGATGGTTATGTCATGTTTCAAAAGGATGTGTTGGAACTTGGAAGGTGACCATTGTAGTAGATTTTTCATGGAGTGACAAGGAGGCACAAGGATCTGATAAGGAGAAAATTATACAAATCCAACAAATAGGCCAAATTGGGTTAGGATATTACTATTTTGGGATATCCAAAGTTGAAGGTGCATTTTATGGCAATGTAATATAAGAACTTGGGTGCATTCAACATCTTAATGGTATCTTGGACTTTTGTTGTGTGCTAGTGGAGTTAGTGCATTTTGTTTAATGAGCACAAGCTAGAATAAGTTCCATGAAGGCAAAAAGACCACAAGTTAGAGATGATTTAACCATTTGGCATCGTAAGGTGTGTTATGCCCTAGTTTGGAGGAGACAACTGGAACCATCTTAGAGTGTGATGGGTTGTGGCATCGACTTAGGTCCACTTACATGGGTTGAGGTGTAAAGGTACCCCGTGAGTTGAGGAAAATGATTACAATGCTTACCTACATAAAGTGTTTATGATATAAGATTAATGATTTTTTGTTGGAGAATGGAAGAGGAAAATAATGAAGGAGAGGCATTGAGGTTTGTTGTAAATTAATCAAAAGGAAGTGAAAATGTCTCTTTTTAGGATGCTTGTTCAAGTTGTCTCTTCAAATAGGACTAAATTTTAGTTGTGGATAGGGATTTGGCCTCAAAAGAAATGACTGGGTACTCTAGAAATCTAATACCTAACATATCTAATCCAGTCCATTAGATAAATTCATCTTGGCCAAAGGTTGCAAAGGCTAAGGTGAAAATATATCCTCTTTAATTTGGGTTTTAAACCTTCCATTTGAGAATTCTAAAAACAAGGTCACAATCTTGAAAGGAGGTCCTTGATTTTACCAAAACTCAATGTCAATGCTTAATCCATGGTGTGATTCTTTCTATTTGGTTTTAGCCTTGAACGATGAGATCTATCTTTGGGTCAATTTATCAATTTGTCATTTCATTTATGTGTTGAGAACATCTTAAGGGATATAGAGGATAAAATGGTTATCTTCAATATACCTCCCTTAAAACCCTGTAAGAAGATGGTGTGCCCCATTTTGTTGTCATAATATTCAACTACAAGCTCTCTTGTGAGGACGTCGTTGAAGCAAGGGTATGCAAAGGAAGTGGAAAAATTCAAAACTTCATGGAAATTAAAAAGAGTGTTAGTGAGTGCTAGGGAAACACAAGGGAGAACTAGGCCAAAATGCATGGAAATGAATGAATAAGAGTGTGTGAGAGGGAGTGTCAGTGAGTTCTAGGTGTCCTAAGTAGGGAGTGACATGGTATGCTAGTCAGTGCTAATGCATGCCAATGTGCCATGGAAACATGTGTCCAAGATGTGTCAGGTGCCAAGGTGTGTTGATGCGTGCTAGGAAGTGTTAGGGAGTGTTAGGGAAACACTAGGGAGAACTAGGTCAAATAATTGCATGGAAATGAATGAATGAGAGCTTTTGACAGGAAGTGTCAGTGAGTTCCAGATGTTCTAAGGTGGGAGTGACAAGGTATTTTAGGTAGTGGTAAGGCATGCTAGAGGCCAGAGCAACAAGCCAATATGTGCCAGGTGCCAGGGTGTGCCATTGCATGACAAGGAGTGTTAGAGAGTGTCAGGGAAACACAAAGGAGCACTAGTTTCAAATCACGGGGGATTCACTCAATGAACCTCTGACATATCATGTGCGTTTGTGGCATACTAAATAATACCCCTAATTTGACTACATATTGGAAAATACCTCTAAAAATAGCATTATTTAACCCCCTAACAATATAAACCAAATACACCTTCCCAATTTAAAAAACCTCTACTTTCGTTAGATATTGTAGGTATCCATTTTTTCATTAACATTTTTTACACCCCTTTATATTTTCTGTTAACTTTGAGCTCCATTTTTTATACCTAGAAATATAAAAACTCTTTACCCCCTATATTATCCCAATATATTATGTCATTTTTTCTTCAATATATATCCCCCAATATGAACCCACGTTGTATGGTAATTCTCACCTAATGAATCCCCCGTGTTTCAAATGCATGGAAATAAATGAATAAGAGTGTGTGACAGGGAGTGTCAACGAGTTCTAGGTGTGCTAAGGATGGAGTGAAAAGGAATGCTAAGTAGTGCCAACGAATGCTAGAGTGCCAGGGTGGCATGCCAAGATGTGTCAAGTGCTAGGGTGTGTCAATGCATGCCAGGGAGTGTTAGGGAGTGCCATGGAAACAAAAGGGAGAACTAGTTCAAAATGCATGGAAATGAATAGATAAGAATTTGTGATAGGGAGTGTAAGTGAGTTTCAAGTGTGCTAAAGAAGGAGTGACAAGGTTATATGCTAGGCAGTACCAATGCATGCTAGAGTTCTGGGCAGATCAGGGAGTGGAAGGGAGTGTCAAAGCATGCCAAGGAATGCAGGGGGTGTTAACACATGCCACATAGTTCCAAGGTATTGTTAGACGTGCAAGGTATTATGGCATGTCAAGATGTAAACTATGTTGCTTATTTGTTTTATGGCCACACTTGGATGTGAGCCTTAACTTGCTAACTTGTAACTTGTTAAGTGGGATAAGTTGAAATTAGACATGAGTAGCCTAAGATGAGTTATAGTCATTTCTTAGGTGAACAAGGCATAGTCTAGTTGTAATAACCATAACTTGGTCAAGTTGTTGTATTCGAGGAGGGACTTGGTTGGGTCCCAAGGTCCCAAAAAAATTAAGGGTAGTTTTGAGGGCATGATATCTAATGAGTGTCAGGTCATGAAAAGGAATGTTGGCTTGATGGGGCCTAACCTAGATTCAGAGGTGATTTAGCCAAACAAATCCCAGTACTACTGGCCCTTTTGGCAACAGTCCGTGGAACGCAAACTGAGGTCTCACCGGAAGTAGTATGGAAGAGTTCTAGAACTAGGATTCCGCACCCTATAGATGTCTGATGATTTGTGGTGGTCCATAGTTTGACCCTGAGCGCACGTCGCTACACGCAGTTATCAGTCCCTTGCATCCTACAATGCTGCCTTCGCACAGCCGTGCTCGAGGTGCGGGCCATGATATTACCCAAATTCCTTACTATTAATCTATTATTAACCAATTACTTAACTTATCTGTGTGAGATTGATTATACTTAATAGTGTTCAGCATTCATATAAGTGCGCGCAAGAAATAAAACAGTATAAACGCATGGAAAGAAAGACAGAAACAGATACACAATATTTGGAATCAACGCCTTTTATTATTCTTCTTGATCGGTTACAAAATCGACCCTACCCTGCACACTTAGTTGTAGGGATCCGCGCACTCAGCTGCGGACTCTACTAGGCCTCTACACACTCAACTGTAGAGCCTCTTCCTACTACTACAACTCAAGACTTTACAGATTCGACTCTATGCCTCATGTTGTCTCTCTATCTTACTTCGTTATCCTTTATACTTAGAGCCTCTCTCTATTTAATAATACAATCCCATGGTTCGCAGACCATGGGTAGGCCGACATTACATTACATTATATTACAAAGCTTAGGGCGAACAACCCTATGACTCAATATACATCTCGCGCTCCGCGCCCGTAATTTGCGGAGTCTTACAATAATATTTGACCAAAACTGGGCTTTGAAACCCAAAACATGCTATGGGGGGAGATTCCATGCCCAACAAGGAATGAAAAGGAATGATAACACATGCCAAATAGTGTCAATGCATACTAAGGAGTGTTAGGGAGTGCCAGGGTTGTTTAGAAATCTAGGGCATAATAATTAGGTGATTTTTCTTCTTATGATAACTGCTTGTGAATAATTTTTACTTCTTAAGATTAGGATCTTCTCTTTAATTATATTAATATAGATCCTTAATCAAACAACTACCAATGCATAAGAAATGAGGAGACAAGAGACACGGAGAATAGGAAATCAGCCAAGGCCAAAACCTCTCCAACATGACAGGAAAACCCAAACAAATTATTCTTCTTATAGAGACTTCAGTTGATGAATACCAAGGCCATGACCTAGACCCTTGACTCAACAACCTCTCCAAGACCAAGTAACAAGCCTCCTTGATTCAACCTCTTTCTTTTTTTTTGAGACAACAATGATCAAGATTCTTCCTTCAATAACTCAATTATCCTTTAAATTTTGGTTCCCTAGGTCAGGCCTGTAGTTCTCATCCCTCCTGCAAAAACCCTAGCACATGTGGTTGACCAAAATTTTTAACCTTGATCTTCTTTGCTTGGATGGTATGATCTCTTATTATAATTTTTCTTGTAACCTTGCTTATATTCTTCCTTGATTCGACTTCTTGGACAACAGAAAGAACATTGACCTTTTCTGTAGTAGATAGTTCTTCCTTCCTTCACACATGTGGGGTATTAGCCCTAAAACAGACCCATAAACAACACCAAAATATTTTCTCTTCGTTTCCTTCTATTTGTTGGTTATCTTCGCACTTCTTATTGTAGACTTACTTAAATGAATTTTCTTGTCCACAAATGGAGGCTGAGTTTCCCTATATATAGTGTTTCATCCATCAAAATAAGTTGACTTGTGATATAGGTAAGCTGACTTGACATTATGGAAGCATCCTTAGGCCGACATGAAGAAGATTTTGTGACAAGGTCTTGGAGGGCTAATAAATTTTCTTTTACAATGGATTACATCCCCAAAATGGTTCTTCAATCTTTGACATTGACTTTATTAATTTTATGGCTTGATGACCAAACCTAATAGCTCATAATGGGATATTTAACTATAAAAAAATTCCCTGATCATGAAACCCATGATTCAAGCATTACAAAGATAATTTTATTTTCTTCTTTACATCAATTATATAAAATCACAATTACACGTGTCATTATGAAGACCGAACCTAGTTACACTTTTCAACAAGCGAATCACAGGGGAGAACTAGGTCAAAATGCATGGAAATGAATGAATAAGAGTGTGTGCCAAGGAGTGTCAGCAAATTCTAAGTGTCCCAAGGACGAAGTGTGTGAGGATAAGTTCATAATAGGACTTATAGGAGGAAATCCTATGGTTGCGATAAGGGGCTAGACAAAGAAGTTTCAAACAAAGGGAGACTTTGGGTTGGGAACAACATTGTTTTTCCAATGCCTTGGTTGGGTTCCCAAGCCGCAAAAAAAGTAAGGTTATCTATGAGGGAATGATAGCTACAGAGTGCCAAGGTGTGCTAGGGAATGCTAGGAAGTACTAACACATGCTAGACAGTTCCAAGGCATGTTAGGCATGCCAAGACATTCCATGTGCTAAGGCCTGACAAGATATGCCAAGTAGCATGGTGTGGGGTGAACACATGCTAGGGAATGTTAGGGCGAGGTGTCAAGGAAGCACAAGGGAGCACTAGTTTCAAATTGATGTAAACCAAGTGTTTATGAGTTCCATTTGTGCTAAGGAGGGAGTGACAAGATATTCTAGATAGTTCCAAGGCATGCTAGAGTGTTAGGGAAGCATACCAAGGTGTTCCAATGCATGCTGAGTGTTAGGGAGTTCCAAGGAAACACAAGGGAGAACTAGGTCAAAATGCATGGAAATGAATGAATAAGAATGTTTGATAGGGAGTGTCAGTGAGTTCTAGGTGTGCTAAGGAGGGAGTGACATGGTATGCTCGGTAGCGCTAAGTCATGCTATCATGCTAGAGCAGGATTCAACCAAGATGTGCCAGGTGCGAATGTGTGGCAACACGTGCTCGGAAGTGTTAAGGAGTGCTAGGGAAACACTAGGGAGAAATAGGTGAAAATAATGCATGCAACTGAACGATTAAGAGTTTGTGACAGGAAGTGTCAATGAGTTCCAGGTGTGCTAAGGAGGGAGTGATAAGGTATGCTAGGCATTGTTAAGGCATGTTAGAGGCCAGGGAAACATGCCAAGATGTGCCAGGTGCTAGGGTGTGCCAATGCATGTCAGGGAGTGTTATGGAGTGCCAGGGAAACAAAAGGAAGCACTAGTTTCAAATGCATGGAAATAAATGAATAAGAGTGTGTGACAAGGAGTGTCAGCGAGTTCTAGGTGTGCTAAGGAGGGAGTCATAATTATTCTAGGTAGTGTCAAGGAATGCTAGAGTGTTAGGGCAACATGTCAAGATGTGTCAAGTGCCAAGGTGTGCCAATGCATGCCATGGAGTGTTAGGTAGTGCGATGGAAACACAAGGGAGAACTAGTTAAAAATGAATTAAAATGAAACAATAAGGGTGTGTGATAGGGAGTGTCAGTGATTTCCAAGTGTGCTAGGGAGTGAGTGACAAAGTTATATGATAGGCAGTGCCAAGGCATGCAAGAGAGCCAAGACATGTCAATGAGTGGTACAGTGTACTAGGGAGTGCTAAAGAATGCCAAGGAATGCAGAGGATTCCAACACATGCCAACTAATGCTAAGGGATTGTTAGACGTGACAGGTGCAATGGCATGTCAAGATGTAAACTATGTTGCTTAGTTGTTTATGGCCATGGTTGGATGTGAGCCTTGACTTGGTAACTTGTTAAGTGGGATGAGTATTAGGCCATTACTAGGTGAACAAGACATAGTATAGTTGCAGTAACTATAACTTGGTCAAGATGTTGTAGTCAAGGTAGTACCTGGTTGGTTCCCAAGTCTTAAAAAAAATAAGGGTAGTTATGAGGGCATGATAGCTAAGGTGTGTTAGGGAATGCAAAGGAATGAAAATGCATGATAACACATGCCACATACTATCAATGCATGTCGAGGAGTGTTGGGGAGTGTCAGGGAATCACAAGGGAGAACTAGCTCAAAGTCTATGGAAACAAACAAATAAGAGTGTCTTCCAGGGAGTGTCAGTGAATTCTAGGTGTCCTAAGGACGAAGTGTGTTAGGAGAATTTTAGAATAGTACTTGCAAGAGGCAATCCTACAATTACGATAAGGGGATGGACAAATAAATTTTATACAAATGGAGACTTTGGGCTAGGGACAACACTATTTTTTCAATGACTTGGTTGGGTTCCCAAGTCGCAAAAAAAGTAAGGCTATTTATGAGGGCATGACAACTAGGGAGTGCCAAGGTGTGCAAGTAATGACAGGAAGTGATAAAACATGCTAGAAAGTTCCAATGCATGTTAGGCATGCCAAGACATTCCAAGTGCTAAGGCATGCCAAGATGTGCTAGGTGTTAGGGTGTGGCACCAACGCATGTTAGGGAGTGCCACAAAAACACAATGGATGACTGGTTTCAATTGCATGGAAATGAATGAATAAGAGTGTGTGATAGGGAGTGTTAGAAAGTTATGGGTGTGCTAAGGAGGAAGTGACAAGGTATGCTAGGTAGTGCCAAGGCATGATAAAGTGCTATGATGTGCCAAGTGCTAGGGTGTGCCCATGTCTGCCAAGGAGTGTTAAGGAGTGTTAGGGAAACATAAGGGAGAACTAAGTCATAATACATGGAAATGAATGAATAAGAGTGTGTGACAGGGAGTGTCAACAAGTTGCAAGTGTGCTAAGGAGGAGGGACTAACATGCTTGGCAGCTCTAAGGAATGTTAGAGTGCTAGGGTGGAATGCGACCAAGATGTACCAACACATGCAAGGAAGTGTTAGTTGGGAGTGCTAGGGAAACACAAGGGAGAACTATGTCAAAATACATGGAAATGAACAAATGAGAGTGTGTGATTGGAAGAGTTAGTGAGTTCCAGGTGTGTTAAGGAGGGAGTGACAAGGTATGTTAGGTTGTGTTAAGGCATGCTAGAGGGCAGGGCGACATGCCAAGATGTCCTAGGTACTAGGTTGTACCAAAATGTGTTAAGGAGTGTTAAGGAGTGCTAGGGGAACACAAGGGAGCACAAGATCAAAATGCATGGAAATGAATGAATAAGAGTTTGTGATCAGGAGTGTCAACAAGCTCTAAGTGTGCTAAAGAGAAAGCGACAAGGTATGTTAGGTAGTGCCAAAGAATGCTAGAGTGTTAGGTCGACATGCGAAGATGTGCTGTGTGTTAGGGTGTGCCAATGCGTTCTAGAAGTGTCAGGGAAACACAAGGAAGCACCAAGTCAAAATTCATGGAAATGAATGAATAAGAGTGTGTGACATGGAGTTTCAATGAGTTTTAGGTGTGTTAAATAGGGAGTGACATGGTTATATGCTACATAGTGCCAAGGTATTCTAAACTACCAAGGTGCGTCAGGAACTACTAGGGTGTGCTAGGGTGTGTCTAAGCATGCCAAGGAATGTAGGGGATGCTAACACCTGCCACATAGTGCTAAGGCTTTCTAAGACATGTTAGGTGCTATGGCATGTCAAGATGTAAACTGTGTTACTTAGTTGTTTTATGGCCATGGTTGGATGTGATGAGCCTTGCCTTGGTAACTTGTTAAGTGGGATGACTTTTGTTATGCAACAAACTCACAAAATAGAAGAAAATATAGAGCAACGACTTCAAATTAGCCTCTTCGAGGGGGGAACCTCCTTTACATTACACAAATGAACAAGTATGTTAGCACTTGAAATTTCACCTCAGGCTGAAAAGGCAAATCTCAAAGCTACATCAAACCATTCAGCCTCGTAGCTAGCCCTACGGGGCAAGAGAAGGCTCTCTCTGGTCAATCTCGGTAAATTTTCAATGGGAAGAGATGACCAATCTAGGTAACACAGATATTAGGCTAGTAAACTGATTTGAAGGTTGATTTGGGGGTTTTTTGGGTTTTTGGTGGCAAATTGAGGAGCTGCAATTTAGGGTGCGGGGATTGGACACAGTTTCTGCAGGGGGGTCTTTGGGGCAAGGTAGGAAGCTGTATTGATGTCTTTAGCTGAAGTGGATGATTAGGAAGAAATAAAAGAAGGCTAAAGAGAGCAAACAATGGATTCGAATTCTCTTTAGACAGCAGAAAACATAAAAATTAAACAAATTTAAAAGTAGAGCATGGCAAGCATGAATTCTGACTTTATCACTCCATTTGTTTAATATGCAGCAGTATAGAAAGGAAATGAATCACATAAAAAAGCTTACAATGACATGAAGAAACACACCATCAACACCTGAGTCCACATGAATCCCAAAGATGACTGCAAAACCCTGGTCTTCCTTAGCCAAAAATTGCAGAGATACAAGTGAAATATACAATGATAGCTCCTCCCTCAAGAGTCCAACCATGAAAATGAGCATGAAAGTACATAATATAGATGATCTAACCTCTTCCCCACCTCTAGGGGTCGATCTCACTATACTAGGAGCTGTTTGAACAACTCCTAAACTAAGCACTACAAAATAGGCAGTCAAAACAACTTGCCTTTAAAAACTTGGAAACCAGTTCATACAGTCAATTTTACCCTTTTACATGAGAGAAACTTCTAGAAGAGTAAAACAAGGGTAAAAGTACCCAAAAAGTGCCACAAGTACAGTCAAAAGGACCACCATCGACCTCAGCAAGTCAAACTGGAGCTAAACTGCAAATTCTGGGCTGAACTGGTCAAATCTGGCAAAGTTCCCTCAACGGGTCGCGCACATCCAGCTCAATGGGTCGCGCACTTTGGAGCCCTGTTTGGAGGCCTTCCCGGTGTCAGAATCAGGTGCAGGATAGCTCGTTGGAAAGGTATTTGAGTCTAATTTCCAACCCAACCGGAATTTTTGGATTTGGAGGTCATTTTACTAGTCAAAAGTCAATTCTTCCAAGACTACTTCTGCAGCTCAAAAAAGGGGCAGAAAGTCAAAATTTGACTGTATTTTGACCTTTTGGAGGCCCAAAACTCCATGAAAACTCAAGGTAATGGATGGGCATATGTAAATTTGCATGAAAAATCCAAAAATGCTGAGTTTTTGCAAAACGGAGCTACGATGACAAAGGGTCTCACCGGGGTTGAGACCCATTGAGAAGCCAAAACCTGTAAATTGCCCAAAAATGCCAAAAATGAGCCAAAACTTCCAAAAAATTTTGTACTTGGTGCTGTGAAGAGGCTAGTGAGTGTCATGATGAGTAAGAGAAGCCTCAGCCAAGATGCGGAGTGGGTTGGCCTTCTTCTTCCTCCTAAGAGCCTCGGTCAATCTTCTTTGGAACACTTTCATCTTTGCTTTACAAACGTGCATCCTAGCCCAATAGTGGTTTTTCATGTTCCTTAGCAGCCTTTTGTCTTGGTTGGCCTTAGCCAATAGCCTCTCCAAGTGGGCATTCTCCTGAATAAGCAAAGACTCCCGGTCAACAGGCAATGGATCACCGGGCCTCCTACGGTTTATGACTCGATCACTACGAATCCTCCAAATCTCATCAAGTGCCTTCTCCTCCTCCAGCTGTGTGTTCCGCTGCTCTAGATATGTGATGGTCCATTGGGCACCCTCAAGTTTCCGCTGCAAAGTATCATTCTCGGCCCTAAGCTGCTGAATGATCTCCTTTGCCTCTTGGCTAGGAGAACTGACCTCAAGATCGATCACTGGATCCTCATGAACCATGGGCTCTTTGCCCCTCTGCAATACCTCTGCTGGTGAAGAAAGCGAGGCCCCTTCCACCTGCTGTGGAGATAACACTCGCTGCTCTGAAGATGAAGGCGAGACCCCTTCCACCTGCTGTGGAGATAGTACTCGCCTGGCTGCTGCAAATAAGGCCCTTGGGCCTTTCTGATAGGTGACCATAGGAGTGGAGCTGACATGTCGGGTGATGGGAGCATCAGGCTGCTGAGATGGTCCTCCCTCCTCATGAATAGCCTCCTGATGTGGCTGAGGTGGCACTGTGAAAAACTCACGGGAGATGAACTCCTCCCATGAAATACCCTGCTGAGTCAACTGATAAGAGACTATAAGCTGGATCAAACCATAGTGACAAAGGCTCCTGTACTGCTGGGCCGGGGTCTTCCTCTGCAACATGGGTACCATCCTCTGAATGTTCTGAAATAGGAAGATCGGGAGGTTCATCATCCTCACCCAGGTGACATGCATCAACAGGCGAATGTGATATGAATACACCTGTGAAAATCTGCCCTCACATGTGAAATAATGCATGATAAGTCTCATGAGGGGAGCATACTCACTCCGAAGAAATCTGAATGGGAAAACACCTGCCAATAGTTTCACAAATGATGGCCGGACATAGGGCTCAAAGTGAACAAAATCAAGTAGTCTGCGCTTAGACCACACCTCACCCACATTCGGTATACCTGTAGCCTCTGAGATCACCTCGGGTGTCAATATGAAATTCACCCCTGCAAGAGTGACATGTCCATCATGGAGGTGTAAGACAAACAAGCGGGCCAACTCTCTATGATGCTGAATCTGAGAGAGCCTCTCACAAAACTGATAGCATGACATGTACTGGAAACAACTCAGTGCCAAAGGACAAGCCTGTAACTCTGCCAATGAAGTAGGCTCCTCCCTCTTATGGTGACCTCCCTTACCCCCTCTACAAGGCCTCCTCTGTTCCTCAATCTCTGTAGATGATGAATGGTCATCACCTTGCTCATAAGTCTTGGTATCTGACATGGTTTTGGAGCAAGGTGGGCAAACTGAAGGACAAATTGAACTGCTGCCTCTGCCTGCAAAAGTACTGAACTCTATGCTGTTTCATGGGGAAAAACATGAGGGGAATGTTAGGGGAGGGAACTTCTTAACAAGGAATGGGAATATATGAAAATAACAGGGAATTTTCAAGGGAAACTTTACAAATTGTCATGCATATAGGAACAATTTTAACATTGGGAAATCATTTGCAAAGAACATCTCATATGGGACAAAACATGTATGATAATGAACATGTAAGGGGATACATATATCAATAGGGGCATAGGGACACCATACACCAAATTTGCTTGTATGAGTTCATGTGTGTCATAAGGCAAATTTTGCTCTTTTTGTTCTTTAAGGAGTACATGCACATTAAGGAGTGCATACACATTATTTTCACATAAAGGGAAAGTGTTCATGTACAAAGGGATGTCAAGGGTATATAGGGATTATGTACATGCCTTTAGATATACAGCACATTAAATTCACATGACTCTTTTCTTTATTTTCAAATGTATCTTTTCTTTTTGCTTTATTTTTTTGCATGTGTATGGTAGAGGGAATTAGGGTTTTGAGTGCTTGTGAGAGGGGTAGGGTTTATAGCTTAGGGATGGGGGAAAAAATCAACATTTTATGTAAAAATCAAATGGGACAGAGATGCAAGCATGACTATGAATGAAAGAGGGTAAAAAGGAAGGGATCAATGGGACAAAAAACACTTGAAACAGTCACAAAACCCTAGCATTTTACAAACATTAGCAACAACCACATTAATCCATTCATTTGCAAATTTAAAAGATAAAACCATAGCATACATCATTATTTTCATCACCCATACCATCAACCATGGATTAGGAGCCTACCTCGACCGATCAAGCAAGTTTGAAGAGGAATGAAGGAATTGTTTTGAAGTTTTGATAGCAGGCAGATGAACGGGTCACGCACAGCCCAACGGGTCGCGCCCGTTATGTTTTTGCACTGCCGGAGACTGTTGGACGGGTCGCGCACCGCCCAACAGGTCGCGCACGAGCCTGGACGGGTCGCGCACCTGCAAACTGCCCGAAACGCTTGTATTTTCGCCTCCTTCGCCTTTCACTCTCTCACAATCTCTCTTGGAAGCTCGAAATGCACAATGAGAGTGAAAGGAGGGAGAATTACCTTTTATAATCTCACTTTGAAAAAATTTCATTCAAAAACCCACTTTATAAAGTCTATTTTGACACTTTTAAAAAACACTGATTTTCTTGGTTTCCTTTATCCTGAAGTTGACCTTTTGAGTGCTTTGACCTGATTCTTTTTGCAGGGAGATCATCTGAAGGACTGTGGCAAGGGGACCAGGGTTGTTGCTGCCTTTCTGAAGACAATTTGGAAATTTATTCTCTTTACAAAAATTATCATGACCTTGGCTTTAAAAATAGGGTTTTTAAATCCAAGGTTAAAAATGAACTATACATGATGAAAATTTCAAAGGAACATGTTTACCATCCTTCCTCTGGCTTGCTGGTCACTCAAGGACTCTCAGAAACATGACCTTGCTAAGACAACTGACCAAAACCCTAGACCTGGAATTTTGACATTAAGACCAAATAAGAGCAGCTTGACAAACTCAATGACCTGATATGACCTGATCCAGCAAAGCCAAGAAGGGTATGAATAGACCAGCTCCTCCATCAGGGTTATGGCATGCCTAACGGGATGCAAACTTTGACACTGATGAGACACCTACCAATGCAAATGCAAAGAGCTTTGATCACTAATGGAGGGCTTTCAAGACCGACACTAACAGGTAACTTGTTAAGTGGGATGACTTTTGTTATGCAACAAACTCACAAAATAGAAGAAAATATAGAGCAACGACTTCAAATTAGCCTCTTCGAGGGGGGAACCTCCTTTACATTACACAAATGAACAATTCTTGGATGATACAAATGACAAGACCTATTTTCTTTATATAGGAGTCTAAGGGTCACAATATAGTGAAAGTTGACACAACAATAATAATGTAAGGGCACAATAATAACAATAGTGGGCTTCTATGGGGCACAATAATAACAATATGGGGACAACATGGACACAACAATAATAATAAATGGCTACAATGAAAATAATAGTAAGGGAATACACTAGTATTATAGGGGCCTAACATGCCCCTCTCCATCAGAAAAGTGTTGTCCTCAACACTTGAGTAGTTCCGGAGGCTTCTGTATAAAATTCTCATCCTCCCATGTGGAATCTTCAGCGGGTAAGTTATTCCACTTGATGAGATACTCTGAAAGTGATCAATTTTGTAGTTTTCAAGTTCTTGTTTCTGTGACTGCTTCAGGTTCCAATATGATTTTTCCTTCCTCGTCAAGTTCTAGTAATATTGTTTCAACTGGGAGCTTGTCACCTATAACCTTATTTAAGCATGAAACATGGAAAACAAGGTGCACTTGGGAAGCTGTAGGAAGCTCCAATTTGCATGCCATAGTACCAATCTTTTGCAACACCTTGTACGGACCATAATACTTTGGTGATAATTTGTTATCCTTCTTAGCTTTCTTGAGGGACATTGGTTTGTATAGTTGTAGCCATAGAAATACCCAGTCACCTACATCAAAACTTCTTTCGCTACGATGTTGATCTGCCTGTGGTTTCATTCAATTTTGTGCCAAAGTGAGGTCATCCTTTAAGAGTTGGAGAACTTGTTGTTGATGCTCGATGTGATCTTACACTACTTGAACCTTAGAATTTTCTCTTAAATATGATGTGACGACCGGTGGATGATATCCATAAAGTGCCATAAATGGGGTCATTTTTGCTACAATATGGAAGGAAGTGTTATACCACCATTCAGCCAGAGGAAACCATTTGACCCATTGTGTTTGTTTATCAGATACAAAGCAACAAAGATATCCTTCCAAAAAAAAAATTACTATTTTAGTTTGTGCATCAGATTGAGGATGATACAATGAGCTATGAGCTAATTGAGTACCCAAACAAAAAAATAGTTATGTCAAAAAATTTCTAGTGAAAATGGGATCTCTATCGCTTACAATAATATTTGGGTTTCCATGTAACTTTTGAATTGTTTCCATAAATGCAGTAGCAATTGTACTAGCTTTAAAGGGATGAGATAATGCACAAAAGTGTGCATACTTGGTAAGTCTATCAACTACCACCATGATGACACTCTTTCCTTTGGATTTGGGTAAACCTATGATAAAATCCATTGAAACCTCCTCCCAACGTTGACTTGGAATGGATAATGGTTGTAATAGGCCTGGGGTCTTAATTGTTTCAAATTTATTTTGATGGAAAACCAAACATTCCACCACAAACTTTTGAATATCAGACTTAAGGTCATCCCCAAAAAAAATCTTCTTAACCTTGTGGTAAGTTTTTAAAAATCTTGAGTGCCTCCTAAGGGAGAGGTGTGCAATTCCATAAGAATCTTTTGTTTGAGTTGGGAATTATTACAGAGGTATAAGCGATATTTGTAAGATAACGAATCTTTTTTCCAGCTAAATGTATCAGATGTAATGGGGTCTTGTTGTAACTTTTGAATGAGTTCCCAAACTTCTTCATCATTCTTCCATTCATCCTTTGCTTCGTTTATCCAATCTGGTTGGATAATAGAAATTGCACAAAGCAATGCTTCCACATCCTCATCCTTTCTTGAGAGTGCATCTCCAACAACATTTTGCTTCCCTTTTTTGTAGATGATTTCAAAGTCATAACCCAACATCTTTGTGACCCACTTTCGCTGCTCTTTTGAAGATAATCTTTATTCTAAAAAGTATTTAAGACTATCATGATCTGTTTTTACCTTGAAGTGTCTTCCCATTAGGTAAGGTCACCATTTCTTAAGTGCATGTAGTATTGCCAACATTTCATTCTTAGAAATAGCTTTGTTTAAATAATTTCCTTTGATTAGACAACTTTCGAATGCAATGGGTCTTTCTTCTTGCATTAAAACAACACCAATTCCATTTCCTGAGGCATCACATTCCACAATAAAGTTTTTTGTGAAGTCTGGCATAGCTAATACCAAAGCTTGGCACATTGCCTCTTTAAGATGTTCAAATGGTTTCATTTCTTCTAAAGTCCAATAAAATGCATATTTCTTCAGTAATGTTGTTAGAGGTGCTGCTATTCTCCCATAATTATTAACAAACTTGTGAGAATACCCTGTCAACCTAAGAAATCCTCACAAATGCTTTATGGATGTGGGAATTTTCCATTCCTTACTGGATTTAATTTTTCTAGGGTCTACCTTAACACCTTCATCAGATATAATATGACCCAAATATTCCACCTCTTGTACTCTAAAGAAACATTTGGAGGTTTTTGCATATAATTGTTTCTCCTCCAATAGTTTGAGCACTCTATCAACATGTTGAACATGATCCTTCCAAGACTTGTTGTAGATTAGTATATCATCAAAAAATACTAACATAAATTTTCTAAGGGTTTGAAAATGGAATTCATCAAACCTTGAAATGTAGAAGGTGCATTGGTAAGGCCAAAAGGCATGACCAAAAATTCACAATGACCCTCATGAGTTCGAAATGTTGTTTTTGGAATGTCTTCAGTCTTCATTCTAATTTGATGATATCCTGAACAAATGTCCAACTTGGTGAAGTAAATTGCTCCATGTAATTCATCCAATAATTGATCAATGACAAGAATGGAAAATTTACCTTTAATAGTGAGTTTGTTGAGCTCCCTATAATCCAGACACATGCGCCATGATCCATCCTTCTTGTGCACCAATACTACTAGAGCAGAGAAAGAACTTTGACTCGGTTGCATTATACCAACCTCTAGCATTTCTGCAACCATACATTAAATTTCACTCTTTTGGGCATAGGGATATCTGTAAGGCCTAATGTTTGGAGGAACACTTCCTGGAATCAAATGAATAGCATGATCATGATCACAAATAGGTGGGAGGCCTTTGGGAGTCTCAAATACCTTGGAATGATTGTCCAATACATTTTGGAGATATGGAGAAATAGATGATTTCAACGTGGGAACCTCTAGCAAACATAATTATGAAATTACACCACGTTGTTCTTTGTTTAGAAGCTTTGCCATGCCGTTAGAGATTATTATCTTTCTCGGTTTCCCTGTGATACCACTTAATTGAACTTCCTTTTCTTCTGAAAAAAATTTCACGAAAATTTCTTGAAAATTAAAAGCTATCGTACCCAAAGATTGTAGCCATTGGACTCCTAATACAACATCAGAACCACCCATTGGAATGGAAAGCATTAGACTATTCAACACATATTCTCCCATGGATAGCTTGATATTATGGCACTTTCCAAAGCAATTTATGGTTCTTCCATTTGCATCCATTACTTAACACTCTGGTGCTGGATATAGGAAACAATTCAATTCCTCCACTATCTTACAATGAATAAAATTATGGGTACTACCCGAATCAATCAACATTATTACCTTTTTCTTCTCGAATTGTCCTTCTATATTGATAATTTGAGGAGTGGTTATTCCAACCAATGCATTACAAGATATGGCCAGATTCATTTATTCTTTCTTTAGGCTTTGTTCCTGGTGTGTATCCTCTACTTTTGATGTTTCTTTTCCCTTTTCTTCTTCCTCTTCACAATCTATGTAAAATAATTTATTCTCAACACACTTATTACCTTTAGTGTATTTTCTATCACAACTGTAACAAAGCCCTTTTTCTTTTTTTTTATTGCAATTATTGTGGTGTCAACCTTGTAGGTTGTGGAAGGCTAGGGGAAACAACACTTCCATTTTTAGAGTTGTGATTGGTAGGCTTCCTTGTTGCCATGATTTTTCTTTCAATTTTTCTTGTCATCCTGAATGCCTTCTCCAATGAATCAAGTTCCCAAATGCAAACCCCATGTCGAACATTATCCTTAAATATCCCTATGAACACATCAATCCTATGCTCCCATGGAATATATTTTACCCTTATATTCAATTTTTGGAATTCCTCAATGTGCTCCACCAATGAACCCTTTTGTTTGAGATTTATCAATGTGTTATCATTTCTTTCGTAAAAATTGCCCAAGTGACAATTTGTTTAAGAGAGCAAAGTCATCGATACCATACAAACTGATTGGGTTCCAAATATAAAGTTGTAATGCATACCTTTTGTGTGTTTTTCACATTATGGAGACCAGAATATTGCTCCATCTATAATATCCATGTTACGGGATCCTTGCAATCAAAATTCCTCATATTGATCTTTGGAACATGGTGGGTCTTCAATCCAATTTCAAAGTCTATGAAATCATGATTAACATTTCTTTTGTTCTCATCATGAGTTTCCTTTACTACCCTTTCGCCATTAGTAAGCATTTCTTGTAGCAACTTTGTCAAATCTATCTTCAAATCTTCCATGTTGCCTTTAATTTTTTCTTCTATACCATCCATATTAGCTTCCATGCCATCCATCTTAGCTTCCACGCCATCCATATTAGATTCCATGCCATTCATCTTAGCTTCCACGCCATTCTTTAAACCATCCATATTAGCTTCCACACCTTTATTTAAACCATCCATCTTAGCTTCTATTACTTTTTGTGAGAGTGAAATTTGTTGCACTTGGTCTCGTAATTTTGATATATCATGTTGCCTTTCTTCCTCTTATTCATGAGTCATGCTAGAGCTTTCAGGTTGCTTACTAGGTGTTTCCATTTTATTTCTTCAATGCATCAATTAATGATAATTATGCTTCACTATGTCCTTTGAATTCCTTCAAAATATTTTTTCAACCCAAACTTATGCACAATTTTAGAAATACTATACACCTTTTTTTGGCTTTGTAGGAATTCGATATTAAACGGTTGTATCTCTATAATTGTGGATCTCCAAGCTCCGAATTTTTGTCCTGTGGTAGCCCTCTGAGTCCTCGTTCCAACCCCACAAGTCTGATCAATATTGGATTCTCCAATAAATAGTTATTCCAAATCTCCCACGATGACCTGATTATAGACTGGTTCAGTAGAGCGAACTTGTATGAAGTGCCACGTCTCACTGTTTTGACATTTGGACCTAAAACCGATATAAAGAAAACTACAGTCTGTCCTCTTTTTGTAATTTTTTACGAAATTTCAATCTGATGCTCAGAGAGAAATTTATGATGCGTTTCCCCAAGTCACATGTTTGAGATATAATTCGTGAGCCTGCAAAAACCCTAAATTCCTTGGATCATATCTCCGAAAATATAATGAGACAAGCTCTGAACTTCATACTCGAGGTTGCTCAATATTTCAGTTTAAATGATTTTTAATTTTAGCTTCTTAAATGTCGTATAAAAAACGTTATAACGAAAATTCCACGATGACCTGTTTGAAGCAGTGAAACCCTAGAATCCAAAACTTTGATACCAATTGTTGTGAAACCAACTCACAAAATAGAAGAAAATATAGAGAAGTGACTTCAAATTAGCCTCTTCAAGGGGGAACCTCCTTTACATTACATAAATGAACACTTATTGGATGATACAAATGACAAGACCTCCTTTCTATATATAGGAGTCTAAGGGGTCACAATATAGTCAAAGTCGACATAACAATAATAATGTAAGAGCACAAGAATAGCAATAGTGGGCTTCTATGGAGCACAATAATAACAATATGGGGACAACATGGGCACAAAAATAACAATAAGGGGATACAATGACAATAATAATAATGGAATACACTAGTATTATAGGGGCCTAACAAGTTTAGATTAGACATGAGTAGCCTAAGATGAGTTGCATGTAGTTATTAGGTGAACAAGGAATATGTTGAATTTCCATCGCACGTGAGAACCTGGGTTTGGTCTTAGATTCTTTGATGAAAATACACTCAAGTGCCACAACACATCTACTTTGCACAACAAATCTACACACATCATGGAATCAACTAGTGCACATGACAATTTTTAACTTTTTTAAACCCTTCTTCGTTATATTACAAACTATAATAAAACAAGCTAAAGCTCCCGTACCAGAGATCATGGTGCTTTACAATCACATTCATACATGGAATACACCTAGAGCTTGGTGTTAGTCTCTTGACCATTAGGGGAATTTTCAGGTCTAAAATGGGCCTCCTAAGGAAATTATAAAATAATAGTGGAAATAATAAAATAAGATTAGATTACATCATCAAATTTTAGAGGGAAAAAAGAAAAAACTATTTTTCTAACTCATATTTTCAACTTATCTCCCTATGGGTTTACTCAAATTTTGAGAAGAAACACTCGTTGGATGAAAATTTTGATTCCTCATCCAAGGAGTACCCATGTTTCATACTTTCGATGGACCCTACTACACGAAAAACGAGAAATACATGAAAAACGTGATTACAATCATGTTTTTTGATGTATTTTTCATTTTTCATGTTGTGGGGTCCTTTGAAAGTAAGCAACATGGGTACTCCTTGGATGAGGAATTAAATTTCTCATCCAACAAGTAATCCCACTCGAAATTTGAGTAAAAAATTATGGAGATAAGTTGAAAATACGAGTTGAAAAAATTATTTTATTATTTTTTAATATTTTTACTTTTTTACTTCAAAAATGGTGAATCATCCCCCATGGTTGACAACATCATATTGAATCCTATTGGTTCTTATAAAGTTTATTTTGGTTGTACATTTTTCTTAGGAGGCCCATTTTAGACCTCAAAATTCCCCTAATGAACCAATATACCTTGAACAAGACAACACTTGACCTACTTGCTAGTGGTGGCAACACACAACCCTTTCAGTCCACTTGTCTAGAACACATCTGGCAGGTCCTCTTGGCTCTCATTCTACAACTCCTCAGTCTGCCCCTATCAATTAACTCAACTCCTTTAAGTTACTGTACTCGACTCAACAATTTTTTCCCTCTAGCTACCTCTTTTTTCCTTCAAGGTTTGCAACACTTATGGTCTTCAATCAACTATTCACAACTCCATTTGTGAAAAACTCTTTGGTCTGCATTTTTTCCATACTGCTACTCCAATATGAAAAGTCTAGCGCTATGGAGGTCACCCTTCTTCTCGCTGGCTCAATCCTCTACAATACAATGAACTAGGGCTAGTTGGCTAGCCCACTTGACTGCTAATTTAGTCCTTAAATGTCTGCACGTCCTTAGGCCTAATACACCTACCCTTCTACTAGTCTTGTTTTCCTTCATAAGTATAGGAATTAGGGATCTTTTTTTATAATAACCTAACAACCCTCAAACTGTACTAATATTTCCATCAATTTTCGCAACCATAGTCAATTCTTTTACCGATCTAGGGTCCACAACATTGCCCTCATCTAGGGCTCTTCAAATCTGCTGCCTAATAGTGATTCAAGTCCTCTCAAAATCACTATTCTTGTGTACCAATTTCTTTATTGTCCAGTTGATGAAAAAATATGAACTACTCCTCTTATCATCCTTCTAAAAATATAAGGATGTCTAAATTAGGGTCACAAATCATCCACTAACAATCCATTGACTAATTGTTTATAGACTGCTTTAGATCTTTGTCTAAAACTCTATGGATAGTCCACCAAAATCAACTCCTCTTCATGTCAATCAATTCCTCATATGGCACATTTCTTCTATTCAATCTTCTAGTCAAGTTCCACCACCCTTTGGAGCTTCTATCTCCACACATACTTCTACAAACCATCTTCCAGATATGTGCCATGTATTCGGAAGATAATCCTCGCTCTAAGGGTCATAACCCCTCTTCTTCTACGCAGATTTGTCACAATCTTAAGGGCATACCTTATGGATTGAACATGCTAGGAAATTTCCCTAACTAGGGCATTATACTTATACTGTAATTGCTTTAGAAAAAAGCCTATCCACCCATGGAAAAAACAACAACTCTTACCTCCATAAGGGACTCGGCCTAGATCATATGTATCCATAGATTCTAGGAATTTATTTTACTGAATCTTGACTTAAACTTCAAATCTCTACAACCCTCAAACTATGGTTACCTCAATCAATATTACACCTATGGCTACTTTTGTTCTGGCCCTAAATTCCAGGGCAGGCCCTCCTCCATTTGTGTTGGTATTTATCACAAACCTTGTAACCCACTAACCACCACAAGACAGGATCTCAACCTTCCCTTCTATTTCAAAATTTGATGTGGCTTTGACACAAAAACACCACTAAAATAACATGCCAAAATTATCATGAGTTGCTTCTCTTAAGCTCAACCTACTAGAAGAGAACCTAAAATATGTCATCCTACTTCTTAGCTCGAACCCATTAAGGTATGAGACATTATTGTGAACCCTCACATGATGATATTGCTCTTGGTGGATGATGATGGCCTCCCTTTAGCAACCCTTACTCAACCCTCTAACTCAGCCTACTTTAGGACTACATCTCTCTTAACCTCCTTGATCAAATGAGATCCTTCTCACTTGATGTTCTTTCCTTCATGGTAATGCCTACTTAAATATATTTTCCTATCTAGGCCTCTTAGAAACCCTCTAGAACTTACAAGTTTTATCCACTTAGACATTAGGAAATATTAATTTTTCTTTTTTATTTTATTTTAGATTTTAAACCACATCTTGGGTCCAAAACCCCTTCGCTTGGGTTTTTTTCCCATAAATCCTTTTAGACCAAAATCACACAAACCCATCTCACTAGGCTTGTGGATTACCTCCTAAGCTACACAATTCAAAAAAGTATTCTAGTTGTAGTAATCGTAACTTGTTCAAGTTCTTGTATTTAAGCGAGGACTTAGTTGGGTTCCCAAGTTACAAATTAAGAATTGCTGTGAAGGCATAATATCTAGGGAGGGTCAGGGCATGACAAGGAATGAAAAGGAACACTAACACATGTCAGAAAATATCAATGCATGTTTAGGAGTGTTAGGGAGTGTCGAGGCATTACAAGGGAGAACTAGGTCAAAATGCATGGAAATGAACAAATAAGAGTATGTGCTAGGGAGTTTCAATGAATTCAAGTGTGCCAAGGACAAAGTGTGTTAGGAGAAGTTCATAATAAGATTTGCAAGAGGCAAGCCTACGGTTGCAATAAGGGTCTTAACAGAGCAGTTTTAGACAAAGGGGGACTTTGTGCTAGGCACATCACTGTTTTTCCTTTAGCTATTATTTTTATATGATATGTGACACATTTTGGCCAAATTCTCATGTTTTAAACTATTTTAGATAATTGCATATTGTAAATTATTGTGTATAAGTTTTGGGGCACTCAAATTGTGCCACCTTATATCATGTGTGTCATGTGCATCTTGTGGTTCTTGAAGACCCTTATTTAATGCTCTAGAGTTTATATGAAATGGACATACATGTGAAATATTGTCTGTGTAAGCTATGTTTCTTAGTTATTTTATGGCCATGGCTAGATGTGATCCTTGTCTTGGTAAGTTATTAAGTGGGACAAGTTGAGCTTGGACATGAGTGGCCTAAGATGAGTTATAGGTAGTTCTTAGGTGAACAAGGCACAATATACTTGTATTAGGTGCAATTGTTCAAGTTATTGCAGTCAAAGAAGGCCAATGTCACATGAACTACAGTAGCTAAGGACTTGATTGGGTTCCCAAGTCATGAAAAAATGTAAGGCTAGTTGTGAGGGTGTGAGTTCCAAGGCATGCTAGGGAATGCTAACATGTGCCAGATAATGTGAAGGCATGTCAAATATGCTAAGATGTGCCAAGTGCTAAGGCATGCCAAGATGTGCAAGGGTGTCACAATGTGTGCCAAGGACTGTCAAGGCAACAAAAAGGAGAAACAATTTAAACTACAAGGAAATGACCACATAAGAGGGTTAATAAGTCCTAAATTTACATTTTCCAAAAGGGTCATGTTAGGCACACAAACACTAGGTGCCAATAGGTGCAAAGTGCCAAGTGTTAGTGCATTCTAAGTGCTAAATATTCCTCTGTTACTTCTCATCTACTTTCCAATAGTTGATCTCAAATAACTTTAATATTAAACCATGCCAAAGCATACCAAGGAATCTCAATGAATGCTAGACATGCTAATACTTGCCAAGCACCAACACGTGCCAAGTGCCAATGTGTGTTAGGGAGTGATACACATGTTATGAAGTGGCAAGGAATGTCTAAGAATGTTAAGGTGTGCCAAAGAGTGCTAATGAATGTTGAGGAGTGTTAGGCAGTACTAGGGGAACAAAAGGGAGCACTAGGTCAAAATGCATGGAAGTGAATGAATATGAGGGTGTGCTAGGGAGTGTCAATGAGTGCTAGCTGGAATGCCAAGGAGGGAGTGACAAGGTATGCTAAGCACTGGTAAGGAATTCTAAGGAATATTAGGGCATGTCAAGAAGTGTCAGAGTGTGCTAGGGAGTTCCAGTGTGTGTTAACATGTGCCAAATAGTGCCAAGACATGACAAATGCTAAGGCATGCTAGGATGTGTTGGGTTCCAAGGTATGCCAATATGTGTCAAGGATTGTTAAGGAAACATAAGGAAGAACCAAGCTAAAATGTAAGGAATTGAACACATAAGAGGGTAAATAAGTTAGGAATTTATCTTTTTCAAAAGTGGCATGCTAGGCACACTAATAATAGGTTCCAATATATGCCAAGTGCCAATGTGTGCCAATTGTTAATGTATGTTAATGCATTCCAAAGTGTTTCAGGGCATGTTAGGGAATACATGGCATGTGAACACATGCTAGAAGAGTGCTATGCTATGGTAGGGTCAACCAACAGTGCTTGGGTGTCCTATTCATGGAAAAAATTTCTAGGTACAAATATTTTTCAAGACATGCAAGGTGCCAAGTAATGCTAATGTGGGCCAAAACATGTCAAGATGTGCCAAGAGTGTTGAGGAGTGCTAGGTCTCTCTCATTAATAGAATTGACCGAGATTGATTATGTATTAAATAATATAGTTCCTACACACACACTTGTGGAACTTTATCTAAAGTGAATTTATTAGATAATAAACCTAATAGAGATGAATCATGTGTTGACTCATAGGAAAATTATATTCTCATTACTTGAGGGAAATGATACACACTAATTAATTCTTAACAAATTGACTAACTCTAACCACTATGGCCTTGGACACATAATTAAAAAGACTCCACAACAATGGTCTTAAATCATTATCTTTTGACAAAAAAATATAGTAGCATGCACATCATGTTAGCAGAAAACCATTGGAATGATCAATGATGACGAACACTTTTTGACAGTCACCAAAATAACCAAAAAGAGCATTGGTGAGGGTCAATAAAATATCATCACTAGAAGTTTCACCAAAGAGAGAATTAGTGATGGGCCTTTAACAACCCTCACCAATAGTGTCACTAAAAATGGCTTTGGTGACAAACATTAAAGGACCATCATTATATTCACTTACAACAATGATTTTTAAGGAATGTCACCATATGCGACATTGATGATGAACCTTAAAGGTTTTTCACATGCATGACCCTCACCAATGACCTTTTTTGTTGTAGTGGCTCGAAACCTGTATCCGTCTTACCTACAACGTGGTGAACACTTACCCATGATTGTAAGCTAAAAACCCTTACCCATGACTGTAAGTTCATAAGGTACTTTTGTGTGGTATTTATGTGGTTCAGATGTCTCTTTTGTATGGTATTATTATACAGTTCATATGGCACTATTGTTTGTTATTCTCATACAGTTCACATGGCACAATCCATATGCACAGTTGTATTATCCTATTATAGTATGTATGGCTTTGTGATGGAAGTTTGCATACATACTTGGCATTGATTATTTATACAGTTCGCATGGTATGTCTTCTCTAAGATTTATTGCTTCTATACCAAATACATATGACCTCAATATAAAGTTTGTTTTGGCTTTGTGATGGAAGTTTACATACAATATTGGCATTGATTATTTATACAGTTTGTATGGTATGTATTCTTTGAGAATTATGGCTTCTATACCAAATACATATGACCTCAATATAAAGTTTGTTTTGGCTCTGTGATGGAAGTTTTCATACAGTCTTGGCATCAATTATTTATACAGTTCGTATGGTATTTCTTCTCTGATAATTATGGCTTCTACACCAGACACATATGACCTGAATATAAAGTTTATTTAGCATGGTATCAACTTATATTATGGAATTATTTAATTTATGATTTGGTTGATGGCATCGAAACCTTGTATTTTCTCAATATCACATTCTTTCTAATATATATATGTTGAGATCTTGTTATCATCAACCCTAAAGTGAAACCCTAAGGAGGCTTGGAATCTTAATTCATAAATTCAAATGATAGAGATCTCCTTGACAAGTCTCTTCTATGACTCATATAAAATGATGGTAACTCTAAAGGACATATGAACAATGACCCTGAGGAACCTTATATCAGTAATCTTAGGGTTGGCAGTTGATAATATTCTTGATTTATTATAGTGATCATCAAGAAATTAATAAGTAGTTTATGTCACTATCATCATGATAGTGACATAAACAACTAATCCTATGCATGCAATATGGTCTTTAATGCATTAATCCATATGTACATCAGTGACTTGGCACACCTATATCTCTACATGATGATAATAGAAATGTACTTATCCTTATGACAGTGACCTCGTTGCAATAGGGATCTTGATGTATCAATTTGACACCAATTCCTATATAATGCATGAAAATCGAGATTAACCATTTATTTATTGATGGAAATATGTGCAATACAAGATGATTGTGCAAAAATGTCTATTAATGTAAACAAAACCTATAAATCATCAATTTTATTCCTTTGATATTTCTTCATTTGTGGCACAATTTCCCCCTTCCTGGTGCTCAAATAATCAATCAACCTTTGTTCACTCACAAGCCCTAGTTTTCCCCTTCATGGTGTGTGAGTGGCCTCACTCACCATGGCACAAGTCTCTATATTGAGACTAATCTCGATGCTTCATGGGATGGTGTATCAAATTGTCTCATGTTTTATCCTAATAATCATTGAATATCATAGTATTTCTTTGTGGTTCTATCAAATTTTGGCAATTTATAACGCTTTTAACCTTCCACTATTTGCATGGATCTCTAACTTCAAGTGGTACACTATGTATAGGTTAATTAGTATAGGTTTAATGAAGGTACTTTATTGTCCTCAATCTATATTGATAAGATCTTGCAAACATTTTGTCATAGTTATGGGCTCCTATAGTTTATTCATATTCTCTATTTTCTTACTTTGATCAATATTAAAATTCTCATGCTCATAACACACACATACACATATATGCCAATATTTATCCAACATTAATCATTAAGTTTTATGCATTGAACATATCTCTCATTCAAATTTTAAATTTTATCATTGTGTGTTTTATTCATGAGTTAAAATCTCACATTTCACTTTTTAGCGATGTTTTCATTCATGACTCATTGATATGCATACTAATTTATTCCACATTCTATGATAAATTCCATATTAATAATGAATATGTAAATAATATCCATTTTATATGATAGGTAAACAATATCAAAATAAACTACAATTACTTTCACATAATTAACATGAAACATTAATAGTTATTATAAAAGTAGAAGCATGACATACATCCTTATTTATTCCCCATTATATAATAAATTATCCTTAAATAATATATAAACAGTATCAATTATAAATAACAAGTCAACACTATCATAATAAATAACAATCGCTTTCACAAATAATTTCTAAACAAAATCAATGATCAATAATTAATAATATCTTAGAGTAAATTGATTATTATGCCTTTAAATCCCTCCATACCAATGAAGGCTCTAAATCCTTTGGGAACTAACGGACCATTTAATAAGAAATAATTTTGAATCACCAGTCCTTACCAATGCCTGTTCTTCTTTTAAAATAAATAGTCTTGCTCAAGGCCACCTATTTGGCCCTGATAAATTAGATGGACTTTTTTGTAGTGTATATGTCGATCACTTCTTATGTGGGTCATGTGTCATGGAATTAAGTTGTAAGCACATGAGTCAAAATGAAGTGAACAAATATGTGTGATGGACTATGTAGCAATGAAGAGAGCAATAACACATTAATCGTTATTATTAATGTAAGATTTTTTTAAACAAAACAACATAATATTTTCTCTCTTGATACAAGAGCCCAATCCAGTCTATATATCATGACATAAAAATTGACTCAAGACAAAAGCCCTAGAACACTCAATGGGTGCTTAGACCTAGGAACCAAAAACTTTGAGCATGAAACCCATGCTTTAATAAATAATATTCCTTTTACAATAATTCTTTTTTTTTTATAAGTACATAAGAGATACATCATTCCATGAACCAAATACAATTATGAAGGACAATACTAGTTACAAATTTCAATAGGAACTTCACATGTTACAGACCTTCAATGTCTTCTAGGGCAGGTTGCTCCTCAAATAAACTTGTCTCTCCTTCTTTTGTACTTCACATTTCTTCTTATCCGTAGACTTGCTCTAAAATGAAGGGCATGTGTGATGTCTCTCAAAGGAGGTTGAATGTCAACTTTATATATCCTTCCAAGGGATCTTTAAGCCCAATGTGAGGTCAACTTCAGCTAGCTAGCTTACCTGTTCTTGGGAGCACTATAAATATTTTTCCAAAATACAAAATGATTTTCTTGCTTTCATACAAGTTCCCAAATGGGACTTTACATAATGAAAATGGCCTTTTGACTCAAGGCAATACTATAAGCATGTAATGGATGATTAACATATTGACCAAAGACTCAAGTATGAAACCTAAGCTTTATAAATTTCCTTTTTACAATTTGCTTTCTTCTTTTGATCAATATATAATAATTACATCATGACATTAGACAAATGGCAATTATGAAGACTGAACTAGTTACATTTCCCAATATACATGAGCATGTTGATTCAACTAAGCCATAGGAGAAACACCAATTATGTTTCCATTTTGAGTTTCTCACTCAGTTTGGGACAAATTTTCATTTGACACACGATGACAACAAGAGAACTATGGTTTATGATATATGTTTCATGATGAGATTGTCTAGTCCTCCAAGTGTAGTGAAACAATATCTCGTCAATATGATGGCTCTTCTAGCCTTTCATGCTCACCAAGGAAACCTGAAACACCTCCTACAATTTGGGACCCGATGAAAGCCTACAAACCCTAGGGTATTCACACATGTGAAGATTACAAGATAAATTAAAAGCTTTTGAAATCTTGATGTGTCTTTCAATAGGTCAAATATCCATATTTATATAGCCTTTCCAAGAGTGCTCCATTAGCCCTCTCTAGGCCGAATTTTCCTTGCCTATCTGAGTTGGTCTTGGGATCCTTCTAGACATTTCTAATTTCAAAATATTTTGTATTTCCTTGATACAAATTCCCAAAAGGGTCTTTTACAATATGACAAGGACTCTTGACTCATGACAAATCGTAGGAGCATTCAATGGATGCTTAACCTAATGACAAAGTGACTTGACCATGAAACCCATGCTTTACAAAAATCATTTTCTTTCTTCTTTTGATAGATACATAAGAATTACATCATGACATGAGTTAAATTACAATTATGAGACCAAAACTAGTTACATTCTTCAAAATATCGAAGTATGTGGGTAATTTTTTATGATGGAATATTAAATGTTATCATATTATGTTGATTTCTCAAGTTATCGAGTGAGTTCATTAGTTAGGATGAATAGGTTCTCAAGTTCTCAAGTTTTTAAATATTACTTGAATATTTTAAATGCAAAGAAATTCCTTGTAACTCACTTGTACTACTATAATGTTCTTGTGATTTCATCAAGACATTTCTCAACATCCCTTATGACACTCTCTAACAGTTTCTCTCATTTGATGGAGGTTTACAGGACGTTCAACCAAATAGGTATTTGTCATATCTATCTTTGTAGAGGGACAAAAGTTTAGATAGGATATAATAAACTGACCAAACATCTGCTATGTCATTAGCAGGTGAACATTAACAATTTTTTCTCGCTAAAGGGGGGTTGACATCGAGGTGCCCTTGAGGTACAAACATCTAGTGAAACAATGGGAACCCAAGGATCTTCCTAAAATAAACACTAAATTTTCTATCAATGAAAGGATATACAACATTGCCCCATCGTCATTACATGGTTTGGGGTTATTTTCCATGCATGGCATAAAGGTATGTTACGGAGGATTAACTGAATTGGTGGAGTATGCCAAACCCTGTTACAACTACAATGATTGGGTACGACTAGTAAAATATATCAAAATTATGCAAAGATATGGAGTGGCCCCAAATTATATACAACTAAAAGACAATGATGAAAATAAAGGTGCAACTATGCGTATTGATGGAAGGCCAAAAGCAGCAAGGAATATTGTAGGGTTCATAAATAGTACACAAACCATCACCACAAATAAGCAACCCAATTGCATATTCGAGGGACGTGAAGGAAACCATGTGTTCGTATGTGCCATTAAATCAATAGATACAAGGGAATATTTTCTCATTAATTACAATTTGAATAGAATAAATACAAATATTGCTATTATGGGGGAAATATGTATTCAATTTTACCCAACTTGTAAGAAATGTCTATTGTATGTTATGATTTTCATTTACTACAATATATTGTTAGACATCTTGTAAGTTGAGGAAACATTTTAATATGTCATGGTTAAAATATTGTGTCAGGTTGATCAAGGTCAAAGGGAACCAACCTCATAGTAGGTAAACATCAATGTAGTTGTACGTAAAATAATATAACCATGAGATATATATACAAGTATCATTTTATCCATTATAGAAGAAGTCAAATTGATCTTTTTAGGCATAATATATAACTAAATGAAATATTCACTATGCATATGACCAAATTGAGCAAATGCATTCCTTCATCCTTTTCAAAGTATTGTTTCTATACAATATGGAATATATACTGATCTTGTCATAATGCCTCTTGCAAGAGCCTTCCAAGATGATGAAGTTTTTGTAAATTTAGAACCTTTTATATTGGCCATGATATAACGTGAATTTTCTATATAAATTTAGGCATATGTCAATAGTGGTTTTCTTATTAATATAATGATGATTAATTGTGGATGAATTGAAAATTACACTTTAATCTTATGAGGAAGAGCTTAGTGATGAAGCAATTTTTATGTCTTTCGGTCTAATCCAAGTAATAAAGAAGCTTAAAATAAAAGCAAACAACAAACTTAATTATTTATTTCTAATTGAGCCTAATAAAGATGAGATAAAAGGCAAAATTAAGACCTGGATGCAACAAGTTTGTCGATATGGGGTGAACAACTCATTTAATCATCCCATCTATTTTTTTATGATTTAGTTATCTCATCCTTTATAAATAAAAAAAACTTTATTTTATAGGGTTTTTTGGCGGAGTATGATCCTCACACTACAACTATGGGGGGCGACATTGGTAGAAGCACTGATTCTCCACCTGTGAGTGAGTCATCATTCATTGAGACCGGTACAACCGCTCAACCACCCACAATAAGGTTTACACCCACAAAAAAACATATGTCAAGATCTACACATGATGTTGTGGATGCAGAGGATGATCTAATTGCACAATGTGAAGTGATATTTCCTTGATCTTCCCATGTTACTATCACAAGATCACAAAGAATCATGTTTCCGATAGATGATGATAATGTCCCCATGAAAATAGAGAAACTTTCAGGTATTTAAGAAGTGTTTTAAACATTAAGTACAACCTAAATGAAATTAACATATAATTTTTTATTATTTTAAGGTAATGATAATATCATTTTGCAGGAAATGATGTATTTTATAGGAATTTGTATGACATAAACTTGGAAATATTTGGGTCGGGTATTTGTACAAACTGGAAGTCCCAAAGTTCCAAGTTGAAAGATGAACTTATTAACCAGATAGTTCACCTGTTCGATGAAGGTACCTTCAATAAATATGGAGTTACCTCAAAGGTAGGCCTACATTTAAAATATTTTCGGGACCAATATAGGTCTCATCTAGAAAGGGCCAGGTCACTTGAGTGCCATCCACTAATTCCGGCCATGAAGTGCAGAGCGCTCATGGAAGATGCACATGAGAAGGAATTTTGAAAAGCAGGGAAGACTCCACCCAGACCAGGAAGGTATGATACACTTTTAATAATGTAATTATGACGACATCTAATTAATGTTTTCAATGTTTTAAATATAGGCTCCCATATACTTCCAAAGCCACAATGGCTAGAATAGCCAAACATGGGAAGCATAATCTTGGCTTTGATGGTTACTCGAAACTGACCACAAAAATTGTAAGTATATAAAAAATAATTTGCATCCAAATTATAAATTGCTAACGATGTTAATTTAATATCACAAAAGAAGAAAAAATCATGTTCTAATGCAAAATTGCAGGGGTGAAAATTCAAAGAGGCTCCCATGGAGGAAGACTTAAAACTATCTTTCAAGTATGGATATCAAGACATGGTTGAAGGGAGGACAAGCTTAGCATATTCACAGTCTTCCACCACCCAACATAACACTCAGGAAAATAAAAGCAACGAATAGCATTTATAAATCATTACTTGTGTTAGTGTGAAATTACTTGGAAGGTGTACCAAAAACACTTCACTTAAGTCACTGGTGACAAGTGACCCTAACAAAAATTTGTGGTTGCTTACGCTTCATATCCGCAATACTAAAATGATAAAAACCTGCAATAAAAATATATATGTGATCCAAAATAGAAAAGAACAATATAAATCCAATGTAATAACCCAATATGGAAAGACTTTTAAATGAATAGTAATCTTTATTGATAACACCTGGCAAAGGAGATTTACAAGGATCTACAAATCCCCCTCCATGGGATGGGTCCTTTGATGTCCTTGATGCTTCAGTGATCGATTCTCTCTCTCTATATGTGAAAAACCCAAAACAGTGTGTAGAACTCAAGTGGGAGCTCAAATGCAAGAAGACGGTAGTGGTGAAGATGATAATGATCATGGTGAAGAATGAATGGAAAACCCTCTTATTTATAACAAAGTATTGGTTTGATCTTGAAAATGGAAAATAATAAAATAATATTGACCAAATAAAGATCTAACCATTAGGAATACTTTATTATATTTTTTGGAGAGGGAAAAGATATTTGAAATGGTAAAATGTCTTTATTTAGAAATAATTAACGAATAAAATGATTTATTAATCATTTCACAAGATTAAGAATGGTGTGAAATTGAAATAATTATTAAATAGTGATTTAACAATTATTCCAATAACATGATTAAGGAATATTAAATAAATAGTGATTTATTTAATTATTCTTAGGTGATTTAGTAAAATGTGACAAGGAATACTTATCAAATAATGATTTAATAATTATTCCTAGAGAAAATTAAATAAATAATGATTTATTCCATTATTCTCATAGGGCTTTTTAATTTTAATAAGAAATAATCTAATAAAAATTATTTACTATATTATTTCCTATGGTGAAAGTGATTTTACTATGGTAAAATTAATCCTACATGGTGTATTTCGATCTGCCTAGTTAGAAATGGCCAAGTGATCATTTTTTGGTGATAACATATTACCCCCCAACGTATGGGTGTTAGGACAAAATTGTATTACTGAAATACGTTGTATGTTAATTTCCATGAGACACCAAAATCTAGTGAGAGAGAGAGAGAGATACAAGTGAATGACGGACAAAAATGGAGGGGGTGAGACCTACTAAATTGATACAAGTATCCTTTTATGTTGGAGTACATTATCTCAAACAAGGTGGGGGAAGCATACTATACCCACCGAGATAACTGAGTAAAAAGAATAATGGTGTGCCCAACAATCTGGGACTGAGCTACAAAGTACATAATGTGCTAGCATCAATGGGTCAGAAAATAATTCAATGAATCCCATATACATAATGTGCCCAGAAAGACATAGGACAGGCCTGAATACAATAACATCTGACAACATTAGACATAATGCCCCTCTAGATGACATGGTGAGGGGGGATCACAACCAAAGAAGCCATGTTGAATAGGAAAGGGCTTTCTAGATCTGAATGGATCATTTGAAGGACACATGCATTTTCTAGGCACTACAAGTGGCTGAAACCAAACCCATCACATCTACGGAATCACATATGATGCTAGATCAACATCTACGAACATCTGGGCATGTGAGAGATACCTGAAGCGACACCCCCTTATGAGGTCTGGAACATCTCACACACACCTGGGAATCACTGGTACAATCATCTGAATCATCGGACCATCAAGTGTACGATTATCAATCGTGTGATAATGAGTTGGAGTCGAGCACGTGAGAAATAACCAAGTCAAAGGGAAATGATGATTCCCTTTGCTTGATCTGAGGCACCGAACAAAGATGAAGGCTAGAACCAAGGTACACCACCTTATAGACCACACTTCTAGAATAAATATGCTGAAGTCGACAAAAGAGGGCCCACCAGGGTTAGGCGATGAGGATTCCTTAACTAAGGCATGACGGATAATAGTAGAGTGACTGATGGACTGACACCAGGGATGATGATGGAAGGAAACAAGATGAGCAGTGGGCTGATGACTTCCCTTGTCAAATCATGATATGCATGGTTGACGTGGTAGCCCACTGATTCAATTCCTGAGGGGATGGTCAATTACTCATACGAAGGCTTTTCAAAGATAGAGCAGTGTAGTTGGAGGCCAAATATGAGCATGATGGAATGGATACGACACAAATATGTATGGAACATTGTAACTTTACTCAAGGGGACTCGAAATAGACTCCATAGATGCAAGGGTGACTCATCTTTGATGCTCTAAACAAACGTGACTTAATGATGCCGCCACATGGGGGAGGCCCGAAGTGGACCATCAAAACATGAGTAAATAATGGTTACTCATGATGAAAACCGACACGTGATTCAACTAGTGCATGAGTAAAGTGGTACCAGACTATAGGTTGCTCAAATGAAGAAATTTGATTTTAATAGGTAGCAAAGTGAGACCTCATGGAAAAAATGGCTTCATGGTGAAGTGTCACATTACCAAAATCAAAGGAAGACCCATTAAAGAATTGGTGATAGCTTTCCAATGGTGTTGACAGTTCGCCAAACTAATCTACAGTTTGGTCACAATGGGTGATGGAAAGACTAGGTTTTTTCCTACAAAAGGGCTTCTTACCCCTAAATCTAATTCATTTGCATAGTGAGCCATTGGAGAATTTGGAGAGGAGGAGAAGGCCCTAAATCTTGAGGAGATCGTATCAGGCAGTTCGAATGTTAGAATTTAGATATTCAAGTTGGAGGTAGGTGGCCTAACCTTAATCATCAATTTTGGTGGATTGGATTTTCAGATTAGGGTTTCAGCTCACTTGAGGAAACCCCTGCTCCTCCTCATGGTCAAAGCTCACTTTTTGGGCCCTGATTTGCATTTTGGAATGCAAAAATTGGGCCAATAAATGAGTCTAGTGTAGTTTTGAGGGCAAAAACAACGCTCTAAATTGAGAGGAACAACACGATAGGGGGTCTCTGTTAAGTTGAAGCTTTGAACCAATGATGTATGCCTTTGACTCTAAACTAAGAAAACATAATGGTAGATTGCATGTATGGTAGAGCTAAAGGTGTCGTGGTGAGAACGAGAGTTGGAAACTCTTCATTCTGAGATTTAGGGGAACCAAGTAGTTAGAGGGGTTTTTTCATGGTATCGGGTGTTGATGTTCTTGGAGAACCCATTGATGAGGGCTTGTGAGCCTCTGCGGTCAAGGATTATGAGTTATTAGGACCCAGATCAAGAGGCATTTGTAGTATAGGGGCACAGGATCGAGATCAAGATCTAGGACATATATATTTTGACAAGATTTCCCCCCTTGGGTTGGTGGGGGAGATACATCTAGCATTGCCTCGTGGGAGGCATATAGGAGTGTTTTTGGGTCATCATTCAAAGGGCACAACCATCCAAATAAATAATTTTGAGAGGCTTGAGACGTGATCTACAACCACAAAAATGTTGTGGATCATGGGTAGTCACGTGTTTCATCACATCATTGGGGAGAGGATGATGCTTCTGGAGAGTGTATTGGTAGGGGCCTACTATGGGTGGGCCCAAATGATGTTGTATTCGTTGAAACAATAGTTGACACTATGCAGGCCAGGGACCAATGGTAACTATTCATTTGGGATAGTTTTATGCTCATTATTTTTTGAGAATATCCTCACCATCCAACCACATGTAAAGATCTGTGGTGGGGGCCCACAAGATCCTAAGATGCACCGCCGAGGGCAGCTACTATGATGAGGTGGAGGAGGGGGAGTTGGACAGGTGTTCCGACCTAAGGTTTTTTCATAATGGAACCATATGCCATTTTACATAGATGACTATTTGTATAGTGGAATGAACTATCAGCGAGATCTTTACTTACCACTTCTATCGGGATGAGCATGGGGTACCGATTTCTAAACTTTGTGGTATGCATATATAGCACCGATGAAGCCGACAAGATATACAGGATGAGCCGTAGCACCTACGGCTGCAGATTAGGGTGGTTTGACATCACAACAGAGATCAGGTAGTAATTCTTTACTAGAGGATCTTCGTCGTAGGTTATACGTGCTACTAACCGAGGTGACAAAGCAGGGGTGGAATGAGTTAGAAGATCAGTATACAGATGAGTTCAATGGTCCTCTATCAGAGTGGTGAGGTATCACGAGGCACATTGTTATGGCCAGTTAGGCAGTGCAAGACTTACGGGATGGTGGGATGGAGCCATTGGTTTGGGAGCCTCCAGAAGATAGTGATTATGAATAGGGACATGTGGTGCCCCATTTTTGTTTTGTTATAGCATGTGAATGAGCATGTCGTATGTATATAGAGTAGTGGAATCCAAACACTATATGTTGAATATTATGATACATACTATGGTTATGCATATTTTGTGACAATTGTGGTTTGCCATTTATTTATGTTATGGATGTCTTCTTGTATATGCACGTGATAAATGCCAATCTAAAATGTTATTTGCAATGGTATCTACATAGTGATTTTGGGCTCTAGGAACATGCTGAATGTAATGGATTCAAATTCACGTGACAAAATCTTAACTCATAGATATTTTCTAAATAAGACAGGATTAGCACGTGATAAACGCCATTCAATTTCATGACAAGTAGCAAGGAATCAAGACAAACATGAAGGTTAAGAATGTGACGATCAAGGGAATCGGCTAACAAACCTATTGTAGCATCATATTCAGTCTGGTTGTTGGTGGAAAATCCAATGCAGACATCATTGGAGTGGACTAACAAATGAAAGGGAGTAAAAATGGCACAAGATGTCAAAGCTAGATTCATAGAGAAGTGACTCGCACCATCAATGTAACCCATGTGAGGTGTGGATGGTGGATCCATCTAAAATATGCAAGAAGACAATGAATGGGTGAGATAATGATTAAGGATAGTTCCAACGCCACGATGATGAATATCATCACCAATGAGGAGGTAGTCAGGGCCTTGATGTTGAATACGCCGTTGATCATCACAAGGAAGGTGGGGGGAGAATTTTTGGTTTCACGAATTTATCATGGGTTTGTTGCGGAAGGAAGTACGGATGATGGTGCATATCATCCCAAGGGTAATCAGGGGTGGTCATGGCTTCCATGATGTCTTCATCAGAATGAAGATGGGTGGACGGGAGGAAGAGGAGATACCTTAGGCATCTTCATGAGACACAAGGTTCACATGTGCATTGTCAATGCTAGGAGACAGATGGATAATAGATGTGACATCTACCGATTTTGAGACCGAATTGTTAATCGAAGAAGGTTCAATAGAATCACAATATGAGACATCAAGAGAGTCCCAATAGATCAATCCCATGGATGACGATAGGTAGAGAAAATGGGTTGTACTATCTATCATCTCGACATTAGGAGGAGGGATAACGATAGTTGGTTTAGAAACCTCACATTCTGGCATAGGAGTGGGACCAAAACCCACAGGTATAGGAGAGGTGGAATCACTACGAGTGACATCTAACTCGCGGAGCACTTGAAGTGTATCATGAAATTATTTGAGATAGGGATAATGATGAGAATAATTGCCATAGTTATCACACAAAGCATAAGGATGATTCGTGTATAAGGATCTATTCTTCTTAGCTGACTTGGGTAAGGTGACATGGACCTCAGGAATGTTAGAATCGCAAAAGGCATCAAATACCACATTCTTTATATGCAAGAGTTCAATACAATTATTGGTGGCATGACCAACAACATCACACAAAGAACATGGAGGAGTAGGCTTTGGCAACTTAGGAAGAGCTGGAGTTGGTTGGGGTACCTCATCTTTGGTTCCCTTTTTCTGGGCTTTACCCCGCTCACGAAATGCTTTGGCAACAAGAGTGGGTTCCTGTTGAGGTTTTTGAGGAACTGAAGCAAAGGAAGAGGTAGTAATGACAGGTTAAACAGTGGTCAAATTTGGATCAATGTACTAGACTAGGATCCCCAAGGTAATGTTAGATAAACTCAACATAGCCATGACAGGTGTAGAATAAACTCCAGGGAGTGGAAATAAGAATAACATTTGACTATAAGGGTAATGACCTGGGGGGACTGCTCTGAGATGGTTAAGACCTAGGGGAATGGTTTTGGGCTGAAAAGGACTAGGAGAGATACCAGCATAAGGAAAAGGACTTTGAGGAGTAATACTTGAAGGCTGGGTTGAGTTGGGAAAAACAAGTTGTGGAGGTTATAGATACTGTGAAGGCATAGCAGACCACTTGTGGGCGGCCCATAATGCTTGGAGCATGCAAACACTAGACGGGCTAGGCTCAAAAGGTGTAGGTGGTGGACCATAATAAGCACCAACCAAGGTGGAATCTTTGTATACCCCATGAGAGATATTGGTGAGGGATGAGACAGTCTTATTTCCAGTCATCGATGCGATAATGGACTGAGGTGAAGTCTAAGACTTAGGATAATAGTACGTCAGTTTATTGATAGTGACGATCTTTCCATTATGAGGGAAGCATATCTTCTGGAAAACAACAGATGCGAAAAATGACATGGAATAAGTGTAACTATGACCCAAGAGGATGTTATAATGTAATGGGGCATCAATGACCTCAATATAAATAGAGACAGTCTTGCCAGTAACAGTCATAGGACAGTTGCGATATAAGACAAGAGGCTAAGAGGGATGACCATCCCAAGAATGGAGGGTGATGGTGGAAGGGAATAGGTCAGTTGAATCAAGTTTCTTCCAAACACTATATTCCATCACACAGGTGTAGGCACCTTCATCTATGATACACCATTGAGCAATGGTGTTTTTTTTATGGAGACTAGTATTTGAAATGCAACGGATGAAGGGATGGATGACGTTCCAATTTGTCAACACAAAAGACAATCATACGATCATCACAAGGATACAAAACACCCAAAGCAGAGAGTAGAGTTTTTCATTGGGATGAGCACATCTAGAGGAATTACAACATTGACATGGCAGCAGGCGACTACGCCAAGTCATCTACAATGCTATAGGTATGGGTGGCTTTAGTAGAAGAAACTTTTTTACGTAATGGAACTTTAGGGATCTTGGGGATAACCTCTACCTTAGGCAAAGGGATATGTAAGGTTCCATTTGATGACGAGAGAGGCTAGATGGGAAATTGAGGTTGGGACTCAGTCACTGGCTTAGTAGGTGGCTTTTCGTATTAGCACGATCGAGTTTGAAGGTTGACTTGTTCGGTGTTAAATACATCGAAATTCATCATAAAAATTTGATATTTGTTGTGACCAAATGGTGGGGTGGGGAAGTTGCATGACCTTGTGTAGGTTGAGCAGCAAGATATCCTTGGTGAGGAAAAGGATTGGTAAGAACAACCGGTTGAGATGAAGTAGGAGGAGGAGGAGGAGCTATGGATTGTTGTCTCTAGAGGCAGCTTCTTTAGATTCACATGCTTGACGTATCTAAGGTAAAAGGGAAAAATCATGAGGGTAATGCCCATATACATTGCAATAGTCACATAGTTTGTTCATATGAAGAGCCTTGTTTTTCTTGGGTTATCTGCCCTATTTCCAGGTTGCGAGATTAGGCTGGTTTCCCTGAGGTTCATTAGGTGGTGGACCCTAATTACCTTGATGCCCTTGATATTGTTGGTTCTGGTTACCTATCCCCTTGTTCCATATATTGGGGTTGGGAGGATTGGTTGTGCTTTGTTGCGCATACACTTGACCTTGTGGAGGAGGTTGTTGTTGTGGCAGATGTGGATGAGGCATGGGGGACTGGCGCACTGATGCTAGTAGAACTAAAGCATTAGGTGGTGCATATGGATAGTAAGGAGATGGGGTAACTTTAGGATAGATAGGTGGAGAAACAGTTGGCCCTGGCATCTACTGATGTGGATGGGGATATGCATATGACGTGATGGGACCTGGATACAAGCTTTCATGTGAAATATTGGGGAAGGGATCAGTGTAAGAGGAACTGGTCCCCCTGGGGTTGACCATAACTCATTGGAGGTGGAGCATATGGTTGAAGTTGAGGGTGTGAAATAGATCCAATGATACTATTAGTGGCATGAGATTTTTCCATTGCATTAGCAGTGTAGGCGGAAGAAGATCAGGAATGACAGTATAAACATAACCTGACTGGGCATAGATCAGGTCAAATTTCAAGGCTACTTGGAGCACATCTTCCTCAGATTGGGGGAAGTGTGAAGCAAAATATTTAGGAATGTGAAGCAAAATATTTAGGAATGGGGGCCAAAACCAATCTAAGGAATGAATCCATATATACATGGTCTTCGAATTCAGGAGCTTTACATATGCTCCTCCTTCTATTCCATTCTTGAACATGGTCAGATAGGCAAGTGGCAGAAGTTTGATGGAAAGAAGTCAATAGTTCGGTACCAGTGTTATAACAGAGAGGTAACTGTAAATAGGCGAGAAATTATTTGGTAAGAGTCATGAAAGTTGTTTAAGTGGATTTGGGTGATCGGCATAACACTTAGCACCAATTCCAGTACGAGTGCGTTAGAAAAGGCTAAGACGAATGGAATCTTCAGCGATAGAATTGGATGAACACCACATATGGAATGAGCGAACATGATTGGTGGGATCCTCTCCAGGATTACATTCGAACTTGGGGATGTTAGATGGAATCTTAGTAGAAATAGCTAGCTAATTGGTGTCACAGAGAAGAGGGTCGTTGATGAGCTGGTTGAAATCAGGGAGACAAACTAGCCCTAAAAGAAAGCAATGGAATGACCATACTAGTGGAGGTTCCTCTCATGGGGTTACCTTGATTAGTACTTTGGTTACCACCTTGTTTTCTCGCACCTGCGTTGGTGCCTAACATGGTGACGGTACGAGTTTGAAAAGACGCAGAATCAAAGGAAGAACTGGATTGGTAGAACCAAAGTTAGAATGAGGACTCGATGGAGGACTAGGAGGATGAACTCTAACTCAACGGGAATGAGTAATATGTCCTAATGGAAACTGAGGGCGAAGGCCTCGAATTCTCCATGACAAATGCCTAGGGGGTGCAATGATGACTCTAAGGACTAAAGGGTGATTATAGGAGAAAAAGAGCAACAAATAACAAGAAAATGCTTAGTGTAGTGGTGTCAAGTGAAAACTAACTATATTGATGATGTTACTCTAATATAAGAAAGAACATCCTATCAAAAAAATACCTCTAGCCTATAGGTGGTCTAAATCCTCAAAAAATCCTAGATCTACTATTTCAGATGGCCTTCCAAAGAATTTCTTACTTGACAGAATCTCATTCCCGCAAGCAAATTTGTTCGAAGAAAGTAGGGTAGAGAACCAATTGCTTCCCATAGCCAGTCCTATAGGGTATTTTCCTAAGATTGGTCACTATGGTTACCTTCGTCCCACAGGGGTGGTCGAGTCTTGATCTTCTTGGTGATCAACCGCCACACGAGATTCCCTGCCATGGGTTGGGTATCCCTGAGGAGAACCTCTCACACGATGACCTAGCCTAAATCCCTCTAAATTAGGGTTCTGACGCACTTTAGCTTTGGATCGTGGGATGGTGAAGGATTTTAAGATCCCTAATATTTCAACTTCTATGTCTTAATGTAAGTGATCAATGGGTGTTATTGGAAACCTATCACATTGATCCTACACTTAAATTACATAGATTATTTGGCCTTGGTGCCTAAGTGGGCTTAATATGTGTGCGTTGAATTATTAAGGTGTAGTGTTTCAAGTCTTGGCGTGGTGGTGTTAACCAAGCTCACATTCTCTAAGGGTGTGATTTTGTGAAAATGATGTGTCAAGTGGATGAGTTAATTGAGAATTTTTTATTATGCCATGTGCTACTGAAAATAAAGTGTTGAAATACTATAAATAATGTTGAAAAGGATAGAAAAATAAACAACCAATCAAGAACATGAAACCCCACCCAAAAAAGGCTATCAATAAGCTAAGAAAGAGAAGGCAAAAAAGCTACTCAAAAACACATAAAGTCCTAAAATACCTAATGTCAAAGGGACTGGGATCTAGAGGCATTAATCTGTTGTAAATGGTACAAACACACAGCAAAAATCAAAGGTGACAAATGTTGTAAAGGATAGGTATGAAGCTCCAAAACCTAGGATGCTCAAGGGGGTCGTAAGGGGGAAAGGAAAAACCCAAACTCTAAAGGGAGAAAAGGTGAAATGAACCTATCCAAAAGTGTTGTAAAGTAACGAATCAAACTTTGAAAATCAGTGGCTAAAAATGTTGAAACAATAGACTCCTCACCCAGCCAATATCTTCCTAAAAATGTGGAGGCGTACTCTAAACCCTAGAGGGATTTTTCCTTCCTCAAAGAGAAAAACTAACAGAATCTAGGCCTAGGGGAGACTGAAACAAAGATAAGAAACCCTTCCTAGTCCACACACAACACTTTCAACAAGTCTGAAAAAATTCTAAAAAATTATCAGAAAAAACCCAAAACACAAGCACTAACCTGAAAATAGTGGAAAACACATATATCTAGCCAAAAAGTACACTCTGCAAATCCCCCTCCGTGGGACGGGTACTTTGATGTCCTTAATGATTCATTAATCAATTCTCTCTCTCAATATGTGAAAAACCCAAAACAATGTGTAGAACTCAAGTGGGAGCTCAAATGTAAGAAGACGAGAGTGGTGACAATGATAATGATCATGGTGAAGAATGAATGGAAAAACCTCTTATTTATAACAAAGTATTGGGTTCATCTTGAAAATGGAAAATAATAAAATAATATTGACCAAATCAAGATCTAATCCTTAGGAACACTTTATTATATTTTGTGGTGAGGGAAAAGATATTCAAAATGGTCAAATATATTTATTTAGAAATAATTAACAAATTAAATGATTTATTAATTATTTCACGCGGATTAAGAATGGTGTGAAATTGAAATAATTATTAAATAGTGATTTAACAATTATTCCAATAATAGAATTAAGGAATAATAAATAAATAGTGATTTATTTAATTATTCCTAGGTGATTTAGTCAAATGTGACAAGGAATAATTATCAAATAATGATTTAATAATTATTCCTAGAGAAAATTAAATAAATAATGATTTATTCCATTATTCTCATGGGGTTTTTTAATTTTAATCATAAATAATCTAACAACAATGGTTTACTAAATTATTTACCATTGTAAAAGTTATTTTACTATGGTAAAATTAATCCTACATGGTGTATTTCGATCCTCCTACTTAGAAATGGCTAGGTGATCATTTTTTGTGATAACAACTTGTACTATCTATTGTTTATTATTTTTTGCCATAAAGTAATGTGCTTGATCGTAAAAATAAGCAAGCAATGTAGATACAACACATGAGCCTATTCATAGCGGAGTGCTTGATCTTGAGACGAATGTTTAGCTCGGTATTGAAGGTATTTAATGTGTTATCAAAAAATTGCAGTATGGAATAAAATTAAAAATATTTAAATTCAAATGGTGTATTAATTATAACCTTTCTTGTATCTACACCAGAGCATGTACAGGATGTGGCCAAAGAAGAGGAGGAACATATGGCCACATCCGAAAGTATTTTGCTTCCCTCCACTACCGAAGTAGGTAGAAAACACTCTACTACTATTTTTATTAATAAAACATTTGTAATAATAATAACTATAAACATGAATTTGACATATTATCTAGGTGACCCCAGAAATAGAATTGGCCTTGAAAATGTTCAAAAATCAAAGTCATCATATTGAAGTGAAACTAGGACCACATCATAGTGCTCGTCATCTTGATTCCAATGGTGTGAACGTCACTCAAATCCGAGTTCTTATGATCAAGTTATAGTCGGTCAACATTTTGGTCAAACTAGGCCAAGTGGCAGTCACTAACAAGGAAACAATTTGGAAGAGTCCCAGTGCATGGAATGAGGCCACCAGAATGGGTGAATTTGTCACCTCCTTAATTTGTGTAGTAACCCTTAAAATCTGGTGAATGGTTTTTAACTAAATAGTTTAATTTTTTTATTTTTTTTTTAGGGAGGAGCCACCAACCCCACCACCCCCCCAATAGAATTCACACACACATATAATGTAACACAGTGGGCGAGCCACCCACCGGCAAACCCACCTCCACCCGAAAATTGTCAACGTATTATATGTATTATGGGGCGATAGCGTTCAAACCCACCTGACCCACCTGGGTCGACCCGCCAATCGGGCAAACCCACATTATATTTAAACCATAACAATAAAAAAAATGTGCAACATTCAATACAAATCCAAGCCATGATTGAGGTGCGTCAGGTTTTGAATTCAGTCCACCCCCAAAAAACCTACAAAAATTTGCCAACAAACCAACGTCTCAGGTGTGTGAACTCTACCAATTCCATGCTATATAACCACACTCGTATGCAATTCAGCACAACCGGCGGAGAGCCGAGCAGGTCGGGCCAACAAAACCCTAAGTGGACCAAAGGGGCGAATCCTTGAACGAGGATTATGTGTTCATGCTGAGAAGATTCCCTTAGGGTCCAGAAGTGCCATTGTCAGAACATGACAAGTTTATAGTCATTTTTGTATGATTTCTCACCAAGAATCCAGCCGTGCAATCTGTTTCTCTAGCCAGGGTCTCCATTTTCAGGCCATCGCCAAAAGTTAAGGTATAAGTGTCATTTACGTAAATTTGATTGCAATTCATTTCTTTGTTGCCATTTAATGAAATAAGTCCTCCCCGCTTTGAGCACGACCCAGAGATGTAGCCCACATTGGGTGAACTTCATAATCAAATCATTTGTATGCCTTTGATATCATGGTTTCTTTATAATTTCCACTTCTTTTCATGTGTTTAAGTTACTTGGTTAACATGCTCTTTTATATGCAATTATGTATGCAACCTTGAAGTTAAAAGAATTGGATCAAGTTTGGTATTAGAGTAGGTCTTCTTGATGCGAGTTGCATGAGTTAATGCTAACCGGGAACAAGCTCCAAAGAGGAGAAGGAAAACTTAAATCCTTTGATCTCGAAGTGGGGCATGCACCACAAAGACAAAACATGGCAGATGAGGAAGATCGAATAGAGGAAGATCGAAATTATCGCAAGACCTTATTCACCATGGAAGATAAATTTGACAAGCTATTTGCAGAAATGAGAAGACAATTAAGCCTAAGAATAAAGAATCAGATGACCATGCATCGGTAAATAATGAAGGTTGAAAAGGAGAGTCTCTTGAACCACCCTCTCCATCCTCTAGTGGCAATTCGTCGTCTTCTTCTTCTCATCACTCTAACAGGCATCATAGGAGTACATCTAAGAAGCCATTTTTTAAGCTAGATGTAAAGTTTGATTTGCCCACATATAATGGAGAATGTAATGTAGAGAAAATAAACAATTGGATTAGATACATCGAGGTTTATTTCTAGATTTAGCAGATCGAGGAAGATTTGGCAAATATCCAATTAGCATCTCTTCAGTTGAGTGGCACCACTCTATTGAAAATAGCAACAAGAAATGATAAAAATAGAATCCAGAATATTCCAATTTTAATTTTTCATTGAATTAAAATTCGAATTTAGTCTCACCAGCTACTTGGAAATAATTAATTAATTCATTATGGATTAATTAGTTGGAGAAATTCAAGTTAGAAGTCTTTCTGAGGTCATGCAATAGTTATCCCTTAAATTAGGATATTATCCCTTAATTGAGATAAGATTGAGTTATATTTGAGTTGTAATTAGTTAACTCAGTTTACTGAGTTAAGTCCAGTTAAATTAGTTCCAAACTGTTTGAGGAACTAATTGTGAGTTATCAGTCAGTTGATGCATGCATGCACTCAACAAGTGTACTCCAGATAACTGAAGATTCCCTCATCAGAAACTCATGCATGTCTATTCTGAGAAAGACCCAATTGAGCTTAAAGTCAAGGATAGTGTACTATCAGTTGCATGTTTTCTCCTATAAAGGAAACTCATGCATGCAGAAGGACTAAGGTTCCTTGAGGATTACACAATTTTATAGGGCGTGAGATCACTGTGAGTGATTAGTGTTCCACTTGGTAACAGGAGGATCACCCAAGAGAAATTGCGCAAGGAAATATGAGGCTTGGAGGGCAGAGGAGAAGGTTTGTGAGAAGCCTTGATTACCTGTGAGTATCTAGGAGGATTGTACTAAGAGATGGCTAGTTGTGAGAGCTAAGGCTTTGTATAATTCCTATGTATTTCCTCCTTGTATGATAATATAGATAGTGGGGTTTTTAGCTGAGGCTTTCCCCAAAGTATTTTCATGTGTATTGTGTTGATTCTTCTTCTTTTGGTTATATGTGTTTAGCTCTATCTTGCTCGATATTTAAGCTTCCGCAAATTGATAGTAGAAGTAGGTTATAGTATTTTTCTTCAATCTATATTGCATTATCGGGTTAACCTACATACAGATTTTCTACATGGTAGTACAGAGATAGATCTGTAGAGAAATTTCTACACACTCTCGTCTGGTGGGAGAGCAAGTTGCAGAAAGGTAGCAAAAACTTAGGTAATCTCCTTTCTTCTTGGTCCAATTTTATTTCTACATTAAAAGATCAATTTTATCCATTGGGTTATCGCCAAAAGGCTTTAATGGAATAGCAACATTTAAGACAAGGAAAGGGTCAAAATGTACAAATATTCAGAGAATATTATAGAAAACAAGCATTGAATTTGGGCATTTCTCTTGATTCAACCAAAAATATAACAAAGTATATCGGTGCTTTACATAGTTACATCAGGTATTCTTTGTTATTATTTGATCCTACTACTATTGATGCCTCTAATGTGAAGGCCATTCAACTTGAAAGCAGGGGAAATAATGATAAAGAAGAGAAAGAAATCATCTTTCAAACCTCATAAAGGCAAGTTCAAAGGGAAAGGAAAGGGAAAGGGCAAGAAGGCATCTACAACTAAGGAGGAAGAAGAAAAGGCATCTTGCACACATTTCAAGAAGGAAGGCCATGATGATGAACACTGTGGGAAGTTGCATCCGGAGTTGAATCCAAAGAGAGTTGGTGGGAAGAACAAAAAAAAAACGGTATCAACCGCATTGTAGGACCTTGGATTCGATTCTGGTGATGAGACACTGATCACAACAATGGGTACACAAGGTACTCTTTCTCTTCATGCTAATGAAAATTCTAAATCGCATGCAAGTACAAGTTCTTCAAATGAGTCTCTTGTTTGTGAATGAAATAGAATTGAATCATTCCACATTAGAGTCATAATGAAACATACTAAATTGGAAACCTTGTTTGATCCAGGCTCACAAGAAAAATTGACTTCAAAATCCTTGGTTAAAAATTTAGGATTAGAGACCAAGCCTCATCCGAAGCCCTACCCTCTTGGTTGGGTGTGTGATAAAGAAAAATTGCATGTAACCAAGCAGCATAGAACTAGATTGGTCATTGCATCCAAACTAGTAGATGAGGTCGATCTTGATGCTATACCCTTGGATATCCATGGTATTGTATAAGGGAGTTTGTATTTCTATGATAGGAAAGAAATTTTCTTTCGCCATGAAAACAAGTATCATATCATGCAAGATGAGGTGGAATACATTGTTAGAGCTCATGACACCAAAATCAGTGTCAGTCTTGTAAGTGCATTTCATATGAAGAGATTGATTGATTCCCGCAAAGGATGCATGCTCATGGTTGTGAGAGGAAAATATGCTGAGACATCTAAATCTTTCCAAGGTTGTGATCCCACTTATAAAAGGAATTATATGAAATTATTTCTAACTATGATGGGATTTTTAAGGAACCAAGTGGGTTGCCTCCAAAGCGAGAGATCCAACTTGAGATTCACCTTCAGCAGGATGCTCCTTTACCCAACATTGGTATGTACAAGTTGTCAACCATTGAAATGGAGGAGATAAAGAAGAAGGTACAGGAATTGCTGAACCAAGGGGTCATAATGGTAATTTCTTCTCTATTCAGTTCACCTATCATGTTGATGCCAAAGAAGGATGGCACATGGAGGATGTGCATAGACTACAGAGCACTCAAAAAAATAATAGTTAAGAATTGGTACCATCTCCCCCCCATTGATGATTTGTTAGATCAATTTAAAAATGCTATCTATTTCACAAAATTGGACTTGTGCAATGGATATCATCAGGTCAAGATTGCATAACAAGATGTATGGAAGAGTGCATTCAAGATGAAACAAGGGTTGTTTGAATGGATGGTGATGCCATTCAGACTATGCAATGCTCCAACCACATTCATGAGGGTGATGAATGCTATTTTTGGGCATTTTCTTGATGATTTTGTACTTGTGTATCTTATGACATTCTTTTTTTCAATAGGAGATGGGAAGATGATGTGAGTCATGTTAAAAAAGTGCTTGATGTTTTGTAAAAAGAAAAATTGTATGTCAAAATGTCTAAGTGTGAATTTTGTAAGATCTCTTTGGTTTAATAGGTTCATATTTTCAAAGGTGGACGATTGAAAATAGATCCTTATAAAATTGATGTGATTGTAAAGTGTCCTAAACCCACCAATGTTACACATGTTCTTAGCTTTTTGGGTGCAGTACAATACTAGAGAAGGTTCATTTCCAACTTCTACTTCATTGCACTCACCTTACATGCATTGATGAGTGTAAAGCAAACCTTTTAGTGGGGAGGAAAGAAACAAAAATAATTTGATACAATGAAAGAGACGATCAATACCACACCAGTTTTGGCCTTACTTGACCTCTAGCAATATTTTGAGATTGAGACAGATACCAGTCGATATGCCATGGGAGAAGTATTGATGCAGTAGAGGAAACATGTATGTTACCATTTAGAGACATTCTACCAAGCTGTTGTGAATTATCCCACATATGATAAGGAGTTGTATGCCTTGGTTCAAATCATGAAGAAGTGGAAGCACTATTTGATCGGCAAGGAGACGATCATTCACGCATATCACCAGCCCTTGCAGTACCTCGAGTCATAGACCAAGTTTCAACAAGCATGTCATTTTAGATGGATGTGATTCCTCTAGCAGTTTCACTTAGTAATAAAATACAAGATGTGCTCTACCAACAAAGTAGAAGATATGTTTTCTCACCCTCCTATTTCTGCATCTATAGTTTTTCAAAATGCCTCTTTATATTTTGGAAGTTATGCTGAATAGTTAATGATGAATATTTTAAGGATATTTATGCAAAGTTGACTCATGGATTGCAGGTGGACAATTATAATTTGTAGGGAAAATTGTTGTACCGCCTTGGGAAACTTTGTATCCCCACCAATGAGAGAATACATGTAATTAGAGAGGCACATACCTCTCTTGTGTCAGGTAATTTTGGTGTAGGGAAAACATTGTCTCATTTGTAGAGGTTGTGTTATTGGCCTCAAATTGAAAAATGTTGTGACTCGATATATAAACGGATGTGTGTTGTGTTTAGTTAGCAAGCCCACTAATATAAAACTGGGGCTATATACACCACTCCTTGTTCTAAGTTGTCCATGGGAAATTGTGTCAATGGATTTTTTAGGCAATTTTCCTTTGTCTAGGAGAGGTCATGAATATTTGTATATCGTTGTGGATCGATTTAGAAAAATGTGTTTATTAATGCATTGTAGAAAGAAGGTCACTATAGAGAATATTTCTCATCTCTTATTCCAATTTGTATGGGTCCACTTTGGGCTACCCACATCCATTGTATATGATCGAGACTGTCAATTTCTTGGAGATTTTTGGACGATTTTGTGGGGAATGATGAACACCAAGTTGAAGAGGAGCACGACATTTCATCTGCATACCGATGGAAAAGCAAAGGTTTTCAACCGCACAATGATACACTTACTCTGAGGCTATTTTGGCAAGCATCCCAAGTTGTGGGATGAGAAACTTCCCTGCGTACAACATGCATACAACTGGGCAGTACATTCATCCACTCAGAGCCCATCGTTCGAGACATGATCTGTATATTTTACAAAGGATCCCTTAGACATGGTATTTTGGAGAGATGAATATTCCATTGGGAAAGATGACAAGGAAAACATGTGGAAGTTGAGAGGATTCACCAGGAAGTGTAGGAGCGGTTGGAGAAATGTCAAGCTAAATACAAATCCATTCAGAAAATTCAGAGGATTCACCAGGAAGTGTAGGAGCAGTTGGAGAAAAGTCAAGCTAATTACAAATCCCGACATGACAAGCACTGATTCAATCACCAATTCCACGTTGGAGACAATGTGTGGCTCCACATCAGCAAAGATAGAATGAAAGGTAAAGGAATGAAGTTGATACCAATCCGATATGGCCCATTCACCATATTAAAGAATATTGGCAACTATGCTCTTCACCTCGATTTGCTAGCATACATGTAGATGCACTCAGTGGTGAACGTTGAAAACTTGAAGCTTTATGAGCCTTCGTTAATCATGGACACTGAAGGGGTTGGACAGGGTCCTACAATATATGATTTTGCACCCAAATACTTGGATAAGCTACTAGAGGAAGTCATTCTTGACAGGAATACCAGGACTTCACAATGGGGAGTGTGGAGTACCTTTGTATTGGTTTCAAGGGAATGCATCCAAGTAAGGCCCGATGGATTGATGAGAAGAGAGTGAGGGAGAAGTTCCCTCACTTTCAAATTGATTGATAAATCTTTTGGTGGTCCAAAATATCATTAGTGGGGAAGAATGATCCAAGTGGCTCGAGATATAGAGTGGCCTTGAAAAATCTCAAAAACAAAAGTCATCGGATTGAAGTGAAACTAGGACCATACAATAGTACTTGTTGTCCCAAGTCCAACTGTGTGAATGACACTGAAATCTAAGTTTGTATGCTCAAGTTATAGGCAGTCAAAGTTCTAGTCAAATTAGGACAAGTGATAGTCACTAACGAGGAAAACATTTGGCAGAGTCCTAGCGCATAGAATCCGACCACCGGAACGGGCGAATTTCTCACCTCCTTAATATGTCTAGTAACCCTTAAAATTGTGCAAATGGTTTTTAACTATATAGTAAAAAAAATATAAAAAAATTCAGGTGGCAGACCACAAACCCCACCACCCGCATGATGAAATTCACACACACATATCTAATGTAACGTGGTGGGCAGGCCACCCACCTGTAGACTTGCTCCCACCTGACGACTGTCGATGTATTATATGTATTATGGGGTCAGCAGGGTTCGAATCCACCCAATCCACGTGGGTCGACCTACCAATCAGGCGGCCCGACATTATATTTAAGCCATAAAAAAAAAAGTGTGCCCCATTTGATACAGATCCAAGCCACGAATGGGGTGCATCAGTTTTGAACCCGGGCTTCCCCCAACAAACCTACCAAAATTTTCCAACGAGTCGATGGCTCAGTTATGTGAAAGTTTCCCACTGCATGCGATATAACCCCACTTGTATGCCATTCAGCCCAACCGGCAGAGAGCGAAGCAGGTCTGACCAGCAGAAACCTAAGTGGATCAGAGGGGAAGAACCTTGAACGATGAATCTGTGTTGATGCTGAGAAGATTCCCTTGGGATCCAGAAGTGCCAGTGTTAGAACAGTGTAAGTTTATAATCATTTTTGCACGATTTCTTGCCAAGAATTCAACTGTGCAGTCAGTTTCTCCAGCCAAGGTCTCCATTTTCATATCATCACCAAAAGTGGAGGTACGAGCATCATTTATGTAAATTTGATTGTAATTCATTTCTTTTAATGTCATTTAATGAAAGAAGGCCTCCCCACTTTGAGCAAGGTCTGGAGATGTAGTCCACATTAGGTGAAATCCATAATAAAATCATTTTTTTGCCCTTTGATCTCATGGTTGCTTTATGATTTCTGCTTCTTTTCATGTGTTTAAGTTACTTGGTTAATATGCTCTTTTATATGAAATTTCGTATGCATCCTTGAAGTTAAAAGATCTAGATCAAGTTTGGTATCAGAGAAGGTATTCTTGATGCAAGTTGCATGAGTGAATGCTAACAAAGAACAAGCTCCAAAGAGGAGAAGAAAGACTTAAAATATTTGATCCCAAAGCAGGGCATGCACCACAGAGATGGAACATGGCATGTGAGGAAGCTCGAATGGAGGAAGAGAGAAATTATTGCAATATCTTCTTCACCATGACAAAGAACATTAACAAGATATTTATAGAATATGAGAAGACAATCAAGCCTGAGAAGAAAGAACCATATTACGATGCATCGATAAATGAGGAAGGTGGAAGAGGAGAGCCTCCTGAATCACCCTCTCTATCCTCTAGTGACAGTTCTTCTTCTTATTCTTCTCATCACTATAACATGCATCATAGAAATACATGTAAGAGGATATTTTTTAAGCTAGATGTAAAGTTTGATTTGCCCACATATAATGGAGAATGTAATACAGATAAAATAAACAATTGTATTAGACAAACCAAGGTTAATTTCTAGATTTAGTAGATCGAGGAAGATGAGGCAAGGATCCAATTAGCATATCTTTGGCTGATTAGCACCGCTCTCGTCTAGTGGGAGAGAAAGTTGCAAAAAGGCATCAAAAAATTGGGTAATCTCCTTTCTTCTTCATCCAAATTTGTTTCTGTATTAAAGTATCAATTGTATCCTTTGGGTTATTGACAAAAGGCTTTATTGGAATAGAAATATTTAAGACAAGGAAAGGGTCAAAGTGTACAGAGCTTCATCTAATATTTTAGAAAACAAGCATTGCATTTTGGAATTTCACTTGATTCACCCGAAATCGTAACAAATTATATTGGTGCTTTACATAGTTACATCATTCATTATTTGTTATTATTTGAGTCTACTACTATTGATGTGTCCAGTGTGAAGGTCATTCACCTTGAAAGAAAGGGCATGAATGATAAATAGGAGCAACCAAAGAAATTATCTTTCAAACCTCATAATGGTAAGTTCAAAGGAAACGGCAAGGGAAATGACAAGAAGGCAGCTACAAGAAATAAGGAGGAAGGATAAAAGCCATCATGCACACATTGCAAGAAGGAATACCATAATGATGAACATTGTTGGAAGTTGCATCCCGAGTTGAAGCCTAAGAGATTTGGTGGGAAGAACAAGCAAATGAAAGTGGCAACCACAAATTAGGACCTTGGATTGAATTCTGGTGATGAGACATTGATCATAGTAGTGGGCACACAAGGTACTCTTTCTCTTCATGATAATGAAAATTATGAATTGCATGTAAGTACAAGTTCTTCAAATGAGTCTCTTGTTAGTGAACGAAAGAGGATTGGATTGTTCCACATTAGAGTCATAATGAAACATACTACAGTGGAAACCTTGTTTGACCTGGGCTCACAAGAAAAATTGATTTTAGAATCCTTGGTTAAAAAGTTAGGATTATAGACCAAACCTCATCTGAAGCCCTACCCTCTTGGTTGGGTGTTTGATAAAGAAAATTTACATGTAACCAAGTAGTGTAGAGCTAGATTTTTGATTGCATCCAAACTAGTAGATGAGGTTGATCTTGATGTTGCACCCTTGGATATTTGTGGTATTTTATTGGGGAGTACGTATTTGTATGACAGGAAAGATGTTTTCTTTTTCCATGAAAACAAGTATCATCTCACGAAAGATGAGGTGGAATACATTGTTAGAGCTCATCACACCAAAATCAGTGTCATTCTTGTAAGTGTAGGTTTGATGAAGAGATTGATTAATTCCAGAAAAGGATGCATGCTCGTAGTTGTGAGAGCTAAATATGATAATACATCTGAATCTTTCTAAGGTTATGATCCCACTCATAAAAAGGAATTGTATGAAATTGTTTCTAACTATGATGGGCTTTATTAGAAACCAAGTGGGTTTCCTCCAAAGCATGAGATCCAACATGAAATTCACCTACAATAGGATGCTCCTTGACCCAACATTGGTATGTACAAGTTATCATCCATTGAAATGGAGGAGATAAAGAAGCATTTACATGAATCATTGAACTAAGCAGTCATAAGACCAAGTTCTTCTCCATGCAGTTCACCTATCTTGTCGGTGCCAAAGAAGGATGGCACATGGAGGGTGTGCGTATACTACAAAGAACTCAATAAAATAATATTGAAGAATTGGTACCCTCTCCCCCGCATTGATGATTTGTTATATCAATTTAAAAATTCTATCTATTTCACAAAACTGGACTTGCACAAATGTTATCATTAGGTCAGGATTGCAGAACAAGATGTATAGAAGACTGCATTCAAGATGAAACATGGGTTTATTGAATGGTTGGTGATGCATTCAAACTATGCAGTGATCTAACCACATTCATGAGGGTGATGAATGATATTTTTAGGCCTTTTCTTGATGATTTTGTACTTGTGTATCTTGATGACATTCTTGTTTTCAGTAGGATATGGGAAGATCATGTGAGTCATGTTAAAAAGGTGCTTGATGTTTTGCAAAAAGAAAAAATGTATGTCAAAATTTCTAAGTGTGAATTTGCTAAGACCTCTTTGGTTTACTTGCGTCACATTGTCAGTGGTGGACAATTGAAAATAGATACTTCTAAAATTGATGTGATTGTAAAGTGGCCTAAACCCACCAATGTTACGGAGGTCCGTAGCTTTTTGGGTGCAATACAATACTGGAGAAGGTTCATTTCCAACTTCTCTATCATTGCATCCCCTTTACATGCTTTGACAAGTGTGAAAAAAACCTTTCAGTGGGGAGGAAAGAAGCAGAAAGCCTTTGATACATTGAAAGATAAGAAAAGAACCACACCAGTTTTGGCCTTCCCTGACCTCCAACAGCCTTTTGAGATCGAGACAGATGTCACTAGATACGCCATGGGAGAAATATTGATGTAGCAGAGGAAACCTTTATGTTATCGTTTGGATACACTCTACCAAGCTATTGTGAACTATCCCATATACGACAAAGAGTTGTATGCCTTGGTTTAAATCGTGAAGAAGTGGAAGCATTATTTAATTGGAAAGGAAACCATCATTCACATAGATCACCACCCTTGTAGTACCTCTAGTCTCATACCAAGCTTCAATAGCACATCATTTCATATGGATAGGATTCCTCCAGCAACAAAGTGGAAGATATTCTTTCTTTCCCTCCTATTTCTACTTCTATAGTTTTGCAAAATGCCTCTTTATCTTTCAAAATTTATGCTAAAAAATATGTTAATGATGAGTATTTTAAGGATATTTATGAAAAGCTGACTCATGGATCGCAGGTGGACAATTACCATTTGCAGGGATAGTTGTTGTACCACCTTGGAAAACTTTGTATCCCCACCAATGAGAGAATACATGTAATCAGAGAGGCACATACCTATCTTGTGTTAAGTAATTTTTGTGTAGGGAAAACTTTGTGTCATCTACAGAGGTTGTGTTATTTGCCTCACATGAAAAATTATTGTGACTCAATATGTAAATGGATTTGTGTTGTGTTTAGTTAGCAAGCCCACTAATAGAAAATTGGGGCTCTACACACCAATCTGTATTCCAAGTCGTCCAATGGATTTTGTAGGTTGTTTTCCTTTGTCTATGAGAGGTCATGACTATTTGTATGTCGTTGTGGATCGATTTAGAAAAATGTGTGTATTAATGCCTTGTAAAAAGCAGGTTACTACCGAGAAGACTTCTCATCTCTTCATCCAATTTGTATGGGTCCATTTTGGGCTCCCCATATCCATTGTGTTTGAATGAGACTCTCACTTTCTTGGATATTTTTGGATGAGTTTCTGGAGAATGATGGACACTAAGTTGAAGAGTAGCAGGACATTTCATCCTCAGACCAATGGACATACAAAGGCTTTCAACCGCACAGTGATACACTTAGTCTAAGGCTATTGTGGCAAGCATCCCAAGTTGTGGGATGAGAAACTTCGCTATGTACAACATGCATACAATCGAGCAATGCATTCATCCACTTAGAGCACACTGTTTGAGACATTCTATGGCTATTTTTCAAAGGATCCCTTAGACATGGTCTTTGGGAGAGATGAATATTCCAGTGGGCAAGATGACAGGGAAAAAGCGCGTAAATTCATTCAGAAAATTCAGATGATTCACTAAGGTGTGTAGGAGCATTTGGAGAAAAGTCGAGCTCAACACAAAGCCCGACATGACAATCACCGAGTCGATCACCAATTCCAGGTTGGAGACAAAGTGTGGCTCCACATCAGCAAAGACAAAATGAAAGGGGAAGGAAATAAGTTGAGACCAATCCGATATGGCCATTCACCATATTAGAGAAGATTGGAGACAATATTTTTCACCTTGATATTCCAGCATACATGCAAATGTACTCAGTGGTGACCATTGAAAACTTGAAGCTTTATGAGCCTCCATTGATCATGGACACCAAAGGCATTGGACAAGTTCCTACAATAGATGATTTTTCACCTGAATACTTGGACAAGATACCAGAGGATGAACTTCTTGACAGGAAGACCAGAACTTCACAATGGGGAAATGTGGAGTACCTTCATATTGGTTTCAAGGGAAGGCATCCAAGTAAGGCCCGATGGATTGAAAAGGAGAAAGTGAGGGAGAAATTACATCAATTTCAAATTGACTGATAAATATTTTGGTGGTCCAAAAGTTCATTAGTGGGGAGGAATGATCCAGGTGGCTCCAGAAATAGAAGTAGCCTTGAAAAAACTCAAAAATAAAAGTCATTAGATTGAAGTGAAACCAGGACCAGATCATAGTTCTCTTCATCTTGATTCCAACAGTATGAACGCCACTCAAATCCAAGTTCATATGCTCAAGTTATAGCTGGTCAAACTAGGCCAAGTGGCAGTAACTAACGAGGAAGTAATTTGGCAGAGTCCTGATGCACGGAATCAAACCATCGGAATGGGTGAATTTGTCACTTCCTTAATTTTTCCAATAACCCTTAAAATCTGATGAATGGTTTTTAACCATATAGTTTAAAAAAATAAGAATAAAAATTGTGGCGGTAGGCCACCAACCCCACCATCCCCCCAACAAAATTCACACACACACACACACACACAGTCACACACATATATATATATATATATATATATATATATAGGCCACCAACCCCACCATCCCCCAACAAAATTCACACACACACACACACACACAGTCACACACATATATATATATATATATATATATATATATATATATATAATGTATTGTGGTGGGCGGTCCACCCGTCGGTGGACCTTCGGCCACCCAACAACTGTCAATGTATTATATGTATTATGGGGCTGGAAGGGTTCGAACTCGCCCTGCCCACATGGGTCGACCTGCAAATTGGGTGGCCCCACATTATATTTAAACCATAACAGAAAAAACCACTCGCCATTTTATACGAATCTAAGACACGATTGGGGTGCGGCGGCTCTTGAACATGGTCTGCCCCCAACAAACCTACCAAAATTTTCCAACGAACCAACAATTCAGTTATGTGAACTCCGCCCACTCCCTACTATATAACCCCACCCATATGCCATTTGGCCCAACTAGCAGAGAGCAGAGTGGGTCCGACTAGTGGAACCTCGAGTTAACCAAAGGGGCAGAACCTTGAATGATGAATTTGTGTTGATGCTGAGAAGATTCCCTTGGGGTACAGTAGTGCCAGTGTCAAAACGGGACAAGTTTATAGTCATTTTTGCATTATTTTTCACCAGGAATCCAACCATGCTATCTGTTTCTCCATCCCTAGTCTCCATCTTTAGGCCATCACCAAAAGTGAAGGTATAGGAGCCATTTATATAAAGTTGATTATAATTCCTTTCTTTGTTGCCATTTAATGAAAGAAGACCTCCCCACTTTAAGCAGGGCCGAGATACGTAGCCCGCATTGGATGAACTTCATAATCAAATCATTTGTGTGTATTTGATCTCATAGTTTCTTTATGATTTCTGCTTCTTTTCATGTGTTTAAGTAACTTGCTTAACATGCTCTTTTATATGCAATTTTGTATGCATCCTTAAAGTTAAAAAATCTTGATCAACATTTCTTTCTTATTACAGTTGATGCCCGACCCCACTTGCAGCAGGATAGTCATATGATTAGGTCAACAACAAGAAATATTGCACTAGAGACCACAACAACTGAAGGGGGCCAAGATCAAGACATCCTCGCTAACTTTATATTAAAAAAGAGAAAGAAACATGATAAAAAAATTACTACACTTGTTTATTTAGAGCCTGTTTTTTGGAGTACCGCATTTTTTACTAGAGGTTGAATGCATCATGACATGTGCACATATAACTTTAGACTATCTTAATGAGAAGATGTGATTTTTCTATTGCAAAAAATTAGAACAATTTTGTTTCATATTACGTTAACATATTTTTTGTGATAATATTATTGAGATAAAATATGTACGAATGAATGAATGACACCCTTGAAGGCATCATATATTTGTGATATTTCTTCATCAAAGTCTAGTTTGAGGTTATGATTAAATTATAATGCAAGAAATTGTTTATATAGGCTCAACCAAAACTCGTGTAAACTGAATAAGGGGAAAAATATAAAAGGCGAATTCTAATATTTTGTCTCATATAAACTTTGTGGATTTTAAACATCTTGGTATACAAGTCATTTTGAAATATGTATAACCCTTATGATGACTATGAAAGCCAAGGAATATTTCATAGGTTATAACACTAGTTTCCATAAACTTTATAAATAGAACTACCATGCATTGAACTTGTTTCTAATGTACCAACATTTGTTAAATTAACCGCCCATTTTAGTCTCGAGTATGATATACTTATAAACATTTTCCTAGTGATTAAATTATTCATCTTCATGTCCCTTCCAATCACATCATGGTTTCAAATCATGTGATAATTAACTATGTTGGGTGCATGTTATATTCTTTCCATGACTAGCTCCACGCATTGTACGTTGCATGAGGCACAGTGGAGGGGTAACCCATCTTCCTTGAAAAACCAAAAAACTTAGAATCCATCAATATACATAGCTTAGAATGGGTTATATTAGGAGTTATACAAGCAGCTTAGAAGGAGTTCTACTAGTAGCTGGTTATCACCTTAAAAATGGTCTTGTTTTCTTCACTCTTACATAGTTACCACAAATTATTCAATGGGATAGCTTTCTTTTTAGAAATGAACTCCCTCTAAGGGTCTTGGAAAGCTAGATTATAAGCTTACTAATACTCTTCATGGTGATAACTTCTTGTAAATTCTTTTTAATTCTTTCAATCGAGATCTTCTCTTTGATTAGATTATTATAGTGTTTTTCTTCATCAAACGACTAACAAAGAATAAACAATAAAGAGATAAGAGACACAAAATATAGGTGATCAACCAGGGCCAAAACCTATCCAAGATGAGAGGAAAACCCAAACAAACTCTTCTTCTTATAGATACTTCAATTGATGAATACCAAGACCCTTGACCACAACCCCTCCAAGATCAAGTCACAAGGCTTCCTTCTCTTCCATTAGTCAATGACAGTCAGACTATTGAATTCTCCCTCCTTCTTGGCTATCCTTCATATATCAACTTCTTAGATTATACCTGCAACCCCCAGCTTCTTCAAGAACCCTAGTTGCAGTATGTGTGATGGATGTAGACCAACTTTTTCATTTTGATACCACTTCTCTTGGATGTGGAGACTTTCTTCTTCAACTCAACTTGATGAAAGAACTATTCTTCTTCCTTGATTTTGTCCTTTAGGATAGCTGTAACAACTCAAATTCCTTAAGCAGCAAACAATCTTTCTCTTCTTCGCACGTGTGGGAGGAATCAACCAAATCAATATACTTTGGCTCCTTGACTTCCTTCTATTTTCTTGATGTGAGACTCCTTCGCCTACCTTTTCTTCTATTTCAGATCCTTGATCGAATGTGTCTTCAAATGGAGGTTGATTTTCCCTATATATAGTGGATTGTCTCTCAAAATAGGCCCACTTCACCTTGTACCTACACTGACATGCTTGTCTAGAAACATCTTCATCATTTTAGAAGGTCGACATGAGGAATAGATTGTGATAAGGTCTTGGAGGGGTTTTTTGACACAATTAACTTCTCTTTTTACAATGTATAACATGCCCAAATGAGTCTTCAATCCTTGGCATTGACTCACTAGACTTTATGGCATGATGACCAACTCTAAAGAATCACAATGTGAGCCTTAACTATAGAATAAAATTCCTTGATCATGAAACCCATGATTCAAGCATTAAAAAAATTAATTTTATTTTCTTCTTTACATCAGTTACATAAAATCATGATTACACATGTCATTATGAAGACCAAACTTAGTTACACTTTTCAACACTCCCTCTTAACTAGGGAGGTATTCATAATCCATACAAGGTACTTGGACATTCTCAATTTGAAGAATTATCATAAGAAGAGTCATTTTGGTAACCCATCTGGATGATGAAAAACCCAAAAACTTCTCTTCTTATAGAAATTCAAGGAAGGCTTCCAAGATCTTTGATCAATACAACTCACCAAGTGATAGGCCAACCACCCAAACAACAATTCTTCTCTCTATAACTCAGTTTTTTTCTCTTCTCTAGCTCGAAATCTCAATAGAGAGCTTTCTTCCCATACGTGTGAGCTTCCCAAACAAAAAATTGATGTACAAGCTAAATAAATAGACCTTATTTCTTTCCTTGATATTTTTCCCCTCTTCCTCGCTTTAAATTTTCCTTAGACTTCTTGAAGAGACTGAATTATTTGTGTCACTCAAATGAGGTCCAATACCTCTCCTTTGTTGAGAAATCTAGGGAAATATGTGAGTTAGATTCTTCAATTGATTTCTCTTGTATTGAAATTTACTTGTGAAATTATATGTTTACTATGTTAGTGTTACTTTCATCAAATAAATGCCAATATGAATATCCCAAAGACAAGAACACAAGATGTAGGTGCACAACTAGGGAAAAACCCCTATGAAGGGGAAAACCCAGTCAACTCTTTCTTCAGTAGATTAAATTAGGTTGATAAATGCTTGACCTTTGACTAAAGAAATATACTTACTCTAACCACTAAACCAATTCTTCCTGCAGTTGCCTCTGTAATCATGGTTCTTGGCTCCTTCTGTTTCAACTTCAAAATTTTGACCCTCCTTCTGCAATAGTCTTGACCCTCCTACTTTAGAAATTTCAGTCTTCCTACTTCAAAAATATTGACCTTCCTTCTGCAATAGTCTCATCCCTTTCTATAATCATCTCTGCAACAAGGAACTTTAGCCTCCCTATAATTGTTTCTACAATTCACATTTTCATCTTCCTCTCTATAATAGTCTTCTAAGATTCTCGACTTCCTCTCCATTTCTCGATCCTATAATATTTTCTCTTACTTCTTCAACGAATGATTCACTTCTCTCATTAAAATGGTTAATTAGTAGGTTATTTATAGTTATTGGTCACTGTGCATTTGAGTCGACATGAAAATTTTGACTTGAATCCGACTTATAGGCTTGTAATGAAGGTCGACTTGATTATCTTCTATTTGGAGGCTAGATTTAAAGCATGAATGGTAATCCTTTTGGGAGAAGGAATTGATTTGGTGGAGGAGGTATTTAGACACAAAAATAATTTTCCTTTCTTAACCTTAAGGAGCCCAAGAATGGTCTCTTACAAAAATGACTTTGACTTTGACTCAGCAAAAATCTTAGAAGCCTACAATGGGGGCTTGTCCTATTGACCATTAACCCAAGCATGAAACCCAACTTTAATAAGTCAATAAAAATAATTTTATTTTCTTTCTTATGACTCAAATACAATTATGAAGACCAATAGGAGTATGAGACCAATACAGGGTTACCATATCAACATGAAGAGAGCATCAATCATAAATAGTCAAACTTTCATAGTTTAAACTTGAATAATATTTCATATCCAATTCAAGATCTTCTGCTAGGGTTTTTGACATAATACCTAGATTCCAGGGTCAAATCTTAGGTATTTGCAACTTAATAGTGAAAGAAATTCTTGAAGTCCTAGAAACTAGACTCAACACCCATAAAATCAAATATTGTACATCTAGGGTTTCAACAATATGATTTTTAGAATTTCATGATAGACATTTCTAGGTTTTTTTACAAACCCTAAAACTAGCAAGTTTACATCCAGGGTTTCATACATACTAATCTTTTGCATGGATACAAACATTAAACCTTAGAAATTTTGACTAGGGTTTCAATAATTCACCAAACCCTAAAGGTTTAGGGTTTTATGACAACCCTAAAAGATTAGGGTTTTACCAAAGTATTACCAAAAAACCTAAATATTGTTAGACTTACAAACCCTAAGTAGCCTAGGGTTTCAATATTATCGACAATATATTCTAAGCATCAACAAGTTAGAGTTTTATAGTGAACCCTAAAAATTAGGGTTTCCACAAAAATGAACAAATGACAAGAGATATGATAGAGGTAGATTCAATCTAGTGATTGATCTTCCTAACAATAATCTTTTACAATTCAAAATACTAAACACAAAATAGTTAGTAATACAAGGAAAATTTTTAAAATAATTTTAATAAATAGAAATACTTGGGGATGCTCCTTTTACAAACCTTGTAGGGTTTTTCCTTTGATTTCTCTCTCTCACAAATCACAATTTATACATGCAATACTTAATGAAAAGTACAACAAAGTAAACTATACAATATCAAAAATTGTGAAGTCAATCTAGGATTTCCTAGGCAATTAAAGTTTCCAATTACAAACTTTGGAAATCAAAATATCTTTTACAAACCCTATGACTAGGGTTCTTCATGAGTTACCTAGGGTTTTACACTATTGGATAGAAACTACCAATCTTAAATTTTCTAAACCCTAAGATGACTCAAATCTTGATCATACATATATTATAAATACATATCGAACCTTTGTTTGTTTCATTGAGATTGTTTCCCTTTGAAAACTAAAGACAAGTTGTTGGATAACCAAAACATAAAAGATAAATGCAGTACTTACCTAATATAGATGAGGTCTTGGTGCCAAGGATGCTAGAGAGAATTCCTCATAATGTTTTCATGATCTACATTTCTTGTTTATAAACTTTGATCCTTCTAATTGTTTGTTCCATGGTGATTTTTTCTTATTTATATAAATATGCATTCCTTATTCACTACTTATTAGAATTGGACGTAATTAAGGTCATTGTAGGAGGAATTATTTGTCAGCATATATTTAGTGCTACAAAACTTGAAGTTTCCCATCACAAAACAAAGGAGATAGTTCCTTCTTAGAGACTGTATCTTTTTCTTTTATGATCATGGAGATTGTAGTTAGCCTGCTCCTGCATATCATGATTAGAAAAACTATCTTCAAGGGGTATTGTGATTTAATTAATGTCATGCCAAGAATTCTAACTGTAGACATCCTTCCTATTTGGTTATGTGGTGTACATGTCTTAGTATATCAATTGCTTTTATAAAAACTTCTTTGTAGAGATCTTCAAGAGAGACACTTGTAGCTTTTCTTGGCTCACTGACTTGTATAGGCTTGAGATGTGTATACATATATACCAATATTGACATTGCAACTCTACATAGAACTTATACTACAAATTTTATCTTCTAAGGTGATTGTAGCTAGATGATAAGCCTAATGAGCCTTCACTCTCAGTCTCCTTTATACTCAAAAATAATGTGGGAAATCTTGGTTCCTATGATTGAATTCTCTTAATATACTTATGCTTATAAGGTGGTCTTATGGTGACTTATGTCACTTCCTAAAGTCTTCAAAATAGTACAGTGTATATATATTCCTAGAACAGCGGGTCTTTACCACCAAATTTGATGTGACATACTACTGTAATATCAGTGAAATACTCGCTCCGAGATGATGATGTGAAGGACAGTGATAGATTAGTTTATAAGTCTTAACCTTGAGTTTATTTAATGCACATAATGGGTTTCGGTTCTCTTGAAACAACACAAAACTTGAATTTCTGAAATAACACATAATTCAGATCTTTTGGAGGGATTTCAGAGCATGTCAAGTGTGCTTAGAACTTTGATCTATAGCCCAAGAAGTTCAATCTAGAGAGAGTTGTTTTTACACCTATCCAAATTATTCTAATAAAAATTAGACTAGGACCTTCATTGTTCTGCCTTAGGTTACCAAATTATCATTTTGATCCTGTAGAACATTAAATATCTCTACTATTTGTGCTAGTGTATGTTGCTAGGATAATTGAGCCTTTAGCCTCACAAATTTGGTCTAGAGTAGTCCTTTTCCTTGCAATAAAATGATGCCAAAATGATCTTCTTTCTACCATATGCCCTCTGTTCAAAGCCCTAGATTTGTTACCATGTTGATAAATCTAGGGAATTATGTGAGTTAGATTCTTCAATTTGATTTCTCTTATCTTGACATTTACTTGTGAACTTATATGTTGATTATGTTAGTGTTCCTTTCATGAAATCAATTCCAAAACGAAGATCACAAAGATAAGAACACAAGGTGTAGTATTTCTTATGACTCAAAATACAATTATGAAAGACGAATCTTGGTACATTCTTCAACATCCTTTATATAGTCTTTTGGTGGGGTTCAAGTGCCTCTTACCTGGCCGAGTTGATGGCTTAGCTGACTACACTCACGGGAAAAAAAATCCCTTAAGAACACTAAGTTATGCAGGATCAAAAAAGAATTAGAATAAAACCAACAATAGAATATGCTTTAGTATATGGTTTTTCTCACCTGTTGTATTTTTCATCCTTTGACAAGGGATTTTAGTTTTGAATTACTCAACCTCCTCCTAGAGCTAACTAACATAATGACTCAAACTTCACTATGCTTTGATAGAATTTCAATAGTAATTATATATAATGTTATTTCCCCATCCAAAAAAAATCCCATGGAGGTCTCATCTATATTTAAAATATATAAGTCTGGCATGTTGGGTTTTGTTATATTCTTTCCACGACTAGCCCATGTAGTTAACTAGGGGGTTAGAGGGGGGCCGAAGCCCCCCCTTCATTGCACCAATTGCGCATCAGGGGAGTCACAGGGGGGCGGTAGCCCCCCCTATCCAGGGGGCTTGAGGGGGGTGGGTAGCCCCCCTCTATGAGGTCCGAGGCAATGCCCCGGGAAATTTTTTTTTGGACTCTATATTAGGTTGGGCGGACCTACCTATGGTTTTGTGCATGGTTTTCGCACATGGTTTTGGACGCAATGGTTTTCGGTCCATGGTATTGGATGCTTCAGCATGTATAAATATGTATTGTAACATCGAAAGGAAGATAATGAACAATCAAGCTGGTAGTCCCGGTTTTGGGATCAAGGGGAAATCTCTATGTATATGTGTTTTATGTGTTATGTTCTCGCATTGTTTATTTTCTGTGTTTTAGAATTCGTATGTAGGTAATTTCTATACGAGGTTAAAACCTACATAGCAATCTAACCCCTCACCAAGAAAATATATTTTCTAATTTCCTCAAATTAGTCATTATTAACCACCTATGTGGCATCCTTTCCTTTTTTTCAATGTAATTTTTTAACAAATTATTACTCAACATCCCTATGTGTCACCTTTTGAATATTTCCAAATAAATATTCTTCATAATTACCAAATTAAATAATAATATATTAATTTTCACTCCAAAAGTGGGTAATTATTAAGTGAATTAATATCAACAAGTCCATTTTCATTGGTATTAGTTTAAGTATAATTTGGAAGGATTAGTGTTTGGGAGTAAGGATTACACACCACTAAGGCATTTCATATATCGTAAATATGAAATAATGACTCCATCCCCTTACTCCCATTATTCCCAAGTTAGAGGTATTCAACTCACATATTTTACAAAGTGGGTCTATTTCACTTGTTGTCCCATTACATTACTTGTCAACATTGTCATTGTGAATGTCACAATCAAATGAGTTAAGTCAAAGAAATCAACTCCTCATAGTACTTTTCATGGTAAGGTATCAATGTTAGGTCTATCAATTCATATTTGCATACCTCAATATTCTATATTACAATATAGTCCAAAGGTGTTGTTGCTTCATGCACTATGGTTTTTACATTAACACAAGACAATGTTAATGTACCACTATCCAAGACGTTGTCATGTGTGCATATCTATACATAGAAACTACTTTTACAACTCACAAGGTCATTATGTTAAGTTAGCAGTTGTCTTCAAGTCACTATTTCTATGTCAGGTTTCATATATCAAGGTCATTGTGCAATAAGTCAAATTGTCAAGTAAATAGTAATGTATCACTGTCATAAAGTGTCACATTCAAACATCTTATCATAGAATGCTCATTATCTCAACCAAGGTCTTGTTTGTAACCTTGTTATATTATAATAACGAGTGTAGGTATAAGATAGAACTGAGGTCTTAACAAGCTATAGGATATAGTAGGTTCACTAAGATTAGAATGCTAGTCAATTGATTGCATAAAAAATTAGGAGTCAAGGTCATGTAATTGTTTTATTAATATGTCAAGTCCTATGAGTCAAACTAACATGTCATGTCACTGTTTTCACTAGGGAAATACATCACTTGTTAAGTTTGTAAACATCACATAAAAAAAAATGTTCAAAGCCAATGATTGGGTTATTTCCTTTGGTTCTTGAAGTTATTCAACTTCTACAAAATGAGATTGAGGCATGAATTGTTGTCATATATTAACAACTATTGGTGAATATTATATTGTCTTTCAACACACAAAAAGTATATAGTTATTATATTCTATTTGTTTGTACATATTTTCTAATTATGATATGTTTTTTTTTTGTTTTGGAAAACTTACATGCATGGCACATTAAAATCTTGCCTTGTACTGTGGCACAAGCCTATCCACTCTACTATAGGGACATATACACTATTATACTTTTGCATAGTTAAACAATTGTCAAATAGATAACAGCTCAATTATGGGCCATCAGAGAGGTTAGACAGGGTCAACAGATATTTATAGGAATCTGTTGAGGCCTCGAAAATCAATGCAACAACATTGGGGATAACCACCCGGTCCGGACCTTAAAACAACTTGTTTTTCATTTGGGATAGTGGCTCCAACTGGTTCAATTAGGTCCAATTACCTTCTCCCAACTGCTATTAGGTTTAAATACGTCTTTAATTGCTAATAGCTAAGGCCATTAGATCAATTCTTCGAGCTAATCAGGCAAGAAGAATGATCCTTAAGTTGTTTTGTGGAACAACCAAACCAATCTAAAGTTTTGCCTCAAAAGAGGACTTCTAGAAATGTAGAAATAATCTAAATGCAAACTAATTCTTAAATGCAAGAAAAAGGAACTAAATCCTAATCTTATATTAATTAGGCAGATATATATCTAACCCAACCAAGAGAAAGATATTTAAATGATTTGGGATTTAAATATGTTTGGATTATAATGAATATCAAGCTAACGAAATAGTTCAATTAACTGACATTATGAATACCAAAACATATTTTATTCAGAGACCTCTTAATTGAAATAATCAACCGTTAACATTTAGGAAGTAGTTCACAAAATTATATTGATTGTTAAATCAATAATTCGAATAATTAAACAAGAATATGAGGAAATAGTTCACAACATATCATTATTTGTTAAATCGATATTAAAAGATATATTTCTAAGTAAATAGTTACTTAGAAATCAAAATTCAACACATAAGAGCAGAGATAAATAATAACATATGATTGAGACAAATTACTCATACCAACAATAGTGCACAAATATGAATAAACTGACACATTCCTGTCATTATAAAATGAAACTAGTATTTAAAACAATAGTATTAAAAATACCAATTTATTAAATGCATTTCTCTGGCTCTCGTATTCAACAGTCTTTTACAATGCTTGAAATTCTTCATTTAAAACTAGAGTTGTAATAGTATGAACTCTTCCCATCAAAACATAATTCATAGTGCAAAAGAAAAATCCTCAATAATCCCTCAAATATGAGTTTTCTCCTCTAACCTACAATTCTAAATCATTATACAATAGTGCCTTCAAGAATTCGTGAATTGCAGAGAAGAGTAGAAATACCATGTAATAAGTAATCTGAAAAGATAAATTCACTATTTATTTATGAACAAAACAGACGCACACAGATAGAAATACTAGATGCACGTTGCTCAACTCATAAAAGAAATAGTAGCAGTTTAGTCTTTCTCACAAAGATGATTCCAGGAGTACAGTAGTGCAACTTCTCAAAATTCTTTATGAAAATTCCTAAAACAATGTTCCAATAGTTCTGTTGAGAAAAGTTTGAAAGTACAATAGTGCGAGCTTTCGAAAACCTTTCTTCATAAAATTCTGGATCCTTATTGCAGAGCGTTGAGGGCATTTAAACATATCCCTTTAACAACGCTTAAAGGAAAACAATTTTTCAGTGGAAATTTCTGAATGTGATTTGTTATCTTCACCAACTTTGTTTGGTCCATCAAATAATCTAGATGCTTGTCTATTTGTTTGAACTAAATTGCTGCTTGTCAACATAGTTGTCCTCTTCTTTCATGAACCTGAACAAGAAAAACAGGAATCGATAAGCTGGAAATAAATGAAACTGGTAAGCGAGTTTTATTTGAAACAAATCACTTTTGCAAGAAATCAGGAAAAACGTATAGTTGCAATAAGTTTTGAATACAACCATCATGGAGAGGAATGCAGAGTGATGTTTGTGATAAGACAAGTAGGAGTTTATTGTCTTAACGTAAATCACAATCGATTTTAGACTGAGGGTATAACATAGAATAATCGCAATCGTTTTAAATCCTGGAGTATTCTTAAAAAAAATAAAAAAGGGGATTTATTAAAACATATCGCAATCGGTGTTCGGAAAGGTGGATGCGATGTTATAAACCATGTCTTTTTAAAACTTGCGATTGCGAAGTGCGGGATGACGTGGCGGAATGATGTGTTATCGCAAATCACAAAACAAGCGGGAGGCTTAGTGGTTTTTTCGAAGGGGGTTCAAAGTGGTAAGTGGTTTTTGAAGGGAGAAGTTTGAAATAATGAAGGAGTGACACATAGAGATAGGGCTTAGACGGTAAAACAACTTTTCGGACCCCCCCCCCCCCAATGTGAGAAACTTAAAATTGAGCACAGGGGCCTCCGAATCCATTATCTTTAGTTGATCTGAGCGGATAGATTTGGGCCATTCATTTTAGTATACTAGTCTGGCTTTGGTTATATCACAATCGGCGTTCGAAGCAGAGGTACACAAGAAATATGTTTTTAAGTCCCAAAAGTCTTGAAACTTGCGATGGGTAGGATGACGTGGCAAATAACATCACATGTGATGTGGATATGACGTGATTTGATCACAATCGCAATCGGTGGTGTGGAGGATTTGTTATAAGCCATGTTCCTTTGAAACTTGCAATTGCAAAGTCCTGGGGTGATGTGGCAGTGATGTCACGAATGACATCGTGATGTGACGTGGCAATGACATAGATCTGACGTCATTGATGATGTCATATCGCAATCTCACTTGACATAAGGCTTGACTCTTTGGAACTTTACAATTGCGTAGACGTGATATTTTAATGAATTGCATTGTATAATCTCATCGGGTCCGAGCCTTATTACATATCGTAATCGGGAAAGGGAGTGGAGTATGGATTTTGGAACTTTTGTGATAGCCTACGGAAACGATATTTTATGGATTTTCATATATTTTCTCGTCGGGTCCAGGATTTATAGCATATCGTAATCAGCTAAGGTAGGAGTATGGACTTAATCTTTTATTTTGGAACTTTTGTGATAGTCGTGGATGTGGGGAATTTATGAATTTCAAAGGATAATGTCATCGGGTCCAGGCTTATATCGCAAGCGCAATCGGCTGTGTGGAAGGATTGAGACTGTGATTCTTGCGATTGCATGGACACAGGGAATTTATGAGTTGGAGTGAATAATCTCGTCAGGTCCGGCTTAATTGCAATCACAATAGGTAGGAGGCAAGACTCTTTGATAACTGTGATAGCTCTTGACGCAGGAGATTTATGGAATGGATTTTATAATCCCGTCGGGTCCAAGCCTAATCACAATTGCAGGTAGTTAAGGCTAAGACTTAAGTTTTTTGGAACTTTTGTGATAGTCACGGACACGGGATTTTATGAATTGTATTGAATAATCCCTGCGGGTTCGGTTTATATTGCAATCGCAATCGAGTTGGCAGAGGGGTATTTTCCTTATGAAGCTTTGCGATGCGAGGAAGCGGGATGAGTCAGATTTTATGAAGAATTTAATCTTTGGGAATTAAAACTCCGATTATTTTGTTTTTTAATTAAATAACCCATAATGTTTAATAGTTAAGGTTTTTTGAAGCCTAAGTATATTTATGGTCTTGGGGGCTATTAAAATTTGGTTTTTTGGATAATCAAGGTTTAATACTTGGGTTCTAATTAAAAGGCCTAAGTATTAAACTTTGGTTATAGTTCTTTATTAACAATTTTTTGTTGTTGTTGATTTTCTAAAACTAAAGGGTCCCAATTTTAATATAATAAATTTCATAGGAAATTTATAATACATTAAAATGGGGGTTATTGAATAGTACAACAGAATCATATGATGTCTAGATAGGGGCAGCCAAAAAATGCTTCGTTTTTCGCACTTTACTTTAGGAATATTAGTATTAGTAGGCACACTATTTACTACTTAAAATAATGTTCTCCATATGTTATTTATTTGCTTTACTGCTTCATCCTAGTCAAGGGAATGATGCCCCATGACTTGAAATTATTAAGCATCGGATGGATGGATTATTGATTAGCTGAGGGAATACTTGTAGTATCATACTCTTGTGGCGTTGAACTACCAAATGGTGGCTTGGATTATGTGGTGTGGGTGATCAGAGAACCTCGTTAGATGGACAAACTTTATACCTAGTATAGGCCTTTTAAAAAACTTTTTTCTTACTTAATGAATTCTTAGTAGGTTGGTACAACACGTATCCTATGAACAACCTATTACTCTTCACCCAGGAATCAAAGTAGGTGAAAATTATATATATATATATATATATATATATATATATATATATATATATATATATATATATATATATATATATATATATATATATATATATTAAACACAAAATTCCATCGAATATTCGACGACAGAGGTTAGTCATCGAATATTCAATGCCTTTCAGTCGGTGTACTCATCATATATTCGACGCCAAAACCGACGAACATAAGTGTTCGTCATTTGACACTTCAGTTGGACAAAAATCTCATCTGTAGAGTATTTGATGTGTCATTATTAGCTTGCGTGCCCTAAACTGATGCAACGATGCATCTGATATTCAAAACTCCTATCAAACTAATTTGACTTGATGTCGAGTATTCGACGCGTATACATCAAATGGGCTACTCAAGATAGACGGAAGGGAGCATCATAGCGATAACACTCTTGCCGCACAATTTACCTTTACCATTTATAATCTGACACATAAACGTCAGTTTTTTCTGTCAGATAAAACTAACTATGTGTTGAATATCTGATGGAAAACTGATGCAATACCTGTTGGATATTTGACATGTGGTGCATCAGTTATCCGACACTTTATAGCATTGAAAAACCAACTTCAAAATATTAGTTTTTTAATCACCATTTATGCCCTTTTTGTGTCGGATAATTGACATATGTACCATTAAATATCTGATGGGTACTAAACTGTTGACTATTTGACAAAATTCCATAGACGATTTGATGAGCACCAATGTTTCAGATAGCTAATGCCAATAAGTCACATATCCGACTAATATCCATCATATTTTGGCCCCATTTGTACTAATGTGTTCTCCTACAAAGAACTCTCATTCACAAAATGTTCTCCTTCAACATCATAAAAGAATGATCTCTCACAATAGTGGCATAAATGGACTCACACATGTGGCATAAAATGGACCTCTTGAATTTCTTGATCATATTCAAGGCATACTCATCATCATCACATACATCTCGAAATTTTGAGACTAACGGTTGTAAGCACGACTACTTTCTAGAAAAAAACAAGCAAAATGGCCAAATCATCAAGATACCTCCCATTTTGATGATAGCTTAAAAATTTACTATTCAACTGAAGATGTGGGTTGTTCCATTGTGTTCCTTACAAAAATCATGAAATTTGAGTATAAAGTTGATTCTATTCTAAAACTGTCAAATATGGGCCACCAGGGAATCTAAAAGATTCCTTGCATATTCCTGCATCAAGTTTCTATCTTCATGGTTTCACTACTCAATGTTTTGTCTCTGGAAAATCAACTGCTTAGATCATAAAACCATCTACACCATCAAACTCCTAGCGAAATTTTGTCCTCAAGAAACCTAAATATTCCTCCAAGATTCCTTCAATTCATTGTTCCACCACTGAGGTCATGGTTCCTCAGATAACGGTTCCACCCCTATATTCATGGTTTTGGTGCTCTAGTGCTTAGAATTTGTGGTTCCTTCGTGACCCTCAGTTGGTCTAGGGAAAATGAAACTAGGTTTTCATAGTTTGGCATGTGCGGAATTATCAAAGAGGCCCATTGAGGCTTGTTGGTTGGGCACTATATTTGGTGGGTGAAGATCTTGGGGTCAAGCTTGCGAGCCTCCCCCACATAGCATGGCACATTTGTTTACTTGTTTTTAATGGTTGGTGGTTAATTAAAATGAGGCCACCATTTGCGGGCTAACCCACTTGGCCGGTGTGGGTTCGATACCCATCGACCTCCAAATATATCATTTGGCCATTGTCCATTTTGTAATATATTATATATATATAATGAAAAAATCGAATGGGGTTGGCAGGGTTAGTGGCCCACCACATCATTTTTAAATTCTTTTATAAATAAAATATCCAGTAAAAAACTGTAGCCCAGATTTTAGGGGTCACTGACAAATTAAGTAAGCGATAATTTGGTCATTTTTTTCCACTGCTAAGTGCCAAAATGTTGCTCAGTTAGTTGCCTCCAATTTCAGTGGATTCCACCAAATTTAGCTAAACCACCAAATTTAGTGAGCCTTCCAAATTTAGCTAACGACAAAAGTACTGCTCCCTTTGACATGAACTTTAATTGCCAATATCTTGTGCATACGAAGTAGGATTTGAGTGACATCTATGTCATTAGAATCAAAATGACAAGCTCTTTTTTCTGGTCCTATTTTTGACAAAAATCCATAGACTTCGATTTTTTAGCCTCTCCAGAGCCACCTAGATCATCTGATTAGATTTTTCTACCTAAATAAACATTTTACTCAAGTCATAAGATTTTGAGAGTGTATAGATCATAAAAATTCATCAATAACCTGAACTAAAGAATTATCCTCATGCAAGAATGAAGATTATAAGGAATGAAATGGATGCTCAATAATTTGATTATTTTTTTCTTCATCATGTGTGACCTTACCACCCTATGACAATCAAAAATATTTCTCATCAGATTGTGAATTCAAAAAACATGGCATATTTTCATCATGGGCTACTTCATTACTAGTACTAGAGGAGAAGGGATATTCAGCTGAGGAAGAAGTTCCCATGAGAATATTTTCTTGAGAAATCAAAATATTTGTCGATGTACCTAGGAAATCAGCATCATGTATATCAATGGAATTATTTCTATCAAAATACCAATTTCCCAAGGTTTTCTCCTAATTAAGAGCTTTGATTTCATTTGATTGATTGTTGGGATCACAAGTTTAAAGGTCAGCCTAGAATCCAGGAACAACATCTTGATATAGAGGCCTTTGAAATAGGGAAGAGATATCAAAAGTATCTTCACCCTCCTGTCCCTATACCTATAGAACGTTACCACCTTGTATAGGATCAAAACTTGGACCAGTAGAATGAGAATTGGGAGTATCTGAAGAACTAGTTGGTGGAGCGAATTGATCAAGAGAATCAAGGTACAAAGGTTCATGAGATGAAAATGATAGATGATGACAAGTATCCCTTGAATAAATACTACTTTCCATGGTATCATATTCAAAATTTCGGTGATGTTAAGGAATCAAGGGATCAATGTTCACCTTAGGCTCCATTGATTTATTCAAAGATTAAATTTTTTCTCATGCAAAGAGATAAGACGAGGATGGGATGAATGGATTAGCAATCTGATTTTCAAACTTCTCAACTTCAACAATAGCACCAAAGGAAACCTTCTTAGGAAATGAAAAGGGACGATGACATGGGACAAAAAGAATAGTAGGTTCCTCCTTTGAGATTGGAGGTGTCTCATGATTAATAAAAGTTGGGAGAGCATTATTAACCAAGGATTCATATTCATATTTTTTCAAGGAGATTTGAACCCATTGCTAAAAACTTTCTTTGAATAAATCCCAATCCATATATTATTCAAGAAACTCATAAGAAATATGAAGAAATCTATTAGAAAAATCCTCTATTTATTCATTAGACTTCATTCTAATTTTATTAATTCTTTTATAACAACTTGGTAATCATACTTGTCAAAGGCTTGATGAAGATCCTTGAATATTTTTTGAATTAAATGAATATAAGCAGATGGTAAGGTATGACACCATAGTTTAACTCAACCTTCAATAGTGAGGGTGAATAATTTACAAGTAACATTTTCACAATTGATTTCATGAGATTCACAAAACTTGAAAAAATAATATGTATGTTCGGCTATGAGTATTTCACCCTCACCATGAAACATTAATTGAGACAAGTTGTAAAAAATTTCCATGAGGATTGAAATTTTAAGATTGGATCTATTAGAAAAACGTTTGTGGAGTATGATTTGGGAATGAGCCATTAAATATGAGAGATTCAAAACAGAATCAACAAGGTCATATTATCATTTGGCGCTCCTTCTAGCACCAACTATTGACAGTGCTGGAAATTATTCAATCAATGGGGGTCTCCCCAGTATGAAGTCCCAATTAGACCTCACACCTTTTGGAGTAGTAGCCCAAACTGGGAAATATGATCAGTTGCCATAATTGTTAGGGATTTTCCTTGGCTACAATTATCAACATAATAGATTATACAAATAATCTTTGAAACAATAAAGTAATTTGATAATGTGAGGCATGGAATCACAATGTACATAAGGTGATTTCACGACCAAGAAAGAGAGAGCGAACCTCTAAAATAAAATTAATAGTACTATCCTAAAAGAGACACACAAGAGTATGAAAGGAGAATCATTTATTAACCTTCAAAGTAGGTCACAAGATAAAAACGATCATAAAAACGAGTAACAATGCAGATTCAATAAAATGCATACAAAATCCAATGAATTAGATCATTTTCATTCACGACATATGCATGAAAGTGAAAGTCACAAGATATAAAATTTAAATACTGCCACACTAGCCCCAATAGTGGAACATTAAGTCACTACTTGCTCCTCCAAACAAAGGTCTTCTCTTCTATTCCAAACTGGAGAAGCTAGCATGGAAATTCCAAGGTCTAAAGCCCTTTTCTTGAGTTATGAGGGTTTATTTATAACAAGTGCGGTAACTTTCCACCTCCCTTGTGACTCTTTACCTCCCTCATGATTCTTGAGTTTCTACTATGAATTTTTTAATTACTACATGACATTTGAGCTTCTACATGACTTTATAACTTTCTAGTTACATTTCACATTCCATGTGGGACCCTTGGGCTTCCACACATTTACCTTTCCTCTTTTGGAAAATCACATAATTACATCCAAAAAATATAAGGCAAAGTACAATAACACAATAACTCTTATAGTGACACTTGAATAAATCATTACTTGGTAATGATGACGTGGAACTTCATTGTGATGTGTCAATGTCAAGCTCTTCTCTTTGCTACTATGACTTTGACTTATTCATGATGGATATTTGTTTGTACTTCATCTTCACCCTCTAGAGGATATAGGTGAGTTTTAGAACCTCCCAAGTCAGCATGAGTTTCCATGTCTTTTCCTTGGTCTAAGTTTATTTCATGTCCTTCATGATTGTTATTTCTTCTGCTCCTTCTTCGCAAGTGTTCCCTTGTAGCGTCTCCATGATCACCTCCCTTGAGAATCACCTTGCCATGTTGAGATGGTAGTTCCTGCAAACAAAATCTAGTCAATGCAAGCCAACATTAGTCTGAAAACCACCTATTCTACCTATGTTAGCTTATGGAATATGTTGAGTGTGATGGGTGTGTTCAAGGGATGATAAGGAGAGGATTCCTTGGGTGCATGTGTGTGAAGTATCAGAGACAGTGACTAGAGGCTTGAGCTTGAAGTTTCCCAAGAGAGAGAGAGAGAGAGAGAATGAATTGATAATTTCTCCATTGCAAGGGTCCAAGTATGCCACATTGTTGAATGGAAATACACAATGTGTAGTAAAGGATAGGATTGAAAATGCTTCTCCACAATGGTTAAGTCTAGGAGACAAGGGTGGAGTGACTGTTGACTGTGACTACCCGATGCACAATGATTGAGGGACAGGGTCAGAGAATTGCGTAGATGAGGGTTTCAATGACCTAGAGGTGACCTAATTCTCAATAATGAATAGTATGAGGCCCATCAAATGAAGGAAGTTGTGTAGTTTGGCAAGTTAGGGAGATAAGCAGACAAGCTTCCACACTATAACTGTCAATGCACAGTGGTTGAAGAGGCAGCTTAGGGGACTGCACAGCTGGGCATGATAGTGACACAGGGAGACTCTATTGCCCACTGGAACTGCGCAATGTACAATCCAAGGCAAGATAGGCCAACGTATTGTGCAGTTGACAGGGCTAAGTGGCTAAAGTGATGATCCAAACTCCAAGGATGCTCAGTGTACAATTGAGGGAGATTTTTCTCTAGGACTATGCAATGCACAATTCCAAGAGGAAGAGGGTGCTTCATTGTGACTTAAGACTTTGCAGTGTGCATTTACAAGAGGGAGAAAGGTTAGCAAGTTGCAAAGACAGTGAAAGCCCCGAAAATGACTAAGTGTGGGATCAGTCAGACAAGAGAGAACAAGACATGCAAAAAAATCCCTAAAATAGTGATATCACACTCAAATAACATCAACACAAGTGAAAATAATGCATAGTACCCAAAATCAACATTCATATCTTGAAACAAAAACAAAACGACACTTATTTCTAAGTATGGCAGTTGAAACGTAGCTTTGCAACACTTAGAATACAAGTTACGACACAAATGTCGATTGCATATAGAAAGTGCACCAATATATGGGAGAGTGTCTAGCACATATTCTTATAATATATATTATCAACTAATGCATAAGAGTTCCATAGAACTATCTCTAGTGGTGCACTATTGTACAACACATGCAGGAGTACAAATAGTTCAAAGTGACGTGATAGTAAGAAAAAGTGAAAGTGACACATGCTAAAGTGAAGAGAAAGAAAAAGAAACACTTGTGAAAGTGAAAGCAAGAACAAACAACAATCACAAAATTCAAAACAACACTTTTGAAAGAAAAGTCAAGCAAAAGTGACAATTGAGAAAAAACATTGGGATGGTGGTACACTTGCAACTAACAGTGAGAGAGATTGTTAATTGGAATTGTGCACTGACTGCCCATAGGGATTGCATAGTCTCTATCTCTAAGAACCATGCAATAACTTTCACTAAAGTCAATACAAGCAATATATTTTAGGATTGCGTAGTCATCATCCACAAGCAACTGCTAAATCATTATCCTTAGGCACTGTGTAGTCATTGTCATCAGGATCTGTACAATGACTATCATCAAGGATTGCGCAGTGCTTGAATTCCTAGGGTGCACATTGACTACTAAGATTTCTAGAAAAGGGTGCTCTTATGAATCCATCAAAGGATAAGCATGTGTAATCAAGTGGCTTTGACAATTAAAATCTCTAAAGAAAGCTTAAAATATCAAGTAATCATGAAGAGACTTTTATCAACTTGAAACTACAGATCACAAGGTCACAAGGAGGCTCCAAAATTCAAGAGGAGGAAAATTTTTGGAGAGTGTTTGTCGCAGCGACAACACCTCAAAAACTTGAATCACTCTAACTAACATTGTTTTGAGATCCCAGAATGCATTTTTGTCAATCCTTGCTTGCATTTTTCACAATGTGATAAATCATAATTTAAAATAAAAACCCATATTTCTTAAGTGCAAAAGTGTAATTTTAGTTTTGGAGCCTCTAAAAATATTCAATTATGTACTTATGTAACAATAGAAACCCTAACCCTACTGTTTTATGCATCAATATAAATGGCCTCAAAAGAGGACATGATGTGCATCTTATGACCAAAAACCTTGTACCTTGTGCTGCTAAGTGTATGTTGACATTACGAAATTAAATGAAAACAAGGAATTGAGGAAAATGCATGCTTATTTTTGGAAAAAAGCATGCCTCAAGTTGAGAATGCATGGTGAGTATTTACGAAAATATGGTATTTAAGAAAATGTACACCTAGTTTTGGAAACATGCACACCTCAAGTTGAGAATGCATGGTGACTACATGGCATTGCATCTTCACATATTAAGGAGGAACATCCACACCTTGTTAATGGAAAATGCATGCCTGCACAATATAAATGAATGCTCTTGACATTTTTTGTAGCCCTAGGAAATGCACACCCTAGGAAGAAAAATTCATGCCTTGTGTTAGTAATTGTATGTTGACATTACAAAATTACACGAAAACAAGGTATTAAGTGAAATGCATGTCTCAAGTTGAAAATGCATAGTGAATATATATGATTGCATGTTTACATAGTAAGGGGGGGTATCCACACCTTGTTAATGACTAATGCATGCTTGCATAGTAAAAATGCATGACCTTGACATGGTTTTTAGCCCTAGAAGAAAAAATGCATGTCCTGTGTTGGTAATTGTATGTTGACAATATGAAATTACATGAAAAAAAGGTGTTGAGGAAAATGCACACCCTGTTTGGGAAAATGCAGGTGTCAAGTTGAGAATTCATGGTCAGCACATCAAATTACATGTTTACATAGTAAGGAGGAATATCCACATCTTTTTAATGACAAATGCATGTCCTAGGAAGAAAAATGGATGCCTTGTATTGGAAATTGTATGTTGAAATTTCAAAATTACATGAAAACAAGGTAATCCATGCCTCAATTTGAGAATGCATGGTGAGTACATGAGATTGCATTTTTACATAGTAAGGAGGAATATTAACACTTTATTAATGACAACTACACTCCTACACAATAAAAATCCATACCCTTGATGTAAATAATATAAAATATACCCAATGTTACCCACTTGTTATTTTTTTTCCTCACAAGAGGCCACAACATTGTAGAGTCATTATTCTTGAGTTGCAACGCCCGTTATTTCTCTACACCAAGAAAACTTCTCAGTGCTCACAAACTTTTTCAATGCATCTACAACATTCTTCAAAGTGTCCACCTTTACCAACAACACCTTTTGGTCCTCAACCATATCCCTCACAAAGTGATACTAAACATCAATTTTCTTTGTCTCCGAATGATAAATTGGGCTCTTTTCCAAGAAAATTACACTTTGACTGTCACAGTATATCCTTATAGCTCATTGTACCAAACCCATACTTGAACACAATCTCTACGACCAAACTACTTACTTTCTTGCATGAGTGGCTACTATGTATTCAACCTTTGTAGTTGAAAGTTCCACTATAGATTGTCTCTTGCTCATCCAACTAACCACTCCTCCAAATAAGTTAAACACATACCCATTTGTACATATTCTCTGATCTAGGTCTCCAACCAAGTCTACATCAACAAATCCATGTATGTCCAGCACTCTATCAATTTTTGGTCTTCCTTGGTAGCACAACCCATAATCACTAATGCCACATAAATACCTGAAAATCCACTTCACTGTTGTCTAATGCTCCTTCCCTAGTTTGGACATAAACCTGCTCAATACTCCCATTGCATGTGGAACATCTAGTCTAGTACAGACCATTGCATTCATTAGCCTACCAAATTCACTTTCATATGGAACATATGACATGTACTCTTCCTCTCCCTGTTTCTTAGGACATTGTTTTGCATATAATTTTGCACCTATAGGAATAAGAACCTTCAATGGTTTATTATCCTACATATTTAACCTTTGCAATATTGTCTCGACATAATTCCTCTGGTTTAACCATATCTTCCTCCTTGCCCAATCTCATTTAATTTCCATGCCCAAAATATAGTTTGCAACACCAATATCCTTCATGTTGAATTTAGAGGACAATTGGGTTTTCAAATCTTGGATAATTTCTTTGTCATTTCCAATCAGCAACATATCATCCACATAAAAAGCCAAATGAATAACACGATCACCAATTAATTTAAAATACACACAGTGATACACTTTTCTCCTTGTGAAGCCAAGTCCCTGTATATATGTAACAAATTTTTTATACCACATCCTTAGTGACTATTTTAACCCATACATATTTTTTTAACTTACATACCAATTCTTTCTTACCCTTCACTACAAAGCCTTCTGGTTGTTTCATGTATATCTCTTCTTCTAGATCCCTGTGAATAAATTTTGTCTTCACATCCATCTGTTCTACCTCAAAACCAAAAGAAACAACAATATATAAAAGTAATCTAACATAAACCTACTTGGCAACAAGAGAAAGCATATCACTAAAATCAATTCCTGACACCCGGGAATAGCCTTTTTCTACCAACATAACTTTTTATTTCTCCACCTTTACTTTTACAATCATCTTCTTATTAAACAACCACTTGCTGCCAATGGGTTTCCTTCCAACCAACAAGTCCACCAGATCCTAAGCCTCATCTTTGTCCAAGGCTTCCATTTCTTCAACCATGGCCTTTTTCCAAAGTTTGGCGTCCTCTAATTCCACTACCTCCCTGACAGTTCTAGGATCACCATTAGTAATAGATAAAGAACAATTTGAATAGAAAGTATATGGACTATACCTCTCTGTTATCCTTCTCTCTCAAACTGATCTCCTCAAAATTGGAGTGTGTGGCTCTTCCTCTTTTGATTCGTGTTCTATGGTAGAGTCTAATTCCTACTCCTTTAGTTCCAAATATATCTTATTTGGTTCCTTTTCCTTTGGTAGGACTTCAAGTTTAATAAAATATTTCACCTCTATAAACACCACATCTCAGTTGTACATAACCTTCCTTGTTTCTAGGTTCCAAAGCTTATAACCTTTTAACCCATTCTTATACCTAATGAAGATGCACCTTTCATATTTACTATCCAACTTGGTTCTTTTCTCCTTTGGAGCATGTACATATGCATCACAACTAAATACCCTAAGATGTGAGAAAGATGGTTTCTTATTAGTCCATACTTCATGTGGAGTCTTATCCTCCAATGCTGAAGAAGGTGATATGTTAAATAGGTAACGTGTGGTATCCACTACCTCTGCCAAGAATTCCTATCCTAATCAAGTGCCACTGAGCATACTTCCTTCCTTTTCCATCAACGTCATGTTCATTCTTTATGTAACTCCATTTTGATGAGGTGTGTATGGAGTAGTCTTTTTCCATGCTATACCACACTTATTACAGAACTCTTCGAATTTGTTCTTGTAGAACTCTCCACCATTTTCTATCCTTGACACCTTAATCTTGTTCTCTGTCTGATTTTACACCAGAGCCTTAAATTCTTTAAACTTTTAAAAGACTTCGAACTTATTCCTAAGGAAACATATCCATGTATTCCTCGAGAATCAATCTATAAATGAGGCATAGTACACATACTTACCCAGTGATGGAATTGACACAGGTCCAAACACATCACTATGCACAAGTGATCGACAAACTAAGAGGCGACAAGATAAAACGTGGAGCGCGCAGCACTGTAGCAGCACTGTAGCAAGCTTTACTAAACTGAGCACAAAGAGACAATGTAACAAAAGCCTCGATATAAGAAACTTACTAATTTCGAATATTTTCAAGCAACAAATCTGAGTGGGTTAGTTCTCCTCAACTGAACATGCGCGCGCAACTATGACCTCTCTCCACGGGTCTTCAACGCCTTCGCCTTACAGTTCACTCTAATATCCCTTCCCCTCTTAGCACTAGAGGGGAAACTCACCCAATTTTTCTTCCCATTTACACAATGTTCACATAAATCAAAATCCATAGAGAAATTAAACATACCATCTACCATACCATTACCATGTACTATTCAAAGGCCCTTCTCTCCAATATTTCCAAGTCTTTGATGCCATAGCATATTTTTTCTCCAAGGACCACTAGATTTTATGCTCCACTTTCAGGAACCACAAAATTGTTGTGCCTATCAATAACAGTGCTACCCAGAAGCTTGTAGAGAGTTCCAATCCAAACTCCCTACATCAATACCAAGCTCCCCGAACCATCTTGTAGGTATCTTTCTCGAACACTATTTTTACACACAAAAATTAGATCTATGGCCAATGCAGGAAAGTGTAGAAGACCATGAAGTGTTCTAATCCTTCCACCTTGCAACTTCAACTTGATTTTTTCACATAATATGATTCTGGTCTTCTTTTAATTCCCTAGGAAGACATTTCCACCATTATAATTCTCATACTCATAGGACCACTCCCTATGGGGAGTCATATGAAAGGATGCACCTGAGTCAATCAACCATGCATCATGACCTACATTTGTACTTGAAGAAGAATCCAAGTACACATCCACACCTTCGTCTGAGGTATTTTTCACTTCTGAAAAAGGAGCATCATTAGATCCCTTTCCTTTCTCAAGAGTTTTAGATCTACAATACTTTTCGTAATTTCCTTCTTTCCCACATTTCCAACATACCTTTACAATTTTTCTTGGAGATTTATATATCCCTCTAAATTTAGATCTTCCACTTGAAGACTTATTTATGTTTCTATTTTGGGATCGTCCTCTTACATACAAGGCATCTCAATTTTGTCTCTCCGTATTTTTCCATCTCATCTCCTCTTACATTAAGGATGAGACTATTTCATCAAAATTCAAGGTAGTTATATTGTTACCTATAGCAGCAACCAGAATATCCCACGAGTATGGAAGCGAACATGACAAACTGATGCACTTATCTTCATCTGAAATTTTAATATCAATCGATAGCAATTGATTTACCATAGTATTGAAGGCATTTAGATCCTTTGTCACTAAGTCTTCATCCTTCATCCTCAAGTTATACAACTTTTTCCATAGGAACATTTTGTTCACCAAGGTATTATTTGATACAAAGTCCCTAACTTTTCCCACAAAACCTTTGTCGTAGCTTCCACTGATACATTCAAAAACACTGAATCTAAGAGGCATAATCGTATTGTGCTCTTCACCTACCAATCAAACTTTTCCCACTCTTCTACTGACATTCATGTTGGTTTCGTACCTAGATCTACAATGCTCCACTGATCTCTATCAACCAATAGATCCTCCATCTTGAGCTTCCACATCTCAAAACTCCGTCCATTGAATTTATCGATCTTTATCTTTCCATTTTCCATCATATCCTTTCACCAAAATAATTGATCCCGAAGATCTCCTAGTATAACAAGGTCTAACACAGGCCTGAGAAAAACCCCTTAGTAGTAAAGGCATCCCCTTGAAGCTGAAAAAATTCTGATACAAGATGTAGTTTTTAATCCTATATAGAAATTACCTACAAACAAATTCTTAAAATAGAAAAAATGTACCGTGGTGAGAAAATAAAATATAGACTGATATTTTTTCCTGGAAACAAAACTAGGAAAACCAAATTTATTTTTCGTTATATTCCTTTCAATGTTACAATACATTATATACATGTTGAAGAATTCATACTCACCAATACATTAACCCTGGATTAGAACATAATTGTAGCTCCCTTGACCGGATCTACAAAATACCTTGGGCAAAAACCATCATGCTGAAAACCATGCGTAAAAACCATGCACAAAAAAACCATGGATAGGTCCACCCACCATCCTTGGGTCCCCCCCCAGTGACCCCCTGCAGTGCCCGACACTAGGTAATAGCGCTTGGGGCTAGGGCTGGAAAGAATATAACACATACCCAACGCTGGAAAGAATATAACACATATCCAACACTTGACATGTTTTGTAAATCTATGATGGCCTAGACCCTAAATGGTTTTTCCTTAGACCATATGAATGGTTTTCATAAGAATATGAATTATAATGGATGTTGATCCATTTTGCATGATTGATGTTAGTATGTCATATATTATAACAATTGTCATGAAACCATTTTTGACAAGTTGTTCAGAAACACATTTAGGTAGTTAACCTTGTATATTGAGATATTGAAAATTTTGGCAACGAAATTACTTGAAATAAAATTTAGGGTAATAAGGCTATGCTAGGTTTTTTTATTGTTAAGTTGTTGGTATTTAAATTTCATATTTAACTTTAGGTCACAAGCCTGATAAAAAACAAGTCTCAAAGCCATTACAATAATACACTCATTATGAGCTCAAACATGTCACTTGTGAGAATTGAAGTCAGGTGGGGAGCATAACAACATTCCTCATAAATACTTGACCTACACCCAATTGGCACATGCACACAATAATTGTTGATACTATTTTTCAAATTCAAATTACAACCTTTCATATTCCAAGCTTTTCCAAAACTTAGTAAGGATGTAAACGTTTCATTAATTCTCAAAAATTCCTAGTCCAATGTTAAAAAAAGGCTACAAATCTATGCGAATGTGCTTATAAAAATATAGGCCAAGTTTTGGAAATGTGTTGTCTTTAATAAATTTTATCTTATCTCTATGTGTTAACACAATTTTCCTAATAAATATTCTTTAGAAAAAAAATATATGAACATAATTGAAATACATTTAAAAAAAATCATTTGTCTAGAAAGTGTTTCCTCAGTATGCATTCACCAACTTAAGAGTGCATTTGTTAGCCTGCATTCCCTAGTGTCAATTCACATTCCCCAACATGCACTTAATAACCTCTTTTCCACTATTTCAACTTTGAACCTAGACAACCAATATGGTTAGAATTGAAATAGGGATGCCCTATACCATGGGCATAGTAGTGGAAATACAGGGTTCCCAAGAAGAAAACTTCATTTATAAAAAATTCAAAGAGTTTGAAGATGCATGGAGAGATACAAACAAAGTTTTAATAGGTATGTTAGATATATTTTGGCAACCCAACCGACTCCCTTATCAATTTGCAAATGATATGGGTCACCTCTCTTTTTGCTTGCATTTTTCTTTTCCTTTAATTGATAAAGAGGAATATTTTCAGTTTTGGCTATCATCTAGACTATGGTCAATTTAATTATGTTGTCTTAACCGAAATTTGGTACTCTTACTAGTATTTGGTCTTCTTATTTTGATTTCGTAATGACCATATAACTTGTGCTTGATGCCATTTTATTCCTTAGGTTCTCATTGATCTTGGTCTAAATCTTTGGTACTGTATAGCAACATTTATTTTCTCATTTGGTTTAAATATTGGCTATATATATTATGTTGAGTTCATATTCGACTTTCATAACGAATTATAGTTTTGGTGAATGGTTTTAAAAACCCTATATATGAACTTTGCACTAGTTTCAAATCATTTGGTGAATATATGTTTGATCCATGTTTTATTGTATCGATACATAGGTCATGATTTATATTGGTCTGAATATATGACTTCGGGTTATGTTGAAAATATGTTCGTATATTTTTCGGGTTATGGTACTAATTACATGAAGTTGTAATGTTTTAGCTATGATTAAACATGATTATCCTGATCCTGAGTGATATATGGTGGTACAAGATGGATATGGTATTATTTTCTTTGGATGTTTTGTTTCCTATTTGGCACTCCTACCTATCAACACTTGTATATGTCGTAAATCGTAGCCATAACCTGACCCGTAAAACAATTACAACATTCCCTAGTCATGATTGATCTATGGTACATTCTCGAAACTACGCATTGTGATCTCTCGAATTGCTCTGTAGGTTTTTCATCGTGGCATTCTCTAGTTTTATTTTCTTTATGCATTTTCTCACTAGCCCTACAAATTTCTAAGACCTTGGCCTTTTGTACTCCTGTTCTTAAGTCTGTCGAGCTAAACCCTGGAGCATATTTTATTTCTATAAATACCCATGTCTATAATCAAAAAAAAATTGGTAGGGTCTAGTCTTCTCAAATTTTATGATGAATATCAGTCTCTTTTTGAGAAGGTGGGCTAGTGGAATTTTATACAACAGTTTCAAGGGTTTAATGATTGCATTGTCAATGCCTTCACTTCCACTTTTAGTGGAAAGTGAGTTAAGCTTGATGACATGGAGATAGAAGTTGATGTTGGTTTTACAGATGAAACTACCTCTCCCCCCACCAAAGGCAAACGGTGATATAAGAAATTTTATGTTCATGACATCCTTTTGCAAAATATTCTTGAGCACAAAGACAAGGGTTACTCTATAAAATCTATGCATGCGAACTACCTCAAACTGAAATGGAGAGATATTTGGTATTTCATATGTCGTTATATAAGTTGCAAGGGTTGATATGCCCTAGTGTTTTTTATTGCATCCGATTGTTGAATGTTTTTATCAGACATGATTTTAATTCACCCTATTTTCTACATGAGAGTTTGGCCAAGATGGCCAAAACCTATCAGTATTGTTGTAAAAACCCAGATAGGTCACTCTTCTACCATGGCCTTATATGTGTTTTGGTTAAATATCATTTGTCTAAAATCGACAAACGATGGGAATGTTTGCTCCTGTGAAAGAGGCATTAATTGGAATTTTATTTATGAAATAAAGGAAAATAGGAGAAAAGGAAGGTGAAGATACACATATTTTCATGAGAGGGCAATTGAATAAAAAATGAAGAAATCGAAGGCCTCAATGATAAAAAGTCTTCTGAGGATTAGTTCACAACTTTTGATAGTTTGGTTGAGATTTTTGTTAGTTTAGCTTTAGAGCTCTCTTCTATTATCTCATTCTCCCATACTCTTGCACACTTAGAGAATTCTTGGAGCATGCTTGGAGCACTCTAGTATTCACTTGGATTTGGAGAAAGAAGGAAAAGGAAAGCAGGAAAGCACAAGGGAACAGTTGGATAAACATCTAAAGTTGGATTGCTTTGCAGGCAATAGGTTGCATGTGTGTTTTCCTTGTTGATTTATGGATGCATGGTGTATGCATGTGATTATATGGTTATGTGTTATCATTGGCATGGAGGATTGCCTAGATTGACAGTGGTTTTAGCCTTTCCTTTCCATTTCCTGGATAGCCATGGTGTTGTGGCTTTCTCCACTTGATTATTTTCTGATTGGTGCTCATAATTTTTTATGGTTATGGGTTGGAACAAATGCTCTAAAATCCTTGGAACAACTTTGGTTTAGTTACTAGTCTTGGAGCCTAAGTTTGGAAAAATTCTTTGGAGCCCTTAGTGGGTTGAGTTACTAGTCCCTAGAGTCGGGTTGGACAAACGCTCTGGAAACCTTGGAAGGTTATGGGTTGAGTTACTAGTTCCTAGATCCTGGATAGCTTGGATAGAGAGTGATCTAGTTGGTGATAGTGATGTCTGACCATGAGGTGGAATGACTGGATGAGGGTTTAGGTGGTTTGGCCTCTAGAATCGTTGGTTCGGTTGCATTTTTAACATTCCCTCTCAGAAAGAAAGGGGTTATCATATACCCCAATCCTGATTCTATGGAACCAAATTTTCCTCTTGACAAGGCCCTTGTCAAAATATTTTCAACTTGTTCCTCTGTTGAAATGTACTGCTATAACATAATCTACCTCTGCACACAATCTCGTAGATGGTGATACCGGATGTCGATATGCTTGGATTTATCATGAAATATCATATTCTCAGAGAGTTTGATACAACTATGAGTGTCACAGTAAATCATTTTCGATCCATCTTCTAACCAAATAACCCAACAAGAATCTTTCTCATCCAGATAACCTCACACGTTGCTTGACTTTCTGTCATGTACTCTACTTCTATTGAGCTGAGTGCTACAGATCTTTGCTTCTTGTTGTACCAAGAAACTGTTGTGGACCCAACACTAAAAATTCCTCCTGATGTGCTCTTCCTGTTTGATGGACTCCTTTCCCAATCTACATCTTTGAATCCTTGCAACTTCACTCCCTCTATCTGTTTGTACCAAAGACCAAACTAAGTAGTGCCCCTGAGGTATCTCAACACGTGCTTTGTTGTCTTCCGATATAGTTTGGTTGGCTTAACCATTGCTTGACTAAGATGGTTAACTACATCATGCATGTCTGGTCATGTGTTCACCAAATACATAAGTGAACCCACAAGCTACCTACAAATGCTAACCTCCACTACTTCACATAAAGTAGCATCCTCTTTCCTCTAGTTTCTTTCTATAGGAGTCTCCATGGGTTTACACATGTCCATGTGGATCCTCTAAAGTATTTCGTTGGCATAATTTCCCTAAGAGACAAGAAATTCCCCATCTCCTTTCCATACTTCCAAACCAAGTAAGCAGTGCATGAGGCCTATGTCCTTCATCTCAAACTCTCTTGCAAGGTCCTCCTTTCAAGATCTGACCAATTTATCATCACCAATAAGGATCAAGTCATCAACATATAAAAAATAATTAATAATGTACCTTCTATCACAATGTGATAAAGGTTTTCATCCGCTTCACATTTGGTGAAGCCCAAACCAATGAGATAGTTGTCGATCCTGGTATAACAAGCACAGGGTGCTTGCTTTAGTCCATACAATGCTCAATTGAGTCTACACACATGCGAATCTCTATCAAAGGTCTCAAACCCTTCTCGTTGCTCAATATACACCACCTCCTCAATAACTCCATTGAGGAATTTTGTCTTCACATCCATCTAGTGGATCTTCCACCCCATCTGTGCTGACAGTGCTAGAATTGACCTAATTGATGAGTACCTTTCCATTGGAGAAAAAGTCTCCACACAGTCAATTCCCTCCACTTGGGAGAACCCCTTGGACACAAATCTAGCTTTGTGTTTCCCTATGCTCTTGTATGTTGCACGCTTTACCGTGTAAATCCATCTCGAACCAACCAATGATTTGTCAACTAGTCTTGGGGCCACTTCCCAAACATTGTTTCTAACAAAGGAATCATATTCCTCTACCATAGCATCAACCCATACTATTTTCTCTACAACTTCCTTGAATGAGGATGGCTTTGTCTCTACCAGATCACTCATCATAGCCATGTAGCTAGTGTACCTTTCCGGTGACCTCCTCTGCAATAATCTGTCAGCTTCCTTGGTTCGCTTCCTTCCTTCTCTGGATGTCTCTTCTTGAGTGGATGTCTCCCACAGGGGATTCACTCAATGAACCTCTGACATATCATGTTCTTTCATGGCATACTAAACAATACTCTTAATTTGACTACATATTGGAAAATGCCTCTAAAGATCACATTATTTAACCCCCTACCAATATGAACTCAATACACCTTCCCAATTTAAAAAACCCCTACTTTTACTAGATATTGCAGGCACCCATTTTTTCATTAACATTTTTATACCCCTTTATAATTTTTCATTAACATTGAGCTCCATTTTTTATACCCTCCAATATAAAAATCTTTTACCCCCTATTATATGCTCAATATATTATTTCATTTTTCCTTAATATATATCCCCCAATATGAATGCACATGGTATGGTATTTCTCCTTCAATGAAGCCCCCATGATGTCTCCACTCTCTTCTCCCCTACTTGTTTCTACCCCACAACTTCCTAAGGTTCTTCCTTTGGAGCCAAAAGCTCCTGATCAAGCCGCAACTAAATCTCCCTCTCAAGAGAACACCTCATTGCCTTCTCCTCATCAAGTTTCACATCTCTTCTGACCACTGTCATCCTAAGAGATGGAAAGTACACATGATAGTTGTGAGCTTTGTTTGTGTACCCCACAAATATGCCCAACTCTGTTATCGACTGTAGTTTTTTCCTTGATTCCTTGGAAACATGACAATAAATTGATGATCGAAAGATCTTGATGTGTGACACATCTCGTTTCTTCCCTCAAAAATATTCCTTTGGTGTACTCATTCTAAGAATTTTGTGAGGACCTTGTTCTACAAATAGACAGTTGTGTCGCATGCTTCTTCCCACAAGTGCATAGGTGGGCTTTGGTCATGCAACATCACTCGTGATGCTCTCACAATACTTATGTTCTTATTATAAGCCACCCCATTCTGTTGTGGGGTTATGGGGTTTTTACAACTCCCTTTGATTGCCTTCATTTGCACAGAAATTTTTAAACTCATTTGACCTCCTATTATCGCTCCTTAGAGCCTTCACTTTCCTTCCAATCTCTTTCTCAACAAGTGCTTTGAACTCAACAAATTTGGATAATGTTTATTCTTTCTTCTGCATAAGTAGATACATCACTTTCGTGAGAAATAATCTACAAATATAACATAATAATTGTGCTTGCAAGTGGAGGCTGGCGAGAAAGGTCCATAGACATCATAGTGGATCCTTTCAAGGACTACATTTGTATTGTTGTCCAAATCATTGAAGGTGGATTTTGTATACTTCCCCAACATACACCCTTTGCATGTATCTTGTTGCTCTAGTGATCCTTTGGGGAGGCCTGTATAACTTTGTTGCACAATCTTAAAAGTGCCATGATGCAAATGGCCAAGTATTCTATGCCATAATTCACTGACATCTCAGCTCTGCACCATCTCTGCTTTTGTTCTCAATGTTGCACAGTCTTTCACATCTAATCTTTAGAGGTTCTTCACTCAAACCCTAATCTGCTTCACTTTTCCTGTGGTGATATGTATCAAGAAAGTCTTCCCTTTGTTGAATATCACATCGTAGCCACAGTCTTCCAACACAACTATAGAAACTAGATTCTTCTTCAAACCCGGTACAAACATCACATCCTTGAGCTTGAGAGGGGAGCCAGACTCCCTCTGAAAAGTAATAATACCAATACCGGTCGTGCTATACCTTTCATCATCTCCCATATCGATGTGCATCTGGAGATCCTTCTCCTCTAAGTCACTGAAAAGTTCTTTGTTTCCCATCATGTGGAATGAGGCATCGTTGTCGAGATACCACACACTACCCATCATTATGCTTTCCATGCATGCAATGAGGGTAAAATCAAGTTCGAACTGTGAAGCCAAGGCTTCACCTGTTTCTCCTCCTATGGTCTTCTTGTTTTCTTTCTTGTGTGGACACTTCATTGCATAGTGCCCAAATTCATGACAGTGAAAGCACTTGATTCTAGACAAGTCTTTCTTCTTTCCCCCTTGACTCAAATCTGCTTTGGATTGGGATTTATTCCCTTTCCCTTTCTTTTCCTTTCCAGCCAAGGCATAGTTCTCCTCATCCTCGCCCTTGTATGAGGTCCCATCTCTGGCACTCCACCTTATCTCCTCCTATACCAAATCAGATCAAAAGCATTCCCAATTTGGTTGTTTCTCCCTCTTGTAACCAAATATTGGTAGTCATGCCATCTCTTGGAAAGGCCTAAAAGAGCTAGGCTCACTAAATCATCCCCTGCTACAGTAACACCAAATTGACCAAGTTCATCATGACACTATGTGAACCTACTCAAGGTATGTGGAATGGTCTCGTTCCTTTGCATCTTGATATTTTGAAGCATGTACTTGAGTGCCAGTTTCATGTGGTCACTATTATTCTGGAATCTGTTAGTTCTTGCCACATTGCATATGGAGTAACTTTCCCATGGATATTGGAGAAAATATGGTCTCATACTCTCTCCAATATGATCCTCCTTGCCTTGGAAACACATTTCTTCCAATCTACTAGATTATGAGCATCTATTGTTGTTGGTTTCAGAATATCATTGTCAATTAATTCCTTCAACCCATTATCCTCAATTACTGCCTCCATGTAGTCCTTCCATGCAACATAATTCAAGCTTCCCTCAAGGGCATATTCAAGCCTTATTCCATTGAAATTCATCATCTCGGTCCTGAAGAAAACCTGCAACCTAATCTGCAACCTCGAACCTCCTACAATGACAACTTTAAAATATCTGCTCTATAGTGATCCCAGCTCTGATACCATGTAGAAATTAATGTGTATATTCAAAAATTATCATCAAAATTACTAAATCACAAGACTTGAAGATATTCTACTGATCTATGGAAGTTAAATGACCATCTAAAACAAGAATCATTGACATGAAAAAAGAAACATCACAGAAACACAAATATTTATCTAGGGGAAAGGAACTACTTAGAACCCCTTACTATCTGTATTGCATTAATCAAATAATAGAGAAGAAATACAATTCTTACTCAAGCCTGAGCACACCCTACAACTGTATAAACTATCTCTCTGCCTGACGGACTGAACTTGGCCCAACACTTAGCCAATTTCAAGTCTTCCCAATCTCTTATTTCCTTGTGTTTTTCCCTTGGGAAATTTCCCCTATTTTTTAGTAATTTCACACAAAGGAATTGCTTAATAGCCTTAGGTCAATCTCTAATTGCATGCACCACCTGTATACATGGGAATATGCTAAAAATGATAGTACAATGCCTTGGAATCTCCATCTTAAATGGGTAACTCGAATTTTCTGCATGCAACAATGATATTGGGTTGATTGATCAATTAATTGGTTGATCGCTGAGTTTGGTTGAAGTTACACATCCACAAATTGAAATCCACTAGTTCTTCTGATAGTTAGATCTAGTTAAACCGATAATAACTCAAATTAACTAAAATAGATTGCTACAAATTATCAATCAATCATGTAGAACTAGACTCAAGTGTATCCAACTTGAATTTACTGAGTTAACTGAGTCACACAAGAGCCATGCCATCTCAGTTAAATACCTCCAAGTATTATGCTAAACTAGAAATTCTAATTTTAATCTAGTTTGACCAAGGCAAAGTCAAAACTACATTTTTTTGCTACATTTTCAACAACCAACAACTGACTCAATGGAAGAAGGACATTGCCAAAACTAGGAGGATGATCCTAGAAGGAGTCATAGGCAATATTGTTCCAAATTTGCGTGGGAACAAAACTCCATTCAGATGTGGAAGGCCCTTACTAATTTTTTTGAAAGCAATAGTGATGCTAGAAAACTTGCTTTGTAGAACAAATTGAGGAACATTCAAATGGGAAAGGATGAGCCCATTGTTACATATCTATCTAGGTTTTCTGAAGTGAGGGATGAAATTGGAGGTGTTGGAGAGACAATTCCATCAACAAAGGTTGTGATCCTTTCTCTTCTTGGGCTTCAAAAATCTTGGCATAGTTTCTAGGATGATGTGAATGGCAGAGATAATCTCAATGATAGGGAGATACTGTGGTCAGATCTTGTGCAGGAAGAGAGAAGGAGGAATACAAGGGATGGAGTCTCATATGGGACAGAAGATGAGGAGAACTATGCTTTAGTTGGCAAGGGGAAGAAATCCAAGGGTGAGAAGGCCCAAGGCAAACTCGATTCTAGTCAAAATGGAGGCAAGGAAAGGAAGGATCTTAGCATGATCAAGTGTTTTCATTGTCATGAGTTTGGACATTATGCTAAAAAATGTCCAAATAAGAAATACATCAAGCATGTTAAAGCAACAATAGGGGGAGAAGCACTCTCCTCTTAGTTCAAATTGGATTTCTACATGATAGCTTGCATGGAAAGCTCAGTAGGAGGTAATGTGTGGCACATTGACTCAGGGGTTTCATTCCACATGACAGGGAACAAAGATATCATCAGCAGTTTGGAGGAGAAAGAAATGCAATTCCATATCGATCTTGGAGATTATGGAAAATATTTTACCAAAGGAGTTGGTATAGTGAGCTTTAAGAGGGAGTTTGGTTCTCTCAAGAATGTGATGTATGTTCAAGGATTGAAGAAAAACCTTGTCTCAGCAGCAACCATTGAAGACAAAGGGTATGCTATTCTATTAGGCAAAGGGAAGGCATACCTCAAGCATTCTTCTTTAGGACAAGTAAAGCATATTAGGGTTAGGATTGAGAGCCTCTACAAATTTTAAGTTGAGGCCTGTTTAGCCTTGAGCAGTAAGGCAGAGAGTTCTCAAAGTAGAGATGTGGTGGTTGAGCGAGAGGAGGATAAAGCTCTCAAGATGGAGCCTCAACAAGTATCTCAATTTCACTCTAAGTTTGGTGGCAGTTGGGTTAACTAGTGGGATGATGATGAGGACCATATCCCAGGGCGAGTGGAGGCATCCACTCAGTTAGAGACTTCATTATAGGGCTATTTCGAGCCAAGTGGGAAGAGGATTTGGTTAAGGGAGCTCAGAAATCAGTTGACTCTTCTAGAACCAAGAATCAGACACTCAGATACAGAAGGTACATGGCTCTTTCTAGTTCAAAGGGAGTAGCTACAACAGCAGCTAAATTGGTAGAGATGAATAAATATCCAGGTGGATGAGGTTGTTCAAATAAGCTTGTCCTCGCTAGGAGGGAATGTTGAAAATGCAGTAAGGAATGGCTTCATTGACTTGTGCCTTAGTAAAAGATGCTAATTCGAATTCAATCCCATAAATAGAAAAGATAGATCAACGACTTAGAAATCAACCTCTTTAAGGGGGCAACCTCCTTTACATTACACAAATGAACAATTCTTGGATGATACAAATGACAAAACCTCCTTTCTATATATAGGAGTCTAAGGGGTCACAATATAACCCAAGTTGACCTAACAATAATAATATAAGGGCACAAAAATAACAATAGTGGTCTTCTATGGGCACAATAATAAAAATATGGGGACAATAGTGGCACAATAATAACAATAAGGGATACAATGAAAATAGTAATGGGGGAATCACTAGTATTATAGGGACCTAACATGCCCCTCTCATTCAAAAAAGTGTTGTCCTCAATTCTTGAGTAGTTTTGGATGCTTTTGAATAAAATTCTCATCCTCCCATGTGGAATCTTTAGCGGGTAAGTTCTTCCACTTGATGAGATACTCTGAAATTGATCGATCTTGTAGTTGTTGAGTTCTTTTTTCTTTGACTACTTTAGGTTCCAATATGATTTTTCCTTCCTCATCAAGTTCTAGAAATATTGTTGGAACTGGGATATTGTAACCTATAACCCTCATTAAGCATGAAACATGGAAAACTAGGTGCACTCAGGAAGCTGCAGGAAGCTCCAATTTGTATGTTATAGTACCTATATTTTGCAACACCTTGTACGGACCATAATACTTTGGTGATAATTTATTATCCTTCTTAGCTTGCTTGAGGGACAATTTTTTATATGGTTGTATTCCTAGGAATACACAATCACCTACATCAAAACCTCTTTCGTTGCGATGTTGATCTGCCTGTTGTTTCATTCTATTATGTGCCAAGGTGAGGTTATCCTTTAAGAGTTGGAGAACTTGTTGTTGATGCTCGATGTGATCTTCCACTGCTTGAAACTTAGAATTTTCTCTTAAATATGATGTGATGGATGGTGTATGATATCCATAAGGTGCCATAAATGGGGTCATTTTTGTTGCAGTATGGAAGGAAGTGTTATACCACCATTCAGCCAAAGGAAACCATTTGACCCATTGTGTTTGTTTATTAGAACAAAGCAACGAAGATATCCTTCTAAACATTTGTTTAGTATCTCAGTTTTCCCATCAAATTGAGGATGATAAGATGGCTATGGGATAACGGAGTACCAAGACAAGAAAATAATTATTTCCAAAAATTTCCAGTGAAAATGGGATCTCTATCACTTACAATAATATTTGGGTTTCCATGTAGCTTTTGAATTGTTTCCATAAATGTAGTAGAAACTGTACTCACTTTAAATGGATGAGATAATGCACAAAAGTGTGCATACTTGGTAAGTCTGTCAACTCACCATGATAACACTCTTTCCTTCAAACTTGGGTAAACCTGTGATAAAATCCATTTAAATCTCCTCCAAACATTGGCTTGGAATGGATAAAGGTTGTAATAGACCTGGGGTATTAATTGTTTCAACTTTATTTTGTTGGAAAACCAAACATTTCACCACAAAATTTTGAATATCCGATTTAAGGCCATCCCAAAAAAATTCCTCCTTAACCCTGTGATAAGTTTTTATAAATCCTGAGTGCCCTCCTAAGGGAGAGGTGTGCAATTCCCTAAGAATCTTTTGTTTGAGTTGGGAATTCTTACATAGTTATAACTGATATTTGTACCATAACAAATCATTTGTCTAACTAAATGTATCAAATGTATTGGGATCTTGTTGTAACTTTTGAATGAGTGCCTACACTTCTTCGTCATTCCTCCATTCATCCCTTGCTTCATTTATCCAATCCGGTTGGATAATAGAAATGGTGCAAAGAAATACTTCCACATCCTCATCCTTTCTTGAGAGTGCATCTGCCACAAAATTTTGCTTCCCTTTTTTGCAGATGATTTCAAAGTCATAGCCCAACATCTTTGTGACCCATTTTTGCTGCTCTTCTCAAGATATTCTTTGTTCTAAAAAGTATTTAAGACTATCATGATCTGTTTTTACCTTAAAGTGTCTTCCCATTAGGTAGGGTCATCATTTCTCAAGTGCATGTAGTATTGCCAACATTTCCTTCTCATAAATAGCTTTATGTAAATACTTTCCTTTGATTGGACGACTTTCAAAAGCAATGGATCTTTCTTCTTGCATTAAAACAGCACCAATTCCATTTCCTGAGGCATCACATTCCACAATAAAGGTTTTTGTGAAGTTCGGTGTAGCTAATACCGGTGCTTGGCACAATGCCTCTTTAAGATGTTCAAAGGCCTTCGTTTCTTCTGGAGTCCATGAAAATGCATTTTTCTTCAATAATGTTGTTAGAGGTGCTGCTATTCTCCCATAATCCTTAACAAATTTGCGATAATACCCTATCAACCTCAGAAATCCTCGCAGATTCTTTATGGATGTGGAGATTTTCCATTCCTTAATGGTTTTATTTTTTCTAGGGTCTACCTTAACACCTTCATGAGATACAATATGACCCAAATATTCCACCTCTTGTACTCCAAAGAAACATTTGGATCTTTTTGCATATAATTGATTCTCCTCCAATAGTTTCAACACCCTGTCAATGTGTTGAACATGATCTCTCCAAGACTTGTTGTAGATTAGTATATCATCAAAAAATACTAACACAAATTTTCTAAGGAAGGGTTCGAAAATGGAATTCATCAAACCTTGAAATGTAGAAGGTGCATTGGTAAGGCCAAAAGGCATGACCAAAAATTCATAATGACCCTCATGAGTGATAAATGTCAATTTCGGAATGTCTTCAGTCTTCATTCTGATTTGATGATATCCTAAACAAAGATCCAACTTGGTGAAGTAAATTGATCCATGCAATTCATCCAATAATTCATCAATGACAGGAATGAGAAATTTATCTTTAATAGTGAGCTTGTTGAGCTCCCTATAATATGGACACAAGCACCATAATCCATCCTTCTTGTGAACCAATACTATTGGAGCAGAGAAAGAACTTTGACTAGGTTGAATTATACCAACCTCTAGCATTTCTGCAACCATACGTTCAATTTCACTCTTTTGGGCATAGGGATATCTATAAGGCCTGATGTTTGGAGGAACACTTCCTGGAATCAAATGAATAGCATGATCATGATCACGAATAGGTGGGAGGTCTTTGGGAGTCTCAAATACCTTGGAATGATTGTCCAAGACTTTTTGGAGATCTGGAGAAATAGATGATTTTGATGTGGGAACCTCTAATGAACATAATTGTGAAATTATGCTTCATTGTTCTTTCTTTAGAAGCTTTGTCATTCTATTAGAACTGATTATCTTTCTTGGTTTCCATGCGATACCCCTTATTTAAACTTCCTTTCCTTCTGAAGAAGATTTCATGAAAAGTTCTTGAAAATTAAAAGCTATTGTACCCAAGGATTGTATCCATTGGACTCCTAGTACAACATCAACACCACCCATTGGAATGGAAAGCATTGGGATATTCAATACATATTCTCCCATGGATAGCTTGATATTATGGAACTTTCCTGAGCAATTTATGGTTCCTCCACTTGCAAGCATCACTTGGCACTCTGGTGCTAGATATAGGAAGAAATTCAATTCCTTGGCTATCTTACAATGAATAAAATTATGGGTACTTCTCGAATCAATCAACAGTATTACCTTTTTCTTCTTGATATGCCCTTCTATCTTGATAGTTTGACGAGTGGTAATTCCAGCCAATGCATTACAAGATATGGTTGGACTCATTTATTCTTTCTCTAGGGTTTGTTCTTGGTGTATATCCCCTTCTTTTAACATTTCTCGTTCCTTTTCTTCCTCCTCTTCACAATCTATGTAAAATAATTTATTCTCAGCACACTTATGACCTTTAGAGTATTTTCTATCACAACTGTAACAAAGCCCTTTTGCTCCTTTTTCATCCAATTGTTGTGGTGTCAACCTTGGAGGTTTTGGATGGCTAGGGGCAACAACACTTCCCTCTTTATGATTGTGAGTGGCAGGCTTTCTTGTTTCCATAATTTTTCTTTCCATTTTTCTTGTCAACCTAAATGCCTTCTCCAATGAATCAGGTTCCCAAAGGCGAACCTCATGTTGGATGTTATCCTTTAATTTCCCTATGAACACATCAATCCTACGCTCCTCTAGAATATCTTTTACCCTTATATTCAATTTTTGGAACTCCTCAATGTGCTCCATAATTGAACCCGTTTGTTTGAGATTTATCAATTGGCTAAAAAAAGTGTTGTTTTTTGTATCTTCATAATGTGCTATCATTTCATCCGTAAAAATAGCCCAAGTGAAAATTTGTTTACGAGAGAAAAACCATTGATACCATACAAACTGATCTGGTTCAAAATTTAAGTTGCAATGCATACCTTTTTTGTGTTTTGCACATTATGGAGATCGAAAAATTGCTCCATCTATAGTATCCATGTTACAGGACCCTTGCAATCAAACTTCCTCATATCGATCTTTCGAACATGGTGGGTCTTTGATCCAACGTTATAATCTATGAAATCATGATTAACATTTATTTTGTTCTCATCATGAGTTTCCTTTACTACCCTTTCACCATTAGTAAGCATTTCTTGTAGAAAATTTGTCAAATCTATCTTCAAATCTTTCATCTTAGCTTCCATGCCTTTCTTTATATCATCCATCTTAGCTTCCACGTCATCCATATTAGCTCCATGCCATCCATCTTATCTTCTACGCCTTTCTTTAAACCATCCATCTTAGCTTCCATGCCATACATCTTAGCTTCTACGTCTTGCTTTAAACTATCCATCTTAGCTTCTGTTACTTTTTGTGACAATGAATTTTGTTGCACTTGGTCTTGTAATTTTGATATATCATGTTGCATTTCTTCCTCTTCTTCATGAGTCATGATAGAGCTTTCAGGTTTCTTACTAGGTGCTTCCATTTTCTTTCTTCGGGGCATCAATTAATGATAATAATGCTTCACTATGCCCTTTGAATTCCTTCAAACTAAATTTTCAAACCAAACTTATGAAAAAAAATTAAAAAACTACACACATTTTTTCACTTTGTAGGAGCATGATATTGAATCTGTTGTATCTCTATAATTTTGGATCTCCAAGTTCTGAAATCACTTCCTATGGTAACCCTTTGAGTCCTCTTTCTAACCCTGCAAGTCTGATCAAGATTGGATTCTCCAATGAAGAGTAACGCTAAATCTCCCACAATGGCCGGATTATAGACTAGTTCAGTAGAGCGAGCTTGTACGAAGTGTCGTGTGTCACTGTTTTGACCTTAGTACCTGAAACCATTACACTGAAAAGTACAGGTCATCCTCCTTCTGTAACTTCTCACTAAACTTCAATCTGATTCTCAGAAAAATAGTTATGACGATTTTCCCCAAGTCACTTGTTTGAGATATAATTTGGGATATTGAAAAAAACCCTAAATGTCGTGGACCGTATCTCTGAAAATATAGAGAAACAAAATCTAAAATTCGGGCCCAAGATTCACCAATATTTCCGCTCAAATGGGTTTTAATTTCAGAATCTAAACCTTCGTAGAAAACAAATTATAGCGAAAATTCCATGATGACCGGTTTGAGATGGAATTCTCGAGTTTGCAAAAACCCTAACTTCCTCAGATCATGTCTTTGAAAATATATTGTAACAAGATCTGAAATTCAAACCCAAGATTTAGTGAGATGTCAGCTCAGATGGGTCTCTTTTTAGCTTCTGAAATGTCGCAGACAAAAATCTATAGCGAAAATGTCATGATGACCTATTTGGAGCAGCGAAACCCTAGAATCCAAAGCTTTGATACCAAATGTTATGAAACCAGGTCACAAAAAGATAGAAAAGATAGATCAACGACTTAGAAATCAGCCTCTTCAAGGGGGAAACCTCCTTTACATTACACAAATGAAAAATTCTTGGTTGATACAAATGAAAAAACCTCCTTTCTATATATAGGAGTTTAAGGGGTCACAATATAACCCAAACCGACCTAACAATAATAATATAAGGGCACAAAAATAACAATAGTGGGCTTCTATGGGGCACAATAATAACAATATGGGGATAATAGGGGCACAAAAATAACAATAAGGAATACAATGACAATAGTAATGGGGGAATCACTAGTATTATAGGGACCTAACATGCTTGAGTTAGCTTACAATTAACATGTGCAATGTGGCCTATCACTAAGTTATTGTCAGTTAATTCAAGTTAATTGGCATGCAGTGAGTTGTGGACTAGTTGATGGCTAAAATGGGTTATCCAGTGGAGTTAACTCTAGTTTCTGTCAGTTAACTAATCTCTAGTTGTAGAATAGAGATAGAAATGAGTTTAGTTGAGTAGTTGACTTTGTGTTAACCCAACTTACTCTCAGTTAACAGAAGCAACTACTAAATTTAGCCCTAGTAGGTCATGCAATTCAAATTTTCTATTGAGATTGAGTGAAGGCACAAATTGTATTTATTATGGTATGCATTTTTTTTTTACAGAGCTTGACAAGAAAGCAGAGAAATTATCTTGGGAATTACGCAAGGAAATAGGAGAAATTCCTATTTTTTAGGGGTATATTTGTGCTAAGTAGGAGCTTCCTAGTAGGCCTTATTTTCATAAGTGTTGGGAAAGCCTTGTGTAGAGTTGATCAATATGGTAGGGAGATTTAGGCTTGAAGAAAATTCTATGTAATAGATCAGATTTCTTAGTTGATTCTATACAAGCAAGCAAGGGGTCTTCCCAATTGGGTTCCCTAGATATATTTTGTGTTCTATGTGTGGTTGGGTTTCTATTCATTGTTTTCATTCCACATATTTTTGGTATAGAAATATTGTGTCTTTTGTGATCATTTTTCTCTCACTAGAAGTTGCAAGGCTTCAAGGATTTTCTACAAAAAGGGCAATAAACTTGTTCACTAACCTTAGAGAAGAATGAACCCTGCACTAAAAGACATTGTAAAAGAGGAATTGAAAAAATTATTAGATGAAGGTTTTATCTATCCAATTTCGAACAGTGAGTGTGTATCCACCTTAGTAATTGTCCCTACGAAGAATGGAAAATGGAGGATCTACATTGATTGCAAAGAAATTAATAAAGCCATCAAAAAAGATCATGTTCCCTTGCCTTTTATTGAACATGTTTTGGATGTTCTTATAGGGAATAAGGTTTTTTCATTTCTGGATGGATTCAATGAGTATAATTAGATCCAAATTAGTCCTGAAGACCGAGTGTTGAAGGTGTTGGATATTGCAAACATACAGGGGGTCTCACCAATGTCAAGTCCCAATTAGACCTCACACCATTTGGAGTATGAGCCCCATCTGAAGTATCAACCTGACCATCATAACACAAAGGTTCGCCTTGGTTTCAATGGATAACATAAGAGATTATAAACATAGACTTTGAACAAGCAATCAAGTTGACATTGTGAAACACCAATTGCAATGTCTAAAGGATACATTCACGAGCGGGAGACGAGAGCAAGTCTTTGGAAGGAAGTACTAATACTAGCCTAAGAGAGACACATGAGAGTATGAAAAGATTCGTTAGAAAAATCATTTACATAACGATTATTAAAGAAAATGCAACACACATTCAAAAATATGAGTACCAAATCCACCGAAATAGTTCAATTTCTCTAGTACACATTAGCACAACATATACCGTAAACATCCCAAGAATACTCCTAAAACATTTGTGATACATGCATGAAAATGTGTTAGCTAATTTAGCTTCAATTAGATGAAAGATCCAAGTGCACAGTTACAATGATGAGGCACTAGTTCCAGTATTGGAACATTAAGTCACTTCTTTCTTTCCCAAATAATAAATTTTCTCCCTTATGCCAAGTAGAGAAGCTAAGACTAGCTCTCCAAATCTTAAGCATCCAAAATGTGTTTGCTTGAGTTATAAGGTTGCTTTTATAACAAGAGGAATGACCTTTCATCTCCCCTTAACTCTTGGTTTACCCTCATGACTCTTGAACTTCTTAATATGTACTTTGGACTTCTAAACAACTCTTTATGTTCTAAATTACCTTTGGACTTCTCTATTTGACTTTTGGACATATATGACTATGTGACTCTCCATGTTCCACATATGACTTTTGGATTTCACACATTAATTTTGTCCTTTTCTTGAGAATACATCATTACATTCCACATAATGATGTGGCATGACATATGGACACACATTGATTATAATGGTGACACTTGTACAAGTTACAACTTGACAATGATGACATGGACTTCGCAATGAAGTGGCAATGCCAAGTTGTCTTCCTTGCTACTTCATCTTGCATTATTGGTAGTAGATATGACATATGCTTCATCTTCATGAAGGATCCACTTTTTTCTTCTCCTTCACCCTCCAAAGGGTATTTGATCAATATCGTAATCCTTTGAGTCATCATGCAATGTCTTCTTTTTGTCTCGGTCCATGATTTGCTTCATGTCTCCATGATAGCTCTCTTTTGTTCTTCTTCTTCACAGGTGTTTCTTTATGCTTTCTCCTTGCTATATTCTTTGAGAATTACCTTGTCATGCTAGGAAGGTACTCCTACCAATGAAAATCATTCATGACAAAGTGAAATCAGTCTTAAAAACATCTATTCTATCACTACCTATCTCATGGAATGATCAGCTCATGATAGAACTATGAGAGAGTTAAAAGGAGGAGGCTTGATTAGGAGTGCGCAGTCAAACTTATCAATAGCTTGGGAAGGCTAAAATTTCTCATTTTCACTATGCAAAGAACTACTAAGAGGAACTCTCCTTGGTCCAACATTGTGGGGAAGCTGAAGGGACAAGGTGGGAAGGCTTTTTTCTTAAGTTTGCACCATGCACCCCAGAAGGAAAGAGAAGGAGTACTTGGAAAGTTCAGTTTGACTAATCAAGGGATGAAAGGAGGCTTCCTTCAGCCTTTCCTAATGCACCATGTGTTGAAGAGGAAGGGTCTAAGCAAGGCTTGAGTGAAGGTGCATAGGGGAAGAGGGAAGGATGAGGGCTTTAGGCTTCAAGACTGCATCATGTGATTTTTAAGAGACAGAGGATCCTTGCTTTTTAGAAGTGCGCTTTATTGTTCCGAAGTGTACCTTGTTGTTCAAAAGTGTGTTTTGTTATTTTGGAGTGTACTTCATTGTTCTGAAGTGTGCTGAGGCTTGGGAGGGCGCAGTTCTCTCCAACATTGGTTGCTTGTTCATCTGGAATGCACTTTTCACTGAGGGAGGTAGCAAAAGGCTAGGTTACTTATCCTAGCAAGTAATAATGCACTGTGAAAGGGAGGAGCTTAGAAAATACTTATTTCATAAGTATGGTAGGAAAAGATACGCCAATGACGCTCATGAATAAGTGTTATGAAACCAGCTCAAGAAAAAGATAGAAAAGATAGATCAATGCCTTAGAATTCAGCCTCTTCGAGGGGGCAACCTCCTTTACATTACATAAATGAACAATTCTTGGATGATTCAAATGACAAAACCTCCTTTCTATATATAGGAGTATAAGGAGTCACAATATAACCCAACCAACCTAACAATAATAATATAAAGCCACAAAAATAACAATAGAGGGATTCTATGGGGCACGGTAATAACAATATGGGGATAATAGGGGCACAACAATATTAATAAGGGGTGCAACTACAATAGTAATGGGGTAATCACTAGTATTATAGGGACCCAACATGCCCCTCTCCTTCAAAAAAGTGTTGTCCTCAATGCTTGAGAAGTTCTGGATGCTTCTGTATAAAATTCTCATCCTCCCATTTGGAATCTTCAGCGGATAAGTTCTTCCACTTGATAAGATACTCCGAAATTGATCGATTTCGTAGCTATCGAGTTCTTGTTTCTGTGACTGCTTCCAGTTCCAATATAATTTTTCCTTCCTCGTCAAGTTCTGGAAATATTGTTTGAACTGGGAGCTTGTCGCCTATAACCTTCTTTAGACATGAAACATGGAAAACTGGGTGCAATCGAGAAGCTACAGGAAGCTCCAATTTGTATGCCATAGTAACAATATTTTGCAACACCTTGTATGGACCATAATACTTTGGTGATAATTTATTATCCTTCTTAGCTTGCTTGAGGGACATTTGCTTATATGGTTGTAGTCGTAGGAATACCCAATCACCTACATCAAAACTTCTTTCGCTACGATGTTGATCTACCTGTTGTTTCATTCTATTTTGTGCCAACACGAGGTTATCCTTTAAGAGTTGGAGGACTTGTTGTTGATGTTCAATGTGATGTTCCACTACTTGAACCTTAGAATTTTCTCTTAAATATGATGTGATGGATGGTGGCTAATACCCATAAAGTTCCATAAATGGGGTCATTTTTGTTGTTGTATGGAAGGAAGTGTTATACCACCATTCAACCAGAGGCAACCATTTGACCCATTGTGACTGTTTATCATATACAAAGCAATGAAGATATCCTTCCAAACATTTGTTTACTATCTCAGTTTTCCCATCAGATTGAGGATGATAAGATGAGCTATGAGCTAACTGAGTACCAAGACAAGAAAGTAGTTCTATCCAAAAATTTCCAGTGAAAATGGGATCTCTGTCACTTACAATAATCTTTGGGTTTCCATGTAGCTTTTGAATTGTTTCCATAAATGCAGTAGAAACTGTACTGGCTTTAAATGGATGTGATAATGCACAAAGGTGTGCATACTTGGTAAGTCTGTCAACTACCACCATGATGACACTCTTTCCCTCAGACTTGGGTAAACCTGTGATAAAATCCATTGAAACCTCCTCCCAACGTTGGCTTGGAATGGATAAAGGTTGTAATAGACCCGGTGTCTTAATTGTGTCAACTTTATTTTGCTGGCAAACCAAAAATTCCGCCACAAACTTTTGAATATCTGATTTAAGGCCATCCCAAAAAAATTCCTTCTTAACCCTGTGGTAAGTTTTTAAAAATCCTGAGTGCCCTCCTAAGGGAGAAGTGCGCAAGTCCATAAGAATCTTTTGTTTTAGCTGGGAATTCTTACAGAGGTATAAGCGATCTTTGTACCGTAACGAATCATTTTTCCAGCTAAATGTATCAGACATACTGGAATCTTGTTGTAACTTTTGACTAAGTTCCCACACTTCTTCATCATTCTTCCATTCCTCCCTTGCTTTGTTTATCCAATCTGGTTGGATAATAGAAATGGCGCACAACAATGCTTCCACATCCTCATCCTTTCTTGAGAGTGCATCTTCCACCACATTTTGCTTCCCTTTTTTGTAGATGATTTCAAAGTCATAACCCAACATCTTTGTGACCCACTTTTGTTGCTCTTCAGAGGATAATCTTTGTTCTAAAAAGTATTTAAGGCTATCATGATCCGTTTTTACCTTGAAGTGTCTTCCCATTAGGTAGGGTCGCCATTTCTTAAGTGCATGGAGTATTGCCAACATTTCCTTCTCATAAATAGATTTGTGTAAAAACTTTCCCTTGATTGCATGACTTTCAAAAGAAATGGATCTTTCATCTTGCATTAAAACAGCACCAATTCCATTTCCTGAAGCATCACATTCCACAATAAAGGCTTTTGTGAATTCCAGTGTAGCTAAGACCAGTGCTTGGCACATTGCCTCTTTAAGATGTTCGAATGCCTTTGTTGCTTCTGGAGTCCATGAAAATGCATCTTTCTTCAATAATGTTGTTAGAGGTTGTTGTTGGGAAAAGTATCCAATTCGGAATGCCCCTATCCCACTCTATGAGGTGATAGTGCCTTAGCAGCAAACAGGTAAACTTATTTGAGTATTCTTCTTTATGAAATGTAAGTGAGGAAGAAGGATCTAACTAACCTGTATCTTCCGCTAGTTTGTCGATCCAAATCACTCCTCTCTTCAGTAGCTCCCAGCTCCCAGCTCTCTCACCGGCCCAGCTTCACCGAATTCCTGCAAGATCACAAGAGAGAGAAACTACAAGAAGATACAGATATACATTCATAAAAAGCTCAAGATCAGATTAAGCTAAACATGTAAGCATAACAAAACATCATTGGTACACAGCATGTAGGAGAAACTCAAATAGTTTATTGATAGAGTAATAAAGTCCAAGAGGAGATACAACCAAGTGAGGCCCGATCCAGCATCTACCTCCCAGCAAAGGAATCCCTTCCTCTCCTCCAACAAAGCATAAATCACCCAATGTACTAATCCCAATCTCAAACCAACAGCAATTCTCTGCAAAGTACAAAATTCCAGCCTCTTGAACCTCTGGGTGAGAGATCCATATATAGATGTGAGCAGAGAGGATGAGTCAGCTCATGTTTTGACTTGTGGCTTCTCTCTGTCAGTTCTTGCTTCCACTTGGAGGTTGAGAACCTCTTACTCATCACTAGTCGAATTCATTGAGGCAAGTGTCATTGGAGAAGATTCTGGAAGCTTCCAGGGTCTTTCCACCTCGTTGAATGAACTTACCATTTGTCATTTCCCGCTCAGCGCACCCTGGTAGTGCTTCTACCTGCGTTGCAGTGCACCTAGCCAGTGTAATCTCTGCATTTCAGTGCAGACAGCTAGTGGAGCCTCTGAATTGATCTTGAATTGACTGTTTCTGAGTGGTTTTTGGTGGAGAACTTCTGGGAGAAGCTGTCTTTGGTGGACCTTGTTCCTTTAGGGGTAGGAACAACTCATTTAGGGACTTTGGATCCCTTGGATTATGGACATTTCATGCTTAATGCTGTAAGGCACAAAAATGTCTATAACAGTTGCCCCCTAAAGTATGAGGCCGTTTATCGGGTGAAATGCTTTATTAGGAGGATCCAAAGTTCTTCCAATGCTGGGAGGAGACCTGTAATAAGATACAATACAATACATTATTTTTCATACTGCTTTCATGATCTAGCTGAGGCGGGCATTCCCATGCTCATCTTTATAAATTCATTTTTCTGTACATAGAACAGACAATCGTCTGATGGTAGACTGATGATTTTGATGAAATCATCATCCTTTTGGTAGGATGATTATCTGTTGTAATGTTGTACATGTCAATGTCTTTATTTTTCCTGAATATATATCACAGCCCGGATGGATGAAACTAGATCCGGGGTCTTCAAACTCGTCCGATCTTCACTCTAAGTACAAGTCGATCCATGTGAGAAATATTCTGAAGTCGAACATGGAAAGACATCGCTTGATTACCGGTCAATGATGTAAACCGTTAACAAACGCGAGAGGAATCACCGATAATGATAATGACCCTCAAGGTACTGCAGTACAATTCACGTGGTGTGAATAAAGGACTTGGCGTCGAACACCACGCAAAATCTTTCGGTCGAAGGTCATTGATGTATACCTGTCGTCGGAAGTGAGAAACTTGCCATTGAGGCATGCAAGCTTCAAAGTACTGAAGGGGGTGTCCCTAGATCAACTTCTTGGATAATGAGCTGATGTCGACAAGAAGCGATCCGTCAAAGGAGGGCCTTAATGTATCCCCCATCAGTGACACGGAACGGAGCAAATGATTTTGATGGAGGTGAAAACGATCTGATGATATATGGTTCAGGGTGGCAGTCATGAAAGAATGAAGGATAATGTATGGTAGTGGATGGGACACAGTTGACTTCTCTGGATGACTTCTCTTGAACATATCGGTGACACTTATGTGATGATTGGTAGCATTTACCCCAAAGGTGGATGGTATGGCGAGACCATGGCGATGTGACCGGTGAATGAAACAACCCAACCCGACTCAGGCACGGAGTGGAAGTGTCATGTTCAAGAGCGACTTGCTACCAATAAAGTTCTTTGAGTTTCTTCCCAATTTTTCCCCAGTCATTGCTGACCAGTACCTCTTTATTTTTGTCAAGCTTGAGGAGGATAACATATGCTTGTTCTATAATTTGCCCTTCGGGCAAACCCATCGCTATGTTTTAACGAGCCTAGCGATAGTGAAACTCGTTCTCGTCTAAAGACAAGTTTGTCGCTATTTAATGTTTTTAACGAGTCTAACGACAAAGATAACTCGGTCCTTTTCATTTTTAGAGAGTCTGAAAAGGTACGTAAAGTCAACTCCGAAAGTCCTTTTTCGTCATCTAATCCCTTAAGTCCGAAAAAGTATAAAACAATACAGAAGGGATGAATTTTCGATAGTTTTTACGAGCCGAACAAAACAAGCGCTCGATCTTTTTGTGCAATAATCCCTCAGGTCAAAAAAAGATTAAAATCTAGAGGAGGGATAGCACTTCCGGTCGCTTTAACGAGCTGGAAGGCCAAAACTCAGCAATCTTTTCATATTTTACGAGTCAGATGAAAAGAGCTTAAAGAACACTCGTCTTTTGAGGAACGAGTGATAAAACGGGTTAGCAGCTGATTCTAGGTAAGGGTTGGAATTTTCCAAGCACGGCAGTGTCACAAGGATGGCTAGTGAAATCACTCTTCGCAGCTATTCCTCAAAATGGGTAAACAATCATATGGAGGTGAACGATCGGCCAATGGAAAAGTGGAGGTGACGGTGCAAACACGACCAAGGCTTTAATGGCTGATAATGTTACATTCACGGTGGTTATTTACCGGAAGACAGTTCATTTTTTAACGAGCTTAAACGCGGAAAAACACTGCTCAGTCTTATGTTTATTTTTTAACGAGCTTGAACTATGTTCTAAAACGGCTCAATCTTATGTTTATTTTTTAACGAGCATGAACTATGTGCTAAAACTGCTCGATAACATGGTCTAGTTTTGATTTTTTACCATAAATAGCTTTGCTTTTTCAAAGATAGTACTGTACCCTCAATTGCTGCATCAAACTAGTTAGAAATGAATGACATTTTCTTGAAAATGAGATTAACACACTAATATTTCACTTTGAACTACGTAAAAAGCTATTAAAAAGTGTTTTTACCTCTCATTTTACCATTTCATTTGAACTTGGTTTGTTGGAGCTTTGGAGGTGCCTCTTCCCCCTTGATTTTCACCAGCTGATTTCGGGAGATTCTGTGGACGATTCTCGATGTCGTCTGGACCAAGTAGGAGCTAAACCTGAGCTCTTTCATTTCATGGTTTCCTTTCTGCATTCTGTGCTTGTTTTCCTGTTTTTCTGAGCCCCTGAGGTTTGATGGGGTCGCTCTGCCATCAGCGCACCTAGTGCACTCGAAATCTACGCTGAATGTCAAGTGGCATGAAGGCAGTTTGACCTTCAACGCAGGTGGAACATTGTGTAGGTGTGTTGAGCGCAGAAAAGGATTTTATTGCACAGTTTTTGATGAAAATTTTTGCATGTTTCTCATCAAAACTAGGATCTAACTCATCTCATGGTTGTTTTTCAGAGATATTGGAGCAAAATGGCCCTTACATGGCGAGAACGAGAACATGAAGAAGAGGACACGATTGCCCTACATGATCCTATCACGGTGAACGCGCTGCGGAACTGTGGTCTGCTGGAGTTCTTCCGCATCTCTAGCATGAGACAGCAGATCGCCCTACTGCAGTATTTGCTCGATGCTTGGGATCCTATCAACCAAGTATTCCAGATTAGGGGCAAAACTATCCCCTTGACCGCAGTAGACATTTACTTCTTGACTGGCTTGTCGTGGCAGGGTGCCCCCATTTCTTTGTCAGGTTCGGCTCGAGGGAGTGACTCTGTGAGAGATTATGTCTGCCAGTATTGCAGGGAAGGATCTCAGCCGAGTAAAGACGGCAAGATCGTTATCCGTGAGGTTGCTGATAGGTCCCTTAGGTCTATCCTGTACACTATTGGTAGGATGGCCGGTAGTGCGTCTCTTCATGTGGCCAACAGATCTTATATGCAGCATGCCTTGGAGTGCCTCCAACCGAAAATATTCAACTGGTGTGATGCAGTACTTCTTCAGATGAAAAGTCAGTTGACCAAGGTAAAGGACGGGAAACTGAAGAACTTTGGGTTTGGTTCTATTTTGACCGCCTTTGCTTTGGAGAAGATACCACTGATGCAGCCACAGCACATTGCACTCGACTTGCCTTCTCCTACTGAACCACGCATGCAGAGATGGGTTGACCACATGTCTAGGCATGCTGGTCAATCTCAGATTTCTTTTTCTGATACCTTCTTCAGGTGGTTTGAGCGTCAGGAGATGGTCTATTCTGAGTATCCATATGTCGGCATGGACTTCCGGGGTGATCCGGATTTAGTACTGCCGGGTGGCGAGCAGTGGGGTGCTATCGGTAAAAATCTTCGACCATATCACTGTTCACTGTTTTCATTCATAATGTCCTTGTGCTTTATTCTATCAAGACTTTAATCAAACTCATGTGTGCATGCAGATGTTGGTCCTGTTCGTCCAACAGTTCACCCGAGAGCGCCAGCCCCTGCCCCAGCAGGAGAGGCTGTCGGGAGGGTTATTCTTCGTGACCTTGATGTGGACGAGACCCTTACAGCTGTGCAGGAGCAGGTTGAGAGCCTTACTCTCGGCATTCCAGACGTGAGGATCGACAAGTTACCTCTACAGTTGCAGCAACATACTACTGGTGTGCCTAGACGATGGACTCGTCTCTTACGCATGATCGCACAGGCCGTGACGTGCTATCATGAGCATCACTAGACTAGGGTGCCCCCTAGCATTTTGAGTTTTTGGGTCATGTGACCGATTTTGTCTTGGTTACAAAACATTATATGTAAACCATAAACAGCTTATATATATATATATATATATATATATATATATATATATATATATATATTTTGATTTTCGGGGTTTTATTCTGGTTGAGTTATGTGATCCACATGTACAACATTGATGATGTGTTTCTTTTTATAAATGTCGTAAATGTTTATCTAACACATAGTTTGCTAATGAGTCGGTTAATGTGTTTAAATTTCTGGAAATATGCTGGTATTGAATTAAATCAAACTGTCTTTCCAAAATCTTAGCCCTTAGAAACATGCGATAAATGGCTGGATTTCGGACGGAATATATACCATTGAGTTGTAGTATTACGAGTTGTGAGTCTAGCCTGACGATTAGTCAGCGTATACCATGGCTGATGGCATCAGAGAGCAGTTCTATCAACGCGCTATACTCAGCGATGTTATTCGTTGATTGCCCAATACATACACCTCTGAAACTTACTAACTCGCCGCTTGGATCAAAAATGGCCCAGGCTACGAAGGACAGGTTCCGCAAACTACGACTTGCTCCGTCGGCATATCCAACACATGTCTCTAAAAGGTTTGACATCTGCAATAAATGTAAAAAGGTGGATTACTCGACCAAAACAAACACTTTAGCGAAAACAAAATACAACAAAAGCATACTGGTTACTATTTAAGCATAGTAACGCTTGAGGTACAACCCATTACGGGGTTGCGCCAGTGGAATTCCGTCATAATCCATTAACTCGTAGGCTCCTTTTGCTAACACTCGTTTAACAATATAGGGGCCCATCCATAAAGAATTAAATTTACCTGCTCCCAATTTATCGGATTCTTGGTCGTAAAGCAAGACCAAGTCACCTTTTGAGAAGACACGGGGTTTGACATTTTTGTCGAACTGCGCCTTGACTCGTTTCTTATGGGCTTCGTTAGCCAAAGCGGCATCACGACGGGTTTCATCCAATTGGATTAATTCCAAGAAACGGGCCTCTTCTTCTGAAGTTCCGGGGAGGAGATCAATTGCGAGTTTAAGAGACGAGATTTCACACTGGACTGGTAAGATTGCTTCCAGGCCATATACCAGTTGGAAAGGCGTGAACCCGGTCGCATTCCTTACCGATGTTCGGTAGGCCCACAAGGCTGAGTACAGGATTAGGTTCCACCTTCTTTTGTGAACTCCGATCATCCTTTGCAACATACGCTTCAGGACTTTGTTGATCGCTTCAACTTGTCCGTTGGCTTGCGGATAATACGGGGTAGAGCTGTCTTGAGATAGCCCTAGCTTGGCAGCTAATTCAACCATCATGTGATTGCGAAAATGCGATCCATGATCAGTAACTATAGCCGGTGGTACGCCGAATCTGGCGACTACATGATTGAAAAAGAAAAGGGCAGTTGTTTCACCAGTGTTATCTAATGTAGGCATCGCCTCGGCCCATTTGGTAAAATAGTCAACGGCGACTATAATATACCCATGCCCCTTGGTTGAGGTGGGGTTACATGTCATGAAATCGATGCCCCATTTGGCGAAAGGCCCAACAGCAACTATCAGCTGTAAAGGTGCGGGTGGTCTTCTGGCTTTGCTATCAAAAATTTGACAAGCATGGCAACTTCTGACTGCGGTTATGCAATCTTTGAACATGGTTGGCCAGAAGTATCCTGCTCGTAATATTTTTTGTGCTGTAGCATATCCAGATTGATGCCCCCCACATGGGCCTGAATGACACTCATTCAGGGCTTTTTCGGCCTCCTCATGGGTGAGGCACCTTCTCAGAACTGTATCGATACCACGACGGTAAAGCGTATCACCGACGATCATGTAGTCTTTTGCTTGGTATCGTATACGTTTCTGTTCTGAGTGAGAGGTGTTAGGCCTAAAATTTTGGGTTTGGAGATAAATTATTATATCTCCATACCACTCATTGCTTGTAGATATCAGAAACAAATTCTCGTCCACGATTGATTCTTCGGATGTTTCATCGTTGGACGACGATGGGAGATCGCACAGTAATTCTGTGAAAACTAGAGCTTTCTTTGATTTGGATTTTACAAATTCCAGATCAAACTCTTGAAGGATTGCTATCCATTTTGAATATTTTCCCCCCAGCAACTGTCGCGACAATATATAAGTCATGGGGTTGCAATCAGACAAAATGGTAGTTTTCCGAAAGAGGACATAGTGTCGAAACCTTTGTATCGCTTGAACAGCTGCAAGCGCTAGTTTTTCAACATAAGAATATTTACTTTCTGTATCATTTAAGTTTCTACTTAAATAATATATAGGGTGTTCAATTCCATCGACTTCTTGAACTAAAACCATTGCGATGGTTGTATCTGCTGCAGCCAGATACAGGTTAAAGTCTCTTTGATAATCGGGTGCGTACATTAATGATGCTTTTATTAAGGAATCCTTTAAAGCATCAAAGGAAGCTTGCGCAACCTGATCCCAGACGAAGGGTACCTCCTTTTTCAAAAGACGTGTATAACCTTTAGCAAGTTCGGTATAATTTGGAATGAACCTCCTTAGAAACTTTGCTTTCCCTTGGAGTTTCTGAATCTGAAGCAAATTTGAAGGTGGAGGCAAATTGATGATTGCCTGGACCTTGCAAGGGTCGAGACGAATCCCATCCTTTGAGACTACAAAGCCAAGTAAACGACCAAAACTGACGCAAAATACACATTTGTGCGGATTGAGTCGTATCTTGTAGTGTCGGCAACGTAGAAATATCGCTCTTAAATGCTGCGGATGATCAGTCCGCTTTCGCGAATGAGCCGAAAGGTCGTCGAGGTATGGTTGAACGATGTTCTTGATGTCATGGAAGGCATAATTCATTGCCCTCTGAAACGTCGCCCCTGCGTTCTTTAAACCAAAGGGTAATTTTCGATATGTGAATGTGCCCCACGGACAAATGAATGCAGTCTTTGACTGGTCCTGTGGGCGGATATTTATTTGATTATACCCGGAAAATCCATCCATGAATGAAAAGATTTCGCATCCGGCGCATTCATCAATTATCTGGTCAATGAAGGGTGTAGGGTAGTTGTCTTTCGGACAAGCTTGGTTTACATCCCTATAATCGACACACACTCTAATTGTCCCTTGTTTCTTCATAACAGGGGCAATATTCGATACCCAATCGGTTAGAGGAACCGGGTAGATGAAACAAGCATGGAGAAGTTTTTCAACTTCTGCCTTAATGGCAGCGGATTTCTTGGGGTGCACCTGCCTAAGTCGTTGTCGTACCGGTTTGACATCTGGATACATCTTAATTTCGTGTTCAACTACACTCGAGTCAATGCCGGGCATTTCATCATATGACCAAGCAAAGACATCTCTGAACTCGTGAAAAAGAGCGTTATATATTTCCAGTTCTGAAGGAGAACAACCTTTGCCAACATAAATATTCTCTACAACATTTGTTTTAGTCGAGATATTTATGGCTATAGTCTCTTCAATATTGGATAAGTTTCGCTCGGAATCCACCATGTTTACAGTATTTGATAGGAATTCAAAAACTATAGGGTGATAAAGGTCTTCTTGAGTATCTTCTTCATAATCTGGAAGAAGGGAACGATGGTGGCAATCATTCCATGGTGCCCCCTCAATCAACATTGATTGTAGAATTCCTTCGTCGGTTCCATGCACTCGCGACCAAGGATCCAAAGGGGTGTCATATTCTCTAGACCTATCTACCCAAACGCTTGATGAGCGTTGATTTGGGCTCGGGGGGAAAACCATTGCATGATCCATGTCGATATCGTCTTTTGAGATCTTCATGGAAGATATCATATTGCAGGTACCTATCGACGCTACTCCCACCAAATCGATTGGAGGTGGAAGAGCGAAAGTTCCCATTAGTATAGGATCTTTTAGTAGGCCTACTCCGATATTCTGAAGCGAATGGGGACTTCCATGGATCATGGGAATGCTTCCTGTAACTTGTGAACCATTAGGGAGGAAGTTTTGTTGGTCGACGATCGTAATCCCCCCTTGAAAGGGGAATGCAATCTTTCTAAAATAGGTCGACACAACAGCTACCATGGCATAGATCCACGGTCTTCCTAGTAGGATGTTGTAATCAAGATTCCCATCGATGACTTCAACATCTATTTCTGCTGTTTTTCCCCCTAGTTCAACCTTCAAGTTATTTAGGATACCATATGGGGTATATGTCCTTCCGTCGAATGCTTTTAATGTTGTCGAGGATCGCGACAAGGTTGGAGATCCTAAAGTTTTCCAGCAACTCATCGACATAATACATGTAGATGCCCCCTCATCAATAATTGTTTGGTGAACAGTTTTGTTGAGGGCTTTCACTTGGATAAGGAAAGCTAGTTGAGCTGGTAACTGAGGATCGTATCCTTTGTGGTCAAAGGATACAAGATTGGAATCCTTAGGATCAACCCCACCAATGGCTGATAACAAAGCCTGCCTTTGGGATGGGAAATTTTGTAGTACTTCAAGAGTCGACATAGCGGATGGCGATTGGGCCAAATCTTCCACTATGTTATAATGCTGCGCTGCTCTGGCGCTAGGATTAAATGTCGACTTGTGTACTACCCCCTTTGGTGGTTTTATTGTTAATTCAGGAATGATGGGTGGTACAACTTCTGTCGAAGTTGTTGTCGAACTGCTTGGTTGATCTTTATCCTTGCCGTTCGACAGCTGCGGATTCACGTAATCCTTGTTCCTTGTCGAAATCAAAGCATCATTCTGTTGCTTCGAAATTGACAACATTAGCACTTGTGACGGGGAAACATTTCCACTATCAACCAGATTTTGTCCTGGATTTGGAAACGGATCAGTTAACACAGCTGAGGTTTGCGAACTCTTGAAGAACCTTTTAAGCTCAGCTTTGTATGGACAATCTCCTGTCCGATGATCCTCATCACATATTTGACATGGATATTTTAGTTTCCTATTTCCAGGAGGGTTCGAAGAAGTTTTTCCGGGAGATGACTCACCCTGTTTCTTCTTCTTCCCTTTGTTTTGCTTCTTCTTGCTTCCTGGTTGTTTGGTTTCTTTGCCTTTATCTGCTGATATGGCATTTACTTCCGAAGCAAGAATTTCGTCTTTTGCATTTTGATCCGAAATCTTACGGGACTTCTTGGAGTTGGCCTTTTTCGATTTTGCGTTTGTCGTGCCAATCACGCCATCACCGGCATGAGAGTCATTGTTTGATTTAGGAGGAGGAGGAATTGAGAATTCCGGTCTAGGGGCATCAGGTATATTGTCGTAGAGCGTGCCAGACTGAGTATAGACTAAGTCTAGATATTGTGCACGAGCGATAACTTGCTCTTCCGTTACGACTCCCCCCTTTGCCACATCTTCCGTTATGGCAGGAAGTAACGACTTGATAAACCATTCAGCTAATAGCTGATCGGGAACGTACGTTTCTACCATCCTACGACGACGTCGCCACTCCTGTATATGATCAGATATGTGAGTGGCCATTGTCTGTTTGAAGTTGGTTAAGATTTCCGTTCCCGTTTCATACCTTATTGGTAATTGAAAATGGGTTAAGAAAGTCGTGGCTAAGGTGCTGAAATTGTCGAACGAAGCTCTGGGAAATTCAATATACCATTTTGCCACTAGACCCGTTAATGTCCTCTGAAAAAGGCGAAGCCTTATCGAATCATCGTTTAGGTGTTTGATGAACAACACAGATGAAATGTCATCACGTGATTCGATGGGTCCTCACCTGGATTTCCATTAAATTTAGGAATGTCTGAAGGAAGCTTGTGAGGAATCGCTAGCCACCAAGGGGCGTAAGCAATTGGATCGTTTGTTAACCGGTGTAAATCGGGTAACTCTAAAGTTGCCACGAATGGTAACTGTTGATTCAGGTTAGGCGAAGCATACCCAGGATACGATGGAATTGCCTGAGTAGTTGGTCTTTGCATACCAGCATAATGTAATTGATGCTGGTATGAATGATATGGTTGGTGGACATGACCACCGTAAAGTGGTTGATTTTGACCGTTTTGAATGTACGGTTGTCCACTGTTCGCAAAAATCTGCTGCTCAGAACCTTGGTATACTTGTTGGAATTGTGGTTGTTGGTATTGCACCAGCCACGGTTGCGAAGCCATGTTCTGTTGCGCTATACTAACCGTCGGACCAAGGTGTGGGGTTATTGTACCCATTTGGACCTGTGTCGCCCCACCAGTAGACGATTGTGGTTGAGTCACAAGGTCAAGGGGTTGTTGCATTACAACCTGAGAAATTTGAGGTTGACATACAACAGGCAACGTTTGAACTTGCGACACGGTCACAATAGCTGGTGTAGTCGGGATGTTCGACATAGGTACACATTGTTGCATAGAATACACAACCCTTGGTTGTTGAGGTAGCATAGGTACCCAACCACTTGATGTAACTCCAGTATAACCTGAATACTGCTGTGAACTCCCGTATGGATATCCTCCCGGAGGGGGTAATGAAAGGGCATACTGCCCCCCATACGGTGGCAATCCGGAACTCAAGGGGATTGTCTGCCCTTGGGGACTAGATTGCCCAAATTGACCTCCAAATGGATCAATTTGGCGAGTCTCAACATAAGAGTTGCCGGATATTATTCCGGAGGAACAAACAGGAACGGACCACACTGTCGAAATAGTCCCTGGGTGGACTCCTTCTAGCGGTTGTGAGCTAGTTGGGACAGATGGTATGCCGGCAAACATTGTCGGAGTGACGGCAGGGAGTTCTGCTGTCGCTGTGTCATTTGACACAGTCCTAGATGTTGACGGTTGTTCAGACATTTTGAGTCTATCCAAAATATTACCTAGTGATTCTACAAGAACTTCCACTGGTGGTAGACTAACTTCTGATGTCGAAGGAAATAGAGTGACCCCGACTCCAAAATGTGTTGGAGTACTTGCTTGCAGATCTTCTACAATTTCCTCTATCGCAATCAAACCAGGTGGAAGGGGAAGACTGTCAGGTCCGTAAAATATTTCTGGTGCCGAAGAAGGGGTTGAATCAACAGCAACAGATGTTTGAGGAACAAGACTCTCTGAACCGGTTACAGATGGAACTGGTTCAGTAACACAAGTGTTTGCTCTCAGACTAGGATTAATGTCACTGTCCCTCTGTGGTTGTTGAACTTCTTCTGTAGAGGCAGGGTGTCTAGAAATGTTTGGAGTAACCGGAATCTCACATGTTGTTGGAACACTTGTTCTAACTTTGATAGGAGATTTCGAACCGGTTAAACGAGTTCGGTTTGTCCATACTATTTTCAATTCTGGAGACAAAGATGGTTGACTCATAAGCCTCCGCGAACGACGGGGTTTCAATTGACTTTCTTCCATGATTGTGGATTACTCAATCAACCAAAATACAAAATGGGAAAGTCTGTTTCCGAATTAAATGAATTTTTAGACGCTTTAGACACAACTTGCTTTTTCACTTTTAAAGAGTCGAGAAAAAGCTAAAGATGACTCTAGTCTCCTTCGATGTTTTAACGAGCCCGAAGTGACAAATGCTTGAATGGAATTTTTCCGTTATAGAGTCTGAAAAAGGCCAAAAGGAACTTCTCTGGAGTTCTAGGTAGAGGGTGTGCCAAACTTTTCGCAAAACCGCAGAATACTTTTTAAGGTATGGGCAGTCAATCTTCCTGAATGCTGTGTTCAGTGCATTGCGATTAGTAGGGCGGCCGACACGGCTTCCTAAGGATAAAGGTTTTATGCCTATAGGGGTCTCCCAATATATACTTGACGGTATGTGGGAGCACAATCCGTACTGGCGCTATCGTCCCTCAGGAGGAATCACCCAACCATCAGCGAGATCGACAGTCACCAGGTTTTACGACGCCGGAACACGTCTCTAGCCTAGACCTCTATGTTGTGCGTTAAGTTACAAAGCGTTGTTAAGTTCATTCAATTTATTTTAGGTTGATCTTTCTTAGAAGTTTGCCTTTTTGGATCACCACGAGATGTATGATACAATTCCTAAATGCAGTCTAAAGATGATAAGCAAGCTTTTATATCTTTTCAACAATGAAAATCCTAGCTACAAGGGGAAAAGGAAGATACAACTTTTCTCAAAGAGCATAGAGCACACTGTAATGCACTTTTCCCTAAATCAAAGCATGCAAACTATCAAAATGCAAATGTACAAATGCATGTATTTGTTTTCGCTTCCTTAATATTAATTTCCTAAAAAGAAAGCTGTTGTACAAATTTGAATTCAATTTCAAGTGAAAACATAAACAAGTTCCTTTTTCAAAATCAAAAAGACGATTACGACACTTTATGATTTACTTGTTTCGACACTAGAAATGCATAAATTCAAACCAAACGACAAAAGTAAAAGCTCAATCAACTGTGAACAGCAAACAAACTCACTCCTAAGATCAAAACGACACTTACGACAGGTCTAGATCTAAGGGCGACAATATGACTAGTTTACTTTTGTAATGGGAAACTGCAAATGATGTAACAAATACACAAAGAACAAATACAGTTTCTTTATACAACTGAGGCGGAATTGAGGCAAAGAAAAGGGGTTTCAGATAGGTACACTGACTGATAACAGGCTGCAAAAAACAGAGATAAAACTGAGCAAAAGGAAGCAGGGAACCACAGCTGCACAAGGCAAAGACTGATCAGCGCACTCCCAACACAGAGGTTTTGACATTCAACGTAGGTAGCCTTCACAGGACCTGCGTTGAAATGCAGAATCTCTTCACAGAGTCTGCGCTGAAGCAGAAACGAGAGTTGTTTCTGGGTTCTGGGTTACAGTTTGCAGTTAAATCAACAGTTTTTGGCCGGATCAAAGCTATCAATTAGGTACAATTAGGAGGATGATTTAAAGGAGGACTAAGATCTATCACAAAGGGCTGTTAGAGCACTTGTGGATCAGCTTCTCAGATCATAAATAGGCCCAGTGAGAGGACTAGAGTAGCTGATCTCTACTTTGCATTTGTAAATAGCAAATGCAGTTCGATTCGGCACTCTTGAGTTTATGAAATGAATAGCAATAGAAACACAAATAAACTAACAAGATCCATTCCCCAGCGGAGTCGCCAATTTGTTGTTGGGAAAAGTATCCAATTCGGAATGCCCCTATCCCACTCTAAGAGGTGATAGTGCCTTAGCAACAAACAGGTAAACTTATTTGAGTATTCTTCTTTATGAAATGTAAGTGAGGAAGAAGGATCTAACTAACCTGTATCTTCCGCTAGTTTGTCGATCCAAATCACTCCTCTCTTCAGTAGCTCCCAGCTCCCAGCTCTCTCACCGGCCCAGCTTCACTGAATTCCTGCAAGATCACAAGAGAGAGAAACTACAAGAAGATACAGATATACATTCATAAAAAGCTCAAGATCAGATTAAGCTAAACATGTAAGCATAACAAAACATCATTGGTACATAGCATGTAGGAGAAACTCAAATAGTTTATTGATAGAGTAATAAAGTCCAAGAGGAGATACAACCAAGTGAGGCCCGATCCAGCATCTACCTCCCAGCAAAGGAATCCCTTCCTCTCCTCCAACAAAGCATAAATCACCCAATGTACTAATCCCAATCTCAAACCAACAGCAATTCTCTGCAAAGTACAAAATTCCAGCCTCTTGAACCTCTGGGTGAGAGATCCATATATAGATGTGAGCAGAGAGGATGAGTCAGCTCATGTTTTGACTTGTGGCTTCTCTCTGTCAGTTCTTGCTTCCACTTGGAGGTTGAGAACCTCTTACTCATCACTAGTCGAATTCATTGAGGCAAGTGTCATTGGAGAAGATTCTGGAAGCTTCCAGGGTCTTTCCACCTCGTTGAATGAACTTGCCATTTGTCATTTCCCGCTCAGCGCACCCTGGTAGTGCTTCTACCTGCGTTGTAGTGCACCTAGCCAGTGTAATCTCTGCATTTCAGCGCAGACAGCTAGTGGAGCCTCTGAATTGATCTTGAATTGACTGTTTCTGAGTGGTTTTTGGTGGAGAACTTCTGGGAGAAGCTGTCTTTGGTTGACCTTGTTCCTTTATGGGTAGGAACAACTCATTTAGGGACTTTGGATCCCTTGGATTATGGACATTTCATGCTCAATGTTGTAAGGCACAAAAATGTCTATAACAGAGGTGCTGCTATTCTCCCATAATTCTTAACAAACTTGCGATAATACCCTGTCAACCCGAGAAATCCTTGCAGATTCTTTATGGATGTGGGAATTTTCCATTCCTTAAAGGCTTTAATTTTGCTAGGGTCTACCTTAACTCCTTCATGAGATACAATATGACCCAGATATTCCACCTCTTGTACTCCAAAGAAACATTTGGATCTTTTTGCATATAATTGTTTCTCCTCCAATAGTTGTAGCACCTTGTCAACATGTTCAACATGATCCTTCCAAGACTTGCTGTAGATTAGTATATCATCAAAAAATACTAACACAAATTTTCTAAGGAATGGTTTGAAAATTGAATTCATCAAACCTTGAAATGTTGAAGGTGCATTGGTAAGGCCAAAAGGCATGACCAAAAATTCATAATGACCCTCATGATTTCTAAATGCTGTTTTCGGAATGTCTTCAATCTTCATTCTGATTTGATGATATCCTGAACGAAAATCCAACTTGGTGAAGTAAATTGATCCATGCAATTCATCCAATAATTCATCAATGGCAGGAATGGGAAACTTATCTTTAATAGTGAGCTTGTTGAGCTCCCTATAATCTGGACACATGTGCCATGATCCATCCTTATTGTGCACCAATACAACTGGAGCAGAGAAAGAACTTTGACTTGGTTGAATTATACTAGCCTCTAGCATTTCTGCAACCATACGTTCAATTTCACTCTTTTGGGCATAGGGATATCTGTACGGCCTGATGTTTGGAGGAACACTTCCTAGAATCAGATGAATAGCATGATCATGATCGCGAATAGGTAGGAGACCTTTGGGAGTCTCAAATACCTTGGAATGACTGTCCAAGACTTTTTGGAGATCTGGAGAAATAAATGATTCCACTGTGGACACATCTAGCGAACATAATTGTGCAATTACACCTCTTTGTTCCTTTTTTAGAAGCTTTGTCATACCGTTAGAGCCGATTATCTTTCCCGGTTTCCCTGCAGTACCCCTTAATTCAACTTCCTTTCCTTCCACAGAAAATTTCATGAAAAGTTCTTGAAAATTAAAAGCTATTGTACCCAAGGATTGTAGCCATTAGACTCCTAGTACAACATCAACACCTCCCATTGGAATGGAAAACATTGGGCTAGTCAATACATATTCTCCCATGGATAGCTTGATATTATGGCACTTTCCCGAGCAATTTATTGTTCCTCCATTTGCAACCATCACTTGACACTCTGGTGCTGGATATAAGAAGCAATTCAATTCTCTTGCTACGTTACAATGAATAAAATTGTGGGTACTTCCTGAATCAATCAACACTATTACCTTTTTCTTCTTGATTTGTCCTTCTTTCTTGATGGTTTGAGGAGTGGTAATTCCCGCCAATGCATTACAAGATATGGTCTGATTCATTTCTTCTTTATCTAGGCTTCGTTCCTGGAGTATATCCTCTTCTTTTGACCTTTCTTGCTCCTTTTCTTCTTCCTCTTCACAATATATGTAGAATAATTTCTTCTCAGCACACTTATGACCTTCAGTGTATTTGCTATCACAACTGTAACAAAGCCCTTTTGCTCTTTTTTCTTCCAACTGTTGTGGTGTCAACCTTATAGGTTGTGGAAGACTAGCGGCAACAACACTTCCGTCTTTATAGTTGTGAGTGGTATGCTTCCTGGTTGCCATAATTTTGCTTTCCATTTTTCTTGCTAACCTGAATGCCTTCTCTAATGAATCAGGTTCCCAAAGGCGAACATCATGTTGGATATTATCCTTTAAAGCCCCTATGAACACATCAATCCTATGCTCCTCTGGAATATCTTTTACCCTTATGTTCAATTTTTGGAACTCCTCAATGTGCTCCATTATTGAACCCTTTTGTTTGAGACTTATCAATTGGCTAAAAAAAGTGTTGCTTTTTGTATCCTCATAATGTGCTATCAATTCTTCCATAAAAATTGCCCAAGTGATAAATTGTTTACAAGAGCAAAGCCATTGATACCATACAAACTGATTTGGTTCCAAATATAAAGTTTCAATACGTACCTTTTGTGTGTTTTGCACATTATTGAGATCAAAAAATTGCTCTATCTGTAATATCCATGTTGCGGGATCCTTGCCATCAAACTTCCTCATATCGATTTTTGGAATATGGTGGGTCTTTGAGCCAACATTAGAGTCTATGGAATCATGATTAACATTTCTTTTGTTCTCATCATGAGTTTCCTTTACTACCCTTTCACCATTAGTGACCCTTTCTTGTAGCAACTTATTCATATTTATCTTTAATTCTTCCATGTCTGTCTTCAAATCTATCTTCAAATCATCCATCTTAGCTTCCACGTCATTCATCTTAGCTTCTACACCTTTCTTTAAAAAATCCATATTAGCTTCTACGCCTTTCTTTAAACCATCCATCTTAGATTCTATTCCTTTTTGTGCAAGGGACAGTTGTTGCACTTGGTCTTGTAATTTTGATCATGTTGCATTTCTTCCTCTTCTTCATGAGTCATGCTAGAGCCTTTAGGTTCCTTACTAGGTGTTTACATTTTCTTTCCTCGGGGCATCAGTTACCGATAATAATTCTCTACTATGCCCTTTGAATTCCTTCAAAATAAATTTTCAAACCAAGCTTAAGCAAAAATTTAAGAAAATCTACACACCTTTTTCCACTTTGTAGGAGCTCGAAATTGCCTCTGATGTATCTCTGTACTTTCCAATCATCTAGATCTGAATTTGTGACCTGCAGTAGCCCTCTGTGTCCTCTTTCCAATGCCACAAGTCTGACCCAAATTGGATTCTCCAAGGAAGAGTTATGCGAAATCACCCACAGTGACTTGATTATAGACTAGTTCAGTAGAGCGAACTTGTACGACATGCCACAAGTCACTATTTCGACCTTTGGATCTGAAAAATGCATAAAAGAAACTAAATTCCATCCTCTTTCTGTACCTTCTTATGAAATTTCAATCTGATCACCAGAGAGAAAGTTATGATGCTTTTCCCCAGGTCACCTGTTTGGAATGTAATTCAGGAGTCTGCAAAAAGACAAACTTCCTCAGATCATATCTCCGCAAATATAGCGCGAACAGCTCTGAAATTCGGACCCGAGGTTCAGCACGATTTCTTCTCAAATGGGTTTTTTTTGCAACTTCTAAAACGTCGCAGAAAAAAAGTTATAGTGAAAATTCCATGATGCCCTGTTTGGAGCAGAAAAACCCTAGAATCCAAAGCTCTGATACCAAATGTTATGAAACCAGCTCAAGAAAAAGATAGAAAAGATAGATCAACGCCTTAGAATTCAGCCTCTTCGAGGGGGCAACCTCCTTTACATTACATAAATGAAAAATTCTTGGATGATTCAAATGACAAAACCTCCTTTCTATATATAGGAGTGTAAGGAGTCACAATATAACCCAGCCGACCTAACAATAATAATATAAAGCCACAAAAATAACAATAGAGGGATTCTATGGGGCAAAGTAATAACATTATGGGGATAATAGGGGCACAACAATATTAATAAGGGGTACAACTACAATAGTAATGGGGTAATCACTAGTATTATAGGGACCCAACAATAAGTTACACTCATAACCTAGTAAAAGGGATAATGCCTTTACAATTTGCACTGAGAAAAAGGAAAACATGAAGACGACACTTGAAATATGTTAGTGACCTTGAAATTGAAACATGCTAGAGTAAAGATAACATGAAAAAGACACTTATTAAATTCAAAGTAAGAAAAAGTGACAATTGTGAACATGAAAGCGATGATTGTGAAGGAAAAGGTGTGTAAAAGAGACAATTGGGAAAACACACCGAACTAAAAGTAAAATTGCAATAAAACTGAGGGATACTGTCAATGAAAGTGCACACTGACTATCGACATCAGTTGAACATCACCCAGACACTATTTTGATGGATGGTATTATGCCTATTCAATCTCACATACAAGAAGTATGCTTATGAATTCATCAAGGATTGAGAATTTGTAGGCCAGTGACGTTGACACTTAGAATCTTATAAGAAGAATACTCTAACACAAAACATCAACCAACCATGAAATTACCATGGGACAAAATTTCATAGGATTCTTAGTAGGCCCAAAAATTCACGTGTAGGAAATATTTTGGAGGGCGTTGATCGCAACATCAACACTTGGTGACACACTGGTAGAACCCCAGCTTTATTTATTCAGGTTTAATTCTCTAAGTGCAAGGTCTTAGTATTTCAGGAAGTATTAATTCATCTTGTGGATTACCTTGGATTCCCCACTTAACCCGGTTTGAGACATAGTCCCCTCCATTCCCTTACTCGGTTAAACATCAAGGCGTGCCAAAATACAATTATTTCAATCTAGGAAAGGATAATATATAACTGTAAGTTTAAGATAATCAGAGTATGATTTTTCATCACTAATGTTGCTCTATTTCCAAAAGGCTTGAACAGTACCCCCTCGGAGTCACTACAGGAACACAAGCATCGCTTCATTTTCAGCAAAACTAAATAGTACCCTGTCGAAATTACCTATTTCAGCTCTCTACGCATGAATCCTTTCTCTTCTTTCACCCTTTATTTATTTTATTTACAGAAATGTGCTTAGGCACTAATTTATTTACCAGGGCAAAAGAGGGATTGTGACTTATTAAGAGCAGGAGAGGTTGCTCCTTCAAAGAAGGTATATAGACCTATAATATTGGTTTTCTCGCTAATGGATTTTCCTCTTACGTTTCTCTACTCGATTAGATAAACAATAAAAACACTATTTAGTTACAATGACAAGTTTGAGAAATGAGAATCCTAGAATAGATGTGGGATTTATAGTTTGACAAAAGGCTTTCCATTTGAGTGGATTGTATTTTCCATTTAGACATCATTGACTTTAAAGATATATAAACCCCAAGTTAGAGAAAAGGTAACATATTAGCCAAGCATTGTTCGTCGTCACAATTACCCTTTTCAAATTTTGCCACATTGTTGTTTCTAGCCAAAACAACATATTTCATTCAAATACTTGTTAAGAAACACGAAATAAAATACTTAAGTAAAATGAGAAACCAAAGAAAAATAAAATGGAAACTGAACCCAAAAGCATCATACGAAAACAAAACAGATGAAAACACTAGATGGAGAGTAGGAAAGAAGGTGGGTGCAATGCAAAAGAAAATAAATGCAACTAAACCTACTCTTAACCTAACCAGCTAGAAGGTCAGGGGTAAGTGTAATAATATTTTCAATGAATCCATCTTAATTGGTCTCAACCTGTAATCACAAAGATAGAGGCAATCAAAACCAATATATAATAATGTGAAACTGAAAAGATAAGAACTTGAAAAGCTTGCACAAAACATTGAAGAACTTTATTAAGGGAATAAATATGTGTCATAACACCTGACTTTACCCAACTTGCCACCTTACCTTCTCGATGAAAACCATAATTAAACTAACCTTGATGGCTCGTTGTGAATATTCCTGCACTTATATTGTCTTTCTTAGCAAACATCAAGAGAGATCAGAACTTGCTTTTAGCAAATGGACTTTCTAAGTAATATGCTTCTAACTAATGATAGATTGTATCATGAAATCCAAAACAATCCTCTTGGAGATCCTAAAATCCTTGGGAGAAAGAATTTTCAATTAATGGTGTGGAATCAATATGAGAATCTTGTAAATGAAAATGAATCTAATCATATTCAAAAGGCTTGTTAAGATAGTGAGGACCTGACATAACCATTAGTGAAGGATGAAGTGCCCCAACTACTTGACAAGTGTCTAAACATTGAGATGATAAACCATAAAGATCAGTTGATGTAAAACAACTATCATTAGGTGCACTAGTGGGAAAATGTTCAATTGAATGATAGTTGTTAGAAAAAGAAGCATGAGCAGATGGGTTGATTAAGGCATAAGATTATCGGTTAGGAGACAATAAAGATAGATCAGCTTGAACATATTTACAAATTATTTGAATGAAAGAATCATCTTCCTCATATGTTGAATGTGACAAACCATCCACTTGTGACTAGAAACAAACTAGATTGGCATCATATTAATTAAAAAGAAATGTCAATATGGAAAGCACATGAAACCAATCAAGATATAATGGATGAAAAAGAGGTACTTGATTCAACAAATAACACAAGAATTCATTAACACTCAAGAGAAAATCTGGTACCATGAAGAAAATTATTAGCATTAGAATATTCACAAGAAATATTGGGAGATGATTATTTTCAAAATAATGTGATAGGTATGAATCCTTCAGCCAATTATAAACTTTAGAATGATAAAATACATAACTTCTCTCACCCATGAAAGATATACATTCCAAAACTAAGTTTCAAAAAAGATAATGCTCAATATGACTGGAAACAAAATCTTGAAATATTGCCAAATTAAATATGAAATACCACACAACTTTCAAGAATGAATTTACATCCAATGAAACCATGCAAAGGAAATAATTTTGTGGGAAAATCCAAATCTTATTTGGTTCGGGGGCCTTACCAGATTCACGAGGACCTGACATAACCATCAACGGAAGTTGAAGTACCTCAACTTCTTGATGTGTCCTGGAACTTTCAAGAATTGTAGAATGAGAAATTGAAGATTGGACTAGATCAGGCATGATACGTGGACAACTGCCATTAGTAATTGTAATAGGATCACTACTATCCAAATGGAAGACATCTACATTACTGATTTGATCATAATTTACGTCTTCAACCAACGTATTACATGGGTGATGAACACCAAGGGATGGATAGATTGAATTAACTACATGAGTAACCCGAACAGAAGGATTTTCTTCATGAAAATTTGGAAATGACAAGGGATGGATAAGGTACTCAATGTTTCATTACCTTCTTCTTGATCGCGAATGATCTCACTGCCTTGTGTCAATTCAAAATCCAACTCATTAGATCATGAACTTGGAGAGCATGGAGTATATTCTTCACAAGTTAATGCATTACAAAAAGCAACACACAAGGGATGGTGAGGTGAAGAGGAAGTTTCAATAAGAACATCTTCTTTAATTGAATCAGATTCAAGATCTAAATATTTCCAAACAAATTTTTCTTGAGAGACTAAAAGATAAAAAGGTGCACTTGGGAAACCATCATTACATACAATAATGGAGTCAGAATCAATAGAATGAAGATTGTCCGAGACTTCAGATCGATTAGGAAAATCAATGTCATTTGATTCATCACCAAGATTCTTAGATTGAAAATCAACCAAAGATGAAAGAAAATTATCTTGACATAGATGATTTTGAAAAAGAGAAGAAATGTGAAAAGAATCATCACCTTCCTACTCCTATACCTATGAAAAGTGACTACCTTGCACCTAATCATTGTTTAGAGTGGAAAATTGAAAATAGGGAAGCTTAAGGGGCAAGAGGTTCTGAGAAAGAGATGAATGAGGATGGAAGGAATCCAAATCAGATTCAAGACTAAAGTTGTGAGTGTTAATACCATTTGGGGGAACGAAATGATTATTCTTCACCATAAGCTCCATGAACCATTCCAAGGTTTCCTCCATTGGATCTGAATCATTAAAAATGAAAGAAGATTGAGGAGTTGAATTAGGAATTTGATTTCTAGATTTCCAAACTTGATCATTAATACATATAGGCACCCCGATTGGTACTAGAAAAGGAACAAAAGAAACAATAGGTTCCTACCTAGAGATTAGAGGTGCCTCATGATTTCCAAAAGTTGGGAGAATAGGAACATATGGGATTTTAGATTCACACTGATTCAAAGAGATGTGAACCAAATATTCAAACTTTTTCTTGAATAAATCCCAATCCATATCTTCTTCAGGAAACTCATAACATAAGTGAAGGAATCTATTAGAAAAATCATTAATTGATTCATTAGGCTCCATTCTAAGTTGATTGATTCTTTTATAAACAACTCAGTAATCATGCCTTTCAAAAGCTTGATGAAGCTCCTTGAGGAATTGATCAAAATAATGGATGGAAGCGATGGTAAGGTATGACACCATCGATTAACACAACCTTCAAGAATGAGGGTGAATAGAATAAACACAACATATTCATAATCAATTTCATGATATTTACAAAACCCAAGAAAATAATTTATGTGTTTGGAGAAAGATGTATCACCCTTGCCATTAAACCTAAATCAAGACAAGACATGAACAATTTCCATGGAGATTGATATTTTTCTAGGGGATAGGTTAGAAAAACACTTTGGGATTCTAATTTTGGAAATAGCCACTTATGATAAGAGATTCAAATGGACTCAACGAGAATAAATTTTTATTTGGCCCTCCTTCTAGCACCAAAATGTTGATGGTGTTGGATACCGCCAACATACAGGGGGTATCCACAATGTGAAGTCCCAATTAGACCTCACATCATTTGGAATAGAAGGCCCATCCAGAGTATCGTCCCGATCACCATAACAAAAAGGTTTGCCTTGGTTTCAATGTATGACATAAGAGATTATATACATAGACCTTAAACAAGAAATCAAGTTGACGTTGTGAAACTCTTATTGCAATGTGTAAAGGATAACTTCATGAGCAGGAGATGAGAATGAGTCTCTGGAAGGAAGTAATAGTAGTAACCTAAGAGAGGCACATGAGAGCATGAAAATATTCGTTAGAAAAATAGTTCACATAACAATTATTAAAGTGAATACAACACACATTCAACAAGATGAGTACCAAAGCCGCCGAAATAGTTCAATTTCTCCAGTACATATGAACACAACATATACCATAACCATCCCAAGATATTCCTAAGATATTCATGATACATGCATGAAAATGTGTTGGCTCATTAAGCTTCAATTAGGTGAAAGATCCAAATACACAATTACAATTATGAGGCACTAGTTCCAATAGTGTAACATTAAGTCACTTCTTACTTCTCCAAAGAATATTTTTTCTCCCTTATGCCAAGTAGAGAAGCCAAGACTAGTTATCCAAAGCTTAAGCCTCCAAAATCCTTTTGCTTGAGTTATGAGGTTGCTTTTATAACAAAAGGAATGGACTTCCATCTCCCCTTGACTCTTGGTTTACCCTCATGAATCTTGGACTCCTTAATATGTCCTTTGGACTTCTAAACAATTCTTTATCTTCTAAATGACCTTTGGACTTCTCTATGTGACTTTTGGACATATATGACTGTGTGACTCTTCATGTTCCACATATGACTCTTGGACTTCACCACATTACATTTTGCCCTTTTCTTGATAATACATCATTACATTCCACATGATGATGCAGCATGGCGCATGGACACACATTGACTATAATGATGACAATTGTACAAGTTACAACTTGACAGTGATGACATGGACTTCATGATGAAGTGGCAATGCCAAGTTTTCTTCCTTGCTGCTTCATCTTGCATTCTTGATGGTAGATCTGATCTATGCTTATGAAGAATCCACTTTGTTCTTCTCCTTCAGCCTCCAAAGGACCTTTAATCAATATCATAATCCTATGAGCCATCATGCAATGTATTCTTCTTTCCTCGGTCCATGATTTGCATCATGTCTCCATGATAACTCTATTTTGTTCTTCTTCTTTGCAGGTGCTTCTTTATGTTTTATCCTTGCTATATGATTTGAGAATTACCTTGTCATTCTAGGAAGGTGCTCCTACTAATGAAAATCATTCATGAAAAAGGGAAATTAGTCTTAAAAACATCTATTTTATCACTACCTAGCTCATGGAATGATCATCTCATGATAGGCCTGTGAGAGATTTAAAAGAAGGATGCTTGATTAGGAGGGCATAGTGAAAATTATTAGTAGCTTGGGAAGGCTCCACTATTCATTTTTACTACACCATGCACTATGGAGAGGAGATCTCTGTGGTCTAGTGCAGTAGGGAAGCTGAAGGGACAAGGTGGGAAGGATTTTTGCTTGAGGTTGCACCATGCTCCCTAAAAGGAAAGAGAAGGAAGACTTGGAAATCCCATTTTAACTAATCAAGAGTTAAGAGGAGGCTTCCTTCAACCTTTCCTATTACTCCATGAGCTGAAGAGGAAGGTTCTAAGAAATTCTTGAGTGCAAAGTGCATAGGGGAAGATGGAAGGATGAAGGCTTCAGGCTTCAAGACTATGCTATGTGCTTTTTAAGAGATAGAGGATCCTTGCTTTTTTAAAGTGCGCTTTGTTGTTCCTAAGTGTGCCTTGTTGTTCCGAAATGTGCTTCATTGTTCTGAAGTGTGCTTTTTTGTTTCGAAGTGCACTTCATTGTTCCTAAGTGTGCTTTTTTGTTCTGAAGTGTGCAAAGGATTGGGAGGGCGCAATTCTCTCCAACATTGGTTGCTTGTTCATATGGAATGCACTATTCACTAAGGGATGCAGAAAAAGGCTAGGTCACTTATCCTAGGAAATAATAATGCACTGTGATAGGGAGGATACCTTAGAAAATACTTAGTGCACAAGTATGGGAAGAAAATATATGTCAATGAGGCTCATGAATAAGCTATGCTTATCACCTAGTAAGAGAGCTAATGCGTTTACAATTTTCAATGAGCAGGAGGAAAACATTAAGATAACGCTTGCAAAATGCGAAAAACCTTAAAAGCGACACATCCCAGAGTGAAGATAACATGAAAAAGACACTTAATAAGTGGAAGAAAGACAAATGGAGAGTTGTAAACATGAAAGTGATGCTTTTGAAGCCAAAGGTGCACAAAAGCAACAATTGGGAAAAATCAACGAACTAAAAGTACAACTGCAATCAAACTAAGGGAGACTGTTAATGAAAGTGTGTACTGACTTTCAACATGATTTTAACATCGCCCAGACATTGTCTTGATGGTCGGTGTTGTTCCTGTTCAATCTTGCATGCAATAAGTGTGCTTATGAATTCATCAAGGACTGAGCACATGTAGGAAAGTGACTTTGACACATAGAATCATATAAGAAGAAGACCCGAACACAAAAAATTGACCAACCATGAAGTGACCATGGGATGGAAGTTCATAGGATCCTCAGTAGGCTCTGAAATTCACGTTTAGAAAAATTTTTGGAGGGTGCTGATCGCAGTGTCAACACTAGGATAAGACCAATTTCACTTGCCCATAGGGAACCTTTTCCTACAAGGTTCTTCCATTTTGCTTATGTAATTCCCATGCTACCTTCCAAAGGGTTGTATTGAGCATTTTCTTTGACCTTGTACATGACTCAATAGATATTTACATGTATGATTTCACGTCTTATGGATATTCTTTCCAAGAAGCTCTCTCTAACTTGTGCAAACATTTCAAAGATGTATAGACATAAATATCTCCTTGAGCCCTAAAAAAGTGCCAATTTTTATGAATCAAGGGATTTTTTTAGGGAAATTTCTCTCTAAGGAAGGAATTCAGGTTGACCCTAATAAAATATCCATCATTAGAAAGGTTCGTGTTCCTCAAAAATAGAAAAATGTTATGATATTTTTAGGACTTGCTAGGCACTATAGAAAATTCATTAAGGATTTTAGCAAGATTGCTTCACCTTTGCCTTGTCTACTAACAAAATATTCAAATTTATGTTGGACAGATCTATGTGAAAAGGAATTTGAAGAGATCAAAGATAAGCTGACAATTGCACCAGTCCTTAGAGGCCCAAATTGGGTTGTTCCCTTCCACATCCACACAGATGCATCAAACAAAGTAGTTGGGGCAGAACTGGGGCATCTTGAAGGTAAATTTCCTTATGCCATCTATTTCATTAGTAATAACTTGTCCAAAGTTGAGCTTAATTACACAATTACTAAAAATGAAATTTCAGTTGTTGTACATTCTTTGAATAAATTCAAGTACTACATTACTAGAATGGGTCCTGGATATTAGAAAAAATTGAAAAATGAATACATGTATGGTGCAACTCATGGATCTCACGTGCTAAGAGATTGGTTTTAATAAAATATGTCACAGAAGCCATACCAATTTACTAGTCAATATTGGCCTAGATCCCCAAAGGTGTATTAGGAAACATCAAACAAATTTCCATTCATTTTCTTTATGTTGCTAAAGACGACAAGTGGTTGCTAGTATTAGCTTCCTCAAAATCTATAACAAATCCAAAATGATTGGGGATATGGGGGTTAAAATACCGCCTCCTTTTCTCCCAAACTCTAGAAGAAAAAAGTGTGTGGTGGATTATCCACAGGAAATATATTTTGGCCCTATATACCAACGAGAAAAATTGGGCTCTTTCTCCATCACCGCTTGGATAAGGGACACATTAAAATCTCATAGGAATGGCACAATATTTTGGAAATTCCTCATACAAGATTTCAACGTCATTAGTCAAGGGCTTCGATGGAAAATTGGGGATGGTTACCAGGTCCTATTTGGAAAGGAACCTTGGATAGGGAGTCAAAATATGCACATATTACTAGCTCCATCAATTCAAAATCTTAACAAATCATATATCTATTTTCTCAACCAATTTTCTTGAAATGCAACCCATATAGGTCCCACCTTCTAGAAAACCAGCCAAGACCTAAACATGCTAGTCGCCCTGACACCTTCTTGGGACCACTACATCAATGTTTCAAGGAATCCTTTATCAAACTGACAAATGAGTCAGACACTTTAATTTAGGGCTCCACCGAAATAGGATATTACACACCAAAAGGAGGATACATTTTGATGACACCTAATCATGGGGATTGGGTGAACACTTGTAAATAATGTAAAAAGTAAATAATAGAAAATGAAGAGTCATCGAGAGGTGAAACCCAAGAGTCACTCCCTCATGTATATAACCATGAGTAATCTTAATGAATAAGCACAATTTATTTGAGGAGTTACTTCCTGGCCTGACATGGTATTAGAGCTAGCTCCATTTTTGGCATTCCACTCTACCCTTGTAACTCCCTTCTGCCTATGTTCTACCTATTTTGCAGAACTTATACCTCTTCCATTTCTCTAAGGCACAAACCCATCTTCCATACATGGTCATATGCATTTTTATGTTGTATGTCAGCTGGAGCGGCGTTTCAAATTTTTTTGTGAAAAGAGGTGTTGAAGCATCCCATAGTTGTACAGGAAATTGGCAGAAGAGATGATGTTCGTGAAGCTCACATAGGAGAGCACCAGTGTCCCACAGGCAGAGGAAATGATACCCCAAGTGGGTGTATTTTAGGATGACAACCTCGAGCCCATGACGGTTTTCGTTTTAATATAATGTTGGTCATTCCTGCAATGCATAGAACTTCTTGCATGCTGGTCATTCCCACAATGCATTGGTTCATAAACCCTCTCTCTTGAAATATGTGTGTGAAGTTTTGATGGTTCTGAGGGCGTTTAAATACAATACGTATGGTGCGTTGAATAGTGTTGTTGAATGTCATGAATGATATTGTGTTGTATGTGGAAGTTGTGGTATGTAAATTCAAATCCATGTTGCGTCCATAATTTTTTTAAATTTCGTATGGGATGTTTTTAAATGGCGTATTGTTGTTAAGTTGCATTTATTTAAATGAAATCATATGATTCATGTGTGCGTTGAAGGCTGTGAGGTGCACTTAAGTATTGAGTACATATCTTTTGTGCTGCTGTGTATAGTGCATGTGACTTGAATTTATTTTTTTTAACACTGCACTGTCCTTGCTCCCATAATCAACTCCCGATCATAATTGAACTCTACACATTGTTGACTACTCAACCCACAGTTTTTGATACACTGTTATTTTTTTTAATACCATACCTCCCACCGCCATGCCTCCATACGCTAATACACTCCACGCTCCTACGTTCCGCTTCCTACCACCATTTGGTCAATACGTTGATCCTCCTCCATATACACCTTCCCATATACTCCCTCCCCCACATACTCCCTCTCCAAAATATACCCTCCCCCAATAATACCCCTGCTCTATACATATCATATTGTAATTTTTTTTTACACCAGAATTGCATTTTTTACCACTAAAAGTGCAAATTTTATACATTGGCATTACAGTACACGAATTTTGAAATGCATTCATTGATATATATTGTGGGATTGGTTCTCACCGGAAAAGAAAACTATCCAGAATGGTCACGGAAGATCAAACATACTCTTATTTTTAATGAACTATGGAAAGGAGTTTGTGTAGGAGAAGGAGACAATGAACCGACAAATCCTACCTCAGACAAGGAATTTTCCATTTGGGAAAACAAGAACAGTAAGGCCTATGCCTTGATTACAGCATCTGTAAATGAAGAGGTGAGTCATCATATTTCACCATTCTAAAATGCTTTTGAAGCCTTACAGAAGTTGAAGGAACTCTATGACTCACACTCTACACTTGAAGTTGTCCGATTGATGATTAAATTGTTCAGTCTTGAATTACAAAATGATGATCCTCTTTCTCTTACATCGGAAGTAAAATATATTATGCATGATATCAAAGTCACTAATGTTGAACTAGACATTTCTCTCATAGATTTTGTCAAGGCACTTTACCCCACTTATTCAAATTATCTTGAATCATTGCAAGAAAATGGAAACCTCAAAGAGATTTCATTTGACTCCCTTGTGAATAAATTTGTTGAGAGAGAGAAAGATTTTGGGAAGAAGACAACTCCTAAGTCTTCTGAAGAAGTTGTGTTTCTTACACATAGAGAGAAGAATCATGCTCAAGATTCTTCCAATGGAAGAGGTGGTCAAAGAGGAAGAGGAAGAAGAAATTTCAGAGGTAGGTGGGGTAGACACTCTCAAGGAGAAAAGTCTGAATCTTCATTGCATACATTGCAATAGAGATGGATCACACGATGCATCCACATGTAAGTTGCCTTGGGACAGAATTGAGCAGGAAAGAAATCAACCCAAAGATAAAACCAATGACAAGTATAAAGGTAAAGCACCTAAATCCGCTCACTATGTTGTGGCACATTGTAATATTGGAGTAAATGAAGACTTGTTTAATACTTCACTTTCTTCCTGGAAAAATGATTGGTTGATTGATTCAGGAGCAACTTGCCACATGAATTTTAGAAGATATTTTTTTGAATAATTTACTGACAATGTTGATGGAGCAGTATACTTTGCAGACAAATCAAAACTCAAGCCAACAGGGCTTGGCATAATCACGCTCAAATTGTCTGGTCTTCCATACTTTCTTCTGAATGATGTTTTATATCTCCCACAGTTGAGGAAAAACTTGTTTTCCTTGGTCCACATCCACCAGCAAGGACACTCCATTCATATGTTTAAGGGAAAGGTTGAGGTGAGAAAAGCATCAGATCACTCACTTGTCATGGCAGCGATAGTAGAAGAAAGGCTTCTCAAGTTGTAAGGTACCTCTGCTCGTGCACAAAATTTCTCACAGAGTTCTCATTATGATGAAGGTACATTTCCATCAAGTCTTTTATGGCATGTTATATTTGGACACTTGAATTATGATAGCCTTCTCTTGTTGAAGAAAAATTGTGTTACTAGTTTGCCTACAATTCCTAGGAAACTTAAGCAATGTGATGCTTGTATTCTAGGAAAGCATAGCAAACAGTCTTTTCATGATTCACATTCCAGAGCACATAGAAAAATTGAACTCATTCATTCAGATTTATGCAGTCCAATGCATGTTCCTTCTGCATATGAAAATAAATATATGATGACATTTATTGATGACTACATCAGAATGTGTTGGGTTTATTTATCGAAGAACAAATCTAATCCTTTTCAACCATTCAATAACTTTCGTACATGGATTGAAAATGATGCACAATCTCATATTGGCTCTATTTGCACTGATAATGGAAAACAATACACTTAAAATGAATTTGAAAACTATCTTGGCCAGCATGGGATCAAACATCAAACAATTGTTCCTTATAATCCCCAACAGAACGAAGTAGCTGAAATAATGAATAGGACAATGTTAAATATGATGCGTTCCATGATGTTTTTCAAGAACGTAAAATTGATGTTTTGGGCTGATGCAGTTCTATGTGTTGTATATGTAAAGAATATATGTCCATCTAATGCTATTAGAAACAAGAATCCTTATGAAATGTGGTATGTCCAAATTCCTTTGGTAAAGCATCTCAAGGTCTTTGGTTCTGCCTGTTATGCCTTGATACCAAAAGTACATAGAAACAAACTTGGTGCAAGGAGTCGTAAGTGTATCCTCTTAGGATATTCAAATACCTCCAAAGCATACCATCTCTATGATGAAGTTAATAAAAATATTTTTGTATCTCTGTAATCTTTCTTGAATCTTCCAAAGCTGACAATGTTGTTGAGCGGTAACTTGACCACTTGGATAGATTTGAACATAAAAAAATCACTTCAAGAATTTGATAATCAGATTCCACATCTTGAAGGGGGGATTCCTATACTAGATCGATCTGTGGAATCTTCTTCTGAAGCACTCTCTCCCCCACATGAAACTCCAACCATTGATGATACTTTGAGTGATGTAATTGATAGAATTGGGAAACTCAATGTTGATTCAGTCCTAACTTAGTCAACTGAGCAGCCTGGACCATCTCAGAAAGGTCCCCCAAAGTGGCTGATAAAGACACTTGAAAGTGTTGATCCTAATGAGATTGGAATGACAGGAACAAGAAATTCAACCAGAAAAAATGGAGGTGACGTAGATGATTCTGATTCACCTATTGATATGGATGTTTCTTATGATTGTGAACTGAATTTGTCTACAGATTTTGAACCAACTTCCTTCAAAGAATCCTCTTCTCATGATGAATGGAAATAAGTGATGCAAAAGGAGTATGATGCGTTGATAAATAATGGAACTTGGAAGCTAGTTGATCCTCCATTGGGAACCAAACCAATTGGCTACAAGTGGGTCTACAAGAACAAGTATAAAGTTGATGGCTTACTTGACAAGCATAAAGGCAAGCTTGTGGGAAAAGGTTTTTCACGGAAGGAAGGGGTCGATTATGAGGAAACTTTTTCCCCCATAGCAAAATGGGATACCATTCGGACACTCTTTGCCCTAGTAGCTCAGAAGAGTTGGAAAGTCCATCAAATGGATGTAAAAATTGCTTTCTTGAATGGAGATATGAAAGAGAATGTTGTTATGTCCTAGCCTGAAGGATTTGTTGTGAAGGGACATGAACATAAAGTATGCAAACTTGTGAAATCATTGTATGGCCTCAAGTAAGCACCACGAACCTGGTATGAAAAGTTAACTAGGCATCTCCTGAAACTCAACTTCAAACATTATTATCTTGATGATGCAACTTTGTTTGTCAAGAAAGTTGGAAAAACAGTTGTATATCTTGTGGTATATGTAGATGATCTTTTGATGGAAGGGAACAATGAGAGCTAAATTACATCCATAAAGAAGGAATTGAGGAAAGGTTTTGAAATGACTGACTTGGGCTATGTTCACTACTATCTTGGTAATGAAGTAACTCAACATCCAAAGTTTATATTCCTTTCTCAAAAGAAGTACATTGGAGATTTGTTGAACAAGTTTGGCATGGATGAGTGCAATCCTCTAACTACTCCAATGGAACAAAACTTAAAGCTCACATCCATTGAAGGACAATAATTTGAGGATGCAACAAAGTATAGACAGCTTGTAGGAAGTCTCGACTACCTAAATACTACCAAACAAAACATTTCATTTGTTGTTGGAATCCTCTCTAGGTTTATGCAAAAGCCTTGTGAGGGACATTGGTCTGCTACAAAAGGAGTTCTAAAGTACTTGAAGGGAACTCAAGACTTTGGACTTATGTATACACAGGTGGGTGATTTCATCTTGATTAGATACTCTGATTTAGACTTCGATGGAGATAAAGAAACTGGGGTATCTACTTCTGGTTATGTTATGAGTCTTGGATCACAAGTTGACTCCTGGAGATCATGCAAACAATCAGTTCCAGCATATTCCACAATAGAGGCAGAATATGTGGCAACAACTAAGGCAACAAAATAAACTGTGTGGCTCAGGAAAATTCTGGAACATTTGCAGGTAAAACAAGTACATTCAACTCCACTCATGATTAAAAACACCTCTGCAATAAATTTGGCCAAGAACCCAAAGTTCCATGATCGAACAAAGCACATCAATACAAAATATCATCTGATTCGACATTATGTTGAGGCCAAGACAATCCATCTATGACATTATTCCACTAATGAGCAGATTGCAGACATCTTCACCAAAGCGCTTGGAAGAGAAAATCTTGAAATATTCAAAATGATGCTTGGACTCAACAACATCACTTAAGATTGGGGGGGGGGATGTTGACACCTACTCATAGGGATTGGGTGAACACTTGTAAATAATGTAAATAGTAAATAATGGAAAATGAAGAGTCATTAAGAGGTGAAACCGAAGAGTCACTCCCTCATGTATATAATCATCGATAATCTTAATGAATAAGCAAAATTGATTTGAGGAGTTACCTCTTGGCCTGACATATTTATCTTTCCAATTAGTAACAACGTGATCCCTCCTTTAGTGGGGATAAAAGATTTGGAAATCCAATTGTCCTTCATAAAAAAATCTCTTTATGTGGCTTCTTATAAGAAATAAATTCCCCATCTAGGATAGCCTACAAAAAAAAGTCTTCATGGTCAAGGTTATTATTTCTTATGTGGTGCAGATATAGAATCCATCGCTCATCTCTTCTTAAAGTGCCACTTCTCTCTATCATTTTGGCATGAAATTCAAAAACTCTTAGGTTGCCCCTTCCCTTGGGCTAGGGACTCTATAGAAGAGGCCCTAAAGACTTAGTTCAACCACTCTTTTTCCACAAAATATCACATATCTCTCCCTTTCACAGTATCATGGGGAATGAGGCTTGAAAGGAACAATAAAATATTTGAAAAAAGCTCCCTTTAGAGATTAAAAAAAAAGATGCAACAACTTGTATTTCAATTTTATCAGTACAACCCCTAGATCCACCATCACTTTCCCCTATTCGAAATTTGATAAATATAAATAGGAGTTAGGGGAATTTTGAAGTAAAAAATGGGACTCAAAACAAAAAATGCACTAACAAAAGTAACTTTAAAAGAACCAATATGATTCAAGATGATGATGTCGTCCACAAGGGAGAATATTTTGGAGGGAAATTAAGAAAACTACTTTTTAAATTTTATTTTTGTATTATCTCCTTGTAAGTTTACTCAAATTTCAAGTGTAGACACTTGTTGGATGCAGAATTAAATTCTGCATCCAAAGAGTACTCACTCTAAATACTTCTGAGTAGACCCACATTGAAAAAAAAAATGAAAATACATGAAAAAGCATGTCGAACACATTTTTTTCATGTATTTCCATTTTTCAATGTGGCTCTATTCAAAACCATGCAATATGGGTGATTTTTAGATGTATAATTTACTTCTATATTCAACATGTTTCTACACTTGACATTTGAGTAAACCTACAAGGAGATAAGCTAGAAATACAATATAAAAAAAAAAGTAGTTTCCTTTCCTTTTCTTTAAAAATTCACAACTTTTTTTTCTTTTTGTCAAGTTGTCTGAGTTATCCAGATATTACATCAAGCTTGACCTGTGGCTTGAGAAACCACGACCCAGGGGCATTTAAGGCGTCAAAATCACCAAAAGATCGCACCCGACCTCAGCCACACTAGCCCTTAACATGGCTGGATTTTTGCCCACTGAGTTTCAAGCCAATGACCTTCACATCACATAATGACTTGTTAGTACACCCCATCTCTGTCTATTCTATGTTCTGCGAGCCATTCATAACTCTTAATTAATTATTTTCCTTATGAGGCCCATTTTAGACCTCAAAATTCCCCTAATGGAGTTCCCATGTGCATTCTTTGATGGAGCCTCTCAAAGATCCCCACATAGAGGAGATGCAGGAGACATCATTTATTTTTCTAAGAACCATTCATCACTTTCTCTGTGGGACTTTGGAAATCTACAAAAAACCATGCAAAGCTACTCATTTTGCTTCTTCTATTAAATTTGGAGAAAGAACATCAAATATCACATATACACATATATGGTGATTCTCTCCTCGTGATAAAATGGATGAAATTACTCTTCCATATGAGAAACTATATGATCCACCACATCTTATAGGCCACTGTCAACTTATTAGCTACCTTCTTAAACATATATTATGACTATGTTTATAGGGAGAAAACCATATTGTCGATGACCTCTTAAGGTGGGACTGAACTTGGATTGCGGCTGTTGAAAAACACAAGAGTCAAATGATGGAAAACTCTTTAAATACCTTCACACTGCATGGATTGAAACAACCTTGATTTGATTTACTAACAACTTATTTGGTTTTTTTTTGGTTTTTCTATAGTTTACTTGATATGAATGATTCTCGACCACAAGTTGTTTTTAGTTTTTATCAATTTATAAACTCATATTATATGATTTTTGTCACATATTACTCTCTGACATGGTGTTATCATATAATATTTTAGTATGAAAGCCTTTATACAACCTCTCTTTTTGGGAGTATGGATCCACCACTACAACACATTATATAGCTCTTTTAGTATGAAAGCCTTTATACAACCTCTCTTTTTGGGACTATGGATCCACCACTACAACACATTAATATTGCTTGCATTGTAATATTTTTTTTTATAAATAAAATTACCTAATTTTTCTAAAACAAAAAACTTATGCTATAAACTTTACATATTTCTTACTCTCATGTAGCCCACTACTTTTTTAATTATTCTATATTTTATTTTATTACAGATCTTTGTCTTTTTTACATATTTTTATCTTGAAATTATACTTATCCTAGTTCTCCTTTAAATTTTGTTATTAAAATACTTTTGTTTTCCTTCCATTCCACTATTTATAATTTTCTTTACTTCCTATTTAAAATTATTTACCACTCCTCATGTTAATACTACTTTTAAATTTATAATTGCTTATACATATGTTAGTAAAGAAATATGTTATCTTGTAATATAGAAAAAATCATGATCTATTTATTTTTAACCACTCACACCTTAATTTCTATATCAATCAAAGACAAAACATGTAAATTTATCATGTTGTAGGGATAAAAAAACATGTAACTTTCATAACATATTTGCAACATAAAAGTAATTTTATGCAGTACACTCTTATCTATGAAGAAATAATAAAGTAGTGATAAATTTAGTTTATATTAATTTTATATTTAAATCTAAATTTATTTATTTTCATTTACTTTAATAATTACTTCAATATCTTAACATTTTTATTTGTATTCCATGAGGCAACATATGGTTTTGTTAATATAATCACACATTAGTGAAGGAGGGTTTTTTTTTTTTCAATTCCTTCTTTTTTGATCTCACCTTATTATATTAAATATACATTTACAATACATTTTTTCTATATTATTTATTTTTTATTTTAATGTCTTGTTTTTTATTTTAATGTCTTCTAGTAAAATCCATATTTACCATACCCTTTTTCTTATTCTTCACCTCAACTCCCACTCTTCTTTTATTTCATTCTCTATCTTTTCTTTTTTAATCTTTATTATCATTTTTTCTTTACCTTATTATTTTCAACCAGTTAATGTTTTATCATGCTTTTAATTAAAACTAAACAAATACGTATTCTAATATAACTCACTTTTTTTTTGTGACTAAAGGAATGAACAATTGAGTCGGTCTCCTATTCCCTTGACATAAGTGGCTTCCACAGGTAAGCACTAGGGGATTATGAACCTAGAATCTCATGGCACGTAACGCTTCATTATCACCAGTAAGCACTAGGGGATTATGAACCTAGAATCTCATGGCACATAACACTTCATTATCACCACTATTAGTGATTTAGTTTCCTTCCAGGACTATAGCTAAAGTTGTTTTTAATTTAGTGAATATTTTATTTTTAATTTTATTTTTAAAAGAATATTGACAACTCCAATACATAGGTAAGTACACATATTCGTCATACTATACTCTAGAATACAACTCTCAACATTATAATAATAATTAGCACATATTTAAAAATAATATTTATAATTATAAAAAAAGTTAATTTTTGAATTACAAAAAATAATTTAATAATTTTAAATAAAATTTAATAAAATCAATAAACCCGGCAAGATTTCTGATTCTTTCATTCAATTAAAATTATCATAGCACAATATAAATTAACAACCAAACTACATATTTGATATGAGTTCAACACTTTAAAACCACATATTTAATATGAGTTCAACACTTTATTTGCAAGAATTAAATAGAAATAAAAAGTATAACAATCATTTCTCTAACTATATGCATTCAATTTACAACATCGAAGAAAAATTTTACTTGAAAACAAATAAAAATAAAAAGACATTTAACATTTATAAGAAAGAAGTATTATCATCACACTAACCATAATAATATGAAAAAATTAAAATCTCGTTCACTTTTATGTTAATTAATACTTTTAGAAATTTATTAAATTATTATTTAATGATTAAGATAAGATGCTAGCTTGTTTAATCCAAAATACTATAAATTATAAATTATAAGTTAATTGAGCCGGATGGTATTTCTATTATAAATTAAGTTTGTTGAATTCGATGGAGATTACTTATTTAAATTCAAAGAAATTCTATTATTATTACTATTATAGGTTATGTTAATTGAGTTCGATGGAAATTTATTACTATTATAGGTTATGTTAATTGAGTTTGATGGAAATTCGTTTATAGTTTGATTTAAATTTAAATAAAAAAGAGAAAGAAAGAAAGAGGAGTCACTATATCATTAAACAAGTGGTCAATTTGTGGCAAATGACTTAACCAAAATGAGAAGCAAATTGAATCATTATCCTACTATAAATAGAAAGCAGTAGAAGAGGAGATTTGATATCATGCATCAAAGCACATAAAGGAAGGTCATATATATATATATAAATCTCTATCATTGTTATTATTTAATGATTAAGATAAGATGTTAGCTTGTTTAAATCCAAAATCCTATAAATTATAAGTTAATGGAGCCGGATGGTATTTCTATTATAAATTAAGTTTGTTGAATTCGATGGAGATTACTTATTTAAATTCAAAGAAATTCTATTACTATTACTATTATAGGTTATGTTAATTGAGTTCGATGGAAATTCGTTTATAGTTTGATTTTAAAAAAAAATAAAAAAATCACTATATCATTAAACAAGTGGTCAATTTGTGGCAAATGACTTAACCAAAATGAGAAGCAAATTGAATCATTATCATATTATAAATAGAAAGCCGTAGAAGAGGAGATTTGATGTCATGCATCAAAGCACATGAAGGAAGGTGATATATATATATATATATATATATATATATTCTTGATGCCTAATAAAATCTCTATCATTGGCATGAGTTTAAACATCCTTTTAGTGTAGTGGACATCAACCTCATTGCCAAACGCACCAGAAAAGCAGTTCGTTCACTAATAGTTTCATAGCACTTTACAATAATTATTTAATTAAGCAAATGTCAGGACTATTAATCTTTTGTTTTGAATTATTGGTAACAATCAGCCTGCATCTTGCCTCTTGTAATTCGATGGCCCTAATTTAATTACAATTATCCTCTTTGTTTATATCAAATACAACTATCCTCTTTATTTATATCCAATATAATGGTTTTTGTTAATAAAAAAAATTAAATAAAAATTAATATAGTCATAATTTTATTACGGCAGACGAAGGAGGTGTATAAATTATCTAAACAATGAAGAAGGTGGAATTACGATTTTGAAAAAATTATATATAGATATATGAAATGAAATACAATATTATTAAATAATGTTTATATTTAATAATTTTGAATTATTTTGTATTTGTATTTATTTAATTTATTTATTTCTAAATTATGATCTCACAATAATTGTGAAATCAAAATTATGATATGTTTTTAAACTTTACAAAATAATGTAAATCGAAACATTAATTTCGATATTTAAAATAAAATAATAGGTTAATATGTATTTTTTTTTTCAGAGAGAAAAATCTTCATAGATTTATATTGAGACAATATAAAGAAGATAAGATATGGCAAGGGACAGACACCTTGCATGCAAATGAATCAAAATTTGCCAGTGATAGGATCCCCAAAGAGATCAGAACTAACATTCAGAAACTATACAATCAGCTGCTATCATAGTCATATAACAAAAGGGGCCTATATGCAAAACAGGTAAACAGATAATGAAAGAGAAGGATCATATTCCCGGGATGAAGAAGTCCTGAATGAGATAAGAAAGATCACCATCCGAGACCCTCAAAGACCAAGAACCCGGCTCCATTGTAAGACCCTTCTTCGACAAAAGGTCAGCTTGATCATTTCTGGAATGAGGAATATGGTGAATTGAACGGTGTTTCTTATTGCTCCAAAAATGCATGATTCTGTTTAACCATCCAGACAGATGAGGACAGCTGATGTGGCATGCATCACTAACATGATCAATCATTGATTTCGAATCACCATAAATTGAAATGCTTTGGATGTAGAAAAAAACGCAAAAAGCAAGCAGGCCTGCAAGAACCCTAGCCTCGGCCATGCTGTTTGAGCCAATCCCTCCATTCCAGGATAGAAAGTATTGCAGCTTGTCATGCATAATAATGTGGACACCACATCCACAAATGTTATTTTGCTCAGCCCCATCAAAGAAGGCACATGGAGCCACGATGGAAATGTCATCCGACATATTTTTGCAATCTTTTTTCATCTTGACTTTTTCCAAAGGCATCAAGTCATGAAAGGCCATTATGCGCTGCAAAATTGACTTAAGGGGCTCCTTTGACTCTTGGAAGATCTTGGCATTCCTCCATTTCCATAAGCACCAGCAAGTAATAATAAACAGAGATCGCCATAAGTGCTTCTGCTCGCTCCACCATTGAATAGCAACTTGTACTGAAGCAAAAATAGCGTGAGGAAAACCATAAAACAGAGAAAGTTCATACCAGATCTGAAGAGAAGAGTTGCATTGGAAGAACATATGGAGGTTAGATTCCTCGGCAGCTTGGCACATAGCGCATCTGCTCGGCCCATGCCAGTTTCTCCTCCTCAAGTTCTCCCATGACAGATTTCTGTTGTTAAAGACCAGCCACAAGAATAGGATCATTTTGAGAGGACACCCCGACTTCCATAAGCACGGAGGGAAAAGAGGGTTGGAGCCTGGAGCTTTAGGAGAGATCATGTCGGCATAAATGTCTTTTACACGAACAGGCATCTTTGCCTTTGGAACGGTCCATATCAGATGGTCATTGGTTCCAGAACGATAGATTCCCAGGCTGCATAAAGCTTCTTTAATTGAATTCCACACCGGGAGTAGCGGACCTGGCAGGTGAAGATCGCGACCATCTTTCCATAATGGTATGGGACCATTCCATGATGCAATCAGTTTATCCCAAGTAAAGCATCCATTTCTGTGAAGGAAAATTAATAGATTTTGAGGAAAAAACAAGCCTTCTCGGCCACTCAATATGGGATCGATACCGATTAGGATTCGGGAGCTAGAGAAGAGATTCCATCTTAAGTTCTCTAGAAAGTATTGCTGGACTTTTCTGAGGCTAAGCCAAATGGCTGAACCTTTCCTGGTTCCAATAGATCCCCTTCTGTACCAAAATTCCAGGTCTTTTCCTTGCATGTATTTCTTTCTAATAGAAAGACTCCACAGCCCATTGCCAAAAATGCCTCTCCATAGCGATTTGCATAAGAGCGCTCTTCCAAAGGATCGCATATCAAGCAAGCCCCAACCACCTAGCTTCTTAGGCATAGAGATTTTGTCCAGCTTCGATAAATGAATTTTGCTCTGATTTGATTTTCCACCCCATAGAAAATTTGCCGAAAGTCTGTTCATTTTATTTATGATGCTTGCTGGAAGGAAGAAAATATGAGCCCAATAAACCGCTAATTGCGTTAAGACTGCCTGAGTAAGAACAAGTCTGCCTGCCAGAGAGAGAGTCTTAAACTCCCAGCCTGATATCTTTTTATAGAATCTTTCCAATAACCATTGCCAGTCTGCTTTCGAGTAGCCCTTAGCCTTTAGTTGAAATCCCAAGTATTTCAGCCTGTCTATGATCGGACTCTGAGCAATACCCAGTAACTCAGCAATCTAGGACACCATTGCCATATTTGTATCATTATGAAAAAGGGTTGATTTTCCTTTGTTGATAACTAAACCAGTAGCTTTCTGGAATCTATCAAGAATTTCATTGAGGCAGGTCCAGGAAGCTCTGCACAGCATGGCAAAGATGAGAATATCATCAACAAAAAGGTTGTGTGATAAATAGATGTCCTTGCAAATCCTGACCGGCCTGCATCTCTTTTCATCAACTGCTTTGTTGATCTGAAGGCTAAGAGAGTTCATCGCCAAAATAAATAAAAGAGGAGAGAGGGGGCACCCCTGACGAAGACCTCTTTCTGTTGAGAAGAAAGGAGAAGGCATTCCATTTATAATGACCGAATAACGAACATTCTCTACGCAAGACATAACCCAGTTGATGGAATGAGATTTTAATCCAATCTTTGCCAGCAAACATCTCAAGAATCCCCAATCCAAACAATCGTAGGCCTTCTGCAAATCTATTTTTAGAATGGCCGCATCCATCTTTCTAGATATCATTGAAAACAGACTTTCCTGAGTAATGGCAACTGCATCCAATATGTTGCGCCCTTTTAAGAAAGCATGTTGGTCCTTAGTGATGAAGGAGGCCAGAGTAGATTTCAATCTCTCCGCAATAATTTTGGAGATAATTTTGAACAAGATATTGCATAATGATATTGGTCTGAAATCTTGGAAGGAGACCACCTCTGCCTTTTTAGGGATTAGGGAAATCAGAGTAGAAGAGATGATGTTGTGAATACTTCCGGACATCCGGGATGCCTCCGCCATCCGCAATAGGTCGCTTCTGAAGATGTCGAAAAAATGAGAGAAAAACTCTATGGGCCAGCCATCTGGCCCATGGCTTTTATCTTTTTTAAAAGCTTTGATGACACTTTGAAGTTCCTCTTCAGAGATCGACTGGAAAAATCTTTCATTCTTTGCATCATCGAACATTAATGGGGCCAGTTCGATACCCCAGAGGATATCCTGAAAACCATTTGCTTCTTTTCTTTTGTATTGGTTTTTAAAATATTTCATAGCTTCGTTTGTGATATCCTGTTGGGAATGATAGAATCCACCTCTACCATTGCAGATTCTCCAAATCGCGTTTTTCTCTCGTCTGGCATTTGCAAAGTTATGAAAAAAATCTAGTGTTTCGGTCACCATCCTTTAGCCATATTGCTTTGCTTTTGAGCCTCCATGAGGCCTCCTCCTGGTCCAGAAGCTTTTGTTTTCTTTTTTCCAGATCTCTTATGAGACATTTGATGCTGAGAGGAAAATTATTTGGGTATGTAGCACTTAAAATACTGTCCATCTCTTTTTGAATGTCAAGAAGCGTCTATCTGTCCTTTTTCCTTTTTTGGTGTTGCCGTTCCTTAGCCACCTTCCTCAGAGATGCCAATTTCTCTCTAAAGGTCATGAATGGGAAAAGGTCTGACCTCAAAAGATCCTTCCACAAATTAGAAATAATTTCATTGAACGTTGGGTCCTCTAAGTAGATTTTATTAAATTTAAAGGGGTAACCCAGCCTGAATCCATTCTCTCACCAGCCGAGGAAGATAGGCCTGTGATCAGATGTGAAGGCATTTCCTATGGATGATATGGGCATACCCATTTTGTCAATGATGCTAGCATGCAGAATGAATTGGTCAATCCTCTTAGCAATATATGCTTCTCCCATCCTACTGTTATCCCATGTAGGCATCAATTTTATGGGGACAATGTCGACATAATTTTTATTTAAAAATTCCATCTTAATCCTGTCAGCAAGCGGGTCTTTTTTCCTGCATTTGCCCCAACATTCATCAGAGCTTAAAGTCAGATTTAAGTCTCCAGCTATCATCAAATAATCAAGTTCAAATATTTCCGAGGCAAACAATTTTTCCCAGAAAGGAACTCTGTTCTTATAGGGCGCGTAGGTATTCAGAATGTTGATATTTAGACTTTGACCTCTGATAGAAGCCGAAATAAGAATCCTGGCAAAACACTTATAGGCCTTGGCCTTGATCCACACAGGGTCCCATAGGACTTGACCTCGAGCCTCAGATGAAACCATGAACCATGAAGGGAACATTTTCCTAAAGTAAGCAATAGAGACCTGGCTATTGTGCATGGTTTCCTTAGATTAGGATGATTTTTGGATGAGCTGAATAGAAGATGTCCTTTAGCGCTAGATATTTTGGGTTTGCGCCTAAACCCCTAATATTCATAGAGACAATAAAACTCATTTGGATGGCTCACCAGCCATACTTGCTCTAAGAGGCTGAAGATCAGTCACGTCCTGAATAGGGACATCAACAAGAGATAAATTCCTTACTCTGTGCTCAAAAACAATCATTCTCCCCCTAAAGTGTCGGCTACCTCCATTGTGTTTTTTCCTGATTGTAATATTCTTTGCGGATTTTGGACTTATGAATAGAGAGGCAGGGCTATTGGGTTTATGAATTGTCAGAGGCTCCAACTCAAGAGATTTTTTGCTTAGCAGAAAGTCAATATCGTTGTCGTATTTGTTAACAGGGGATGACTCTGGAGAATTGAAAGGAGTGGTTGTAACCAAAGGCTCTTTGCCTTTTGTAGATGAGGGAAGATTCTTGTCAGGAGTGGGGGAGGAAGATGAGATCATAATGGGATGAGAGCCGACAACAAAATCCATTAAGTGCATGGGAGGAGGAGAAGGGACAGCCTTTCCATCCAATGGTTCAGGGGTAGGAGCACAAACAAACGATGGGGATCTGTTAACATCGGGACAAACAAGATTTGATTGGGAGGATTGACGGGTATCCGGCCCATATGGAATATCCCGAGAAGAGTACCTCTGTGACAATTTAGGATCATGATTTTCAGAAACCTGATTTTCCTTTTGGTCGACCTCTGGAAAACTTATGGAGGATGAAGAGTGTCACTCTGAAAGAGGCAAGGAAGAACCTGCTCCAAGACTGCGATGGACCACCCTTGGTTTGGGGATATGATGGCGCCTGCAATTTTTAATCAAGTGCCCTGTTCTATGACATAAGGAGCACCTGAAAGGAATTCCCCAAAAATCTAGCCTTTGTTTGATTCTGTAACGACCCCATGCAATCTCAATATGGTCAGGGTATCCTCCTTTGTATACCTTCTCAATGAGAATCCACGCTATCCTCTTATCTTTTTCTCCTCTGCACCATGGGTCGACATACACAAATCTGCCGATGGAATTTCCTATTTCTGTGAGGGACTCCGTCGACCACAATTCCAAAGGCAGATTTGGAAGTTTCACCCAAATCAAATTATTTGATGGAGTATTCTTTAAAGGATCAAACCCAATATACCATCTAAATAGCGATAAAAAACTTCTACCATGCACCCAGGGCTTCTTGAAGACAGCCTCTAAATCAGAAGCCTTTAGGAAGTGGAAACAATACCATTCTTTCATTAGGTGGGAAATAATGGGTGTATAACCTATCAGAGGTTTCCATCGGTCATCAAGCCATTTCCTCATAGCCACATCGTCCATTTCCGGGAACTACCATCTGCCCACCAAGGCAAGGTTTTGCAGACTATCGATTATTTCCGAAAGGAAGGAGTTGTCCAGAGAGATTGCTTTAGGAGGGGAAGCAGTTTTTACTGGATTCCTGGATTTGTTATAATGGGAATCCTGTTCATTTGTTTGCACTTCCTTAGAAGTGGCCTCCCCTTGGTTAAAAGAATTTTGATATGGTTTACCAGAAAAAGGTGCAACCTTTTCTAGCCAAACAGGTTTGACGATCATATCGTCCACCGTGGCTTGCCACCCTGCTAACACCTTGGGTACTTCACGTGCTTTTTCAGCCATGATGGCGGCTTGGATCATTGCTTCTGTGGCAGATGAGTCTACCCCACCTGTCATTGAATCAAGAGAAAATCTCTACTCTCGCAAGAGACCGCAACTTTAATTAAGTTTTCGGGATAGGCCAGTACAGAAAATATCTACTCCTCAGATCCAAGACTAAAAAAAATATAGTTGGGACACACGATGATGAAAATTTTTAAGATATAAATTAGTGATGTGAATATCGCGATTTAATTTTGCACGGCCGATATAATTATTGATCTGTTTGTTTTAAAAAATCATAAAAAAAATCGCAATTTGTTTTGTAAATACCAAGATTTGATTGGAAAAAATTGTAGCAGGTGAAAACAACAATTTTCAAGAGTGATTTTGTGGTTTTTATTTTTATTTTTATTTTCAGACAAAGGGCAAGAGTGAGAGATGAGGAGGAGAAGTCATCTACAAGGGCAAGGGAGAAGAAAAGTGAAGGAATTTCACATCTCAAGTAAGAAAAATTCAAGTTTGAACCAAGTTTCTTCAGCAAAGCATGGTTTCAGGTATGAACATCAAATTTGGGCGTTTTTTTTTTGTTTTTCCTTAGATTTCTATCACCCATTTATTTTCAATGATTTTTTATTGGATTTGATTGTGTTTTTTTTTCATTCTAGTTGCATATAGTGGAAAGGGTTTATTTTGGTCAAAAATGTGAAAACTTGATTATTAGATTTATTAGTTTAATTTCTTCCTGTACCCTAGTTTTTTTCCATAATTTTTTCTTGGGTTTGAATGTGTATTTTTTCCATTATTGTTTCATTGAGTTGAGGTTTTTTTGATCAAAAATTCAATATCTTGTATGTAAATTTTATTTTTATTTTGTTAACTTCCAATTCCTCTTGTGCCCTAGGTTCAACGTCAAACGTCAAACTTCATCTTACATTAAAACTCAAGAGTTCAACAAAGTTACAAACATGCCAAGGAAATTGGACCTTGTGTGGGAATTTGGTGAACCGATAGAGATTTTGATAGATCAAACTTGACTTGCAAGTTATGTAAGCATCTTATGACGGGGCGTATACAGATTGAAGTATCACCTTGCACAAATTCATGAACATGAGGTAGGGCCTTGCACAAATATAAATTCATGGGCATGAGGTAGGGTCTTGCACAAATACAAATCCAAAAATCATCTGAAGAGCCTTCAAATCATTGGAAGAAAGAGAGCAAACCAAATTGTCAAAGTCAGCTCTAAAGAGCCAACCAGCAGGGAGTAGAGTGCTAGGATTGGGAGGTGAACATGAGAGTGATACTAATTCTACTTCAACATCATCATCTACAACCAAACTTGTAGTTGCCTCATCATTTTTTGTTCCTAGAACCACACCTAGTTCACAACCATCTATCTCTTCAATTATTAAAAAATGGGTAAAAAAGAAGCTAACAAGTTGTTGGGAAAGTTTCTTCTTTAGAGTGATATTCATTTCAGTATTGCAAGGAACAATCTATTTTTCCAGACTGCGGTCAATGTTATTGCTATTGTTGGCCCATGGTACAAAGTCTCTTTTTATGATGACTTTAGGGGGCACATTCTTCAAAATAAAAAGGTTGACTGCACCAAGAGATTGGAGGAGTTTAAGGCATCATGGGTACACACAGGATGCACTGTTATGTCAGATTGTTGGACTGATCAAAATGGTAGAAGCCTTATAAACTTCTTGGTTAATTGTCCCAAGGGGACAATGTTTATGAAATTCGTTGATACATCTGCACATATCAAACATGCACAGTTATTATGTGATTTGTTGGATGTGTTCATTCCGGAGGTGAGTCTAAAACATGTTGTCCAAGTCATAACTGACAATGCTGCAAATTATGTTGTTGCTGACAAGATGTTTATGGAAAGGCATCCTACCTTATTTTGGACACCTTGTGTTGCACACTGCATTGATTTGATGTTGGAGAACATATGAAAAATTCATTTTGTCAAGGATATTGTTGAGTCATCAAAAAAATTACAAAATTATATATAATCATGCATCTCTGCTTCATTTGATGAGAACATTTACCAACAACAAGGAGTTGGTGCGCCTTGTCATTACACAGTTTGCCACCAATTTCTTATATCTTCAACCCCTCTTGAATCAAATGTGGGATGTGAAGAGAATGTTTCTTTCAGATGAATGGTGTGCTTTGGCATTTAGCCACAAACCAGAGGGAAAGGCCATATGCAGGTTAGTTTCATACCAAGAAAGATTTTGGGTGGGAGTGCACGAGGTATGCAACATTACTGAACCTTTGGTAAAGATTCTTCGATTAGTCGATGGAGACAAGTCTGCAATGGGCTACTTATATGAGGCCATGGATAGGGCCAAAGAATCCATTCGGACCTACTATGATGATAAGGGGGGTGAGGGGTTTGAGAAACAACAAAGCCTATGGGAAGTGATTGATGGATGATGGAACAACACACTCCATCGTCCCATTCATGTTGCAAGGATCTATCTAAACCCCGCATTTGCTTACTCTTGTGGTTTCTTATTTGATGTGGAGGTCATGGATGGATTCTTCACTTTTGTTCAGAGAATGGTGCCATCTCCAACAGAATGTGCAGAAATCTCCAAAGAAATTGAGATATGCAGGATGGCAGGTGGCACATATAGCTTTGACATGGTTGTGGTTGATAAGAAGACTAAAATGCTAGGTATGTTTTAGTTTGTTTCAAATTTCATTGTCTCTTCAAATTCATAAATTCATACTTTACTTCAACTTTCAAATTTCATTTTTTTTCTTATGTTTATCTTATTTGTGGTAGATGCATGGTCGAGAAGCTATGGTGGCAGAGTACCCAATCTCTAAAGGCTTTCCATTCGAGTGCTCAGCCAAACATATTGCTCCTCGAGATGCAAACACAAATGGAGTGTATTTGAAAAAATACACACCAAAAAAAGCAACAGGTTAAAACTTAAAATATTCCAAATTTTCAATTAATTTTTTGAATTCATTAATAATATTTTTTATATTATTATTTTATTATTAATAATTTATTAATTTATGACCCTTGTACAGGTTAGAGTCCCAATGACTTAATGACATGATTTACGTCTACTGCAATCTTCAATTATGGATGAGGCAACTTGAGAGGACACCTGCTGTGGGGGCCATCTCATTGGATATAATTGACACCACTGATGCATGGAGGGTTGTGGCCAAGAGACCTCTCATGGAGTTGGTCGTTGATTGATTAGAGCAAGAGGTAGTGGAGGGGGTGGAGGAGGAGGTGACACCACCTACCCAGGCTACCCCTGTCACCAGTGGAGGATGTGGTCTACTTCCTATATCTCCAAATTCTTCAACTTCTAGAGCACAACAGAGTCCACTGCCAACTCCACCACCATCTACATCTAGAAGGAAAGCTATTGCATTTTCTCGCAAGAGGGGCAGAGGAAATCAATAGTATTAGTTATTTGGTTCATTTCATTGTATATGACATTATGACTCATGATATGACATACATTATCATATTTTTTGTTGATATTTTGAGGCTGAGTTGGGACTCAGGACTTAGTATTCAGGACATGATTCACTGTTATGTGTGATGTAGCACTAGAAATGATATTACACATCTTATATATTAGTTCTTTTATCATATTTATGTGTCAATGCATTTATTTTATGTTGTAGATGCTTTAGATATTAAAAAATAAAAAATAAAAATAAATAAAATAAAATAAAATGAATGTTATTGTATTTGGCAATTTTTTGCGGATTTTTACTATTTTTCTATTCCAAACCCTCACCAAGTTAATCCCAATAGCAAGCTGGATTTTTCTTCACTAAATGTTTTATATGATTCTTAGTATCTTACAATTTTATATAATCCTACATGATGATATCAACAATATATTTAAATTATTTTTTTTCATTCATATATATATATATATTATTTATTTTTTCCATACATATATATATAAGAAAACATTTAACAATATTTTTAATCATGGAAATTCATCCTCACTTTATCATGAAAATTTGTACTTTGTAAATAACTTTTGTTACAATACAATGGGCTAAAAGGATGGCTTATGGAGACCACATGCCCAATATAACATATACTGATATGAATTTCATTAATTAATTAATTTCAGATAAATTAATTAAAAAAACATAGCTAACTTGGGAATAAATCTTCATCCCTAAATTGTAAATATTTTTATAAATATTACAACATATTCCATAGAATTTAAAACATATTACATGAAATTTAAATTTATGTAACCCATTTAATAATTATTTATAATTAAATTTAAATTGCGAAATACTTTTTTAAATAAACAGAGCAATCAACATAATAATCTTAACCAGGAAACTTTTCAAAAAAATACACTTAAAAAAATATAGTTCTGCCTTCCCAATTCCATAACTTCAAGTCTCACAAAAATTAGAAAAAACAAGAATATAATTGCAAAAATAAAAATCCGACCAGGTACAGACATTGTTATTCCATATACATAAGTGTGACTATGTTCAAAGTAACCAATGCGAAAGAACGAATTCAAAGCCTTGTAGCGCACGGCAGTTCCTATTTCCAATCCTATAGAAACATAAATGAGCCCTAAGTACCTGTGACAGGACATTCGTGCATCTGAAGGCATGATACATCTGCATATGAAAGCCATACATCTCCATGCATATTCCGGCTACTCGATCACCCTACCTCCGGCAAGCTCCAATATTCAATGTATCTGCGACCACTGTCAGACCTGTCCCGTCTCCTCCTGCAACCTCCGTTGGCTTCCTCGTCTACCACCGTTTTCCAAATTCCGTTTTATTTTGAATTTAGTAAAGGCGCTAAAGGCTGCACCTTTTCTTCTCCGCTTTCATCCGGTCATGGGGTTGAGCGGGACCAGCAGTGGCTTCCGGGCGAGGTTGCGAGGACGCTTGTGCACTACGTGACGAGCAGGATCCTGCGCCAGCGGAAGAAAGCTGAAATCAATCTCACCCTGGAAGTACTTTATGTGAGAAGCCCCTGCAATTTCTTCGTCTTCGGCCTCGGCTACGACAGCCCCCTTTGGAATGCCCTCAATGCCCATGGCAAAACCATTTTCCTGGAAGAGGACTCCAATTGGATACGGAAAGTCGTGGAGAGCCAACCAGGAATTGAAGCTTATCACGTCCAATACCAAACGAAAATGTCCATGGCGGACGCCCTGCTGCACAACTACAGAAGAAATGGATCCTCCTGCAGCCCCACCCGGGCCTTGAGGTCCTCCAAATGCGAGCTCGCTCTCACCAATTTGCCCGCGCTCATCTACGAGACGGAGTGGGATATGATCATGATTGACGCCCCCCGTGGTTACTTCGATGCCGCGCCCGGGAGAATGTCCGCCATTTTCACGGCAGCCGTGATGGCCAGTAACAGGAAGAAGGAAGGATCCACAGATATTTTCCTTCATGATGTTGATAGGAGAGTGGAGCAAATGTATGCCGGGGAGTTCCTGTGCAGCAGCAATCTGGTGGGATCTTTGGGGAGGCTTTGGCATTTCAGGGTTCCCCCATTTTCCAGGATGAAGCCCACCAGCGGTAGCACTGACGGCTTCTTCTGTCCGTCACCTATGAGCAATAAGGAATAATGGTTGTAGTGTTTACTCATCATCAGCGAGCTTTGTCTAATAAGGAATAATCATGCCCTTCATGTCCTCTTCAGTGAGCTTTGTCTAAATGGTAAGATCAATTACTGCTTTTCTTGGTTCACAGTTGTTTAGTGTCATTATGGTTTTGCTGAAGTATTTCATTGTAATCATTCTATAACCACAATGGTCGTTCTCGGCAATGGTAACTCAATGACGGTGCAAGGTATTCCTTCCACAAAGGTAAATATTAATTTATTTTTTTATTTGTTATCTTGTAGCTCGGCAAGGTGTTCAATATTTTTCTTGCTTTCAATGGTCTTGAGGGTGTTAGAGTTCAACTTTCCCTACATAGTTCCTCTCTCAGTCTTTACAGGTATTACTCTTTTAACATTTCCCAAGTTAAGTATTTCAGGTGGACGCTCTGAGATTATTTGTAATATGTCTCTTTATTTGTTTGCAGGTTTGGAAGGATTCTTGATTTTCCTTCTTATTTTCTAGTGGTCAGCTCAATCCGTCCTCTATTAATTCCAAAATGTTCCTTGTTCTAGGTTAGGAGCCTGACTTGCATGGTTTACTGGCTCTCTGCATGTAGTCTTAGGTTGATGGGCCATCAAATATATCTCCCAATTACTTAAATGGATTATGTATATTTTTGGTTGAATTTTAACAACCATACAAAAATCCCTCTTGGGGTTTCTTTTACTTTTACTCCCCTTGAATGTTTCTATCACGGTCTAAGTAATTTTTTAGGGTATTTAAATGTGGTACTGTTACAGAAGTCAACATATATTTTACTCATGTGGATTCTTAGTATTCAAGTTTTGATTAAAAAAATGTATTTGCAGTAGAGGTTCTCTTTCCTGTTAGTTAAGAAACTATTTGTTTTCTTAAGGAATTATATGGACTGGGATTATCAAGTTCATATCAAGAATATTATTTATGATTCATGCATTTTGTACTCTTTCCATTTTATATTGTTGGTAAATGGTTAAGTTGTTTTCCTTCTTAAATAGTTACCATCTTGTTCTGAGTTTGATGGGTTTCCCCTAGACTCGTTCGAGGGTAATATTGTTCGCAGTCTTCTATCTTGGCCTTACTTGGGATTCTTTACCCATCCATGATTCTTCTCTGTGGTAACAACAATTTTTTTTGGTAACTGCATAGGACATTGTTCTCTGTCACTTAGGGTTATATGTTTATATATTGGCTACAAACATTCTCTGTTCCGTATTGTGTGTTTTGCTAGCACATATTTTAGGAATTCGTTGCTTTTTTTTACCCGCAATGCGGGGTGTTGGATCTCTGAGTTTCTTTTGAAATATTCACCTGCATGTTTGTTCTTATTATTGTTATTGTTTTAATCTTCTACTTATATAGATGCTACAGAAAAAAACCACATACATTTCCTCAGTTTGGTTCCACATGACTCTGGTGTAGTTACTTATTAACGTGGAGAGGGACTATTTTCCAAGGAATCCATTGGCTCACCATCGGAAAACTAACCATCGAAACCCTCTATAATTATTTTCAACATATTTTGGAAGTCATGTATCCTGGTACATGCAAGAATTAGTTATTACGATTATTATTTTAATTTTCAGAGATTTGTCTCCCTCGTATTGCATTACTTGAGTCTAAGTTCTTCTTAATACCGACTCTTTCTTTTAATATCCAGAAACTCAACCAACATAGAGAGTTAATTTTACCGAAGAGAGGAAGTATATCTCACAAAAGAAGTCTACTCGCCAAATTTTATATGCAAATACAGAAAGGGTTTATGGCATATTCTTTACCCTTGTGAACATTTATTCTCAACAGTCAACTTGGTTTCTTTTTGTTTACCTAATAGTCATAAGAAACAATATACCAATCTGTTTAGACTTCTTTTCTTTTACAAGGAATAACACACAGATCGTCATTTGTAGATACAGCTTGAGTGGGCCGAATGGTTAAGAGCATGTGTTTCCTCCTAAGAGGTCACGGTTCAAAACCAAAGGGGGTAGAGTATGTATGCCTTCGTAGACTTAACCAGTCAAATCGCTACTCGACAGCTTGAACAACGTCTTGTCACAAGCACTTCTTTTTCCTCTTTCCTCAGGCCACTTGTGACCTCATCCAGCGGAGAGATTTCTTTTAATCCCAGAAAAAAAATCACTGTCTAACTACCTAGAAACTAAAGATTTTTTTTTTTAAATCTTTTCCCCTATAAAATAACAACACAATGAAATAATGATAAATATACTTTGTTTTCAAGTTCACTTACCAACCTATAACAAGTTACCATGTCTTTGCATAATAAAAAAAAGTAAATAACTATTATTTACATAATCAGTAGTGTCACACCATCCATTTGACAAATTTACGCGAGCATTCTTCACCATTGTGTTACACCAATAAAAAGATCACATTAAAATTTTCTTTTATCATCCTTTTCAAAGTACATTCTGAGCTCATCCAATTAACAATGCCGGAGGAAATGAAAAGTTTGTTTCCGCAAAGGAGAAAAAGAATGTCGTGGACAAAGATTTTATGCTTAAGAGAGAACTATTTTTGAAGTTAATACACCAGTAAATGACAAGAACCCATTAAGAGTAGAGTTAAATATTGAAATCTCACCTTTTAAAGGAGATGTAAATGACAAGAACCCATTAAGAGTAGAGTTAAATATTGAAATCTCACCTTTTAATGGAGATATTAATACAAAAGAATTTATCTTTTAATGGAAATATTAATACAAAAGAATTTAGAAACAAAATTATAGTCATATTTTTTTAATAAAGAAAAGCTTGTATTATTAATTTAAAATGTGTGAAATTACAATTTGAAAATATAAATATCAAATTTAAAAATGGTAAAATATTGAATTTTAAAATATAATATAAAATTAAGTAAAAGTACATATGTAATATTATTAATTTAAAAATTCATAATATTAATTTAAAAATTCATAATTAATTATTCATTTATAGATTTTAGAATTATGTGGTTTATTTTGTAAATAATATATATATAAAGTTTTGAATTTAAAATATCATTGGAAAATTTAAACTCTTTGTATACGATAATTATTCATTGTTAATTTATTTCATAAATCCATATTTGTCTATAAAAAAAATTACTGATTGAAAATCAATACTATTTCATTATTTTTAAACCAATATTATAACAAATTAAATTAACTACAAAAATATAATGCTCTATCTTAAGGAGGGAAAAACAAAAATTAACACATTTACCCATCTACGAATAATAGAAGTTATACTCTTTTACCCAAAAGGATTTTCGTTATTTTACTCATGTAAAAAGAAGACAATGATTACATTAAATTTCCATGTTACCCATTATTTAAACCACTTTCTTCAAAAGTTTTTTACAATAAATTTCCATGTACTACATTATTTAAACCATTAAATATTATTTACACTTTCCTTGAGTATTAATAAGTATTGTAGCTATAATTGAAATTATAAGTTTATTTTATTTATATTTTGGGAATATTTTTCAATTATATCTATGTTAAGTATTGTTTGATAAAATTAATAATAGTTAAAATTATATTTGTATATTAGATATTTTAATTTATTTATTTTGAAAACTTTAACATATTTTTACTATTTATTTTATGTATAATTATTGTATAACTATTTTAGGATGGATTGTATAATCCACAATAAGTGGATGTTGTATTATCACTATCCTACTAGAGACTCAAGAGAGTAGACATGGAAATGCATCTTTCCAAATGAAACATTTACTACTCCTCCCATGGTTTTATATGGCTTTTAATTGTTTTATGACGGTGGAGGATGCTCATTTCGATATTGGTTTAATGTGACATTTCACTTAGGGATTTATCATATCTTGGTTGGGATTGCTATGTTTTTTTTGGTCACTAAATGTCCCAGTTTGGCCTAGCCTTCGCATATGTATTAGTCATTTCAGAAGGTGGCAAACACTCATGCTACATGGTGCTATCATCCTACATAGGAGAAGAACTTATTTTCACATGGAAAGAGATTTACAATGAGTTTTATGGTTCCTCATGAAAAGGTTCAGTTCTATATAGTCAGTGCCACATCAAGTAGTTCCTTAGACTTCCTTTATATATCTTCTAGTTCTAATAATTTTGAATTTTTGTTTCCCTAGCTCTTTGGGTAAACCAATTAACCCTTTTTCTTTTTCACATCAATTGTCTAGAAAGATTATGTGGTTGGGATCGGGGAATTCTATTGGGAATCACGATTGTCGTTAAACCAAAACCTGCAGGTGTTAGTCAACGATCGCATCGCCAGAGATAAGGATCCACGAGAGGCTGTTAGTCCATGTCACAAAACACTCAAGGAGCGTTGGTTTATCCAATGTCCAACAAATTCCTCTCTGCCCTATGTCACAAACTCATATTTCCCACCACCCTAGTTGCATCTTATGAATTTTTCTACTTCTAACTCCTCACACAATCTCACATATTCTAGTATTCCCTATCCCAATCCTCACAAATGTGCCTAGTTTGTAAATGCTCCTTCCCCAACCACTCCATGCATTTACTTTATCGATCACTCAGCTCAAACATGGAAAAGTAGTTTCTTCATAAATATGCCCTATCAACAAGTTTGAAGTCGCAAAGGAGTGGCATAGTTCTAAGAGAAAGGTGGCTCTCACACCCAATAATGGGTTGAGTTGTATAATTATGGTGATAGAATTGCAAATGCTTAAGAAATTTTAATCTAAATCAAGATACATAATTCTACTCTACTAATCTGTGGAATTTAATTCACAATTTAGAACAACATTCACAAACATGCAATAAGAAAAAACACACATGCACGGTATTTTTTTCTAGGGGAACCGAACTGGGAAAAACTCCTCAAGACTCTTTGCATTAATCAGAGGAATAGAGATGTATTACAATTCCTTGCCCTCTCTAAGCACAACCTGCAAGTGAATAACCTCTCTCTCTACTCAATGAGAAGCTCTAACCCAGACTTAGTCAATTTCTTCCTCTTCTTGAGCCCTTATTTCCTTGCGCAAATCTTGAGGGATTAGCACCTATTTTTAGGAGTTTTCCTCCAATTGATTGTGAAATTCCCAAGGATTGATCATTTGGCTACATGCAACACCTGTACACTCAAACTAGTTTATAACTGCTTGTTACATTGCCTTGGAATCTCCACCACAACTGGGGAACTTGAATTCCTAGCATACACTAGCTATTTTGAGATGATTGATTAGTTAACTAGATGATCATTGAGTTAGACTACTATCCCACTACACAACTGACCTTCCACTATTTCCATTAACTATTAGAACTAGTTTAAATGAATACAATGGGATATAACTGAACTGGATTACTAAAATTTAGCAATCACGCATGCTTAACTGAACTCCAAGACCTCCTACTCGAATTTACTAAGCTAACTAAGTGACAAGAGCCATGTCACACAAGTTAACTACCTCCAAGTTGTTTGTCGATGTGGAAATTCAAATTTTCTCAATTTGACAAAGGCAAAGTCAAATTGATACTTTCTTACTACACTTCTCAACACTTTCTCTTAGCAAGAAAGGGATTATCGGCCACCCCCATCTTGCACCTATGGAATTCAAACTTCCCTCTTGACAAAGCCTTTGTCAAGATGTTAGCATCTTATTCCTCTATCACAATGTATTGTAGCAACATTTTCCGCCTCTACACGCAATCCTGTATATGATGATATTGGATATCTATATGCTTGTCTCGATCGTGAAATACCAAGTTCTCGAAGAACTGAATGAAACTTTGATTATCACAATAGATCACAATTGGATCCAACATATGACAAAACAATCTCGCAAGTATCTTTCTCATCTAGATCGCCTCATATATTGCTTGAATGACAACCATGTATTCAGCTTCTGGGAAAATAATTTTGTTCTGGTTAGACTTATAGTATTAGAGAAAAAAAATGTTTGGGAGACAAGATTTGAGTGACTTATTTTTGTACATAACTAGCAGGAACTTCTACACGGTGGATCATTATTAGAAAGATGCCCTGACTAATGATGGTTGGAGGAAATGGAAGGAACGTCAGGATTGACCTCAACCCCCTGAGTCAGTTCAATGGAAGCAACTGGACAGAGAGTTAGAATCCAGGAAGCTTACAGTCCAAAATGGACCAGACATTCTTCGATGGGGATATACTACAAAGGGAATATTTACCATCAAAGAGGCTTACCATTTAAAGGCAAGATGGGAGCAGGGGCATCACCATCCAATTTGGAAGAAGCTTTGAAAAGGTGGGTGGTGGTCGAGAGTTGCATACATTCTCTCGTTGGCATATAGGGGTAGAATCCTCACTTGGGATCAACTACAAAAAAGGGGTATCTATGGACCCTTGTATTGTATCATGTGTGGTCAACATAATGAGGATCTCAAACACCTATTAAATCCATGTCCTTTTGTAGTTCAAAAGTGGCACCAAGTGGAAGATCTCTTTGGAAGGATGGATAGAGACCATCAAAGCATTAGAGAAACCATCCTTATATGGTGGACATGCCTCTTCTCAAGCCTGGTCTTAATCGCGCTTGGGGACTATCTCTAGACTCCACACTTTGGGCTATATGAAAAGAGAGGAACTGTAGGACCTTTTAGAATAGCCAACAATCTTAGGAAGCAGTATGGGAGGGAACCATCCAGAATATCCGGGAAACAATCTTGGCTAAGAAATGGCAACCAGATGACTAGCAAGTTATGAAAGATATATATTAATATTCTCCATATTATATTAATATTAGTTTAAATATCTCATAGTATACTTTATATGTATCATGTTATCACCTTCTATGTGCAAATTTTCTAGCAACATAATCCCTATTTTCAATGGCAAGGACTATGCTTCCGTGTAACACTTGTGTAAGGTTGTATTTTTTATAATAAAGAATCATACCTCCATTAAATCAATTTTTGAACCTTAATGCCTAAAAAAAACATGTAGGTAATTTTCATAGCATTAATTTTTTGTTAATAAGAAATCATACTTTGGTTCAATTAGTTTTAGTCCCTAGTGCATCTTCATATTGAGTAGGGATAGATAATTCATTAAGTCGGTCATCCTTCTGCAATTTTGTGAGTGTTCTATATTTTATTTGAAGCAATTCCCATTTATTTCTCCCTAGTCTTAAATCATCCAACTTTGTAAAGTTTGTTATACATTTGTAATTCTGTCTGCATTCCTTTTGCTTTCTTCTAGCTTAATATATACCATTTATTGTTCCTCAAGAGTCCCATTCGAGTTCCATTCTAGTCCCTTAAGGATGAATGCATTCAATTTACATTTAAGTATTAGGAATTTTGTAGAGTACTTTACACACCTGCTCTATTTGAACTTAAAGTTTGTAATGTCTTTTTGACTCTTATAGAGAGCTATTTCCAAGAGCGCATGGAATTTGTGGTTTCGTATACTTTTAATTAAGCATTGAAATCTCATGAATGTTCTCCTATGATTGTTTATGATATTGAATGAAATCATTTTAGAGCTCTTTAAAATATTTGGACCATTTCTTTATTTTTTGTCTATGCATTTGTTTCAAATGTGTCTCCCTCATGATATGTGAATGGATATGTGCCATGGAATGACTTAATTAGATAGTATCTACTTCTTTTTGTTTTTATTTATTTTCTTTAAAATCACATGGTCCACTCAAAGGTGAATATGTTGAATGTTTAATTCCACATTTTTGAGTTAATCAGAAAATGTGAGTGTGTGAAAGAGGAGTATCACCTCTATAAAAACACCATAGAATATATAAAAGTCCCTAGGATGTTGACTTTTATCGTTGACGGGAAACGAGATCAACAACATTGTGTCTTTTGATATGAGGCTTATAGGTATTTTTCAAACAAGTTTTCATAATTTTGTGAAAGAGCCAAATCCTAGTGAGTTGCCCAATAAGTCTATGATCAACAAGGGCCAAGATTTTGTATCTTCACATGGTAGGATATGTGGGCATATACGGAATGTGGGCATATACGGAAGATGTAGGCATATACGGAAACTGGGCATATACGGAAACTGGGCATATACGGAAGATGTGTGCATATACGGAAACTGGGCATATACGGAAGATGTAGGCATATACCGAAGATGTAGGCATATACGGAAGATGTGCGCATATACGGAAAATGTGGGCATATACGGAAACTGGGCATATACGGAAGATGTGCGCATATGCCCAAACTGGGCATATACGGAAGATGTGCGCATATGCCCAAACTGGGCATATACGGAAGATGTGCGCATATACGGAAGATGTGGGCATATACGGAAACTGGGCATATACGGAAGATGTAGGCATATACGGAAACTGGGCATATACGGAAGCTGTGCGCATATACGGAAGATGTGGGCATATACGGAAACTGGGCATATACGGAAGATGTGGGCATATACGGAAACTGGGCATATACGGAAGATGTAGGCATATACGGAAACTGGGCATATACGGAAGATGTGGGCATATACGGAAGATGTAGGCATATACGGAAACTGGGCATATACGGAAGATGTGTGCATATACGGAAACTGGGCATATAGGGAAGATGTGCGCATATACGGAAGATGTAGGCATATACGGAAACTGGGCATATACGGAAGATGTGCGCATATGCGGAAGATGTGGGCATATACGGAAACTGGGCATATACGGAAGATGTGGGCATATACGGAAACTGGGCATATACGGAAGATGTAGGCATATACGGAAACTGGGCATATACGGAAGATGTGCGCATATACGGAAGATGTGGGCATATACGGAAACCGGGCATATACGGAAGATGTGGGCATATACGGAAACTGGGCATATACGGAAGATGTGCGCATATACGGAAGATGTGGGCATATACGGAAACTGGGCATATACGGAAGATGTGGGCATATACGGAAACTGGGCATATACGGAAGATGTAGGCATATACGGAAACTGGGCATATACGGAAGATGTGGGCATATACGGAAGATGTAGGCATATACGGAAACTGGGCATATACGGAAGATGTGTGCATATACGGAAACTGGGCATATAGGGAAGATGTGCGCATATACGGAAGATGTAGGCATATACGGAAACTGGGCATATACGGAAGATGTGCGCATATACGGAAAATGTGGGCATATACGGAAACTGGGCATATACGGAAACTGGGCATATACGGAAGATGTGCGCATATGCCCAAACTGGGCATATACGGAAGATGTGCGCATATACGGAAGATGTGGGCATATACGGAAACTGGGCATATACGGAAGATGTGGGCATATACGGAAACTGGGCATATACGGAAGATGTAGGCATATACGGAAACTGGGCATATACGGAAGATGTGCGCATATACGGAAGATGTGGGCATATACGGAAACTGGGCATATACGGAAGATGTGGGCATATACGGAAACTGGGCACATACGGAAGATGTAGGCATATACGGAAACTGGGCATATACGGAAGATGTGGGCATATACGGAAGATGTAGGCATATACGGAAATTGGGCATATACGGAAGATGTGTGCATATACGGAAACTGGGCATATAGGGAAGATGTGCGCATATACGGAAGATGTAGGCATATACGGAAACTGGGCATATACGGAAGATGTGCGCATATGCGAAAGATGTGGGCATATACGAAACTGGGCATATACGGAAGATGTGGGCATATACGGAAACTGGGCATATACGGAAGATGTAGGCATATACGGAAGATGTGTGCATATATGGAAACTGGGCATATAGGGAAGATGTGCGCATATACGGAAGATGTAGGCATATACGGAAACTGGGCATATACGGAAGATGTGCGCATATACGGAAAATGTGGGCATATACGGAAACTGGGCATATACGGAAACTGGGCATATACGGAAGATGTGCGCATATGCCCAAACTGGGCATATACGGAAGATGTGCGCATATACGGAAGATGTGGGCATATACGGAAACTGGGCATATACGGAAGATGTGGGCATATACGGAAACTGGGCATATACGGAAGATGTGGGCATGTACGGAAACTGGGCATATACGGAAGATGTGGGCACATCTTCCCTATATGCCCAGTTTCCGTATATGCACACATCTTCCGTATATGCCCAGTTTCCGTATATGCCCAGTTTCCGTATATGCCCACATCTTCCGTATATGCGCACATCTTCCGTATATGCCTAGTTTCCGTATATGCCTACATCTTCCGTATATGCCCAGTTTCCGTATATGCCCACATCTTCCGTATATGCCCAGTTTCCGTATATGCCCACATCTTCCGTATATGCGCACATCTTCCGTATATGCCCAGTTTGGGCATATGCGCACATCTTCCGTATATGCCCAGTTTGGGCATATGCGCACATCTTCCGTATATGCCCAGTTTCCGTATATGCCTAGTTTCCGTATATGCCCACATTTTCCGTATATGCGCACATCTTCCGTATATGCCCAGTTTCCGTATATGCCTACATCTTCCGTATATGCGCACATCTTCCCTATATGCCCAGTTTCCGTATATGCACACATCTTCCGTATATGCCCAGTTTCCGTATATGCCTACATCTTCCGTATATGCCCAGTTTCCGTATATGCCCACATCTTCCGTATATGCGCACATCTTCCGTATATGCCCAGTGTCCGTATATGCCCACATCTTCCGTATATGCCCGGTTTCCGTATATGCCCACATCTTCCGTATATGCGCACATCTTCCGTATATGCCCAGTTTCCGTATATGCCTACATCTTCCGTATATGCCCAGTTTCCGTATATGCCCACATCTTCCGTATATGCCCAGTTTCCGTATATGCCCACATCTTCCGCATATGCGCACATCTTCCGTATATGCCCAGTTTCCGTATATGCCTACATCTTCCGTATATGCGCACATCTTCCCTATATGCCCAGTTTCCGTATATGCACACATCTTCCGTATATGCCCAGTTTCCGTATATGCCTACATCTTCCGTATATGCCCACATCTTCCGTATATGCCCAGTTTCCGTATATGCCTACATCTTCCGTATATGCCCAGTTTCTGTATATGCCCACATCTTCCGTATATGCCCAGTTTCCGTATATGCCCACATCTTCCGTATATGCGCACATCTTCCGTATATGCCCAGTTTCCGTATATGCCTACATCTTCCGTATATGCCCAGTTTCCGTATATGCCCACATCTTCCGTATATGCCCAGTTTCCGTATATGCCCACATCTTCCGTATATGCGCACATCTTCCGTATATGCCCAGTTTGGGCATATGCGCACATCTTCCGTATATGCCCAGTTTCCGTATATGCCCACATTTTCCGTATATGCGCACATCTTCCGTATATGCCCAGTTTCCGTATATGCCTACATCTTCCGTATATGCGCACATCTTCCCTATATGCCCAGTTTCCGTATCTACCCACATCTTCCGTATATGCCCAGTTTCCGTATATGCCCACATCTTCCGTATATGCGCACATCTTCTGTATATGCCCAGTTTCCGTATATGCCCACATCTTCCGTATATGCCCGGTTTCCGTATATGCCCACATCTTCCGTATATGCGCACATCTTTCGTATATGCCCAGTTTCCGTATATGCCTACATCTTCCGTATATGCCCAGTTTCCGTATATGCCCACATCTTCCGTATATGCCCAGTTTCCGTATATGCCCACATCTTCCGCATATGCGCACATCTTCCGTATATGCTCAGTTTTCGTATATGCCTACATCTTCCGTATATGCGCACATCTTCCCTATATGCCCAGTTTCCGTATATGCACACATCTTCCGTATATGCCCAGTTTCCGTATATGCCTACATCTTCCGTATATGCGCACATCTTCCGTATATGCCCAGTTTCCGTATATGCCTACATCTTCCGTATATGCCCAGTTTCCGTATATGCCCACATCTTCCGTATATGCCCAGTTTCCGTATATGCCCACATCTTCCGTATATGCGCACATCTTCCGTATATGCCCAGTTTGGGCATATGCGCACATCTTCCGTATATGCCCAGTTTCCGTATATGCCCAGTTTCCGTATATGCCCACATTTTCCGTATATGCGCACATCTTCCGTATATGCCCAGTTTCCGTATATGCCTACATCTTCCGTATATGCGCACATCTTCCCTATATGCCCAGTTTCCATATATGCACATATCTTCCGTATATGCCCAGTTTCTGTATATGCCTACATCTTCCGTATATGCCCACATCTTCCGTATATGCCCAGTTTCCATATATGCCTACATCTTCCGTATATGCCCAGTTTCCGTATATGCCCACATCTTCCGTATATGCCCAGTTTTCGTATATGCCCACATCTTCCGTATATGCGCACATCTTCCGTATATGCCCAGTTTCCGTATATGCCCACATCTTCCGTATATGCCCGGTTTCCGTATATGCCCACATCTTCCGTATATGCGCACATCTTCCGTATATGCCCAATTTCTGTATATGCCTACATCTTCCGTATATGCCCAGTTTCCGTATATGCCCACATCTTCCGTATATGCCCAGTTTCCGTATATGCCCACATCTTCCGCATATGCGCACATCTTCCGTATATGCCCAGTTTCCGTATATGCCTACATCTTCCGTATATGCGCACATCTTCCCTATATGCCCAGTTTCCGTATATGCACACATCTTCCGTATATGCCCAGTTTCCGTATATGCCTACATCTTCCGTATATGCCCACATCTTCCGTATATGCCCAGTTTCCGTATATGCCTACATCTTCCGTATATGCCCAGTTTCCGTATATGCCCACATCTTCCGTATATGCCCAGTTTCCGTATATGCCCACATCTTCTGTATATGCGCACATCTTCCGTATATGCCCAGTTTCCGTATATGCCTACATCTTCCGTATATGCCCAGTTTCCGTATATGCCCACATCTTCCGTATATGCGCACATCTTCCGTATATGCCCAGTTTGGGCATATGCGCACATCTTCCGTATATGCCCAGTTTCCGTATATGCCCACATTTTCCGTATATGCGCACATCTTCCGTATATGCCTACATCTTCGGTATATGCCTACATCTTCCGTATATGCCCAGTTTCCGTATATGCACACATCTTCCGTATATGCCCAGTTTCCGTATATGCCTACATCTTCCGTATATGCCCACATTCCGTATATGCCCACATATCCTACCATGTGAAGATACAAAATCTTGGCCCTTGTTGATCATAGACTTATTGGGCAACTCACTAGGATTTGGCTCTTTCACAAAATTATGAAAACTTGTTTGAAAAATACCTATAAGCCTCATATCAAAAGACACAATGTTGTTGATCTCGTTTCCTGTCAACGATAAAAGTCAACATCCTAGGGACTTTTATATATTCTATGGTGTTTTTATAGAGGTGATACTCCTCTTTCACACACTCACATTTTCTGATTAACTCAAAAATGTGGAATTAAACATTCAACATATTCACCTTTGAGTGGACCATGTGATTTTAAAGAAAATAAATAAAAACAAAAAGAAGTAGATACTATCTAATTAAGTCATTCCATGGCACATATCCATTCACATATCATGAGGGAGACACATTTGAAACAAATACATAGACAAAAAATAAAGAAATGGTCCAAATATTTTAAAGAGCTCTAAAATGATTTCATTCAATATCATAAACAATCATAGGAGAACATTCATGAGATTTCAATGCTTAATTAAAAGTATACGAAACCACAAATTCCATGCGCTCTTGGAAATAGCTCTCTATAAGAGTCAAAAAGACATTACAAACTTTAAGTTCAAATAGAGCAGGTGTGTAAAGTACTCTACAAAATTCCTAATACTTAAATGTAAATTGAATGCATTCATCCTTAAGGGACTAGAATGGAACTCGAATGGGACTCTTGAGGAACAATAAATGGTATATATTAAGCTAGAAGAAAGCAAAAGGAATGCAGACAGAATTACAAATGTATAACAAACTTTACAAAGTTGGATGATTTAAGACTAGGGAGAAATAAATGGGAATTGCTTCAAATAAAATATAGAACACTCACAAAATTGCAGAAGGATGACCGACTTAATGAATTATCTATCCCTACTCAATATGAAGATGCACTAGGGACTAAAACTAATTGAACCAAAGTATGATTTCTTATTAACAAAAAATTAATGCTATGAAAATTACCTACATGTTTTTTTTAGGCATTAAGGTTCAAAAATTGATTTAATGGAGGTATGATTCTTTATTATCAAAAATACAACCTTACACAAGTGTTACACGGAAGCATAGTCCTTGCCATTGAAAATAGGGATTATGTTGCTAGAAAATTTGCACATAGAAGGTGATAACATGATACATATAAAGTATACTATGAGATATTTAAACTAATATTAATATAATATGGAGAATATTAATATATATCTTTCATAACTTGCTAGTCATCTGGTTGCCATTTCTTAGCCAAGATTGTTTCCCGGATATTCTGGATGGTTCCCTCCCATACTGCTTCCTAAGATTGTTGGCTATTCTAAAAGGTCCTACAGTTCCTCTCTTTTCATATAGCCCAAAGTGTGGAGTCTAGAGATAGTCCCCAAGCGCGATTAAGACCAGGCTTGAGAAGAGGCATGTCCACCATATAAGGATGGTTTCTCTAATGCTTTGATGGTCTCTATCCATCCTTCCAAAGAGATCTTCCACTTGGTGCCACTTTTGAACTACAAAAGGACATGGATTTAATAGGTGTTTGAGATCCTCATTATGTTGACCACACATGATACAATACAAGGGTCCATAGATACCCCTTTTTTGTAGTTGATCCCAAGTGAGGATTCTACCCCTATATGCCAACGAGAGAATGTATGCAACTCTCGACCACCACCCACCTTTTCAAAGCTTCTTCCAAATTGGATGGTGATGCCCCTGCTCCCATCTTGCCTTTAAATGGTAAGCCTCTTTGATGGTAAATATTCCCTTTGTAGTATATCCCCATCGAAGAATGTCTGGTCCATTTTGGACTGTAAGCTTCCTGGATTCTAACTCTCTGTCCAGTTGCTTCCATTGAACTAACTCAGGGGGTTGAGGTCAATCCTGACGTTCCTTCCATTTCCTCCAACCATCATTAGTCAGGGCATCTTTCTAATAATGATCCACCGTGTAGAAGTTCCTGCTAGTTATGTACAAAAATAAGTCACTCAAATCTTGTCTCCCAAACATTTTTTTTCTCTAATACTATAAGTCTAACCAGAACAAAATTATTTTCCCAGAAGCTGAATACATGGTTGTCATTCAAGCAATATATGAGGCGATCTAGATGAGAAAGATACTTGCGAGATTGTTTTGTCATATGTTGGATCCAATTGTGATCTATTGTGATAATCAAAGTTTCATTCAGTTCTTCGAGAACTTGGTATTTCACGATCGAGACAAGCATATAGATATCCAATATCATCATATACAGGATTGCGTGTAGAGGCGGAAAATGTTGCTACAATACATTGTGATAGAGGAATAAGATGCTAACATCTTGACAAAGGCTTTGTCAAGAGGGAAGTTTGAATTCCATAGGTGCAAGATGGGGGTGGCCGATAATCCCTTTCTTGCTAAGAGAAAGTGTTGAGAAGTGTAGTAAGAAAGTATCAATTTGACTTTGCCTTTGTCAAATTGAGAAAATTTGAATTTCCACATCGACAAACAACTTGGAGGTAGTTAACTTGTGTGACATGGCTCTTGTCACTTAGTTAGCTTAGTAAATTCGAGTAGGAGGTCTTGGAGTTCAGTTAAGCATGCGTGATTGCTAAATTTTAGTAATCCAGTTCAGTTATATCTCATTGTATTCATTTAAACTAGTTATAATAGTTAATGGAAATAGTGGAAGGTCAGTTGTGTAGTGGGATAGTAGTCTAACTCAATGATCATCTAGTTAGCTAATCAATCATCTCAAAATAGCTAGTGTATGCTAGGAATTCAAGTTCCCCAGTTGTGGTGGAGATTCCAAGGCAATGTAACAAGCAATTATAAATAGTTTGAGTGTATAGGTGTTGCATGTAGCCAAATGATCAATCCTTGGGAATTTCACAATCAATTGGAGGAAAACTCCTAAAAATAGGTGCTAATCCCTCAAGATTTGCGCAAGGAAATAAGGGCTCAAGAAGAGGAAAAAATTGACTAAGTCTGGGTTAGAGCTTCTCATTGAGTAGAGAGAGAGGTTATTCACTTGCAGGTTCTGCTTAGAGAGGGCAAGGAATTGTAATACATCTCTATTCCTCTGATTAATGCAAAGAGTCTTGAGGAGTTTTTCCCAGTTCGGTTCCCCTAGAAAAAAATACCGTGCATGTGTGTTTTTTCTTATTGCATGTTTGTGAATGTTGTTCTAAATTGTGAATTAAATTCCACAGATTAGTAGAGTAGAATTATGTATCTTGATTTAGATTAAAATTTCTTAAGCATTTGCAATTCTATCACCATAATTATACAACTCAACCCATTATTGGGTGTGAGAGCCACCTTTCTCTTAGAACTATGCCACTCCTTTGCGACTTCAAACTTGTTGATAGGGCATATTTATGAAGAAATACTTTCCCATGTTTGAGCTGAGTGATCAATAAAGTAAATGCATGGAGTGGTTGGGGAAGGAGCATTTACAAACTAGGCACGTTTGTGAGGATTGGGATAGGGAATACTAGAATATGTGAGATTGTGTGAGGAGTTAGAAGTAGAAAAATTCATAAGATGCAACTAGGGTGGTGGGAAATATGAGTTTGTGACATAGGGCAAAGAGGAATTTGTTGGACATTGGATAAACCAACGCTCCTTGAGTGTTTTGTGACATGGACTAACAGCCTCTCGTGGATCCTTATCTCTGGCGATGCGATCGTTGACTAACACCTGCAGGTTTTGGTTTAATGACAATCGTGATTCCCAATAGAATTCCCCGATCCCAACCACATAATCTTTCTAGACAATTGATGTGAAAAAGAAAAAGGGTTAATTGGTTTACCCAAAGAGCTAGGGAAACAAAAATTCAAAATTATTAGAACTAGAAGATATATAAAGGAAGTCTAAGGAACTACTTGATGTGGCACTGACTATATAGAACTAAACCTTTTCATGAGGAACCATAAAACTCATTGTAAATCTCTTTCCATGTGAAAATAAGTTCTTCTCCTATGTAGGATGATAGCACCATGTAGCATGAGTGTTTGCCACCTTCTGAAATGACTAATACATATGCGAAGGCTAGGCCAAACTGGGACATTTAGTGACCAAAAAAAACATAGCAATCCCAACCAAGATATGATAAATCCCTAAGTGAAATGTCACATTAAACCAATATCGAAATGAGCATCCTCCACCGTCATAAAACAATTAAAAGCCATATAAAACCATGGGAGGAGTAGTAAATGTTTCATTTGGAAAGATGCATTTCCACGTCTACTCTCTTGAGTCTCTAGTAGGATAGTGATAATACAACATCCACTTATTGTGGATTATACAATCCATCCTAAAATAGTTATACAATAATTATACATAAAATAAATAGTAAAAATATGTTAAAGTTTTCAAAATAAATAAATTAAAATATCTAATATACAAATATAATTTTAACTATTATTAATTTTATCAAACAATACTTAACATAGATATAATTGAAAAATATTCCCAAAATATAAATAAAATAAACTTATAATTTCAATTATAACTACAATACTTATTAATACTCAAGGAAAGTGTAAATAATATTTAATGGTTTAAATAATGTAGTACATGGAAATTTATTGTAAAAAACTTTTGAAGAAAGTGGTTTAAATAATGCGTAACATGGAAATTTAATGTAATCATTGTCTTCTTTTTACATGAGTAAAATAACGAAAATCCTTTTGGATAAAAGAGTATAACTTCTATTATTCGTAGATGGGTAAATGTGTTAATTTTTGTTTTTCCCTCCTTAAGATAGAGCATTATATTTTTGTAGTTAATTTAATTTGTTATAATATTGGTTTAAAAATAATGAAATAGTATTGATTTTCAATCAGTAATTTTTTTTATAGACAAATATGGATTTATGAAATAAATTAACAATGAATAATTATCGTATACAAAAAGTTTAAATTTTCCAATGATATTTTAAATTCAAAACTTTATATATATATTATTTACAAAATAAACCACATAATTCTAAAGTCTATAAATGAATAATTAATTATGAATTTTTAAATTAATATTATGAATTTTTAAATTAATAATATTACATATGTACTTTTACTTAATTTTATATTATATTTTAAAATTCAATATTTTACCATTTTTAAATTTGATATTTATATTTTCAAATTGTAATTTCACACATTTTAAATTAATAATACAAGCTTTTCTTTATTAAAAAAATATGACTATAATTTTGTTTCTAAATTCTTTTGTATTAATATCTCCATTAAGAGGTGAGATTTCAATATTTAACTCTACTCTTAATGGGTTTTTGTTATTTATATCTCCTTTAAAAGGTGAGATTTCAATATTTAACTCTACTCTTAATGGATTCTTGTCATTTACTAGTTTTTTAACTTCAAAAATAGTTCTCTCTTAAGCATAAAATCTTTGTCCACGACATTCTTTTTCTCCTTTGCGGAAACAAACTTTTCATTTCCTCCGGCATTGTTAATTGGATGAGCTAAGAATGTACTTTGAAACGGATGATAAAAGAAAATTTTAATGTGATCTTTTTATTGGTGTAACACAATGGTGAAGAATGCTCGCGTAAATTTGTCAAATGGATGGTGTGACACTACTGATTATGTAAATAATAGTTATTTACTTTCTTTTATTATGCAAAGACATGGTAACTCGTTATAGGTTGGTAAACGAACTTGAAAACAAAAGTATATTTATCATTATTTCATTGTGTTGTTATTTTATAGGGGAAAAGATTTTAAAAGGAAAATCTTTAGTTTCTAGGTAGTTAGACAGTTATCTTTTTCCTGGGATTAAAAGAAATCTCTCAGTTGGATGAGGCCACAAGTGGCCTGAGGAAAGAGGAAAAAGAAGTGCTTGTGACAAGTGGCCTGAGGAAAGAGGAAAAAGAAGTGCTTGTGACAAGACGTTGTTCAAGCTGTCGAGTAGCGATTTGACTGGTTAAGTCTACGAAGGCATACATACTCTAGCCCCTTTGGTTTTGAACCGTGACCTCTTAGGAGGAAACACATGCTCTTAACCATTCGGCACACTCAAGCTGTATCTACAAATGACGATCTGTGTGTTATTCCTTGTAAAAGAAAAGAAGTCTAAACAGATTGGTATATTGTTTCTTATGACTATTAGGTAAACAAAAAGAAACCAAGTTGACTGTTGAGAATAAATGTTCACAAGGGTAAAGAATATGCCATAAACCCTTTCTGTATTTGCATATAAAATTTGGCGAGTAGACTTCTTTTGTGAGATATACTTCCTCTCTTCGGTAAAATTAACTCTCTATGTTGGTTGAGTTTCTGGATATTAAAAGAAAGAGTCGGTATTAAGAAGAACTTAGACTCAAGTAATGCAATATGAGGGAGACAAATCTCTGAAAATTAAAATAATAATCGTAATAACTAATTCTTGCATGTACCAGGATACATGACTTCCAAAATATGTTGAAAATAATTATAGAGGGTTTCGATGGTTAGTTTTCCGATGGTGAGCCAATGGATTCCTTGGAAAATAGTCCCTCTCCACGTTAATAAGTAACTACACCAGAGTCATGTGGAACCAAACTGAGGAAATGTATGTGGTTTTTTCTGTAGCATCTATATAAGTAGAAGATTAAAACAATAACAATAATAAGAACAAACATGCAGGTGAATATTTCAAAAGAAACTCAGAGATCCAACACCCCGCATTGCGGGTAAAAAAAAGCAACGAAATCATAAAATATGTGCTAGCAAAACACACAATACGGAACAGAGAATGTTTGTAGCCAATATATAAACATATAACACTAAGTGACAGAGAACAATGTCCTATGCAGTTACCAAAAAAAATTGTTGTTACCACAGAGAAGAATCATGGATGGGTAAAGAATCCCAAGTAAGGCCAAGATAGAAGACTGCGAACAAAATTACCCTCGAACGAGTCTAGGGGAAACCCATCAAACTCAGAACAAGATGGTAACTATTTAAGAAGGAAAACAACTTAACCATTTACCAACAATACAAAATGGAAAGAGTACAAAATGCATGAATCATAAATAATATTCTTGATATGAACTTGATAATGACAGTCCATATAATTCCTTAAGAAGACAAATAGTTTCTTAACTAACAGGAAAGAGAACCTCTACTGCAAATACATTTTTTAATCAAAACTTGAATACTAAGAATCCACATGAGTAAAATATATGTTGACTTCTATAACAATACCACATTTAAATACCCTAAAAAATTACTTAGACCGTGATAGAAACATTCAAGGGGAGTAAAAGTAAAAGAAACCCCAAGAGGGATTTTTGTATGGTTGTTAAAATTCAACCAAAAATATACATAATCCATTTAAGTAATTGGGAGATATATTTGATGGCCCATCAACCTAAGACTACATGCAGAGAGCCAGTAAACCATGCAAGTCAGGCTCCTAACCTAGAACAAGGAACATTTTGGAATTAATAGAGGACGGATTGAGCTGACCACTGGAAAATAAGAAGGAAAATCAAGAATCCTTCCAAACCTGCAAACAAATAAAGAGACATATTACAAATAATCTCAGAGCGTCCACCTGAAATACTTAACTTGGGAAATGTTAAAAGAGTAATACCTGTAAAGACTGAGAGAGGAACTATGTAGGGAAAGTTGAACTCTAACACCCTCAAGACCATTGAAAGCAAGAAAAATATTGAACACCTTGCCGAGCTACAAGATAACAAATAAAAAAATAAATTAATATTTACCTTTGTGGAAGGAATAACTTGCACCGTCGTTGAGTTACCATTGCCGAGAACGACCATTGTGGTTATAGAATGATTACAATGAAATACTTCAGCAAAACCATAATGACACTAAACAACTGTGAACCAAGAAAAGCAGTAATTGATCTTACCATTTAGACAAAGCTCACTGAAGAGGACATGAAGGGCATGATTATTCCTTATTAGACAAAGCTCGCTGATGATGAGTAAACACTGCAACCATTATTCCTTATTGCTCATAGGTGATGGACAGAAGAAGCCGTCAGTGCTACCGCTGGTGGGCTTCATCTTGGAAAATGGGGGAACCCTGAAATGCCAAAGCCTCCCCAAAGATCCCACCAGATTGCTGCTGCACAGGAACTCCCCGGCATACATTTGCTCCACTCTCCTATCAACATCATGAAGGAAAATATCTGTGGATCCTTCCTTCTTCCTGTTACTGGCCATCACGGCTGCCGTGAAAATGGCAGACATTCTCCCGGGCGCGGCATCGAAGTAACCACGGTCATGATCATATCCCACTCCGTCTCGTAGATGAGCGCGGGCAAATTGGTGACAGCGAGCTCGCATTTGGAGGACCTCAAGGCCCGGGTGGGGCTGTAGGAGGATCCATTTCTTCTGTAGTTGTGCAGCAGGGCGTCCGCCATGGACATTTTCGTTTGGTATTGGACGTGATAAGTTTCAATTCCTGGTTGGCTCTCCACGACTTTCCGTATCCAATTGGAGTCCTCTTCCAGGAAAATGGTTTTGCCATGGGCATTGAGGGCATTCCAAAGGGGGCTGTCGTAGCCGAGGCCGAAGACGAAGAAATTGCAGGGGCTTCTCACATAAAGTACTTCCAGGGTGAGATTGATTTCAGCTTTCTTCCGGTGGCGCAGGATCCTGCTCGTCACGTAGTGCACAAGCGTCCTCGCAACCTCGCCCGGAAGCCACTGCTGGTCCCGCTCAACCCCATGACCGGATGAAAGCGGAGAAGAAAAGGTGCAGCCTTTAGCGCCTTTACTAAATTCAAAATAAAACGGAATTTGGAAAACGGTGGTAGACGAGGAAGCCAACGGAGGTTGCAGGAGGAGACGGGACAGGTCTGACCGTGGTCGCAGATACATTGAATATTGGAGCTTGCCGGAGGTAGGGTGATCGAGTAGCCGGAATATGCATGGAGATGTATGGCTTTCATATGCAGATGTATCATGCCTTCAGATGCACGAATGTCCTGTCACAGGTACTTAGGGCTCATTTATGTTTCTATAGGATTGGAAATAGGAACTGCCTGAGCTAATATGAGCGTATAGCGACTCTGCCTTCATCAATGCCGTAAACTGCAATATAACTGTTCACCACCAGACACGACAAACACTCATCAATCCTCTGTCCAGTCCACACGATATCCTTCTGGATACGGGCTTCACAACTTAAAAAATTGCAGAAACAACACCATACGTCTCTTGAGTTTGGAGAACGAATAAATCAATTATTGACTTTATTTTGGGAAAATTAACACATTATTCTCAGGGTGTAGCACCATTTTTCCACGAGTTTGTTGGATCTGATTTTGTCTCAAAATATTAATTATTTTGATTGGTCCGAAGGTATTCAACTTATCATACAGAAGACGGTGTGGCCTACCGACACAGAAGGTCATTGGCACGTTGTCTATACCATCGAATATGTCCAACGTTGATGTCATTTCAAATCTTTACTTTGGCGGTGTGGGTGCTCCTGCATCAGATTACAGCAAAGCAGGTAACATCAAACCAGCTTTGGCCGGTAAAATACTGCCATCTATGAACTGTCAAGTTTAATATTTTTCTTCAATTGAAGTTTATATTTATTTCATTTTTTAACTTTTTTATGATTCCAAATTTTAAGATGAATCGATACTCATGGCAGTATTATTAAAAACGTAATATGAGCCCACCGTGTTCGTTCTGTCGCAGTCATTTCACTGGAAAATGCAGTTGTCTATAAAGCGACTTTTTGAAAGTCTTTCCGGCGGGTTTTTCAGGTCGAAATCCGGCAGGAATTTATTGGAATCGCAAGTTTGATAGTCACAAGTTTGATAGCTAGTTTCTGCACAATGAAAGCGTCCCAGGGATTTCCAGGGTGCTGAATCCAAATATGCAGTTAAAAAACCATTTTAACTGCAACAAATCAAGATTTAACCTCAATTTCTTCCGCAGGATTCCGTCACCGAAATCTCCAAAAAATCGCATTATAGACAACTCCCTGGAAAATAGTCAAAAACACACACATGAACAAGAAAAGTGTACTTTCAAAGTGTGAATGCAGTGCAAAGTGTACTTTCAAAGTGTGAATGCAGTGCGAATTTTGGCTTATGTAAATATTAGCAAATTGTTTGCAACTTTGAAAGTTACAAATTTTAGTAGGTAAAAAGTAGTTAGTGAAAAGGTGTTTGGTTAAGATATTTTTAGTTGAAAATTTAATCATAAATATGAATTTTGAGTTTGTGCGGTCAAATTATTTTTGAATGGTAATTTCCCAAACCATATGAATAAGAGTTTGGTGTGGTCAAAATACCTTTGAATTGTAATTTCCGAAATCATAGCAAATTTTTTATAATTTTGAAAGTTTCACATTTTGGTAATTATAAGTATAAAGTAGTTTGTGAAAAGGTGTTTGGTTAAGATATTTTATGGTGAAAATCTAATTATAAATATGATTATGAGTTGGTGTGGTAAAAATATTTTTGAATTGTAATTTTCTAAACCATAAGTTAATTTAGTTAATTTGCAGATAAATAGAAAATTAAAAAATATATATTCTCTTTTTATTGAGTTAAAAAATTAATATCCATTTAAATATTTTTTTAATAATTTTAGAAAGAAAATGCTTAACATTTATTTATAAAAGAATAATTATTATTATATTTGTATTAATGAAAAAAAATTTATAAATAATATAATAATTTATATATTTAATTTTTTGTTATTTTATCATGTCTATGTTCTTACTTATTAAAATATTATAGGGTTTTTAAAACGGGAGGAAAAAACATTGGAACACCAAAAGGTAAGTTGAGAGATTCCCCCTCATAATTATGGTTGTATCAATTGGCCATGTGTTTTTGCAATTATCATGCAGTTGAGTTGTTCAAGGAGATCTCCTAAGTAAGTTGTTCACAACTTCGCCCATTGACATTCAAGCGGATCCTTCTTTGTTGCATCATCAGTAGTTCTGCCTCATTCTCTTATCAAAGATCTGTCAATCTAGTCACAAAACCTGTGAATTCCCTTCTCAAGAAACTTGGGTCTATACATCATTTTTTTTTTCACCCAATAATCATAGTTCCCATGTTGCACAACCTTACTATTGTACTCCTTACTTTGAAACATTTCCTCTATCACACTTGAAACTTTGTTTTTGTAGATCTATCTTTGGCCCTCTAGGCTTAGTATTTGAGCTCTGCTCTGATAGTTTCATTTTTTTTCTTGAGCCCATATAGTACAAATGTTGAACTTTTAGCTTTGATGTCATTTGTAATATACTCAACTCTTAAACCTTGATTAAAGTTGCAGGATATCCAATGCCAACCTCCTATGTCACCTTAAAAAAGTGAGGTTATCAAAATTCCCCTTCCTATGATTACTTTGAAACTCATTTATAATACTTTCATTTTCTTCTACACATCGAGAGCTTTCCAATAGTGTAAATTTCATCCAATTCTGAACTTAGGACACAAATTTATGCCCACTTGAAGATTGCCCTCCAAAGCCACATCAACACCCTTTCCCATATGTTGCTATTGTGAATTTCTTTGTCACCTACCATAATGGCTTATCTAAGTCATTGATTGTTCTATCAGCGTTTAGCCTACCGACATTACTTCTTCGGTCTAACTTTTGTTATAAGGTTTCCACCCACCTCAAATGTGGGCCATCATTTAATAGATCCCAACCTCTCTGTGAATTTTCATCCCCTAATGGACTCACCATTTTCTATTACTGTTGGCCCCAAAATTTGCTCCAATTCTTTTCGATGTGTGACACCCGACATGTCGAAAGGTCAACATACTTCAATCATGTGATTAAACTCGATCTTTTTCAATTAAGGAGGAACTTCAATTATCCACCCAACCATAGGCCAGATAGACTGCAATATTTCTTGTAGCTGACTACTCTCAAGCTAGGTCCAAACTCTTAGGGGATGTTTGTTCAAGGGAATCACACCAAGGGAAAAGTCACACACTCAAGAGGTGAAATCCATTGTCTAAGCCACTTATCTAATGTCTCTAACAATAAGTGCCACAATGACTCTCTCACTCCCTTGAGCTCAAACACAAGGCTTCAACCCAAGGTCAAGTCCAACTCAGTCTTTTCATTTGGCTCTAGGAGCTCCTTGGTCCCTCTCTTCCAAACTTTTACCATCTCACTCCTCTACTCCTCGGTGTCTGTTCTCATTTGTAGGCTACCTAAGTGAATGTCTTTGTCCTCCTTTTTCAACTTAGAGCTCCTTCTTTCTTTTTCCAATGGCTCAATGCCCATCTTCCCCCCTACTCTATTGTTCCGCATCGTTTATTTTTGTGTGTTATATGTTCACTTTCGTCCAATCACATCCTTTCATTTGTCAAGTGATGGTTTGGTCTTTTACACCACCTCCTCCCTCTTCAGGTGAGGGTGTTGTCTCCACTTCTCCACTATATCTTCCCGGGCTTCCTTTCCCTTTGCCTCCATCCACAAGGAGGAACAAGGATGGTTTCATCCTCCACCCACGCTACCCACTCTGAAACCTTTTAATGCTTGTTATCGCAAGTTGGCAGTTAGTGAGGGAAATGTTAAAGAGATTAAATGCCACTAGTATGGGCCTACCCAATAGGCACACAATGGTGTAACCAACATGCAAGAAATGCAACCCCCTCAGAACCTTCAATATGTGTGTCCCTCCATTAAATATAGCCAATTAAAATTCACATTTAATTTATTTTATATTTGCAACATAATGTCTCAGCCAACCATGGCCTCCATGCTAGCATTACATAGACACAATTTTAACATTACAAAAACAAGGGTAAGGTGAGAGATGTTACAGCTTGAACCATTCAAGTCGATAACTTTGGGTGGCACTAGTCACTGCCATAATAAGACTTGAATGGTCACATAAACTAACTTGGAAGTATATATTTGCTCGTGTTGAAAAATAACCTTATTGTACAATTATTATTGTTTTCCATTGACCTTCAATGCTAGGAGGTCACATAGATCTTAAATCTCATAGATTGTGAGACATATTGGTCATTTCCTATTTCCAATTTATGGTTTTTAGATATATGCCTATATTGTACATCTTTCTCTTAGAGTGACCTCCAACTTATATGGAGTCTGGACTTTGTTTTCTCCTAATGCATGTAGTTGGTTCACTTCACACTCACTTTTTTCATTATATTTCCATACAAGCCACTTAAGCTACCCCAATTTTGGATTGACATTAATACTATATTGCATCCATCTTATCTTATATGCTTGTATTATGTATATTCGCTATCAATTATTTCCTTTCCTTTTCCATCTCACATGAGCCAACCAGTTATGGAAAATATATATTATTATTTTTCAATCTAGTCAATTGGATAAGAATAATGTGATATTCAATGGATATGATTAATGGGTAGTAAAACTAATCTTTGGCTAATTTCTTGCCATGTATTAGACCTTAACTGGAATAATTAAGCCCTAAGGCGCCAAACCCACCCATGACATGGATACTTTGTTGATATGGCAGTGCCATGTGTTGGGTCATTGTTCAGGAAACAGGGCATTGGTGGCTAAGGATGGGGAACCATGTGTTCTGAGAAATTCCTTGAACATGCATCAAAATATAGATGAAAATCACACTAGGTCATAAAATAAAAAAGATGTCAGGGCACTAAATAAAAGGACAAAAAAATGATAATTGTTTAGTAATTTCTAAGGATACAACAAATTTTATCCATATCGTTGAAACTAATCATTATATTTAAACACCATATATAGTAGTAATGTAAAGCTTCTTTAATAAACACCTTACTCTTAGCCAACTTCTCATTCATTTTTATTTTTCTTCACTCCAAATTACGCCCATTTTATGTTTCCCAATAGATTTTTTTCCCTTTCTCAATGAATGGAGGTTTGTCACACTAACACACTCACTAAGTGCTAGGTCTTTAGAAATAAGCTTAGTACATGCATCAAAACATAGTCTTTAGAAATAAGCTTAGTACATGCATTAAAACATAGTTCTTTTGTTTGGTGCCTTTTTAATTCAGTCAAATTTATAATTTTCCTTTTCAAAATTTTGCTCAATTTTTTTTGTCAAAAACTTAAGGACTATGATTGGTATATTTTACTTAGTTAGCAAAAGAAACCTACATCACTTGAACTTGGTCTTTACTTCAATGTTTATGAACTCTAACTATGTTAACAATAAAGGAATATATCTTCACTTTAATTAACATTAAATGAATATATTTTCGATATTTGTAAATTACACACTTATTAATAATTATTAATCAAAATTTAGATTTGAAAATAAAAATGTACTTTTAGATACTAACTACACTAATACATAAAAACCACATAAACTTATGATAACAACGAGAAAAATACCACATAGACATATAACTTATAATGACAACAAATACATTATAGCTTATAATGACAGCAAATACATAAAAACCACATGAACTTATAGTGACAACAAGAGAAATGCCACATAGACATATCACATCAAAAAAAATACATAAATTTGAAATGGACAACTTAAATAAAAAATAATACATAAATTTGAAATGGACAACTTAAATGTATCTCGAAACCTAACACACTGGGTTGAAAAATATGGCATTTATGCTCCTTTTACATTTCTACATTCAACTCTCATAAAAAGTTAGTTTATTTATGAAAGAATTAGCACAGAAGTGCATGTTAGGCCCGAATATAGGATAAAGCCAACCTTCAATTTTGTTGAGAATGGAAATATATTGCTTACTCAATCCATAAATGAGGAATTAGATATTATTGGTTGGTTACATTTATATCAAATATTACCTAACTATATCTAAATTTTCAAACTCATAAAGTTAGAGTTGGTTAATAGCATCCTAAATTACGGAAATAAAGGACTCATAAAGTTAGAGTTGGTTAATGGCATCCTAAATTACGGAAATAAAGGACTCATAAAGTTAGAGTTGGTTAATAGCATCCTAAATTACGGAAATAAAGGATTTAGACTAGATTATTTATATGATAACATATACACAGGTAAACTCTCAAACCCATCAACTTAAAAGTTAGTTAATAGAATCATAAATTGGCGAAATATATTGTTATTGATACATTATGAAAATAATGGGTATTATAGTATTAACAGATATGATAAATGACTATCATTCTACCGATTACATAGATTCAACTTGATAAATGTGATTTGAAAAAAATTACCGTTATAGTAAATTATCTTAGAATTAATTTTATTTATTATACTAAATTATATTAGAATTAATTTAAATTAGCAAATAAAAATAAATTTAGTTTTTCGAGTAAAATTTATTGTAAATTAATATTTTTATATTATTTTTAAATATTTTTTTTAGATAATATTTATTTAACAAAATCAATAGGATTAACATTAAAAATATATTTGACTGTAAGTTTTCAGAGAGTTTGTCATAGTGTTAATCTTTTAAAAAGTCAATGTTTTAAATTGTCTTGAGATGAATCTAACTGAGGATGTCCATGAGAAAATGAGCATTGTGACAAATTTTTCCAAAACCTATAATCAAACCACCTATTCACAACAATCTTAATGTGTCATTAAAGATATTATCGATATAATATAAGGAATCCATATATTTATAAGTGATAACTCCAAAATAAATTTAATCCATCTTCACATATTTAAATCAAAGATGGAGAGTAGGTTAGTGCTTTAATATTGTCATACAAATTGTTTTAGGTCACTATTTAATCTAATGTTAAAAAATTATAATAAAGATAAATCTAATAAATAATTATATTAGATTGAGTGGCTGTAATAATTAAGAACATAAAATCTAATTACTATAAATAAAGAAAAAACTAAACTTCACTTTACTTAGTTTTCTTTATCAAAATTAAATCCAAAGAGTGATGAGAGTAACAATTTAAATCCAGAGAGTGATGAGAGTAACCGTACATCTTCATCTTTATAAACTTTAGCAGGAATTAGCATGGATAAGAAAAAACTTCACTTCACTGGATTTCCTCCATTGTTTGATAGATAAAACTTTATTTTAGTGAAAATGGAGTAACGCACATATTTTTCAAGAATCCAGGCCGCCTTTTGCCTCCATTCTGATTCACATATTGGCATATTTCGACATTTCTGGATAACTTTGATCTATAGTTTCTTTAAAAATCTGTTTATCTGGCTTTCATGTTTCTCATGTTTCTTGGTTTTTTGTGGGAGTTCAACATCTTTGATATATCTCTATGCATTATGGAAGATGTTTTATTGCTGCTAAATTTAAAAATCTGTAAGCAATTGGATTGACAAAGGTTATTCTCTTTTGGGGGGTATCTGTTTATCTGCCACCTAGACATTTTCTGAACTCTGTTTCAGGACTGGATGGTCTCTTTGTTATGTATGCAGAATATTATATTTTCTTAATATAATCTATAATGATTTTCACTCTTAAAAAATTTCATCTCTTAATTTCTGAATCATGGTACAATTCTTCGTTAAAATATCCATGGAGGATGTTAGGTTGAAAACCATTTGGTTATGATTTAGCTAAGGAGTGATAATTCCTTGTAAAATTTGCTGTAATTAAAATGGTTTTGCATTCTTTGCATTCCCATGACAGAAGGGAGGCCTAGTGAGCAATGAGTAGTACGAGTGAAAGTAATAATAAGGCTCCTCTGTTGAGCTTGTGTAGAACAACACTAGCCCTCCCGGTTCCATAACAAGCTTATAGGGTTCAGCGCTTGTATTCGTCGCAGATGAATTCGAAACCAGGGCCTGCCCCTTTTTCAACCCCTGCCCAGGCACGAGCGTGTCAGTGGGATAATCCCAGCTCTGCCACACCAGATTCGAACCCGCAGACACAAGCGAAGAATTCATGGTATTATAGATCTGCAGATTACCACTCTCCGCCATTAAAATGCCTTTAGACTTACCAAATACTGATATTACAGACCACGGTTCAGTCCGAGTCTTCCAGTACCATGTCCCCCATTACTTCCCAGCTTAACCATCGCGCCTTCGGCAACCATCCTGTTCCTGTTTGCAGTCCAAATCTCCATTGCACTAAGTGAGGTGAGATCCAATCCCAAGACACCAGACAGAACAGCTTTGCCAGAATAATTAATGTTAATGAATCCATCCCTCCACATCACCACCAAATGATGATTGTTTCCAGCAGAATATGCGCGTATAGCGACAGTGCGTCATCAATGCCTTAAACTGCAAGGCAACTGCTCACCAAACCCGACAAACCCACATCAATCCTCTCGCCACTCCACACGATATCCTTCTGGATATGGGTTTCACAATTTAAAAAATTGCAGAAATAACATTATTTCCCTTGAGTTTTGGTAAACGATTGAATCAAGAAATGAACATATTTATACATAACTGACCGGATTTTGGTAAAATTAACACATTAGTTCATTAGTTTCAGGGTGTAGCACCATTTTTCCACGAGTAGTTGGATCTGATTTTGTCTCAAATATTGATTGGCTCGAAGGCATTCAACTTATAATATATTTTCCACGAGTAGTTGGATCTGATTTTGTCCCAAATATTGATTGGCTTGAAGGCATTCAACGTATAATATGGAAGACGGGTAGCCTACCGACAGAGGAGGTCATTGGCTTGAAGGCATTCAACGTATAATATAGAAGACGGGGTAGCCTACCGACAGAGGAGATCGTTAACACGTTGTGTAGAGCATCGAATGTGTCCAACATTGATGTCATTTCAAATCATTTCTTGGGCGGTGTGGGTGCTCATCCATCAGATTACAGCAATGCAAGTAACATCGGATCAGCTTTGATTGATAAAAGTTATATTTATGAAGCTTTGAGTTCATTTCGATTGTTGATTCGTTGTCTAATATTTTATAATCATATAGATATAGATGTGTCCATAATCATATAGATATAGATATGGACACAGTCAAATAATTAGACTTATATCAAATATTAATCATATAGATGTAGATATAGATATGGACGCAGTCAAATAATTAGACTTATATCAACTTGATTGCTAAATATTAACAAAATTAATAATAAAAATAAAAATACTTTATGAAATATAAAATTCAATATTTTTATCCATTAAAATTTACATTTCCTTCAAATTTCGTTGTTTTTTAACTTAAGCTTAATATTCGAGTTTTTGATACGAATGGTCAAAAATCCACCCGTGAACAAGAAAAAGTGTACTTTGAACGAGTGAATGCAGTGCAGAAATTTGTAAAAGCCAGTTTTTTACTATAATTGAGGATTTTTAAAAGAGTAAATTGATTCTAAATATGGTTGAAATTATATAAATAAATAATAGGGGGTTAAAGTCATGAAACTCATTACACTATTTTGCTTTGAAATGATTATTATGTAAACATTAATTAATAGGTAAATATGAGTAAATTGTTTACCATTTTAAAAGTTATTAATTTAAATAGGTATAAAATAGTTGGTGAAGGTAGTATAAAATAATTAGTGAAAAGGTGTTTTGTTAAAATATTTTATAATGAATTTAAAAAAAAATAAAAAATAAATCAATAATTTATTAATATTTATTTAAAATAAAAATTTAATTATGATATTTGTATTATTTTCTTTAATTAATTAATGAAATCATGTTTAAATTAATTTCTAGGAACCAAACTTTTTTACCTCACCATTAAACCATATTCTTAAAAATTATTATATTTTTACTATAAAAACATTTTATAAATTATATAATAATTTATTCTATTTTTTAATATAAAATTAATATTTTAATAATCTGTGTTTTATATTTTCATTAAATTTTAATTTTAATATATTGAACCATACTCAAAATATTAATATTTTAATATAAAAACCATACTTTTAAATTTTGTTTTTAATGTTTTTATTATATTTCGATTTTAAAACTCTATAATAATATAATATTTTTAAAATAATTCAATTAATTATTTAAGTAAGCAACGAGAATCGAGGTCTTCTATATTTTAAAAAGGCGTAGTCATTTTATGCCACTAATTTAGGTAGGTATAAAATAGTTGGTTTTTAAAAATTATTAATTTAAGTGGGTATAAAATTATGCTTAAAATAATTCTCGTGGGAATCAAATATCTCCACTTAACTATTGGACCAAATTCTTAAAATCTATTATATTTATACTTACCAAAAGTATTTTATAAATTATATAGTAATTTATTTTATTTTTTAATACAAATTTGATATTTTTATATTTTGTGTTCCATATTTTCATTATTTTAATTTTAATATATTATAACACTATAATATTTTTAAATAATGATTCAAAATATTAATATTTTAAGGCATAACTTAACATGAGTCTTCTTCAAGATTTTTTTTGCTGTTTAAAATACATTTTTGAATGCATAAATAGATTTAACAGCCTTGAAAAGGGTTTGAGTATTTAAATGATGCAAATTAAACAATTCAAACTCAAGTTTTTAAAAATCTACGACATATTTTGATTAAAATTAACCAAAAAAATTGTCATGATAAAAAGTCATTTCGTCCATAAGTTACACTAAGTTACTTTATTTTCAAGACAAAAAAGCATAATTGTATTTATATAAGAGATATAAACATAGCATATATGGACAATGACATGAGAGAATATATGTCACATATAGATCTATCTAAGCAAATGATGGCGAGATCTTGCCGCAAAAACCTTGTGGCAAAAACCAAGCAAAAAGCCAAACAGACTGCCAACATCAATACTTTCTATATATATATATATATATATATATATATATATATATATATATATATATATATATATATATATATATATATATATATATATATATATATATATATATATCAATTTTAGAACTTTAAGATAATATAATATTTTTAAAATAATTCAATTAATTATTTTAATAAGCAACAAGAATAAGGGTCTATTACATTTTAAAAGAACGTAGTCTAACTTGGAAATAGCCATTTTCACCATAATTAATCAAAATCAAGCTATGCAATTTCAAATAAGAATGTGATTTTTTGTTGTTTAAAATGCATTTTTAAATGCATAAATAGATTCAATGCCTTGAAAAACCCCGGGGCACTCCAATTTTACATATTAAACAACTTAAACTCAATTTTTTAAAAGTCTCCACCAAATTTTGATTAAAATCAACCAAAAAATATGTCGTAAAAAAACTATTTAATTTATAAATTATACTAATCCTTTAAGAGTGTTATACAAATTTTTAAATAAATTTTTATTTTGTTTATTTATTAAAAAGTTATTAATATACAAGTTTTTAAATGAATTTTTATTCTGTTTTGTTTATTAAAAGGATATTTTTTTTTTCCGAAGAAAAAGCGAACTTTTTATTAAGGAGATAAAAAGTTACATTGCAGATGCAGAGCATTTCCATAAGAAGCTGCTTGCAGAACTAAGCATACAAAAAACACTTAAGGCTCCTTTCTGTAGATGAGACACAGAAAAGCAGAGCAGTCAAGCAGTTACAGTCCACTGTAGCAAACAGCAGTGACCCAAATAGAGCACGACCGAGCGATATAAACAACCCAGCAAAGCATGCAAAAGATCAAAAACATACCAACGGGCCTCCTCAACAGAGAGGAAAACAGCCCACCAAAAAAATAACCACGAGTTTTGGAACTGAAATATGTCTGAGTGATAAAAAAGTCTGTGCAAAAAAAATGTAAAGTCTAGAGTGCCGAAAGCAAAAAAACACCAGCTGATAAGGTTAAGAATAAGGCGGTGCATCTGAAATAGCAGTCTGTCCTTGACAGACTTCAACTATTTTCCACCTTCCCAGAACTTGCTGCAAACCTTCCTTAGAAAGTTTGTCCGCGTCATCGTTGCTGTCCCTGTAGATATGACATATGGAGAAAGAGTTAAAAGATGATTTTAAAACCTGTATTTCCTGAAGCATGGGTTTCAATAAAAGATTTCTGCAAGTACTTTTTCCATTGACCCAGTTAATAACGTTGAGAGAGTCTCCAAAGATCTGAATAGTGAAGGTGTTCCTTTGAATGAGCCAACAGAGGAGGAGCCTTAAAGCTGATAATTCAGCAAAGTTGTTTGTGCCAGACCCCAGACCAATGGAGGCTTTGAGGGAGTGATCAGCGTTGTTGTGAATAACAATGCCAGCACCTGCTATGTTATTTTGAGAGGCACCATCAAAAAACGCCCAAGGGATGCCAGCTTTGATTTGGACTGTTTTGTCATGATTTTGAGGTCTTTTTTCTTCGGGTTCTGGGATTGAATCGTAAATGGAAACTACTTGGATGGCAATGTTGGAAGACTGTGTATCCTTGTCTTGAAAGATGGACCTATTTCTCGCCAGCCAGACTCCCCAGCAAATGAGCGGTGGGAGATTCCTGAGATTCCCATCCGGATAGTGCTGCCACCAGTTTGACCAGGCCTCAGCCAGATTCCCATTGTCCCATTGAAATTTTTTGTTCATTAGCTTTTCGGCCTCCCTCCAGACTTTGCCAGTTTCCGGACATTGAAGGAACAGATGGGTTATTGAATCCTCTACAACTTTACAGAGAGAACACCTTCCCGGACCATGCATGAATCTGGCCTGAAGAATATCCCAGGTAGGGACTTTCCTTTTAAGGAGACACCATAGAAAGAGTCTAGCCTTAGCAGGGCATTTGAGCTTCCAAATATGAGTGACCCACCACTCTGGATTGTCCCATCCTTTTCTAGATTGAATAAACTTGTATCCTTCTTTAGGGGAGTAGTCTCCTGTTTCCCCATGAGCCCAGATCAGGCTGTCTGGACCATCAGAAATTCTCACATTTGAGCGGATAAGTTCTTGGGTGAAAGTGGACCAGACACCCCACCATCTCTGATCAAGTTGCAGATCCTCACCATCTTTCAAAGCCTGGTTCCATATGCTCGACTGGCCCACCTTTTCCACCTGGTCCAAAGTGATAATGTTTTTATCTTCTAGGTGACTGATTAGGTCAGGTGGAAGGGCAAAGTTTTCATTGCAGCCAATCCAAGGGTCTCTCCCAATCTTCAGATTGCTGCCATTCCCTATTTTCCAGGCCAGACCTTGTTCAATAACTTTGAAAGAAGATACTGTAGCCTTCCAAATCACTGAAGCATTCTGCAAATTCTTGATAGGGTTCCTTATCCATTCTTCCAACGACATTGGATCTATATATTTTCTCCTTATCACTTTTGTCCATAAATTTTCCATTTTTATCAACCTCCAACCCGACTTTGCAGCCAAAGAAGTGCTGAAGTCTGGGAGGTTTTTAATCCCCCAGCCTCCCCATTCTTTGGACCTGGCCACTTTGTCCCATCCCACCCATGGGAGCACATGGTTTTCCTTGGATCCATCCCATAAAAATCTGCTACATAGTCTTCTGATCTTTTCCAGAATCCCTCTGGGGACCCAAGTTAGAGCAGCCCAAAAAACCGGGATTGCCAAGAGCACTGATTTGATCAAAATCAAGCGGCCTGCTCTAGAGAGCCATTTGAAGCTCCAATGGGAGATTCTGGATTCAATTTTAGCAATCAGCCAGTTCCAATCCTCCTTCTTATAAGCATTTGGCTTTAGCCAAAAGCCCAAATATTTGAAGGGGAGGTCCAAGGAACTGGGCTGGAAAGGCAGGACCGCTTGAATCCTACCTCTCTCCTGAATTTCCAAGCCTGTCATTAACAGCTGGGATTTCCTGTGGTTTATCTGCATACCTGTTGCTTTCATAAACAGCTCTAGAATGGAATTTAGTTCCTTTATTTCAGAGAGCTCAGTATTAGTGAAGATCAGAATATCATCAACAAAAAGGAGATGAGAGATAAAAAGATTTGTGGCTACCTCAATACCTTTTACCTTCCCCTCTCTTCTGGCCTTGTGGATTAACTGGCTGAGTCCTTCTGCAACTAAGAGAAAGAGCAGAGGGGACAACGGGCATCCTTGCCTCAGCCCCCTTTGCCCCTTAAAGAAAGGGGAGGCTGCACCATTTACAAGAATTGCATAGCTTACATTTGAAATACAGCCCATTATCCAACTGATAAAATCAGGTTTGAACCCAAGGTGAGTTAGCAGCATCCTGAGGTATAACCAATTAATCCTGTCATATGCTTTTGATAAATCAATTTTTATAACAACACCTTTCTTTTTCTTCTGCTTTACACTGTGCATAACCTCCTGAGCTACTCCAATGGCTTCATGGATTTGTCTTCCCGATAAGAACCCAAACTGTTCCAGTGAAATTTGCCTTGACAAGACAGGTTTGATTCTGTTAGCTATCACTTTTGCAATGATTTTGTATATACTATTGCAAAGAGAGATAGGCCTGAAGTCTTCAAAACTTTCCGGGACTTCCTTCTTTGGGATAAGGGCTATAAACGTGGCGTTGAAAGGGCTGTAGATTTCACCTTTTTTCCTAGCCTCCTCCACCACTTCGGTAATATCTGATCCTATGATTTCAAAAAAGTGTAAGAACAAATCAATGGACCAGCCATCAGGTCCAGGGCTTTTCTCCTTTGCCATAGACTTGATAGTGGCTTCCACTTCCTCCTTGGTAACCTCACTCATGAGGTCCTCCGCTTCCTCATCCTCCAAAAATCTTGGGAAGCATTGAGCTGTCCTTATAACCTCTGCAATAGTGGTTTCTCCTGGATCTGCAAAGAGATTTTGGAAATGTCTCTGACCTAAAGCGGACAGAGCATGAAAAGTCTGCACTTCCCTTCCAACTTCATCTTTGAGGCTCCATATAGTGTTTGCAGATTTTCTCCCTTTGGCATAATTATGGAAAAACCTGGTATTTTCATCACCTGCTTTTAGCCAAAGAGCCCTACTCTTTAAGCGCCATTCTTCTTCAATATCCAGGAGTAACTTAGATTTAAGCTTCTCAAGATGAAGGATCTTTTCTTTTGAAGCCTGTGTCAGGTAGCCCTCCCCTTCTATACTTTCCAGCCTTTGTAATTCTTCACTGATCTTCGAAAGTTCTGCTTTCTGGGCTTCCTTTTTATCCTTAGCCCAGCTTATTGTAGCTTTCTTCAATCTTTTGAGATTTTCCATGAACCAGTATCCTTTGTCCTCTGGAGCATTTGCTTCCTGGTGCTTCCATGTTTGCTTGAAAAGATTAGAGAAAGACTCCTCTTTAAGCCAAGAAGAGTTGAACTTGAAAGGGGCAGGGGGCTTTTGAGGAGAGGAGGAGAGGTCCAAGAAAATGGGGAAGTGATCTGATAGTCCTCCTTCTTCAATCCATTGTCTGAACATAGGGATTTTTGTAGACAGCTCCTCATTGATGAGAAACCGGTCGAGCCTTTTTGCCACCCTAGCCTCCCCAGTTCTCCTATTCCTCCAAGTGGGCTTTAACTTGATTAAATTTATGTCCAAGAGGTTGTTGCAAGAGAACATGTTTAGAAAGAAGTCAGACAGGGGATCTTCTCTGGCTGATGGACCCCAAGCCTCCGCTCTTCCTATAGAGAAATTCAAATCCCCTCCCAGCACCAGATTTGAGTTTTTTAAAAAAGACTTTGACATCAGGTCATTCCAGAAAACAACCCTGTCCTGACAAGGCCCATAAACATTACAAATGGTGATAGGAAAGGAAAACTCAGAGGATTGAATTTCCATTCCCATGGCCTGTTTCATTCCCCAAATATTTCTGACCTTTATCCTTCCTTCCTTATAGCCAATGGCCAAACCTCCAGAGTGACCTTCAGAATCAAGAGCTATGAACCTCCAACCAGGCATCAGGGCATTTAAGGCCGCTTCCACCTCAATCCCTCTGCCTAAAGTCTCTTGAAGGAAAAGAATGTCAGATTTTGAGTTAAGGAACATATCCTTGAGGACCAGTTTTTTGGGCTTACTGGCCAACCCCCTACAATTCCATGAAGACAAGATCATTTGATAACTTCTTCAGGGGGTTGCGCTGCTCTAAGTGCCCCAGGGATAGATTGCTGTTTTCCGTCTGCTACATCAAATTTAGCTTTAATCTGTGCCATGGAAAAGTTTGATTTCCTGCCTCTTTTTTTCCTAGAGAGGCTTTGGGAAGGGAGAGATCCAATACCACCTACAGAAGGGGTGGATGGCTTTGGATCATGGGAACGAAGATTATATGGGCAAGTGGAGGGGGGTTCCGAGGGCCCAGGTTCAAGAGAAACACCTTCACTGTTCAGATCCAGGGAGGGAAGAGCGGCCGAGATATCATCTATACCATGACCTTCTATTGGGTCTTTACAATTTGAATGATTTTCCTTTATATTTATAGAATTTAAAATATGCGGAGGGGAGATTTCCATACAGACTTCCATAGGATCAGAATTATGTAAATCCATAAGATCTGAATTTTGAATCGAAGGGAAACAAGTAACATTACACGTACCCATAGCTCCTGTAGCAGGTTGCAGAGGCCCTTCAGCTGGCTGTTCCGATGCAGGCTCTTTCTCCAGTACTAAATCTTCAACCAGCGGAGAGGCCTGGTTGTCCTTCTGGATATGCTCCGTCGTCTGCGTTTCCATTTGATCATTTATCTCCGCATCTACTCCTTTATTCTCCGCAGAGGGGATCTGTCCTTGAAAACGATGATAAGGGTTATAGAAATTCTCCCACTGTGCCTGCTCCTTTGGATATCTACGCCTTCTTCTCCCAAGGGGACAATCCTTTGCCAGATGCCCGTATTCATGGCATCTATGGCATCGAAAGGGCAGATATTCGTAATCTAATAACTGCTCAAAGACCATGTCTTTATATTGCAGGTTGATTCTCTTTGCAAGACCGTTGCCGGGGTTTAAACTGACGAGAATGCGAGCCATGGCTTGGTCCCCTGATTGAAGAAAGGACATGTCAGCTTCCAGATATGTTCCCAATCTGTCCCCTATGGTTCTGAACACCGCTTCCGTCCATAGAAAATAGGGCAGACCTGGAGCCCTTACCCACACAGGGTAAACATCAGTTCTTTCACTTCTAGCATCAAATAATGGAGTCCAATGCTTTAGAAGTATTGGGATATTCCCAATCACCCAGTTTCTGGCCATAACCCAATCGGCCGCGGCTTTGTTCTCGAACCTGAAAAGAAACCATCCTTTTGCTAATGTTGCAGCTTTGAAAGGCCTTTTTTCTTCTATCGACCAGTTCTTCTCTCCCCATTCCTGCAGAAATTTTGAAGTGTACTTCTTCCCTCTAGCTCTACCCACAACTGTGCAGTCCGCCACCTCCAGGGAGGCTTCAATACTCACCTCCATTCCCAAAACCAAATTTCCTTCTAGCTCCTGTTCACCAATAGGCCTGTTTTTCTTACGCTTTTCGCCCCTATTTCTCCCACCTAAAACTTCCTCCCGGGCCTCTCTTTCAGCTTCTACCCTTTGTGAACTAGGGTTTGAAGTGGGATTTGTTTGTGAGAGCAGAGGGAACTCAGACTCATGAAAAGCAAAAGCAGTAGGGGGTATAGATACCTGGACATCCGGAGACTCTGAATAGGTTCCTTCGGGAGGCACTGAGGGACCTGCTCTCGCTTTATCCGGCCTTCCAGCATTCCTTTTTGTTGAAGCAGCTTCTTTCCCAATTGATGCCCTAGTTATAGCCGAAGTTCCACCAGTCTTTTTCGCACCCGACCTCTCTGCATTGGAGATGAAATTTACAATATCTTCGAGCCCCCCCGAAAGGACTGGCTCTTCGAGAGTCGAAAAACCTTTGCTGCCATGGCTCAAGTGGTCGATATTAGCAAGAAGGGTGTCTTCGCCGGGACTGAGAGAGTGCGAAACGATGCAGGGCCCTTGCTGGAATAAATCAGTCTCAGAAAACCCCGAGGTCAGTTGGTAATAGGTCTGTTGAATCCTCTGAGATTCTGGAGAAATGGCGCCCGTTCTGCATTTCCCCAGCTCACCGAAATAGCGTTCTATGTTTTTCGCGGACGGGTCTTTGCCCCAGGCAAACAAAATGTCTTCCACAACCGGTTCCAAGTCCACGAACTCCTTGGGATTTACCATAGTTATTTAGGCAGGTAACTGTGAAGAAAAACGAAAAGGAAAAAGACGCCCGCGCAACTTACCAAGGGGTTTTTTAACCCTTGTTCCTTGCTGACCACCCAAACCCCTGGAGGTAACCTACACCTGCCCGTCCTCCTTGTCTGACTTCTGCTAAACACCTGTGCGCCTTGTAAAAACGCCTCCGGTCCACGCGCCTGACGGTGGCCCATACGCTGTTCAGTCGGGCCCTGGCTCAAACCAGACCCTCGGTCGAAACCCGCGCCCTCCCACCATCGCTCCTTGACCCCCCACCAGCCTCTCCGTTTAAATCGCAAGAATTATGGGATTTTAAAAAAAAAAGGATATTAATATGATAGGTATCTGCAAATCGTGATATAGCTTTTCTATCCATCATGTAATATTATTAATTATTATTTATTTTTTGGAGAGAGAATCACGTGATTTTCATATTAATTTATTAATCAGAAAACTTTGCTTAAATATGGATATTTTAATTTTTTGATATATTTAAAATTTATTATTAACTATAATTTGAGAAAATGCCCCTTCATCATAAGTAGCTATCGTTTTAGGTTTAACCCTAGCTGCACGCAGAACATCCTCTAATTTCTTCGAGACCTTTTGGTTTTTGTGGTTCAAATTTTCTTCTGTGTTTGCAGTCAATGAGATCTGCAGCCCTTGAATGGATCCCTAGTGTGTCATGTACATGCAGCTATAGTTTCAAGTATGCCAGGTGGGCTATCTTCCAAGGACCCGTTCATTTTAGAAAGACTATTTTTTCTCATCCTCTTCTTTTATGTTATTTTTGAGTTAAAATCCATTCCTATGACGACGATTTCCATGGGGTTAGAAGTCGAAGAACACGCAGATGTAGTTGTTGTTTTAATGGGTTTTATGATTAAATTTCAAATTTTTGGAAATTAATCATTAAAAAAGGGTCTTCATTATTTTGGTGTAATTAGTTAATTTTTTTTTATTAATAAGTTTGATAAGACAGAAGATGGAAATTTGATTCTCAAACTAGGACCTTGGTTTTTAGGTAAACTTAAGTATATTTATGAAGATTTCATCTTATTATGAGGTTAAAAATAAGCATCAAAATTGGAAACGTATTATCAAAATCAATTTTAAAAGAACTAATAACATGGTGGTAAATATTTTTGACAAAAAAATTACTTTTTAAATTGTATTTTTGACTTACTTCTTTATAAAACAAAGTTGCCTATTAAACAAATGTATTACCTCAAAACGAGAACTCTAGCCAAAAAACCCCAAAAAGAACATAAAAAACAAGTTGAAAACTAAAAGTATTGATACTAGAATAACATTTTTTTTCAAGATAATTTTTCAAGAATTTTTAAAAATGGCAATAAAAACATTTTTTTTTGGTAAAAGACACTCTGAAAACGAAAAGTGTTGACGTTGGAATAACGTCTTTCTTTTAGGTAAATTTCAACATTTTTTAATAATGGCATTAAAGATAAAATATCATGACTTAGAAAAACATTAAAATCTTGACAATTTTTCAACTATGGAATTAAAACCAAAGATTACGACTACAAAAAAAACCTTAAGTTTTTAAAATATTTCAAGCATAACATTATGGAAAAAATTTATGACTAAAAAAACTTTAAAAATGAAGACTTGAATGAAAGAGTCATTATACCAAGAGTAATTTTTTTTTAAATGCTAAACGTATAATGATTTTAAAATCTTAGCCTCAAACAACTTGACCCATCGAACAAAAATTTAAAAATCAAGACAATTTGACACATTGCAACAAAATTTTTAAAATCAACCATTAAATTGATACACAGTGTAGGTGAACTTGACCCATTGTAATGAGAACTTAAACACCAACCATGAAATTGACACATTTTGGTGGCAGACTCGACTCATTATAATGAAAACTTTAAAATCAACTATCAAATTGCACATGGGATTGGGTTACTAGTCGGGCATCGATACAGACCCTGCAAAAAAAAAAAAAACAGAGATATATATATATATATATATATATATATATATATATATATATATATATATATATATATATGAAAATACAAAAGAAAACAAAAATTCAAGCATTGAAAAAAAAAAAATTAAAAATTAAAAAATTATAACAAGTAAAAAAAAAAAAAAAACAAACACATCACCTAAAAAATCATATATATATATATATATATATATATTGATATTGATATAATGGGACACAAAAAAACAAAAAATAACATAAAAATGTAGAGAAAACAAAAAAATAAAAACACACACACACACATATATATATATATTCAAAAAACACATAATTTAAGAAAAAAATCTAAAAAACCACATAATTGAAAAGATTAAAAAAAAATATTAATTTTCTTTTCAAATTTATAAGAAAAATAAAATTACCAAAACAAAAAAAACAAAATTTAATTTTTATTTTTTATTTTTTATTTTTTATTTTTTTTTGCGCCGAGCACCTAGGTCGACTCCCGAAATCGACCTAGGCCACCAGGAATCGACCTACCACCCAAGGTTGCAGGGCGGCGACTGAGGCTCCGTGGCCCTGGGCGGCAAGTCGATTCCCAGAATCGACCTAAGCCACGCATGGCAAAAATATATTTTTTTAATTTAAATTTTTTTATATTTTTAAATTTAAATTTATTATTATTTTTTAAATATTTTTCCTTTTCATTTTTTTAGTTCTGTGGTTTTTTTTTTTTTTTTTTAATTTGCTTTGTTTTTAACTTTAAAAAAATCTTAAATTATGTGTTTTTTGAAATATTTTTATTTATTTTTTGATATTTATTTTTTAAGCTTTTACAAGTTAATTTTGTTTTTTTCTTTCTATATATATATATATATATATATATATATATATATATTTTGTGTCATGGTTTTTTTTACCAATATTAAAAAAAAAATACACACTTCATAAATTAGAAAATTTAAAGTTTAAAAAATAAGCTCTCTAAACAAAAAGAGATTGATGTTGTATCAACACTTTTCAAAATCAGCATGAAAATCACTAACAAGTTAAAAAGATGTTCATACTTGATACATAAAAAAATTTAAAGTGTTAAAAATAAACCTTCTGAAAAAAATGGTTGATGTTGCGTCAAATCTTTTCAAAATCAGCATGAAAATCACTAACATTTAAAAAAAATTGTTCATACTTGATACTTAAATTGTCAAAATCTGCTCCAAAAAAAAAGGTGTATTCTAAATAACCACTTTTCAAAATCTGGTAATTTTTTTGCTACCTCAAAAAAATGGGTAATTAATAATTTTCTGGTTTGATTGGTAACTATGTTATAGCGTTACTCAAATTTCAAGTGTACTTGTTCCATGTCAGATTAAATTATACATATAATAGATACTCATTAAATCCATAATGAGATTAATTGAAAATAATAATAATAATAATAATAATTAATTAATAATAATAATAATAAATAATTTATTTCTACTTGAGTTTTATTATATGAAAAAATTAATCTTGAATCTAATGAGTATCTACACTTGAATTTGAGTAAATCTATAAGAGGTTAGATGGAAAATACAATTAAAAAAATAATTTTATTTCTTTCCCTTTAAAATTTCAATTTTTTATTTTTTTTTATTTCCTTAATGTAGGTTTTAATCCCGTACAGAAATTTCCTGCATACGAATTCTAAAACACAGAAAATAAATACATATACACAGAGATTTTCCCCCATATCCTAAAACCGGGACTACCAGCTTGATTTTTCATTATGTTCCTTTCAATGTTACAATACATATTTATACATGCTGAAACATCCAATACCATGGATTGAAAACCATCGCGTCCAAAACCATGTGCGAAAACCATGCACAAAATCATAGTTAGGTTCGCCCAACCTAATATAGGGTCCAAAAAAAAAAATTCCTGGAGCGATGCCCCAGACCTCATAGAGGGGGGCTACCTGCCCCCCCACTGTGCAATCAGCGCAACGAAGGGGGGGCTCCGCCCCACCTCTAACCCCCAGTTAACTAGGTAAGCTAGTCGTGGAAAGAATATAACACAACCCAACATTCTCCCACTTCTTGTTTTCTTTCCACAGGGGGCCACAAGAGAGCTTAGTCATTTATCCAGCCCTATAACGCCCATTGTTTCTCTACACCAGGAGAACTTCTCAGAGTTCACAAATTTTGTCAATGCATCTGCAGTGTTCTTCAAAGTGTCCACCTTTACCAGCACCACCTTTTTGTCTTCTATCATATCCCTCACAAAGTGATACTGAACATCAATGTGCTTTGTCATTGAATGATAAGCAGGGTTCTTTGCCAAGAAAATTGCACTTTGGCTATCACAGTCTATCCTTATAACTTCCTGTACTAACCCCATACTTGAACACAATCTCTGCAACCAAACTGTTTCCTTGCTTGCATGAGTGGCTGCCATGTATTCTGTCTCTGTAGTTGATAGTGCCACTACAGATTGTTTATGTTTAAAGAAGGTTATAGACGACAAGCTCCCAGTTCAAACAATATTACCAGAACTTGACGAGGAAGGAAAAATTATATTGGAACCGGAAGTAGTCACAGAAACAAGAACTCGACAGCTACGAAATCAATCAATTTCAGAGTATCTTATCAAGTGGAAGAACTTATCCGCTGAAGATTCCACATGGGAGGATGAGAATTTTATGCAGAAGTATCCAGAACTACTCAAGTGTTGAGGACAACACTTTTTTGAAGGAGAGGGGCATGTTGGGTCCCTATAATACTAGTGATTACCCCATTACTATTGTAGTTATACCTCTTATTTATATTGTTGTGCCCCTATTACCCCCATGTTGTTATTTCTGTGCCCCATAGAATCCCTCTATTGTTATTTTTGTGGATTTATATTATTATTGTTAGGTTGGTTGGATTATATTGTGACTCCTTAGACTCCTATATATAGAAAGGAGGTTTTGTCATTTGTATCATCCAAGAATTGTTCATTTATGTAATGTAAAGGAGGTTTCCCCCTCGAAGAGGCTGAATTCTAAGGCGTTGATCTATCTTTTCTATATTTTCTTGAGCTGGTTTCATAACACACAATGAAAACAGTATTTTACTAGGGAACCAATTGGGAAAAACCATCCTCTATTTGTATTACATCATATGAGAATATTGATTTATTACAATGACTACTTCAACTCTTGAAGCTCAATCTGCATTGAAATATTGATCTCCTCTTGAGTCTTCTTTGGCCAACACTTAGCCAAAAATAGGCTTCTTCTTCCTCCTATTTCCTTGCAAAATCCTTGCTCCTAAATAATAGTAAGAGCTCCTATTTTCTTGTGCAATCCCAAGAGAATTACTCAGCTGATACATGCAAGCCTTTTTACAGTCAACAATATATAACAATAAATACAATTATTTCTTTTCCATCCACTCAAGTAGGCAATTAGAATTTCATGCATGACTAGGGATATTTTTAGTAAATTGACTAGTTAACTAAGAGATAGGTGAGTTAGCAACAATTACAATTACTCAACTAAACTCCTACTAACCCTATTTATGGCTAGAGCTCAAATAATGAGTTTCACTAACTATAAATCCATTAGATTTCTAGATCTTAGCAATCAACTCATGCACAACTCTCCTTCTTGCCCACAAACTTGAATTTAATAACTTAACTAAGTGACTTGGCAATCTCACTCCTACTAATTGCAACTCAAGTCATCCTACTGATGTGGAAATTTGAATTTCTCCATTTGACTAAGGCACAAATCAAACAAATCTTTTTCTTGCTATAATTTAACACTCCTTCTTGACGAGAAAAGGGTTCTTCACAACCCCAATATTTCTCCTGTGGAGGAATTTATTGTAACAACACTAAAACTCTTCCTCATTGTTATTGTTACTATTGCAATAACTACAACTGAGAAGAATTTATAATACTGAATCAACTATTTCTATGAGCTACAACTATTTCCTAAGTCTCTGACTACTACTAGCCTTTGCATTGTCTCTCATGATCCAACTGCGTCAACTAACCCTAATCCTTCTACTACTAAATATCGTGGGCCCTTGTAGCAAGGGTAATGATCCATGAGAAGAGTATACTGCAACTGTTGCTATTCTCCTATGGACCTTACCCAAATCTTTGCAACTTTGGGACTAAGGCTCTACATCACCCCACCTCACTCCTAGAGGTATAGCTACATGCATGGTGAAATCTACCTCTATCTTGTAGATATTTTTAAATCAAATACCAATTTGTTTTAAATCTACCTCTAGATTGTAGGGAATTTTAAATCAAATACCAATTTCTTGGAATCACTATTCTTTTCAAATAACTTTGTGAGGGTTTTCCACATTGCATAATAATTTTTCTTTCCATGCAAACTTGAAACCACATGGTTTTTGAATCCCTCCTAGATTTATCATGTCTTTCTTCCATTGAGCCAGTTGTTGTGCATCTAATGTTGTTTTTTTTGGAATATTAATGTGTGTGTACTCCAATACTCCATTGTCATCCAACAAAACTTCCATCATGTCTTTCCAGTCACAAAACTTCGAAGTGCCCTCTAATGCATACTCAAGTCTCAATCCATAGAAAGACATTGTTCCTGCATTGAAGTAAATATCTGCACCACAAATATGTTATTTGAAATTTCCTTGAGAGATGATAAAGAACCTAGTTTCTATGTATTTTTCAATATCTCTAATACCATGTAGAGTTAACTCAAAATTTGCATCTGCTAAAGAATTTAGACTGAAAACAATAGGCATAAATTTCTTGTACTCAATCTACGGAAGGGAAAACATACAATAGAAACACATGCAATCATTTAATCAAAAGGAACACAATATTTTACTTAGGAACCAAACTAGGAAAATCCCATCCTCTATTTGTATTATATCAGATGATAATATTTATCTATTACAATGACTGGTTCAATCCATGAAGCTCAATATGCACTACAACACGGATCTCCTCCCGAGTCTACTCTGGCCAATACTTCTAGCAAAAATAGGCCTCCTTCTTCCTCCTATTTCCTTGTGAAATTATTGTTCCTAAAGAACAAGAAAAGCTCCTATTTTCTTGTGTAATCCCAAGAGAATTCCTCACCAGCTACATGAAAACCTCTGTGCACTCAACAATATACACCAATAAATACAATTCTGCCTTTTCCCTACACTCGACTAGGCAATTCAAATTGCATGCGTGACTAGGCCTATTTTTAGTGAATTAACTAGTTAACTAAGAGATCAGTGAGTTGAAAACATTTACAACTAATCAACTGAACTCCTACTGACTCTATTCATGACTAGAGCTCAAATAATTGAGTTTCACTAACTATAAATCTAGTATATTACTAGATCTTAGCAATCAACTCATGAAAAACTCTACTTCTTTCCCACAAACTTGAATCTTATGACTTAACTAAGTGACTTGGTAATGTCACTCCCACTAACCACAACTCAAGCCATCCTTCTGATGTGGAAATTTGAATTTCTCCATTTGATTGAGGCAGAAGTCAAATGGATCCTTTTCTTGCTACAATTTAACATGATGGCAAAGACAATGTAGGCTCTAATATATTTTCAACATCCTATCCAAAATTTTCCCTACAAAAGTATTTATGTAGTATCTCCATGGTTTTCTCCAAACCAAAGTGTCCTGCGACCCAACTGTAGTGTACCTCCCAAATGTAACAACCCTGGTGAAAATTCCATGTAATAAAAGTTAAAAATAATAACCACATATGAATGGGACACTTATTCCAAGTTGAATGTTGGGCATGACATCCTAGTGTGTGTTCATTTGGTTGTTTATGGCTAAAGAAATTGGCAAAGGAAATGGCTAAGGCTTTGGAAAGGAAAAATTGTATTTTTGGCACATTTATTTATGAAAATAATGGAAATTGGGAGAAAAAGGAGGTGAAAGGTCACAGGTTTCATGTGGCGAGGAAAATGATGGAAAGTGGAGAAAATAGAGGCCTCATTCATAAAAAGGTTGTTGATGATCAGTTGGTAACCTTTTGTTAGTTTAGCTTTGCATCTCTCTCATTATTCTCTATCTCTCTCTCTCATACTCTTGGACACTTAGATTTTTCTTGGAGCACTTTGGCATTGGAGAAAGAAAGGAAAATAAGGCAAGAGAAAGCAAAGATCAAGTAGGGAAAGGCAGGATCAAGCAACTACAATAGGCTTCATTGTAGGTATCAACTTGCATGTGTATTTTCCTTGCTATATTTGTCATGCATGGAATTGCATGTGTTTCTTTTCTACCATGGCATGGGTTTTTCTAGGTGTGATAGTATTTTCAGCCTAGCCTTGCCATTTCCTGATAGTTTTGATGAGATGGGTTCTCTCATGCGGTTTATGTGGCATGGATAGATTGGATTCGAAGCTGAGTGGATTGGATCTCTGAATTGACAAACACATGGTGGTAGTGGTCCCTGGAACAGACTGAGGATACACGAAGCCACTGGCATAATAACCCCTAAAATAGATTGTGAGTTGTGGTAAAGCCAGATTGTGTGCCTCGGTGGGCCTAGGAATCCGTGTTGGTGAATGGCGGGATATACAGTAAAGCCAAGAGGTGGATTTTCTATTCATTGGACCTAGTGATTCCAGGATGGAATGCATAGTAAAAGTTGGAGAGTATTTCTCGGTGTAGGGCCTAGTTATCCTTGCATTAGACTGTAAATACATGGTAAAGCCTGAGAGACTAGGAGGCACTCAAATTCATGAAGGTGTAGGCGGAGAAATAAGGTGGAATCCACATTGATTTGCGTTTTTGATGTGTTCTATGAGTCCCACATTCATGCTTTGAATATGGAATGGGGGTGATTGGCTGAAGAGAGACTTGGCTCAGCCAATCTATGGTCGAGTGGAACATGGTAGTCCCATCTCCAGTCGATTCATTGCATTGATTAATGAGAAATTCATTCCATTTATTTTCACATGTAAATGTACTAGTGTATATATAGATTTTGATGGCGGATATGTTGATTTTACTTATGTTCCTATTATGTTGGTTACATGTTCAGTTTATGGCAACAACTATGTTTGGCTCTCAACATGTTTTTACTTGTATTTGAATGGATATTTTATCTATGAACTAATAATTGATAAGGAAACAAATGACATGAGGAAATAATGGTTCATGGTGATTCTCAGGTAAGTAAGAGTCTTCTACACTTAACTCTGTTATTAACGCCTGCAGGTTTTATGTTGATGATATGTTTAATGAAATTCTTGTCATAGCTAGTAGGGTTCTAGTTAAGGCCTTGATAAACTATTTACTTTTGTATCATTGTTTCCCTATACTTTACTTAATTATGAGCTTTCATTCCATTCTGGATAGTGGCCTGGGCTCTGGGCCTGAAAAAGTGGCTCAAATCCCAGAGTCACTGACACAGAACTGGTAGGAAGGCCTATGACAACGACTTCAAGTCTCTGGTCACTCCCTTTCCCATAGGATGAGAGTGACTGAGCCTTAAATTATCCATAACATCAGTGGGACCTGGGGACAGGTTGTCTGAGAGGCTGACTTGTCTCCCATGTGTTCTGTTGTTGGTGTTGGATGGTTGTATGTGATGTTCCATCAATTCCACTTCCTTAAGGTCCCCTAGGAGGTTGAATCTGATCATAGTAGCCTCTCATCTCATCTTTAACCTAGTTGGCATGGTAACTTGGGTGGATGTGGGAGGAGGGTGTTACACAAAATTAGCTTTGCATGCTTGCTTGAAAGAACACAAAGGTGCCCCAAGTAGCATAACAATGCATCCTAGAGGTGGAAGTTTGGTTCTTGCTTTCCATCCATCAACATCTGGTATATGGTGGAAAATTCTAGATCGTTTCTGTACAGTTGCGGCCATCCAAAAGTCTCATGCCCACAAGAGTTGAGAACAATTTTCAATGCCATAATCGAGGGTCGATTAAGGCAATCTAAATTATTATTGGTGTTCCCCTTCTTGTATTTAATGTTTAAATGGAATTGTTGCATATATGTGGACCACATCTTATGGTGATTGTTATGCAACTTCCCTTGGGTATGTATAAATTGAAGAGGTCAGTGATCTATTTGGATGATCGTCTCCTTCCCTATAATGTAATGTTTCCACTGCCAGCAAGCCTGCATAATAGAGTACATATCCTTATAATAGGTCGGGTATTTCTGAATAATATCATAGAGTTTGTCACTATGATAGGACACTGGATCCCCTTGTTGGGTGAGAGCTACACCAATAGCATAATCAGAGGAATTTGTCTCAATTTCAAATGTTTGTTGTATGTCTGGAGATGTGAGTATTGGCGCAGAGGAAAAGCAATGTTTGAGCTCAACAAATTCCTTCTGTTGTGCCTCATATAAAAACACTTTTCTTTTTCCCTACCCTTGGTAATTGGAATCAAAGGCCAAGTGATATGAGATATTCCCAACATGAACCTTCGATAGAAATTGGTAAGGCCCAAAAATTTGTGAAGCTCTGTGAGAGTTGTCGAGGTAGGCCAATTGTGAATGACTTGGATCTTAGCTAGATCCACATCCACACCTTTCTTATTAATTATGTATCCTAAATATTAGACCTAGTTCATGCCAAAGGAGTACTTCTCCAAGTTGGAACATAGTGTGTGCTACTGTAGGGTTTGAAGGACCTGTCAAATATGTTGCAAGTGCTATACCTAACTCTTTTTGAAGATGAGGATGTCATTCAAATATACAACCACAAATGAGTTGGTAAAGGATCCACGATGTCATCATCACCCACATAAAAGTTGCGGGGGAATTTTTCAACCTGAAGTGCATGAGTCCACTTAAATCGGCCCTCCTTGAATTAGAAGGTGGTCTTCCATACATCTATGGTTCTATTAAAACTTGATGAAAGCTAGACTTCAAATCAATCTTACTGAAGTACTTGGGCCCCTTGAGCTAGTATAAAAGGTCATCAATCTGTGGGATCATGTATCTATTCTAGATAGTGATCTTATTAAGTCCCTGATAGTCAATGCATAGTTTTTAGGTCCCATCCTTCTTTTGTACGAGTACAATTGGGCTCCCACAAGGTGAGGAACTTGGTCAGATGCAAGGAACCTAGATTTTCCACTTGATTCCCTCGTTTTTCAGAACAGAGCAGTAACATAAAGTCCCATTGGTATAGGTGCTCCAAGAGTCAGATCGATCGAATTATTGACCTAACAATGAAAGGGTACCCCTATGGGTGAGGAGAAGATGTCACTGTACTCCTCCACAACCTTATCAACTTGCTTTTTCTCCGTAGAGGAACCATTTTTGGGGGCCATGGATGTTGCCACGATATTCCCCTTACTTTGAGAGTGAATAAAAATGAAAACAAATTTCCTAGTATGGGAGATGATCTTACTGCATTACTTAGCAGAGATCAAAGAAATGGTGGTAGGAAGGGCTACCTCTGGTATCCTGTACATCTTTCTGCCCAAAGTAATAATAATAGTGAAAGGCCTAGATTGATACTCAACATGATGCTTCCACAAGTATGGTTGGTCTAATAAAACATCATAGAATTCAAGAGGAGAAAAATCACACAAAAACTCATCTGTAAAGGGCTTGATGCTATAGAGAAGGTGGCACTACTTACTGACATATAGATCTCATCCTTTGTGGAGCCACTCGATGCTGTATGGCTACAGGTGTAGTGTGGTCTATAGGCCAAACCACTTAAGAACCTCTGCTAAGATGACGTTATTTTGGCTCCCAATATTGAAATGAACTGTAGTGGAGAACCCTTCACCCACATCTATGAGTGGAAGAGATGCTCCCCCTCCTCTGGATCTTCGAGCTCAATATTTTGAACCTTACTGGTGGAAATGGTGACACTGGGTTCTGCATAAACGATCTACTCCCCCTTTTTGTTCTGCTTGTTAGGTTATGGCTGATGTTCGGTCTAGAAAAATGTATGTTTTCTACTTGGTAATAGCTTTATTTAGCACTCATCCTCACATGATTATCTCTGTTTATGAATAAAAGTAGAGGAAATAATAGCTAAAATTGAGTAAAAGTAATCAGAAGAAAATTAGATGAATCTAAGCAGGAAAAATTGATTTTTACTGTATTTAGGTGTAGAAGAAGCGAATTGATCAATAGATGCTCAATCAACAGAACGACAACATCTCATAAGGGAAAGAGGCAGTGTCAAAGGCAAGGCAGGACAGCGGAGGACCGGGAAAACCAATAACTATTTTATGACAGAATCAGATCAAGTATAGAGAAATCCTCAGGATCCCCTAATCCAGAGGATTCACTTTTATCTATTTACCTTCTAAATGTAATATATAAGGCTGAAAGGAAAAATTGCACGGATTTCAGAATTTCATAGTTTGTAATTATTCTCTTGGACATATAGTATTGATATCTTGGATGTTCTAACTTGGTTACTTATTTTAATGAAGAAAGACTGCGTTTAACTCATACTTATATTCTGAGTATCTCTTAGCGGAGACTTCTGGTGACTCTAGGCCCAGTCAAGAGAAGATCTATTGCTTCACTTGTGTCATAATCTTTATTTTATTCTTTATTACTTGTTAATGTTAAGTTAATATTACTTTTGATTATCGTAAGGAGTGTCGATTCAATTTGCTTTTGCTGTTCATTCAAGATTCATATTGATCCATGTGTTATATATGAGTAATTCTTTTGATTGAATTGGTTATGTTAGTTCCAACTCAGATCTTTGTTCATTTCAAGTAATGTTATCATATATTTCAGAGATAGAATTGATCGCTTTATGATTATACAATCATTTTCCATTCAGATACCGTTTGTTATTCTAGTATCGTTTACTATTCAATTCATATTTGCTATTCAATTAGGATTTGTTGTTCAATTATTATTGCTATCAATTGTTATAGTTCTCTTTCATGAGTGAGCGAGTTAGCTTCAATTCTATTTAAGACTTCCAAGCGTGATTCTTTATAAGTTGTATTCAGGTCCACTTTATTTCATGATAGGTTAAGTAGAATTGCAAAGTGTGTTATGAATTTCTTTCAGAGTTGTTTGGATTGAGTTTGAAGAAGATAGTCATTAGCAATTGCAATGATTTGTTATTAGTTAACCTCTGAATTCACTGCATATATAGTGATGACACTCTTGAAATAAAAATACTTGCCTAGGTTTACAATTAATGTAGGAATTAAGATTTCCTGTAAAAATACATCTTAGTGCACCAACATTTTGGCGTCGTTGCAGAGGAGAGTGTTTCAAAGTGATTTCCTTTTTATCTTGCTACAAAATAATTAGGTTTTAAAAACGAGAGGTAAGAACCCGCGTACCTAGCAATTAAAGTGCTTGCTTACCAACCTACTTTTCAGAAAAGCTTAGAGGTTAAATAGGAATTGGTTTTTATGAATGACTAGGAATAGAAAGATAGAAAAGGAACAGAACCCCCCTCCAAAATCCACAAAACCCAAGGGATCAGTGAACCTTGGGAGAACGATCTTTATAGATGAAATTGTAAGAAAAGAAGAGTCTTAAGAATCAGTAGGATTCCAGGCCGTTTCTAGAAAAATTCCTATTGTAATTCCTCAAGCAGCAGGCTCACCATCTGCAGCTCACGTTGAGATTCAAAGCCAAATTGGAGGATCTGAACAGAGTCTTCAAGTTACAATAAGTTTACATTCTGATCCTCTACAAGAGGGAAAATCATGTAACGTAAGAGAAGGAGAAGGAGAAACCAGTGGAACTACTAAGGCAGGACCTCAACTGTCTGAAGAAGGCTCTCCTGTTGTTATAGACATTTTTGTGCCTTACAACTCCAAGCATGAAATTTCCATAAACCAAGGGCTCCTAAGTCCCTAAAAGTGTTGTTCTAACCCCTAAAGGAACAAGGTCAACAGATTACAGCTTCTCCCAGAAGTTCTCTACCTGAAACTGCTCAGAATAAGTCAAAACAGGATCATTTTAGCTGCTCCACTGGCTAGGTGCGTTGCATTGCACCTAAATACACTGGCTAGGTGCGTTGCAATGCACCTAAATACACTGTGAGGGTGCGTTGGGCGAGAAATGACAAATGGCAGTGTCATTCCGCGAGGTGGAAAGACAATGGAAGCTTCCAAAATCTTCTCCTATGACACTTGCCTCACTGAATTCGACCAAGGATGAGTAAGAGGCCTTCAGTCTCCAAGTGGAAGCAAGAACTGAGAGAGAGAAGACACTAATCAAATCACAAGCTGACTCATCCTCCTTACACATATCTATATATGGATCCCTCATCCTAGAGATCCAGAGGCTGGAATTTTGCACATTGTAAGGAATTGTTGTTGGTTTTGAGACAAACATCAGAGTATTGGGTGATCTATGCTTTGTTGGAGGTGAAGAGGGGCTTCTTTGCTGGGAGGTTGATGCTGGGTCAGGAACCATCGGTTGTAACTCCTCCTGGATCTTTTCTTGTTTATCAATAAAAACTATTTGAGTTTTTCCTCCATGCTTTTGTATCATTGATGCTTGTTACATTTGTATGGTTAACTTAAATCTGATCCTAAGTTGTTTATGAATATAGATCCATGTCTTTGTATAGTGTTCCTCTTCTGTGATCTTACAGGTACTTGGTGAAGCTGGGCAAGTAAGGGAGCAGGTAGCTGGAGGCTGTCAAAGAAGAGAGGGATTGGATCAAAGGATTAGCGCAAGACACAGGTTGGTTCTTTCTATTCCTCTCTATCTATAGTTCATAAAGGAAATACAAAAGTAGTTTTTCTCTGTTTGTTTCTAAGGCAGCTGTCACACCTTAGTGGGATAGAGCAGTTCTAAATAGACACTTTTCCCAATAACAAAATGGCGACTCCGCTGGGGAGAAAGTCTAATTAGTTTGTTTGTGTATCATTCTTTGTTGTTTGTTTCATAAACTTATAAGTAGCATTCGAACTGCATTTGCCATAACAAATGAAAAGTAGACATCTACTGCTTCAATCCATTCACTGGATCTGTTTATGATTTGAACAGCTGATTCGCAAACCATCTGATTGCCCTTGTGATAGCTCTTAGACCCTCCTTAGATCTACCCCTGATTGTGCATTACTGATTGCTTTTACTCGGCCAAAAACCAAAGACTGAACTGCAAACTGTGACCCAGAACCTGGACAGATTCTCGTTTCTAGCCCAGCGCAGGTACTGTTAAGAGATCCTGAATTTCAGCGCACTTCCCGAAAGGGAAACCTGCGCTGCATTTCAGTTTCTCTGTGTTACATGTGCGCTGATCAGACTAGCCCTGTGCAGTTGTGGTTCTTGTGCTTCATTCTTTCCAGTTCTGTCTCTGAATTTTTCTGCCTGTGATCAGTATATGTCTGTTTAGGACCCCTTTTCCTTACTGTTATTCCACCTCCTTTGTACAAAAGAACTGTAGATGTTTTTTGTGTGTTTGTTGAGTCGTTTACAGTTTTCCATTGCAAAAGTAGAATAATCGTACTGTCGTCCTTTGATTTGGATCTGTCGCAAGTGTCAATTTCGATCATAGGAGAAAGTTTGATTGCTGTTGATGGTCGATTATACTGTTACTATTGCTTTGGTTTGAATTTGTGATTTTCTAGTGTCAAGAACAAGTGTTCATTTCAAAATCGCAAGGTGTCGTAATCATCTCTGTTTTTGATTTCGAAAAAGAGCTTGTTTATATTTGTCGCTTGAAAAAATTCAGATTTTTACATCAAATTTCTTTTTAGCATCAATACTAAGAAAGTCGAAAACAAATACATGCATGTGCATTTGCATATAGACAGTCTGTTTGGCTTGATTTAGGAAAGTGCATTTACAGTGTGCTCTTTGCTCTTTGTGAAAAGATTGTGTCTTTCTTTTCCTCTATGTTATAGACATTTTTGTGCCTTACAGCATTGAGCATGAAATGTCCATAATCTAAGGGATCCAAAGTCCCTAAACATGTTGTTCCTACCCCTAGAGGAACAAGGCTAACAAACCACAACAATTCACAGAAGTTCTCCACCTGAAACTGCTCAAAAACAAGTCAATTCAGGATCATTTCAGTGGCTACACTAGCTGTTTGCGCTGAATGTCAAAGCCAACACTGGCTACCTACATTGAATGTCAACTAGAACAAAGGCTACCTGCGCTGAACGAGAGTGGACAAGTGGCAGGCTCATTTCTCAAGGTGTCAAAACCCAGGAAGCTTCCAAAATGAAACTTGCCTCAGGGAATTCGACTGGTGATGGGTAAGAGGTTCCAAATCTCCAAGTGGAAGCAAGAACCTCCAAGTGGACTCAAGAACTGATAGAGGGAGAGGACACTAGTCAGATCTCAAGCTGACTCATCCTCTCTCCAAACATCTATATATGGATCTCTCCTCCATGAGATCTAGAGGCTGGAATTTTGTTATTGCAAAGAATTGCTGTTGGTTTGAGACTGGAATCATTGGGTGCTTAATGCTTTGAAGGGGCTGAAGATAGGAATTCCATTTGCTGGGAAGGAGATGCTGGATTGGAGCCCTCTGGGTTGTATCTCTTCCTGAACCTTGTTATTCATCAATAAAGCTATCTTGGTTTCTCCTATATGCTGATGTATTTTGATGTATAAATGTATTAGTGTATTTGGTTTATTTCTAATCCTAAACTAGTTATGAATGTGAACATCTGTCTTTGTGTAGTGTTCTTCGCTTGTCTCAAGTAGCTGTTCTCTTGTCGCAAGTAGCTGTTCTCTTGTGATCTTGCAGGAAGTTGTAGCTGGATAAGCAAGAAGGCAAGTAGCTGTGAACACCCAAAGAGAAGGGAGATTGGATCGAGGGACAAACGGAAGACACCGGTAAGTCTATTGATCTCTCTTCTTTCACATTTCATAAAGGAAGAAACCAGTATAGCTGTACTCGTTTGTTGCTAAGGCACTGTCACACCTTAGGTGGATAGGATCGTCCTGCATAGGCATTTTTCCCCACAACAAATTGGCGACTCCGTTGGGGAAATTTTTTTAGTCATTTTATTTGTGTTTCTATCATTTGTTTACTTCATAGACTTGACAGCAACAATCGAACTGCATCTTTCCCGGATGCAAAGTAGAAAGTCGCTGCTTTGATCCAATTGCTAGACTTGTCTGTGATCTAAATAATGGATTCACAAATGATTTGATAATCCTTGTGATAGATCTTAGTAACCCTTCAAAGTATCCCTTTGATTACACCTTGCTTGTTGCTTTTATTTGGCCTGAAACAGTTGATTAAGTAAGAAACTGTGACCCAGAACCTGAGGGAAACGAGAGTTTCTCCTTCAGCGCAGACCCAGTGAAGGGATTCTGCATTTCAACGCAGGTCCCGTGAAGGCTACTTGCGCTGAATGTCAAAACCCCTGTGTTGAGGTTGCGCTGAACCAGTTTGTCCTTGTTTAGCTGGGGTTCTCTGCTCTGTTTTGCCTTGTTTTGATCTCTGATTTTTGTGGCCTGTAACCAGCATAGGTACCAGTCTGAAAACTCCTTTTCTCTGCTTACATTCCGCCTCCTTTTGTACAAAAAGACTGTGAGTGTTTTTATGTGTTTGTGGCGTCATTTACAGTTTTCCTTTGCATGAGTGAAATAGTCATCCTGTAGCCCTTGATTCAGATCTGTTGGTTGTGATCTTAGAAGAGAGTTCATTGGCTGTTTGCAGATTGATTATACATTTGCTTTTGCTTATTGGTTTGAGTTTGTCTCTTTTAAGTGTTAAAACAAGTATTCATTTCGAAAATCGTTAAGTGTTGTAATCTCTTCTATCTTCTCTGATTTCGAAAAAGTAAACTTGTTTGTATTGATCATTTAAAAGCAAATTCAAAGTTGTACAAAAAGCTTTCTTTGTAGGCATCAATACTAAGAAAGCGGAAAACAAACACCTGCATTGTGCATTTGCATTTGATAGTTTGCATGTTGGATTTAGGAAAAGTGCATTAGAGTGTGCTGATTGCTCTTTGAGAAAAGATGGTGTCTTTCTTTTCCCTTAGTAGCTAGGATTTTCAAAGTTGAAAAGATATAAAGCTTGCTTATCATCTTTAGACTGCATTTAGGAATTTGTATCATACATCTCGTGGTGAACCTTGAAAGGCAAACTTTAAAAAGATCAACCTAAAATAAATTGAATGAACTTAACAACGCTTTGTAACATAATGCACAACATAGAGGTCTAGGCTAGAGACGTGTTCCGGCGTCGTTAAGCCTGGTGACTGTCGATCTCGTGGAAGGTGGGTGATTCCTCCTGAGGGACGATAGCGCCAGTACGGATTGTGCTCCCACGTACCGTCGCGTATATATTGGGAGACCCCTATAGGCATAAAACCTTTATCCTTAGGAAGCCGTGTCGGCCACCCTACTGATCGCAATGCACTGAACACAGCATTTAGGAAGATCGACCGCCCGTACCCTAAAAAGTATTCTGCGATTTTGCGAAAAGTTTGGCACATCCTCTACCTAGAACTCCAGAGCAGTTCCTTTTGGCCTTTTTCAGACTCTATAATGGAAAAAGTCCATCCGAGCATTTGTCACTTCGGGCTCGTTAAAACATCGAAGGAGACTAGAGTCATCTTTAGCTTTTTCTCGACTCTTTAAAACTGAAAAAGCAAGTTGTGTCTAAAGCGTCGTTAAAATTTATTTTAAACGGAACAATCACCCTTTATTCCTGCGTCGATCTTTAGGTTGAAAAATGGAGCACACCAACCAAGGAATTCCCCTTGGTGGAAATCCTAGTCCCTTCTCCTCTTGGGGAGATGTTGGTGCGCCCCACATGGCCACATTGTCGCTTCCAGGACTGACAATTGGCCTGCCAGTTTGGCTCTTTTCAACCAATGTCGTTCAGAACACCACCATTCTTGAACAGTCGAGTCAACAGTTAGACCAGACTAGAGTTGCCCACCAGCCTTCTACTTCATCTTCCTCTCCTCCTTCTTCCTCGCTTGACGGAACTGGTAAAACAAAAAACCAGGTTCTTAAGGAGAAGAAGGAAAAGAAGAAGGAAGAGAAGAAGAAGAAGGAGCCAAAGGCGACTGGGGGCAAACAAGAGTCGTCTGACAAAAATCCACACACAGCACTGACAAGGCCTAAATCGCCATGTGTCATATGCAAGGGAGACCACTTCCATAAAGATTGTCCCTGTATCCTTGGAATACTAAGGGACTGGTCTCCCCGTTTTCACAATTCGGTAGCATCAACCTCTGATAGCCATGTTGACTGCTCACCGTCAACTAGTGAAAGTGAAGTCACAGGACAGAGAGGGAAATCTAGATTTCCCTGCAAACTGTGTGAAGGCGATCACGCCATCCACCATTGTCCCTTCTTAGACGAGGCTAAAAGAGTTCTGGAAGATCGCCCGATTTTACGAGCGCAACTTCCTCCTGGATATCAAAAACTCCTGCCAAGTCCTTCACTAGTTGAGAACCCGGCTGACCCGCCCAGATGGTCAGCCGAAGCACCTATCATTGGAGATGGACCGTCTGGATCCATGCCTGATGAAAGTCAACAGGTTGATATGGCAGTTGACCCGGTTTTGCCTTCAGAGGCTCTATCTTCGAATGATACCATCACAGAGGAGAATAAAGACGACACCGTCCAAATTCTCTTCATCAACACTGACTCTGATGAACAAGGGGGCAATGCCCCCATTCCTTTATCGCAGGAAGGAAGTTCGTCAGAGCGATATCCGGCCGTTTATTCGGTCCCACCACCAAGCAACCTGGTTGTGTCCTTTGACTGGAACCAACTAGGCAGACCCCGGTTGCCAGCAAGCATACCATTCAGAATTATCGTTCAAATATACAGAATGGTAATGGCTGGAACTATCATTAATGAGGGGGCTTCTGTGAGTATCCTTTCCTCTATTGCTTGGAAAGCGCTTGGTTCGCCAGCGCTTTTACCTGAAATGAGAAATCTATCAGGTTTTGATAAAGGAACCAGTCGACCTTTAGGGATCCTCCCCAATGTGCCTATAACATTGAAAGGGAAGACCGTTCAAATGAACGTGATGGTCGTTCAAGGACCCTTGGATTATAACCTACTCCTTGGACGAGACTATATATATTGCATGGGAGCTATAGTCTCCTCACTCTTTAGAGTAATGTGTTTTCCGCATGAAGGAAGAGTGGTCAAGCTCGTGGACCAACTTTCATTTCCCGGATCACGCATCGCAAATAGTCATATACCATCCCAAAATGGTCTATTCATGCAAGAAGTGTCTCAACCCACGGTCCGTCCTCCTGATGAGCGCGAGTAATCCGGGAGGATATGACTGGAACCCAGGGGGCATGCGTCCTGGTCTGCTTCGGCAGGGAAACTTTGGGTATAGAGTAGGTTTCCGCGGGAGAATATGACTAGTCCGTACCCCGTCCGTGATTGGAAGAGGGGTTGTTCTAGAATAAGATTCTCTTGTCAAAGTTATGTGAGAGGGCGGGTCTCGTCACTCACCTTTGTTTATCTCGGTAGACATCGCCGAAGAAGTGTTTTGTTGAAAGAATAACAGAACAATCTTTGGGTAGCCTGAAAGAGGTAGGCCTCTCCCGGTAAAACAAATGTTTTATCTGCAAATTGAGGGGTAACCTTGAAATCATACTTTATACCTGGGGGCATGCAAACCTTTTGGAGTGCAGGCAGAGAGCGGTTATTTATCTGTTTTTTGGGTTAGCCGTTTCCTAACTTGCATAAAGCAAGGATACGGAGCAAAGCTTAGTGAGATGAAGCTCCATAAAAAATAGAATCTTGATGAGACACTCTTATCATATGACTGGGTAATCGAGCAGTTTTAGCATAAAGTTCATGCTCGTTAAAAAATAAATGCAAGATCCGAGCAGTTTTAGCGCATAGTTCATGCTCATTAAAAAATAAACATAAGATCGAGCAAGTGTTTCAATCCGTGTTTAAGCTCGTTAAAAAATGAACTATCCCGGTAAATAACCACTTTTAATGTAATATCATCAGCCGTTAAAGCCTTGGTCGTGTTTGCACCGTCACCTCCACTTTTCATTTGGCCGATCGTTCACCTCCATATGATTGTTTACCCATTTTGAGGAACAATTGCGAAGAGTGATTACACCTAGCCATCCTTGTGACACTGCCGTGATTGGAAAATTCCAATCTGTACCTGGAATCAACTGCTATCCCTGTTTATCACTCGTTCCTCAAAAGACGAGTCTTCTTTAAGCTCTTTTCAACTGACTCGAAAATATGAAAAGATTGCCGAGTTTTGGCCTTCCAGCTCGTTAAAGCGACCGGAAGAGCTATCCCTCCTCTAGATTTTAATCTTTTTGGACCTGAGGGATTATTGCACAAAAAGATCGAGCGCTTGTTTTGTTCGGCTCGTTAAAACTATCGAAAACTCATCCCTTCTGTATTGTTTTATACTTTTTCGGACTTAAGGGATTAGATGACGAAAAAGGACTTTTGGAGTTAACTTTATGTACCTTTTCAGACTCTCTAAAAATGAAAAGGACCGAGTTATCCTTGTCGTTAGACTCGTTAAAATCATTAAATAGCGACAAACTTGTCTTTAGACGAGAACGAGTTTCACTATCGCTAGGCTCGTTAAAACATAGCGATGGGCTTGCCCGAAGGGCAGGTTATAGAACAAGCATATGTTATCCTCCTCAAGCTTGACAAAAATAAAGAGGTACTGGTCAGCAATGACTGGGGAAAAATTCGGAGAAACTAAAGAAAACTTTGATGGTAGCAAGTCGCTCTTGAACATGACACTTTTCCTCCGTACCACAATTGGGTTGGGTTGTTTCATTCACCGGTCACATCCATGGTCTCTCCATACCATCCATATTTGGGGTAATGCTACCGATCCATCGTATCAGTGTCGCCATATGTTCAAGAGAAGTCGTTCAGAAAGAGTCAACCGTGTCCCATCCACTGCCATACATTATCCTTCATCCTTTCATGACCGCCACCCTGAATCATATGTCACAGATCGTTTTCACCTCCATTAAAATCATTAGCTCCGTTCCATGTCATTGATGTGGGATTCATTAAGGCCCTCCTTTGACGGATCGCTTCTTGTCGACATCAGCTCATTATCCAAGAAGTTGATCTAGGAACAACCCCTTCAGTACTTTGAAACTTGCATGCCACAATGGCAAGTTTCTCACTTCCGGCGACAGGTATACATCAATGACCTTCGACCGAAAGATTTTGCGTGCTGTTCGACGCCAAGTACTTTATTCACACCACGTGAATTGTACTACAGTACCTTGAGGGTCATTATCATTATCGGTGATTCCTCTCGCGCTTGTTAACGGTTTACATCATTGACCGGTAATCAAGCAATGTCTTTCCATGTTCGACTTCAGAACAATTCTCACATGGATCGACTTGCACTTAGAGTGAAGATCGAACGAGTTTGAAGACCCCGGATCTAGTTTCATCCATCTGGGCTGCGATATATATTTAGGAAAGATAAAGACATTGACATGTACATCATTGCAGCAGATAATCATCCTACTCAAAGGATGATAATTTCATCAAAATTATCAGTCTACCATCAGACGATTGTCTGTTCTATGTACAGAAAAATGAATTTATAAAGCTGAGCATGGGAATGCCCGCCTCAGCTAGATCACGAAAGCAGTATGAAAAATAATGTATTGTATTGTATTGTATTACAGGTCTCCTCCCAGCATTGGATGAACTTCGGATTCCCCTGATAAAGCATTTCGCCCGATAAACAGCCTCATACTTTAGGGGGCAACTGTTATAGACATTTTTGTGCCTTACAGCACTGAGCCTGAAATGTCCATAATCTAAGGGATCCAAAGTCCCTAAACATGTTGTTCCTACCCCTAGAGGAACAAGGCTAACAAACCACAGCAATTCACAGAAGTTCTCCACCTGAAACTGCTCAAAAACAAGTCAATTCAGGATCATTTCAGTGGCTACACTAGCTGTTTGCGCTGAATGTCAAAGCCAACACTGGCTACCTGCATTGAATGTCAACTAGAACAAAGGCTACCTGTGCTGAACGAGAGTGGAAAAGTGGCAGGCTCATTTCTCAAGGTGTCAAAACCGAGGAAGCTTCCAAAATGAAACTTGCCTCAGGGAATTCGATTGGTGATGAGTAAGAGGTTCCAAATCTCCAAGTGGAAGCAAGAACCTCCAAGTGGACTCAAGAACTGATAGAGGGAGAGGACACTAGTCAGATCTCAAGCTGACTCATCCTCTCTCCAAACATCTATATATGGATCTCTCCTCCATGAGATCTAGAGGCTGGAATTTTGTTATTGCAAAGAATTGCTGTTGGTTTGAGACTGGAATCATTGGGTGCTTAATGCTTTGAAGGGGCTGAAGATAGGAATTCCATTTGCTGGGAAGGAGATGCTGGATTGGAGCCCTCTGGGTTGTATCTCTTCCTGAACCTTGTTATTCATCAATAAAGCTATATTGGTTTCTCTTATATGCTGATGTATTTTGATGTATAAATGTATTAGTGTATTTGGTTTATTTCTAATCCTAAACTAGTTATGAATGTGAACATCTGTCTTTGTGTAGTGTTCTTCGCTTGTCTCAAGTAGCTGTTCTCTTGTCGCAAGTAGCTGTTCTCTTGTGATCTTGCAGGAAGTTGTAGCTGGATAAGCAAGAAGGCAAGTAGCTGTGAAAACCCAAAGAGAAGGGAGATTGGATCGAGGGACAAACGGAAGACACTAGTAAGTCTATTGATCTCTCTTCTTTCACATTTCATAAAGGAAGAAACCAGTATAGCTGTACTCGTTTGTTGCTAAGGCACTGTCACACCTTAGGTGGATAGGATCGTCCTGCATAGGCATTTTTCCCCACAGCACTCTAGTAGCTAGGATTTTCATTGCACAAAAGAGATAAAAGTTTATTTATCATCTTTAGATTGCATTTTAGGAATTACATCTACATCTCGTGGTGAACCCAAAAGGAAAACTTCATAAGAAAGATCAACTTAAAATAAATTCAATGAATCTAACAACGCTTTGGAACTTAATGCACAACATTTAGAGGTCTAGGCTAGAGACGTATTCCGACGTCGTAAAGCCTGGTAATTGTTGTCCTCATTGATGGTTGGGTGATTCCTCCACTTTGAGATGATAAGTGCCAGTACGGACTTGTGCTCCCACGTACCGTCGAGTATATTTTGGGAGACCCCTATAGGCTTAAATCCTTTATCCATAGGAAGCCGTGTCTGCCGCCCTATCGATCGCAATGCACTGAACACAGCATTCGAGAAGATTGACTGTCATACCATAAAAAGTATTCTGCAGTTTTGCGATTGGTTTGGTACTCCCTCTACCTAGATCTCCAGAGCAGTCCCTTTCGTTCCTTTTCAGACTCCTTAACGGAAAAGGTCCATCTGAGAACTTGTCACTTCAGGCTCATTAAAAATCGAAGGAGACTAGAGTCATCTTTTGTTTTTTCTCGACTCTTAAAAACTGAAAAAACAAGTTGTGTCAAAGCGTATACAAATTTATTTTAAACGGAATATTCATTACCCTTTCCTACGTTGATCTTAGGTTGAGAAAATGGAGTCTACCAACCAAGGAATCCCCCTTGGAGGAAATCCTAGTCCCTTCTCCTCTTGGGGAGATGTTGGTGCGCCCCATATGGCCACATTGTCGCTTCTAGGGCTGAAAATTGGTTTGCCTGTATGGCTCTTCTCAACCTCTGTCGTTCAGAACACCACTATTCCTGAACAATCGAATCAGCAATTAGACGAGTCCAGAGTTGCCCACTAGCCTTCTACTTCCTCTAATTCTTCCTCTCCTCCTTCCTCTTCGCTTGATGGGGCTAGTAAAGCCGAAAGTCAAGTTCCTAAGGAAAAGAAGGAAAAGAAGAAGAAAGAGAAGAAGAAGAAGGAGCCAAAGGCGAATGGGGGAAAACGAGTGTCGTCTAACGAAAATCCACACACTGCACCGACCAGGCCTAAATCACCATGTGTCATTTGCAAAGGAGACCACTTTCACAGAGATTGTCCTTGCATCCCTTGGATATTAAGGGACTGGTCTCCTCGTTTGCACAACCCGGTGTCGTCAACCTCTGATGATCATGTTGAAAGCACACCATCAACTAGTGAAAGTGAAGCCCCAGGACAAAAAGGGAAATGTAGATTTCCTTGTAAACTATGCGAAGGCGATCATGCCGTCCACCGTTGTCCCTTCTTAGACGAAGCTAAAAGAGTTTTGGATGATCGTCCGGTTTCACCGTTACGACTTCCTCCTGGATATAAAAAACTCTTGCCAAGTCCGTCACTAGTTGAAAATCTAGCTGGCCCGCTCAGGTGGTCGGCTGAAGCACCTATCATTGAAGATAAACCATCTGGATCCATACCAGACGAAAGTCAAAAGGTCGAGGTGGCAGTTGACTCAGTCTTGCCTTCAGAGGTTTCATCTTCAGATGATACAGTCACTGAAAAGAACAAGGATGACACCGTCCAAATTCTCTTCATAAACACAGACTCCGACGAACAAGGGGGAAATTTACCCGTTCCTTTATGACAGGAAGGAAGTTCGTCAGAGCCGTACCCGGCCTTCTATTCGGTCCCACCTCCAAGCAACCTAGTTGTCTCCTTCGACTGGAATCAACTAGGCAGACCCCGTTTACCAGCAAGTGTACCATTCCGAATTATCGTTCAAATATATAGAATGGTTATGGCTGGTACCATCATAGATGAGGGGGCTTCTGTGAGTATCCTTTCCTCAACTGCTTGGAAAGCGCTTGGTTCACCATCGCTTTTGCCTGAGATGAGAAATCTGACAGGCTTTGATAAAGGAACCAGTCGACTGTTAGGGATCCTTCCCGATGTGCCCATAACATTGAGAAGGAAAACAATTCACATGAACGTAATGGTAGTTCAAGGACCCCTGGATTACAATCTACTCCTTGGACGAGACTATATTTATTGCATGGGAGCAATTGTCTCCTCACTCTTTAGAGTAATGTGTTTTCCGCACAAAGGAATAGTGGTCAAGCTCATAGACCAACTTTCATTTCCCGGATCACGCATAGAAAATAGTCATATACCATCCCTGAATGGTCTTTTCACGCAAGAAATGTCTCAATCTCCAGTCCGTCCTCCCGATGAGCGCGAGTAATTCGGAGGGATATGACTGAAACCCAGGGGGCATGCATCCTGGTCTGCTTCGGCAGGAAAACTTCGGGTATAAGGTAGGTTTCCGCGAGAGAATATGACCTCCGTACTCCCGTCCGTGATTGGAAGAGGGAGTTGGACTGGAACAAGATCCTCTTGTCAAAGTTATGTCAGGGATGGTCACACTATACCATCCGTTCACCTTTGTTTATTTCGCTAGACATTGCCAAAGAAGTGTTTTGTTTGTGCTGTGAATAGAACAATCTTTGGGTAACCTGTAAGAGGTAGGCCTCTCTCGGTAAAACAAATGTTTTGGCGAAGAGAAGTAGAGGTAACCATGAAACTCTGTTTTATACCTAGGGGCATAAAGAAAGGATGTGGGGCAAAACTCTAAAAATTGTCGTTTTATATGAGACATTCTTATCATATGACTGGATTAATCGAGCAGTGTTACCGCAAGGTTCAAGCTCGTTAAAAAATAAACCCGCACCGAGCAAATGTTTCCACCCGCATTTAAGCTCGTTAAAAAATGAACTATTCCCCGGTAAATAACCACCGTGAATGTAGTACTTCAGCCATTAAAGCCTTGGTCATGTTTGCACCGTCACCTCCAATTTTTCATTGGCCGATCATTCACCTCCACTTGATTGTTTACCCATTTTGAGGAACAGCTGCGAAGAGTGATTTCACTAGCCATCCTTGTGACATTGCCGTGATTGGAAAATTCCAAACCTTACCTGGAATCAGCTGCTACCCGTTTTATCACTCGTTCCTCAAAAGACGAGTCTTCTTTAAGCTCTTTTCAACTGACTCGTAAAATATGAAAAGATTGCTGAGTCCTTGGCCTTCCAGCTCGTTAAAGGGACAGGAAGTGTTATCCATCATCTAGATTTTAATCTTTTTGGACCTGAGGGATTATTGCACAAAAAGATCGAGCGCTTGTTTTTCTCGGCTCGTTAAAACTATCGAAAATTCATCCCTTCTGTATTGTTTTATACTTTTTCGTTCTTAAGGGATTAGATGACGAAAAAGGAATTTTGGAGTTACCTTTACGTACCTTTTCAGACTCTCTAAAATTGAAAAGGACCGAGTTATCATTGTCGTTAAACTCGTTAAAAATATTAATAGCGACAAACTTGTCTTTAGACGAGAATGAGTTTCACTATCGCTAGGCTCGTTAAAACATAGCGATGGGTTTGCCCGAAGGGAAAATTATAGAACAAGCATATGTTATCCTCCTCAAGCTTGACAAAAATAAAGAGGTACTGGTCAGCAATGACTGGGGAAAAATTGGGAAGAAAACTCAAAGAATCTTTATTGGTAGCAAGTCGCTCTTGAACATGACACTTCCACTACGTGTCCGAGTCGGGTTGGGTTGTTTCATTCACCGGTCACATCGCCATGGTCACACCATACCATCCACATTTGGGGTTAATGCTACCGATCCATCACATCAGTGTCGCCGACATGTTCAAGAGAAGTCATCCAGAGAAGCCACCTGTGTCCCACCCACTACCATACATTATACTCCATTTTTTCATGACCGCCACCCTGAACCGTATATCATCAGATCGCTTTCACCTCCATCAAAATCATTTGCTCCGTTCCGTGTCATTGATGTGGGATTCATTAAGGCCCTCCTGTGACGGATCACTTCTTGTTGACATCAGCTCATTATCCAAGAAGTTGGTCTAGGAACACCCCATCCAGTACTTTGAAGCTTGCATGCCTCAATGGCAAGTTTCTCACTTCCGGCGACAGGTTTACATCAATGACCTTCGACCGAAAGATTTTGCGTGGTGTTCGACGCCAAGTCCTTTATTCACACCACGTGAATTGTACTGTAGTACCTTCAGGATCATTATCATTATCGGTGATTCCTCTTGCGCTTGTTAACAGTTTACATCATTGACTGGTAATCAAGCGATGTCTTTCCATGTTCGACTTCAGAACATTTCTCACATGGATCGACTTGTACTTCGAGTGAAGATCGGACGAGATTGAAGACCTCGGATTTAGTTTCATCCATCCGGGCTGCGATATATATTCAGGGAAATAAAGACATTAAATGTACAGCATTGCAGCACAGATAATCATCCTACCAAAAGGATGATGGCTCTATCAGAATCATCAGTCTACACTCAGACGATTGTCTGTCCTATGTACATAAAAATGAATTTATAAAGCTGAGCATGGGAATGCCCGCCTCAGCTAGATCATGAAAACAGTATGAAGATAATGTATTGTATTGTATCTTATTACAGGTCTCCTCCCAGCATTGAAAGAACTTCGGATCCTTATAATAAAGCATTTCACCCGACACCAAAAGGTTAACGGCCTCATACTTTAGGGGGCAACTGTTATAGACATTTTTTTGCCTTACAACTCCAAGCATGAAATGTCCATAAACCAAGGGCTCCTAAGTCCCTAAAAGTGTTGCTCTAACCCCTAAAGGAACAAGGTCAACAGATTACAGCTTCTCCCAGAAGTTCTCTACCTGAAACTGCTCAGAATAAGTCAAAACAGGATCATTTCAGCTGCTCCACTGGCTAGGTGCGTTGCATTGCACCTAAATACACTGGCTAGGTGTGTTGCAATGCACCTAAATACATTGTCAGGGTGCGTTGGGCGAGAAATGACAAATGGCAGTGTCATTTCGTGAGGTGGAAAGACAATGGAAGCTTCCAGAATCTTCTCTTATGACACTTGCCTCACTGAATTCGACCAAGGATGAGTAAGAGGCCTTCAGTCTCCAAGTGGAAGCAAGAACTGACAGAGAGAATACACTAATCAAATCACAAGCTGACTCATCCTTCTTACACATATCTATATATGGATCCCTCATCCCAGAGATCCAGAGGCTGGAATTTTGCACATTGTAAGGAATTGCTGTTTGTTTTGAGACAAACATCAGAGTATTGGGTGATCTATGCTTTGTTGGAGGTGAAGAGGGGCTTCTTTGCTGGGAGGTTGATGCTGGGTCAGGAACCATCGGTTGTAACTCCTCCTGGATCTTTTCTTGTTTATCAATAAAAGCTATTTGAGTTTTTCCTCCATGCTTTTTGTATCATTGATGCTTGTTACATTTGTATGGTTAACTTAAATCTGATCCTAAGTTGTTTATGAATATAGATCCATGTCTTTGTATAGTGTTCCTCTTCTGTGATCTTACAGGTACTTGGTGAAGCTGGGCAAGTAAGGGAGCAGGTAGCTGGAGGCTGTCAAAGAAGAGAGGGATTGGATCAAAGGATTAGCGCAAGACACAGGTTGGTTCTTTCTATTCCTCTCTATCTATAGTTCATAAAGGAAATACAAAAGTAGTTTTTCTCTGTTTGTTTCTAAGGCAGCCGTCACACCTTAGTGGGATAGAGCAGTTCTAAATAGACACTTTTCCCGGTAACACCTGTGATCCTAGATCTAGGCAATGCTGCAAAAGCATCTCGGGTTGCTAATCCTCCACTTACTCGAAAAGCACCCCCTAAAATCCATGAAGGGTATTGGCACATCTTTGACCAAATGGAAAATCAACCAACTCAAGGTCAAACCTCAACATTGCAATACTCCATAGTCGACCAAGTGGCCAATGCCCCCATGAAGGCTATTCCTCTGCAAAGCATCCCAACTTCTCATGGGATGATCACAGAGGATCCTGATGCCTTCCTGTTCGAATTTTATGTCCTCTGCAAAGGGTATGACTACACCACTGACCCCAAAAAGCTAAAACTATCCCATTCTACTTTGAAAGGAGCAACTTTAAGATGGTTCATGGGTCTGGGTGGACATACTATTAATTCTTGGGACAATATGAAAACCTCCTTCCTCACAAGATACCAGGACTTTTGCAAGACTAGGGAGCTAAAAGATGAAATCTTTAAGATGGTTGCAAAGGATAATGAAACTCTATAAGAATATGTCAAACGGTTTCATTATAACTTGCAATGATCTCCACACACCACCCTACCAAAACAAGTCCTAAGAGCTATCTTAATTAAAGGTTTGAAAGAGGAGTGGTTAGAAACTCTAAATTTAATGGGGAAAGGAGATATTTCTTACTAAGATTATGATGAAATCATTCACTTGTGTATTAGGTATTCATGAGGAAGCACACACAGAGGAGCTAAACGCCGAGATCCCATGAGCATGGGAAGAAAACTACTGAGTGGAGGCGTAACATGAATGGAAATCGTTAACCTCCTGGAAGATTTCAAAACGGACATCCTAGCCACCCTCATAACGCAGCTGAACGTCCTACAGGCTAAAAAAAACAAGCTTTAGTAGAACAAAACTTGGTCGTTTTATGCCCATGCTGTCGAAAGAAGCACAACCAACAGGAGTGTCCATTAGACATGGTTCAGACATGCGCTATCTGTACCAAGGATAATGAAACTAAACAATGTCCATCACTCTTGGGGTTAAAAGCAGTGTTCAAGGAAGAAGAAGAAGAGACAGAGCTAGTATATCTAATGAACCAGCGTTGATAGTGGTAGGCCAAACCTACAGGTATGTCACAAGATGCATCTGAGTTCTTTCCTTCTTTACAGTTTAATCAGCAACAGAACCCTAGGGCATCAAGGCAAGGCCAATCACACTACTTGAATTGGAAGTCTCATCCATTCCCTATATAACCATGGTCAACTCAATCCTTTCCAGTTAATGGCTGGCCAAATTATCCTTTTACTCTGATTTGGCAAGGCAATCCATATCAATCCCAGTGGCCTCCCTCCACTTCTCAAAATCCAAATTGGTCTACAAATTGGTAGTGACCTTTGGGAATATCCAACACTCCTATGGGGACAGGTAGTCAACCTCAACCTACATTATTAGCTCCTTATCCATTAGAACAAAATCCTTAGCCTCTTCTACACCCTCAACTACTATCCCAACTGAATCTGAATCCGAATAACAGGCTGGTCCAGTTGGTACAAATTGTAGAAAGCTCAGACTATGAGATTGAGAAAAAATAATGTAATGAACTTAGATTTAGGTCAGGACGTATCATCACCCCTAAGAAAAATGGGGATCAACCATCAATTGAGATCAAAACACCACCTCTACATATACCACCACCTGCAATTGATACTGAAATGAAATGAGGAGAAGAGACAAATCAGTAGAAATATCCAGAGGAGCTCATAGTCACTTCTCCCCCGTTCCCCAAAAGGTTAACGATACCTAAGATGACTTTTTACCCAGATTTTGATCTTGTAGGGGAACTAAAAAATCTTTTTATAAAGATTCCGCTCCTCGAGGCCATCTAGGACATTCCCATCCATGCTAAAACAATTAAAGAGCTATGTGTAAAGAATCCAGCAAAAAATTCACCCACCATTCGTGTTGTAGGAACCTTATTTGATTTACTCTTGGGAGGGGAAACTCTGGTAAAGTATGAAGATCCTAGGAACCACATAATGACAGTTTAGATATATGGCCACTCTTTTCCCAATACGCTAGTTGATCTGGGTGCAGCCATTAACATTTTAACAGTAGAAACCTGTCAAGCACTTGGTATTATAGCCTTGGAACCAACCACCACCTTACTAGAACTCGTTGATCGTTCTGTGGTAAGGCCAAAAGGAAATCTATAAGATATTATAGTTTATGTGGATTCATGGGGATATCCAGTAGATTTTCTTGTTATAAACCCAAAGAGTCGATCGGATGGGCATCCACTGATACTAGGCCGACCTTGGCTGGCAACATATGATGAATATATAGGCTGCTGGGAGGGCAGCATGACTACTGCATATTATTGCAAAGGGGGATGCTGTAAAAAATCTTGTTTTATATACCCCCTTCCAAACCAAGTCTGCCCATTGTAAAAATATGTAAATGAACACTACTATACCCAGAAGAAAGCATCCATTCACCACTCATAGTAGTAGAGGCACTGGAATTCAAAGATCAAACTGAAGATGGTGTTATCAACAATTTCATCAATCAGCCAGCTAATGTGAGAAATGTAAAGCGTCAAATGCTAAAAGCAATTCTTGATAATGAAGGCTTGGAAGATCCCTTGAAGGATACCAATGATCAGCACATCCAGACGATTGTTGTTCATAAAAGCAAGCTGGTGGAAATTGAACCAAGCAAAGTTTTAAACATTAATGATAGCTTGGACAATGATCAACAACAAAATCTCATTCAAGTCCTACAAAAATAAAGGGGATTTTGCCTGGGATTATCCTGATATGAAGGGTATAGATCCACAACTGTGTACACATCACATCTATATCGAAAAGGATGCTCGACCTATCCGGAAATCTCAGCGAAGATTGAATCCACACTTTAAGGACATTGTGAAAGAAGAAGTACAGAAGCTACTAGATGTGAATTTCATTTATCCTATTTCAGATAGAAAATAGGTTTCTCCATTGGTGGTTGTCCCCAAGAAAAATGGGAAGTGGCGTATCTATGTAGATTACCGATAATTGAACAAGGAAACACAGAAAGATCACTTCCCTCTCCCATTTATCGATCAAGTCATTGATACCTTGGTAGGGAATCAATTCTTTTCCTTCCTAGATGACTTCGGTGGCTACAATCATATTCATATCACCCTTGAAGACCAAGACAAAACAACCTTCACCTGTCCCTAGAGCACGTTCACTTATAGAGAATTACCGTTTGGCTTGTGCAATGCCCCAGCCACATTTCAAAGAGCTATACTCAGCGTTTTTTCCGACCTGATAAATGAAGGACTTGAGTTATATATGGATGAATTTACTTCATATGGGGATGACTTTGATCAAGCACTACAAACATTAAAAAAGGTTTTAGAATGATGCATTGCTACCAAGTTATGTTTAAGCAATGTCAAGTGTCACATGATGATGACCGAAGGTGTAATCTTGGGACATTATATTTTTGTAGCAGGGATACAGGCAGGTCCAACAAAAATACAGGTAATTCTTTTACTGCCTACCCCCTGTACTCAGACAGAGGTACACGTAGTTTCCTGGGATATTCAAGCTATTATTACAGGTTTATTAAAAAAATTTCATAAATTTTTGCACCCTTATATGATTTAACTGGAAATGTTGATTTCAATTGGTGTGACAAATGTGACAACTTTTATAGGTTTAAAGAAGCTAGTCTCGATGGCACCAGTATTACGTGGATCAAACTGGGAGCTGCCTTTTCACATATCCACAGACGCATCAGATGCAGCTATAGGTGTTTTCCTCAGCTAGGAAAAGGACAAGAAGCCTTATGTTATATATTACATTAGGAAAAATATTACTCCTACAGAACTTAATTATACAGTAAAAGAAAAATAATTATTAGTTGTTATTTATGCAATAAACAAATTTAGACATTACATAACTGGCTACCAAGTTTTTATGTCTACTAATCACTCTGCCATTCGGTATTTAGATAATAAACCTATCGCAAATGGTCGAGTGACTCGTTGGTTGTTTCTTTTGCAGGAATTTGACATTACTATCAAGGATTATCCAGGGAAGGAAAACCCAGTTGCTCATTTTTGTCTCGAAACCCAACGGTAAATGATCCACTGGTAGTAGACGACCAATTCCCATATGAAAATTTGTTTGTCTCGATAGTGAAGATGCCATGGTACGTAGATGTGGCAAATTATCTGGCAGTAGGGAAGCTACCCAGGCATTTGACAACAAGGGAGAGGAAACAGAGCGTTCAGTGCAACACCCAATTCTCTTGGATTGGTGGATATCTTTTTCACACAGGGTATGATATGTGTATACATAGATGCATTCACAAGGATGAGATTTATGACATCCTAAAAGCTTTCCATGACGAGCCCTGTGGAGGACACTTCGCAGTCTAAAGGACAGGGCATAAGGTACTACAGATGGGCTATTATTGGCCCACTATTTTTAAAGATGCTAAGAAATATGCCCAGGCTTGTGATAGCTGCCAAAGGATGGGCTGACCTGGCCAATCTGATGAAATGTCGCTGCAACCCCAACTAGTCATACAACCCTTCGAACGATGGGAATTAGACTTTGTTAGCCCATTCCATCTTCCATCGAATCAGAAAGCCTACATACTGGCTTCCACAGATTATGTGACGAAATGGGTGGAAACAGTAGATTTACAAAGAGCTACAGAGGAAGCTATGACTAACTTCCTCTTTGGGATATTTGTGCGGTATGGCTTACCGTGGGAAGTGATAACAGACGAGGGAGGGCAATTCGTAGGACACAAGATTACTGCCACTCTCAAAAACCATCACATTACACATAGGATCACTTCCCTGTATCACCCGCAGGCGAATGGGCAGGTCAAAAGAACCAATAAGGTCATTGAAGCGATTTTGACCAAAATAGTCTCAACACATCGACGAGACTGGGCTGCTAGACTGTCAGAGGCCTTGTGGGCCTATTGCACAACTTGGAGGAATACTACTAGATACTCTCCATACCAACTCGTGTTTGGAAAGGAACCTATTTTTCCAATCGAATTCGAAATAAAGACTCTAAGAATGACTCAGGAAGTGGGGTTGGATTTAACAGAAGACCAAACCAAGCGACTTCAACAAATCAATGAACTAGATGAAGCTTGACTGCTAGCTTTGCAACAAACTACACTTATTTAGCAGCAAAGGGCAAAGTGGAACAACATCCTTATAAAAAAGAAGACATTTCAAAAAGGGGATTGGGCACTCCTTTACGACTCCAGATTCCAGGATTTTCCGGGCAAGTTGCAAACATGATGGCTCAACCCTTATGAGATTCAAGAAGTACATAACAATGGCATTCTTACTTTGACTACCGTTGATGGGTCTGCCCATTCTTTTAAGGTGAATGGGCACCGGGTGTGTCTCAATCATTCAATCGTTCAATCGATTGAACAACACTTCTATGTTTTTTTGTTTGTTTATATTTGTTGTTCAAACGATTGAACAATTGTTGTTCAATTGATTGAACAACACTTTTGCACTTGTTATTTTTCAATTCTCGTTGTTCAAACGATTGAACGCTTGTTGTTCAATAGATTGAACAACACTTTTGCATTTTTTTTCAATTTTTGTTGTTCAAATGATTGAACGATTGTTGTTCAATCGATTGAATAGAACTTTTGAGTTTTTATTTTCAATTTTTGCTGTTCAAATGGTTGAACAATTGTTGTTCAATCGATTGAGCAACACTTTTAAGTTTTTATTTTCAATTTTCACTATTCATACGATTGAACAACAATTTTTCAGTTTTTTTCTTATTCATATTACTCATTCAAACGATTGAACGATTGTTGTTCAATCGATTGAACAACACGCTTGCGTGACTTCCTTTCAATTTTGTTGTTCAATCGATTGAACGATTTTTGTTCGAACAATTGAACAACAATTTTGTTTTCTTTTCGATTTCGCTGTTCAAATGATTGAACGATCATTGTTCAATCAATTGAACAACACTTTTGTGCTTATTATAGGACGAACTGTGATTTATTTTATTGATTCATTGTCGATCATTGTGCCATCTTTCTTTTTTCTTTTATGTTTTGAATAAATACCATCTGAGTGGATTTGTGCCTAACATAAATAAAAATAGTAATGTCAATAATATTATCATCTATGATGCCTCTTGATGGTTATCTTCATTCAAAAGCTAATATGGTGCATCTCTATAATGACTGGCTAAACATCTTTTCTTTGGACACATCATAAAATGATTCATTATTTTCAAATCATGCTAGCTTATTTACCACACTTTCAAATGGACAAATCCCTTTGATATGATGAGATGGGCGTAAAACCATATCTTTCCTTGACATCTTTTTACTTCTTACACCATCCCTGATCCTTAAGGAGAAAATGAGCCTCCCTCTTTTTATAAAAACATCAAAAGATAACAAGTGAAAATAAAGAAATATGAAAATGCAATGAACACTATCTTAAAGAGGAGAGGGGGCTTCATCATGAGCCAGCCTACCATGATCATAATATGTAACTGGTGACATTCCATTTTTGGCCACCAAACCAAGGTAATGACCTTCTTGATGATTAAAATTGTCAAAAGGATAGGGGGCCTCATTACGAGATAGCCTGATCACTTTTTTATATCTTGGTGAATGGAACTATGATCATCTGGTCACCATCCCGACATAGTGGTCTCTTTATGGCAAGAAAAGAAGAATCATCTACATACTAAAAGGAGGACTCTGGCTCATTTGTGGGGTTAAAAAGCAACCCTGTCGAGGCTATGAATGCTTGTTGGCAGCAGTGGCTCTGCTTGTGGTATTGGAGCATTATCTTACACTGTCAAATGCTCTCTATTCTATTACCACCTATGGATTCATTTCTAAGGATATTTCCCATTTGAACAACACCCTTACAAACCAACATGCATGGTAACTTATGTTATATATTCATTATACTATATTTTTCCAATTACTTTATGACAGTCATCACTTCTTACCGTCAATTATGTGTTTTACTAATACCACTTAAGGTGAAAATATTTTCACATAAAGATTTAAATACCTGCTTTTATTTTTCCGGCCATTTTTACCTCTGATACATGTATTGATTTAATTGCTTTGTCATTAATTACGCTGATTTTCTAGATTGGTTGCCTACATTTATGAATTATCAATTCATGCACTTACTTTTCACATGCTTGGCGGACGTGGACGCCCTTTTCCCATTGGATGGGGGATGGTCTGCATATGAAAAGCGTGTGTGATAGTTATGGATAATTGAATGATAATCCGATTGGAGAAATGACAATGACCATTATGGATGGCATGCGAATTGATTATGAGCCTACATAAAATATGGCTGACAAGACAAATTACTTGACTATATATGTTGTTAATTCCCAAATCAATGCCATTTTCTTGTTAATTTCTTTAACGATCTTTACTACTGTTCTAAATTGCAAAAGTGCAAGAGAAGTCCATGCAGGTGAACTAGTGACAAGAACACAACAACCATGGGAGGTAGAGCTATCTGAAATGAACCCACGATACTCATGGTATCAGACCAGCATCGTGCAATTCTTGAGCGCACTGGCTAGCTGCAATATTTGAATAAATTGCAGGGATTTCACGAAGAAATAACACTCGAATTCTTGTAGAATTTGAAAAATGGCAGTACCACAGTAAGAGGCAGGTACATAACGGTCTCTGAAGTGGTCATAGTCAAAGTCACTGGACTTCCGACTAAGGGAATAAAGTGGATTTAGGACCCAGGTGATAAATTAGCACGAACATGGAAAGGGATTCACCCTTCACCGTTAAGACAGCCATGGAAGGAATTGACAGCCATAGTGCAACGGTACATCACATGTGATGGTTGCTAGGATGTGGTAAAGCCCCACCAACTCAAATTGTTAGCCATCTTAAAACAGAAAATTTAAGTTAATTTGTCGTTTTATTTGAATTCTCTAATGCATGATGTTGCTCGATGAGTTAGGAAAGGTAAGGACCCACGCACTCTCATCAGTCATCAGGGATTGATCAAATTGATTATCATGCATGGACTGGCCTAGTAGCATCTAGCCTGGGACAATATTATAAATCCTACTCTGGCCCCACCTCCAGAAAACCCAGTAACAGAACAACAAGGACCTAGAACACCAGGTCTGAGAAGGACCTAGAACACCAGGAAAAATTTCTCTATACACTTGAACCTAGTAAAAAGCAAGCACTCTGTGTGGGTGAAGTCCCAACAACATACCCCAATTCGAACAAATGAGGATGGACCATCGCTCACACCATTTGCAAGACTATGAGGAAGAGGTGGCCAGGGTATTGGAAAACATGGGGATGTTTGGCAAGGGAAAAGAACAATCTGAAAATGTTGAAGGACAAATTGTACCCCCAACTAGTCTGCCTCTGTTGATAGCCTTGGTTGTGATCAAACCCTGCCATTTACTGATTTCTTGGAAGAACAGAGGGAACCAGTCCCTTTTGTGGAAAAACCCCTTGAAGCCGAGGTGCATGAAGAAGAAGCTATTAGAGAAGAAAATCAGACAGAAGATACTGGTCCAGTGGACCCCTCAGTTGAAGAAAATCCTGTAGATGAAACCCTAGGAGATGAAAATAAACCAAGCAATACTACTTTTTCTAAGTCCCCTGAGGACGAGGTCTACCCAGAAGAAAATCCGAAGAACGATAACTGCTCAGGAGACACCATTTTATTGGGGTCTCCTGAGAGAAAAATTCATGACAAAGAACTAGAAGGTGAAGATCCATCAGGAGATACAGTTCCAGTTGAAACCCTCCCTGATGCTAACACAATAACACCCAAGCATGAACCTAAGGAAAATGCAGCTCCACCACCGTCGGTTGGAAGTCCCAGAATAAAGAAGTCCTACAAGGACATGATCAGAAAAATGCTTAAAAATATAGAAAACAGAAGTGAATAATTGGGAAGCTAAGACAATGGTTAAAACAGACAATCAAATCCAGGAAATTGAAAGTGGAAAGGGATACCATAGGAACATAAACATGACATTGTTTTGGAAAGGATGCTGAAACCAAAACTGAGATTCTTTTGGTTTGTTCAAAGGAAACTCAGATAGAGCCATGTCTTGTAGAGTACACTGAAATGCAGACTGAAGACCCCAGTGTTTGTTCACAGGAGACCTAAACGAACTACCCTATTGTGAACGTTTCCATTCAGACTGATGCTGAAGAAAGCATCCCAATTGATTGTTGCATAACTCAAGAAGTAGTCGAGGCTGCTATATAAACTAAGCCTATGGAGACACAAGATAATGAAGCCCAAACATAGGAGACACCTGATTACATTCCCTTAGTAAGGGAGGAATTTATTAGGAGACTGCAGAATGAACTACTGAAGTTTCAGCGGGAATTAACTCAGCACAAGGAGGAGGTAGTGCCCCTATGTATACATCAAGAATTAAGGAGAAAGTTTGATGCACTCACAGTTACTGAGGATGAGACCTTCACTCAGTACATGGTTGAATAGAAAAAGGTTGAGAAATCACAAGACAAATTACAAAAGGATAAAGAGCAGTTGGACACTGTCTTCAATCTTTATTTAAACACGCTGTCATTCAGAGCCCCTACTACAAATTATGCATTATTACTCCTGGAAAGGTACCTCCTACTTAAAATAAAATTTTTTAAGGTTGGGAAGTCTGTGGAAATCAAAACTACCCCACAATTTGTCAAGTTCTTCAAAGAGCAGAATGAGCAAGTACATCGCCTCCTCTGTGAACTTTGTATGCACAATTTCTTTTTGAAAGATGACATAGACAACAACCCTGGGCCCTTTATAGGGGATGCCCAAATCCAGGGATTTCTCTCTTTTGGTACTAACCAACTCAAGTGGGCCAAAGCTCACAATACTTTTAGAAAGCGTGAATATGGAATCGACCTATGGGTTAGAAGGGAACCTACAAAACTCCAGCATCTCTCTGTTAGGCACAAGAAATTTATGAAGCGAGATGGTGTTGTCGGCCAATTGGGGCTATTTCACATAGATATTATACAAACTGGAAAGGAATACTTCCAAGAGATTAAGGAGGAAGCCTTGCCTGCAACTAGACAAAGATGGGAAGTCTCCAGCACTACTGTTAGAAACCGAGAACCATTTGGATACCAAAACTTTAAAGCTGCCTCCTCTTGTTTCCATAAGTACACTAACATGGTATTAACCATGGGACCTGAATGGATAGGATGTTGGTATAGAACTCCAATCATATGGTATCCTCCAGATAAGTATCGTAGTGACTACAACCTAAAGGATCAAGAAGTTAACTAGGATTTTGCTGTACTTAACAAGAAAAATGGCTTCAGAATTTATAGGGAGGTGGAATATCTTGCCTATTCCCTAACTCAGCTACACCGAAATTATTGAATTGCATGAGTTCATGCAACAAGGTAAGCAAGGGAGTATGTTGGGTCAAGAAAAATGTATGTTTTCTCCTTGGTAATAACTTTATTTAGCACTCATCTTCACATGATTATCTCTGTTTTTGAATAAAAGTAGAGGAAATAATAGCTAAATTTGAGTAAAAGTAATCAGTAACAAATTAGACAAATATAAGCAAGAAAATTTGATTTTTACTATCTTTATGTACACAAGATGTGAATTGATCGATAGTTGCTCAATCAAAAGAATGACAACATCTCATAAGGGAAAGAGACAACGTCATAGGCAAGGCAGGACATCGGAAGACGGGGCAAACCAATGATTATTTTATGACAGAATCAGATCAAGTATAGCGAAACCCTCAGGATCCCATGATCCTGAGCATTCACTTTTATCTATTTACTTTATAAATGTAATATATAAGGTCGAAAGGAAAAACTGCATGAAGTTCAGAATTTCACAATTTGTAATTATTCTCTTGGACATATAATATTGTTATCTTGGATGTTGTAACTTGGTTACTTATTTTAATGAAGAAATTCTGCATTTAACTCATACTTATATTCTAAGTATCTCTTAGCGGAGACTTCTGGCGACTCTGGGCCTAGTCAAGAGAAGATCTACTACTTCACCTGTGTCATAATATTCTCTATTTTATTCTTTACTGTTTGTTAATGTTAAGTTAATATTACTTTTGATTATCGTAAGGATTATCCATTCAATTTTCTTTTGCTCTTCATTCGAGATTCAGATTGATCCATGTGTTATATATGATTAAATATTTTGATTGAATTGGTTATGCTATTTCCAGCTCAGATCGTTGTTCATTTCAAGTAATGTTATCATATATTTTAGAGATAGAATTGATCGCTTTATGCTTATACAATCATTTTCCATTCAGATACCGTTTCTTATTTCAATATTGTTTGCGGTTCAATTTAGATTTACTGTTCAATTAGGATTTATGTTCATTTATCATTGCTGTTAATTTTTACAGTTCTCTTTCATGAGTGAGCGAGTTAGCTTCTTCTATTTAAGACTGCCAAGCATGACTCTTTATGAGTTGTATTCAGATCCATTTTGTTTCATGATAGGTTAAGTAGAATTGCAGAGTGTGTTTGTTGGGTGTGGAGCCTGATTATCTTCTTTATTCAGAGGTATCAACGCATTGGACCCCATTTTGTAATGTGGCGGCAACGTCGCCCATAATGTTTGCACTGCAAGGGGAGTCCAGGAGAGCCGAATGCGATCTTTGTGAGGCCCCCTCGGCAAGGGATCGGGGGGCAGTGCCCCCGAAGCTAAAAATAGATGTAAAATTTCCTTGTAAAATGTTGTAATTTCGTAGTTAATCTAGGCCGTTCATTAGGTGGAGATCTAATGGTAGAAGTTATGTTTAATTTAGGGTTTTTTTTTCCCTAGAAGGAAAACCTCGCTACATATGAGGGAATTGTATTGCATCTATGTAGATCTGTATTATGAGTGAGAAAGAGAGAGGAGAATGTGTGAGAGCGAAGAGGGAATTACAACAGATCTACTGTAGGTTGTATCTCTTCATTTTGCTAGATAATATAAAAGGAAGGACTGGATTTTTCTCCTTGGACGTAGCCCAAATTGGGTGAACCACGTATATATGTGTCTCTCTTGTTTTATGTGTTTTCTGTATTTATATCTCTGCAATATATTTTATGTGTTCCATTGCTCTGTAATATATAATTTTCTAACAACTGGTATCAGAGCCGAAGGTCTATTTGGCTGATAAACTCGTAAGAGAGAAGGGTTCCTGGTTCAAGTGGGAGAAATGGCGAAAGATGGTAGGTTTAGGGTTGACAAATTTAACGACAAAAACTACCAACTATGGAAGATGCAGATGGAAGATTATTTACACCAGAAAGATCTGTACCAACCATTGAGTGGAAAGACAAAGAAACTGACGAGTATGACAGACACAGAATGGGATATTCTCGACAGAAAGACACTTAGAACAATACAGTTGTGCCTAGCAGCATCGGTAGCCTTTAATATTTCAAAGGAAACAACAACATAGGGTTTAATGTCGACATTGACAAAACTATAAGAAAAACACATGACCTCAAATAAGGTATTTCTTGTGAAGCGTTTATTTAATATGAAGATGTCAGAAGGTTGATCTATTTTTCATCATTTAAATGAATTTAATACAGTTACCAGTCAATTAAGTTCTGTAGGGGTAAATTTTGATGATAAAGTTAGGGCTTTGTTATTTCTGTCCTCATTGCTAGAAAGTTGAAATGGTTTAGTTATGGCCATTAGTAACTCTATCTTTGGATCTAGTACTTTAAAGTTTGATGATCTTGTCGGTGCAATCCTTAGCGAGGAAATGCGATGGAAAAGCTTCGGAAAGACATCAAGTAATGATTTGACTGCAGAGATTAGGGGAAGAAAAATGGAAAGAGGAAAGAGCCCAGGATATTGTTGTAAGTCAAGGAAAGGAAGATCCAAGTCCAAATCAGGGATAGTGTGCTAAAAATGCAAGAAGAAAAGACACCTAAAGAAAGACTGCAAGTCTCAGAAGGGAAAAGAAGGAGACACGCAGCAAGAAAACAATCATGAAGCAAATGTGATAGGTGATGTGTTGCAAGATGCTTTGATTCTTTCATTAGAAAATATTATTGATGCTTGGGTGGTAGATTCAGGGGCCTCATTCCATGCCACTCATGATAGGAAACATTTTAATGATTATGTTCAAGGAGATTTTGGACAGGTTTGATTGGGTGATGATAAACCCTATAAAATCATTGGAATGGGTACAGTTTTCATAAAACAACGAAATGGAAATCAATGGCTATTAAAGGAGGTAATGCATGTTCCATATCTAAAGAAAAATCTAATTTCAACAAGGCAGTAGGGAGGTGAATGCTGTGTGACTACTTTTACAGATAAAAACTTGAAGGCCACTAAAGGATCCCTAGTAATAGCATGTTAGGCCTCTACACTAGTAGTATAGGTGCCTGTAGTATAGGGGCCTAACATAGCAAAAGGAGAAAAGGTTAGTACATTGTATTTATGCAATGGTATTTCTAATTTTGTTAATGTTTTAACCTCTACAAGAGAAGATATAGCGTTATGGCATCATAAGCTTGGGCACATGAGTGAGAAGGGGATGTAGATTCTTCACTCAAGAAATTTGTTGCCAGGTTTGAAGCATGTTGATTTAAAATTCTGTGAGAATTGTGTTTATGGAAAACAGAAGAGAGTCAAATTCCTTAGAGTTGGGAAAGAAAAGAAGAGCGAAAAATTAGATCTTGTGCATACAGATGTATGAGGACCTGATCAGGTATCATCTCTCAGTGGCTCTCATTATTATGTTACTTTTATTGATGATGAAACCATAAGAACCTGAATTTACTCTATTCGAAATAAATCTGATGTATTTGATATTTCAAGAAATGGAAAGCTTTGGTTGAAAATGAGACAAGAAAAATGTTGAAGTGTCTCAGTTCAGACAATGGAGGTGAATATTGCAGCAAAGAGTTTAATAGGTATTGTTCATAGAATGGAATTTGCAGAGAGAAGACAATTCCATGAACACCATAAGAAAATGGTCTAACAGAAAGGATGAATAGGACAATCATGGAGCGTGCAAGGTGCATGAGATTGCATGCAGGATTGCCTTTACAATTTTGGGCAGATGCTATAGATACTGTTGTTTATCTAATAAACAAAGGGCCTTCAAGTTCCTTGGATGGTGGTATTCTAGAGGAGGCATGGACAGGTAAAAAGGTAAACTACTCATTTAAAAGAAAAAATTGGTTGTGAAGCCTTTGTCCACATTAATAAAGAAAATAGAACAAATCTTGAGGAAAAATCAAAGAAATGTACCTTTATTGGACATGGTGTTAATGATTTTGGTTATCGCTTTTATGATTATGACAAAAACAAAATCATTAGAAAAAGAGATGTCATATTCAATGAAAGGGTTTTGTATAAGGATCAGCTATAGGAAAAGAAACGTGAAAAATAAAACAGAGAATACATAGTGCTTGATGAGATCACAAAAAAAGAGATGGTGCCTGAAAATCTTAATGATCAACAACCAAAACAACAACAACAACAACTAGAACAACAACAACAACCACCACATCAACAACAAGCACCTCAAACACCTGAAAGTGGTGTTAGAAGATTTACCATGATAAGTAGACCCCCTAAACGATACTCTCCTTCATTATATTATGTATTGTTGACTAATTCTGGTGAACCAAAATGTTATGAAGAAGCAGTGCAGGTAGAAACTAGGAAGAAGTGGGAGCAAGCCATGAAAGAAGAGATGGAATCCTTGGCACATAACCAGACTTGGGACTTAGTCAAGTTGCCTACAGGTAAAACAACATTGCAGAATAAATGGGTTTACAGTTTGAAGGAAGAAGATGGAGGTAGAAAAAGGTATAAATCTAGACTTGTGGTGAAGGGGTTTGCACATAAAAAGGGTATAGAATTTGATGAGATATTTTCTCCTGTTGTTAAAATGACTTTAATCAGAACTATTTTAATTCTAGTAGCAACTGGAGATTTGCATCTTGAGTAGTTAGATGTAAAGACAACCTTTCTCCATGGGGATTTGGAGGAAGAGATATATATGTAGCAACCACAAGGATATGAGGTAAAAGGGAAAGAGAAACTAGTGTGCAGGTTGAAGAAGAGCTTGTATGGCTTACAACAGGCTCCAAGGCAGTGGTATCTAAAATTTGACAAGTTTATGTCTCAAAAAGTTTATACTAGATGTCACTCTGATCATTGTGTTTATCTCAAAAGGAAAAATGATGGAAACCATATTATCTTGTTATTATATGTAGATGAAATGCTTGTTGTAGGTTCTAACATGCAGGAAATAAATGTGCTCAAAAGAAAATTAGAAAAATCATTTGCAATGAAGAATTTGGGTGTTTCAAAACAAATCCTTGGTATGAGAATAACTAGAGACAGGAAGAATAAAAAATTAACATTGTCTTAGAGTGAGTACATAGAAAAGGTGTTGAAAAGATTCAATATGAAAAATGCAAAACCAGTTAGTATACCTTTGGATATTCATTTCAAACTAAGTAAGGAGATGTGTCCCAAGACTCAGGAAGAAATGGCTTATAAGTCTAAAGTTCCATGTGCATCAGTAGTTGGAAGCTTAATGTATGTAATGGTATGCACAAGGCATGATATTGCACATGTAGTGGGAGTTGTAAGCAAGTACATGAACAATCTAGGAAAAGAACATTGGATGGTGGTGAAGTGGATTCTCGGGTATTTGAGAGGTACCACAAATCGAGCATTATGCTTTGGTGGTTAAAACATTTCTCTATAGGGATATGTTGATGTTGATATGGTAGATGATAGAGATAACAAGAGGAGCACCACAGGGTATATGTTTACTGTAGGTGGAAAAACTGTCAGTTGGGTTTCAAAATTGCAAAGTGTTGTTGCACTCTCAACAACAGAAGCAGAGTATGTTGCTGCTACAAAGACTAGTAAAGAAATGATTTGGTTACAAAGGTTTATGGATGAACTGGGTAAAAAGCAGGAGTTGGGAAAGCTATATAGTGACAACCAGAGTGTCATACATCTTGCAAATAAATCTACATTTCATTACAAGAATAAACATATACAGCTCAAGTACCATTTCATACAGTTAGTGTTGGAAGATGGATAGTTGAAGCTGGAAAAGATACATACTAGCTAAAATTCTGCAGATATGTTAACAAAAGTTGTAACTAGGGAGAAACTGAGATTTTGCTCAGTTTCAATTGGTCTTCAATTATGATGAAGAAGATGAGAAGCTGCCAGGTCCAAAGTGGAGCCATTATCCAACAAATGAAGTAGCGGTGGAGTTTCTATAATCAATCTCCAAGTGGGAGATTGTTGGGTGTGGAGCCTCATTACCTTCTTTATTCAGAGGTATCATCACATTGGACCCCAGTTTGTAATGTGGCGGTGTTATAGACATTTTTGGGCACTACAACCCCAAGCATGAAATTTCCATAAACCTAGGGCTCCTAAGTCCCTAAAAGTGTTGTTATAACCCCCAAAGGAACAAGGTCAACGGATTACAGCTTCTCCCAAAAGTTCTCCATGAAAAACTGCTCAGAATTGGTCAAAACAGGATCATTTCAGCTGCTCCACTGGCCAAGTGCGTTGCATCTCACCTAAATACACTGTGTGGGTGCGTTGCATTTCAAAAAGCCCTTCTATGGGGTGTGATGGGCGAGAAATGACAAATGGCAGTGTCATTCCGCGAGGTGGAGAGGCAATGGAAGCTTCCAGAATCTTCTCCTATGACACTTGCCTCTCTGAATTCGACCAAGGATGAGTAAGAGATCATCAATCTCCAAGTGGAAGCAAGAACTATTAGAGGGAAGACACTAATCAAATCATAAGCTGACTCATCTCCATTACAGATATCTATATATGGATCCCTCATCCCAGAGATCCAGAGGCCGGAATTTTGCATATTGTAAGGAATTGCTGTTGGTTTCTTGAGACAAACATCAGATTGTTGGGTGATATAAGCTTTGTATGAGGTGAAGAGGGGCTTCCTTGCTGAGAGGTTGATGCTGGGTCAGAACAACTGGTTGTAACTCCTCTTGGCTATTTCTTGTTTATCAATAAAAGCTATTCAAGTTTTCCTCCATGCTCTTGTGTCATTGATGTTTGTTACATTTGTATGGTCAATTTACATCTGATCCTAGACTGTTTATGATTATAGATCCATGTCTTTGTATAGTGCTATGCTACTGTGATCTTACAGGTACTTTGTGAAGCTGGGCGTGCAAGGGAGCAGGTAGCTAAAGACTATCAAAGAAGAGAGGAATCAAATCAGGAGATTAGCGCAAGACAGAGGTTGGTCTTTCTGTTCCTCTCTATCTATAATTCATAAAGGATAACGAAAGTAGCTTTTCTATGTTTGTTTCTAAGGCAGCTGTCACACCTTAGTGGGATAGAGCAGTTCTATATAGACACTTTTCCCTGTAACAAAATGGCGACTCTGCTGGGGAAGAATTAGTTTGTTTGTTTATCATTCTTTGTTGTCTGTTTCATAAACTTATTGGTAGTATTCGAACTGCATTTGCCGTAACAAATGCAAAGTAGATAAATGCTACTTCAATCCATCTACTGGATCTGTTTATGATTTAAACAACTGATTCACAAACTATATGATTGCCCTTGTGATAGCTCTTAGATCCTCCTTAGATCTACCCCTGATTGTTGCATTACTGATTGCTTTTTGCTCGGCCAAAACCCAAGAACTGAATTGCAAACTATGACCCGGAACCCAAACAGAATCTCGTTTCTGGCCTAGCGCAGGTACTGTTCAGAGAATCTGAACTTCATCGCACTTCCCGAGTGGACAAGGTGCGCTGCATTTCAAATTCTCTGTGTTACAGGTGCGCTGATCAGACTAGGCTCTGTGCAATTTTGGTTTCTGTGATTCATTCTTTCTAGTTCTATTCCTGAATTTTGCTGCCTGTGATCAGTATATGTCTGTTTGAAACCCCTTTTCCTTGCTGTTATTTCACCTCCTTTGTACAAAAGAACTGTAGATGTTTTTGTGTGTTTTTGAGTCATTTACAGTTCTCCTTTGCAAAAGTAGCATAATCGTACTGTCGTCCTTTGATTTGAAACTGTCGCAAGTGTCGATTTCAATCGTAGGAAAGAGTTTGATTGCTGTTGATGGTCGATTATCCTGTTACTATTGTTTTTGGTCTGAATTTGTAATTTTCTAGTGTCAAGAATAGGTATTCATTTCAAAATCGTAAGGTGTTGTGATCGTCTCCATTTTTGATTTCGAAAAGAAACTTGTTGATATTTGTCGCTTGAAAAGAAATTCAGATTTGTGCATAAACTTTCTTTTAGCATTCATATACTAAGAAAGTCAAAAAAAAATACATGCATGTGCATTTGCATATAGACAGTCTGATTGGCTTGATTCAGGAAAGTGCATTTAGAGTGTGCTCTTTGCTCTTTGTGAAAAGATTCTGTCTTTCTTTCCTTAGTAGCTAGGATTTTCATTGCACAAAGAAGATAAAAAGTTTGTTTATCATCTTAGATTGCATTTTAGGAATTACATCTACATCTCGCGGTGAACCTGAAAGGCAAACTTCATAAAAAAGATCAACTTAAAATAAATTCAATGAATCTAACAATGCTTTGGAACTTAACGCACAACATTTAGAAGTCTAGGTTAGAGACGTATTCCGGTGTCGTAAAGCCTGGTAACTGTTGTTCTCACTGATGGTTGGGTGATTCCTCCACTTTGAGACGATAAGTGCCAGTACGGACTTGTGCTCCCACGTACCGTCAAGTATATTTTGGGAGACCCCAATAGGCTTAATCCTTTATCCATAGGAAGCCGTGTCTGCTGCCCTATCGATCGCAATGCACTGAACACAACATTCAGGAAGATTGACTGTCGTACCATAAAAAGTATTCTACAGTTTTGCGATTGGTTTGGTAATCCCTCTACCTAGATTTCCATAGCAGTCCCTTTTGTTCCTTTTCAGACTCCTTAACAGAAAAGGTCCATCTGAGCACTTGTCACTTCAGGCTCATTAAAAATCGAAGGAGACTAGAGTCATCTTTTGTTTTTTCTCGACTCTTAAAAATTGAAAAAACAAGTTGTGTCAAAGCGTCTAAAATTCATTTAATTCGGAAACATACTTCCCCTTTATTTTAGTTGATCGAGTAATCCGCAATTGTGGAAGAAAGTCAATTGAAACCCCATCATTCGCAGAGGCTTACGAGTCAACCGTCCTTGTCTCCGGAATCGAAGATAGTACGGACAAAGCGAACTCGTTTAACCGGTTCCAAATCTCCTGTTAAAGTTAGAAAAAGTGTTCCAACAACATCAGAGACTCCGGTTACTCCAAACATTTCTGGAATCCCTGCCTCTACAGAAGAAGTTCAGCAGCCACAGAAGGACAGTAGTACTGATCCTAGTCTGAGAGTAAACACTTGTGTTACCGAACCAGTTCCATTTACAATCGGTTCGGAGAGTCTTGCTCCTCAAACATCTGTCGCTGCCAATTCCATACCTTCTTTGGCACCAAAAATATTCTACGGACCTGATGGTCTTCCCCTTCCACCTGGTCTGATTGCCATAGAAGAGATTGTGGAAGATCCTCCAACTAGTACTCCATCGCAATTTGGAGTCGGGATCACTCTATATCCTTCTTCATCAGAAGTTAGTCTACCGCTAGTGGAAGCTCCTATAGAATCGCTAGGTAATCTTTTGGATAGACTAGAAATGTCTGAACAACCGTCAACATCTAGGACTGTGTCGTCTGACACAACGACTACAGAACTCCCTGCTATCACTCCGATAATGTTTGCCGGTATACCATCTGTCCCAACTAGCTCTCAACCGCTAGAAGGAGCCCACTCAAGGGCCATTTCGACAGTATGGTCTGTTCCTGTTTGTTCATCCAGAATAATATCCAGAAACTCTTATGTTGAGTCTCAGCAAATTGATCCATTTGGAAATCAATTTGAGCAGTCCGGCCTTCAAGGGCAAACCATTCCCTTGAGTTCTGGATTACCACCGTATGGGGGGCAATATACCCTTTCATTATCCCCTCCGGGAGGATATCCATAAGGGAGTTCACAACAACATTTGGCTTATACTGGAATTACCTCAAGCGGTTGGGTACCGAGACTACCTCAACAACCAAGAGTTGTATATTCGATGCAACAATGCTTACCTATGTCAAATATACCAACTACGCCAGCTATTGTGACGGTGTCGCAAGTTCAAGCACTGCCTGTTGTATGCCAACCTCAGGTTTCTCAAGTTGTAATGCAACAGCCCCTTCACCCTACAACTCAACCACAATCGCCAACTGGTGGAATGACACAGGTTCAGACGGGTATAATTACCCCTCATCTTGGTCAAACTGTTAGTATCGGGCAACAACACATGGCTTCACAACCATGGCTAGTACAATACCAACAACCACAATTCCAACAAGTATACCAAGGTTCTGAGCAACAAATATTTGCAAATAGTGGACAACCGTATATTCAAAACGGTCAAAATCAACCATTTTACAATGGTCATGCCCACCAACCTTACCAAAGTTACCAGCATCAAATGCATTATGCTGGTATGCAAAGACCAACTGCTCAGGCAATCCCATCTTATCCTGGGTATGCTTCACCTAACTTGAATCAGCAGTTACCCTTTGTGGCAACTTTAGAGTTACCTGATTTAAATCGGTTAACAAACGATCCAATTGCTTACGCCCCTTGGTGGCCAGCGATTCCGCATAAACTTCCATAAGATATTCCTAAATTTAATGGAAATTTGGGTGAAGATCCATCGAATCATGTGATGACCTTTCATCTGTGGTGTTCATCAAACACCCTAAATGATGATTCGATAAGGCTTCACCTTTTTCAGAGGACGTTAACGGGTCCAGCGGAAAAATGGTACATCAAATTGCCTAGAGCTTCATTCGACAACTTTAGTACCTTAGCCACAACCTAATTAACCCATTTTCAATTACCAATAAGGTACGAAATGGGAACGGAACTCCTTACCAACTTCAAACAGACGACGGCCACTCACATATCTGATCATATACATGAGTGGCGACGTCATCGTAGAATGGTAAAAATGTATGTTCCTGATCAGCTCTTAGCTGAATGGTTTATCAAGTCATTACTACCTTCCATCACGGAAGATGTGGCAAAGGGGGGAGTCGTAACAGAAGAGCAAGTTATCACTCGTGCGCAATATTTGGACTTGATTTACACTCAGTTCGGCACACTCTAGGATAAAATACCTGACGCCCCTAGACCAGAATTCTCAATTCCTCCTCCTCCTAAATCAAACAATGACTCTCATGCCGGCGATGGCGTGATTGGCACAACAGACACGAAATTGACAAAGGCTACATCCAAAAAGGCCCGTAAGATTTCAGGTCAAAATGCAAAAGATGAACTTCTTGCCTCGGAAGTAAATGCCGTATCGACAGATAAAGGCAATGAAACCAAACAACCAGGGGGCAAGAAGAAAGGCAAACGAAAGAAGAAGAAACAGGAAGAATCATCACCTGAAAAATATTCTGCAAACCCTCCTGGAGATAGGAAACCAAAAAATCCATGCTTTATATGCGATGAGGATCATTGGACCACAAATTGTCCACACAGAGCTGAGCTTAAAAAATTCTTCAAGAATTCAAAAACCTCCGCAGTGTTAACTAATCCGTTTCCAAATCCAGGAACAAATCTGGTTGAAAGTGGAAATGCTTCCCCGTCTCAAGTGCTAATGTTGTCGGTTTCAAAACAGCAAAATGATGCTTTGATATCGACAAGGAACAAAGATTATGGGAATCCACAGCTGTCGAACAACAAGGATAAAGATCAACCTAGTAGTTCGACAACAACTTCGACAGAAGTTGCGCCGCCCATCATTCCTGAATTGACAATAAAACCACCGAAGGGAGTAGTACACAAGTCGACGTTTAATCCTCGCACTAGAGCGGCACAACATTATAATATAGTGGAAGATTTGGCCCAATCGCCATCCGCTATGTCGACTCTTGAAGTACTACAAAATTGCCCATCCCAAAAGCAGGCTTTATTATCAGCCATTGGTGGGATAGACCCAAAGGATTCCAATCTTGTATCCTTCGATCATAAAGGATACGATCCTCAATTACCAGCTCAACTAGCTTTCCTTGTTCAAGTGAAAGCCCTCAACAAAACTGTTCATCGAACAATTATTGATGAGGGGGCATCTACATGCATTATGTCGATGAGTTGCTGGAAAACTTTAGGATCTCCAACCTTGTCACGATCTTTGACGACATTAAAAGCATTCGACGGAAGGACATATACCCCATATGGCATTCTAAGTAACTTGAAAGTTGAACTAGGAGGGAAAACAGTAGAATTAGATGTTGAAGTAATCGATGGAAATCTCGATTACAACATCCTACTAGGAAGACCATGGATATATGCTATGGCTGCTGTTGTGTCGACCTATTTTAGGAAGATTGCATTTCCTTTTCAAGGAGGGATTACAATCGTCAATCAACAAAGCTTCCTCCCTAATGGTTCTCAAGTTACAGGAAGCATTCCTATGATCCATGGAAGCCCCCATTCGCTTCAAAATATCAGAGTAGGCCTACTAAAAGACCCTATATTAATGGGAACTTTCGCCCTTCCACCTCCAATCAATATGGAGGAAGTAGCGTCGGTAGGAACCTGCAATATGATATCTTCTAAAAAGATCTTAGAAACCGATATCAACATGGATCATGCAATGGTTTTTCCTCCAAGCCCAATAGAAATATTGTAGCAATCAATATTCCTAGCATGGATGGCAAACCCAAATCAATGCTCATCAAGCGTTTGGATAGATAGGTCTAAAGAATATGGTACCCCTTTAGATCCTTGGTCGCAAGTGCATGTCACCGACGAAGGAATTGTTCAATCAATGGTAACTGAAGGAGCACCATGGAATGATTCCCACCATTGTTCCCTTCTTCCGGATTGTGGAGAAGATACCCCTGATGACCTTTATCATCCTTCAGTTTTTGATTTTCTATCAAATATTGTAAACACAGTGGATTCCGAGCAAAACTTGTCCAACATTGAAGAGACTATCTCCATAAATATCTCGACCAAAACAGATGTTGTAGAGAATATTTATGTTGGCAAATGTTGTTCTCCTTCAGAACTGGAAATATATAACGCTCATTTTTCGCGAATTCAGAGATGTCTTTGCTTGGTCATATAGTGAAATGCCAGGCATTGACTCGAGTATCGTTGAACATGAAATTAAGATGTATCCAGATGTCAAACCAGTACGACAACGGCTACGGCAAGTGCACCCCAAGAAAGCCGCTGCCATTAAGGCAGAAGTTGAGAAACTTCTGCATGCTGGTTTCATTTACCCGGTTCCTCTAACCAATTGGGTATCAAATATTGTCCTTGTTATGAAAAAACAAGGAACAATTAGAGTGTGCGTCGATTATAGGGATGTAAATCAAGCTTGTCCAAAAGACAACTACCCTACACCCTTCATCGACCAGATAATTGATGAATGCGCCGAATGCGAAATCTTTTCATTCATGGATGGATTCTCCGGATATAATCAAATAAATATTCGCCCACAGGACCAGTCAAAGACTGCATTTATTTGTCCATGGGGCACATTCGCATATCGAAAATTACCCTTTGGTTTAAAGAACGCAGGGGCGACTTTTCAGAGGGAAATGAATTATGCCTTCCATGACATCAAAAACATCATTCAACCATACCTCGATGACCTTCCGGCTCATTCGCGAAAGCGGACTGATCACCCGCAGCATTTAAGAGCGATATTTCTACGTTGCCAACACTACAAGATACGACTCAATCCACACAAATGTGCATTTTGCGTCAGTTCTGGTCATTTGCATGGCTTTTTAGTCTCAAAGGACGGTATTCGTCTCGACCCATGTAAGGTCCAGGCAATCATAAATTTGCCTCCACCTTCGAATTTGCTTCAGATTCAGAAACTCCAAGGGAAAGCAAACTTTCTGAGGAGGTTCATTCCAAATTACGCCGAACTTGCTAAAGGTTATACGCGTCTTTTGAAAAAGGGAGTACCCTTTGTCTGGGATCAGGTTGCGCAAGCTTCCTTTGATGCTTTAAAAGAATCCCTAATGAAAGCATCATTAATGTACGCTCCTGATTATCAAAAAGATTTTAACCTGTATCTGGCTGCAGCAGATACGACCATCGCAATGGTTTTAGTTCAAGAAGTCAACGGAATTGAACATCCTATATATTATTTAAGTAAAAACTTAAATGATACAGAAAGAAAATATTCTTATGTTGAAAAGCTAGCGCTCGCAGCTGTTCAAGTGATACAGAGATTTCGACATTATGTCCTCTTTTCAAAAACTACCATTCTGTCAGATTGCAACCCCATGACTTATATATTGTTGCGACAGTTGCTGGGGGGCAAATATTCAAAATGGATAGCAATCCTACAAGAGTTTGATCTGGAATTTGTAAAATCCAAGTCAAAGAAAGCTCTGGTTTTTGCAGAATTATTATGCGATCTCCCATCATCGTCCAACGATGAAACATCCGAAGAAACAATCGTGGACGAAAGTTTGTTTCTGATATCTTCAAGCAATGAGTGGTATGGAGATATAATAATTTATCTCCAAACCCAAAAATATAGGCCAAACACATCCCGCTCCGAACAAAAACGTATTCGATACCAAGCAAAAGACTACATGATCATCGGTGATACACTTTACCGTTGCGGTATCGATACAGTTCTGAGAAGGTGCCTCACGCATGAGGAGGCTGAAAAATTCCTAAATGATTGCCATTCAGGTGCGTGTGGGGGGCATCAATTCGGTTATGCTACAATGCAAAAAATATTACGAGCAAGATACTTCTGGCCAACAATGTTCAAAGATTGCATAACCGCAGTCAGAAGTTGCCATGCTTGTCAAATTTTCGATAGCAAAACCAGAAGACCACCCACACCTCTGCAGCCAATAGTTGTTGTTGGGCCATTCGCCAAATGGGGCATCGATTTCATGACATGTAACCCCACCTCGACCGGGGGGCATGGGTATATCATAGTCGCAATTGACTATTTTACCAAATGGGCCGAGGCGATGCCTACATTAGATAATACTGGTGAAACAGCTGCCCTCTTCTTTTTCAATCATGTAGTCGCCAAATTCGGCATACCACAAGCTATAGTCACAGATCATGGATCGTATTTTCGCAATCACATGATGGTTGAATTAGCTACCAAACTAGGGTTGTCTCACGACACTACTCCATATTACCCGCAAGCCAACGGACAAGTTGAAGCAATCAACAAGGTCCTAAAGGATGATTGGAGTTCACAAAAGAAGATGGCACCTAATCCTGTACTCAGCTTTGTGGGCTTACCGAACATCGGTAAGGAATGCAACTGGGTTTACACCTTTCCAACTGGTATACGGCCTGGAAGCAGTCTTACCAATCCAGTGCGAAATCCCGTCCCTCAAACTCGCAATTGATCTCCTCCTCGGAACTTCAGAAGAAGAAGCTCGTTTCGTGGAACTAATCCAATTGGATGAAACCCATCGTGATGCTGCTTTGGCTAACGAAGCCCATAAGAAACGAGTCAAAGCACAGTTTGACAAAAATGTCAAACCCCGTGTCTTCTCAGAAGGTGACTTGGTCTTGCTTTACGACCAAGAATCCGATAAATTGGGAGCAGGTAAATTTAAGTCTTTATGGATGGGCCCCTATATTGTTAAGCGGGTGTTAGCAAAAGAAGCCTACGAGTTAATGGATTATGACGGAATTCCACTGGCGCAACCTCGTAATGGGTTGTACCTCAAGCGTTACTATGCGTAATGGTAACCTGTATGCTTTTGTTATGTTTTTGTTTTCCCTAAAGTGTTTATTTTGGTCAAGTAATCCACTTTTTTACATTTGTTGCAAATGTCAAACCTATTGGAGTCATGTGTTGGATATGCCGACGGAGTGAGTCGTAGTTCGCGGAACCTATCTTCTGAAGCCTGGGCCATTTTTGATCCAAGCGACGAGTTAGTAAGTTTCAGAGGGGTATGTATTGGTCGATCAAAAAATAACATCGCTGAATATAGCTCGTTGATAGAACTTCTCTCTGATGCCATCACACATGGTATACGCCGACTGATTGTCAGGCTAGACTCACAACTCGTAATACTACAACTCACTGGTATCTATTCTGTCTGAAATCCAGCTATTTATCGCATGTTCCTGATGGTTAAGATTTTGGAAAGGCAATTTGATTTTATTCAATATCAACATATTTCCAGAAACTTAAACACATTAACTGACTCATTGGCAAATTATGTGTTAGATAGACATTTGCAACATTTTTAAAAAGAAACATACCATCAATGTTTGCATTTGGATCATGTAACTCAACCAAAATAAAACTCCGAAAATCAAAAATATATATAACTGTTTATGGTTTACACATAATGTTCTGTAACCAAAACAAAATTGGTCAAATGACCAAAAAACTCAAAATGCTAGGGGCACCCTAGTCTAATGATGCTCGTGATAGCAAGTCACAGCCTGTGGGATCATGCATAAGAGACGAGTCCATCGTCTTGGCACACCAGTAGTATGTCGCTGTAACCTCAAAGGTAGCTCGTCAGTCCTCACATCTGGAATACCAAGAGTGAGGCCCTCAACCTGCTCCTGTAATGCTGTAAGGGTCTCGGCCACATCGAGGTCGCGAAGGATAGCCCTTCCAACAGCCTCTCCTGCTGGGGCGGCAGCTGGCACTCTCAAGCGTGCTACGGGATGATCAGGACCAACATCTGCATGTACACATGAGTTTGATTAAAGTCTTGATAGAATAAAGCACAAGGACATTATAAATGAAAAATGATAAACAGGAATATGGTCAAAGAATTTACCAATGGCGCCCCACTGTTCGCCATCTGGCAGTACTAAATCTGGATCACCCCGGAAGTCCATGCCAGCATATGGATACTCGGAATAAACCATCTCCTGACGATCAAACCACCTGAAGAAGGTATCAGAAAATGAAATCTGAGACTGACCAGCGTGCCTAGACATATGGTCAACCCATCTCTGCATACGTGGTTCAGTAGGTGAAGGTAAATCGAGTGCAATATACTATGGCTGCATCAGTGGTATCTTTTCCAAGGCAAAGGCGGTCAAAATAGAACCATATCCAAAGTTCTTCAACCTCCCGCTCTTTACCTTGGACAACTGTTCTTTCATCACAAGAAGTACTGCGTCGCACCAGTTGAACACCTTCGGTTGGAGGCATTCCAAGGCATACTGCATATAAGATCGATTGGCTACATGAAGAGCCGCACCACCAGCCATTCTACCAAAAGTAAACAGAATAGTCCTGAGGGACCTGTCAGTGACATCACGGATGATGATCTTGCCATCTTTACTCGGCTGAGATCCCTCTCTGCAGTACCGGCGAACATAATCTCTTACGGATTCACCTCCTCGGGCCGAACCTGATAAGGACATGGGGGCACCCTGCCTCGACAAGCCAGTCAATAAATAGATGTCTACTATAGTCAAGGGGATGGATTTGCCCCTGATCTGGAAAACCTGGTTGGTAGGATCCCAAGCATCAAGCAAATACTGCAGTAATTTGATCTGTTGTCTCATGCTAGAAATGCGGAAAAACTTCAGCAAGCCACAGTTCCGCAGTGCGTTTATTGTAACCGGATCATGTAGGGCAAGCATGTCCTCTTCTTCATTCTCACGTTCTCACCATGTAATGGTCATCTTACTCCAAAGATCTCTGAAAAACAAACAAGAGAAGAGTTAGATCCTGATTTTGGTAAGAAACAGGCAAAATTTCCATCAAAAACTGTGCATAAAATTCCTTCTCTACGCCCATCGCACCTACAGTGGTGCTCTGGGTGCGTTGCATGTCAGATGGCCATTAGACAGGCCAACATCCAACACACCTTTTGATACACAGAGGGTGCGCTGAAGGTAGAACGAGTTTTTCAAACCCCAGAGGCTCAGAAAAACCAGGAATCAAGCTCAGAATGTAAAATGGAAAGCATGAAATGAAAGAGCTCAAGTTTAGCTCCTACCTGGTCCAGACGGTGCCGAGAATCGTCCACAGAATCTCCCGAAATTAGCTGATGAAAATCAAAGGGGGAAACCACCTCCAAAGCTCCAACAAACCAAAGTTCAAATGAAATGGTAAAATGAGAAGTAAAAACACTTTTTCATTACTTTTTACGTAGTTCAAAGTAAAATATTAGTGTTCTAACTCGTTTTTCAAGCATATATTGTTCAATTCTGACTAGTTCGATGAAGCATTTGAAAATACAATACAATCTTTGAAAGAAAAAAGCTATTTATGGTAAAGTAAAAAAGAGACCATTCAATCGAGCTGTTTTAGCACATAGTTCAAGCTCGTTAAAAAATAAACATAAGACATGAGCAAATGTTTCCCCCCGCGTTTAAGCTCATTAAAAAATGAACTATTCACCGGTAAATAACCATCGTGAATGTAGTACTTCAGCCATTAAAGCCTTGGTCGTGTTTGCACCATCACCTCCACTTTTGCATTGGCCGATCATTCACCTCCATTTGATTGTTTACCCATTTTGAGGAACAGCTGCGAAGAGTGATCTCACTAGCCATCCTTGTAACACTGTCATGATTAGAAAATTCCAAACCTTACCTGGAATCAGTTGCTACCCATTTTATCACTCGTTCCTCAAAAGACGAGTCTCCTTTAAGCTCTTTTCAACTGACTCGTAAAATATGAAAAGATTTCCGAGCCATTGGCCTCTCCAGCTCGTTAAAGGGACTGGAAGTGCTATCTCTCCTCTAAATTTTAATCTTTTTGGACTGGAGAGATTATTACACAAAAAGATCGAGCGCTTGTTTTGTTCGGCTCGTTAAAGGTATCGAAAATTCATCCCTTCTGTATTGTTTTATACTTTTTCGAACTTAAGGGATTAGATGACGAAAAATGAATTTTGGAGTTACCTTTACATTCCTTTTCAGACTCTCTAAAATTGAAAAGGATCGAGTTATCTTTGTCGTTAAACTCGTTAAAAGTGTAATAGCGACAAACTTGTCTATAGACGAGAACGAGTTTCACTATCGCTAGGCTCGTTAAAACATAGCGATGGGTTTGCCCGAAGGGAAAATTATAGAACAAGCATATGTTATCCGCCTCAAGCTTGACAAAAATAAAGAGGTACTGATCAGCAATGACTGGGGAAAATTGTGAAGAAAAATTGAAGAAACTTTGTTGGTAGCAAGTCGCTCTTGAACATGACACTTCCACTCCGCGTCCGAGTCGGGTTGGGTTGTTTCATTCACCGGTCACATCACCATGGTCCCACCATACCATCCACATTTGGGGTTAATGCTACCAATCCATCACATCAGTGTCGCCGATATGTTCAAGAGAAGTCATTCAGAGAATTCACCTGTGTCTCACCCACTACCATACATTTATACTCCATTCTTTCATGACTGCCACCCTGAACCTTATATCACCAGATTGTTTTCACCTCCATTAAAATCATTTGCTCCGTTCCGTGTCATTGATGTGGGATTCATTAAGGCCCTCCTATGACGGATCGCTTCTTGTCGACATCAGCTCATTATCCAAGAAGTTGATCTAGGAACACCCCATTTAGTACTTTGAAGCTTGCATGCCCCAATGGCAAGTTTCTCACTTCCGGTGACAGGTTCACCTCAATGGCCTTCGACCGAAAGATTTTGCGTGGTGTTTGACGCCAAGTCCTTTATTCACACCACGTGAATTGTACTGCAGTACCTTGAGGGTCATTATCATTATCGGTGATTCCTCTCGTGCCTGTTAACAACTTGAAGACCCCTGATCTAGTTTCATCCATCCGGGCTGCAATATATATTCAGGGAAATAAAGACATCGAATGTACATCATTGCTGCACAGATAATCATCCAATCAAAAGGATGATGGCTCTATCAAAATCATCAGTCTACACTCAGACGATTGTCTGTACTATGTACATGAAAATTAATTTATATAGCTGAGCATGGGAATTCCCGCCTCAGCTAGATCATGAAAATATTATGAATATAATGTATTGTATTGTATCTTATTACAGGTCTCCTCCCAACTTGAAAGAACTTTGGATCCTCATAATAAAGCATTTCACCCAACATCAAAAGATTAACGACCTCATGCTTTAGGGGGCAACTGTTATAGACATTTTTGGGCACTACAACCCCAAGCATGAAATGTCCATAAACCTAGGGCTCCTAAGTCCCTAAAAGTGTTGTTCTAACCCCCAAAGGAACAAGGTCAACAGATTACAGCTTCTCCCAGAAGTTCTCCATGAAAAACTGCTCAGAATTGGTCAAAACAGGATCATTTCAGCTACTCCACTGGCCAAGTGCGTTGCATCTCACCTAAATACACTGTGTGGGTGCGTTGCATTTGAAAAAGCCCTTCTATGGGGTTCGATGGGCGAGAAATGACAAATGGCAGTGTCATTCCGCGAGGTGGAGAGGCAATAGAAGCTTCCAGAATCTTCTCCTGTGACACTTGCCTCTCTGAATTCGACCAAGGATGAGTAAGAGATAATCAATCTCCAAGTGGAAGCAAGAACTATCAGAGGGAAGACACTAATCAAATCATAAACTGACTCATCTCCATTACAGATATGTATATATGGATCCCTCATCCCAGAGATCCAGAGGCTGGAATTTTGCATATTGTAAGGAATTGTTGTTGGTTTCTTGAGACAAACATCAGATTGTTGGGTGATCTAAGCTTTGTATGAGGTGAAGAGGGGCTTCCTTTCTGAGAGGTTGATGCTGGGTCAGAACAATTGGTTGTAACTCCTCTTGGCTCTTTCTTGTTTATCAATAAAAGCTATTCAAGTTTTCCTCCATGCTCTTGTGTCATTGATGTTTGTTACATTTATATGGTCAATTTACATCTGATCCTAGATTGTTTATGATTATAGATCCATGTCTTTGTATAGTGCTATGCTACTGTGATCTTACAGGTACTTTGTGAATCTGGGCGTGCAAGGGAGCAGGTAGCTAAAGACTATCAAAGAAGAGAGGAATCAAATCAGGAGATTAGCGCAAGATAGAGGTTGGCCTTTCTGTTCCTCTCTATCTATAATTCATAAAGGAAAAACGAAAGTAGCTTTTCTCTGTTTGTTTCTAAGTAAGCTGTCACACCTTAGTGGGATAGAGCAGTTCTATATAGACACTTTTCCCTGTAACAGGCAGCAACGCTGCCCATAATATTCTCACTGCAAGGGGAGTCCGGGGGGGCGACTACGATCTTTGGGAGCCCCCCTAGCGGGGGATTGGGGGCAACGCCCCTGAAGCTAAGAACATATGTAAAATTTCCTTGTAAAATGTTGTAATTTCATAATCAATCTGGGTCATTCATTAGGCGTAGATCCGATGATAGAAGTTATCATTAATTTAGGGGTTTTTTTTTCCCTAGAAGGAAACCCCTCATTATATATGAGGGAATTGTATTGCGTCTATGTAGATCTGTATTCTGAGTGAGAAAGAGAGAGGAGATTGTGTGAGAGAAAAGAGAGAATTATAGCAGATCTGCTGTAGGTTGTATCTCTTCATTTTGCTAGATAATATAAAAGGAAGGACTAGCTGTTTCTCTGTGGACGTAGCCCAAATTGGGTGAACCATGTATATCTGTGTCTCTCTTGTTTTATGTGTTTTCTGTGTTTATATTTCTGCAATATATTTTATGTGTTCCATTGCTCTGTAATATATAATTTTCTAACAGTGTTATGAATTTCTTTCAGAGTTGTTTGGATTGAGTTTGAAGAAGATGGTCATTAACAATTACAATGATTTGTTATTAGTTAACCTCTAAATTCACTGCATATATAGTGCTGATATGGTTGAAATACGAAGACTTTCCTTGGATTGACAATTAATGTAGGAATTCAGATTTCCTGTAAAAAGACATCTTAGTGCACCAACAACTGAGAGTCGGAATGTACATTTGACTCTGAAGCTTTTATCAGCCACCAGTGACTGATTGGTATGACACTCATTTTTGTTTTGGATGGGGCTCTTATGGAACTCACACTACTTTCTAGTGTCCTTATTTGTCTTTGTGGTGCTATTATTTGTTTGTAGCTTCGATTAGTTGTCCTTCATCACTCCACATTAGATATGTCCTTTTTTATGTGGTTTGGAGGTGCCTTTTCCCTACTTTGGATTCATTATGATACAAAGTATCGCTTCTTCTATTTAAATTTATGCTCGATTCTCACAACATATCGGTACGCTGCGCGAAGTGAGGATATTTCCATGAAATAGATTTCTCCGTGGATGTATTTGTGTAGACAACCATGGTACTTGAGTATTAAATTCCACTCGGAATCCTTTATACCTAAATTCATGCACAGAGTATGGAAAATGTTCACGAACTGTGACACATCTTGGTTACTTTCCCACCGTAGTGTGGTCCAATTTATGTACTTATCTTCATAGCTCCCAATAGGGTAATATTGTTCCTTGCCAACATCTCATAAATAATTCCAATAGGGTGTGACTTAAAATAGTTAGGGCTCCTCCTCATCCCTCTGCTCATAATATGTTTCCCACTAGTCCTCGACATAGGGGTCAACTTTGATGAGTGCGACAATAATCTTTTCCCTACTGAAAAAATTTTGAACTGAAAAATATCCTTCCAATAGATTTAACCATCTATTTAGGGAATATGCATCTATATGGCCTTCAAATATAGGAATGTGTTGATGGTGTTCAAAATCCATCAACCAAGGCGGTCTCCCTAATATGAAGTCCCAATTAGACCTCACATTATTTGGAGTAGGATCCCCAACTGGAAATACGACTGGTTTCCATTATCCTTAGGAATTTTGCTTGGCTACAATTATCAACCTAAGAGATTATACAAATGATCTTTGAAAGAAGAAAGTAAGTTGACACTGTGAGGCATACAATTGCAACGCATATATGGTAATTTAATGGAAGGGAAAGGAGAGACTAAGTCTCTAGAAGAAAAATAATAGTTCTATCCTAATAAAGACACACAAGAGCATGAAATAACCTTGATTAACTTGAAAATTAGTTCACAAGATAACAACGATGATTAAAGCAGTAACAATGCACATTCAATAAGATACATATCAAATCCAGAAAAATAGTTTGTTTTCATTAATATGTGTTAAGATAACATACACCACAAACAATGAAAGAATAATATTACAATCATTGACGACATATGCATGAAAGTGCGATGGCTCTGAGAGCTTCATATATTAAGTGAAAGTCCCAAGATATACAATTACAATGCTGCCACACTATTCCTAATAATGGAACATTAAGTCGCCACTTTCTCCTCCGAAGAAAGATATTCTCTCCTATGCCAAGCTAGAGAAGCCAAGGTGAAAATACCAAAGTTAAAAAGTCCCTTCTCTTGAACTATGAGGGTATATTTATAACAAATGAGGTGACTCTCCATCTCCCATGTGACTCTTAACTCTTGATATTCTACTATGACTTTTCAAATTCTTATATGACGTTTGAGCTTCTACATGACTTTAGAACTTTCTAGTGACTTTTCACATTCCATGTGGGACCATTGGTCTTCCACACATTTTACATTTTCTCATTTTTGAAAATACGATAATTACATTAACAAATGATGTGCCAAGATACATTGACACATATGAATTTGTTATGACACTTGGACAAGCCATGACCTAACATTGATGCCATGGAAATTCATTGTGATATGTCTAGGCCAAACCTTTCTCCTAGCTGCCATATTTATATCTTCTTCATGATGGATATTTTCTTGTACTTAATCTTCACCCTCCAAAGGGTTTAGATGAGTGTCCAGACCTTCCAAGTTAGGATGAGTTGATATGTCTTTTTTTTGGTCCAAGATTCCTTCATGTTATTCATGATGGTCCCTTTGGTGTGTCTTTTCTGCAAGTGTTATCTTGTAGCCTCTCCTTATCTTCCTACTTGGGAATCATCCTATCATGTCAAGATAATAGTACCTGCAAATGGTACTCACTCATGACAAGACAACATCAGTCCCGGAATATCCTAGTCTATCTTGTTCCTTATGCAACATGTTGATCAAGTTAGGACATAATGCAGGATTAAGAAAGAGGCTTAGGGATTATGTAGTGTGTAGTTTATGGAGGCAGTGATGAAGGTCTAGTCATTGTCATTACACAATGTGCAGTGGATAGGAGATTGGAAGGAATAACTGCACAATTGAGGGAATTAGTGATGTATTGAGGCAGGCTTGCTCATTGTGATTGTGTAATGCGCGGTTCTAGCGAGACTGAGGTAGGTGATTGAAAATTTCAGCAAGTCAAGATTTAGATAGGCTTTACTGGACTGAGATTACCGGTGCATAGTGGAAGCCTAATTGAGTAGTGATTTTACAATTGACAGATGCAGGAGGCAGGGATTAAGTACTGAAATTGCACAATGTGTAGTTCTTAGAGGTAGATACTATGCAGTGTGTAGTTCCAAGAGGTAAGGATGCTTCACTGTGACTTAAGATTTTTTAATGCATAGTTCTAGGACAGAGTTAGAAAGTTGCAAATATAGTGAATGCTCCAAAAATGACTAAGTGTGAGATTAGTTAGACAAGAGAGAACAAGACATGCAAACAAGTCCTGAAATAGTGATCTATCACTCAGATAACATGAACACAAGGCAAGAGAATGCACAATACTCAAAATTTACATGCATACCTTAAAGAAAAACATAGCACCACTTATTTCTAAGTGTGACAGTTGAAAAATAGCTTTGCGACACTTATAATACAAGTTATGATAGGAGTGTCAACTGCAACCAAAAAGTGCACTAAGTTGTGGGAATGTGTCTAGAAAATATTCTTATGATATACATGATCAACATGTAAAAGAGTGCACTAGAGATGCCTCTAATAATGTGCCAAAGTGAAACACATGTAGGAGTACAAACAATTAAAATTGACACCTATGACCATAAGAAAACGTGAATATGACACTTACAAAATCTAGAAAAAGTGAAAGTGACACATCCCAAAGTGAAAGAAAGAAAAAGTGACACTTGTTAAAGTGAAACAAAGAAAAAATGACAGTGAAAAAAGTGAAAGAGACACTTGTGAAAAAAAAGGTGCACAAAAGCAAACGTTAATAAAACTCACTTGGATGATGCTATAGTTACAACTAAGAGTGAGAGAATGACTAACTTTCATGATTACATGCTTATTTTTGACCTAGATTGTTCACTAACTGTCAACAAGGATTGCATAGTGCATTGTCTCTAGTTTGATCATCATTGTTATCTTGTGAGGGTGCACTATGTAGAAATTCCTTGAAGATTCAAACTGCTAATTGTAATTTAGTAAAAAAATAGACTTTAATCTACCCTACCAACTGTGGAAAAAATTAACGATCAAATTACGAAGAATACAAGAGAAAGAATTCAATCAACACAGTACACAATGATTTCCTAGGGAAATCCACAAATAAAAATCCTTGCTATCTATATATTGCATTAGTCATAAAATATGAGAAGATTGCAATGCTTTGCTCAAGCCTAAGCAACCTCTACACTGGCTTTATCTGTCTCACAACTTCCTAGAAAATCCTTGGCCAATACTTAACCAATTTTATGCTTTCCTAAGTCCCTATTTACTTGTGTTATTTCCTTGGTAATTATCCCTATTAATTAGGGAACTTCCTCAATTGGAATTGTGTAATCCATCATAGGCCTTCCTCTGATTGCATGCACCACTTGTACAATTAAAATGATTATACAACTCATAGTACATTGTCTTTGAACTCCAATCTCAACTAAGTAACTCATATATCACACATGAATGAGTTATATATGGTTTAATTAGCAGTTAACTGGTTGAAAAATGAAGTTACACCCCACTGCTAGACCTCCTACTAGTTCCTCCAACAGTTAGAACTAGTTTCACTGACTTTAACTCAGTTAAAATGAATGAATTAATTACAACTCAAAATAAACTCAACCATGGCTTCTATAAATTAGGAGACACTCTATGTGACAGAAGTTAGGTCCTCAAGTCAAATTAATTAAACCAACTAAGTCAAATTAACTTAGTTAACTCGTACAAGTTGTCTTGTGATGTGGAATTACAATTTTTCTCTTAATTTAATTCAACGGAAAATTAAATTAGGATTTTTTTTGTTGCATTTTCATTGCTCCCTCTCAACAAGAAAGGGATTATCAGATACCCCAATCCTACCTCTATGGAACTCGAAATTGCCTCTTGACAGTGCCTTAGTCAAGATATTTGTATCGTGTTACTATACAGGAATGGCCTCTAGTAACATGATCTGCCTTTGCACACAATCTCTAAGAAGGTCATACTGAATGTCAATATTCTTGGACCGATTATGAAAAAATGGATTCTTAGAGAGTTTGATAAAACTTTGATTGTCATAGCAAATCACTGTAGGATCCATCTGCTAACCAAATAACCCAACAAGGATCGTCCTCATCCAGGTAACCTCACAAGCTTCTTAATGAGCAACCATGTATTCTTCTTCTATTGAACTGAGTGCAACTGATCTCTGCTTCCTGTTGTACCAAGAAATTGTTGTTGAACCAATACTGAAGATTCCGCTTGATGTGCTCTTCCTGTCTAATGGAATCCCTGCCAAATCAGCATCTGTGAAGCCTTGTAGCTTCACTCCCTTTGTTCATTTGTACCAAAGACCAAACTGAGTGGTGCCTCTGAGGTATCTCAACACATGTTTAGTTTCCTTCCAATAGAGTTTGGTTGGCTTACCCATTGCTTGACTAATATGGTTAACTATATAACACATGTCTGGGCGTGTGTTCACCAAATACATAATTGAACCCACAAGCTCCCTATAAATGGTAGCCTCTACTACTTCTCCTAAAGTAGCATCTTCCTTCCTCCAATTCCTTGCTAGAGGAGTCTCCATGGGTTTTCTACTCTCCATGTGGAACTTCTTCAGTATCTTGTTGGCATACTTTACCTGAGAGACAAAAAATTCCCCATCTCCTTGCCATTCTTCCATACCAAGGAAATAATGCATGAGCCCTAGGTCCTTCATCTCCAATTATCTTACAAGATCCTCTTTGCAAGATTTTACTAGCTTCTCATCACCTACTAGAATTAAATCATTGAAATATATAATACTATAATCCATAATTTATCTTCAACCACAATATGGTAAAGTTTGGTATCTTCTTCACTTTTGGTGAAGCCCAACCTCATGAAATAGTTGTCAATCCTAGTGTACCAAGCATGATTTTCTTGTTTCAATCCATGCAATGCTTTCTTGAGTCTGCACACATGAGACTCTTTGTTGAAGGTCTCAAAACCTTCTGGTTGCTCAATGTACACTTCTTCCTCAATCACTGCATTGAGGAAGGTTGTCTTAACATCCATCTGATGTGTCTTCCATCCCATCTGTGTTGAAAGTGCTAGAATAGATTTGATTGAAGAGTACCTTGCTATTGGAGAAAATGTCTCCTTGTAACCAATTCCCTCCACCTGAGAGAACCCCTTGGCCACAAATCTGGCCTTGTGTTTATTGAAACTCCCATCTACTGCTTCCTTCACCTTGTAGATCCACCTGGAACCTACCATTGACTTGTCCTCTATCCTTGGTACAACTTCCTATGCACTGTTCCTAATAATGGAGTCATACTCTTCTACCATATCTTCAACCCATACTAGTTGCTACACTGCTTCCTCAGATGAGGATGTCTTAGTCTCTACACTCTCACTCATTAGAGCCATGTATCTGGTGTATTGATCTAGTGACCTCCTATGCCTGCAATGTGATGTAGGTGATCCCATATTCTTTCTAGTATCATGCATCAATTTGTTAGCTTCTTTGGTGTGCTTCCTTCCATCTCTATTTGTATCTACATGAGTGTGTTCTTCCACTGTCTGCTCATCTGCTTATGGTTGCCCCACATCAACCCGGGGTTCTTCCTTTGGAGCCAAAAGATACTCATATTCATGTGACTGAATCTACCTCTCAAGGGAACATCTCATGTCCTTCTCTTCACCGAACTTCACATCTCTACAAACAAATGTCATCCTGTGAGATGGCAGGTACACCCGATAGTTGTGAGGTGTATCATTGTACCCCACAAATATTCCCAAACCATCTATTGACTCTAGCTTTTTCCTTTCATCCTTGGTAACATGATAGTAAAATGATGTACCAAAGATCCTGAATTTTGACAGATCTTGTTTCTTCCCTAAAAGCACTTCTTCGGGTGTACTCATCCCAAGAATCCAATGAGGAGTCTTGTTCTTCACATAAACCATTGTGTTGCATGCTTCAATCCACAAGTACAATGGTAGGCCTAGATCATGTAACATCGCTCTTGCAACTCCCACAACAATTTTTTTCTTCCTTTTATCCACCCCATTATGTTGTGGGTTATGGGGTGATATTAACCCCTGTCAAATTCCTTTTGATGCACAAAAGTTTTTGAACTCATTCGACACATATTATCTACTGTTATTTCTCTTGTGAGCCTTCAGTTTCCTACCCGTTTCTTTCTCAAAAAGTGCTTTAAATTCACAAAATTTCGATAATTTTTTGTCCTTCTTATGCATGAAGAAAATCCAACACCTACATATGAAATCTACAAATATCACATAATACATGTGCTTGGCCACGGTGGCTTTGGTGTACTTCCCTAATGTGCACCATTTTCATGTATCTCACTGCTGTAGTGCACCCTTGGGAAGTCTTGTAGAAGTCCATTGCATGATCTTCAAATCTCCATGGTGCAAATTATGGCCCAATATTCTATATTGTAATTCACCGATGTCTCAGCTCTATGCCTTCTCTTCTTTTGTGCTCAAAGCAACACAATATTATACATCTAAGTTATAGAGGTTCTTCAACCAAATTTGCCTCTTGATAGTGCCTTAGTCAAGATATCTGCATCGTGTTCCTCTGTAGAAATGTACTCTAGCAACATGATCCGCCTCTCCATGCAATCTCTGAGATGGTGATACCAAATGTCGATATGCTTGGACCAATCATGAAAAAATGGATTCTTAGAGAGTTTGATACAATTTTGATTGTCACAGTAAATTACTAGAGGATCCATCTACTGACCAGATAAACCAACAAGGATCTTCCTCATTCAGATAACCTCACAAGGTGCTTGACTAACAACCGTGTATTATGCTTCTATTGAACTAAGTGCAACTGATATCTATTTCCTGTTGTACCAAGAAATTTTTTCTGACCCAATACTAAAAATTCCCCCTGATGTGCTCTTCCTATTTGATGGACTCCCTTCCCAATCTGCATCTATGAAGCCTTGCAACTTCACTCCCTTTGTCTATTTGTACCAAAGACCAAAGTGGTGACTCTGAGGTATCTCAACACATGTTTAGTTTCCTTCCAATAGATTTTGGTTGGCTTACCCATTGCTTGACTAAGCTAGTTAATTGCATAACATAGGTTTGGTCATGTGTTCACCAAATAAATAAATGAACCCAAAAGTTGCCTGTAAATGGTAGCCTCTACTACTTCTCCTAAAGTAGCATCTTACTTCCTCTAATTTCCCGCTAGAGGAGTCTCCATGGGTTTTCTGCTCTCCATGTGGAACTTCTTCAATATCTTGTTGGCATACTTTCCCTAAGAGACAAATAGTTCTCCATCTCCTTGACATTCTTCCATACCAAGGAAATAATGCATGAACCCTAGGTCCTTAATCTAGAATTCTCTTGCAAGACTCTCTTTGCAATATTTTTCCAGCTTCTCATCACCTGTTAGAATTAAATCATCGACATATAATACTATAATCAATAATTTACCTTCTACCAAAATATGGTAAAGGTCGGCATCTGCTTCACTTTTGGTGAAGCCAAACCTAGTGAAATAGTTGTCAATCCTAGTGTACCAAGCATGAGGTGCTTGTTTCAATCCATACATCACTCGCTTGAGTCTGCACACATGTGAATCTCTATTGATGGTATCAAAACCTTCTGGTTTCTCAATGCATACCTCTTCCTCAATCACTCCATTGAGGAAGGCTGTCTTCACATCCATTTGATGCATCTTCCATCTCATCTATGTTGAAAGTGCTAGAATAGATTTGATTGAAGAGTACCTTGCTACTAGAGGAAAGGTCTCCTCTTAATCAATTCCCTCCACCTGAGAGAACCCCTTGGCCACAAATCTAGCCTTGTGTTTCTCGGCACTCCCATCTGTTGCTTGCTTCACCTTGTAGATCCACCTGGAACCTACCACTAATTGTCCTTTGTCCTTGGGAAATCTTCCCAAGCATTGTTCCTAATAATTGATTCATACCCCTCTACCATGGCATCAACCCATTCTAGTTGCTGTAGTGCTTCCTCGAATGAGGATGGCTTAGTCTCTACACTCTCGCTCATCACAGCTGCGTAGCCATTGTACTGATCTGGTGACTTCTTATGCCTACAATATGATGTGGGTGCTCCCACATTATCTCTAGCATCATGCATCAATTTTTCATCTTCTCTAGTACGCTTCCTTCCATCTTTGGATGTATCCGCATGAGTGGGTGCTTCCACTCTCTGCTCCTCTACTTATGGCTTGTCCACATCATCCTGGGGTTCTTTTTTTGGAGCCAAAAGCTCCTCATTTGCATGTAACTGAAGCTACCTCTCAATGGAACATCTCATAGCATTCTCTTCATCAAACTTCACATCTCTACGAACAAATGTCATCTTGTGAGATGGAAGGTACACTTGATAAATGTGAGGTGTATCGGTGTATCAGTGTATCGCAAAAATATGCCCAAATCAGCTATCAACTCTAGATTTTTCCTTGCACCCTAGGTAACATGACCATAAAATGATGAACCAAATATCCTGAAGTTTGACACATCTGGTTTCTTCCCTAAAAATTCTTATTTGGGTCTACTCATCCTGAGAATCCAATGCAGACTCAGGTTCTGCACATATATCATTGTGTTGCATGCTTCCGCTGAAAAGTGAAATGGTAGGCCCTGATCATGTAACATCACTCATGCAAATGCCACAATAATTTTGGTCTTCCTTTCATCCACCCCATTATTTTGTGGGTTATGGGGCAATATTAACTCCCATCGAATGCCTTTTGATGCAAAAAAGTTTTTGAAATCATTTGACACATATTATCCACCGTTAGCACTCTTGCGAGCTTTCACTTTCATGTTTGCGTCTCTAAAAAAGTGCTTTAAATTCACAAAATTTGGAGAATGTTTGGTCTTTCTTCTCATGAAGAAAATCCAACACTTAAGTGAGAAATCACTTACAGATATCAAATAATACCCGTGCTTGGTCGTGGATGATTTCGAGCACGATCCACACACATCTAAGTGAACTCTTTCAAGGATTGCTTGTGCTTGAATGTCCTTATCATGAAAGATGGATTTGGTGTACTTCCCTAATGTACACCCTTTGCATGTATTTCATTTCTCTAGTGCACCCTTGGGAAGTCCTGTAGAAATCTGTTGCATGATCTTCAAAGGTCCATGGTGAAAATGACCCAATCTTCTTTGTTTTAATTCACTGATGTCTTGACTCTGCACCTTCTCTTCTTTCATGCTCAAAGCAATGAAATCTTCTACATCTAAGTTATAGAGGTTCTTCAACCGAACCCCAATCCGCTTTATTTGTCTCGTGGCTATGTGATGAAGGAAAGCCTTTCCTTTGCTAAATATCACATCGTAGCCATGGTCTTCCAACATAGAAACTAAAATTAAATTCTTCTTCAGACTCGGAACATACATCACATCTTTTAGTGTGAGAGGAGAACCAAACTCCCTCAGAAAAGTAATAGTATCAATGTTGGTCCCACTATACCTTCCATCATCTCCCATATCGATGTGCACCAGGAGATCCTTCTCCTCCAAATCAATGATTTTTTTTTTGTTTCCCATCAAATGGAATGAGGCTCCACTATCCAGATACAACACACTACCCATCACCGATGTCACCATTCATGCAATGAGGGTGAAATCCATCTCGAATTGTGAATTTAGAGCTTCACCTATTACTCCTCTTGAGGCCTTCTCATCGGCCTTCTTGTACAGACAATTCTTGGCATAGTGTCCCAACTCATGATAGTGAAAACATTTAATCTTCAACAAGTCCTTCTTGCCACCCTGACTGGAATCCCCTTTGGATTGGGATTTATCCCCTTTCCCTTTCTTTTCTTTTCCATCTAAGGCATAGTTGTCCTCATCATCATGTTTGGATGAGGTTCCATCTCTGGTGTTTTGGCTTATCTCTTCTTGACCAAGTTAGAACACAATCACTCCCAATTTGGTAGCATCTCCCTCCCATTTATCAAATCTTGGTAGTTGTGATAGCTCTTGGGAAGGAATAGAAGTTCTAGGCTCTCCAGATCACCTTCAAAAACTATAATACCAATGCTCCCAAGTTCATCTTGAAATTGGGTGAACATGCTCAGGTACTGTGGTATTGTGTCACCCTTCTCCATCTTGATCTTTCAAAGCTTGTCTTTTAGTGCCAACTTCCTCTGGTCAATGTTGTACTAAAACAAGTCTATCAAGGCTTTCCACATTACATATGGTGTATCCTTCCCATGGATATTTGAGACAATATGAACTCAAACTCCTTTTGGTATAATCGTCCTTGCCTTTGCCACACATTTATTCCACTTTTCCAGATCTTGAGCATTGGTTGTTGGAGGCTTAGGAATATGATTGTATATGAATTCCTTCAAACCATTGTCTTCCAACATTGCTTATATCCTATCCTTCCAAGAAATACAATTCGAGCTACCCTCAAGGGCATACTCAAATCTCAATCCATAGAACAAAATCAGTTGGATCTAAAGAATGATCCTGTAAATTCGATTTCACATGCAAAGACAAACTCGTATTCTTCTCTTAACTGCTAATTTTAATTTACTAAAACAATAGACTTGAATATACTATACCAACTATGGAAACAAGTAACGATCATGAAATGATGAAGCATATAATAGAATGAATTCAATGAACATATTACACAATTATTTCTTGGGGAAAGCCACAGCAAAAACCCCTACTATCTATATATTACATTAGTTAGAAAATATGAGAAGATTACAATGCTTTGCTCAAGCCTGAGCAATCTTTGCACTATCTCTATTTGTCTTACATATCCCTAGACAAGCATTAACCAATATTTAACCAATTTTTTTCTTGCCCAAGTCCCTATTTCCTTACGTTGTTTCCTTGGGGATTATCCCTATTAATTAGGGAAATTCCTCAATTGGAATTGCATAATCCATCATAGGCCTTCCTTTGACTGCATGCACTACATACACAGTTTGGATGATTATAAATTTGATAGTACACTACACTTGAACTCCATTATCAACTAGGTAACTCATATATCACACATCCAAGAGTTGTTCATGGCTGAATTATTAGTTATCTAGTTGAACACTGAAGCTGCACACCACTTCTAGGCTTCTTACTAGTTCCTCCAATGGTTGGAACTAGTTTAACTCTTTAACTCAGTTAAACTGAATTAATTAATTACAACTCAAAATAAACTCAACTAGGGCTCCTATAAAGTAGGAGAAACTCTACATGACACAAGTTGGACCCTCAAATCAAAATAACTGAACCAACTAAGTCAAATTAACTTAGTTAACTCGTATAAGTTGTCTTGTGATGTGGAATTAAAATTTTTCTCCTAATTTAATTCAACAAGAAAATATTGATTTAATTTTCCCTTGACTTAAATTAGGAGAAAAATTGTAATTCCACATCACAATACAACATGTACGAGTTAACTAAGTTAATTTGACCTAGTTGGTTCAAATAATTCAAGTTGAGGGTCTGACTTGAGTCATATAGAGTGTCTCCTACTTTATACGAGCCCTGGTTGAATTTTTTCTAAGTTGTAATTAATTAATTCAGTTTAGTTGAGTTAAATTCAATTAAACTATTTCCAACTGTTGGAGGAACTAGTAGGAGGTCTAGCAGTGGGGTGGAGGTTTAGTGTTCAACCAGTTATTTGATAATTCAACCATAAATAACTTATTCATGTTTGATATATGAGTTACCTAGTTGAGATTGTAGTTCAAGGGAAGTGTTGTACAATCATCCAAATTGTACAGGTGGTGCATGCAGTCAGAGGAATTCCTATGATGGACTCTACAATTCCAATTAAAGAAGTTCCCTAATTAACAGGGCTAATTCCCAAGGAAACAATGCAAGGAAATAGGAACTTGGGCAAGCAGAAAATTGGTTAAGTATCGGCCAAGGCTTGTCTAGGAATCTATGAGATATATATAGATAGTGTAGAGGTTCCTCGAGCTTGAGCAAAGCATTGTAATCTTCTCATATTTTTTGACTAATGCAATATACAGATAACAAGGGTTTTTAGCTATGGTTTTCCCCAGGAAATCATTCTATAATGTGTTGATTGAATTATTTCTCTTGTATGCTTCATGATTTCGTGATTGTTAATTATTTCCATAATTGGTAGAGTAGATTCAAGTTTATCATTTTAGTAAATTACAATTAGCAATTTGAATCTACAAGGAATTTCTACATTGTATTAGAGCTAAAATCACACTAGAAGAGAAGAATATGGGTTTATCTTTGCAGGCGAAATTGAATTTATAGGATCATTCTTCAAAGGAAACATGATTTAGTTCTATGGATTAAGACTCGAGTATTCCCTTGAGGGTAACTCAAATTATATTGCTTGGAAGGAAAAAATGGAGGTAGTGTTGGAAGACAATAGGCTGAAGGAATTCATAGACAATGATATTCCTAAGCCTCCAACAACCGATGCTAAAGATCTAGCAAAGTGGAAGAAATCTGTTGCAAAGGTGAGCAGGATGATACTAGAAGGAGTTTGAGATCATATTGTCTCGAATCTCCATGAGAAGGATACACCATATGCAATGTGGAAAGCCTTGATAGACTTGTTTCAAAATAGCAATGACCATAGGAAGATGGCACAAAAGAACAAGCTTTGAAAGATCAAGATGCAAAGGGGTGACACAATACCACAGTACCTAAGCAGGTTCAACCGATGTTGGGATGAAATTTGGAGCATTGGTATTACAGTTGTTGAATATGATCTAATGATCCTAGCACTTCTAGGCCTTCCCAAGAGCTGGCATAGCTACTAGGATTCGATAAATGGGAGGGAGAAGCTACCAAATTGGGAGCGATTGTGGTTTGACTTGGGGAAAAAAGAGATAAGGCAGAACACCAAGATGGAACCTCATCCAAGCATGATGATGAGAAGAATTGTGCCTTGGCTAGAAAGGAAAAGAAAGGAAGGGAGGAAATCTTAATCCAAAGGGGATTCCAGTCAGGGCAAAAAGAATAAGAACTTGTCGGAGATTAAATGTTTTCACTATCATGAGCTGCGACACTATGCAACAAAGTGTCCACACAAGAAGGCCAACAAGAAGCCCTCAGAAGGAGTGGTAGGTGAAGCTCTAGCTTCACAATTTGAGTTGAATTTTACCCTCATTTTGTGCATGGTCACATCGGTGATGTATAGCGTGTGGTATCTGGATAGTGGAGCCTCATTCCATATTACGGGAAATAAATAATTTTTCAGTGACTTGGAGGAGAAGGACCTCATGGTGCACATTGATATGGGAGATAATGGAAGTTATAGCACAACCAACATTGATACTATTACATTTTAGAGGTAGTTTGGTTCTCCTCTCACATTAACATATGTCATGTATGTTCTGGGTCTGAAGAAGAATTTATTTTCAGTTTCTATGTTGGAAGGAATTTGACAGGAGTTAATAGCACCCCATAACCCACAACATAATGGGGTGGTTGAAAGGAAGAATATAATTATTGTGGGATTTTCACGAGCGATGTTACATGATTAGGGCCTACCATTTCACTTATGCGATGAATCATGCAACACAATAGTTTATGTGCAGAACAAGAGTCCTCATCGGATTCTTGGGATGAGTACACCAAAGCAAGATTTTCCAAGGAAGAAACTAGATGTGTAACACTTCAGGATCTTTGGTTCATCAGTTTACTGTCATGTTACGAAGGATGCAATGAAAAATCTATATTTGATAGCTGAGTTGGGCATATTTGTGGGTACACTAATATACCTCACAACTATTGGGTGTACCTGCCATCTCACAGGATGACAGTTGTCCGTAGAGATGTGAATTTCAATGAAATGAGATGTTCCCCTGAGAGGGAGATTTAGTTACATGAAGATGAGGAGATTTTGGCTGAAAAGGAAGAACCCCAGGATGATGTGGAGCAACCACAAGCAAAGGAGTAGAGAGTGGAAGAACCCACTCATGCAAAGACATCAAGAGATGCAACGAAGCACACCATAAAATCTGATAGATTGATGCATGATCCTAGAGATAATGTTGGAGCACCCACATCATAGCGCAATCAAAGTAGGTCACCAGATTGGTAAAATGGCTACATGGCTATGATGCATGAGAGTGTAGAGACTAAGCCATCCTCATTCAAGGAAGTAGTGCATCCAAGAGCAGGGGTTGATGCCATGGTAGAGGTGTATGACTTCATTATCAGGAATAGTGCTTGGGAAGTTGTATAAAGGCTAGAGGACAAGTCAGTGGTAGGTTCCAAGTGGATCTACAAGGTGAAGTAAGAAACCGTTGGGAGTGTCAAGAAACAAAAGGCCAAATTTGTGGCCAAGGGGTTCTCTCAGGTGGAGGGTATCGATTGGAAGGATACCTTTTATCTAGTAGATGGATGTGAATACAACCTTCCTCAATGGAGTGATTGAGGAAGAGGTGTACATTGAGCAGACGAAAGGTTTTGAGAACTTCAACATAGATTTTCATGTGTGCAGACTCAAGGGAGCCTTGTATGGATTGAAACAAGCACCCTGTGCTTGGTACACTAGGATCAAAACCTATTTCACCAGGTTGGGCGTCACCAAAAGTGAAGCAAATTCCAACCTTTACCATATTGCAGTTGAAGGTAAATTATTGATTATAGTATTATATGTCAATGATTTAATTCTAACAGGTGATGAGAAGCTGGTCAAATATTGCAAAGAGGACCTTGCAAGACAATTCGAGATGAAGAACCTAGGGCTCATGCATTATTTCCTCGGTATGGAAGTATGGCAAGGATATGGGTAAATATTTGTCTCTCAGGACAAGTATGCCAACAAGATACCGAAGAAATCTTACCCGGAGAGCAACAAACCCATGGAGACTCCTTTAGTAGGGAATCAGAGGAAGGAAGATGATGCTTTAGGAGAAGTATTAGAGGTTACCATTTGTAGGAACCTTGTGGGTTCACTTAAGCATTTGGTGAAAAAATGACCAAACATGTGTTATGAAATTAACTAGCTTGGTCAAGCAATGGTAAAGCCAACCAAACTCTAATGGAAGGTAGCTAAACATGTGTTGAGATACCTTAGAAACACCACTTAGTTTGGTATTTAGTACAAACGGACATAGGGAGTGAAGATCCAAGGCTTCACAGATGTAGATTGTGTAGGGAGCCCATCAAAAAGGAAGAGCACATCAGGGGGAATATTTAGTGTTAGGTCAACAACAATTTCTTGGTACATCAGGAAGCAAAGATTAATTGCACTCAGTTCAACAGAAGCAGAGTACATGGTTTCTAGTCAAGCAGCTTGTGAGGCTATCTGGATGAGGAAGATCCTTGTTGGGTTATTTGGTTAGCAGATGGATCCTACAGTGGTTTACTATGACAATCAGAGTTGTATCAAACTCTCTGAGAATACATTTTTTCATGATCATTCCAAGCATATCGACATTGGTATCACCATCTTAGAGATTGTGTGCAGAGGCAGATCATGTTGCTAGAGTACATTTCTACAGAGGAAAAAGAATTGGATATCTTGAATAAGGCATTATCAAGAGGAAAAATCAAGTTCCATAGGATCAGGATCTGGGTATTTGATAATCCCTTTCTTGTTGAGATGGAGTGTTGAAAATGTAAGATGAAAATCTTGATTTAATTTTCCCTTGAATTAAATTAGGAGAAAAATTGCAATTCCACATCAAAAGAAAATTTGTGCAAGTTAACTAAGTTAATTTGACTTAATTGGTTCAGTTGATTTGAGTGGAGGGTCTAACTTGAGTCATGTAGAGTGCATTCTACATTTGAGGAGCCCTGGTTGAGTTTATTTTGAGTTGTAGTTAATTAATTTAGTTTAACTAAGTTAAAGTCAATTAAACTACTTCCAATTGTTGGTGGAACTAGTAGAAGGTCTAGTAGTCGGGTGCAGCTTCAGTGTTCAAGTAGTTAATTGATAATTCAACCATAAATAAATCATTCATGTGTGATATACGACTTACCCAATTGAGATTGGAGTTCAAAGGAGGTGTACTATTAGTTGTATAATCATCCAAATTGTATAGGTGGTGCATGCAGTCATAAGAAGGCCTATGATGGATTGAGCAATTCCAATTGAAGAATTTTCGTAGTTAGTAGGGATAACTCCCAAGGAAACAGTGCAAGGAAATAGGGAATTGGGAAAGAAGAAAATTGGTTAAGTATTGGCCAAGGCTTCTCTAGGAAGCCGTGAGACATATAGAGTGTAGCAACCCAAATTAAAAATCCGTGTAAAAATATATAAGACCATGGTCACAGGAAACGTATTCCAAGTTGAATGGTGGGAAAAACATCCTAGTGGGTGTTCCTTTCAGTTATTATGGCTAAAGGAAATTGGAAAAGGAAATTGAAAAGGCTTTGGAAAGACATGAGGCATTTATTGGCATTTTATTTATGAAAATAATGGAAATTAGGAGAAAGGAAGGTGAAAGGTCATCGGTTTCATGTGAGGACAAAAATGAAGGAAAATAATGGAAATTGAAGAAAATAGAGGCCTCATGTATAAAAATGATTTTGAGGATAAATGGGTAGGCTTGGTCAGTGTAAGCTTTGGTTAGTTCAGTTTTGGAGCTCTCATTCTATTCTCTCTCTCATACTCTTGGACACTTAGAGTTTTCTTGGAGCACTCTTGGAGAGTCTGGCATACTTGGATGCTTGGATCAAGAAGGAAAAGTAAGAGTAGGAAAGCACATGAGGACATTGGGATCAACAACTACAATGGATTTTTCTTACAAGTACCAAGTTGCATGCATGTTTCCTCACTATTTTGGCATGCATGGAATATGCATGTGTTTTATTGGTCATGATGTGTCATTGTCATTGAGGATTGGCTAGATTGATAGTGGATTTTCCTAGCCTTTCCATTTCTAGAATAACCGTCATGTTGTGGGTTGATTTCTTTGTTTTTTCGGTTGGTTCTCATGTTTCCTTTAGCTTGGGTTGAGTTATTAGTTCTTGGAGCCTTGGTTGGAAAAACACTCTGGATGCCCTATAACAACTTAGGTTGAGTTAGTAGTCCTAGAAGCCTTGGTTGGATAAATTCTTTAGAAGCCCTATAATAACTTGGGTTGAGTTATTAGTCCTAGAAACATTGGTTGGATAAACGCTTTGGAACCCCTTGGTGGGTTGAGTTACTAGCCATGGAAGCCTTGGTTGAAAAAATTCTATGGAAGCTTGACGATAGTTGTGGGTTGAATTACTAGTCCTGGAAGCCTTGGTTGGACAAACGCTCTGTAATCTCAATGATATTTGTGGGTTGAGTTACTATTCCTTTAAGCCGGGTTGGAACAAATGCTTTGGAGCCCTAGATAGCTTCGATAGAAACCATTATGGTGATAATTAGTGATGTTCGACTGTGACATGGAATCACATTGTTGAGGGTTGTTATGGTTTGGCCTCTGGAAGCCCTGGTTCGGTTTTGATGGATTTGTTTCATAATATCCCACATTCATGCTTGGAATATGGCATGAGGGTGATAGGCCAAAGAGAGATTAGGATCATCCATGTCTTTGGTTGGGTGGTTTATGGAAGTCCCATACCTGGTAGGCCTATGCAATCATTAATAAAATCTCTCTTTCTCCTTGGTATTGATGGGCAAATATGCTTAATGTTATGTGGCTTATATGGTTGTTATATGTTTAGCATATTTGATGTTTATATGTTGGTTATGAATGAGTTTTATGACTGTCATGATGTTTGGTTCATATCATGTTTGTGCTTGTAAAGGAATGAATAGTGTATATATGGCCTAATATAGTAAATTGCAGCTAATATGTTGAGGTATCAATGCTTCTTAGCGATTCTCAGATAAGTATGAGACCCCTATGCTCAATTTTTTTGTTAAGACCTGTAGCTTTCATATTTTTGACATGTTTGACGAAATGCCTGTTATGGCTAGTAGGGGTCTAGTCTATTCCTTGTCAATGTTTTCACATATGTATCATTTTTTTGTTATGTAAATTCATATTTGAAGGTGTCATTGATTTTTGGATGGTGACCTAGGCTTTGGGCCTAAAAAAGTGACAAAAATACCATAGTTGCAGGCACAATATTGGGGGAAAAAATCCTCGGACCCTCGCTTTCCCTTGGTGTGGTAGCATATGGAGCCTCCTAGATGTGCCTTGGTCCATATCAAGGGAGAGTCTAGTGGTTTGATGCACTAAAAATTTAGTTGGTCTCAGTGATTGGTTACATGAGTGGTTGGGATGCCTCTTGGGAGTTCTGTTGCTGATGTGGAAGGTCTGTATGATTTGTTCCATTGGTTCCACTTCCTTAACTAACACATAGGGAGTCGAATCATATCTTAGTAACTTCTTGTCACATGTTTACCATAGTTGACCGGTTACTTGGGTAGATGTGGGAGGAGGGTGTTACAGAGTGGTATGAGCAGGTTTTGTTCTCTTTGGGTGGTGTCTAGTTTCCATTCTTTTTGGGTGATATCTGATACCACAAAGTGATTTCAGAGCATGGTTTGACCCTTGGACTGGATGGGAAGATTGTGTTTGTCATGCATGCATGTTAGTTGCACGTGTTATTTATGTTTGTAGATTATGTGCTTATTATGTATGCATGGTGGTATTCATTATTGCAATTGTGTTTCCATGTGGAAGTTGATGGTGTTGTTGCAGTATGTGTCGTCATGAGTGTATGGTTGTATGTGCATTTGCTATGCATGTTGGTGTCTATGTTTTGTTATGCATGCATTTTCATGGTGAAGGTTGTTGTGCATAAGGTCATTGTATGCAATTAGGTCATCATGATGATATTGGTATGTTATGATGCTAATGTGTTGGCTAAGATAGAGTAGGAGATGTAGATCATTAAACTGAAGTTGCAACAATGGACTTCGGGGTAAGAGCATATCATCGTATAGGTTTGTATGGTGGGCATGCAGGTATGTTGGTTAATGTTTGTTATAAGCATTAGGGTTACCAATATGCTTGTAATTCTATTATTATTATGGTTACATGTATAACAAATGCCAATTGATTAGTTTAGTCATATGCACGTGTTGGATAGTCATGAATGATAGTAACCTATGGTTGTATGCATTTCTATTGTTGTTTTATGACATTTGACTTGATGATTATGCTATATGTTGTTGATGAGCATGTTATATGTTAACTTCTTGTTATATTTTAGTTAATGATTAGGGTTATTGCATTAAGATGTTGATGTAACTTATATGTATCATACTAATTTGGATTGGTCTATGCAAATGGTTAGGGTTACGACATTCATGTATGAGTTAATATTTTGTGATATTATGTCATACTAATCTAGACTAATCATACATATGTGATTGTTATGCATGAACGAAAAATGTTTACGAGCTTATGATGTGAACATATTAGTTAGTTGTGTAGTGTTATCTTCTGGAGCCATCACATTCATGTTTGTTGGAATCGATGTTTCGAACCAACCTCTATGGTTCATCTTCAGGAATAGATCCAAGAATGAATAAGTCAGAACTCACTAGGGTTGATAAATAAGGGTTAGGGCTGGTCTGGAAATGAATACTAGCCGACATGTTTAATTCAGATTTGTTTATTTTTAATTTTGTTGTTAATTATATAATTAATTTTTATTTTAAATTATTGGTTTTATTTTTATTTTTAGTTCCTAATTAAATCTCTAGTTTTTTCTTCTTCTTTAAGATTAAAATTAGGATTAGAAATTTATTAATTCATAATTAATACTAATTATTTATTATAAACTTATTAAAAATTATGTGCATTATTAATTAATTTTTATTAATTATATGATTATTTGATTTTAAGTTATGTTTGAATGATAGTTATTGTTTAATTTTTATTAAGTATATGATTATTTTAATTTTAACTTATGTTTGAATGATTAAAATAAATAATAATTAATACTTAGTTATGTTAATGATTATTAGTTACTAAGTATTAATTATTATTTATTTTAATCATTCAAACATAACTTAAAATTAAAATAATCATATATTTAATAAAAATTAAACAATAATTATCATTCAAACAAAACTTAAAATCAAAATAATCATATAATTAATAAAAATTAATTAATAATACACATAATTATTAATAAGTTTATAACCAATAATTAGTATTAATTATGAATTAATAAATTTCTAATCCTAATTTTAATCTTAAAGAAGAAGAAAAAACTAGACATTTAATTAGGAACTAAAAATAAAAATAATTATATAATTAACAACAAAATTAAAAATAAAAAAATCTAAATTAAACCTGTCGGCTAGTATTCATTCCCAGACCAACCCTAACCCTTATTTGTCAACCCTATTGAGTTCTAACTTATTCATTCTTGGATCTATTCTTGAAGATGAACCACAGAGGTTGGTTCGAAGCATCGATTCCAACAAACATGAATGCGATGACTCCGAAAGATAACACTACACAGAACATAGATCGCAGAAGCCTCATATCATTAATATTAGTTAGTTACTGTTATGAATATCATGATCTTATTTGTGTTTGAGTTGATGTGTTGTGAAGTTATATTGTGCTAACTAGATTCATTATGCAGATAAGATAGCCTCCCCTGAGGTACATTAACGTATGAGTTTGCTTATGTCATCTATTTGGTGTTTGAGTGTTTGGTGTCTATTATGTCATCTAGTTGATTTATCTAACATGGTATGTTTATATTTTGTTTGAAATTTTTATTAATTGCATGATATGAGTATGTGTTTGTAAGATTGTATGAAGAAATGATCTTGTATTAAGATGGTCGTACTAACACATATGTGTTGAGACAACTGATATGTACTTGAGTGTAACATTATGTATTATAACTGATGAATGTGAGTTGATTTGGATTATGACATGGTTGTTAGACTTGGTGAAGGTTAATTTCCAAGTAATATATATGTTGCCTTGATGTTTGGAACATGTGAACGAGTGAATAGTTGCAGGAAAAATGATTGGTATTATCATGACAAGGTAATAGTTGATTTGTTTATGTAACTATCCATTGGGTGATGTGACAGTACATATTAAGACTCAGTTGTAGCAAGAGAAAGGTAAAAGAAAATAAATGGGTGAGAATTCCTTTGGCTATGTTTGGGAACCACAATTCTAAATGAATGAGTGCTTTGTGTACAGGAAGTCTTCGTAACCCTAATTTGTCTAAAATTATGTGGATATGTGCTATATTCATGGACATGTATTTGACAAGCATAACAACTGGTGTCTATTTATAGCTAGATTTGTCAAGGAAATTAGAGTCCCTCGATATATGGCATAAATGTGTTCAACTACAAGGGAAACATGCTTGGCGCAACAAGGTAAGGTAATTGGTGTAATGTTAGGTTCACTTATGCACTGAAAGTGATGTCTTATGGAAGTATGATATAGGGGATTACATGGAAAAAGAGATTGCCATGAAATCTTAAAGAAGGCTCAAGTTGAGCTTTCACTTGGAGGAACTGGGAACCATGGGAATGGAGTCATGGTGTATGTTGACAGTTTTGTGTTTTCAGTATTTTGTATTTGGTTGTGCTTGATTTCATCTTTGTTATGTCGAGTGCAAGGCATTTTACTTTGTTTGTGGTGTCGTATTGTTATTGATTTTCATGGTTTTCTTCTTGTTTGTTTCTTGTCTTTCCTTTTTATGTTTTGAGCCTTGGAAATTGGTTCGGAAAGAGGAAAGTTATTGGATCTTAGGAGAAGCTGAATGAAACTCATTAGGTAATATGAGACTCAGATGAAGCTCAATGCATGAGTAAAGGGCAATTCAAGGAAATAATATGACAACCAATTGGATTGGCTTGGTCCATTGGGATAATGGATGGTGGCAGGACAATCATGAGAAAGGTAACAAGAAAGGAAAAGTAAATGGGCATAAGGTAATAGATGCCTTGACTATCTTGGAAACTTTTTTTCTCAATGTTGTGTATGTTGTGCATGGATAAAGGGAGTTCTCTTAACCTTAACCTTATGATACCTAGTAATTATGTTGTGATCATGATTGCTTTATGCTAATGTTTATATGCATATATGTATGTATGTACATGGTTATCTGACAGGGTCATCATGGATCATGATTGTTTTATGTTGTTTTTTATATGTATACATGTATTTATATACGTTGTTGTTTGACAGGGTCACCAGGGATCATTCTTATGGAAGAATGATTGCTTATGCAACTGAATGGCATGAAGAGGTTCTTGGTTTATAAGGAATCAAGTGGGAAGAGTAGTCATGACAAATATATGAGGTCAATATCTTGTGGATATGAATTGATATTGTATGCTTGTATTATGCCTATGTTTATGTTATGAAATGTAACACTGAAGGATATATCAGCAGAATGAATGGCAGAGAGTGTAACAACCCTGGTGAAAATTCCATGTAATAAATGTTAATAAAGGAAAAATAATAACCATGGTTGATGGGACACTTATTCCAAGTTGAATGTTGGTTAAGAAATCCTAGTATGGGTGTTCATTTTGGTTAATATGGCTAAGGAAATTGGCAAAGGCAGTGGCTAAGGCTTTGTAAAGGAAAAATGGCATTTTGGCACATTTATTTATGAAAATAATGGAAATTAGGAGAAAAAGGAGGTGAAAGGTCATAGGTTGCATGTGAGGAGGAAAATGAAGGAAAATAATGGAAAATAAAGAAAAGAGAGGCCTCATTAATAAAAAGTCTTCCAAGGATCAGTACACAGACTTTTTTCAGTTCAGATTTACAACTCTCTCTATTCTCTCTCTCTCATATTCTTGGACACTTAGAGTTTTCTTGGAACACTCATGGAGGGTGTGGAATACTTGGAGTCTTGAAGAAAGAAGGAAAAGGAAGAGTAGGAAATCATAAGAGGAAATCAGAATCAGTAGCTACAAAGGTTTTTTCTTGCAAGTACTGAGTTGCATGTATGTTTTCCTCACTAGCTTTGGCATGCATGGCATATGCATGTGGATTATTGGTCATGATCTATCACTGGCATGGAGGATTGCCTGGATTAATAGTGGATTTGCCTATCCTTTCCATTTCTTGGATAGTCATGGAGATTGTGGGTTTATTTCCTTGTTTTTTTTTTTTTTTGGATCTCATGTTTCCTTTAGCTTGGGTTGAGTTATTAGTTCCTGGAAGCCTTGGTTGAAAAAGCTCTCTCAAACCTCTATAACAGCTTGGGTTGAGTTATTAGTCCTAGAAGCCTTGGTTGGAAAAACACTCTAGAAGCCCTTGGTGGGTTGAGTTGCTAGTCCTGCAAGCCCTAGATGGACAAACGCTCTCGTAGCTCAACACAAGCTATGAGTTGAGTTACTAGTCTTGGAAGCCTTTGATGGAACAATGCTCTAGAGCCCTGGAAGGCTTGGGTAGAGACCAATATGATGATGGTTTTTTGATGTCTAACCATGAGTTGGAATCACTCTTTGATGGGTTGAGGTGGTTGGCCTTTGGAATCCCTAAATGGTCCTAGATTGATGTGTTCTATGAGATCCCATATTTGTGCTTGGAATATGGCACGAGGGTGAATGGATGAAGAGAGATTTGGCTGACCCATTCTACGGTCGAGTGGAATGTGGTAGTCCCATCCAGAGTTTGGATTTTGCATCACCAATATGAGGTTATTTCTCCTTGTATTTTTATGAGTATTATACTGGTTGATATGTGGATCATATGGTTGTTGTTTCCTTGGTATTTATGTTGCTATCATGCTGGTTATGTATATGTTTTATGACAATAGCTATGTATGGATCTCATGATGTTTTTACTTGTAAATGAATGAACAATGTATCTATGACCTAATGGATGAAACTGCATCTAATGTGTTGAGGCATTAATGCTTCTTAGCAATTCTCAACTGAGTATGAGATCTCTATGCTTAGATTTGTTGTTTACACCTGTAGATTACATATTTGTGATATGTTTGACGAAATTCTTGTCATGGCTAGTAGGGTTCTAGTCAAGTGCTTGTTTAAGTAATTGCACTTGTGTCATCATTTCCTGATTATCTTTCTTTTCTGAAGGTTTCATTCACTTCTAGTGACCTAGGTTTTGTGCCTGAAAAAGTGGCTCAAATCTGAGGGACACTAGCACAACAATGAGTAAAATAGTCCTTGGATGCTGGCATTCCTTGTCATGAGAGAGTCCAAATCCTCTGGGACGTTATCAGGCCCATATCACGGGAGCGTCCAGGGGTCAAGTGGTCTATAACCTCAATAGAACCCAGGGAGTATTTGCCATAAAGGTTGGGATGGTTATTAGGATTATTGTTAACGATGTCGATGGTCTGTATGGTTTGTTTCCATTGGTTCCACTTCCTTAACGTGACTTAGGAGGTCAAATCATATCATAGTAACTTCTCGTCACATGTTTACCCCGATTGGTTGGTTACTTGGGTAGATGTGGGATGAGGGTGTTACAGAGTGGTATTAGAGCATGATTCGCCCCTCATACTGGATGGGTTGTCCAGTTGTCATGCATTCATGTCGATTGCATGTGTGTCTCTTGTCTTTTAGGTCCATGTGCTTATTGTATTTGTATGGTATGAGTCATGGTTGTAGTGATGTTTTCATGGAAAGTTGATGGTGTTGTTGTCGAGTGTGTCATTATGAGTGTGTGGTTGATTATGCATTTCTTATGAATGTTAATGTTCACATGAGGTCAAGTGTACAATGATGTGGTGGTTGTTGTCATGCATGGGGTCATGGGGTCATGGTATGGTATGGTATGGGGTCATGCATTGATGACTGAACTCTAGCTAGAATGATGGGTACATGGTTATATGCTTATGTGTTATGTTTCAATATGCTGTCATGATTATGTTATACATGTATCATGCTGATTTATTGATATTGAAGACAAGATATCCTCCCTGAAATATACTAAGGTACGTTGGTCTATTGTGATTTGGGTTAGCTGGCATCATATACATTGCAGGAAGAAATATCAAATATGACTAGCAAGATGGTAGAATATAGCTCTTGGGACTCTCCCTATGGATCATATGAGCAACACGGTGTTAGGAATTCTTCTGATCTGACAAACACATTGAGAAGATTAAAGGAAGAAATAAGGAGTTGTAAGGGAGACAATGATAGAATCATACAGGTGCAGGAGAAACAAGTAGAGGTAAATGTAGTGATACTTCAGAGTTTTTTAGATTTGCAGTGACAAGGACTACTTCAAGTTAGCCATGAGTAGGAGAACAGAACTAATGGGGCATATGGCAGTAGGTATCGTAGTGGTCACAGGTCAGATAGAGATGACACAGTGAGAGATGGCAGGTTGTTGGACACTCTAAATAAGAGAGACGATGGACATATGCACTATTCTAGTTCTGGTTCAAATAGGCACTATGATCGTCAATGTTATCATCCTTACAGGAGGAGTCACAAGGGATATTTTTCGGATGAGTTTAAGAAAGAAAATCCACCTACCTTTGATGGAGAGATCAATAAATCATAGGATGCAAAGGCATGGTTTCTTGGTATGAGTAATTTCTTCAAGTTACATGATTATTCAGAGAACATGAAAGCTAGAATAACTACATTAAGTCTCAAAGGTAAAGCATACATTTAGTGGGAAGACATGAAGAATTTTGGATATACTCATGAGGAGGACTTGACTTGAAGTGAGTGCGAGAGACTATTCAAGAAGAAGTACCTATCAAATAGATACTTTGATGATATGGAAAAAGAGTTCTATAAGTTAAAGATGGAATCAATGACAAATGAGGAGTACACTAGCAAGTTCTTGGAGCTACTGAGGTATGTGACTTACCTCAAGGAGGATAAGGCCAAGATTCAAATATTCATTAGTGTATTGTCAATTGCATTCAAAGCCATGATTGAGTTCAATGAGCCTAGATCATTGTAAGAGGCCATCTAAAAGCTAAAGCATTGCTATGAATAATCGAAGTGCAGATCTGAGACTAAGCCAGAATGGAAAGGTAATGGACGGAACAAAGGAAAATGGGGCAAGAAGCAAGAAATACCTAAGGGTACAAGTAATAAAGAGAATGTAGTGTCATCTAAGAAGTTCAATGCATCAGAAAAAGGATAGGGATTTCGATTTGAGGAGTAGAATAGGGATGCAGGCTGGAAGCCTATAGAGTGTGGACTTGTGGAAAAGATCATCACAGGAGAGATTTTCCATATAATCAAGGTGGTAGGCCTTAGATATATAGTTAAAAGGAGGTGAAGACTGTTGAGGATGTTGATAAGAGCGTCCCTTGTATCTATGCAACGCTGAATAACAAACATGTAGACCATTGGGCATCTATTGTTGAGATGGATGGTAAGCTTTGTGATCAAGCTGTTTCTATTTTTATTGAACCTGGATCTAATTATAGTTATGTTAGTCCTAACCTAGTGGATAAGTGTGGTCTAAATAAAGAAGTGTATGAAAAATCTTGGTTAGTGAAGTTGGCTACAGGTACAAAGAAGCGAGTTCACCATTCGGTAAGATCTGGTGCATTTGATTTGAATGGTATGCCTACCACAACACATTTGAATATATTATGATTTGGATCATACAATATGTTGTTGGGCATGGATTGGTTGTACCTTCATAGAACCAAGGTGGATTTTCATGAAAAAGCTATTGAGTTCTTGGATGACAATGGAGACCCAATAGTTTTGCGGGGTAAGAAGAAAACGACATCAGTTAGGATGGTGACAACTATGCAGGCAAAGTGTAACCATAGGAAATGGTGCATGTTATTCACAATGCACATTTCTAGTGAAAAAGGTAAGGAGGTTGAGGATGCATATGCTTTGAGAAGGTACCCAATTCTACAGTAGTTTCAGGATGTATTTCCTGAGGGAATTTCAGAGTTTCCACCTCACAGGGAGGTAGAATTTTCTATTGAGTTAGTGGCAAGGGCAGCTCCAACATCAAAAGAACCCTACAGGGAGTTGGTAGACTTGAAGCTGCAGTTGAAGGAAATGTTGAACTAGGGATACATTTTGTATCACTATGGGGCACATCAGTATTTTTTGAAGAAGAAGGACGGTACTCTCAGATTGTGCATTGACTACAAGAAGTTGAACAAAGTGACCATTAAGAATAGGTATCTGTTACTGAGGATTGATGACTTGTTCAATCAATTGGAGGGAGCAGCAGTGTTATCAAAGATTGAACTGAGATATGGATATTATCAGGTACGCATCAAAGAGGAGGACATTTACAAGACAACTTTCCAGACTAGGTATGGGCATTACGAGTTTGTTGTAGTTCCATTCGGTTTGACTAATGCTCCAACTACATTTATGTGCTTGATGAATAGTGTGTTGTGCCCATATTTGGATAAGTATGTTATTATGTTCATTGATGACATATTGGTATATTACAAAAATAAGGAAGAACATGTCAAGAATTTAAGAATAGTGTTAAGGTTGTTGAGAGAGCATCAGTTGTATGCTAAGTTCAACAAGTGTAGCTTCTTTCAGACTGAGGTACACTACTTGGGACATGTCATTTCCAAGGATGGCATATCAGTGAGACTAGAGAAGATAAGAGCTATCATGGAGTGGGCAGATCCTAGAAACGTAGATGAGGTGAGATCCTTCATGGGTTTGGTAGGTTATTATAGGAGGTTCATCATGAGCTTCTCATAGATTTCTTATCCTATCACATCATTGCAGAGAAAAGGTAAGAAGTTTGAACGGACAAAGGAGTGTGTGACCAATTTTGAGAAGATCAAGTAGTTGTTGACACATGCACATGTGTAAAAGATTGTAGATCTAGACAAAGATTTTGCAGTATGTACAAATGCTTGCAAGAGAGGACTTGGTGGAGTCCTCATGTAGGAAGGATAGGTAGTGTGCCATGAGTCACAAAAACTAAATGAGTGTAAGCAGAACTACCCCAGCATGATCTTGAGTTGGCAATAATATTCATACATGAATTGAAGATGTGGAGGCACTATCTTCTGGGAAGGAGGTTTGTATTGATGATTGATCATAGTGGGTTGTGGCATGTATTTGACCAATTGAACCTGAATGGTAGGCTCTATGGTTGGCCACAATCATTGAGTTCAATTTTGAGATTAAATATATCAAAGGTAAAGAGAACAGAGTGGCATATACTCTTAGTAAGTAGATCTAGGTAAATCACTTAATAGCTATGAGCTCCTTTGGGATAAACTTACAAGATATGATCTTGCAAGTAGGCCAGCTGAATGAGAGGTATATGGATATTATGCACAAGATGAAATAGAGTACAAGTGGTAGTACAGGTATAGGTACATGCAGTAGTACAAGTACATGTATATGTATAGGTACAAGTGATGGTATAGGTACAGGTACAGGTATGGATGCAGGTGTATAGGATGTGGACTATTGTCTCACGACATATGGTCTAGTCATGCTTAGAGACAAGATACATGTGCAAGGTAGCAGTGAGATAAAGAAGGTGATCTTCAGGGAGTTTCATGCGAAACCATATTCAAGTCACTTGAGTTACCAGAAGACATTGACCGCAATGAAGAAATTCTATTATTGGTCGAATTTGAAGAGAGACATAGCAGAGTTTGTGGCTAGTTGCTTGGATTGTCAGCAAATGAAGGCAGAGTGTAAGCATCCTAGTGGACTACTACAACTGATTATGATTTGAGAGTGGAAATGGGAGGAAATTTCCATGGACTTTATCATAGGTTTTCCGAGGACAATGAAACAACATGATACTATCATGGTTGTTGTGGACAGGTTGATGAAGGTTGCACTCTTCATTCCAGTGAAGTCTACATTCTCAGCTAGTGACGTGGCATAGGTCTTGATCAAGGATGTGGTTAGATTGCATGGAGTTTCAAAGAAGATTGTGTTAGACACAGATGTGAAGTTTACTTCCAAATTTTGGAAGGATTGTTTTGCGGGTTTGGGAACAGAGTTGGCCTTTAGTACAACTTATCATCTGTAGACCAATGGACAGACAGAGAGGGTCAATAGGATATTAGAGGACATGTTGAGGATGTATGTGATGCATCAAAAATGTAAGTGGGAAGAGTACCTTGCAATGGAAGAGTTTGCTCACAAAAATGGGTATTAGGAATCCTTGAAGATGAGTCTGTTTGAGGCATTGTATGAGTGGAGTTATAATACTCCCATCGATTGGAGTGATCCAGTTAACAGGGTGTTGATTGGATCAAACATGTTGGTAGACATGGAGTGGGAAATGTAGGTGATCAAGAAGAATTTGAAAGCAACCCAAGATAAGCAGAAGAGCTATGCAAACTAGAATAGGTTGTTCAAGGAGTACCAGGTTGGGGAACAAGTGTACTTGCACATCAAATTGAAGAAGAACTCCTCATGGATTGGATCATGTGCCATGCTGGCACCATGGATTTGTTGACCCTTCAGTATTATTGAGAGGATTGGTCCAGTAGCCTATCAATTTTCACTACCTTCGGCAATAAAATTCCATTATGTTTTTCATGTGTCATTACATAAGAAGTATGTTAAAGATGTTGATCATGTGATTGACTAGTCTGTATTGCAAGTGGAACCAGAAGGAGAATTACAGGAGGAACTATAATGAATTTTGCAGAGAAATATGCTCATGCTCTAGAACGGAGCAATTGAACAAGTTAAGGTGAAATGAAAGCACTTTAGGCCCGATGAAGCGACATGGGAGATGGTAGATCAGATGTGGGCTATGTATCCTTTAGTGTTTGGCGATTGAGGCAAAGCAAGTTTGATATGGTGTTTTGGTATATGTCTTGGTATATGTTTTGGTACATGTTTTGGTGATGTTTGGTATATGTACATATGTATATGGATGTAAATACTACCATGAGTTATGTTATAAAGATCTAATAAGTGGTGTGGGTGTGTTGGGCAGCCGATCCGCCCATAACATGTTTTTGGGGCTTGAAGCCCGAATTTTGGTCAAGTGTAATGTAAAGACGTCGTAAAATGCGGGCGCGAAGTGCAAGAGTCTAGGGTTGTCTGCCCTAAGATAATGTAATTTAATGTAAAGTGTGTCGGCCTACCCATGGTCCGCGGACCATGGGATTGTATAAATAGAGCAAGGCTCTAAGTGTAAAGGGAGTCTTAGTTTTTGAGAAGTAATAGACAGATGAAAAGGCATGATCAGAAGTTAGAAGTGGATCTGAAGGTATTGGGTCGTAGTGATAGGTAGAGGCTCCGTAGCTGAGTATGCAGAGGCCTAGAAGAGCCCGCAGCTGAGTGCATAGACCCCTACAGCTGAGTGTGCAGGGCGGAGTTGGGTCTGTAACTAAACTTGAGGATTAATAAAGATAAGATTGATTCAGAATATTGTGTGTCTTTTGTAGATTTTTATTTCCATGTTTTGATTATCTTTATGCATTTATATTGCTTTTCAGTATGTGCACTAATCTGAAAGTTGAGCAAGTAATAAGAATATTGGGTCCGCACAAACTAAACACTAATGTAATAGCACAGTAAGGATTGGATCGGAATAACATGGTATTCACAAAGGGTGCACGGGTTGCGAAGCATAGAAAGCTGTGTGGACCAGCGTAGCCAATAGATTAGGATCACGAACCTCCAGAACCATCATCAAGACATCCCTAGGGTGCAGAAACCTAGTTCCAGCACCCTTCCATACTACATTGAGTGAGAAGTTAGTCTGCACTCTGCGGACTGTTGCTGAAAGGGCCAGTAGTATCGGGATTTTCTTGGTTAAACTCACTGCTGAACCTAGGTCAGGCCCCACGTAGCCAACAAATGGTTCTATTGTCGGGACCAGGATCTACCTAAGGGATTTCTGATGTCGTGCCACTGGAACCCAACAAAGAAGGAAATTGAAGAGTGGTTGGACAAGAAGATTCATGAGTTCATGACACATGAAAACAGAACTCCATAGGTATCCGAGAAGAGGTGGCTAGATCGCTACATGTATACAAAAATCCATGAGATCTTCTTCGCATCCTTTCCTTTTGAACTGTATGAGTGGATCACGAGGCTAGACGAGAGCCAGGGAAGGTGTAAACTCAACCAACCGATAGTGTGGACCCCAGAATTAGTGCGCAGACTAGAGGCATCAGAAGATAAGATTGCACAAGTTGTGGACCATTGGCTCAACCGGATAATAGGGGGATTTATCACTGAGTTTGTAGTAGACACGACCGTGAGCTACAACAAAACAGAACGATGTTTTCTCAAGGGACTGCGAGGTAAGTACATTAAATCTTTGAATACCTGGATTAAGATGCTGTTATGTGAAAAGCAAGTTATGTGAATACATTAATGTTTGGAATGACGCGGAGTGGAAAGATCTACAAAGGTTGCGGGGAATTAAGAAACAGCCCCTTAATTTCACCTTCATGAGAGAGCGAGGAGGAGCTCGCTCGGGTCTCTTCAATAAGTGTGGTCAGTTTGATAAGACAGCGCATTCCGCAGTTACCACCTCCAACCATGCCACCACCTGCTTCACCTGCTTCACCTCCATCTCCATCCACTCCGCCTCCACCAACCCCGCATTCAGCATGGAGAGCGTGATCAAGCTACCCATATTTAGAGGAGTAGGGAATGAGTATCTAGACCAATTCTAGTTCGTGGTGAGAGAAATGTGGGAAGTGCAAGGAATCCCGAATAGAGTTCACCAGGTGAGACAAACTGACTGGGACCTGCGCGTACCAGCAGTTTGATGGGCCTATAAGACCATAAGCAAAAACTGGAGCATGAAAGTGATCCCAACACTGACAAGAAGAGACAAAACCATAAGAGCAGAGAAGAACCCCCCTAAAATAGCTCCCATAGTTGGGACAGTACGCGAGGACCCGGGTAAAGGAATTATGCAGTTACAGGAAGCTTTTCAGTGAGGGAAATTGAAACTTCGAGAACTTGAGGAAGATTGGGTATGGCTGAGAAAGAAAAGCATGATATTGGACGAAGAAATCAACAAACTAGCAATCAAAGTTGTGCAAGCATGCTACGCTGAGAAACTAAGCACAATGGGACAAGGTATAGCCAGCCATACTACTACAGTAGAAGAATTCATGACCCTGCTACCATGGCTGTGACCGCACCTAACTAGACAAAGTAAACAGGGGGGCTCACTGCATAAGGAGGAACGCGAGGCGCTGACTGGTGCAAGGGTAGCTAAGGAAGGAAAATTGAAGCCTCGCACTGGTGGTACCACCACCTAACTATCTGTACGGAGCACAGTCTCAGCGCTCCAAATAGTTGGAAGAGAGCGCGGGACTATAAAAGAGTCTGTATGGGATATGCGCGGGATGGAGGTTGCGCGTAGTATTGGGACATCACAAGGGTCACGACTGCACATAAGGGGCTATGCTACTGCATGGGTAGGCTGGGAGGTGACAGTTGGTGTCACTGTTCATGATAACAGGTCCAATTTAAGGCAAAAAGGAGCGGGTGGTGGGAAATTAAGACAGGAATTAAGAACGAGATTTGGGACGATCTACTGCCAAGAAGGCATTAATGACGTAAAAGTAGGGGGAAGGGTCGAATTCAAATTCAAAGGACACTATAAAACCCCCAGGGCCATCTCCAAGGCAACACTTGGTTTTTTTAGAATTGAGCAAGTACAGAGCATTGAGCGTCACCTACTCTTACCATCCTCAGGTGTAGACACAATGACAGTTGCTAGAACAAGAGTGTGGTTTGCCAAAGTTACCGCGGAGCCCAATATGGCCCATGAGGAGCCTGGAGAGGTGGCAGCTATGCCTGAAGTTCCAAAATCACCACGCACGCTGCAACCAAAGAAGGATAAGCAAACAATGGGGCCAGTCCGTGTATCCCAAAGAAACCCACGGTTTGGCAAAGTGTCAATGGAGGAGAAGGTAAAAGCTATCACCATTGAAACAGCAGAGGAGGAGGAAGGCTTGCAGGCCCTGATCACCCAAATTGAGGCGCAAGATGATGAGGTGGAGCATGTCCCCCAAAATCATTTCGCGACAAAGTTACCGCCCTACATCCCCCTGTGGAAGGGGAAAGCCAAGGTACCGAAGGACCTGGAGGCCATGAACAGTGTGTTCCAAACCCCACTCCTCCCCGATGCTATAAGGTTTGAAGGTCCGTCGTTGGGAAGAATACATACAATGAAGTTCAAAGATTGGGACCTCACGGACAATGATAAGTTCCCACAGTTTGTCGCGAAGAAGTTAGTAAAGCAGAAATGGTTACGCGGTGTGGAGAAGGCTAGGTTACTCCATCTGTGATGGATACCCCACTACCACCGCACACCCATCACCATTTTTGACATCGGGTAGCTCCTGTTCCTGGTGCATGAGGGGTATCTCTGGTTGGAGGAGTTGATTCCCATCACGACCGACCTAATCCATCGAATTTCTCGATTTCCAGTCAAAGAAAATGACCCCACGGACATAGCAGGAAAAAGCAATGACTTGGCCCTCACAGAAGTTATGAAGGCCAAGTATAAACTAGAAAAGAGAAAGCAGGGGTACATAATAGCAAGTATTAAAGACCAGGGGGTGCACGTAGCCACCCAGCTGCTGGCCGACAAGCTAATGAGGAAATGTCGTGTTGAAGAAGTACCAGCATCTATGATTGTGTTGGCAGAGCAATGCGTAGAGGGGGTCCAGTTCAACTGGGCGCAGTTCCTCTGTGGCGAATTCTTAACTAACTGCAGGGAGGCCCAGGAGTAGGGTAAGACGTTCCACTATGTGTGGTTTCTCTTATCCATCCTGCTTGTTGCAAGGGAGCTGCCGGCGGACAACCAATTTCCCACTACTGAGGGTGACCTTCCCGAAGCCGCGAGGTACACCTCGCTCTGGGCTACAAAATTTGCGAACAAGATTTGTGAGATAAAGGTGTTATGGGCATTCGTAGAGGTGAGCATTCGAACATGGATCAACCGTAGGCTGCGCTTGTCCCCTACCATTCATAACAGCTTGCACAGCACTGCAAAATTCAAGGTGGATATGCATAACCTTTATATCTGCATGTGCAAGGATCCAGTATGAAAATGGGTGAAGCTTCCATTGATTGCAACGGATGGTGTGATATTTACAGTGATGGAGTCATGGCCTCCGCAATGGTGCGCCCTGGACTTGGTGAAAATGGAGAAGTTCATAGCTCAGCAATGAAAGAAAGACACCAAGCTACACCTTGCACAGCTCACTGAGAGGAAGCACTAGGAACAAGAAGCAGCCACACAACAGAAGGCGGTCAATGTAGAAACAACAGCATAGATGGCAACCGTGCCAACCAGAGAGGCTGAGGAAGGCCAAGAGATGTCCTCCGGGCAGGAGACTGGAGAAGTGGACAGGGAGGAGGATCGCACAGAACCCAGTACGACATCAACACAACTCAAGCTTCTGCGCGACCTAGAGAAAAATTTCACCAGGAAGAAAGGGAAAGCCACAAAGACGTCCAATGACTTGATCACTCTCACAGAAGGTGATCTATTGTATATCAGCAAAACAATTCAGGAAGTCACGGATGGCGTGCTCCACGGATTACAGATGGAGCAGAACACTGTGTTGGGGGTGCTCAGCGTGCAGCTACAAGGTTTATAAGAACAACACCCCCAAATAGTCACAATGGACCAGTATGTCGCAACAGGAACCACTAAGGCAGAACAGCCGCTACGCACCCGTATGGGTAACACCTTCATCTTTCTCGAAGGCGTATTAGTAGCAACAAGCGAGGATGACTGGGCTGCGATGAGTAGCATGAAAGGCATCGACTTGAACTTGGCCAACCTGCCGTTCGAAATACTATACCAGTGGCAGGATGGGGTCATCGCCAAACTCCGCGCCTGGGAAGGCTAAGAGATCCAGGTCCTGCATGAGCAGAAAATCAACATCGACTAGCTCAACATCCAGAGGGATGTGTTGGTTGCGTAGGCTAGTGGATTGGAGCAGGCCATAGAGGATGCATGCAGGAGCATTCCAGAGTTGGCTGTGCTGGCAGAGCTACCAATGAGAGAGCAGGTCCATAGATTGGTGGCTGGAGTCTATGAGGCTCCGCAGGAAACGACAAAGGTTTAGTTGGAGCTAAACTTGTAAATCACCGAGCTGTGATTGAAGGCTCAACCCTCCACACCCCCAGAAGTCAGAGAGCAGCACACCCTTGCTATCTAGATGGGGTTGGAACAAATTGGCCAGGCGACACAAGGGTGCACCAGGATGTTAGACCAAGCACTAACCATACTTACGCACCTACAGGAAGGCCCAAACCTACAACGCCTAGAGACAGAGGCGCGGTAGTTGCAACAGGAGTTTGACAGTGTCTGGGGCACCATGTAGATAGTTGCCCTTACTCAACGACTCATGAGACTACAACAGGCAAGGGCACTGAAGGACCGATTAGACACTGCACACCAAAAGGAAGCCCTACTTAAAGCACACATCCAGCCATGGATCGATGAAGCATTCACAATCACATCTACCATTGAAGGGAAGCTAGCACAGATGCTGGAATTGTATACAGTTGGACAGGAATGTGACCCTGCTCATGAAAGTTCAAAGATACACATGTAACAAGTACAACAGGTAGCAGAACAGTGTGCTGCGGACACCCAAGCTACGCGAGACCTACTGCATGGACTTCGAGCAAAGATCACCGCACTAGCAGAGTGACTCAAGACGAGTCACGATGATTGTGTTGGGGGCCTGTTGGGTAGCGGATCCCCCCATAGCATGTTTTTGGGGCTTGAAGCCCGAATTTTTGTCAAGTGTAATGTAAAGACCCCGCGAAATGTGGGCATGGAGCGCAAGAGTCTAGGGTTGTCTACCCTAAGATAATGTAATTTAATGTAAAGTGTGTCGGCCTACCCATGGTCCGTGGACCATGGGATTGTATAAATAGAGAGATGCTCTAACTGTAGAGGGAGTCTTAGTTTTTGAGAAGTAATAGACAGATGAGAGGGCATGATTAGAAGTTAGAAGTGGATCTGAAGGTATTGGGTCGTAGTGATAGGTAGAGGCTCTACAGCTAAGTGCGCAGAGGCCTAGAACAGTCCATAGTTGAGTTCGCAGACCCCTGCAGCTGAGTGCGCAGGGAAAAGTCTTATCTATAACTAAACTTGAGGATTAATAAAGATAAGATTGATTCAGAATATTGTGTCTTTTTGTAGATCTGTATTTCCATGTTTTGATTATCTTTATGCATTTATATTGTTTTTTAGTACACGCGCTAATCTAAAAGTTGAGAAAGTAATAAGAATATTGGGTCCGCACAAACTAAGCACTAATATAATAGCACATTAAGGATCGGATCGGAAGAACATGGTATTCACAAAGGGTGCATGGGTTGCGAAGCATAGAAAGCTGCTTGGAGCAGTGCAGCGTGCAGATTAGGATCGCGAACCTCTAGAACCCTCATCAAGACATATCTAGGGAGTGAAAACCTGGTTCCAACACCCTCCCATACTAATTCGGGTGTGGCCTCAGTCCGCACTTCGTGAACTATTGCCAAAAGGGCCAGTAGTACCGGGATTTGCTTGGCTAAACTCACTACTGAACCTGGGTCAGGCCCCACGTAGCCAACGGGGTGTCATGTCATTATGATGTTATATTTGTTATGTTGTCATGTTGGTTTGATTCTCAGCACGATGATCATTGTAAATACTACATCAAGCTAAGTTATAAAGCTCCATCAACAATATGTTTTTGTTATGAAGTCTTGTGGTTATAGGTTGTTTTGAATGCCGAGGACGGTGTTCCCTCAAGGGGTAGGGTTTTGTAACAGCCCTAGTGAAAATTCCATGTAATAAAAGTTAAAAAAAGAAAAATAATAACCATCGTGGATGGGACACTCCTTCCTTGATGAATGTTGGGCAAGATATCCTAGTGTGGGTGTTCATTTCGGTTAATATGGCTAAGGAAATTGGAAAAGACAATGAATAAGGCTTTGGAAAGGAAAAATGGAATTTTTGGCACATTTGTTTATGAAAATAATGGAAATTAGGAGAAAAGGAGGTAAATGGTCACAGGTTGCATGTGAGGAGGAAAATGAAGAAACTAGAGGCCTCATGAATAAAATGGCTTCTGAGGATTAGTACACAAAATTTTGTCAGTTCAATTTTGGAGCTCTCTCTCTATTCTCTCTCTCTCATATTCCTGGACACTTAGAGTTTTCTTGGATCACTCTTGGAGGGTGTGGCATACTTGGAGTTTTGGAGAGAGAAGGAAAATCAAGAGCAGGAAAGCAAAAGAGGACATCAAGATCAACAACTATAGTGGGTTTTACTTGCAGGCACCGAGTTGCATGCATGTTTTCCTCACTACGTTTGGCATGCATGGCACATGCACATGGATTATTTCTCATGATCTGTCATTGGCATGGAGGATTTCATGGATTGATAATGGATTTTCCTAGCCTTTCCATTTCCTAGATAGCCATGGAGATTGTGGGTTTATTTCCTTATTTATTTTTTGTCGGTTCTCATGTTTCCTTTAGCTTAGGTTGAGTTATTAGTTCCTAGAAGCCCTGGTTGGAAAAATGCTCTGGAAGCCCTATAACAACATGGTTTGAGTTACTAGTCCTAGAAGCCTTGGTTGGACAAACACTCTCGAAGCCCTTGGTGGGTTGAGTTACTAGTCGTGGAATCCCTGGTTGGACAAACACTCTGGAAGCCCAACGATAGCTGTGGATTGAGTTACTAGTCCTATAAGACTTTGTTGAAACAAATTCTCTTGAGACTTGGAAGGCTTAGGTAGAGACAAATTCGATGATGGTTTTGTGATGTACAACCATGAGGTGGATGACGTCTGGAAGCCCTAGATAGTTTTGGATTGATGTGTTCTATGACATCCCACATTCATGCTTGGAATATGAGATAGGGGGAGGGGGGGAATGGTTGAAGAGATATTTGGCTCAACGATTCTACAATCGGGTGGAACGTGGTAGTCCCACCCCAAGTTTGGATTTTTAATCATCAATATGAGTTTATTTCCCCTTGTATTTCTATGAGTGTTATATTGGTTTATATTGGATCATATGGTTGTGATTTCCTTGGTATTTTTTTTCTATTATGTTGTTTATGTATATTTTTATGACAGTAGCTATGTATAGCTCTCATTATGTTTTTACTTGTAAATGAATGAACAATGTATCTATGACCTAATGGATGTAACTACAGCTAATGTGTTGAGGCATCAATGTTTCTCAATGATTCTCAGCTGAGTATAAGACCCCTATGCTTAGATATGTTGTTTACACCTGTAGATTACATATTTGTGATATGTTTGACAAAAAGTCTGTCATGGTTGGTAGGGGTCAAGTCAAGGGCTTGTTTAAGTAATTGCACTTGTGTCATCATTTCTTTATTATCTTTTTACTCTAAAGGTTTCATTCACTTCTAGGAAGTGACGTTGGCTCTGGGCCTTAAAAGGTGGCTCAAATCCTGGGGACACTGGCACAACACTGAGAAAAATAGTCCCTAGACACTACCATGCCTTGTCATGAAAGCGTCCAGAGCCTCCTGGACATTGTTAGGCCCATAACACGGGAGCATCGAGGGGTCAAGTGGTTTAAAAGATCAATGGGACCTATGGACTAGTTACCATAAAGGTTGGGATGGTTATTAAGAGTCATGTTGCTGATTTTGACAGTCTATATGGTGTGTTTCCTTTGGTTCCACTTCCTTAACGTGACTTAGGAGGTCAAATCATGTCATATTAACTTATCATTACTTGTTTACCCTAGTTGTCTGTTTACTTGGGTAGATGTGGGAGGACAGTCTTATAGAGAGACACTGGAAGGTTGCTTGGTAGATGTAGTATGGTTTTGGATGTGCAGTGCTCTTGTTGTGCATATGTTATACATGTTGTATATTCAGTGATTGTACCTATGGTGATGTGTAATGTTGTATATGTAGTATTGGTACATATGATGTTGTATGCATGTAGTATATATGGTGTTGTGTGTATATTAGATATGCAGTATTGGGTATAGATGGTGTTATGTACATGATGGATATGTGGTGTTGTGTACATATCATATTGTGTGCATGTTGGATATGTGATGTTGTGTGGATATGGTTTTGTGAACATGTTGGTATTATGGTGTTGTGTGCATATGATGTTATATACATGTTGTATATGTAGTGTTATGTACATATGGTGTTATGTGCATGACCGTACATGTGGTGTTGTTTGCACTTGGTGTTGTGTACATGTTGTATATGTGGTACTTCATGCAAGTGGTGTTGTGTGCATGTCATGCATGTGACGCTTTGTACATGTGGTGTCGTGTACATGTCGTGTATGTGTTACTGTGTACATGTGGTATTGTGTAAACATTACACAGGTCGTGCAGTGTACATATGACAATATGTACACATTCTGTAGGTGGTTTCATGTACATGTGATTTTGTGCACATATTATGCAAGTGGTTTGGTGTAAAGGCGGTATTGTGTACATGTTGTACATATGGTACTGGTGTACATGTGGTATTGTGTGCATGTCATACATGCTAGGTTGCAGGCATGCGGTACTATGTATGTGCATTGTGTAGTCGTCATATCATGAAATGTGTATTCATTGTGTATGTATATCTATTGTGTTGTACATCGGGTGTAGGTGTATGTATTGCATTGTTGTATACACCAAATGTAGGAGTATATATTGTGTTGTGTTGTACACTGGGTGGAGGTGTATGTGTTGTATGTCAAGTGTAAGTACATGTATTGCATGGTGTTATATGTTGTGTGTGGTTGTATGTGTGTGATGCACACTATGTGTATGTGCACATTGTCAAGGAGAAGGAAATGGGTATTTTTTAGGTGTGACAACTAATCTAGAGTGCTTAGGAAATGAGGACAAAGGTAGAAGCTAAGGATTGATTAAAGCGTGAAATGCTCGGTTAGGTGGTCGAAACTAACAACAAGCATTAGCAACAATAGAAAAAGGAATTGGAACAAGTTGTAGTATGTTGATAAAGTATTTAGGAGTAGGGCCATTATGGGACACTAGTACCCAATAGTTTCCATTGATTGCCATGAGCATGCTATAACTGGTATGATGGTTGAGGCAAGGATATGCCTTGGTTTCTGGACCTTTTGATGCAAGGAAACCTTCCCGAGGGATGGACTGCCCAGAATGGGGGTGCCAATGGAACTTGGAAGGCGTGTGATTGCATGGAAGGCGATGACCAAATTGCCCAAGGGACTGTGTAGTAGAGAAGGGATGGTCAGGGATATATTTTTTTTTGGTCATTAGCATTGTCATATGGAATTAAAAGCACATTGGGAGTGTTCCCTGGAACAATGAGTCGATAACTATTCATTGCGAGGAAAAGTGGCGCAGGATTATAGAGCTAAAAATTGAATGCAGATTTGACCTTGCAGTATATTCTGGACTTCTTAGGAAGGAGGTGAATCCTGGTATTACTTTGAGGGTGGAGGTGTGAGTCTATGGATTCCCTTATTGCAGATGTAGGCATCGTATCATTTTATTTTCTGGTTGAGAAAATGTGCATATGTGTGTATTATTGTAAATACTGTATCGAGCTAGTTTTATAAAGCTCCATAGGAAGTATGATTATTTTCTAGGTGAAGTAAATGTGTATGTGTGTATATGTGGTTATTATTGTAAATATCGTAATGTTATGTTATAAAGCTCTAGTAAATGGTATGATTTTCATGTTTCAGTAGTGGTCAATGTAAATACTGCAACGAGCTATGTTATAAAGCTCCATGAGTAATATGTTTTGTTTTCAATGGCTTATTGGTTTGTAGGTGTCATTAAAAACCGAGGACAGTGTTCCCCCAAGGGGAGTGTTTTGTAATATCCCTGGTTAAAAATCCATGTAAAAATATGTAAGAACACGGTCATGGGACATGTATTCCAAGATGAATAGTGGGAAAAATATCCTAGTGGGTGTTCATTTCGGTTATTATGGCTAAAGGAATTTTGCAAAGGTAATGACAAAGGCTTTGGAAAGGCACGAGGCATTAATTGGCATTTTATTTATAACAATAATGGAAACTAGGATAAAAGGAAGGTGAAAGGTCACAAGTTACATGTGAGGAGGAAAATGAAGGAAAATAATGGAAATTGAAGAAAATAAAGGCCTCATTGATAAAAAGGCTTCTAAGGATCAATGGGTAGGATTGGTTAGTGTAATATTTGGTTAGTTCAGTTTTGGAGCTCTCATTCTTTTCTCTCTCTCTCATACTCTTGGACACTTAGAGTTTTCTTGGAGCACTCTTGGAGAGTGTGTCATACTTGGTTGCTTGGATAAAAAGGAAATGGAAGATCAAGAAAGCACAAGAGGACATCGAGATCAACAACTATAGTGAGTTTTTCTTGCAAGTACCGAGTTGCATGTATGTTTCCTCACTAGTTTGGCATGCATGGCATATGCATGTGGTTTATTGGTCATGATATGTCATTAGCATGGATGATTACCTGGATTGATAGTGGATTTTCCTAGCCTTGGAATTTCTGGGATAGCCATGGTGTTGTGGGTTTAATTTTTATTTATTTATTTATTATTTTTTTTATTTTTTCGTTTTATTTTCTAGTTGGTTCTCATGTTTCCTTTAGCTTGGGTTGAATTATTAGTTCCTAGAACCTTGGTTGGAAAAATGCTATGGAATCCCTATAACAAATTGGGTTGAGTTACTTAGTCCTAGAAGCCTTGATTGGAAAAACGCTCTGGAAGGCCTGTAATAACTTGGTTTGAGTTACTAGTCCTGTAAGCCTTGGTTGGACAAACACTCTAGCAGCCCTTCGTGGGTTGAGTTACTACCCCTAAAAGCCTTGGTTAAAAAAATGCTTTGGAAGCCCGGGGGTAGTTGTGGGTTAAGTTACTAGTCCTAGAAGCCTTATTTGGACAAACAGTCTAGAAGCTCAACAACAACTGTGGGTTGAGTTACTAGTCCTAGAAGTCGAGTTGGAACAAAGGCTTTAGAGCCCTTGATAGTTTGGGTAGAGACTGATATTGTGATAGTTAGTGATGTCCGACCGTGAGGTGGAATCACTTGTTGAGGGTTAAGGTGGTTTGGCCTCTAGAATCCCTAGTTCGATTTTGATGGATTTGTTTCATGATATCCCACATTCATGCTTGGAATATGGAATGGGGGTGACTAGCCAAAGAGAGATTTGTCTCAGCGATGTCTATGGTCAGGTGGTTCGTGGAAGTCCCATACTTGTTCAACCTACACAATGATCAATAAGATCTCTCTTTCTCCTTGATATCGATGGGTGAATATGCTTAATGTTATGTGGATTATATGTTTGTTCTATTCTTAGCATCTCTGATATTTGTATGTTGGTTAAGAATGTGTTTTATGATTGTCATGATGCTTGGCTCATATCATGTTTTTACTTGTAAATGAATGAAAAATATATCTATGGCCTAATAGATGAAATTGCAGTTGTTGAGGCATCAATGCTTCTTACTGATTCTCATATAAGAATGAGACCCCTATGCTCATTTCTGTTGTTAAGACCTGTAGCTTTCATATTTGTGACATGTTTGACAAAATGCATGTCATGGCTGCTAGGGGTCGATTCTAGTGCTTGTCAATGTTTTTGAAAATGTGTTTTTGTTCTGTGGTGTAAATTCATCTTTGAAGGTGTTAATGGGTTTTGGGAAGTGACCTAGGCTCTGGTCCTAAAATATTGGCACAAATCCCAAAGTCACAGGAACAAAACTGGGGAAAAAATCCCCAGACACTCGCTTGCCTTTGCTGTAGGAGCGTCTGGAGCCTCCAAGGTGCACCCTGGTCCATATCAAGGGAGAATCCAAGGGTTTGATGCAGTAAAATTTTAGTTGGTCTTAGGGGATGGTTACCTAAGTGGTTGGGATGGCTCCTAGGAGTTTTGTTGTTGATGTGGAAGATCTGTGTGATGTATTCCGTTAGTTCCACTTCCTTAACTGACACATAAGAATTTAGATCATATCATAGTAACTTCTCGTCACATGTTTACCCCGATCTGTCGATTACTTAGTAGATGTGGGAGGAGGGTGTTACATAGAGATAGTGAAGAGGTTAGCCATATTCTTCTACTAATGAAATATACAGAGAATAGGGTTTTTAGCTTTGGCTTTCCCTAGGAAATCTTTATGTAATGTGTTTATTGAATTCTTTCTCTTGTATTATTTGTGATTTCATGATCGTTAATTATTTCCACAGTTGGTAGAGTAGATTCAAGTCTATTGTTTTAGTAAATTAGAATTATCAGTTTGAATCTACAAGGAATTTCTACATGGTGCACCCTCACAACATAATAATGATGATTAAAGTAGTAAGGATGCACATTCAATGAGATATATGCCAAAGCTAATGAAATAGTTCATTTTCATTAGTATGTGTTAACATAAGCATACACCACAAACAATGAAATAATAGTCTTACAATCATTCACAACATATGCATGAAAGTGTCATGGCTCTGAGAGATACATATATTAAGTGAAAGTCCCAAGATATACAATTATAATGATACCACACAAGTCCCAATAGTGGAACATTAAGTCACCACTTGATTCTCCAAAGAAAGATCTTCTCTCCTATTCCATGCCATAGAAGCCAAGGTGAAAAGTCCAGAGTTCAAAAGTCCCTTCTCTTGAGCTATAATGGTATATTTATGACAAATGAGGTGACTCTCCGCCTCCCATGTGACTCTTGACCTCCCTCATGACTATTGAGATTCTGCTATGCATTTTCGAATTCCTATATGACCTTTGAACTTCTACATGGATTTATATCTTTCTAGTGACTCTTCACATTCCATGTGGGACCCTTGGTCTTCCACACATTTCACATTTTCTCATTTTTGAAAATACAATAATTTCATCCACAAATGATGTGGCAATATACATTGACACATATGAATTTGTGATGACACTTGAATAAACTATGACTTGGCATTAATGACATGGAACTTCATGATGATGTGTCTAGGCGAAGCCTTTCTCCTGGCTTCCATATTTGTATCTTCTTCATGATGAATCTTTTCTTGTAGTTAATCTTCACCCTCCAAAGGGTTTATATGAGTGTCAAAACCTTCCAAGTTAGCATAAGTTTCCATGTTTTTGTTTTGGTCCAAGATTCCTTTAGGTTCTTCATGATGGCCCCTTTTGTGCTTCTTCTCTGCAAGTGCTCTCTTGTAGCCTCTCCTTGGATTCCTCCTTGAGCATCATCCTATCATGTCAAGATAACAATACATGCAAATGGAATTCACTCATGACAAGAAAACATCAGTCCTAAAATCTTCTAGTCTATCTTGTTCCTTATGCAACTTGTTGATCAAGCCGGGACAAAGTGTAGGACTGAGAAGGAATCTCAAAGATTGTCTAGTGCATAGTTATAAGAGGTAATTATGAAGGTCTAGTCACTCTGACTATGCAATTCATAGTGGATGAGAGGCTGAAAGGAAGAACTGTGCAGTTGAGGGAGTTAGTGATCTAGTGACGTGAACTTGCTCACCGTTATTGTGAAATGTGCAATTTTGAAGGATTGAGGTAGGTG